>CM042024.1:11505000-16505000 GCA_023525975.1 Smallanthus sonchifolius | reverse complement strand
AATGCTCTTAAAGGAGGTTTCCTTAGGGATTTTTAGCACCGTTGTTATTCCGTGTCTTATCGAGAGGATTCAGGTTACTCCGTGCACTGAATGGTGTATTGAGATAGTGAGACCGAGAGGTAATCTACCTAGCGAGTACTTTAGTGTTGTTGGAGATAGCTGAGAGGTGATCCGACTAACCGGTGAGTTTTACATGTCCATTAGGGTTTCCTTTTTGGTCACACTCGGAGAATGATCTGGGCTCCACTAGGTTGTCTATGTGTGTTGTATTCTAAGAGCCCAGTTCCATCATAGTTTCCGTATCTGAGAAAGTTCCAAGGTACATGCATAGGATTCAGAGCCTAGGTAGTGCTTTCCCCATTCGTCAGTCCGTCTAAAGTCTTGTGCTTTATATTTGGTTGTCGTCAGTTAGAGAGTCCACTAGTTTAATCGCGGTTCAACACAAATCTCCCCAATATAAATCGGTCTAGTTAGTTGAGTTAGAGTCTAGGTATAGTTGTCACTAGTGTCTCGTTGTTCGATATCCGGACTTACATTAGACTTTACTGCATTGATAGGTACACTTGCCTGTTGTGTGGTCTGGTAGTAGGTTGAGTCTAGGTTTATAAATTTAAAGCTAGAGTGTCTAGGTTAGGTTTTTATTATAGTTTTTATAGACCGTTCCAAGGACATCAAGTTTTTGGCGCCGTTGCCGGGGATACTTAGGCGATAGCGTATCTAACTTTGATTGAACTTAACTGATTAATTGGGCTCATTTGTGTTTTTAGTCGTAGAGTGTCTAGTTGTATTTGTCTTTCTTTATTTTTGGTGTGTCTTCGTAGATATTTTTGTGTTTGGTTATTTATATATTTATATATATCTGGTGCCCGTGATCCTTTTTGTTTGAGTGTCCATTGGAGTGATTATTATGGAGCATTATTACGGGAACAACTATCAAGGACATTGTTATGCTCAAAGGGATCGTTATGTGAATGTGTGGTGCGAGGTCTGTGGAGGTCTCCATTACACTAAATATTGTCCTACTTCATCGGGGTACTCCATAGAGTATTTTGGTGATCAATATCCGCAAACATAACCGTATGATGGATACATAACTCAAGAGGAGTTAAATGCATGGTGTAAAGACGCCAATGAGATGCAGTGATTCTGGAGCATTTGGTTTATGATTGGGAAGAGAACGTGATTGGATCTGAAACAACATGAGATGCAGTGATTTTGGAAACCCCAAAACTAGAGACTTTAACGGAAGAAGTGCAACTCATAGTGACAGAAGGTGAAGCACAGGTCCCACCTCCATGTAAGTATTCTGTCCTTGATTGCAATAGTGATGAATTATATACCAATTCCTTGCAAGCTCACGCAGTTCCATGTGATCCTTTACACTTGTCTTGTGAGATTGAGTTGGTGCAGGAAACACGGGATGAAGATCCAATCAAGGAGGAGTAGAGGAAGGTGCAAGAAATCATGAGCACTCGATGGCACCTGATAACTAAGGCTGACCGACTTCACCTCCTGGATGAATCTGGGAGGCTAACGGATGAGCTAGCAAGTCTGAAGCTATCAAGAGAAACTGCAGCTCAGGAACCGGAGGCTTTAACGGAAGAGGTGCAACTCACGAGTCTACAAGACTCCACACCAGACCCACCTTCGGTTACACACCACAGAGCTGCGGGCCAGAGCCCATCGAGGATGACTTCTTCAGTGATGATGATGAAGCAGAGGTAGAAGAGTCCTTGGAACCCGGTCTAATTAAGCATATTTTTGATAATCCTAAATTTCCGGGTAACGAACTTGACTCTTTGAATGCACTTGATACCTTAAGTTTGTTCTTTGAGAGTAATGTGATGCAGGATCTGGACGGTGAAGGTGAGTGTTTCGAAAAGGGTTTAGCAGAGCTTAATGGGTCACTAGATGAGTCCAAAGATTGGGTGACAGAAGAGGAGCAGGTCCCATCATGGGAGGATGAGTTTAGTGATGAGTTGGTGGACCTGCTAACCACTATGGAAGAAGAGTTCGACCCACTTGGAGATCTACAACTACTTGAAGATCTGTTGTATCAAGAGCAAAGTGTGGGGATCGAGAAGGATCAACCTAAGGACAACCGACCTGAGAAGAATATAAGGTTGACTGAAGTGGAGAAGAATGAGTGGCCCGTGGAGTTAGTAAATGGTGGATCGCCACCCAAATCAACAAAGCCACGAAAAAGGGGATGGAGACATCTAGACCGGGAAGTGGATAGGATGCACGTTGCTTGTAAAGGCGACAGATTCCTACATTACATGCCACGTATCAGGTTTGGTCCAGGTAAGTTTAAGTATTGGTGGTCCGAACCATTTGAATTTTTCAAATCAATTTTAAGGTCAACCATCGGAGTATGTCAAATTGGTGGTAGACCAATCATAATAAACGGGTCGGATGGGGGCGGCATAAAGGAGAAGCCTCCTGATTAGGTTTGGTTCTCAGGCAAGTGCCCGAGGTGTAGAGTTTGTAAATGTCTATGTGTTTATTTTCATTTTAGTTTTAGTATTTTCGGTTCTTGTGTATTCATGTGTTTCAAGGAATCATAGCCAAAGTGACAGCAAAAAGTAATCAAAAACAACTTTCCAGGTATGTTTGCTTTCAATATTGAGGTTGGTACATGTTTTTAAAGAGTTTGGGTGAAAAGAAAATTGGGGATAAAAAATTTGGCTAAGTAAAAAACGGGCTTAACTTTCTGTGAATGATGCTCTCACGCGGTACGCGACACACTTGGATGGTTCTCTCGCAGTACGCGGGTTCCAAATGGGGAGTCCAAAATTTCTTGTCTCCCGCGGTACGCGAGAAACCCTACTAAGTTCCTTCGCGGTACGCGTGGGCCTTGCACTCTAACCTCGGGTTACGCGTGAGAATAGTAAATTCAGAAGAAAAAGGGGTTTGTCTTGTTCATTCGCACCCACCTCCATTAACACCCACCTCCGGCGAATCCATCACCACCACTACCACCCGTCATCGTCTCTCGCCACTTCTTCCATCACACCGTCACACACCATCATCACCAAGCATCACTATCCAATCCGACCCCTCGTGCACACCTCTCCACCTTTCCACTTGAATCCACCACTCCCTCCGGCGACATCCGTCACCATTCACCTCCATCGCCACCACCACTTGTTACCACCATAGCAAACTGCCACCACCAGTACAAGGAGTTCTTGTGGCTCGGGTTTGTTCCCTTTGTCATTTTGCTCTACATTGAGGTACAGTTCCCTTTTATGTTGAGAAATCGAGTCACATTGAAATATAATTTGAGTCGGGTCTCATTTCCCCTGTGTGTTATTGTTTCTAATTAGGTGTCGAGTTTTCTGTTTAGGTGTAAGTTGAGTCGGTGCTTGTAAATTTTGTGTAGTTCTTGTAAAGTGATGTCACTATGTTTTCTACTTAAGTGGAGTCGTCTTTGTGTAGCTAGAGTCAATAGGGATAGAGTCTATGTGGTGTATATAGTGGTGTAGTGGACAAGTCGAGTTCAAATGTTCGTTAGTCACGTGCCACAAGTAATAAATGAAACAAAATTGTTTGAGATGCTTATGGATTAAGTTGATTGGTCAGGGTTTCAAATGGTAATTTGCAGTTTAGCTAAGGGGAGTTTTGCAACTGTTTTTTTTTAAAGTTCGTGGTGTGCAACATAGTTGTTTTTGGTCTAGGGTATTTATTGAATTCGTGGCGCCATGGGATTAATGTGACCGGGATTTTTGAAAGTGGTTTAACCATGTTGTTTATACTCCGAGTCCTGCACTTATTAGGTTATTTTTTTATATAGTTATTTGTGTATCGAGTCAAATTAGTCGTGTATCGAGTCGGTTGTAATTGTTTTTAGGTTTTAGTTTTAATTCTAATTAAATTGTATATCGAGCATGTCGAGTCATGTATCTAATTAATTGTTGTAATTCTGGTGTACATAGAATCTCGGGGTATTGTTTTGGTGTTCTTACAGGTTTAAACCGCCTCACCCATACTTAATCTCCATTCGGGGGAGGTCGTCTGGTTTTTAATAAAACAAAAAGGGTATACTGAAATTTTCATTTTTTTTTAATTTGTATCTTCTTATTGTTGTACTGGCACTCAGGACGACTGCGAATGAAATGCTATACAGTCTTCCTGCCGGGTATCCTGCCTTGTTATTGTGCATTTTTTGTTCTAACTTGGTTTTGCAGGCATGTCAGACGCAGGTCCTTCTAGCTCGGCCGGTGGGGCCAAGAGGAGGCGCGGGCCAGTTCCCCAGCCTAGGGGAGCGCTAGAGGAGCCGCGCACGATTCGTTGGGTGCCCAGAGTGATCAAGTATGCAGTTCCTGAGGCTCGCCCGGCAGCCGACGCAGAGCCGATTCCGCTTGACGCTCGGATTCTACACCACCACACCCTACTCCATTTTGAGTTCATGACCGAGGAGTCAGTCCGGTGTGAGAGGTTCGTCGACATGGAGCCGTATCATCATAGGTGCATCTGCTGGGATTTAGTGGAGCAGTTAGGGCAGAGGAAGAGACTTGAGGAGTTGTTAGGTGCCCGCTGGATAGCGGCACTGGCCTATGACACTATCCAGTACCGTGAGCTCACCGTCGAGTTCCACTCCACATTCCGGTACGTTACGGGCCAGTTCGAGGAGCCGACAACAATGTCTTTCTCTTTGGGCGGATAGGTCTACGAGCTATCAGTTCCACAGTTTGCGGTGGCCATGGGGTGGTACATCGAGGCCGAGGTGGCAGAGCAACCGTTTTTGCAGAGCTAATGAGGTTTATTCAGGAGGCGGCATGTCCAGGGGGTCAGTGACAGTCAGTTATGTGACTTCTGGCATTCTATCATCGATGGGCCATACTCCTCTTAGCTTGTGGAGTCGTCCATTCGCGACCCCCTCATCAGATATATTCAAAGGATTTTGGCCTGCACTCTCGTCGGACGCCGGTCCGGCACCGAGAAGTGCAGCTAGATCGATCTTTTCTGTCTTTATTGCATTGTTGGCCGCCAAGAGGCCAACCTGGCTAGCATCCTGATTACATCTATATCCAGGGGTGGTCGAGGTGGGCCGGAGGCCAGGTTAGAGTTAGGGTCGTATATCAGCCGGATCGTAGAGACGTTGGGAGTATTTGAGCGTTATTCGGGCCGTCTACTCACATCGGGCCCGGATACGATACCATACGAGTTACATGAGCAGAGATTGGCGGGGATCGTCACCATGGACGATCCACCGTGGTGGATGGAGGTGAGGCAGGGTCCACAGGTCCCCTACCTGTTGGGACGCCTGTTGAGCAGGCAGTATAGATGGGGCCGCACACGGCACGTCAGAGGATACCACATCATATTGAGCGCCCCCAGATCCAACATCCGCTCCGCCAGAGATCGCCAGCACCGCTGACACCGGTGGAGCTTCGAGACCAGGTTTTTGATAGGATGGACCGGTAGGACGCAACCATCCGATATATGATGACTCAGCAGGGTATTGAGATCCCTCTGTTCTTTAGAGTTCCATACCATCAGCAGGCTGAGCTAGATGATACAGATACGGGAGGAGATTAGGGTTGATGATAGAGTAACACCGTTTGCCGGGTTATACTTTGTTTCCTTGTACTTTTCTTTAGTTCTGTTTTTATTTTCATGATCTGTATATAAATACGGATGTATATATTATATTGTATATTTTGGGGGATCGACTGGGTTGGTTGTTATTGTATATTTTATATTCTGTGGTTGTTTAATATGGTTGCTAGTATGATTAGAGTTTTCCACTTTCGTTCATGAGGAATTATTGGAACTTTGGTAATCTTAGTGTGTTAGAATGGAAGGCTAGGGAACACGACTTACGAGGAATTTTATTGTCATACCAGATTACCAGGGAAGTCTGTTCTGATTTTTGTGCAGTTTATTTTCTTTTATTTTATTCTGATTTATTTTTATATTTTATTTTATTTTAATTTTTACTTTTGTAAAAATTTTGTATTTTTTTGTCTTCACCATCGTTTCTCGGTCCACATTGGGGACAATGTGTGTTTCAAGTATGGGGATAAGAGACAATCTTCTAGGTTCTGTAATTTGAGTCTATTTTTGTATTTTTAGGAAAATTTGAAATTTTTTTAAAAAATGTCCTTTGAATTAGAGAATTTGCAAAATAAAATAAAATGATAGGTAAAGCTGGACATTGCGTGTTGAATTAAATTGAGAAAAATAAACAATAGAAAGCGTGTCTAACTTGTGATGAATTGGTTGGCCCAGCCAGTTTTGAAAGCTTAAATATCCTGAAAGTGTGAATAGGTTAATTAAATGAATTAAATCAAGAAATCTTGTGGGTTCTTATCTTAGGGAAACGATAAAACTGAAATTGTTAACATATGGTGATAGGTACCACGTTAATCTAGAATCTATTTGTTTTTTAAATTAATTGGCACACCACTCTCTTTTTATGAGAATAAATCCGAGTTTCGGTGGCGCCCGCTTCCATAAATCCATAATTCTATAATTTATGAGCTTAATTAATTAGAATACTGAGTCTTGCTTATGTGTTACCCTCCGGGATGGCAACTTGGTTGAAACACCACTAAGTGATTCTTAAGTGCTTCATTGATTAGAACTGTAGTCTATGTGTTACCCTCTGGGATAGTGACTTGGTAGAAACGCCTCTAGACGAAAGTTCATTTGCTTAATTTAATGCTCATTTCCATCCATTCGATCCATTAATTTATCTTAATTTCTAAAACAAGTAAATTTTAGTTTAATGTGGTGAGAAATCTAGACGGTTTAATCAGGGCCTAAACATGACCTTGAGACGAGAGTAGGTAGAGTTGGAGCTTTTGAGTGTGAGACCCATAGATGGATTGGTATGCTTGGTAATATGATGTAGAACACAATCGGAGGCTTGAGACTTGGTGTTTGGATTTAGTCGGATACAAAATATCGATTGTTGCATTTTAACGCGTGATTATATTTGTGTTGATTAATAATTGAGAATAATAAAGCTTTTGTCCAGTTGTGATTCCATTGTAGATTTCTTTTTCGAGGACAAAAAAAGGTTAAGTGTGGGGATGTTTGATATGTTGCAAAACACATACATTTATCCTAGTGTAATTGTTCAGTATTGTATAGTTTTGTACTAGTTTTGTGTTGTTTTTAGTTCGTTCTAAGTCTGGGTTGTGTTTGCAGGTTAACGTGTGTTAAATAAGTGGAAAATGGAGCTAAATCTTGGAGATATCGAGCACACAGGAGAAAGTGGGAAAAAGAAAGAAAAAATATTAATTTTCTGGAAAATATACTCCTCCCGGTACGCGAGGAGGGAGTGTTATTCCCTCGCAGTACGCGACGGATCCCAGAAACCTCCCCGACTAATTTGTCCCTCGTGGTACGCGAGGGACCACCCATATTCTCTCGTCGTATGCGGGAGACATTAAAATCCGCAAAAACCCTAAAATTAGAGTTTTAATTGTTTTAAACGACCATTCTCCAAGAAAGGAGACATTCAGCCGTCTAAGCAAGGGTTAGAGGCGATTTTGGCAAGAGAGAAAGCTATTGGGTCAAGGTGTTGGAGATATAGAGATTAATCCGGTTAGATTCGAATCATTCGGTCACGATTAATCATTCTACTTTTTTTGATCAGTTTTCTAAACTCATGTTTGATACTTTTTACTCTGGATTTACAGTTTTTATCATGATTTTGATGATTATGCATTGTTAATTGGGTTTCTTTCGGTTTTCGATTGTTTGATGATGGATTAACAATAAAGTAAAGAACTTGTTTTCAATTGATTTTATGTGTGTGCGTATTTGATCTTGATTGATGATTGGTTGAACGTTCTATATGCTTCTTGTTGAATGTCTTTCAGTTATGGTTGCATATTAGGTCACTAGTTGTGTGCATGTGATTTGTTATGGTTTACCGACGTCGTATCCATAGGAACTTTGATTAAGAGTCTTTTAGGGTTAGGTATTCTTCCTATTTCGATAGCTGAGAGGTGAGAAATAGTCGGGTAGTCGTTGGTTTTAGAGTTTCAGGTGTGAATGCTCTGAAAGGAGGTTTCCTTAGGGATTCTTAGCACCGTTGTTATTCCGTGTCTTATCGAGAGGATTCAAGTTACTCCGTGTACTAAATGGTGTATTGAGATAGTGAGACCGAGAGGTAATCTACGTAGCGAGTACTTTAGTGTTGTTGGAGATAGCTGAGAGGTGATCCGACTAACCGGTGAGTTTTACACGTCCCTTAGGGTTTCCTTTTTGGTCACACCCGGAGAATGATCTGGGCTCCACTAGGTTGTCTATGTGTGTCGTATTCTAAGAGCCCGGTTCCATCGTAGTTTCCGTATCCGAGAGAGTTCCAAGGTACATGCATAGGATTCAGAGTCTAGGTAGTGCTTTCCCCATTCGTGAGTCCGTCTAAAGTCTTGTGCTTTATATTTGGTTGTCGTCAGTTAGAGAGTCCATTAGTTTAATCGCGGTTCAACACAAATCCCCCCAATATAAATCGGTCTAGATAGTTGAGTCAGAGTCTAGGTATAGTTATCACTAGTGTCTCGTGGTTTCGATATCCGGACTTACATTAGAATTTACTGCATTGATAGGTACACTTGCCCGTTGTGTGGTCTAGTATTAGGTTGAGTCTAGGTTTATAAATTTGAAGCTAGAGTGTCTAGGTTAGGATTTTATTATAGTGTTTATAGACCTTTCCAAGCACATCAACCACATACATCAGTATGCACAAGTCCTAACAGATCCTTAGCCCTTTGACCGATACCGTAAAAAGGAGCCTTGGTTAGCTTTCCACTTAAACATGACTCGCAATCATCAAATGACTCTTGACAAGTAGAATTCAGAATTTCGGAGGTCTGGAGTTTTTTCATGCGATTCTTGTTTATGTGTCCTAGTCTACAATGACATAGATATGTATAATTGAAATCATATTTTGTACATTTGGAGGAGATATTAAATAGTACGTTATTATCATGGACTTCTTTCTCATATATTCCATTGTGAGGCTTTGCAGAAAAATAAAACAAACCATTTAAATATGCATAAATGAAATCATTGTCAAAAGCATAATTAAATCCTTGTTCCCGCAAAGCGGATATTTAAACAATATTCATAGTCAAAGTAGGGATGAAATAAACATTGTTCAAAACAAGTTCTAAACCAGAAGGAAGTAAAAGAGTGTATTATCTACAACCTTCACAACAACCTTTTATCCATTTCCCACATGGAGCTCAAGGTCGCCTTTCTTTAGCCTCCTAACATTCTTTAGTCCCTGCAAATCATTATAAATGTGATAACCACATCTAGTGTCAAACACCCAAGATTTTCTAGACAAAGAGAAGATTTCAATAACGAACATACCTGAAGAGCCTACTTCCAAAGCTTTGGTCTTCTTAGCAAGGTATGAAGGACAAGTATTCTTCCAGTGTCCTATTTCTCCACAGTAATGACAGGTGTCATCACTCTTGAAAGCCGCTCTATTCTTTCCACGCTTTATAGGTTTAGTGATTAGAGAGTTCATATGTCCCAATATCATTTCAAAATCCATTAGCGACCCTCACAAATTTGATAGGGTTTCTCCTGCTACATACTTCTTGTAGTAATCAACGAACTCTTCGTACTCAACCGGCAAAGACATCATTATGAAATCTATTGCCATATACTGGCTAATAGAGTAAACAAGATCTTTTAGGCTGTCAATTAGTTTCACCATTTTAGAGAAATGTGAGCTCATTCATATTCCTCTTTCCATGCTGCTTGATAAGGACTTAAGCACATTCAGATGTTCGCTGCGGTTTTGATGAAACCTTTTATTCAATTCACAAGCCATATCATATGCAGGGTGATATTCTAGCTCATGACGGAGCTCATCACTCATCGTAGATGACATAAAAAATGATGCCTCATTAGAATCTTCAACGTGCCGTCTCCAAAGCATTTTGGATCCGTCGTTGGGAGGAACATGGGGAATTGAAATTTTCAGGACATAGGATCTCTTTTCTTCCTTAAGAATATTTCTCAAGATACGGTACCACTCAGAGAAGTTTCCTTCTTTGAGCATGTTCTGATAAAGCATAGACCTTAGAGCAAAAACGGAGTCGGTATTGATTTCGTTAGACATCTACAAAATTCAAAAATAAAAGCTTTAGTATTTTCATGCATAGTTTCCTAATTAAATATTTATGACCCAATTTGCAAAATAATATAATTAGGAATGAGATCTCGATTCCCCATATCTCAGTGAATGGCTGAGCACTCTTCACTTGCATAGCTAGACGTGTAGTTTCACACCCTTAAAATCCACCTGCGGGGTTTTACCGCGAGACGTGTGACAAACCAGGATCTCAGTCATTAGTTACACGGAACGACTCTATATGAATTTGAATAAAATACCATTGCTGTTCATAGTCACGAGACAACAATCTTTAAGTTTGAAAATGTTACGAAAGCGTAGATAAAATCCAAATGCAAAAATAGTCAAATGCGCAAAACACCGCGCCCAAACCAAAGTAAATAATAGTAATAAATAAATTCAGTGTTTGAAATATGATGGGATTCCATGCATGTCCTATGCTCGTGCTCAATACCTTAGCGACCTGAGAAAAACATGCTAAAAGTGTCAACACAATGGTTGGTGAGTTCATAGAGTTTGCAAGTAAATAAAAGTTCGATGTTTGCTAGATAATGTAATTAATGTATACCGATAGATAGCTAGTTGACGTGAGGTCGAAGTCTCACTAAAAAATAAACCAATTACAACTAAATAGCTAGCGGTAAGTGGGTATCGAACACGAGGAGTTTGTGGAAAATGTGTTATCTAAATAGCTTTTATAGTAAACTAAAATTAAACTAGATTGCAGAAATGTAATTTCCAGAATTTTGATTGTTGGTTTTGAAAACTAGAATTATCTAAATTAATCGCAAATCAAAAGATTGTAATTCAGAAATGAGAGAGTATGTCTTCCCCCGGGTTCAGGTTTCCATGAATGATAATACTGATGTTTAATTAAGAAGAAGAACTACATAGACATGGTTCATGAAAATATGTTTGATTGTGATAAAAAGGGACCAAGTGCTTGGATTACAAGAACGCAAGATTGTCACCCGATGATCAATTAAATATATCCAACCTCGAATTCCTCCCAATAAATCTCGATTGCCAGTGGCACCAAGAACTGATGGTTTAGAAAACGATGTTAAACAATATCAACGATTACAATCAAACACATAAAAACCACAATAACACAACCAAAATGATTAGATTATTGTCCTACAAATAACATAAACATCAACAAACATTCAAAAGATAAACCTTACAATCCGGAGGAAAACATATGAAAACTTAGCCACACATCGTTCGGTTGATCATCATCAAGCTACTATCAATGTTCATGTGAATTAAAAACACCAACCCAATTGTTCCCACTTGCTTCTAACCAAGAAAATCACCCAAAATCGCTCCTGAAAACTGCTGCAAAACGTCTCCCCATGATTCAATTTGAAAAGACCTAAGAAAACCCACTTTAATGGGCAGTTACACAATTTGCGCTGGGCACCACCGTAAGCTACGGCGCCACCGTAGCTTACGGTGGTCATCATAACTTCTTACGGTGTTTCAAAACTGCCTTACGGTACCAATTAAATCCCCAGATACCACCGTAACCTACGGTCCCCACCGTAAGCTACGGTGGTGGTCAGATGCACACTTTAACTTCCTTGTTAACTTGTTTCTCCCACTTTCAATTCCAACTGCAACTACGTGAGCTCAAATCCAACGCATACATTGCTCCTTTTTAATCCATGTTTGCACCTGCAATGCAAATCCACCGTAGTCATCTAATTCCAACAAATTACCAATTAAGTGTAGGATTAAAATACCATTTATAGCTCTTAAGGGTCGTCCTACGGACCACCCGTCACATCCCCACACTTAACCGTTGCTTGCCCCCAAGCAACTCATCAAAAACCATTTCCTTGTTCTCAAGCGATCAACATGAATCAAGCAAACAAATGTCCTCATTTTACTACCTTTTTCTTAAACCCTGCATAACACACCCCTCACAATGACTCTCCTCTCGGCGACAAATAATAACTAGCAAGGATGAGCTAGAACACACTTAAAGCAAATGGGTGATTGCACATAAATAGGCTTGTACTTAAATCGGTCCTTCGCCTAAAGAATTTACTAAAATGCGCACGTGAATCAAAGGGACTTAAGGGTTGAAACGTGGCTAGGCATATGGGTAGGACATGGAAATATATATGTAGTAGCTAATGATCCGACCCGGTTTTATTATTACATCTAAATAAACTCAACTAATTAACTAACTACAAAGCCTCACATTTTTTTTTCTTTTTTCATTTTCATTCTCCTTCAACTACCATCGCATTTATTTCCTTCTTTTTGCATTTTTCTCAGATTTTTTATTTATTTTTTTAAACAAAACAAAAAACATCAAACACTACGTACTAAAACTACTAAACTACTAAACCGAGTCTTCTCAAACATGTAAGATATTTTGGGCGGTAAGCATGGGTTATCAAATGATAGGCAATAAGCTCAAATATGGTTATTAATGGACCAAACCCCCGCCCCTCTCGCCACCATGCTCATATGTGTAATTTATGAGGCCCAACCCTCGAATCCCACACTCACACACATCGTGACAAGGCTACCTAAATGCCCTTATCCTTTTCACATACATATCAAGCTAAGGCCTCAAATCGAATTCAAGCACAAGTTCTAATACACCCCCACCCATTGCCACTCTGATCAAAGAAAATATTTCTAACAATTCAAATAGATGGCTCAAACTCTCACCAAGAAAAAGGGTATACGGGGTTGCCGGAGTGTTATGCGATTTCAATACATTAACTTTTCAAATTTAGACCATTTTCACTTGATTTCATAATTTTTCAAAAAATTTCCCCCATCCCCACACTTGGGATACATTGTCCCCAATGTATGGCTTTGAAGAGAAAGATCGCTCAAAACACACCAAACTTTTTTCTTTTTCTTTTTTTTTTTTTTTAACAAACAAACAAACTAACTACCAATATTTCAAGGCTAAAGAACATGACAAGTCTAAGGAAAGAGTACATGGACCTGATGAAGTTTGACACAACAGATGTTGTAAATGATCCGATTTCCTATTACCACCTTCACACAACTATCCGCACATCTTCCTCACACTTGAGTGTTGCCATAGCCCTGAAACATAGAAAAATAAAGAAATAACAATGTCAGTGAAAAACCCCGGGTTGCCTCCCGAGCAGCGCTAAATTTTCGGGTCTTCAGCCAGACCGTGCCACCCCCGTTTATGGTGGCTCAAAGAAACGATTCCGGCCATCTCCATCACTACATCGTGCCATTGAGTAAAATGCATCCGTCCCGTTTCGATTCAGTGGGTAATCAAATACACTCCTACTTGATCCCGTATGCTTTTCTTCACGATCCGGTGGGTGATTCATTTTCATTCTTTGACACACTTTTGTCATACAATCTCTAGACTCACCACCCTTCCCCTCATTGGATTCATAAATAATCACTCTAGTTTGAACATCAAATGATAACTTACAGTTCTTTTTTGTCATGGTAATTTGACGTGAGGTCGAAGTCTCACTCGGTCGTAACGGCCTTGCATCCACTTTCAAGGCCCTCCATCTCTGACCCTCACTCTTGAGCTTATGATACCTCTCCGACTCGAAATATTTCCATCCAATTCCCAACTGCTTAATGTCAAACGGCTTGAATTTCTTGTAAGAGCCTTTATCCTCGGCTTGAATAGCTCCATACGTCTTCAACAGTGCAGTAATCAACCAACAATGTGGTATTATCTTTCGTTGATCACTATTCCGACTTATCCATATATTATTTAACACTAAAAATCGGAAAGGAAAGAGCGGAGCCCCATTCAACAAGGCATACAAGATCGGCACCTCCGGATATCGCACTTCAACCTTGTCACCCCGTCGGGGAATGACATTTTGTGTGCATATAATCAACATCAATTTAGCCTCGATCCTCAAATTCTTACGGTATAATTTCCCATGTGTAGTACCGGGCAAAAACAGATAATCCAACATCATGTGCCATCGTGGATGCTTCTCTGGCTCAAAATACAAATCCTCCAGCCGCGGGATCATGTATTGATTCACTAGTTTACTATCAAACTTGGCTATCCTACGCGATGTGTCGAATGACATCTCAACCTCAACCCCGTTGACCGTCCCAATCAACTTCATTTTTGACGCACCTTTGTACGGGGGACATTTTAGCGTGGCCATCCACTCTTGAATTTCCTCAACATACAAATTATTAGCCTCTTGATCGTAACATTTCAGTGCCGCTTCCCACCCCAAAGTGCGGAACTTATCAATGACCCCGAACGGACCGAAATCTTTTTCACGAACTTCTTTCTTACAAATGAATGCTTCTTTCCGTTGGATTAACTTATTCATCTGATCATGGAACAGTTCTGCCTGCCATTCATTTGGTTGCTCGTGTAAAGGCCCAGATGTCCACTTCGGTTTCGGAACTCTCGGTTGCTCTTCCTCCTGTTGTTCTTCTTCATCTTGATCCGCCAATCTGAGTAGTCTTCTTTTCCGTTGCTGATTCTCGGGTGGGTTACTAGAAGACCCAACTTGTTCTTTCCCTGTTCGACCCATAACCTCTGCTTTGATGATAATGAAAACAACAAGAACTTCAAGTTAAGCAAAAAAACACTAAACCCCAAAATTTCGGACCCCTAATGTCCAAAATCGACCACCAAAACAGAGGGTTCTTTGAAATGTAAGCACAAATATGGAATCCTTGCGAAATTTTAGCCGAAATAGACCCAAAAATCACTCGATTTTGTTGAGATTTGAGAAAATGGTGAAGGATTTAAGTAATGGAAGTTAGGGTTTATGTTTAAAGATGAATGGGGAAGGAGGTGATGTTTGGTGGTGAAAAAGGGGATAAACCCGTATGTGTGGTTGTGAATTAAATGAGATTTCATTTTTTTTTTTATATATATCCCGGATTCATGAATCAGACCGCACCGTAGCTTACGGTGACCACCGTAAGCTACGGTGGTCACTGGCAACAAAATCCCACCGTAAGGCAGTTTAAGAATGGCGTATGGTTTTAAATCCACACCGTAAGCTACGGTTCCACCGTAGCATACGGTGGTATCTGGCACTTTAATTTTTCAAATTTTTTTTTTTTAGAATTTTTATAGTTTTTATATTTTTCGAAAATCATGCCCTACCCCCATGAAAAACCCGTGTTGTCCTCAACACTGTGTTAGAGAAATTCGTAAGAACTTCCCCACACTTGTTTCAAACACAAGTTAAACGTGAGTACGGTAATTGTTTAAAAACAAATAAATTACACTAAACTAACTATTTACACTACCAAACCTGGGCCTCTCATGCTTGTTCTTCATTTACCGGGCGTAAAATGTAGCCCACCTTGTCAATTTCGAGAGTGTTGATGTCATTTCCTTCCAAATACGGCTTGAGCCGATGCCCATTCACCGTTTGCTTCGTGTTAGTATGAATATCTTCAATATCAACATCCCCGAATCGACCCACTCGCGTGATCACGTATGGCCCCATCCATTTGCTTTTTAACTTTCCCGCAAATAGCTTCAATCGCGAGTTGTACAACCATACCTTTTGACCCGCTTCAAAGGTTCGCTTCCTGATTTTTGCATCATGAACCTTTTTCAGTTTGTCTTTGTACGCGGACGCACATTCATATGCTTCATCCCGAATCTCTTCAATTTCACTCAATTGAAGCTTCCGAATCCTACCCGCTTCATCATAATCCGCATTCACCGTTTTAATCGCCCAATATGCCCGATGAGCTAACTCCATTGGTAAGTGGCACCCTTCCCATACACTAACCGGTACGGAGTTGTATCAATAGGAGTTTTATAGGCCGTTCGGTAAGCCCACAACGCATCATCCAACTTACTTGACCAATCTTTTCTATCCGTTCGCACCGTCTTCATGAGAATTTCCTTGATTTGACGGTTGGACACTTCAACTTGTCCGCTTGTTTGCGGATGATACGGCGTAGCGATTCGATGGTTCACATTGTACCGCTTCAACAATTTTCCAAAGTTAAAATTTTTAAAATGTGAACCGCCGTCACTAATTATAACTCTTGGAATCCCGAAACGAGTAAAGATGTTGGACTGAACAAACTTGCACACAACCGAATGATCGTTGGTTCTTGTAGGAATGGCTTCAATCCATTTCGAGACATAATCTACCGCCACAAGAATATACAAAAACCCATTCGAACTCAGGAATGGACCCATAAAATCTATGCCCCACACATCAAATATCTCAACCACCAAAATAGGTTGCAAAGGCATCTCATCCCTCTTCGAAATACTTCCCATTTTTTGGCAATTTAAACAATTCCGGGCAAATTCACACGCATCCTTGAAAATGGTGGGCCAATAAAACCCACATTGAAGAACCCGATAACCGGTTTTCTGCCCACTGAAATGACCCCCACATGCTGATGAATGTGCATGAGTCAAAACCTGCAACACCTCGGTGTCGGGAATACACCTCCGAATCACTTGATCCGACCCAATCTTGAAAAGGTCCGGTTCATCCCAAATATACTGTTTCACTTGAGCCATAAACCGTTGCCTTCTCTTCTTCTCCCAATGGCTTGGAATGGAATCCGTGGCTAAATAATTCACAAAATGAGCATACCACGGTGCGGTAGACACGGCTAGCAATTGCTCATCAGGAAACCGTTCATTTATTTCCATCGTGTCGTCAACTCCTTCTAATGGGTCCGGGATAAGTGATCCGCCACAACATTTTCACATCCTTTTTTATCCCGAACTTCCAAATCGAACTCTTGTAAAAGCAACACCCAACGAATCAAACGGGGCTTTGCATCTTTCTTCTCCATCAAATATCGGACCACACTATGATCCGAATACACCACTACCTTGCTTCCCCAAATGTAAGACCGAAACTTATCCAATGCGTACACCACCGCAAGCAATTCCTTTTCCGTAGTTGTATAATTTAACTGTGTCCCAGATAATGTCTTACTCGCATAGTAGATCACCACTGGATTCTTGTCAACCCTTTGACCCAAAACTGCCCCAATAGTGCTATCACTAGCATCACACATGATCTCGAATGGCTTCGTCCAATCCGGTGGTTGCAAAATAGGAGCTTGCACCAACTGTTCCTTCAAAATATTAAAAGCTTGCAAACACTCATTAGTAAAATCAAATGGAACATCTTTAAGCAACAAATTACATAAAGGTTTAGTGATTACACTAAAACCTTTAATAAATCTTCGATAAAAACCCGCATGTCCCAAAAATGACCTTACCCCTTTAACATTTTTCGGTGGAGGCAAAGTTGAAATTACCTTTATTTTTGCCTTGTCTACCTCCATCCCTCTATTTGAAATCACATGACCTAACACAATACCCTCTTGCACCATGAAATGACTTTTCTCCCAACTTAGCACCAAATTTTTCTCGACACATCTTTTTAAAACTTTTTCCAATTCATCGAGACAAGATTCAAAAGTTGGGCCAAAAATGGAAAAGTCATCCATGAATACTTCAAGTGACTCCCCGACCATGTCCGAGAAAATACTCATCATACAACGTTGAAAAGTGGCCGGGGCATTGCACAATCCGAATGCCATTCGCCGAAAAGCGAAAGTGCCGTATGGACACGTGAAGGTAGTTTTGTGTTGGTCATCCGGATGAATTGAAATTTGGTTATACCCCGAATACCCATCCAAAAAACAGTAATATTTTTGACCCGGCAATTTTTCAATAATTTGGTCAATGAATGGTAAAGGGAAATGGTCTTTAGAAGTGGCGGCATTCAATTTTCGGTAATCAATGCACACGCGCCATCCGGTGACCGGTCGGGTGGCGATTTGTTCTCCATTTTCATCTTTAATTACCTGAATACCTGCTTTCTTTGGCACTACCTGTGTAGGACTTACCCAAGCGCTGTCTGAAATAGGATAGATAATTCCCGCATCTAACCATTTGATTACCTCCTTTTTCACCACTTCCCTCAGATTGGGATTCAACCTTCTTTGGGTCTCACGAGTCGGTTTTGCATCATCGGCGGTGATAATCTTGTGCATGACTATGGATGGACTAATCCCTTTTAAGTCGGCAATCATCCATCCTATAGCCGCCTTGTTCGCCTTCAATACCTTCAATAACCCTTGCTCTTGAGCCACATCCAAATTGGAAGCAATAATGACCGGTAATGTGTCATTGTCCCCCAAGAATGCATATTTCAAGTGGCTAGGCAAGTTCTTCAACTCCACTTTCGGTGGACATTCTAGAGACGGCTTCGTATCCGAATTAATTTCCGCCGGTAAACTTTCAATTTGATGGGTCCACGGTGGTCGCCCTTCTTGAACCACTAAAGCCTCTTGCTTTTTCTCTTCCATCCTCAATGCACATACATGTACCTGTTCAGAAAAATCACAAACACAAGTTTCCAAGACATCTTCCTCATACTCGTGCGGGTCACACCTGTCAACTAAATCTGCCATAAAACACTCATCACCACTCAAAGAGTTAGAAACGTTAGTAAAGACATTTAATCTCATTTTTCTATTTCCAAAGGTCATATCAACTGTACCATATCGACAGTCAATAATGGCATGAGCGGTGTTCAAAAATGGTCGACCCAATATGACATTTTGTTGTTGACTTGGGTCAACCGATGAGTAGTCCAAAACTAAAAAGTCAACGGGATAGTAAAATTCATCCACTTTTACCATCACATCCCGCACAATCCCTCAGGGAAGCTTGTGAGATAAATCGGCTAAAACAACCGTTGTCTCGATCCATTTCAATGGACCAAAATCGTATTGGTCATATAAGCCCCCCGGTAAAATACTTACTCCGGCACCAAGATCCAATAACGCCCTCGACATTTGAAAATTTCCAACTTGAATATTAATTAATGGCGTTCCCGGATCTTGGAGCTTAGGAGGAAGATCCCCTTTTAAAACTGCACTTACCTGCTCAGTCAAATTAACCTGTTTAGGCACTTTCTGTTGCCTCTTTTGGATGCACAATTCTTTTAAAAATTTTGCTTACGCGGGTACTTGCTTAATTGCCTCAAGTAAAGGAAGATTTACTTTTACTTGTTTGAACACCTCCCACATCTCCTCTTTTTGAGGGCCCCTTTTTTAAATAATGTTCTTCTTACCTGGGTCTATTAAAGCCGAAGGAAAAGGGATAGGATTTGACTCCCCCCCATTTTTCTTGTTATTCAAAAGTTCACTTAGACCCGGTTTTCCAAATACTTTTTCAAAAGTTTCACTTTTAGATTTACCCAACGGTGATGATTCATCATCATCACTTTCCACCCCCGTAATATCCTCAACTACCCCTTCAACCAAATTCGATGAAGAGTCATTTTTGTATTCTTTACCACTTCTCAAAACACTTACATGATTAATAGGAACATTACGTGAAGAATTATGAGAGGGGTTTACCTTAGTGTCGCTTGGAAGTTGACCCATATTCCTCTTCAAATCCGCCATTTCGGTTGCAAGTTGACCCATTTGGGTGGTCAAAGATTGAATGGCCTTGTCACGAACTTCGTCTTTTTGTAGACGAGCATCATCCAACTGATTTCTTCTTTGCATCTCTTGTTACATCGTCTTTAACACATCCATAACCTCATTCCCACTTGAATTGGATGGTCCCGGTCCCCCAGTCTGTTGTTGGTATTGTCTTTGATAACCTTGATTACCTTGATTTGCATATGGTTGACGCGGAACAAAGTTTGATTGAGGTGCTCCTTGGAAATGTGGGTTGGATTGATTCGCGGGATTGCCATAACGAAAATTCGGGTGATTTCGCAACCCCGGATGATACGTATTTGAATTCATGTTATAATTTCTACCACCCCCACCTTGGCTTTAACCTTGAATTGCATTGACTTTTTCAAAATTTTCTTGAACTCCCAAACAATTATCCGCTGAATAGCCCAATTCATTACAGTTAGTGCAAAAATCATAAACTTGATTAGTAGTTTGCACATTACCATCCTCCACCGCATGCAATTGGGTTCTAGTAATGGCCGGTCTCGCTCTCCTAGATGATTGAGCCTTCCTCTTTGATGTGACCGCCATTTGTTCCAAAAACGCCCAATCGTCTTGCTCGTAATTAGTACCGAATGTACCATTCGTGATAGACATTAAGTCACGAGCATCTTCGGAATTCAAACCTTCATGAAACGCGTTCAACAATTCCCACAATTCGATCCCATGATGAGGGCAATTTTTTATCATCAAATTAAACCGTTCGAAAGCTTCGTGAAACATTTCACCTTGTTGTTGTTGGAAGCTTCTCAAGCTTCTTCTCGCATCGTTGGTCTTTTGGGCCGTGAAAAATTCTTCTAAAAATCTTTGTTGCATCTCCGCCCATGTATAAATCGAAGCCGATGGTAAAGTGTAAAACCATCTCTTCGCTTTATCTTCCAACGAGAATTGAAACAATACCAACTTTACTTCATCTGATGAAAATCCTTGCCCACCGATAGTATTGCATATCGAATCGTATGCCTCCAAATGAAAATAAGGTTCCTCCGTGGCTAATCCCTTATATTTCGGTAAACTTTGGAGGGAATTAGTTCTAACTTCGAACGTCCTCCCTTGATTGTTTTGAGGAATAACTACCGGTGAAGAATTGTTGGTAATAACCGGCCTAAAATGTGCTTCAATACCCCTCACGGCCTCCCGATTATATCTTCTTGGCACGCCCAACGGTACTTGTGGTGGCAAACCGGTTTGCCTAGGCATTTGTCTTCGAGGTTGAACTTGTCTAGGAATTTGTTGTTGAAATTGTTGTTGAGGCACTTGTTTCTCATATTGTTGAACTTGTCGATGTTGACCTTGTGGAGCTTGCGGTATATCTTGCGGTCTTCGCACAAATCCACCCCCTCCTTGAAATCCCGTTTGATTTCCATTACCCCCAAGGGTATATTCACCTTCATCATACCCCTCATAATCATCTTCATAACCGTCATAAAACCCATCATCTTGCACTCTCATAAACGGCATCGCGGGAGATTGTTGATATTGGAACCTCGATGGTGGTTGTTGTTGTTGAACTGGGGTGGTAAAGGTTATAGGTGGGTCTTGTTGAAATGGGAATGGTTGACTCTGTTGGGAGGACGATTGACCTTGAGTCGGGAAGAAATGGCTAAATAGTGGTAAGGTTGATGCCGTTTGGTAGCTCAATGGATTTGGTGGAAGTGTGCTTGTAGGAACAGTGGTATTTGTGGGTTTGCTCTCACTTGTTATAGGACTTGGTGGAATAGGAGGTGTGGTGGTTGGTAGTGTTTGACCCGTCGTGAGAATTGGTGGATCCATGATGTTTTTCGGTGTAGTAGGAGACCCAATGACTTTGTTTTCCCTAAGTAAAACTCGGTTCCCTGAAAGTGTCCGTTCAATTTCCAGATCAAATGCTAATGGTGATGACTTTTTGGAGCCTCTAGTATGCATACACTTGTAAGTACCTGCACATTAACACAACCAGCGTAAACCCGAAAATAACAAACAAAAAACTACGAAAGTTAACACAAGTTGCACACTACTCCCGGCAACGGCGCCAATTTGACGTGAGGTCGAAGTCTCACTCAAAAATAAACCAATTACAACTAAATAGCTAGCGGTAAGTGGGTATCGAACACGAGGAGTTTGTGGAAAATGTGTTATCTAAATAGCTTTTATAGTAAACTAAAATTAAACTAGATTGCAGAAATATAATTTCCAGAATTTTGATTGTTGGTTTTGAAAACTAGAATTATCTAAATTAATCGCAAATCAAAAGATTGTAATTCAGAAATGAGAGAGTATGTCTTCCCCCGGGTTCAGGTTTCCATGAATGATAATACTGATGTTTAATTAGGAAGAACTACATAGACATAGTTCATGAAAATATGTTTGATTGTGATAAAAAGGGACCAAGTGCTTGGATTACAAGAACGCAAGATTGTCACCCGATGATCAATTAAATATATCCAACCCCGAATTCCTCCTAATAAATCTCGATTGCCAGCGGCACCAAGAACTGATGGTTTAGAAAACGATGTTAAACAATATCAACGATTACAATCAAACACATAAACACCACAATAACACAACCAAAATGATTAGATTATTGTCCTACAAATAACATAAACATCAACAAACATTCAAAAGATAAACCTTACAATCCGGAGGAAAACATATGAAAACTTAGCCACACATCGTTCGGTTGATCATCATCAAGCAACTATCAATGTTCATGTGAATTAAAAACACCAACCCAATTGTTCCCACTTGCTTCTAACCAAGAAAATCACCCAAAATCGCTCCTGAAAACTGCTGCAAAACGTCTCCCCATGATTCAATTTGAAAATACCCAAGAAAACCCACTTTAATGGGCAGTTACACAATTTGCGCTGGGCACCACCGTAAGCTACGGCGCCACCGTAGCGTACGGTGGTCATCATACTTCTTACGGTGTTTCAAAACTGCCTTACGGTACCAATTAAATCCCCAGATACCACCGTAACCTACGGTCCCCACCGTAAGCTACGGTGGTGGTCAGATGCACACTTTAACTTCCTTGTTAACTTGTTTCTCCCACTTTCAATTCCAACCGCAACTACGTGATTGCTCCTTTTTAATCCATGTTTGCACCTGCAATGCAAATCCACCGTAGTCATCTAATTCCAACAAATTACCAATTAAGTGTAGGATTAAAATACCATTTATAGCTCTTAAGGGTCGTCCTACGGACCACCCGTCACTAGTCTATGTCATGCTACTACAAGTGTTCGAAACCGAAGCTGATTGTTTGTGTTTGTTTGCCTTCCGCCATGTCTATCGGACAATGGCAAATGTCTAGGCTAATCTTACACCCATTCGACCTCCAGTCAAGTTAGCGCGGCTAACTCGGGTGGGGCTTGTCAAAACCCAGTAGTACTACTCAAAATCACCTCGCTTTGTTTCAATACTAACGGTTCAAGAATGTAAGGACTTATTGGTATGTTGCACTTTAGTAAGTAAGCGATAATACAATAATACAAAACCTAAAATTTTTGCGTGCATGCTTTCTCCCCCAAAAAGGAAAGTAAGTAAAGATAGGGGCCATGAAACTCACTTGAGTGTGAATGCAAGTGAAAGCTAAGTAAAACAGTTGAACCTCTAACTGCCACCTATAATTCATAGGTCTATAAGTTTGTGTTCGTGTATGTTGACATGAACCCTTAGTATCCAAACAAGACCATTGTTTAAGTGTTTAGAAAAGATTTACAAGTTTGACTCAAGTTTGACCCGCCGACCCGTTGGTGACACGTTGTATTAAATTATGTTTGTTCAGTATAACACTTCTACATTATACACAAATGATCATGCTGTAGCACTTAGCAACAAGTCCTATTTGTTCTAGCAAGATAACAAGTTTCCATAAATAGCAGGTTTCCATAAATAGCATGTTTCCATATATAGCAGGTTTTCATAAATAGAAAGCATGTTCAAGATTCATATTATCATTATTAATATGTTTATATGAATACTCTAACATGTTCAAGACCGTCACATCACATACCAATTATATAGAACTTAACATGTGATTCACAATTCAAGATAAAGTTTCTATCTTTAGTAACCTATGAGAGATATGCATGATTTCAAACATCCAACACATTGCAACATGTTATTATGTCCTAACTAGCATAAAGCTATCATTAAACCATATCATACATGTTTAAATAGCAAGTTATGAACACTTTAGACAATTAAAGTTTCCTCTTTTAGTAAGTTTGCAAAACCGAGCTAGGTATTTGAAATCTAACTTCACAAATCAACTACACATATAACAAGTAACACATAAACATCATCATATCATCCAAATCATGTCTAGTATGTAAAGTAGAATTCACAAAAAAGTTTCCTTTATAAGTAAGTTATGATTTCTAGCTTGTTTAACGAGATTCAAAGCATCAAATCAATTACATACAACCTATCTAACATGATTATAACCATAACAAGCATCAAACACCTCTAACATGCAATCCTACACCATCACATAATCAAAAAGTTTAATCTTTTAACAAGTCACTAATCATATGAATCTAGGGTTTTCCAAATAACCATAAAAACATCAAATAAATGCAAAACAATGATAAAGTCACCATCTTTATTGTAAAAATTCATGTTTGGATGAACTAGGGTTTGAATCAAGATTTTAGAAATCTTAAAATCATAAAATTGGACGAAACAACTTACGTAGGATTGTCAGAAACGCTTAGAGGAGTCTGAATACGCGATCAATTGCGAGATTGAAGCTCGAACGGATGGTGCTTTGGCTTGTTCTTGAAATCAGCGCGGGGGGGGGGGGGGTTGGGTGCTTGGGACGGTAATTAGAGAGAGAAAGAGTTTAGGGTTTAATTTTTTTTAATAAAAATCTCTTATATATTTGTTTTAATGAGTTTTTGAATTTGGAATGGATAATCTATGGTTTATCTATAGAATCCATGGATTTTTTTAAAAATATTTACTCTTAATTACAATTAAATCCCCCTACTAATATTTTTATAAAACTCCATACTTATAAATATAACCGGTACAATTAAACTCCGATAAATCTACGCGATTACACAAAGGTTCACATAATTCACAGAAAATCACTAAACACTTAAATTCACATTATTTATATAAAAATAATTATTCTCAATTATTTTTATTAGTTCACCAACATTCCGGGTTCGACTCGTGTGTGATCCGGTAATTCTACAAAATACCGATAAGTGAGTGTTTGTGCGAAACTGACACATCTAACTAATCCTAATTAAATGTAATGCATGAGTGAATGTTCGAGATAACTGAGTTTGAATAAATAAATGTTTGAGATAACGATGTTTGTGTTAACGGAATTAACCTGAAAATGCCGGATGTCACAGGTAGGTAACGATTACCAATTGTATCAACTATACAACTGTCAGTTTGAGGGGCATGACGAGTATTGTCAAGCTTGGATATGTTTCCCTCAACTACACCACTTAAACGACTTAAGTGATATTTGTCCTTCAATTGTAACTGTAGACCCGGCCTAAGTAACTCAGGAATCACGGTTCTACCTTCAACTAAAACCGTAGTGCTGGATGCAGGGTAATTCACTAACACCGAGGGTTCGGATAGATTAGTTGAAGCGTCACAATTAAGGGTGCCGCAGAAATATTGATTTTATATTTGGGATTTCTTTAAATGGGATAACATTACCTGTTTCGAGTCAAAAACATTTTGGTCGACGAGTAACATTATACAAGTGGCGCAATTTTAGTAAAACTGATTTTACTAATTTTACTTCGTGAAACAACTTTCAACACTCGACACGATCAATTTCAAATACCTTATTTAATCTAAATTGGTCATTCGTCGCGAACCGATTTTAAACTAATCAACTCTTTAATTAATTTAAAAAATTATTTTAAATAAAACTATTAAATTTAAAACTTGTTTTTACTTTTAAATAAAATACATTTTTATTTAATTACCTTTCCGAGAAAATAAACAATTTAACAATCTCGTCGTTTTAAATTGTGTCAAAAGTTTTATAAAAATTTTGTTGTTTAATTATTATCCTAAATAATTATAATCACAACCACAAAATAAATAAAACACAAAACCGAACAACTAGGAAAAATTGTCCGGATTCGTTCGAGCCAACAAACGATAACCGAACTGGTCTAAGGGATAACAAAATCCAACAAATCTGCTATCTCACACTTAGTCGAAGATCTCCATCTTTAATCCTGTCATTGTCCGCCTTGGTCTTCTAGTTTTCATCTCTTTAGGATTACAATATTTATTTATAAATACACTAAAAATAAATAAATAAAAATAAACCTAACTATTACATCGGGGTTTCAAATAACCCATAAAAATACAAAGAGAAACAACCAACACAAACAATACAACCGCATGTCTATAGTGCCCGATTCATTCAACACAATAACAAGAAACAAAAAAGGCTTGATCTTTTGTCAAACAAAAGTTTTGACAAATAAAACAATAGATCGATAAAAAAATATATTTCTAAACGCGCGTAAAGATGGCTCTGATACCACTGTTGGGAATCAGGGTACCAGCTTTAACTTTTTAAAAAATAGTTATTTAAACCTTTTAATTAAATAAATAAGATATATTTAAGCGGAAGCAATTTAATGGTACAACAAACACATCAGATCTAGATTCCTTTCAGTGATCTGATTAGACGTATAAAAAATATTAAATAAGCAATCATAGGGTGTTCAGATATTATACCTTTGACGATAACCAGATCTGAAACACCTTAGTACAACGAACGTCACGCTAGTTGACTCGTACACGAAATCCTGCAACAAAACCTCACACGGTTGCGCAAAGGGGAGCCGATCACGACGGCGGTGTGCGACGGTGGTGGTCGGCTCGGCGGCCCACGGTGGTGGAGGTGGTCGGCGTCAGAATCGCAAGGAGGGGAGAGGGTGGCGCCGATTTGGGTGTAGGGGAGATTAGGTTTGATTATAATGTTATATTTAAAAGCATTATAATTACACTCCAGTCTCCTATAGTATTAACAGTTAATACCCTTGGTAATTATTAACTATTTAATTATTGATCTTTCTATTTTACTAATTACTAATAATCAGTAAAATCTAATCTTTGTAAATGTTTAACAGATTAAACATTTATTCCCCATAAATAATTAATTATCTCAATCTCCGATAAATATTTCTCTAAATATTTATTCACCATATTTTATATACGTCTTTCGTGAACTATAATATTTAACAATTAAATATTATTACTTTCTCGTTGCCTAAGGTGTAACTCTTTGGATCGTATATTGTTAGTAACGTTGACTTAATTATATTCGGACATCATATATCTAACAGTGCCTACCTGTTTATTAGCTTGTCTGGAAGACCAAGCATGACTATGGTATGCTAGGTTGGGTTATTTAAACTTTGATTCAATCAAAACTATGACTCAAAAGAACTTGGTTCAAGGGATTCCCTAGATAAACCATGCACGCCAAGTCTATGATGCATGTTTACTAGGGAAACACGTTAGAGCTCCATTTCCTAATCAAGCTAAATTCAAATCATTAAATCCTTTGGATTTAGTATATGGAGATCTGTGTGGTCCTATATCTCCACCAACACACTCTGGAAAGAAGTATATATTTCTACTTGTAGATGATTGCACACGCTACATGTGGACGTACTTCTTAACATCAAAAGACCAAGCATTTGGGGTCTTTAATGAATTCATGAAAAAGGTGAAAAATGAAGTAGGAACCAAGTTGAAGATGTTAAGGACAGATAGAGGAGGAGAACTCACATCAAATGAATTTTCATAGTTCTGTAAAGAAAATGGGATAGCAAGATAACTCACAACACCTTATTCACCATAACAAAACAGAGTGGTTGAAAGAAGAAATAAGACAATGCTATCTACAACAAGGAGCATGATGAAGACAATGAAGATGCCTCATAATTTTTGGGGTGAAACTGTAATACATGCTATCTATGTGTTAAACAAAGTACCAACCAAATCTCTAACAAAAAGTACACTTTATGAAGCCTTAAAAAGGTAGAAAACCAGATTTGGGGCATTTACGGGTTTTTTTTTGTTGTGTAGCATATTCCAAGGTACCATCACAACATTTGAAGAAGTTAGATGATAGAAGCATCAAACGGTATACCTAAGAACTGAAGAAGGATCAAAGGCTTATAGGTTATTTGATCCTATGATTAAAAGAATTTACATAAGTAGGGATGTAAAGTTTGTGAGAATGATTCATGGAATTGGGAAGAATACATGAATGAAGTTAGAAGCGAAGAATCTGAATGGGTAGATTTCGCTATAATGGTCCATCAGGCTATAAGTCCACAAGATAATAATGAAACTACACCCATAGATCTAGAAGGTAAATTCTCAAATAAAAATGGTTTTGAAAAAACTGTTCAATCACCAACAAATTCACCAGATACACCTAAGACTCCTCCAACATATACTTATGAACCTAACTCAGCAGAGTTCATAACAAATACATCAACTTCTAGAAGTTCTGCTAGACCATTTGATCATATACCTATTCAAGGTTTTAAGTCCTTGACAGAAATAAATGAACTAGCACTAGAAGAGGAAACAAATGAGTTACTTCTAGCAGAAGAAGAGCCAAGGAATTACAAAGAGGCAGCAGAAGATGGAAGATGGATATAAGCTATGAAAGCATAGTGGATTCCATCAATAAGAACAAAACTTGGAAGTTAACTTCTTTACCAAGTAATCATAAAGCAATTGGTTTGAAGTGGGTATTCAAGACCAAAAGGGATGCACATGGAAATATCACTAAATATAAAGCTCGCCTAGTAGCAAAGGGCTATGTACAACAACATGGAGTAGACTTTGACGAAGTATTTGCTCTTGTAGCAAGAATTAAAACAGTACGTCTCATTCTAGCTCTGGTAGCATACAATGAGTGGGAAGTACATCACTTAGATGTAAAGTCAGCATTCCTACATGAAGATCTTAAAGAAGAAGTTTGTGTTTCACAACCTGAAGGTTTTGTGAAATCTGGAAATGAAGACAAGGTTTATAAACTTTCTAAAGCTTTATATGGACTGAGACAAGCACCACGTGCATGGAATATGAAATTAAAACACATGTTAAAATCACCTGAATTCAAGAAATGCACATTTGAGCAGGTAGTCTATAGTCAACCTTGTTAATTGGAGTTCATGTTGATGACCTGATAGTAACTTCCAAAGAAAGAAATTGAATACTTCAAATCTCAAATACAAGAGAAGTTTCAGATGAGTAACTTAGGGTTGTTGGCATACATTTTGGGAATAGAGGTCACCCAAGAAGTGTTTGAAATATCTTTCAAACAAGCTGGCTACATGATGTGTGCTGGACGGTCTATAAAAACTAACTATAAAACCTAACCTAGACACTCTAGCTTTAAATTTATAAATCTAGACTCAACCTAATACTAGACCACACAACCGGCAAGTGTACACACCAATGTAGCGAAGTCAAATGAAGTCCAGATATCGAACCCACGAGACACTAGCGACAACTCTATCTAGACTCTGACTCAACTAACTAAACTAAATTATATTGGGGGGGGGGTTGTGTTGTAACCTAATGGAACTCTCTAACTAACGACACCAAACAGAAAGCAAGAAACTTTAGACAACTCACAAATGGAGAAAGCACTACCTAGACCTTGAATCCTATGCATGTACCTTGGAAATCTCTCAGATACGGAAACTATGATGGAACCGGCCTCTTAGAATACGACACACTTAGACAACCTAGTGGATCCCGGATCATTCTCCAGGTGTGACCAAAAAGAAACCCTAAGGGACGTGTGAAACTCACCAGTTAGTTGGATCACCTCTCAGCTATCTCCAACAACACTAAAGTACACGCTAGACAGATTACCTCTCAGTCCCACTATCTCAATACACCTTTCGGTGCAAGGAGTAACTTAAATTCACTTGACTAGACACGGAATAACAATGACTCTAAGACAACCTAGGAAACCCTCCTTTCAGAGCAGTTAACCTAAAACCCTAACACCAAAGATTAACCGACAACTTCGCACCTCTCAGCTATTGAAGCAGGCAGAATAATTAATCCTAATAAACTCTCAATCGATATTCCTATGGATACGACGTTAATCAACCATAAACAAATCACATGCACACAGCTAGTGACCTAATACGCAACCATACATGAAAGATGATGCGTGTAAACTATATATATATATTTTTTTATAGGTATTTTTACACGATTAGTTTTAAAAAGGGTTTTCACCAAATACTAATCACACACACCGGGCAGTGTACCCGTCGGATAGCAATATAGTAAAGGTAAGAACCGGATATCAATCCGTGGACACGGTGGAATGCGATAATAAACCGGGACTAAAATTCAGTCAAGTATGGGTAAAAGATGTTTAAGTTGATTTTTAATTAAACTAATATGTAAGAATATAAAACTAAACTAAAATCACAAATCAAACAATCACGGAGAAAATATCACTTCGGTGTCGAATCCATTTAGAATACATTCAATACACTCATAGAAACATGGCAAATACACGATACATAAATTGACTAAATTCTCGTCAAAGATATCTAATCAAATGACAATTCGGAAAGCTAGCATGAATTACACAAACCAACCACCTAAAGTCATACAATGAGGCTTACGTGTTTAATAATCATGTCAATGTTTATAAAGATTGAACTAGCTTCCGATTAAGGTACACTAATCCAACAACTAGTTGGAAAGATAATATGAACAACACACTATCCACCTCAAGTTGATTAAATTAGACAACAATCTGCATTTCTTCAACAAACAATGTTCATATAAAGGTTATATAAATTAGGAGGATGTGTCAACAATTCCTAGATAAACATAATACTAAAGATGACACATCATAACAAATACTTTGTCTTTCCAAACATAAGCATAAGGTTATACATACAAATATAATGATTCATAAACAAGACTTCATTCACCATTCCTAGTCAAATGCCATAAACTAGTATAAATACATACACCAATCTATGAATATAAGCATAAATCACAAGTTTTCCAACATAATATGACATACACAAATACAAGTCTTATAAACAACTCAAAAGACTTGAATACATAATTTCATCAAAGAATAATCATACGGTTGTCATAACATTAACACAATAATTGCCAATAATCCATGAATGTTGTCAAATGTATCTAAACTTCATCTAAACCAAAGTGAAAAAGAGTTTTAGCTCATCATGAGCACCAAAATTACAAATAAGCAGGGAAAAATAGTGAGAAACATGATATGAAAACAATAATCAAACCACTCCTCCAAGCCTAGATGTTGTTGTTGATGTATGGTGATCCTCTTGATGTTGTATCCTCTCCAAAGCTTGAAATATGGCTGGAACAAGGGAAACTCGAGCTGGAACAGTGGGTTTTTTCTCCTGGGTTGCTGAATGTCTGAATGAGAATTAAGTTATGTTTAAATAGAAAAGGGGAGGCACGACCGTGCCAGGAGAGAAGGCACGACCGTGCCTAGTACAAGGACGCGGTCGTGTCTAGGTCTTGGCACGACCGTGTGACAGAGGTTTGACCGATCCGTAACTTCCATTGGGTACCACTGATCGAGGACGTACGGCTGTTCAGACTCACGAGATGACACGCGACCGTGGGCGGCCAAGGCACGGTTGTGCCTTGGATTTTGGCTTGGCGCGGTCGTGCCAAATGTGGGCGCGACCGTGCCTAGGGTTTGCAGGCTTGGCACGACCGTGCCAAATAGGGGCGCGACCGTGCCTCCATCACAGAAACCCTAAAACTTCACTTTTTATCCTGGAATCTTCTTGTTTGTTCACCAAGCTTCACAAAAACCTACAAAACAGGAAATGAAGCAAATAAGTGTCTAAACGTTGAATATAACCAAGAATTGATCGTTAAATAAACGGAGTTTTGTGCCAAAAAGATGTGTAAATACTAACACATCAAACAACCCCACACTAGAACATTGCTTGTCCTCAAGCAAGAAATCAAAATGAAACAAAACTTCCAATGACACTATGGATCAAATCGGGAAAACCGTAAGCATTAATAAACTTATAAAGGTTTGAAAAGATTTTCGAGAAATGCAAAATTAACTAAATGAAACCCAATGAGCCCAATGACGTGATAACCGAATGAGCAAATGAATATGCCTATGAAATCATTAGCATGCAACTTTATGCTTCTCACAATGTTCACACACACTCGGGAATATATATGATCATACAAGTAATGGAGTATGTATAGAACACTCAAATGCCAAGACAATGAATCATGCAAAAATCATAAGCTTGCTAAATGATCAAATCTCTACCAACTAACATGAAACAAAGCATAAATCAAGAGGGATTTAAATGGCTTGTAACTTGGCAATGGCTAAGGGTAAGGAAGTGGAATTTAAAAGTGGCTAAATGGTTAAAAACCCGGCGGCTATGCTAACTCAAAAACTAAACCAACTTCTAATAAGAAAAATAAACTAGCTAATATTTCCATATAGATAAGAGCTAACAACCAAATTATTTCCATCTTTGCTCACAAAATTGCTCTAAACAGCTATAATTCACCTAATTTTGGTGATTTTTTTTTACACTATTTCTTTTCTTTCTTTTGAAGGGAACTAAGTCAATATGCATATTTCCTTAGCTAAAAACTTCTCAAGAATTTGAAAATTACAACAAAATAAAAGCTATAAAATTAACATTAGCCGACCGGATTTCTAACACGGGCGGAAAAAAATAAATGAAAAGGCTAATGAAGGTTTGAATGTGGTGTAATGTGGGTGATCAAAGAAAACGACAGGATAGGCTCAACGTGGCTAACTAGTGGATGTGTTCGGGTGAGGGAAAATAAAATCAAAAGGCTAACAAAGTGGTTTATCCTAATGCCTCAATCATTTTTATGCAATATTTATGTTCATGATTTCGAAATGTATACTAAAAGCAAGTTCTAATAAGCATGAAACATCCGGCACACTCGAATCCGTAAAAACGAGAGTAAACAATGTCTAAAGCTATCAAGGCTCAAAAATAAACTCACGGAAACGGAAAGGAATGGGTGTAAGCAAAAGGTTACATGCAATTCATTCGTTTAGCCCACTAAAACTCATGGTTATCACAAAAAATTGGGTTTGACTCGATGGAATTTCTATTTCAACTTCTTTCGAAAAATCAAACCTCTATTATTTACTAAAAATTGTGAATGCTAAACGGTTAACTTTTATTATATTTTTGTGTTTTTCAATTTTATAAAACTGATTTAGTGTCAATAAAAATTATGAAGGAAGATTTTGCAAAAAAAATTGAAGTGATAAAATGCTTAAAAGGACAAACATCGTGTGAATAAATTCCCACCCTACACTTAGAATTCTACATTGCCCTCAATGTAGAATAAAAATAATGTAAAGCAAAGAATAAACACCCAACCCCACACTTAGAAATATACATTGCCCTCAATGTATACAAAAACATGCAAAGCAAAATGGAATGGAATGCAATGCAATGCAATGAACCGTGAAGGGAGAACTGAAACTTCCCTCATGTCGATCATGGCACACGCAAAAAGCCTACCCACAAAAATGACGTTCCACGAAGTTCCACAATTCCAAGATCTAATCAAGACTAACAACATCAAACACAGATCAGTAACATCAAGCCAAAATATCAAAAGAAATGTAAAGACAAATATATATAACAATACATGGAAATAAAAGTACAACAAAAGAACACAATAAAACGCCGAAGCGCGATACAAGAGTTTGTACAACATACAAGAAAGTACAACTCACGAAAATGATACCAAAATGCAATGGGAGGTACTACTCCCACTGCACACCCTCAAGGTCGATGCTGGTGGCCCCGCCTCCCTCGCCTCCTGCTGCTGGTGGTGATGGTGGTGGTGACTAATGATGCGGTGGAGATGGAGGTGGCTGCTCGGGCTGCTGCTCCGGCTGCATAAAGAACGGAAGGGGAACCACGTATGGTGCCCCGCCAGCAGCAGCAGCGGCGCACTGGACCTCATACTGCCAGGTCCAGTAACGCATGAACAGGTCATGTGGAATGACAACCGCAGGCGGTGATGGCGGCGGAGGCGGAGGAGGCGGCTGGTCGGGCTGCGGATGCTTGTGCCCCTGCTCCTGCTCCTGCTGAGCAGCGTGTGCCTGATGGGCGGCGGCGACGGCCTCGGCCTGCACAAGATCTGGATCGGGACCCGGACGGTCTGGATCCCACGTCCGTCCCCATCTATCGACCGGTCTGATCCCTGCTGCGCCACGACGAGCTACATGCATGTTTCGCAGTGTCTGTACGCTCATCACGACGGTCTCTGCCACAGGGGTTAGGTCCCCTATCAAGTCGTCGGTCAGCAACTGAAAGTGCCTCGCCAGCTTGGTCACGATGTGACCTCCACAAATGGCGCTGGTAACATCGCGCCCAGAGCTGTTCACCAAGTACCTCGCGATAGAATGTGCAAGATTGCAGGTGCGCGGGCGTACAGGCAAAATAAATAGAATAGCTCTCGCAAGTTCATGACCGTCTATCCCTGTCCTCTCCCAGAAATCGAATAGACAATACAGCGATGAAGAACACGGTGCAAGGGATCTCGAAGGCTCGAAGCCTTGTCAAACTCGGATCGTACATCCCAAATCCAAACTCATGCCAGAACTGATCCTTGTCCTCCTCTGTCGGGAACTCGGTGATACCATCGGTGAATATCTCAGTATGAAGCTCCTGCCTCGTATACAGGCCCAATAATCTCTCGAATCTGGCAACTGACATCACCCACCACTCCCCGCCTAGCCTAAATCTAATCGTCTCCAGCTGCTCTAAGTCCGCGCAAGGATAGTCAAACTCATAGGTGGAAAAGAAATCCATCACGAGCTCGACATACTGAATAGTGTGAAGTCCAAACAAACGGCACCATGGGGCGATGACGAGGTCGTTCCACCGGTCCCGCTGACCGATGGCGTCTATGGCGGCAGGCTCTAAACGACGAGCGACTAAAATCCTGCCTCTGCGTGGCCACAAAACATCCAGACGAGCCTTGTACTCATGCTCGTTCAAGTCAAACTCAAGGTACGGGTGGTCCCTGTTGCCTGCCATCTGCACGGCAACAAAATTAAAATCAAAACAATTATGAAGACGCTAAACTGAAGTTATGAAGTTTCTGACCTAGTTATGAAGGGGCACGGTCGCGCCTGGGAAGGGGCACGACCGCGCCAAGGCCAAAATCCTAGCCCACGGTTGCGCTGTGGCCGACCATGGGCACAATTTCTTGTCAACACGACCGCGCCAGGTGCGGGGCATGACCGCGCTAAGGCAAAATTCAAGAGGCACGACCGCGCTCGACAGAGGCACGGCCGCGCCTGACCAAACCAAGTCCACCTGGGATTGAAAATCCGAGCACGACCGCGCCTGGTCTGGAGCGCGACCGTGCTCAACCCATTTTAGGGTTTCCAGAATTCAAATTTTTCCATTTTAATCACGTTTTATAAAAGGGTTTCGTGGCCTAGAATCTCAGGGGACATGTGTGACCCAAACCAACTAAATATCATAAATAAATAGACAAATATTACAAAACCTAAACTAGCTAAAATTTCGATTTCTAGAGTTAAAATCCTAGGGCTAAATACAAACGCAAAAGAAAAAGAGGGGTCGGAAACGTACCTTAGATTGCGGAGAAGGAAGTAACACGGTGGAAGTTCGGGAGAATCGCACGTAGGGGGGGTTTCGGTGGGTGAAAATGAAAAAATGGAAAGTTTCTGCCTTGAAACCAATTTGAACTGCCCCAATCTCTTAGGCACGACCGCGCCAGGTGCTTAGGCACGACCGCGCCTAGGGTTAGAGGCACGACCGCGCCAAGTGCTTAGGCACGACCGTGTCTCCAACCCAACAGACAGAAAAACCTGAGTTTTATGCAGCTTATACCCAACCCGACTGCGATTCTTCCAAACTAAAATGTCTAAAAATTCAGAAAACATACCTGAGACATCTTAATCACTAACCAAAGTCCGCTTGATCCAAAACACGTTCCGATCACCTAAACTCAAAAATAAATGGTAAAATCCTAAAAAATAAAGAAAATAATAATAAGAAGATAAACATAGAAACAAAATCTAAAAATTGTTACCAAAGATGATACCGGAATAGGCTAAGTTTATTAACGAGTCGTTAGCTAGACTCAAGTCCCCGAATTCATTTGTCCTTGGGGTGGAGGTCAACTACCTCCAATGTCGGGTCAACCGGTCCGTCAATGTATGGTTTAAGACGATGACCGTTGACCTTGAAGATCCTCCCATCTTCGTGCTCAATCTCGACGGTCCCATAAGGAAACACCTCCTTAACCGTGTAGGGACCCGTCCATCGGGACATCAACTTCCCGGGAAACAATCGCAACCTAGAGTTGTAAAGCAACACACGACCACCCACTCGGAATTCCTTCTTGTCCTTCAAGTGTCGGTCATGTAAACTCTTAGTGCGCTCCTTGTAGATCGTGGAGTTTGCATAGGCTTGATTCCGCAACTCATCAAGCTCATGAATCTGAGTGAACCGGTTCTCACCCGCGCTCACCAAGTCAAGATTCACCGCCTTCAACGCCCAATAAGCCTTATGCTCCAATTCCACCAGAAGATGGCACGCCTTCCCATAGATCAACCTAAATGGTGTGGTACCAATAGGCATCTTATAGGCAGTCCGGAAGGCCCAAAGTGTATCATCTAACCTGTCCGACCAATCCTTACGGTTCTGACCAACCGTCTTCTCAAGAATCCGCTTTATACCCCGGTTCGTGACCTCTACCTGTCCACTGGTCTGTGTGTGGTAGGCTATGGAGAATCTATGGTTCACACCATATCATGATAAAGCCTTCTCCAACTGGGAGTTACAGAAGTGGGTCCCACGATCACTAATAAGGGCTTTAGGGGCACCAAAGCGAGAGAACAGCTTCTTCAGAAATTGAACAACCACCCTAGAATCATTAGTAGGCAAGGCTTGAGCCTCGGCCCACTTAGAAACGTAGTCAACAGCGACTAGGATATACCGGTTGCCACGAGAAGCTGGGAAAGGTCCCATAAAGTCAATACCCCAGACATCAAAAATTTCACAAATCTGGATGTTGTTCTGGGGCATCTCATTCCTCGACGAAATGTTGCTCGCCCTCTGGCAAGCGTCACAAGCTCGGATCATCTCATGAGCATCCCGGAAGATGGTAGGCCAGAAGAAACCGGCGTCAAAGACCTTCTTCGCGGTCAAGGTAGCTCCATGATGTCCACCTGTCGGGCCCTCGTGGCAGTGTCTAAGCACCTGACGTGCCTCATCTCCAAATACACACCTGCGCACGATCTGATCAGCCCCGACTCGAAACAAATAGGGATCCTCCCAAATATAGTGCTTCACATCCGCAAAGAACTTTCGCTTCTGCTGATGCGTTAAGCCCTTAATCACAATCCCACTAGCAAGAAAGTTTGCAAAATCAGCAAACCATGGACACTCCTCATCCTGTGTCTGGATGTGCATGAGAAACTCGTGGGGGAAATTGTCATTTATGGATGACCCCACAAGTTCAGATGAAGCTGAGCACTCAAGACGGGATAAGTGGTCCGCTGCGACATTCTCCGCGCCCTTCTTATCGCGGATCTCAATGTCGAACTTCTGAAGCAGCAAAACCCACCGGATTAGCCGGGGTTTGGCATCCTGTTTGCTGAACAGGTGCCGAAGGGCTGCATGATCGGTGAATACAATGGTCTTTGATAGGACGAGATAAGACCGGAATGACAACGGCTAGGAGCTCCTTCTCTGTCGTGGTGTAATGCTCCTGTGCGTCATTGAGCGTCTTGCTCGCATAATAAATCGTGTGAAACTGCTTCTCTCTCCTCTGTCCTAAGACCGCCCCAACAGCGAAGTCACTCGCGTCACATGTGATCTCAAATGGCAGCTCCCAATCAGGAGCCACCATGATAGGGGCATTCACCAACTTCTCCTTCAACAAATCGAATGCACTGAGGCACTCGTCGGAGAACACGAGCTGGGCTTCCTTCTCAATAAGCTAGGTCATCAGTCGGGCAATCTTAGAAAAATCTTTGATAAAACGCCTGTAAAAGCCCGCGTGACCAAGGAAGCTCCGAATAGATTTCACAGAAGTCGGCGGGGGCAGCTTAGATATGGTGTAAATCTTAGCTCTATCAACCTCAATCCCCGCGCGTGAAACCTTGTGCCCAAGCACAACACATGTTCTGCACCATCTGTATAATGCTGGATTTGATCTCGAACTGATGTGCTCCAACCGTCGGCCTATTGATGCTCGACTCCAAACCCTCAAGTGTTGGTTTGCCAAAATCCGAAAGAGTCCGACCCGCATCCTCGTTCGCCATCTCCTCTACCTCGTCAACAATAACCTCGTCAACAACAACCTCGTCAAATTCAAGTAACCGGGCCACAAATAGGGAACGGGCTCGCAATCTCCGATGAAGATCACGCTCCGGCTCGGAAGACGGCTCAGGAACCTCCTCGACGAGAGTTGAGAACATACACGATCTACACAACAAGTTAGATTTAAATACGCGAACCTAGGACAAAGAAAAACACAAGTTAGACAAAAACAAAAATAAAATAAAATAAAAATAAAAATAAAAAATAAAATGGGATAAAAACCAAGATGTAAATATATACAAATGAAGCTAAAAATAACAAGTAAAATGCAAAAAATATCTAAACACACAAAATTGCAAAATAACAAGGAAACACGATATTCACAAAAATATATATACTAAATGACTAAAAATTAATTCCAATCCTTCTCGCAAAACCGTGTCCCCGGCAACGGCGCCAAAAACTTGATATACAGAATAACAATGACGCTACGACAACCTAGGAAACCCTCCTTTCAGAGCAGTTAACCTAAAACCCTAAGACCAAAGATTAACCGACAACTTCGCACCTCTCAGCTATTGAAGCAGGCAGAATAATTAATCCTAATAAACTCTGAATCGATATTCCTATGGATACGACGTTAATCAACCATAAACAAATCACATGCACACAACTAGTGACCTAATACGCAACCATACATGAAAGATGATGCGTGTAAACTGTATATATATTTTTATAGGTATTTTTACACGATTAGTTTTAAAAGGGTTTTCACCAAATACTAATCACACACACCGGGCAGTGTACCCGTCGGATAGCAATATAGTAAAGGTAAGAACCGGATATCAATCCGTGGACACGGTGGAATGCGATAATAAACCGGGACTAAAATTCAGTCAAGTATGGGTAAAAGATGTTTAAGTTGATTTTTAATTAAACTAATATGTAAGAATATAAAACTAAACTAAAATCACAAATCAAACAATCACGGAGAAAATATCACTTCGGTGTCGAATCCATTTAGAATACATTCAATACACTCATAGAAACATGGCAAATACACGATACATAAATTGACTAAATTCTCGTCAAAGATATCTAATCAAATGACTATTCGGAAGCTAGCATGAATTACACAAACCAACCACCTAAAGTCAGACAATGAGGCTTACGTGTTTAATAATCATGTCAATGTTTATAAAGATTGAACTAGCTTCCGATTAAGGTACACTAATCCAACAACTAGTTGGAAAGATAACATGAACAACACACTATCCACCTCAAGTTGATTAAATTAGACAACAATATGCATTTCTTCAACATACAATGTTCATATAAAGGTTATATAAATTAGGAGGATGTGTCAACAATTCCTAGATAAACATAATACTAAATATGACACATCATAACAAATACTTTGTCTTTCCAAACATAAGCATAAGGTTATACATACAAATATAATGATTCATAAACAAGACTTCATTCACCATTCCTAGTCAAATGCCAAAAACTAGTATAAATACATACACCAATCCATGAATATAAGCATAAATCACAAGTTTTCCAACATAATATGACATACACAAATACAAGACTTGTAAACAACTCAAAATACTTGAATACATAATTTCATCAAAGAATAATCATACGGTTGTCATAACATTAACACAATAATTGCCAATAATCCATGAATGTTGTCAAATGTATCTAAACTTCATCTAAACCAAAGTGAACAAGAGTTTTAGCTCATCATGAGCACCAAAATTACAAATAAGCAGGGAAAAGTAGTGAGAAACATGATATGAAAACAAGAATCAAATCACTCCTCCAAGCCTAGATGTTGTTGTTGATGTATGGTGATCCTCTTGATGTTGTATCCTCTCCAAGAAGCTTGAAATATGGATGGAACAAGGGAAACTCGAGCTGAAACAGTGGGTTTTTTCTCCTGGGTTGCTGAATGTCTGAATGAGAATTAAGTTCTGTTTAAATAGAAAAGGGGAGGCACGACCGTGCCTAGTACAAGGACGCGGTCGTGTCTAGGTCTTGGCACGACCGTGTGACAGAGGTTTGACCGATCCGTAGCTTCCATTGGGTACCACAGATCGAGGACGTACGGCTGTTCAGACTCACGAGATGACACGCGACCGTGGGCGGCCAAGGCACGGTTGTGCCTTAGATTTTGGCTTGGCGCGGTCGTACCAGATGCGGGCGCGATCGTGCCTAGGGTTTGCAGGCTTGGCATGACCGTGCCAAATAGGGGCGCAACCGTACCTCCATCACAGAAACCCTAAAATTTCACTTTTTATCCTGGAATCTTCTTGTTTGTTCACCAAGCTTCACAAAAACATACCAAACAGGAAATGAAGCAAATAAGTGTCTAAACGTTGAATATAACCAAGAATTGATCGTTAAATAAACGGAGTTTTGTGCCAAAAAGATGTGTAAATACTAACACATCAAAAGACATTCACAAAGTATCATATGGAACATTCAAAAGATCATAAATCAAGATCAAATACGAATATACATCCAATCAAACAAAACCAAGTTCTTTACTTTAACGTTAACCCATCAAAAAATATCTGAAATCCGAAATCAAACCAATTAACAAAACATAATCATCAAAATCTAGGTAGTTCAAGAAATCTAGCCTACTACCATCATCAAAACATAAACACAAAGTCTATTATTTAGATTCATGATGCACGATAGATGAATCAAAAACAAAAGATAAGAAACATAAAACGAAAAGACGATAATCCAATCGATCCAGGCATCCAAAGCTTCAATCCTTAATCCTTGAGACTTCTCCCACTCAAAATTGCAAAAAAGCTCAACTTTACGTCTGGAACCGTCCTCTCTACCCTAGAAACGGACTTAAGCTTTTATACCATGAAAATACCTAAAAATCTGCGTAATTGGGGTCTCCCGCGTACGGCGAGGCCCAGGAGTCGCGTACCGCGAGGGGGAAGGCTCTCATGTCTCGCGTACCGCGAGGCACCCATTTTCACAAAAAGTTTCCTTGTTTTCTCGTTTCGCCTCGTTCGCTCGTGCCTTCACGTACTTTGCTCGTTTAAGCTCCAAACTCACCCGAATACCTACAAACCATGACACAAATCAATACTAACTACAAAAGACTCAATATGACTCTAAAACTATACAAAAAACGACACAAAATACACAGGAATAAGAGGTGTGCTTTGTAACACATCAAACATCCCCACACTTAACCCTTTTTCGTCCTCAAAAAAGACCTCTGCAATGGAATCACAACCGGAACACAAGCTTTAATAATCTTATAATTTCATTAGCACAGATATAATCACGCGTTAAAATGCAACAAATGATATTTTGATCCGACTAAACCCAACACCAACTATCAAGCCCCCGTTTGTCTTCTAATTCCTTATTACCAAGCATATCAATCAATCTATTGGTCCCACACTTAAGAGCTACAGTTCCACCTAATCCCGTCTCACGGTCATGTTTAGGCATGGGTTAAACTGTATAGATTTCTCCCACCACGTTGAACTAAGATTTATAGTTTTTTAGAAATTAGATGAAATCATGTATGAATGGAATGATAATGAGCATTAATTCATGCAAATGAACTTTCGTCTAGAGGCGTTTCAACCAAGTCGCTATCCCGGAAGGTAACACATAGACTACAGTTCTATCAATAAAGCACATAAGAATCACTTAGAGGCGTTTTCTCCAAGTGGCCATCCCGGAGGGTAACACATAAGCAAAACTCAGCTTCTAACAAATAAGCTCATGAATTATGAAATTATGGATTCCGGCGCCACCAAACTCGGATTTATTTTCATAAAAAAAGAGTGGTGTGCCAAGAAATAAAAAAACTCTAAATTCTAGCTTAACGTGGTACCTATCACCCTATGTTGACAGTTTCAGTTTTACTGACACCCTAAGATGATAACCCACTAGATTTCATGATTTTATTCAGTTAATTAACCTAATCAACATGCACAGGATATTTAAGCTATCAAATCGGCTACATTATACATCATTATTTTCATTTAAACACACAAAAGCAGATCCAATTATACCTATCATCTTCCATTTTGCTTGCAAAAACTCTAATTCAAATGACATTTTTTTTAAAATTTTTTAATATTTTTATTTTTGACTTTTTATAAAAGAAAAACAAACTTAAACAAACTAGACTCAAGACGTTTCCCATCCCCACACTTGAACGACACATTGTCCTCAGTGTGAACCAAGAAACAACGAAAAATAAAAATAACGACTCAAAAAATAAAAATAGTAAAGTGGAAACGGTTTAGCTGGTAATGATAGCATGATTCTGTGGAGCTTCGTTCTTCCACTGGTGCAACCGTATAGCATTTCATTCGCGGCTTTTCAAACTCTCTGATGGGTTCCCTTTACATGAATATAAGATTTGAATCGACCCTGCCTGAATGGAGATTGAGTACGGACGGTGTGATCTATACCTGTAACAATAAATCTCATAGAAAACCCAAACGGTATCAAATAGACTCAAAATAAACCATAACTTATACAAACTATACACTCGGGTTCTAACCCGAGCACCAAACCTAATCAAGAGTCTTTTCCTTTATGCCGCCCCCGTCCGGCCCGTTTAGTATGATTGGTCTACCGTCGATTTGACACACTTCGGTGGTAAACCTTAAATGAGTTTTAAAAAATCTAAACGGGTCGGTCCACCAATACTTGAACTTACCTGGACCAAACCTGATACGTGGCATGTAATGATGAGAATGGTCATCTCTAGTATACTGTATCCTCCGGTCCTTATGTGACCATCCCCGGACCCTCAACACATGCCGGTCCATACGTCTCTGTGCCCTGTCCGTGGTCGTGCTGATTTGGGTGGCAATCCACCACTTACTACCTCCACGGACTCTTGCTTCTCTCTCTCTTGGGTGCAATGTGGTGGGTCCGACACCAGCTCTATCACGTCCACCTGCTCTGCTATCCCCACACTTGGCCCTTGATATTATAGATCTTCAAGGAATTTTAGATCGCCAAGTGGGTCAAAACTTCCTTCACTAGGAGTCGGCAGGTCTACCAACTCATCACCGAACTCATCCTCCCAGGATGGGACCTGCTCCTCTTCTATCATCTCAACTAAGAACTCATCCTCACTATCATCCTCTGTCTCGAAAAACCTGGCTAATCCCTCGTCAAAGCACTCATTGTCAGTCGGGGTTTTAGGGATCTCTATCAGCTCTTCTTCTTCAATTACATCTTCCTCATCACTCCAAAAGCCATCATCAATATTCCATGGTGTGGGACACCAAAATTTTTGCTCGATGTCTTGCTGAACCGAAGTTTCCTGTGACTCCTGCATTGTATCATCATCACTATCATCCCAAGAAAATTCATAAACACCCGGCCGAAGTTGCTTAACACCCTGCAGGTCCGAAGGTGGGACTAAGACTTCCATTTTTGTCCTCGGTTCCATCTACGATTCCTGTGAAAAATCATCCTCACAAGACAAGTGTAAAGAGTCGAATGGAACATTGTGATCTTGCATAGAATCAATATAGAATTCACCAGTTCCGCAATCAAGGTCAGAAAACTTACCTGGAGGTGGGACTTGTGCTTCACCTTTTGTCACTGTGATTTGCAGGCCGTCCATTATAGTCTCCAGTGATGGGGTTGTCAGAATTAACTCCCCCAATGCAGTTTCAATCCCAATCTCATTCCCTTCATGATCATAAACCACACGCTCCATATTCTTAGGCCGATGTGATCCAATGCGAGCAATTAATGCTTGGATATCTTTCTCATACTGCTCATTTGCTTCCTTGCAACATGCATTCAACTCTTCTTTAGTTTTGTATTCCGCATATGGATGTACCTGCGGATAAGCATGATCATAGCAGTTTGCAGATTCCCCCGATGAATATGGGCAACGACGAGTAAAATGGGGTCCTCCACGGATTTCACACATAATGACAGAAAATAATAAAAGTTACTTAGACAGACTCAAGATACAAGCTAGACACACTAAAAACAAAGACTCACAAAAGGACACACAAGCTAGACTCAACAAAATAGAAAACACTCAAAACACAAAAAGACCAAATAATCAATTAAGTTCAATCAAAGTTAGATACGCTATCGCCTAAGTGTCCCCGGCAACAGCCCCAAAAACTTGATGTGTGCTGGACGGTCTATAAAAACTAACTATAAAACCTAACCTAGACACTCTAGCTTTAAATTTATAAATCTATACTCAACCTAATACTAGACCACACAACCGGCAAGTGTACCGACCAATGTAGCGAAGTCAAATGAAGTCCGGATATCGAACCCACGAGACACTAGCGACAACTCTATCTAGACTCTGACACAACTAACTAAACTGAATTATATGGGGGGGTGTGTTGTAACCTAATGGAACTCTCTAACTAACGACACCAAATAGAAAGCAAGAAACTTTAGACAACTCACAAATGGGGAAAGCACTACCTAGACCTTGAATCCTATGCATGTACCTTGGAAATCTCTCGGATACGGAAACTATGATGGAACCGGGCTCTTAGAATACGACACACTTAGACAACCTAGTGGATCCCGGATCATTTTCTACGTGTGACCAAAAAGAAACCCTAAGGGACGTGTGAAACTCACCAGTTAGTTGGATCACCTATCAGCTATCTCCAACAACACTAAAGTACTCGCTAGACAGATTACCTCTCAGTCTCATTATCTCAATACACCTTTCAGTGCAAGGAGTAACATGAATTCACTTGACTAGACACGGAATAAAAATGACACTAAGACAACCTAGGAAACCCTCCTTTCAGAGCAGTTAACCTAAAACCCTAACACCAAAGATTACCCGACAACTTCGCACCTCTCATCTATTGAAGCAGGCAGAATAATTAATCCTAATAAACTCTCAATCGATGTTCCTATGGATACGACGTTAATCAACCATAAACAAATCACATGCACATAGCTAGCGACCTAATACGCAACCATACATGAAAGACATTCACAAAGTAGCATAAGGAACATTCAATAGATCATAAATCAAGATCAAATACGCAAATACATCCAATCAAACAAAACCAAGTTCTTTACTTTAACGTTAACCCATCAACAAATAACCGAAATCCAAAATCAAACCAATTAACAAAACATATTCATCAAAATCTAGGTAGTTCAAGAAATCTAGCCTACTACTATCATCAAAACATAAACACAAAGTCTATTATTCAGATTCATGATGCAAGATAGATGAATCAAAAACAAACGATAAGAAACATAAACTGAAAAGACGATAATCCAATCGATCCACACATCCAAAGCTTCAATCCTTGATCCCTTGAGACTTCTCCCACTTAAAATCGCCAAAAAGCTCTCAACTTTACGTCTGGAATCGTCCTCTCTACCCTAGAAACGGACTTAAGCTTTTATACCATGAAAATACCTAAAAATCTGCGTAATTGGGGTCTCCCGCCTACCGCGAGGCCAAGGAGTCCAGTCTCTCGCGTACCGCAAGAGACAAGATAGCCGCGACAGAAAACCCACCCCTCGCGTACTGCGAGGGGGAAGGCTCTCATGTTTCGCGTACCGCGAGGCACCCACTTTCACAGAAAGTTTCCTTGTTTTCTCGTTTCGCCTTGTTCGCTCGTGCCTTCACGTACTTTGCTCGTTTAAGCTCCAAACTCACCCGATTACCTACAAACCATGACACAAATCAATACTAACTACAAACGACTCAATATGACTCTAAAACTATACAAAAACGACACGAAATACACAGGAATAAGAGGTGTGCTTTGCAACACATCACTACATAAATAAAATTCTCAAAGATGAAAGCATGTTGGATAGTAATGAAGCAAAGATTCCAATGGACCCTTGAACAAAGTTAGTAAGGACTGAAGGAGGAGATTCAGTTGATGCAACTGGATATAGAAGTCAAATTGGCTGTTTAAGTTATCTACTACATACAAGGCCAGATTTAAGTTATTTAGTGGGATTACAAAGTAGATTCATGCAAGAATCTAAAAAGCATGATCATTTGAAAGCTATCAAGCAAGTCATATGCTATTTTAAAGGAACTAAAAACTTTGGTATCACTTACAAGAAGAATGGAGGAAACAAAATTACAGGATACCGTGACAACAGTTATGGGGTTAATACGAAAGAAAGAAAATGAACTATTGGTATAATACTCTACTTTGGAAATCCACCTATAACTTGGAGTACACAGAAGTAACCGATTGTGGCACTATCATCTAGTGAATTTGAATTTATGGCTATAACCTCAACATCATGTCAGGCACTATAGCTGAAACGCTTACTCAGTGAGATAACTGGATGGCAAGAAGATAAAATAAATTTATATGTTGATAACATATTAGCAATTGCATTAATGAAAATCCTAATATACTATGGGTGAAGCAAGCACATTGACACGAGTTACCATTTCATAAAGGAATGTGTGGAAAATGACCAAATCACTGTTGTACACATAAGTCGAGAACTACAGAAAGCAGATATTCTAACTAAAGCATTGGCAAGGGTCAAGTTCATCACTATTGCGAGAACTACTCGGTGTTCAAGATCTGCAACAGCAAGAATAATCAGTGATTAAGGGGGTGAATGTGAGCACATTATCATTCTCAAGTCAAACTACAAGGGTCATGTATATATTTATATTTATGTTTATGTCAGTTATGTCAATGTAAATAAGTCCAAGGGGTGTAAGTGTCAAGTTTAGAAATACAAAACTGTATGTTCGCGTCTTTGAACAGTTGCGTCGTTTCATGTAGGTTAAATAGGAATTACGAACATCAGTCTGAATCGATTGTTATGAAATTATCAATTCGAAGTCAAGATCGTTTCTTTATCAATTGTTGATTATCAATTGCATTTAAGATCCATATTGGGCAACATGATGTATGAAGATCAAGAATGTTTTACTTTGTAAATTAAATAAGGAGTTCCCTTAAACTGTTTTCGTATTGAGATTACCTTTTTTTAACTAGTTTTAATCATCATTTGTAACATCTTCATTTTAATTGTTTAACGTTTAACTTTTGTTGTTTTTTTACCACCTAATGTTGTTGGCATTAGTTTTTTTTTCCCAGGAGATAGGTTTGTCCAAAATTCAATCGGGTGAGAGTCAGGTTTGACGAGAAAAGTCAACACGAAAGTTTAGTGAATTTGGAATAGCCATGATACCCGATCCCTAACAATATAACCAATAAATGTTTGTAGGTTGTGTACGTACGTAAACATACAAATTCTAAAACATATATGAACAAATTAGATAATTGGGACTTAGCTTATATGCCTGATACAAATTACAAACATGCCGAGGCATATGATTGTGAGCATATGGATATTAAGAACAACTTAACATGAATAAACACACCAATGGTTAAATGAAAGTTCGCACTTTTTCAGTTAAATTCCCGTGTTTGTGAAGGCCGAATTGTCAGGTATAAGACACCAGATTGACTTCATATATATATATATATATATATATATATATATATATAGGGGTGAGATCACTATAAAACTCATTTTTATGAGAAAACCAAAAAACTTTTCATTAAAGGTGCTGCATATGTGTAGTACACCCAAAAGCCTAACCCCCACCCAAAAACCTAAACCCCCACCCCACCCCACCCCACCCCACCCCACCCAAAAACCTAAACCCACCCCCTCAAAAAAAAAACCTAAACTAAACCCAAAAAACTAAACTCAAAAGTTAACCCTACTACACATATGTAGTAGGATGCTGATTTTTTTTTTAAAGAGGACGACTTGGGAAACAAGGTCTACGAATCTATTTTTTAGTTTTTGATTTATATTTTGTGTTATGATTTTTTTATTATTTTTTTTACCGTTAATAAATCGTTTTTTGGTTTTATCATTAACAATAAGTTCTTATGATTCTTTCCATATATATATATATATATATATATATATATATATATATATATATATATATATATACATATTTATTATCATCATTTGTATAGAGTACAATATGGAAGAATAAAGAATTTTCAAGACTGGAAAAATCACTAAAAGGTGATGATGAATTGCATTCAAACCAACATCCCAAGTAGGCTTAGAGGAATCTGGACCGTTTGCATTCAGCAGGAAGACCATTACTAAACCGTTTGTGGTCGTTGCAGTAGTTGTAGATCATGTACTTGCTTTGCACCCACCTAATCCTGTTTCGGCCAGCTGCATCGATTCCTTGTGTTCTCCACGCCTGGTTGTCATCTACGGAGTTTGTGGACTTTGCGTTAGGACTAACTTTATCGGCATTCGCATTGAATTCCCTGTAGTATGCGGTGAAAGGTGCCTTTGTCCAGTCAGTTTTCACACGCCCACCCTGGGTTGCCCAGTCATCCGCATTCCACAGGCTGGCGTACACCCTCATCGGTTGGCTCGTGGGAAATGGAACTCCAGCAGCCTCATGGTTATTAAACACCCTCACTGGTATGTTATCAATCAAGAAACTGCAGAAAAAATTAAAATAGTTCCAGATCAGTACTCGGTCATGGGCTAATTAAGATCATCTGTGTAACTTAAGAGACTTACATGATTCTTTGTGTGTTCCATACGACAGTGTAAGTGTGGAAGGCCACAGTGGGGTCGAACCATAAGTGAAATTGTTGTTCTTTATCTCCTTTCCCTTGCGAGTAGACGTTGGTGTGGATTGTGTAAGGGCTGCCTGTGGTGTTGCCCAAGAACTCAAAGTCTATCTCATCATGTCCCGCACCTTGTGACGACAACTGAATATGGTTTTTGTCAGGGACTTTAATACAATTCGAATGTTAAGATACAAAATTTGAAATCTTGAGTTTTCAGTACTCACATAGAATGTGGTGACAGTACCAGCGGAGTTTCCGGGTACTAGTTTGAGTTGCATGTCGAACCTTCCAAAGAGGTACTCGTGCTTGGACTGGAAACCGGAACCGGAGTATTGATCGAGTGAAAGTGAGAGATCCTGACCGCCATTGGAGATTTTAGCACGTTCGCCTCCAAAAGTGATGTCCATTTCATCGTGAAAACTTCCTGCAGATGCTAAAATAATCAGACATGAAATTGTTAGAGCAACTGCACAAGCTTTAGAGTTTGAATAGCTTGAACGTCCCATTATATTCTTCTCCAAAAGTTTGTTTGTAAGTGTGTGAGAGGCAAGGAGATGTGATGGATTTATATTAAGTGATGGTTTATATATATATATATATATATATATATATATATATATATAGATAGATAGATAGGTGTGGCTACATTAGAAATTTGGCGTAGGAACCATCCTCGTTGGTGGAGAAGAGGTGACCTCCATCGAAAAATGATTATGAAGACACCTATTTAGTATTAACGCGTACTGCCAACTCATGATATATATCTGGTGCAATGAGAACAATTATTAATTGCTTGTGTTTCTGGAAAGAAACAATTTCAATCATGCCCATTATTGTTTCTTGTTCCAACAATCCCCTAAATACATGTTTCAATTCCACCATATGAGAGAAGTACTTTTATAAATATTTGTAATTAATCATACACATACATTGTTTAAACACAAAATATTACCTAAATATATATAAAACTGTAGTGTTATTATTAACTATTATTTATCTAACTAGCTACGACTTTTTATTTTTCCGTCAATGTGTGGCTAGCCCACTTGGTAAATGCATATGTCTCTTAGATGAGAGGTCTAAGGTTTAAACCTGGCAAATGTGATGTAAAAGTAGAATATGAGTAATATTTGCCGTTAAAAAAAAAACTAGTACTTTTTTAACCCGCTATGTTGGGGTCATTGACTGTTAATTTACTTTTTAACAAACGACATCGAACCTTTAACGATCGTTTAACGAAACTATCGCATACCTAGATAAAAAAAAAGTAGTTGTGTTGTGATTAATTAAAACATTACAAAATTTAAGAAGTTATTTAGGTATAAGCTAAAAAACACTAAAAATTAATCTATATCTGTTCTATATAAAGCATGTAAAGTGGTCAAAGTTGTAATTTTATTAAAATTTTAATACACTTAAGAAAAAGTTGTTGCATTTGGTACAAGTGTTGATACATAAATTTATACTACATTTACAATTTTGTCCTTAAACCAAACCTATAGAAAATGTTCATATCCAACATCAGTTGTGTAGAAAAAACCAAAGCAGCGCCCAACTCCTATATAAGGAGCCGTTTGCCTAAAGTTAAAAGGGTAGGAGTTGTGTTTTACGTGCATGCCTTCTTGTATGTCATTAAATATAAAACCAAATTGGTAAAAGTCATTTTGGTTTTTGAACTGGCCATACGGGCAAAAGTCTTTTAAAATCATTTATTAAGTATAGATTACCTATTATTATTATTATCTATATCTATACTACCTTATAAAGCATTTTAAATGGACAATTTGGTTATTTATTCAAAAGTTTAAGATACTTAAGATCTATGTTAAGACATTTTGTACAAGTGTTGATATATAAATCTATATTACATTTACAATTTTTTACCTAAACCAAAAATATATAAAATGTTCATATCCCACATCGGTTGTGTAGAAAACAAAAACAGCACCCAACTCCTATATAAGGAGCCCTTTGTCCAAATTTAAAAGAGAAGTTGTGTTTCACGTGCATCCTTCTTGTATGCCATTAAACATAAAACCAAATTATTAAAAGTCTTTTTTGGTTTTTGAACCGGCCCTACCAGCAAAAGTCTTTTTAAATTATTGGTTAGCACATTAAGAGAGGGTTAGCCAAAGATACGGAGTCTTACACATTTTTATACCCTCGCCGCTACGCGCGAGTCTTACACACTAGTTATAATTAACTAAAATATTAAAGCGCTTCAAATAAAGCGTATTGCATGCTAATGTATAAGTCAAGTAAAGAAAGCATGAAACAGTATATTGATGTAGGGTCAAATATCTCATGTTTAAGTGTCGGTTTTGTATAGTTTTATGCGTTTTACTTTGTATATCGAGTTGGTTTTATGTTGGTATTTGTATTTGTGTCTATTATAGGTATTATGTTCCAATTGAGCGGATAACGAGACATAATCGAGAAGGTACGAAAGTACAGGGGGTGAAGATGTCAAAAAGTCAAATTCCTGGAAAGTTAAGTATTCGCAGTACGCAAAGACTAGGAGTGAAAATCTCACGACACGCGAGGAAACCAGAAAAGGGCCCGACTACTTTGTCCTTCGCGGTACGCGAAGGACTGGACTATTTTTTCACGACACTCGAAGGGCCGGCAAATTAGCGAAAAAGCCCTAATTCTAACTAAAAGGAAATCTAACCATAATTCGCAAACAACTTTCATTCAGTCGATTTCAAAGCAACCAAGGGAGATTTTCAGAGGCAAGAGCAGTTCCGGATCAAGTATTGAAGCTATGCTCGCGTGTATGACAAGCATGCGTGGCTAGGCCGCATGTGGCTTCCTCCCGGTGGATGGTTCGTTTAGGTTTTTGTGTTTGATTCAGTTTGTTTATTATTGGGTCTTGTTAGTTTCTGAAAATAACTTAATAGATTGATGTATTAGTTGATTTGAACAATTTATTTGAATGCTTTGAGTTTGCTTGCTTTACAACTGTGTTCGGTTGATGACAAAACCTAGTAGCAGGGTTGGGTGACTGAAGGGGATAACTTGGTATTTATAAAGTGGGTGATTGAATTATACTGGTTTGTGATGAAACTAGTTGTATAGGTTTTCTGACAAAGAATTTGTCTTCAATTACTGTTTCAACTGATTTTCCAACACTATGTCTATATGGTGTCCATTGAACAACTGAATTTTAGCTAAACCTAGAACCTGAAGTTTGGAGGGAGTTACATCTTTATTTGATCTGTGTTTTTAATTCTAATTTTCTAAGCTAAGCATTTATTTCTTTCCACTGATTCCCTGTGGATTCGACAACCCTACTTTCGTGTCTATAGTCCTAGGTAGATAAGTAGTTGTTTTTATAAGTGTTTTTTATTGACCTTGACACATCGATCAAAATGGCGCCGTTGCCGGGGAATCGGTGCGGTTAGTTTTGTTGCTTTAGTTTAGTTGATTTTTTTTTCTTTAAAACAAAAACCCCAAAAATATGTTCTTCTATTTTATTTTTAGTTTTATTTTCTTTGTTCAGAACTACTTGGGTGTGCTACTTGTGCAGGTCGGCATGGAAAGATATTATCATGATGACCGGTACTACTATGAGCCTTGGAGTAACTGTGGCATAACTGGCCATTGGGCTCAAGATTGCCCAAGATACAATTCACATGGAGGTGGTCCTGAGTATCAAAGCTATCAGGAAGATTACAATCAAGACTACCACCCGAGCAGGCCACCTAAACAAGATGTCACACCCCAACCGATGACGGAATACGTCGGAGCGGGACATGCGGACTGTTCAAAAGCTCAAGGTTTACTAAAGTTGAAGTATTTAAACAACCAATTTCATTAAAACATCAAAATTCCACAATACAAGAATAGGAAAATACATAAATAGTTTCTTTAAATTTCATTCTAGGTCCTCGATCCTAAGTGAAGCAACTTGTACTTATTCTCAAGCATTAGTACCTGAAATATGATGAAAACAAGGTCAACTAAAAAGTTGGTGAGCATACATAGGTTTTAACACACAACAAGTTTAAGATGTTTTATACAATTCATACGATACATGTGTATATGGCTTTTATGGAGAACCTATAGTTAAACTATGTACAATCAAACCTTGGACTGAGGCATAACACGCAGGTTAACCTTATGTAAAGTCGGTAACAAACACCTTAACCGGGTGGGTTTGTCAGACACAATAGATCAATCAATGTTAACCGTTGGCTTGTATGTAGTTAATGATTGTACTAAAGTCATGTATATGTAGTCTTAACTCATAGCATTCAAACATAAAACATGTAACACATAATATCATATTATTGAATTGTATTTAAGTCTATGTAAAAAGCTTTAAAGAACAGATCATGTTTCACCCCAAAATATGTAAAAATGTAAAAGAGGGGCTATGTAAACTCACTTATATATATCTTGTGTGGAATACAAGGGGAAGTATGAGACCCAAGTGATTACCAAATCACAAGTTAACCTAGTGAAAAGCATGATTCTTGATTAATGACGTACACAAGTCTAAGGATAGGTCTAATGCCCGTCGGGTCTTGCTATGTGAGAATTTATAAAGTTTGTGTTATTTTATGTGAAAGAATAAGTCATCGAAAGCTTGGTGTTAATTTTGGAGGTTTCAAAATGTTATATGAAAATACTATATTCTTAGAGTTTTGAATAGATAGAACTCCTTTTTATTTATTTCACTAAACTAATAATTATTGTCAAAAAAAAATGTGATTCCTAAATACATATATATATGTAAGAAAAGTAATTGATTTATAAAAGTGTATTGACAATACGTTTTATAAATTAAGGGATTAATTACTCTATTTAATTATTTTAAATATATATATATATATATATTTTAAATAATTTAGAAACGATATTTAAGCAATTTAAAGTTGTAAAAATGAAGGTTTTGGGTTTTATACACCGTATTTTTGTAAATCAGTTCTAGGGAGTGTTAGATTTATAAAATAATTTTTATAAAATTTAATTTCTGTCAAAAATGGTTTTTAAAAAATAAAAGAACACCACCATGTCCGAACCCGGGTGGTTTCCAAGTTGCGTATGTGAGCTACCACCAGACCAGGGGCTATTTCGTGTAAATGACCGGATTTAAATATGCTTTAACCCATAGTTGTAAAGGGAGTCCGGGTCTGGTAAGGGGGCAGCGCAAAAAGAGTTGGTTTGCGTGGGTTTCGAACCCACACCACTCCCCTATAAATCTTCTGTCTTAACCGGTTAGTCTGGGAGTGGTTCGCTGATATAACTTGAATACTAATGGTGTTAATCGAATAAAGTAAAAAAAATCCTCTTTTTTTTTTCTTTTGAAATCATATGAACAGATCGCGGGATTTCCAGAAATTGAACCCGTTTTTTATTTGTGTTTTGCAAGGTGATAAGGGGCTTTCGGTCAGTGATTAAAAACGAAACGAATGATGTAAATGGTACCTGAAACGGTCGCGTAACAGAGGCTGTCGACTAGATGTTCAGAGGCGAAGTTCTTGAGGTTTAATCGCTAAGTAGAGACGGAATGAGACTCAATTGAGGTTTGGGCAAGTTTTTATAGAGTCGTGCGAAGGCCTATGGCGATTTAATTTGATTAATTTCATCATAAATGCCAGATTCGATTGAGGGGATTACGGTGTCGGTCTTAGTCACCATTACACGTTATTCCAGTTGTAATTGAATGAATTGGGTCGCGATAACAGATGTGGTACATGAGGAAAACAGTATACGCTTGAATCCCATGATTGAACGCGTTTAATTTCTCATTTTTGGAAGTGATTTGCGTCCGGTTTAACTCTGAGGAGTCAAACTTATTCAAAATTTGAAATCCCCGCTTGCTTGATCGAATTGGGCCATTATCCGGATTGGATTGAGGTCGATTATTGCATTCGTGTGTAGGAAAGTCCATAGTAATAGTTGTTATTGATTCTCCAATGTTGGATTTCATCGACTTGGGCCGGTTTGACTTTCCAAAGTCAAATTTGACGAAATGGGGTCAAATTTTGGTCATGGGGTGTCCAATTCAGGCTAAAGGTTCAATTGCAACGATTGGGGGTTCATGTTTAGGGTTCAAAAGACCTTGGGAAGGTAAGTTTCAAGACTAATTTGTTTATAAACCAAAGAATGTATGTAAGCTAAGGAATTTTTATATGTGTATACATTCATAATCACACGTATATATATACATTTACTTTGATGAGCAAAAGAACAAATTTAGATGTTATATCTTGTAATATATGAGGTAAATTTGAAAAGGTTTTGATTTCTTAGCATTAGTATGGATTGGAATTTATCCATGTATCAAATGAAATGTTCGCATCAATATTGAATTATAATTATATTTTTGTTTGTTGCATCACACAAATACATGAAAAAAAACCAGAAATGTTACACAAGACAACTATCAATCTGAACTGGATGTCATCCGGTCAGATATGAAGGAGCTGGCCAAAGTGGTCCGTGCAGTGGTGCAACAACAATAGATGCAGGCAAAGCATCATCAAACCTTGATAGATCAAGTTGTCCACTTAGCCGAGATAGTTGCATCACTCGTCAAAGACTCAGGTAAGCCTTTCAGTGCACATCTGTATTCAAGTGCTGAAACCACAAACAACGCACACCTCCATACTGTAAGTCTTAAATCCTCATTTGAATTTCCTGCTTTTGAATAGACTCCACCACCGGTTGTAGAGAAAGTGGTGGAGCATAGTGAATCTAAGTCTGACCCTAATCAGGAGTTTATGTCACAAATTAACTTGAAAATTGAAAATGTGAATAAACCAGTAAAAATCCCGTTTCTTGATACTGTAATCAAACCAGTTTTAAAAGAAAACGATCCAACACAGGATGAACGATGGGAAAAGTTTGAAAAGCGTAAAATCATTTTACCATTTTTAAATACGCTTAAACAATATCCTGATAGTGTTGAGTGCTTGAAAGGTTTGAGTACCCGAAAATGACGGCACAAATGTCCCAAACAGGTAAAACTGAGTGTTAGTATGAATGCCGTGTATATGGGTACCCTTCCCCCGAAACTCCAAGATCTAGGGGCACCTCTTATTTCAATACAAATAGGTGAAATTAAACTGGATAGAGCGTTTCTGGATCTTGGAGCATCTATGAGCATAATATTTGGGAGTCTGTACGATCAGCAGAATTTTGGTCTGTTACAGAGAGTCCACACCACTGTGGTGTTGGCTGATCAGACTCCCGCACATCCTCGGAGGATTGTAAAGGATGTGACTGTGAAGGTAAAGGAGTTTTACTACCCGGTGGATTTCTTGGTGTTGGATTGTGTCAAGAACACAGAACCAACTATTATTTTGGGTAGACCGTTCTTGGCCACTGCTCAGGAAAATATTAACTGTGATGAGGGAACGGTAAGGATGAGGTTTGGGGCTCAGAAGATGAGTGTTAGAATATTTTCAAGCCTGCCAAACCCAAAAGCTAATAAGCGTGAATCACCTGAAAAGCTGAATCACACGGTCGAGAATGATTGTGTTGTGAGTGACAGGTTAGCTGAGCAGAAGGATGGTGAAACTCCGGATAATGGGAAAAAGAGGGTCAGAAAAAGGAGGAGAAGAGGGAAGAAACCGCAAGTTCCGTATGAAGAGCAAGAACTCTTTGCCTTATTTGTAAAGGCTTGGAGGAAATTTGATGATGAGAGGAACCTAAGTGTGGGGAAGGAGGATTGCAAGCATCCCTCCCCGACCACCATGATGCAAGTAAGGTACACCACGTCTGGCTGAAGACGTTAAACTTAGCGCTCTTGGGAGGCAGCCTAAGGTATGTTAGTTTATTTTGTCTAGTTAAATGAACTTTGCGGGTGTGTTCAATAGAAACCCTCACGAGACTAAACTCGTCCACTCGGGCTACCGAGGGGTTTAAAGACTTGATGCATACGCTAAATGCATCCGTGATTCCTACGAAAGTGATTTACGATTTTATCTTTGTTTTGTGTGTGAACCAGCCAAGTGGGGGGGGGAGTCACATGGGTTTCATGCACGTAGGGGTCAAGTGAGGGCGTGTGCAAGTTTTTGGAAGAGTTGAACAAAAATTGGATTTTGAGTTGAAAAATTTTCGAAGTTAAAAAAAATTTGTTCAAAACATTTTGTCAACAAGAGGTCCTCGCGGAACGCGAAGAACCTCCCTCGACCTCTCGTGACACGCGAAGGAAAATGTCAAGGGGCCGGTCAAAGTTTACATCCCTCGCCGGTCATTTTTTTTATTTTTGAGTCGTTTGAGCCCGTCGGGTCTTTTATTTTTATTTGAGTCTTGTTATTGAGTCGATATGATGCTGTGGGTTTTGTTTGAGCTTAATTTTGCAGGTTTTGATTGATCCACCTGTACGCAATCTCCATTCGGGTGGTGATGTCCGACTTTGAACATTGTTGTACAAGGCAAACCGCTTGCATCTGTGGAACACGACCGTGAATGAAATGCTATACGATCGTCTACCGGCTAAGTTTAATTTTTGTAATTTTCTTTCATTTTAGAGTCGCTTTTCCTACATTGAGGACAATGTCCAGTTTAAGTGTGGGGAGGGGAGACCTTAGTCCAGGTCTCTATTTTGAGTCTGTATTTTGAGTCATAAAAATAAGAAAATCCATAAAAATTTAAAAAATTTCAAAAATGTCTTTAGATTAAAGTTTTGCAATTAAATGGAAAATGATAGTACAATCGGGAACTTTACGTTGGAATTAATTGAATAATAATGATAATCAAACATGTCTGATTTGTAACTTTTCGGTAGGCCCAACCGACTTAAGAGCTTAAACATCCTGATAGTGTATCTAGTTTAATTGAATAATTAATTCAAGATATCTTGTGGGTTCTCATTTTAGGGGTGTCGGTGAGGTCGAAACTGTCAATATAGGGTAATAGATACCTCTATAAGCAAGCATTTATAGGCTTTTGAAATCTTTTGGCACATCACTTTCTTTTTATGCAAATAAATTCAAAATTTGGTGGTGCCCGCATTCCATCATCCGCATCATTGCATGATCTTAATTAATTAAATTGAAAGCTTAGGTTTTGCCTACGTGTTACCCTCTGGGATAGTGACTTGGTTGATACACCCATGGGCGGGACTTAAGTGATCAGTATTTGGACATCTAAGTTAGGTTTATGTGTTTCCCTTAAGGATGGAGACTTGAAGGATACACCACTAAACTGACTCTTAGGAACTTCATTGTTTAAAAAAAAAACTGAAACTTACGTGTTACCCTCCAGGATGGTGACTTGGTGGATACGCCACTTGGTGAAGTTTATGCATCATATCACATTAATCAAAGCTCACATCATTCACTCATCAATCCATCATTCACATGATTTTTAAAACTTATGAATTAGTGCTTATTGAGGTGGGAAAATCTATAAGGTTTAACCCGTGCCTAAACATGACCTTGAGATGGAATTAGGCTGAGTCCTAACTTTCTGAGTATGAGACCCATAGATAGACTGTCTGCATGGTAATAGATATCATTTTAGATCACAGAATTGGGGGCTCGAGAGTCGATGGTTGGGTTTAATCGGATCGAAATACCGATTGTTACTATTAACGTGTTATGAAAATCTAGGCTGTGTATAATGAAAGTATAAAAGCGAGTTTTCCGATTATAATTCCATTGCATTATTCTTTTTCGGGACGCAAAAGGATAAGTGTGGAGATGTGATGTAGGGTCAAATATCCCATGTTTAAGTGTCAGTTTGGTATAGTTTTATGCGTTAAACTTTGTATATCGAGTTGGTTTTATGTTGCTATTTGTATTTGTGTCTATTATAGGTATTATGTGCCAATTGAGCGGATAACGAGACATAATCGAGAAGGTACGAAAGTACAAGGGGTGAAGATGTCAAAAAGTCAAGTTCCTGGAAAGTTGTCTTCGCGGTACGCCAAGACTGGGACTGAAAATCTCGCGACACGCTAGGAAACCAGAAAAGGGCTCGACTACTTTGTCCTTCGTGGTACGCAAAGTACTGGAATATTTCTTTCGTGACACGCGAAGGGCCGGCGGATCAGCAAAAAAGCCCTAATTCTAATTAAAAGGAAATCCAACCCTAATTCGCAAACAACTTTCATTCAACCGATTTCAGAGCAACCAAGGGCGATTTTAAGAGGCAAGAGCAGTTCCAGATCAAGTATTGAAGCTATGCTCGCGTGTCTGACAAGCACTCGTGGCTAGGTTGCATGTGGCTTCCTCCCGGTGGATGGTTCGTTTAGGTTTTTGTGTTTGATTCAGTTTGTTTATGATTGGGTCTTGTTAGTTTCTGAAAATAACTTGATAGATTGATGTATTAGTTGATTTGAACAATTTATTTGAATGCTTTGAGTTTGCTTGCTTTACAACTTTATTCGGTTGATGATAAAACCTAGTAGCAGGGTTGGGTGACTGAAGGGGGTAACTTGGTATTCATAAATTGGGTGATTGAATTATACTGGTTTGTAACGAAACTAGTTGTATAGGTTTTATGACAAAGAATATGTCTTCAATTACCGTTTCAACTGATTTTCCAACACTATGTATATGTGGTGTCTATTGAAGAACTGAATTTTACCTAAACCTAGAACCTGAAGTTTGGAGGGAGTTACATCTTTATTTGATCTGTGTTTTAATTTCTAATTTTCTAAGCTAAACAATTATTTTTTTCCACTGATTCCCTGTGGATTCGACAACCCTACTTTCCTGTCTACACTCCAAGGTAGATAAGTAGTAGTTTTTATAAGTGTTTTTGATTGACCTTGACACAGCGATCATATATCAGATGAAAACACAATATCAGATCGGAGATTTCAAAAGAACGGACGGGATACTCGGAGGCCAGTAGTAATATAAAAAACGTTTATGTATCCATACGAGTTTTGTAGAGGGACACGATATCTGTAACTTATATAACAATTGGAAGCAACAAAATTACCTTATATAACAAGTAGAAGCAACAAATGCTATGTCGTCCTTTACTATCACGAGAACCTAGAGATTAGTCATACTATAGATGAGTTTCGTTGAAATCCATTTCTGTTTGCTTAATTTATTGATTTAGTGATTTTCCAGCGACTGAGTCTTATGTGGTATTTTTTTTAGAACGGCATGTCGGTTAGGATGTCGCTAACCCCACCAAGCCCAGAGTTCAAGTCCTGTCACAGAGTGTGTTCCTGAAATTATGAAGTGTACCTTGTGAGGATTAAACCTGAGACCTCCACAGGATGAAAGCCTTATGGCAAAACCAAAGACATGATGGCTCGTATGTGGTATTTACTTATCAATTAACATGTGGTCGTATCTACATGTTTTTTTATTATTTTGTTAGGTTATTTAGAGATAATCATTTTTAACTAAATATCATGATTGGTACTTGAAGAGGTATAACACGGATTTGAGGGGACACTCCCTTTAGCAAAGAAAACCCGGCCCGACTCCAAAAATGTCATTATCATGACAGTTATTACACGTATAAGCAGGATAGGCACTCAAAAGAGTGTCCACTAATAAAAATGAAGAATGAGACAAGGCATGACATCCACAAACTGAGAAGGGACCCACCAAGTAACAAAAAAGGGTATAAGAAGTAGGAAAAAAGGAAATACTCTCTCTCTTGCTCTCTCTCAATCTCTCTCTCTACTAAGCATTACCACCGCCTAAGTTTTCCGAGGACAGATTTTCACGTCGGATGGTTATTATAGCGGATCCCTATGATGCCTTAACGGTTTGTTGATTGTGTAGGATAGTAAAGCATAAATCTGAGGATACCGTAACAGAGGAATCAAGAACCATCTCCTTAGCCAGTGAGAGGAGCAAACATTGACGTCTTAACCTGGATTCATGAGCAAACCCAGATTTACATCAACAATGGCCATCCGTGGGACCATAGTTTACTTTTCACCACCGCTTCTCTAAAGGCTAAAATGGGAGAAAACCTTCGTTCATTCCCCCTACCTTCTCATCTCTTACCTAGATCTACAGGAAAATTAACTCCTCATGTACCATCCCCCGTAACATCACAAGTCACCTATAGAACTCAACCTTTAGCTCATTATGTAACCCCAATGCCTTCCCAACCGGAGGAAGAAGACGATATTCAAAATATCTTGGCCCCTAGCAAATTCAGTCAATCTGCTCATCAATACAACTATAATCAGAACCTTCAAGCCAAATAGCTTCACCATCGGTCTTTATCTCAAAAGCCACCTACTCTACAATCCCAACAATACATGCAAATACAACGTCACCTTATCCGGCTACTAGTAGGGAACCCTATGAAGCACCACTAATGAGATCACCCATGAACACTAGCACTTTCCCCATGGGCCAGGTTACCCATGGTTTTTTGGTACCACCAGGAAAAACACCCTTGTTCACGCCATACATGTAACATCTGTCACAAAACTGTACAAGATTTGGCAAAGGTACAAACCACAAGGACTATAAGTGTAAATAACCTATAGATCAAGGATCAAAAAGTGAAAATGTAAGGCCCCAAACCCGGGAGACCTCACTCGTTGGATTTACTCATTCACAAACAGTTCTTATACTTGACTATCAAAACAACGCAGCGGAAAATTTCATTAAAACATAATCATGACATTGTTCAACATGCGGAAGCGTAACATAGTCTATTACATAAACATGACATAGGCTAATCATAACGGGATGCTAGTCTTCATATCATCCGGGTAACTCATCAAGTCGCCCAGCATCACCATCCATCTTCATAAACTACCTTAACCTGAATGTGCATACTAAAAAGTCAGCTACACTGATGAGTTCTAGCTTTTCATAAAACCTTAACTTCAAATATTTGCCAAACATATCATTTAATCTTCATTAATAAAAGCGTACAAAAACATGCAATAACATAACACATAAACATAAGTCAACGAACATATCGAATTTGCGCCTTCTCGTAACCGTCAAATCCAAACGTCACATACTAGTGGAATAACCTAAAGATCACCACCACTAGGCCCATCATCACCATACTGTCCATCGGGTGAAGAACTCCTAGGGCCCGATACTTAGGTTATTCAACACCAACTTCAAGCACGACATCACAAGGATGACACGTACCAAACTTCAAGTACTACACCCCGTAAGGCACAAGTACCAAACTTCAAGCACGACTACCCCGTAAGGTAAATCGTACCAAACTTCAAGGATCACGATAATCCCCTTGGTGACCGTCATCACCTCAGTTGTACAACAGTTGGCCAGCCACAAAGGCCCCTAAAAGGTAAAGGCCCATAACATACTTCTCATACCCATAACCTTCATTCCCTAAGGAATATTGGCAGATTCGTTCGTTTGTGACTTTCATTAACATTCACTTCTTTTACTTCAAAACTTTCATTAAAGCATTCGTACGTTTTATTAAAAATCATTCCTTCATTCATAAACACTTCATAAACTTCTTTTAGCAAAATATTTCTTAAACACTTCTTTCATAACCCTTCCTTCCAAAACATCGTTCATAAACGTCATTTTATAAAACGTCACATACAACATTCATAAACATCGTTTTATAAAATAGTCACATCGTTACGTATGCACACCAGCCCAAAAACATTATTCAAAACATTTAAAAGAGGGTTTCTAGAACTCACCTGGTAAGCTAATCTGGGTTGTCCTAAACAAATGTCCGACAACGTCACTTCCGATCTGAATTGATTAGTTAAATACACATCAGACCTAATCCCGACTCTAACGGTTTAACCTTCTAAACATACTGACTTTACCTAAATAGCCTGATGCCTGCGCACTTAGCAAGTGCACAGGGCCTTGCTCTTGCGTACTTAATAAGTGCGCAAACTTGCTTCATGCGTACTTGATAAGTACGCAGGACCTTCTTCATGCATACTTGATAAGTACGCAGGATCCTCTTCATGCGTACTTGATAAGTATGCAGGATCCTCTTCATACGTACTTGATAAGTACGCAGGATCCTCTTCATGCGTACTTAATAATTACGCAAGATCTGCTTCACCGTAAAAACCCTAACTTTCGCATCCGGGTCTGATCACGTCAAGATCCCGAACTAGTTTACATTGAAAACGTTTGCTTATCATTAAGGAACTCAAATCTATGTTTTTCTTCCATTTTCATCCGTAAAAACGTTACCATTTCATCCAAAGCTCGAAAAACCCAAAAACGAACAAAAACTCAGACCGAGGTTGGATCGTTACCTGTATCGAACTTCTAATTCGGAGGTTCTTCTCACGAGCTATGGAGCAACACACTTCTTCAATCTCGGGTCGATCCGCCAACTTTCTCTCTCTACGGTTTCTCTCTCTAGATGTTGCAAATGAGAGAAATGGGTGGTGACCTTGGCTATTTATAGGGGAGGCTCCCCTTCCAGCCCGCCGGCCCATCCGGCCCGACCTGACATGCCTCGTTCGTTTATTCCATTATTATAACTATCTTTTATTTTTGGGATGTTACAAGTCTACCCCCTTACAATAGGTTTCGTCCCCGATACCTATCATAAGTCAAATAGTTGAGGGTACGACTCCCTCATTTCCGTATCCATTTCCTAAGTGGCTTCTGATCCCCTTCGATGCTTCCATTGGACTTTAACCAATTGAATAATCTTATTACGTAAACGCTTCTCCTTTCTGTCTAAGATGGCCACGGGTTCTTCGATGTAGTTAAGGTTGTTGTCGACCTCGATGTCAGTAAGTGGTACGTGAGCCGATTCATCCGCCAAACACTTTCGCAAGTGTGATACATGGAAGGTAGGATGAATCCCACTTAACTCATCAGGCAACTCTAACCGATAAGCGATTTCACCAACCCGTGTCATTATCCTAAATGGTCCGACAAACCTCGGACTTAATTTTCCTCTCTTCCTGAATCGTATGATTCCCTTCCAGGGTGACACTTTCAACATTACTCTGTCCCCAACATCAAACTTAATAGGCCTTCGTCGTTTATCCGCATAGGACTTCTGACGATCTTGTGCGGCCTTCATTCGTGCTTTGATTTGATCAAACCTTTCCGACGTTTCTCTTATGACTTCAAGACTTCCTAATTCCTTCTGGTCAATCTCACCCCAACAAACCAGGGTCCTGCATCTTCTCCCATACAACATTTCGTAAGGCGGCATGCCTATCATCGTGTGATGACTATTGTTGTAGGAGAATTCAGCTAACGGCAGATGACTGTCCCAACTGCCGCCAAAATCGATAATACAAGCACGAAGCATATCCTCTAATGTCTGAATGGTCCTTTCGGACTGACCATCCGTTTGCGGGTGGTATGCCGTGCTAACATTGAGTCTCGTGCCCATCGCCTCGTGAAATCTTTTCCAGAACCTTGATGTGAATCGTGTGTCCCGATCAGATACGATCGTCAAAGGCATCCCATGCCGTGTTACTACTTCATTAATAAACACTTCTGCTAACTTTTTCGACAAGAACGTCTCACGAATAGGTAGGAAATGAGCACTATTCGTTAAACGGTCCACAATTACCCAAATGGTATCATGACCTTTAGATGTGTGTGGTAGCTTAGTTATGAAGTCCATGGTAATGTGTTCCCACTTCCATTCCGGTATATCAAGTGGTCGAATCTTTCCATACGGTTTCTAGTGTTCGGCCTTTACTTGTGAGCAAGTCAAGCACTTGCTTACGTACTTTGTCACTTCGTGTTTCATTCCAGGCCACCAGTATTCCTTCCTCGGATCTTGGTACATTTTATTGGTACCAGGATGGATAGAGTACCGAGACTTATGAGCCTCATCCAAGATTTTGGCCGTCCAAAACGTGTCCTAACACCAAGGGTGTTATATTCCAACTTGTCCTGTTGGCCAACCATCATTTCCTTCTTTATGTTTTCTTCTTTAAGTGCCTCATCTTGAGCCTTTTCAATTTCTCTCATCACATCCGATATTACCACCAACTGGTAAGCTTTCACTCTAATAGGAGTAGGCACACCCTTTCGGCTTAGAGCGTCAGCCACCACATTTGCCTTTCAAGGATGGTATATTATTTCACAGTCATAGTCTTTCAACAGTTCCAACCATCGCATCTGCCTCATATTAAGTTCCTTTTGTTCGAAGAAGTACTTCAAACTTTAGTGGTCGGAGTAAATAGTAAACTTCACCCCGTAAAGGTAGTGCCTCCAGATTTTCAATGCGAATACGACAGCAGCAAGTTCCAAATCGTGAGTCGGATAACTGACTTCGTGAACCTTCAATTGTCGTGATGCATATGCGATCACTCTCCCGCGTTGCATCAACACGCACCCTAATCCCTGACCCGAAGCGTCAGAGTATACCACCAAGTCTTCATTGCCCTCGGGAAGGGCCAAGACTGGAGCTTTGGTTAGCTTTTCCTTCAATTCCTTAAACGCCTCATCCTGGGTCAAACCCCATTCGTACTTTACCTCCTTCCGAGTCAACTTTGTCAACGGCGAAGCTATTTTCAAGAAATCCTGAATGAATCTCCGATAGTAGCCTGCCAATCCTAAGAAACTGCGGATTTCAGTTGGCGTCTTACGAATATTCCATTCCCTTACCGTCATTATCTTTGCTGGGTCAACCATAATGTCGTTCGGGTTAATGACATGACCTAGGAATTGGACTTCCCTAAGCCAGAACGCACATTTAGAGAACTTAGCATACAACTTTTCCTTCTTCGGAGCTTCCAACACCTCCTTTAAGTGACATGCGTGATCACCCTCATTCTTGGAGTAGATGAGGATATCATCGATGAACACAATTACCGATCGGTTCCGCATTGGTCGACAAACCCTATTCATCAAATCCATGAACGCTGCGGGGGCGTTCGTCAATCCAAAAGACATTACGCGGAACTCGAAATGTCCATAACGCGTGCGAAATGCAGTTTTCGGTATGTCTTCTTCCCTCACCTTCAACTTATGGTACCCGGACCGAAGGTCGATTTTTGAGAACCAACTTGTGCCTTGCAATTGATCGAACAGGTCGTCGATCCTTGGTAAAGGGTACTTGTTCTTCACCGTACGTTTATTCAACTCGCGATAATCAATACACATTCTCATCGAACCATCTTTCTTCTTCACAAACAACACCGGAGCACCCCACGGCTAGATGCTCGGTTGGATAAATCCTTTCTCAAGTAACTCGTCTAGTTGTGCCATTAACTCTTTCATCTCCACTGGTGCTAGTCGATATGGATCCTTAGCCACGGGCTAGGCATCTGGTACTAAGTCGATTCGAAATTCAATCTCTCTGCCGGGTGGTATCCCAAGCAAATCCTCTGGAAACACCTCCGGGTACTCGCGTACCACGGGTACATCGTCTAGTTCCTTCACTTCCTTACACTTGTCAATTACGTACACCAGATAAGCCTCGCATCCGCGCCTCAAGTAATCTGTTGCCTTAATCATCGAGATGACGTTTGGCATCGGGACGTCACGTTCTCCAAAAATCTTGACTTTGGTACCATCTGGAGCCTTGAGTCGGATTATCTTTCGTTTACATATAATTTGTGCTTCATTGACAGTTAGCCAATCCATTCCTAACACGACATCGAACCCACCCAAAACCATGACAAACAACCTGGCGGGAAATCTATGGCCTTCTATTTTTATCATGGAATTGTCAACTACATCAGTCACCCTCGCAGTTCTACCCTCAGCGGTTTCTACGCTAAAGGCCCTTTCTAGTTTACTCACAGTGTACTTTACCCTTTTACAAAAGTCGCAGATATAAAACTCTTACTGGCACCCGAATCGAATAACATAGATACAAAAGTGTTGTCAAGGATAAACGTACTTGACGCCACGTCGGGGTCCACTCTGGCTTGTTCCTGCGTCAGCGCATAGGCTCGAGTCTTTGCTCGGGATCTCTCTTCTTTCTTCTCCGGGCCTTTCCCTTTCCCGGCTTGACCCATCCTGGGCTTGGTGCATTCCCGGCTCATATGACCACTCTCCCCACGGTTGTAGCATTTGAATCCTTGCGGGCATTCGCGGGAGTAGTGTCCGGTTTTGCCGCATTTAAAGCACAGATTTGACCTTAGCCGACATTCACCCGCATGTCTTACCCACATTTTCCACAGACTGCCGTCTCGCCTACCCTGGCCTGTTTGTCCCGAGCCCCAAACAACTTCCAACCCGATCGCTTAGCGGGAAAACTCAGCTTCTTCTTAGGCTTTTCAATGGCAACGACATTCAGCGCCAGATCATCAAATACCACGCCGCTCAGTTCTACTACCGAATCATAGGTAGTAGGGGCGTTTTCCTTAACATAGGTGCGGACCTGTCCGGCAGTCCTTGAATGTAGCATGCAATCTTTCTTTCCTCCGTCGTGACAAGATGTGGCACCAGACGTGCCAGTTCATTGAATCGGGTTGTGTACTGTCGGTGCGTCATGCTCCCGGCCTTCAAACCCAGAAATTCCCTCTCTACCTTCTCAATCTCGTTCCTTGGGCAGAAATTATTGATCACCAAGGTTTTCAAATCAGCCAACACATTGCATCCACAACCTCGCTCCCTTTTGCTTGACGTACACCTTCCCACCAATGGGATGCTTCCTCTCTCAAAGAGTTAGCAGCAAATTTCACAACTTGATCCGTTCGACACTCGCTCAGGCGAATGGCAGCTTCCATACGGATTACCCAATCAAAAGTAGCCACCGCGTCCTTCTTCCCAGTTAGGATCGGCGGGTCACATACCTTAAAGGACTTATAGTCGCAACCATGGTTAAGCGGTGCGTTGATTGCCTCAGTGTTCGAGGTATCAACCGCCGTGTTAGACCCACCCGTCTCATTAACCTTCTTTAATGCTTCTGCCAACAGTCCTGGCAAGGAAACCGTCATCAACTCAGTGAACTCTCGAGCTAAAGCTGCTCTCACTTCTGGTTCAAAAGTGAAAGGTTGTTCTTCAACCTGTGTCTGCTCAGTTCCATGCACACTAATCGCCGGTTCAGTGTGAACACTTCCTTCTTCATAATACTCTTGGCGTGCAGGGGTCTTGACGCGCCCACCGGTACAACCACCGATACGGCCCCCACCACGCCTTCCGCTCTTTCGTCCCGCCATTTCTTTCTATAAGACAAGGAATCCAATGTCATCACGCTAGTTAACAAATGGAATTCAACAAGCATTGTAAGATGTTAATATACACTGACCATCTGCAATTAACCATTACACTACCTTTCGATTTCTATTTTACCACCTTTGTGATTCCATCAGAACACAAGTCCTTACCTAACCCTTTCTAAGGCATACTATACATGTAAAGATATACTACCTTCATACCTGATGCTGCGGCTCGAGTTACCCGTACTGGCATCCGCTTTCGGTCCCATTCACAGTTTAAGTTCAGACACTGGGAGTGTCCGAATCTCTCAAACTATTGCTCTGATACCAACTTGTAAGGCCCCAAACCCGGGAGACCTCACTCGTTGGATTTACTCATTAACAAACAGTTCTTATACTTGAATATCAAAACAACGCAGCGGAAAATTTCATTAAAACATAATCATGACATTGTTCAACATGTGGAAGCGTAACATAGTCTATTACATAAACATGACATAGGCAAATCATAACGAGATGTCAGTCTTCATATCATCCGGGTAACTCATCAAGCTGCCCAGCATCACCATCAATCTTCATAACCTGCCTTAACCTGAATGTGCATACTAAAAAGTCAGCTACGCCGGTGAGTTCTAGCTTTTCATAAAACCTTACTTCAAATATTTGCCAAAAACATATCATTTAATCTTCATTAATAAAAGCGTACAAAAACATGCAATAACATAACATAGCACATAAACATAAGTCAACGAACATATCGAATTTGCGCCTTCTCGAAACCGTCAAATCCAAACGTCACATACTGGTGGAATAACCTAAAGATCACCACCACTAGGCCCATCAACACCGTACTGTCCATCGGGTGAAGAACTCCTAGGGCCCGATACTTAGGTTATTCAACACCAACTTCAAGCACGACATCACAAGGATGACACGTACCAAACTTCAAGTACTGCACCCCGTAAGGCGCAAGTACCAAACTTCAAGCACGACTACCCCGTAAGGTAAATCGTACCAAACTTCAACCACGACTACCCCATAAGGTAAATCGTACCAAACTTCAAGGATCATGATAATCCCCTTGGTGACCGTCATCACCCCAGTTGTACAACAGTTGGCCAGCCACAAACGCCCCTAAAAGGTAAAGGCCCATAACATACTTCCCATACCCATAACCTTCATTCCCTAAGTTCGTTTGTGACTTTCATAAACATTCACTTCTTTTACTTCAAAACTTCCGTTAAAGCATTCGTACGTTTTATTAAAAATCATTCCTTCATTCATAAACACTTCATAAATTTCTTTCGGAAAAATATTTCATAAACACTTCTTTCATAACCCTTCCTTCCAAAACATCGTTCATAAACGTCATTTTATAAAACGTCACATACAACATTCATAAACATCGTTTTATAAAATAGTCACATCGTAACGTATGCACACCAGCCCAAAAATATTATTCAAAACATTTAAAAGAGGGCTTCTAGAACTCACCTGATGAGCTAATCTGGGTTGTCCGAAACAAAGGTCCAACAACGTCACTTCCGATCTGAAATGATTAGTTAAATACACATCAGACCTAATCCCGACTCTAACGGTTTAACCTTCTAAACATACTGACTATATCTAAACAGCCTGATGCCTGCGCACTTAGCAAGTGCGCAGGGCCTTGCTCTTGCGTACTTAATAAGTGCGCAAACTTGCTTCATGCGTACTTGATAAGTACGCAGGACCTTCTTCATGCGTACTTGATAAGTATGCAGGATCCTCTTCATGCGTACTTGATATATACGCAGGATCCTCTTCATACGTACTTGATAAGTACGCAGGATCCTCTTCATGCGTACTTGATAAGTACGCAGGATCTGCTTCACCGTAAAAACCCTAACTTTCGCATCCGGGTCTGATCACGTCAAGATCCCAAACTTGTTTACATTCAAAAAGTTTGCTTATCAATAAGGAACTCAAATCTATGTTTTTCTTCCATTTTCATCCGTAAAAACGTTACCATTTCATCCTAAACCCGAAAAACCCAAAAACGAACAAAAACTCAGACCTAGGTTGGATCGTTACCTGTATCGAGATTTTGATTTGGAGGTTCTTCTCAGGAGCTATGGATCAACACACTTCTTCAATCTCGGGTCGATCCACCAACTTTCTCTCTCCACGGTTTCTCTCTATAGATGTTGCAAATGACAGAAATGGGTGGTGACCTTGGCTATTTATAGGGGAGGCTCCCCTTCCAGCCCGCCGGCCCATCCGGCCCGACCCGACATGTCTCGTTCGTTTATTTTGTTATTATAACTTTCGTTTTATTTTTGGGTTGTTATAGAAAATCATGAAAATTCAACGGTAACGGCCCGTCACGGACGGTAACGGTCCATTACGGGCTGGGCACGCGAACCCTGATAGCTTGCCATGTGTCCACTGACTCATCTTCAAAATCTAACGCGTGGAAACCCTATAACGGACCGTCACGTCTGGTAACGGTCCGTCACGGCCCCAGATTCACCTTGGTGCGCCACGTATCACTCCGTAACGGACCGTCACGCATGGTAACGGTCCGTCACGACCCAAATTGACCAGAGGGCGACACGTGTCTGATGACTCGTGAACCCTAGTTTGGTGACGGACCGTCACCACCCGTAACAGTCCGTCACGGGCTCAGAGTTTGCCTTATAAATAGATGGTCGAGTTCATTCCCATTCTTCACTCCAACATCAACTCTCAATTCCATCTCTTATTCCAGAGACCATCAAGCTCACTCCCGACGATCCCGGTTCGATTCCCTCTCTTCGTAGTGCCCGATTAAGCAAGAAACGCTCGTAGAAGTGCTTGTACTCTAGAGAAACCAAGTTAAAAAGATAGTCTATAAGCTTTCGACTTTGAGGCTCATTCCTATAACCACTTTATCTCTCTGAAAACTAGTGTCAAACATTTTATTTACGAAAATGGCCAAATAAAGGTTAAGGAAATAATGCCCAACGTCCTTCTATGAACAAAGTATTTAGGCCATAGGTATGCGTAAAACTTGCAAGGGATACACGGGTTGTAACATTTCTAATTTTTCCATGTAATGGTTCTAGTGCAATAAGCAATGTTTCAAATTCCAATTCTAGTGCTATACCCTGTATTATCCTTACGCGCATTATAAATCAAGAAATTTCATTTTTGATACATAAACACACTTATGCAACTAAAACAAATACCACATTTCAAAGTTGGGTCTTGAAAAGATGTATATATATATATATATATATCTGTGATCAAACTACATACATGTACAAGCTTAAAGGTATAATATATATATATATATATATATATATATATACATATACAAATTACAATGAAATGGGGTGAAACCCCCCCCCCCCTCTCTCTTAAACATTGAACCTAATAATTTAATCCTCAATTGGACCTTTGGAATTGAACCTTGACTTTCAATTTTGACCTACAACACCAAATGTGACCTGTTTGACTTTTAAAAGTCAAACAGGCCAAAATCAATGCAATCCGGCAGGAGGCTTGTTTAGGCCGGTTGGATTGGACCTGTTTTGAATGTTAGACCAAGTACTAATCAGTCCCAGGCCCAAACAACAATCCAATTCGATCAAGTCGCGCGGTTAATTTCAAATCCAAACACGTTTGACTCGGCAGAGTCAAACCGAGCTAAATTAGGAATGAATTCGGGGAATTAAGGCGTGTTGATGACAGCAATTCACCCCTAAACGGTTCGCGCATGAACCCAGACCACAATCTCGACCCAATACATTCCCAATTGACTGAATTAACGCGTAATTCGTCTAAACGGCTGTCATCCTCCAACTCTTAATCGAATTCTGCTATCTAGATGAAATCAAGCCAATTAGACCATACCCACACCTTCGCATACTCACCCACAAACTCTCCCGACCCCAATTCAATCGGCATTACACCTCTGGATTCCTGTCGAGCCTCAAGAACAGTCGGACCTGTGTTCCTGTCGTCCTCACTCGTCCCCGCATCAATCCAAGTAAGAGCTAGGTCATTCGCTTCGTTTTTGCATATATTTCAATAGCCCTTTACCAATTCATATTAACAAAACAAATCGGAACCAATCGGTAATCTAGGGTTCTTGTTCCTGTTTTAGAGAGAATACGATTTGGGGGAAGGGTTTGATTCGCGTATTCTATTTAAATAAACGAGACCCTCTAAACCCAGCGAAACCACCCGGTCTAGATGGTAAGCCACTGCACCACTAGACCCGGTGGCGTGGGTTCGAAACCCATAGTCACACATCCGGCCGGACCTTTTTTGCGCAGTGCCTAAGCGAGGACCGGCTCCCTGTCTTCCTTTGCTAATAACAAACCCAACCCGCATAATTACCAATAACAGGCTCTGGTCCAGTGGTTTCGTCCGCCCAGCCACTCAGCGCAGGCCCGGGTTCGATCCCGACGGCCTGTTTATTTTTTTAAACCGTTTTCAAGCTTCGGAAAAATTTATAAAAATTATTTTATAAAATCTCACAATATTTTAACAGAATAAAACCAAGTTTTGTTAATTTTCAATATAAACTCATTTTTTTTTTTATGAATTCCATTGTTAAAATTTTATATTAAATGTTTAAAACAAAATTTAGTTATTTAACTAATTAAAGGAAAGTAATTTCCAACTAAAAAAAAACATTTGTTTATTATAATTTACATTAAAAAGCTAAATGTATGTTTGTTAAATTTTATACATAAGTATTATTTACACACCTTCATAAACAAATAAATAAAGTAAAAAATTATTTATTTAATTTACGTTCACTATAGAACACACGCTTTTATGAATAAATAAGAGCATCACTTATTTAAATCATATTTAAATAAATATAATATCCATACTATTTTTCTAAACTAAATAAATAAATAATAATTATTTGATTTATTTAGTATCCAACCCAAAACCCTAAATCAATTATTCAAAATACAAAACACAAACCTTTTATGACATGAACTCATTGTACAATTCTCAATACTCACATCCATTAAAACCCTAGACCTACTCTTAGACACATTATTAATTCATATTCATGCACATTACACACTAGGTTAACGTAGTGAGCTTTCAAGGATCGCTTTGCCATTTAGACTCTCGTGCTAGCTACACCTTTGATTCAGGTGAGTTACATAGCCCCTCTTTTACTCTATTTTACAAACTTTTGGGATGGAACATGCGTTCTATTTACTATGTTTGCAAATACACACAATATACAATTCCACCCTACATTCATGTGTTAAAATTTTATGCTTTGTGCTTGAGTACTAGGTGTGTAGACCAACTATATGCTATTCACGTACAATCATTAACTATTTAGCCGACGGTAAACAGTGATAGATCTATTGAGTCTGACAAACCCACCCAGGTAGGGTGACTGTTACTGCCAACACGCTTTTGTTTTGCATGCTAGTTACAAAGGTTTGATTGTATACTTAGGTCACACGATGGTATCTCTCCATAAATGCCTTAATTGCCATGTTTGTATGAATTGTATGCACACAACACTATATTCTATTACATGACACGAAAACCTATGTATTCTCACCAACTTTCTAGTTGACTTTGTTTTAACCATGTTTCAGGTACTAATGTTTTGAGGTGCTTCAAGTCTTGCTACACTTAGGATTTGGCCTAGTATTAATTTGAACAATTTATCTTTTGTAAACTACTTTGTTGAGTTATTGGATTGAATGTTGGTGTTACTTGAATTGAAATGAAATGTGATTGATAATTATTCAAACGTTAGTAAACCATGAGCTGTGAACAATCTACGTGTCCCGCCCCGACGTATTCCGCCGTCGGTTGGGGTGTGACAGATTTGTATCAGAGCCTTGGTTATAGGGATTTAGGTTATTAGACACCATTGACCTAGACTATAACTTTAGGACACCCAACAATGCCATGCTACATGTTTCATGTGATACGTGCTATTTGCTATATGTCACATGTTTAATATTTTTTTTATATGTGTTAGTTTATTTGATACTTAACTTATTAAACTTCATGACTTATTAGGTAAACTCAAATAATAAATTAAATAACCAATATCCATACCCATACCCTAAACCACACATCCTTCTTGCCTGCTCCACATCATCATCATCATAGCTTGTGGAATCGTATTCCTAGACTTTAGTCTATTAAAATAAATTTTTTTCTCTCCATTAAGGCTTTTAGGCTTTGTTAATTATTAAAGGACATGTGCAACCTGGAAGGGTGACACCTGTATTCCGGGTTTTCTGTCTAGGAAAGCATTTCATATAAATCCCAATCAACCGAGGGATCCGTATGCTTTCCTGGGAATTCCCGGGATGAGTGTTTACTCATAGGCTAAAGCACGTCTCCTTGGTAATTATATGAGTCTAATTAACCTTAATATGTCATAGTATTCGAGTGATTATGTCACTATTTGAGTACAATCTGAACTATGGGATACTTATGTTTTTATCACCCTTCTATGTAATTCAAGAATTCTTACAACTCTCATTGTGTTATTTAAATCTGTAGAATGCCTCCACGTCGTGTCAACAACAACAATAGCAACAACAATAGCAATGATCTTGCTGCTCTGCTCACCCAGCTTGTGACTCAACTTACCCAAGCCAATAACAACAACAATAATGGGCACACCAGTGGTAGTGCAAATGGTGGAGGTGGTAGTGGTGCCAACCCGCCACAATGTACCTTCAAACACTTCAACTCCTGCAATCCCCTCAAATTTTATGGCACCGAAGGAGCCACGGGACTCCTTCAATGGTTCGAGAGTATTGAGGGCACCTTTCTCAATAGTGACTGTCCGGACAATCTACGTGTCCGCCATGCCACCAGTGTCTTCCAGAAACGGGCACTAACCTGGTGGAATGGGGAGAAGAGAACCAGGGGAGTGGATGTAGCAATGGCTCTGCGATGGGATGAGCTAAAGAGGATCATGACCGAGGAATTCTGTCCTCGGAACGAAATGAAAAAGTTGGAAGCAGAATTTTGGGATCTTACCCAAAATAGTGGTGAGAGCTTAGCATACACCAACCGTTTCCACGAACTGAGCATGCTGGTACCGCACATGGTCACACCCTTGTCTAGGTGTATTGAGAAGTACATTGGTGGATTGCCTAGACAAATCCAAGACACTGTCTTGGGGAGAAATCCCGCTAATCTGGAGGATGCGATTCGCCTAGCTGCTACTTTGACCGACAACCATGTTAAAGCGGGTACTCTTACCCGAAAGGGTGCCAAGAAAGTCCAAGACACCACAACCCCTCCTGCTCATGTCAAAGAAGTCCAAACCGAACCTTACCGAAACACTAGAAAGAGAAAGGTGAAGAATTATGCGGTGGTCACTCCGGCCACTCCGGTTAATCAAGTTGCACCTATGGCTCAACACCCAGCCAAGAAACCTTATGGGGGCACCTACCCACTCTGCAACAACTGCAACTATCATCACCCCCAAACTATCCCATGTCGCCTTTGCAACCATTGTGGGAAACTTGGCCATACGGCCAATATTTGCCGATCTAGGGCACTTGGTACCCAAGCCAACCCAGCTAATCAACCAAGAGCTAATCAAGTGATTCCAGTCAACGCAAATGGACGGGCTTGCTTCGAATGTGGCGACCCGACTCACTTCCGGAACCAATGTCCGAAACTTGTGAATGCTAATCAAGCCGGAGCTCGTGGGCGTGCTTTCAACATCAACGCCAATGAAGCTCAAGCCAACGATCATGTGGTTAACGGTACGTTCCTTGTAAATAAGCAATTTGCATCCATACTATTTGATACCGGAGCCGATAAGAGTTTTGTGTCACTTAACTTCGAACCCTTACATGCAAAAACATGATCCAAACTAGAAAGAACCTTCACCGTGGAAGTAGCGGATGGAAATTCCATCAATATTGACTCCATTATTCTTGACTGCTCCCTAGAACTCAATGGTCACACATTCCCAGTCAACCTTATACCAATGCCACTAGGAAGTTTTGACGTCATCATCGGCATGGATTGGTTGTCTAAAAACCATGCCGAAGTCATGTGCTTTGAAAAATACATCCGAGTACCTCTTCCATCGGGAGACATATTGAAAGTCTTTGGCGAGAAACCTTGCAAGGGACTCAAACTGATGTCATGCATAACTGCTCAGAAATACATTCAAAAGAAGTGCATGGTTTTCCTAGCCCATGTGATTCAAAATGAAGACAAGAAGAAAAGTGTACAAGATATTCCCATCATTCGGGAGTTTCCCGAAGTCTTCCCCGATGACTTGCCCGGTCTTCCACCTGTTCGGCAAGTAAAGTTTCGCATCGATCTTGTACCCGGAGCAAACCCAGTGGCTAAAACTCCATACCGACTTGCACCTTCCGAGATGCAAGAACTTGCAAGTCAACTTCAAGAACTCGCCGACAAAGGATTCATACGCCCAAGTCATTCACCGTGGGGTGCACCAGTTCTATTTGTTAAAAAGAAGGACGGTTCATTCCGCATGTGTATTGACTACCGAGAACTCAACAAGCTTACAATCAAAAACCGCTACCCTTTACCTAGGATTGATGATCTCTTCGATCAGCTCCAAGGTTCTACTTGTTTCTCGAAGATTGATCTTCGATCTGGCTATCACCAACTACGTGTACGAGAGGAAGATATTCCCAAAACCGCCTTCCGAACAAGATATGGTCACTACGAGTTCATGGTTATGCCTTTTGGGTTAACCAATGCACCTGCTGTTTTTATGGATCTCATGAACAGCGTATGCAAACCATACCTTGACAAGTTCGTGATTGTTTTCATCGACGACATCTTGATCTATTCCAAGAATGAGGAAGAGCATGAGCAACACCTTAGACTGATCTTAGACCTCCTGAAGACGGAACAATTATACGCCAAGTTCTCAAAATGTGAATTTTGGCTAAAGGAGGTTCAATTTTTGGGTCACGTTGTTAATAAAAAGGGAATTCATGTTGACCCCGCCAAAATCGAAGCTGTTAAGAATTGGAGTGATCCTAAAACCCCTACCGAGGTTCGTTCGTTTCTTGGTTTAGCGGGTTATTACCGAAAATTCATTTCTAATTTCTCCAAGATTGCTGTTCCCCCACCGCCTTGACGCATAAAGGTAAACCTTATGTATGGGGGTCAAAGCAAGAAGAAGCCTTCCAAACTCTTAAGCAGAAATTGTGCAATGCTCCCATCTTGACTCTTCCTGAAGGAAATGATGATCTAGTCGTCTACTGTGATGCCTCTAACCTAGGTCTTGGTTGTGTTCTCATGCAACGAGGCAAGGTAATCGCTTATGCATCGAGACAACTTAAGATCCACGAGAAGAACTATACGACGCACGATCTGGAGTTGGGTGCGGTCATATTTGCTTTGAAGATTTGGAGACATTATCTATATGGCACAAAATGTGTGGTATTCACTGACCACAAAAGCCTCCAACACATCTTCAACCAAAAAGATCTCAACATGAGACAACGACGTTGGGTTGAACTCCTTAGTGATTATGATTGCGAGATTCGTTATCATCCCGGCAAGGCAAACGTCGTAGCCGATGCACTGAGCCGTAAAGAACATGTCATGCTTCAAAGTGTCAAGATTCACTCCGATATCCAAACCCGTATTCTAGCAGCTCAGCACATCTCGGTTACCGAGGGCAATATGTATGAAGAAATGTCTTGTGGTGCTGAATTCCAATTGGAGACTAAAAGCAATGGCTTACTTTATTTCTTGGATCGTATCTGGGTTCCCAATCGCAATGATCTTCGGGCATTCCTCATGACTGAGGCACACAAGACTCGGTATTCTGTTCATCCCGGTGCGGATAAAATGTATCACAATCTTCGACCACAATATTGGTGGCCTGGTATGAAGAAAGACATTGCACTCTATGTTGCAAAATGTCTAACATGCTCTAAAGTCAAAGCCGAACATCAACGTCCTTCCGGTTTACTTGAACAACCGGAAATCCCCGTGTGGAAATGGGAGAATCTAGCCATGGATTTCATTACTAAACTTCCCCGCACTTCAAGCGGCTATGATAGCATTTGGGTAATCATTGACCGTCTCACTAAATCCGCACACTTTTTGCCCATCCGTGAAGACTATCGAGTTGAGAAATTGGCCCGAATCTACATTGACGAGATTGTGAGCCGTCACGGTGTTCCTTTGAACATAATATCCGATAGAGATGCTCGTTTCACTTCCAGGTTTTGGCAGTCTCTACAAAAGGCACTTGGCACACGATTGGATTTAAGCACGGCCTACCATCCACAAACTGATGGTTAGACCGAGCGAACAATTCAAACCCTTGAAGACATGCTGAGAGCCTGTGTCATAGACTTTGGTGGTAATTGGGATTCACATTTAACACTTATTGAATTCTCCTATAATAACAGCTACCACACCAGCATCAACATGGCCCCATTTGAAGCTCTTTATGGTCGCAAATGTCGTTCTCCTATCTGTTGGAACGAGATTGGTGAAGCACAAATCACCGGTCCTGAGTTAATTCAAGAAACAACCGACAAAATCCTTCAAATCCGTGACAATATCCGAGTAGCGAGAAGTCGACAAAAGAGCTATGCAGACAAGAGACGAAAACCCTTGGAATTCCAAGTGGGTGACCTTGTGCTTCTAAAGGTATCCCCTTGGAAGGGTGTGATTCGCTTTGGGAAGAAAGGAAAACTAGCACCTCGTTATGTAGGCCCGTTCGAAATCCTTGAAAGAATTGGGAAAGTGGCTTACAAACTCGACCTACCTCCAGAACTCAACAATGTCCATCCAACTTTCCATGTGTCCAACTTAAAGAAATGCCTTGCTGACGAGAATCTTCACATACCCCTCGACGATGTGCGTGTTGATGAAACGATGCACTTCGTTGAGAAACCGGTAGAGATCATGGATCGTGAGATCAAACAACTCAAGCGAAGCCGAATTCCTATAGTCAAAGTCCGTTGGGATTCTAAACGTGGTCCTGATTTCACTTGGGAACGTGAGGACCAAATGAAGCTCAAGTATCCTCACCTTTTCACCAATTCAGCAGCCTCAACTAGTTGAATTTCGGGACGAAATCCCCTCAACATGGGGAGACTGTAACATTTCTGATTTTTCCATGTAATGGTTCTAGTGCAATAAGTAATGTTTCAAATTCCAATTCTAGTGCTATACCCTGTATTATCCTTACGCGCATTATAAATCAAGAAATTTCATTTTTGATACATAAACACACTTATGCAACTAAAACAAATACCACATTTCAAAGTTGGGTCTTGAAAAGATGTATATATATATATATGTGATCAAACTACATACATGTACAAGCTTAAAGGTATAAATAAATAAATATATATATATATATACATATACAAATTACAATGAAATGGGGTAAACCCCCCCCCCCCTCTCTTAAACATTGAACCTAATAATTTAATCCTCAATTGGACCTTTGGAATTGAACCTTGACTTTCAATTTTGACCTACAACACCAAATGTGACCTGTTTGACTTTTAAAAGTCAAACAGGCCAAAATCAATGCAATCCGGCAGGAGGCTTGTTTAGGCCGGTTGGATTGGACCTGTTTTGAATGTTAGACCAAGTACTAATCAGTCCCAGGCCCAAACAACAATCCAATTCGATCAAGTCGCGCGGTTAATTTCAAATCCAAACACGTTTGACTCGGCAGAGTCAAACCGAGCTAAATTAGGAATGAATTCGGGGAATTAAGGCGTGTTGATGACAGCAATTCACCCCTAAACGGTTCGCGCATGAACCCAGACCACAATCTCGACCCAATACATTCCCAATTGACTGAATTAACGTGTAATTCGTCTAAACGGCTGTCATCCTCCAACTCTTAATCGAATTCTGCTATCTAGATGAAATCAAGCCAATTAGACCATACCCACACCTTCGCATACTCACCCACAAACTCTCCCGACCCCAATTCAATCGGCATTACACCTCTGGATTCCTGTCGAGCCTCAAGAACAGTCGGACCTGTGTTCCTGTCGTCCTCACTCGTCCCCGCATCAATCCAAGTAAGAGCTAGGTCATTCGCTTCGTTTTTGCATATATTTCAATAGCCCTTTACCAATTCATATTAACAAAACAAATCGGAACCAATCGGTAATCTAGGGTTCTTGTTCCTGTTTTAGAGAGAATACGATTTGGGGGAAGGGTTTGATTCGCGTATTCTATTTAAATAAACGAGACCCTCTAAACCCAGCGAAACCACCCAGTCTAGATGGTAAGCCACTGCACCACTAGACCCGGTGGCGTGGGTTCGAAACCCATAGTCACACATCCGGCCGGACCTTTTTTGCGCAGTGCCTAAGCGAGGACCGGCTCCCTGTCTTCCTTTGCTAATAACAAACCCAACCCGCATAATTACCAATAACAGGCTCTGGTCCAGTGGTTTCGTCCGCCCAGCCACTCAGCGCAGGCCCGGGTTCGATCCCGGCGGCCTGTTTATTTTTTTAAACCGTTTTCAAACCTGTCCACTATTACAAGACATGACGCTAGTGTATACTGTGGTGAGATTGAACAGGACGGGCCTGCTGAATGTGTGGATTGAACATAAAGTTGTGATTATGAAATTAATACTTGTTTGTGCCAAATGATTTTAAATGTCAAGATAATTGTATTCACCGGCATTCGCGCTGACGTTTTATTTTCAAAATGTTTTTAGAAAAAGAATAAACTGAAATAAGAAAGGGGTATGGGCAGACATCAGATCTAACCCGAATGTGAGAGGCAGACATCAGTTCTGACCTATGTAAAGGATAGACTTACACGTGGGATTCCTAGGCCTCATATGTAGAAAATCCTAAAGAAAAGAAAAGGGAGATAGAACAAGGGGATTGATCAACCCTGGGTAGTACTATTTCCAGTGGCTATAAATGTATTTGATTTCAAACACTGTTTTGTAATCAAAGTGAAAAGGGTATTTAAATCCCTACATTTATAAATTAAATATAAAACTTTTGTCTTCCAACTGAGTTTTGATATTTACAAATATAACCCTTGAGGTTAAAAGAGTGTTGAAACGATCCTTTTGAAAAAGACTTCCGTTGTATTGGTAAAATCTCTGAAATCAAAGTTCAATAATGATGCCAATCGTGGTCGCACGCGTCCAAGGGGTGCCTAGGGCGGGGTGTGACAGGGTTGGTATCTGAGCCACAGGTTTTAGCGAATTAGATACTTGGATATAGTATCTAGGCTTTAACCATAAGTTTATCTTTTACTTAAAGATTAAGATAAGAAAACAAGGTAACCTTCTGACCGGTATGTAGTTATCTGACAAACGAAAGTGTTCTGTCTAAGGAAAGAGCGGTGTATAAATCTCTCCTAGACCCGTCACTCTTACCTGGAAACATATCTGTTAGAGGTACTACTCTGGAAAGATAACTATCCTTATAGAGCTTTAGTTAAGATAAGGATATTGGCTTTAGTATCTAAGTCTTGACCAAAAATAAGATAAGTACTAATATTTTAAGATTGCAGATGTCTGGAGATAATTCTGTACTTGTTTATTATGACCCCAATCGTCCGATTAAACAAGAATCACATGAGTATCATCCTTTAGGATCTCGAATGAACCCTTTCACTTTGCCCTATTATAACGATGATCTGTTTGCCATTTTCCCTAATGACAACTCTCCCGAATACCACCCTCAATCTTATAACTCTTCTACTCAATGGATGTAGGCTGGTTCTAACTTCAGCAACTGGAATACGAATATCCAACAGCTACAAGGAAACAACGAGGCTGAATCAAGTTATACTCAACATAACATATCAGCAGAAGAGGATCCACGTGAGGAATCCCACCAATATGAACCTGTTTCTGAAAACCCGGAAGACTATCCATTCAATAATCTTATTTCAAATAGTTTCGACTATCAATCTTATAATTCTTAAACTCCTGTTTTATATGATCCCTATATGTTTACTAAACCTCCATATGATGGCCCTTTCAAAGAGTATTTCCTAGCTCCTCTGGAATACCAAAATGTTTATAATGAAATTATGATGGGACTTCGTAAGCCCCCTCCTAAATATGGTTATGCGGAAAGTATGCCCTCTTCTCCTATTGAATGTTTAGACTGTTCATTGCACTAAACGGACGAAGTAACAAGAAAGAAGGTAATGGACAAAGCAAGAACCAAATTCTATGGGAATCAAGTCTACGAGTATGGAGAGGACTTAATGACTCTTGGAAAAGAACTTATGAAAGATTGGAATCGTTTTTTGTATTTTTTAATATATTTCTATAAAAATAAAATATCGTTTTGTTTATTTTTTCAGAATGGTCAGAAAAGGCAAAAGTCCTAGCTTTATTCGTAAATTTGCTCCAACTAGTTATCATGAACGAAAAACCAATGAAACAACTATAGAAAATAATGAGGAAACTGAAAGTTCAACTTTTAGAAGCCTCGGAGAAATAGGAAACCCTAGTGTTCCCTATGATCCTTCTATAAGTTTTCATTCTGCTCCTACCGCTGGAAGTTATAATATCACTCCTATATATTCCTGAAATTTTCATGAATGATATGCCGATATGCCTTATGAAAATAATCCTGAAAAAGAAGAACGTGCTGACTCTAATATACCTTACATTTCATACTATGAGACGATTCCCATCCATGCTCCTCATATAAATGAGAATGCATCAGGAAGTGAAAGGGAACGAATGTTGCTGAACGGGATAGCTGAATTGGAATGAGAGAAAGTTGAAGTTGAAACTCGGAATGCTTTGCTAATAAAAGCTCTTAAAGAAAAGAATTTTAGAAATTTCTAGGAATAATAATTTCTATATGTATCGTCTTCTGTAATATATTATTATCAATAAAAAGGTTTTGCTTTGATTCCAATCTCATTTCTATATAGTATGTCGAAAAATGCCGAACCTTCACAACACACCAGGGGAAAGAAGAAATAGACAGCGGTTGAAAATACTACTACTGAATCCTGAAAGGAACTCCAGAAAATGATCACAGAAGGGATCAATGACTCTCTTCCAATGATCTTTACTGAGTTAGAAAAGAGACAAGCCGATAGGCTATCTACACAGCCATCAAATAAAAAATCTATCAATTCTCAACCTTTAACCCAGCATACCCGAACTATCCCAACCAATTACTCTGAAACCTGAAGGTTCTACAACCCATAAAACCGAGAAGACTAGGAAAGAAAAATATTACCATAACTCTTCAAAGATGAGAGTATGGGTAATAACTATGGTCATATAGAAAAGAAGAGAAAAGTAGTTGGATGTACATACAAGATGTTTCAGGACTGCAAGCCAAATAACTTCTCTGAGAGACTGAATTCGTACTAGCTATCAGCAAATGTGCTAAAAAAGACATGGTTCTTTATGCCTCAAATTTATTTAAAGATCAAGCATTAGAATGGTGGAACAACATAGTAGCTACCAAAGGAAGAGAAGAAGCCCATGCAATAGACTGGAATGTTTTCAAAACCCGAGTAGAAAACAAATACGCTCCCCAGAATGAGAGGGAACAGATAGAAGGAAAATTCTTGAGTCTTAAGATGATAGGAACAAATCATCAGGAGTATTCCACCAAACTCCTTGAATATGCTACAATTGTTCCACATCTTGCTACCCCTGAATCAAACCTGATAAAACGTTATATTTGGGGTTTGATTGGAGAAATTTGCGACATGGTCAAAATGGTAAAATGTGATAACTTTTATGATGCTATGGATCTAGGAGCATCACTAACCAGCAGTTTGATTAGAAACCAGGAGGAAGGAAAGAAGAAGAAGGAATATGGGCAAGGACCAAGTGGATCAAAGAAATCCAATTTCATTCCCCGAAACAACAACTCTTCCATTCCGGAATGTCCCAAGTGCAGAAAAAGGCATTTAGGACAATGTCGTACTGGACTTTTCTGCAACTTTTGCAAGATGTTTCAAAAAGAATCAAATCACTTGTTTTGAGTGTGGTGAAACCAGCCATATCAAAATCAATTGTCACAAGCTAAAGAAACCTGATGGGACTGGTCCAAAACCTGCAGATGGAGTAAAGAAGAATACGCAAGCATTCGTTCTCCATACACATGAAGAAGCAGGTATGCCCGATGTCATTACGTGTACATTTTGTGTCAATGATATTTACGCTCGAGTTTTGTTTGACTCTGGTGCAAACCAAAGTTTTATAGATCATAGATTCTGTAAACTGTTAAATAAAACTCTAGCTAAATTAGACAAGAAATACGTGGTAGAAACTGCCAACGGTGACTTAGTCCAAATCTCTGAAATCTTAAACGTCTGTAATATCACACTATCAGGACATGTTTTTCCTACACAATTGTTGACAATGACTTTGGCAAGTTTTGACGTTGTTCTATGAATGGATTGGTTAGCCTCTAACCAAGCCCGTATCCTATGTGATAAGAAAGCTATAGAACTTCGTTCAAAAGGCAATATCTTTACTATACATGGCGATAAATTATCCAAATCTGTTGGAATAATTTCCATGTTAAAAGTCACAATGTACTTACGAAAAGGATGCTTAGCATACCTCGTATCTATAACCACCGACACTAGAAAAAAGATCGAAGATGTGCCGGTTGTAGCTGAATTGCATGCTGTTTTTCCCAATTAACTGCCTGGAATTCCACCTGAAAAAGAAGTAATATTCAGAATTAATCTAGTACCCGGTACGACACCAATTTCCAAAGCCCCGTACAGATTAGCTCCAACGGAGATGGCAGAATTAAAGAAACAGTGGGATGAATTGCTCGAAAAAAGATTCATAAGACCAAGCTCGTCGCCTTGGGGAGCTCCAGTCTTATTCGTTAAAAAGAAAGACGGTTCAATGCGCATGTGCATTGATTATCATGAGCTGAATAAAGTCACGATTAAGAACTGTTATCCACCCCCCAGAATCGATGATCTCTTTGATCAACTCAAGGAAGCTCGATGCTTTTCAAAAATCGATCTTCGTTGTGGCTATCATCAATTAAAAGTCCAAGAAGAAGATATTCCCAAAACTGCCTTCAGAACTCGGTATGGTCATTATGAGTTCACGGTAATGCCGTTTGGACTTACTAATGCACCAGCAGCTTTCATGGATATGATGAATCGAGTTTGCAAACCTTACTTGAACAAATTCATTATCATATTCATTGACGATATCCTTATTTATTCCAAAAGTAAGGAAGATCATGCTAATCATTTGAAAATCTTGCTTGAACTTTTGAGAAACGAAAAGCTTTATGCTAAATTCTCAAAATGCGAGTTCTGGTTATCAGAAGTTCAATTCCTGGGACATGTCATTAACATTGATGGCATCCAAGTTGACCCGGTTAAAATTGAGGCTATATCCAAATGGGAAATCCTGAAATCTCCAACCGAAATCCGTAGTTTCCTCGGTTTGGCTGGTTACTATCGATGATTTATCTGTAGGGTATAATTTTGAGACTGATGCTGTCAATCGAAATTACAGTATCGAAACTACTAGTTTCGGTTGAACTTTTGTTCAATCGAAACTACTAGTTTCGGTTGAACATTTGTTCAATCGAAACTAAGTAGTTTCGATACCTGTTTTTCAGGCCCATTGGGCGGTGGCTTGGAAAACAAGGCGCATGTGCTTGGCCTCCTATATATAGCAGATTATGCCCTAGGAGTGAGTGTGTGTCTGTAGAGGGAATCACCACCCCAGGGGGAGCTCACCCTGGGGTGAGACTAATTGTTAGTGTATGATCGAGCGTTTATTTTCATTTCAATCAAAGAATCATACGTTTTATGCTTTCAATTATCTGTTCTATTCATTTTCATATGTTTATGTTCGTGTATGTGATTCCCGCACCCGTCTCTACCATTTCTGATTCGAGAGTGATACCGGATCCAGAGATTCCGCCTTTCGATCCGGACTGTTTGAAGAATTTCTCCGCAGATCTGTGTCTACAGTTCTGCTCAGGACCTACATTATCCAAGACTTCTCCCGAATTGCTGTACCATTAACTTCTCTGACTCGCAAATAAGTTAAGTATGAATGGGGTCCTAAACAATCTTAAGTTTTTGAAACTCTGAAACGGAAACTGACACAAGCACCCATACTGGCTTTGCCAGATGGAAACGAAGGCTTTTCAGTATACTGTGATGCTTCACACACCGGCTTTGGTTGTGTGTTAATGCAAGGAAGCAAAGTTATTGCTTATACTTCCAGTCAATTGAAAACTCATGAAAAGAATTACACGACTCGTGATTTAGAATTAGGCGCCATAATCTTCGCACTGAAATTATGGAGACACTATCTATATGGAGTCAAATTCACCGTATTCACTAATTATAAAAGCCTAAAGTACATACTCAGTCAGAAAGAACTGAATATGAGGCAAAGACGTTGGATGGAAGTCCTAAATGATTACGATTGTGAAATCTATTATCATGAAGGAAAAGCTAATGTTGTAGCTGACGCCTTGAGTAGAAAGGAACATGAGAAACCTAAACGAGTTCGTGCTTTAAGACTTGATCTCCAAATCAATCTTATCACTCGTATTAAGGAATCTCAGAAACTTGCTTTGCAAGAACCCAACCTTGAGAAGGAAGGATTGGGAGGAATGATCGACCAATTGGTCAAGGGTAATGATGGAATTCTTAGAATGAATAAAAGAATTTAGGCTCCTATCTATGGAAACGTACGTAAAGAAATTCTTGAAGAAGCCCATAAATACAAATACTCCATGCATCCTGGAAGCGATAAATATACAAAAACCTAAAAGCCAATTATTGGTGGATAGGAATGAAGAAACATATCGCTATCTATGTTGCGAAATGTTTAACCTGTTCTCAAGTAAAGGCTGAACACCAAAAGTCTTCTGGCTTGTTGCAACAACTTGAAATTTCTGTATGGAAATGGGAAATGATAACCATGGATTTCATTACTAAACTTCCCGGAACCAGTCGTAGGAATGATACAATCTGGGTTATTGTTGATAGACTTATTAAGTCTGCTCATTTCCTTCACATGAAAGAAACGTTCAGCATGGATAAGTTGGCACAATTATACGTTAACAAAATTGTATCATTACATGGTGTGCCACTCTCTATTGTATCAGATAGATATAGTAGATTTACTTCTCGATTCTGGCAAAGTTTCCAAAAAGCTCTAGGTACAAAATTAAATCTTAGCACTGCCTACCATCCTCAAATGGATGGGCAGAGTTAAAGAACCATTCAAACCCTTGAAGACATGTTAAGGGCTTGTGTTATTAATCTTGGAGGAAGCTGGGATGACCACTTACCTCTAATGGAATTCTCTTACAATAATAGCTATCATACAATTATACAGGCCGCTCCTTTTGAAGCCTTATATGGTCGTAAATGTCGAACTCCAATCTGTTGGTCCGAAATAGGAGAAAATCAGTTATCCGGACCTGAAATAGTCCTAGAAACGACTGAGAAAGTTACTCAAATAAAAGATAGATTGAAAGTGGCTCGTGATCGTCAAAAGATTTATGCTAATAAGAGACAAAAACCGTTAGAATTCAACGTCGGTGATAACGTTCTGTTGAAAGTTTCACCATGGAAAGGCGTTGTAAGATTTGGAAAGAAAGGAAAATTAAGTCCAAGATTCATAGGACCGTTCAAAATCATGAAAAGAGTTGGGCTTGTGGCCTATCAATTCAAATTACCAGAAGAAATGAATGGAGTACACGATGTATTCCATGTGTCAAATCTACACAAGTGTTTGACAGATGAATCTCGGATAATGCCCCTACAAGATGTAGAGGTAGATGAAAAATTAAGATTCGTGGAGCAACCTCTGCAAATCGAGGACGGGCAAGAAAAAAGACTGAAAAGAAAGAAATTTGTAATCGTGAAAGTAAAATGGAACTCCAGACGTGGCCCTGAGTACACGTGGGAACTAGAGTCTAAAATGAAAAAGAAATATCCTCACTTGTTCGAATAATCTCGAGGACGAGATTAAAACAAGTTGGGGAGGATGTAACACCTGCCACAAAAATGTCCAAGATTTGGAAAAGGTACAAACCACAAGGACTATAAGTGTAAATAACCTATAGATCAAGGATCAAAAAGTGAAAATCATGAAAATTCAACAGTAACGGACGGTAACGGTCCGTTACGGGCTGCGCACGCGAACCCTGATAGCATGCCACGTGTCCAGTGACTCATCTTCAAAATCTGACGAGTGGAAACCCTATAACGGACCGTCACGTCTGGTAACGGTCCGTCACGGTCCCAGATTCACCCTTGTGCACCACGTATCACTCCGTAATGGACCGTCACGCCTGGTAATGGTCCGTCACGACCCAACTTGACCAGCGGGCGACACGTGTCTGATGACTCGCGAACCCTAGTCTGGTGACGGACCGTCACCACCCTTAACGGTCCGTCACGGGCATAGAGTTTGCCCTATAAATAGATGGTCAAGTTAATTCCCATTCTTCACTCCAACATCAACTCTCTCTTCCATCTCTTATTCCAGAGACCATCTAGCTCACTCCCGACGATCCCGGTTCGATTCCCGCTCTTCGTAGTGCCCGGTTAATCAAGAAACGCTAGAGAAACCAAGTTAAAAAGATAATCTATAAGATTTCTACTTAGAGGCTCATTTCTATAACCAGGGTGAATACTTTCTCTCTCTGAAAGCTAGTGTCAAACATTCAATTACGAAAATGGCCAAATAAAGGTTAAGGAAATAATACTCAACGTTCTTCTATGAACAAAGCATTCAGTCCATAGGTATGTGTAAAACATGCAAAGGATACACGGGTCTCGGGTGAAATTCTCGGATTACGGCTGGTGCTTGTTTTATAACAACTTCGGAGGCAAACCTGTCCACTTTTATAAGACATGACGCCAGTGTATACTGTGGTGCGATTGCACCGAGACGAGCCTGCTGAATGTGTGGATTGAACATAAAGTTGTGATTATGAAATTAATACTTGTTTGTGCCAAATGATTTTAAATGTCAAGATAATTGTATTCACCGGCATTCGCGCTGACATTTTATTTTCAAAATGTTTTTAGAAAAAGAATAAACTGAAATAAGAAAGGGGTATGGGCAGACATCAGATCTGACCCGAATGTGAGAGGCAGATATCAGTTCTGACCTATGAAAAATATAGACTTACACGTTGGATTCTCAGGCCTCGTGTGTAGAAAATCCTAAAAAAAGAAAAGGGAGATAGAACCAGGGGATTGATCAACCCTGGGTAGTACTATTTCCGGTGGCTATAAATGTATTTGATTTTAAACACTGTTTTGTAATCAAAATGAAAATGGAATTTAAATCCCTATGTATATAAAGTAAATATAAAACTTTTGTCTTCCAACTGAGTTTTGATATTTACAAATACAACCCTTGAGGTTAAAAGAGTGTTGAAACGATCCTTTTGAAAAAGACTTCCGCCGTATTTATAAAATCTCTGAAATCAAATTTCAATAATGATGCCAATCGTGGTCGCACGCGTCCAGGGGGTGCCTGGGGCAGGGTGCGATAATACACGACGTATGGCTACACTCTAGCTTTGTCTTGGCATCCTCCCTATCCGTTTATGCCTATGTTTTCAGTGCCTGACGGACCCGCTAGTGCCCCTACGCCATCCCTCCCACATGACAGTGAATGGAAGGGGGGAACAACATCTACAAGCGCATGCATATGAAAGAATGGTTAGAGAATCTTACTTAATGAGCCTTCGTACACGTTTCAACAACGGAACATTCACAACACCTAATCCCAGTCTCCAGTAAGGGAAGCATATTCCTTCGCCACATCACCTACCTTGTGGTCAACTCACTAATCCAATGGCGGGAACATCAAGTTGTGTGGAAATGAGACATGTCACATCATAAACCTTATAGTCACGCCACACTCATAATGCAATCCAAATTTCCCCAACGGATAACCCCGTTGAAATTCCCAACCAAAATGAAAATGTCTTCCATCGTAGGAAAGTATGATGGTACGACGGACCCGGACGAGCATGTCAATATTTTTGTAAGCGCCGGAGGTGTAGAACAGTGGTCTATCCCGATGTGGTGTCATATGTTTATCGAGACGCTTGTGGGGGTGGCTCGCTTGTGGTATGATAATTTACCAAATGGGAAAATCAATGACTTTGAAGAGCTAATAAAGAAGTTCAAGCAACAATTTAGTCAACAGAAGCGTCACACGAAGCACAAAACGGAAATTCTCCACATCCGAAGGCGTGACAACGAGTCCCTGGAACAATTCATCACCCACTATAACCTTGAAAGTCTACAGATATGTGGCGCAACAGAAGATCTTATGATAGCAGGCTCTATCCATGGGGGTACTCGATGATCACTTAATCTATAAGTTACACGGCCCTGATGGTGTGCCTACAACCATGGAAGAGTTAATGATGATAGCAAAACAGTACGTAAAATCGGAAAAATGAGTAGTGCTCAGTCGTTCTTTTGACAAAGCGAAACTCCATGGAGAAACATTGATTCAACTCGTTCTAAAGAGTTGCTCCGACCAGATAAGTATAACTCTAGACACTCGCGGTATGTTACATCATCCGCTTCCCAATTTCAGCCTAGGTTTGACAAACCGTATTCACGGTTCCCTCATAGGCGTGAAACATCAAGTGTATCTCATCGAAGGGCAAACCAACATGGATACATGAACCCAACCATGCCCCATAAAGGCGGAAGCAACTGTTTTTCATAACCATTACTCAATAAGTCGTCGAGCACCATCTTAAATTCAGAAAACATCAAATTTTAGGTTCCTTGTCCCATCCACGAACAATTAGATGGTAATTATAAAAAGTACTGTGAGTATCACAATACAAAAGGTCATGAAACTGATAATTGCTGGCAACTAAAAAAGCATACTAAGATGCATTCATGAGCGGGGTGTCGTGCTCATTTGGTTAAGCCGAATAGGCCACTGTTACCAACGTACTCGTCCCAAAAGAAAAAAAAAACCCGAGAGAATAAGAAAGGTGAAAGAGACCTTTTTATGATAAGAGGGGGAATATAACCATGCGTTAAAACAAAAAAGCGCCAAGGCGTAGTTTTGGAATTAGGGATGATGGCACCCTTAACATTTCCGCCACATCATGGTGACTACAACATGGCACTACAACAGTATCATCATATCCCGACGATTTTTTTACCCTATAGCGACGAATTGTCATCGGTATAGCCTATACCGACGACAGGTTGTCGGTATAGATGTCGTCGGTATTGCCTCGTCCCAATAGGTTAAAGATGTCGTCGGCATAGGTCGACCTATGCCGACGACATGTCGTCGCTATAGGGTTTAATTAAAAAATTCAAAAAGAAATTCTATACCGACGACATGTCGTCGGTATAGGTTCTGGACTTATCCGGACGACAAGTCGTCGGGACAGACCCAACCTATCCCGAAGACATGTCGTCGGTATAGGCTATTTCCAGTTTTTTTAATTAAATTTGAAAAAGACCTATGCCGATGACATGTCGTCAGGATAGGTTTTTCTGTTTTTTTTTTATTTTTTAAAAATTTTCAAAATTTTCATGAAATATTTAATTTCTAATTACCAAAACCTGCAAATCAGATAATTCAAACCATTCAAAAGTTGAAATCTGAAACATATTGTTCGATACAAAAACCTGTTCGACACACAAACCAAATATTCAAAAATAAAGTTGTCCGACACACAAACATAAAAATTGTTCAAACATTCAACAATAACACCGACAACAAAGGCAAAGGCGCAACAACTTCAAGCTAATTATCGTCGCTGCTAGTTCGGCGTTCCCACATTCTACGTATTACATCCATTTGTCGTTGCATTTCAAGCATTTGTTGATTATGCACACGACGTTCTTCCTCTAGTTGGGCTTCGCGTTGTTGATCTTGGACTTGTTATTGAATTTGAGTTACACGCTCATCCACTTCTTGCCAATGTGGTTGTGGATGGGGGTACTGAATAAATCCGGTGTGGGATTACTCACCACACGACCGACACCCCTGATATGGCCACACCGATGACCCAATGCACGCTCCATCCATGCAAACTCATCGACAGCAGACGAGTCACCACCAGACTCAGTAGAAGATCTTGTATACTCCTCTTGGATTCGGTCCTGCATTAAACAATGTAATAAACAATCACTTGAATTCGACAGCATAACTGTTGTAAAATGGATAACCAACCTGTTAAACTATAAGTTATAAACGACTCAAATTCACAAATTCCAATCACCCAATACTAATAATACTAGCAAAAATATTCAACAATTGGGCTCGAGTTGGATGTTCTAAGTCTATTAAACTGTGTTTGAGTCATTTTGACCCGTTTAAAGTTACAGTTGGATGTTCTAAGTTTATTAAGTGTGTTTGGGTCATTTTGACCCGTTTAAAGTTAAAGCTGGATATTTTAAGTCTCTTAAAGTGTGTTTGGGTCATTTTGACCCGTTTAAAGTTACAATTGGATGTTCTAAGTCTAGTAAGTCTAACAACAAAATAATTTACTTACATAATCTGATTATGCAGTCGCGTTGGCCCAACCGGTCTCTTCTTTATAATAGGTCAATTTGAACACATCAATTGGGCAGGTACCCTATGAAAAACAAAAATAATATCATTAAGAATTAATAAGCATGTTTATATAATACTAACAATTGTATTTCATACCTCCATGTGTCGGCGCTGGGCGTATGATTTGCTGCCATGGTAACTTGGGTAACGTTGTTGTGATCGGTTTTGTGTGTTCTTCTCCGAGCGGTTTATATAGCTCGCATGTAAAAACAGCTCATTAATCAAAGTCTCCCAAGTTTCTAGATCAAGATCTTTCGGTGGATTATTAATCGCCGCCTCCACATCACCGTATCCCCTATTCTCCTCGAAGTGAACTTTCAACTCTCTCTTATGATCTTTATACGCCCTCTGACACTCGGCGGTGATTCCGAGTTCAACGCCTCGCCACTTATCGGTGTTTCTCCAGGAGTCCAGATCAAAATAATCCTACAAATGGAAAGTAATTATAAATCTAATAGTTATGAAATTGTAAGTAATTATAAAACATCTATACTTACTATAACAGTGGGATATACGGCCCGTTTCTTCTCATTTGGAACATTAGCACAATTTGGATAATATGGATGAACAACCTTTTTAACCTCCAACGATATAGCACGGATAAAATCCGAAGCGTTGGGACCCATAAACTTGTACCCCCCCCCCCTCCATGAAGTTCTACATCAATGGGAAGAGGCTTCCTGTCATTTTGCTCAAATTTCTTATACAATTTTAGGTTTTTTGCCTTTAGATCGTCTTTTTAGGGAGGCACTACCTACATTGACACATGACATTCAAAAGTTAGGCAATTATAAAGACATCTATTAAACACTAACAAGTAACTTACCACCAGATCCAGTCGCACAACCCGAGTCGAAGTGATACGGACCCCCGTCTCCACCGTCTCCACCATCTCCACCGTGTGATTGCGCCATTGTTACCATTTTTCCTACAACAAAATTTATTAGTAAGCACAAATAATTATTAATTAACAAAGACAAATAGTATATTTTTAACATACATGCAATCAGAATCATCACTAAAATAACGTGTGTCAACAACATCATCTTCTTCATCGTCGTCATTTATTTCGTCTTCATCATCTGAATTGTATGCATCTTCTTCATCTTCTTCTTCATCATTAATAAAACTTTCATCGAGATCAATCGAGGCAACATGACTTGGGTCACCACCCTCATTTAAAGTTGTACGCATAGGCAAGTAGCCTAAGTCGACAACCAAGTTACCAAAAAAAGATTAAGTTTCCCATGTAATAAATTGACTATCAACATGGGGAATTGGAGTTTGGTCACCACCTACGTGACTTGATTCACCACCTTCGCATCCGGTGTCGACAACCAAAGTATAATCATTTAATTGAGTGTCGTGCAATATATCTATCTCATTAACAACACTAGGATGATCCCAAAGCTTCCGATGGTGAACGTCCTCAACAACCCTCCATTGGCCGGTGGTTCGAGAAGGATCTCGAAGATAAAACACTTGTTTAGCTTGTGTGGCTAATATATATTGGACATCATCATACCATTCTTTGCGAACATACCAATCACGACCAATGTCAATTATAGTAGTATTGTTTTGCTTAATTAATCTTTTACCTCTCGTATCGAACCATTTACAACGGAATAGTATAACCGAGTAACCATCTATGTAGTTCAACTCTAAGATCTCCTCTAGTTAACCATAAAATGGAGTATCGTCTTCTCCGATTGTAACCACACCACTGTTCTGATTAGTGCGTCGGGAATCACGATTTTGTACCACAAATCTAACAACATTGACTATGCAAGCAGTGTAAGAAGATGCGTACAAGGGACCATGTGCCAATGCCCTTAATTCTTTGTTATCGGGTGTAGAAGATGACGATGAAGATGAAAATACACTTGCTTCATATTTTAACCATGAAGAGAAATCGGTTTGCATATTGCGTTCAAGAAATTTAGATTCAAATTCACTGGCAGATGGGCAAAACAAAATTTAAATTAGTAGAACTAAATGAAAATATAATAATAGTTTATCACGGGTAGATAGACAAAAAAAACTTATGATTTGTAGGCTTTGATTTCATCGCAGTTGTTCAACACAAACCATTGTAATGATTTGTTGGCATGTTCAGAGAGCGCCTTGATTTTCTTTTTCGATATTGGTCGACATTGTGAGGAAAACACTTGAAACTGCCTTTTGGGAATGCCAGCATCTGCATTTCTATCTGGTCGGTTAAATTTGGTTTGCATACCATCCAGATACATAGAGCAGAATGTCAAGGCTTCATCTGTAACATAACCCTCCGCAATTGAACCATCAGGTTTGGCTTTGTTTCTAACATATGCTTTGAGCTTTTTCATGTATCTTTCAAAAGGATACATCCATCTCATATACACAGGGCCACCAAGAATAGCTTCTTCAGGTAAATGAAGAATTATATGAACCATTATGTCAAAAAATGTTGGAGGATATATCATTTCCAAATTACATAATATCTTAACCACTTCCTCATTTGCTTCATACATGTCTTTCACATCTACTGATCGTGCACAAATTTTTTGAAAGAATGTGCAAACGTCATTGATTGTTGTTGAAACATTTTTGTGCAGACCCGATCGTACCCCTATTGGCAGCAATCGTTGCATGATGATGTGATAATCATGGGACTTTAACCTAATTATATTTGAATCATTGGGAAGTACCTTATTTTTTAAATTCGATCCAAATCCATCAGGCAGTCTCACTCCTCGAATAAACTGACAAAAGCGTTCTCGATCACTGGGTGTGAAAGAGTAAGGAGCTTGTGGTTGGTACAACATGTTGTTTTGTTGTGTTAGCCATAGGTTATGTCGAATACCCATATTTTCCAAGTCTTTGCGGGCTTTGTGTGTGTCTTTTGATTTATCGTTCATCAACAAAGTACCCAATAAACTCTCTCACACATTTTTCTCCACGTGCATAACATCAAGATTGTGTTTTAAAAGCAGAGAAGACCAATAATCCGGCTCAAAGAAGATACTTCATTTAGTCCAATTCAACTCTGATGTAAGGCACTTTCTTTTTACCCCTCCATACATTGGATGTTTTCCCGGAACACGATCTGGGAGATTTTTTAGTTGTTCTAATATTTGAGCATTAGTCAATCGTCGGGGAGGATGTTTGGTCTCTTTTTTTCCATCAAACGATAGATCGTTCCTCCATTTATGCTTTTTAGGCAAGAATCTTCTGTGTCCAACAAAAGCTATCTTATTCGTTATAGCGCACGAAGGTGTGTCAACGTTACACGTAGGGCATGCTTTATAACCTTGACCACTCCATCCAGACAAGCTACTACGAGCAGGATAATCGTTGATAGTCCATAACAGTGCAGCATGCATCCTAAATACAGTTTTAGTTGATGCATCTCTCACCTGGACTGCTTCAGCCCACAACATTTTCAACTCATCAACCAAAGGCCTTAAGAATACATCAATGTCCTTACTAGGTGATTTAGGCCCAGGAATTAGCAAGGTTAACATGAAAGAAGACTCTTTCATACATAACCACGGTGGTGTATTATATGTTGTTAACACTACCGGCCACATACTGTAAGTCTGACTCATGTTACCAAACGGATTAAAACCATCGGCAGCCAAACCTAAGCGGACATTCCTTAGTTCTTTAGCAAAATCCGGATATCTCTCATCAAATTCTTGCCATGTCTTCCCATCAACCGGATGTCGCATCATACCATCCGTTGAGCGTCCAGTATTATGCCAGATCATTTCTTTTGCCGTTAATCTTGAACTATACCTTCGTCGAAGCCGTGAAGTTAAAGGAAAGTAGAGCAACACTTTATGTGATGCTTTCTTCCCCTTTGTGTTTTTATCAACCCATCTGCTCTCATTACAAACCGGACATTTTTGCATTTATTCATTCTCCTTCCAAAACAGTGCACAATCATTAATGCAAGCATGGATAGACTGATATCCTAACCCAATCTCACTCAGTTTCTTCTTAGCTTCATAGTGTGACGCTGGAACGTGATTTTCCTTCAGCATTGCAATTTGTAGAAGCTCTAACAGTTGGTCAAATGAACTATTCATCCATTTGTTGATAACTTTGATATGTATCAATTTGGCTATGAAGTTTAGGGAAGACATTTGACTACAACCGGGGTATAACTCCTCATTTAGCTCCTCAAACAACGCATCAAACTCTGGGTCTAAACCAGTTCCATCTTCATCTATATTATCCTCGTTTGTATTTTTCTCTGCCATCACATCATCTATGGCATCAAACATCTCATTATTTGTTGTTGTAGTTATTGGAGGAGTTGGTGTTGTTCTTGAGGCAAAAAGTGATGCTATCTCCGCCACACGAGGATGTTGTTCACCATGATAAATCCAATTCTGATATGATTGTAGAAACCCACGGTCATGTATGTGGCCATATATCATGTTCAAATCTTGTCGACACGCATTACAACAACGTCAAAATGCTCTACCTTAACCGTCGACATGGTTCTTGGCCGTCTCTATAAAGTTGGCAAGACCGCTTAAGAAAGCCGGAGAATTCCGATTTCTCAGTGTAACCCAGCTTTTATCAATTGTCATATCTAGTGTCATAAGCATACACATATACGTGCATGTAATAAATGATATAAATGAATGTATATGATTTGATCGGTACTCTAAGGCGGTGGATCCTAACCCACTTTTTGAATATTCTATCTCATATGTATACATTTTATCGAGTTGACTATTTAAGAAAAAATCAGCAGCATTTCCAATTACATACATACATACGTAAATAAAAACCCAATTACATAATTACAAATATATACATACATACACATATATACATTCATATTAACTAATAATCATAAACACAAATTACACACATACATACAAACTAATCATCCAAACTAATGATAATAAACACAAATTACACACATACATACACATACTTACAAACTAAACATTCAAACTAATCATCATAAACACAAATTACACACATACATACCAACTAAACATTCAAACTAATCATCATAAACACAAATTACACACATACATACATATACATACAAACTAAACATTCAAATTAATCATCATAAACACAAATTACACACATACATACACATACATACAAACAAACTAAACATTCAAACTAATCATCATAAACTAATCATCATAACACAAATTACACACATACATACAAACACTAATTTACATAAGCTAAATTATATAAAATAATCACACATCTAAACCAAATGACATACACTAATCATAATTTAATAATTCTATCATACATACAAATATACATACTCATACATACATAACACATACATACATACATTAGGGGTGTAAGCCTTTTCATCATAAAATTACATATATAAATATGTGTAAATGCCCTAATTTTATCATAAAGTTACATAAATATTTATAAAATCATTAATCTAAACCAAATATACACACATACAAATAAACACAAACATATACATACAAACATACATCTAAACCTAATTTGTAGAAAAATTACTAACCAAGTTTGTAAATTAGCTTCAAATAGCTTGAAATCCTTCAAAAATGTTTAAAGCTTCAAACAGCTAACAAAAATCAAAGAAACTAAGCCAAAAACCAAAAAATGTTGATTTTCTTGTCAAGATTGAAACATAGATGTTAACTCACCTCAAAACCCGAGAGATTGGTGAAGAGATGGAGTGATTTGGGGTTTTTTTTTGTGGAAATGGGAAGCATAAAGCTGTTTCATGTGTTAATTCGCGCTGAGACCTATACCGAGACTATTATGTCGGCGCTGTAGGTTGCCTGTACCGACGACATGTCGTCGGTATAGGCTTCGTAGGGTTTTGACCAGTCAATAAAGTAAAAAATCCTATGCCGACGACATGTCGTCGGTATAGGGCATTCCAGAATTTTTTTAATTTAAAAAAAAATTTTGACCGAAGAAAAATTATTATATTAAAAAAACAAAAAGAAAATCAAAATTACCCTATACTGACGACATGTCGTCGGTATAGGTTTTCCACAAAAATTCATTGGGCGCCAGCTTTCCCTCCAATCTGCCTCAACTCTATAGCGACGACATGTCGTCGCTATAGGGTGTCCCATTCAAAATTTTGGTTTTCACCTATATCGACGACATGTCGTCGCTATAGGGTGACTTATGCCGACGACAAGTGTCGTCAGTATAGGCGACGTCGGCACAGGGTCATTTCCTTGTAGTGTGGACCCACTTATTATCACAGCTTCAATCCGATCATACTGGGTGCGACGGGTGTTCATCGATACCGGTAGCTCATCAGATATATTATATGAGCGATGCTTCCGAAACATGGACTAGGAAGACAAACAGAGACCGGAAGCAATAGACACCCCTATAATGAGTTTCTCGGGAGAGACTATACACCCGTTAGGCTAGATCACCTTCCTTGTTACAGCAAGTGAGGGCGGACGTGTAAGAACAATTTTGTTACAATTCCTAATCGTACCCGCCGTCTCATAACATAATATCATATTAGGATCAATTCGTATAACAGTATTGTCTTATGTCGTTACTTGGGCATACTATGTAAAAAAAGCTTACATAGATAAGTTGTACTTAACAATACCTCCCCCTTAAGATTCCTTGTCCGCAAGGAGGAAATTTGGATGAGACTCATCGACATGCCATGATCGGTGCACCCATTATCGGTGCTTTGTTCGGCCAACGCTTCGGAAAGCAAGTATACAGAGTGAATGACTAACAGCCATGAAGGAGGAGATTAATGCTTTAGAATGAAACCAAACATGGGAGTTAGTACGAAGGACAGTTGAATCAAAACCAATATCGTGCAAGTGGGTATATAAAATAAAACGAAGAGCTGACAAAATAATAAAAAGGTATAATGCACGGTTGATTGCAAGGGGGTTCTCACAACAATTCTAGATTGATTATGAAGAAACGTTTAGTCCGGTGGCTAAACTCACAACAGTTCGAGTACTTTTGGCTATAGCAACAAGTAAGGGATGGCAAATGGATGTGAGTAATGCCTTCCTTTATGGAAATCTGAATCACGTAATTTACATGGACCAACCGAAAGGATTCAAAGCATGGAGTATCCTGGTTACGCATGTAAACTAAAGAAGGCATTGTACGGATTAAAACAGTCTCCCCGTGCATGTTCGACAAAAGGGGGAATTCTTGGGACACAATGGATTCACGCGGCGGCTGATACGAGTCTATTGTTGGGGTTGATGGGAATAAAATTGCAGCAGTTTTTATATGCGTTGATGACTTAATCATCAATGGAGACTCAAGTGATGAAATTCAACAGTTAAAAGAAAACATGTGTATCATGTTCCACTTGAAAGATCTTGGAAGGCTAAATCATTTTCATGGGCTTGAGTTGAAGTATGAATCTAGAGGTATTATTCTTTATAAACACATGTATGTGGTTAATCTCCTGAGTAAGTTTGGTTTGGACTATTGTAAACCGACAACATCTCCTGATCGAGAAGATCTTGAAGATGTGACTATGTATCCGAAGTTGGTAGGGAATTTAGTTTATCTTATTCTCTGTAGGCCGGATATCGCATATGCGGTAAGAGTACTTAGTCGATTTATGTCAAATCCAAGAAAACCTCATCTTGAAGCTATTCGAAAGGTGTTATGGTATGTTAAAACAACATTTAACTTTGGAGTTATGTTTAAGAGGGAGTCAAAGGTAGAATTGATAAGATATTGCGATGCAAATTATCCCCGAGATTTGTCTACACGTTGCTCAACCACTGTTATGTGTTTCTGGTTGGGAACGGTGTTGTATCGTGGTGTAGCAAGAGGCAGCCTACATTTTCGTTGTCAACAACAGAAGCGGAATATCGAGCTGCAACGATGGCATTGCAATAGCGTGTTTGGTTAATGCACTTGTTGAAGGAACTAAATCAGGAAACAATTCCAAAAGTGACGATTTACTTGAAGTACATTGCTGCGGATGATCAAGTAGCGGATATGTTAACCAAGCCGTTACTGGGGTGAAGTTGTTGAAGTTCTGTGAAGACATAAGGATGAAGGAAGCAAGTGTTGAGAGGCAGTCTTGAAGATAAAAACACGTTGCTTTGCAGATAAGCTATTCTAGTTATTTTGTTTATTTGAAATACTTAGTATTGAAGTCAAAATAGGATTAGTTGCGCCAGTTCTGCTTAGTGGGGAAGTTCTCCTGTTTTTTAGTAATTGTTTTCTCAGTTTAGATATAGGGATCGAATGTTTAGTTTAGGGTGTCATATTTATGTTTTGAATTCAGTATGTCTAGGTACTTTGGAGAATAACCCATCTCAAATTGGGTCACTATCTGTACTTTGTTTTCTTCAATCAAATCATCTGATTTCAATTCTTATCACTGATCCACTTGTGTAATTTAACATCATCTCCCGCAACAAATATTGGAGTCGATCAAAACGCATTCCTTTCTTTGCATCAAACATAGAGATAAAATGATTCTCCTAGACTGGTCTTCGTGATGCAATTTCTCCTTTTAAACCAATGTTTGTCCTTCTTTGCTAGCTTCCTTTCGTTAACGAAATTCCGCGTTCCGAAAAAATATATTTACACCAATCCGCAATATACGGGCCACCTAAACTACTTCAAATAATTTACATCAATCCGCAACAGACGGGGTTCGAACTCTTAACCTTAGGAGGAGATTCACCACTTTAAGGGTGGAGGGGCACCCACCCTTCCATGCCACACCACACCACACACCCACCAATGGGATAATGCCACATCAGTTCATGTCGGCCCTCCATGCCACACCATGCCAAATTGGAGGGGGCACCCATGCCACACTTTTTTTAATTAAAAAAAAACTCAATTTAAATAAAACTAAATCATTTAATTCATAAATAAAAATAAAACAAAAAAAATAAAAATGACAAAAAATACAAATTAGGAACTAAATTCTACACAAAAATAAAAATACAAGTAAAAATTAAATTGTTGTTGGACGGGTTGGGGTGGGTGTTGAAACGCGTTGGGATGTTTTGGTAGTATGAATATTGGGTGTCGGGAAGTACGAATTGACCGGGTCCTATGGGAATTGGCATGTTCGGATTGTTTTGGTTAGGTTGTTGGTAGTACGGGTTTGGATGTTGTGGTGGGTGTTGAAACGGTTGGGTTGGAGGTGTCGGTTTGCCAGGACCCGAACACACTTTGGGTTTATATTTCTTTGCGGTTTTTTTATTTGGCTTTGAGCGATTCACTTTTTTGTTGTGTAGATTGGAGAGGAGTTGAATGTGAAAGAGAGAAAGAATTTGTAATTTTTGGTATGTTAAAGGTTAGTATTTATAATGGAATTTTTTTTAAATTGGCAAACTAGCCGTTGGCTAGTTTTTTGACCGTTGGCAAACAGTCTTCCTCCTCACAACTCACGGCGCCATCACACCTCAATTCTCCTAAATCGCAGTGCACCACACTAGTGGCGAAGGTGTTACCGCGCGCACCAATGGCACCGCATGCCGACGCTCCCTCCACCCTAACTCTAAATGACTTTATCATAGGACCCGACCCTCACCATCCACCAATTTCATAAGTACTTTTTTCAAAGGGTGGGAACGTGTATTTAGGGGATTGTTGAAACAACAAACAATAATGGGCATGATTGAAATTGTTTTCTTGAGAAGAGTGGTATACTAAATAATATATCGAGAAACACAAGCAATAATTGTTCTCCATTCACCGAAGAATACCATGAGTTGGCACGCGTATCTGGGTGTCTTTTTTTATTTATATTTTTTTTTATCATTTTTCGGTAGTCACCACCACCAACCAGGATGGTTCCAATGGCAAATTTCTAATGTTGTCACACCTATATAAACTATCACTTGAACATGACTCCATCACGTCTCCTTCCTCTCTCTCTAATCTCTCTCTCAACACACACATACTAGAATAATAATAATGGGACATTCAAGCTATTCAAGCTCTAAAGCTTGTGCCGTTGCTCTAACAATTTCATGTTTGATTGTAGCGGCATCTGCAGGAAGTTTTTACGATGAAATGGACATCACTTTTGGAGGCGAACGTGCTAAAATCTCCAATGGCGGTCAGGATCTCTCACTTTCACTCGATCAATACTCCGGTTCGGGTTTCCAGTCCAAGCACAAGTACCTCTTTGGAAGATTCGACATGCAACTCAAACTAGTACCTGGAAACTCCGCTGGTACTGTCACCACATTCTATGTGAGTACTCCAACTCATCATTTCAAATTTCTTATCTTTAACACTTTGTTCACCCCATAACAAAAACCATGTCTTTGTATGTATATAATCATATCAGTTGTCATCACAAGGTGCGGGACATGATGAGATAGACTTTGAGTTCTTGGGCAACACCACAGGCAGCCCTTACACAATCCACACCAACGTCTACTCGCAAGGGAAAGGAGATAAAGAACAACAATTTCACATATGGTTCGACCCCACTGCGGCCTTCCACACTTACACTATCGTATGGAACACACAAAGAATCATGTAAGTCTCTTAAGTTACACAGATGATCTTAATTAGCCCATGACCGAGTACTGATCTGGAACTATTTTAAGTTTTACTGCAGTTTCTTGATTGATAACATACCAGTGAGGGTGTTTAATAACCATGAGGCTGCTGGAGTTCCATTTCCCACGAGCCAACTGATGAGGGTGTACGCCAGCCTGTGGAATGCGGATGACTGGGCAACCCAGGGTGTGCGTGTGAAAACTGACTGGACAAAGGCACCTTTCACCGCATACTACAGGAAATTCAATGCGAATGCCGATAAAGTTAGTCCTAACGCAAAGTCCACAAACTCCGTAGATGACAACCAGGCGTGGAGAACACAAGGAATCGATGCAGCTGGCCGAAACAGGATTAGGTGGGTGCAAAGCAAGCACATGATCTACAACTACTGCAACGACCACAAACGGTTCAGTAATGGTCTTCCTGCTGAATGCAAACGGTCCAGATTCCTCTAAGCCTACTTGGGATGATGGTTTGAATGCAATTCATCATCACCTTTTAGTGATTTTTCCAGTCTTGAAAATTCTTTATTCTTCCATATTGTACTCTATACAAATGATGATAATAAATATATAAAATGAAGTCAAATCTATACTTGTAATTTACAAATTTTATGTCATGCCATCGATGTCTTATACCTGTTCCATAAAAGAAGTCAATCTGGTGTCTTATACCTGACAATTCGGCCTTCACAAACACGGGAATTTAACTCCAAAAGTGCTAACTTTCATTTAATATCGATATGTTCACAATCAAATGCCTCGGCATGTTTTAATTTGAATCAGACATATAAGTTGCTACCCAGATATGATCAAACAATTGAAATCCAATACAAGAACTTTGAATATATATATACGAATTTGTATAGAGAGAATCGCCTAAATGTATATTTTGACCAAAAAAGTTGGCAAAATATACATTGAAAAGTCAAACCATGAGAAATAAACATATCTGATTTAGATCAATAGCAAGGTGACACACAGGCAAAAAACGTTTTGAAGGCTTCAAATTAGCCGGCCAGGTGTCAATACCGGGGGCCTCCCACGTGTATCTACCCGGCTAAACTTGAGCCGCTAAAAACCTAACCGGCCCACCTGTGGCCCGTAAAACCCAAAACCAATTAAAGATCGCCACGTGTCACACCTTAGCCACTAGCCTACCGGCCGAAGCTGAGCCGAGCCAAGCTCAGTCGAGCCAAGCTGATCCCGGCTACTATACAGCGGGATAAAATGCAAAATCCAATCACTTCTTTACACGTGTGCACCTAGAGCCGGGTAAAAAGTTTCTAGCCGACTAGAAACTTACCGGCAATGGAGTAGGAGGCCGGCTACTCCTTAACCACTAGAAACTTATAATAACAATTATTAATTATTTTTTACGTTAGTTAAGTTAAATAATTGAATATTATAAATGCCGGCTACTCCACATCCTTCCTCCTTCTCCATAGCCGGGTATTTTTTTTTTAAATCACTCAATGTCTTCAACTTCCTTTGTCTTCACAGCCTTCCTCCTACCTGAATTTTTACAATGTTTTCTTCTAAATGTCTTCAATCTTCCTTTGTCTTTAAAGTGATGGATCATCCTTCCACATGCTTCCTCCTACTCGAACATTTTAAAAACCCTAGATTCGAAAAATGTCTCTACTAGGAAGATATCATCGAAGCTGTAATCGGTGAACTCGGAAAATAGGGCTATGCCCCCAAGGTGGGGGAGGGGGTCAAGCCTTGTGTTCATACTGTCACACCCCCAAATTCCACTAACAGAGTTCTACCATTAGGAGCGTGACAAACTAGGATCTCAGTCATTAGTTACGTCAAACGACACTATATGAGTTTAAACAAACCATTAAATGTTCAGAGTTAAATGTGGAAGCGTAAACGTTAGAATGAAATCAAAAGTAATTACACGCCACAAGCGTCAATTAATGTAAATAAGTAAAACTGTTTAAAGTGTTTGAAATGAATGAAATGACAGTAGGACTCCATGCATGTCCTAAGTGTGCAACCTGTGCCAAAGCGACCCGAGAAACATGTAAGAAAAAGTGTCAACACGAGGTTGGTGAGTTCACAGGTTTCAAGTTTGCAATAAGAGAGTGTTTGTCAGATTATGTACATTTTATATGCATATCTATATGTAGCTAGCCTATGTTCATATCTTACTAAAGCGCTCGCAACCGAAGCTGACAGTGTGTTTGTTTGTTTGCCTCCAACCAGGTCTATCAACTCTGACTAATGTGCTAAGGTCAATATTTCACCCGTTCGACCTCCAATTGACTTAGCTCGACTAACGCGGGTGGGGTTTGTCAAACCCAGTAGTACTACCAAAATTACCTCGCTAATTCCATATTAACGGTCCGAAGTGTGTGAGGACTTTCATGATAGTGTGTTATGCTTAGTCTCAACAGTGATAACATATGAATTACAATAATCAAAGGAGTTTGCGTCATGTTTTCTCCCCCAACGGGAAAAACATGTAAAATGATGTTTGTTTGCATAAATGTTTCTCCCCCACGGGGAAAACAAGTAAAAGTATGATGGTTCGTGTACATGTTTCTCCCCCAATAGAAAAACGCGTAAAAAGGGGTCGTGAAACTCACCTGAGTTGTGTACGAGAAGTAGATAGCATCACACAAGGATGTAAGTAGGAAACACAAGAGTTTGCCTGTGAACTGCTTACGTATGCCCTAAAATTACAAGAATAATAGTTAGGGATACAATGGGATTTCAGTGACGACGACACGGAAGATTTGAACGTCATAAAACATTCTAAGGACCAATGAGTAGACGAACGTGTCCACGGGAATATAGGTTTCTTAACATAATAATTAAGATAAAAGCATTACGTGTCGAACGTTAATAACGAATAATATTAAATAAACAAATAGATTCGTGTGTTTGTATCATTTAATAATGATCTAAGAAAATAATGTAACATATATATTATTTTTGAACTCGTAGGAAAATATACAATAATCATTTACGTGACAAAATAATAAATATATTATTTTTATTCAAGATAATATACATGAGTAAATAATATAAAAAATTATATTATTAATTAGTTTGAAACGTTACACGAGGCGAAATAATCTAAAAGTATATATTATTTTTATTCGGAGTCGTGATTTGAAAATAATATAAATATATTATTTTTAAAAGTGAAAATAATATTAATTATAAGTTATAAAACCAAACCCGAGCCTACGGGTTATTTCCCGGGCTAAAACACTTTAATATACTAATATATTAATATATGGGTAAGTTTTTATAATAAAATAATACTAGAAAAGGCCCCAAAAATAAAATGCAGGAGACCGGACTCGAATCCGGGTCTCCTTCACACGAGTCCAGTGCCTTAACCACCTCCGCCCGCTAGGGTATCGCGAACAAACCCGGATTTGAATGGTTTTAACATACAATTCACTGTGGTTTCCCTCCCCTACGCATACCCGGTTCGAAACCCGTCCCCAGTCCACCAATTTCGACAACGAATAAGCAAGATTGATTAGGGGTTATGATAATCGAGTATTGGCGATTCTGTGGGTGTGTTTAATTTGGAAATCGTCAAGCTTAGGGTCGTTTAAACTCATATTCAAATGTCGAAAACCCTAACTAGGAACTCAGAATCGATTCGATCGAATCTTATGTTAAAAACTGTTGAAACCATGGGGCTTTTACAGATTAAGGCCTTGCGAACCTATCCCTGTGGTTTAATTTGATTGAAATTGGGTTTAAGGTCCAAACCCCCGAATCGTTTCAAGAACGAACCCTAGATTCTAGATCTTGAATAATACGATATTGTTTGATTCAATTAACATGGGGCTTTCAAAGAGTATCAGGTTGCGATTCTAATCATGTGTTTTAATTGGTATGTAATCGGGTCTAGGATATAATTCGATTAAACCCGAATACGTTACGAACCCTAGAATCTGTTCTTGTCCAATTCGTTGTTTTACGACCTGGAATTGATAGGGCTTTCAATATACAGATGAAAACGAAGGTAAGGGTGTAGGGAATTACCAAAATTGATGTCGAATTGATAGTTCCAGGCTAAAAAGGATTCCGACTGTGACTGGTTCGGTCTCTGGTGACTCCGGCTACGACTATGATCAAATTGGTGTGTGGAATTGCTTCTAAGAGGTATGACATAGGTGCGCAGCAGTTCATTTGTGAGCCTAATGATCGAAACGAACCAATTTGAATAATAATCTTAAACTGTCGACGGTTTTGCTTTGATTACCCATAATTGGGTTTGATTACGAATCAATGTCGTGTTTAATGGATTAATTCCGGCCGCAATGATCATAAACATGCAAAAGCAGTTACATTTCTAATGAATTTCGGTTATATGTTGAGCTTGGGTCCAAAGTTTTGCGAATTTTGACTTTCATAAGTCAAAGTTATCAAGTTTGGGTTAATTACACATTTAGTCCCTGAGATTTCATGTATTGACGTTTGGGTTTGGGCAAAAATAGTCCTTGAGGTTTGAATAACATGGTTAGTTGACTTTTAAAAGTCAACAGGACTTAAGTCTTGGATTTTGACTTTACAAGGTCAAATAGAATCGAGTTTAGGCCAATTACACAACTAGTCCTTGAAGTTTTAAGTTTAGACAAATGATAGAAACAGTCCCTGAAGTCCGAGTTAAGTTAATTAGGTTAACTTTAATTGAATTTGGTTAACAGAGTTAACCTGAAAGTCCGGATTGTCACACATACCCCCCACTTAGGTTGCGGTGGGTCGTTTAGCCAGGGGTAGCTGCCTTGCCCCTATCTGAATACACAACCCTCGCTAATCTATTACCATCATTTTCCTTTTCTTCCACTTTTCTTCCATCGATCACCACCCGTGTAATTTTTATATTTGATCCATCGATCACCACCCATGTAACTTTTATTAATTTATTTGAAACTTTATGTAATGTGTATTGTAATTTATATAATTTTGTTTTGTTTATCATTTATTTTGAAGTTTATTTATACATGTGTTTAATTAAATTGTCTACTTAAATTTAAAAATGAATGAGAATTAAATTAAATACGAATGGGAGTTAATTTAGATAGGAATAAATAGATTTTATTAAAGTACTGATTGGCATATTGCATCATCACTTAATACATAAGAAAAATAATTATTATTACAACAAAAAAAGCCAACTCTTTATTAGTAGTTTTTTCATTTTCTTTGTTTCTTCTGCACTGATTCGTAGTTTAATCTCCAATTCGTGTTTTGCCTTCAAGAGTCCTGGAATGATCTCTGTTGATCTTTGGCACATTTGAGGATCATACTAACCAATAAACCCACATTTTGAACCGTGTATCATAGTTTTATTTAAAATTATGATTAAAAGAAAATTAAAGTTAAGAAATATATTTTACTTACATTAACTGGACAACCGTAGAATCTTCGGCCCGGATTTCTGTTAGTCCACGGAGTTCATACAATCGCTGGTTTGCCACAACTACAAAATACCATTTTTTTTATGGTGTGTTGGTTTAATTGAATACTCATCACCAAATCAAGGAATTTAAACAGACAAAAAGACTTTTAAAATGACACAAATACCCTTTACATTTAAAAATTACTTAAATATTTTTTCTTACAACATACAGAATAATCTTCAACATCTGTCCTTAATTCTTCTTTGACAACATACAAACAAATCTCTATAACCTGATTAACTCCGATGAAAGAGGTTAATCTACTTGTATCTTCCTCATTCCTTAGTTGAATCAGTCCACTATCTAGATTTCTAGTGGGTTTTTAAAGTAATACAATAACCCAGGTGGTGTGAAACCGTATCCGAACATTGGTATAATACATTGTAGATTAGAAATTTTAAATACGTTAATTTTTAAAAAATCACAAAAGTAACATCACATGTGTAAATCCTGTTCGTAATTTCTATAAAATGACCACCATGAAATACTTTGAGACTAAAATAATCTGGCCTATCTTCGTAAAGACTTTCAATAACCAATGCTTGGTCATATTCATTTACCGATCAAATCATCCATGTTTGTGGATAAAAATCATCATGGTAATGGTATTTTTCCTTTGAACAACTCATTATGTTTTAACTTCAATTAACGTAGTTTATACCATTTATGTAAACATATATAGGTGTCATCCGTTAAAATATAAACAAAAAGTTAAAGAATATTCACTGTTATTTAATTTAAAAAAAAAATTCTTACGGTTACCATGTAGCCTACCGTCTACTGTGCCAACATAAATTTGAAATCTTGAACACGGCTTAATCTGTGCGTCTAGTCTATTGTGTAGCCGGCAAAAAAAAATTTTAACGGCTACATTGTAGCTTGCCGTCTACTGTGTAGCCGGCTAAAAAAAGATCGAAATTGGTTTAAAAAAAACGGGTACATGTCCTTATATCTATGAAATGTTTACTTTTTTTACTGAATTAGTCAAAGTTTACTTTCTCCATCTATTATCTTCTTTAAAGTTTCATTATATTTTTTAAAAATATCTATAAACGTTGTTATTTATAGTGGTGGTAATCGGGAATTTATTAATGGGGTTATTTATTATGTTCCGTTTAATGTTATGAAACGTGCTATGCGTTTACATACAAATATCACCTATTTTGGATTAATATCTCATATTACCGAAATATGTGGTTTTCAAAATGTAACTAGATTATCATACAAAATGTCAACATTCACTGATCCTATCGACTCGGTAAATGACCATGATTTTTCTTTTTTCTTGGAAATGGCTTCTAAAAATCCGTTTGAATTGTTTAAGCTGTATGTTGTTGAAGAAATTGGTGTAGGTTCATCAAATCATATTCCAATATCTTTATCGAGTCCTACATTAAAACCTAAATGTCCTGATTTAAATTTTCCTATTACGGGTTTTTCATTGTCCGATAATTTCAATAAAAGTTTTCACGATCCAATACCCGATCCAATACCCGATCCAATGCCTGATCCAATGTCTGATCAAATGTCTGAAAGGTTTCACGCAAAAAGTAATTTAGTGGGTAAAGAATGGGGCGAGTTTCTGAAGGGTATTGTTTTGATGATAAAGAGGATTTAAAGTTGTATCTCGGGACAATGTGTATTGAACAATGTTTCGAATACAAAGTTGATAAATCTTCGCCTACAAGATTTGAGGCATCATGTCGATCTGCTGCTTATGAATGGCGTATCCGAGCATATAGTTATGGAGATTGTCCAAATTTTTATGTTAAAATGTTCAAACATGTTCGAAGACGCAGACATATCATCATATTCGTCAAGCAAATAAAAAGGTGTTAGGCAATATAATTAAAGATCAACTGAAAGATAGTGGATGCATATACCGTGCAAAAGAAATTATTAATGATATTAAAGAAAGATTTAAGATAGATGTTAGTAAAGATCAAGCTTGGCGCGCCAATAGTTATGCACTAGAGATGTTAAGAGGATCTGCTAATGAATCATTTGCCAAACTTCCAGTTTACTTATACAATTTGGGGAAAACGAATCTCGGGTCTGTTACTCATATTTTAACATATGAATTTGATCTGTTTGAAATATGTTTTGTTGTTATCGGTGCTGCAGTACGTATTTATTTTATCTGTAACTTTTAATTAATTGCCTAAAACTGTTATAACTTTATACTTTTAGATTCGGAGTTTTGTCAATCATCTACGGCCTCTCATTATTATTGACGCGGCCCATATTAAAGGACATTTTAAGGGAACAAAGTTTCTAGCAGTTGGTATGGACGGCAATAATCAGATTTTGCCTATTGCATACGGTATTGGCAAATCAGAGAGTGACCAATCTTGGACATGGTTTATGTCAAAACTGAAAGAATGTATTTGTGTTAGTCCAGACTTATCCATCATATCTGATAGAGCAGCTTCGATTGCAACTGTAGCTAGATATGTTTTTCCAGATGCGTATCATGGGTTTTGTTGTCGGCATTTGTTGATGAATTTACGTTCAAAGAATTTAAGAAGAAAGAAACATGATTTTTTGTGGTGGAGAACATGTAAAGCGTATACAGAATCTAAATTTGAAAAATATTTCTATGCATTGTGTCATGTTGTTCCAACTGTTACTGATACCCTCCATTGGTTTGGATAAATGGGCAAGAGCACACTGTAAGGGTAAACGATATAGCATTATGACTTCAAACAATGCTGAATCTATCAATGCTTTATCTCGTTTTGCTAGAATATTACCAATCACAGATCTGATCGAATTTTTCCATGCATCCGTATAAAATGGTATTTCGAACGTCGACAAGTAGCAGGTAATTTTATTTTTTGGTTATATTAAAGTTAGTTGTAGCCAACAGATTAAAAAAATATATATAAATTATGAATTTTTTAAAATGTTTGAAATTTATGATGACGGCTACATGTTTAACTCCCGTATATTTTGTAGCCGGCGGATTTGAAAAAAGTAAAATCTAATTCAACTTTTTTATATTTTTTATATATCTTGTCACACCCCCAATTTCAACTAACGGAGTTTTACCGTTTTGGGACGTGACACACCAGGATCTCAGACATCAGTTACATCGAACGACACTATATGGGACATAAGTGTAATATAATCAAAGTTCAGAGTTTAAATGCGGAAGCGTAAAAAGAAAGTAAATGCGCAAAACAACGCGCCAAAGTCTAACAATAACGGGAACATAATAAATGATCAGTAGATTGACAATTATTAAATACATCACGTTGACACCATGCATGCCCTAACGTGCACCTGTGCCTTAGCTTAGCGTCCTGAGAAAACATGTAAGAAGAAGTGTCAACACAAGGTTGGTGAGTTCACAGGTTTCAGTATACAAATAAACGTTTACCAGATTTATTGTACAATCAACATATATATACCAATGAGTAGCTAACCCATGTTCATGTTTGCTATTACGCTCGCAACCGTAAACTGACTGTTTGTATTGCCTCCCACCAGGTCTATCAACCACGGTGCACGTTTAGGTCAATATTGCACCCGTTCGATATCCAATCGAGTTAGCGCGACTAACGCGGGTGAGGTTTGTCAAACCCAGTAGTACTACCCAACATACCTCGCTATATTCATATTTAAACGGTTCGATGTGAGGACTTTCATGATAGAGTTTACGCATAGTCATAACAATTGATATAAAATGAAGTACAAAAATCAAAAGAGTTTGTATCATGTTTTCTCCCCCAGTTTAAAAGCAGTAAAAAGGGGCCGTGAAACTCACCTGCGTTACGTAGTAGGTAGTATCACACAAGTATGAGATTTAGAACCTCAAGTGATAACCTGCATGGCTTACGTATGCCCTAGAATCATAAACACATAAGTTAGGAACACATTGGGATTTGTACCGACGACACGGAATGTTAGAACGTCTTAACGTATTCTAAGGATCAATGAGTAGACGAACGTGTCTACGGGAATATAGGGTTTCTTAATATAATTATTAAGATAAATACGTTTTGCGTCGAAGGTTTCTTAATTACGAATATAATAATAATTAAATATATCCGTGCGTTTGTACCATTAAAAATAATGGCTAGGAAAATAATATAACTAATATATTATTTTTAGAGAAATAACATGATTATTTAAAACGTGTGACAGAAATAATAAAGCTATTATTTTTATTCGAGTATATTAAACGTGGGTAAATAACATAAATAATTATATTATTTATCAGTTTGAAACGTTACACGAAGTTTATAAACGAGATGAAAATAATATCTAAATATATATTATTTTCAATTTGGAGTCACGTGTTAAAATAATATAAATATACTATTTTATATGGAGTCGGGGTTTGCAAATAATATAAATATATTATTATAAAAGTGGGTAATGATATTTGAATGAGTTATAAATTCATATCCGAGCCTACGGGTGTTTTCCCGTTGTTAAAACATATTACTATATACTATAATAATATTGGAATAGGTTTTATATTAAAAATAATAGTTTAAAAATGGTTTAAAAAGAAAAACGGGTGGAGAGACTCGAACTCGGGTCTCTCCCCAACAGTACACCGATCTAACCACTCTGCCTGCTAAGGCAATCGCATCAAGAATCGGATTTGAATGGTTTTAATCATGAACACCACTGTGTTCATCTTCTTGATCGCGGTCAAACCAATCCCGACCTTAAATCCATCGATTTCGCTGTAGGTTTGCAACAAGAGTTTAGGGGTTTTGCTAATTAATGGATTTCGATCCTGGGGGTGTAGCTAATTTCAAAAACCGCAAATTTACAGTCGTTAATTACTTATTTAAAAATCCGAACCCTAGTTTTAAGAACACAGGTTTAATTTGATCGAATTCGATAATGTTTCCAGTTGAAATCATGGGGCTTTCAATGAGTTAGGGAATGCGAATCTATCCATGCACTTTAATCGGATTGAGATTGGGTCTAAGTTAGGGTTCGATCAAATCACAATCGTATGAACCCTAGATAACTGTTTGTGATCGAATCGATGATATGAACCTCAATTAACATGGGGCTTTCAATGAGAGGAGGGTTGCGGAACTATCCGTGTGATTTAATTGCATCGCAATCGGGTATAAAGTAGGGTTCGACTAAACCCGAATGATTATGAACCCTAGGATTCATTCTTGATCGATTCGATGTTATACGCCCCAATTGAGTTAGGGCTTATGTTCTAGACATAAAGTCGAGTATGAGAATGTGTTTATTACCTGTAACAAGTTCGGATTGATCGATTTTTCTTGAGGTCGACCTATGCGCAATCAGTTTCAATCGACAGGTTCCTTGACGACTCAAATGGTGAAATTGATGCTATACGCACGTTCAGAAGGGTCCGATTGAGGTGTGTAGAGAGGTAATTTGCAATTTGGTAACCGGATTTGATCGTTTTGAGTGTTTCTTGTAACGGTTTTGACGTTTTCTTTGCCTCATGATTAATGTGGTTAAATTACTATCATAAGGGATGTTAAAATGATTCGTACAGGGTCGTGATCATCATTGTAATGCATAACCGTCGCGAATTGAATGGAACTTGAAGGTTAGAAGTCGATTTTGACTAAAGACCCATGGGTTTGACTTTCAAAAGTCAACCTAATCAAGTTTGGGATAAATACATAAATAGTCCCTGTGTTTTATGTGAACTTGGTTTGAATAATGGTAGAATTAGTCCCTGAGGTTTGAACTTGGTTACTTAGGTTAAGGTTTGGTTAGTTTGACTTTATAAAAGTCAACAGGAGCACAATTTTTGACTTAAAAAGTCAATGGAATGGTTTAAGAGTATTACACAACTAGTCCCCGGAGTTTAAGTTTAGATTATTAACAAAATTAGTCCTTGAAGTTTGAGTTAAGTTAATTTAAGTTAACTTTAATTGGATTTTGTTAACGGGGTTAACTTTGAAAAGTCGGATTGTCACATCATCTAAAGTTTATTATTAGTTTATAAATTTTATATTATTTCACAGCAAAAAACATCCATTATGTGACCGTGTGGGCTAAGAAAAAGATCGAAAAAAGAATGAAAAAATGTCGGACTTGGACTGTTTTTGGAATAGGTCCCTTGAAATATTCTATTTTAGAGGGAAGTACAAACTGTATAGTGGATCTTGATGACCGAGCATGTTCATGCATGAAACGGCAGATATCTGGTCTACCATGTGGTCATGTAATTGCAGTGTTAAAATTTTTAAATCAAAACGATTGTAGTCATTGGGCTGACGAATGGTTTACAAAAAAGGTGCATCAAACTCCGGGTCTAAACCAGTTCCATCTTCATCTATATTTTCCTCGTTTGTATTTTGCTCTGCCATCACATCATCTATGGCATCAAACATCTCATTATTTGTTGTTGTAGTTATTGGAGGAGTAGGTGTTCTTCTTGGAGCAAAAAGTTATGTTATCTCCGCCGCATGAGGATGATGTTCACCGTGATAAAGCCAAGTCTGATATGATTGTAGAAACCCACGGTCATGTATGTGGCCATATATCGTCTTCAAATCCTATCGACACGCATTACAACAATGTCTACACGGGCAAAACGCTCTGCCTCGACCGTCGACATGGTTCTTGGCAGTCTCTGTAAAGTTGCGATGACCACTTAAGAAAGCCGAAGAATTCCGATTTCCCAGTGTAACCCAGCTTTTATCAATTGTCATATCTATTGTGTTATAAACATACACATATACGTGCATACAATAAATGATATAAATGAATGTATATGATTTTATCGGTGCTCTAAGCCGGTGGATCCTAACCCACTTTTTGAATATTCTATCTCATATGTATACATTTTAACGAATTGACTATTTAAGAAAAAATCAGCAGCATTTCCCCTTAACTCCCCAAGTATGCAGATAAACCGTAAATTCGAAGGAGTAAGGAGAAATAGCTACCATTTTTTTCTTAAATGTAAACCTCTTAAAATGTATACATATCCTAAATGAGATAGAATATTCAAAAAGCAGTCCCAAATGGGACAATCCAAAATTTATCTCTGTTAGATAAATTTTGGACGGTTATATTCTAAAGGGTTATGCTAAATAAACATACTAGTGTACACAAACTGAAGCATGACATACATAAACAAAGACGTACATAAATGACATTAGGGTAGTGTTTGGTATACATAAATGACATTAGGGTAGTGTTTGGTATACATGAATGGACGATGGAATGAAATGTGTCATTACGATGGAATGAAAAGAAACATGTTTGGTAAACACATAGTAATGGAATGTATAATTAGATAAGGAATGTGATTCCTTCTCTTTTATTGATTTTCATTCCTTAGGGGAGGGGTGTTTTTTTTTCATTCCTTCAAGGAATGGAATGAATTTGCTTAATTAATAACCCGAACCATGGCCTGACCCAAACACTAACCCATGATCTGATTCATGACCCGACCCATGACATGAACCATGACCCGACCTATGCCCCGTCCCATACCCGACCATGACGCAAACCATGACCCGACCCATGACCGCCCATGACGCGACCCATGGCTCGTCCCATGCTCTGTCTCATAACCCAACCCACGACCTGACATGACTCGACCCATGACTCGACCCATGACCAGACCCATGCCCGGACCATGAACCGACCCATGCCCAGACCATGACCCACCCATGACCCGACTCATGCCATGACCCATGGCCCCTCCCATGCTTTGTTTCATGACCCGACTCATGCCTCGTCCCATGACCCGACCCACGACCCGACATGACCCAACATGACTCGATCCATGACCCGAATCATGACCCTACCCATGACCCGTCTCATGCCCCGACCCACGACCAGACCCATGACCCGACCTATGACCCGACCCTGACCCGATCCATGACCCGACCCATGCCATGACCCATGGCCCCTCCCATGCTCTGTTTCATGACCCGACTCATGCCTCGTCCCATGACGCGACCCACGACCCGACACGACTCGACCCATGACACGTCCCATGCCCTGACCCATGACCCATCCCACGCCCTGGCCCATTACCGACCTCTGACCTTATTATCCTAGGGTATTTATTTATCTTTTCATTAATTGTATTGCATTCCTTCGTCTTTTCCCTTCTAACAAACAACATTAAGTAATGATTCATTTCATTCTCATAGGGTAACCAAACATGACAATGGAATGGTAATGATCCATTCCTTTCCCTCGTCCATTCCATTCCCTCGTCCATTCCATTCCCTCGTCCATTCCATTCCCTCGTCCATTCCATTACCTCATACCAAACAGACCCTAGGAGTGTAAGCCTTTTTCTTATATATTTTTTAAAATTTAAAATATATGTTTTTTTAATATATAACTAATATTATTTATAAAATCATGATAAACGAGTCATTTACACCCTAAATGAAATAAAAAATTATGTACACAAACAAAAATATACAAAAGTAAAAAAGTCAGGATACGTACCTTAAATAAATTCAATGAAACACAAATATGATGTTATTGCCACGTAGTCAACCGCAACAAGTTTCAAACTTGTAACAAAATTAAATAAAGTTACACATACATACAAACATATATACATACACAATTACATATATACATACACAATTATATTCATACATATACAAAAAATACATACACATATAAACATAAACAAACATACATACAAATACATGTATAAACATATGAATAAATACACAATTATATACATACAAATCATACAAATACATACACGTATATACATACATATTATATACAAACATATATAAATAAATAGAAACAATCATACATACAAATAAATACAAACAAAGAGGAATTACACTGATTAAATAAATAAATAAAAGCCACAATTTGACTGCCACACGACTTCTTATTCGACTAATTCAAATCACACGTGGACGTGAACTAAGTCTGAATTATCATCACACCTGAAGACATGGATAATCAGTGTATCCCACCACCGGATCTTGAATATAGAAAGTAGCCCTATTATACTTGTTGAGATCCGCATCAAGCTCAAACCGCCTTGGCAAATCCGGGTTCGCTAAGAAAAGCCGCCCGAACGCAACCAAATCAGCATTCCCACCAGCTACCGCCTCGTTTCCGTCATCTCTCTTATAACCACCGGCACTGATAAACGTACCTTTGAAAGCTTTCTTCATCGGAAGAGTACTATACGGAGTTTCAGATTTGTTCCCAGCTTGCACCATTCTGGGCTCAGTCTCATGAAGATAAAGAATCCCGTACTTGTTAAGTGCATTAGCCATGTAAAGGCCTACGGCCTCCGGGTTAGAATCCGCGAACTTGGACAGCCTTACACCAACTCTATCACCTCCAATCTCGTTCGCTACTGCTTCCACAATTTCTAGGCCCAGGCGGCATCGCTTTTCTAGCTCATCGGTTATGTCGTTCACCTCATCTTTCAAGACCTCATGAATGATGTATCCGTTTACTCCGTGGATTTCGACTCCATCGAATCCTGTAAAATGGTAAATGTGAGTAGTTAGTTAGATTACGAGTTTTCCAGGAAATGATGGTGCATATGGTGTGTTTGTACTGACCTGAATCAATGGCGTTGCGTGCTGCTAGCCTAAAGTCATTAATTAGGGCTGGGATTTCGTCGGTTCGTAGTCTATGAGGAGGAGACCAATATCCGCCTTCTAGACCTGGTGCGACTTCTTTGTCCGTTGCTTCCACGTTGGGTTGAAATCCTAATCCAGTCGTAAAATCCACGTTGGGTTGAAATCCCAAGTCAGTCGTAAAATCCACCTTGGGTTGAAATCCTAATCCACATCCGTTGTAAGACTGTGTAAGAAATGCTGGACTGTGCCCTCCGAGCAGAGAGTCACAAATTGGTCGTTAAAAGGTTTCTGTGTTAATAAATCATAAATAATATTGAAATTGTATTAATAAATTTCACACCTTTCATAAGTCATAGAAAGATGGTTTTTTTTATTTTCACTAAACAGTTCATAGATGACTCAGAGAACTGAACCCACCACTATAAGAATTTAAGTCTACGGTAACGAGGGCTATAGCGACGACATATTGTCGTCGGCACAAAATGACATATTGTCGTCGGCACAGAACTGAAGCCACCACTAGTTGAGTCCCTGCACTTTTTTTTAACAGTATGTGGCATGACTGTTCATTTTCTTAACCATTTGAATCCAAATAGCTAACACTGTTAAATTTCCCGGTTATCTTTTTTCTGAAATGGCCAAAACACACTCAGGACTCAAATAGTTAAAAATACCTTTATTTTTGTTATTTGTGTGTATATATATAAAAGTCAAGTCTCAAGAATCATTTCATCAATTAAAAAAAAGAATTTAAAATCCCATTCGTTCATCTTCTCTCCCTCACCAGATCCTCCCCTTCTACAAATCTAGGGTTCGTTCATCTTCAACAAGTGATCATGAATCAAAACAGTGGGTTTACAATGAAATTTAAGTTTCTGATTTTCCATCACAGATCTTCCATGGTACCATCCACATATCTGTGTGTAGCCGTTGGGTTCCATCCGTGTGTAAACCCGATTTGTGTAGCCGTTGGGTTCCATCCGTGTGTGTAGCCGCTGGGTTCCATCCAAAGATCTTCCATGGTTTGCACAAAGAGATTCAAGTTTTTGATTAGAGAAAGAGAGGTCTGTGTAGTAAAGAATAGGTGCATCATGTCGATTTTTAGAGAGAGAAAGAGAAGACTTTGTAGTTTTGATCTTTAGGGTTCTTTATCTCTGAAGAGTTAAGCTACCAATTGATGATGGGGTTTTGATTTGGTGTTGGTGTTCTTCTTCGAGATGCTTGATTGCTACAGAATATGAAGATGATGATGATGGGGTTTTGATTTTCTTCTACAAGATTCTTGATTTCTAGAGAGTATCAAGATAATGATGGGGTTTTTATTTGTTGTCTTGATCTTGGCGGGTGGTGATGGCGTTTGGCGGGTGGTGCTTTGTCGTTTGTTTTTTTGCAACAGCTAACCACCAGCACCGCCGACTACAATCGATCGGAGCGGATGGGTGGGGCAGACGGTAATGATGTGTCACAGGAAGGTGGGTGGCGGTGGTTGTGCGTTGCCGGCGATGATGTCAAAGATGATGTCGGGGGTTCAACATGCAGGTGGGGAGAAAAGGGATTGAGGGTGATGGTGGGTTATGCAATTTTATATAACTCTAATAATATTAGGGGTATTTAGTCTTTTTAGAAAAGATTTAACATAAAATCTAACGAAGTTAACTAAATAGACTCAAATGGTTATAAAAAACAAAAGTCGGGCTACAGACCGTTAAAAAAAAGAGCAGAGACTCAACTAATTAAAATAGGCAAATGTCGGGGACTAAAATAGTATCTCAAACATTTATTTCATATATATATATATATATATATATATATATGGAAAGAGAGAGAGAGAGAGAGAAATTTAAAATACAAAGGATTGTTATGGTGCGATGTACGAAGGATTATGCACCACTGATCTACGAATTCAAGGGTTGAGATGAAAGGTGTTCCTAGTCAGCTTATTTTTAAGCATGATAAGAGTCTAAAAGTGTAAAATGAGAATACCCTACATTTGTTGACTTTTTTCAAGTTCCCCCATTTTTTAAAACACGTATAACTTTTTTATACGACGTTATTTTTTTTTAAATTAAACCATAAAATCGATCATTTTATTCTCTTTACTTTGAGTATAGTGTTGCTATACTTTTATTTAAAAAAATAGACTTTTTTTTTTAAAATGTCGATGTGTTGTGCGTTAACATGCGTGATTATGTTCATGCGTTATTATAAAACATGCGTGATGATGCGTATAACATGCGTGATTATGCGTATACCATGCGTGATTATGCGTATAACATGCGTGATTATGCCTATAACATGCGTGATTATGATCATGTGTTACTATTAAACATACGTGATTATGGTCATGCGTTATTATATAAACATGCGTAATTATCATTTTAAACACGCGTTCTAATGATTTTAAACTTGCGTTATTATAAAGCATGCGTAATTATTTATAAGACATGCGTTATTATTATGACGCGGACGCATTTACCTCTCGTCCACTAAACACGTGTCGCATGCTAGTGCCTTCGTATGCTTCGTAAAAACCCTTTGTATAATAAACGGACCCTATATATATAGGGGACGGTTATCGTACAAAGGGCCCAAATCGTACGAAGCGTACGAAGTACCCCCAACCGTCCGATTAATATGATCTAGGGTTGGGGATAACGCGGTGGCATAAACGTAATTACTTTGAAAAAAATAACTTGTCGTCGAGGTTAAAAAGGGCATAAATGTCAATTTCTATTCACAAGCGTTGAATTTTTTTCACGCAATCACGCTATTTTTATCACGTAATCACGCTTCAATTACGTCAATTTCAATTACGTGATTTTCAATTACGTCAATTTCAATTACGTGATTTTCAATTACATCAATTTCAATTACGTCAATTAAAATGATAGATTTTCATGAATTTCAATTAATTGAAAGAATCCCATTAGCGCTGAAATTGAAAGGAATGATTTTCTTTCAACGTAATTGAAAGGAAGAATTCCGTTTGCGTTGAAATTAATTGAAAGAATCCAACTTAAAAATTACGTGAATTTCAATTAATCAAAAGGAATCCCGTTCCTTTCGATTTTGAGTAGAATGACAAAAATATCTCTCCTACTCAAAATTAAAAGGAACATGCGGGGCGCTGCTATCCCTTCGTATGCTTCGTACGTTTTGAGCCCTTTGTATTTAAAACTTCCTCTATATATATATATATATATATATATATATATATATATATATATATATATATAGGGGAGGGATCAAGAGAAAACCACAAAGTTAGGCGAAAACCAAGAAAACCACTAAAACAATGTGTAATACTATGAGTTACGTATACGTAACCGCAATTTTTTAATTTTTTTTTTTTCTGTTTAGGTATACGTAACACTATGGGTTACGTACCTTACATAACCCACTATTATTGTAATAACCCATTAACTTTGGCAAAAACTCTCCAAATCAGTATTTTTATTTTTGAAATAACATTATTACACAAATACAACGTGATTTTCTTTTTTACATTTTTGTAAATTCGCAACGGAAATGAAGATTACACCGGTGTAAATTTTTTACACCGGTGCAATCTTTATTTCTGTTACGAATTTGAAAAAATGCAAAAAAGAAAGTCATGTTATATTTGTGTAATAATGTTATTCAAGAAAAAAAATAATTATTTGGAGAGTTTTTGCCAAAGTTAATGGGTTATTACAATAACAGTGAGTTATTATATGTTCCCATTCCTATATATATATATATATATATACTAGGTTAGAATCCCGTGTATTACATGGGTTGTATATTGAAAATGATATAACTTATAACTTTGTAAATACATCCTAATTTGTCAGACTATTATGATCGTCTTGAGATATATCAAGTGGAAATGTGTGTATATAACAAATTAGTATTTTTTTTATAATTAGTTATATTTTGATTTCCTATTATATATTCTTATTTAATATAATTAGTATTTTTTCTTTAATAATCTATTTATAGTATCATTATTATTTAATAACATGCAGGCTTATTTATTAGGAGAGAGAGGCGAGAAAACCAATGTGAGTAGGCACGAGAAAGTGACAAGTGTTCATCTTAAACCTTTATTTATTAGTATAGATTTATAATATCATTATTATTTAATAAGATACAGGCGTATTTATTAGGAGAGAGAGACGTGAAAACCAATGTGAGGAGGCACGAGAAAGTGACAAGTGTCCATTTTAAACCTTTATTTATTAGTATAAATATACATATATATAGGGTAGTGTTCATATTAAAACCCACTATTCGCGTCAAAACCCAAAAAAACCCCGCAAAAATCGATCAAATCATGATTTTTTTTAGTTTAATGAAATTATTACACGAATTTATCGTCACATCCTTTTTGGCATTTTTGTAAATTCATAAGTGTGAGAAAGTTTACACTAGTGTAAGTTGGGTTACACTCGTGTAAATTTTATTTATTTTTACACCACTGTAACCCAACTTACACCGGTGTAAACTTTCTCACACTTACGAATTTGAAAAAACGTAAAAAAGAACATGACGTTGAATTCATGTAATAATGTTCTTTAAAAAAAATTTGATGATTGGATCGATTTTTGCAGGGTTTTTTTGGGTTTTGACGCGAAGAGTGGGTTTTGATTTGAACACTACCCTATATATATATATGTGGAAGGGTTCAAATGATAACCATTTTTTTATGCGATAACCGTGATAACCACTCTCAAACAATCATATAATTTATAATTTATTTTTTCTTTTAATTGTTAAATAATATTTGAACATGTATCTTGAACATAAATACGGAAATGAAGAGTCTTACAAATACGTACCATATAATGTTACATATACGTGACACATAGTGTTACGTATATGTGACACATAGTGTTACGTATATGTAACACTAACAGAATGATAATTATTACATATAAATAGCATTATGTTTAAAAGTGGTTATCAAAGAAATATTGGTTATCATTGAACCGCACCCTATATATATATAAAGTCATAAATTCTGATAACTTATCTGAATTTATATCAAAGTAAATTTTTCCCTAATCTTCACCAAAGAGGGTTTCATAAAAATAGGACTTAAGCATACAAAGCTGCCTTGCATGGACCTGTCTTTGTCTTTTAGATTTTAGGAAAGTCTTTGCTCTGATACCAATTTAGGAGGGGTACCAGATTTCATAAACTGAAATAAACTGAAATTGACATAATTTAAAATACTTACAATAAGCTGGTAGAGAAAATGGAGATATGCACAACGGATGCGGATGATAATAATATTTGCGGTGACTTTTTTTTAATTGAGGGATATGATATGAAAATCAAGGATTTATAGTGTTAGAGATAGGTTGAAGATGGTAGAAAATTTTTAGTGTGCCATGAGGGTACTGAAAGATTTCTTCTTATTGATATTTCGGTGTTTATCGGTGTGTTTACAACTGAGACAAATGCCTTCTTTTATAGGCATGACAAACAAAAGACAACAAAAAAGAAAAATGCAATAATGCACACTATCTTAAAGTAAAGTAAAATAAACGGATACAAATTAAAGATGAAAACGACAAAAACTCTTTATGAGCAATTATTGTATAGTGCTGTGAAATCTGTCGAGAATCTGCTTTCTCTGTGTAATCACTTGTCCTCTTTCGATAATTAGTCTTCTACGTCATGGATTACGTTTTTTAGAAGTCCTTGTGTGTACTGTTGATGGATGTTGGTGATCCTGGATCTGTTTCTTCACTTTCATCTAGATCAATAATATGATCCAATTCTAAAGTATCGTCTTCGCCTACGAATGGCAAAAGCATTCTCCAATTTAGGTCTGAGTAAATCTGTATATAATGGTCTTCTCCTAATAATCTGAATCTTTCCTAGGGAAAATGACCAGGTATCTTACGAGTTTGTTGATGCTTTTTGATTAATGATTCAAAGGCCTGTATATGAGTATCTCTTTCTGTTAACCATGTAATATTGGCAAAATCTGGGTTTGGGTTAACAGCAATATTTTGTAGTTGGTTTTTGTAGGTAAAAGTTGAAAAAATGTTTTGAGTATTTGTTCTGTGATCTATGAAAATTCTTTTTCTAGCTGGTCAGTATGTGTTTGAGGATGCAAAGGGAAATGATGCAAAAATTTTGCAACCGACTATAGGGATTTTTTAATGAGAAGCTATGTTGCCTACGACCATTGTGAATTTTTCTCCTAGTCTATCAAGGAGATTTTCGGTCTTGCTGTTTAGTCTGAATTCAAGAAAATCAATCATACCATGATGGTAAAATTGAACGATTTGGTCATCAGACATTTGTGTAGGGTAACTAATCTGTAGAAGAAGAAGTCCCGTTCCTTCTCCTTCTCCTTCGTCATCTGTTCTTTCTACTATCCTTATTCCTGTGTTGGGTGTGTCTTGAAACGCAAGATCAATAATTTTTTGTTGTAAATTGTATAAAATTATTGGAAATTCTGAACAAACTTTTTGTGAAATAATTTGTTCGAATTCTGGGAATCTGTTAATGACTGGCTGTAAACATTGTTTCCATGGTGTATCAAGCATTCTTATTCTGAACGCTTCATAGCTTCTATTTTGAGGATCTGTTTTTTCTGTTTTCCCGAGCCTGTACTGTTTATTTTTTTTCCTCGAGTATAGCCACTTTTTGTTTCATGAGGCTATTTTCAATATGGGCTTGTATAGGATGTGTATCTTGTCTTTTTTTCATCAGTTGTTCCTGAAGCTTTACAATTACTTCCTCCTGAGCTTTGATTATTTGTTCAGGATTAGTCTTTGTTATTTCAGAAAATGTTTGAACTTCTTCCGGCTCAATATAGAAACTATTTGTGCCAAAATGTTCCCTGTCTGTTTTTAAAGCTTCAGCGAAATTGTAAAAACCTTTGTAAATGGGATTTGGACATTGTATAAATTTTGCAACCGTCTCCCATTTATTGAAGATACCAATCTTTGTTCCTCGAAAAACGATATAGTGAGTAAACTTTGATTGTTGTTTTTCGGGGATTTTTTAGCTTTGCTCATTAAAGTAAATGCTTAATGCATTTAAAACCTGTACTTTGAATGTCGAAGCCTGTGGCATGGTTTGAATACGCCAAAGGTTGTCTAATAAGCATTGTTGCTTATCTGTCTGCTTCATTCCAACAATTGGACGAAACTTTGTATTGGGGTCATTACATTGTTGTAAACCGTAATTTCCAAATGTAATGACTGAGCTTTGTGTAAAATGTGTATCAGCCCTTTGTTTGTGTAAAATGTTGTATCAGCCCTTTGTTTAGACTATGGTCACATCACTTTCCTATTGCTTCTGATTGTAATATTCTCATACTATATAGGTTACAAACTTTGATTTGATATTCTTCTAATCTCATTCATGAATTCTGTATTAGCTTTTTTCGCTTTCTTTTTCTCTTTTACTATATCTAATTTATTTGCTTCACCTCATCTAATCTAAATTACAGGTTCTTCTGTGTTCGGGCAAGCCTGCATTTGGTGGCTTTGGATCCACTACACAGTCAAGTCCTCTTGGAAGCTCATTTCAGCAATTACAGCCTGCTTTTGGAAGCAATCTATTTGGTTCCTCACCTTTTGGAGCTTCAAGTCAACTTGCTTTTGGTGCTTCTAGCACACCAGCATTTGGGGCCTCGAGCACCCCTGCTTTTGGTGCCACAAGCACCCCCGCGTTTGGTGCAACAAGCACACCTGCATTTGGAGCTACAAGCACACCAGATTTTGGTTCTACATCAACCCCTACATTGTCAAAACAATTCAGGAGAAAGTCAAAAATCGTTTATGTCAAAATCGTTTCAGGAAAAGTCAAAATCGTTTTAGTCAAAACGATTCAGGAGATGTTAAATCGATTCAGAAAAATTGATTCAGACGCAAGGGAAGAAGCCAGTTTGAAAAAGAAAAGGAGCAATTCGTTTGATTCAAAAGGCAAAAGGGAAGACAAAGAAGTCTTGTGTTGTTATTCAAGAGGCCACAATTGGTACTGTTCGTAGCCCAACAAAAAGTGATAAAGCTCAGCCCTTTGTTATTCAAGAGGTCATTACATTGTTGCTTATCTGTGGCATGGTTTGAAGATGAGGTTACCTTCGCCACCAACTAACTAAAAGAACGAGCTGACGATTGGTGGGGAGTAGTAAAAAGAGAGAAAGTCAGAGATAAAATCAAAGAAATGAAGTGGGAAGAGTTTAAGGATCTTTTCCTGAAACACTATTGCCCTCGAGCGGCAATTGAAAGAATCACTGAGGAGTTTCTTCAACTCCATCAAAAAACATAAACTGTAGATGAGATCACGGGGATTTTCTTTAACAAGGCCAGGTTTTGTTCGGCTTTGTTAACAACCCCAGATATGTGGATGACGAGATATCATCTCGTTTTGAAAACCGAGATTAGAGAATTTATCCATCCATCCAAGTGTGCGAACTTGGGGAGATGATTGATTGGGCTCGTGAATGTGAGACTGAGCTCAAAAGGCAGACTGAGTGAGATGGAAAGAGGAAAGGATAAAGTTATCCTTCTCCTATGCCTCTTAAGAGGTTTAAGTTCAATAAACCGGGAGGCGGTTCCTCCCAAAGGAAAGATATACATGACTGCAAGACTTGTAGAAGAAGACACCCGAGAGAGTGCTGATTCAAGTCTTTGAATTGTAACAAGTGTGGGAAGGCAGGACACAATGCATTGTAGTGTATGAGTGGCACCCGATTGTGCTACAACTGTTATAAACCAGGATATTTTAGCAGAGAATGCCCTGAGTTAAAATTGCAGACGGAAAAGACCGGAGAAGGGTCTAGAGTGGCAGAGAATGAAATAAAGAGAATCGAGGCTCCAAAGCCAAGAGGAAGGGCTTTTCAAATCACTACAGAGGAAGCGAAAGATGTTTCTGACGTCTTATCAGGTACATTACTCTTGAATTCCCTACCTGTTTGTGTTTTATTCGATACCGAAGCTAGTCGATCGTTTATTTCATTAAAATATGCAAACACTAGAAACTTCAATAGAAGTAAGTTGGCTAAGGCATTAGATGTTGAAATCGCGAGTGATCAAAACTGCGTAGTAACTGAAATATGCATAGATTGTCGACTACTAATAGAAGGAGAAGAATATCTCGTCGACATAATCCCGATGCCAATGCAAGAATTCGACATGATCATTGGAATGGACTGGTTATCTTCGCATGCTACAATGATTATATGCAACCAAAAGATCGTGCAATTCACGACTCCTACAGGAAAGGAAGTTAGCATCATTGGCGAACGACGAAACCAGATCACGTTATGTACGATGGCTAAGATAAGTAGCTACGTGAGGCAAGGTCACCAAGTATTTTTAGCTTATGTAGCTGACACGAAGATGAAAGAAATGGAACTGAATCAAGTTCCGGTGGTGAATAAATTCCCCAAAGTATTTCCAGATGATCTTCCAGGTGCTCCACCTGAGAGAGAGATCGAATTCAAAATCGATTTAATTCCTAAAGCTAAACCGATAGCTAAGGCTCCATACCGGTTAGCACCAACAGAAATGAAGGAGTTGATGTCACAGTTGCAAGAATTGTTGGATAAGGGGTTTATACGCCCTAGGGTATCCTTGGGGTGCACCAATTCTATTTGTAAAGAAGAAAAACGGTAGTATGAGAATGTGTATAGACTACCGTGAATTAAACAAATTGACTATCAAGAATAGGTATCCTTTACCTAGAATTGATGATTTGTTTGATCAATTGAAAGGATCTAGTTGGTTTTCTAAAATCGACTTAAGATCCGGTTACCACCAAGTCAAGGTACGAGAAGAAGATGTGCCTCAGACGGCATTCAGAACTCGTTATGGACATTATGAATTTGTAGTGAGTAAACTTTGATTGTTGTTTTTCGGGGATTTTTTAGCTTTGCTCATTAAAGTAAATGCTTAATGCATTTAAAACATGTACTTTGAATGTCGAAGCCTGTGGCATGGTTTGAATATGTCAAAGGTTGTCTAATAAGCATTGTTGCTTATCTGTCTGCTTCATTCCAACAATTGGACGAAACTTTGTATTGGGGTCATTACATTGTTGTAAACCGTAATTTCCGAATGTAATGACTGAGCTTTGTGTAAAATGTGTATCAGCCCTTTGTAAATGGGAAGAGGAAGCACAATTTGGCTTTCTGCTTGAAACTTTTCATCAGGTTAGTCTTTCTTTTAACCCTGATAAATGGGTGTGGTATCTTCTTGGAGTTGAAGAGTTTACGGTTAAATGGGTTCGTTCTGTTATTGATCAATTTATCCTTCCGGTTGGGTTGAGTCATACTAGATGGAATAAATTTATTCCTAGAAAGGTTAATATTTTTATTTGGAAGGTCTTAATCAATTGTATCCCTACCCATGCCAATTTAGATAAAAAGGGGGATTAATATTCCTTTGATTTTATGCCTGGGCTGTAATATAGAGCCGGAGACCATAGATCATTGTCTTGGGTATTGCGAGATAGCCGACAATATATGGATCGCGGTTGCCCGATGGTTGGAGATCACACTGCCGGGATCGAAAACGACATTTGATTTTATAGATTGATCGGAGGCGATGCACATAAAGACTTCGAAGAAGGTGTTGATAGAGGCTATAGTATTCACCACTTGGTGGGCTTTACAGTGGTTCAGAAACGACTTGGTATTTTGGATTAAAAGAAGAAAATAGACTATTTTTTGAACATATTGTTCTTTACTCTTTCTTATGGTTTGGTAATAGGAATCGAAAGTTAGACATGAATTGGATGGAGTGTTTAAAAAACCCGCTCTCTTACATGTAACGTTTTCTTTTCATGGCTAGTTTCTGGCTAGTCATGTTTTAATAATATGTCGTCGTTATAAAAAAATGGTGTGGCCGGAAAAACGGGTCGGATATGCAGGCTCGTCGGAGATGGGGGGCTTCCATGTGAAGGGGATGGTTGGGTGGATCCTACCATTTTAGTCATGTAATTCAGGTTTTTTCTAGCTTTTTTTTTAAACCAAGAGGTATAAAAGTCATTTAAAAATATTTAAAAGTCAAATTTAACGTTCATCTATTTTGGGGGGGCAATTGTTTTACAAACTGTAAAGTTATGGTCCAGCAGTGTAATTTCTCAAAGTTAGGGGCCAAAAGTGAAATCTGAACATACCACAGGGGCTATCCGTGTAATTAAGTATACTGTTGCGACATGCTTATTTTTATCTATGTTTCAGTATAATTTTATTCAAAACCGAGCTCGGTCAAATATGATATATTTTTATTTCTTTTTTTTTTCAAATTCGCTCTAGTATTTCTTAATGCTCATTTTTACAATGAAATAACATTTTCTTGATTTCCGAATATACTGTTGCGCCGTATTTTTTTTATCTGATATTTGGAATCAAGTCGTCGCAACTTATACGCTTCTCTTTACGTACTTAATTATGTCAATGTCACCGCCATAACGCGTGACAACGTCTGATAGTTAACTTTAAAATTAAATCAAACCATAACTTTCCAAAGATTCAAATACAATAAAAAAAATTACATTGCACGTGTGGGTTGTTAACCAAAGGCGTCTTGTAAAATGGTGTCCCACTTCTTAAGTAGAGGGTTCAAGTCTCGCAATACACAATGATGTAAAATTACTTTTGTGTGGGATGATGATAATGGCGTGCTTTGCAACATTTTCAAAATTAGCTGCGTAATTTTGCCTTGATATTTAGAGGAGACGGAGAAAGGCTAGAGAAACAGAGGACGGACGAGCGAGACGAGAGAGAAAGATGATTGAGATCTCAAATCGGAGATCGTTAGGGTTCGTATTATCATTTTCCTTGATTTCTCTGCAATTTCTCTCAGGTTCGTTTCTCAACTCCATTTCATCCTTTTAAATCGTACATTTTCTTAAATCACTTCAATTGATTAAAATCAACGTCATATGATATCAATTTCATCAGTTTAGCGCTAACTTTTGTTAATCGGACAGAATTCGTATGTTTGGAGGCATTTAGGGATGTTTTTGATGCCGTAAACATCGATTTGCTTTCTTGTATATGTGACTGTGTGTTGTTCTAGTATTAATTTTGACCTATGCATTTCTTATGTATGTGTTAGGAATAGGTGAATTGTAGCTCAATTGGACATGATCTGTTGCTCCGTGTTCCATGACTCATTAGGTTTCTGTTTTCTTTAGGGTTAGGAACAAATTGAAGGGGTAGGGTTTGTGGAGGTAAAAGGAAATTAGAACAAAAGAGGAGCCAATAGAAGCTTGTTTGGTTAGCCTATTGCGTATGGTGATCCGCCTGTATTTGTTTTGAGGGTGCTTAAAGTTATCAGCCAATCAAGGTTTCAGGAATGTAGTGAAATAAGTATAGGGAAGACCATGATATGATCTTTTAGTTTTTTGTGTTAGAGCTAGCTAACTAACTAAGACTGTCCGTAGTGGAAGTGTTAACCTGCACGTGATCCTATGTGGCTGGGGCGGGGGGCACGGAACACCGCCCCCCTAGGGCATGAATGGGGGCGTGGGGGGCTTGGCGTGAGGGAAATCACGGGCAAAAGGGGTGTGTGTGTGTTATGTATATATATATGTGTATATATTGGTGTGTGGATAGTGAAACCACTACACACCTTAGTGATTTGGTTTAGTGATTGCCCCATGTTGATGTGGAGGTGACGTGGCGCGTGAATGTGAAACCACTACGACTGCCTAAGGAATAATTTTTTTTCTGTTCCCCAAGTAGTCCTATGAAATTTTTGTTATTGAAGCTGGTTTCTGTACTGATTAAGATTTTTGTATGTATTTTTTCCTTCATTTCACACTTTTGGAAAGAAATATGGGTAGCAAGTATTCATGGCCAGATAAAATAAGGTTTTATAGCCTTATAGGTGGTTGTGCAGCGGAGCTGCGGAGGGATTATTAAAGAAGGTTAACCAGAGAACATAAAGTAGCATTAAATAAAAGATGCTTAGTTTGTATGATATCTCTTTGTTCCTCATTAGATTTAGTAATTTTGAGTAACCCTTGTTGTCAGTTTTAACCATAGTAGTCAAAGGATCAAGGCGCAAAGGGTGAGCCTTGGGCCTAGCGCAAGGTGCTTAAAAAACGAGGGCCTTTGAAGCAAGGCTCACAATATAAACATGCCATTTTAGGGGTTTTAGACGTGTTTTAGGCTAGTTTAGACATGTTCCAAGCCGATTCTAGATGTTTCAGACGAGTTTTGGTCGGAATTTCGCTGGAATCCTTGCCTGAGCGCCTTGATGAACACAAGGTGGTAAGGTCGCGCCTCGCCTCGCCTCGCCTGAGCACCTAGGCGAGTGCCTTTTGCGCTTTTGACTACTATGGGCTCTAAACTTGTCTAGTTTTGGATGAATGCATTTTTTAAGTTTCTCGCTCCAACTTATAATTCAAAGGATTATTATTTGCTTACCAAACGCGTGTACAAACATTATCTTGTATGGTGGAGTCAAGTTATTGGATTGTGAACTGGTGTTTTTAGTGCATGCTAGTGAGTTACAGCTGAGCTCCAAATTTTTTTTATGTTATATTATTTCAGGCTTTTCAGATGATTCAAAGTCCCAAAAAGAGAAGAAAACTGATGCTCATTCTTCTTCAAGTAGCATGAGTGGATCTACGATACTCATATTATGCTTGGCAGTTGCAACAGTTTTGGGTTTTTCATTTTTCCTTTTCAGGCTATGGCAAAAGAAGAAACGTGAAGAGCAGTATGCTCGTCTATTAAAGCTGTTTGAGGAAGATGATGAGCTTGAACTTGGTCTTCGGGACTGAGCTGGTTAATACGATGGAGGTAGTTCTATAATCTTTACTAATATTTTCTTTTATATATTTCTTAGCAAATTTTCCTGTTTTGGCCGTCAGCTGGTATCTTTTACTGGTAATAGTTTTGAGAATAAAGGGCAATAAGTAAAGTAAGTTTTTAAGCAGTATACATATCTGAGATTGGATATACCTCCTTGGTAATGTAGAATGACCTTTATAGACAAATTGTGAGTGAAATCATTCTTCTCTTAAAAGGACCTGTTTCAACCCGACCATTTTGCCAGACTTATAGACAATTCTCTCATACCACTGAATTGTCAAATGGGATTCCTTTCTTATATAATCTAGTTAATAAATCCATCTATTTTCTGGAATCTACTGCTATCATCGTATTTATCTGTCGGGAAATGTTACAAAATAAAGAAAAAAACTATATACATGTAGATTTTTTTATTTTTCCTCTCATAATCTTGATACTTCCGACCTAGGAAATTTCTATATTTTCTTTTTACGGCTCTACGATTATGAAATAACTCAGACTACTATATCTTTCAACAGTACAGGTGTAAATGGCAATTCTGGGTCAGAAAGTAGTATCCAAAGGTAGAATATGAGCAGAAGATGTAGAGATGCCATGCAATGCCAGTGGTAAGGAGATGTGAATGTGTATTGATATGACCAAGAGACTAAACTTCTGTTTCTGTGATATATTCTTTCTCATCATGTTTGTTTTATAGGGAAAGATCATTATTTGTGTGAAATATCGTGATTGCGCGATATTGAAGTCGATTAAGGCTTGTAAATTTCGTTCATGTGATTGTAAATATCAAAATCTAGTGGGTGATTATGTTTATACACCCAATTCAGTTGGTCTTACTTTTAAAGCCCCATGTCCATACTATAGAGTATTGTTAGGGGTGTAGTCGGCTCGTTTAACTTATCAGGGCTCGAGCTTGGCTTGTTTCGAACCCTATTTCTAGATCTTAAATTCGGCTTGGGGTGGTTTTTCAAACTTGAGCTCGGCTCTGGTTCAATTCATTTATTATTTATTAATTACTAGGTTAGAAACTCATGTATTACACGGGTTAAATAAATCTAACTTGTTGTAAACCAACAATTTCTATTAAGATGTGTATGTTGGATGTCATCAACCATTGGTGAAATAACAAATAATGAAGATTTAAAAATTATAAATAACAAATAATGAACATTTAAAAATTATAAAATAACAAATAATGAAAGTTTACGAATTATAAAATTATATTTTAATATAAGATATAATTGAAATCTTTTTATGATTTAGTAAGTTTTAATAAAATACTAGCTTAGAACCCGTGTAATACACACGGGGCGAATAATATCAATACATAAAATTCTTAAATATTTATATATATATTTTATTGGTGTAAAAATATATTACATATAGTAAGGATAGAAAACAAAATTCAAAATATGTAATAATTAATATATAATTAGGTTTCAAAAATATATTAATTACTATTTAATATAATTTGACTTTCATTTACTATTTGATTGAAAATAAAAGTTACATAATTAAATTTCAAAGTTTCTTATGATAAGGGATTATTTAAAACAAATGTGTTTTATTAGTATAATTATTATTTTCTTTAAAAATATATTATTATTAAAAGATACATGTGTATTTAATAAGAGAGAGAAGCGGGAGAAAAATGATGTGAATTAATGTGGAGGCGACACGTGACATGAAAAAACTTTAATTTATTATATAGTATAGATATAGATTAGAATAAATTTCAGATATCTAGTTATTCAAAACTATTATTATTTAATATGAGAGAGAGTTATTTAATAGGAGAGGGATGCAGAAAACAAAAATCTAGACTTCACCAAAAGTCGACACGCGACACATAAAGTTTTTCATTTATTATAATAAGGATTTTATATACATTTATAATTATTTTGTATATATATATATAATTATAATTTTTATATATCACATAATATATATTATTAAGTTGTTTTTATCATAATTTTATGTATATTAATAATTATGTAAATATATATTAAATAAAAATTATATAAATAATATGCTCGTTTAGACTCGAGAACCTACTCGAGCTCCATAAGTAAAGCTCGTGTAGGAATGTGGATTTGTGTTGTCTTGGATTCTCTGATTATCATGTGAGATCGTTTTCAGATTGAATTATTTTGTTGGTATACACGAATATTCAATCGGATATGAAACAAATATTCAAACACGAATATGTGAAATCTGTTGGAATTTTCGTTTGTATGAAACTAACCAAATTGACTTCTATATAGGGGTAAAACGATACAATAAAACGTCACGACTGTTGTTGATGGAAAACGTCACGACTGTTGTTGATGGAAAACGTCACAATCTTCAACTGATTGGAAGTTTCCATAACCGTTGTTCCAATCCGGTCTGGATGACCAGACCAGGTTCTGATGACCAATCTGGTCAAGATGACCAAGTTAGTCCGGATGACCAAGTTAGTCTGGATGAACAACTTACTCCGGATGAACAATTCTTAGCAGTTTTTCACTTCCAAACAGGGGTGTTGCCTTTTGGACCCCACTAGGGGTTGTCGCCCCTAGGACACTGCTAACCATGGGCGTTGCCCTCCGGACCTCCTTTGTTCAGTGGGTTTCTCCCCTTAAAACAACAAGGTGTCTTTAGCACCATAAATCACAAGATTTCTCAAACAAGTGTACGCTCCATACTTACCAACTTGTTTGATGTTTTATTATGACTTCTCATTTGGTAATTAGTAAATCCAACTACACAAAATAGCTAGATGACACGAAAATCACCAACAGCTCAGGCTTGGGCTCGTTTATTAAAATAAGTTTAGTTTTAGTCTCAAACTCGTTTATGCTCAGCTTAATTTGAGCTTTTAATATGCCAAGTGACTCGACACGTTTACACCCCTAAGTATTTGTTATATTCTCGTCAAAGTATAACACTTACAAAAGCGTTGCGTTTATTAGTGGGTAGTGTAGGGTTTAGGTCGTATTGTGTCCTTATTCTAAGACGGTATAACACAAAAAATCTAGTGGTGTGGTGGCATAGGTGGCTCAAACATTAAATAAATTAAAAAAAATCTATATTAAATTGGTAAAATAATTGCTATTCGGTTATTTTATTCTATTTTTTCTAAAGATCTTAAACTGTAATTATAGAGCTAGTTGATGATTATTTATTTAGAAAACAAATAATGTTAGTGAAGTAATTATAATTATATATATAATATAATAATAATATATAAACCTATTTAAACATCAACCTTTTAGGAACAGTAACAATTTTTTTTTTTTGTTTTATCTTGAAACTCAGAGTTAAAATTGTTGTTGCAAAGTTACCCATGATATGCTGTACTCTACAAGTGTATTGTGCATAATTTGATCAATTTTTGTGCAACTACTTCTGCAAAATACTTTTTGAGAAAAGTCAAACTTGGATGACTAATCCTTTCATTAAGACATGATAAAAGTTAGAGTAAATTACCGTTGTCCTTAACCTAACTTCGTTAAATTTTTAGTTTAAATTTATGTGAAATATCCGTCATACCCTTTTACTGTATAACAGTCCGCGTCCCTGGAAACATGTAATATCTTTTTACGTCCCTGTCTGAGTCCCTGTCTAGATCATTTTTTTCTAAAACAGAACGCGTAAAAAATAATTAATTACCACATCAAAGATATTAAGTAAAGAAAATGATAGTCGGTTACCATCTCTAGGTAACCTCCTTTACCGTTGGCAAGTAAAGGCTTCTGAACACGTGGTGAATGCGACATTGGTTTATTAGTAGAGGTTGGTAGAGATCGCCGCCTGGTGAAACCATCTTCAGCGCCTTCTTCTGCTGCCTTTGTCGCTGCTTGTGCTCTAAGCTTGGCCTTTGCTGACTCAGTGGCTGCCATGTAGCTTGGCAAGGTGGGTGTGTTCTGTGATACACTCTCATGGTATTCTTGTTTTGCTGGTAATGATTTTCTTCTCCTTGCTTTCTGATTTTCTTTCCCATTTAACTCCACATCTGTAGGTGGTTTGGTTTCGTGCTTTCCATTGGTTTATAAGGATGGTGGCTCGATGGGAGGTTGATCAAGTGGTTTATCATCTAGAGGTTGTCTACGATGGCATCCAGTCGAATGTGAAGAGCCATTGGGGACAACGACGGCGAGTGGAATGCGGTGGGTTGGAGAGGGCAAGGAAGAGGTCGGGTGAGGGGAAAAGGGACGGGGAGGTAAATGGGGTGGGGGACTCAATGTGATAACTAGGGTTATATAAAATTACAAATAACCATCTTACCCCTGGTCGTTTAAAAACTTAACGGAATTTTTTAACAAAGTTAGGTCCAGGGACTCAGAGTGTTATAGATTGTATACCACAGGTACTCAAAGCGTTTAAAATTCATGTTAGGGACGCATTGTGTTAAATCGTGTAAACCATAGGTACTCAAACGGTAATTTACTCTAAAAATTATTGTCATCCGAAGCTTTGGCAAATTTGGTCAGAGTCCGAGGTATTAATCTGAAAATTATTAACCCTTTATTTGTCGTGCCGGGGAACAGTGCCGGCACTTGTCTGGCACTTGCTGATTGGACCACATTATTTTACATTTTCATTTTCAACCTTTATACTATATATAATATACGCTATTAGCCCATTTCATTTTCTATTAACTTTTTTCAAAACACAGAGTGCGCGGCTGTTTTTAGTTTTTTGTCAATTTTCTGATATAATTTTTTTTTGAAAACGGAGTTGTATTTAAAATCGAGTTTTTTTATCATTGCCTACAACGAGTGCATTACCTTTGTGGTACCGTGACGAGTCGAACCAATTATGAGCGAACAACAACATTGTCGGTATTGGTATTCGCTTTTATGTTTTTCGACAACCCAAACTAGTACTTTTTGTAACGAACCAACTTTTGGGTTTATAACATAATATGTTAAACATATTATAAGGGTGTAAATAAATATAAAAGAAATTTACGGGTTTGTTGCAAATTAAGTGGAGTTTTGACTAGTTTGATATTAAAGGGCCAAAAATTGAAATTAGAGGGGCCTAAAGTGAAAAATCTGAAAACTCAGATTTTAGAATGGTGGAAGGCACACACTCGTGAGTGTGTGTGTGTGTGTGTTGTGATTTTGAGAAGGGAGAAAGGGGGAAGGTGCTGAGATTAAAGATCAAGGTGTTTGCATGAAAAATCTGGATGAATTGAAGTGTTCATCTTCTTCCAAACATCAAGTAGGTAGTTCTATCATCTCTAAAGCTTCATCAATGGTGTTCTTGGTGGGTTTTTGGGTGAAACAAGCTTTGGGCCTGAATTGGGTGGAGTAAATGATCATTAACAAAAGTTATAATCTAGCTTGATTAAAGGTTAAGGGTGGTAGATAATGTCATTTAAACACCCAATTTGTGAATTCAAGAATTAGGGTTCTTGAGAGTGAATTGGGGGGTTTTTTCAATCTAATGATGTTTAAATGATGAATTGGTGGTTGAAAAGTGTCTATGGTGATAATAAACATATTTTTATGTAAGAAACCTCATCCAATTTCATGATTTGAAATTTAGGGTTCTTGAGGTGAAATTTGGGGGTTTTCTATTTAATGAAGTTGGAATGTTAAATTGAGGTTAGGTATGTGTCTAGGGAGTTAATAGACACACAATTAACCATAAAGCTACAATTTTTATGCAAGCATTAATTGTAGCATTGAGTGTTCTTCTTAACATACCTTATCCATATATTTAACCCGAGTATTGAGTGAACATTTGTGAGATTGTAATTTTGTGCATAATCATAGTTTCATCAAGTATGTTGGGCTTGCTACCCTCTTATGGAGAAACACTCGAAAGGTATAACTACCAAATCATTGTTTTTAAGAAGGCCATTCAACCATTTGGGACAACAGCTTGGGATAAACATTTAATCAATACTTTACTTCTATGGGTATAATCATGCATACGTTTGCTTGAGGACAAGCAAAGTTTAAGTGTGGGGTGTTATGATACGACGTAAATTAACATGTTTTGCATGCATAATTACCCCCGAATTCATCACAATTAAAGGTAATATGATAATAATTGATACTTAATCCACTCAATTGTGTTACAACAGGATAGTTGACCTTGGTTTGCAAAAACATGAAGAAATCACTCAAAATCAAGGAGAAATCAGCATTCGGAAGCCAATTGAACGAAACCGGACGAAGGAAGTCAAACCAGGAAGTCAAAAAGTCAACAAGGAGCAAAACAAGGCAATGTACGGTCGTGCATTGTCTTGCACAGCCGTGCAAAGCCTGTTTTGCCTCCCCGTCCTCCTTAAAGCTGCCAGTTTCCGCATGTGAAAGAAAAGGGTCCTTTGCACGCCCGTGCAATCCAATGCACGGCCGTGCATTGCCAAAATATTTGCCTATAATAGGAAGCTCATTCTAGTGTTTTAGATGTCCAAACTTGAGGGGTATAGAGGCCCTAGTGCTCTGCTAGGGCCGAAGCTCTCTCAGTTTTGGTCCGTTTTAGCTTTCTTTATTTATTTTATATTTTTAGTCTTATAATATGGAATTATTTTTCTTATTCGCGTAATCAAGAGGTAACCTATACCCACTCTCTCTTGGTGCTAGATAACTCCTACACATGATCTAAGGGTTAGTGGAGTCACTTGTATGATCATTCGTGGCTAGCCTTCTTGAGTTACTTGGGTTGGTTGATCTTTACTTAATTAATGAAGTGTTTTTAGTATGTTATATTCTTGAGTCTCTCTTTTAATATATTTTAAAAAGACAAGAATAAGTGATCTTTAAACCAACTAAATAACCTTAAATCTTGTGAGTTTCTTAAGCAAGACTTCTTGTTTGAAAGCTTATTCGAGTTTGTACGGTCTATATACAAATCTTGGTGCTAGCAACGGCCGAGTTAGTATAGATTTAATCTTATGGGTTGATTGGAGGTTTGGGTATTCAACGAGTCGTTCGTGTCGTAGCTGGATCTTGTGGTTCGTGTCAATATTTCTTTGTTTCTCCTGTGTTAGTTTGCAGAGGACTTCTAGAGGGAGCCATGAGGCTTGATCTTAAGAATTAAAGTTATATTTATTTAAAATATTATTATAAGTAAGACAACTATCTTAAGAATATAAATTGTAGGTCTGAGCATTCATAAAGTAGCTCTGGAGGGAGTTGTGCGTTCCAACTTTCCAAAGGAAGTTACACGACTTGATGTACGTCAGTCGACAGGATAATCTTAGTCCGAATAATAATTCACGGGACGGTCGGCGGACTTGAGACCCCGTTAGGATCCCGAGAGTCATTAGGAACAGTTGGCCAACCGTATCCACTGTTCCGTTACAAAATGCTAACTCCCCCATCGAAAGGGTTAGTATTAGTAACTTGATCAACCTTACTAAAATACAACATTAATTAACAAGTAACACCAACTAGAGCAACACCATGATTAAGATGACATTCCTAATTACTTTCATTTTCATCTGTATTTCTTTTAAACAAAACCCTTTTTCCAACTTATTATCCTAGTCAGACAATAGCGAGGATTGAGTAAGGAATCCGTGTTCATGGTTCGATACTTGGTTCTTACCCATACCATACTACGTTGTGATATGTACATTTGTCTGTTGTATGTGTGTTTAGTTGAAGTAATTATCAATTTTAATTTATAAATTTAAAACCTCATTTTGTGTAACTCTAAAACCAAGCATTAAAAAATATATTATCATATCACTGAACACAATGCATCAGGTGTTTTATTAGAGATATAATTATATATATTTTTATATACACTAAACACCACTATCACTGACCCATAACCTACCACACGTATTAACCCGAAGTCCGGTCAACATGACCCAACTCTTAATCCTGGACTTAACTAGCCCTAGCAATGAAATTCACAAAAGGGATTACACACCATAGCCATAGACACGACCTCATCCTCGCACAACACAGTAATTCAATTTGCTTGATTATTAAAGCAATAACATCACGACACACCATTAATAATAAACACTAGTATGCAGATAATATATATATATATATGCACACAAACACATACCTCGTCACCATCACCCTCGTCCGGGTTACCCTCGTCAGGGCTTTCGACACACCCCGAACTCATCATTGTCTCCATGCACATCGTCACATTTAGTGACTTCCCGAAGGACCTCGTCATCCACAATCCCGTTTGCCGTGTCACAAAGACAACAATGCAAACACAATACCCGTCGTGTCACAAGGACAGCGACACAATAACAATACCCACAACACCAAGCACATAACGCATAACAACATACTAGCATTTACATGACTCGTTAATGAACCACGTACGGCAGGTTTAACTAAACTCCTGACTCATCCCAACTAACTCATAACGCGACACTCACCAAAAACATCATAACTCTTGCCCACACATTTTAAGGACCCCACGTAGACCCTTAGTTTGCTTATTATATAATTAACCCACAAAACACTTCAGGTTAAATCCTAACTCGTATCACGTTTGTGTTAGTGGCACAAAACACATGAGTATGTACGATAGCCCCAAAACATTAAAAATAATTAAAGAGGAGCTTAGAAACTCACCGGTTACTGAGTCCAAATCCTTGCTCTGCAAACCCACTCGTTCACGCTCGAACCCAACCTATCAAACGTATGATCTCAAATCAGAATATGGTCAACCCGTACGTCGAATAACGTGTACATAAAATAAAATCCCGACATCCGTCTTGTATTCCGAACCGGGTTCCTTGCATGCACGTGTGTGTGCCATGCAAACCCTAACCTCCACCTGCAAATCCTTGGCCGTCATCGTCTCACAATACTATCTCGCCTTGACCCGTGTAGGACTTGCACGCCCATGCACGCACGAAGTGCCATGCAAAAACCCTAATCTTCCAAAACGTTGCCATGCAACCCTAGCTTGCCCCCAACTCACACCTGAGTTCGATCATGCCTCACCATGGCACCATCACCTTCGTTGTGCACTACTCCCGTAGTCACCACATCCGGCACCATAGTCATCCCCGTCACACAAAACCCTAGCCGACCATCGTCACCACCATCCTTCACGCTCACTTTCATGGTACACCGCCACCACTGCCATTGCACAACCGTCGAGCACCACCGTAGTGTGCCACCACATCAGTCATCACGACCGCATCCTCGTCGTTCGTCACCCCCTCTCTACTTTCTGCTCCCGACATCCGAACAACCCACCAACCGGTCACCTCGTCCTCCTCCTTGTCGTCCGCCACTGTCACGGGTACCCACATTGCCGCTGACCACCTAGCACATCCATACCACCACCACAACCGACAACCACATATGCCTCTGCCTTTGCAAACACAATTGTAAACAACGCTACAAACAGAAAATAATTACCTTTGCGACGTATGAAGGCTCCTTCATGACACCACCGTCGGACCACCCCTTACGCGTCGTCGTCGTCTCCCCTCTCCAGTCCTCTCTCTTTCTCGCTCGCTATGCTGCCGTCGCAATTCTCCTAGGTCTAATGGCCTAGGGTTTATGTTAAGGGTGATATTTAAACCTCCCCGGTTTACATCCGGGTCCCCGAGCTTCCTTTTGCGCGTAAAGATTCCAAACCGCCCTTAATTCGGCTAACCGAGTCTTTTTAAATTCCAAGGATAGGGTTTTACGTGACCCTCCTTTCAATCCACGTCATTTAAATAGACTCGGTTTTACTCCCCGACCCGACCCGTTAGTCTACGAATTCCGGGATGTTACATTATTTTTTGTTTAGCCACATTAATGTCAATGACTCAAACGTTTAAGGTTCGCCTCCCCGCAGAATCCAAACCATTGTTCACCCAAAGAAAACTATAATAAGTTTCAAGTCGTAATCGGGAATTGGGGATTTTGACCTTTCTTCCCTTCTGCAATATGCATCCCAAAACCATACGAAACACTCCAACAGACTTCATCTGCATACACATAATCCACACACAGAGCTTCAATCTCGTCTTCCCATCCATCTCCGGGGTGTGACTCTTTTTCATGTTTTAATTTGCAGTTGTTTCGGTTCAAAATTCAATAATTAGGGCACGGATCCAGCAATTTCCGATCGGCGGCACCAGAATCCTCGGGGAAGATGTAATTGACAGAGAATTTTGACGAATATCGTATTTCTGGAGTCTAATTCTCTGGTTGAATAGTTTTTTAGGTTTTGGTTTTTTTCTATTTGTGGAAAGAGTTTCTATCACGAATGAAGGGTTCAATTGATCGAACGAAGGTTGTGCTGCGGCACTTGCCGCACAATATTTCTCAGTCGGCGCTCATGGAGCAAATTGATGGCCGTTTTTCCGGTCGTTATAACTGGTTCTGTTTCCGTTCCGGCAAGAATAGGTCAGGGTTTTACGTGCATTTTCTTTGTAGTGATATTGTTTTGAAATTATAACTGTGATTGTTTAATGGACGCTGCGGAATCGATTATAAGCGTTAGGGTGATTTAGGGTTTGGATATCACTTGTTTATAGATTTTGGTAGAAACAATAAAATATTTGCGCTTAGGGCCTTTACAAAGTTTGGAAGATAGAATATTAAGCATAGCATGTTGCCCAACATTAAGCAAGGTGGCTTGTTAGTTTGTGAAGAGAGTACGCTCCATTAAGTATGTGCTCTAATTTGTGTTTATAGTTTGTGTGAACTTGGCTGGCATATAAGTGGTGGTGAAAGATGGATCTATAGCATTTGAATGCTAAATTAATTTGTGTGAACTTGACTGGGCCTGATTGCCTGATTTCGTGTAATCAAAATCTTTTTGCTAATTAAGGCATCTGGTATACGGAAATCCTTGATTTTGTGGTGGTTATAACATATTAACATATCCTTAACTGCCTTGTTAAACACTAGAGCAATAATTTATCTAGCATAATGACGTAGAACATCATCAATATTTTCAAAAGGAGTATATGAGGCTAATTATCTTATGTGTTTTTGACTCATCATATCCATAAGAATGAAAGAATTTTCCCGATGTTTGGGGAATAAAATTTCAGGCGAGACTCTTCTTTAATTTCCTCTCTTCTTTTAATTTTCATGAGTCCCATGTTTATCTTGTTGGTGTTCATTTTTGGTAAATGACGTCACAATATAGACAGTTTGAATCGACTTTTGAGTCTTGGATCTCTAATTGACCGTGCATTATGATGACACAGGACATCATCGACATTTCTGAAAGAACTCTATTAACTGACATTCCATTATTGCTGTGAAATTCATTAATTGAAAACGACACCTCTAAATGTTGTTGTACCTTGGTAAATGTCAGATCCATCGATCAGTGGTTGCCTAAATAGACATTTAGTGGCGTTTGATTTGTAAACAGGACTGAAAGTGCGTGGAGGTTTGAAAGAAAAGTAGGAAGGAGAAAGATATGATTATTTAAAATTGTTTGTTTCATAAGTTGGTATAGGAATTATAATTATAACTAATTATTATTTAAATTATGAATTAGGAGAGAGAAAGAGAGGAGGATGAGAGGTGGCACATCAGTTTACCTAGCCACCAAACTCACCAAAATAGGTCGTTTTTGAAAACCCACTATGCATATGAATCCTGATTTTAAAACCCACCACAATAAACCAAAAAATGCTATTGCTTTCATTCGAAAGTCCTAAACCAAACACACCCTTGTATCATAAAATGATCTTAGAATATATGTAGAAAACAACATAAAACATCATAAACTGTATTTAAGCCTTTAAGGGAGTATCTTGACCTCGGACAATTAGTATATATTGCTAATTTCTTTTGGAGCCCAAAGGACGACAACATCCATTAGAAGAAATAAGTAACTTGAATCCTCTATCAGGGAAGAAAAATTTCACTAAGACGCCTTTTGTTTTTACCTCTTTTTATCACTTAAAATCTTGCTACCATCGTGACAGTTCTACATGCTTCTGAATGTGGAACTACTACCAAATATTCCATAGTATAGTGAGCATCTTTTTTTGGCATATTCATTCAACAATTTCCATTGAACATGTTTGCAGTCTGAAGCATCAGTCCTATTCCAGAGCCTACATTGACTTTAAACAACCAGAGGATGTTATTGAGTTTGCAGAGTTCTTTGGCGGCCATGTGTTTGTTAATGAGAAGGGTAATACTAAGCATCTACATTTGAGTCAAATGTCATCACTGTCTTTTTCATTTTAAATTTATTCTAGTCTATGTTGATTGATTTTTGGTTTTGATATGTGTGTTCATTCACTTTAGTATGTGTTTCATCACGATCTTATTATCTTCTCTCAGGTGCCCAATTTAAAACTATTGTTGAGTATGCACCTTCACAACGTGTTCCAAAGCAATGGTCTAAGAAAGATGGACGTGAAGGGACCATAGACAAAGGTATCTAAGATGGTTATCTAGGTGGCTAAGCAGTGTTGTAAAAATCGCTAGGCGCTAGTCGGGCGGTGGGGTGGGGCCTAGGCCTAGGCGGGATTAATCGGGGCCTAGGCGGGATTAATCGGATTGGAATTTTTATATGTAAATTTCAGTTTTTTATATATATACACACATTTTTACATGTAATTTTTATAAAAATGGTCATTTTTATACATATACACACATTTTTATATGTAATTTTCATAAAAATGTTCATTTTTAAACCACACCAAAGGTTTTCGCCGGAATTTGGCCGGAAAGTTCAGGTTTTCGCCGGAAATTGGCCGGAAATTTCAGGTTTTCGCCGGAATGTTCGCCGGAATGTTCGCCGGAATCTGGCCGCCTAGGTCCGCCTAGGACCGCCTAGGCCCGCCTAGGACCGCCTAGGACCGCCTAGGCCGCCTAGGCCGCCTAGGACCGCCTAGGCCCAAAATTCCTCCTTAGCCGAGCGCCTAGCGATTAATCGGCGCCTAGGCGCCGCCTAGGCGCGATTTTTACAACACTGTGGCTAAGACGTGTACTCTTGTATAATTAATTAATTATGTCATTTATCATTTGTAAATTATAATTAACTTTTGATGAATATATAGATCCTCAATATCTTGAATTTCTCGAATTACTTGCAAAGCCTGTTGAGAATCTTCCTAGTGCTGAGATACAACTGGAAAGAAAGGAAGCCGAGCGAGCTGGTTAGTCTTAAATGGAAATAAACTCGATTGTTAACAATGAAAATAAGGAAGACTTGATACAATTTAATTAACATGGAATTGAATTGATACATTTTTTTTTTCCTTTCTTGACTTTGGTTTTCAAGGTATTGCTAAGGAAGCCCCTATAGTTACACCTTTAATGGATTTTGTTCGCCAGAAAAGAGCCGCCAAGGGTGGATCTCGGGTATGATCTATAATCTTCCGTATCCAATATATAAATTCAATCTATAAGATCTTATAACTTATGAACAACTTAAAGCTTAAGGTTGCTATTGGTTATGAGATAGGAAAAGCTATTGCTTTTTTTTGGCAAAAAACACGTGAAAGATCTTTCACATTATCTTGCAGTTTTTGCTGCTTCACGATTTCTGCTTTTTTATATTAAGTTTTTTATGGTAATTGTTATCATTACCATAAAATATGTCATGTGACATGTGCACATACTTTCTTTTCTTTTTGGTGACCTATGCTAGAGAGCCTTGCCTAACGGGAAATTGGCAAGAAGGAGTAGTGGTGCATCCTCTTCAAGTTCAACTTCTGCTGCACTGAAACGCGGTTCCGAAAGGAGGACTTCAACCACCATGGTAAGAAACTTACAGATTTTGGTATGGCAGTTATAAGTTGCTTGACCAGATGGAATAAATTTATTTACATGACAACTGACTTTTGACCCTTAAATGTTCATTGGATGTTGGGTTCTGCAGATTTGTATGGTTTTCTTGTTTCTCTTATGTGCATGGCTGATGGTGGACATTATTTAGTAACTTGTTGTTTTCCTCATTGGCAGTATGTCCCAAGGGATACTGGGAAAAACAAAAGTGGTAAAGAGAAGTCCACCTATGTTCAGATCCAAAACCGTGATGGTCAACAGCTCTCTGAAAAGCCTACTGGATCATCTTCTGTATCTGGAAGTGTGGTACTGGAGGGTATGTGCTTGTCACTGTGTTTATTTTTATTTTACAGTTAGTTGTCACAATTAGAATTACTGTTTGCTCTGCTTATGTATTTTGTTTTGTGCAGGTTCTTCTGATATTGGGAAAAAGAAAATTCTGCTCTTGAAGGGAAAGGAGAAGGAAATTCCCATTCCCCATGTAAATATTAAATAGTTTTTTCTTTCTTTTACCATAGAAGTTTAATTAATTCTGGAATCCAGATGAGCACTGGGTTGCCTCCACAGCAGAACGTATCATCTTCTGTTAAACTTTTGCATGGTTCTGGTGGTCTAAAACAGAACCAGCAACGGGAGAGTAATAGTGGAAGGATGATTAGAAGCATACTTGTGAACAAACAGAATCAGTCTGAACAACAGAACCAGCCACCAAATATGGAGAGAAGACCCCCACCTAGATCTTCACCACTTTCCAACGGTTTGCCAGATGATAATAGTGACAGGCGTAGTACTAGGAACAAGGACAGACCTGACCGTGGTGTTTGGACTCCCCTTAAGCGTTCTGATGAATCCCTTTCTTCTTCTACACAAGTGCCACTGGATTCTGCAGAAGGTGTGGTCATTACACATCCAATGTCAGCATAAGACTTTTAATGCAGAATTAGTAGTAAGGGTCTATACATGCAAGGTTGAGTCGACCCACAAGCAGTTTTTTGGCCGTTTTTAATATTTTTATAATTGAGTAACGCGTTAATTATGTTTACTAAAATTATAATTTTACAATAATCCTATAAATTTTGAACAAGATTTACGAGGTTGTATGCATTAGTAATAGACATTAGGCGACTTTTATATCGATTATCGATTTGAGCCGTTCCCCTTTTACGTTTTCTTATTTGACCCGTTTGAAATACCCAACCCAACTTAACCTATTCAAATGTTCAACAACCACCATACCCAGTAAAATCCCACCAATAGTTATTAACCCATTCAAATGTAAATGGGTCAAAATTGCCACCTTTTGTTTGACTATATAATCATACTTAAATATGATAAGCTTCCACAGGAAGTCATGGAGAGGTGAAGAATGACCAGTCAATTGCAAGGAGTGGGGATTTTAAATCTATTGGAAGTGGACGTGGTGGTCATTTCTCAGTTGATAACGGTTGGTTTCCCTAGACAATGATATTATACAAAAAAGAATAAAGACATATACATATACATACACATACACAATATTTCTAAAGCCGAAAGATTTTGTTATATCTTTTTTTCTTTTTGATAAGAAAGTGATCTTTATTAAATATGTAGGCTCCAATAAACACGGTGGTCGGCGGGGACCATCTCACAATGTTAAGGATGCAGACGGCTCTCCAAATCTAAGTGAGGGGAAACCTTTGAAAAGAGGAGCTTCTAGTGGCTATAGTTCTCATGAGGTGTGTTTTGGATTGAGTCCAGATAGTTGTCTCATGTCTGCATTTGCATTTTCTTCAAGGATATGACTAATTTTTGTATGATGTGAATGTAATGCAGAAACAGGTCTGGGTTCAGAAGTCGAGTTCTGGTTCTTAGTCTTGTCACTAAGGTAATTCTTATTCTCATATTTTTAAAATCATTTATTGATTCTAAATGTTTGACAGCAATTCCATTCTACTGGAATCGTCATGAATTGCTTTGCTTAAGAATCTACTTGTAGAATAACATAATATTTTTTCTTATAGTTTCATGGTCTAGGTAGTGACTTGTAATGAATACTACATACAACAAAAATGAAAATTTTGACCTTGGCATGTAGATTAGTTAAATTCTTCGACTAGTAATCAAATGTGTAAATTAATGAAAGTTGTGGACCAAAAATAATGTCACTAATATCTTGTAATTCCTGCTAATGGGGAACCCGGTAAATTTGAATTGGATTCTTACCAAGGAAATGTTTTATTTTTTAAGACAACCAAATGGGAAGTGTTGTATATTTTTGAACGAAGGGAATAGTTATATAGTAATAACTGTATATTATTCTGTCCTTTAGTATTATCCCTAATGGAGATGTGTCAATTTCTTATTGAAGGGTTGATTTGGGTCATGTTTATCTTAAATGGGTCAAATGAAAAAAGTTAGCTAGAAGGAAATTGGGTGTCTATTTTTAATGCACACCACATTTTACCTCATTTTACTCCAAGGTTTAGATTATTATTGTAATCCTAATTAACACATTATATAGAAAATTTTAAAAATATATATATGGAGAAAAAAGTTCTTTAACAGTTCAACTCAACCCAGACCGGCCCGCTGCCTGTTTCCACCCACACTTAAAGATGACCCATTTCAACCTGAACCCCGTCCATCTTGCAACCTCTACTATAACAATGTGATTTTTTTTATCTATTTTGTTTTGGTATATTATTGTTTCTTGTCTAAACCAGACCATTACATTAATGTTGGTGATTTTCAGTTGAGTGAAGACATTGATTTTTTAGAAGTATTGGAGTTGGGAGCCCAGAAAATTTTCTTTTTTGCTAGATTCATTATCCAAGAAGAAGCAAAAAAGAAGATGAAGTAAAGAAGGCTAATTTGTGAAACCCTAGGGGTAGAACGGATATTTTACCCTACTTACAAGGAAAAGGAAGCGGAACAGGAACAGAGAAGTGATGTGTTTTTTTCTTGAATGAAAAAAGTAAGTTCCCGTTAATCGGGAGTCTTGCTTGTCCAGCAAAGCTGTGGTTATCCTGTGCACATGGCTTGGCTGGTGATATAGCTGAATTTTATGGTTTTTAAGGGTGACTGTATGTATATACTATACTATACTAACCAATCTGGAATGGTGTGTTGCCTCCTGATATATGCACATAGAACAGAGATATATGACCATGTTTCTATGGTGTTATGTAACTGTGGTTTCCATCAAGGAAAGGATGGTATTGGTGTTCACTTTGTTCTTCCCTAATGTCTTTTTCGGTCCATGTACTGTAGGAGCTTGTTAGAATCACTATGAAGAACAAAAAAAATGGGTTTGTTACCATGTTTTCCGAGATGACAAAATGCGCGGTTTGGATGGTTGGGGTTTAGCTAGGTTGGTTCATACAAATTAATGTGTCAAATACTCAAAATAACAAATATATATTTTGATACAATAGTTCTAGGTTACTTCTCTAAACACACAATACACAAATGGTTTCTCTAATGGCTTCCTAAGATATTATGTGGATGTTAAATAGAGGAGAGATATGGCACTTGTTACTGAAGTCACTTTGAAAATTTGATCATTTCATGTCATAAACTTGCTTTCTTCAATAGGTGTATCCGAATTGAAGCAGATTCGTAGTTAACGGTGGTAAGGATCATCGTATTCTTCATCAACATACGAAAATCCTGCACTCTTGGTTTCACCGGAACACCTCAAAGTTTGTTGCCACTGTTTGATTTGAAGCACTGTTCGTCAACTGCTCATTTTGTATCATCAAATTGTTCGTCGATCTTTTATTATGTTGTGGTTGCCTTCAATATATATTTTTTTCTTCTGAAGTAGCCACCAAAGGTTGTAATCTCTCGTCGTGGTCTTGCACGAGTTGTAATCTCTTTTCATGATTTTGTATAGTAATTTCAACGTCCTCATCAACGACAATTGTTGTCATTGAATGAAATTCTCGGCCACTCGGACGAGGAAGGAAGGGCTCTGATACCATTGTTATGGTAAAACTAGTAGCAACGAAGAAGAAACAAGACAGTGGATGAAATTCTATTTCATTGAATAAAAACCAATACAAGTACTAATATTGGGGTGTGGGTTGGGGCTTAGTAGTAAGAGAGGAGTCTCACAACTAAAAGGTTATGAGTTCTAACCTTGTTCAGGATAAAAAAAATTGTCATTCAAACTACCTCCTCCACTGAGTTCCCACCAATACAATAAATACGAACCCACCCAATATATGCATGGAACTATAATAGTTATACTAGAACTAACAACTACAATTAACATGATCTTACAAATTTGACCTGTAATAAATTTATTAAAGAAATTGAAATTTGAAAGAATTAAAATGTGAATGTATTATGTGTTTGGTTAAGAGAAATGAAATGTAATGCAAATTCCATTTGACATGATGTTGTTTGGTTTGTGAAACCATCAAAACAAATAAGAGCAGTCACAATAGGTTTTGTAAATCATGTATCATTCTTATATTTTAAGGTAAATTTAAAAAAACTTTCTAAATTACCGACTCCATCTCATTATTTATATTTTTCCTTATAATTAAATTATAAGGAATGTGGATTGAATTGTAATTTCTTATATTTACCAACTTAATATTCATCCCTTATAATTCTTTTGTGAATGGAAGAGAAAGAAAGAATAATAAAAAAATAATTAAAAGGGTACTATTTAGTTGAATAGAGATAAATATAAGGAATCGGGTGTGAGTTTTTTTAAAACCTTTAAATTGATAAGGTAAATGTGTTTTTTGGTTAAATTATATGGATGGTGATAAAAAAAACTCATTGTGAGTGCTCTAACATAACCACTCTTTATTTTATTCTTGTAAGTTGTTTATTTTAAAAATAATATTTTGAAAATTAATAATAAATACTTGTAATTTTTTTGTTAAATACATTTAAATAAAATTTTATTTATGAAAAATATTCTAAAAAACAAATCATAAAATTTTAAATAAAAGTTTATCCATATTAATGAAAAATTATTCAGTGTTGTTAATAATTTACAAAGGTAAACTTAATGTAACTAAAAATGGCCACACACATTGTTCAAACCATAAATTAAAAACATGTTATACTAACACCAATGTTCAAACGTATGATCAAAATTTGAATTTGATATAGAAAACCTCATTCTAGCCTCATAATTAATACATACTAACACCAATGCTCCGACATCGAAAACCTCATTCTAGCCTCCCTTCATTCAAATCCCAAAAGTTCATCACGTTATTAGGGTCACTTTTTATTTTTTATTTTTAATTGCTCTAAACCTTTTCACTTGAGTCAAGTCAAAGATGTCATTTTTGAAAGCTCAGGATTATCATCAAAAGTTTTCTTTTTCTATATCAACTTCAAATTCTATACTTTCACTCAATTCGATTGAAGCTTTTTCAAGACGTGCGTTTAGGGTGACTCGAAGATCATGCAACTTACAAAAACACTTTTAAGAATTAGAGATGAGCACTTTCTAATTGTTATTCCACATTTCTACAACTTCATCTTTTCACAAAACATAGAAACACCATTTTACCCGATGATACCTCAGGTGCAAGAGCCATCTCTGGCAGTACACACTGTTTAAGGTTGTTGTACCCTGGGAGACAGATGCGTTCGTCTTAGAGGAGGCATGAAATCTGTTTTAAGGGAAGCGTGCTGAATATGTGCCTCAACCAACGCTAAATTTTTTTTCATGGGGTAGTTGACTAGCGATATATAACACTAAATTTTTTTTCATCGGAGGCGATCGGGGTCTATTGCACAGTTTTATGGGGGGCGATCAGAATTTTAACGCGTATATAACACTAAACAAAAAATTTCATGGAGGGCGGCCGCCCCCATTCGGTGTATGTAGGTCCGCCTATGGGTGGGATGGCAGTCGACCGCACCCCATGAAAAATAACATTTTAGTAGTATATATACGATAAAATCTCGACCGACCCCAATAAATTTTGACACCGACCCCTTGAAAGAAAGAAAAAATGAAGAAGAACATAGAAAACGACTTGACCGGAACTTTTTTTCCGGTGACCGTAACCTTCCAGGGGAAAGAAGGGTGTTTTGTTATTGATAGGTGAAGAAGAAGGAGAATAAATGAGGTTCATATTTTAAATGGAGTTGTACACTTATACCAATGATAATGACCGAAAAGAGGCCTTTTCCCACGTTAAAATTGATGATCTTTAAAGTACTTTTATTTTATTGATTTAAAATTTATTTTAATCTAAACTATTTTTCTTTAATTTAAATACTCTTTTTTATTCATCATCCTATTATTTTGTTCTATACGTATATATAAGTTAAGAATATTATATATATATATATATATATGGGGGGTCGTTTATCGTACAAAATGGTTTTAGCGTACGAAGGCACCAGCATGCGACACGTGTTCAATTGGCGAGGGGTAAATACGTCCGCGTAACAATAACGCATCAACATTTGTATAATAGTGTAATTACGTAATCACATAATCACTCTCAGAATGTCAACATTTGTATAATCACTCTCAGAACGTCAACATTTGTATAATCACGTAATCACGCATGTTGTATACTAACACATTTTCCATGATTTAATCACGCAAATCACTCTCAGCACGTCAACATTAAAAAAAATCATTTTTTTTAAAAAGTATAGAAAAAGTGTACTCAAATTAAAGAGAATAAAATGCTCGATTTTATGGTGTAATTTTTTTAAAAAAATAATGTCGTATAAAAAAGTTATGATCGTTTTAAAAAAAAGTGAGAACTTGTAAAAAGTCAACAAATGTAGGCTATTTCAATTTTATCATTTTCAGAATCTTTTCACACTTAAAACAATCACATTTGATTTTAACCATTGATTTTCTAGATCAACGCTTCAAAATACTTTCTACGCTTCTCACCAAAAAATACTTTGTATTTAATACTTCCCTATATATATATATATATATATATATATATATATATATATATATATATATATATATATATATATATATATATATATATATATAGGGAGGTTCAAATAATAAGTAGTTTTTCGCTAATAAATCTAAAAAATGACGAAAACCTTAAGAAACGATATCAAACGAACTCCGATTGAGCTAATTTCAGCGGCGTTGGAACCGTCTCGTCGAACTCTACCATCTTAGCTTTTAGGGTTTAGATTTTACGTTTGAATTTTAGGGTTTTAGCTTTAGGGTTTAGATTTTATGGTTTAGATTTTTTTTGTGGGGGTGGGAGGTTTAGGTTTTTGGGGGATGGGTGGGGGTGGGTTTAGGTTTTGTTTTGGGGGGGGGGTGGGGTGGAGGGGTTTAGGTCTTTGGAGGGTGGGGGTGGTGTTTTTAGGCTTTTCGGGGTGGGGTTGGAAGGGGCTTTAGGTTTTTGGGGGGTGTGGATGAAGGGGGTTTAGGCTTTTGGGTCCGCGTTAGGGTTCGATGAGACTGTTCCAACGCCGCTGGAATGAGCTCAATCGAAGTTCGTTTGACCCAATTCTTAGGATTTCTTAGCGAAAAATCACTTTTTAGTGGAACCGTCCCCTATATATATATATTAAGAATCTGCCCATGAAAAATTTTACGATGACAACCGAGCCCTAAAAATTTTCACACCCCATGAAAAGAAATTGTGATGGCTAAACTCTTAGGTTAAGCAAACTTATCATTCCTTAGAGAGTTTGTGACTTAGATCAAAGTAGGTATAATTGTGTGGTTGTGTGTGCTAAACTTGATAGATTATCTATATATTACAATGCACACTATTACCCTTTCATGTGACAAAATACACGTGTTGCTATGTTATTTGCACATCACTAGTTTATACTAATGCACCAGTAATTCAAATAAAAACAAGTCTTTGAATATTGTTTAGAAAAAAATGATTTTGGGTGAATTTGTCAAGAATGCCACACGACTATGTAAAAAATGCATTCACATACCCATGTGATGCATATTTTAAAGTTTTATTTTTCTCAAAGAATGTCATACATATATGCAAATAGTATTTACATAGTTGTATAAACCTAATTTCGGAATTCTTGAGTTTGCTCGAAAGAGACACATATCTATGTTAATTCCTTACATAGCAGTATCTTAAAACTTTAAAAAATATATGAAATTTTATTTACAATATCTCCCATCCATTTTGAAGTTATTGCAACGTACTCTACATGTTCTTTGGCATCTTGTTGTGATTGCTTATGTGGTATCATGGAATCGAACTCACATACATCTCTCTCTTTATTCATGCGCGCGAGCAGTCCCACGAGGAGTCTTGTTGTTTTTATTGCTAGGGGGTTTCCTAAAATGGCTCTCACTTACACTTTCTACGAGAGGTGAGATCCTCTTTAGTCTTGTTTAACGAGAGACGTATTCAAATTTTGCTTATAAGCCTTCTCTATCTGAGTTCTTACAAAGATAGTTCGACAACAAAATTCATTTAGTATGACCAAAAAACTAGCCATGTCTATATCTTTTTTGGCAATGTGTGAGAACCTTTCTATGTCCACTTAAGTGCTTCTGACCAGTTATTAGGACCGGCACTAATGTCTGCTAACCAATGAGACTGTAAAATGCAGCTTAAGCTAGAGGGACGACCCCACAAGAAGAAAAATACTAGTGGAAGGAAGATCCAAACCTCCAAGAGAAGAAAGAAAAAGAAAAAGAGGAAGAAAGAAAAATAATGATCGATAAAATCCGTCAAGAGGAAGAAAGAAAAAGAAAATGAGGCTGATTCTGCAGCTAGACTCACGTTATCACGGTTGCCGAAGAGGCAACGTAAGGCGGCGATATGTGCTTGGCTTTGATGCTAAGATAAACACCTTTAAGTGTGTGTAATTGTGATAATTGTATTGATTGTTGTAAATATTAGGGTTAGAAGAGATGAATATATACAAGTCCTATATTTACACAAACTACCTCCAACTAATACTAATTACAAATGATCTAATAACTTTCTTTATATAGGGGTCGAAGAGTCACAATGAAATGTCGCAACTCTTCATGAACATGTACGGAGGTTGACGGTTATAACCGTTTGTAACTGTAGTACATCAGTAGTAACTTTATCAGAAAACTTCATGAGTAGTAACTGTGTTACTACCGACCATCAGTATTAACAGAGTTACCACCGATCATTAGTTTCTACGGATAACAAAATTGATGCTGATGTACTTAGTTACTATTGATCCACAGTAGTAACAAAGTTATTACCGCTACTTCATTTGCTACTTATGTACAAGTTTGCTACTAAAGCATAAAGTTGATACTAATGTATTGGTACTTTAAATCATAAAATTTCAAGCACATTTTCCATCATTTATACAGCTCTAATGCATTTCCAATGAAGCAACAATTAGCCAAAATAAATTGTTTCCAAGTTGATCGATCAGCTCGACCCCCGCAAGGGGCTATGCCTCTTGGACCCTGCCCTGCCCCCTTAGAACCCCCGAAGCCCCTAATAACTTATAATAGTCTTAATCAAGTATGCACTACGCACCTTCTAAATTGTACCAATGTATATTTTAATTTTTCAATTGGTCTTAAGCAAATCCAATTACCTAAAAAACAGTATGTTATACAAAGCTTTTGAGACCGTTTTCAGATGTTGTTAAGCATACTGCCTGTATGATGTGACATGGGTGCTGGTGTGCACATGTGGTGGTGGTGGTATACGTATAATACGACCCTTGTTAAATTATGCTCTGGTCCTTTGTTTAGTATGTGACAGATGTAAATTAAAGAAAAAAAACAGAGAAAAATTGAGTGTCCCCTCTTTGAAACTTGTTAAGGAATACTTTTGTGATGGAGGTGGACAGTAAGGTTTTTGTAGTATTAAAGAATGCAAGTATTACATGTTCATATAAGATTTTTGAAGTTGGGGTCTCCTTGGAAGCAACCTCTCTATCCTCTGGGATAGAGGTATGGTTTGCCTACATCCCACCCTCCCCAGACCCTACCAATAGCTTTGCTATTGATGGGATTTTTACTGGGTATGGTGGTGGTGGTTGTTATATTCCATTTTCACATTAACGGATAGTTTGCGTTCATGATATCAGTCTTTTGATTCTTCCTCCATTATGTCGTTTAAGGTTGGGATTTTGGGAATACAGTTGTAGTTATACTCCCTCCATTATGTCGTTAAAGGTTTTAAGCAATTAACGACGGTAGTTATTACATGTAATTTGTAAATATTGTAAAACTGTATTCCAACTCTACTCTCAACACCTGTGCAATTTTCCTTGATTTCAAATAAAGAAGGGCAAAATAGTGATTTAATGCAATGGCAAGATAACATGCAGGGAAGGCAGAAGCAGATGTTGTTATAGGAAGTGGTCTTGGTGGACTATGCTGTGCTGGACTTCTAGCTAGATATGGGAAAGATGTTATAGTTTTGGAAAGCCATGATTTGCCAGGTGGAGCCGCCCATTCGTTTGAGATAAAAGATTACAAATTTGACTCTGGCCCATCTTTGTTTTCGGGTTTTCAATCTAGAGGTCTCCAGGCGAATCCCCTTGCACAAGTATTTATTATGTCTTTCATACTCTTCATTCAAAGATACTTAAACCTAAAATGTTATATTATTTATTGTAAAAATGCACTAATTTATTTGATTGGTAGGAAGCCATGTATTCTGCATACAAAACTTTTTTATTTCTGGGAAAAATTCATTCAATAGTAACCAAGTTTCCTAAGTGTTTCTCTAAAGTCATTCAACTTTCATTAGGTGTTTTAATCTTGTGAATTTTTTTTATAAATATTAAAAAAATTTAAAATTAAGTGACCGAAATGGAACATATATGAATATTTGTTACTATTTAGTGATCATTTTTTTTTCAAATGTAACTTCAAGTAAGAGGTAATAGTGAAGAAAAAAGTCACTAAATAATAACCAAGTTTCATTAAGTCAAAATGGAAAAAAATAATCACTAAATAGTAGAAAAGGTTCATATATGTTCCATTTACACCACTTAATTTTAAACTCTTTTTTTTTAATATTTATAAACATTTTCATTAAGTTGGAACACCTTATGAAAGTTGTGCGACTTTAGAGAGACAAAAACAAGTTTGTGTGACTTTAGTGTAACAAATAGGAAACTTGGATACTATTTTATTTATCTGTAGATACGTTTGATTTTTTATGTTCATCACAGGTTTTGGATGCGTTAGGCGAGTCAATTCCATGTGCCAAGTATGACTCATGGATGGTTTATGTACCTGAAGGGGAGTTTCTATCACGCATTGGTCCTACCGAATTTTTCAAGGTAGTTTTTCAATACTGACAGATGTTTGTAATAAGTTAACTTATGTTTATATCACCAAATTTCTGTTTAGTTTAATCATTTTTCAAGTTGTATATGATTTTTTATTTTTTGTTTTCAAAATCTTTTCAGGACTTAGAGATGTATGCTGGCCCGGAAGCTGTGCTGGAATGGCGAAAACTTCTTGTTAGTGACATTTAACTTTGTTTTCTTCTTCACTTGTTTCAAATATTGGTCAAATAAAGTCAAACTTCATTTTAACAGGACGCGATACTTCCATTATCTGCAGCTGCAATGGCTTTGCCCCCTTTATCTATCAGGGGTGACTTGGGTGTTCTTTCAACTGCTGGTGCCAGATATGCACTCTCACTTTTAAAATCATTTGCACAAATGGGACCCAAAGGTGCTCTTGGTGCTACAAAGCTTTTGAGACCGTTTTCAGATGTTGTTGACTCATTGGGACTCAAAGATCCCTTCATCAGGAACTGGATCGATCTGTTGTCTTTCTTGCTTGCCGGAGTTAAATCTGATGGTGTACTTTCAGCAGAAATGGTACATAAATTACACCTTAGGATCATGTTATTTATGGTAGGGTTGTGCTACCCCCCGGTCACATCAGTCGTTTCATCTTTTCAAATCAATCACTCACTGTATACACCCGTATACATATGGTATATGCCTATGCTATACACCTGTATACATGTGCTTTACGCCCACATACATATCAAATCAAATCACATCAAACTTTTTTTTTGTTTGGGGGGGGGGTGTTTATAACAAGCATATGAAGGGGGTACATTTAGCCAACCCTTTTAGGTTTCTAATGTACTTATATTCCATGTTTGCAGATTTACATGTTTGCCGAATGGTATACGCCTGGTTGCAGTTTGGAATACCCTATTGGTGGAAGTGGAGCAGTTGTTGATGCTCTTGTTCGGGGATTAAAAAAATTTGGTGGCCAGATTTATTTAAAAAGTCATGTTGAAAATATTGTCATTGAAAATGGCCGAGCAGTTGGAGTGAAGCTAAGAAGTGGTCAAGTGAGTGACCGAGATTATCTGATTTAATTTATTTTTATTTATAACCTCTTGGATGATTAGTTGGTTGGCCACCTTTGATACCATTGTTGGTCAATGTGAATGTTATTTGAGGCTTATTTTTAATAAGTTTTGTGATATTGCAGTTTGTGCGTGCAAAGAAAGCTGTTGTAAGCAATGCATCCATGTGGGACACTTTAAAGTTATTACCTAAAGAAGCTGTTCCAAAATCTTATGAGCAAAGGATCGAGAATACGAAGCAATGTGAGTCGTTTATGCATCTGCATTTGGGATTTGATGCTGAGGTGAGTGTCTAAAAATGTTTACTTCCGCCTTTCTGTTTTAGTTTTTTAATTGTACCAAAATAAATGCCCGTTTCTATTATTTTTTAACAAGTTTCTCATATAATCCTTAATCACTTAACTGCATTATTGCACATTCCTAAAATCGTAGGCACTTTTTAAGGGTAAAATTGTCATTTAGCTATCATATAGTGCATTAACTATACCTTTCCTTATCCTGCTTCAACTGGTTTCCCGAGGTTACCTCTGGAAGGCTACCTACCCAGCAGCCCATTTGCCTAATCCCGTTGATTAGCAGGGTTTCCGTGAGTTTTCCAGTAACGAGTTTTCATGGTTACAAAAAAAAAAGTGTACTTTTCTTTAAACTCTGCTTGTTTATTGCCCTTATTTTGGGATGGGACATAATAGGGATGACAAAATGAGCGGGTTGGGTGAGTTGGCTAAGCGGTCAAAACGGGGAATGTTTGTTACAGTTGGGTTCACCCAAAAGAATTTTTCTCCAAACCTTTTACTTTTTAGATATTTAGTGTATCATATATGATCAGAAATTATATAGCTTTTAGTAATCTAATGTTTTGAATAAAACGATTCATAAGGTTTTATGCGCTAAAATACATTTTGGAATTAATAGGGAATACCCGAAGACTTGGGAATTCATCAAATAGTTGTGAATGATTGGAACCGTGGAGTTGATGCTGATCAAAATGTGGTGTTGATATCTGTTCCAAGTGTACTTAGTCCTGATCTTGCGCCACCTGGAAAACACGTTTTACATGCTTACACCCCGGGAACCGAACCCTTTCAACTTTGGGAAGGGCTTGATCGTTAAAGCACACAATACAAGAAACTCAAAACCGAGAGATCCGAGGTAGAGTGTACTCATTTCGCTCTTTTCATTTTTAAACAATTTGATGAAATGGATCAAACATAATATTTATGAATAACTAGTGTGTCAAATATGATTACAAAGACTATTTTTTAATACATAATTTTTTGAATAAAATGAACTAGGGGGTTTTATGCACTAAAATACACTTTGCTTGAGTTTCAGCCCGTTTGACCCGTTTCCTTTTAAGCTATTTTTTTTATTTTAGACGTGTGAACTGTTAGAGATAAAAACATAACCCGTTTGGATCCATTCATAAGCAAATAGAAAGCTAGATTAAATGTTAATAAATGCATTAATTATTAAATGTTTGTTATTTAACAAATTATGATCTTTCTCTAAAAATATAGAAAAAAAAAATAAAATTATGTCTCAGGTAATGTGGAAAGCAGTGGAACGTTCACTCGGTCCAGGTTTCAGTCGAGACAAATGTGAAGTGAAATTAGTCGGGACTCCACTAACGCACCAAAGATTTCTTAGACGGAATAGAGGCACATACAGGCCCGCCATAGAAGCTGGAAAAGACTCGTTTCCTGGACACCCGACTCCAATCCTGCAACTTTATTGCTGTGGAGATTCTACTTTCCCAGGAATTGGAGTCCCTGCTGTTGCTGCTAGTGGTGCCATTGTTGCCAATTCACTTGTTTCTGTTTCTCAGCACTCTCAACTTCTTGATGCTGTAGGTATATAGTTAAACCACTATTTTTAACTTTCATAATCTTTCTTATATGAGTATTGTTCTCTTCAAGAACTACAGTTTCCTGTAAAACATAAAGAAGATGATGCCTTAATAACTCTTCAAGATACGCGAGTGAGTTAATACTCGCGGGTGATTACTTTGCACATATATACGCGGTTGTATCATAGATTTTGGTGGTGTATCGCGTACTGCGTATAGCTAATAGTTTTCCAGTGGTTTGTACTATAGGAAGTGATATTCATACATCATCAAAATATAATATCAAATACTAGTTTTTTTTTTGAACGGCAACACATAGATATTCTAAGATAATTGGGCTTCCCCGGGGCAACACCTAGAACATCCAGGGCCGTCCACCCCAGGAGGAACCCCCAACTGGGTAAACCCCCTGACCTGGCCACAGACCCCCTTTTTTGTTATGGCCCTGATTCGAGCCGGCGATCTTCCATTTGGAAGTCACCGGGGTACCGCCAGGACAAAGCCTCTTTGGTATCAAATACTAGATACAAATTTAAATGATGTTTTAACTTAATAGTTTGTTTATGTTAGTTTATTTAACAAATGAATGAACTTGATGAGATGGTCATGAACAATAGGATTAGATTATCTATATGCATATGTTTATAAATTGTTATTATATAAAATCAAAATATTATACTTTAAAAATTGAGTTATGCAACATCAAATCCCAAATCCTAACAACCAAAAATAATTTATTTTAAAATTTTGATACTTAGTTAAATACTTAAATATATAAAGTAAAACAATAGTTGAATAGTTATAGGAAATTTTAGATGGAAGTCTCGTTTGATATTTTTATTTAAATATATTTTAAGTTTTAAATTAATTAGTAATTAAGACTATATATATTTAAATTGATAATAAGCAAAGATCTTACATATTTAATACGATCAAATATAATTTATAAAATAAAAAGGAGAAAATAGAGTATTAAAAAGATATAATTGCAGCGCGGGTTCGAGCCTGGCCTTGGGCGATTATTTTTTGCATCAATTTCTTTTTTTTTAGCAAATATTTTTTTTCTTTTTTTTTTTTGCTTCCCCGGGAAAATGGACAAATATAAATAACAAAACAATTGCGTTAAAGAGGTGTATACAAAGATGAAACTTGATGCGCGTGTAGAGGTTAAATTTCGGTCCAATTAACATTCAGAGTCCCTAGCGCAACAAGTCATTTCATTGGCTTCGTGTGTCAGGTATGTGGAGAGATTTTAGTCGTTGAGATATTCTCAAAAGATATCTTAATCAGAGACTCATACTTATCATACACAACTATTTGTTATAGTTGTTTTTGAAACTTCTATGTATGAAACAACTATTTTAAAATGAAAATCAAGTAGAATGATTAAAAACATATTCAAATTCTCTAATTTTGGTGGCGAGAGAGTAGATAATGTTAAAGGACTACAATGGCAGATGTTAGAAGTCTAGGGAGGCATAGTGAAAATAAACAAACGTAATTCCCATTGACACAAGTCAAACCTCTAAAGTACTACCATTTATGCACAACATACTACTACCTTGGCGAGAGCGAATAGATTATTTATGAGTGAAGAAATTATGAAAGGTTTACTTGATAGAAAGGTTAAACAGTTGGATGTAAATATCTTTTTCCGAGAATCATTGGCCACTCCTTTTTAGAAAGATGAATTTGGAGCCCTTGATCTCACTAGGAAACCAACTCTTGGATGTTTACTATTTGTTTCTTCTTGTTATCCATATTATGTTTAACCCTAATATTTTCCCTTCCTTTGTATAGATTACTAAAAAATGGGTAGCATTTCACATAGTTTTGGAGCTTCCATGAAAATAGGTCAGTTTCCAAACAAAGTTTCTCAACTCTTGTTCTTGCATCCCAGGAACTTTACTTCATTAAAATTTTGTGATTCCCAGAGTTATTATAACCGTTTAAACAGCTATGGATCGTACACCGCCGTTTTCAACAGTTTTTATCCTGATCATGACATTTCTGGTGAGAAACCAACACAAAAACTACAATAATCTCTTCTGGTTTTCAATGTTTTCTGGTTTTAATCTTTTAATTGAGTTCTTGAACTGGTAGCTTTGTAACCTTGAGGTATCGGGTTCAAGCCGTGGAAACAACCTCCTGCGCAAAGTGTCACTGCAAATGGAAAAGATCTTGAAGAAGCACGAGACCGAGTTTACAGAGCTGTTGAAGAGTTTAAAAGGGATGACGGGTTTACCGCAAAGATATTGGTTGGAGAGCACTTCCATTGAAACAGAAGTCCTCAAAATGGTGACGGTTTTGTTTTCGGGTATGTATAAGAGCACAAAGCTTACCTCAATTTTGGTGTATTTACGGGGTCAAATAAGTTAACCATGGCTGCAATGGTGTTGTCCCAATTTGCTTGAATCATCTACTGTATACAATTTCTTTTGAAAAACAGTAAATTTGCATATCTTCTCATGTATGCTCGTATATGAGAGTGTCAATCATGTCGGATTGGCGGGTTTCAGGTTAGTAGACTTATTTGATGAACCCGAAGACGAGTCATATATTTATTTGTGTCAAAAACATCAACCCTAACAAGGACACTTAAAATTATGTAACCTTTATAGACCTTGTGTATCCCATTTATCTAAATGAGTCAAACAGGCTGTAAATGTGTTATAATCAATTTATAAACGAACTAAACGGGTCATAAACAGTTAAACGGGTTGACGGGCCAGCCTGTTTAATTGAACAGATTAGAAATAACAACCTAAAACCTGATTATTTTCAAGTCATATCAGGAATTGCCAACCCTACTATAGAATGGGATTATTCATTATAAGCACAAGAAGTTCCACAACACATTATCTTCATATCAAGCTTTACAACATATATCAGTCATCTATTTACATTTGTAGGTTAATACTAACAACTACAGTCAGATTTGAGCTTACATATCATGATATCAAACCATCTTCGCGTTCTTGATTCATTATCGTCCTGACCGGATGCTAGGGCTTGAAGACGGAACATCAGGGCTCGGATGACTATCGGTTGGATCATATCTACAATAATCATCATAAGGTGAACCTCTTTCACAGTACATATGCCCCCCTTTATTTGTTCTATGGCTGTAATATTCAGCCACACCTGTTGCCCTCATCCTGCCAAGATGCTCAGGACCAGAAGTCTTGTGAGGGTGGCGGTCTAGCGGTGGTTTGGGAGACAGGTGGGGTTGGTGATGGAAGTGATGGGGTTGTGGCGGGTCTTGGTGGTGGCTTCGGGTCAAGTTTGGACTTGCAGTTGTGATTGGATTCAGGTGGTTAGTTTGAGAACTGTAACCATAATTGCACAAACTAGGGGAACTATGGTTTCTAGTTAGTGAACTACTGGTGGTTTCAGGTGGCGAGGAACACGCAGAGGAAATGCTGAACGTCGTGCAACTAGTATTCCCTTCTGGTGGTGGCGGACGAACAACAATGCCATTGATGGAATTGATGTATCGTTGTTCAAGCGAATGGCGATCCAACTGTCCCAAATTGTTCACCATGACAACTGGGCTAGCCGGGAACAGGAAGGCGCGTAACCTTGGCGCGCCTAGGCGTTCATGTCGATCGCATTCGTCAACCATGTGGCGGATATCTTCATCAGATTTCACAGTAACCAACACATCAAGATCCTCTGGCATCAACTGGTACTTAAGGATCATTTCACCATTGAACATGCTTGTAAGCTTCTTCATAAGTTCTAAAATTAATTAAATAAAATTAAATAAACAGAATAAATTCCATGATTGATTCAACATGTATTCAATTCATAAATTGGCGCCAAATTTCACAATATTAAATTAAAACCCTAATTTGAAATTTTGAAACCCTAATTTGAGGGAATGGAATAATACCGGGGAATGTGATGTCTCGAAGGATGCAGATAACGCGGGTTTCACCGCCGACGTACTTGAGATGAGCGTCGGCGGGGCGAGGGAGGATCTTGCCGCCGTGACTGCAGAGGAACTTGACACGGTTCGTCGGAGTTGCCGGCGCCGATCGCGGTCTGGAAGATGATTCGACATGGGCGCCTGTGATGGGCATATTTGTGAAATTTGAAGGTGTGTAAATGAAATGAAATCCACATAACATATTATTTGAATATGGTGACCGTTACTAAATTTGAACTCACCATTCATAACTGATTTTCAACTGCCCAACGGAACAATACTTGCAACCGCCATCTACTCTTGGTTTAGTGAAATTTAAATAAATTAAAAGGATACAATACAAGTCTCTTCACGTATATGTGATGTAAATGTAAATAACTCTCAACTTAAAAAGAAAAAAAATCCGTTAGGTCGACCAAAACCCATGAAAAGAATATCGGTACTAATTCCGATAATATCGATAACGGCGTCGATGTTGTTCGGCTAGTGTCGATTCCGTCAGTCACGCTACTGGTACCATACCAAAAGAAGACTCTAATTCGAATACAACTCCGTTTTAACAAAATTTATACCAGAATATAGAGAAAAATATTTAGACCCAACTGCATATTAGGTTTTTATAAAAAAAGGTAACGAGGGAAAATCAAACTCGTAAAAGAATAAATGGATTAAAGGTGTATATTATATATGGTATAGGGGTAAAACGGAAACTTAAGAAAAAAAACTTATGGTGCTCCTCGTCACAGAGGAGTGCCACCTCTTTACAAGTTGTGGCTATTTAACTGGAGGGGTGTCCACGCGATGGGCAAGGAACACAATATAGACACGGGTAAAACTCTTGAACAGTTAATTGGTGAAGTATCGTATAGATTTGAAGGTTTAATAAAAGTTTATAAAATAAAATAAAGTAAATAAGAAATCATATAAAATAAAAACAATTTTGAGTATTTAGTTAAACAGGAAATTGATTGTTTATATAATTAGATTTATAAAGAAATTCCGTTATTAATTGTAATAAATACAAAATTGAAGTTGTAGTGTAACTAATTTATGGTATTTAATATCAATATTATTCGGTTACTTTTTTTGTATTTAATCACATAATTGATATATGTGTGTAAAAGATAATTAAGATAGTTAAATTCATAAAATACAATTTTGCCCCCCTTAAAATTTTAAAAATTAATAGAAAAAGACAATCTCGTGCTCCTCAAATGTATTATAATATAGTATAGAAATACGTATATGCATGACAGTAAATTATTTAAAAAAAACTAAAAAATATTGATGTGCACAAACTTAATCTATCTTCTAAGCATAAGAACATATTCTATTCTATTACTTATAAATGGCAAAGTAGAAAGACTTGATACATAAATTACAACTACTCTATGCATAATAACTCATCACCGCCCAATATAACTTCTTTTCTTTAATCTACCGCCCAATATAAGTTCTTTTCTTTCATCTACAAGATTCACTACCATCGCCTTCATCAATCTTCAGCGCCTTCATCATCCCCCCACCGTCGTCGTCAGCAAGGAGCGGCTAGGGCTTCTCAATCCATATCCGGAGCGGGACAACATGACGTTCACCACCATCCCTAACATCCTCCCTTCTGAGGTCAACCGTTTTTTAGAGAGAGAGAAAGAGGGCAGTGGCGGTTTTATGGTGGTGGTGTTGTGTTTGGAGACGACAGTTAGGTGGACCTGTTGTGGTGGTGGTGGCGGTTAGGTGGTGGTGCTGTCGTGGTGGCGTGTAGGTGGTTGTGTGGTGGTGGCGGTGGCAGTGGCAGTTTGTGGTGCTCAAGGTTGCCGGAATCGTGGGTGATGGTGGTGTCGGGTTTTTTTGGTCTGGGGAAGCGGCGGCAACTTCGACCTGAGGCTAGCCGGAACTTGGGTCTTACGCCGTCGAGATGAGGGGCCATCAATGGGATTTTTTACTAGTTGCAGATGGCAGTTGATGGTAGAAGAAGATGTGGAAGGGATGGCGGGTCGGCTGTGGTGCTGTTGGAGGTGGTAGTTGCCGGCGTGGTGGTGGTGGTGCTGGCGTGGTGGTGGTGCTGGCGTGGAGGAAAGGAAAGGAAAGGATAGAGAGCATATTTTTTTTAAGAGGGGTAAAAACCAATGTTTTAAAACCCGGACCGGCCGGTCGGACCGGGAACCGTGACCTCCATCGGTCCGGTTACATGCTCTGAGACCGTTTGCTGGTTGAACCGGGCGGTCCAAGCGATTCAGCGGTCGAACCGCGAACCGGTGGTCGAACCAGGTAGTTTATTTATTTCTTTATTTTTTACTATTTTTTATCTTTTTTATCCTATAGTTCTTCTACTTACTTCTATTTACAATTTTAACCTAATTTGGCTCTTTCCTTTTAACTTATACGCTGCCACAGGTTCTCCAAAACCCTAATCAAAATTAAAATTGAAGATTCAAAAGAATTAAAATTCCTACAGACCTACAACCCTCGTCCTTGACTCAAAATTGTTTAAATGGTTGTATATGTAGTACTTGAAATTTTTTAAATTTTTCTATATATTTTTATGAATATTTATATTATTTATTGCGTCATCCGGTTCTTGAATCCGGTCCGACCGGTGAACCTCTAAGACGTCCGATTCGTTGTCCGATCTGGTTCTGAAAACATTGGTAAAAACAGCTGTTAATTTTTATTTACTATTTAAGTTACCATTTACCAATGCAACTTTTCGATTACCGCATGTTTTCAATTATCTAGATGGATTCCAATTTAAAATATTACAGATTCAACCCAAAAAAATATTTAATTAAATAATGAAAATATTCGATTCAAATACTTTCAAAACCCATATGAGAAAGACTTAATACATACCGTACAAGTTATTTGAGGGGGGTTTTACATCTACGTAAAGCAGCGCCGTCGTTTACGGTTAAGATTGGTTCGTACGTCTCCAGTTGCACAACTTACAACCATTCAATGCACAACTTTGATTTTTTTTTATTCAATTTAGTTTGTGTTTAAATAATTTGAGTTTCAAGGGAATTAACATACAGCAACCTGGTGGAGTTGGTTGGAGCTAGCACCCTCTAACCGGCCAACCTAAGTTCGGAAGTTGGGTACCGCGTTTATTATTATTTTTTTTAATCAACTTAGCTTTTTTATTCTTTTGGTTTAATCAACTTATGGAGAAAGCGGAAGAGTCGCAAAGTTGATTAAACCAAAAGAATTAAAAAACTGAAAAATGAAAATCTATGGAGGAGTCGCTTTGAGTTTTAAACATTTAAAAATTAGAAAAAAAGGTTTCTATTTATTCTTCTCCATATTTTCTTTTTCATTCTTTCTCAAAATTAAGAACCAAAAATTTGTATGACAATATTCAAAATTGGATCTGAATGTTTGCAGAGAATTCTGTTTAATCAGCACCATATTCTATTAAGAACATATCTAAATTTTTGTAAAGAAATTTGTGTAACATATTCAAAAATAGATCTGAATATTTTCAATGAAATTCTTGTGTAACATATTAAGAGAATTACATCAGAATGGTTGCAAAGAAATTTGAGTGACATATTCAAGAACAAATGTAAATATTTTCAACAAAATCTGTGTAACATTCAAGAATGGATCTGAATATTTGCAAAGAAATTTGTATGACATATTTGTTGAGGACTCCTACTTGTAGTGGCTCGGTTATAAGCACAGAAATGTAAATTAAAAAAAATTGTGACGGTATACTTGGACTTAAAAAGATAAAATCTAAGAAAAGGTAAAAATAATAAAAGATTTACAAAGTAAAAGATAAAAATAGAATGTTTTTTTTTCTCTCCCTCACCTTACACACACTCTCCCTCTAACTTAAAAATATTAAATTTTTATTTCAACAAAAGCTTGACATGTCAATTTAATAGCTTTTTAATTTATTTATTTTTTGTCATTAACTTTTAAAATACGATATTATATAAAATTTAAAATATACCGTTGCAATGTGTTTATTTTTATCTACGTTTCGATATAAGTTTCGTTCATAACGGAGTTACGCATTATAGTGTACAAATTATCAACGTAGTTATAAATTTTTTTTACTCTTTAATTTTTTTTAAACGGTTTTGCTAGCGTTTTCTAAACTTTTTACGGTTAACTTTTTTAACAACTTTGTTACGTTAACGTTTTTTTCACTATTTCGCCGCAACGCGTGGGTTTGCGTAAAAGTTTTGCTTTATGTTTATTTATAATATTTTTAGTATTATCAAAACTCTATTAAATGTTTTGTTGTTTTTTTGAATTGCGTGTTTGAACTTGCCGTTACGTGTGAGTTAACGAGACACAACACGTGTGGCTCTTTAAATACTTTGATTTATTTAACGGTTTAGCTTTCCTATTTTATTTATAAAGTGTGGAGCCATTTAACATCCATTGTCTAAAATGCCATTGCGCGTGGCGGCCGCAACGAGCCGGGGTTTTTTCTAGTTATCTACAATATTGTACATGTAACAAAACTACACGTTCAATGATTTCTAGAAAATAAAGTTTAAATATATTAAGATTACTAGCTTAGAACTCGTGTAATACATACGGGTGAAAAATATCAGTACATAAAATTTTTAAATCTTTATGTATATATTTTACATGTGTAAAATGTATTACATATATTAAGGATATAAAAAACTCAAAATATGTAAAAATTAATATATAATTGGGTTTCGAAAATACGTTAATTACTATTTAATGTAATTTGACTTTCATTTAATATTTAATTGAAAATAAAAGTTATATAATTAGATTTCAAAGTTTCTTATAATAAGGGTTAATTTAAAATAAATGTGTTTTATTAGTATAATTAGTATTTTCTTTAAAAATATATTATTAAAAAAAGATAGAGATGCATTTAATAAGAGAGAGAGGCGAGAAAAAAATGGTGAGAATGAATATGGAGGCGACGCGTGGCATGAAATGTCACACCCCAAAATCCACCAACGGAGTTTTACCGTTAGGAGCGTGACATACCAGGATCTCAGTCATTAGTTACTTTGAACGACTCTATATGAGTTTAAGAAAACTACTAGTATTTCTCATAGTCACGATGCAACACTAGAAATGAAAACACTGATTTAATGTAAGACTGTGGAAGCGAAAAGTTAGATGAAAAGCATGCGGCAAAACAGTCGCGCCAAAAATAAACGATTCAACAATAAATAAAATAAATAATTCTTGAGTTTGAAAATGATAGACTTCGAATGCATGCATGCCTTAGCTTGTGCTTGTACCTTAATGACCTGAGAAAACATGCTAAAACGTGTCAACACTAGGTTGGTGAGTTCACATGTTTCAATGTTTGTAAAGTTTACTAGATAAAACCATTTACAATTTATATCATAGGTAGCTAACCTAATTACATGTTACTAAAGCGTTTCAACACCGTAGCTGACTGTTTATGTTTGAACTTACTTCTACCATGACTATCATGATCAATGGTAAATGTTTAGGTCAATGTTACACCCGTTCGACTACATGTCGTGTTAGCGCGACTAACGCGGGTGGGCTTGTCAATGCCCAGTAGTACTACTCAAGATTACCTCGCTTTCCCATATATTAAACGGTTCGATAAGTAAGGACTTGCATGATATGTTTGCGCTTAGTACAACAAGTGATATAATTGAAATATAAAATCTAAATGTTCGTACCCATGTTTTCTCCCCCAAGTTTAAATCATAAGAAAAGGGGCCGTGAAACTCACATTAGAGTGCGTGCGAAAGAAGGCGAACTTAGAATGCTTGACGACTAACTGCCACCTATAAACACCGGTTTATAAGTGTGTGTTTGTGCAAGACGATAGGAACCCTTAGTATCCAAACAATCCCATTGTTTATGTGTTTGAAAAGAGTTTACAAGTGTGACCAAGTTTGACTAAGTTTGACCAAGTTTGACTAAGTTTGACCGAGTTTGACTATGTTTGACCAAGTTTGACTCGACGACCCGTTGGTGACTCAATGTATGAAATATTGTTTGATTAATATAATACTTTCATATTACACACATAATATCATGCAGGTAACACTTAGCAACAATTCCTTATTGTTCTAGTATGCTAGCACAGTTACCACATATAGTAAGTTTCTATATTTAGCAGCTTTCCATAATTAGCATGTTTCCATAAATAGTAAGTTTCTATAAATGGCAGTTATGTTCGAGACTCGTGTTTTCTAGAAACTATCGTTACTAATTATGTTCATAATATGAATCTAATATGTCTTAGATGGTTAAACATGTAACACACACTTTGATCTTTAACATGTTGATCACATTTCAGTTTAGGGTTTCCTTTTATAGTCGGCTAAAGATAACATGCATGGTTTCTAAGATTTAACACATTATAACACGTTATTTCATCATTGTTAACATATAACTATCATAATATACTAACATGCATATCAAACTAGCAAGTTATGACTACTTTAGTCGATTAAAGTTTCCTTATTTAGCAAGTTTGTAAAACCGGACTAGGTATTCAAAATCTAACTTTACAATTCACTTAAACATGCATCAAGTAACGTATAAATATCATCATATCATCCTAATCATGTCTAACATGCAAGATAGAAAACACAAAAAGTTTCCTTATATAGTAACTCTCTGTTCTAGACATCTAGGGTTTCACCAAATCAACAAAACTAACAACTATCATCATAATACACAATTAATTATCAAAGTTTGCATCTTTATTGAATGGATTCTTGTTTGGATGAAAAATAGGGTTTATCAAAACCATATTTTCAAAAAATATATAAATAAATATACATAAAACCTTACTTGATCCGATAGAAACGAAGATTGATGCTAGGATTGCTCAAGAACACCAACGATTGCAAGAAGGAGGTCGATCTAAGAATGGTTTGAAGATGAAGAGAGGATTTTCGATTTCAAGGGAGGTGGGGGCTGAATAATTTCGAAATTTTGGAGTTATGGGAGTTAGGGTTTTATAATTTCTTTATATATGCACTCCATGAGCCCCTTCATGGACTTAAAAATTGATTTATGTGGCCCATGGACTAATTAAATGAATTTAAAACACATTTAATTAAATGTAACTAATTAAAATAGTTTCTAATAAATATTTTTATAAAACTTATTTATAAAAATTACTAAAACAATAAAAGTCACAACGTTCCGCGTAAACGTACGCGATTTCACGAAAGTCTACAGTTTACGCATAAAATCACATAACACGTAAAAGCACATAATTTATATTAATTATAAATTATTTATTGTTCGAAATATTATTGTTAATTATCACCAACGTTCGGGGATCGACTCGTGCGATTCGGTAATTCTCCGAATTACCGTTACGTGAGTGTTTGTGCAATAACTGACACAACTAATTAACCTAATTAAATGTCATGCACGTGTGACTACCTGAGATAATTGAGTTTGCAATGAATAATGTTTGAACTAACGAGGTTTGAGTTAACGGAGTTAACCTGAAATTGCCGGATGTCACATCATCCCCTTGTTGAAAGAATTTTCGTCCCGAAAATTAAACGAAGTCAGTAACGTCTGAAACAAAAAGTTTAGGTTTGTCACATCATCCCCTTGTTGAAATAAATTTCGTCTCGAAATTTAGTTAGTACCTTCCGTGTTTGCTGTTGACTGTTTGAAAAGGTGAGGCTACTTTTTCATCATCTGATCCTCTCGTTCCCACGTGAACTCCGGTCCACGCTTCGAGTTCCAGCGAACTCTGACAATAGGTATCTTACTGCGCTTGAGAGTTTTGACCTTTCGGTCCATGATTTCGACTGGTTCCTCAATGAAACGTAGCTGTTCATCAATTTCCAACTCCTCGAGTGGAACTACAAGTGTCTCATCTGATAGGCACTTCTTTAGGTTTGAGACATGAAAGACATTGTGCACTCCATTTAGAGTATCCGGTAGGTTCAGTTGGTATGCTACTGGACCGATCCTTTTCACTATCTCGAATGGTCCAACGTAACGTGGGTTTAACTTGCCTCGTTTCCCGAAACGAATCACATCTTTCCACGGTGAGACCTTTAATAATACTTTGTCGCCCACTTGGAATTCTAGCGGTTTTCTGTGCTTGTCTGCATAACTCTTTTGACGGTCACGAGCTGCCGCCATACGGTTTCGGATTTGCACGATTTTCTCTGAGGTTTCATGCACAAGTCCAGGACCCGTAAGTTGACTATCTCCAACTTCAGCCCAATAAATTGGTGATCGACATTTTCTTCCGTACAAAGCTTCGAATGGTGCTGCTTTGATGCTAGTATGATAGCTGTTATTGTAAGAGAATTCCACTAAAGGCAAGTGAGTCTCCCAACTGTTACCGAAATCGATCACACAAGCTCGTAGCATGTCTTCTAGGGTTTGTATGGTACGCTCACTGTAATATCCAGTATTTTTCGATGTACCTTTCCTAAACTTTTACCCGTATTATTTTAAACTTGAATCTAAAACTATTTTCTTAAATAATAAAATTCATTTATTTAATATGGATTTAAGGAAATCATTTATGCTTATATATATATACACATAAGACTTATTTAAAATATGTATATATATACCTTATAATGAAACTCTTGAAACTTTATAAATTTAAGATTTTTATTATGGAAATAATATAAACTTAAAACTTAGAAATCATTTTATATAATTTAAACTTGTTTAGTTTCCAAAAAAAAATGGAACATAATTGTTTTTATAAAAATTCGGGGGCCAAAACTGCCATTTTAGAAACTTAATTTAAACTTAAATCTAAGTTTATTCATAAAATGATAAGAGTGGGAGACTTTAGGGACCTGTTTTGCCAAGAACCCAAACCCCCGAAACCCACTGCAGTCGCGAGTTCGAAACCCGCAGTGACCGGTTTTTCCCCCTCTTTACCCAAAAACGCGATTCCATCTAGGTTCACCGAACCTCGATCTCCCATACGCGCATGCGGCTCCTACCTAACCATAATCAATGCTTGATTTCAAACCATGGCCGCGCATGGGCTCGGGATTCAACCCATCGACTCAACCTCCAACTCCCCAACCAATTCGACATTTAAACCTTAAATCGACTATAAATACCAGTCTCTACACCTTAACAACATCATCCCTTAACACTCAAAACCCTCAATTTCTCTGGTTCGAACCTGCATTGCCGACTGAGCGCTCGTGGACAGCCGAACCAAACTCGGACGAGTTCTCCTTCATTTCGATACCATATCAGGTAATTCAAACGTCCTCTTTCATCGAATTCATGTTATAAACATTTGCCCTCTGTCAAATTACGATGACAGAGGGATTCCAATTCAAATTTACGGATTCTTTTATGTCACATAAGTAAAAACAAAAAGTAAAATGCTTACAGAACATGTCATTCTCGACACATTTCTCAAGAAGCCAACCACGATTTTGATCTGTCCAACCATTGTCACGCAACTCGTTCGAATTTTCATAAATATACTTCACAACATCATAACATCCAAACAAAGCACCCGCATACAGTGGCATCATTTTTCCTCCGGCACCCGGGACTGTCAGCAAGGTCCTGTTCTCTTTTACCATAATCTTAATGGTTTCAATGTTTCCGGCTACAGCCGCTAAATAGAGAGCAGTGTTGTAGTTTTCATTTTCAAGTGCCAAGTCTTCCTTCTTCATCAATTCCAATTCAAGGTTATAGATTATAGACTAGAAATATGTTTCAAGTAGTCCATGTAGTTTCAAAATAGTTCATGTACTTCTTGGAAAGTTGTAGTTCATGTAATTGTATCATGTAAACAGGAGTACATAGATGTATATAAGTATGTGCATAAATGAGTATAGAGTGGAGTTCCTAATGAAAGACACGAGTTAAACTCATGTTTGGGGACTCCTAAGTTATAGTCTAGGTCATGTGTGTCTAATAACCTAATTCCCTATAACCATGGCTCTGATACCAATCTGTCACACCCCGGCCGGCGGCGGATTATACGCCGGGGCTGACGCGGTTGTTCATAAGCACATGATCATCTATTAACAAGTGATAATATTATTTCATCATATGTAAAGCATCCGTTACAAATAGGAATGGAAAACAAAGAGTTCAAACATGCCATAAGTTGAATTTAATCTTTAATAAAGCTAGGTCCAGAGTCCTAAGTGATCAAGTAGTGTCCTCAAACTGGTGCACCTGAAACATGTGAGTAAATGTCAACTACAAGTAGTTGGTGAGTAACATAGGTTTTGACACTAAACAAAAGTTAAGTATAAGTTTACAATTCAATATGTTCAAAGCGCGTCTAGAGCATAAATGTGAAAACATGCAGGGTTCCAAGCGTACAATCAAGCCATGTTATATGTATGCACAATCCCCCGGATTGCGTGGAGTTCTAAATGTAAACACTAACCCGCCAAGGTTCGTGTTAAGTAATGTATCAGATTCCCGTATAAATGATCATAAAAGGTACTACCTTAGGCTTGCCACGCAAGTTAATGATTGTACTAACATGAACACACGTTTTGGTCGCCAAGCAGTTTAAGACATAAAGCATAAAGACCAAGGCATAAGAACACAGGGTATTGAATTGTGTAAGTAATGTAATTGTAGACATGTTTCACCCTAAAAATATAAAAATAAAAAAGGGGCTATGTAAACTCACCTGTATTGAAGCTATGAGTGATAAGTTTTGGTAAGATGAATAGGTTCTGTGAGATTTTCTCACAACACACCTACATAGATAATTGTACTCTAGGTTTAAAGAATGATGAATAAGATAAGGAAATTCTAAGGTTTTAGGGTTTGGTAGGGTTTGGGTTGAAGATGGACTTGCTTGGTTGTTTTGCAAAAATATAAGTGCTTGGCTTAGAAATAATGGTAATAAAAATGGTTTATGAAATTAATTTAGTTAATCATTTAGTATTCATGAAATTATTCTAAAGATAATAAATAAATTCATGAAATGTAGTAAGTTAAAACGGTGCATATAGATTTATTTATAAGGTAACTTATAAGTAAATTATGAATTGGAAGAGGGTTTTAAATAAATAAGTTTTATGTAAATAAAGTGTTTATCTAGGTTATTAATCATAAGGTAACTAAAATAATTTGTTATTAATAAATGTAATAAAATGATAAGTTAATCCTATTAATATATGTAAATAAATTGGTTAGTTAATCCACTAATAAATTCATTATAAATGAATTAATAAAGACTAAATAGGTTTCTAAATAGATTTAATGGATCTTGATATAAAATAATTATTTAAGATAATTATTTAAGTATTTATAACTTTAAAAGTAATTTTAAATAATTATTCTTACAAGAATGATTATTTATACACTTGAAAGAATAAAATGTCTAACATTTAAGTTAAATTGGTGTAACAACATAATTAATAAATACATAATTAATTTGTTTTAAATCATTTCCATTATTTATTTAGGAAGTTTAAAGTGTTTTATAACATGTTTTTAATAAATAAACATTATTTCATAATTTCTGTTTTTATAAAACTTTCAGAATATACTTATGGAATTTTTAAAATGGAATTTTTTTAAATATGAAATAATGGCTTAAATAATAAGAGAAAAACAATTCAAAATAAAAATAGGTGGCCATGACTCGAACCCGCGCCTGGACCGGAAACACAACACACACGCGCACTAACCATCAGACCAGAGCATGCTGCCGTGTCTGATTTAGTTTTGTTTAATTTTAAAAACGTAAGTTCTCAATTCATCTTCTTCACCCAATTATACCCGTAACCCTAGCCCCTTCAATCCCCTCGATTTGCCAATGATTCGTACTCGAATTCATGGGGCTTTTGATCGCAGGATTGAGACGAGTTTAATGACACAATTTTTACCTGAAATGGTTGTGAATTGAAGGAGAATGACTCGATGATCAGGTTCGGCTTCTTCGGTGGGTTTGCGGATTACAGAGGTGGAATCAGACGCAATTGAGGGTATAGGAAGTTTTTGGTGAGTGTCGTTGATGATTTGGGACGTCTATTTATAGCCAATTTGGACATTAAGTGTTTGATCGATTAAATGGCATTCAAGGTCTCAAACGGTTATGAGTTACACCATGATGAGCTCATAAAAACTCAATTACGCGTAGTTAATGGATCGATTAAGTGTCCTGAGCGTTTTTCCGTGAACGGTCTTGTACGAAAACACGTAGATGTTGAATTCATGTGGAATATCCCTAAAACCGGCCAGGCTCGAACTCGTGATCAGAGGAAAAGGGGAGGGGGGTTTCATCCGGTTTTGAAGTCAGATCCCTGAAGTTTCAGGTTTTGGCAAAACAGGACCCTGGGCTTTCGAAGTCTTATTATTTTATGTAAAAACTTTATTTCAATTAGAAGTTAAGTTTCAGAAATTGATCTTTTAGACCCTGGACTATATAAGACATAACTTATTAAAGTTTTTATAAACCTTTATAAGTTTAATAATTTCTATATTATTACTAAATACTATAAATGCAAAACTATAATTCTTGTAAAATAAAAATGGTTTTATTTATTTAAAGTTTATTTACTTTGTAATTTATGTAATTTAATCCTTATAAACTCCTTCATTTATTTATAGGATTTATAGCATATATTTATGTATTTGTTTAATAGGATTAAAACATTTAAGACCCCAAATAAATATTCATTAAATTTTGAAATCAATGCACCTAATGTATGTATGTGTGTATACTCATGGGATGGAATAGATAAATAGGATAACTTTCATTAAAATGAGTGGATGAAATCATATAATAATGAGATTACAAGTGCCGGAAAAGCAAAAATATAGGCCGAAATTTCCTGGGGATTACAGTCTCCCCTATTTTACGAAATTTCGTCCCGAAATTGTTTAGGAGGAGGGTTCTGGAATATAGATGTGCGTTTGGATTCTCAACTAGTTTTGTTTGTCGGTTTGAGGAGTATAGTTGATGATAAGGTTAAGGTCAGGTCATCGCGTTAGGTATGGATGGTGGCAGTGAATTTTGTATGAATTAAAAATAAGGAGAAGATTGTACTAGAATTATTTTGGACTCAAATGATGGGATGCATCACTTGTAATGAGGATGATGAGATTTTAAGATCTAAACTTGTTTAGGATGTAGTCTAAGATGTTCGAGTTTGTCACTGGATAAGGATTGGTCAAAGTCAAGGTAATAGAAAACCCTACGTGATACGAACAACTTTACTTCTGACAATATGATAGGAGCATTTATATACATATCTATATATATATAGGACATACCAGTGGTATATCCATTATGCCTTTATCATATCCCATTAGTTTCGTTACTGTATATCACCCTAAGTTTTATGTCATCGCACACGACATAATTTACTATGTTTTCCATGCGCTGATTTTTATAATTACGTGTGCACCCGTAATTACTCAAATCGCCGTATGGTCTGTATAGATCGTTCTATTACGTGTGGGTACAGAGGTGGGGGAAATATCAAAAACATTTACTTTATTATTGTTTTCATACATGAGTTTCTAGTGAGTAATTGTGTGTCTAGATGGTAAAGTCAATCAGGGAGTAAAGACTGGCATAACCCCATACATGGGTGCCCTAAGTAGATGGCACACCCTCCAGGTTATCCATAAAGTTTATAGCTCTATCGTGTTTGAACAAGAATACGTCAAACCCCGAGTAACTCAAAGTTTATAGCTTTCTCGTGTTTGAACAAGAATACGTCAAACCCGTAGCTCAAAGTTTATAGCTATCAAGTTTCATGGATAAAGTGAACGATCATGCTTCATGTATATAGTGGGCAATTTATTGTAAACAATGTAAACAGTCTAGTTTCGTGTGTAATGTAGGCACTCAAGTTTCATGTATAGCGTGAATAATATAGTACTATGCATATTGTAATTAACCAAGTATCACGTATCGTGTGAACAATCTAGTGTCGTGCATGTTGCAAGTAATCAAGTTCCGTCTATAATGTGATCAATCTAGTATCATATATATTGTAAACAACCAAGTATCTGTATCATGTGAACAAGCTAGTATCATGTATATTGCAAACGAGTAAGTTTCAAGTGTGATGTGATCAATCTAGTATCATGCATATTGCAAACAACCAAGTTTCGTGTATAATGTGACTAATTAAGTTTCGTCTATGAAGTAAACAAATTGGTTTTCACGTATAATGTGAACGTTCATATGTAAGTAATCGACTCTCATGAGTAACGTAAGCTATCGAATTTCGTAGGTGATCGAGTTTTGCAACCAGGCATGTTGCTTGACATTCATCTATCATGTAGGTAGTTGGGTTTTAAGTTTTCAATTTTTTTTGAGGTTTATATGGGTGGTTAACGCCTACGCGAAATAATTCATCACCTTGAAATGACTAGTAAGCTCATACATTCCGGAAGGAAGGTTTTGCAGGTATTCAGCATAATGTGTACATGAATATCTAATATGTGCTTTTTGTTTATAAATAAACGGGTAATTTGAAATTTGTACTCTTGTTTGTAAATTAATAAATGGAATAATAATTTGGGCGGATGGATAATTAGATAAATAAAAACCTTTTAATTTGATTATCATAAAGCAAATGTTTCAAAAGATAATAATGGCCTTATTATTTAATAAATAAGCCAAAATTTAAATAATAATTAGTTTAACGAAATAGCAAGTCATAATAAAATAGTTAATCAAGTCATCATAAAAAGGATGAAATACTTGTTATTACTTTTATAAAATCATTTGTACAAGACTGGTATTAAGTTTCTTTGTGAGGTAAAGGGGGTTTGTAAATAGTTTATACTCTAGATAAAATCTATAAACCAAGAGTTTGATAAAGGTTTTGTTTGAACAAAATAACTATATTAGTTAAATCGGGGAAATAACAATATAACTAGTTTACAAAGAAGGTTTAGATATCAATCATTAAGGAAAGTTAAAAAAAAATTAACATTTATATTTAGGTACAGGATACGGGTTTCAATTAAATTTTTTTTTAAGAAATGCGAAATGGAATATCCGGCTAACGTCTCTGATACTTCTCCACCAGAAAGTAGATGAGCACAAAGGCGACATCGTTGTGGTTATTCGTATTGCAAACAGGGTTTCAGCCCTAGCTATATCTGTATGTGCATCAAGTATTCCCTGATCTCCACTCCTTGCCTTAGTAATTTTGCGGTCCTTACGTATAGGTGAGCGGTATCAGCTGGAACTCCTAAGGTACTCGTAGGTTCCTTGTCTTGCCTGCTCCTGGATCTGGATGGTATAGGTTAGGTGCTAAATAGGTTAGGTGCTAAATAAGTCTTCTCCTAAGCCAATCTGCTCTGCAGTCAAACAGGGATCTGGCAGCTAGTCATACTGGTGACTGGTTGTCTGATGTTGGGGACCCAAAATCTTCATCTTGTGTTGACTTTGCTTCGGGGTGATTCTTAGGGGAGTGAGGAAGGTAAGAGGCCACGTCTAGCACGGTCCATGTCGTAAGTGTAATGGTAAGTTGTTAAGTACAACGGTACTTATGAGTTAAAAAAAAATTTGACTAGTCATATTACCGAGTTCTTATAATAATATATCGGGAGTAACACTTGACCTATAAGTAGTGTACCCACGAAAATGATTCTCAGGAAAAAGAGATGGGCCACAAGGGACACCCTGAAGTACTCAATCTTTCCTTAGTCAGAACCTTTCATGGACTTACACCCACTCTTCCAGCCATCATGTACCACTAACATTATTACTCGAACTCATGGTTATGATAAGAATCATTAAGGATTGTGTCTTGTGGCTCCAAAGGTATGCTTCGTCTATTCAAGCAACTTCCTTTCCTTGGATGGTAATATCTAAGGGTTTAAATCATTTGCAAATGATATTAAGGGTGATAAAATTTTCAGGGCATCAGAATGAAGGGGTATAATTGACTTAAATATGATTAAGTGTAAAGATAAAATAGAAGGTTTCGACTTGTGTACCAAATTATAATAATTAGGCGAATGATGTTCAGATTGCATTCATCTGGTATATAACCAAATGGATGCTGTGACAAATCAAAGTGATTCAAGTTCTTATACTTTCAAGAAGACATGCTTTAGCCTATAGGTGAACACTCACTTCGGGAATTCCCAGGAAAGCATACGGATCCTTCGGTTGATTTGGATTTATATGAAATGCTTTCCTAGACAGAAGACTCAAAGTACAGGCATTCACCCTTCCGGATTGCACATGTTCTCTACTAATTTTCAGAACCCAAAACTTTGACGGGATTTGAAAATTTTAACGTATGCCAAGAACTTAGGATAGAATTTAGTGATATCAAATAGGTGTTGCGCATCAGTTCAAATAGTGTAGCAAATAAGGTATCACATGAGTAGTAGTTTTTGTGAGCATGTAGGGTATCAAGTAACATATCTCATAAGATAATTCGTATTGTATCATGCAATGTAATACACCAAATACTAGGTAGGATAGTTACACAAGGGTATCCTAAGGTTATAGATTATAGCCTAGAAATATGTTTCAAGTAGTCCATGTAGTTTCAAAATAGTTCATGTACTTCTTGGAAAGTTGTAGTTCATGTAATTGTATCATGTAAACAGGAGTACATAGATGTATATAAGTATGTGCATAAATGAGTATAGAGTGGAGTTCCTAATGAAAGACACGAGTTAAACTCATGTTTGGGGACTCCTAAGTTATAGTCTAGGTCATGTGTGTCTAATAACCTAATTCCCTATAACCATGGCTCTGATACCAATCTGTCACACCCCGGCCGGCGGCGGATTATACGCCGGGGCTGACGCGGTTGTTCATAAGCACATGATCATCTATTAACAAGTGATAATATTATTTCATCATAATTAAAGCATCCGTTACAAATAGGAATGGAAAACAAAGAGTTCAAACATGACATAAGTTGAATTTAATCTTTAATAAAGCTAGGTCCAGAGTCCTAAGTGATCAAGTAGTGTCCTTAAACTGGTGCACCTGAAACATGTGAGTAAATGTCAACTACAAGTAGTTGGTGAGTAACATAGGTTTTGACACTAAACAAAAGTTAAGTATAAGTTTACAATTCAATATGTTCAAAGCGCGTCTAGAGCATAAATGTGAAAACATGCAGGGTTCCAAGCGTACAATCAAGCCATGTTATATGTATGCACAATCCCCCGGATTGCGTGGAGTTCTAAATGTAAACACTAACCCGCCAAGGTTCGTGTTAAGTAATGTATCAGATTCCCGTATAAATGATCATAAAAGGTACTACCTTAGGCTTGCCACGCAAGTTAATGATTGTACTAACATGAACACACGTTTTGGTCGCCAAGCAGTTTAAGACATAAAGCATAAAGACCAAGGCATAAGAACACAGGGTATTGAATTGTGTAAGTAATGTAATTGTAGACATGTTTCACCCTAAAAATATAAAAATGAAAAAGAGGCTATGTAAACTCACCTGTATTGAAGCTATGAGTGATAAGTTTTGGTAAGATGAATAGGTTCTGTGAGATTTTCTCACAACACACCTACATAGATAATTGTACTCTAGGTTTAAAGAATGATGAATAAGATAAGGAAATTCTAAGGTTTTAGGGTTTGGTAGGGTTTAGGTTGAAGATGGACTTGCTTAGTTGTTTTGCAAAAATATAAGTGCTTGGCTTAGAAATAATGGTAATAAAAATGGTTTATGAAATTAATTTAGTTAATCATTTAGTATTCATGAAATTATTCTAAAGATAATAAATAAATTCATGAAATGTAGTAAGTTAAAACGGTGCATATAGATTTATTTATAAGGTAACTTATAAGTAAATTATGAATTGGAAGAGGGTTTTAAATAAATAAGTTTTATGTAAATAAAGTGTTTATCTAGGTTATTAATCATAAGGTAACTAAAATAATTTGTTATTAATAAATGTAATAAAATGATAAGTTAATCCTATTAATATATGTAAATAAATTGGTTAGTTAATCCACTAATAAATTCATTATAAATGAATTAATAAAGACTAAATAGGTTTCTAAATAGATTTAATGGATCTTGATATAAAATAATTATTTAAGATAATTATTTAAGTATTTATAACTTTAAAAGTAATTTTAAATAATTATTCTTACAAGAATGATTATTTATACACTTGAAAGAATAAAATGTCTAACATTTAAGTTAAATTGGTGTAACAACATAATTAATAAATACATAATTAATTTGTTTTAAATCATTTCCATTATTTATTTAGGAAGTTTAAAGTGTTTTATAACATGTTTTTAATAAATAAACATTATTCCATAATTTCTGTTTTTATAAAACTTTCAGAATATACTTATGGAATTTTTAAAATGGAATTTTTTTAAATATGAAATAATGGCTTAAATAATAAGAGAAAAACAATTCAAAATAAAAATAGGTGGCCATGACTCGAACCCGCGCCTGGACCGGAAACACAACACACACGCGCACTAACCATCAGACCAGAGCATGCTGCCGTGTCTGATTTAGTTTTGTTTAATTTCAAAAACGTAGGTTCTCAATTCATCTTCTTCACCCAATTATACCCGTAACCCTAGCCCCTTCAATCCCCTCGATTTGCCAATGATTCGTACTCGAATTCATGGGGCTTTTGATCGCAGGATTGAGACGAGTTTAATGACACAATTTTTACCTGAAATGGTTGTGAATTGAAGGAGAATGACTCGATGATCAGGTTCGGCTTCTTCGGTGGGTTTGCGGATTACAGAGGTGGAATCAGACGCAATTGAGGGTATAGGAAGTTTTTGGTGAGTGCCGTTGATGATTTGGGACGTCTATTTATAGCCAATTTGGACATTAAGTGTTCGATCGATTAAATGGCATTCAAGGTCTCAAACGGTTATGAGTTACACCATGATGAGCTCATAAAAACTCATTTACGCGTAGTTAATGGATCGATTAAGTGTCCTGAGCGTTTTTCCGTGAACGGTCTTGTACGAAAACACGCAGATGTTGAATTCATGTGGAATAGCCCTAAAACCGGCCAGGCTCGAACTCGTGATCAGAGGAAAAGGGGAGGGGGGTTTCATCCGGTTTTGAAGTCAGATCCCTGAAGTTTCAGGTTTTGGCAAAACAGGACCCTGGGCTTTCGAAGTCTTATTATTTTATGTAAAAACTTTATTTCAATTAGAAGTTAAGTTTCAGAAATTGATCTTTTAGACCCTGGACTATATAAGACATAACTTATTAAAGTTTTTATAAACCTTTATAAGTTTAATAATTTCTATATTATTACTAAATACTATAAATGCAAAACTATAATTCTTGTAAAATAAAAATGGTTTTATTTATTTAAAGTTTATTTACTTTGTATTTTATGTAATTTAATCCTTATAAACTCCTTCATTTCGATACCATATAAGGTAATTCAAACGTCCTCTTTCATTGAATTCGTGCTATAAACATTTGCCCTCTGTCAAATTACGATGACAGAGGGATTCCAATTCAAATTTACGGATTCTACTTCTAGGGTTCATAGGGAATTTGAGAGTGATTTGAATTGTTACTTTTAAATTTCTATTTCGGGTATAAACACAAATGAGGCAGTAGCCGGATGGTTAGTGTGTGTGCATGTTTGACCCGGTCCGTGACCCGGGTTCGAGCCGGTTTTGTCCATTTTATTTTTATTTTGTTTCCTTTTATTTTTGCAGCCTTTTAAAACAATTTTTAATACTTTTAATCATTTTTATAAACTTTCTGATACTTGTATAAACTTGAATTGGATTTTTATTTACACTTTTATATTTCCAAACCATTTTAATTAATTTAAACTTAGTTAAAACTTATAATATTTAATACTTTTGTAAATACTTAAAAACTATAAAAATGCTTCTAAACCTTTATAAAAGTTATATTTACACATAAACTATATGTATAAATCAGTAAACTTAATTTAGCACTTGATTTCTAAAATTTAAAAGATTTAATAGAAACTTAAAACCTTTATAAACTTGTACACTTTAAAGACTTATAAATTAAAATATAAAACTTTATAAGAAATGCTATTTGAGATTTTATTAAACTTATAACTATATGTCACTTATGAAAACATTTTAAACATTATTTAACTATAAGTTATTTTAATAAATACTTAATACTTAGATGCTTTAATAAATCGTAAATGATTTATATTGGTTATTTTCAATAAGATAAATATTTTAAATAATTATTTATCTTTAATAATTATGCATTCTTGAAATGATTATAATGAAACCCTAATTATTATTTAAAATTCAAAATAATAATTATCATTATATATCCTTTAAATAATTATTATAAATCTATAATAATTATTTATTTCTTGAATAATTATTGTTAAACTTTAATAATTATTTAGTCTTTCATTTAACAATATGTACAAATACTTAGAAAACTATTTTAATTACCTATTGTGTGTAATTAATAATTATGAAACTTTTAGATAATTATCATAATCGATTATTTTAAACTACCAACTTATTAAGACATTGATATCCAAGTCTTACATTCAACACCGTTAATTATAAACTTGATTTAAACTTCATACACACAAACCATTCCCATCTCCCACTTGGAACCCTAGTCGATCTTGAAAGCATAGATCCTTACCATAGACTTATAGGATCATACTTAAAATCTTTAAACTTGCATACTTAGGCTTATCGTGAGGATATTCTCCCTTCAAATCTTGCAAATACTTATCCGTGTCGGATACTATTCATCATCCAAGTGAGTATACTTAGCCCATTTTTCCTTTCTATGCTTTTGGGGTGAAACATGTTCAAAATTCTTAAACTTATACAATTCTTATACAACTATGACTACGTGTTTATTCTTATGTTAAATTTGAGACTTGTATGCTTAGATTAAACTTAAAACTAGCATACTCATTAACTTTGATCAAGCCTATAGTAACAATGATAGATCTATTGTATTTGACCAATCCACCTTGATTGATTGACCCCTTCGGGGGGGAGCCCTTGGTGATTGTTACTGAATTAAACTTTAAACTTGAGACTTATAAGGGTAACCTGCGGGTTATGCCTAAACTTGGTTGGAGGGTTGATATGCACAATGTTTAAGATACTTGCTTCTCATACTTACATTATAGAATGCATAAATCATAGTGAATCGTAATTCTTTCCAAATACTTGTTAAACTGTGTCAAAACCTTTGTATCTCACCAACTATTTTGTAGTTGACAGATTGTTTCACATGTTTCAGGTTTACATCATGAGACTTATTCGTGATCACATAGGATGCTTTGGACCTAGACTACTTAAATTAAATGTTGTATTCGTATTATTCTTCCTTGTATTGAATCTTAAATTATTCATTAATGAAATATCGAAACTTTAATAGTTAACCTTGTGCTATTGAACAAACGCGTCCACCCCGACGTATTATCCGCCGTCGGTTGGGGTGTGACAGATTGGTATCAGAGCCTTGGTTATAGGGAATTAGGTTATTAGACACATGACCTAGACTATAACTTAGGAGACCCAAACATGAGTTATCTCATGTCCCTTACTAGGAACTTTTCTCCTCATTCTATCCTTAATTCTTATACGTGAACGCTTGGAAATTCTACGATTTTACTTACATACGTACTACAAGAGGCTACTACATCGAGGACACATTCTTAGTCTAAGCCACCACTAAACTCTCGTCAAGAATATTTAAGTTCTAGATAATGTGTGAGAACTTGTGCGGACCGGAAGGGTGGATACCTGTATTCTGGGAAATTCTGTCAAGGAAAGCATTTCGTATAAATCTAAATCAACCGTTGGACCCGTATGCTTTCCTGGGAATTCTTGGGATGAGTATCCACTTATAGGAATGCATGACTTCTCTAAACATTAATGAGCTTAGATCTCTCTTGATATGTCGAAGTACTTACTTAGTGATACGCACTAAAAGAGTACCATCTCAAATACTATACACTTCATAAATTCATGATTCAAAAACTTTCCTCTATAACCTTTATTCTATGATTCTTAAGTCCCGTCTTGTCACATGACAACATGCTTACTCGTCATGACCTGAAGGAGTTACCTTCAAGGAGAAATTCTTACGAGATTATACTACATACATAAACTTATATTTATAGATACTACCCAATAAACTTCGTGATCGTTGTAATACAACCCTTAAAACTATGTATTACTCTACAAATTCTCCTATGAACTTCATTATTTTATGAACATAACACTTAAGGGGAAACCCTTGTGTTTTCATCTTATTTTCATCACTCAACCAAACTACTCTAGATAACTCACTCAAACTTTTGCTACACTTTTATACATCTCAAAGTGTTCATACATCCTTAAACTTCATGAACCTTGTAATACCAGCACATTTAAAACCATGTATTATCCTACAAATCCTTTTTACAAACTTCATTATTTTATAAACTTGGCACATAAGGGGAAACCCTTGTGTCTCATTTCATTTTTCGTCACTAAAGCAAACTTCATTTTATGACTAACTCAAAACTTTGTTACACTTTTAATCTCAAAACCTTCATACGTCCTTAAAACTTACACATCACCGTTTCTTGTAAACAAAACTTAACGTCTTTTAAATCTAAAGTACATTAACAAAGGGATTAGCAACCTGATTGTTTTCCCCGCAAGAGAAGAAACCTACTATGGAATAGACAAGCTCCACGTTTGAGACTCTAAGCCCACAATGAACCTCGACATTGTACCTTAAAACCCAAACATCGGTGACAACAACTGAGAGAAGTTGTAGGCCTATGAGGAAGTTCTGGCTAGGGAAATAGGGTACATAAGTGAGTCCTCGTGACCCACCCCTTCTTCCGGGAATTCTCTTCGTTAGCCCATCAACTTCCAATCAAAACTATTTTTGAAAATGTTACTGTGATAACTCAGTATTATGAATAAAAACCTTTTGAACATATTAAATCAACTTACTTACACACTTTAATTTTCCGTTTAAATTGTATTATGTAAGGGCTAGAAGTCCCAATTTTGAAACATTCAACGAAAGTTATTTTGAAATTTATCTTGTTATCACTTACCAGCTTGACTTTCCTTTTAGCACTACAAACTTAACACTTCTTACCCAAACACTTTCGTCAAAAGCAACTTACGTTAGTACTTGAGATAATTAACAACGTTGCATTAAACTATAAAAATCCTAAGTGACACGTGTACCTGAGGAAGAAATCTTGAATAAATCTTCTAATTCGTAAGCACTTTTTCAAGAATAACACGACTTACGAATCATTACCCTAAACAACCATGACCCTTACTCCTTGTACAGACTTAACACTTGTAAACTTGACCAACTTTTCGCTTGACAATCACACCTATCTTTTATAAATCTTACTTGTACTACTTATCGATGCCTAACTCGTCGTTTTTGAACATCTTAATTACATTCTATACAAAAGAAAACTATACTTTCTGTTATGAATCAAGATAAATCATTTGTAAACACACTATCATAAACCTTATCGAAACTTTTCCCGTTACCCTATGCTTGGAGACTTTCCTCATTCAACTCTTGTCACGTAAAAGACTTACTATAAATCACAACGGGAACTAAAAGCTTAAATACACGTTGCTAAAACATTAAACCTCGTATACACCACTATAAGGTCGGAGACTTTTGAGTCATGTAAAACTTGTACAGATACTCAATCCCGTATTCCTGAAACTAAACACCTTCTAAACCACCAAAGGAAGCATGTCCAATAAGGGATCATGTGAAACTTAATACTAAAACTTGAAACTCAACTGACTGGTCCTATTTTCAAACTTATACTTGGATTCTTAGTCTTGGAAACTTTTGTGTGTCCATCTTAACCAAACCCTATAAGACTTGATAAAAGTACATTTCAAATACACGAGAAAATTTTATTCTTGATACTAAAAACTAAAATGAAGGGAGACGTTGCTCTCTTTAGCAGAATACCTCCCTAGTCTTCTCTTCAAACCCAAACATCGGGATCCACTAATCTTCTAGACAACTAAAATCTTCTGTGAGAAAGCGTATAACGGTTAATCCTGTTCCAAACGCTGTCCCATACCTCTCTTAAACACTAGAGTATTTAGATAACCGCTTTATACTCGAAACGTAATCGTATACTTCTATACACTGAAGCTAAACTAAGAGACTTTAAGCTATTCTAGGTTTGACGTATTCTTGTTCAAACACAATTTAAACTATCATATGTTTGACGTATTCTTGTTCAAACACAATTCTATGTTTGACGTATCCTTGTTCAAAAACAATTTAAACTATTCTATGTTTGACATATTCTTGATCAAACATAATTTAAACTAGTCTATGTTTGACGTATTCCTGTTCAAACACAATTAAACTATTCTATGTTTGACGTATTCTTGTTCAAACACAATTTAAACTATCCTATGTTTGACGTATTCTTGTTCAAACACAATTTAAACTATCATATGTTTGACGTATTCTTGTTCAAACACAATTTAAACTATTCTATGTTTGACGTATTCTTGGTCAAACACAATTTAAACTATTCTATGTTTGACGTATTCTTGTTCAAACACAATTTGAGCTACCCCATGTTTGACGTATTCTTGTTCAAACATGATGAATGTATGAGACTTTAAACTACTCCATGTTTGACGTATTCTTGTTCAAACATGATGAACGTATGAGACTTTAAGTTACTCCATGTTCGACGTATGCTTGTTCAAACACGATGGACGTATAAGACTTTAAACTATTCCATGTTTGACGTATGCTTATTCAAACATGATGAACGTATAAGACTTTTAAACTACTCAAGGTTTGATGTATTCTTGATCAAACACGAGGAAAGTGTAAAGACTTTAAACTACTCGATGATTGAGGTATTCTTATTCAATCACGAGGAAACTTTGAAACTCTAAATATTGTCACATTCTTCTCTCTTTAATCATTGAATGACGTTTCTCTCTAAGGGACTCGTTAATCAATGATCACTCCTATGTGGAAACTTTAGTCATGTGTTAAACAAATTCTTATACTCTTTCTTGATCCACACACAAACGGAAGGACGTATGCGGACTATGCGACGATTTAAATGCTTGCGGGTGCACACGTAAGTATAAAAATTAGCGTATGGACAGACATAGTAAACTCTGTCGTGTGCTATGATCTAAGACTTATCGTAAAAGGTAGCCACGAAACTTAGGTACCGTAGCAATCCTTAAACGTATTAGTCTACAAACTCTAATTCTTGAACTATCATCGAATCCATCCTAAGTGATGCATCTCACTTGAAATCCTGAATGGAAACTTAGCAGATATCCTCTCGAATGCTTTCCTGAAAACGAATCTTCCTATATTTCAATAAAACTATATGCTTCTTAGGGAAACTCTTGATAACCAAAGGATTTGAAAACTTAGAAACTCAAGCGCAATCTTATTCATGTCATTACATCTCGTTTAGAAATCTAAACGTAACCCAGGGTTTACTGGGGAACGTAAGATACCTTTTCTCGTTATCCTTGTGCGTATCATAAGACTTAAAACAGAAACCTTCTACTTTAATTTCGGGACGAAATTTCCTAAAGTAGGGGAGACTGTAATATCTAGTATTTTCCGATGTACCTTTCCTAAACTTTTACCCGTATTATTTTAAACTTGAATCTAAAACTATTTTCTTAAATAATAAAATTCATTTATTTAATATGGATTTAAGGAAATCATTTATGCTTATATATATATACACATAAGACTTATTTAAAATATGTATATATATATATATATACCTTATAATGAAACTCTTGAAACTTTATAAATTTAAGATTTTTATTATGGAAATAATATAAACTTAAAACTTAGAAATCATTTTATATAATTTAAACTTGTTTAGTTTCCAAACAAAACGGAACATAATTGTTTTTATAAAAATTCGGGGGCCAAAACTACCATTTTAGAAACTTAATTTAAACTTAAATCTAAGTTTATTCATAGAATGATAAGAGTGGGAGACTTCAGGGACCTGTTTTGCCAAGAACCCAAACCCCCGAAACCCACTGCAGTCGCGAGTTCGAAACCCGCAGTGACCGGTTTTCCCCATCTTTACCCAAAAACGCGATTCCGTCCAGGTTCACCAAACCTCGATCTCCCATACGCGCATGCGACTCCTACCTAACCACAATCAATGCTTGATTTCAAACCATGGCCGCGCATGGGCTCGGGATTCAACCCATCGACTCAACCTCCAACTCCCCAACCAATTCGACATTTAAACCTTAAATCGACTATAAATACCAGTCTCTACACCTTAACAACATCATCCCTTAACACTCAAAACCCTCAATTTCTCTGGTTCGAACCTGCATTGCCGACTGAGCGCTCGTGGACAGCCGAACCAAACTCGTACGAGTTCTCGTTCATTTCGATACCATATCAGGTAATTCAAACGTCCTCTTTCATTGAATTTGTGCTATAAACATTTGCCCTCTGTCAAATTACGAAGACAGAGGGATTCCAATTCAAATTTACGGATTCTAGTTCTAGGGTTCATAGGGAATTTGGGAGTGATTTGAATTGTTACTTTTAAATTTCTATTTCGGGTATAAACACAAATGAGGCAGTAGCCGGATGGTTAGTGTGTGTGTGCATGTTTGACCCGGTCCGTGACCCGGGTTCGACCCGGTTTTGTCCATTTTATTTTTATTTTGTTTCCTTTTATTTTTGCAGCCTTTTAAAACAATTTTTAATACTTTTAATCATTTTTATAAACTTTCTGATACTTGTATAAAATTGAATTGGATTTTTATTTACACTTTTATATTTCCAAACCATTTTAATTAATTTAAACATAGTTAAAACTTATAATATTTAATACTTTTGTAAATACTTAAAAACTATAAAAATGCTTCTAAACCTTTATAAAAGTTATATTTACACAGAAACTATATGTATAAGTCAGTAAACTTAATTTAGCACTTGATTTCTAAAATTTAAAAGATTTAATAGAAACTTAAAACCTTTATAAACTTGTACACTTTAAAGACTTATAAATTAAAATATAAAACTTTATAAGAAATGCTATTTGAGATTTTATTAAACTTATAACTATATGTCACTTATGAAAACATTTTAAACATTATTTAACTATAAGTTATTTTAATAAATACTTAATACTTAGATGCTTTAATAAATCGTAAATGATTTATATTGGTTACTTTCAATAAGATAAATATTTTAAATAATTATTTATCTTTAATAATTATGCATTCTTGAAATGATTATAATGAAACCCTAATTATTATTTAACATTCAAAATAATAATTATCATTATATATCCTTTAAATAATTATTATAAATCTATAATAATTATTTATTTCTTGAATAATTATTGTTAAACTTTAATAATTATTTAGTCTTTCATTTAACAATATGTACAAATACTTAAAAAACTATTTTAATTACCTATTGTGTGTAATTAATAATTATGAAACTTTTAAATAATTATCTTAATCGATTATTTTAAACTACCAACTTATTAAGACATTGATATCCAAGTCTTACATTCAACACCGTTAATTATAAACTTGATTTAAACTTCATACACACAAACCATTCCCATCTCCCACTTGAAACCCTAGTCGATCTTGAAAGCATAGATCCTTACCATAGACTTATAGGATCATACTTAAAATCTTTAAACTTGCATACTTAGGCTTATCGTGAGGATATTCTCCCTCCAAATCTTGCAAATATTTATCCGTGTCGGATACTATTCATCATCCAAGTGAGTATACTTAGCCCCTTTTTCCTTTCTATGCTTTTGGGGTGAAACATGTTCAAAATTCTTAAACTTATACAATTCTTGTACAACTATGACTACGTGTTTATTCTTATGTTAAATTTGAGACTTGTATGCTTAGATTAAACTTAAAACTAGCATATTCATTAACTTTGATCAAGCCTATAGTAACAATGATAGATCTATTGTATTTGACCAATCCACCTTGATTGATTGACCCCTTCGGGGGGGAGCCCTTGGTGATTGTTACTGAATTAAACTTTAAACTTGAGACTTATAAGGGTAACCTGCGGGTTATGCCTAAACTTGGTTGGAGGGTTGATATGCACAATGTTTAAGATACTTGCTTCTCATACTTACATTATAGAATGCATAAATCATAGTGAATTGTAATTCTTTCCAAATACTTGTTAAACTGTGTCAAAACCTTTGTATCTCACCAACTATTTTGTAGTTGACAGATTCTTTCACATGTTTCAGGTTTACATCATGAGACTTATTCGTGATCACATAGGATGCTTTGGACCTAGACTACTTAAATTAAATGTTGTATTCGTATTATTCTTCCTTGTATTGAATCTTAAATTATTCATTAATGAAATATCGAAACTTTAATAGTTAACCTTGTGCTATTGAACAACCGCGTCCACCCCGACGTATAATCCGCCGTCGGTTGGGGTGTGACACTCAATCTGGACATCTGTTTGAGGATGGTACGTTGTGCTCATATCCAGGCGCGTGCCTAGAGCTTTCTGTAACGATTGCTAGAAACGTAAGGTGAATCGGGCGTCTCTATCGGAAATGATGGAGATTGGTACTCCATGTCGGGATACTACTTCTTTAAGATAGAGGCGAGTTAACTTTTCCGTTTTGTCGGTCTCTTTGATAACAAGAAAATGAGCGGATTTGGTTAGGCGATCCACTATCACCCAGATTGTGTCACATCCAGTAGGGGTTCGGGGTAATTTGGTTATGAAATCCATAGAAATCTGTTCCCATTTCCACATCGGGATTTCCGGTTGTTGAAGTAATCCGGATGGCTTTTGGTACTCCACCTTGACCTTGGAACAAGTCAGGCACTTGCTCACGTAGGTGGCTATGTCGGCTTTCATGTTCGGCCACCAATACAAAACCTTGAGATCGTGATACATCTTGTCGGATCCCGGATGGATAGAGTATCGGGATTTGTGAGCTTCATCCATGACTAGATCTCTTAGGTTTCCATATACTGGTATCCATATTCGTTCTGCTAGGTAGCGAATACCATCTGCTTTAACCTCAAGTTGTTTCTCCATACCACGAGTGGATTCCAATGATAAGTTCTCCTCTTTTAAGTCTTCGAGTTGGGCATTGCTGATTTGTTCGGGTAGTCCTGTATGAATAGTGAGTTGTAATGCTCTAACTCGTCGGGGTTTGGTTTCTTTTCTGCTTAGGGCATCGGCCACCACATTAGCTTTGCCCGGATGGTACTTGATTGCATAATCATAATCGTTTAATAACTCGATCCAACGACGTTGACGCATGTTCAACTCTTTCTGCTCAAAAATATTTTGAAGACTCTTGTGATCGGTGTAAATGGTGCACTTGGTACCGTACAAGTAATGTCTCCATATCTTCAGTGCAAACACCACGGCTCCTAACTCCAAATCGTGAGTCGTGTAGTTCTTTTCGTGGATTTTTAACTGTCGAGAAGCGTATGCGATAACCTTGTCGCGTTTCATCAATACACAACCGAGACCTTGGATAGAGGCATCGCAATACACCACGAAGTCATCCGTTCCCTCTGGTAGAGACAGGATAGGTGCGCTACATAGTTTCTGCTTTAGTAGCTGGAATGCCGATTCTTGAGCCTCGCTCCAATTATAGGGTTTATCTTTTTGGGTTAAGGCGGTGAGAGGTTGGGAAATCTTTGAGAATCCCTCGATAAGAAGACGGTAGTATCCGGCCAATCCTAGAAATTTTCGAACTTCGGTTGGAGTTGTTGGTGCTGCCCAATTCTTGATAGCTTCCACTTTGGCTGGATCGACATGTATTCCTTTCTCATTGATCACATGTCCTAGAAATTGAACCTCGCGAATCCAAAAATCGTATTTGGAAAACTTAGCGTAAAGTTGCTCCTGTTTCAGTAGCTCAAGGATCAAACGCAGATGCTCCTCATGCTCCTCCCGACTCTTAGAGTATATGAGGATATCGTCAATGAAGACAATGACGAATTGGTCAAGGTAAGGTTTACACACACGGTTCATGAGGTCCATGAACACCACGGGTGCGTTGGTTAATCCAAATGGCATGACCAAAAATTCAAAATGGCCGTACCGGGTTCTGAATGCAGTCTTGGATATATCTTCATCTCGAACTCTCAGCTGATGATATCCAGATCTTAAGTCGATTTTCGAGTAGAAACTTGACCCTTGAAGTTGGTCGAATAAATCGTCAATACGGGGTAGTGGGTAGCGGTTCTTGACTGTTACCTTGTTTAACTCTCGGTAATCAATGCACATACGGAAAGTTCCATCTTTCTTTTTGACAAATAGGACTGGAGCTCCCCATGGCGATGAGCTCGGTCGGATGAAACCTTTATCCAACAACTCTTGCAGTTGTGTGGTTAGCTCCTGCAACTCGCTTGGTGCCAGTCTATAGGGTGCTCGAGCAATAGGCGTTGCTCTGGGTGTTAGGTCAATCTGAAATTCGACCTGACGATGCGGTGGAAGACCAGGTAGGTCTTCAGGGAATACTTCTGGGAATTCGCGAACGATAGGGATATCTTCTAACTTTTTCTCCTCGGTGGACTTGTCAGCGACAAGGGCTAATATCGCGGTATGACCCTTACGCAGACACTTCTGAGCCTTCATGAAAGATATGATGCCCATGACTGCACCACTTCTTTCGCCCTGAACGGATAGGATTTCTCCACTAGGAAGGGGTATACAAACGATCTTCTCACTACAGATGATCTCAGCTTGGTTTTTAGACAACCAATCCATGCCCACAATTATATCAAAACTGCCAAGTGTAACTGGCATGAGATCGATGTCGAGTTTGTGACAAGATAGTTCTAACTTACATCCCTTGAGAATGTGGGTTGCCTCGATTACTTTACCATCTGCTATCTCTACGGTATAATGGTGTTCTAATAAAGTTGGGTTTATTTCTAACTGACTACTAAGTTCTCTAGATATAAAACTTCTATCGGCACCAGTATCAAAAAGTACAGAAGCATAATGATCGTTTAAGATAAATATACCGTTCACCACGTTCCGATCATTCCGAGCTTCTCCCGATCCAATCACAAATGCTCGGCCCTTTGCACCATTTCCGTTGTTATTACCATTTCCACCCTGGTGGTTATTACCATTTCCATTACTGCCCTGATGATTGTTTCAATTTCCATTCCCGTTTCTGTTTCTCCTCAACTGCGGGCAATTTTTCTTGAAATGCCCTTCTTTACCACACTCAAAACAGACTTTGGGTGCGTCTCCAGGTGGTGTCTGTTTGTTCTGCAGATCTACTCTCCAGTCTTTGGCCAAATGACCCATCTTTCCACACCGGTGGCAACGGTACCGGTCACACGCTCCATGATGGTGGAAGTTACATTTGTTGCACTTCGGGTACTTGCCAATATAAGAACCCTGATTCTGCTAAGAAGAGTTAGACTGATTGTTGTTCTTTGAAGGTTCAAGCTTACGATGTTGTTGTTGCTGCTGAGAAGGTGGGTTTGACTGGAAGGTTTTGGGGAATGAACTGTCAAACTTCCGCTTATTGTCAGTTGTCTTTGATAACGCACCTCTAGGGGGTAGGGTGCCCTGAGCGACTGCCTGATCGGTTAGCCTGTGAGCCAACCTGATTGCTTGCTGGATTGTAGTGGGATTAGAAGATGTCACCATGCTCTGAATTTGTGGGACCAAACCATCAATGAATTTCTCGATCCTCTTATAGGGAGGTGTTACCATTTGCGGACACAAGTTCGCCAGTTCATGCGAACGAGTAGTGTAGGCTTCAATTTCAGATCCCTCCATTTTGAGGTTCCAGAACTCGCCCTCAAGTTTCTGCACTTCATCGCGGGGACAATACTCCTCCCGCAGCATAGTCTTAAATTCATCCCATGGCAATGCGTTTGCCATCTCAAGAGTTAGCATTTGCACCTGGGAGTTCCACCAAGTAAGGGCCGGACCCTCAAGTGTGCCATATGCATATTTCACCTGATTATTCGGTGGACAATTGCACATTGAAAAAGCGGATTCAGATTTCTCCATCCAGCGGAGTAAGCCAACAGCCCCTTCGACTCCACTGAACGAGTGAGGCTTGCAATCCATGTACGCCTTGAAAGTACAAACCTGCTGGTGGTTGTGTTGACCTGAATTGTAAACAAGAATGCGTTTTAGGGATGCTATATTCGAATTTGAGTTTAGGATGAATGATGACTCACTAGATTCGATAATATCTTGCTTTACCCCCAGCATTAACAGCTGCTTGACTAGCTGCTACCGCTTCAGTCACACGCTCGTTTATGAGTGCCGCGAGCTCGGCTACAGTCATGTTAATGTTTTCGCGACCACCACGTCCTCCGGCGCATCCACCACGTCCATTTCCTCTTCCAGACATTATCTTTACATTCACAACATACAATAATGAGAAAAAATACATTGCATTTTTATCATCATACAAGTACCAGTAAACAAAGAAATTAAACCACAACATCTAACATTTCAATAATAGTAATACTTGATAAAATAAATTGTAACGATTACAACTAAATTCAACCAAACATCAAAATTCTAGAAACATATGTTGGATGGGAACAACCCTGCCCATCTAGGTTCAAAAGAAAAGACGTAAATAAGTAATGAAGATAGAAAATCAAATGCCACTGCCAGCTGATGTAACATCGGATGCTACATCATCGTCCTCATCCTGGTCTCCTGCAGGTGCATCCTCTGGTGCAACTCCTGCTGCTTCAGCAGCTGCAAGTTGAGCCTCCAACTGCTCGATCCTGGTGTGGAGTATATCTAGGTTCCACTCTGCAGTGTTCAGCCGGTCTTCCATATCCACACATCCAGTTGCCAAATTCTCATGGACTTTATCAGTGAGTGCCAAATCTGAAGTTAGTTTGTCAATTTTCTGATTCATCAGAATCTGTCGCTCTAATATACCTGAAATCTCACCTGCTGCATTTCTCATGTTCCGGATCTCCCGGTCCATCCTAGCTACAATTGCAGCAAACACCTGATCAAAGGGGTACTGCAATGGTGGCAAAGCTCGTACAAAAGATGATGAAGAAGAAGCAATGTCAGCAGTGAGTGGAGGTGGGACTTCCTCCTCGCGGATCCAGTTCCTAATCCTATCGGGATACCAATTCCATTCATGCGTGTTACCTCTGACACGCACATGAATAGGCTCGTCATACCCTACAGTGGTATTGATCGGGTTGAGTCGACATCTCCTCGGCTCTGGCAAAGGTACGGTAGGAACATCGTGCTCCTGAACGACTGGGGATGCGGGTGAATTAGGCAGTGACGACATTTCCTGTAACGGTATGAGTGAGTGTCATGTATGAGTGTAAGTGTTGTGTAACTAATGCATGTACGTGGTTATAGTCTAGTATGCATTTCCTAGTTCTCTATAACCAATGTCTCTGATACAAATTTGTCACACCCCCAAAATCCACCAACGGAGTTTTACCGTTAGGAGCGTGACATACCAGGATCTCAGTCATTAGTTACTTTGAACGACTCTATATGAGTTTAAGAAAACTACTAGTATTGCTCATAGTCACGATGCAACACTAGAAATGAAAACATTGATTTAATGTAAGACTGCGGAAGCGAAAAGTTAGATGAAAAGCATGCGGCAAAACAGTCGCCCCAAAAATAAACGATTCAACAATAAATAAAATAAATAATTCCTGAGTTTGAAAATGATAGACTTCAATTGCATGCATGCCTTAGCTTGTGCTTATACCTTAATGACCTGAGAAAACATGCTAAAACGTGTCAACACTAGGTTGGTGAGTTCACAAGTTTCAATGTTTGTAAAGTTTACTAGATAAAACCAATTACAATGTATATCATAGGTAGCTAACCTAATTACATGTTACTAAATCGTTTCAACACCGTAGCTGACGGTTTATGTTTGAACTTACTCCTACCATGACTATCATGATCAATGGTAAATGTTTAGGTCAATGTTACACCCGTTCGACTACCTGTCGTGTTAGCGCGACTAACGCGGGTGGGGCTTGTCAATGCCCAGTAGTACTACTCAAGATTACCTCGCTTTCCCATATATTAAACGGTTCGATAAGTAAGGACTTGCATGATATGTTTGCGCTAAGTACAACAAGTGATATAATTGAAATGTAAAATCTAAATGTTCGTACCCATGTTTTCTCCCCCAAGTTTAAATCATAAGAAAAGGGGCCGTGAAACTCACCTTAGAGTGCGTGCGAAAGAAGGCGAACTTAGAATGATTGACGACTAACTGCCACCTATAAACACCGGTTTATAAGTGTGTGTTTGTGCAAGACGATAGGAACCCTTAGTATCCAAACAATCCCATTGTTTATGTGTTTGAAAAGAGTTTACAAGTGTGACCAAGTTTGACTAAGTTTGACCAAGTTTGACTAAGTTTGACCGAGTTTGACTATGTTTGACCAAGTTTGACTCGACGACCCGTTGGTGACTCAATGTATGAAATATTGTTTGATTAATATAATACTTTCATATTACACACATAATATCATGCAGGTAACACTTAGCAACAATTCCTTATTGTTCTAGTATGCTAGCACAGTTACTACATATAGTAAGTTTCTATATTTAGCAGCTTTCCATAATTAGCATGTTTCCATAAATAGTAAGTTTCTATAAATGGCAGTTATGTTCGAGACTCGTGTTTTCTAGAAACTATCGTTACTAATTATGTTCATAATATGAATCTAATATGTCTTAGATGGTTAAACATGTAACACACACTTTGATCTTTAACATGTTGATCACATTTCAGTTTAGGGTTTCCTTTTATAGTCGGCTAAAGATAACATGCATGGTTTCTAAGATTTAACACATTATAACACGTTATTTCATCATTGTTAACATATAACTATCATAATATACTAACATGCATATCAAACTAGCAAGTTATGGCTACTTTAGTCGATTAAAGTTTCCTTATTTAGCAAGTTTGTAAAACCGGACTAGGTATTCAAAATCTAACTTTACAATTCACTTAAACATGCATCAAGTAACGTATAAATATCATCATATCATCCTAATCATGTCTAACATGCAAGATAGAAAACACAAAAAGTTTCCTTATATAGTAACTCTCTGTTCTAGACATCTAGGGTTTCACCAAATCAACAAAACTAACAACTATCATCATAATACACAATTAATTATCAAAGTTTGCATCTTTATTGAATGGATTCTTGTTTGGATGAAAACTAGGGTTTATCAAAACCATATTTTCGAAAAATATATAAATAAATATACATAAAACCTTACTTGATCCGATAGAAACGAAGATTGATGCTAGGATTGCTCAAGAACACCAACGATTGCAAGAAGGAGGTCGATCTAAGAATGGTTTGAAGATGAAGAGAGGATTTTCGATTTCAAGGGAGGTGGGGGCAGAATAATTTCAAAATTTTGGAGTTATGGGAGTTAGGGTTTTATAATTTCTTTATATATGCACTCCATGGCCCCTCCATGGACTTAAAAATTGATTTATGTGGCTCATGGACTAATTAAATGAATTTAAAACACATTTAATTAAATGTAACTAATTAAAATAGTTTCTAATAAATATTTTTATGAAACTTATTTATAAAAATTACTAAAACAATAAAAGTCACAACGTTCCGCGTAAACGTACGCGATTTCACGAAATTCTACAGTTTACGCATAAAATCACATAACACGTAAAAGCACATAATTTATATTAACTATAAATTATTTATTGTTCGAAATATTATTGTTAATTATCACCAACGTTCGGGGATCGACTCGTGCGATTCGGTAATTCTCCGAATTACCGTTACGTGAGTGTTTGTGCAATAACTGACACAATTAATTAACCTAATTAAATGTCATGCACGTGTGACTACCTGAGATAACTGAGTTTGCAATGAATAATGTTTGAACTAACGAGGTTTGAGTTAACGGAGTTAACCTGAAATTGTCGGATGTCACATCATCCCCTTGTTGAAAGAATTTTCGTCCCGAAAATTAAACGAAGTCGGTAACGTCTGAAACAAAAAGTTTAGGTTTGTCACATCATCCCCTTGTTGAAATAAATTTCGTCTCAAAATTTAGTTAGTACCTTCTGTGTTTGCTATTGACTGTTTGAAAAGGTGAGGATATTTTTTCATCATCTGATCATCTCGTTCCCACGTGAACTCCGGTCCACGCTTCGAGTTCCAGCGAACTCTGACAATAGGTATCTTACTGTGCTTGAGAGTTTTGACCTCTCGGTCCATGATTTCGATTGGTTCCTCAATGAAACGTAGCTGTTCATCAATTTCCAACTCCTCGAGTGGAACTACAAGTGTCTCATCTGATAGGCACTTCTTTAGGTTTGAGACATGAAAGACATTGTACACTCCATTGAGAGTATCCGGTAGGTTAAGTTGGTATGCTACTGGACCGATCCTTTTCACTATCTCGAATGGTCCAACGTAACATGGGTTTAACTTGCCACGTTTCCCGAAACGAATCACACCTTTCCACGGTGAGACCTTTATTAATACTTTGTACGGTACGCTCACTCTGGCCATCTGTTTGAGGATGGTATGCTGTGCTCATATCCAGGCGCGTGCCTAGAGCTTTCTGTAACGATTGCTAGAAACGTGAGGTGAATCGGGCGTCTCTATCGGAAATGATGGAGATTGGTACTCCATGTCGGGATACTACTTCTTTAAGATAGAGGCGAGTTAACTTTTCCATTTTGTCGGTCTCTTTGATAACAAGAAAATGAGCGGATTTGGTTAGGCGATCCACTATCACCCAGATTGTGTCACATCCAGTAGGGGTTCAGGGTAATTTAGTTATGAAATCCATAGAAATCTGTTCCCATTTCCACATCGGGATTTCCGGTTGTTGAAGTAATCCGGGTGGCTTTTGGTACTCCACCTTGACCTTGGAACAAGGCAGGCAATTGCTCACGTAGGTGGCTATGTCGGCTTTCATGTTCGGCCACAAATACAAAACCTTGAGATCGTGATACATCTTGTCGGATCCCGGATGGATAGAGTATCGGGATTTGTGTGCTTCATCCATGACTAGATCTCTTAGGTTTCCATATACTGGTATCCATATTCATTCTGCTAGGTAGCGAATACCATCTGCTTTAACCTGAAGTTGTTTCTCCATACCACGAGTGGATTCCAATGATAAGTTCTCCTCTTTTAAGGCTTCGAGTTGGGCATTGCAGATTTGTTCGGGTAGTCCTGTATGAATAGTGAGTTGTAATGCTCTAACTCGTCGGGGTTTGGTTTCTTTTCTGCTTAGGGCATCGGCCACCACATTAGCTTTGCCCGGATGGTACTTGATGCACAATCATAATCGTTTAATAACTCGATCCAACGACGTTGACGCATGTTCAACTCTTTCTGCTCAAAAATATGCTGAAGACTCTTGTGATCGGTGTAAATGGTGCATTTGGTACCGTACAAGTAATGTCTCCATATCTTGAGTGCAAACACCACGGCTCCTAACTCAAAATCGTGAGTCGTGTAGTTCTTTTCGTGGATTTTTAACTGTCGAGAAGCGTATGCGATAACCTTGTCGCGTTGCATCAATACACAACCGAGACCTTGGATGGAGGCATCGCAATACACCACGAAGTCATCCGTTCCCTCTGGTAGAGACAGGATAGGTGCGCTACATAGTTTCTGCTTCAGTAGCTGGAATGCCGATTTTTGAGCCTCGTTCCAATTATAGGGTTTATCTTTTTGGGTTAAGGCGGTGAGAGGTTGGGCAATCTTTGAGAATCCCTCGATAAAACGACGGTAGTATCCGGCCAATCCTAGAAATTGCCGAACTTCGGTTGGAGTTGTTGGTGCTGCCCAATTCTTGATAGCTTCCACTTTGGCTGGATCGACATGTATTCTTTTCTCATTGATCACATGTCCTAGAAATTGAACCTCGCGAATCCAAAAATCGCATTTGAAAAACTTAGCGTAAAGCTGCTCCTGTTTCAGTAGCTCAAGGATCAAACGCAGATGCTCCTCATGCTCCTCCCGACTCTTTGAGTATATATTAAATTTAAAAACATTCTTCATGATAAAAATTATGATTAAAATGTAAAAACAGTCTTGATGATATATTAAATTTATTTTTCAAAAATTGATAAGTAAGGTCAGAAATTATTACTATCCATAATTAATTTCATATTAAATTCATTTAGTTAATTATATAATAATTACCCATGATTACAATTATATTAAATATAGATGAGAAGGCACCAAAGAGTGACACGTGTTCCTCATTTAATATGAGAGACGGGAAAATAAGGGTGATGAGGCAGTGTCCCAGATTATTTTTATTTATTATAATAGACAGATTAAAAAATTAACAAATAAATTACCATATGGGAGTGACACGTGTCCACAAACTTCGTGCTTACTATTCAAATTGAAAATCGAGAATTTAGGAAACAATTTAAAATTTAAATTAGTTTTATGAATTTGTAAATTATTCATAAATGAAATGAGTATGATAATTTTAAAATTTGAAATAATAAGTTAAAATTTAAAATACTTTCTCTATAAATATGTAAGTTATACATAAATGATAAGTTTTAAAATAGGAAACAAATATTATTACGTAAAATAAAAAGACAAAATAGGTAAACGAAAAATGAGCGGGAATTTTTTTGTGAGAACGACACATATCACCTTTTTTACTCCTTTATTAGTATAGATATAGATATACATGCATCTAATACGCATTCACAAAATAATTAATATATACTAACTTTTTTTTTGTAAAAAGAAAAACTAAAAGATAATAATATAAAGTCTCCTACATAAAAATCCTTGCAAAAAGAAACATGTATTTTTTTCGTATACAAGAGTGCGAAAAAGCCTGCCACGTGGACTCTTTAGGCGAAAATGCCATCATTATAAATATTTCAGTGAAATCGTCGGCGGTCGTACCAATGTCGGCGAAACTACCACCGTGTTCTTAGAAAAGAAAAAAAAAACTGTTCAAGAAAAGCAAAAAATTAGTCCCACCCATCTATCACCAGCGAAACACGGACAGGTTTTAAAATTTTATTTTTTTCATAATTCAAAAAAATCTTATAATTTAAAAAAAAATTTAAAAACCACTTATTACCAGCTTTTTTTGCCTAAAGAAACCACGTGTTTGGTCTCTAAGTTGTCCACTGGCTGACGAACGTGACAGACTTTTTCGTCTAAAGAGTACATGTTTATTTTTCAGTTAAAAGAGTACATATTTATTTCACAAATTTTAAAAGGCTGATTCTAACCGCACACGGAATATTGCTAATTAAATCTGTCGTCGCGCGATACGCCCTCACCCTGAACGTATAGGGTTTAGTCTCTGACACCAGAATGACACGTGTCATTCTCTGTGTCCCATACGATTCGTATTGCCCTATACGCCTCGTATGAGACAGGGCTCAATATTTTTCTTCAAAAGTTGAAAGATTTGGTGTTAAATAATCTTATACGTGGCGTATAGACCTATACGCCACGTATAGGATTATTTAATTAATTATATTTTTTTATAATAATATATTATTTTGTATTTTAGTTTATATAATTTTGTTAATATAAGTTTGTTATCTATTTATAAATTTTATATATTTTATTTTTTTAAACATTTATTATATTTTTACAGTATAATCAAACAAAATATTAAACATTACAAACCAAACAAAATATTAAACATTACAAACCAAACAAAATATTAAACATTACAACCAAACAAGTAAACTAAACATTATATACATTACATCATAAAATTAAATATATACATCAAAATGTTTTACATACATAACAACGAAATAAACAAAATACAAATAAAAGAACTAAACATAATCGGCTCCGGCGTCACCCTGACCTGCCCCGCCCTCACCCTGAACGGGGTCGTCCGAATAATGACGTGGCGGTGGTAGTGGGGGTGGCTCGATGCCGGCGGCTCGTGACTGATTCACGAGCTGTCCAACCGCCCACGTCATCAGGTCCTCCATGCGATCGAGTTGACGACCCTGTCGCCGTGAGTCGGCAACAAGGCCATCAAGCAATGCCTGGGTAGCCCTATCCAGCCTAACAGACCGACGTACGTGTCGGGGATGATGTGGCGGATGCACGTGGACCTGCTCGACGTGTGGCGGCTCGTCCTCAATCGCCATACCCTGCAGCGGCTGAGGCATAGGCGGGTCCCCCTGTCCAGGCATCTGAGGCAACGGCACCGGGACCCAAACTTGGTCCTGGACGGCCCCTACGAACCGAAGGCCCTGCGAGAATCGGTGCGTGATGCGCATGCCGCTCGCCGTGCGACGATCTAATCGGACAGGGGGAATGGCCGGTAACATCTGAGGCTCATTGTGGCCAAATGGTATGACCGACCGCATGATATGCGTGATGAATGCACCGCCATATAAAAGTCCGCGCCTCTGTCGCATATAGGCTGAAGCAAAATAAAGCGCCATGCTCGTGGACAGGTCGCACCGCCTCCCAGTAAGCAGGCAGAAAAGGAAGAAAATATCTCTATCAGTGCACCACTCACGGCTTTTCAGACGCGGTGCGATCGACGTCGAAATAAGCCGGTGCAAATATCTATACAAAGGGTCTCTAATACCCGAGACCCTCCCCTTGGTACCCAACCAAGGACTATCTGAAATCAAGCCCCAAAAAACAAGGAGTTCCTCCATGTCAACCTCCGTCACCGCCTCGGTGAATAGCGACGAGACCGTCTCAGGCTCGTAGTACAAGCCCGTCGTGACGGCCCACTGACGGAGAGTCTGACGGTAAACGACCCCAAAAATAGAAAAAGAAATACGATCCGGATCCTCAATATCCGGCGTCTCCCCGGGTAGAGGCTGCAGCCCAGTCTCTAAATAGATAAACGTCGAAAGAAACTCGACGACAAGCTCTCGGTATGTCTCCTCAAAAGAAAGGTCAAAAAGACGCGACCATGGCGTGTCCTCACCGATGATGGCCCTAGCTCGCTCGGCCTCATGCACCTCCTCGAGGAGGGCCCAATCCACCGCCGTACCCGGACCCTTCTGCACCTCCCGGAGCTTCTGGCACCGGGAATAAGCCTCTGTATCGGGCGGAAAATCTAGAAAAGGATAGTGCGCAAAATCGTCTAGCTGATCCATCTGAATATCATCATCATAATCCGCCATATCTGATAATAATTAATTGTTTTTAATATTTTAATTTAAATAATAAATAATAATAATATATTGTTTAAATTTTAAATAATAAATAATAATAATATTTTTTAAATAATAATAAATAATAATAATAATATATTGTATTTATTTTAAATAATAAATAATAATAATAATAATAATAATAATATTAATATATTGTTTTTATTATATTTTCTTTAATTGAATTAATTTATATAATTAAAAAAATTTTAAATTAAAAACCTATACGCCACGTATAGGCTTATACGTGGCGTATAGGCGGTTGCCGGGTAAACAAAGCCATACGCAGGCTAAATAGGCCATACGCGGGCGAGTTGCCGGGTAAACCAAGCCATACGCGACCAAACTAGGCCATACGCAGACATGTGACCGGGTAAACTGAGCCATACGCAGCGTATAGGCTTATACGTGGCGTATGGCTTCATCTTCTTCCTTAGATCAATCCAGAATAACTATACGCCACGTATGGTCCTGTACGTGGCGTATAGTTCTTAATTTCAAACCTAAAAATCGCTAATCTACCCAGTTTTATCCGCTAATATTCAATAAAAACCTAATATTAATGATCGTGGGTTAAGACACGTACCTTTTCAAAGTTTTTTTGATGCCACAATCCAAATCAACGAGCGTTTTATAAGCGGGTCGCGTATGGCTTTGTGTTTGTTTTTTTGGTTCGTTTGGTACAATACGGGGCCAAAACCAGATAAATCAAATGTATATACGCCACGTATAGCGCAATACGTAGCGTATAGAATACCAAAGGTTAGGGAAGATACGCCACGTATTGATCTATACGTGGCGTATAGAAATTTGAATTTTGAAAAAAATTGAATTTTGAAACATTTGAATTAAAATTAATTATTATTATATTTAATTAACATTATAATTAGTTATAATTAAATAAAAATATTTAAAATGACAATAAAATTAATTTAAAAAGAATTACAATACAATTTTAAACAAATATCATCCGAGATTCGTGAAATATTGTGGAAAACTAGATCTATTAGTGGCCATTTTTTTCTTAAATCGTTCTATACGATCATTGTATATATTTTCCCATTTTACTGCATCATCATTTCGGTGCAAATTCCAAAGTGCATTCGGCGTAGGAATCGGAAATTCTCCGTCTAACTTGACGTGGATGAAATGAGCATTTTTGACGTGAACTAACGATAAGACTTGATGTTGAGCGTGAACGTTAGGACCAAACCACAATGGAAAAAATGTTTGATTACCGTTGATGCTTAAAAGATGAACAATCACCCCAAATCTTTGAGCAATTAGGAGTCCTGTGTATGGCATCGACATCCAACGACTAACTGGTGCGGTTTTCACATCCTGCCAATCTATTGTGTGACGTAGCTTATCATACTCTTGAAAGGCGACTCTGTCAAAAACAGTTCTCCACCATTCCTCTTTATTGTCCATCTCATGTAGAAGTTGTTGTCGGACAAAGAGCCACCGGTTTTCATTTAACCCTAAGCCCAAAGCTACCGATCGAAAACCACAGTTACCGTCGGGTTTTACATCCTGTATATGTGAAATGTACGGATAAAATAAAGAGGGTATCGAATCCTTAAAACATTTTATATTGTTAACCGCATCATTCCCCGTAATCAATGGAAACCCAAGATGGGCGTTATCATCTTGCGTTTGCTTTCCTTTACCCTTAGTTGAACGACTGTGTTGAAAGACCGAACTCGCTTGTATAGAGTCTTGTGACGCAATATACGAGCTGTGTCTCGCAGGGTCACATTTGCTTTGTTGGGATCCTGTGAATGAGTTGTTTCTCGCGACATCCTGTTTCCTTTGTTGTTGCTTTTTCAAAGTTGGACGACCGCGAGTATCTTCTTGTACCATAGGCGCTTTCTTGTTACTTTTGCTCGAAAAGACAACCCCTGCAATTCTCAACAGCATACTTCTTTTGACCTGATCGGGTTGTGACATAATTTTGTTTCTCACTTGACCCAGTACCTTATCCACGTCTACATTTTCATCATCGACAAACGACGGTTTTAAATCAAGTTTCCTCCAGAAGACGTCCACTGCATCTAGAGGGATTATGCCACCTGTATAATAATAATAATAATATATTGTTTAAATTTTAAATAATAAATAATAATAATATTTTTTTTTAAATAATAATAATAATAATAATATATTGTATTTATTTTAAATAATAATAAATAATAATAATAATAATATTAATATATTGTTTTTATTATATTTTTTTTAATTGAATTAATTTATAATAATAATAATTAAATAGTCATAACAGTTTACCTGTAGCTTCGATATTTGCTAGACGACAAGCACACGGCAACCCACAACTACTGAAAAGTTGGCACCCACACGTTGCATTTTGTTTCCATATATTTGATAACTTGTACCACTCATTTTCTATCAAATCTAGAGCTTTATGTGAAACTTTACCGTGCAGGATATCAAACAATTGAATAGCTATGTGGCTGTCCATTTTCCTTATGATGCTTGTTCCAAACCCAAACTGTAAGTGATAATACTGATCTGATACAATTTTATCAACAAACCCAACAAGTCTATCTAGCGAGCTGTTAGCGTTTCTAAGATAGCTCTTTAAGAGCGAATGCTGGCTCTCGACTCGGTTCGTTGTATGTTGACCAAAATTGAGGTTTTTGTTGGACCACGCGGATACAAACTTTTCTTTATACGGGTCCAGCCAATTTTTAGTCACATAATCAATAACTCCTGGAAAAATATTTAATATTGAATAAATATTTAAATACTGAAAATATTAAATATTTAATATTTAAAACTTACTTCCTCGTTTGGCTGCGTACAGACGTTCGTAAAGTCGGTTGAAGTTGTACTGGTATATATCTGGCGTGGGAGACTCACATAATACCGACCATGAATACTTGAAATTTTTCCAGTCTTCGTCTGTAAATGATGCCCTGCAATGTTTTGCGATATTCTCGTGTATGTGCCACCGACATAGGTTCTTGGAACAGCTCGGAAATATTTTATCACACGGGTTCATAAGAGCTTTGTCCCTGTCTGTTACTATCACACGCGGCTCCATACACTTTTGCAATATTGCTTTTATTTGAAGTAACACCCAGACGAAGTTTTCCTCCCGTTCTTTTGATATAAATGCATGAGCGACGCAAAACGACTGGTGTGTGGAGGTCACACCGACCACTTGGACAAATGGAAGTTTGTACATGTTTGTTTTGTATGTCGCGTCGATCATCAACACGTGCGGGAATGCACGCCACATCTCGTACGATTTCGGATGAACAAAGAATATCTCCTCCACACTATTTGTGGCAGGATCTTCTCGAGTATAGTAGACGTATTTTTTTTGAAGAAAGCAGGTTTTCCAGAATCTGTATTGGAGTTTCACCGACTCTCGTTTCGTTTTTTATCTTTTGTATTGCATTATAAATGTCTTTTTTAATGCAACTACTCTCTGGGTTTTGTTCCCTTATAGTTGCTAGAATGTTTCGTGGCAACATGTTTTGCGAATACAACTTCCCCACCAAAAGTTGTTCCGACTGAGACAGTCTCCTTGCAAACGAGTGTGCCTCAAGATGTTGACTAGGATCATGGTTATGACTGTCATCCTTCACCGTTAATTTCCAATCACCAGTATTTTCTTGGTACTCTCCTTCCAATTTAAAGGGACAACCAATTTTCTTGCTACCGGCACGTCTAACCGTGGCAGTAGACGCACGTTCGCCGTGACGGTCACACACAAGCCACACCTTGATAAACGGTTCCGTCGGATCGTCGCCTTTTCTCCTCGATCGTCGGGTGACAATGACGTAACCATTGTCACGTCCTCTCGAGATAGCCCAATCAACCAACTGTTCACGAGACTGAAAATTCTGGTTAGTTTTATAAGACATATTTTGATTATTTTGTTCTTCGTCTTCGGAGTCATCGGTTTGTTGTGTCGGGTAAGAGACTTCATCGTATACGTATTCGTTCGTGGGTTGTGTAAGGTAAGACGGTTCACCGTATACGAACTCGGGATTGCTTAGTGGCTCGTTTAAATCTGGAAGCCTTACCCGTTGATGAGAATAAACGTTGGACGAGACCTCCTCCTGGTTCACCTCTTGAACGCCAAAACTTTGCGGATTGTTTTCCACCGACTCGTTAGAATATACCTGAAAACCGTAGTTACCATCCCACCACCAAGACATGTTTACAATTTTTGAATTTTGAAAGCATACGTTCGGTTCGAATGAGAATTCTGCATGGTTAAATACACAAAATTTGGGCCCTATACGCATCGTATAGCCCAATACGATGCGTATAAGGTACGATGTGATGGGTTTAGTGGCAGAAGGAATCTTTATCCTAAACTGCATCGTATTGACCTATACGATGCGTATACGAGGTTTGAATGACAGGTTGTAAGAGAATGTCGGGCACGGGAATTTGTGAAGGGCTATACGCATCGTATTGCCCTATACGATGCGTATATGGCCAAGTCCGATTAGCATTCTCCGTGTGTGGTTAATAGTCCCCTTTTAAAAATGAGTGTCTATTTTAGTTTATTATATTCTACTAAAATATTTTTTTTAAACCTGATATGGAATTGGTTCTCAACATACTTCTCAGACTCTTAAATCTCTCATCTCTATAAATCAAACAAATGAAAGAAACTACAAAAATGGATCCGTGGCGCAATGGTAGCGCGTCTGACTCCAGATCAGAAGGTTGCGTGTTCGATTCACGTCGGGTTCATATTTTTTTAAATCTTATAATCTTTTGCTGAATAAATCATATTAATAAACATATATAATATTGCATTGTCACCATCTAATATGGTAATGAGTTTACTTAATTAATCAATTATTATGCTTATTTACATTTAAAGTTCACAAACTAATTTGATGCCAAAAAAACAAAATGCGAACATTTTCTTTATAGATGAAGCGAATTTTAGAAGACAAAAATGTCCATGTCGCTTCATTTTCTCATTCCACTCAGACAAACAAATTAAACAAACATAAGATTGCATGTCTGATTCGTGTCGGGTTCAGTTCCCTTAGACCTTCTGGTAAATATTCCTCGTATAAATGCTTGTTTTGGCATACAAAACTTTAGCACGAGAAATGAACCTTGGTACAAGAGTAATATATAATTTGTATGAATAAGCGTACAACCAGCATAAACTAATAATATTATGTTAATAATGTGACGGCCAATATACTCCTTCCCTTGAACAAGGTAGAGGAGTTGGATGTGCAATGTAGGTTGGGAATTCTTGTCCGGGCATCGATACCGATAAATCTGACGCATTCTCCACTTGTACCTATCACAAATGTGTTGCTTTAATGACTTGTACCATACCTAGATTCAAAACAATACAACTTTGCATTTCGCCAAGTGACTTACATGTGGTTGTGAGTCCGCGATCTTGTGCATTGGTCTTGGGTCATCGGGCGGGTGGCTAGCTTGTTGAATAGCAAAGTGAAATGAAGCATTTGGTTTGAAGAAGTGTTCAATGATCGCCAAAACTATGAACATGGATATTAAGATCACGGTTGCAAGAAATCCAAGAGAAATCGAGGAACCATAGGACTTCCACAAGCCTTCACCAACACTTATCGATGGAGTCTTGTGCAAGTTAACGTAGTTCGAACTTTTAGTATCGAACTCGTCCATGGTTGGGTCAAACTTCTCTTTTGAGAGAGCGAGGGTGTGTGTGGTTTGTTATAGAGTAACACTGTGTTTACTTATATATTGGATTGGATGCTTAACTTCACTATGAATAACCATACAAAAAGTACACATCTTTACCTTTTAAGATATAAACTATTATTACATCAGATTTGGCTAAAATAATATATATATATATATATATATTATTTTCTATTCTAGATTACTTAAAAAAGAATACAAGTTTCTTTATGAGTCAATTGGATTTTCATTTTCAGATAGGCCTGTAAATGAACTGAACGAATACGAGGGTTTGTTCGTGTTCATTCGTTTAACTTTAACCGAACAAATGAACGAACATGAACACTTAAACAAACGGATTTTCTTATTCGTGTCCGTTCATTAAGAAATTGAATGTGTTCGCTTTCGTTTGTGTTAGTTCATTATTATTCTAAATGAACGGTTCACAAATATAAACAAATGAACATAAATGAACATAAACGAACACAAATTAAAAATAAATGTGAGTATCTAAGTTGAAGTTTAAAATATTATCCTTACATCCAATATTTCAAAATTAAATAAAGATATCAAATTGATTTTATATTAGTCTTATAAAAATCAAATTGATTTTAAATTAATATTAGTAAAATTTGATTGATATTTAAACGAACATAAGTGAACGAATATAAACGAACGTAAATGAACGAACATAAACGAACGTTTACGAACGAGACATGTGTTCATGTTCGTTCTTTTAATTAAATGAACAAAAAATTGTGTTCATGTTCGTTCATTAAATAAACGAACTTCCCGTCGAACGATTCACGAACAGTTCACTGAACGTTCAGTTCACCTAACAATAATCAAATTTGTTCAATGCTTCATTAAAATCGCTAACACCTTTTCTATCTATAAAACCACCCAAGTTTCAATATCGTTTTATTGTTGTGAACTTTTTTTATAAATGCTAACCTTTTTAAAATTAAATGACCTAAGCAATAAATATATATATATATATATATGAAACTTTGTTACCTTTTAGTGATAATCTTTTTCAATTTTAACCTGATCTGTTAGATAATTGTAAAGAAAAATATTCACTAAAATAATAAACAAGTTTTCTATTTGTTCAATTTAAGTTTACTTAAAAAAAAACAATGGTAATCAAGTTTCATATATCTTCATTTAAGTCAACTTTTAAAATTTATAATTTTTATAAAAAAAAATTCACAACTATGAAATAATAACGAAACTTGATTGATTTTTATAATTATAAAAAATATAAATAACTATACTGGAATAATATTAAAATTTGGTTATTATTTTATGTTATGAAGTATGTTTTACTAAAAAGATGTTTTAGATGTTGATTAATAAATAATGATGAAATAAGTAAGGCTTTTGAATGTGGAGAACCACAAGAAGAGTATCCAATTGGTTCTTTTTAAAAGCAATACAATCCTCCCTTTTTTTTCATTTAACAATGAGGATGGCTATTTCTACTTTGGGTCGACCCGGACCCGGACCCGGACCCGGTTATTGGATTTGATTCTTAAGTTATATTTCAACGATCCGGATTTTGACAAGTCACATGAAAGAATGATTTAAATAACATAAATTTTGAACCCATTAAAAAAGCATTATGATCCGACCCGCCCCGACCTTATAAACATGATTGAGAAATTAAAAGGAAGATGGGTACATAATCATCCCACTAATACAAGTGAAAGCTGCCATAAAGACACAAAGTTAAGGCTGCTCCAATAACACCAACATTTTAGTTATTAATTATTTCTTCTTTTAAATAAAAAATAGTATTTTCTTTTAATTTCTATTTCTAATTTCCATGACATGTGATCAAATGAAGTGTGATGATGAGAGAGAATATGTTACGGACAAATGTAATTATTAATTATTCTTGTTAAAAGTAATTAGGTATAAAAGTTAGAAGATATAATATTATAATTTCAAATTAATATGGCAATTCTTATTTTTGGTTTGTAAGCCAAATATGATATTACATTGAAATTTACTTAATTTATTATTTGAATTGAATTATTTTTTTTTTAATTGATAACTTAAATATGATTGTATAGAATTTATTTAATTAATTTGAATTAATAAATTGATTTATTAGATACAATAGATAAAAGAAGAATAACTTAAATAAATGACGTAACGAGGTAAATGATGCTACGTAAGGAGTAGGGTGTCAATCATATCAGATTGACAGGTTTTGAGTTTGCAGGTTCAATTATTCAATCCGAATACGATCCATATAATTAAACCCTCACACATCCTTTTATTAATCAGGTTAGATATGAGAATGTATGACCTACTATTTTCATGTCATGTACGTGTCGTGTTCCGAGTCGTATCTGAAATTGCCACATCTAGTAAAGAGTAGGGTTGAGTGCTGAACCGGATGACAAGACTATAACCGAACCTTCAATGGACCAAATATAGTTCTAACGATCGGTCTTGGGACATATAAATAGAGGCAAATTGATTATTGATTTATAAAAACATCAATGATCATGTAAATACTCAAATACAAACACAAATAAGATGAAATAAAATAAGTTTAGTAGTTTAGGACCACTTCACCCTGTTTTGTAAATACTATCGCAAATTTTTAATAAAGTTATTTAAAGAAGGGCTTTTGTTTGTTTTCACCATGTTTTGTATATAAATATTTAATTTTGTATGCCGGTAACACGCAAATAGACAAATAGTTATCGTCTATATTATGTTATTGGTTTATTACATGAGTTCATTCTTATTATATTGAGGGTTTCATATGTAAATGCGATTAATTAAGTTAGGTTGATAATAAAGGAAGTTATCATATTACCTGAATGAACCCTAAAATACCCGAATGGATTGCGACGGTGTTCCTGAATGACCCCTTGAACCATCTAACAACCTGAAACTATCACACACGGCTTTATCCACGGGTTCTTGTTTCGATTCAATTTGTGGTTTTCAAATCATAGTTCAAAAATTCAATCCCTTTGTGCAATACTGAATAGTCTAGAAAATGCATATTCAACCAAAAACAAATCAAGTAGAAAGGGAAAAATCCACAAGTCTCATATCAAAAACTCCCAAATCCTCAAAAAGAAAAACAAATTGCATACCAAAGCATCATAAGAAACACTAGGCTGTAAAAATGCGAGTTGAAGTTTGAATCCTTAAGCTTTTGTTCGTCCATAGAACTTCGATTTTTCATCAGCAGTCTGGAAACGCCCATGACCAAATTTAGAAGAGGTGTCGATAAACTTCAGTTTGATCTCCTCCAGAGCAAGCCGAGAAGTCTGGTTCAACAAAGACTGTCTCAGAGTCACCACGCGCTTCTTCGGTCCCACGCAGCACCCCTTTATCATCAAAAAATCATCTTTCACTACACCATAGTGTGGAAAACCTCCCATTGGGGTTATATCCTTCTCAGTCCTATAGGTTAAAAGAAATCAACCTTTAGAGCGCAATTATGCTGTTTTAGATAAACAAAAACAAAAAATAAACTGTTATTATAGTAAAACCTGTCGAATTCAGTGATTGCCGAATGAGATTCTTGACCGGCTTTCCCCAGCTTGTAAATCTTCTTATTCATCTCTGTTCGGTGATGATACCCGTTCTGACCAGCTCGTGCAACAGTGAAGGAAACCCTAGCCGGATGCCAGGCACCAATGCAAGCAACCTTACGAAGCCCACGATGGGTCTTGCGAGGCAGACGGGTCACACCCCAACGGGTCACAACACCTTCATAACCCTTACCCTTGGTGACACCTATGATGTCAATCATTTCATCTTTTTGGAAAACAGCGTCAATTGGGATCTGCTTCCCAAAGAAACCGTAGCCAAAATCAACTTTCTGTGCCACGTCACCACCATTCACCTGAATCTCCATCAAATGAGCCTTCTTCTGCTTCAGACCCTTCATCTTTCGGATCTGAAAATAATAAAAAAAAACAAATAATCAATAACATTTGGCCCGGCCCAAGATACCAACCAGCCCGTTTGCAAGCCCGAGTAAATGAAATACCTGTGTGTGCGCCAGAACACGGATGACATTGCAGTACTTTTTCATCTTTTCCAACTGTGATTTAATTTCCTTCTTGCCCGACTCGTTTTCATACTTCAATGAGTATTTTGTAAAAGCTTTCTTCTTTGACTTACACCAGTTCTTGTAGAACCTCCTTTTAACATCCTCACTGAGATGTTGGGCCCAAACGGTGCTCAGACTGCGAAGCCCACGTGGGGTCTTCACATAACCCACCAGCCCAACAACCACCATTGGTGGTGTCTCGATGATTGTCACCGCTTCACATGTTTCTTTCTTGTGGAGTTCTGAAGAAAAAATAAATAAAACATTAAGCTATTATTATTATATAAAACAAAAAAAAACTAAAGGGTTTCTTAAATAAAAAGAAAAAAACATGTGACAGAATTGAAATTAACTAACTTGATCCAGGTTTTTCAACTTCTCTAACAATATGGGTCATCCCAGCTTTGTAACCCAAGAAGGCAGTTAGTCTGCAAGGCTTAGTAGGATTATCTTTGGGGAACGCTTTCACTGCAAAACCAAAATGACTACACCATAAGCTATGAAAGTGAGCATGCATGAATAACTACAACCTACATAACATAAATAGAACATGACATTAATTGATTGAAATATAAATCTAAAAATTATTGGTTAAAACAGCCTACTAATCAAAAGAGTTTTACCATTTTTAGAAACTAAAGTACCACCTTTTGAGCCCAAAAAATAAGTATAAGCAATTGGACTTACTAGAGAGAAAGTAGATATGAAGTATATTTAAATGATCAATGTCTTGGATAAATAACAATGAAAAAAATGTTAAAGCAAAAAACAAGAATGACAAACAAATAGATCCGCGAAATTAAACCTTTTCCTCTGTGACGTGCAGCCCTTTTCCGAGGAAGAAACCCCAGTGAGCCATGTCTTGGGTGCTCGAATTTGCGATGAGACATGGTACCTAGCTTGTCTTATATCTGCAAACTTATAAACTTCATTCCAAAATAATTCCAAATATAAAATGCATCAGTAGAAAATCATAAAAGTCAGACTATGTGTACATGATAAACTATCTGTTACCGACCATGTTAATGGTCCTTTTGAACAGAGTAGACTACACCATAATTGTCAATAGTGAATAGCGGTAAATAGAGATAAGCTACCTATATGCTAACGGTAGTGATGAAATTGCGCCCACTATTTCATGTTTAGCGGTAAAGTAGTAGAAAATTTGATGAAATAAAAACCCTAAAGTAGTCAACTATTGTATTTGTAGCAATTAAAATCAACAAAAAAAAAACAGTCACACCACCAAAATAGCTAAAATACGCTATCACTGATCATCTGAAATAAAAACCCTAAATCGCTATTCGCTATTGCTATTTATATTAAATAAAATCGTTATTTTCACACTATTATATAGCGGGATTAGGCCGCTTCGCTACGTAGTGCGCTATAGCCGCTATTGACAACTATGGACTACACAAGTAAACAACGGTGTAGATGATAACCTGAACTACAGTTTTCAAAAACAGTTTAGCTTTAACCATGTTAATGGTCCCACATTATTGGTTTATATATCCATATGTATGTATATATATATATACATATATATATATATATGGGTGTGGGTGTGTGTTTGTAATAATCAATGAAGTTATATTATACATTTATACATATATATACATAACTACATCTATTAGTTTTAAAAACCATGATTCGCAGAAAAGCGAGAGGGTACCGAGCCGAGGCACAAAGCGCACCGCTTTTCTTACGCGAGGCGCAAGGTGTTTATATCTTTACATATAGATTTTTGTATTTCCTATATGTTTTTCGCATCACATACCTAAAATTCAGATATGAACAAGCTATATATATGGTTTAATATATAAATTACATATACGTACAACCTAAAGAAGCACAAAATCTCTATGATACACTCAATGTACAACTAACCAAGCCATAGGTACAACAAATAAAACTCAAGAAACAAAAGAAGAAGAAAAAATAAACAAATTAGAAAATGTTTAGGATGAAAATGTAATTTAGTTAAAAGAAAAAATATAAGAAATAAAGGGACATAAATTGTTGGTCGCTTGTAATCCCTAAAGTGTTTCTCTAGGAGAAACCCCTTTATCCTTTGGGATAGAGGTAAGGTGTACCCTCATCTCACCCTCCCATTAGACCCTACTGGGGGTAGGGTTTTACAGGGTATATTTTTTTGTAAAACCTAAAGTCCTACATTGTCGTCGCTTAAATTTCTCTCATAGATGTGTCTCCATCTCCCGTCAAGATATCGACCCGTAGAATAAGCCACAAATCGACCGCCTCTCCTCTTTGAAAAAGCTCTCTAGGCGCACGAGGTCTCCTCATGCCGCGCTTTATTAAACCAAGACACTTATACATAAACATTTAATCAAAATAGCAAGTCTGAAAAAAATCAACAATAATAGTATAGCTTTAGTGATGATATACACACACTAACAAAAATACATATTTTCCATATATACAACTTAGAACTATTGTCATGATTCATGAACTAATGCAGAATTCCATTAGACAGACAAACATAAAAGGTATTAAAGTAAAAATATACATGAAAGCATACACATACATAAAACATACATACATACACATATAAATTATTTGGATTATCAAAGAAAGAAAAGACAGTTGACTTGCGGCACATGGTGATAACCACACTGTGTAACAATGAAAAAATGCTCCCATACCAAAGGCCTATGGCAAAGTAGATATGCCAATTCTCAGGCTCATTAGTGTTTCTTACCAAAACCACAATGTGATTTGGCAGATAAGCCCTTTGAGACTCAAGCCTTGATTACTTTAACAATTTAGGAGACCATTTCATCCACCATACATATGTGGGCACAACCAGCATGCTAACAAGATCAAGCTCTCTTTTCATCTTACAAAAATTAAATTACAAAAATAAATGTAAATAAAATAAAAAAAACAAAAGTAGATTAAATATCACTAAAAATGAAGGAATCTACATATATTTCACAAAAAATCTCAATAAACTACGTTTATTAAAATCAAAAATTTTAAAAATAAAAATGCCTACAAACTAATGTAAAATTAATACATATTAACAGCTAGTTATAAAAGAAAAAAATTGTATAATTACAAATAAAACAGTGTAAGATAGCTATGAAACATACAAGGAGGTAAAATAAATAAAAAAAGCACATTTAAATCTTATCAATAATCTTAAAAACACCAGATTCAAATCATTATTATTTCATTTTTCTGATTGAATACAAAAAAACAAATAAATATTAGACTTTTAGCATAAAAAACTACGAATATAAACACATATTTTATTGGTGAAATATGATAGAAACAATCTTGCAGTGTAAAAACCAGAACATTATCGATCAAAGTTGAATCTAAAACTAATAGTTTCGATATGTTAAGTAATCATAAACAGGATCGATTGTGGAATATGAAGTATAATCGAATTAATCATCTGCACGCACATGAATTCCCTTTCGAAAAACAAATCAGTATACATATGAGAACAAACAGAAGATCAGTAATTAGAAGAATCAGACAGCCATACCTCGAAGCCAAATTGAGCAAGAAGAAACGCGCAGATAGTGTGGTTAGGGTTTCATCGGCTTCTATATTACAATGGAGATGATTATTCACCGTCCGATCAAGTTGACTAGCACTTTTAGGGTTTGAAGTTGGGCCACACGTCTACTATGGAGGGTTTGGGCCTTTGGAAGTTCGAAGCAGGATTCAAGTTAGCTCAACCGTTATGTTTGTTATTTACTTTAATTTATTATTTTTTTTAAGGGTAAATACCATAAAAAAACAACATATTATACTTTCTTTTTTTTCTCAAAAAAATAATGAATTTTTCAGTCGATTTCCTTTGCCTTACTTCTGCCGATTAATTTGCTAGAGTATATCGTTGTCGAGTGATTTTTATGAGAAAAATAAAAAAGTATGTTGATTTTTTATATGTATAAATTTGTTGATAGACTTTTGTGATAAAAAAAAAAGATAGTATATTGGTTTTTTATGTGTAAAAAGTTATTGAATAACTTTTGTGAGAAAAAATAGAAAATATGTTGGTTTTTTACGGTATTTACCGTTTTGTTAAAGAAGGACTAATTCGAACTATCTGGAGCAACTCATTATGAAGTCCAAGAATTTTGGCTCGTACTTCATATATGATATTCTCCAAACCTTGCATCTGGCTGACTAATTCTTCCTGGGTCTTCGTGAAGTGGTCTTGCTGGGTCAAAATGGTTTTGAGAACGTTGTTCTGAGCAACAGCGTTTTGACTTTGTCAGTTTAATGTGGCTTCTGCAGCAGTGGTTTGGTTTGTAGCGCCTGCAGAGCTCATGACAGTTGAAGATTGGATCTTCAAACTGTGTTTGGTTCTTTGTTGGGTGTTCTCAAACGGGGTTAAAGCAGTGAACTCTGCTTGGTAACTTGGAGATGACGGTGATGGATGAAGACAAAGCATTCCTTTAGAATTAACAAAGATATATGACACAACAAAGGTTATTATTTAAAAAAAAATAGCATATAGTGTTTTTTCATTTATAAATGTATTGTTAGGAAGAAAACTAAGTAAAAATGTTTGATATGGTTCAAATTATACATATTCTATAAATTAATTTACTTGAAATGGAAGACGTTTCATTGAATATGATACTTATTGTGTCATATTTTTATATGTGGTTATGAATTTTCACAAAACAACAAAATAAAAAATGAGAGTTTAAGAGAAAATTTGAATGAAAATAACAATCACATGGTTGAGAGTTAATAAACATATGAGTGTTTAATCAAATTTAAGGATAAAATGGTAAACGAAACCTCGTTACAGTTATCTTAAGATAAATATTAGACAATAAAATTAATAAACTTAACCACTCGTCCATTATGATTATAATATGATCAGTTATCATGAGTAATGGGAAATGATGGCGTGAGTAGGTGCGTTGACCTGGTCAGACGCACGAAACAGATAGTGCATGAAGCAAACAAATGTAGCTAGCTCCGGCAGTCGAATGATGGCGTGGCACAAAAGTATCTTCTAATAGTGATGTGTAGAGCATCTTGCTCAGTTAAAATTCTTAGACAAAACACCATAATCTATGTCATTAATAACCTGGCAAAAGAGATTTGTCTCAATAGTGGACTTGAGCTACTCATACCAAAGAGGTAAAGAAGATACAAACATGATAGAAAGAAAGAGAGAGGTTAACTAAAGAAGACATGTAGTAAATGACCAAGCCTAGCTTGGGCATGAACTCTCCATTATATAAGGGTGCCTTAGACACCCCATATATTCATTCAATCCATTGACATTCTAACCCAATACTCTCAACACTTTCTACCTATTGTCACTTCCAAAGAATAGCTAACTTATTCTCACACTAAAGGTTAATCATAGGAGGTCCCCTCTTACGATGAGACTAACGATACTTTCATCTTAGCAGGAACAATCCAGTTGGTTACACCAGTGAATGTACAACCCCTCTCTTGACCAATATTTGTTGTAGCAACATGTAGGTGCCCACGTGAGGTTGCGCTATTTGGAACAGATAAAACTTTTGTAGTTTAGCTCCTTCTGTTCCTAAGTCCTTTCGATGTCAGGAGATGACGTTCCTATGGAAGTTACTTCTACACCTCCTATTCATGCTACACAACATGTGTCCAACCATACCTCACTGGACAGAGCAGGTTAAGATTCTCCAAGGATAGACGGACCTCCCGTCGAATCGTTGCAAAACAACCTTTAGTTTCATACACCATCTCTTTCCAAAATAGCAAGCGTGTGACCTAGAACAGACACTTTACTAAATGTTGAAAGGATGGACATAACTCCCGAAGGAGTGAGAAATAACTTTCTCCAACTAAGGCGTCAATGGCGCCAAAAACTTAATATGTGCGTGTTAGTAATAAGATTTTTAGGGATATATTTTAACACAGTTATCAGGTTTTAAATTTTATAAAATGATTAATACTTTAACTAACTACACACAATAGGCAAGTGCACATATTGCAGCGTAATATAGTTTAAGTAAGAACCAAGTATCGAACCAATTGACACTGTTGCTTTTAATACTCAACTGTTGTTATTGTTTAGTCTAATAATAAAGATAGTGATTTTTAAAATATAAAAACAAGTGAGGGAACAAAACAAGACATAGTATTGAGAGATAATCAGAGCAACGACATATCTCTTGGGCTAGAATCCAGTTAGTAGAAAATCGAAATTTAAGAAATTGGTCAATGGTGTGGTCAAAATTAGCAAAGGGGTGATCGGCTCCTTGGTCGGGTTACCGTTCTTGATGACCGTTAGAAGGCTAACAGGCTCCCGCAAATCCTAACGATTCCTTGGATCATTATTCAGACTAAGATTATCCTTTTAACATGGCTCCCAGGTAAGGTTACCACACTGTATGAATCATTGGAAAGTTGGAATGCGCAACCACCTCAAAATCCATTCCATGAAGAATTAAGATTACTTAAATTTACTAGATTATGTTTTTAATGATGAAATGTAAGGGCTCCCAAGTATGGTTACCACGACCCTCAATCTATTGAAAAACTAGAATGATAAAACTCGTTAGCCACCGCAAGACCGGAATAAAGACATATCGACTACATCATACTTTACATAAATATGTCTTCCACTTTAAGCTTGAAACCCCATGGCTCCCGCTAGAAGTCCTCTGCGAGCCAAAAACAAGATAATAGAAGAAATACCGACACAAAACATAAGGTTTAGCTAAAACTGAAAATACTTTGCTTGAGTTACCAATCCCAACCAACAAACGTATAAATCTTTACTATCTGGGTCTAGTATAATATCAAAGACTTGTATAAAGACGTACAACTTTGAATGAATGTTTAAACAACATGTATTGCCTAAGACACCTACAAGATTTAAGACTTTACTGACTTAAAATCAAGAACTCACATCCATAAAGGATTATCATAGTCAAGAATAACAAATGAACATAAACATACCATTTTATTAAATCAAAATATTAATTTACACCAAGTTTTACCTTCACCCAAGTAATACAAGAAGACTAGCCACTAGTGGCTATACAAATGAATACACAAACACTTGTGATATATAGATAATGATATGAAAACAAGTAATCAAACCAAAAACAAATGTAGTGATTATGAAATGCTTCTTCATCTTGGGTGAAATGACTAAATCTCTCTCTATGTGTGTGTGTGTGTGTGTGTATTTCTCATGGAAGAGACTTGTGGTAACTCTCCCCAAATGTTGCATGTGAAATGTGAGGGATTGAGCCTCTATTTATAGGCTAGGTTAGGGGGGAGGCACGCCCGTTCGTTCCTTCATCCGTACGAATCACCTTTTGTACGAAGTTCAGTTTTTTCTGGCAAGTTTGTAAAGTGAACGGGTGGGCATGCACGTGTGTTCTTGGTGTTGACCATGCGTTGACTGGCTTCTAAAATCTTCCCGACTGGTTCCTAGGGGGCACGGTCGTGCGTGTCCTCTAACTTTCACAGATATTTGAATTTTCTTCTTTTTAGCACGGGGAGACAAATAACCAACAATTATCTCAAAAAACCAATTTAGTCCTATGTAATTGCCCAAAAAGAGATCAAATATGGGGATGGTTATGCATGAAAATATATGTATAATTGATGGCATATCAGCTGCCTACATGATGTCTCAATACAGCTGGCAGGGATGATACACATGGCAATACTCAACTGGTCGCATACCAATAACTCAGGCAATAGTAAGCGAAGGACCAATTCAACAGTTCGTTGGCTACATGCCTACGAGTTAAGCAATGACAAAACGGAGGGCTAGTCCCGCAAGAAGCTCGAGTAGTTGAAAACCAGCCAGACCCTGATGGGTTGTTCTGCCCTTACAAATCTACCTTTTTATCATGTTTCTCCCACATGATAGTGGATTTTGAATTTCAAAACAAGATAAAGATGCCTGCAAATGTCAAACGTACGATGGTATCAATGACTCAGTTGATCACTTGCAAATGTTCTCGGGAGCAGCCGGTGTCGAGCGTTGGACCAGTGCTGAATGTTGTCATATGTTCATGCAAACATTGATATGCTCGACATGACGCTGTTTCAACAATCTGCCCGAAAAAAGGATAGACTCCTTTGATGATTTAAGCCGAAGCTTCATAACAAATTTCACACACCTGAAGCGTTACACAAAAGACATTGTTGTGTTGTATCAAGTCAAACAAAGAGAAGACGACGACCTTTGGAACTTCATGGGAAGATATAAAAAAAGAAGGTTTACCATATTGTGGTGCAACTGAAAAAATGAGGGTCTCAGGCTTCATGAGCGTTGTTCGGCCAAAACAGCTAATTGAGGATCTTAACAAAAGCATTCCTCAGACCATAAAAGAAGCACTTAAGTGAGCCGAAGCCTGTCTCCGAAGCAAAAAAGCCTTGAGTAACATAGAAACAAGAAAATGAGAATCCATCAATCTGAAAGGTAGCCACTCGCCCAGGAAGAAGCATCGTTTCCAGCCATTTGTCGAAAAGCGTTCGAACCGTCATTATGACTAGAAAAGGTTCGAAGACCGGCATCGTTCACCTCATTCCATAAGCTTGCATGAGAAGGAAAAGTACATAGCCTTCATATCCCTCACCAAGACACCGCAAGAGATCTTGGAAACTGAGTCACATTCATTTTCGTAAAACGAGGGCTTAACTTCCCACGTTTTCGTAACCAGATCACGTCTTTCCATGGGGAGACTTTCAAGAGTACAAAGTCTCCCATTTGGAATTTAATTGGCCTCCTCCTCTTGTCCGTATAGGAATTTTGACGGTCTTTAGCTACTTTTAAGCGCGCCCTAACTTGGTCAATTCTTTCCATCGTATTTGCAAGCACATCTTTATGCCTAAGTTCCTGTTGACCAATCTCGACCCAACAAACCGGTGTCCAACACGGTCTCCTATATAACATTTCAAATGGAGGAGGCATACCAATACTCGAATGGTAGCTATTGTTATATGAAAATTCCGTCAATGGTAAATGATCATCCCAAATACCCCCAAAATCTAGCACACATGCCCGGAACATATCCTCAAGCGTTTGAATCGTCCTCTCGTTTTGTCCATCCGTTTGTGGCTGATAAGTGGTGCTGAGATTTAGTCTAGTCCCCAACTCCTCATGGAATTTCCTCCAAAATATAGAAGTAAATAGGGTATGTCGATCCGACACAATTGTAACGGCACACCGTGTCATGACACAACTTCCTTAATATACATCCATCAATTTCTCCGAGGAATAAGTTTATTTAATAGGAAAGAAGTGTGCACTTTTAGTCAACTGATCCATAACAACTCAAATTGCGTCATGTCCTTTCTGAGTTTTTGGAAGTTTTGTGATTAAATCCGTGCTGAGATTTTACCACTTTCAAAGGGGTACTTCAAGTGGTTAAAGTTTCCCATACGGCTTTTGGTGCTCGGCCTTTACCCTTAGGCACGCGAGACACCTCTCAATATATTTGACATATCTATCCTCATTCCCGGCAACCAAAAATTGTACCTCAAAACATAAAACATTTTTGTCACCCCCCTAATGGATAGAATATTTGGATTTTTGCGCCTCTTCAAGAATAGTAGTTAAAACATGTGACAACCGAGGAATCAGTATTCTTCCATACATTGTTTTCAAACCCATATTATTCACTTCAAGCTTATCCACATAAAGAACCGTGCGTTCCTTCTTCAAATCTCCTCTGAGTGCTATAAATTGAACCTCTCGAATTTGATCGACAAGAGATGATTAAGTAGTCGTTTTGAACGACTTCACCTTTAAAGGTGAGTGACTAGTCTTGCGACTAAGAGCATCTGTTACCACATTCGTCTTACCCAGATGATAAAGTATCTCACAATCATAATCTTTGACCAATTCAAGCCATCTCCATTGTCTCATGTTGAGATCTTTTTGGTAAAGGAAATATTTGAGACTTTTATGAGATCTTTTTTATCAAGGAATTACTTGAGACTTTTATGATCCGTGTATATTGTTGGGTATAATTTTGAGACTGATGCTGTCAATCGAAATTACAGTATCGAAACCACTAGTTTCGGTTGAACTTTTGTTCAATCGAAACTACTAGTTTTGGTTGAACATTTGTTCAATCGAAACTAGGTAGTTTCGATACCTGTTTTTCAGACCCATTGGGCGGTGGCTTGGAAAACAAGGCGCATGTGCTTGGCCTCCTATATATAGCAGATTATGCCCTAGGAGTGAGTGTGTGTCTGTAGAGGGAATCACCACCCCAGGGGGAGCTCACCCTAGGGTGAGATAATTGTAGAGTGTGTGAGGAGCTTTTTAATTTTCATATCAATCAAAGAATCATACGTTTTATGCTCCAATTATCTGTTCTTTTCACTTTTATATATTTATGTTCGTGTTTGTGATTCCCGCACCCGTCTCTACCATTTCTGATTCGAGAGTGATACCGGATCCAGAGATTCCGCCTCTCTATCCGGACTGTTTGAAGAATTTCTTCGCAGATCTGTGTCTACAGTTCTGCTCAGGACCTACAAGTGGTATCAGAGCCATGGTGGCTCTTATTGCTCTCGAATCTGCTCGAAAATCAGAAAAAACCCGCCATTGAGACGTTAAACATGAAGAAATCGATGTGTAGCAGGTTCGTGACTGTTGTTCTACATTTCCACTGTCAAAATCTGAAGATGTAAGGCTCTTGAAGCATTTTTCAGACCTGGATTGGGGGTATCGAAGTAGCTGAAGGTTGAAGATGGTCAATCGAAACTATGTGGCGGCTGAACATTTTCTATCGAAACTACTGGTGTTGCCCTAAATCAGAAGTAGAAGACATCGAAACTAGGCTGTCGAAACTAGGCTATCGAAACTAGAGGGTATCGAAACTACTAGTTTCGATTGAAGAATCTCTCTATCAAAACTTCTTGTTTCGATACTGTCTCTATCGAAACTAGCCTTGTTTCGACTGAAGTAGAGCCTATCGAAACTACAGGCAGAACTGTCCAAGTACTTTCCAAAAAAAATAAAGAGTTTTTTTTTGGAAATTTTCTTGGATAAATTTTTTAACAGGATATTGCATAGAAGGAGGGGAGTTTTGGAAGAAAACTTGGAGACAGCCTTTTTCGGGTTTTCAAAAATTTCGTTTCTTCGGCAATATACACGATGTTCTGTCTGATTCAGCCGTAATTCCTTTTATCAAAGTTCAAGTTTGGGCAACGGGTAACAAAGTCAAGCATACTTGTGACAAACTGGATCATTAGTTATTGATTACATGGTGATTCGATCCCTTATCTTTTACCTAGAAATAGGAGGGTCTACACTTCAGGAGGAGAATTACCACGAAAGACTTCAAATTATCAGCAGAGTTATGAAGATGCAAGACAAAGTGAGCCTTTGCTTGAAATTGACCTTTTTTAGGGGGAGAGAAGGCAAAAGTTGACCAAGTGTTCGAGAATGTCAAGAATCCTTGTAGAAAGATGGTTATTTACTGCTAAATACTTAGGATTCAAACCTTTATCATTTGCCTACAAGATAGGAGGGTCTACACTTGAGGGGGAGAATCACAACGAAAGGCATTGGATCATCAGTCAATCTATGAAGACGAAAGACAGAGTCGGACAAGAATTGATAGCATCAGTCTAGGGGGAGATTGTTGGGTATAATTTTGAGACTGATGCTGTCAATCAAAATTACAGTATCGAAACTACTAGTTTCGGTTGAACTTTTGTTAAATCGAAACTACTAGTTTCGGTTGAACATTTGTTCAATCGAAACTAGGTAGTTTCGATACCTGTTTTTCAGACCCATTGGGCAGTGGCTTGGAAAACAAGGCGCATGTGCTTGGCCTCATATATATAGCAGATTATACCCTAGGAGTGAGTGTGTGTCTGTAGAGGGAATCACCAACCCAGGGGAGCTCACCCTTGGTGAGATAATTGTAGAGTGTGTGAGGAGCCTTTTAATTTTCATATCAATCAAAGAATCATACGTTTTATGCTCCAATTATCTGTTCTTTTCACTTTTATATATTTATGTTCGTGTTTGTGATTCCCGCACCCGTCTCTACCATTTCTGATTCGAGAGTGATACCGGATCCAGAGATTCCGCCTCTTGATCCGGACTGTTTGAAGAATTTCTCCGCAGATCTGTGTCTACAGTTCTGCTCAGGACCTACATATATCGTACAACGCACCCCATAAAGATAATGCCTCCAAAATTTGAGAGTGAATACCACGACTACAAGCTCAAAGTCGTGATTGGTTTCAAACGGGTATTAGATGATATACAACTCAATTACACAAAACATGCCTAAAAATTTTCACCTTTTAGCTTTTATATTTTCAACTAGGTTAGAATCTCGTTATTACACGGGTTGAATAAATGTAATGTTATATACTTAGTAATAAACTCGTGTATTACACTGGTTAAATAAAATACAATGTAATAATGTCTTTAAAAAAACGTATTTTGACATGACAGTTATCAATTATTTTGAGTTAATTTAAAAAAAAAAATTCAACTGGTATTAATTTTTTTTTCTATAACTGATAAATGTTAATTTATAATAAATTCATTTGGTTAATGATATAATAACTATCAACAATATAATAATAATATCCATAATTAGATTTAGAGTTAATTACACGGATAGTCCCTGTGCTTTGGCCAAATTACGGATATAGTCCCTAACTTTGAGAAATTACGGGTTTAGTCCCAAGAAACATTCATTTTGTTTCACTGACAGTCCCTGGAGTCAATGGGGGTTAACTTTTCTGTTAATTTTTTTTAAAATAACCAAAATACCCTTATCATAAAAATACAAAAATAAAAAAAACTTAAATTTTTATTTATATATATATATATATATATAAATATATATTTGGGACCCACACCCACACTCACACCCAACCCCCTCCCCCACCCACTTTTCTAGCAGACTATTAGCCAATGATCATCGCCACACATCCAACAACCACCACCTCCCCTAGCTTTTCCGGCAACACCACCCGGAATCATTTGGGATTTGAAGAAGTGAAATCAATGTCTGAAACAAATGAAAACAACATATGAACACTTACAGAAGATTAAAGAAGTGCAATGTGAACGTTAAAATGTGGGTTTCGGATCAATAAATGAATGAAATTGAGTTTGAATTTGTAGGGGGTAGAAGAAGCAAAAGGGGAAATCAAATTAAAAACCAAATTTCCTAAAACCATAAACCAATCCTGAACCCACAAAAATCAACACTAAAACCATATTAGAACCAAAAACCATTTCAATAATCAAGATGGATGTGAGAATGTGCACCATCGGTGATGCAATCCGATTAAAAACCAAAAACAAATCTTCTCTTGCGATGCAATCAAATTGAGAGCAGTGAGAGTGTGCACCATCGGTGGTTACGATGGATGTTTCAGGTGTGTTAGAAGACGATGAGACGGAGAAGGTGGCGGTGGTGGGGTAGGCTTTTCGTCCATGATCCGCTGGTCTTGAACCGTTGGGGTGGAACTGAGAAAGGGGTGGGGGAAGGGCGAACTAAAGAAGGGGAGGGGAATGGTTGCAGAGGTTTCCGGGAGTGGTTGCAGAGGTAGATGGCGGTGGCTTGAACGTTTTGAAGGGGGTGCGGTTTGTAGGGTTAGGGTAGGGTGGGGTGGGGGTGAGTGAGTGGCTGATGTAGTTGGTCTTGTGGGGCCCATTGGTATTAATATACATTTATTATTTTTATTTTTGTTTATTTATCATAATATTTTAGTAATTTCACATCCATTTAACAGAAAAAGTTAACTCACATCCAATTTAGGAACCGTAAGTGAAACAAAATCAAAGTATCCTGGGACTAAACCCGTAATTTCTTAAAGTTATGGACTATAACCGTAATTTGGCCAAACCACAGGGACCATCCGTGTAATTAATTCTTAAATTAATATTGAATATTTAAAAATATATATTGTATTAATATCAATATTTAATAGTAGAGAGGACGTGAAAAATATGCTGATGCATTACAAAGTGACACGTGTCCCACATAGGATTTTTATTTATTAGTATAAAGATTTCTTGCCATCAATGTTCTGCCTTGGTGGTCAGGGGGTTTTCCCAAAGGATTTCCGCTCTATGGAGGTCATAGGTTCGAATCTTGTAAGGTGCACTTTATAAAAACTAGGAACATCCTCTGCAGATTTCAAATTCCTTGGGGGTTGTTTGGGTAGACTGATTGTGACACCCACATCCCGGATCACCCGGAATGTCAGTCACTTGTCGAATTTACTCATGAACATATAGTAATCAGAGAAACATACACAACGAAAGACTTTAAAAACATCATTTCTTTTATATATAAAACTTGTCTTAAGTACATTTTTAAAGAAAGTACAACATGATCATAATGCCAGTCTTCAGCTTTTGATGCTAGATAGCCTGCTCATGATGCCTCCTTATCCTTACTGCTTGAGGCCATATTCTTACCTAACACACATGCTTAAACATGGGTCAGCATATGTCGCTGAGTTCTAAGTTTTAATTAAAATATCTTTAACATATCATCTTTTCTTTTCACATTCGCCCTTGCCCAACATAACATTAACCTTGTACAACTTATATCTTATCGAGGTTCGTAAACCTCTTAAGTGGTCATCATCACTTTCCATTCCCTTTATAAAGGTCCATTCCCCCGTTACATACCAGGAAGGAATGTAACGGTCTGCGTTCCATTCCATAAGTTGCAAGATATTATGTGGGATTTGACAAAACATTTCCTTTACATACCAAATATGGTCAAAACATTTCTTGTCAATGCAATCACTACCAATGACATTATTTCATCATCACTTATCTTGGCAAACCAACACAAGTCTTTAAAACCTTTCACAATTCAAAATCATCATTCTTTTCTTATTAAAAACAAGGCGGTTATCTTCCCAGAGTAGTACCTCCAACAGATATGTTCCCAGGAAAGAATGACGGGTCCAGGAGGGATTTATACACCACTCTTTCCTTAGACAGAACATTTCATTTACCAGATAACTACATACTGGTCGGAGGTTACCTTTTATTTTATAACATAATCATTTCTCTTGCAACATCATGGGTACTGCCTAATAGATTTAAATCAATGGCATGAAGTATCTAAAACATTTATAACACATGAATCATGCCCAAAACATTTAAAAACGTTTAAAAAGGGCATCATAGAACTCACCTCTAACTTCCGTCTCTTTCACACAATCTTTTGTGCTAATGAAAACAACACAATGACTTGGATCAAGGTCCTAAGCCATCATAACATCTCTTAATCACAGGTTCCTAGCTTAGTGGAAATAACCAAGTCATTAGGAACTAGTCGGAACCTTACCTTGGAACTATCTACTACGTATTGGGACTGAAAGATTGGAAACCGGACTTCTCTACGCGAACCAGGGCTTGGGAATACTTATCAGATCTTAAGTGTGTGTTTGGGATGGTGTATTAGTGTGTGGAGATGTGCTTAAACTCAAAATCCCGACCTTTCTATTTAATGGCAAATCTCAGCCCCATAACGGATCGTTACCATTGGTGACGGTTCGTCACCCAATTTCTTGCGGCGTCCTTAACTGACCGTTATCTCCCGTGATGGTCCGTCACGAGTATGAGTCACCTGCCACGCGTCAACTTCTGGATGAGCGGTCTAATTTGCGGCTGTGGCGGACCGTTACCTTTCGTGACGGTCCGTCATAGGGTTTCCACGCGTCCCTTAGTCAGCTGACACGTATCATCCCCTCAATGATTGTCGTGGTCAAGCCGTAATGGACCGTTATGTCGTATGACGGTCCGTCACCGTCCGTAACGGACCGTTATCTCCCGTGACAGTCCGTCACAGGTTTAAAACTTCAAATTTACATTTTTAGCCCCTGAACTTTGAGTCAAATGCATTTTTAACCCTTTTATACTTTAACATAATGTCATCTTAACCCCCTAGGGTTTCATTAAAGGACCATTTTAGTCCTTCTACTTATTTTTCTTAAAAATTGGGGTGTTACACTGATGTACGAGCCAAAGTACCCTCCAACCCTCTTATTTTTTTTTAAATTTAAACAAATTAATAACCAAATTAAAAAACTAAAAATTTAATTAATTAAAAATAAATAACAATAAATAAAAATAATACAAAAAAGTAATTATTAAATAAAAATTCATCTAGTCTTCGTCTTCGTCCAAATCCAAGGTGTTTCTCGTAATATGTTCCACGAGATCAAATCGAATACTAATATGTGTAGCTACATCGTGCAACTCCGAAAATACGTTATAGTCAATAACTGGTTCGACTGGAGGATCCCGTATGTAGATAGGTGATATTGCGTTCCCGTCATCTTTTAAGATCATATTGTGCAATATCATGCACGTATATACAGCGTTCCTAATCTTCGCCAATTTTAAATGCCGGTTTGGTCGACGAAGTATACCCCATTTCCCTTTTAACACACCGAAAGCTCTCTCGGCATCCTTTCTTGCCGACTTTTGCACCTTCTTGAATGCCTTTTCCTTACGGATTGTTGGATATGGGAACGATTTAACAAACGTAGATCAAGTAGAGCATATCGCATCCGTAAGATAGTATCCACGTTTGTATAGTCGACCATTAACTTCAAATTGACACTTAGGTACGGTTCCAAGCTCCTCGTTGGTAAAAAGTGACGATTGTTGGAGAACATTGATGTCGTTGTTAGAGCCGGGTGTACCACAAAACGCATGCCAAAACCACAAATCATTTGAAGCCACCGCTTCTAACATGATCGTCGGGTATTGGTGATCGCCTCTCATATATTGTCCGCGCAAACTTGTCGGACAATTTCGCCAAACAAAATGTGTACAATCGATGCTACCGACCATACCCGGAATACCATGTTTTACTTCATGCGCGTTGTACAAAAGTGCAACGTCGTGGCTTGTCGGTCTACGTAAGAACTCTTTGCCGTATAGTTGAATTATGGCATTACAAAAATACTCTAGACATTCACTTGAGGTTCTCCTAGCCATACTTAAATAGTCGTTGAATTCGTCGGGAGGATTACCGGTTGCGAGTCGTTTAATCGCCGATGTGCATTTTTGTAGCGCCGTGAAACTCTTCTTGTTCCTAGCGTCTTCCCCTTCTTGAAAATATTCAAACCTAGCCTCTACGTCGCCAACTATTTTTAAAAATAACCTCTCCGACATCTGAAATCTATCTCGAAACATCGCTTTTCCGTGTGTGAGGTTTTCGTCGAAATAATCTCTTTTTAGAATCTGTAGAGCCTGTTCACAATCACGGCGTACATACGTCATTGATGATGTAGCTGCGTCTTCCTCTTCGCTTTGGGCGGCAATATCACATAGAAATTGCATACTATCGCCGCCGAACACGAAGTCGAGCGAGTCTTCCGATGAATCGGGTGGGAAGTATAACGTACGATTCATATTTTGGTTGAGTGTATACAAAACAAATGTTTATATTTAGAAAGAATGTATTTTTTTGTGTATTGAGTAAATGATTGTGTATGTATTTACAGGCGTAAATTAAATTATTATTTTTTTTAAACGCCTATATAGCCGTTCAACGGCTATATTCTCCCACAATTCACCAACTTTCGACGGGTTCTTTTACCCGCTAACCCAACCCGCCACCCTATACCCGCTAAAGCCGCTATGGTTGCGGCGGTGTACCCTGTTACCCGCCATCTACCCGCTTTGAACCCGTGCTCCACTCCCAGTCCCCTTCTTAAAAACTCTTTTTTCCCCTTTAAAAGGTTAAAACGAATAGTAAAAGTCACCGTCCCAAAACACATTTTTAACTTATAAAAGTTAATACGTAGTTTCAATAAGTAATCCCAAACAACCTAATTATTACTCAGACGTGTGACATCTCTTTAGTCTTTTACAGTCACATATTAGATTCATTTTACCAATACTCAAACCAAACCCATCTCATTCCCGTATCTAGTAATAAAGAATCGTAAAAAGTTTGATATATGATTTTCTTGATTTAATTTGTGGCTTTCAATTCTGAGTTCAAAATTTCAACCCCTCTGTCCATACTGCATAAATCTAGATTCTAGAAAATGCAAACCCAACCAAAATCAAATGAAGTAGAGCAAGAAAAATGTCATGATACTTCATAGCAAAAACTCCAAAATCCTCAAAAACAAAAAAGTTCCAATCCTTAAGCTTTTGTTCGTCCATAGAACTTGGCCTTTTCATCTGCAGTCTGGAAACGACCATGTCCAAACTTAGAAGACGTGTCGATGAACTTGAGTTTAATCTCCTCCAAAGCAAGCCGCGAGGTCTGGTTCAACAAAGACTGTCTCAAAGTCACCACGCGCTTCTTAGGCCCCACGCAGCACCCCTTTATCATCAAAAAATCATCTTTCACCACACCGTAGTGTGGAAAACCTCCCATTGGAGTTATATCCTTCTCAGTCCTATAAGTTTAAAAAATCAACATTTAGAGGGTAATCATAGAGATTTACACAAACAAAATATAGAATTTTAAAAAAACTAGTATACCTGTCAAATTCAGTAATTGCCGAATGAGATTCCTGACCGGCTTTCCCCAGCTTGTAAATCTTTTTATTCATCTCTGTTCGGTGGTGATAACCATTCTGACCAGCTCTTGCAACAGTAAAGGAAACCCTAGCTGGATGCCAGGCACCAATGCAAGCAACCTTACGGAGCCCACGATGAGTCTTGCGAGGCAGACGGGTCACACCCCAACGGGTTACAACACCTTCATAACCCTTACCCTTAGTGACACCTATGATGTCGATCATTTCATCTTTTTGGAAAACAGCATCTATTGGAATCTGCTTCTCAAAGAAACTGTAGCCAAAATCAACTTTCTGTGCCGCGTCACCACCATTCACCTGAATCTCCATCAAGTGAGCCTTCTTCTGCTTCAGACCCTTCATCTTTCGGATCTGAAAATAATAAAACAACAAATAATCAATAACATTTGGCCCGGCCCAAGATACCAACCAGCCCATTTGCAAGCCCAGGTTAATGAAATACCTGTGTGTGTGCCAGAACACGGATGACATTGCAGTACTTTTTCATCTTTTCCAACTGTGATTGAATTTCCTTCTTGCCTGACTCGTTTTCATACTTCAATGAGTATTTAGTGAAAGCTTTCTTCTTTGACTTGCACCAGTTCTTGTAGAACCTCCTTTTAACATCCTCACTGAGATGTTGGGCCCAAATGGTGTTCAGACTGCGAAGCCCACGTGGGGTCTTCACATAACCCACGAGTCCAACAACAACCATTGGTGGTGTCTCGATGATTGTCACCGCTTCACATGTTTCTTTCTTGTGGAGTTCTGAGAAAAAAAATAGAACATTAAGCAATTTTCTAAACACGAAAAAAGACAAGTTTTTTAAAATAATATAAAGAACACATGATAGGCATAAAATTAACTAACTTGATCCAGGTTTTTCAACTTCTCTAACAATATGGGTCATCCCAGCTTTGTATCCAAGAAAAGCAGTTAGTCTGCAAGGTTTGGTAGGATCATCTTTGGGGAATGCTTTCACTGCAAAATCAAATGAGTACAACATAAGTTATGAAAGTGAACATGAAGGGATTATAAATACACTAGAAAAGTAGGAAGTTAAAAATTTCATGAATAAAAAGTCCAACAAAATTAACAATATTTTATTATCAGCACACAGTTTGCACAATGAAAAACACTTAAACTACAAGCAAATAGTGATCTCAGAATTTAGTCAAAAAGATAAAATTACACAACTACATAAAAAGGCACTGCATTGATTATCCACTGCATTCCAAGTAAATCATAACATTACTAGAGAGAAAGTAGATATTAATTATGATTTAATGATCAAAATCTTGAAAAAAACACGACTGAAAAAACAGGTTAAGCGAAACAAAAATGACAGACATAAATAAACACATAATTTAACCTTTTCCTCTGTGACGAGCAGCCCTTTTCCTAGGAAGAAACCCCAACGAGCCATGTCTTGGGTGCTCAAATTTGCGATGAGACATGGTACCTAGCTTGTTTTAAATCTGCAAAACTTATAAACTTCATTTCCAAATAATTACAAGTAAAACACAAGAGTAAAATATCAATAAAGACGATATGTGTGTGCATATTACAATTAGATTAAAAAGTTTCACTATATTATCTGCTACAGCACATGATCCTTTTGAACAGAGTAAAATACAGAGGCAAACAACAGTGTATATGATAACCTCAACTATGGTCACTCTCAGTGTGTGTATATAAACATATATTTACACATTTGTGTGTGCATTTGCGTATATTATTCAATCAAGTTATATGCATATACTTTTGAATGAATATATATTTACACATATTTGTGTGTGCGTTTGCGTATATTATTCAATCAAGTTATATGCATATACTTTATACGTATGCATCCGTAAGTAATGTCTATACATGTAATATTTGACGAAGATAATTATATGCATATACTTTTGCATGAATATATGATTTAAAACATATCTAAAAGAACAAAAAAATAATAGTAAAGCTTTAATAGTGATATATACACTAGCAAAATACATATTTTTTATCAATATGAATCAAAACTTTTATTATAGTAAAAAAACAAAATATATGTATATATGTACACACACAATATATATATATATATTTATATATACAAACAACCACATAAAACTTTGGATTATCAAAGAAAACAGAGACAACTGACTTGTAGCACTTGGCGGTAACCAAATTATGTAACAAAGAAAAAATGCTCCCATACCAAAGGCCTATGGCAAAGTAGATATGCCAATTCTCGGGCTCATTAGTGTTTCTTACCAAAACCACAATGTGATTTGGCAGATAAGCCCTTTGAGACTAAAGCCTTGATTACTTTAACAATTTAGGAGACCATTTCATTCACTGTACATATGTGGGCACAACCAACATGCTAACAAAATCAAGCTCTCTTTATCATCTTACAACAAATAAATTACACAAAATACATGTAAATAAAATAAATAAAAAAAGAAAAAGAAGATTAGTGCAAGAAAATATCACTAAAAATGAAGGAATCTACATATATTTCTCAAAAATCTCTACAAAAAAAGTATTAAAATCAATAAATATATAAAAAAATGCCTACAAACTAATTACAACAAAAAACAATAAATCAGCTACGAAACATAGAAGAAGATAAAATAAATAATAAAAAAACACATTTAGATCTGAACATCAAATCGTTTAGACTTCATTTTTCTGATGATCGAATACAAAAAAACAAATAAATTAGCATACGAAACTACGAATATAAACACATATTTTATTGGTGAAATATGATATACACATACATATCTAAGTTATGGATTTCTATTCATAGAAACAATCTTGCAATGTAAAAATCAGAACATAATCAATCAAATTTGGGTCTAAAACTACTAGATTCGATATGTAAAGTGATCATAAACAGGATCGATTGAATGAATACGGAGAATAAAATAGAATTGATCGTCTGCAAGCACACAAATTCCTTTCAACAGAATAATCAGTATATAAACATAAGATCGATAGCAAAGAAATTGGCAGAACTAAAAGAATCGGAGATTGGATTCAGACAGCCATACCTCGAAGCCAAATTGAGGGAGAGAGATCTGAGAATAAACGCTCATAGTGTGCCTTTGGTTAGGGTTTTATCGGCTTCTAAAATACGATAGAGATGATTGTTGACCGTCCGATCAAACCGGCTGATGCGATCGGAAATTTTTAGGGTTTGAAATTGGGCCACGAATTCGCTAAGGAGGTTTGGGCCATTGGTACCAGGATTTAGGTCAACACCCGTTATGCGAAATTGCGCCACACATTTGCAAAAGTTATTATTTAAAAAAAGTAAGGCCGTTTGGTTCGTAGAATATTTTCTAAGGAATTGAAATTAGAATTTGAATGGAATCTATTAAAAATTTATAAGGTGTTTAGTTAATTAATTTATGTATGGAATTTAAACGTTAAAAGGTTGAAAAGACAAACTTACACCTTCCTTATTTTCTTCAATCGTGATCCCCTTTCACTCGAACCCTAAGCTGGTCTCACCTCTCTCAAGCCTTTCTTCGACATCACCAAATCAACCTCCACCATCGTTGTCTTAATCGGTCTTCACGTTCATGCCCGATTTGTATGAACCATTAATTTCTGGAAGTTGATTTATGTTAGAAGCTTCATTGATCTTCATATGTCTCTATTTTCAGGTGTGATTTGACTTTGAGTTCTGGAACTTAGAATATTGTTTGAAGTTTCATCAGTCTTCATGTTCAGGTGCAATTTGTTATTGTCTTATTGATTTCTGGAACTTGATTTTTGTTCAAAGTTTCATCGAGCTTCATTGGTCTTCATGTTCAAGTTCGATTTGATTTCGATTTCTAGTGCACGACTTATGTTCAAAGCTTCATCGATCATCATGTTCAAGGCTAATAGGTTTTAGTTTCTGATTTGGATTTTGTTTTCTGTTTAGGAATTTGATGTGTAAGTTGTATTTTGGGTTTTGATTTATTTGTGTTTCAGTGATATATATGTTCATTCAAAGATGGCAATCTATAATTACAGGTAATTTTTTGGTCTGGATTTCGATGGTTTAATGGTGATATATGTGGGTGTTTTGGTAATTTTTGAACATTCCATTGGATTGTTTACAATTCCATCACATGTAGGAAAGAAAGTGAATTCCATCACTTAAAGGAAAATTTTCCAATTCTAATTCCTTCGTTGACTAACCAAACACAATTTTGGACGGAATGTTTTCCAATTCCAATGGATTCCTTGAACCAAACGGGCCCTTAGGGAATGTGGTTTGGTCACTTTCACCGCTTTTATTTAAAAAGTTCTTTTCTCTAGGGGTGAGCAAATAACCGAATTAACCAAACTGTAACCGACTTAACCAAACCGGACAAATAACCGATGGTTCAGTTAACCAATAACCGATTAACCGAAATTTGCGGTTCGGTTTCAGTTTTGTTGTTTGACATAACCAAATTAACTGGACCGATTATATATATACATACACACACACACACCCCCCTGTAACTATTTAAATTTTAAGACACGCGTTACACTTAATAAATAATTGTTTGCGTTAGAATCCTATTAATTTTATAAATCTAGTCAAATTCTTAACAAAAGTTCAAATTTGTTAGCTTATGTCAAAAGTTTTGGTTTAGCGGTTAACCGAACCGAATCGGATGACTACCAATAACCGATTAACCAAAACCGAATTAACCGAAAACCGATCGGTTTTCAAAATCTATTAACCGAAAATTTCGGTTTCGGTTCGGTGGGGGATCAAAACCGAACCGAACCGAGCACACTCTTACTTTTCTCACTTGGTCATCTTGTGGTTTCAAAAACTTGTCATTTTAATCCATTTCGTTAACCCCATTCATTTTTTCTATTAAGGGGGTGTTTGGGATTACTTATTTACTCTACTTATTAACTTATTAACTTATATAAGTTAATAAGGTGTTTGGGAAAGCTACTTATTTAGCCTACTTATACTATTTTTCAAGAAGTAAGTCCATCCTTACTTATTACTTATAACTTATTAACTTATAGCATAAGTCAATAAGTAGTTTTCAAAGAAAATCCCAAAGTTTTTGAGAAGTTACAAATTGTGACTTATGACTTATGACTTATTACCTTTTTGAATAAGTCATAAGGAGTTTCAAATAAGTAATCCCAAACACAGCCTAAGTCAAAGGGCATTTTGGTCTTTTTATAAATTTTAATAATAAAGTTAATAAAATATATGTGGGCCCCATCCTTTTTCCAATTAAGTTATATAATATAAAAAAACAATAAACAAAAAACAAAAAAACAAAATTTCAACTAAAATACTAAAAAAATCTCTCTCTCTCTCATCTGAAAATTAACCCTCTTTCTTTGTCTTTCTTGTTCTCATCTGTTCGCCGGATATGATGATGATGATGATGAAGAAAACGAACTGTGGCGGTGGCGGGGCGGTGGCGGGGGAGGGTATGTTCTGTGGTGGTGGTGGTGCTCTGATTTATAGGGTGCAAGAACGGGAGGGAGGAATTGGGACTGCTACTGGTGGTAAAACCGTCGGTTCAACTTGATCTAGGTAATCGCTAGGTTTAATCGGAGTAATCGAAGGAGTAGATAGGTCGAGGGAGGACATCTAAATCGGAACCCTAGAATGAAATAGAGCATAGAGAGGAGACTGGGAGAGGGAGAGCAGATCAGGGTATAGCCGCCGCCCCGGCAACATAGATTTTCAGGCGAGTAGGGTGACCCTTTCTCTGTCGGTGGATCGAAAATCCGGCGGAGGCATACCCTTTCTCTTTCTCCTCCTTTACCACACCCAAAACGTCTTTGTGTTTAATGAGCTCTCAATTTCATTCACAATTCTGAATGTTTTTTTTTAGTTTGAGTATACAGACCAAACACCACCACCACAATTCTAAATGTTTGTTTTACTGTGCTCTTAATTCATCCACAATTTGATGTTTTAAACAGGTCCAAAGTATGGGTAGCAGAGGAAACTGCCCTTTGAAGCTGGAAGCATAACACACCATCACTCTCCTCATTATGCTGGAAGCAGACTGTTGGGGCTTCTACGATTTGTTCAGGTGAAGACCCACCTAGAGGATGATTTGTGCTATAATTGTTATGAGGGGACGAATCGGTGAGCAAAGTACACCGATGTGGTTAACTATGTATCATCCATTGAAGTTGCAGGGACGATGGTGATTTAGGGTTAAAAGGTGGGGGAATAAATAAGGCTAAAAAAATGAATAATATATATATATATATAAATATATAAAGACAAAAATACCACTCATTTAATGTTAAAAAATGGATTTGGCAAACAATTTGGATGAAAACGACAAGTTTTTGAAACCATAAGGATGGCCAGGTGAGAAATAAACGTTTTGGATGAAACTAACAAAAGTGACTAAAAAAAGTAAACCGACATTTTCGTTATGTGGATGAAAACGACAAGTTTTTGAAACCATAAGGATGGCCAGGTGAGAAATAAACGTTTTGGATGAAACTAACAAAAGTGACTAAAAAAAGTAAACCGACATTTTCGTTATGTGGTTTAGTTATTTTTGTCAATTTCATTCAAAAAGTTTATTTTTCTCATGTTTATCCTCGTGGTTTACAAAACTTGTTATTTTCATTCAGTCGGTTAACTCCATCCATATTTTAACGTTAAATGAGGGGTAATTGTGTCTTTTTATATATTTCTTTATTTTATCAATTTTTGAAACTCTTAATTATTCCCACACCCCCTTTTTAAACCGTAAAAACCCTAATTCATCAATTACGATCGTCCCTATGCCTGAATTACTTTGTGAAAGAAATTGAAATTACGACAGTAATTGATGAATTAGGGTTTTTATGGTTTAAAAGGGGATGGTGATGGGAGAATAATTAAGGGTTTAAAATATTAATAAAATAAAGAAATATGTAAAAAGACACAATTTCCACGTTAAAATATGGATGGAGTTAACCGATTAGATAAAAATAGCAAGTTTTGTAAACCACAAGGATACACAGAAGAAAAATAAATTTTTTGGATGAAATTGCAAAAAGTAACTAAACAATATGAACAAAAATGACAGTTTACTAAAAAAATAATAATATAACAATTGGTGTTTTCTTGTTTGGTATTTAAAAAACTACAAATCCATTGTTAGGAAGGAATCAAAATACATCTTATAAGTAAATGAATATGATATGTTTCAATTTATATTTTATATATTAATTTATTTGAAACTAGGTTATAATCACGGATTAAATAGATGTAATGTTATATACTTAGTATTAAAAAGGTTAAAAAAAACATGTGTATTGTACGGGTTGAATAAACATGTGTATCAAGGGTTGAATAAAGTATAATATAATCTGATAACACATATAATCGTCAAAATATGTCTTTAAAAATAACTTTGAATGACAATTATAAATTATATTAAGTTAATTTTTAGAACATTTTTTTAACTGGGTTTTCATTCTTTTATATAATTGATAAATGTTAATTTAGTTAAAGTGTACTTAGTTTTTTAAATATCTTTTTAGTACAGATAAGTTAACTTAAATTACAATTATAAATATATAAATACATATAAAAAAATAAGAAATAAAACTTGGATTTTTTTTACACCGCTATATTTTTATTATTTGCATATTGTATTTTTACCGTTCAAACCATCCAATCACATTAAATTCTTAAAAATTTAGAAATCACTTATAAAAAACAATTATTTATCGTTATTCTTATTTTTTTAATATTTTAACGAACACAATTTTAAATTGATATGAAAACTCAGAAATTATAACTATTTATAATTAACTTGAGAGTAAATTTATTTGGTTAATAATACAATAACTATTCATAATTAAATAATAAGTATCAATAATTAAATTTATATTAAATATCTAAAAATATATATTATTTTAATATCATCATTATTTAATAAAAGAGAAAGACGAAAAAATAAAATTTTAGATGACCTAGAATTGTGACATGTGTCATTTATGATTTTTATTTATTAGGTAGATATAGATATAGATGTTAGGCATTGTTTTAACAAAAGAAACCAAAAAAATAAAGATTTTTGATGGAAAAAATAAAATATATGTCCTTTACATTTTATATTTTACATCTTTTAACTATTGACTAAATTTCAGTATACGTTTTTTTTTCGTTAATGTTTAAAAAAACTTGCACGTTTCATCCTTTGGACTAACGGATGTTAATTTTTTCCGTTAAGTCAAGTCATGTTCAAAGCACATGAGGGTATTTTGGTCTTTTTCCCTAATTTTTATAATTACTTAAACATTAAAAAGTTAAAAACCAAATATTAGTAATTTTGGTGGGACCCACTTGAACTATATATTTCCATTCCCCACCCAGCCCCACCTTTCTTCTTCGGACAAGAGCACACCTGCAGGTCAATTGACGATGGTGTGATAATCTTGGCTATTAATCGTTCATTGTTTTCTTTACGACGGTGGCTGTTGCGATCGAATCGGAGGTGGAGACAAGTGATGGTGGCTTCAATTTGGTCTCTCCTTTTCGTATCGAACAAGCTTTGAATCATTTAGGTTGGAGCTTGGCCTATATGAAGATGGTCATCTAGGGGTTTTAAATCAGCAAGCTTTAAATCAGATTTACCAGATGGATCAAACCACTATAATTTCCCTTTTACGAAACCATCACTGGAGTGTCCCTTTTGGTTCCACCACCACTACCGCCTAGCAGTGGAGCTCTGTCTTGTTGGCCTGGAATCAATTTATTAATCCTTAATCAGATGGTAAACACGCATACCAAGAACATATCAGTTTTCTTATGGAATCAGGGAGTTCGGTGGTGAATTAGGGATTCCAACCGCCGCTCCCCATCCTCCGGTTGTCTTCCTCGTCGACTACCAATCTGAGTTCCAATTAGTGCTAACAGTTGGAGGAGGCTGAAATTGACCCGGAATTGATGAACCAGAAGTTGTTGACGGAGGCATCTACGGGTTTTCAGGTGGATGACCGTAGAAGAAGAATGTTATGGTTCTGCCGTCTGAGTGAGAGAGAAAAGAGGGTAGGGTGGAGATGGGGTGAGTAATTATAAAACGGAGGGGGTAAAGACATTTTTGCCCTCACGTGTCAAGCCCGACACGAACTAGACCGCAAAGGCTAAAGTCGAGTGATAGACATCCACCAAGTGAATGCCCAGTGAACCGAAACTTTGCATGATCACCATGACGTTGGAAATGTGCATGGATTTCAGGTAGCATTTGGTCATAAATACCCTTTGATGCCTCGTATATGCACAATCACATCCAGTCCCTGAACCTGAACATTATTACAGCAATTTAGTATGATTACAAAAAGTACATTGTTACAACAAAATGAGCACATAAGGTAAATGACTCATGCACACTTCTTAGATAATGTTACAATACATGTCTTTTAATAAAGGGTGATTCTAACCACACACGGAATATTGCTAATTGGACCCGCCGCCGCACTATACGCCCTCGTATAGGCCAATACGGGGCGTATAGCCCCTAACCTTAAAAATCAGACTTGCAGGTGTCAGTTCTGGTCTGGCGGCTGACCCTATACGACCCATATAGGTCTATACGCTGCGTATAGACCTATACGACCCATATAGGTCTATACGCCACCTCTTTTTTTTCAAACTTGAGCAAATTTTGATTTGTATATGACGAGTATAGCCCTATACGCAGAAGCCTATACGCACCATATAGGCCTATACGCCGCGTATAGACCTATACGACCCATATAGGTCTATACGCCACAACTTTTTTTCAAACTTGAGCAAATTTTGATTTGTATATGGCGAGTATAGCCCTATACGTAGAAGCCTATACGCACCATATAGGTCTATACGTCACGTATAGACCTATACGACCCATATAGATCTATACGCCACCTTTTTTTTCAAACTTGAGCAAATTTTAATTTGTATATGGCGAGTATAACCCTATACGCAACATATAGGCCTATACGACCCCTATACGCCCCCTATACGCCACCTATGAGATTTTGATACATATTAATGTTTGACGTATTAATCTAGTTGTATGTTTATTTCTTTAATTATTCGCTCTTAAAACCACCTCTTGGTGGGCTTTACTATACGATGCGATACTATACTATACTATACTATCGTATACTATACTATACTAAGTTATATTATACTATACTAAGCTATACTATCCTATAATAAGCTAAACTAAGCTATACTATACTATACTATACTATACTATACTATACTATACTATACTACACTAAGCTATACTACACTAAGCTATACTATACTACACTAAGCTATACTAAACTAAGCTATACTATACTATACTATACTATACTATACTATACTATACTATACTATACTATACTATACTAAGCTATACTAAGCTATACTAAGCTATACTATACTATACTATACTATACTATACTATACTATACTATACTATACTATACTATACTATACTATACTATACTATACTATACTATACTATACTACACTAAGCTATACTATACTACACTAAGCTATACTATATCTAAGCTATACTATACTAAGTTATACTATACTACACTAAGCTATACTATATCTAAGCTATACTATACTAAGTTATACTATACTATACTATACTATACTAAGCTATACTATACTATACTATACTATACTATACTATACTATACTATACTATACTATACTATACTATACTATACTATATTATCCTATAATAAGCTATACTAAGCTATACTATACTATACTAAGCTATACTACACTAAGCTATACTATATCTAAGCTATACTATACTAAGTTATACTATACTATACTATACTATACTATACTATACTATACTATACTAAGCTATACTATACTAAGCTATACTATACTAAGCTATACTGTACTATACTATACTATACTATACTATACTATACTATACTATACTATACTATACTATACTATACTATAATAAGCTATACTAAGCTATATTATACTATACTAAGCTATACTAAGCTATACTACACTAAGCTATACTATACTAAGTTATACTATACTATACTACACTAAGCTATACTATACTAAGCTATACTATACTATACTGTACTATATTGTACTATACTATACTAAGTTATTACTAAGCTATACAAAACTATATTATACTATACTATACAATCCTATACTATACTATAATGTACTAAGCTATACTAAGCTACACTAAGCTATATTATCCTATACTAAGTTATAATATACTATACTATACTATACTAAGCTATACTAAGTATAGGATAGTATAGTATAGTATAACTTAGTATAAAATATAGTATAATATAGTATAGTTTAGTGTAGTATCGCATAGTATAGCTTAGTATAGGATAGTATAGTATAGTATAACTTAATATAATATAGTATAGTATAATATCGTACCGTCTCGTATAGTAAAGCCCATCAAGAGGTGGCTTTAGGAGCGAATAATTAAAGAAATAACCATCCACTAGATTAATACATCAAACATTAACATGCATCAAAATCTCATAGGTGACGTATAAGGGTCATATAGGCCTATATGGGGCGTATAGACTTATGCGTATAGGGCTATACTCACCATATACAAATCAAAATTTGCTCAAGTTTGAAAAAAATAGGTGGCATATAGACCTATATGGGTCGTATAGAGGTCGTATAGGCCTATATGGGGCGTATAGACTTCTGCGTATAAGGCTATACTCACCATATACAAATCAAAACTTGTTCAAGTTTGAAAAAAGAGGTGGCGTATAGACCTATATGGGTCGTATAGGTCTATACGCGGCGTATAGGCCTATATGGGTCGTATAGGCTCAGCCGCCAGACCAGAACTGACACCTGCAGGTCTGATTTTTAAGGTTAGGGGCTATACGCCCCGTATTGGCCTATACGAGGCGTATATGTCCGGTCCATTTAGCAATTCCCGTGTGCCATTAGTAGTCCCCTTAATAAATTGGTTTGGAGGTTTTATGTATTTTAATACACTTATCGAAGACTTTTGACCCGTTAGAGATTAAACATTAACCCAAATCAACCCATTCATAGTTGAATGTGTCAAAATTGACACTTGTGACCGATAGGATAAGAACCTTGAAAACTCACCACCATGGCAAGGAACAATTTTTGAAGATTAAGTGGTTCAATAGCCCAAACGTAACAGGTCAGAACATGTTCGGGTGAAAACATGTCAATCTAAAAAATCATAATTAGTCAAAAATAAATGTTAATATGATTAAATTTAATAAAATTGATGGTTAAGATGAGACTTACCACTACACCAGTTGCTATTTTGCCAATCTCATATGAGCACCTAAATAAAATATGGATATGACAAATTACTCTTATGCATACTTACCAGAAATCACACAGGTTAAATAAATGGTTTACCTATAAAATTCAGCAAATACATCTTTATCATTGATGTAGGCAAGTAGCTTCACAACCTGAAATTTAATTTAAAAACTCGAATCTCATCCTTTATTACCACTTCTATAGAAAGGATGGCATCCATAACAATAAAAATACCTTCACATAGCATGTAACTTTGCACGTGAACTTCCAGCAACACCCATATTGCAGAACAGGGGCGGACCTAAGTGAAGCCGGGGGGGTGCACAGGAACCCCCCGAGTTTTGAAATTTTAGTGTAACGGTAGGTAAAAAAACTGGGGTGAACCCCCTAAAATACCCTACGGTGAACCCCCTTACAAGGTTTCACAGTAAGCGTAGTGGTTTAGGCCCTATGAAATTGGGGCATCTAAAAACAGTGAACCCCTTGGAAAAAATTCCTGGATCCGCCACTATTGCAGAATATTTCAAATGCACTTTTAAGTACCTACATATGAATTTATAAAGAAAAAAATAAGAAAAATAAAAATCATATTAATGGTTTATCAATGAAACTACTATTGCATACCTTGTGAAAGAGGGTATGGTTATTGAAACAGACGTTTACATATGTCAAGTACTTATCAAGGAGCTCAATCACTTTTCTAACAAAAACCTGAACACACACACACACACACACACAGGCCAGCCACATCTCTCTTTTCAGCCTGTAAAGAACCATGTAACGGCTTAATAAACATATGATTTAAAAAAATTGTGAATTAATAGAAATGAAGAACTGTAGCAGCTTCAAAGATTGGTTAAAATGTCACATATTTCTGTCCAAGACCCATCCTATATTCCTGAGTGAAAAAAAACAAACATTTATAGGTAAATTAGTATAAAATGTCAAAATAAGTACCTAAACATGCATTCCAAAGACAAGTGACGTCTTTCCCTCCTCTGTTTAAGCTAAAAATCAGACGATAAACGAAAATAACCAGCAAAAACCTGTATTTGAACATTATATTTGCAGCCTGTACATCCCAGTTTCTCTTTTTTTTTAGGTCAATCTTCTACAATGATTTTAATAAAGAAAAAACAATAATATCATTTCATCAAAAAAAAATGTGGGAAATCCTAGAACAAAACAAATAAAATAACTAGAAGCCCTAACTAACAAAAATCAAGTAAAATGTAGAAGCCAAAAGGTAATAAAAGATTAAGGGCAACAAATCAAATGTGCCCTATAAACTAATGATGGAAATTCACCAAATTAATCACGCAAATTCCAAACAAATTTATAGGCACTGATAATTGAACATAGAGGGAATCATTTAGGCATATTCACTTACCTTTCAGAAAATAAGTTCTTGATGTTCTTATGCAGATTCGATACCACGAACCTAGCATGATCTTTCATACCCTGAATCGCTAAAAACAACATATGCAAACAACAATTTTGAGAAAACTTTAACCAAATTGGAAGTTAGTGTTTACCAAAATCAATCGCAAACAGCAATTGTAAGAAAGCTTGAACCCAAAATCGAAGGAGTGTTACCTTGAATCGCGATTAACATACAACCGATCGTACTGGTTGTGGCGGCCCTTGTTCACTCGGAACTCGTTTGGTAGAAGCCGTCGATGGTGGCTATTGGTTTCGTGATGGAGATGGCGATCAAAGAGCCAAGAGGAAGACAACTGAGATGCTAAATTGGGGGAGTTGAAGAAGCTAATTGCAGAGCAACATGGCGGGAATGGTTTCCGTAAACTTGCAAAGAAGTTAAAGAAGCACAATCTGTGTGCGATCCGTATGCCTGATCAATCCAATTTAAAGGCGATCGTTGCTGATCGCTACACTCGTGGGACAAAAAAGCTTACTTAGAACACATCTAAGTGCCGCTGAATAAATCACTTCTTAACAAATGGTATCAAGAGCAAAGTTGATTCATAGGGATGACATTTGATTTGGGAAAGGCTGCAGTCACAAATGTTGTCGCCCATCCTCATCGTGGATGGGAAGAAACTCGTCAAGGTGGCAAAGAGATTTGAAGCAAATCCAAGGAGATGGACACGGACAGGACAAAAGAGTTGAGGACATAGAGATGTCCATGATCGAATTCAAGACATAATACCATGAATTCAAGACATAATAAGATGAATTCAAGACAAACGTCAACGACTCGTCACAACAATTGGATGTGTTGAGCAGCGAGTTCGCCGAACGGAGGGAAGATTTCAAACTCGCTGTCGCTGTCATGCAAAACGAGTTAATGGAGATGTTCATGAAGGAGTTGGGTCAATTACAAAGCAACATGGAGAGAGAGCTCAAAGAATTACAAACATAAATAAGTGTTTGCAAATGATCCTTGGCCAACGGAGGCAACAACGCAGGTTATACTTATTCAGCGGTCAACGTCCCCAAACAATCACAATTTGTTGGAAAACGAGAGGCAAGGGCTGTGAACGACTTCCTTTGGGAAATGGAACAATACTTTGATGATGTGGATATCGTGGATGATGCTAAGAAGATCAAGATGACGACACAATCTTGAAGGACACCGCTACTTTACGGTGGCGTCAAAAACATGGGGAAATTGAAAAAGGTACGTGCACCATCAACACTTGGGCTAGCATTCCCCTTTCAAGCCGGTAGTTGGCTCGTTACTGAATGGCTACATCGGTGGGACACTACTTAGAACGCATCTGAGTGCCGCATTATAATTAAAACAAATCACTCCCTGACATGTAGCCCCTAAATTAAAGATCCACGAGTCATCCAACTCACATGAGCAGCTAACATGTGAAGAAAATGTATAGAAGCAAAATCATTTTCTTCACAAAAACTTCTTGGAAAAACTAATCTATTCAAAACTGTTAGGCCCAAATTGAGTGGCGGTGGGCTATGAAGATCTCATGAGCTGTGTGCTAGGTTGGAAGCCCAATCCTAAACCAAAGTCCGATCCACTAGTCAGGGTTAGAGGTGTATAAAATCGGGTTTGGGCCCAAAGAAGGGAAACCAGATCGGATCGAGTCAAGCTAGTCAAAACCGTTTAACTGGTTCGGTTTAGAAAACCGGTTTCTATAGGAAAACCATACTGGATCAGATAGGTTAAAAACCGAGTTTAACGTATTATATAACTAGTGGTTCACACCAAACCGGATTCAAAGTATATATACCCAAATCGACGGATCGGATCCGACCCTTTAATATCGACAACATGTTCTCGCTCAAATATATAATTAACCTGGAAACAAAATAATGATGTACTTCAAGAACCATAAATCAAAACTATCCAAGAAATAACTCTACATATAAAAAAAAAAAAATTCTTCATTTTTGTCATCTTCACCTCCAACCGCAACCGCAACCACAGGCTAAATCTACCTCGAGATTTCTCTGAATTGATTCAATATCTATACAAGATAGATTATAAATAAGATTGCATCAAAGAATAACATTAAAATATGTATATCGGAGTGGACAATGAATTTCTATAGGGATCCAAACTCTTCCACCCATACTAAAAACTGACTCTCAAGCAACACTAGAAACTGTAATTGTCAATATATCTACAATAACAAATGATAAAAAAATAAGAATATATAATCTATACATAATAAATAAATAGTTGGTTGCTAAACGTGTCACAATTATGTGAACCCAAGATTTTTTTCCCGTTTATTTTTTCTTTATTACTAACTATTTAATATTTTCTTACTAACTCTTTAATATTTCATCGCATGCAGACCTATGGAAATGGAGGATTGACTCTAATGACACATTTGTTACTAAATCTCTTCAGTTATTATTGACTAAGCAAGAAGTGGTTCAAAGTAGATTTGTTTTCAAATGGTGCAATTGGGTTCCCTTAAAGTTAACAAATTTTTTTGGAGATCGGAAATGGCTCGTATCCCCACAAGGGATTTGCTCTTGACAAGAAGAATTGAGATACCTTCGGCTTTGTGCCTGATATGTGGCGAAGTTAATGAATCTGTTGGCCATATGTTGATTTCCTGTTACTTGGCGACTACTGTATGGAACTTCGTAAGTATTTGGTGTAATACTCCCCCTATATATGCTTTCACTATTCGTGACCTCCTAAAAGTGCATTTGGAGTTGAAATTATCTCCTTCCAAAATAAAGTTGGTTCAAGCTATCGTGTTATGGAGAGCAAGAAACGACATTGTGTTCGCAAAGAGAAGACTTTCAATTCCGAGGGTAATTGAAGATATAAAGAGACATGGTTTTCTTTGGATTAGTGATAGATCTAACCTAGGGTCTATTTAATGGGAGGATTGGTGTAACCTTAATGTTTGAATTATCCTTTGTAACGTCTTGGTGATTCGAGTAGCTCTAGCTTCTTGCTAGTATGGTTTTGTTAATAAAATCTTTTGCCGTTCAAAAAACTATATAATATTTCCTTTATTAATTCATAAATCTTCATTATTATTTAATATTTCCTAAATTTTCATTACTAATTATTTAATATTTCATTTATTTAACCCATGTAAAACACGAGTTTCTAACCTAGTTACTTATATACTAAGTATTTCGTTTCCAAAAAATAAAAGTAAGCATATCTCTCGCCGTTTTCGATACTGTTGGATATCTCGAAAATTATGGTAATTGGTTTGGTAATCGGCCTAGTAAATGGGTAATCGGGTTAACCCGATTAAACCTATATGTTGCAATATGAATTTTCCTAGGGATATTATATAGGATTATACGATATTACAAATCACGATACGTAGTGTTGCTTTGTTTCTTAGCAATTGAGTTTGATAAATCAAAATTCTCATCGATTATTTAGCAATTTGTGGCTACTGTTTCACGCAAGACTTATGCTATTGTAAAGGTGTAAGTCGAACGACCCGGAATGGACTCCACGTGCCCGACCCGGATCTTATTTACGTCACATTCAAAGCGGTTATGGTGCGTGTGGGACCCTTTAGAAGGTGTGAGAACCAATTAGAAAAGGGCGCAAAGAAGGGATGACATATGGATCCAAGATAAAGGGCCCCACTATAACAGAATCAAGTATAAAATGGAAGCTGGTGCGACGAAGGAAAGGGTTCCTTTTTCCACCATTAAAGAATAGTCATAGTTAGTATTGAAAGCTTATGTGAATCGGTTCATGCTTGTAATCCGTCAGGAAAATATTCATTAATACATCAACCCGAATCCCATAGTGTGCTCGAGTTTGTATTAACAACTAAAAGTGTAAATCATAATATGGTTTTAGCCCAATTCTAGGACGACCCAAAATCAATTCACTATGTAAAGTGTAAATCAATTGGAGCCCAATGCTGGTGAGTTGTGGCCCAAAATCCCACCGTGGGACGGCCCAAAAATCCCATTGTTATATGATGTTATAGCCCAGTTGTTAACCCAAATAACCGATTAACCCGAACTTTATTTGGTTCGGTATTTAGTTAATTTTTCCAACCTAAAAAAACTGATGAACCCGACGCGATGAACCTGAAACCCGATTAACTAACCCGAAGAACACCCCTACATCATGGTACTTTTGTAGTTATGATATCGTGTCATACGATCTAACACCACAATCTGAAACGAACTCGGGAAAAAGTCGTTATCTCCCTGTAAAAAATGTTCAACATTTGTTTCACTTTGTGAAACATTATTTGAACTCGGGGTTTGGTTCATAAAATCATACTTGTCAAATATAATCTCAATTCATTCATTATAAGTTTAATCATTCTTTTTCTGTTGTATTTGGCCTTTCTTTCAAAATACTTACTTTTTTAAAACGAAACTCAATAACATGCACTTTCAAACGGGGATCTATAAGATATAGCAGAAAAGTACAATAACATGTTCAAATTCGTGCCATTCCTTTAATACTTATCAAACTTTTCTTTCATTGCAGTTACCATAAGTTTAAAATCCAAGTCATTTTCACCATTCAGTTTCCTTAAATTCACATCAGTTATATCGTCTCATTAAAGAGTTGATTAGTAGCCACATGTATATAGAAGCAAAAACTTTCATGGTTTTATGCTTAACTAGGTTAAAATTCTGTGTATTACACGGGTTGATAAAATATAATATTATATACTTAATAATAAAAAAATTTGTGTTTTAAAAAACCCGCGTATTACACGGGTTGATAAAATGTAGTGTTACATACTTGGTAATAAAAAGTCTATATCTTTAAAAACCCGTATTTTACACGGTTTGAATACATTAATTTCTATTTAATATAATTTGACTTACATAACTGTTTAGTTAAAAACAAAAGTTACATAATTAAATTTCAAAGTTTAATAAAATAAAAGATAATTTAAAATAAATATATTTTTTTAGTATAATTAATATTTTTCTTTAAATATAAATCATTATTAAAAAAAGAGAGGTGTATTTAATAAGAGAGAGGCGGAAAAAAAATGATGAGAAGAGATGTGGACGCGACACACGTGACATAAATAATTTTTATTTATTATATAGTATAGATATTTCTAAAACATAGGCGAATGTTCTTACATCTATAACTAAACTATCTAATAAATAAAGGTTTTTCATGCCACATGTCGCCTCCATATTCATTCTCATCATTTTTTTTCCGCCTCTATCTCTTATTAAATACACATCTATCTTTTAATAATAATATATTTTTAAAGAAAATACTAATTATATTAATAAAACACATTTATTTTAAATTATCCCTTATTACAAGAAACTTTGAAATCTAACTATGTAACTTTTATTTTCAATCAAATAGTAAATGAAATTTAAATTACATTAAATAGTAATTAACGTATTTTTGAAACCCAATTATATATTAATTTTACATATTTTGAAATTTGATTTCTATTCTCGGTATATGTAATACATTTTTACACTTGTAAAATATATATATAAAGATTTAAGAATTTTATGTATTGATATTTTTCTAAGCTGGTTAAACTAATACGTACGGCAAGGAACTTTATTTTTCAAATGAAATGGTGCACAAACCGGGTTTTTGAACCGAACCGGTTCCAAACCGGCCCGAACCGGTTTGGTCAACGCAAATTTTAAACCGGTTTAGACTAAAACCGGTTCGGGTTAAACCGATTTATCATATATAAAATCTCGAACCTGTTGAACCGGTTCAGTTCGGTTCTGGACCGGTTCGGGTTGGTGAACCGGTTTTATTAAAAAAAAAAAATTTAAAAATAAATATTTAACAAATAAAAACATAAAATTCAACGTTTATTCATATTGTAGGAGTTCGGAAATCACAAAACATTACAAAATTAAACATTACAATTCGACAAAAAAAATAATATTTTTTTTGGAGTTTTTTTGTTTAATTTTCGCCGTCATTCTCGGAGTTACTAGTGGATCCTCGTAGTCTATCATCTTCGGCGAGTTCTTCATTTGTAAGTGGGCTCGCCAATCCTTGGTTGACCTCAGATTCGTGTATGAATTCTTCAACTTCAATTTCGTCTTCAAGCGAACTCCTATCTTGTCTCCTATCTACCGCATCCAAATGGTCTTTCAAGCAAATGCACATTTCCATTGCCGCGGGTGTGAGTCTAGTTCTTCGAATAGATAAAACCCTGTCATTAAGAGAAAAAACGGATTCCGAAGCTACCGTGGAAGCTTGGACGGTTAGTAAATCACGGGCCATGGCGGAAAGGACAGGAAAAGTAGATTCGTTTCCTTTCCACCACGACAAAATATCAAAGTCCTCAAAAACATCCGGACTCATAAATGATAAAAAGTTTGTTCCCGTATACCTTCCGAGTTCGCTACTCGGGGTGGATCCTCTAGCCCGTTTAGTAAATTCATTTCTCATTTCGTTATACAAATTTAAGTTCACATTCCTCGAGCTACTACTTGATGCGCCCGCCTCCATCGTATCATGTGGGGTTTGTGTTGTACCATATTTATGTAAATAAATATCAAACAAATCTTGCAAACATTTGTTAAAACAAGTTTTTGTTACGGTTGAAAAATGAATATCTTCATCATTAAAATCCAAATCGTAAGTTATTTTATCAATCAATGTTTCAACACCGTAAACATTAATTGTAGGGTTTAATGCGGCGGCACAAGTTATAACCGGAGGCATTTCTTTAAAATATTTAACAAATTTTTCTTTCATCGGTTTTATCATTCTCGTAAAAAGAGTATTTTTATTTTCAAGTTCGGCTAATTTGTTACACATTAGAAATATTTGTTTAAGAGCCAAGGGACTTGTGGGGTAATAAACCCCGGATAAAAAAGTAGTGGCGGTTTTGAAAACTTCGAGCAATTCGGTTATATTTTCAAGAATGTCCCAACTCGTAGACGAAAAATTTTGAATTTTACGACGCGGTTTTGAGGAAAGCATATCATGAAATTTTTTTAAATGACGTATAGCACTATGAAACATTTTATAAGTTGAATTCCATCTTGTTGGGAGGTCCCAATTGGGACCTAAGCAAATCAAACCCGTATCGTTACATAATCTAATATATTCATGGTATCTTTTTTTACTACTACTAAAAACGTCTTTAAGCATGACTCGAAATGCATTACTTAATTCAATAACGGGTTCAACCGCAAGCCCGTCTTGCACGGCTAAGTTGATGATGTGTGCAATGCATCGACTATGGAAAAAAGCGCCGTTGCAAATCGGATTATATTTTAATATTAATTTTTGAACCGCATTTGTATTATTTGAGGCATTATCAAAAGATATTGAAAATAATTTATTTTGTAATTTAAAATCGGTTATCACACCATCTAAAATGTGAAATAAATTTTGACCCGTGTGCGGATATTCAAACATCTCAAACGCGATTGTACGTTTCATCATTTGCCACGTATTGGGATCAACCCAATGAGCGGTAACGCAAATATATGAGTCGGGAATACCATGTGGAGCCGACCAAACGTCGGTGGTTAAGTTCACACCGGTTTTCAATTTTTCAAAACCTAAAATTAATTCTTTTTTTGCTTTTTTCCACATTTTTAGACAATCACGTCTAAGAGTAATACGACTTACTTGATGATAACGTGGTTGAAGGGCTTCTTGAATCATCCTCGTCGTGAGCGGGTTGTCGAAGTGGTTGAACGGCAAACCTCTTTGAATAACTAATTTCGCCATTCTATCTCGAACAATATTTGGATCGAAGTTCCAAATTCCACCCTCGCTTGTCATAGATGCTTGACCCTCACTCGGAATTTTCTTCAAACTCGGGCAAGATTTTTCCATATGAGTTTTTAGAGTTGAGTTTGATTCCTTTTTAAAAAACCCACCACAATTTTTGCAACGAGCACGTTCCAACCCGTTAGACATCTCACATAGATCGTAGTTTGACCAAATTGCGGGGTTCCTCGTTGTTGGTATGATTTTCACAACGCTAACTTCGGAAGAGGAAACACCAAAACTTGAAGAACCTGCCATAGCGTTTTTTGAGCGTTTTAGAGCGTTTTCGAGCGTTTTTTTACAAACGAGAGTGTAGAGAGCGGGTTTAAGAAGTGTGATTTAACCAAAACACCCACTACCTATTTATAATGTGTTTAGGGGTTAAAATGGGTGAAAAAACGGTCAAAAATTGGTTCTAACGGCTATATAGCCGTTTTCCAACGGCTAGTTCGATTTGGTGACCGTTAAACCGGTTTAAACCGGTTTACCAAACCGGTTCGTCAAACCGGTTAAAAAAAAACCGGTCTTAAACCGTTCGTCGCGAAAATGTCTTAAACCGGTTGTAAACCGGCGGTTCCTACCGGTTTGAAACCGGTTCACAAAAAACCGGTTCTTGGACGATTCGGTTTCCGGTTCCGAACCGGTTTGGATTTCCAAACCGGTTTTTTTGTGCACCTCTAATGGGTCTTTTAAGTTCATATGAATCAAATGTTTTTTTTTAAATCTTTGGGCCCTATCCATCATATCACATATAAAGTTCCATATGGCAGGGCAATCTAAACATAAGAATACCATTGATTCAATCTTTCACTCAAGAACACAAGTAAATTTTTATTTTTTTTTTAATTTAGCGAGAAACTGTCTAATATATCTAAGTGGGTTTCTTATATGATCAACTGAAGCAGATCTATCATTTAGTCCATCATTCACAAACAAGTTTATTATAACATGGCCCATACAACGAATGTAGGGGTGTTCATTGGGTAGGTTTTTGGGTTACTCGAATTTGAAAATTTTAAAACTGAATTTGAGGTCGAACTGATTCAAATTTGAAAAACCGATTCGAATTTGGTTCAAATTTGGGTTGGTTCTAACAACCCGAATTATTAAAAAAAATAATATAAAAAATAATATGTATAATAATAATAAATAAAAAAACATATGTATTTTTTCAAATAAGAAGTTATATAATTCTAATACGAATAATAGGGTCGGTTTGGTTTGAAACTCATAGATCTTTTCCTATTTTTATATTGTTTTTACTTTAATTTCGTAGGTTTCTATCACGCGGGCTTAATTGATAACTTTTTCAAAAATACCGTCGAGATGTCTTTTCTCTTTGCGTATTTAAGCACACCTACAACCCACCGCAACGCGCGGGGCTAACTTACTATTTGCTTAACATTTTTCACAATGAGATAACAATGTTTTTGTCGAGTTTGTATCAGATGGTGGTGTTAGATCGTATGACATAAAATAGGAAGGTACCTTGCCGATGACAATTGTCGAAGTTAATTAATATGAACACAAGAACGTATTCGTCAATCAAGAAAATAAATAAACGAATTAATTACACGGATGACTCCTGTGGTTTACACAAATTTCACTTATAGCCTTTAGGAATGAGAAATTACAGGTTTAGTCCAATAATTTACACGAATGTAACAGAGATGGCCCCCATGATGGATGACCGTTAACTTTAGCTGTTAAATGGGTATAAAATATCTAAAATATCTTTACATTTAAAAAAATTTAAATTAAAATGGTAGGACCCATTTAAAAACAAAATACAAAAATCATAAAACCCACCCAAACACCCCTTTTCTTCATTCCCAAACCTCCCTCTCTTCCTTCCACTCTTAGCCATCACCTCCTTCAGTATCAAGCGTTGTTGCATTCGCAGGATAGAGTCGAATACTTTGCCCAAATGATTGAATTCAAGTAGACATGTGTTTGGATATAACCCCTATGATCCTATACCTACATATTTAGATATGGATGCCATTTTACCATTCACAATTGGATATGACTTGGATCTCCACCCATTGGAACCCCACAACATCAAGGTTAATCATATAGAAATAAATACGGTTTTAGTTCATGTGATTTGATCAAAATAACTGTTTTAATCTAAAAGTTTAAATTTAACCTTTTTAGTTCAATAGTTTCAATTTAGTTTCAATTATAGTCCGGTCTACTAACTTCATTCAAATTTTCTGTTAACTTTTTATTAAAAGACCAAAATACCCCCTCTCTCTGTCTCTCTCTCTCACTCTCTATCTCTATTCCCTGACCAAAATAACCCGTCTCTTGATCTGAGCCTCCTTCCACAATTGACCCTAAACAGATCTGCACCTCATTCGTTTCTTGATGAACCCTAATCCGTCACCTACAACCACAACCAGATTCATCACCTACAACCACTACCAGATCCGTCAAAACTCCCTCGTTTGGCCCCATGAGTTGTTTTCGAATGCCAACAGCAACAGTTCTCTTTGATATCCATGTGAAAGAGCCAACAGCAACAGAAAGCAACAGAAATCGAGCTCTCTCTCGTTCTTTTTGATCTGGCCTCCGAAAATCAAGTTCAGATCTAGGGTTTGGCGTTGTTGGTGTGGTGGCGCAGGTGGTAGGGCGATGTAGATATAGGGTTAGAGAGAGAGAGAGAGAGAGCACGACGGTGTAGATGGCGGCGGTGGTGAGGTGGTAAAGATTGTGACGGTGGCGGTGGCGGTGGCGTGGCAGCAGTGGTGGTGTGTCGGTGGCGATGGTTGTGGCGGTGGCGGTGGCGGTGGCGGTGGTTGTGGCTAGAGCTGAGGTTTTAATATGGTTATAAAATGAGTATATAATGTTTTTTTTGTTTTTTTATTTATTTTAAATAAATTACACAAATGGTCCTCCAACTATTAAACATGTTAATAAGTTTAAAGGTAATTTGGTATTTTCATAATAACTTAACAGAAAAATTGGATGAATGTTAGTGAGTTGAACTTTAATTGATACCAAAATAAAACTAATGGACTAAAAAAATCAAATTTAAATTTTTAGACTAAAATAGTTATTTTGGTCAAAACTCAGAGACTAAAATCGTATTTAACTTAATCCTATAATATAATGTCCAAGTGGAGTTCAAAGATTTCTACTCATCTTCATAAGTTGTACTTTAATCATGTCTAATAAGATATTTTCTTAAAATTTTCATTTTACCATGTAATGTTTAGATTTTTGTGATTAAATTGCTTGTTGTTTAGATTTTCAAGCTAGCCTAATTTTTAAATAACTTTATTTTAGTTGTTTAACGTGTGTTTTAATAAGACTTTTAGAAGAATGTAACAATACTTGTAATAAAACGTTCCAAAGTTTATTTGTATAATTCGTTTCAAATTTGAATATTTGATATTATGATTTCTGAATGTATTTTTTCCCTTTTTCAAATCAAATACAATCAAAACAAACAAACATACTCAGCAAAATCCCAAGCATAACAAAGTTATTTATAGGGTCTGGGAAGAATGAGATGAAGACAAATCTTTCCTCTACTCTATGGGATAGAGTGGCTGCTCCGAGCGAGACCCGCCTCTAAAAAAAGAACCAAATACAATAACTCTAATCAAGTTTTAATCTAGGTGTAGCATGCCATTTTCCCTTTTAATTTTATGCACATTATTACATATAATAGTTTTATTCCAAGTTTATTATATTAAGCTTATAGTTTTTTTTTGTCTGACATACACACAATTCTTTTTATGATAATCATGGGCATAAACTAGAGAGGGGTTTAACCAACTAAATTTTCTATTAATAATGGTATATGATGAAACAAAAGACTTGTTCACCAGGACGGCAGGACAAGGGTGTTGTATTACATAATAACATGAATGGACTTACACAGGTAACGAACTGTTAGCTTCACCATAATGAGAGAAGATCTCCCCTATGATCACACTCTAACGTGAGAGTGAGTATATGTGTTTATAGAAAAATTAGTAACGAGAATATGCAGTAAGTTAGGAAAGAATAATATGCCCTTCCCTTATGAGGGAGAGTGGTATTTATACTTACACTCGTTTTATACTCTTCTATCATGTGGCATATATGATAGTCTGTTATCATGCAATATGGTAGACTATTTGTAGGGACTTACTATGGGCCCAAAATACTGGTCATAGATAATGCGGTGCACACAATTTGTCCAAGCAGTTTGTCAGGTGTCGTGATGCGGAATGTCAACACCGAGACACTACGTGCTCCCATCACTATGTATCTGTAGTTTATCGTGATTGTATTTTTTTGGAGCTTATGCTCCAGAGCGGAATGTAGGTTTGGACTTGTGCCCTGGTATATATGGGGTGTGGTCCGAAGGGTGAGATCCGGAGTGAAGGGTGTGGTCTGAAGTGTGAGATTTGGAGCGAAGGGCATGGGCCTAAGTCTAAGCCTTGGAGAAAAAGATGCTACCCGAAGCCCGAAAAGAAGAAGATGTCAATGGGAGCCTAAGCTTCAGAGATAAAAGTATCACCCGGAGCCTAAGCTCCGTAGAGAAGGATGTATTATGAAGCCTGAGCTTCGAAGGTAAATGTGTTTGGTAATGTGTTCGGAGTGTGGAGTCGAAATGTTACCCCCTCAGTATCAAGCGTTGTTGTTTGCTTATAGTTTAACACCTTCAATTGTTGTCGGTAGATTCACTGAAATGAATGTAAAAGAGTTCTATTTTCAGTAGTTAAAAAGTTTCAATTTCATCACAAGTATTAAAGATTAACGTGGTATGATTATCCGCTAAACTAAATACATATATTTATATGCATTTGAAATAATGATTTCTATTTTGGATATTATAATAGTATATGGAAAATTTTAACAATTAAATTAATCATATTTTATATCTTAAATATTGTAAAAGATGATCAAATTAAATTTGATAGAATTTCTATTCAGGATATAACTTTAAAATCAACATACCAAGTGACAAACTACTAAATTTTACTACATCGAATCAGTATATTTGACCAATTTTGGCAACACATGGCAACCAAAATATAAAAAAGAAAATCGAAAGTTGGTTGTACACTAATGACAAAATTCACACTTTCTCGCTTTAAATAATAAATTAAAAATAATCAACCATGCCCTTTTGTTTCTATAAAATATGAATTAGGAATATAGTCATACGACAATTATGGTTTGCCCCACGCCTTTTGGTGAATTTCGTTTCCACTCATGTGGTGAATATTTATCCTTTGACCCCCCACCATTTTATAGCATGAGTGATTGGTCTAGGAGGATATAATATATTTCTAAAATATGTGTAGGTTAGATACATGTTGGTATTATATTTAAGATGATGGTGTAGTGGGTGATACCTAGCGGTCAAAGGCTTAATTAAGGCGCACTCAAGATGCAAAAGGTGAGCATGTCGCCTAGGTACAAGACACTTAAAAAACGTGTGCCCGAGACAAACAAGACGCATGTGTATTTCAGGGCATTTTTAGATATTTTACACATGTTTTCATGTTGTTTTAGACTATTTTTAGCTTGTTTAGACAACTTTAGATTAGTTTAGGCCAGTTTAAACAAGTTAATTTTGTTTATTTTTTCCCCGGATTTTAGTAGGTTTTTTCTAGATATTTTGCACCTTTGCGCTTGGATGGACGCATGATGATTTCGTTGTTCTGGCCTGGGCGCCTAGAGCGTGGAATTTCAAGATTTTATGTGTGAATTGGTGTTATAGTCCGACCCTAGAAGTTTTAAAGAGGTTGTCACTGTTCCCTGATTGGTAAAACTATGAATTCGAAATTCAAAGCTCTTGAAGATAGTGGTACATGCAACTTTAGCCTAAATTCGGACTTGTCAACCCCGACTTTATTTTTTCTGGTCCCTCCTCACCCTCCTCACAAAAATCAATCAATTCGCAAAATCCGAGGCCTACAAAGTCAGACTTGGGAAGTCCAATCACACTAGAATTCAGATAACAAAACATACTAAAAGTCCACATTGTTTTCTAAAACACACCAATTTTTCCAAACTAATTGGTTATGACATTCGTTGATAGGAAGAAGGTAATGTTTGTTGTTCATCGCAAAAAACCTAAAGACCTTAGATCATATATTAACAACTTTTTCGACATATGTAGTACGTACAAGAAGTGATGTCTCTCAAATACCTCTCAGTTTCACATGATAAATCAAACCATCACTCGCCATTTATTTGCTATACTATCCAAGTGTTAAGCTATTTGCATGGTCTCTAGCTTTAGGTACGGTTACATTTGCAAATATAACCTGAAATTTCAACCAGAGGAGACCTAGAACAAGTAAATAGAGCCCGATTTTTCAATCGATCTGATAACTAACAGGGATTGGTTACACGCTACGTAGAGAGCACGCACCATGTTCACCCTTTCTAAATTGGTAACCGAGCAGTATAGAAATAATTTAATTAGAATTTACCTTATGGAGTCTAGTTCTTTGATAAGAAATCGAGATCTGTTTGTGTTTTTGAATATTTTAGAAGCTCGTAATATCCTCAGATAATAATTTTTTGATTATTAAACAAAAATGTATAACATGTGTAAGAACCGAGAGCGGGGTTGAATGGGTTCTTTTCTTTTTATAAAAACTCTTTTGGATTTTATAACAACTCTAAGAAATTTTAGTAAATTAAGTAAATAGATAAGCCACGATATATAATAGCTGTTTGGATGGATGTTAATACATCCACTTTACGTCCACTCCATAATCTTAACCAAGAGTTTTCTTCAGTTTCAACTTCTATTCAAACTTAGTAGAGATCACCGTTTACAACTTATCACTAAGTTTGGTAGTGATCACCAATAACTTCCAAGGTCTCACACAGGCTTAACTATTGTTACAAATTGAAAATGATCACCAATATAGTATTACAAGTGTATGAGTAAGTGGTAAAGTGACGGTGGTTGGATTTATATGTATATAATCATCACTCAAGAATGTGTTGTGCCTATTTTGTATTTGCAAGAGTTGAGTTAAAGTGACGGTGGAATGATTGTTAAAATAGACTTGAAAAGAGACAATAAAATTTGACATGACTACTATGGTCGAACCTAGGTCTTTGTAGTTTTTATCTCTAAAGTTCTTTCCATTACAATAAGCCAAGGACTAATTTCTTTTTCATAATCTCATTCTTTATACACAAGATAAATTAGAGTCATCCCAAAAGGTAAATAATCTTTTCTTACATAGGGGAAAAATGATTTCTTCCATTCCAAGTTTGTTGTATAGTATCTTATTTGGCCAAACCTATTTCTTGGACTTATCATTTGTTTGAAAAGCTTCTCTTTTGAAAAGATTTATTATAAAGCTTATAAAATCTTACTTATTTTATAAAAACTTTGAATTACTTCGTTTTCTATAAAATTATTCATGAGTTATTGTATTTGAATTCTTAGTTTACTTCAACATTTCTTGTTTTTGCATTTGTTGCATAATTGCTGAAATATGCTTGCGTGTAGTCATTTGAATTTTATCTTTAGCAAAATTTGTCATAGTCAATACGAACACTCCATGATAGGTACGTGCCTTCAACCATGGTATTGTTGTTTTGTGTGTACAAACGTTTGATTGTGGGAACACACGTTTGAAAAGTGTATAACATGTTGCATAACTAAAACAAATCGCTTCAATACAATATTAGAACCCGCTTTCTTTTAATTGTGTTATATTTGGGGGGGACGTATCTGTGTTATGTAGTAGTGTGCTAAACTTCTCAAGTATATCTACTCGAAGGGGCTTTACTATCTATATTGTTGAACTAAGTGTACAACTAGAAGATCAACTACTAGCTACTATATATTGTGTCACACCCCGCCTCAGGCACCCCCTGGACGTGTGCGAACTCGATTGGTACCTGCTTTGTGATGCGTTGTGTTTTAAATATATAAATATATAATTAATATATTTTTAAGATGGTTTCACGAGATCAGGTTTTAAATTTATAAAATGATAAATACTCAAACTTAAAACACATACAATAGGAAAGTGTACCTATCGCAGCGTAATATAGTTTAGGTAAGAACAAAGTATCGAACCAACGGACACTGTCGAATTCCAATACTCAACTTTTGTTATCGTTTAGCCAATGTTAATTAGTGAGTGAGTTTTGTGTGCTTGTGAAGCAGAAAGGTAAATGAAAGAAAAGTAAATAACGGTAAAGTAAATAACAGAAAAGTAAAAATGTTCGTGAAGTGTGTAACAGAAATGTAACGAGCAGAATAGTAAATAGCAGGAAAGTAAATATCTTGGAAATGATCAGGCTATGAAGAGTATTGCTTTGGGCTTCGAATCCGCTTGGTACATGATAATGTTAAGTTGACTAATCCAGTGACATGACTACTACAAACGTGTGACCCGGGTCACCGCTAGAGCCTCGTCCTAACGACATTTGATTTACAAATTTAAAAGCTTTAACAAGTGATAGTGCCTCCCGTTAAGGACAACAATTACCCTCAACCCTTCGAATGGTCATCTCCGGGATGGTTTAAGACATCGAACATAAAATGCTTTGTATTAGAGTTAAATAGGTGATTATATTTTGCTCACCGGGAGGCGGTGTAACAATGAGACCAAGTATAAAGACGTACCGTTCCCAATATGAGTTCACCAATTCTTGGTCGCATAATAAGTTCGTATAAAGACGTACGACCTTACTAGTGTTGACCAAGCCTTGGCTTTTTCAATCTCTGCTTATATAAAGACGTACAAGTTTCAAAAGAAGTTTGATTAAAAAGGTTTTACGATCTTACACTTTAAAATCAAGAACACTCACAAATATAAAGACGGATTTAGACAATAATAAAAGCCCACCAAAATGGTGGTTTTAAGGAAGAATAGTTAAAGACATAAACATATCACTTGGATTAATACGTTAAACATTAACATGCACCGAACTTCATCTTCACCTTAGCAATACAAAGAGTCTAGCCACGAATGGCCATACTAACTAGCATAACGCTGAGTTTCGTAGGCTCCCCTATTGCGGAACAAGGAGGAAGAGCCCCTCCACTCACAACTCTCTACTCTAACTATAAAATACGCTCTCAAATGAGGTCTGGATGGTTGTTGTAAGGTGTGAATTGGTGTGTGTAATGAAGAACTCAAGCCATCTATTTATAGGCCTCGAAATGAGCAATGCATGGCCGTGCATTGGATTGCATGGGCGTGCAAACACCTCGGGAATCGAATAGGGTTCAAGTGACAGTGTACCGGAGCCTGGGGAGGCTGGACAAGGAATGCACGACCGTGCATGGCTGCAAACACCTCGGGAATCAAACATGGTACAAGTGACAGTGTACCGAAGCCTGGGGAGGCTGGACAGGGAATGCACGAGCCCTGCCAGCTCCCTAGCTTCGTCTTTTAGCTGCTGGTTGACTTGGTTTGACCTCTTGGGGATCAATGCTCGGGTTTGGTCCTCCAAAAGCTTGATTTCTTCATGTTTTAAGCTGGTTTTTGCTCTATTCATCTTTGAGATACCGAATAACCTGCAATTGTGAAATATTAACGTTTTAAGTATCAGTTGCAAGGTTATTAATCAATTAGTACCATAATATGAGGATTATTATGCATGCAAAACATGTATAATTTAGGACATATCATAATACCCCATACTTAAACTTTTCTTGTCCTCAAGCAAACTCATGCATGATCATACCCATAACTAAAAAATTTACAAGGGAAATGGAATTCCAAGTAGTTGGAAATTCCGGGATAACTCTTGAGTTGCTTATTCTATTTTTGTATTTTTCTATGATGGAATCAATGACAAGCCTACTAGAACTTCAATTATGCATAAACTTTCACTCCTTACAATGTTCACTCAACTCTAGGGTTATATATGTATGGATAATGTAAGTTAAGTGGAACACTCAAGTTCGAATCGAATTATGCAATGGTCATAAGCTTGTATGCAAATCAAGTCTCCACCAATTAACTAAGTAGTATGCATGAATCAAGAGGACTTTAAAAGGGTTGTAATGTGGCTAAAATAAAAATAAAGGGTGAAAATGAAAATCTTTTTGAATTTTTAGGGGTTTAAAGGGTTTGAAGGGCTACAGCTATCGTGAAACACATAGCTACGGCTTCGTGGATTAAAATGAAAAATATTAGAAGTTCCCTCTACAGTACTCAGATCATGAGGGTATAACTAATCTGAGGGCTCGTTTATGGTCAGATTTCCAAGACCAAGATCTCTTATCATTCTCAACTCTTTCCTCACTGCGTAGTACACATTACTGCCTTTTGGTACGGATCTTTCGGCATGTAGCTTAACAGCTCCTACTTTGATCAAATGCATATACTCATGTTGGGAATGAGTTTGATTCTTGCAACACTTTCCATCGTGGCTCCAGTTGTCACACTTCACACATTTGTCGTATCTTTTGACGGCACTTTTTGACAAGCCGTAAAATGGTGGCAATTGTTCTTGCTTGCGCCACCGTTTTCTAACATCACTAGTTGCTTTGAAAACTTTCTCTTGGAGTTCGGATGGTAATTCAGGCTTTGCGAAATGAAGGCAGAAAAGCAAATTGAAATCAAAGGAATGCATGTCCAGTTCTTTAAGGTCTTGCCGTTAAAAGACCCACTACTCTTTTTTTTTCTTCTCTCTGTTTTTTTTAAATCAAGACAAATTCTTCAATAATTCTTTTCCCTCAATTTTCTTGAAATAATATTTCCATAAATTCTTTGCAGATAGTTCGGCTGTTTCTTCCTAATACATCCAACTTCTTGTATATTACAATTCTTTTGAGTAAAACAGACTCTTTCCGTAGTTGCCTCAATGGTAATAAACTTGAAATAACGACATAGGATAATTTTTTCATTTTGAAGACAGTTAGCCAATAGCCGGTGTTTACGAATAGCTGGTTGGGTGATAATTATGGGTAGTAGAAAAGAAACGGCTAAGGCTCAAAGGGCTATCTAGGCGGATTATATTTTTGGGATATTTGGGTTTAAGGGTAATAAAGTCCTAGGTGCCTAAATCACTTTCATACTTCTACTAGTTCATGGTGTTGATATGTATAAGTAACACAAGTTCTAATTATGTATAAAATTCAATCGAAAAACACTCAGTAATGCCAAACGAAAAAGCATGCGAATAATTATATATTGCGCAAAAAACTTGATGTTGTGTAATAGGCTTGATTTTCCTCACATGAAAACGGATGTGATAGGGTTTAGCGAATCGTTATGCATGATATTCATTTGTTTCTACTTGCCATGTATTCATTTAATTTAATTAGGTGCGAAATCAAAGAGATTTTAAAATTTTGGGTTTAAAATTTTTTTGAAAATTTTTCGGGTTTTTACAAAAGGTGAGTTTTTGTAATGTTTTAGTCAAATGGGTAGAAAATCACAATTTGAAATTTTACTGCTTTGAGGTTACAAGTAGTTAAAACTGTGCATTGCCCTCAATATACAAATGCATATAATGAAATGCTAAGAAGGAATTTAAATGCATGAAGTTTTAAGGGAACCCCCGTTCAATTCGGTGTATAACCTAAGGCCAAAACTTATTGCTGCTGTCGGGTTGAGCCTATCAGCTGATTGTCAACACGTTGCTTCAAAGACTTCATCGAATTTCAAAGAAATTTGATGTGGATGTTGATTCCGTAGGTTGTAGAGATGGAATATGATTCCTTAAAGGAGTGGCGGAGCTATCTGGTGATGTTATTCTACCTGACACACAAAGAAAAACATAAAAGCAGACAAGGAAAATAAAAAGGTAGTAGTTAAACTACTAAGGTCCTAGTATCGAGAAGGCATACCTGGGGCTGAAGTAAAAGAAACTTTATATTTGGAAAAACCAAACCTGAGATCCATGCTTTTTGCCGTATACACCAACTTCTCAATTTATTCATGATCATCGGGTTGCCTCCCGGAAGTGCCACATTTATTTAAGGGTCGTTGGCCAGACCCGTACGTGTTTCATCAGTATTTCTTTGGGTGGGAGCCATCGGCTTCCACCGTATCTCCTGTTCCATCATTCAAGTCCTTCAGTTTTGGTAGCTTGTCAAAGTATTCATCAATCAAGTCAGTGTTCTAAAAGTCCTTGCTAAGATTCAGTTTCTTTCCTTTGTTGAATTCCTTAGCTTTCTTCACAGATTAGTATAGATGAATTGGGCAATTTCAAAAGGATCATTAGACAGACATTCATTTCCCCATATGTTGTAGGTCACTGATTGTTTTCTGACATGAAGTGTCAAAATTCCTTCATTCATGTCGATAACAGCTCGGGCAGTAGCTAAAAATGGGCGACCCAAAATCAGAGGTACAGAATAGTTGGGTCCCATTTCTAAAACCATGAAGTTAGCAGGGAAGACAAACTTGTCGACTTTTACTAGTAAGTCCTCAATGACTCCTATGGGTGATTTGACTGATCCATCTGCGAGTTCGATAGTTGCATTGACAGGTCGTGGATTCCCAATTTTTAATCTTTTAAACATGACATAAGGCATTACATTCACACTTGCTCCTAGGTCAGCGAGCGCAAAGGTTATCGGCAATGGTCCGATAGAACATGGTAGAGAGAACTTTCCAGAATCTGAAAGTTTCTTTGGAAGGCATCTTTCAATGAGAGCGACACAATGATTAGTCCTTTTTACTGCTTCCTCCATGTTTCTTTTGTTTGTAAGGAAATCTTTCAAAAAAAAATCATAGTTAGGCATTTGTTGTATGATATCCAGTAAAGAAAGATTGACATGGATCTGGCTTAATAGTTCGATAAATTTCTCATATTGTTCGTCAGTCTTCTGCTTTACTAACCTTCCTCGGTAGGGTATGTGAGAATGGAACGTTCTATTTGTCGGAACCTTTGGATGAGTATCCACTTGAGCAGGAGGTGGAGTTATCTTTGATTGTGATTCTTGGGTAGTTGTTTCTGCGATATGTGGACGAAGCGGTACTTGATGTCGCAGAGACGGTCTATAAAAACTATGAATAAAAACCTAACTAGACTCCTAAGTAATAATAGGAATACCTATGAACTAAACCGCACTAACATGCAAGTGTACCTATCGAGTGTAGCACAACCTAATGGTAAACTGAGTTATCGAACCCTAAAGACACTATGTAACAATACTAGACTCTGACACAGACTAAAGATTGATTTGATTTGGGGGGTTTACTACACTACTATTTAACTAAGAATGCAATAAACGATGGTAGTCTCAACTAACCAGACAAAGGACAAAGGTAATATCAAGAATGGGAAGAATATCACCTAGGTCGGAATCCTACTTGCAAAGCACAACTTCTATCGGTTATGGAAACTGTAATGGATCTGGGTTTCTAAGGAAACAACTCTAGACAACCTAGTGGATCCCTAATCACTCTCAGGGTGTCACCAACTAAGGAACCTAAAGATGTAATAACTCACAAGATTGTTGGATCACTTCTCAGGTATTTCCAACTATGACCAAGTACCCTAATAGACAGATTACCTCTCAGTCTCTCCGTCCACCAATACACTCAAAGAATGCACGAGGTAATCTCAATATAACAACTGTGACACTAATAGCAACAATCACTAGACGCCTAATACCGGCTTCCTCTCAGACAGCTGGCACTCGGATTCCTAATGACGAAGACTAAACGACTAGTTCTCACCTCTCGGGTATTGAACTAGGATACACATTCAATTCTAATCAGCAATCAAAGACAACTCCTATGGCCACTACGTCTAGCAAACCACCCTAATCACAAACCCTAAGATCTATGACCAAGATACGCTAATCAAACTGGCAGACAACCACAATCAACGCAAGGAATTGAAATCAAACACAAGATCAGATATAAACATGCAAAAACATCACAATTATTAAATCAAAAATTGCTTATAAAATCATAAACCCATTAATTAAAATCCCAAAACCTATAAAAATAGAAACTTTAACAAGTATTCATCATGTGACCTATGCAATATCAAAGTTTTAGCCTAGAATCATTCTCAAAACATTCAAACAGAAGTAATAAGAACAAAACATGGTATCAAACATCGCAAACGAAGATAAAAATCAAATCTTGCAAACCTAGAACATAAAACTACGAACACGGGATCCAAAGATTCAAGCTTTAGCCTTCAGTTGGCTTCCAATCTCCCAAAATCGCCTCTGGTCTCTCTCTAGACGGATAAAAATCGAACTCCCCAAAGAATGGACATAAAAATATATTTAAAATCGAAATCTAGGGTTTTGCGGAAATTGTCCCTCGCATACTGCGAGAAATAATCCCAAATCCTTCACGTACCGCGAAGGACAATTTAGTCGCAATCGGTTTTGAAGTTCCTCGCGTACCGCGAGACATTTCTTCTCCTCTCTCCCGTACCGCGAAAGGCATAAATTTCTCATTTTTTTCTTTTGAACTCCCGGCTTCATTCTCGTGCTTGGTTTATTCACGTATTCACTTGTAATTCATACGAGCACCTGAAAACATACAATAGACTCAAATGTACATCAAAACGACTCAAAACAAACACAAACTAATTAAAAACACACAAAACACTAGGAATAAAGATGTGCGCTTTGCACTACATCAAACATCTCCACACTTAACCTTTTTTCGTCCTCGAAAAAGTTGGCAATGGAATCATAACTGGCATCTAACTTAACAGACATCATTTACCAATTATCAAAACATACTCACGCGTTAAAAAGCAACAATTAGTATTTCTATCCGATTAAACCCAAGCACCAACTTTCAAGCCCCCGTTACGTGTTCTAATATTACATTACCAAGCATGTCAATCAATCTATGGGACTCACACTTAACAGTTACAGCTCTACCTAATCCCGTCTCATGGTCATGTCTAGGCACATATCAAACCATATAGATTTACCCTACCACGTTAAACTAAAATTTATAGGTTTTTAGAAATAATGATGATCAATGAATGAATGGATGATAATGCGCATTAATAAGCAAGTTAATCTTCATCTAGAGGCGTTTCAACCAAGTCACTATCCCGGAAGGTAACACATAGACTAAGTCATAATCAATAAGCACATAAGAATCAACCTAGTGGTGTTTCAATCAGGCTGGAACCCGATGTGTGACACGTAGGTGAAACTTAGATTTCAATCAAATAAGTTCAAGAATTATGGACTATGGATGCGGGCGCCACCGAAACTCGGATTTATTCTCATAAAAAGAGAGTGGTGTGCCATGAAATTTCAAAAACCTCTAAATTTTAACTTAATGTGGTACCTATCACCTTATGCTGACAGTTTCAGTATTACCGATTACTCTAAGATGAATACCCACAAGATATCATGATTTTAAAATTCAATTAATTCCTAACCAACACAAACAGGATATTTAAGCTTTACTAGCTAGCTGGGTCTACCAAAACAGCACTAATTAAACACATTTTCAATTATTTAATCATTTAAACCTAAATAGATCTAGTTGTACTATCATTTTTCAAGTATATGCAATTATTTCCAAGGACATTTTTCAAAATTTTTAATTTTTTTTGTATATATATATTTTTTTATTTTTAAATTTTTATAAACAAGATAAACTAGTTAAACTAGACACTCACATCCCCACACTTGAAAGACACATTGTCCTCAATGTGAAGCAAGACACAACTAAAAAAAATAAAAATAAAAGGAATCGACTTAGCTGGTAATGTAGATGCAAACAAATGTGCAGCTTCGTTCTTCCATGTGTGCACCGTATAGCATTTCGGTCGCGGTTGCACATCAGCTGCCGGGTTGCCTTTACAAGATAGATAAGATGAGAATCAACCCCGCCCGAATGGAGATTGAGTACAAGCAACATGATAAAACCTGCAAAATAAACCTCACAACAAACCCGCAACATTAAACTGACTCAAACTAAAAATTAAAAGACTCACTAAAAACTTAAGATAGATAGCATGCAGAGAAATGCACTCGATGGGTGCAAAACACATAGACATGAATGCCACAACAAGGTCGGTCATCGATCATGAAACGGTTTCAAATTCTCCCATGGTCGTGATGGTTGGTGAATGATATGATGATGGATGGAAGTGATGGATGATGGATATGGTGGAGAGATGGTAGTGGTGGGAGTGGTGAAAGATGTTATGATATAATGGTGTGATGGTGGATAGATGATAGTGGTGGGAGTGAGTAGTGAAAGTGGGTACGGACACGGGCACGGGAAACCGTGGGAAAACAAGAAATTTGGGATTTTTCAGGAGGCCCCCGCGTACCGCGAGAGCGCTCTGTTAACAGGAAGTTTAGATAAAAATTCAATTTTTTTACTTAGAATATTTTTGACCCTTTAAAAACTTTCTTTACCCAAATTCTTTAAAACCCTATTCCAAGCGTAAAAACATATGTAAAAATACCTGGAACTTCATTCCCGATGATTTTCCTCACCGAATCAAGCGCGAATTCCTGTAAAACATGACACAAACAAAACACACATATCGAAAACACAAAAAATGACACGGACTCAACCCAAGTAATGCACACAAACTCTACATCCCAGGCACTTACCCGAGACTCAAACAAGCCTATTGGGAGGCTTCTCCTTGATCCTAACAGGCACCGCCTTTATCCTTCGCGGTCTCCGATCCTCCACATCACACGACTACCAACTAACCTCAACCATCTACTAACACTCTCTCTTAAATCAGTCCACCAGCACTTAAACCTACCAGGTCCAAAAATGGCCTTTATCATGTATCCCAACAAGCAATCATCCTTACACGTCCCCACACTTGGGGTTTGCATTATCGCTAACTCACCTATATCTCTCAACACATGAAGTTTCTTGCGGGGTGGACTAGATTTAGGGGTTTTAAAACTAGGGGTTGGGTCGGCAGTCCCCTCCTTAGAAAAAAGACTAGGTGAAGGTTCATGAATGAGATTTTCTATGGGTGTGACCTCTAAACCTCCACCAGGATCTCCGGGATCCTCTACCACGGGAGCCTCACAAACTACCTGCTCCACTTGTGATAATATTTCACTCAGACTGTAATCATCACCGTCATCACTTAGGAACGAGGACCCTAGAAATTTCCTTTCAAACTCCTCTAACCAATCCGGAGGCTCCTCTAACATTCCTTTATCCAAATCATCCTCTAATGGATTTGAGTCCCGATGATCGTCCATGGAGGCATCAAGCATGCACACGGAGTGACTACGCTCGCCAACATCCTTCATGGACTCTATAGCATCAAATGTAATAGCTTCATCCCCCACACGAAGTGTGAGTTTCCCCGTCGAAGACATCGATCAAAGCCTTGGCGGTACGTAGGAACGGGCGTCCTAGGATGAGTGGGACTTTGTCATCCACCTCGATGTCCAGGATGACGAAATCCACGGGGAATACAAACTTACCTACTTTTACTAACAGATTTTCCACACATCCCCATGGATACTTGACCGAGCGGTCAGCCAAGGAAATGCTCATACGCATAGGCTGCGGTTCACCTAAGTCTAGCTGCTTATAGATAGAATATGGCATCAAATTGATGCTAGCACCTAGGTCGGCCAACGCGTGGTGCAAGGGCAAGCTGCCTAGGAGACACGGAATCGTGAAACGACCCGAATCTCCTAATTTCTCTGGCAGCTTGTTTTGCACCACAGCAGAACATTGCTCACTAAGTGAGACTTAAGAGATCCTCCCTAGCTTCTTCTTGTTGGAAAGAAGATCTTTGAGGAATTTGCCATACTTAGGCATGTGCTGGAGGACCTCTACAAATGGAAGATTGACCTTGAGTTGTTTGAACATATCAAGGAAAGCATCATATTCCCTAGCATTCTTATAAGGTAGCACACGTTCTGGATAGGGGATACGACTCAGGTCAATCTCGAGGGACTTCATCTCCTCCCCCTTCTTCTTCTCCACTGCCCTCTCGACAGGCTTCGCCATCTCTATCTCTTCATCCACCGGCTCTTCTTCTTCTACCACCGGTGGGCTCTCCTTCTCTTCGGCCCTATGACTTCTTGTCGACACAACTTTTAACTCGGGCTCCTCTATCATCCTAGCATCGATCTCAACAACTCGAGCTCTCCAGTCTACCTTATTCACTTCTTCTACCGAAGGTATGCCATACTCAATGGAGTGGGAGTTATCCTCTACAACCTCTTTCTTCTCCACACTCCTAACAGTCACGGCCATCACTGAATCATTTGGGCCCGAAGATGGGCCTCCTTGTCTACCCTTCAGGCTCTGAGCGATGTCTCCTACCGTGCGTTGCAAATCCTGGAATGCCGACTGCTGATTCTTCAAAAGAGTGTCGTGGCTATCCAGTCATTGCTGAGCATCCCTATCATTTTGCACTAACTGAGCAAGAAACTGTTTCTGATTCTCTATCATCTCCTCAATCTTCCTTGTGTTGACACTGCTTCCTGATCTTGCTCCTCCTTCAGCTCCTCCATACTGCTGCTGGCGACCATTAAACCCAGGCGGGTTATTTCCAGAACTCCACCCCGAGCCAAAAGCATTGTAGTTGTTTTACCCTCGGTTCTGGTTCTGGTTTCCAGCATAGCTCACATGCTCCTGATTATTTACAGGGAAATCTCGGGTGTCGTGGCCTCCTCTGCACACTTGACACCGCTGAGCACTGAGCTTTATCTCCTTAATATCGTTATCCATTGAGGCGAGTGCAGCAGCCACACTAATCTCATGAGTGACCTGATGCACACCTCTAGGAGAAGAGGCGGGTGCTCTAGCAGTAGGAATGGAATTCCTAACAGAATGTGGAAGCTGCTGTTCGGCTTAAGCGAAGCTCTCGAACATTTCCTCACACTTATCAGGCTCGAAGCCAAGTTCTTCAAGAAGTATTATCCACCCTTCAGGGCCGCTCACCTAGGGATCAGATCCACTCCTTCCGGATGGATCCCGTCGAGCCCATCACATGGCCTAGGAGCGGTTCAACGCGCTGTTGAGCCGATGTCCCCAGAACGGTCTTTTCGACTGGGCGCTAGTGGAGAAGTTCTACAATGGTCTCTCCATGATATGGCCTCCCGCAGCTGTATTGAACATTTGCTGCTTCTCGAAGGTGAGACTATTGTAGAACTTCTCCACTTGCGCCTAGTCGGAAAGACCGTTCTGGGGACATCGGCTCAACAGCGCGTTGAACCGCTCCCAGGCCATGTGATGGGCTTGACGGGATCCATCCGGAAGGAGTGGACCTGATCCCTAAGGTGAGCGGCCCTGGAGGGTGGATAATACTTCTTGAAGAACTTGGCTTCAAGATCATCCCATGTGGTGATCGAGTTGTCTGGGAGAGTGTCGAGCCAAGTAGAAGCACGACCAGAAAGGGAGAATGGGAAGAGATGCAAGTAGATTGCGTCCTTAGATAAACCCGTGAGATTGAAATTATCACATATGCGCGCAAAGTGGGACACATGTCCGGGTGCATCCTCATCCTCGAGGCCATGGAATTGGGTGGCATGAGTGATCGTACTCATGACATGTGATGGGATCTGCCAAGAATTGGTGTTCGGTATAGTGGGGCGTGTGATCGAAGATCTCGCGCCCGTGACCCTGTCACTGGCCCTCAGGTGTACTGTACGCATCGCTGGTGGGTTAGCATCGCCCATTTGTGGAAAGGGGATTGGGCTAGTAGGATGTACCTGGGTGCTGCACAATGCTTTCAAATGCTCCCGGAAGTCGCGGGTGCGCTCGTGTAGTTCTCGCTTGGGCTCTAGGAAAGCTGAATAAGGTGGGGATCCCTGCGAGCGAGTATGGTGCATAAACAGAAAGACTCTAGAAGGAAACAGAACAAAGACTCAAAAAGACAAAGAAAGACTCGATTCTAAATTAGACACTCAGATAAGACTCACTAGTAGCACAGAAGACAAGTAGCACACAAGACTCAACAGAAAATAAAACAAACCAAAAATCACTAAAAGAACTAGTCAAAGCTAATATTGCTATTGCCAAGTGTCCCCGACAATGGCGCCAAAAACTTGATGTCGCCCAGACGGTCTATAAAAACTATGAATAGAAACCTAACTAGACTCCTAAGTAAGAATAGGAATACCTATGAACTAAACCGCACTGACATGCAAGTTCACCTATCGAGTGTAGGAGTGTTCATTGGGTAGGTTTTTGGGTTACTCGAATTTGAAAATTTTAAAACTGAATTTGAGGTCGAACTGATTCAAATTTGAAATTTGAAAAACCGATTCGAATTCGGTTCAAATTTGGGTTGGTTCTAACAACCCGAATTATTAAAAAAAATAATATAAAAAATAATATGTATAATAATAATAAATAAAAAAACATATGTATTTTTTCAAATAAGAAGTTATATAATTCTAATACGAATAATAGGGTCGGTTTGGTTTGAAACTCATAGATCTTTTCCTATTTTTATATTGTTTTTACTTTAATTTCGTAGGTTTCTATCACGCGGGCTTAATTGATAACTTTTTCAAAAATACCGTCGAGATGTCTTTTCTCTTTGCGTATTTAAGCACACCTGCAACCCACCGCAACGCGCGGGGCTAACTTACTATTTGCTTAACATTTTTCACAATGAGATAACAATGTTTTTGTCGAGTTTGTATCAGATGGTGGTGTTAGATCGTATGACATAAAATAGGAAGGTACCTTGCCGATGACAATCGTCGAAGTTAATTAATATGAACACAAGAACGTATTCGTCAATCAAGAAAATAAATAAACGAATTAATTACACGGATGACTCCTGTGGTTTACACAAATTTCACTTATAGCCTTTAGGAATGAGAAATTACAGGTTTAGTCCAATAATTTACACGAATGTAACAGAGATGGCCCCCATGATGGATGGCCGTTAACTTTAGCTGTTAAATGGGTATAAAATGTCTAAAATATCTTTACATTTAAAAAAATTTAAATTAAAATGGTAGGACCCATTTAAAAACAAAATACAAAAATCATAAAACCCACCCAAACACCCCTTTTCTTCATTCCCAAACCTCCCTCTCTTCCTTCCACTCTTAGCCATCACCTCCTTCAGTATCAAGCGTTGTTGCATTCGCAGGATAGAGTCGAATACTTTGCCCAAATGATTGAATTCAAGTAGACATGTGTTTGGATATAACCCCTATGATCCTATACCTACATATTTAGATATGGATGCCATTTTACCATTCACAATTGGATATGACTTGGATCTCCACCCATTGGAACCCCACAACATCAAGGTTAATCATATAGAAATAAATACGGTTTTAGTTCATGTGATTTGATCAAAATAACTGTTTTAATCTAAAAGTTTAAATTTAACCTTTTTAGTTCAATAGTTTCAATTTAGTTTCAATTATAGTCCGGTCTACTAACTTCATCCAAATTTTCTGTTAACTTTTTATTAAAAGACCAAAATACCCCCTCTCTCTGTCTCTCTCTCTCACTCTCTATCTCTATTCCCTGACCAAAATAACCCGTCTCTTGATCTGAGCCTCCTTCCACAATTGACCCTAAACAGATCTGCACCTCATTCGTTTCTTGATGAACCCTAATCCGTCACCTACAACCACAACCAGATTCATCACCTACAACCACTACCAGATCCGTCAAAACTCCCTCGTTTGGCCCCATGAGTTGTTTTCGAATGCCAACAGCAACAGTTCTCTTTGATATCCATGTGAAAGAGCCAACAGCAACAGAAAGCAACAGAAATCGAGCTCTCTCTCGTTCTTTTTGATCTGGCCTCCGAAAATCAAGTTCAGATCTAGGGTTTGGCGTTGTTGGTGTGGTGGCGCAGGTGGTAGGGCGATGTAGATATAGGGTTAGAGAGAGAGAGAGAGAGCACGACGGTGTAGATGGCGGCGGTGGTGAGGTGGTAAAGATTGTGACGGTGGCGGTGGCGTGGGGTGGCAGCAGTGGTGGTGTGTCGGTGGCGATGGTTGTGGCGGTGGCGGTGGCGGTGGTTGTGGCTAGAGCTGAGGTTTTAATATGGTTATAAAATGAGTATATAATGTTTTTTTTGTTTTTTTATTTATTTTAAATAAACTACACAAATGGTCCTCCAACTATTAAACATGTTAATAAGTTTAAAGGTAATTTGGTATTTTCATAATAACTTAACAGAAAAATTGGATGAATGTTAGTGAGTTGAACTTTAATTGATACCAAAATAAAACTAATGGACTAAAAAAATCAAATTTAAATTTTTAGACTAAAATAGTTATTTTGGTCAAAACTCAGAGACTAAAATCGTATTTAACTTAATCCTATAATATAATGTCCAAGTGGAGTTCAAAGATTTCTACTCATCTTCATAAGTTGTACTTTAATCATGTCTAATAAGATATTTTCTTAAAATTTTCATTTTACCATGTAATGTTTAGATTTTTGTGATTAAATTGCTTGTTGTTTAGATTTTCAAGCTAGCCTAATTTTTAAATAACTTTATTTTAGTTGTTTAACGTGTGTTTTAATAAGACTTTTAGAAGAATGTAACAATACTTGTAATAAAACGTTCCAAAGTTTATTTGTATAATTCGTTTCAAATTTGAATATTTGATATTATGATTTCTGAATGTATTTTTTCCCTTTTTCAAATCAAATACAATCAAAACAAACAAACATACTCAGCAAAATCCCAAGCATAACAAAGTTATTTATAGGGTCTGGGAAGAATGAGATGAAGACAAATCTTTCCTCTACTCTATGGGATAGAGTGGCTGCTCCGAGCGAGACCCGCCTCTAAAAAAAGAACCAAATACAATAACTCTAATCAAGTTTTAATCTAGGTGTAGCATGCCATTTTCCCTTTTAATTTTATGCACATTATTACATATAATAGTTTTATTCCAAGTTTATTATATTAAGCTTATAGTTTTTTTTTGTCTGACATACACACAATTCTTTTTATGATAATCATGGGCATAAACTAGAGAGGGGTTTAACCAACTAAATTTTCTATTAATAATGGTATATGATGAAACAAAAGACTTGTTCACCAGGACGGCAGGACAAGGGTGTTGTATTACATAATAACATGAATGGACTTACACAGGTAACGAACTGTTAGCTTCACCATAATGAGAGAAGATCTCCCCTATGATCACACTCTAACGTGAGAGTGAGTATATGTGTTTATAGAAAAATTAGTAACGAGAATATGCAGTAAGTTAGGAAAGAATAATATGCCCTTCCCTTATGAGGGAGAGTGGTATTTATACTTACACTCGTTTTATACTCTTCTATCATGTGGCATATATGATAGTCTGTTATCATGCAATATGGTAGACTATTTGTAGGGACTTACTATGGGCCCAAAATACTGGTCATAGATAATGCGGTGCACACAATTTGTCCAAGCAGTTTGTCAGGTGTCGTGATGCGGAATGTCAACACCGAGACACTACGTGCTCCCATCACTATGTATCTGTAGTTTATCGTGATTGTATTTTTTTGGAGCTTATGCTCCAGAGCGGAATGTAGGTTTGGACTTGTGCCCTGGTATATATGGGGTGTGGTCCGAAGGGTGAGATCCGGAGTGAAGGGTGTGGTCTGAAGTGTGAGATTTGGAGCGAAGGGCATGGGCCTAAGTCTAAGCCTTGGAGAAAAAGATGCTACCCGAAGCCCGAAAAGAAGAAGATGTCAATGGGAGCCTAAGCTTCAGAGATAAAAGTATCACCCGGAGCCTAAGCTCCGTAGAGAAGGATGTATTATGAAGCCTGAGCTTCGAAGGTAAATGTGTTTGGTAATGTGTTCGGAGTGTGGAGTCGAAATGTTACCCCCTCAGTATCAAGCGTTGTTGTTTGCTTATAGTTTAACACCTTCAATTGTTGTCGGTAGATTCACTGAAATGAATGTAAAAGAGTTCTATTTTCAGTAGTTAAAAAGTTTCAATTTCATCACAAGTATTAAAGATTAACGTGGTATGATTATCCGCTAAACTAAATACATATATTTATATGCATTTGAAATAATGATTTCTATTTTGGATATTATAATAGTATATGGAAAATTTTAACAATTAAATTAATCATATTTTATATCTTAAATATTGTAAAAGATGATCAAATTAAATTTGATAGAATTTCTATTCAGGATATAACTTTAAAATCAACATACCAAGTGACAAACTACTAAATTTTACTACATCGAATCAGTATATTTGACCAATTTTGGCAACACATGGCAACCAAAATATAAAAAAGAAAATCGAAAGTTGGTTGTACACTAATGACAAAATTCACACTTTCTCGCTTTAAATAATAAATTAAAAATAATCAACCATGCCCTTTTGTTTCTATAAAATATGAATTAGGAATATAGTCATACGACAATTATGGTTTGCCCCACGCCTTTTGGTGAATTTCGTTTCCACTCATGTGGTGAATATTTATCCTTTGACCCCCCACCATTTTATAGCATGAGTGATTGGTCTAGGAGGATATAATATATTTCTAAAATATGTGTAGGTTAGATACATGTTGGTATTATATTTAAGATGATGGTGTAGTGGGTGATACCTAGCGGTCAAAGGCTTAATTAAGGCGCACTCAAGATGCAAAAGGTGAGCATGTCGCCTAGGTACAAGACACTTAAAAAACGTGTGCCCGAGACAAACAAGACGCATGTGTATTTCAGGGCATTTTTAGATATTTTACACATGTTTTCATGTTGTTTTAGACTATTTTTAGCTTGTTTAGACAACTTTAGATTAGTTTAGGCCAGTTTAAACAAGTTAATTTTGTTTATTTTTTCCCCGGATTTTAGTAGGTTTTTTCTAGATATTTTGCACCTTTGCGCTTGGATGGACGCATGATGATTTCGTTGTTCTGGCCTGGGCGCCTAGAGCGTGGAATTTCAAGATTTTATGTGTGAATTGGTGTTATAGTCCGACCCTAGAAGTTTTAAAGAGGTTGTCACTGTTCCCTGATTGGTAAAACTATGAATTCGAAATTCAAAGCTCTTGAAGATAGTGGTACATGCAACTTTAGCCTAAATTCGGACTTGTCAACCCCGACTTTATTTTTTCTGGTCCCTCCTCACCCTCCTCACAAAAATCAATCAATTCGCAAAATCCGAGGCCTACAAAGTCAGACTTGGGAAGTCCAATCACACTAGAATTCAGATAACAAAACATACTAAAAGTCCACATTGTTTTCTAAAACACACCAATTTTTCCAAACTAATTGGTTATGACATTCGTTGATAGGAAGAAGGTAATGTTTGTTGTTCATCGCAAAAAACCTAAAGACCTTAGATCATATATTAACAACTTTTTCGACATATGTAGTACGTACAAGAAGTGATGTCTCTCAAATACCTCTCAGTTTCACATGATAAATCAAACCATCACTCGCCATTTATTTGCTATACTATCCAAGTGTTAAGCTATTTGCATGGTCTCTAGCTTTAGGTACGGTTACATTTGCAAATATAACCTGAAATTTCAACCAGAGGAGACCTAGAACAAGTAAATAGAGCCCGATTTTTCAATCGATCTGATAACTAACAGGGATTGGTTACACGCTACGTAGAGAGCACGCACCATGTTCACCCTTTCTAAATTGGTAACCGAGCAGTATAGAAATAATTTAATTAGAATTTACCTTATGGAGTCTAGTTCTTTGATAAGAAATCGAGATCTGTTTGTGTTTTTGAATATTTTAGAAGCTCGTAATATCCTCAGATAATAATTTTTTGATTATTAAACAAAAATGTATAACATGTGTAAGAACCGAGAGCGGGGTTGAATGGGTTCTTTTCTTTTTATAAAAACTCTTTTGGATTTTATAACAACTCTAAGAAATTTTAGTAAATTAAGTAAATAGATAAGCCACGATATATAATAGCTGTTTGGATGGATGTTAATACATCCACTTTACGTCCACTCCATAATCTTAACCAAGAGTTTTCTTCAGTTTCAACTTCTATTCAAACTTAGTAGAGATCACCGTTTACAACTTATCACTAAGTTTGGTAGTGATCACCAATAACTTCCAAGGTCTCACACAGGCTTAACTATTGTTACAAATTGAAAATGATCACCAATATAGTATTACAAGTGTATGAGTAAGTGGTAAAGTGACGGTGGTTGGATTTATATGTATATAATCATCACTCAAGAATGTGTTGTGCCTATTTTGTATTTGCAAGAGTTGAGTTAAAGTGACGGTGGAATGATTGTTAAAATAGACTTCAAAAGAGACAATAAAATTTGACATGACTACTATGGTCGAACCTAGGTCTTTGTAGTTTTTATCTCTAAAGTTCTTTCCATTACAATAAGCCAAGGACTAATTTCTTTTTCATAATCTCATTCTTTATACACAAGATAAATTAGAGTCATCCCAAAAGGTAAATAATCTTTTCTTACATAGGGGAAAAATGATTTCTTCCATTCCAAGTTTGTTGTATAGTATCTTATTTGGCCAAACCTATTTCTTGGACTTATCATTTGTTTGAAAAGCTTCTCTTTTGAAAAGATTTATTATAAAGCTTATAAAATCTTACTTATTTTATAAAAACTTTGAATTACTTCGTTTTCTATAAAATTATTCATGAGTTATTGTATTTGAATTCTTAGTTTACTTCAACATTTCTTGTTTTTGCATTTGTTGCATAATTGCTGAAATATGCTTGCGTGTAGTCATTTGAATTTTATCTTTAGCAAAATTTGTCATAGTCAATACGAACGCTCCATGATAGGTACGTGCCTTCAACCATGGTATTGTTGTTTTGTGTGTACAAACGTTTGATTGTGGGAACACACGTTTGAAAAGTGTATACCATGTTGCATAACTAAAACAAATAGCTTCAATACAATATTAGAACCCGCTTTCTTTTAATTGTGTTATATTTGGGGGGACATATCTGTGTTATGTAGTAGTGTGCTAAACTTCTCAAGTATATCTACTCGAAGGGGCTTTACTATCTATATTGTTGAACTAAGTGTACAACTAGAAGATCAACTACTAGCTACTATATATTGTGTCACACCCCGCCTCAGGCACCCCCTGGACGTGTGCGAACTCGATTGGTACCTGCTTTGTGATGCGTTGTGTTTTAAATATATAAATATATAATTAATATATTTTTAAGATGGTTTCACGAGATCAGGTTTTAAATTTATAAAATGATAAATACTCAAACTTAAAACACACACAATAGGCAAGTGTACCTATCGCAGCGTAATATAGTTTAGGTAAAAACAAAGTATCGAACCAACAGACACGGTCGAATTCCAATACTCAACTTTTGTTATCGTTTAGCCAATGTTAATTAGTGAGTGAGTTTTGTGTGCTTGTGAAGCAGAAAGGTAAATGACAGAAAAGTAAATGACGGTAAAGTAAATAACATAAAAGTAAAAATGTTCGTGAAGTGTGTAACAGAAATGTAACGAACAGAATAGTAAATAGCAGGAAAGTAAATATTTTGGAAATGATTAGGTTATGAAGAGTATTGCTTTGGGCTTCGAATCCGCTTGGTACATGATAATGTTAAGTTAACTAATCCAGTGACATGACTACTACAAACGTGTGACCCGGGTCACCGCTAGAGCCTCGTCCTAACGACATTTGATTTACAAATTTAAAAGCTTTAACAAGTGGTAGTGCCTCCCGTTAAAGACAACAATTACCCTCAACCCTTCGAATGGTCATCTCCGGGTTGGTTTAAGACATCAAACGTAAAATACTTTGTATTATAGTTAAATAGGTGATTATATTTTGCTCACCGGGAGGCGGTGTAACAATGGGACCAAGTATAAAGACGTACCGTTCCCAACATGAGTTCACCAATTCTTGGTCGCATAATAAGTTCGTATAAAGACGTATGACCTTACTAGTGTGGACCAAGCCTTGGCTTTTCAATCTCTGCTTTTATAAAGACATACAAATTTCAAAAGAAGTTTGATTAAAAAGGTTTTACGATCTTACACTTTAAAATCAAGAACATTCACAAATATAAAGACGGATTAAGACAATAATAAAAGCCCACCGAAATGTTTGTTTTAAGGAAGAATAGTTAAAGACATAAACACATCACTTGGATTAATACGTTAAACATTAACATGCCCCAAACTTCATCTTCACCCTAGCAATACAAAGTGTCTAGCCACGAATGGCCATACTAACTAGCATAACGCTGCGTTTCGTAGGCTCCCCTATTGCGGAACAAGGAGGAAGAGCCCCTCCACTCACAACTCTCTACTCTAACTATGAAATACACTCTCAAATGAGGTCTGGATGGTTGTTGTAAGATGTGAATTGGTGTGTGTAATGAAGAACTCAACCCATGTATTTATAGGCCTCGAAATGAGCAATGCACGACCGTGCATTGGATTGCATGGGCGTGCAAACACCTCGGGAATCGAATAGGGTACAAGTGACAGTGTACCAGAGCCTGGGGAGGCTGGATAGAGAATGCATGACCATGCATGGCTGCAAATACCTCGGGAATCAAACAGGGTACAAGTGATAGTGTACCGGAGCCTGGAGAGGCTGGACAGGGAATGCACGACCGTGCATGACATTGCACGGCCGTGCAATGCCCTGCCAGCTTCGTCTTTTAGCTGTTGGTTGACTTGGTTTGACCTCTTCGGATCAATGCTCGGGTTTGGTCCTCCAAAAGCTTGATTTCTTCATGTTTTAAGCTGGTTTTTGCTCTGTTCATCTTTGAGATACCGAATAACCTGCAATTGTGAAATATTAACGTTTTAAGTATTAATTTCAAGGTTATTAATCAATTAGTACCATAATATGGGGATTATTATGCTTGCAAAACATGTATAATTTAGGACATATCATAATACCCCATAATTAAACTTTGCTTGTCCTCAAGCAAACTCATGCATGATCATACCCATAACTAAAAACTTTACAAGGGAAATGGAACTCCAAGTAGTTGGAAATTCCGAGATAACTCTTGAGTTGCTTATGCTATTTTTGTATTTTTCTATGATGGAATCAATGACAAGCCTACTAGAACTTCAATTATGCATAAACTTTCACTCCTCACAATGTTCACTCAACTCTAAGGTTATATATGTATGGATAATGTAAGTTAAGTGGAACACTCAAGTTCGAATCGAATTATGTAATGGTCATAAGCTTGTATGAAAATCAAGTGTCCACCAATTAATTAAGTAGTATGCATGAATCAAGAGGACTTTAAAAGAGTTGTAATGTGACCAAAATAAAAATAAAGGGTGAAAATGAAAATCTTTTTGAATTTTTAGGGGTTTAAAGGGTTTGAAGGGCTGCAACTATCGTGAAACACATAGCTACGACTTCATGGCTTAAAATGGAAAATATTAGCAGGTCCCTCTACAGTACTCAGATCATGAGGGTATAACTAATCTAAGGGCTCGTTTATGGTCAGATTTCCAAGACCAAAATCTCTTATCATTCTCAACTCTTTCCCACTACGTAGTACACATTACTGCCTTTTCGTACGGATCTTTCGGCATGTAGCCTAACAGCTCATACTTTGATCAAATGCGTATACTCATGCAGGGAATGAGTTTGATTCTTGCTACACTTTCCATCGTGGCTCCAGTTTCCATACTTCACACATTTGTCGTATCTTTTGGCTCTTCTTTTGGCAGCACTTTTCTGACAAGGCGCAAAATGGTGGCAATTGTTCTTGCTTGCGCCACCGTTTTCTAACATCACTAGTTGCTTTGAAACTTTTGTGACAATCCGGACTTTCCAGTTAATTTTGTTAGAAATCCCGTTAAGTTTCCTGTTAAAACCTATCCCAGTTAACTCGATAGCAAATCCAAAGGACCAATTATGCCTTTTCCTAATCTCCAACGTCGGGGACTGATCATGCCAAATCCCTAAACTCAATTTATTGACTCTCAAAGTCAAAATCAAGAACAAACCAATTCAGTTGACTTTTAAAGTCAAACCCGTGACATTTTTGATCCCAATTCGCATTCATGATCAATGTTGTACCAAAATTCGTAACTGGTGTATACAAATATACCCTTAACGAACTTAACTAAGACTTAATCATCACCATTACACTGAAATTAAACTGAATTAATAGGTATTAAACCGTAACTGTCGCCTCTATCATCTCTGATCATCAAATTGATTAAAACCATTTATCATTTTCATAAATTGAACTCCTGCACACAACAAACAAGACACTGCGAAGCTTTTACACATACCACATTCACCGGAGACGCAACCAGAACCGCCGGGATTAAGCAATTCGAAGTCGGGCCTGCATTTGGTCGATCACCATCAATCCGACAACATTTCTGGTAATTGTTTGCATATACACTTTCGTTTTTATCCATAGAATGAAAGCCCTATCATTACCAGGGCTTACATTATCAATTCGATCGAAATCAAGAATCTAGGGTTCATCTCAGACCGGTTTAATCGAACCCTAGTCTAGACCCAATCAAAATACAATTAACCTATTCAGTTTGATTCGCAATACCATCTTCCTTGAAAGCCCTTTGTCAATTCGATGTTTTATTATACAAATTGTTGTAACCCGTAATCTAGGGTTCATATGAAACCAAGTTATCGAATTCAACTCTAAACCATATTTAAATCAAATTAAATCATACCATTAGACTCGTAATCATCTGTAGAGTAAAAGCCCTATGAAATATCGGGCTTCCATCATCGAATTGATCTTGATCCAGTAATTAGGGTTCATCCTGGAAACGATTTGAGGTTTTCAATCTTAAACTCAAAAGAAATACAATTAAACCACATCATCAGATTCGCAATGTCGTCTTTATTAAAAGCCCGATGATTTTATCAACTTTTATTATCAGAATATTTCAAATCGATTAAGTGTTCATAAACTAGGGTTACAGCTTTTCTTTTTGTAATTAAACGATCTTAAACATGAAAACTTTACAATTAAACTTAACCACATGACCGCCTCAACTCGATTATCAAAACCCGTCTACTGTTTCGATCGATTAACACCGGAAATCGATGGATCAGAGCCGGGTTTCGATCGCGAATGGATTTGGGAAGAAAATCACTTGAACCTGGATGTTAAAACAATTTAATCCGGGTATCTAACGCGATACCCTAGCGGGCGAGACTGGTTGGGTCAGTGTGCGTGTGTGGGAGAGACCCGGGTTCGAGACCGGGCTCCCACAACTATTTTTTTTGAGCATTTTTCTGTTATATTTAATTAATAAAAATCAAACTCTATAATATTATATTATTATATAAATGTGTTTTAGCCCGGGAAACAGCCCGTAGGCTCGGGTTTAAATTATTAACATATTTTTATATTATTCCCACTTTTATAAATAAAATATTATTGTTATTATCAACTAAAAATAGTATGTTTATATTATTTTCAAACCGTAATTTCGTATAAAATAATATGTTTATATTATTTTCAAACCGTGACCCGTAATATTAAATAATATACATATTTATATTATTTCTAATCATTTTATAACATCGTGTATCGATTGAGACTAAATAATAATATAATTAGTTATATTATTTACTCGTATATATATTATTATTTTCTTAATTTTTGTGAATGACAAAACACCCGGTTATATTTATTATTATTTGTGTCATTCGTCACGTAAAGTAATTCCTAACTCCGTGGACACTTTCTCCACTCTTGAATATTAGAGAGTTTCTTTAAGACGTTTCTCATTCCGTGTCGCTGTCACAATTCCTATTTTTATCCCTAATTTATGTGTTTATAATTTTAGGGCATTCGTAAGTCTTTTGAGACTTACACACGTGGTTCCAACTTATCTTTTGTGTGATACTACCTACAACGCAACGCAGGTGAGTTTTCACGGCCGCTTTTTACTGTTTTAACTTGGGGGAGAAAACATGATTAAACGATTTTGAGATTTTGTAATTCGTATGATATCGATGTTAAAGCTAAGCGTAACACGCTATCACAGAAAGTCCTCATCTTATATCGGACCGTTAATATGGATCTTAGCGAGGTAATATTTAATAGTACTACTGGGTTTGACAAATCCCACCCGCGTTAGTCGCGCTAACTCGATTAGAGATCGAACGGGTGAAATGTTAGCCTACTCACACCGCTAGTGTTGATAGACCTGGTAGGAGGCAATAAATAAACAATCAACTTCGGTTGTGAGCGCTTGAGTTAAACATGAACATAGGTTATCTATCTATTGATACATATTGAATGATCATAAATCTGGTAAACGCTTATTTATATATTGAAACCTGTGAACTCACCAACCTCGTGTTGACATATTTTCTTACATGTTTTCTCAGGTCACTAAGATAAGGCACTGGTGCACATTAGGGCATGCATGGGATTCATCTATTTTGATTGTCGCTTATTTATGTTTGTTTGGATTATTTTGTATTGTACTTGGTTTGGTTGAACGTTTGGACTTTTGGACTTTAGGTTTGGGCGCGTGTGTTTTGCGCATTTACTTTTCTTTACACTTCCGTATTGAAACTCTGATTGATATGATATTTGCATTTGAGTCCCATGTAGAGTCTTTCAAAGTAACTAATGTCTGAGATCCTGGTTCGTCACTTCCCAAACGGTAAAACTCCGTTAGCTGAAATTTGGGGGTGTGACAGATTGGTATCAGAGCCATTGGTTATAGAGAACTAGGATTGCATACTAGACTATAGCCTCACACATTAGTTACATGTAATTTGGATGTTTGGCACTTATATATATTGTTACAGGAACATGTCGTCAACTCCACTTCCATCACCTAAGGCACCAGGACATAAGGCACCTATCCTATCATCCCCGGAGCCCAAAAGGTGCCGGACCAGTTCTAGTGACTATTCAGTTGACCAGGGTGAACCGAGTAGCGCACGAGCAATGAATTATACTCTCAATTGGAATGTATACCCGCAAATGATCCAAAGATGGATCGAAATGGGAGATGTCCCATCACCCTATTTTGGTTCTGCATCCTCATCATCCACATTACCTAGCTTGACATGCACTATGGAACAAGCTTTCGCAGCCTTCGTATCTTACATATCAAAGGAATTGAACATTGTGAAAGATGCTACTGATGAGATACCTGACATTCTGAAGAGAGAGTCTCAAATAGAGGAGAATAAGGTAGGGATAGAGCTTTTGACTGCTGAACTAGCAGTAACGGACTAGGTCCATAACCTTTTGGTGGATCGTGTGACACATTTGGAGGCGAGGGTGGACACCTCGGACGATGATATGGAAGGAGTTCTGGAAAGAGTGGCTGCTCTGGAAGCTCAGCTACATGTAGCAAACCATACTGCTGAAGGTCTTCAAGAGAGGGTGACTCACTTGGAAGCCCAACTGCAAGCAGCCCTATTTCCCGAGGAGATTCCACTTTCTAACAGCGAGGAAGAGCCCTTCGAGGAGGAGCCCTTCGAGAATGAGCCCTTGGAGGAGGAGCCACCTGAGGAGGAACCAGTAGAGATAGATGATGCACAATCATATGTTTCTTCTGATGACGAAGATGTTTGATGATCTTCCTATTCTATCTTCCCTTTTCATGCATGTTTTGCTTTTGTTATTTCTCTTTTCAAACCTAGATGGGTAAGGTTGTTCCCATTCAATAAAAGCATGAGAAGTTTAATGTTTGAGTTATTTATTTTGTAGCCTTACAATTTATTTAATTTTCAAAATATTAGATGTTGTATTTCTTTACTCGTACATAAATAATGTTTAATATACGATATATTTCTCATTGTTTTGTATTTGTGAATGTGAAGAATCATGTCAGGAAGAGGACATGGAGGTCGTGCTGGTGGCCGAGGTACCATTAACATGACGGCAGTGGAGCTAGCGGCACTAATAAACGATAGTGTGGCGGAGGCTCTAGCAGCACAGAATGCTGCAGGCCCGCATAACCCGCAACCAGCCTGCACCTTCAAGGCATTCATGGATTGTAAGCCCCACGCCTTTAGTGGAGCTAAAGGAGCCGTCGGACTACTTCGTTGGTTCGAGAAAGTAGAATCAGTGATTGCCAAGTGCAACTGCCCAGTGGCTAATCAGGTCAAGTTCACTGCTGGAACTTTGGAGGGCCCGGCTCTCACATGGTGTAACGCCCAGGTCCAGATGTTGGGTCTGGCCATGGCAAATGGAATCCCGTGGGAGGAGTTTAAATCAATGATGAAGGAGGAGTACTGCCCTCGCGATGAAATTCAGAAGTTAGAGGGAGAATTCTGGAACCTAAAGATGGAGATAGAACTTTATACCACGCGTTCACATGAGATTGCTAGTATGTGCCCGCATATGGTGACCCTTGATTACAAGAGAATTGAACTATATATTGGAGTCCTAGTGCCTCAGATACAAAGTATGGTGACTTCATCCAACCCTACTACTATCCAGCAAACTATCCGACTTGCCCATAAGTTAACCGATCAGGCGGTGACTCAAGGGACTCTACCTCCGAGAGGTTCGGTCTCTAAATCCACCGATAATCATAAACGCAAGTTTGACCATCACTCCAATAACCACTCCAACTCTCACTCCAAAGGACCCGAGCCCAACCAACCCCAGTTTAATCAACCGCAACAGCAACAACAGTGTAGGTTTGAGCCTGCTAAGAACTCCAACCAGTCGACCTCTTAAGGTCAAAATCAGGGTGGTTACACAGGAAAATCTCCTAAGTGTAACAAGTGCAACTTCCATCACTTCGGGTTTTGCAACCGTTATCAGCGGTGTGGCAAAATAGGTCCAGCGGCCAAGGATTGTAGGGGTGAATTACAAGCCAAGCAGCCTTTTCAACAACCTAGATTTACAAAGGGTTGTTTTGAGTGTGGAAAGGAGGGACATATCCGAAAGAATTGTCCTCAATTGAAGAAAAGGGGTAATGGATACCACAACCCTAACCAAAATAACAATGGCAATGGTGGAGGAAATGGTGCGAAGGGACGAGCCTTCGTGCTAGGATCTGGAGAAGCTCGTTATGATCATAATGTGGTCACCGGTAAGTTTCTCTTAAATAATTACTTTGCTTCTGTCCTTTTTGACACTGGTACTGATAGGAGTTTTATATCTAAGAAACTTAGTGATATGATAAAAGGAACTCCAACTCTGTTAGAAGCTAAGTATATAATAGAGATAGCTGATGGCCAAATAATTAAAGCAACTCACATTCTTAAGGGATGTAAGCTTGAGCTAGCTAGACATATACTTGATATCGACCTTATGCCAGTCACACTTGGTAGTTTCTATGTAATTGTCGGCATGGATTGGTTGTCTAAAAACCAAGCTGAAATTATCTGTCATGAGAAAATTGTTCGTATTCCTCTCCCGAATGGAGAAACCCTTTCCGTTCAGGGCGAAAAAGTTGGCGCAGTCATGGGCATCATATCCTTTATGAAAGCACAGAAATGCCTTCGAAAAGGGCATACTGCTATTTTGGCTCTCGTTGCTGAGCAGTCGTCAGAAGAGAAGAAGATTGATGATATTCCCGTCGTTCGTGAATTTTTAGAAGTATTTCCTGAGGATTTGCCTGGTCTGCCACCACACCGTCAAGTTGAATTCCAAATCGATCTAGTACCCGGAGCGGCACCAATCGCTCGGGCACCTTATAGGTTAGCACCTAGTGAATTACAAGAATTGTCCACTCAGTTACATGATTTGTTGGATAAAGGTTTCATCCGACCTAGCTCATCACCATGGGGAGCTCCAGTCCTGTTTGTCAAGAAGAAGGACGGAACTTTCCGTATGTGTATTGACTACCGTGAACTGAATAAAGTCACAATCAAGAATCGTTATCCTTTGCCTTGTATAGATGATCTCTTTGATCAACTCCAAGGATCAAGTTTCTATTCCAAGATAGATCTCAGGTTCGGTTACCATCAATTAAGAGTCCGAGATGAAGATATCTCTAAGACTGCTTTCAGGACAAGGTACGGCCACTATGAATTTATGGTCATGCCTTCCGGATTAACCAACGCACTTGCTGTATTCATGGACCTCATGAACCGTGTGTGTAAGCCTTACCTTGATCAATTCGTCATCGTTTTCATCGACGACATTCTCATTTATTCCAAGAACAAGGAGGAACATCTACGCTTAATTTTGGAATTACTTAAGCAGGAACAACTGTATGCTAAGTTTTCCAAGTGTGAATTCTGGATTCGGGAGGTTCAATTCTTAGGACATGTGGTTAACGAGAAAGGAATACATGTCGACCCATCAAAGATAGAAGCCATCAAGAATTGGGTAGCACCGACAACTCCGACCGAGGTGCGACAATTTCTGGGATTGGCTGGTTATTACCGTCGATTCATTGAGGGTTTTAAAAAATTGCACAACCTCTCACTGCCTTAACTCAAAAGGGCAAAGCCTATAACTGGGGCGATAACCAAGAGTCAGCATTCCAACATCTTAAACAGAAACTTTGTAGTGCACCTATTCTAGCTCTTCCGGAAGGAACGAATGATTTTGTGGTGTATTGTGACACGTCTATTCAGGGTCTAGGTTGTGTGTTAATGCAACGAGAAAAGGTAATCGCGTATGCTTCACGTCAACTAAAGGTTCACGAGAAAAACTACACCACTCATGACCTAGAGTTGGGAGCCGTAGTCTTCGCACTTAAGATATGGAGACATTACTTGTACGGTACCAAATGCACCATCTATACCGATCACAAGAGTCTTCAGCATATCTTCGAGCAGAAAGAGTTGAACATGCGACAGCGTCGTTGGGTCGAGCTCTTAAATGATTATGACTCTGCGATCCGGTATCATCCGGGTAAAGCTAACGTTGTAGCTGATGCACTAAGTCGAAAGGAAACGAAACCAAACGAGTTCGAGCATTACAATTTATTATTCACCCTGGATTACCTGACAAGATCCGTAGTGCTCAACTCGAAGCCACGAAAGAGGAAAACCTACCGCTGGAAGGTACATGCAGTATGGAAGCACGACTCGAAGTCAAATCTGACGGTATTCGCTACTTCGCCAAGCGAATATGGATTCCAGTATTCGGAAATTTAAGAGAACTAGTCATGGATGAGGCTCATAAATCTCGTTACACTATACATCTAGGTTCCGACAAGATGTACCATGACCTAAAGGTGCTATATTGGTGGCTGAAGATGAAGGCCGATATAGCCACTTATGTGAGTAAGTGTCTGACCTGCGCGAAGGTCAAAGTTGAATATCAAAAGTCCTCCGGTCTTCTCCAATCTCCAGAAATTCCCATGTGGAAATGGGAACAAATCTCCATGGACTTTATTACAAAATTGCCACGAACTTCTACCAGATGTGATACCATTTGGGTAATTGTTGACCGTTTAACAAAGTCCGCTCACTTCTTAGCAATCAAGGAAACCGACAAAATGGATAAGTTTACTCGTACTTACTTGAAAGAAATAGTCTCTCGGCACGGAGTGCCAATCTCTATCATTTTGGATCGTGATGCATGATTCACTTCTCGTTTCTGGCAGTCGTTACATAAAGCTTTAGGTACGCGTCTAGATATGAACACATCATACCATCCTCAGACTGATGGCCAGACAGAACATACTATTCAAACTCTGGAGGACATGCTACGAGCTTGTGTGATTGATTTCGGTAACACTTGGGAGTCTCACCTACCGTTGGTGGAGTTTTCCTACAACAACAGTTATCACACTAGCATCAAGGTAGCTCCATTTGAAGTACTATATGGACGGAAATGCCGTTCTCCTATTTGTTGGGCCGAGGTTGGGGATAGTCAACTTACAGGTCCTGAACTCGTACTTGAAACTTCTAAGAAAATCGTTCAAATTAGAAACCGTATGGCAGCAGCTCGTGATCGTCAAAAGAGCTATGCCGATAGGCGTCGTAAACCGTTAGAATTTCAAGTAGGGGAAGAAATGTCTAGCAGACGAATCACTTGCAGTTTCTCTTGAGGAACTACAAATTGATGAACAGTTACGTTTCATCGAAGAACTCGTGGAAATTATGGATAGGGAAGTCAAAACGTTAAAGCACAGTAAAATCCCTATTGTTAGAGTCCGTTGGAACTCGAAGCGCAGACCGGAATTCACGTGGGAACGTGAGTATCAGATGATGCGCAAATATCCTAATCTGTTCAAGTACTCCGCGTCAAATTCTTAAGGTATTATTTAATTTTCGGGACGAAAATTCTTTCAACTAGGGGATGATGTGATGTCACGGAGAAATTTTTTATTTAATTTTCGAGATGAAAATTTTTTCAACTAGGGGATGATGTGACAATCCGGACTTTCCAGTTAATTCTGTTAGAAATCCCGTTAAGTTTCCTGTTAAAACCTAACCCAGTTAACTCGATAGCAAATCCAAAGGACCAATTCTGCCTTTTCCTAATCTCCAACGTCGGGGACTGATCATGCCAAATCCCTAAACTCAATTTATTGACTCTCAAAGTCAAAATCAAGAACAAACCAATTCGGTTGACTTTTAAAGTCAAACCCGTGACATTTTTTATCCCAATTCGCATTCATGATCAATGTTATACCAAAATTCGTAACTGGTGTATACAAACAGACCCTTAACGAACTTAATTAAGACTTAATCATCACCATTACACTAGAATCAAACTGAATTAATAGGTATTAAACCGTAACCGTCGCCTGTATCATCTCCGATCATCAAATTGATCAAAACCATGTATCATTTTCATAAATTGAACTCCTGCACACAACAAACAAGACACTACGAAGCTTTTACACATACCACATTCACCGGAGACGCAACCAGAACCGCCGTATTAAGCAATTCAAAGTCGGGCCTGCATTTGGTCGATCACCATCAATCCGACAACATTTATGGTAATTGTTTGCATCTACACTTTCATTTTTATCCATAGAATGAAAGCCCTATCATTACCATGGCTTACATTATCAATTCGATCGAAATCAAGAATCTAGGGTTCATCTCAGACCGGTTTAATCGAACCATAGTCTAGACCCAATCAAAATACAATTAACCTATTCAGTTTGATTCGCAATACCATCTTCCTTGAAAGCCAACTGTCAATTCGATGTTTTATTATACAAATTGTTGTAACCCGTAATCTAGGGTTCATATGAAACCAAGTTATCGAATTCAACTCTAAACCGTATTTAAATCAAATTAAATCATACCATTAGACTCGTAATCACCTGTAGTGTAACATTTCTGATTTTAGTATCCGTATTTCAAATTCAATGTAATGCATTTCAAACTCAATTCTAGTACACTGTTTTATTCCTTTTCGTACCATCAATTTAATACTATATTTCAATGTGAATCCGCAAATTTTACATGGTTATAACCTACAAAAAACACTACATAAGTATCTATTTATACAAATATTTCAAGGACCAAAGTTACAAGGTCTGATGTTGAAAAGTAGTAAGAAACCCTAATAGGCACGGTCGCGCCTAGTTCTGGCACGGTCGCACCGAGTGCTTTGGCACGGTCGCGCGACTTGCTTTGGAACGATCGCGCCTGGAGCCTTAGCACGGTCGCGCCGCAAATGGACACGGTCGTGCCTCGTACCAGTTGAAACGGAAATACAGCCTTTAATCACAGAGACGTTCGAGTTCGTAACCGTTTTGTACGTTCCAACTATTAACAAACAAAGTTAAGCCACTTAATCGTCCTAATTACAACAAATAAACGAAATTTCATAAAACCTTCCAATAATCAACGAAATTGTCCACTAGACCATCGAATTCTCCAAATTACTTGCAATTCTCCCAAGCAAACGCACAAACGATTCTGCCAGAAGCTTCTGAACCATTTGAAGCAGCCGGAATCGTAGCAGAAGACGCCGGAAGCCGAACTCGCCGACGCCGGAACTCCTCCCTACCGTTCTGTATCAATTCGCTGCTCTTACGGGTAATTGAAACCTTTTTCTAACTCGTTTCAGTTCATAGATCAAAAGCCCCATGATAATTTGGGCTTTCATTATGGAAATCACCACGAACCCGAATCCACATTTTCGTTAAAAATGATTTAATCGAATCGAACCTTGGACATGTTTTAAATCCAATTAATCTATGCAAAAAGACTCCAAATAATCTAATGGGTGAAAGCCCTATGATTTCCAACCCTGTTATTATAAGAATCGGTCAATTCGTTCCTGATTTGGAACAGACACGGTCGCGCTAATCGTCTAGCGCGGTCGTGCCTCACGAGACGCGGTCGTGCCGACTATCAGCGCGGTCGTGTCCTCCTGTCTAGACCCAATCATGCCCTTTGGCTAATCTCAGTCGTGTCTTGGAATCATAGACACGATCGTGCCTGGCCAAGGCACGGTCGTGCCTAATGATTTAATTAGTTAAGCCCTCTGTTTGATCAACACGGTCGCGCCCTGACTAGCATGGTCGCGCCCGTGGTTCGAGCACGATCGTGCCCTACCCAAGCACGGTCGTGTGTGAGTTAAAATCTTGACAGAATTATAAATTTTATATATTTTTCAAACCCCAATAATTCTGATTAAATTACAAAGTAAAAGTAGTTGATTTTTATAAAATTGCATTTAACCTTATTTAGAAAGAATAAATATTTAATAAATGGAAAATTATTTGTTTAAAGTTTATAAAATTTAATTTACAATTATTGTTGAACCTTTCATTTAAAAAGTATTTAAATGGTTAAGTTACATTTTATAAATAAATAAATAAAATAATTATTTATTTACTTTATGTTTAAACAAAGACATTTATTTATTTACACTTAAATTCATTTAACACTTATAATATTTTTCATAAACAATAATTATTTACATTACCTATTTAATTATTCACACTCAAACGTGAATCAAAATGTTCTAAAAATATTCTTTCAAACTTGATACATTTTATTCAATACCACCAACTACAAATCAATGACCTTTCTTACACAAGTCCAAATGCAACTTTAGACTCAAACTTTGGTGCACACTATTAATACCCTATACATTACACTTTAGGTTAATTTATGCATTTCAAGGATCCTTATTCTATCTAGTATCTTTGTTAGCAACGCCTCCAAACCAAGTGAGTATTTCATAGCCCCTTTTACTCTTTTACACTTTTGGGGTGAAACATGAACATTATTCAAATTACACGATACATTTACACAAACAACACAAGTACAAATCCTATTTACATTCATGTGTGCAATTTGAGCTTTATGCCCGAGTGCTAGGTGTGCTAACCTTTGTATGCGATTATGTGCAATCATTAACTATACAAGCCGACGGTTTTCAATGATAGATCTATTGAGTCTGACAAACCCACCCAGATTGGGGTGATTGATACCGACAACACAATTTTTGCATGCTAGTTACAAAGGTTTGATTGTACATGGTTACACAATAGCTGCTCCCCATAAATGTCTTATTTATCATGTTATGTATGGATTTGTTTTACAAACTATATGCTATCTATATAAACCTGTGTTATACTCACTAACTTTTTAGTTGACTTTATTTTATTCATGTTTCAGGTTCTAATGTGTGAGATTGTTCAAGACGTGCTACATATAGGCTTGGACTTAGTTACTTTAAATAAAAGAACTCTATGTATTTCAATTTATTTCTATCTTGGATGTGGTTGTATTTGGATTATTTGCAATGGAAATTGATGTTTAATATATGCAATTTAGTCAACCTTGTGCTCATGAACAGTCTACATGTCCCGCCCCGATGATTCCGCCATCGGTCGGGGTGTGACATGTAGAGTGAAAGCCCTATGAAATATCGGGCTTCCATCATCGAATTGACCTTGATCCAGTAATTAGGGTTCATCCTGGAAACGATTTGGGGTTTTCAATAAAAGAAATACAATTAAACCACATCATCAGATTCGCAATGTCGTCTTTATTAAAAGCCCGATGATTGTATCAAATTTTATTATCAGAAAATTTCAAATCGATTAAGTGTTCATAAACTAGGGTTACGGCTTTTCTTTCTTTAATTAAACAATCTTAAACATGAAAACTTTGCAATTAAACTTAACCACATGACCGCCTCAACTCGATTATCAAAACCCGTCTACTGTTTCGATCGATTAACACCGGAAATCGATGGATCAGAGCCGGGTTTCGATCGCGAATGGATTTGGGTAGAAAATCACTTGAACCTGGATGTTAAAACAATTTAATCCGGGTATCTAACGCGATACCCTAGCGGGCGGGACTGGTTGGGTCAGTGTGCGTGTGTGGGAGAGACCCGGGTTAGAGATCGGGCTCCTACAACTATTTTTTTTTGAGCATTTTTCTGTATATTTAATTAATAAAAATCAAACTCTATAATATTATATTATTATATAAATGTGTTTTAGCCTGGGAAACAGCCCGTAGGCTCGGGTTTGAATTATTAACATATTTTTATATTATTTCCACTTTTATAAATAAAATATTATTGTTATTATCAACTAAAAATAGTATGTTTATATTATTTTCAAACCGTAATTTTATATAAAATAATATGTTTATATTATTTTCAAACCGTGACCCGTAATATTAAATAATATACATATTTATATTATTTCGAATCATTTTATTTAATCGTGTATCGATTGAGACTATATAATAATATAATTAGTTATATTATTTACTCGTATATATATTATTATTTTCTTAATTTTTGTGAATGACAAAACACCCGGTTATATTTATTATTATTTGTGTCATTCGTCGTGTAAAGTAATTCTTAACTCCGTAGACACTTTCGTCCACTCTTGAATATTAGAGCGTTTCTTTAGGACGTTTCTCATTCCGTGTCGCTGTCACAATTCCCATTTTTATCCCTGATTTATGTGTTTATAATTTTAGGGCATTTGTAAGTCTTTTGAGATTTACACACGTGGTTCCAACTTATCCTTTGTGTGGTACTACCTACAACGCACATTAGGGCACAAGTGCACATTAGGGCATGTATGGGATTCATCTATTTTGATTGTCGCTTATTTATGTTTGTTTGGATTATTTTGTATTGTACTTGGTTTGGTTGGACGTTTGGACTTTTGGACTTTAGGTTTGGGCTCGTGTGTTTTGCGCATTTACTTTTCTTTACGCTTCCGCATTGAAACTCTGATTGATATGATATTTGCATTTGAGTCCCATGTAGAGTCGTTCAAAGTAACTAATGTCTGAGATCCTGGTTCGTCACTTCCCAAACGGTAAAACCCCGTTAGTTGAAATTTGGGGGTGTGACAACTTTCTCTCGGAGTTCGGATGGTAATTCAGGCTTTGTGAAATGAAGGCAGAAAAGCAAATTGAAATCAAAGGAATGCATGTACAGTTCTTTAAGGTCTTGCCGTTAAAAGACCCACTACTCTTTTTCTTTTTCTTCTCTCTTTTTTAATTTTTTTATTTTTAAATCAAAACAAATTCTTCAATAATTCTTTTCCCTCAATTTTCTTGAAATAATATTTCCATAAATTCCTTGTAGATAGTTCGACTGTTTCTTCCTAATACATCCACCTTCTTGTATATTCCAATTTTTTTGAGTAAAACAGACTCTTTCCAAAGTTGCCTCAATGGTAATAAACTTGAAATAACGACATAGGATAATTTTTCCATTTTGAAGACAGTTAGCCAATAGCCGGGGTTTACGAATAGCTGGTTGGGTGATAATTGTGGGTAGTAGAAAAGAAACGGCTATGGCTCAAAGGGCTATCTAGGCGGATTATATTTTTGGGTTTAAAATTTTTTTGAAAATTTTTTGGGTTTTACAAAAGGTGAGTTTTTGTAATGTTTTAGTCAAATGGGTAGAAAATCACAATTTGAATTTTTAATGCTTTGAGTTTACAAGTAGTCAAAATTATGCATTGCCCTCACTGTACAAATGCATGTAATGAAATGCTATACAGGAATTTAAATGCATGAAGTTTTAAGGGAAAAGAAACTGGTACTCCCCCGGTCAATTCTATGTATAACCTAAGGCCAAAACTTATTGCTGCTGTCAGGTTGAGCCTATCAGCTGCTTGTCAACACGTTGCTTCAAAGACTTCATCGAATTTCAAAGAAATTTGATGTGGATTCCGTAGGTTGTAGAGATGGAATATGATTCCTTAAAGGAGTGGTGGAGCTATCTGATGATGTTATTCTACCTGACACACAAATAAAAACATAAAAGCAGACAAGAAAAATAAAAAAGTTAGTAGTTAAGCTACTAAGGTCCTAGTATCGAGAAGGCATACCTGGGGCTGAAGTAAAAGAAACTTTAAATTTGGAAAAACCAAACCTGAGATCCATGCTTTTTGCCGTATGCACCAACTTCTCAATTTATTCATGATCATCGGGTTGCCTCCCGGAAGCGCCACATTTATTTAAGGGTCATTGGCCAGACCCTTACGTGTTTCATTAGTCTTTCTTTGGGTGGGAGCCATCGACTTCCACCGTATCTCCTGTTCCTTCATTCAAGTCCTTAAGTTTTGGTAGATTGTCAAAGTATTCATCGATCCAGTCAGTGTTCTCAAAGTCCTTGCCAAGATTCAGTTTCTTTCCTTTGTTGAATTCCTTAGCTTTCTTCAGTTGGTAGTCCAGATTAGTATCGATGAATTGGGCAATTTCAAAAGGATCATTAGACAGGCATTCATTTCCCCCTATGTTGTAGGTCAGTGATTGTTTTCCGACACGAAGTGTCAAAATTCCTTCATTCATGTCGATAACGGATCTGGCAGTAGCTAAAAATGGGCGACCCAAAATCAGAGGTACAGAATAGTCTGGTCCCATTTCTAAAACCATGAAGTTGGCAGGGAAGACAAACTTGCCGACTTCTACTAGTAAGTTCTCAATGACTCCTATGGGTGATTTGACTGATCCATCTGCGAGTTCGATAGTTGCATTGATAGGTCGTGGATTCCCAATTTTTAATCTTTTAAACATGACATAAGGCATTACATTCACACTTGCTCCTAGGTCAGCGAGCGCAAAGGTTATCGGCAATAGTCCGATAGAACATGGAAGAGAGAACTTTCCAGGATCTGAAAGTTTCTTTGGAAGGCATCTTTCAATGAGAGCGACACAATGATTAGTCCATTTTACTGCTTCCCCTATGTTTCTTTTGTTTGTAAGGAAATCTTTCAAGAAACGTTCATACTTAAGCATTTGTCGTATGATATCTAGGAAAGAAAGATTGACATGGATCTGGCTTAATAGTTCGATAAATTTCTCATATTGTTCATCAGTCTTCTGCTTTACTAACCTTCCTCGGTAGGGTATGTGAGAATGGAACGTTCTATTTGTCAGAACCTTTGGATGAGTATCCACTTGAGCAGGAGGTGGAGTTATCTTTGATTGTGATTCTTGGGTAATTGTTTCTGCGATATGTGGACGAAGCGATACTTGATGTCGCCCAGACGGTCTATAAAAACTATGAATAAAAACCTAACTAGACTCCTAAGTAATAATAGGAATACCTATGAACTAAACCGCACTGACAGGCAAGTGTACCTATCGAGTGTAGCACAGCTTAATGGTAAACCGAGTTATCGAACCCTAGAGACACTATGTAACACTACTAGACTCTGACACGGACTAAAGATTGATTTGGTTTGGGGGGTTTACTACACTACTATTTAACTAAGAATGCAATAAACTAAGGTCGTCTCAAGTAACCAGACAAAGGACAAAGGTAATATCAAGAATGGGAAGAATATCACCTAGGTCGGAATCCTACTTGCAAAGCACAACTTCTATCGGTTATGGAAACTGTAATGGATCTGGGTTTCTAAGGAAACAACTCTAGACAACCTAGTGGATCCCTAATCACTCTCAGGGTGTCACCAACTAAGGAACCTAAAGATGTAATAACTCACCAGATTGTTGGATCACTTCTTAGGTATTTCCAACTATGACCAAGTACCCTAATAGACAGATTACCTCTCAGTCTCTCCGTCCACCAATACACTCAAAGAATGCACGGGGTAATCTCAAGAAAACAACTGTGACACGAATAGCAACAATCACTAGACGCCTAATACCGGCTTCCTCTCAGACAGCTGACACTCGGATTCCTAATGACGAAGACTAAACGACTAATTCTCACCTCTCGGGTATTGAACTAGGATACACATTCAATTTTAATCAGCAATAAAAGACAACTCCTATGGCTACTACGTCTAGCAAACCACCCTAATCACAAACCCGAAGATCTATGACCAAGATACGCTAATCAAACTGGCAGACAACCACAATCAACGCAAGGAATTGAAATCAAACACAAGATCAGATCTAAACATGCAAAAATATCACAATTATTAACTCAAAGATTGCTTACAAAATCATAAACCCATTAATTAAAATCCTAAAACCGATAAAAATAGAAACTTTAACAAGTATTCATCATGTGACCTAGGCATTATCAAAGTTTTAGCTTAGAATCATTCTCAAAACATTCAAACAGAAGTAATAAGAACAAAACATGGTATCAAACATCGCAAACGAAGATAAAAATCAAATCTTGCAAACTTAGAACGTAAAATTACGAACCCGGGATCCAAATATTCAAGCTTTAGCCTTCAATTGGCTTCCAATCTCCCAAAATTGCCTCTGGTCTTTCTCTAGACGGATAAAAATCGAACTCCCCAAAGAATGGGCATAAAAATCTAATTAAAATCGAAATCTAGGGTTTTGAGAAAATTAGGTCCCTCGCGTACCGCGAGAAATAATCCTAAGTCCTTCACGTACCGCGAAGGACAATTTAGTCGCGACCGGTTTTGAAGTTCATCGCGTACCGCGAGACATTTCTTCTCCTCTCTCGCGTACTGCGAGAGGCATAAATTTCCCATTTTCTTCTTTTGAACTCCCGGCTTCATTCTCGTGCTTAGTTTATTCACTTATTCACTTGTAATTCATACGAGCACCTGAAAACATACAATACACTCAAATGTACATCAAAACGACTCAAAACAAACACAAACTAATTAAAAACACACAAAACACTAGGAATAAAGATGTATGCTTTGTACTACATCAAACATCCCCACACTTAACCCTTTTTCGTCCTCGAAAAAGTCTGCAATGGAATCATAACTGGCATCTAACTTAACAGACATCATTTAGCAATTATCAAAACATACTCACGCGTTAAAAAGCAACAATTAGTATTTCTGTCCGATTAAACCCAAGCACCAACTTGCAAGCCCTCGTTACGTGTTCTAATATTACATTAACAAGCATATCAATCAATATATGGAATCACACTTAACAGTTACAACTCTACCTAATCCCGTCTCACGGTCATGTCTAGGCACATATCATGTCACACCCCAACCGACGGCGGATTATACGTCGGGGCGGACGCGGTTGTTCAAAAGCACAAGGTTGACTAATAATATTGAAATATTTCATTAATGATTTAAAGAGTTTAACATAGCAAAAATAACATATTGTTCAACAGAAAAGTAAACATAAGATTAATTCTTGGTGATCTTTCTAAGTCCAAGCATCCTACTTTTTCATAGATAAGCCTCACTCTTATGCACCTGAAACATGTTAAGTAACTGTCAACTAAAAATAGTTGGTGAGATACAAAGGTTTTGACACCATTTTAACAAAGTCTCTTAAAAGTTTTACAATTCACCATGATTAACGTATCTAAGCATAAATGTGAGAAAAACAAGTAAGTTAAACATTGTGCACGTCAAACCTCCAACCAAGTTTAGGCATAACCTGAAGGTTACCCTTATAAGTTTCAAGTATAAGTTTTTTATTCAGTAACAAACACCAAGGGCTCCCCCCGAAGGGTCAATCAATCAAGGTGGATTGGTCAAATGCAATAGATCTATCTTTGTTACTATAGGCTCGGCCAAAGTTAATGAACATGCTAGAATTAAGTTTAATTTAACATACAAGTCTCAAAGCATTCAACACAAAGAAGGCATATAATCATAGTTAAGTTCGAATTGTATAAGTCTAAAAAGTATAAACATGTTCCACCCCAAGTTTAAAAGCAAAAATGAAAACAAAAAGGGGCTAAGTATACTCACCTTGAGTGGAGTGTAAGAGTACTCAACAAGGATTAATCGTAGTGAAGTTTTGAGGAAAGATATCCTCACCACAAGCCTAAACGATAAGTTTAAAGTTTAAAATTTATTCATAGAAATTCTAGAACAAGGATTTCGAGATTTGGGATTGACTAGGGTTCTCGGTTTGGGAAGACGGGGATGATTGTGCTATAAAGTTTAAGTGATAGTAAGTTTTAATTAACCATGCTTTAACTAGTCTTTATAAAATAAAATATGAGTTAGTAAATAAATAAGTTTTAAGGCAATTAAATAATTATTCACAAGGTTTTAATAATTATTTAAAATAATGGTTATCTAAAAGAGTAATTATCATGGGGTAATAATAATTACCCAAATGGATAATTCCCGATAGAAATTTATTTAAAATAGAGTAGATAATTATTTAAAGAAGAAAAAAAAAATAATTATCTAAAAAAGTTTGTAAATAAATGTTTTATCAAAATTTCAAAAATGGTGCATTTAATTAAAGTATTTTTCTATTGAGTATTCGTTTTATTTAAATGACTTGAATTTATTCTAAGTAATATTTAGAAATATTTTTTTTTATTTTATAAATTTTATATAACGTTCAAGTTTATAAGTTTCTAATTTCTAAAATAGGGATATATGTTTTATAAATATTATAAAAACTTTCTGTCGAGTATTTAAGTTTTATAAAAGTTTAGGTTTTATTTTATAAAAACTTTCTGTCGAGGCGGGTGGTTGGGCCGTCCGGAGGTAAATCACACTCCACGCAAAGCTTCGTTCGAGGTTGATCATCATGGTGCCTTGGGGACTGGTCGCACGCGAGGGACGAGCCCGAGGTTCAGTGAACCTGGCCAAAAATCGCGATTTTGCATGAAAAGGGACGAAAACCGGGGGTAGCGGGACTCGAACCCACGATCGGCTTCTGGGCAAACGTGTTTGGGTGAATGACACAACATGCCCTCTAAGTTTCAGGTGTTTAACGTTTTTGTTAGAACTTTGTTTTTTTTTGTTAATGACTAGTTTTGAAATTGGCAGAATTCGTCCCTAGATTTTGTAAAATAATAAAAATGGTTTTTATAAAATCTTAATTTTTATAAATTTTATTATTTTGACGTTTTAAGCATTTAAAATATATAAATTTTATTTTCCTTTATACTGTACACATATCCGCGTATTTATTTTACATTTACTGAGAATTAAACCAACAAAATGCGTTTATTCGTTCTTTGAAATAGACGTGTTACAACAGGGGTCCGTATTTGGCAAAAAGGTGGTACATCGGAAATTACTGGATATTACATATCAAACCATATAGATTTACCCTACCACGTTAAACTAAAATTTACAGGTTTTTAGAAATAATGATAATCAATGAATGAATGAATGATAATGAGCATTAATAAGCAAGTTAAACTTCATCTAGAGGCGTTTCAACCAAGTCACTATCCCGGAAGGTAACACATAGACTAAGTCATAATCAATAAGAACATAAGAATCAACCCAGTGGTGATTCAATCAGGCTGGAACCCGACGTGTGACATGTAGGCGAAACTTAGATTTCAATCAAATAAGCTCAAGAATTATGGACTATGGATGCGGGCTCCATGGAAACTAGGATTTATTTTCATAAAAAGAGAGTGGTGTGCCATGAAATTTCAAAAACCTCTAAATTTTAACTTAACGTGGTACCTATCACCCTATGTTGACAGTTTCAGTATTACCGATTACTCTAAGATGAATACCCACAAGATATCATGATTTTAAAATTCAATTAATTCCTAACCAACACAAACATGATATTTAAGCTTTACTAGCTATTTGGGTCTACCAAAACATCACTAATTAAACATGTTTTCAATTATTTAATCATTTAAACTAAATAGATCTAGTTGTACTATCATTTTCCAAGTATATGCAATTATTACCAAGGACATTTTTCAAAATTTTTTAATGTTTTTGTATATTTTTTTTTATTTTTGAATTTTTATAAACAAGATAAACTAGTTAAACTCGACACTCACATCCCCACACGTGAAAGACACATTGTCCTCAATGTGAAGCAAGACACAACTAAATAAAAATAAAATAAAAGGAATCGACTTAGCTGGTAATGTAGATGCAAACAAATGTGCAACTTCGTTCTTCCATGTGTGCACCGTATAGCATTTCGGTCGCGGTTGCACATCAGCTGCCGGGTTGCCTTTACAAGATAGATACGATGAGAATCAACCCCGCCCGAATGGAGATTGAGTACAGGCAGAATGATAAAACCTGCAAAATAAATCTCACAACAAACCCGCATCATTAAACTGACTCAAAATTAAAATAAAGTTTGACTGACTCAAACTAAAAATTAAAAGACCCTCTAAAAACTTAAGATAGATAGCATGCAGAGAAATGCACTCGATGGGTGGCAAACACATAGACATGAATGCCACAGCAAGGTCGGTCATCGGTCATGAAACGGTTTCAAATTCTCCCATGGTCGTGATGGTTGGTGAATGATATGATGATGGATATGGTGGAGAGATGGTAGTGGTGGGAGTGGTGAAAGATGGTATGATATAATGGTGTGATGGTGGATAGATGATAATGGTAGGAGTGAGTGGTGAAAGTGGGTACGGACATGGGCACGGGAAACCATGGGAAAACAAGAAATTTGGGATTTATCAGGAGAGCCCTGCGTACTGCGAGGGCGCTCTGTTAACATAAAGTTTAGATAAAAATTCAATTTTTTTACTTAGAATATTTTTGACCCTTTAAAAACTTTCTTTACCCAAATTTTTTAAAACCCTATTCCAAGCATAAAAACATATGTAAAAATACCTGGAACTTCATTCCTGAATATTTTCCTCACCGAATCAAGCGCGAATTCCTGCAAAACACGACAAAAAACACACATACCGAAAACACAAAAATTGACACGGACTCAACCCAAGTAATGCACACAAACTCTACATCCCAGGCACTTGCCCGAGACTTAAACAAGCCTATCAAGAGCTTCTCCTTGATCCTAACCAGTACCGCCTTTATCCTTCACGGTCTCCCGATCCGCCACATAACACGACTACCAACTAACCTCAACCATCTACTAACACTCTCTCTTAAATCAGTCCACCAACACTTAAACCTACCAGGTCCAAAAATGACCTTCATCATGTATCCCAACAAGCTATCACCCTTACACGTCCCCACACTTGGGGTTTGCATTATCTCTAACTCACCTATATCTTTTAACACATGAAGTTTCTTAGGGGGTGTCCTAGATTTAGGGGTTTTAAAACTGGGGGTTGGGTCGGCAGTCCCCTCCTTATAACAAAGACTAGGTGAAGGTTCAGGAATGAGATTTTCCATGGGTGTGACCTCTAAACCTCCACTAGGATCTCCGGGATTCTCCACCATGGGAGCCTCACAAACTACCTGCTCCAATTGTGCTAATATTTCACTCAGACTGTAATCATCATCGTCAGCACTTAGGAACGAGGACCCTAGCAATTTCCTTTCAAACTCCTCTAACCAATCCGGAGGCTCCTCTAAAATTCCTTTATCCAAATCATCCTCTAATGGATTTGAGTCCCGATGATCGTCCATGGAGGCATCAAGCATGCACACGGAGTGGCTATGCTCACCAACATCCTTCATGGACTCTATAGTATCAAATGTAATAGCTTCATCCCCCACACGAAGTGTGAGTTTCCCGTCGAAGATATCGATCATCGCCTTGGCGGTACGTACGAACGGGCGTCCTAGGATGAGTGGGACTTTGTCATCTACCTCCATGTCCAGGATGACGAAATCCACGGGGAATACAAACTTAGCTACTTTTACTAACAGATTTTCCATAAATCCCCATGGATACTTGACTGAGCGGCCAGCCAAGGAAATGCTCATGCGCGTAGGCTGCGGTTCACCTAAGTCTAGCTGCTTATAGATAGAATATGGCATCAAATTGATGCTAGCACCTAGGTCGTCCAACGCGTGGTGCAAAGGCAAACTGCCTAGGAGACACGGAATCATGAAACGACCCGAATCTCACAATTTCTCGGGCAACTTGTTTTACACTATAGTAGAACATTGCTCACTAATTGAGACTTCAGAGATCCCCCTAGCTTCTTCTTGTTGGAAAGAAGATCTTTGAGGAATTTTCCATACTTAGGCATGTGCTGGAGGACCTCTACAAATGGAAGATTGACCTTGAGTTGTTTGAACATATCAAGGAAAGCACCGTATTCCCTAGCATTCTTATAAGGCGGGATACGACTCAGGTCAATCTCAAGGGACTTCATATCCTCCCCCTTCTTCTTCTCCACTGCCCTCTCAACAGGCTTCTCCATCTCTATCTCTTCATCCCCCGGCTCTTCTTCTTCTACCACCGGTGGGCTCTCCTTCTCTTCGGCCCTTCCTAGCATCGATCTCAGCAAATCGATCTCTCTAGTCTACCTTATTCACTTCTTTTACCGAAGGAATGCCATACTCAATGGAGTGGGAGTCATCCTCTACAACCTCTTTCTTTTCCATACTCCTAACAGTCACGACCATCACTGAAGCATTTGAGCCTGAAGATGGGCCTCCTTTGTCTACCCTTCAGGCTCTGAGCGATGTCTCCTACCATGTGTTGCAAATCCTGGAATGCCGCCTGCTGATTCTTTAATAGAGTGTCGTGGCTATCTAGTCATCGCCGAGTATCCCTATCATTTTGCACTAACTGAGCAAGCAACTGTGTCTGATTCTCTATCATCTCCTCAATCTTCCTTGTGTTGACATTGCTTCCTAAACTTGCTCCTCCTTCAGCTCCTCCATACTGCTGCTGGCGACCATTAAACCCAGGGGGGTTATTTCCAGAACTCCACCCCGAGCCAAAAGCATTGTAGTTGTTGTACCCTCGGTTCTAGTTCTGGTTTCCAGCATAGCTCACGTGCTCCTGATTATTTACAGGGCAATCTCGGGTGTGGTGGCCTCCTCTACACCCTTGACACCGCTGAGCATTGAGCTTCAACTCCTTAATCTCATTAGCCATTGAGGCAAGTGCAGCAGCCACACAAGTCTCAGGAGTGACCTGATGCACACCTCTCGGAGAAGAGGCGGGTGCTCTAGCAGTAGGAATGGAATTCCTAACAGAATGTGGATGCTGCTGTTCGGCTTGAGCAAAGCTCTGGAACATTTCCTCACACTCTCTCCATGATATGGCCTACTGCAGCTGTATTGAACATTTGCTGCTTCTCGAAGGTGAGACCAATGTAGAACTTCTCCACTAGCGCCCAGTCGGAAAGACCATGCTGGGGACATCGGCTCAACAGTGCGTTGAACGCTCCCAGGCCATGTGATAGGGCTCGTCGGGATCCATCCGGAAGGATTGGATCTGATCCCTAAGGTGAGCGGCCCTGGAGGGTGGATAATACTTCTTGAAGAACTTGGCTTCGAGATCATCCCATGTGGTGATCGAGTTGTCTGGTAGAGTGTCGAGCCAAGTAGAAGCACGATCAGAAATGGAGAATGGGAAGAGACGCAAGTAGATTGCGTCCTTAGATACACCCGTGAGATTGAAAGTATCACATATGCGCGCAAAGCGGGACACATGTCCGAGTGCATCCTCATCCTCGTGGCCATGGAATTGGGTGGCATGAGTGATCGTACTCATGACATGTGATGGGATCTGCTAAGAATTGGTGTTCGGTATAGTGGGGCGTGTGATCGAAGATCTCGCGCCCGTGACCTCATCACTATTCCTCTGGTGTACTGTACGCCTTACTGGTGGGTCAGTGTCGCCCATTTGTGGAAAGGGGATTGGGCTAGTAGGACGTACCTAGGTGCTGCACAATGCTTTCAAACGCTCCCGGAAGTCGCGGGTGCGCTTGTGTAGCTCTCCCTCCGGCTCTAGGAAAGCTGAATAAGGCGGTGATTCCTGCGAGCGAGTATTGTGCATAAACAGAAAGACTCTAGAAGGAAACATAACAAAGACTCAAAGACACAAAGAAAGACTCGATTCTAAATTAGACACTCAGATAAGACTCATTAGTAGCATAGAAGACAAGTAGCACACAAGACTCAACAGAAAACAAAACAAACCAAAAATCACTAAAAGAACTAGTCAAAGTTAATATTGCTATTGCCAAGTGTCCCCGGCGATGGCGATATATGGACGAAGCGATACTTGATGTCGCCCAGACGGTCTATAAAAACTATGAATAAAAACCTAACTAGACTCCTAAGTAATAATAGGAATACCTATGAACTAAACTGCACTGACAGGCAAGTGTACCTATCAAGTGTAGCACAACTTAATGGTAAACCGAGTTATCGAACCCTAGAGACACTATGTAACAATACTAGACTCTGACACGGACTAAAGATTGATTTGGTTTGGGGGGTTTACTACACTACTATTTAACTAAGAATGCAATAAACTAAGGTCGTCTCAAGTAACCAGACAAAGGACAAAGGTAATATCAAGAATGGGAAGAATATCACCTAGGTCGGAATCCTACTTGCAAAGCAGAACTTCTATCGGTTATGGAAACTGTAATGGATCTGTGTTTCTAAGGAAACAACTCTAGACAACCTAGTGGATCCCTAATCACTCTCAGGGTGTCACCAACTAAGGAACCTAAAGATGTAATAACTCACCAGATTATTGGATCACTTCTTAGGTATTTCCAACTATGACCAAGTACCCTAATAGACAGATTACCTCTCAGTCTCTCCGTCCACCAATACACTCAAAGAATGCACAGGGTAATCCCAAGATAACAACTGTGACCCGAATAGCAACAATCATTAGACGCCTAATACCGGCTTCCTCTCAGGCAGCTGACACTCGGATTCCTAATGACGAAGACTAAACGACTAATTCTCACCTCTCGGGTATTGAACTAGGATACACATTCAATTCTAATCAGCAATAAAAGACAACTCCTATGGCTACTACGTCTAGCAAACCACCCTAATCACAAACCCTAAGATCTATGACCAAGATACGCTAATCAAACTGGTTGACAACCACAATCAATGCATGGAATTGAAATCAAACAAAAGATCAAATCTGAATATGCAAAACATCACAATTATTAACTCAAAGATTGCTTACAAAATCATAAACCCATTAATTAAAATCCCAAAACCGATAAAAATAGAAAATTTATCAAGTATTCATCATGTGACCTAGGCAATATCAAAGTTTTAGCCTAGAATCATTCTCAAAACATTCAAACAGAAGTAATAAGAACAAAACATGGTATCAAACATCGCAAACGAAGATAAAAACCAAATCTTGGAAACCTAGAACGTAAAACTATGAACCCGGAATCCAAAGATTCAAGCTTTAGCCTTCAATTGGCTTCCAATCTCCCAAAATCACCTTTGGTCTCTCTCTAGACGGATAAAAATCAAACTTCCCAAAGAATGGGCATAAAAATCTATTTAAATCGAAATCTAGGGTTTTGTGGAAATTAGGTCCATCCCAAGTCCTTCGCGTACCGCGAAGGACAATTTAGTTGCGACCTGTTTTGAAGTTCCTTGCATACCGCGAGACATTTCTTCTCCTCTCTCGCGTACCGCGAGAGGCATAAATTTCTCATTTTCTTCTTTTGAACTCCCGTCTTCGTTCTCGTGCTCGGTTTATTCACGTATTCACTTGTAATTCATAAGAGAACCTGAAAACATACAACACACTCAAATGTACATCAAAACGACTCAAAACATACACAAACTAATGAAAAACACACAAAACACTAGGAATAAAGATGTGTGCTTTGCACTACATCAGTACTCCGATGAATATCTCTCTCCTTATTGATTGAACTTCTTCTTTTGGCATTGGTGGCTCAGGATAAACCTTGCTATTTCTCAGAGTGATAGCACTTACATTTTCTTTTGGATTGGTTTCGGTATTACTCGAGAGACATCCTGGTTTTCTTTCGAATAGAAGTTTGCAATTTGTCCTAATTGCGTCTCAATAGACTGAAGAGTTGCTTTTTGTGTTCTAAATTCAGCTTCGTGAAGACTAAACTTTTCGTCATATTCATTGTGACGGGAATCCGCTAGAAGGGCTTGACTTTTAGTTGTAGAGATTAACTTAGTTACGACGTCCTCCAAGCTTAACCCGTTGCTTTGTTTGTTAGTACCCTGAAATTGTTGGCGAGGCTGAAAGTTTTGGGATTGTCTTTGTTGAAACTGTTGTTGTTGTCCAAAGCCAGATTGTCCCTGATTGTTGTTATCCTTCCGGCTGAAGTTTGGATGGTTCCTCCATCCAGGATTTTAGGTGTTACTATAGGGGTTGTTTGGAAGATTTGTTCCGATAAAGTCAACCTGCTCGGTATTAGTGGTGATACTCTTTACTTCTTCAGTAGCTTCAGTGGCAGTCTTGCCCTTACTAAGTTGATTGAGTCAAGCGGTACGTCTACTTGAGCAGAAAGTGAGGTTACAGTATCGACAGAATGAACTCCTTGCCTGGTTCCCTTAGTTTTTCTTGGATTGTACCATGGATAGCTGTTCATAGCTATTTATTCAATTAGGTTGTAAGCTTCTTGTGGTCTCTTGTTTCCAAAAATACCACTTGCAGTAGCGTCGAGTGTCTGACGAGCTTAATTGTGTAACCCATTGTAGAATGATGATACTTGTATCCAAACTTCTAGCCCATGGTGAGGACATTTCCTTAGCATGTCCTTAAAACATTCCCATGCCTCATATAGTGATTCACCATCCTCATGGGTGAAAGTGGTAATATCATTTTTCAGTTTTGCAGTTTTTGATAGCGGGAAGTATTCTAATAGGAATTTCTGGGCTAGGTCATCCCACGTAGTGATTGACCCGGTAGGAAGAGAGTTTAGCCATGCGTTAGCTCTTTCCCTTAAGGAAAAGGGAAACATTTGGAGGCGAATTGCGTCATTCGACACCCCGTTCAGTTTGAAAGTGTCACAAATTTCAAGGAAATTTGCAATGTGGGAATGTGGATCTTCATCGGGTAATCCATGGAAAGTGCATGATGACCGGATCACGTGGATAACATGAGATTTAATCTCAAAGTTGTTAGCGTCAACCGTTGGCCTTGTGATACTAGATCCTAAAGCCTCCAGTGACGGCCTTGAGAAATCTGAAATAGTGCGGTTTTCAACGACCATTCTTCTAGTACGGTTTTATCGTATTCGGCGGTGAAAGAATATTTCGGGCTCTGCTAAAGGTTGATATAAACCAGTAGTGGAGCTATGGATCATACACTACCTGCAACAAAAGTGTAGAAGAAAAATAGATGGAAAATGATAAGGCTAATCCGTTAACTTGAATTTTTCTTGAAATCACTGTGTCCCCGGCAACGGCGCCAAAAACTTGATGCGTTGTGTTTTAAATATTTAAATATATAATTAACATATTTTAAGATGGTTTCACGAGATTAGATTTTAAATTTATAAAATGATAAATACTCAAACTTAAAACACACACAATAGGCAAGTGTACCTATCGCAGCGTAATATAGTTTAGGTAAGAACCAAACATCGAACCAACGGACACGGTCGAATTCTAATACTCAACTTTTGTTATCGTTTAGCCGGTGTTAATTAGTGAGTGGGTTTTGTGTGCTTGTGAAGCAGAAAGGTAAATGACAGAAAAGTAAATAACGGTAAAGAAAATAACAGAAAAGTAAAAATGTGCGTGAAGTGTGTGAACAGAATAGTAAATAGTAGGAAAGTAAATATCTTTGAAATAATCAGGTTATGAAGAGTATTGCTTTGGGCTTCGAATCCGCTTGGTACATGATAATGTTATGTTGACTAATCCAGTGACATGACTACTACAAACGTGTAACTCTGGTCACGGCTAGAGCCTTGTTCTCACGACATTTGATTTGCAAATTTAAAAGTTTTAACAAGTGGTATTGCCTCCTGTTAAGGACAAAAATTACCCTCAACCCTTCGAATAGTCGTATCCGGGTTGGTTTAAGACATCAAACGTAAAATGTTTTTTATTAGAGTTAAATTGGTGATTATATTTTACTCACCGGGAGGCGGTGTAACAATGGGACCAAGTATAAAGACGTACCGTTTCGAACCTGAGTTCACCAATTCTTGGTCGCATATTAAGTTCATATAAAGACGTACGACCCTACTAGTGTTGACCAAGCCTTGGCTTATCAATCTCTGCTTGTATAAAGACGTACAAGTTTCAAAAGAAGTTTGATTAAAAAGGTTTTACGATCTTACACTATAAAATCAAGAACACTCACAAATATAAAGACGGATTTAGACAATAATAAAAGCCCACCGAAATGGTGGTTTTAAGGATGAATAGTTAAAGACATAAATACATCACCTGGATTAATACGTTAAACATTAACATGCACCAAACTTCATCTTTACCCTAGCAATACAAAGAGTCTAGCCACGAATGACCATACTAACTAGCATAACGCTGAGTTTCGTAGGCTCCCCTATTGCGGAACAAGGAGGAAGAGCCCCTCCACTCACTACGAAATACGCTCTCAAATGAGGTCTGGATGGTTGTTGTAAGGTATGAATTGGTGTTGTAATGAAGAACTCAAGCCATCTATTTATAGGACTCGAAATGAGCAATGCACGGCCGTGCATTGGATTGCACGGGCGTGCAAACACCTCGGGAATCGAGCAGAGTACAAGTGATAGTGTATCAGAACCTTGGGAGGTAGGACAGGGAATGCACGACCGTGCATGGCATTGCACGGCCGTGCAATGCCATGCCAGCTCCCCAGCTTCATGCAATGCCATGCCAGCTCCCCAGCTTCATCTTTTAGCTGCTGGTTGACTTGGTTTGACCTCTTGGGGGTCAATGCTCTGGTTTGGTCCTCCTAAAGCTTGATTTCTTCATGTTTTAAGCTGGTTTTTGCTCTATTCATCTTTGGGATACCGAATAACCTGCAATTGTGAAATATTAACGTTTTAAGTATCAATTGCAAGGTTATTAATCAATTAGTACCATAATATGGGGTTTATTATGAATGCAAAACATGTATAATTTAGGACATATCACTTTGATTTCAGAGTTTTTATAAATACAACGGAAGTCTTTTCAAAAGGATCGTTTCAACATTCTTTCAACCTCACGGGTTGTATTTGTAAATATCAAAACTCAGTTGGAAGACAAAAGTTTTATATTTACTTTATAAACATAGGGATTTAAATACCCTTTCATTTGATTACAAAACAAAGTTGAAGTAAAATACATCTCTTGTCTTTTATGGAGAAGTTTCAAGCCACCGAAAATAGTACTATCCAGGGCTGATCAGTTCCCCGTTCCTATCTCCTTGTCCTTTTTTAGGATTTTCTATACACGAGGACTGAGAATCCAACGTGCAAGTTATCCTTTTCACATGTCAGATCTGATGTCTGTCTCTCACATTTTCTTTTCATGGGTCAGATCTGATGTCTGCCCATACCCCATTCTCAATTCAATTTATTCATTTCCTGAAAATATTTTGAAAATAAAACGTCAGCGTGAACGCCGGTGAATACAATTATGTCGACAGAAAATCATTTGGCGCAAACAAGCATTAGTTCATATTCACAACTTTATGTTCAATCCACACATTCAGCAGGCCCGTCATGTTCAATCGCACCACAGTATACACTGGCGTCATGTCTTATAACAAGGGACAGGTTTACCTCCGAAGTTGTTATAAGACAAGCACCAGCCGTAATCCGGGAATTTCACCCGAGACCCGTGTATCCCTTGCAAGTTTTATGCATACCTATGGCCTGAATGCTTTCACATAGAAGAACGTTGAGCATTATTCCCTTAACCTTATTTGGCCATTTTCGTAAACGTAAATGTTTAACATAAGTTTTAAAAGAGATAAAGTATTCACCTTGTTTATAGGAATGAGCCTCTAAATCGGAAGCTTATAGACTAGCTTCTTAACATTGATTTCTCTAGCGTATCAACACTTCTACCAGCGTTTCTTCTTATACCAGGCACTAAAACGAGCAAGAATCGAACCGAAAGTTTCGGAGACGTCTTTGAATGTTCATGGAACAAGAAGAGAGAGTTGGAAAAGTTTTTGGTGTGAGGAAAGTGACTGAGCTCGACTATCTATTTATAAGGCCAATTCTGAGGTCGTGACGGACCGTTACAGGTGGTGACGGTCCTCATTAGATTAGGGTTTGCGAGTCATCAGACACGCGTCACCCCCTGGTCAAATTGCGGCGTGACGGACCGTTACAGGTCGTGACAGTCCTTTACGGAGTGATACGTGGCGCACCCCAGGCCTTTTGCTGCTGTGACGGGCCGTTACCACACGTGACGGTCCTTTATAGGGTTTCCACGCGTCAGAATTTGCCCATTAGTCACTGGACACGTGGCACGTCATCATTGATCGCATGCTTTGCCCATAACGGACCGTTACCGTCTGTGACGGTCCATTACCGTTGGATTTTCATGTTTTCTACTTTTTGAACCTTGATCTTTGGTGTATTTACACTTATAGTCCCTATGGTTTGTACATTAGTTAAATCTTGGATGTTTTCGTGGTAGGTGTTACATCCTCCCCACCTTGTTTTAATCTCGTCCTGATTATTCGAACAAGTGAGGATATTTCTTTTTCATTTCTGACTCCAGTTCTCACGTGTACTCAGGGCCATATCTGGAGTTCCATTTTACTTTCACAATCATTAATTTCTTTTTTTCAATTTCTTTTCCTGCTTGTCCTCGATTTGAAAAAGGTTGTTCCACAAATTTCAACTTATCATTTACCTTCACATTATGTAGGGGCATCACCAGAGATTCATCTGCCAAACATTTGCGCAGATTCGACACATGGAATACATCGTGTACTCCATTCATTTCTTTTTGTAATTAGAGTTGATAGGCCATAGGCCCAACTCTTTTCAAGATTTTGAATGGTCCTACGAATCTAGGACTTAATTTTCCTTTCTTTCCAAATCTTACAACGCCTTTCCATGGTGAAACTTTCAACAGAATGTTATCACCGACGTTGAATTCTAACAGCTTTCGTCTTTTATCAGCATAACTCTTTTGACGATCATGAACCGCTTTTAATCTATCTCTTATTTGAATAAATTTCTCAGTTGTTTCCAAGACTATTTCAGGTCCGGACAACTGGTTTTCTCCTATTTCTGACCAACAAATTGGAGTTCAACATTTACGACCGTATAAGGCTTCAAAAGGAGCGGCTTGTATACTCGTATGATAACTATTGTTATAGGAGAATTCCATTAGAGGTAAGTGGTCATCCCAACTTCCTCCACGATCAATGACACAAGCCCTTAACATATTTTCCAGAGTTTGAATAGTTCTTTCGCTCTACCCGTCCGTTTGAGGATGATAGGCAGTGCTAAGATTCAGTTTCGTACCCAGGGCTTTTTGAAAACTTTGACATAATCGAGAAGTAAATCTACTATCTCTATCTGACACAATAGATTGTGGCACACCGTGCAATGACACGATTTTATTAACATACAATTGTGCCAGCTTATCCATGCTGAACGTTTCTTTCATAGGAAGAAAATGAGCAGACTTAGTAAGTCTGTCAATGATAACCCATATAGTATCATTTCCTCGACTGGTTCGGGGAAGTTTAGAAATGAAATCCATGGTTATCATCTCCCATTTCCAGACAGGATTTTCGAGTTGCTGTAACAATCCAGACAGCTTTTGATGTTCAGCTTTAACTTGAGAACATGTTAAACATTGCAACATAGATAGCGATATGCTTTTTCATCCCTATCCACCAATAATTGGGTTTTAGGTTTTGTACATCTTATTGCTTCCCGGATGCATAGTGTACTTAGATTTGTGGGCTTCTTCAAGAATTTATTCACTTACGTTTCCATAGATCGGACAAATTCTCTTATTCATTCTAAGAATGTTATCATCGCTTTTGACCAATTGGTCGATCATACCTCCCAAACCTTCTTTCTCTAGGTTGGGTTTTTGTAAGACAAACTTTTGAGATTCCTTAATACGAGAAATAAGATCGATTTGAAGATCGAGTATTAAAGCACGAACTCGTTTAGGTCTCTCATGTTCTTTTCTGCTTAAGGAGTCAGCTACAACATTGGCTTTTCCTTCATGATAACAGATTTCACAATCATAATCATTCAGGACTTACATCCAACGCCTTTGCCTCATATTCAGTTCTTTCTAACTAAATATATACTTTAGGCTCTTGTGATCAGTGAATACGGTAAATTTAACTCCATATAGATAGTGTCTCCATAATTTCAATGCGAAGATTATGGCGCCCAATTCTAAATCGTGAGTCGTATAGTTCTTTTCATGGGTTTTCAATTGTCGAGAAGCATAAGCAATGACTTTGCTTCCTTGCATTAACACACAACCAAAGTCGGTGTGTGAAGCATCACAGTATACTGAAAAGCTGTTATTTCCATCTGGCAATGCCAATATGGGTGCTTGTGTTAGCTTCTGTTTCAAAGTTTCAGATTGTTTAGGACCCTATTCATACTTAACTGACTTACGAGTCAGAGAAGTTAATGGTACAACAATTCGAGAGAAATTTTGGATAAATCTCCGATAGTAACCGGTTAATCCGAGGAAACTACAGACTTTTGTTGGAGACTTTGGGATTTCCCATTTAGATATAGCCTCAATTTTAACCGGGTCAACTTGGATGCCATCAGCATTAATGACATGTCCAAGGAATTCAACTTCTGATAACCAGAAATCGCATTTTATGAATTTAGCATAAAACTTTTGGTTTCTCAAGAGTTCAAGCAAGATTTTCAAATGATTAGCATGATCTTACTTACTCTTGGAATATATAAGGATACCGTCAATGAATACGATACTGAATTTATCCAAGTAAGGTTTGAAAAGTCAATTCATCAAATCCATGAAAGCTGCTGGTGCATTAGTAAGTCCAAACGGCATTACTGTGAACTCATAATGACCATACCGAGTTCTGAAGGCAGTTTTGGGAATATCTTCTTCCTGTACTTTTAATTGATGATAGCGAGAACGAAGTTCAATCTTGGAAAAGCATATAGTTCCCTGGAGTTGATAAAAGAGATCATCGATTTTGGGGAGTGGGTAACGGTTCTTAATCGTGACTTTATTCAGCTCACGATAATCAATTCACATGCGCATTGAACCGTCTTTCTTTTTAATGAACATAACCGGAGCACCCCAAGGCGACGAGCTTGGTCTTATGAATCCTTTTTCGAGCAATTCATCCAACTATTTCTTTAATTCTGCCATCTCCGTTGGAGCTAATCTGTACGGGGCTTTGACAATTGGTGTCGTACCAGGTACTAGATTAATTATGAACTCCACTTCTCTTTCTTGCAGAATTCCAGGTAGTTCATCAGGGAAAACATCGGGGAATTCTGCCACAACCGGCACATCTTCAATCTTCTTTTTAGTGTTGGTGGTTACAGATACAAGGTATGCTAAGCATCCTTTGTGTAGATATTTTGTGGCTTTTAACATGGAAATTATTCCAACAGTTGGGTAATTTATCACCATTTATCGTAAGAATATCACCTTTTGGTGAATGAAGTTCAATGAATTTCTTATCACACAAGATATGGGCTTGGTTAGAGGCTAACCAATCCATTCCTAGAACAATGTCAAAACCTGCCAAAGTCATTGGAAACATTTGTGTAGGAATAACATGTCCTGATAGTGTGATATTACATTCGTTTAGGATTTCAGAGATTTGGACGAGGTCACCGTTGGAAGTTTCAACCATATATTTCTTGTCTAATTTTGCTAGAGTTTTATTTAACAGTCTACAGAATCTATGATCTATAAAACTTTGGTTTGCACCAGAGTCAAACAAAACTCGAGCGTAAATATCATTGACAAGAAATGTACCCGTAATAACATCGAGCATACCTGCTGCCTCATGAGTATTGAGAACGAATGCTCGTGCATTCTTCTTTATCCCATCAGCAGGCTTTGGACTTGTCCCTTCAGGCTTCATTAATATGGGACAATAAGTTTTGATGTGGCCAGCCTCGCCACACTCGAAGCAAGTGATTTGCTTCTGTTTGAAGCAATCCTCTGTATTGTGACCAGATGTCACACCCCGCCAACGCGGAAACGTGAGGCGTAACATCCTCTGGTTTCCAAAGCATATGATTACCACAAACACATACATAATGATTAGATACATAATCAACTTTAAAGTTTTACATCACAAAATATCATTTAAGATTACAAAAAGATTAAGGTTTCGCAAGTATGACCCATATGTAATGAGTTATACAAGAGAAATCTCCCAAAAGCCGTATTCGTTCACGCATGCATGTAATCCTACACTGTTAACCATTGCGACCACATTCAATTTCCTGAAAAACGTACTTAAAAAGTGTCAACACGAGTTTGGTGAGTTCACATGTTTTGATCAAATTTTCTTGTAGTTCCAACGTTTACAAACGTTTAAATGAATCAATTTTTTCGATCAATCAGCATATATAACACCAATGAATTGAACATTTCCTGACCAACTGACCCCATTTGTAAACTAGCTAGAAATACAAATAACATGAAATGCACAAGACCGTAACCAAACCATGACAATGAATGCCCCTCCCTCGCTATACCACGAGTATAAGACGATATGCGGTTAGTTGGCCATATGGACCCCTGGCTAGCGCAACTAAACATGACCGGGGGCGTCACCCCGAATAGTAATGTCCACATAATCCCAGACTAAGACCATAGCTAATGGTTACAAAATTGTACTCGGGGACTTTTATTGTTCCCTCAATGCACACATAACGGTCTAGTCTTTGTTCATTCATTTATATATGAAAATAGTTACAAGTATGTTTTCTCCCCAAAACATTTCAAAAACTCAGTAGTGTACGCTAGCAAATATTTGTATAATTGTAGGCCCCGCCTATCCGTATCCTAATTACACAAGGATACCTATATGTTAAGGCTACCCATCTTAAACACAAGTTGTTCACCCGACTTAACGAATCCTGTTAAGTACGCCTTTGATTATTAAAACAATGTTTTCATGTGATGACTCGTTGGTGATTATTATTCTAGTCTAGACGGTTATATATTTTTTGAGAAAATATTAGGTTTCCATATTGGTGACTTGTTAGGTGTACCAAAAATAAATATTATTTTTGCGATAACTCATAATATATTTATATTATGATCACGTATGAACATATAATTATTTCTTACCAATAGTTATATAAAATCACAAATGACGTTCAAGTATGTTCTACGCATGTTAATTTTCCTACGTGTATGTTAACACGTCCGCATGCAAATACTTGTTCCGAACGACATTTATTAACTTGTCTTTATCCAACATGCATTTATTTATACCAATATATGTATACACATATTTCCAACATTTCAACGGGTGTTTAAATATTAACATGCGATCATTTATTCATTTTTAACCGAACGCACTTAGATTTCTTGCATTCATCACAACGTCTTGTGTTTTCATCTATAAGCAACTTAGAACATATGAATGATTTCCATCATCTAGTTACTCCATTACTCATCCCGAGTTAATAATTTTTCCATCATTCACTCATATACATATATAGCATGACTTCAATTTATATAAATTTACATGCATATTATTTCTAGTTTTTCCAAGTTTTACAACTTATGATCATGCACCCATATATATATATATATATATATATATATATATATATATATATATATATAGTCCGGTTTCTAAACATGCATACATATATTTAGAGATTCCATGTTGATCAACTAAAAACACACACATACATATACACCTTGGTTACAACTTATATACACATATATTTACATATATTTCACTTATCCAAGTATTAACCATACTTCTCAAGTTAATATTTCCCTTTTATAATCAAATGCTCAAACAAGAACATCTATACATATACAAATTACAATCCTTACTTGATCATTTCCAAATCATTAATCAAATCAAACATATACATATCTGCATGCGCATCTCAGCCTATAAATATAGGTATACATATTTTAGTTTTTCTTGTTTTTAAATCTTAATATCATATGTTCAACAACAACTTGTTATAAAATGATCAAAACAATAATTTATGCACATAATCTCTTTATTTTCGGCCCACATATATATATATATTTATACCAAAACCCTAATTCTTATACTTAATAAAGTTAGTCTTCATGAGCAACTCTTTTAAATCTTTAAAAATCCTTTGTTTTCTTTGGTAAACAACATGTTTTAAACAAGAATATGAAGATGAAAAGAAAGGTTCGGGTCGGATTCATACCACTAGTCAAAGCTAGGTGAAGATTTACGGGTCGGATTCATACCACTAGTCAAAGCTAGGTGAAGATTTACTAGTAGAAGATGATACATGCTCGTTTTGCTATCAAAGCCGACTCCTAGCTCTAAATCTTCTTTGAATCTCCAAACTCTAACTCAAACTCTCTATATTTGCTCTTGGATTTTTGAAGGTGCAAGTGTGAGCATATGTGTGTGTATATCGATATATATATATATATATATATATATATATATATATATATATATATATATAGAGAGAGAGAGAAAGATGGAGATGGTGTGTTGGTTCCATCATAATCATTACAAGGTAAGGGTAATAAGAATGGGATTTGATGTTTGCATGTAAAAGGCTTGAATGGACATGACACTTACAACAATCATCATGAGGTGTGGTTGGTTTGCCAAGTGGGTAGTCCCACTTGGGACCTTTAGGCCGAACTAGGGGGGTAGGGGGTTGGGTGTTATCATTTCAAAGGTAATCATTCCAATGATTAGGTAGACGGTATTTAGGTAGTGTAAGCCCGGTAGGTGATCCCGTGATCATATACCCGGTGTATGACCTTTTATGATTAAAAACTTGTATATATTATGTACCTTTATTAGTTTTAATAGCCTACTAGTTGAACCCGACCTAGTTATTACTTTAACTATAACATATACGTTTTCACATAAAAATAACTTAATGTCGTGTAATAAACACTTAGACGTCAACTTTTAAGAGTTTAGTCACCATTATTTAAGTTTTTATATTATAAAGCATCATTAGACTTTATTTAAATAAAATCCTATTAATCACCAATGAACGTACCTTGCGGGTTATCATTGTTTAATTCCTAGCAATTCTTAAAACTACTAAAACAATATGTGTGTTCCTTTGCTAGCCTCCTTGAGAATACTATGTCAAAATAATAAACCAGGAAATATAAAATATGAACGTGCAATTATAGATATGGATATTGACCTGAAATGCTGGGTGTCACATTCTCCCCATGTTAAAGAGAATTTCGTCCTGAAATTCAGTTGATGTCATCTTGACTTGGAGTGTTCGTGAACAAGAATGGGTACTTGGCTTTCATTTGATCTTCTCGTTCCCATGTATACTCTGGGCCACGCTTTGAATTCCAACATACCTTAACCAATTTAACACGGCTACGCCTTGTTTTCTGAACTTTCCAATCTGTGACTTCAATGGGTTCCTCAATGAAGTGCAGCTTGTCATCTATGTGAATCTCATCAGGCGGTATAATTAACGTCTCGTCTGATAAGCACTTCTTGAGATTTGACACATGAAACGTATCACGTACATTTCTTAGTTCTTGTGGTAACTTGAGCTTGTATGCTACAGGGCCAACCCTAGCCAATATTTCAAATGGTCCAATGTACCTAGGGTTAAGCTTGCCACGGTTTCCAAACCTGGTAACACCCTTCCAATGTGAGACCTTCAACATGACCCGGTCCCCAACTTGGAATTCTAATGCTCTTCGTCTGTTATCCGCGTAACTTTTTTTCCTGTCACGGGCGGCCTTCAGACGATCCTTGATTTTGAAAATCTTATCGGTGGTCTCCTGAATAACCTCAGGACCAGTTAAATGCTTGTCGCCAACCTCCGCCCAACATAGCGGTGAACGACACTTTCGACCATACAAAGCCTCAAACGGAGCGGCTTTGATGCTAGTGTGGTAACTGTTATTGTAAGAAAACTCAGCCAACGATAAATGAGTATCCCAATTTCCTCCGAAATCATTTGCACACGCACGGAGCATATCCTCTAAAGTTTGAATGGTCCTTTCACTTTGACCATCTGTTTATGGGTAATATGCCGTGCTCATGTCAAGACATGTGCCCAAGGCTTCTTGTAATGATTGACAGATTATAGACACGAATCTGCTGTCTCTATCAGAGATAATAAAAATTGGCACTCCATGCCTAGCCACAATTTCCTTGATATAAAGCCTTGCCAGTTTCTCGATTTTATACGTCTCTTTGAAGGGTAGAAAATGAGCTGACTTCGTCAAACGATCGACGATTACCCATATAGTATCATACCCACTCGACGTCCTGAGTAACTTTGTAATGAAATCCATGGAAATCTGTTCCCATTTCCATTGAGGAATCTCGGGTTGTTGTAATAACCCAGACGGTTTCTGATGTTCTACCTTTACCTTTGAACACGTAAGGCATTTACCGACATAAATAGCAATCTCTCCTTTCATGTTCGGCCACCAATAGAGTTCTTTCAGATTCTTATACATTTTATCCGAACCAGGGTGAATGGAGTACCTGTACTTGTGGGCTTCTTCCATAACCAACTCCCATAAGTTACCAAAACATGACACCCAAATTCTATTCATGAAGTATAAAGTATCATCTGATTTTGGCTCTAACTGTCTGATCATTCCTCGAAAAGCTTCATTCTGAATGTTCTCTTCTTTAAGTGCCTCTTGCTGTGCCATTCGGATTTGAGTCGTGAGACTCGTATGAATTGTCAATCCTAGGGCACAGACACGAAGAGTTTTAACTCGTTCTTACGACTCAAGTCGTCTGCTACGACATTCGCCTTACCAGGGTGATACTTGATATCGCAATCATAATCATTTAGTAGTTCTACCTAACGACGTTGTCTCATGTTGAGTTCTTTCTGATTAAAGATGTGCTGGAGACTCTTATGATCTGTAAAGATAGTACATTTTGTACCATATAAGTAATGTCTCAAAATATTTAGTGCAAATACGACAACACCCAATTCCAAATCGTGAGTCGTATAATTTTTCTCATGGACTTTTAGCTGTCTGGATGCATATGCTATGAGTTTTTCTCTCTGCATCAGTACACATCCCAGACCTTGGTGTGATGCGTCGCAGTACACAATGAAATTATCGGTTCCCTCGGGAAGGGACAGGATTGGTGCAATGCAAAGCTTGTGCTTCAGCAATTGAAAAGCTGATTCTTGCTTATAAGTCCAATCAAACTTTTTATCCCTCTGGGTTAACGTGGTCAAAGGCAGGGCTATTTTTGAAAAATTCTCGATAAATCGCCTGTAATAGCATGCCAAACCCAGAAATTGACGCACCTCAGTCGGAGTTCTTGGTGCTTCCCAGTTTTTGATAGCTTCAATCTTGGACAGATCCACGTGGATACCCTTTTTATTGATGACATGCCCAAGAAATTGAACCTCTCGGATCCAAAACTAACACTTAGAGAATTTGGCATATAGCTTCTCATTTCTGAGTGGTTCCAAGATTAATTTCAAATGATGTTTGTGTTCCTCCTTGGTTCGTGAATATATCAATATGTCATCGATAAACACAATCACGAATTTATCCAAGTATGGGTTGCACACGCGGCTCATGAGATCCATGAAAACTGCCGGTGCATTAGTCAAACCAAATGGCATAACTAGAAACTCATAGTGACCATAACGAGTCCTAAAAGCCGTCTTTGGTACATCTTCCTCCTGGATTCTCAGTTAATGATACCTTGATCGTAGATCAATCATAGAATAGAAACTGGAACCTTGAAGTTGGTCGAATAAATCGTTTATTCGAGGAAGCAGATACCGGTTTTTAATTGTCAGTTTGTTCAACTCCCGGTAATCAATACACATTCTAAAGGTACCATCCTTTTGCTTCACAAACAAGATCGGAGCTCCCCAGGGTGAGAAACTCGGTCTTATGAAACCTTTATCAAGCAACTCTTGCAGTTGGCTTGATAATTCCTGCATCTCGGAAGGTGCTAGACGATACGGCGATCATGCAACTGGTGCGGCTCCTGGTACTAGGTCGATCTGGAACTCGACTTGTCTTGGTGGCAGTAAACCAGGCAAGTATTCGGGAAATACCTCAGGGCAATCCCTAACTATCGGTATGTCCTCAAGCCGATGTTCCTCGGGTTTCTTCTCGACGACATGGGCCAGGAATTATGAGTTTTCATGCAGTTTATAATCTTCAACATCGGTCTACACCTTTTGCCTTGAATTGAAAGAATTTCTCAGCTTGGTAGTGGGACACGTACAATCTTTTCGAAGCATACAATCTCGGCGTGATTCCTTGATAACCAATCCATGCCAATAAGAATGCCAAAACTCCCTAGATCAACATGTAGAAGGCCTATACTAAAGGTATGGTTTTCTAGACATAAAGTAAAACCTTTAATGACCTCTCCGGTTTCTATTAATTTCCCATTTTCTAATTCAATTGTATATATTTGTTCTAGTTTGCTGGCCTACCGAGTAAAGATTTAAAGTCATTTGACACAAAGCTCATATCAGCACCCGAATCAAAAAGTATAGAGGCATATTGATTATTTATCGGGAATGTACTAGTGACGATATTCGGGTCCTGGCGTGCATCCTCTGCACCCATCACAAATGCCCTCCTCAATGCCTGAGCATTGTTCTGGTTCCTCCATTTGGGACAATCTTTCTTGACGTGCTTCGGATCACCACACTTGAAACATCCCTGTTTAGCTTTACCCATGGGGTTGGTGTTAACTCGACAATTCTGTGTGGTGTGACCAAAACTTCCACACTTCCCACACTTAACACACTTAACACACCCACCCGCATGATGATGTCCGCACTTGTTACACCTCGGTAGGACCCTATCATACTCCCTCCTTTCCACAGTGTTGGCTGCAAAAGCGTTCACAGTTTCTTGCTTCTTAAATCCATGTTTCCCAGATTTGTTGCTCGAATTCCCCATCCATTTCCTTTTCTCCCCATATTTTCTTTCCTCATTCTCTTTCTTCCCAAACAATCCATTGCGCACATCATCATCTCTTAACTTGAATGCTAAAGTTATAGCACTCTTGGCATCCATCGGATTCGATGAAGTTACCATGTTGCGAATTTGAGGCGCAAGGCCCCACAAATACCTTTCCACACGCTTATGTTCTGGCGTGGCCATGTGGGGAAACATAATTGCCAATTCATTGAAACGATCGGTGTACCCAGCCACATCATCTCCTACCATCTGTAGATTCTACATCTCAGCCTCGATCTTTTGTAATTCATTTCGAGGACAATATTCCTCGATCATTATGTTTTTTAGATCTTCCCAAGACAATTGATACGCTGTCTACCTTCCTAAAGTTTTCACTTGGGTATTCCACCAGGTCAATGCCTTATCAGTGAGCATACAAGTAGAATACTTCTCCATGTAGTCAGCGGTGCACTCACTGATGTAAATCACCGATTCCATCTTTTCTATCCACCTCATCAGGCCTACTGCACCCTCGGTGCCATTGAAGTTGCGAGGGTTGCAGGATAGGAAGGCCTTGTAGGTGCACTTCCTGTTCGAAGCGTCTGTAGGGTCACAAGTCATTTATTTTAATAGCATCATTAATTTGGATCATGACTATGTGTTTTCGGATGTGATTACTCGTTCTTTACCTCCAGAACCTCTGGTTGTGCCGCTACCTCCTGCACCTCCTCTGCCGGTACCGCTGCCGTTCCCTCCGCCACCATTTCGATTGGCTTCATACTGCTCTATGGAGACAGCTACCCGTTGTGATATGAGTTGCTCCACGTTTGGGGAAATCGTCTCGTTGTTGTTGCCAGTGGTGTCACGGGGCATCCATCGCTTAGGTACCATTTTGTTCTTTTTAACATAAGATTTAAAAGGAAACAACATTATATAATAATAATGAAATCACATGACATAAGGATACAACAACATCAAACTTAAACAACAATCATCACAACATATATTACACATACATAGTTAAAACATACATAGTACATTGTTCCAAAGGACAAGGATACAACATAGATGGGTTCATATGACCACATCAGTACCAAAGTTTCAAACTACATAATATGCTACGGGCACAACCCGCCCGTAATAGGTCTAGAAGTAGGAAGGTACCCTCGGTGGAGCAGCAACTGCGGTGATCATAGCCTCGACGCGTTCCTCGGCTAAAGTGGGCCGGAGCTCAGCCTCAATCGCCCTCTGCTCGGCTGCCTCTGCTCTCTGTTCTGCGACGGTGGTCCTCAACTCCATTTTTACAAGTCTCCTCTCTATCTCCACAAATTGGTTAGCTGCGTGCTCAAGGGACTGGTCGCACAGTCCTTGATCCTCAATCACCCCTAAAACATGCAACTTCAGTTGTTGCATACACTCCATTTCTTCCTGAAGATTTCCTACGCCAGTCTCCAGATAGCCGATCTTCTCCCCGTGTGTATAGCTTTGGGTCACAAGTATGGGAATGGTGCACTCCACGCACTCCCCTGTGAGTGGTACGGGTCATGATAAGCAGGATAGCCCAGTGGGGTCGCACGTTGTCGGAAGATCCTCCTCTACCCTCCACATCCGAATAGCTCGGATCAAACAATCCCAATAAGATACATCCACTATAGGTACTCTGGCCGCGGATACGTCTGCATGCTCAGCCATCTCGTGGGCTACTTATGGAATCTAAGCGGTGCTCGGTCGTCCCGGGGTAGTGAAAAGAAGTTAGTGTGGGGTTAGTGTGTGACATGATGTGCCTACAATATCCATATGATATGATGAATGGTTATGCAATGCTTATGCAATGAAAACATTTTAATGAGTCATTTAAATTATAGAATAGGTTCAGTTTTAGACTCCTAGTTCGCTATTATCAATGGCTCTGATACCAAGTTCTGTCACATCCCACCAAGGCGGAAACGCGAGGCGTAACATCCTCTGGTTTCCAAAGCATATGATTACCGTAAACACCTACATAATGATTGGATACATAATCAAGTTTAAAGTTTTACATCTCAAAATATCATTTAAGATTACAAAAGACTAAGGTTTCACAAGTATGTCCCATATGTAATGAGTTATACGAGAGAAATCTCCCAAAAGTCGTATCCGTTCATTCATGCATGTAATCCTACACTGTTAACCATTGTGACCACGTTCAATTTCCTGAAAGACATACTTAAAAAGTGTCAACACGAGGTTGGTGAGTTCACAGGTTTTGATCAAATATTCTTGTAGTTCCAACGTTTACAAACGTTCAAATGAATAAATTTTTCCGATCAATCAGCAAATATATAACCAATGAATTGAACATTTCCTGACCAATTGACCGCATTTGTAAACTAGCTAAGAATACAAATAACATGTAATGCATGAGACCGTAACCAAACCATGACAATGAATGCCCCTCCCTTGCTATACCACGAGTATAAGACGATATGCGGTCAGTTGGCCATATGGACCCCTGGATAGCGTGACTAACCATGACCGGGGGCGTCACCCCTAATAGTACTATCCACATAATCCCAGGCTAAGACCATAGCTAATGGTTACAAAATTGTACCGAGGGACTTTTATTGTTCACTCAATGCACACATAACGATCTAGTCTTTGTTCATTCATTTATATATGAAAATAGTTATAAGTATGTTTCCTCCCAAAATATTTCAAAAACTCAGTAGTGTACGCTAGCAAAAATTTGTATAATTGTAGGCCCCGCCTATCCGTATCCTATTTACGCAAGGATACCTATATGTTAAAGCTACCCGTCTTAAACACAAGTTGTTCACCCGACTTAACAAATCCCGTTAAGTACGCCTTTGATTATTAAAACAATGTTTTCATGTGACGACTCGTTGGTGATTATTATTCTAGTCTAGACGGTTATATATTTTTCGAGAAAATATTAGGTTTCCATATTGGTGACTTGTTAGGTGTACCAAAAATAAATATTATTTTTGCGACAACTCGTAATATATTTATATTATGATCACGTATGAACATATAATTACTTCTTACCAATTATTATATAAAATCACAAATATCGTTCAAGTATGTTCTACGTATGTTAATTTTACTACGTGCACATAAACTATGTTAACACGTCTGCATGCAAATACTTGTTTCGAACGACATTTATTAACTTGTCTTTATTCAACATGCATTTATTTATACCAATATATGTATACAAATATTTTCAACATTTCAACGGGTGTTTAAATATTAACATGCGATCATTTATTCATTTTTAACCGAACACAGTTAGATTTCTTGCATTCATGACAACCTCTTATGTTATCATCTATAAGCAACTTAGAACATATGAATGATTTCCATAATCTAGTTACTCCATTACTCATCCCGAGTTATTAATTTTTCCATCATTCACAGACACACACACACATATATATATATATATATATATAGTATGACTTCTATTTATATATATTTACATGCATATTATTTCTAGTTTTTCTAAGTTTCACAACTTTTGATCATGCACCCATATATATATATAGTCCGGTTTCTAAACATGCATACATATATTTAGAGATTCCATGTTAATCAACTAAAAATACACACATACATATACACCTTGGTTAAAACTTATATACACATATATTTACATATATTTCACTTATCCAAGTATTAACCGTACTTCTTAACTTAATATTTCCCTTTTATCATCAAATGCTCAAACAGGAACATCTATACATAGATACATATACAAATTACAATCCTTATACATGTATCCATATACTTGATCATTTCCAAATCATTAATCAAATCAAACATATACATATCTGCATGCATATCTCGGCCTATAAATATAGGTATACCTATTTTAGTTTTTCTTGTTTTTAAATCTTAATATCACATGTTCAAGAACAACTTGTCTTAAAATGATCAAAACTATAAATTATGCACATAATCTCTTTATTTTCGGCCCATATATATATATATATATATATATATATATATTTATACCAAAACCCTAATTCTTATACTTAATAAAGTTAGGCTTCATGAGCAACTCTTTTAAATCTTTAAAAATACTTTGTTTTCTTTGGTGAACAACATGTTTTAAACAAGATTATGAAGATGAAAAGAAAGGTTCGGTTCAGATTCATACCACTAGTCAAAGCTAGGTGAAGATTTACTAGTAGAAGATGATAGATGCTCGTTTTGCTATCAAAACCGACTCCTAGCTCCAAATCTTCTTTGAATCTCCAAACTCTAACTCAAACTCTTTATATTTGCTCTTAGATTTTTGAAGGTGCAAGTGTGTGCATATGTGTGTGTATATTGGTATATATATAGAGAGAAATATGGAGATGGTGTGTTGGTTCCATCATAATCATTACAAGGTAAGGGTAATAAGAATGGGATTTGATGTTTGCATGTAAAAGGCTTGAATGGACATGACACTTACAACAATCATCATGAGGTGTGGTTGGTTTGCCAAGTGGGTAGTCCCACTTGGAACCTTTCGGACGAACTAGGTGGTAGGGGGTTGGGTGTTGTCATTTCAAAGGTAATCATTCCAATGATTAGGTAGACGATATTTAGGTAGTGTAAGCCCGGTAGGTGATCCCGTGATTATATACCCGATGTATGACCTTTTATGATTAAAAACTTATATATATTGTGTACCTTGATTAGTTTTAATAGCCTACTAGTTGAACCTGACCTAGTTATTACTTTAACTATAACATATACGTTTTCACATAAAAATAACTTAACGTCATGTAATAAACACTTAGACGTCAACTTTTAAGAGTTTAGTCACCAATATTTAAGTTTTTATATTATAAAGCGTCATTAGACTTTATTTAAATAAAATCTTGTTAATCACCAACGAACGTACCTTGCAGGTTATCATTGTTTATTTCCTAGCAATTCTTAAAATTACTAAAACAATTTGTGTGTTCCTTTGGTACCCTCTTTGACAATACTATGTCAAAATAATAAACCAGAAAATATAAAATATGAACGTGCAATTATGGATATGGATATTGACCTGAAATGCTATGTGTCACACCAGACGTCTTGTAGAAACTGCAATAACGTCCATCTTTACACTGTCCCAAGTGCCTTCTCTTGCACCATGGACATTCCGGAATGGAAGAGTTGTTATTTCTGAAGCTTAACCCTGGCTTCTTTAAGTTACTTGAGCCTTGCCCAAATTCTTTCTTCTTCTTCCTCCCCTCCTCCTGATTTCTGATTAGGTTACTGGTTAATGATGCTCCTAGATCCACAACGTCATCAAGATTTTCACAATTTGCGACTTTGACCATGTCGCGAATTTCTCCGATCAAACCCCAAATATAACGCTTTATCAGATTTGCTTCAGGGGTAGCAAGATGTGAAACTATTCGAGCATACTCGAGGAGTTTAATCGAATATTCCTGATGATTCATTCCAATCATCTTTAGACTAAGGAATTTTCCTTTGATTTGTTCCCTTTCATTCTAGGGAATATACTTCTTTTCTACTCAGGTTTTGAAGGCACCGCAGCCCATGGCATAGGCCAAATCTCTTCCTTTAGCCGCAACAATATTATTCCACCACTCTAGAGCTTGATCCTTAAATAAGTTGGAAGCATACAAAACCTTGTCTTCCTCAACAAACTTGCTTATAGCAAGCACATATTCGGTTTTCTCAATCTACTTTAGTGTGGAAATTCCTCCTTCTCTTCCAGATAAATTATAGGGTTTGTAATCTTGAAACATCTTATATGTACAGCCAATTATCTTTCTCTTTTTCTCCACATGACCATAGTTATTACCCATACTCTCATCTTCAGAAGAGTAATGGTATTATTCTTCTTTCCCAGTCTTCTTGGTCTTATGGGTTGCAGAACCTTAGGGTTTCAGAGTAATAGGTTTAGATTGATTAATTATATGGGTAGGTTGAGAATGGATAGATTTTAGATTTGATGGCTGATGTGATAATCCAAACTTTTTAGGTTAACCAAACTTAGTTAAATGGTAACTCGGTTAACTTATCTCAAACCCTGGGGTCTAATTCAGCCTATTTTCAAACATAAACTACAAGGACTAGTTCTGTCATTTACCCAATTTTCAATTCAGTTGACTTTTTAAAGTCAAACAGTCAAGTTCTTAACTCATCTAAACCTTGAGGACCAATCCTGCCAATTACCCAAAACCTAAACACATGAAACAGAGGGACTAAACCTGTAATTAACGTATTCTCAATTATGTTTGACTTTTGGAAAGTCAAACTCGCATACTTAATCAAAATCCAAAATTCCAAACGGATTTCTGTTGAAATTGAAACTGTTATCACTTTATGGTATCATTAACAACCTCAACTGCCGATGTGAAACATCATCATTAACGAATTAAACAGATTAATAGCTAATTATAGCATAACCGTCGACATGATCAAAATAGACATCAAATTCGTTTAAATCCTATGTTAATTCCACAATTGAACACCCTGCATACTTAAATCAAACAACTGCGAAGCTCCTGTACGCAACAGTTTCATCGGAGAAACAGCAGAAGTCGCCGGAATCTAAACCGCAGGCACTCAGTGTAGTCGATCACCATCAATCCGTCAACGTTTCTGGTAACTAATTGCATCCTTAGTTTCGTTTGAGTCTGTTAATTGAAAGCCCTATGAGTATTGGGGCTCATATCATCAATTTGATAGAAACCCAGAATCTAGGGTTCATGTAGAACCGGTTTACTCGATCACTACCTTCGACCCTGTTTTAATCCAATTAACTTGTATCACCAGACTCGAAATCTTCTGTTTAATAAAAGCCCTATGTTAATTTAATGGTATAACATCGAATTGATCATCATCTTGATTCTAGGGTTCTTGAGAAAACGTTTTAATCAAACTCAAACCTAAATACGATTTAAATCCAATTAACTTATACGAGTAGTTTCGCAATCCGTCACTCACTAAAAGCCCTATGATAATTTGGATCCATAACACTGAATTAAACAAGAACCCATATCTAGGGTTCATACGTTTTTGGTTTGATCGAACTCCAATCTAGTCACCATCTCAATCAAAATAAACCACAGGGATTGACTCGCAGTCCTGTTTTTGTCAATAACCCTATGATTCCAACATGTTTTACCATATGAATTGTTCAAATCGAATCCATGCTAAGAACCTAGGGTTCGGCTTTTCAAACTAGAATTTAACTATCTAAAACTTGATGATTTCGAAATTAACTACACCTACAGGTTCGAAATACCTCGATCATCAAAACCCCTATGTATTTTGGTTCAATCGAAATCGAATTCAGTGGATTCAGGGGGGGAGTTCGATCGGACTTGTGTAAAGGGGAAGAACACAGGGGTGTTGAGGATTAAAACGCATTTGATCTGAATTCTTGTGCGAATCCCTAGCGGGCGGAGTTGGTTAAAGCTTAGTGCCTACACGCAGGAGACCCGGGTTCGAAACCGGTCTCCTGCAATTATATTTTTGGGGCTTTTTCAAGAAATTCTTTTTATAAAAACTAACTCTTATATTAAATTATTAACGTATTAATATGTTTTGAACCCGGAAACCACCCGTAGGTTCGGGTGTGGTTGTATAACCCGTTTTTAATTAAATTCTCACTTTTAAAGTAACAGATTTTATATTATTTTCAACCCGTAACTCAAATTATAAATAATATTTATATATTATTTTAGCCATGTTTATAAAATCTACGAAACGTTTCAAATTAATTAAATAATATAAATACTTATATTAGTTACCCACGGTTTCATAATCAAAATAATAACAATATATTTATTATTTTTCCACACAAATGATTATTTTATTAATCATACAAACTTAAAAATAATATATTAAGTTATGTTATTTCTCTAGATCGTTTTAAATGGTACAAACACACGAATAAACATATTTATTAATATTATTCGTATTAGAGACATTCGACACGTAGCGCTTTGATCTTAATAATTATATTAAGAAATTTATATAATTCCGTAGACACGTTCGTCTACTCTTAAATCCTTAGAAAGCGTTAAGATGTTCTAACTTTCGTGTTGTCGTCACAAATCCCATATGTCCCTAACTTATGTGTTTATAATTCTAGGGCATACGTAAGCCGTGCAGGCTAACACTTGAGATTTCAAATCTCATACTTTTGTGAGACTACCTACTATGCAACGCAGGTGAGTTTCACGGGCCCTTTTACTGTTTTTATTTGGGGGAGAAAACATGTCACAACCCTTTTTGGGTTATTGTAATTCATATGATATCACTGTTGAGGCTAAGCGTAACATACTATCATGAAAAGTCCTCACACATATCGGACCGTTAATATGGTATGAGCGAGGTAATTTTGGTAGTACTACTGGGTTTTACAAACCCCACCCGCGTTAGTCGTGCTAACTCGATTGGAGGTCAAACGGGTGTTATATTGACCTTAACACATTAGTCAGAGTTGATAGACCTGACTGGAGGCAAACAAACAAACACACTGTCAGTTTCGGTTACGAGCGCTTTAGCAAAACATGAATATAGGCATGCAACTTATTGATATATATATATATATATATTGAATGTACATAATCCGCAAACGTTTTATTTGAAATGATTGAAACCTGTGAACTCACCAACCTAGTGTTGACTCGTTTTCTTACATGTTTTCTTAGGTTGGCACTCAGGATCACGTTAATTCATGCATGTGTCTTGGACTTCAACTGAAATAATTATCTATTGAATAATATCTATGTTTTGTTTGTAATTGAACTTGGGCGCTTTGTTTTGCTCATTTACTTTCGTTTAACGCTTCCACAAATACACTCTGAACCTTGATCTTTTATGTTATTACGTTTCAAGTCCCATATAGTGTCGTTTGAAGTAATTGATGTCTGAGATCCTGGTTTGTCACCTTCCAAAACGGTAAAACTCCGTTAGTGGAATTTGAGGGTGTGACAGATTGGTATCAGAGCCAGGTTATAGAGAACTAGGACTGCATGCTAGATTATAGCCACACACATTGGTTACTTGGCATAGACACTTACTCCTTATGTTTCAGGAATTATGTCCACACCACCATCTTCACCACCTACCATTCAGGAACATGACATTCCTGCCATTGCATCACCGGAGCCCAAGAGGCGTAGGCTTGAACCCATTGATAACTCTATTGTGTATGGAGAGCCTATGCATATCCGGAATGGGAGTGACTGGGACTGGTACCCCCGATTTACTGAGCAAATGGGTTAGACAGGAACGAGTTCCATCACCGTACTTTGGAGCTTCATCATCGTTTACCATTGCTACCTTGTCACTTGGAGCAAGCCTTTGCAGCATTTATAGCAACTATGGATCGGGAGATCCGTAATATGAGAGACGCAGCTGGAGCGATCACATGTATGTTAAGAGGGGAGAAACAGATGGATCACATGATGGATCTGCTAGTAGCAGAACTGGCAGGCACTGACCACTTGCATAATGCATTAGTGGACGAGGTAAGGGCGTTACAGGCTAGAGTGAATGTACTCAAGGAGGCTGAGGTAGAATCTCAGGAAAGAATTGGGGAGTTTGAGATACAACTTTCACCTGCTTTAGATCCAGCTGAAGTACCCGACGTTGAGCTTGAAGATGAGCCCGAGGAAGTAGAGGAGGATGATGCTGAGTCAGTCATCTCATCCGCCGGCAGTGGAGCTTGATATTCCATTCTATTCCATCTTATCTTATCTTGTCATTTCTTTATGTCTTAAATAAAAACCTAAATGGCTAAGGATGTTCCCATTCCAATAAAATCTTAGTGAACTGTTTGCGTTGAATTATTTATTCTATGGCCTTATGATTTAAGTTAGCCTTGTACTATAATCATAAACCTGCATGTCTTTACACATCTCCTTCTGTTTGCTTACACTTGAATGATGTTAATATGCGATATATTTACTCATTTCTTATGTTTGTGAATACGAGGAATCATGGCCGAACGTGGACGTGGCGGTCGCAACGGTGGTCGTGGAAATATAAACCTGACACCAGCCGAACTGGCTGCGTTAAATAATGACAGTGTTGCTGAAGCCTTAGCAGCACACATTGCAGGTAAACCTGTTAACCGTTAACTCTAGACAACCAACTGTACGCATTTATTCCACTCTTTCTTAAACCCAACCTACTCTTTCCAATCCAGGGCAAGCGAACCATCCACAGAACAATCAGCATGTCTGTACGTTCAAGACATTTATGGACTGCAAGCCCCACACGTTCAATGGAGTTGAGGGAGCTGTCGGATTACTCCGATGGTTTGTAAAGATTGAATTTGTGTTCTCCATGTGTAACTGCCCTGTGGCCGACCGAGTCAAATTTACATCGGGAACTTTAGAGGGTCCTGCCCTCACATGGTGGAATGTACAGGTCACAGGTCAGATGCTAGGTCTGGATATGGCCAATGCATCACCATGGGAAGATTTCAAGAACATGATGAAGGAAGAGTACTATCCCAGAGATGAGATTCAGAAACTCGAGGGAGAATTCTGGAATCTGAAAATGGAGGGTTCTGAAATAGAACTCTACACCACTCGCTCGCATGAGCTAGCGGGGATGTGTCCTCACATGGTCACACCACCCTACAAGCGGATCGTAATGTTCATCAGTGGATTAGTGTCACAAATACAGAGCGTGGTTACTTCATCCAACCCCACTACCATCCAACAAACCATCCGTCTTGCTCACAAACTGACGGACCAAGCGGTTACCCAAGGGACACTACCTCCCAGGAAGTCAGCATCCAAGTCTACTGACAACAACAAGAAGAAGTTTGACAGTAGCAATAACAACATGGGATTTCAGCCAAATCAGCCTCAGCAACAACAACAGCGTAGGTTTGAACCTACGAAGAACTTCAACTAGTCGACCTCTTCGGGTCAGCCTTAAAGTGGCTATATTGGGAGACACCCCAGGTGTAACAAATGTAATTACCACCACCTCGGTTCTTGTGACAAAAACCGTTGCCAGCGGTGTGGCAAGGTGGGTCATGCTGCCAAAGACTGCAGAGCGGAATTACAAGCCAAGCAGCCCTTCCAACAACCGGGTCTTACCAAGAGTTGTTTTGAATGTGGAAAAGAGCGGAAGGATTGTCCACAATTAAAGAAGGGTGGCATCGACAACAACAACAACCACCAAGGCAATAATAACAACCATGGCAATAATGCAGGGAATGGTGCAAAGGGGCGAGCCTTTGTGCTAGGATCCGGAGAAGCTCGTTATGACCGCAACGTGGTTACCGGTAAGTTTCTGTTAAACAACTATTTTGCTTCCCTACTATTTGACACTGGTGCTAATAGGAGATTTATGACTAATAAACTTAGTAACATACTAAGAAAAACCCCAACCCTGTTAGAGGACAAATACACCATAGAAATAACAGGCGGACAAATAATAGAAGCAACCCATGTCCTTAAGGGTTGTAAACTTGAACTGGCTAGTCATAAATTTGACATTGATCTCATGTCGGTCACGCTCGGTAGCTTTGACGTAATTTTCGGAATGGACTGGTTATCTAAGAACCAAGCCGAGATTGTCTGTCGCGAGATAATCGTTCGCCTTCCTCTTCCTAATGGAGAAATCCTCTCCGTCCAAGGCGAAAGGAGTGGTGCTATTATGGGCATCATATCCTTCATGAATGCACAAATAATAGTCTCACTTACCTCTAATGGAGTGCTCCTACATTAATAGTTATCACACTATCATCAAGGCGGCACCATTCGAGGCATTGTACGGACGTAAATGCCGATCTCCTATCTGTTGGACTGAAGTTGGGGATAGCCAACTTACAGGTCCCGAACTTGTATTCGAAACCTCTGAAAAGATCATTCAAATCCGAAACCGTATGGCGGCAGCTCGTGATCGTCAAAAGAGCTACGCTGATAAGCGTCGTAAACCGTTAGAATTTCAAGTAGGCGATATGGTTCTACTCAAAGTCTCACCTTGGAAAGGTGTAATTCGCTTCGGGAAGTGAAGCAAACTGAATCCTCGTTATGTTGGACCGTTCAAGATAGTAAAGAGAATTGGCACAGTAGCGTATCAGCTGGACCTACCTGAAGGACTTAGTGGTGTGCATGATGTCTTTCATGTCTCGAACTTGAAGAAATATCTAGCAGACGAAACACTCGCGGTTCCTCTTGAGGAACTACACATTGATGAACAACCGCGGTTCGTTGAAGAACCGGTGGAAATCATGGATAGTAAAATCAAAACGCTGAAACGCAGTAAAATCCCTATTGTAAAAGTTCGTTGGAACTCGAAACACGGACCGAAATTCACGTGGGAGCGCGAGGATCAGATGATACGTACGTATCACATCTGTTCAAGCAATCTACTTCAAACTCTTAAGGTACTATTCCAATTTCCGGGACGAAAATTCTTTCAACTAGGGGATGATATGACACCTCAATTTTTTTTTATTTTAAATTTTCGGGATGAAAATTCTTTCAATTAGGAGATGATGTGATAATCCGAACTTTTTATGTTAACCCTGTTAACCAAACTTAGTTAAATGGTAACCTAGTTAACTTATCTCAAACCCTGGGGTTTAATTCAGCCTATTTTCAAACTTAAACTACAAGGACTAGTTCTGTCATTTACCCAAATTTCAATTCAGTTGACTTTTTAAAGTCAAACAGTCAAGTTCTTAACTCATCCAAACCTTAAGGACCAATCCTGCCAATTACCCAAAACCTAAACACATGAAACAGAGGGACTAAACCTGTAATTAACGTATTCTCAATTCTGTTTGACTTTTGGAAAGTCAAACTCGCATACTTAATCAAAATCCAAAATTCCAAACGGATTTATGTTGAAATTGAAACTGTTATCACTTTATGGTATCATTAACAACCTCAACTACCGATATGAAACATCATCATTAACGAATTAAACAGATTAACAGCTAATAATAGCATAACCATCGACATGATCACAATAGACATCAAATTCGTTTAAATCCTATGTTAATTCCGCAATTGAACATGCTGCATACTTAAATCAAACAACTACGAAGCTCCTGTACGCATCAGTTTCATCGGAGAAACAACAGAAGTCGTCGGAATCTAAACCGCAGGCCATCGGCACTCAGTGTAGTCGATCACCATCAATCCGTCAACGTTTCTGGTAACTAATTGCATCCTTAGTTAATTGAAAGCCCTATGAGTATTGGGGCTCATATCATCAATTTGATAGAAACCCAGAATCTAGGGTTCATGTAGAACCGGTTTACTCGATCACTACCTTCGACCCTGTTTTAATCCAATTAACTTGTATCACCAGACTCGAAATCTTCTGTTTAATAAAAGCCCTATGTTAATTTAATGGTATAACATCGAATTGATCATCATCTTGATTCTAGGGTTCTTGAGAAAACGTTTTAATCAAACTTAAACCTAAATACGATTTAAATCCAATTAACTTATACGAGTAGTTTCACAATCAGTCACTCACTAAAAGCCCTATGATAATTTGGATCCATAACACTGAATTAAACAAGAACCCATATCTAGGGTTCATAAGTTTTTGGTTTGATCGAACTCCAATCCAGTCACCATCTCAATCAAATTAAACCACAGGGATTGACTCGCAGTCCTTTTTTTGTCAATAGCCCTATGATTCCAACATTTTTTACCATCTGAATTGTTCAAATCGAATCCATGCTAAGAACCTAGGGTTCGGCTTTTCAAACTGGAATTTAACTATCTAAAACTTGATGATTTCGAAATTAACTACACCTACAGGTTCGAAATACCTCGATCATCAAAACCCCTATGTCTTTTGGTTCAATCGAAATCGAATTCAGTGGATTCAGGGGGGAGTTCGATCGGACTTGAGTAAAGGGGAAGAACACAGGGGTGTTGAGGATTAAAACACATTTGATCCGAATTCTTGTGCGAATCCCTAGCGGGCGGAGTTGGTTAAGCTTAGTGCCTACACGCAGGAGACCCGGGTTCGAAACCGGTTTCCTGTAATTATATTTTTGGGGCTTTTTCATGAAATTCTTTTTATAAAAACTAACTCTTATATTATATTATTAACATATTAATATGTTTTGAACCCGGAAACCACCCGTAGGCTCGGGTGTGGTTGTATAATCCGTTTTTAATAAAATTCTTTCTTTTAAAATAATAGAATTTATTTTATTTTCAACCCGTAACTCCAATTATAAATAATATTTATATATTATTTTAGCCATGTTTATAAACTCTACGAAACGTTTCAAATTAATTAAATAATATAAATACTTATATTAGTTAACCACGGTTTCATAATCAAATTAAAAATAATATATTTATTATTTTTCCACACAAATGATTATTTTATTAATCATACAAACTTAAAAATAATATATTAAGTTATGTTATTTCTCTAGATCGTTTTAAACAGTACAAACACACGAATAAACATATTTATTAATATTATTCGTATTAGAGACATTCGACACGTAGCGCTTTGATCTTAATAATTATATTAAGAAATTTATATAATTCCGTAGACACGTTCGTCTACTCTTAAATCCTTAGAAAACGTTAAGATGTTCTAACTTCCGTGTTGTCGTCACAAATCCCATATGTCCATAACTTATGTGTTTATAATTCTAGGGCATACGTAAGCCGTGCAGGCTAACACTTGAGATTTCAAATCTCATACTTTTGTGAGACTACCTACTACGCAACGCAGGTGAGTTTCACGGCCCCTTTTACTGTTTTTATTTGGGGGAGAAAACATGTCACAACCCTTTTTGGGTTATTGTAATTCTTATGATATCACTGTTGAGGCTAAGCGTAACACACTATCATGAAAAGTCCTCACACACGTCGGACCGTTAATATGGTATGAGCGAGGTAATTTTGGTAATACTACTGGGTTTGACAAACCCCACCCGCGTTAGTCGCGCTAACTCGATTGGAGGTCGAATGAGTGTTATATTGACCTTAACACATTAGTCAGATTTGATAGACCTGACTGGAGGCAAACAAACAAACACACTGTCAGTTTTGGTTGCGAGCGCTTTAGCAAAACATGAATATAGGCATGCAACCTATTGATATATATATATTAAATGTACATAATCCGCAAACGTTTTATTTGAAATGATTGAAACCTGTGAACTCACCAACCTAGTATTGACTCATTTTCTTACATGTTTTCTCAGGTTGGCACTCAGGATCACGTTAAGTCATGCATGTGTCTTGGACTTCAGCTGAAATAATTATCTATTGAATAATATCTATGTTTTGTTTATAATTGAACTTGAGCGCGTTGTTTTGCGCATTTACTTTCGTTTAACGCTTCCGCAAATACACTCTGAACCTTGATCTTTATGTTATTATGTTTCAAGTCCCATATAGTGTCGTTTGAAGTAACTGATGTCTGAGATCCTGGTTTGTCACCTTCCAAACGGTAAAACTCCGTTAGTGGAATTTGGGGGTGTGACAGCTGAGTAGATAGTTTATCAGCTTGCCTCTTCTCCATTTCAGTAAAGATCATTGGAAGGGAATCCTTGATTCCTTCTGCAATCATCTTGAGTAGTTCTTTTCGGGATTCAGTAACATCAGCAGTATTTTCAACTGCCATATATTTCTTCATTCCCCTGGTGTGATGTGAAGGTCTGGTATTTTTCGACATGATATATAAAAATAAGATTAGAATCAAAACAAAACCTCTTTATTGATAAGAATATATTACAATATATATAAAAATCATTGTTCCTAAAAATTTCTAAATTTTTTTTCTTCAAGAGCTTGTATTAGCAATGCATTCCGAGCTTCAACTTCAACTTCAACTTTCTCTTGTTCCAATTCTGCTATTCTTTTCAGCAACTTTTGTTCCCTTTCACATCCCGATGCATTCTCATTTATATGAGGAGCACGGATGGCAATTGTCTCATAGTACGAAACGCAAGGTATATTAGAGTCAGACGTTCTTCTTTTTCAGGATTATTCTCATAAGGCATATCGGTATATCCCTCATGAAAATTTCATGAATATATAGGAGTGATATTATAGCTTTCTATGATAGGAGCAGAATGAAAACTTATAGAAGGATTATAGGGAACACTAGGGTTTCCTATTTCTCCGAGGCTTCTGAACTTTCAGTTTCCTCATTATTTTCCATAGTTGTTTTATTTGTTTTTCGTTCATGATAATTAGCTGGAGCAAATTTACGAATAAGCTAGGACCTTTGCCTTTTCCGACCATTCTATAAAATAAACAAAACGATATTTTACTAATATAGAAATATATTTACACAATACAACAAAAACGATTCTAATATTTCATTAGTTCTTTTCCAAGAGTCATCAAGTCTTCTCCATATACGTATACTTGTTGTCCATAAAATTTGGTTCTTGCTTTGTCCGTTATCTTCTTTCTTGTTACTTCGTCCGTTTGGCGCAATGAAAGGTCTAAAACTTGATTCAGCTTCATTGTTTCCTTGCAGCTGTTGGATATTCATATTCTAGTTGCTGAAGTTAGAACCAGCCTCCATCCATTGACTAGAAGAGTTATAAGGTTGAGGGTGGTATTCAGGAGAGTTGTTATTAGGGAGAATGGAAAATGGATCATCGTTATAGTAGGCGAAGAGATAGGGTTCATTCAAGATCCTAAGGGATGATACTCAGGTGACTCTTGTTTAATTGGACGATTGGGGTCATAATAAATAGGTACAGAATTATCTCCAGACATCTGCAGTCTTAAAATATTAGTACTTATCTTATTTTGGTCAAGACTTAGATACTAAGACCAGTATCCTTATCTTAACTAAAGTTCTACAAGGATGGTCATATTTCCAGAGTAGTACCTCCAACAGATATGTTCCCAGGTAAGAGCGACGGGTCTAGGAGAGATTTATACACCGATCTTTCCTTAGACAAAACATTCTATTTGTCAGATAACTACATACCGGTCAGAAGGTTACCTTTTTTTCTTATCTTAAAGCATTACTGGTTCAAGCCTAGATACTATATCCAAGTATCTAATTCGCTAAAACCTGTGGCTCTGATACCAACCTGTCACACCCCGCCTCAAGCACCCCCTCGACGTGTGCGAACTCGATTGGTACCTGCTTTGATTTCTGAGTTTTTATAAATACAACGTAAGTCTTTTCAAAAGGATCGTTTCAACATTCTTTCAACCTCATGGGTTGTATTTGTAAATATCAAAACTCAGTTGGAAGACAAAAGTTTTATATTTACTTTATAAACATAGGGATTTAAATACCCTTTCATTTGATTACAAAACAAAGTTGAAATCGAATACATCTCTTACATTTTATGGACAAGTTTCAAGCCACCGAAAATAGTATTATCCAGGGCTGATCAGTTCCCTGATCCTATCTCCTTGTCCTTTGTTTAGGATTTTCTATACACGAGGCATGAGAATCCAACGTGCAAGTTATCCTTTTCACAGGTCAGATCTGATGTCTACCTCTCACATTTTATTTTTCTTGGGTCATATATGATGTCTGCCTATACCACATTCTCATTTCAATTTATTCATTTCCTGAAAACATTTTGAAAATAAAACGTCAGCGCGAACGCCGGTGAATACAATTATCTTGACAGAAAATCATTTGGCGCAAACAAGCATTAGTTCATAATCACAACTTTATGTTCAATCCACACATTCAGCAGGCCCATCCTGTTCAATCGCACCACAGTATACACTGGCGTCATGTCTTATAACAAGGGACAGGTTTACCTCCGAAGTTGTTATAAGACAAGCACCAGCCGCAATCCGCGAATTTCACCCGAGACCCGTGTATCCCCTGCAAGTTTTACGCATACCTATGGCTTGAATGCTTTCACGTAGAAGAACGTTGAGCATTATTCCCTTAACCTTATTTGGCCATTTTCGTAAACGTAAATGTTTGACATAAGTTTTGAAAGAGATAAAGTATTCACCTTGTTTATAGGAATGAGCCTCTAATTGGGAAGCTTATAGACTAGCTTCTTAACTTTGATTTCTCTAGTGTATCAGAACTTCTACCAGCGTTTCTTCTTATACTGGGCACTAAAACGGGCAAGAATCGAACCGAAAGTTTCGGAGACGTCTTAGAATGTTCTTGGAACAAGAAGAGAGAGTTGGAAACGTTTTTGGTGTGAGGAAAGTGACTGAGCTCGACCATCTATTTATAGGGCCAATTATGAGGTCGTGATGGACCGTTACAGGTGGTGACGGTCCATCACTAGATTAGGGTTTGCGAGTCATCAGACACGCGTCACCCCTGGTCAAATTACGGTGTGACGGACCTTTACAGGGCGTGACGGTCCGTTACGGAGTGATACATGGCGCACCCAGGGCCTTTTGCGGCTGTGACGGGCCGTTACCACGCGTGACAGTCCTTTATAGGGTTTCCATGCGTCAAAATTTGGCCATTAGTCACTGGATACGTGGCACGTCATCATTGATACATGCTTAGCCCGTAACGGACCGTTACCGTCTGTGACGGTCCGTTACCGTTGGATTTTCATGTTTTCTACTTTTTGAACCTTGATCTTTGGTGTATTTACACTTATTGTCCCTATGGTTTGTACCTTAGTCAAATCTTGAATGTTTTCATGGCAGGTGTTACATATTGCAAGGTGGATCACCCATTCCTTATCCAAGAAACAAAGTACTCTCTCCATATCTTCAACAAAAGGAGAGAGCACATCCATGGCATTGGTCGTATAGATTTGTGTTGTGATAATCTAGTTGCAATTCACATAATAGTTGATATTGTTTATCATACAAGGACAAAAACACTGTCACCACTATGTGAGGGTCAACTTAAAACAAAAGCCTCTAAACCGAAGTATATTGCAACAAAGAACTTAGTTTCTAGACAAGTAGTTCATGTTATAGAGTTGGGAGCGGGAGTACCATTAGTGAGAATGGTCTGTGTAGGTGGTTCAATGGTACCATCAACATCATTATTCAATTTCTTATAACTTGGTTTCACCATACGAGATAGTTAAAAGAGGACAGTTTAATGGTTATCATATATAGGAGAGTAGCAATGGGAAGGGATGAATCAACCGATTTAGGAGCAGTGATGGCTCCTTCATTAGTAGCAACTATGGCGGCCATTGGTAGAGGATGCAATGACAAGGTGGAAAAAAAAAAAAGAGGAATATGGTGTTTGGTTGGCTGTTTAAAACTTTCTTCGCCTAGTTACTTGCTTGCTTAAATTAATTGCTTGCTTGTTTAAATTAACTGACCACCTTGCTTGTTTGCTTCTTTTTCGGTAGACACAAACAAAAAAAATCAATTTAGATGTATGCTTTGTGGGTTCCCAAGGAAATTAAGTAATACAGCTAGATTGCACTGATTAGAGTGGGCGGCGGCTAGGGTTGCGCCAAGTAGGGTAGGAGGTGATGAAAAGAAGAAAAGAGATGATCGATATCACCGATATCAGGCTGATGCCATGTAAGGTTTGTAAAAATTTATCACCTGTGAATTGTGTTTAATTAATCACTATTTGTAAGGATATAATTAAGGTTAAATATTAAAAAAAAAAAAAAAAAATCAAACACGATCTCTTTTTTTTTTTGAAAAAGGGATAAAATCAAATAATATATATTTAACCCTTTTCTCTTATACTTACCAAGGTGTTTCACAAGGTTCCAAATCACATATTGAATTGCAGAATTGCAGGGGGGTCTGAAAGGATATTGAAGAGGAGATGTCCTACCAGGCCTAAACAACTCCAACTAAGCAAAGGTCAATGGCCTACCAACAAAAACGGTTATGACACATGACACCTTCTTATTGGCAAGATATGTTTCTACCAATAAGAAGCAAGGAATGCCCTCGCATGACTCCATGGCAGGACCCATTGGTCCCCACACCTTTTAGGAGAAAAACCATCTGGAATCACCAGGTATGAATATGAAGAAGATAATCATAGCAAGGTATGACCTAATCTCCATTTTCTCTCTCACCATTTTTACTTCACCTCAAAAACTTATTCTCACGCCGGAGGGCCGACACAGGGGTAATCTCTCCCTGTGATGCCTTAACACGTTTTGTTTAGTGTGCAGTTACCCGTCAGAGAAGAAGAAGTTCTAACCAAAGGCTATTCGTTGGGCTTGTCCCGGTGCCTGAATTTACATTGGCGCCATCCGTGGGACTCAAATCCACGACCACGTGGTTAAAAGCTTTTTTTTTAAATAAAGAACTATATATATACACTTAAAAATATATCAACATTGAATTAGCTAGATATATAATCGTTTTTTATTTTTTATATAATTCTTTATTTTAAATAAAGAACTATATATATAAACACAAACACAAAATAATATCATAAGAAAAACGAAGCTTACCCTCTAAATACTTCTCTTCTTAAAATATAATTTAAATCTTGATATGAGACGATATTGGATCTATTGAAAAGGACTCATGACTGATAACGATAAAAGACATTTTATGATTGATTTCATGCATTTTAAAATTCATACGTATATAATTTGTAATAAAAACTGTTATTTGTGGCCTTTAAAATATACATCACAAATCTTACTTCAAGCAACGGTTTTGATCTATGCAAGTATTTTTAGTGTAAAAATCACTTTCTATTTGTCAAACATAACTCATGCTTAAATATGGTATGTTTTATCAACACCTAATTTTTGTTTTCATAAAAGAACCCTTAAATTTGTAGCAACTAAAAATAATTAGTAAAACTACCAACTTATATGAATAGTTACCAACTTATATGAATAGTGAAGCAGTCTAGCAGGCTGTTGAATTTTTTACTTTTTTTTTTCATTTTCACAATTTATACTATATATAATTTACGTTTTTAACCCGTTTAATTATGTATTAATTTTGTTTTTCTATAATTACTTTTGTTCGTTTACTTTTTTTTAAACGGACTGTCCGGCTTTTTTTTTCGTCAACGTTTCAATATATATATTTTTTAAACAGAGTTGTATTGAAAATCGATTATTTTTTTGTATCGTAGCCTATAACAATTTCCGTTACCGTTATGGTACCATGACGACCCAAGTCTCTTTTTCGTTCTACGTGGATACGTCCCGCCACGAAGGGCGGGGTAATCAACTAGTTTGTTTTAAATCACATCAATTGATAGTCTATATACGGACACATTCTTTTCAAGAACCATTATTATATAGAAAACCATAAGAACCACTATATTAGCCTTCAAATATGTTTTACTAATTAATTAATTTATATTAACAAAAAAAGTAAAATTGGAAAGATATTTTATTTCTCTCTCTCACACTCCTTTTGTTTTCTCTATCTTAATTTCACAAATACCTCCCGAATACATTTATGTAGTTTCATATGAGGATTTATGTAGTTTCATATGAGGCTAGGTAAGAGGATTTATCCATTTGTGGGTTTCTACTGGGGTGAGCTGTCATGGATGTTCTAGGTGTTGTCTTGAAAAAACCTAATTATCCTAGCATATCTAGGTGTTGCTTTAAAAAAAAAAAATTATGCACATCATATATGTATATTTGCATTAATGTATTTTTGCACACATGCATGTAATATTCTAATTCATTTTCAGATCTTTTCTATATTCATATCTTAGAAAATTAAATTAGAAAATATCTGAAAATGAATTTTTAAAGCTAACCCATCTTCACATATTTTATTCTCTTCAAAATTCCAGTTCCATTAGAAACATACAAAAACTCACTTCAGAAGAATATCTTGACAATTGAAATGAAAACATAGCAAAAATCCTAATTGAGTGAATATTGCTTGTTTATTGTAGCATTAGATATATTAGGGCATCAATATTGCACATCGTAAGGAAGAATCCATTGACTTTGCTGTCAGATATGAAAATTGGAAATCAGTGACTTTCAGGTTCCAATTCGCGTCCAAGAGGAGGTTTTCCGACTTGAATAACGGTGGTAGACGCCGCGTGCGTGGTGGTAACAAACGATGTTTTGTGCCGGTGAGGGAACCATCTCTTTTGGAGGCAAGCGACTGTGTATCATTGAGGGCTTCGGAGGGCAGGAACCGGCGATTGGCAACTTACGGGTGAGAGATGCGAACGACTGAATATGTGAACTAATCTAAATGATTTATAAACGGTGATTTGAAGATGCCAACATATCTGAACCTACTATGAACATCGATTTGAGAATCTGAACCAATCGAAAAGGCCAATTTGGGGACAAATTCTAGGGTTAGAGATGACAGAGAGATGTGGGTTGACTGGTTGAGGATTTGCGGATCATAGATAATGGGTGTGGTAAAATACCAATAATACCCTTACTTTGATTTTTTTTTTTATAAAGAATGCCTCTTTATATATATTTCTTTATCATTTTTATAAAGTGCATAAACATATAACTGATTAACTATTAACGTGAAGAAACATCTTCTCATTACTATATCTCAATTGAAAGTGTCGGTGGCAACCACCTCTCCCACTATACATTGTAAACTAGCAAAAGTAATCCCTTAATTTTAAAAAAATATTATTTTAATCCTCTCAAGTTTATAAAGTTTTGAGTTTACCTCATTTAGTATATATATAATTGATTTTTCCTCAATAATTTTCGTTCATTATTTAAAAATAATAATAATATTTTATAAAAGTGTTTAATTTTTTTTTTCTTAGCGTCCCGGTATAAATTTTTGTTAAAAACGGAGTTGTTTTCAAAATAAAGTATTTTTTAGGTATCGTGTGTTATATCGACTGCCAGTACCGTGTTGGTACTGTGAAGAATGAGACCAACACTGATTGAAAAACATATGTACCGTTATATAACTGTCTTTGTTACTAATTTTTTAACGAGCTTGTTGTTTCAATGTTAAGTGCCGTTTACATGGCAACATGAATTTTATACGTTTTTTTTTTGTCTTTAGCCACGTTGGTATCACCGCCTCAACCATTTAAGTTCCGCTTCCCACCATAAAGTGCGAGCTTAATTTTCTCGTTGTGTTTAAAATGAATCTAATATTATATACATTTCTTTTAATTTTGTTAGTATTTATTATAAATCAGATAACATATATAAATTAAAAATTGTTTTATTACAACCATTTAACATTTTAAAACCACCCAAAATTTTTGGGTTGTTCAATACGTACCTTATTTTTCTTATTTTTTTACTTGTCGTACCTCACTTGAAATTATAACCTCATGTCATCATACCCTTATAATTTCTAATCAATATAAACCCTCCCTCCCTCCCTCCCTCCCCCTCCAACCAATTTTCTTTTTATTAATTTTTTTCTTTAGTTGAATAAAAAAATGTAGAACGTTTTTTATTTTATTATTTTTTAAAATATGTTTATAATATATAAAGTTCTATATATATATACTAGGTTATAAACCACGTGTATTACACGAGTTGAATAAATGTATATTAAAAAAGATTTACATATTACATATTGATGATATATTATATAGTTTTTTAATACAAATTTTAGAAACGGTATATAGTTGTTTTTTAAAAATGTTTTATAAAAAGAATGAAAAAAATGTTCAATTTATAAAAATGTTTTATGAACAAACTTTTTTTATATAAAAACGTTTTATAAAAAGAATTATAAAAAATCATTATCATTTAATAAGATAGAGAGGTGAGAAACAAAAAATTATAAAAAATTAAAGAAATATGTATAATTAATAGGAGAGAGAGGCGTGAAAAAAATATTAAGGATACATAGAAAAGTGATAAGTGTCTCACAATAACCTTTATTTATTATATAGTATAGATATATATTAAGTTTTGAAGAAACAATTAAAAGAACGTTTTTTGTATCATTTAAAAAAATGTTTTTCTTTTTTACTTTTTTTTAACTAACAGATGCTACCGCCAACCATCGTCACCATATGCCGCCTCCCCTCACCACAGGTAGCCGATGTACTCAGTGACACACAAACCACCTTGAGACACGAATTTGTGCATTAGTTAGGTTACCTACTTGTTCCCGTGCTGCTTCAAAATAATTCACAGATTTTTCCAACCTACTAAAACTAATGCACTTTTTAATGGGTCTAGATAACACCTATCAATCAATCAGGTACAATCTGTTAATGAATGATCCATTAATTACCAACAGTAAAAACTGGCTTTTCAATAATTTCACGTGGAGAGACATTGGAGTTTCCTTCTCCTCTTACTGTTGTTTTTAACTCTAAATTCAAATGTTATGTCCAGGATTTGAGGTTAAAGAATGTTCTGATGACTGGTAAAGAAGTTGATAATTTATATTTGGTTGAAGATATGTCTGGACCTTTTAAGGTGTGTAATAGTAGTAAATAGTCTAATGCAAATCTTAGGAAACTTTCACATTCTAGACTTGGTCATCCATCTCATCATTAACAGGTTTGATTATCAACACATGACACGATTAAAATAAGCTTAATTGTTTCATCCCGATTCTCTTCAGCAATAACTATCCATTACATGTAACCCGTGCCTCGTTGACCCGTTCCCAAAAGTTGATCATATTAATTAGAGCTAGACTTGTAATATGATGGTCTATATATACCACCTCTGTATGTAACCCTAAATACACAATCACAATCTATCAATATAATACCATTACAAGGTTTATCTTGGTATCAGAGCTAAGGAGAACAACCGCCGAAGGGGTGGCCGTCGCCGCCCCACCCACAACCCTATACAACTTTATTTACATGCTTTCAATAAACAACTTTTACATGCTATCAACACCAAATACCTTTCACCCCAATCAGATCCAAGCCACCACCACCAGAAACAACCACCAAAAACCACTGCCGCCTCCAACAAACAACAACAAAACTCGTCGGAAACCCTCATCTTAGCCGCCGTTACCGACAAATTGCTAGGGTTTGCGAAAACAACCTACAAAAATGGAACCCTAGCCGTCATCGCCACAATGCGACATTACTGTCTTCCACCGCTATACAACAGCAGAACGGTGATGAAGGAAACATGGGAAGAACTCAGGCGAAACCAAGGGAAAGAAGCAGGCGGCGGTGCTAGGGTTACACGAGTACCCGCAAATTCGGAGTACTCGCAGGGCTAATGGAGGCGGTGCTAAGGATACACACATACTCGCACAACTGAGTACTCACCCTCTCGGACAAAAGCTAGGCAGTACTCGCCCTCATGGACATAAGCTAGGTAGTACTCGCACTCGCACAAGAGTACTCCACAATGTTCTCGCAGCAGTGGTGTTAGAAGCCATGGTGGATAGAGGGTGTCTGGATCTGGTCTCAACAACAAAAAAAAGTATTTACTTTTTACATTTTCAAGCTTAAATCTCTCCGGAGCTTAGCTTGCGGTTAAATATTAGACTAAGTGATATAGTATAAGGACTAGACTTGTAATATGATGGTGTATATATACCACCTACTTATGTAACCCTAAATACATAATCACAATCTATCAATATAATACCATTACAAGGTTTATCTGATCACATCCGCCCATAATTACTTGAACTTGTCAATATATCATCACACAAGATATTAGGCAAGGCTAAAAGAATCCACATCATATTAGTTAGGTAATAAATAACCTAATGTAAATTTAGTAACCGGAATATTCGGAAATGCTTCCCAAGAATTCATTCCTCTACAAGTTCTAAGCTATCTCGGCAGTCCTCATGACTTGTTCATCGTAGAACTTTACCTCTAAAATGGACCACTACGACATCTTTAGCATAAACTAACTGAGAACACAACATTATAATAGACCAAATCAATTATATGAACCATATATATAAATCAAATTCCATCCTTAATATACCAAAATCTAGCTACACCAATCACTTTATAACACATTTTAATAATATAAACCACAAGAATATCAAATAATAATATAACACATCAATTAGTAGATGGAATCACTCACCTTTGCTTAAATACGTCTGACTATCTTGATTGGTAGTTCCAAATTGAGGGCCTCCTGAATTCAAGCACATTCACGATCACCCTTCCGCCCGAAGAACAGAAGCGAGGTGACCCGGCCCCACACCACCCAGGAGGAAACCCACATATGGGAAAACCCCTGGCTCAACCTGGAACATTTTGTCCCAAGCGAGACTCGAACCCATGACCTTTCATTTGGAAAGTCATGGGGCTACTATTCAACCAGAAGACTCGGTGTGAATTCAAGCACATTACAAGGTAAATTCTTGAATTATAAGCTACTTTAGTTGTTTATAACAAACGGTCATTTTCATCATCAAACCCTTACATAAGTTTACCTCCCATTTGAATCATAACTTAAGCATTGATAGGTCAAATTTCGTTTAATCATAACAAATAGATTGATTCTCTTTTAACCCATTCATCATAATTAATCACAAATGGTGAAGGATTAAACTCCTAATCTCCTTGACACAAAATCACTTGACAAGTTTGTACGTCAAAATCGGGTTCCATCCTTCTTCTAGTCGCCATTATCGAATCCCCAAACTTTCTCCAGATTTTCCCTTTTAATTGATTTTGATTAATTCCCCATTAATTACACGGATACCCCTATGATTTACACGGATTTCATTTATGCCCCATAGGATTGAGAAACTACAACTATGGTCTAATAGTTTGCACAAACATAACATGTTTGGATGGTTTGGCCCTGTAGTAGATTAAGTTTTTTTTGTTAAACTTTTAAAAAATACCTAAAAGACCATTAGGCTAAAAAAATAAAAAGAAAATATAAAATTAATAAATAAGACCCACTTAAATAAATAATAATAATAATAAATTAAAAAAAATTATACATTAAAGAAACTTTTTCTTGATTTGATCTCCATTTTCACACCTTCAACTTTGTTTCTTGATTTGATCTCCATTTTCACACCTGCAACTTTCAAGATTCATAAAAGTATAAAACCCCAAACCATTAGCACCCCGAAATTCTTCATCAAATCAAGAACCACAAACAACATCATCTAAACTACACATATCCTCAAACAATCACCAGTAGCCACCGCCACCACCTTCTTCTCTACCATTTATATTCCCCATTTAACGGATTAAAAAGAACCCAATATTACTTTCAAAATCGAAATAAAAACATAATCTTTGAAACAGAAAACCAAGATTTCAACGCAACCCACCACTAAATCTCAATAATTATTAAAGAACTTGTAACACCCCGAATTTTCAAACCATACAACTTCTTAGGGTTGGTAAGACACCAAATAATAAGTTAGAAAATGTGTAGGTTAAGATACGCGACTCTAGAACCTAACCGGGCGTGAAACAAAAACACGGTGCGACCAAAAATAGCTTCCCTATAAGCATATATCGGGCTAGAAAATGAGTTACGAAAGCCATAATATATGAAACTGGGCGGCGAGAGGAATCTGAAAATGGACCATCACGGGCCATGACGATCTGTCATGACCAAGAGAAATCCGTAGGACCGTCACAGGTCGTCATGCCGAAATTTCAAGAAAAACACCGGAATTCTCCATGTGGAACCATGACTCACCCAACATATGTAGGTGACGGATCGTCATCACCCACAACGGTCTGTCACGGACCCAGAATCAGCCTATAAATAGAGGCTTTAGGCATTTCATGTGGTATTCAAAATCACTTTTTCGGGAACACTCTATTTTGAGAATCCCAAGCCTGAAATACCCATTTTGGTGTAACAAGCAAGTCATTTTTAAGAGCAAGGGACGAGGAAAGTCTACATCAACATGTCGTAGATAGTCTTTCGGTAAGTCATCCCCCTTAGTTAGGATCGGGTAACCTCAAGGGTTGGCACGGGTGTTAGGGGTCTTTTTACAGCTAGGGATCCTGGATCTTCGGCACACTTCGGTATCCTTACAGGTTTCGGTATCCTTATTATTTAACCGTTATATCTTTCTTCTATCTTGATTACTACGCAGGTAAAATGTGCGAAGTCAAGCTCAACCCTGAAGAATCGGTATAGAGGTCAAGGAGAACGTGTAGAAGACGAGTGGAATAGCCTCCAACGGTCGTATTAGAGGACTTAGTTGATTCCGGGATTCTTGGATAGTTAGTTAAGCTATTATATGTATATAATGAGCAGCTTGGTCGATTAGGAATCACATCAATACATACGACAACACACTTAGCGATACAATTCACTCGCAACAAGCTCTTTAACACTTAGATATCGATCATCTACTGCTCCACACATGTAATCTTTGTACCATTTATCAAAAAAATGAGGCAGGTGTCGATTGTCACCTCCCGAGGTTTTATGCCGGTGATCCTTAAAGGTCAAGGGCTTTCATCGTAAACAACCGTGTCAAGCTTTGCTTTATTATTCACAAGTTTACATAATTAACAAGCACACTACCTCACATTACTAATTTGATCACTTGATTATCTTTTGTAATTTGTGGTCAAAACAATTTGGCGCCCACCGTGGGGCGAGTGGTGCTTTTCATCTTTAAATCTTTGCTAAAATTTGTGTTCAATGACTATCCTTCAAAGCTAATTAAAAAAATGTCCTCCCAATCCAAAAATATTTCAGTTTCTGCTCCATCTTCATGCTCTGGGTTGGTCAACCCTATTCCTCCTCCTCCATTTCAAAAAAGTGTTAAGCAGCCGAAGAAAACTACTTCTGCGGGTTTTTTGGGATCCGGAATACCTGCTGGTGGACCTGTGATCGTATCAAACAATGATATCCACTATCTGTTCTCGGAGATGAAACAACAAATGGAACAATAGAGGAAGACTAATCAAATTCTGTTTCGGGAGACTGGGAAGGTCAAAGAATCAAATAAGCCAGTGGAAGTGACGACCCCGCTGCAACCAAGGATATTAGATTTTAATTATTCAGGATCCTTAGGAATCCATAAGGGAGACTTTCTTCCCATGCAAACAGGAATCACTGCAGTTGGCCCTACCCCGACTGTTAGAGTTACGACAAATCAGGATCTTGGAGTTACTCCGGGATCATCATTCCGAAATCCTGAGAACGGTAACACTTACAATCCATTTTCAAACACTAATGAATTTGTGCAGGAGACAGGAATCACTCCGTCCATGGCCAAGGAGTTAAAGAAGTTGAGAGAGATGATCTCTAGTGTACCAGGTGTGGTCCAACCTATATCGGAGATGTCCTATACCAGTCACAGGATCTCCAGATTCGCTCCACCGTTATGTGATGCTGAGATCCCCAAGCGCTTCCAGACTCCTAACAAGAAGTTGTATGATGGAACTACAGATCCTGAGGAGCACGTCGCGCAGTACAGAGAGAGGATGCAGATCAACCCCATTCCTTTGGACCTGAAGGAAGCTTGTCTGTGCAAGAGCTTCGGCTCTACCTTAACAGGATCAGCCCTAAAATGGCTACTTAACGCTAAACCTTATTCTATTACTTCGTTTGCTCATTTAATCAATTTTTTTAACAATCAATTCTCTTGCAGTAGAACTTTTGAAAGGTTAACAAGTGACTTATACAGGATAACTCAGAACAGCGGAGAGTCCCTTCGGGATTATGTCAGCAAGTTCGGCCGGGAATCCTTGAATATCCCAAACCTTGACGTTGCCACTGCAGTCCAGGCATTAAATATGGGACTACAGAAGGATTCTAAATTTTATGAAGACCTTGTTATGAATCCTTGTAGGAACCTTGATGAAGTCAGGAACCGGGCATTGAGGTTTATTAGGCTGGAAGATTATAAAAAGATCCAGCAAATGGTGCTCTGACAAGCTACACTCAACCTAACCAGAAAGTTGAACACGCACCTTTCAAGTCGTACAGATCCAAGCCATATTCTAGGCCTGAAAATCACAGGGTTAACGCCGTTGAAGATGACGAGGAAGAGGAAGAATACCCCAAGTTGTCCGAATATTGTTTTTCCCTTGATACAACTGGTTTACTATAGGATCTTGGAGAAAAAGCTAGATGGCCTCACAAATTTGAGAAGGGTACAGGTTGGAAGGACAAGTCTAAGTGGTGTGCTTTCCACGAGGACTTTGGTCATGTGACGAAAGATTGCATCATTTGCGAAAAGAGATAAGCTACCTCTTAAGCAAAGGGCATCTCAAAGACCTTCTAGGCAAAGGAAAGAACAAGTCTAAGGATCATGACAGGATCCCGCAAAGAGCAAAATCCCCGCCGTTGGATGCCAAGGTAATAGGTTTTATATCTGGTGGATCTGATATTTGTGGCACTTCTTACTCTGCAGCAAAAAGGAATGCCAAAGAAGCGAAGACAGAAAAAGGGGACAGGCTTTTCAGAACCTCCAGCTTAACTGAGGAAAAGGTGATCTCTTTTGACGAAGATGACAGGGATGACGTACAGGATCCTCATCATGATGGTCTAGTAATCACTCTATATATTGCGAACCACTTCATCCGAAGCATACTGATTGACGGAGGGAGCTCAGTGAACATAATTCAGCATGAAGTCCTGAAGAAAATAGGGATCCAGGATTCTGAAATTATTTCAAAATCCCCAGTGCTGGTAGGATTCAGCGGAGAAGTCAAAAACACAGTAGGAGTGATAAAGCTACCGATATATATCGAAGGGGTTAATGCTATACAAAAATTTGTGTAATAGATTCTTTGTCTTGCTATAATATCATTCTAGGAAGGCCATGGATACACGACATGAAGGCGGTACCCTCAACATACCATCAGTGTGTCAAGATGCCGACCCCTTGGGGGGCAGTGAAGATTAACAGTGATCAGCAAGAGGCTAAGGATTGCTACACTTCTTCGATGAAAGCCTCCGCCAAAACCAGGCAAGCATAACGATTAATGAAACAAGCCCGAGACGTCTTGGAAACCAAAGAGCAGGATGTTAAAGAAGTATCCTTAAGCATAGAGGATCCTGATGTCAAGGTGCTTGTTAGAACCAATATCCCCAAGGATATTGAGCAAGATCTTATAGAATTACTAAGAAGCAGAACCCCAAGCTTCGCTTGGAAACATGAAGACATGACATGTATCTCTAAAGATATTATTACACATAAATTAGGTGTTGATAACAGTTTCAGGCCGATACATCAAAAAAGAAGAAAATTTGCACCGGAGAGGAACACAGTTATCCAAGAAGAGTTCGAAAGACTAGTAAAGGCAGGAATGATAAGGGAAGTGAAATTCCCAAAGTGGCTAGATAATGTGGTGGTGGACCAGAAGAAAAATGGGAAATGGAGAGTTTGTGTAGACTTCACTGACTTGAACAAAGCATGCCCCAAAGATCCTTTTATACTACCACACATTGACTCTATGGTGGACGGCACAGCAGGCCACGAAATGCTGACTTTCATGGATGCTTCATCAGGATTCCAACAAATTCAGATGGAACCCTCAGACCAGGAGGATACTGCGTTCATGACTCCTACATGTATTTATTGTTATATTGCTATGCCTTTTGGTTTGAAAAATGCAGGTGCTACATACCAAAGGCTGGTGAACGTGATGTTCAAAGAGAAACTAGGGGACACCATGGAGGTTGTTATGGGTTAAATTTCAAGCAGGATACTGAATGTTGCATGATCCGAAATCCAAGATCCTGGTAACTTCGGTATCTTGAATATTAATGCTACTAACGGCTATTTGTCCTCTATTTCTTTTATATACGCAGGTAAAACGTGTTGACTCATTTTGTCCCTGAAGAATCAGACGAGAAGTCAAAGAGAACGTGTAAAACTTGCGATAGAAGCTCAATAACGGTCATATTTGAAGACCGAGTAAAGTTCTGGGATCCTCCGAAAGTTAGTTAGGATCAGTTTTTGTATTTAATCAGCGGCTTGATCAATTAGCAACACACACAATTCACTTAGCGTTACTAAACACCCGCGAGAAGCTCTGTAACACTTATTATTCGATCATTTGTTGCTCACACTTGTAATATTTTTTATCGATTTATACAAGACTAGGAGGCAAGTGACTTTCGGTCACTTTCCGAGGTTTTATGCCAGCAATCCTTAGAGATTAAGGGCTTTCCTCGTAAACATTCATGTCGTTTTATTGCTTTATATGCTTTGTTCATCACGAATCTTTCAAGCACACTACCTCACTTACGAAATTTGGTTACAAAGTTGGTTTATATAATTTTTACTCAAAATAATTTGGCGCCCGCCGTGGGGCAAGTGGTGCTTTTCATCTTCGACTCTTTGGTAAAATTTGTGTTCAATCACTATCTTTCAAACCTATTTTCAAAAATGTCGTCTCAATCCAAAAATATTTCTGTTTCTGCTCCATCTTCGAGCTCTGGGTTGGTCAACCCTATTCCTCCTCCTCCATTTAAAAAAAAGTGTTAATCAACCGAAGAAAACTACTCCCGCAGGTTTTTTAGGATCCGTAATACCTGCAACCAAGGATCTTGGATTTTAATTATTCATGATCCTCGGGAATCCATAAAGGAGACTTTCTTCCCATGCAAACAGGAATCACTGCAGTTGGCCCTACCCCTACTGTTAGAGTTACGACAAATTAGGATCTTGGAGTTACTCCAGGATCATCATTCCGAAATCCTGAGAACGATAACACTTACAATCAATTTTCAAACACTAACAAATTTGTGCAGGAGACAGGAATCACCCCGTCCATGGCCAAGGAGTTAAAGAAGTTGAGAGAGATGATCTCCAGTGTACCAGGTGTGATCCAACCTATACCGGAGATGTCCTTTACCAGTCACATGATCTCCAGATTCGCTCCACCGTTATGTGATGCTGAAATCCCCAAGCGCTTCCAGACTCCTAACTTGAAGTTGTATGATGGAACTACAGATCCTGAAGAGCACGTCGGGCAGTACAGAGAGAGGATGCAGATCAACCCATCCCTTCGGACCTGAAGGATGCTTGTCTGTGCAAGGGCTTTGGCTCTACCTTAACGGGATCAGCCCTGAAATGGCTACTTAACGTTAAACCTTATTCTATTACTTCATTTGCTCACTTAATCAATTTGTTTAGCAATCAGTTCTCTTGCAGTAGAACTTTTGAAAGGTTGATAAGTGACTTATACAGGATAACTCAGAACAGCTGAGAATCCCTTCGGGATTATGTCAGCAAGTTTGGCCGGGAATCCCTGGATATCCTGAACCTTGACGTTGCCACTGCAGTCCAGGCATTCAAGATGGGACTACAGAAGGATTCTCAATTTTACGAAGACCTTGTTATGAATCCTTGTAGGAACCTTGATAAAGTCAGGAACCGGCCATTGAGGTTTATTAGGCTGGAAGATGATAAAAAGATCCAACAAATGGTGAATGCTCTGACATGCTACACTCAACCTAATTGGAAAGCTGAACCTGCACCTTTCAAGTCGTACAGATCCAATCCGTATTCTAAGCCGGACAATCACAGGGTCAACGCTGTAGAAGATGACAAGGAAGAATTCCTAAGTTTTCTGAATACTATTTTCTCTTGATACAACTGGTTTGCTATTTGATATGCAGGATCATGGAGAAAAAACCTGGTGGCCTCGCAAATTTGAGAAGAACTCAGGAGGAAGAGACAAGTCCAAGTGGTGTGCATTCCACGAAGACTTTGGCCATATAACTGAGAATTGTATTACTTTGTGGAAGGAGATAAGTTATCTCCTGAGCAAAGGATATCTCAAAGAATTTCTAGGCAAAGGAAAGAACAAGACTAAGGATCAAGACAGGATCCCGCAAAGAGCAAATTCCCCGCCGCCAGATGCCAAGGTAATAGGTTTTATATCTGCTGGATCTGATATTTGTGGCACTTCTTACACTGCAGCAAAAGGGAATGCCAAATAAGCAAAGACAGAAAAAGGGGACAGGCCTTTCAGAACCTCCAGCTTAACTGAGGAAAAGGTGATCTCTTTTGACGAAGATGACAGGGATGACGTACAGGATCCTCATCATGATGGTCTAGTAATCACTCTATATATTGCGAATCACTTTATCTGAAGGATATTGATTGATGGAGGGAGCTCCGTGAACATAATTCAGCTTGAAGTCTTGAAAGGAAATGGGGATCCCGGATTCTGAAATTATTTCAAAATCCCCAGTGCTGGTAGGATTCAGCGGAGAAGTCAAAAACACAGTAGGAGAGATAAAGCTACCGATATATATCGAAGGGGTAAATGCTATACAAAAATTTTGTGTAATAGATTCTTTGTCTTGCTATAATATCATTTTAGGAAGGCCATGGATACACGATATGAAGGCGGTGCCCTCAACATACCATGAGTGCGTCAAATTGCCAACCCCTTGGGGAGTAATGAAGATTAACAGTGATCAGCAAGAGGCTAAGGATTGCTACACTTCTTTGATGAAATCCTCTGTCAAAACCAGGCAAGCATAGCAATTAACGAAGCAGGCCCAGGATGTTCTAGAAGCTAAAGAATAGGATGTTAAAGAGGTATCCCTGGATGCTAAAAATCCAGATGTAAAGATCCTTGTAGGAAGCAATATCCCTGAAGATATTGAAAAAGATATCCTAAACTTTCTGAAGGGCAGAAAAGCAACCTTCGCATGGAAGAACGAGGACACGACATGTATATCCCAAAATATCATAACCCATAGACTTGGAATTGACAAAAGTTTCAGGCCAATACATCAAAAGCGAAGGAAGTTTTCTCCTGAAAGAAACATGATCATCCAAGAAGAGGTGGAAAGACTTCTCAAGTCTGGAATGATAAGGGAAGTAAAATTCCCGAAATGGATAGCAAATGTGGTGGTGGTCCATAAGAAAAACAGGAAGTGGAGAGTTTGTGTAGACTACACGGACCTCAACAAGGCGTGTCCTAAAGATCCCTTCCCATTACCGCACATAGACTTAATGGTGGACGCTACAGCTGGCCACGAGATCCTGACTTTTATGGATGCCTCTTCAAGATTTCAACAGATCCAAATGGAACCATCGGATCAGGAAGACACCGCGTTCATAACTCCTACAGGTATCTATTGTTATATTGCTATGCCTTTTGGTTTGAAGAATGCAGGTGCTACATATCAAAGGCTGGTGAACATGATGTTCAAAGACAAGATTGGGGACACTATGGAGGTCTATATATACGTCATGGTGGTAGAATCAAAGAGAGCTGAGGATCATCTCAGGGACCTTAGAGAAGCATTTGATATCCTGGACCGATACAACATGAAGCTGAATCCTTCCAAATGCCACTTCGGAGTGGGGGTTGGAAAGTTCCTAGGCTACATGATAACCAAGCGAGGGATAGAAGCCAGTCCATAACAAATAAAAGCGATCATCAATCTGAAATCCCCAGCAAACACCAAGGATGTCAAGAGACTAACCGACAGGGTAGCAGCACTCAACAGGTTCATATCGAGATCCTCAGAAAGTGCAAAGAGTTCTACCACATCCTGAGGAAGAACAAAAGATTCGAATGGGAAGAGAAGCATGAACGAGCACTCCAATCACTGAAAGAATACTTGTCATCGGCTCCTCTTTTAATGAAACCAGAAGACGACGAACCATTATCCCTCTACTTGGCAGTATCCCAAAGCACCGTAAGTGTTGTATTAGTCAAAGATCATGAGGGACAACATCATCCGATATACTATGTAAGTAAAAGTTTGCTACCAGCGGAAACCAGGTACTCTCATTTTCAAAAATTAATTTTAGCTTTAATAATGGCATCAACTAAACTTAGACATTATTTTGAAACTCATGCTATTTATGTTAAAACTAATTATCCTATTAAGTGTGTCTTAAGAAAACCAGAGATGTCAGGAAGGATGGCGAAATGGTCAGTCAAACTCAGTGCCTATGACCTAATATATGAACCTAGACCAGCAATAAAGTCTCAGGCACTGGCGGACTTTGTGGCTGATTTCAGCAGTGATATCCAACAAGAAACAGATCTTGAAGTCGAATAACTAGAAGAGTCGAAGGATGAATGGACCTTATTCACTGATGGTGCATCAAATATAAGAGGAACATGTCTAGGAATCATACTAAAATCACCACAAGGGGACATCTTACCACAATCCATAAGCTGTGAGTTCCAGGCTATGAATAATGACGCAGAGTACGAGGCACTGATATCAGGATTACAATTCGCCAGGGATATCAAGATCAGGTATCTTCAGGTATATGTAGACTCATTGTTAATTGCTAATCATTTCAATGGTTCATATGAAGTAAAAGGTGAGAAGCTAGCCAAATATCTCACAATAGTTAAGCAATTATCCATGGAATTCGAAACTTTTAACATTACATAGGTGCCTAGATAAGATAACACTGAGGCTGATGCCTTAGCAAACCTTGCTTCAGCTCTTAGAATACCAGAAGGTACCAAAATACCTATCATACACATTCTGAGCCCGCAATCGAGAAGGTAAATGAAGTATCCAACACTGAAGAAGAAGCATAAATTCGGGATCTTGAACCTATTCCAGGATCCTGGATTTCACCTATTAATAAATACTTGCAGGATGATGAAATCCCAAGCAATGAAAAGAATCGCAAGGCTTTTCGCATGAGGATGTCTCATTTTATAATTTTTGAGAATGTTTTGTATAGAAAATAAATTGCAGGTCCATACTTAAGGTGCCTGGAGGATCCTGAAGCATGTGAAGTCCTGAAAGATCTACACGAAAGAGATTGTGGTAATCACACCGGGGGCAGAGCGTTATTTTCAAGAATCCTGAGGTTAGGATATTACTGGCCTACCATGAGGAAAGATGCTGTGACTTACTCTAAAAAATGTGACGTTTGCCAGAGACACATCAACGTACTCCATCAACCGGCCGAACCTTTATACTCAATCGTCTCTCCGTGGCCATTTATGAAGTGGGGAATGGATATCGTTGGTAAACTTCCCAAAGCACCAGGAGGAAAGGTCTTTATGCTAGCAATGACTGATTAATTCTCTAAATGGATCGAAGCTGAGGCATTTGTCCAAGTCAGAGAGAAAGAAGTCATCTCCTTCATCAAGCGCAATATCCTGACGAGATTTGGAATCCCGGCGAAAATAATTTGATATAACGGATCTCAGTTCATTAGCAAAAGGATGACTGACTTATGTGCTAGCTGGGGAATCAAAATGATAACTTCTACCCCAGTACATCCTCAAGCTAATGGCTAAGCAAACTTCCCAAAGCACCAGGAGGAAAGGTCTTTATGCTAGCAATGACGAATTACTTCTCTAAATGGATCGAAGTTGAGGCATTTGTCCAAGTCAGAGAGAAAGAAGTCATCTCCTTCATCAAGCGCAATATCCTGACGAGATTTGGAATCCCGATGGAAATAATTTGTGATAATGGATCTCAGTTCATTGGCAAAAGGATGACTGACTTCTGTGACAGCTAGGGAATCAAAATGATAACTTCTACCCCAGTACATCCTCAAGCCAATGGACAAGCATAATCTAGTAACAAGATCATCGTCAACAACCTCAAGAATAGATTGGGAGCAAAGAAAGGAAGATGGGATGAAGAGCTACCGTTTGTACTTTGGGCATATAGGACAACCACGAAGAATGCGACAGGGCAGACTCCATTCTCCTTTGTATTTGGAACTGAAGCAATGATCCCGACAGAGATGGTTACCCCTACTGCCAGAACCAACTTTCAATCTTCAGAGACCAACAACGAAGCTCTCGCTCAGGATCTCGACACTGTGGATGAACTCAGGGATCTTGCCAAAGTTCGTATTGCAGCTTATCAACAAAGGATAGCAAGATCTTAAAACAAAAAACATAAGGATTAGAAGATTCTAAGTGGGTAATCTTGTATTAAGAAAGACGTTTCAAAATACTACCAATCCCAGTGATGGGAAGCTTGCACCAAAGTGGGAAGGCCCGTACTTGATTGACTCTGAAGCATGCAAGGGTGCATATTGGTTGGTTACTATAGAAGGGGATATCCTGCCAAGATCCTAGAACGCTATCCATCTCAAAACCTACTTTATGTAAATTTAAAACTTATGTTCTGACTAAAACTGGTACGTCTTCTATCCTTGACTATTCTTATATTTATTACCCTTGATTAAAGTACTGACTTGAGCATCGGAGGGGTTTTAGCCACCTTCACCAAGGTTTCCTGTTTTGCAGGAAGTATCTCCAGGGATCCCGACTAAAGAAAGAGATTGGCCATCTCTCCCAAGTTAAGGTATCCTGCATACCTTCTAAGGTTTAAAGGTTTTCACCTTTCTAAGTATTGAGTTTAAACACTCCGCCTGTAGCGCACGATATTCAATAGTTCAATGTGGTGCGACCAGACCATGTAACAGTGGCTGATAATTTCATCACTGTTGGCTATATCTTGAATGCTACGATAGTAACAGACGTGTTACTCCTAAGGTTTTTATCATTTTCATGATAACTTAAGTCTGGCTTGGCCCACGTTATTCTGGCTTGGCCCACGTTATTCTGGCTTGGCCCACGATTTTAAAATCGTCACAGATATTTAACACTTATGTGTCAACTCAAGAGCTTAGCATCAATATGCTGGCTCAAGATCCTTAAACGGATTAAAAACTTATGAAGATCACGAAGTACAATTGCTATGTCCATGACTTAAGTAATGACTGTACACAGGGGATAACCAACGGTTGCTATATTTTGAACTCAACATCATAATCCGGTATGCGTATCTACCTGACTTGGTTTTCAACAAAGGTATATGTTACTTGTTAATTTTAGATTTATAGAAGATTTGAATGACTAAGTCATGATTCGCTTGTAACTGGTAATCTTCCATACTATTTGCTAAAATTGAGATATGTTTTCCTAAGTCAAAGTTTGATAAAAACCTAAGATACTACTTATAACTATTGAGGATCCGGTGTCCTTAAGATATATCCAAACGTATTTTGGTAAGTATTTTAAGATTTTTGCTACTTAGAGATCCTAATTTTCTAAAACATGTCAAAACAAACTAAACAACAATCATGATAGTCAGAAGCTACTAATTATCATTCTAAGTGCAGGAAATTGAAATGTGTTCTGGGTTTCATCCAAAAAAAAAAGGACCCATCCACCCGAGACACAGATTGTTAAATTGTTCATCCCATCCCGGGATCCCTAGAAGCAAGTAAAAGGAAATTGTTTAATAAACCAACATGAATAAAGTTTAAAGCCATAAATATCATAAACTCGGGGCTCAGGCCTTCTCTTTGTTGCCCTCATCGCACTGACCGATCACCTCTACAGCTTCCTTTACCGAGCCCTCCACCTCACCTTCAACTACCAATTTGCCTTCGACCACCTTCGGCATTGGCTCTCCACCCAATTCAGTAATCATCTTCATCCAGCCCAGCACATCCTAGTTAGCCTGATCGAAATCTTTGTTGGCAGCCTCTTCAGCCATCTTGAGTCTGGCTTGGAAGATTGAAATTGCTGCTGACATTATAACTTGTTCGTGAGATTCTTCAAGATCCTGGGCATGTTGGGCATAAGCATCTTCAAGCTCAGCCTTCACCTTATCAAGCTCATCAGTCGCTTCAACTAACGTTTTATTCTTGGCTGCCCCTATCCTTTGCAGGTCAATAACCATCTGTTTGCTGTCTTCAGCCTCTTTCACCAATGCTTCATGGATCTTAGTCATTTTCTCCAAAGCTTGTCACAAAAATAGCGTATTAGGATAAGAACAAGATTAGGATCTGAGATACTGAATCCCACTTACCAAATGACCAAGTGTGTGAAGCCTCTTGTGAATATCAGCATAATCTAAGCATTCGTTGATGGCTAACTCGACAGGATCGACAAGTTTTCGTTTCTTGTGGGATGTAGACTTGGGGCTAGCAGTGGAAGACTCAGGTTTGGGAGCTTTTGGTTTGGCAGCTGGGAATGATGGCTGGCCAGCCTCCTTCTTGATGTTTTTTCCCTTGGAAAGCATTCTGTCAATATCCTCGAAGGCAAATTTAGAGCTTGGCTTACGAACACCTATTTCAAGATAACAGGTTAGACATGTTCATATCTTATAAACTAACAAAATATTGTGAATTTCTTTTGTCTTACCAGACATTTTCGAGCCTGAGGGATATGTTTCTGAGCTCTCTGATACTGACTGAGTCTTAACCTTGAAATTCCGCTCTGTGAGTTCGATACTTTAGAAGAAAAGGACTCTCTTGGCAGTCTAGGAAGAAGGTGGTGCCAGCTCAAAAAACTTTGGCGCTGTAACACAAAACGAACATCAAAAAGTCAGTATTCCAGATGCCAAGATAACTAGGATGTTACAGATAGAATCCTACCCTTTACAATCCATTTGATCGGCAACTTATCCCCACCAGGGATCGAATCTCTTCTCACAAAGAAAAAAATATTTTTCCAATTAAGATCGTTTTGAGTTGTTTTCAGAATTAAATGATTTAGGCCTGTTTTGATTTGGAATAAGAAACGAGAAGACCCGTGGCTCCTCAGATTGTAAACATAAGCTAATTCAGAAATGCTGAAGTTGAGAGCATGGTTACAGATCAAAATCTCCAAAGTGTGCAAAGTTGGCCGAATCACGGACATCGTTTGGGCATAACTCAAACCGGTTTTCCCAAAAAATTCAGTGGTGAAAGCACGGAAATGATATGAGAATCCAATGGTAAAGGGGAAAGACGGAAAGCAGACCCAACTGTCAGAAGTGAAATCCTCTCTCATCTTAGGGTCAAAAGCTCGAAAGACGGTATTTTTAGGGAAGGATCCCCCAGAATTAAGAAGCTCGATGTCTCGATCAGTAAAGGCGCATTTCTCAGAATCTGGGTTAGTTATCCGATGTTGACTAGACAAATCCTCTGAAGATGTGGAAGATCGTGTGGTTTTCTTAGCCATTTGATACAAAAACTGAAAGAGATAATGAGAAAAAGAAGATCTGATTTTACCTGAAATCCCAAAGAGAGAGGTAGAAGATGAAGTCTGGGACTAATAAAAAAGAAAAGTAATTATAGAGGAGTAATGACGACTGCTTCAAACGACGCCGTTTCTGCCCTCATTTCTCACGCCACGTCTTATCGTGTAGCCGTTTATCTTCCAGAATTTGAATTTTGAAAATTTAACAGTTGTAATTTCGGTGTACATCTGTCAAATTTTGGGAACAATTGTTATGGGTTAAATTTCAAGCAGGATCCTGATTGATGCATTATCCGGAATCCAAGATCCTGGTAACTTCGGTATCCTGAATATCAATGCTACTAACGGCTATTTGTCCTCTATTTATTTTATATGCGCAGGTAAAACGTGTTGACTCGTTTTGTCCCGGAAGAATCATATGAAAAGTCAAAGAGAACGTGTAAAACTTGCGATAGAAGCTCAATAACGTCATATTTGAAGAACAAGTAAAGCTTCGGGATCCTCGAAAAGTTAGTTAGGATCATTTTTTGTATTTATCAACGGCTTGATCGATTAGTAACACACACAATTCACTTAACATTACTAAACACTCGCGAGAAGCTCTGTAACACTTAGTATTCGATCATTTGCTGCTCACACTTGTAATCTTTTTCATCGATTTATACAAGACTAGGAGGCAAGTGACTTTCGGTCACTTCCCGATGTTTTATGCCGGCAATCCTTAGGGATTAAGGGCTTTCCTTGTAAACATTCGTGTCGTTTTATTGCTTTATATGATTTGTTCATCACGAATCTTTCAAGCACACTACCTTTCTTACGAAATTTGGTTACAAAGTTAGTTTATATATTTTTTACCCAAAACAGAGGTGTACATAGACGACATGGTGGTAAAATCAAAGAAAGCTGAGGATCATCTCAAGGACCTTAGAGAAGAATTTGATATCCTGGACCAGTACAACATGAAGTTAAATCCTTCCAAATGCCACTTCGGAGTGGGGGCAGGAAAGTTCGTGGGCTACATGGTAACCAAGAGAGGGGTAGAAGCCAGTCCATAAAAAATCAAAGCAATCATCAATCTGAAATCTCCAGTAAACACCAAGGTTGTCCAGAGACTAACCGGCAGGGTAGCAGCACTCAACATGTTCAGATCGAGATCCTCATAAAGGTGCAAAGAGTTCTACGACATCCTGAGGAAGAAAAAAATATTCGAATGGGAAGAGAAGCATGAACGAGAACTACAATAACTGAAAGAATACTTGTGATCAGCTCCTCTATTAATGAAACCAGATGACGGCGAACCATTTTCCCTATACTTGGCAGTATCCCAAAGTACCGTAAGTGCTGTACTAGTCAAGGATCACGAGGGACAACAGCATCCGGTATACTATGTAAGTAAAAGTTTGCTTGCAGCTGAAACCAGGTACTAATCTTTGCCTTAATAATGGCATCCACCAAACTAAGACATTATTTTGAAACACATTCTATTCATGTTAAGACTAACTAGCCTATTAAGTGTGTCTTAAGAAAGCCAGAGATGTCAGGAAGGATGGTTAAATGGTCAGTCAAGCTCATCGCCTATGACCTCATATATGAACCTAGAATAACAATAAAATCTTAGGCACTTGCGGACTTTGTGGCTGATTTCAGCAGTGATATCCAACATGAAGCAGATCTTGAAGTTCAGCAATTGGAAGAATCCAGGGATAAGTGGACGTTATTCACTGACGGTGCATCAAATGTAGGAGGAACAGGTCTAGGGCTCATACTAAAATCTCCACAAAGGGACATAATACCCCAATCCATAAGTTGTGAGTTCTAGGCTACGAACAATGAAGCTGAGTATGAGGCGCTAATAGCATGATTGCAATTAGCCAGGGATATCGAGATCAGGTATCTCTAGGTATATGTAGACTCATTGTTAATTGCTAACCATTTCAATGGTTCATATGTAGTAAAAGGTGAGAAGTTAGCCAAATATCTCACAATAGTTAAGCAATTATCCATGGAATTCAAAATTTTGAACATTACACAAGTACCTAGAGAAGACAATACTGAGGCTGATGCCTTAGCAAACCTTGCTTCGGCTCTTAAAATACCAGAAGGTACCAAAATACCTATTATAGATATTCTGAGCCCTGCAATTGAGAAGATAAATGAAGTATCCAACACTGAAGAAGAAGCAGACGTACAGGATCTTGAACCTAGTCAAGGATCCTGGATTTCACCCATTAAGAAATATTTGTAGGATGGTGATATCCCAAGTGAGGAAAAGAATCACAAAGCTTTTTGCATGAGGGTATCTCGTTTTATAATATTGCACAATATCTTGTATAGAAAGTCTATTGCAGGTCCATACTTAAGATGCTTGGAGGACCCTGAAGCACATGAACTTCTAAAAGATATACACGAAGGTGACTATGGTAATCACACTGGGGGCAGAGCGTCATTTTCAAGAATCCTGACGACAGGATATTACTAGCCTACCATGAGGAAAGATGCTATGACTTATTCCCAAAATTGTGACGCATGCCAAAGACACAGCAACATACTCCATCAACCGGCCGAACCTTTATATCCAATCATCTCTCCATGGCCATTCATGAAATGGGGAATGGATATAGTTGGCAAACTTCCCAAGGCACCATGAGGAAAGGTCTTTATGCTAGCTATGATAGATTACTTCTCCAAATGGATTGAAGCTGAGGCATTTGTCCAAGTCAAAGAAAAAGAAGTCATCTCCTTTATCAAGCGCAATATCCTGACAAGATTGGAATCCCGGCGGAGATAGTTTGTGACATCGGATCTCAGTTCATTGGAAAGAGAACAACTAACTTTTGTGCCATCTGGGGAATTGAAATGATAACTTCTACCCCGGTACATCCTCAAGCCAATGGAAGGCGGGGTCCAGCAACAAGATGATCATCAACAACCTCAAGAAGAGATTGGGAGCAAAGAAAGGAAGATGGGCTGAAGAACTACCATTTGCACTTTGGGTAGATAGGACGACCACGAAGAATGCAACGGGTCAAAATCCATTCTCATTGGTGTTTGGTACTGAGGCCATGATCCCTATGGAGATGGTTATCCCTACTGCCAGAACCGATCTCCACACTCCAGAAACCAACAACGAAGCTCTTGCCCATGATCTTGACACTGTGGATGAGCTCAGGGATCTTTCCAAAGTTCACATTACAGCTTATCAGCAAAGGATAGCAAAGTCATACAACAAAAACATAAGGACTAAAAGATTCCAAGTGGGTGATCTTGTATTAAGAAAGGCATTCCAAAATACTACCAATCCTAGCGATGGAAAGGTTGCACCAAAATGGGAAGGCCCATACTTGGTTGACTCAAAAGTAGGCAAGGGTGCCTATTGGTTGGCTACTATGGAGGGAGATATCCTGCCAAGATCCTGGAATGCTATCCATCTCAAAGCCTATTTTATATAAGTCAGAACTTAGATTCTAACTAAGACTGGTATGTCTTCTATCCCTGACTATTTTTATATTTATTACTCTTTATCAAAGTACTGACTTGAGCGTCATAGGGGTGTTAGAGCTAACACCCACCTTCACCAAGGTTTGATGTTTTGCAGGAAGGATCCTCAAGGATCCTGATAGAAGATAGAGATTGACCATCTCTCCTAAGTTAAGGTATCCTGCATACCTTCTAAGGTTTAAAGGTTTTCACCTTTCTAAGAATTGAGTTTAAACACTCTGCCTGTAGCGCACGATGTTCAGGTGGTGCGACCAGTCCATGTAACAGTGGCTGATAATTTCATCACTGTTGGCTATATCTTGAATCCTATGATAGTAACAGACGTGTAACTCCTAAGGTTTTTTTAGCATTTTCATGCTAACTTAAGTCTGGCTTGGCCCATGTTATTCTTGATTGGCTCACGTTTTTCTGGCTTGGCCCACGTTATTCTGGCTTGGCCCACGTTATTCTGGCTTGGCCCACATTTTTCTGGCTTGGCCTACGTTATTCTGGCTTGGCCCACGATTTTAAAATTGTCACAGGTATTTAACACTTATGTGTTAACCCAAGAACTTAGCATTAATATGCTAACTCAATATCCTCAAACGGATTGAAGACTTGTGAAGATCCTAAAGTACAATTATTAAATCTATGACATATTTAATGACTATACACAGGGGATAACCAACGGTTGTTGATGTGTCATTTTTAGTATATAAAAATATAATAAATATATTTTTAGGATGGTTTTACGAGATTAGGTTTTAAATTTATAAAATGATAATTACTTTAACTTAAAAACACACACAATAGAAAAGTGTACCTATCGTAGCGTAATATAGTTTAGGTAAGAACCAAGTATTTAACCAATGGACACGGTCGAGTTCCAGTACTCAACTTTTGTTATCATTTAGCCAGATCAATTTGTGAGTGGATTTTATGTGCTTGTGAAGCAGAATAGTAAATGATAGAAAAGTAAATGACGATAAAGTAAATAACTAAAAAGTAAAAACGTGCGTAATGTGTGTAACAGAAATGTAACGAACAGAATAGTAAATAACAGAAAAGTAAATATCTCGGAAATAATCAGGTTACGAAGAGTATTGCTTTGGGATTCGAATCCGCTTGGTACGCGATAATGTTAAGTTGACTAATCCAGTGATGTGACTACTGCGAACTTGTGACCCGGGTCACCGCTTGAGCCTCGTTCTCCCGACGTTTGATTTGCAAATTAAAATTTTTAAAAAGTGGTAGTGCCTCCCGTTAAGGACAACAATTACACTCAACCCTTCAAATGGTTATCTCCGGGTTGGTTTAAGACATCGAACGTAAAATGCTTTGTATTAGAGTTAAATAGGTGATTCTATTTTGTTCATCGGGAGGCGGTGTAACAACGGGACCAAGTATAAAGACGTACCGTTCCTAACATGAGTTCACCAATTCTTGGTCGCATAATAAGTTTGTATAAAGATGTACGACCTTAATAGTGTTGACCAAGCCTTGGCTTATCAATCTCTACTTGTATAAACATTAACATACACTAAACTTCATCTTCACCCTAGCAATACAAAGAGTCTTGCCACGAGTGGCCATACTAACTAGCATAACGTTGAGTTTTGTAGGCTCCCCTATTGCGGAACAAGGAGGAAGAGCCCCTCTACTCACTACTACTACACTCTAACTACGAAATAAGCTATCTCTGGTTTGTTCTTGGGGTGTGTAAGGGATATCTCAATGAAGAACTCAAGCCATCTATTTATAGGCCTCAAAATGAGCAATGCACGGGCGTGCATTGGATTGCACGGGCGTGCAAACACCTCGGGAATCAAAACGGGTACAAAGGACAGTGTACCAGAGTCTGGGAGAGCAGGAAGGCATTTGCACGGCCGTGCATGGCATTGCACGGCCGTGCATGGCATTGCACGACCGTGCAATGCCCCACTGCCTTCCCGATTCGTCTTTTAGCTGCTAGTTTGACTTAGTTTGGCCTGATTTGAATTCTTGGGGGTCAATGCTCGGGTTTGGTCCTCCAAAAGCTTGATTTCTTCATGTTTTAAGCTGGTTTTTGCTCGGTTTTTCTTGGAACCCTGAATAATCTGCAATTGTGAAATATTAACGCATTAAGTAGCATTTGCAAGGCTTTTAATCAATTAGTACCATAATATGGGGATTATTATGCATGCAAAACATGTATAATTTAGGGCATATCATAATACCCCCCACTTAAACTTTGCTTGTCCTCAAGCAAACTCATGCATGATCATACCCATAACTAAAATATTTACAAAGGTAATAGAACTCCAAACAAGTCGAAGCTCCGGGATAACTCTTGAGTTGCTTATTCTATTTTTTGTATTTTTCTGTTTCAAGATGATGGAATCCATGACAAGCCTACTAGAACTTCAATTGTGCATAACCTATCACTCCTTACAATGTTTACTCAACTCTTAGGGTTATATATGTATGGATAATGTAAGTTAAGTGGAACACTCAAGTTGGAATTGAATTATGCAATGGTCATAAGCATGTATGCAAATCAAGTCTCCACCAATTAACTAAGTAGTATGCATGAATCAAGAGGACTTTAAAGGGTTGTAATGTGGCTAAATTAAAAATAAAGGGTGAAAATGAAAATCTTTTTGGATTTTTAGGGATTTTTAAAGGGTTTAAAGGGCTGCAATTACCGTGAAACACAAAGCTACGGCCTCATGGCTTAAAATGAAAAATACTAGCAGGTCCCTACAGCACTCGGATCAGGAGGGTATAACTAATCTGAGGGCTCGTTTATGGTCAGATTGCCAAGACCAAGATCTCATATCATTCTCAACTCTTCCCTTACTGCGTAATACACATTGCTGCCTTTGCGCATGGATCTTTCGGCTTGTAGCCTAACAACTCCTACCTGGATCAGGTGAGTATACTTACTTTGGGAATAATTTTGATTCTTGCTACACTTTCCATCGTGGCTCCAGTTGCCACACTTCACACATTTGCCGTATCTTTTGGCTATTCTCTTGGCGTCACTTTTTGACAAGCCGCAGAATGGTGGTAATTGTTCTTGCTTGCGCCACCATTTTCTTATATCACTGGTTGCTTTGAAAACTTTCTCTCGGAGTTCGGGCGGTAATTTAGGCTTTACGAAATGAAGGCACAAAACAAAATTGAAATCAAAGGAATGCATTTCAAGTTCTTAAAGTCTTGCCGGTAAAAGACCCACTTCTCTCTTTCTTTTTCTTTTTTTCTATTTTTTTTTCTTTTCTTTTTGTATCAAGACAAATTCTTCAATAACTCTTTGTCCTCAATTTCTTGGAAATAATATTTCCACAAATTCCTTGTAGATAGTTCGGCTGTTTCTTCCTAATACATCCACCTTCTTGTATATTCCAATTCCTTTGAGTAAAACAGATTTCTTTCCAAAGTTGTCTTAATGATTGATGTGAATGTTTTGATATAGTAAAAGTATAGGTAAATATATTTTTAAGATGGTTTCACGAGATCAGGTTTTAAATTTATAAAATGATAATTACTTTAACTTAAAACACACACAATAGGCAAGTGTACCTATCGCAGCGTAATATAGTTTAGGCAAGAACCAAGTATCAAACCAATGGACACGGTCGAGTTCCACTACTCAACTTTTTGTTATCGTTTAGCCGGTTTAATTAGTGAGTGGGTTTTGTGTGCTTGTGAAGCAGAAAAGTAAACGATAGAAAAGTAAATGACGATAAAGTAAATAACAGAAAAGTAAAAATGTGCGTGAAGTGTGTAACAGAAATGTAACGAACAAAATAGTAAATAACAGGAAAGTAAATATATCGAAAATGATCAGGTTACGAATAGTATTGCTTTGAGTTTCGAATCCGCTAGGTACATGATAATGTTAAGTTGACTAATCCAGTGACATGACTATTACAAACGTGTGACCCGGCTCATCGGTAGAGCCTCGTCCTCACGAAATTTGATTTGCAAATTTAAAAGCTTTAACAAGTGGTAGTGCCTCCCGTTAAGGACAACAATTACCCTCAACCCTTCGAATAGTCATCTCCGGGTTGGTTTAAGACATCGAACGTAAAATACTTTGTATTAGAGTTAAATAGGGGATTATACTTTGCTCACCGGGAGGCGGTGTAACAATGGGACCAAGTATAAAGACGTACCGTTCCCAACATGAGTTCACCAATTCTTGGTCGCATAACAAGTTCGTATAAAGACGTACGACCCTACTAGTGTTGACCATGCCTTGGCTTATCAAGCTCAGCTTATATAAAGACGTACAAGTTTCAAAAGAAGTTTGATTAAAAAGGTTTTACGATTTTACACTTTAAAATCAGGAACACTCACAAATATAAAGACGGATTTAGACAATAATAAAAGCCCACCAAAACGATGGTTTTAAGGACGAATAGTTAAAGACATAAACACATCACTTGGATTAATACGTTAAACATTAACAAGCACCAAACTTCATTTTCACCCTAGCAATACAAAGAGTTTAGCCACGAATAGCCATACTAACTAGCATAACGCTGAGTTTCGTAGGCTCTCCTATTGCGAAACAAGGAGGAAGAGCCCCTCCACTCACTACTCTCTACTCTAACTATGAAATACGCGCTCAAATGAGGTCTGGATGGTTGTTCTAAGGTGTGGATTGGTGTATGTAATGAAGAACTCAAGCCATCCATTTATAGGCCTCAAAATGAGCAATGCACGTCCGTGCATTGCATTGCACGGGCGTGCAAACACCTTGGGAATCAAACAGGTTACACAGGACGGTGTACTAGAGCCTTCGGGAGCAAGTAGGGCTTTGCACGACCGTGCAATGGGATGCACGGCCATGCATCCCCTATTTGCTTCCCATTTTTGTCTTTTAGCTGCTGGTTTGACTTGTGTTGGCCCATTTTGACTTCTTGGGGGTCAATCCTCGGGTTTGGTCTTCCAAAAGTTTGATTACTTCATGTTTTAAGCTGATTTTTGCTCTATTCATCTTTGGGATACCGAATAACCTGCAATTGTGAAATATTAACGTTTTAAGTATCAACTGCAAGGTTATTAATCAATTAGTACCATAATATGGGGATTATTATACATGAAAAATATGTATAATTTTAGACATATCAATGATAATAAACTTGAAATGACGACATAAGATAATTTTCCCATTTGAAAACATTCAGCCAATAACCGGTGTTCACGAAAAGCTGGTTGGGTGATAAATGTGGGTAGTAGAAAAGAAAAGGCTAAGGCTCAAAGGGCTATCTAGGCAGATAATATTTTTGGGATTTTTAGGGTTTAAGGGTAATATATAAGGGTAATAAAGTCCTAGGTTCCTCAATCATTTTCATACTTCCACTAGTTCATGATATTGATATGTATAAGTCATACAAGTTCTAATTATGCATAAAATTCGATCGAATAAACACTCAATATACCAAACGAAAGAGCATGAAAAAATAATGATAATAATGCTCATGAAAAGGCTCAGATTATTCTCACATGGAAACGGATGGAATAGGGTTTAGCGATTTGTTATGCATAATATCCATTTGTTTCTACTTGTCATGTCTTCGTTTTATTTAATTAGGTGCGAACACAAAGAGGTTTAGTTTTAAGGTTTAAAATTTTTGAAAGTTTTTAGGGTTTTTCAAAAGGTAGATTTTTGTAATGTTTTAGTCAAATGGGTAGAAATGTACAAGTTAAGTTTTACTGCTTTGAGGATACAAGTAGTCCTGAATCTTTAGTTCCCCACCCCATCCTTAAAACTATGCATTGCCCTCCATATACAAATGCATGTAATGAAATACTATGTAGGAATTTAATGCATGAAGTTTTAAGGGAAAAGAAACTGGTACTCCCCCGGTCAATTCGGTATATAACCTAAGGCCAAAACTTATTGATGCTGTCAACACTTTGCTTCAAAGACTTCATCAAATTTCAAAGAAATTTGATGTGGTTTCTAATTCCTTAGGTTGTGGAGATGGAGTGTGATTCCTCAAAGAAGTAGAGAGACTATCTTGTGATGCTATTCTACCTGACACATAAAGGAAAACATAAAAGCAGACAAGGAAAATAAAAGGTAGTCGTTAAGCTACTAAGGTCCTAGTATCGAGAGGACATACCTGGGGCTGAAGTATGAGAAACTTAAATTTGAAAAGTCAAACCTAAGGTCCAAGATTCTGCCGTATGCACCAACCTCTCAATTTATTCATGATCATCGGGTTGCCTCCCGGAAGCGTTGCGTTTATTTAAGGGTCTTTAGCCCAACCCATACGTGCTGCATCAGTCTTTCTCCTCTAGTGGAACTTTGTCCACTATTTGATCAATAGGTCCTTCGAGGTAACCCTTCACTCTATGACCGTTAACCTTGAAAGTTGTCCCATCTGTTTGTTCCAGTTCGAATGTTCCATAAGGGAATATTTTCTGAATTATGTATGTTCCCGTCCATTTAGATCTTAATTTCCCTAGAAATAGTTGCAATCTTGAATTGTAAAGCAAAACTTTTTCTCCTTCTTGGAATTCCCCCTTTCTTAGCTTTTTATCATGAAGTTTCTTCGCCCTATCCTTGTATATTACTGAATTCATATATGCCTGATTTCGCAGTTCTTCGAATTCATGAATCTGTAGAAGATGGTGCTCTCCTGCACTGGATAGATCTAGGTTTACTGCCTTAAGCGCCCAGTACGCTTTATGTTCAATTTCTATTAGAAGGTGACACGCCTTTCCATAAACCATTCGGTAAGGAGTGGTTCCAATAGGTGTTTTGTAAGCCGTGCGTAGAGCCCATAATGCATCTTCTAGTTTATCAGACCAGTATTTCCGATTTGGACTCACAACCTTTTCCAAGATGCGTTTAATTGCTCTGTTTGTAACTTCCACTTGTCCATTTGCTTGGGGATGGTAAGGTGTGGATAGCTTATAGGTACAACCATATCGTTTGAGTGTCTTTTCCAATTGTGAATTACAGAAGTGCGTTCCTCTATCATTGATTAAAGCTTTTGGTGTACCGAATCGTGTGAACAGTCTTTTGAGAAAACGGACGACGACTCTTGCGTCATTGGTTGGTAATGCTTGTGCCTCAACCAATTTTGACACGTAGTCTACTGCTACCAGAATGTATTGATTTCCGCAAGATGGAGGGAATGGCCTAACAAAGTCAATCCCCCATATGTCGAATATTTCACAGACTTGGATGCTTGTTTGAGGCATTTCGCCACCCTTTGAAAAACTTCATGTCCTTTGACACGAGTCGCATGTGCTTATAAGCTTATGTGCGTCCTTGAAAACAGTTGGCCAAAAGAATTCGGCCTCAAAGACTTTCCTTGCAGTGTAATTGGCTCCATGATGCCCTCCTGTAGGTCCTTCATGACATTGTTGTAGTATCGCATGTGCCTCCTTCCCGTACACACATCGCCGAACTATTTGATCCTTACAAACGCGAAATAGATACGGATCTTCCCAGAAGTAGTGCTTAACGTCTACGAAGAATTTCTTCCTTTGTTTAAATGTTACCCCTTTTACTAGTTCCCCGCTTGCTAGGAAGTTTGCGATGTCTGCAAACCATGGATATTCATCTATGTCTTGTACGTGTAGTATGTACTCGTGAGGGAAACTATCATTTATTGCAACCTTTTGGTTCTCTTGAGTAATTTCAAGTCGAGTTAAATGATCTGTTGCAAAATTCTCTGCTCCTTTCTTATCTTTTATCTCGATATCAAATTCTTGTAGTAGGAGGATCCATCTAATTAACCTTGGTTTTGCATCCTGTTTGTTAAAGAGGTGTCTTAGGGCGGCATGATCGATATAGACGATGGTCTTTGATAGGACGAGATACGAACGGAACTTATCGAATGCAAAAACCACAGCTAGCAGCTCTTTCTCAGTTGTGGTGTAATTTTCTTTAGCATCATTTAAGTTTTACTTGCATAATGAATCGGGTGAAAGTGTTTTTCCTTTCGTTGTCCTAGAGCTGCCCCTATTTCGTAATCACTTCCATCGCACATGAGTTTGAATGGCTTCGTCCAGTCAGGTGCTGTCATGATAGGTGCGTCAACGAGCTTTTTCTTGAGAGTTTCAAAAGCCGTCAAACAGTCGTAAGAAAAGAAGAAAGGTCGCTCTTTCTCCAGCAGCTGTGTTAGCGGTCTAGCTATAGATGAGAAGTCTTTTATGAATCTCTTGTAGAATCCTGCATGACCGAGGAAACTTCGAATTCCCTTAACTGAATTTGGTGGAGGAAGCATTGATATAGTTTCTACCTTTTCTTTGTCAACTTCAATGCCATTCCTTGAAATTTTATGTCCTAATACTATTCCTTCCTTGACCATAAAATGACACTTTTCCCATATTGGTGCTAGATTTGATTCCTCGCATCTTGCTAACATATTTTCCAAATTTTGTAGACAGTGGTCGAAGGAATTCCTAAAAACTGAGAAGTCATCCATGAATACTTCCATTGAGTCTTCTATCATATCATGAAATATAGCGATCATGCATCGCTGGAATGTAGCGGGTGCATTGCATAGCCCAAATGGCATACGCCTATAAGCAAAGGTGCCATATGGACAGGTAAACGTAGTTTTCTCTTGATCTTCGGGGCCGATGGGGATTTGAAAGTACCCTGAGAATCTATCAAGAAAACAATAGAACATTTTCCCGGATAATCGTTCCAACATCTGATTTGTGAAGGGTAGTGGGAAATGGTCTTTTCGAGTAGCGTCATTCAACTTGCGATAGTTGATACACACCCGCCATCCTGTGACTGTGCGAGTTGGTATTAACTCATTTCTCTCATTTGTAATCACCGTTATACCTCCTTTCTTTGGCACCACTTGTACAGGACTGACCCATGTTGAGTCTGAAATGGGGTAGATAACTCCTGCATCTAATAGTTTGATAACTTCATTTTTTACTACCTCTTGCATCTTAGGGTTCAGTCGTCTTTGGTGCTGCACACTGGTCTTGTAATTGTGTTCCATGAGTATCTTGTGTGTGAAAAATGAAGGACTAATCCCCTTAAGATCCATTAGTTTCCATGCGATGGCTTTTTTATGCGTTTTTAACACTTCTAGTAACTTTCCCTTCTCGTCATTTTCCAACCTGGAAGAGATAATAACTGGAAGCTTGGATTCTTTATCTAGGAAGGCATATGACAGGTCGGCGGGGAGCTCCTTAAGCTCAAGTGTAGGTGGTTCTTCAATAGATGATTTTGTCTTTTCGCTTTCGTCTCGGTCTTCCAGTTCCTCAACGCCTATTGTTTCCTCATCATGATTAATGTGTTTTATCATGAATCCTTCACAAACTAAATGTTCCTCTTGTTCCTTAGCTGGCCATTCCTCTTCTTTTCCCAAGACGTCATGTATGTAGTAACCTACTAGGTAATCAAAATCGTTGAATAGAAAAGCAAGATCGGCATGACTGCTTGGCCGCTTCATGGCCTTCTTTAGATCGAATGTTATGCGTTCTTGTTGAATACTCAATGCTAATCTCCCACCCCAAACGTCAATGAGAGCAAGAGCGGTATTGAGGAATGGTCTCTCGAGAATGAGATGACAATGTGTTCCTCCTTTTATGTCAACCACCACAAAATCCACAGGGAAGACGAATTCATTAATTTTTATAAGTGCGTCTTCAGTGATTCCCTTTGGATAGCGAACTGTCCTATTGATTAGGCATAGTGATAATTTTGTGGGTTGAAGTTTCTTGAGATTCATTTGTCAAATATTACACTAGGTAAAATATTTATGCCTATATGTAGATCAGCAATAGTATTACCTTGGATTGAGTCGCTTATAAGACAGGAGATCATGAATTGGTCGGGAGGTTTTCTTCCTCTCATAATAGCCGAGCATTCTTCGTTCAACGCTATTTGTAGCTGCTCTTCCATTTTTTCTCGGTTAGTCAGCATATCCTTAAGAAATTTTGCATGAGCAGGCATCTTATAGAGAAATAGTTTGTAAGGAAGATTTAGCTGAATTTGATTTAATAAAGACTGAAAGCGTTTGAACTGTTTTTCCGATCTTGGTGGTTCTAAGGTTTCTTGTATGATTTTAGCCCTTAATACGTCATCTTCACTTGTATTCTCCGTGTTCCCCATGGGTATCATGGTTATTACCTCTACATTCTGTTCCTGTGATGCTTGATCTACTTCGACACATGGTGGATGATCCAGAATTTCAGAAGGATCTTCATTTGGTTCTGTAGCGTAGAGTTTAATGATTTGACTCTTTATTTCCTCCAAATTATGAAATAATGTGTCTGGTTTCCAAGGATCTGGTTCGTAGGAAGCACAGTCTATGTTTACTGATGGAGGTGGCGAAGGAAGTAAATCCTCAAATGGTGACGGGTGGAGATTTATCTCATGGTCCATGGGGCGCCATACAGAAAGATAACACTCCTCAATGTAGTGTGATCCTCCACATAACTCGCACCATGAATATGAGAAATTGCTGTCAAATTTGAAAAATTCTTCCTCGGTAAAGTTTTCATTGTATGGATCCAAGATTATTTTTGTGAAACTTTTACTTTTAAAAAGGCTAATCCGTTAACTCGATTTTTTCTTGAAATCACCGTGTCCGCGGCAACGGCGCTAAAAACTCGATGTGTCGTTTTTAGTATATAAAAAAATAATAATTATATTTTTAGGATGGTTTTACGAGATCAGGTTTTAAATTTATAAAATGATAATTACTTTAACTTAAAAACACACACAATATGCAAGTGTACCTATCGTAGCGTAATATAGTTTACATAAGAACCAAGTATCGAACCAATGGACACGGTCGAGTTCCAGTACTCAACTTTTTTTATCGTTTAGTCGGATCAATTAGTGAGTGGATTTTATGTGCTTGTGAAGCAGAATAGTAAATGACAGAAAAGTAAATGACGGTAAAGTAAATGACAAAAAAGTAAAAACGTGTGTGATGTGTGTAACAGAAATGTAACGAACAAAATAGTAAATAGCAGAAAAGTAAATATCTCGGAAATAATCAGGTCACGAAGAGTATTGTTTTGGGATTCGAATCTGCTTGGTACATGATAATGTTAAGTTGACTAATCCAGTGATGTGACTACTACAAACTTGTGACCCGGGTCACCGCTAGAGCCTTGTCCTGACGACATTTGATTTGCTAATTAAAATCTTTTAAAAGTGGTAGTGCGTCCCGTTAAGGCGGTGTAACAATGGGACCAAGTATAAAGACGTACCGTTCCCAATATGAGTTCACCAATTCTTGGTTGTATAATAAGTTCGTATAAAGACGTACGACCTTAATAGTGTTGACCAAGCCTTGGCTTATCAATCTCTACTTGTATAAAGACCAAGGTTCAAGAGAAGTTCGATTAAAAAGGTTTTACGATCGTACACTTTAAAATCAAGAGCACTCACAAATATAAAGACGGGTTTAGACAATAATAAAAGCCCACCGAAAAGGTGGTTTTAAGAACGAATGATTAAAGACATAAACACATCACTTGGATTAATACGTTAAACATTAACATGCACCAAACTTCATCTTCACCCTAGCAATACAAAGAGTCTAGCCACGAGTGGCCATACTAACTAGCATAACGCTGCGTTTCATAGGCTCCCCTATTGCGGAACAAGTAGGAAGAGCCCCTCTACTCACTACTACTACACTCTAACTATGAAATAAGCTTTCTTTGGTGTGTTCTTGGGGAGTGTAAGGGATATCTCAATCAAGAACTCTAGCCATCTATTGATAGGCCTCAAAATGAGCAATGCACGGCCATGCATTGGATTGCACGGGCGTGCAAACACCTCGGGAATCAAACAGGGTACAAAGGACAATGTACCGGAGTCTGGGAGAGCAGGAAAGCATTTGCACGGCCGTGCATGGCATTGCATGACCGCGCAATGCCCCACTGCCTCCCAGATTCGTCTTTTAGTTGCTGGTTTGACTTGGTTTGGCCTGGTTTGACTTCTTGGGGGTCAATGATTGGGTTTGGTCCTCCAAAAATTTGATTTCTTCATGTTTTAAGCTGGTTTTTGCTCTGTTTATCTTGGAACACCGAATAACTTGCAATTGTGAAATATTAACGCATTAAGTATTATTTGCAAGGCTTTTAATCAATTAGTACCATAATATGAGGATTAATATACATGCAAAATATGTATAATTTAGAGCATATCAGTTGTCATATTTTGAACTCCACATTATAATTTGGTATGTGTATCTACCTGACTTAGTTCTCAACAAAGGTACGTGTTACTTATTAATTTTCAAGATTTGAAATTTGAATGACTAAGTCATGATTTGTTTGCAACTGGTATTACTACACACTATTTATCAATACCAAACCATATTATTCTAAATTTAAGTTTGGTAAAAACCCAAATAATAATTAAGGATCCGATATCCTGAAATTATATCTAAACCTATTTTTCTAAATATCCCAAGGCTTAACTGCCTAAGGATCCTGATCTTTTAGAACATGTCAAAACATACAAAATGCATATCAATCATGACAGATAGTCAAAAAGATACTTGATTATAACTAAAGTGAAGGAAAGAAAAGTGATATGGGCTTCGTCCAAAACCTGGACCCATCCATCCGGATTCACAAGTTATCAAATTGTTTATCCCGACAACGGGATCCCAAGAACATGAGAAAGGAAATTGTTTTAAGACAGGTAACCAACAAGAACAGTTAAACGACCACAAATTTCAGGTCTCGGGTCTAGGCATCATTACCATCATCGCCCTGATCAACGTGCTTCCCAGCGTCACCAACTCCAACCTCCTCAGCCACCTTGCTAGTTTCCACCGCTTCACCACCAAGCTTACCAAGAGAAAAATGCCAACCCTGAAGATCCCTGGCTGCACGGTCAAAACCTTCAGTGACAGCTTGCTCAACCATATGGATCCTGGATTGGAGAATGGCCATGGCCGCAGACTTCTTGGCATCAGCCACAGTCTGCTGCAATTTCTGCTCATACTGAGCTGAACTCTCCTGCAGCTTGCCCTTTTGGGTCTGAATCTCATTCTCCAAGTATTTGGTCTTGGAGGCTAGGATTTTCTTCAAGTCCTCGACCTTCTCAAGAGCCTCTTCGGCATTCTTCTCTGCTGCAGACAAGTTGGCATGCAGCTTCTCGAGACCCTGCAAGATTCGAACACATGAGTAATTTAGTGATCCTGACATTAACTTAGGGATACCAAAAAGTTACTTACCAGGATCATCAAGCCTTGCAGCTTCTTGGTGGTTTCAGCAGAATCCATACCCTCAAAGAATTCCAGATCCATCACATCCGTTGTCTTCCTCTTTTTGCTTCCTGAGGCCTTAGACTGAAGAACAGGGATACGAGAATTAGTGGTTGCAGGTGTGGAACCCTCCTTCTTGACAACAACAGCCCCAGACAAAAGGCTGTCAAGATCAGACAAAGCAAACTGAGAGCTCGACTTGTGGATTCCTACACAAAGATAAAGCAATTCAGAATCATAACATATGGTGATATAAATACTAATTGTTCTATACATGAAGACATCCTGGATTCAGAATGCTGGGTGTCAAGGCTTGCTTCGTTGCTGGCAGATTCAACGCGAAAGGACCTCTCCGCAACAGGTATTTCTAACAATGCTTCAATTCTTTTTTCTGTGTCACTTCTCGCAGGAACTAGTTCAGCAAACTTAGGGGCTGCACAAAGGTAAAACAAAATCATCAGAAACAGGTTAGAGATATAAAAATTGCAGGGATCCTGGCTATTTCCTACCCTTTTTAACCCATTCAAGCGGCAAAAGTTTCCCAACAGGGATTGAATCCCTCCTTACAAAAAAGAATTTTCCCTTACAGTCAGTATCATTCTGGGTAGCTTTTGGGATTAAATGAGTTCGCCTAGACTTAAGCTGAAGAACGAAGCGAGAAGAGCCATGGGTTCTTAAGTTGTAGACATTTGCTAGTTCAGGGACGCCAATGGTTAGAGAATGAGAACGATTCAACCTCTCCAGAGTTGCTAGAATTCTCCAAACCATGGGCATGATTTGGGAATAGCTCAAGCCAGTAAGGTTAAAGAACTCAGTGATGAGTGGAGGAAATGGATATGACAGACCCAAAGTGAAAGGATAGCTATGAAAACAAACCCAAGTTTCGGAGATCAAATCAATTTTTTTCTAGAATTGAAAGACCTAAATATGGTTTTTTGAGGAAAAATATTGTTTGATTTCAGCAGTTTAATGTCCTGATCAGAGAAATAGCAAAGTTCAAGATCAGAATGGTCAAGGATCCCTTGATCCGTGAAATCTTCTATCATTTCGGCAACGATGGAAGAGGCCGACCAAGTCATTTTCTTACCCATGGTCGTGAAAGATTAAGAAAGAAGAAAGAAATCAGAAATCACAAGAGAGATATTTTTTACTTTCTTCAACCTTGAAGAAGATTGGAATGAAAGAGAAAGAGTCATAATATATTTATTCGGAAATTACAACGGTTAAATCGCCTTGGTATTCGGAAAGGTCCTATCACAGATTAATCATGTTTCACCATTTGAATTTTGAAATTTTACAGATATCAATAAATAATTGTCAGCTGTTAAAATTTAGGGACAATTGTTAGAGTTCATTTTATAGCTATGGATCCTAGATCTTCGGCACACTTCGGTATCCTAACAGGTTTCGGTTTCCTTATTATTTAACCGTTATATCTTTCTTCTATCTTGATTACTACGCAGGTAAAATGTGCGAAGCCAAGCTCAACCCTGAAGAATCGGTTTAGAGGTCAAGGAGAACGTGTAGAAGACGCGTAGAATAGCCTCCAACGGTCGTATTAGAGGACTTAGTCCATTCCGGGATTCTCGGATAGTTAGTTAAGCTATTATCTGTATATATTGAACAACTTGGTCGATTAGGAATCACATTAATACACACCACAACACACTTAGCAATACAATTCACTAGCAACAAGCTCTGTATAGTATATAGACTTAAACTAGGATTCTAAGATTAACTGGAATGCCATAAGATAAGCCATAAGTTGAGATGTTGACATTCATTATGAAGCATAATGGGTAATACCTAGAAACATTTTTGGCCAAACGTTTTTAATTTATGGATTTTTGGAGTAAAATCGGTTATACGGATTTTGATGTCATACATCTGTGTGTAGGTACTAAGATGGCCGGTAGAGGACAAGGACGAGGTTGAAGTAGGAGGCAATGACCTACTACAAGATCCCGTACTCATGAGAATACTGACACAACTACAAATACTGACATGAATACGAACACCAATCTAGAAACTGAACCCCATACAGCAGAAGTGCTTATGACAGAAGCAAAATTTCACGAAGCAGTTGGATCCGAGGTCACAAAGGTGTTTCAAACAACATTACTCGGCATCCTCGACGAGGCCCTCCAAAGGAGAATGATTTTAGCCAATTAAGGGCCCGGTAATAGGAATGAAGGAACCAATGGTACAAATGCACGAGTAGAAAACACAATATATACTGCCATTATAGGAACTGATAATGGTACAACTCGAACCCATAGGACTGTTGGGATGGCAAACCATAGTATGAGAATGAGGAATAATAACAAAGAAGGATGTACCTACAAAACATTCAATGAGTCCACCCAAAGCCTTTCAATGGAAAAAAGGATGCCATTGAAGTAATGCAATGGATAACTTCTATAGCCGTAATTAAAATGAGCGAGTGTAGAACTGATCAGGCAGTAAATTTGTTGTACCCTCATTCGAAGAAGAAGCTCTGGAATGGTGGGAGTCAGTCAAGCAAACCAAAGGAGAGGAATGTGTTGATAGGATAAAGTGGGGAGATCTTAAGGCTTTAGTAATCAAGAAATATTGCCCGCATAATGCTATGGATAAGATTGAGACAGAATTCCTTCGTATAGAAGCTGGGAAGCTTACCCACCAGGAATACACCACTAAATTTAATGAGATGGCTAGGTTAGTACTACACCTAGTAACCACAGAGTCTCGAGGAATTAAATGTTACGTGCAAGGGCTACCCCCAAGATCCACATGTTAGTAAAAACCACCACACCACAAACAATAGATGCAACTGTTGAACTGAGTGCTATGATGTATGATGAAGTGGCAAATCAAGAATGACAAAAGATGTCAACAAAGAGAAAACAAGAAGAGGTGATATATGAAGAGAAGTCAGAATGTAGCATGTGTAATCAAACATGACATGTATCAAGATACTGCCCCAACATTAGATGCTACAACTGCAAGGAAATAGGACATTTCTAGAGCGATTGTCCTAACATCATACCAGATAAATAGGTAAGTATTACACGGGAGATCGAGAGAGTTATTAATATTAAATTAATATAAGTTCTAGTCAGGATACTAAGCAAGCTTAATTAAGAAAGTGGAAAAGATATTTACAATAGAAATAAGTATATTAGTTTTGCAGGATAACATTCCAAAAATTCGAGGTCGAAATTCTTTAAGGAGGGAAGATTTGTAACACGCCCAATTTTCAAACCATAAAACTTCAAAGGGATGGTAAGACACCAAACAATAAGTTAGATCAAGTGTCGGTTAAGATACGCTACTCTTGAACGTAACCAGGCGCCAAACAAAAACACGGTGCGATCGAAAATAGCCCAGAACTTTCTGTAGGTATATCTCGAACTAGGAAATGAGTTACCTCGATGATAGGAATCTGAAAATCGATATATAACAGAAGCCATAATATATGAAAGCTTCTTGAATTATTGTCAATGCGTCATATAAAAGTTTAGCTTGTGCAATTCCTGTGGTGGGGTTGATCATGATTGTAATTCATGTGGATGACTAAGCCTCCAGTTTGGGGGTTGTCTACTGTTTAGTTTCGACAGTAGACTACTGTTTCAGTTATAAGGTAGTATGGTCGGTGTATCATCTATTTCAGTTACAGGGCAGATAATGGTATTACATATACTTGGTATCTAGCTTTGACATGCGATTATTCAAGATGATTGTTAATACTGGATTTGGAAAGTATGTTTGTTCATAAACTCACCAACATTACCCTTCTTGTTTTGGGAGCGTTTAAAAGAGTTGTCCAAAAACCAGGAACATCCCACTATCCCATTTCCTTTTCCTAACATGGGCGACGCTGACCCACCAGCGAGGCGTACCATACACCAGAGAGCCAGTGATGGGGTCCTCGGGGCGATATCTTCGATCACCCGCCCCGCTATCCATAATGCCAATACTTGGCAGGTCCTATTACATGTCATGTGTATGATCACTCATTCTACTCTGTACCATGGCCTCGAGGATGAGGATGTACCAGGATATATGTCCCGCTTCGTGCGCATATGTGATACCTTTAATATCATGGGTGTATCTAAGGACGCAATCTACCCGCTTCTCTTTCCATTCTCGCTCTTTAGGCGTGATTCCACTTGGCTTGACACCCTCCCCGATAATTCTATCACCACATGGGAGGACTTGCAAGCCAAGTTTCTTAAAAAGTACTATCCACCTTCTAGGCCGCTCGCCTTAGGGACCAAATCCATTCGTTCCGGATGGACCCTGACGAGCCTTATCACATGGCCTGGGAGCGGTTCAATGCGCTGTTGAGCCGATGTCCCTAGCATGGTCTTTCTAACTAGGCGATTGTGAAGAAGTCCTATAATGGCCTCACCTTCGAGAAGCAGCAAATGTTTGACACAACCGCGGGACGCTATATCATGGATAAACTGGAGCCATCTGAGTGTGAAGAGATGTTCGAGAGCTTTGCTCTGGAGGAACAACAACGGCCATCTACTAGGACTTTCATACCTAGTGCTAGGGCACCAGCCTCTTCTCCTAGATGTGTGCGTCAGGTCAACCCTGATACTAGCGTGGCTGCTACACTCGCAGAGATGGTGAATGAGATTAAGGAGCTAAAGCTAAGTGATTAATAGTGTGAGATGTGCAGAGGAGGCCAAGGCACGAGGAACTGCCCCGTCAGTCAGCAAGAGCAGGTGCACTTTGCGGGCAACCAGAACCAAGGGTACAATAACTATAAAAATTCTTTTGGCTCGTGATGGAGAACTAGAAACAACCCGCCTGGGTTTAATGCCCGCTCTAACCAGTATGGAGGAGGTGAAGCAGTAGCGAGTTCTAGGAGCAATGCTAGGGATAAGAAGATAGAAGAGATGCTCGTGTGGAGTACAAGTCAAATACCGAGAAAACGAGCACAAGAGTGAAGCATGGAGGAAAAAGTGAAAAATGGTGAAAATCAGTCCCTCGCGGTACGCGAGGGAGGACTGAAAATATCTCGCGGTATGCGAGGAAAGTTAAAATCGGGCCCTACTAATTTGTGCCTCGCGGTACGCGAGGGGCTGGCCATAATCTCTCACAGTACGCGAGAGGCCCTAAAATCTGCAAAAGCCCCAGCTTCGAATTAAATAGAATTTGAAGGCTATTGTGAGAGGAGTTCGATTGTTTTGACGTCAAGAGAGGTGCAAAGGGCGGTTTTGGGGGTTGGAAGAGAAATCAAGTGCAAAGATTGAAGCTTTGGATCCGGGTTTGTTATTTTTAGCTTATTCGGTTTTCAAGATTCCATCTTTTGTGTTTGATTGCTGTGATTAAAACCATTACTATGTCTATTACTTCTATTTTGAATGATTTAAGCATGTGTGTTGGCTAGATCTATGATACTGCCTAGGTTTATGATGAATATTTGGTAAAGTCTTGATTTTTTATCGGGTTTTGGTTATTTTGGATGGATTAATGATTTTGTAGCAATCTCATGTTAATGATCATGATGTTTCATCATATTTAGATCTGATGTATGATTGATTATAAGTTTCGTATGTTAATTGTGGATATCTTCCAGTTTGAATAGCATATCTTGATCATATACTTTAGGTTTGTGGTTGCTTGTATGGTTTGCTAGACGTAGTATCCCATAGGAGCTGTGATTGAGAGTCATTAGATATGAGTGTGTGTCTTATCTCAATACCCAAGAAGTGAGAGATAATCGGTTAGTCCTCGTCATTAGGTTCCAAATGTGAATTGTCTGAGAGGAAATTCCCTTAGGTGTCTAGTGATTGTTGCTATTCCGAGTCATAGTTTTTGTCCTGAGATTACCCCGTGCATCTTCGATGTATTGTGGACAGTGAGACTGAAAGGTGATCTGTCTTTTGGGTACATTATCATTGTTGGAGAGACTGAAAGGTAATCCGACTAGTTGGTGAGTTTAGTACTTCTTTAGAGTTTCTTAGTTGGTGACACCTTGAGAGTAATTAGGGATCCACTAGGTTGTCTAGAGTTGTTATCCTTAGATACCAAGATCCATCATTGTTTCCATACCCGATAGAAGTTAGCTTTGCAAGTAGGATTCCGACCTAGGTGGTATTCTTCTCATTCCTGTTATTTCCCAGAGTTCTTTGTCTGGATAGTTATTGTCGATCGTTAGTTCTGCATTTCTAGTTTAATCAGTAGTGTAGAAAACCCCCAACCAAATCATCTTTAGTCCAAGTCAGAGTCTAGTTTAGCTATAGTAGTGTCTCTAGGGTTCGATATTCCGGTTTACCATTAAACTGTGCTACACTCGATTGGTACACTTGTCTGTTAGTGCGGTTTAGTTCATAGGTACTCCATTTTTTACTTACGAGTCTAGGTTAGGTTTATTTGTTAGTTTTTATAGACCGTCTGGGCGACATCAAGTTTTTGGCGCCGTTGCCGGGTACACTTGGCAATAGCAACATTAGCTTTGACTAGTTCTTTTTTGTGATTTTTGTTTTCTTTTGTTTCTTTTATCTGAGTGTCTAACATAGGATCGAGTCTTTATGTTTTTGAGTCTTTTTTATTTTTCTTTGTGTCTTTCAATTTATGCACCACTCTCGTTCAGGGGATCACCACTGTATTCTGCTTCTTTAGAGCCTGAACGAGAGCTTCACGAGCGCACCCGTGACTTCCGGGAGCGTTTGAAAGAGTTGTCCAAAAACCAGGAACGTCCCACTATCCCATTTCCTTTTCCTAACATGGGCGACACTGACCCACCAGCGAGGCGTACCATACACCAGAGAGCCAGTGATGGGGTCCTCGGGGCGATATCTTCGATCACCCGCCCCTTTATCCCTAATGCCAATACTTGGCAGGTCCCATCACATGTCATGTGTACGATCACTCATTCTACTCTGTACCATGGCCTCAAGGATGTGGATGTACCAGGACATATGTCCCGCTTCGTGCGCATATGTGATATCTTTAATATCATGGGTGTATCTAAGGACGCAATCTACCTGCTTCTCTTTCCATTCTCGCTCTTTAGGCGTGATTCCACTTGGCTTGACACCCTCCCCGATAATTCTATCACCACATGGGAGGACTTGCAAGCCAAGTTTCTTAAAAAGTACTATCCACCTTCTAGGCCGCTCGCCTTAGGGACCAAATCCATTCGTTCCGGATGGACCCTGACGAGCCTTATCACATGGCCTGGGAGCGGTTCAATGCGCTGTTGAGCCGATGTCCCCAGCATGGTCTTTCTAACTAGGCGATTGTGAAGAAGTCCTATAATGGCCTCACCTTCGAGAAGCAGCAAATGTTTGACACAACCGCGGGAGGCTATATCATGGATAAACTGGAGCCATCTGAGTGTGAAGAGATGTTCGAGAGCTTTGCTCTGGAGGAACAACAACGGCCATCTACTAGGACTTTCATACCTAGTGCTAGGGCACCAGCCTCTTCTTCTAGATGTGTGCGTCAGGTCAACCCTGATACTAGCGTGGCTGCTACACTCGCAGAGACGGTGAATGAGATTAAGGAGCTAAAGCTAAGTGCTTAACAGTGTGAGATGTGCAGAGGAGGCCAAGGCACGAGGAACTGCCCCGTCAGTCAGCAAGAGCAGGTGCACTTTATGGGCAACCAGAACCAAGGGTACAATAACTATAAAAATTCTTTTGGCTCGTGATGGAGAACTAGAAACAACCCGCCTGGGTTTAATGCCCGCTCTAACCAGTATGGAGGAGGTGAAGCAGTAGCGAGTTCTAGGAGCAATGCTAGGGATAAGAAGATAGAAGAGATGCTAGATAACTAGACTCAGATGCTCGCTCATTTAGTGCAGAATGATAACGGGACTCAGCAGCGATTGGATGCTCATGATACCTTACTGAAGAATCAGCAATCGGCATTCATGGATCTATAGCGCACGATAGTGGACATCGCTAAGAGTTTGAAGGAGAAGCAGGGAGAAGCATCTGCGGCTTATAAGAGTTTTAATGCTTCGGTGATGGCCGTGTCGACTACGAGTCGAAGAATAGAGGCGAAGGAAGAAGTAGTGGAGACTGTTATTGATACATTGATTCCTACTATAGAGGAAGTCTCCCATAGCACTTTTCTTCACATTCTGTCACAGGAATAAGTGAGGAAGATAGATTGGAGAGCCCACTTTGCTGAGATCGAGGCTAGAATGGTAGAGGAGCCACCAGAAGAAGAGGAAGACTCGGTGGACGAGGAGACAGTGGTTGAGAAGCCTGTCGAGAAGGCAGAGGAGAAGAAGTGGGGGGTGGAGATGAAGACCCCCGAGATTGACCTTAGCCGTGTTCTCTACCCAGCGCGCTTGCTGCCACATAATTATGCTAGGAAATACGATAACTTCCTTAACATGCTCAAACAACTTAAGGTCAATCTCGAGTTTATAGAGGTCCTCCAGCATATGCCTAAGTATGGCAAGTTCTTAAAAGATCTTCTTTCCAACAAGAAGAAACTAGAGGAGGTCTCTAAAGTCTCACTAAGTGAGCGATGTTCTGCGGTGGTTCAGAACAAACTGCTAGAGAAACTGGTAGATCCGGGTTACTTCACGATTCCGTGTCTGCTTGGCGGTTTGCCCTTGACCCACGCGTTGGCCGACCTAGGTGCTAACATCAATCTGATGCCATGTTCCATATATAAGCAGCTGGACCTAGGAGAACCGAAGCCGACGTGCATGAGCATATCCTTGGCTGACCTTTCAGTCAAGTATCCACGGGGAATTGTGGAAAACCTGTGTAGATGCATGATATGTCCCTAATCCCTTGTAGTATGTATTTCATCTATGTTTAATGTAACTATTTGATATATTAATGAAATTGCATGTTTATCCTTAATGTTTACTCATATATAACGACTGTGTATTAAACGATCTGATAAATATCGATAACGTTGATCAATCGTGCTAATGAAAGGCCCATTCGTACGAATGGATCATGAGAATGATCCATTCGCGCGAATAGATCATGAGAATGATTCATTCGCTAGAATAAGTCATGAGAATGATTCATTTGTACGAATGAACCATTCTGATGATTCATTCTTACGAATGAACCATTCTACTGATTCATTCGCACGAATGAGTCCATTCACATGGCTCATTCGTACGAATGGCCTCTGCACTATATATATAACTTTCACTTCATGAGCACAAAAAAGAGAGCAGAGACTAACCAGAGCAGAACCAGACTAAGCAAAAGAACACACACAAACTCTTTGTACCGGCATTGTCGAATCTCTATCCGTTGAGAGTTTCCAGGTCTTGTATCCAACTTCTCTACACCAAAGCGTCGATAGAAACCTTCGTTTCGACATCTAATCCGCTAGTTTCTCACGACCCGATCCGTTTCATAGATTGGATTGCCAATCAAATCGGATTCCGCACGATTTGGTTCGGGTAATGTGTTGAATCATTGGATCAAGGTAGATCCCGATCCAACAAAGTGGTATCACAGCCATTGTGCTCTAGATTCAACATAGAAAATCTAATCTTGCTTTTTCTATCTTCTTGAATGTTATAAAGATCACTTGATCGCTGTTTAGCCACGTTTAAAACTTGTGATTATTGCTTCTGAGTGATCTGATCATTTCAGTTTCCAGATCTAATAAAAGGCTCAATCATTGGTGCTTTTTGGTGCAAAAAAGTCAAACAGCTCTCTGTCGTACGAATGGCTACTATGATGAACTTCATTCGCACGAATGGCTCCTACCATTCGCACGAATAGATCAAGTCTCCTGCTCATTCGTTCAAGCTTCCAATCGCACGAATAGAAAATTCCATTCGCACGAATAGAAAATTTCATTCGCACGAATAGAAAATTCCATTCGCACGAATAGACCCATTCGCACAAATCTCTTCTGAATTTTTTTTTAGTGTCGAAAAACTTTTTTTTTACCATGTCGGACTTAGCCTTTGTTGCCAGTCAGAACAGCAAAATCCAAAACTTGTTATTAATCGATAATGAAGCTGGAAATGCTAACAAGGCTCCAAAACTCATGACAATGGACGAATATCATCACTGGAAAAACAGGTTTGAGATACACATTAATGGAGTTGATACAAACTTATGGATGATGTTAGATAATGGATATCAGAAAATGTTGAGTGAGGATGGAACTCCTGTTTTGCCTTCCCTTTTAAGCGAACAACAAAGAAAAGATTATGACTTAGAAAAGAAGGCATATGCTATCCTATCTCAGGCCATATCAAGAGAAATATTTCATCAATTCAGGCAGTTTACATCTTCAAAATCTCTGTGGGATGCCTTAGAACAACGTCACGAAGGAAATGCTTCGTTGGAAGCTTTCAATGCTAAGGCCATTAAGAAGGAATTTGATAATTTCATGTATATTGGGAATGAGTCCTTAGATGATCTAATTGAGAGATTCTATCACTTGATGAGTGAATTGCATGCCCATGAGATCAAAACAACGAAAGAAGAAAAGGTTCAATGCATGGCAGATGCGCTACCACCAAAATGGGATTCATTCTTGATGGTTCTCAAACAGAACAATACTCTTGGAACCATTGACATCAATGAATTTCTTCAGAATTTGAGAGAACAAGAGGTGTTGAATAAGTGGAAGCTAAAGAGAGGCGTACAAGCTCAGGATCCTTCATTGTACTATTCTACATCAACTCAACAAAATGTTCCTTTGCAGACTGCGTTTGTATCAAACATGTCAAATGTTTCAGCCAGCCAGTCTTCAACAGCTCATGCTTCAGTTTCATCAAGCTCGGTTCCAAAGCAGGGAAATACTGCTAGTACTCCTCCACCAAGCCCCATTAAATTGCAAACAGATAACTTCGACAAGGTTACTATCGAAGTGGCCAAGGAACACATGGCACTGTTGTCTACCGTTATCAATTCATATGACAGTCTTGTTGCTGGACAGGTTGGAAACAGTCATCTAACAGCAGAAGACTATGCTCAGATTGATAAGGATGAAATGGATCGAATTATTATAATGTGGGCTCTTGCAAGTGCAGTCAGAAGAGCGAGAGATTATGTAAAAAGGACAGGAAAAACTCTCGAAGGGAACAAAGACACTACTTATGGTTTTGATCTGTCTGCTGTTGTTTGTTTTAACTGTGGTGAGAAAGGGCATTTTGCTAGGCAATGTGAAAAGCCTAAACAGACTGGAAACCGCAACCCTTTCAACAACCGTCAAAGCCAACCGAAGCCACAAACTCAAAATACAGAAACAAACCTTGTTCCAGTTACTCTTGCACAAGATAAGGGCACTTCAAGTGGAACAAAAGCTATGGTTGTTTAAACAGATGAACTGTTGATTGGTCTTTTAAATTTGGAGCTGATGGCAGTTCAGGGGATAGAGCTTACATGGAAAAGGCTGTAGAAATCAATGAAGAATCAGATTCTGATGCTGATAGAGAGATTGCTTCAGAAAGTTCATCAGCTGAAGACGCACATCTTCAAACAGTTCTGGCTTCACAGCTGAGAATGAAGAAAAATCATCTGTCGTCTCTTCAAGTCAATCGACAGCTGATGTGGATGATAACAATTCCTCTTCTGAATCTACCTGTAGCTGTGCTTTTATGGTAAAAACATCCACAGGCATTCAGGTAAATTCTGACATTTTTGAAAGTGAGTCTGAATCTCAACCGTGTTTAATTTGTGATGAACTTGAAAAGAAAGTTGAGGCACTTAAAAGTCACAACACAGACTTAATTACTGATTTAACTGGTTGTCTTGAAGCAAACCGTGTTTTAAAGGGAAACGAACTTGCCTTCAAAAACAAAATTGATCTTTTAAACAGGCAAGTTCATGAATTAGAAATCTGTGTTCTCAACAAACAAAATGCCATCACCTTTTATTTAAACACGATTGATGAAACAAAGAAAAAGCTGGCGCTTGTCGAATGTGATTATGAAACTTTAAATCAAAAGCTGAAAAGTTATTCAAATGCTTCTTACATTCTTGATTACATGGTTTCACAACGTCCAGGAAAGAAAAATGATGGGATGGAGTATAACAATTGTTCTCCACCTGTGTTGAATACTATGGTAAACACACCGGATGATAACCCAATCACTGACTTTAAGGTCAAAACGCCACTTGTCGTTGATCCAACCGAAAACAAAATTTCTCAACCAAAGGTTAACGATAATGGTGCTTCGACCTCGGAGTCCCAGTGTGTTGATGGAATGGTAGAAGAGTGGGATGAAGACGACGATGAGTGCCCTACTCGTGGTTTGGGACACAAAAACTCGTCTGCTCCACAGAATGACATCATTGGTATTTCAAAATCTGCTTCTAAAAATGTTTTTAAAATTAAACAAACCAATTGCCGTCCATCTTATCCCACTACTTCTGATCAGAAGAGTCAAGTAACCAAAGCCTCAATCAAAAAGGTTAATTTTGTTAAAGCTGGAGAGTCTGTTCAATCAAATAAGTCACTCTCTTCAGCTGAACTAAAAGAAGCTAAGGCTGGTGGTTCAAAAACTCACCAAAGTGAAAATCAATACAGATCTCCGAGGTTGGTTGAGCGGAGATACTGTTTTGAGTGCGGTACACAAGGACACGTTGTTGTCAACTGTCCTTATCTTCAGAAGCCAAGTAAAAGAGTTAACCATTTTCCAGAAAATAAACAAAAGTTTTTAAAGTCAAAATCTAACTCTTTTACCCAACAACAAGTGCATCAAAAGAAAGTTAAACAAAAGATGCATGACTTGTTGGTCTCTGATTCGAGTTCCACACCTGTACAAATCGTTAAGCAATCCACTGTTTACCACAAACAGTCGTTGCACAAACAACATGTGTGGAAAGCAAAATCAGATGATGCTTCTGACGACTGTACTTCAAAGTCAAATGGTTGTTCCAAAAGTCCACAAGGACAGTGGATGGATTGTACTGTTGTAGATGAGACTGGGAAACCCAAGACCGTAAAGGCTTGGGTTCCTAACCTAAACTAATTACTTTCCTTCTTGTGCAGGTTGTCCTTTATAATCCTATTAGCAATAATTGGATTATTGATAGTGGGGCATCCAGGCACATGACTGGGAACTTAGCTCTCCTTTTCGACGTCAGAAATATCAAAGGGGGCTATGTTTCATTTGCAGGCGATAAAGGTGGTTTTATCTCAGCTCAGGGAACACTGTCTAATGGAGCTGTCAGCTTTGAGAATGTCAACTTTGTCAAACAGTTGGATAACAACTTGCTTTCTGTTTCTCAAATCTGTGATAAGGAGTTCAAGGTTCTTTTTGATGACAAGCATTGTTATATCTTGAAAAAGGAGTTTATGATTCCAGAAGACATGGTGATTATGTCTGCTCCAAGAGTGAATGATCTTTATATTCTTGACATGTCACAAGCATCATCCTCAGTGTCCACAGCATCATGTTTTGTTACAAAAGCCACTGAGAAGGATTCTATTTTATGGCACAAAAGAATGGGACATCTCAGTCTCAGAAAAATGAATCATTTGGTGCACAAAAATCTTGTTGAAGGAGTCACTGTGAAAAGTTTTCATCTTCCTGACTTGTGTGTTTCTTGCAAGAAAGGCAAACAAACCAAGAAATCTTATAAACCTAAATCTCAACATTCCATCACTATACCACTAGAGCTCTTACACATGGACTTGTTTGGTCCTATCAACCAGAAGAGCATTGCTGGAGACTTATATTGTTTGGTTGTGACGAATGAGTATTCGAGATATTCTTGGGTGATGTTCTTGAAAGAAAAATCTGAGACTTTTGAATATGTGGAGATTCTGATTACCAAATTGGAGTCTCTGTATAAGTTAAAGGTTAGGAGGATCCGTTCGGACAATGGTACTGAATTTAAAAATCACCTTATGAAAACTTTCTGTCAAAAACTTGGTATTCACCATGAATTCAGTGCCCCATATGTTCCACAAATGAACGGTGTTGCTGAGAGGAAGAATCGGACCTTGATAGAAGCGGCAAGGACTATGCTCGCTGACTCAAACTTACCCATGCAGTTCTGGAATGAAGCTATTGCTAAAGCGTGTTACACGCTCAACCGGGTTCTAGTTGTCAAGCGTCACGATAAAACTTGCTTTGAATTGTTGCATCGACGGAAACCGAACTTACAGTATCTTGAACCGTTCGGCGCTCCATGTACCATGTTAAAAAAAGATGCTCATGGCAAGTTTAACGAGAAAGTAGAGGAAGGTTACTTCTTAGGATACAGCACTCCCAATAAAAGAGTTTACAACAAAGCTTCTGGGAATGTAGAAGAATGGTACCTTTGTTGATGTTCAAAAGTATAACTCTCCTGCTGCTGGAAAAGGTCTTCCTTGGATGTTTGATTATGAAGAACTTTTTGCCTCGTTTAATCTTCCTCCAGAATGTTCAGATGAGGAGGTTGCTGTTCAAATGATGTATGATGCTCAAAATGCACCTGATGAACATGTGCAACCTACTCCCTCATCATCTGACATTCCTGAGTCCTCCAAAAACACACAAGTCACACATGATGATGACTCTTCTTCTTCTTCAGAGTATGAGGGTTCTCGACAAGAAATAGACCAGCTGATTGAAGATCCTTCCCATGATGTTGTACAATTAAGTGATGATGTTTCACATTCTGTAGCAATTGAACATAGTATCACAAACCTTGATCAAACTGTTGAGGTTTCTGCTCATCCTGTGGGTAGGATTGATAGAATTCATCCTCAACAGAACATTATTGGTGATCCCACATCTGGTGTCAAAACTAGGGGTCAGATCAACTCTGGAATCTACTCAGAAATCATGGAATCTGGTGTGGTCAACGATTGTGCGCATTCATGTTTCGTCTCGCAAATCGAACCACGGTCTATAACAGATGCTTTAAAAGAAGAATCTTGGGTAAATGCAATGCAGGAAGAACTACTCCAATTTCAGAAGCTCGGAGTTTGGAAGTTAGCTAATTTACCAAAAGGAGCTAAGAAGATTGGTACTCGATGGGTTCTTCGTTGCAAAAGGGATGATCAAGGAATAGTCATAAGAAATAAGGCTCGTTTGGTCGTTCAGGGATTTAGGCAAATTGAAGGTATAGATTACAATGAAGTGTTTGCACCGGTTGCTCGTCTGGAAGCAATTTGAATTTTTCTTGCTTATGCATCCTACAAAAGGTTCAAAGTCTATCAAATGGATGTAAAGAGTGCATTCCTTCATGGAGAAATCAGTGAAGTCGTATACGTCAGTCAACCTCCCGGGTTTGAAGATCCTATGCCTCGTGACCGTGTCTACAAATTGGACAAGGCACTGTACGGATTGCACCAAGCTCCGCGAGCGTGGTACGAGACACTTTCCACTCATCTTCTGAACAATGGATTTAGAAGAGGTGTCATCGACTGCACGTTGTTTATTTGGTAAAAGGGTGGAGAACTTTTAATGGTACAGGTATACGTGGATGACATTATTTTCGGATCGACGAATGATGTTCTGTGCAAAGAATTTGAAAAAGTTATGCAGGACAAGTTCGAGATGAGTTCCATGGGAGATATGAAGTTCTTTCTAGGGCTACAAGTAGATCAATCTGAGACAGGGATTTTCCTTCATCAAACCAATTATGTTGGAGACATACTGAGTCGATTCAGTATGACTGATGCCAAACCTACTGGTACTCCATTGGCGATCAATCACGGGATTTCGCCTGATGACAAGGGGGAGTATATTGATGCTACTCTCTATCGAGCCATGATCGGATCTCTCATGTATCTCACGGCATCTCGACCAGACATCATGTTCGCCACGTGTCTATGTGCCCGATATCAGTCAAAACCAAAAGTCTCCCACTTAATTGCTGTCAAAAGGATTTTTCGTTATCTGAAGGGTACTCCTGATCTTGGATTATGGTACTCTAATGATGATAACTTTGAGCTTACTGCATATAGTTATTCTGATTATGGTGGTTGCAAAACAGACTTCAAGTCTACTTCTGCAGGGTGTCAGTTCTTTGGAAACCGTCTCGTGACATGGCAATGCAAAAAGCAGACTTCAGTGGCTACATCTACATGTGAAGCTGAATACATCGCTGCTGCCAGTTGTTGTTCTCAGATTATCTGGATTCAACAGCAACTTCGGGACTACGGTTTGCAATTCTCTAACACTCCTATTTATGTAGATAATTCTGCTGCCATAGCTATCACTAAGAATCCGGTTCAGCATTCAAAAACCAAACACATCGGTATAAAATATCACTTCATTCGTGACTGTTTTGAAAAGAAACTTATTAATATGGTTCAAATTAACACTGATTTCCAAAAGGCCGACCTTTATACAAAATCCTTTGACAAATCAAGATTTTTATTCTTGTTAGAGGTAAACGGCATGAAAAAGAAGGATGACGTTGTTCCGGACCGAGAGTCGAGTCAATAATCATTTTTATCAATTACGTTCCTGTATATATTTTCTTTCTTGCGTTTATTAAAAATCTCAAAAACTCAAAAAGATTTTTCATTTTAAAATTTTAGGAGGAGAAAATGTCAGTAAGAAAATGATCTCTCGCTGAGAAAAATGATAGTACACAGACGCTAGTTATCTGAGACTCCAAAAAGATTTCTATATTGTGTACAGTTATTTGTGTACAGTTTGTTTAAAAAAAAAAATTTCAAAAAGATTTTCCATTTTTGTACAGACTAAAACCCAAAAACATTTGAAAAACACAAAAATGAGAAATCGTATCCAACCTTTGGGAAGTAATGGCACACTAACCATATGTATGAAGCACATTGCATTTAATGTCATAGTGAATAGTCACACTAAGTCGACATGTGATGCATTGATAGGCTTATCTTACTGAATCTCGACCATTGATGATCAATCTATACCATATTAGATATTGTCTTGTGAGTCACATAATGGTGAAAAGATTGACGAAAATCAACACTAGAAACTGAAGGTGTTTCTCATTCTGTGCACACCAGTTATCATCGGTTTAATAAGATATCAGAAAGTAGTTATAAAATTAAAAATTAGATTCCGAAGTCGTATACGTGCCATATTGCCTTGTAAATACATGGCTGAAATCGTCCATGCGATTAAGAATAAAATAAAAGTATGAATCCGATTCCGTATATGTGCCATATTACCGGGTTGCAGCCTGGTTGAAGCCATCCATGGGATAGGATGAACACAAACACCGTTAGCTGCATACGTGCCATATTGCCTTGTAAATACCTGGCTGAAGCCGTCCATGAGCTGATGGCTGTCACTGTGAATACTAAAAAAAAATTAAAAAAAATAAAATATATATATATATATATATATATATAAATTTGTGTAGTAAAGAAGTAACAGGGAATAACTGAGATCTCATGAACTTATGATGGCTGGTTAAGTAAGTTGTGCTGATTTGAAAAATTAACATGTTTTGAAAAGTAATTCAAGTCAATTCTTAACTAGTGTGGGACACACAGACAATGGACTCAATCCTTCAAGATCATCTTGTAAGTGTTGAGAAGAGGTCTGCATAGGTTTAAGATGGACAAACATATCAATGATCGCATTTTGACTAAGTGTACTTAAAGCTCAGATAATTTGCAATGTTGCTGATTGCTATGAGCTTAGTACTGATCCCACGTTCGGATCTTTCTCACAAAAAGATGTGTAAATACCATTGTATAGTTGTATCTACAAAATTCAAAATGTCTCAGATCATTAGTCATTAAGTCTGTATGATTTCTCATAAGGATCATTCTTACTAAGACATGCGTGTATATATCTTGTTGATATTATTTTCAGCATTACATATTCAAAAAACCAAAAAGATTTTACTTTTCCTGAATTTTAGATTATCTGATAAGACTCGAACGACTGTCAGAAAATCAAAATTTGAAAACCGCTTGACTTCCTGATTGATCAAATCGTTCCTTTACTTCATAAACTATTCCAAAACTTCATAATTGAAATTACTTCATAATTAAATTTTTGTTAAAACCAATGTGGTCTGATACCCCATTTAACTTGAAAAGTTTAATTTGCATAAGGGGATTGTCCCATTCGTACGAATGGATGAGCAAAATGGCTCACTCGTACGAATGGATGATGAGAATAGGTCATTCACACGAATGGACTGACCAGAATGGTCCATTCGTACGAATGAAGGTTCATTAGTATGAATGAACATCCATCCGTACGAATGAAGGGTTCTTTAGTACGAATGCATACCCATTCGTACTACTGAAGGACACACGCATACGAATGGATGGCCATTCGTACGAATGAACCAGGCCATCCTATAAATAGGCCATTCATTCGCATGTGCAGAATCATTCGCACAAAACAGAAAGCATTCGCACGTCTGTTTCATCAAAATATGAATTTGAACAAAACTCTGTCAAATCTGTAATCTAATCATTCGATTTCTTTTTACAGGTATAACCCCACAAGTATTCATCGATTGTATACCGATTCGTGGATGTTCGATTAGATTTAGGGTTCAAAACCGAAAAACAAACTAAAAACGTAAAAAACTGACTTAATAAACCAATTAAAATGCTAAATATTGGTTGAAAACCATAGTCGAGTGTGTTGGTGTCTTTTTCGGCAAATATTTTCAAGTGTTGGTTGATTTTTGGACAAGTTGGATCGCGACCCGTCTGTCACACGAATGGACATACTCTTCATGTTCATTCGTACGAATGAACCCTCATTCACACGAATGAACGCTCATTCACACGAATGAACACTCATTCGCACGAATGAATAGGCAGAATGATTCATTCGTACCAAGGGAAAAATGGTCCAAAAGTTCATATTTCCAAAATCTTGCATGTATTGATCTGAGGTGCTTCATGTTTTTGTGTTTGCAAACTGATCGTTATGGCGCACAGAGCTCCAGTTGTTCTTAAGGCTTCCATAAAAAGCAACATATGTGCGTACATGATTCCGACATCAAAGAATGCACGTCCATTTGTCGGCATGATCGAGTTTCTATCCAGATCTAGGATTGCTCATGCTATATCCCATCTCCGCACTCCATATACGTCGCACCAAAGGGAGTTCTGGGCCTCCGTCGAGATTGACTGTGAGGTATCTCCACCGGTCATACGAGGGAAGATCGCAGGTCAAGATGTGGTTGTATCGGCAGCTCACATTCGCCGATTGTGTCAATTTGGTGATCATCCTGAAGATCCAGTGACACTGGATAAATATCTGGTCCGAGGATGCTTCATGAGGATAAAGTACGACGGGAATGTCACCGAGGGAGTTTTAAACAAAGCGAACCTCTGTCCGCAGTACAAGTATCTAGGACATGTTCTTCTGCATTGCCTCGGTTCCCGTCGTGGCGGATTTGATGATATGCGCGAAACAATACAGAGCGCATTCGTTGCACTGGTGTTGAACATTCCGTTCAACTTTTCCGAGATGGTGTTCACGCACCTTAAGGAAAACATCTATCTTAAAGGGGACAATGCGTATCTTATGTACCCCAGATTCTTACAAATGATAATAGATGACCAACTTCCTCTTCTACCAAGGTCAGACTTTGACATAATCAAGTTAGAACACATGACAGACGTCACTCTAAACAGGGTACAGACCTACAGGGGCAGACCAACAAAGCCACCTCACAAACGACTCATTGGACATCTGGCAAATCCAGAGTATGTGGCACCAGTAAACAGAAAATGGCGTCACGATAACAGTGATTCGGACAGGGAGGATATTGTTATACCTCCAGCTGACGACCAAGATGATGACGACCAAGATGGTCAGGGAGATGGTGGCAATACTCCTCATGTTTCATCTACCGTTGGCACCACTCCCACTGTTACTGCTATCGATCCTTCCCTTCCAACTAACCCAGAAGACGTTAACCTGGACACCGTCCTGTTTACTGATTCTGAGAAAACTGAAGATGAATTTGAAATCAGTCAACAAGGGGCAAGATTGGTCGCAACAAAAAGAAAAAGGGGAGCAGATCAAGGACGCTCAAGGGTTGATGATGACGTCAGGGATGCTGATTTTGTCCCTGGCTGTCTACAAGTATCTGCTGCTCCTTTTTCCCAATCTACCCCGGTCAAGAAGGGAAGAGGAAAGAAAAGAATGGCCAAATGCCAAAAGTTTAAGTTTGTTAGAAGGACGGAGAGCACCTCTGCTACTACAGCAACTGCCACCAGGTCTGAGGCTCCAATGTCAACATCTATGCCTCAGACACAAACTGTGCCTCCTCCCATCTACACGACTGCTCCTACATCACAGCCATCAACTATTCGAGCTGAATCTTCAATGTCACTGCCGACTGTCTCTCTACACGACCAGATCAGTACTTTAAACAGTTTGGTACTTCGTTTACTGGCTCAGAATGAAGAGAAATCAAAGCGTCTTGATCAACAGGGTTTGCTGATTGACCAACAGGGCTCGCAGATTGGTCATCTGACTCTGCAAAACTCTGAACAATCTCAAGCCATCACAAGTCTCACCAACAGGTGTAATGATCAACAAGTCCTCCTTCTCACTGCTACAAACCAGAATCAACAGTTGTCTACAACTGTTGATGCACATGCTCAGAGGATACAAAGGCTTGAGGAGGAAAATAAGAGACTGTTGAAAGACTTAGAAAGCAGAAGGGACCCGACACCCAGAATTGAGGGTGCTCGCAATGATGGTGATGATGGTGACAATGATGATGATGATGACGATGAGGATGATGACGATGATGATGATGATAGTGATGATGATGATGACAATAATGACAAAGATAAGGACGATGGTGCCAATGCTGGTGCTGCAAAGACAGCAGAAGCAGAGGCGCGAACAAAGCAAAAATCAGACAAATCAGAAGGCTCATCATAAGATAAACAAAAGGGCACTGAAGGTTGATAGTTTTTGTTTTAAGTGTTTTAACTTGTCTTATTGTAAATATTAGATTATTATGTAAATAATTTCAGTTTTATTTTGATTAAATCAATGAAATTTCTTATTCTCACATGTTTATTTTATGATTGTTTATGTAAATAGTTTTGGATGTGATGCCTCTCAAGCAACAACCTTCAAAGTTAACTTATGTGCTTGACATGCAAGGGATCATCCAACATTCAGTTATTTATGACAAAGAGGAAGGGGAAATCGTACACTGCTTGTCAAAAGAACAGATTGCCGAGCTATTTCAAATGAATCCCGACGAAGTCATCACTGAAGATGCATCTGTTCCTACAACTGATTATCCCTCCTCTGACGAACTAGAAGACGTTGATGAGGTTGAATTCGAAGACATCACTGATCAAGAATATCCAAAGTACACATCAGTAGATGGTGATGATCTTCCCTCCTTCGCAGACTTATTCACTCAGCAGTCCGACGAGGAGGTCAACCGCATTATCAACAACAAAGAAGATGAAGCCGGTCCCTCCACTATTGACATTGACGAGCTGAATGAACGTAAAAGTCAGTGGATGGAATACATGGCCGAATTAAAGAAGAACTCAAAGCCCTCTCCTCCAACCAAGTACACTAAAGTTTATCGACTCAAAGGACACAAGTCTGATGGTCGTATAATCAGTTGGGCATACTTCAACGACTTAAGATGCTATGCTATAAAAAGAGAGAAGGGCATACAATATTTCAGGTACCCTCATGACTTCAAGACGCTGCCCGCATTTGAAGTAAATCAATTGGCGCGTCTAAAGCTTCTATACAGCGAATCTTCCGGTCTATCCGAATGGTTTGAACGTCAATTACAGTACGAATACCGGAAGAAGTGGGTGAACTTCAAGCCACAAATGCCTACACGTTACATTCATAAGGAAAAGGTTCATCCAATCACCAAGAAGCCCCTAATTGTCTTAAAGTGGAAACCTCCAACGATCATGAAGAAGATTCCTTTAAGGAAAATGATCCAGGACTTCTCAGATCAGTTCAAATGGTGGTACTATGATGGGCGTACTGGTGAAGCTGTTATAGTGCTTTGTAAAGAAGGGTCATGGGAGACCATCAGGGTCTTTGATCCCTTGTGGCTGACCAACTTTTCTGAACAAGATGTTACAACTTTATACAAGTGTCAGCCGTTTTTTGATGTTGCAGATATAGACCAGGTGTTGCAGTATGTGAAGGTGATACGTATATGCTTTGCTTTTGACATACACGCCGGGGTCAACTGGAAAACTCGTACAAAAGAGATGTTGAAGACCAACTAATGTCAGTTAGGTCATTTTGAAGGGATCTAGGTCCAAGGGGGAGTATGTAGATGCATGATATGTCCCTAATCCCTTGTAGTATGTATTTCATCTATGTTTAATGTAACTATTTGATATATTAATGAAAGTACATGTTTATCCTTAATGTTTACTCATATATAACGACTGTGTATTAAACGATCTGATAAATATCGATAACGTTGATCAATCGTGCTAATGAAAGGCCCATTCGCACGAATGGATCATGAGAATGATCCATTCGCGCGAATAGATCATGAGAATGATTCATTCGCTAGAATAAGTCATGAGAATGATTCATTTGTACGAATGAACCATTCTGATGATTCATTCTTACGAATGAACCATTCTACTGTTTCATTCGCACGAATGAGTCCATTCACATGGCTCATTCGTACGAATGGCCTCTGCACTATATATATAACTTTCACTTCATGAGCACAAAAAAGAGAGCAGAGACTAACCAGAGCAGAACCAGACTAAGCAACAGAACACATATAAACTCTTTGCACCGGCATTGTCGAATCTCTGGCCGTTGAGAGTTTCCAGGTCTTGTATCCAACTTCTCTACACCAAAGGGTCGATAGAAACCTTCGTTTCGACATCTAATCCGCTCGTTTCTCATGACCCGATCCGTGTCATAGATTGGATTGCCAATCAATTCGGATTCCGCACGATTTGGTTCGGTTAATGTGTTGAATCATTGGATCAAGGTAGATCCCGATCCAACAACCTGTTAGTGAAGGTAGATAAATTCTTCTTCCCTGTGGATTTTGTCATTCTCGACATGGATGTGGATGATAGATTCCCGCTCATCCTAGGACGCCTGTTCCTACGTACCGCCAAGGCATTGATCGATGTCTTTTACTGGAAGCTCACACTTAGTGTGGGGGATGAGAAGATCACTTTCGATGCTACAAAGTCCATGAAGGAGGCTGGTGAGCAAAGCCATTCTGTGTGCATGATTGATGCCTTCATGGACGATCATCGGGACTCTAATCCAGAGATAGAAGTTGATGAACCCGCCTCTGACTTAGGAGAGTTATCTGAGTGGGTGGTGAAGTTTGAAGAGTTTTTAGATGCACCGGACGAGTATGGTGATGAGGTGCCCGATGATCTGCTATAGATGATGGCAGAATTAGATGCAATAATAGGCACCACCCCAAGAGTGGGGAAGTTGGAGAAGGAAGAGGATCCTGAAGATCTTGGTGAAGGTTTAGAGGTCACACCATTTGAAACACCTATACCCGAGCCTTTACCAGTCACTATTGTCCATTCTGAGGGGACAATTACTGAGCCAACTCCTAGCTTTAATGCCCCTAGGTCTAGGCCACCCCGAAAGAGAACCCGTGCTTTGAGAGATTCATTTAATGTAAGGGTAGAGCAAACCTAAAGTGTGGGGATGTTTAGGGGTGACAACTTGCTAGGGTACTTGAACAGTGTTAACTTTGGACCAGGTAAGTTTAAGTTATGGTGGAAAGACTTGATTGATAAATGTGATCAAAGTCCAATGCTTGATAGTAGTGTGAGTTTGTTGAAGGGTTGGAGGACTGGTAAACGGCACAGGAGGAAGGCGGTACCGGTTAGGATCAAGGAGAAGCCTCCTGATAGGCTTGTTTGAGTCTCAGGAAAGTGCCCGGGATGTATAGTTCGTAGATTTTTTGATTCTATTTTAATTTCATTTGTGTATTTTGTTTTATGTGTGTCTTGCAGGGATTCGCATTTGATTTGCAGAGGAAAATCATCAGGAATGAAGGTTCAGGTACGTTTACATTTGTTTTTATGCTTGGAATAGGTTTTCAAAGAATTTGGGGAGAAAAAGTTTTGAGGGATGAAAATTTGGCTAAGTATATGTAAGGATCAAACCTAGTAGGCTAACGCATCAAAAGATCACCCACAAGTTCAGATGAAGACCATTTTGGAAGTATGCGGCCGCATACTTCAAGTATGCTGCCGGGACCGCATACCGTATACTTCAAGTATGCTGTCGGGAACTGCATACTTCAAGTATGCTGCTGGCTCTGAAGTATGCTGCTGGATGAAGTATGATGCTGCATGAAGTATGCAGCTGCATGGAGTATGTTGCTGGACGAAGTATGCTGCTGCATGAAGTATGCTGCTGGACTCTTTCTTGCTTTTTCCAATCTTCACCTTTCGAACTTCTTAACAACTCGGTGATTCTTTGATGCGTCAGCCTATTATAGTTTTGGTCCTTACAATCTCCCCTAGGCTGATGCATTCAAAGCAGTCTTCAAATTTCAAAATTGACTGAATGATTACCACCTCTCGCAATAACTTCTTTTCTATAGCCATTCCCAAAACCTTCACGAACTACTTTGCAGTTGTTGAGATTATTGTTTTGTTCACTTGCTCTCGTTATTATCTTTAGAGTTTGATCCGCCCAAAGATCATAATCAACATCATTAAAATCATCATTATGTTGAAAATAGTTGTTAGGAGGAGGATTCCCAATAGCCTTTCTCTTTTGCAATATCGCTTTATGATGTTCGTTGATCGGTACTTTCTCTATGTCATTTTTGGTTTCTGAAGAGTCAACATCTTCTTCTTCATTTTCTTCTTGGAAGATATTGTGCTTTTCGACAGTGATGACACTTGGTGCAACAATGTTGATTTGTTCTTCATCATCCCTTGGATAAGGAATGTTATCTTGTTGCTCCTGAAAGTTCACTCAAATACAAGTATGCGCAAAATGAAAGTATGCTCAAACTTATAAAATTATGAAACTTTTCAACTTTCCAATAAAACCTCATTTGTTTATAAAGCCTCTTTTTCACGATTATTGAATCAAACAAGAACGGTTAATTTTTGATGAAAAACATAATAAACACAAAAGTAAGATAAACATAAAATGACTCAAACTAAGTTAAAAACACAAATCTTTTTGTTCTTTTGACAACATACGACACTTACAAAAACACATTATTTTTTAGGGAAACTCTATTATGGGATCATATCATTCTAGTGCAGACCAAAGCATACTTATTAGCCATTCATTTTCTTAGATAGGTCTCGGTGATTGCCAACATATAGTATCCTTCTAAACTCAAGCCTTTATACCTTAATTGACAAAAGCAGTGAATGAATTTATCATGTTTTTCTAGGTAAGAATTATTCATGACATAGTGGATCCCACACTCACATCTCAGAAACCTAGATTTATTTTAATGTGAATTAGATGAGTTTTTGATGAACTAAATGGACCCCACAATTTATCGGATAAACCTTCCCTTCCTCGTGATCTTTTGAGCACCTAAATAATAACTAAAATGGCATAACTAGCACGGGTCAATGAACTGTTCAGGAGATCTCTAACAAATGTGATCAAAAACATAGCACGACGGACTTACATGCCTTGATAAGAGATTCCTTCCCAGTCACATATTCCCAAAGAGAAAAATATTTACAAGTATACTTGTATGTACATCTTTAGACACATCTTTTTGAAATTTTCTTATTGCACGACATTAACATTGCGTGTCTTTTTTATCAAAATTCTGCTTTGCATAGTAGCTTTGAACTATCATTGAGTGTCTTTTCATCTATTGCATGTCAATGCATGTCTTTTATCTATATATATAATATGTACAGACTTGTATCAAGTCAGCTCGCAACCCCTTTGTGAAGGGTCTCGTTTTGTGCAATCCAGATATATTATGTTCATCCACAGTTCACCAATCTTTATGTTTAAATGCTCGATTATTAATAGGAAATAATTATTTTACCAATCTATGAGATGTTCCCCACTATGACAATGACCTTTATGTTTAAGTAAAACACTATCATGATGTCTTACCAATTTTAGCAGAGCCTATCAGCATATCACCCTAAGATCCTAATCTTTTCAACTACAGAAGTTACATATGATGATCCAACCTCTAAAATGATGTACTATCATTTCCCATTTGACAGAGTTCTCAATTTTCATAGTAATAAAATAAGACATAAACATGAAATCTTTTTGTATTTTCTTGATAGAAAGACTCAAAGATAAAATCTTTTTAGTAATTTTTTGAATTTTCTCCCCCAAAACTTTTACTTTTGTACAACTAATAAACAAAACAAAATTATATCCTAAGAAAGACAAAATAAACAAAAAATATTTTTGGTGACTGAACTTGTGACTCGTTAATCGAAGTAGAAAATTTTGAAACACTAAACCAGAAAAATGAATCTGGTCAGATCAAAGGATTTTGTAAAAACATCTTAAACATAAATGTCATCCTCAAAGCAAAGAGTACCATTAGTGACTGTACCTTTCATGTTGATCTTACCTCATTTATCTCATGCAAAGGAAACATACCATCCATCAAAGTGTTTGACGTCATGTAGTAGAGAGATGTCCCGTATTATGTACCTGGAACAAACACTATCAACATACCATAGGTTGTTGACAATCCTCCTTGGCTGTTATTGCATGATTCAAGCAAGTTAGTTAGACAGAGGTACCTAAGCCATAGTGGTCCTGGGTACGCCCAAAGCATCAATGTAAGATACTTCCTGTAAACACATATCCTTATCGTTCTCTAACACTAGTGATTCAATTGCTTTTGATTTAGTTTTCCAAATTGGTGTAGGTTTAACAAACTTTTTAGTTTTTTTAGAGGTACCAACTTTAGGTTTTTCTTCCTGTTTAGGTTTTTTACATTGCTTGTTTTCATGAAAAACATTTTGTTTGTTTTTAGCAGCATTCCAATTACCATCAGAAGACTTAACTTTGGGAGGCTTATTCTTCATTGCCTTAGATTTTTCAACCTTCATTGGCTTAGAATAACACTTTTCCCTTGGTGTAGCCCTCTGATTTTTTCATATAATAGGGCTCATAAGGACGATGTCTGCAATTTCTTGCAATGTGACCAGTTTTGCCACATGTGTAGCATGTCCGTTTCCTAGCATAAGGAGCATATAATCTGATCGGTCGAACCATGATGATGAATGAGGAGGTGATCTTTTCAAGTAACCTGTATTCTCAATGTGCCTGTGATCTCTTCTATCATCTCTCCTAATAAACTCTCTATCATATTCTATATGATTTATCCTGATACAATCTCTCTCTTCTCTTCTAAACTTTTGTTCAAAAACGCTATGATGATTATAAAATTTTGAATAAAATTCATTCTTTGTAAACTTTTGAGGAGATTGTTTATCGTTCAATTGACTGACATATGGTTTTGAGTTTCTTTGATTAACGTTTCTAGAATTTGTAACCTTGTTTTTGACAAAATCATGATTACTTTCTTTAAAGATATTTTCTTCTTTTTCAAACTCACCACCCTTCACAAACTTAATTTGATTCCCTTTTCCAAAAGTATCATCAGTTTTTCTACAGACAAACTTCCTAACACTCTTAGGCTCTTTTTCCTTACTCTCTTCCTCATCATTAGTATCTCAATCTTCTACTAAACATTCTTATGCACAAGGCTTAGAAACATTAGCTATACACAGGGGGTCACGGGACTGGCAGTCGCAGTAGTTAACTTCTTTGATGATGAAGGCTCACATCCCAGACCGTAAGCCATCTCAACATTTTCAGGATAGTCATTTGGTAAAGATGAAAATTTTTCATTAAATGGAAGTTCAACAGCATGATAACCCACCCTTGGATTCCCTTTCTTTCTAACTTAGGAATCTAACATGTCACAAACAACTGATCGAGAATGGTCAATTTTCTCGATTGTTAGTTTAGTATTTGCCAATAGAGTCACAACATCATTTAATTTTAAGCTAAGGTCATCTATCCATTTTAATGCATCACGATAAAGACATTCCTTATTGCTAAAGTTCAATTCAAGTTTTGAAAAATCATTTTTGCTTGCCTCAATTTTATCTTTGAAAATCTTTTCTGATAGTTTGTGTTCTGAGTTGGAATATATAAGCTTTGTTATTTCTTGATTTAAGATATCGTTATCATATTTGTAACAATTGACTTTCTCAATACAAACAGCAGAGCAAAGATCTTTGGTTACCTCAGTGTCGGTGACCTCAACCACGAAGGCATGATGTTGTTTCACTTCCAAATCTTGAACTTTATCACTACTGTCCTACTGGCTCACAAGTGCCTTTGATTCACCTGAAGTAGATTTACTAGCTTAAACAATTTCAGAAACATCCATTGAAGTGATATGATTAAGGTGACACTGTCTATCATCCATATCACAAAAGTACGGAATAGAGATCAGCTCACTCAAGGATGTCTGATACATATCCTTGGTTCTTTTGATGGTGGTGCAATTGAAGTTCCAGGTTATTGGTAAAGAGTTAAGTAGCCTTTTTCATGCAAAGGAAACATATATCCTTATCATAAGAACCAAGGATATGTATCAGACATCCTTGAGTAGCCTTTTGCACCACCATCAAAAGAACCAAGGATATGTATCAGACATCCTTGAGTGAGCTGATCTCTATTCTGTACTCTTATGATATGGATGATAAACAGTGTCTCCTTAATCATATCAGTTCAATAGATGTTTCTGAAATTGTTAAAGCTTCTACATCTACTTCAGGTGAATCAAAGGCACTTGTGAGCCAGCAGGACAGGAGTGATAAAGTTCAAGATTTGGAAGTGAAACAACATCATGCCTTCGTGGTTGAGGTCACCGACACTAAGGTAACCAAAGATCTTTGCTCTGCTGTTTGTATTAAGAAAGTCAATCGTTACAAACATGATAACGATATCTTAAATCAAGAAATAACAAAGCTTAGATATTCCAACTCAGAACACAAACGATCAGAAAAGATTTTCAAAGATAAAATTGAAGCAAGCAAAAATGATTTTTCAAAACTTGAATTGGACTTTAGCAATAAGGAATGTCTTTATCGTGATACATTAAAATGGATAGACGACCTTAGCTTAAAATTAAATGATTTTGTGACTCAATTGGCAAATACTAAACTAACAATCGAGAAAATTGACCATTCTCGATCAGTTGTTTATGACATGTTAGATTCCCAAGTTAGAAAGAAAGGAATCCAGGGGTGGGTTATCATGCTGTTAAACATCCATTTAATGAAAATTTTTCATCTTTGCCAAATGACTACCCTGAAAATGTTGAGATGGCTTAAGGTCTGGGATGTGAGCCTTCATCATCAAAGTAGTTAACTCCTGCGACTGCTAGTCCCGTGACCCCATGTGTGAATATTGCTAATGTTTCTAAGCCTTGTGCAGAAGAATGTTCAGTAGAATATTGGGATACAGATGATGAGGAAGAGAGTAAGGAAAAAGAGCCTAAGAGTGTTAGGAAGTTTGTCCCTAGAAAAACTAATGATACTTTTGGAAGAGGGAATTAAATTAAGTTTGTGAAGGGTGGTGAGTTTGAAAAAGAAGAAAATATCTTCAAAGAAAGTAATCATGATTTTGTCAAAAACAAGGTTACAAATTCTAGAAAGGTTAGTCAGTCAATTGAACCATAAACAATCTCCTCAAAAGATCACCTCCTCAGTCATCATCATGGTTCGACCGATCGGGATATGCTCCTTATGCTGGGAAACGGACAAGCTACACATGTGGCAAAGCTGGTCACATTGCAAGAAATTGCAGACATCGTCCACATGAGCCCTATTATTTGCAAAATCAGAGGGCTACACCAAGGGAAAAGTGTTATTTTAAGCCAATGAAGGTTGAAAAACCTAAGGCAATGAAGAATAAGAATCCCAAAGTTAAGCCTTCTGATGGTGATTGGAATGCTGCTAAGAACAAACGAAAGATTTTTCGTAAAAACAAGCAATGTAAAAAACCTAAACAGGAAGAAAACCTAAAGTTGGTACTCCTAAAGAAACTAAAAAGTTTGTTAAACCTACACCAATTTGGAAAACTAAATCAAAAGCAGTTGAATCACCGGTGTTAGAGAATGATAAGGATATGTGTTTACAGGAAGTATCTTACATTGATGCTTTGGGCGTACCTAGGACCACTATGGCTTGGGCACCTCTGTCTAACTAACTTGCTTGAATCATGCAGGAACAACCAAGCAGGACTGTCAATAACCTATGGTACATTGATAGTGGTTGTTCCAGGTACATAATGCGGGACATCTCTCTACTACATGATATCAAACACTTTGATGGAGGGTATGTTTCCTTTGCATGAGATAAATGAGGTAAGATCAGCATGAAAGGTATGGTCACTAATGGTACTCTTTGCTTTGAGGATGAAATTTATGTTTAAGATGTTTTTACAAAATCCTTTAATCTGACCAGATTCAATTTTCTCGTTTAGTGTTTCAAATTGTTCTACTTCGATTAACGAGTCACGAGTTCAGTCACCAAAATATTTTTTGTTTATTTTGTCTTTCTTAGGATATAATTTTGTTTTGTTTATTAGTTGTACAAAAGCAAAAGTTTTGGGGGAGAAAATTCAAAAAAATTACCAAAAAGATTTTATCTTTGAGTCTTTCTATCCAGAAAAATACAAAAAGATTTCATGTTTATGTCTTATTTTATTACTATGAAAATTGAGAACTCTATCAAAGGGGAAATGATAGTACATCATTTTAGAGGTTGAATCATCATATGTAAAGCATGTAGGTGAAAAGATTAGGATCTTAGGGTGATATGTTGATAGGCTCTGCTAAAACTGGAAAGACAGCATGATAGTGTTTTACTTAAACATAAAGGTCATTGTCATAGTGGGGAACATATCATAGATTGGTAAAATAATTATTTTCTATTAATAATCGATCATTTAAACATAAAGATTGGTGAACTGTGGACGAACATAATATATCTGGATTGCACAAACCTAGACCCTTCACAAAGGGGTTGCGAGCTGACTTGATACAAGTCTGTACATATTATATATATAGATAAAAAAACATGCATTGATATGCAATAGATGAAAAGACACTCAATGATAATGTAAAGCTACTCTGCAAAGCAGAATTTTGAGCAAAAAGACACGCAATGTTAATATCGTGCTATAAGAAAATTTCAAAAAGATATGTCTAAAGATGTACATATAAGTATACATGCAAATATTTTTCTCTTTGGGAATATGTGACTGGGAAGAAATCTCTTATCAAGGCATGTAAGTCCGTCGTGCTATGTTTTTTATCACATTTGTTAGAGATCTCCTTAACAGTTCATTGACCTGTGCTAGTTATGCTCTTTTAGTTATTATTTAGGTGCTCAAAAGATCATGAGGAAGGGAAGGTTTATCCGATAAATTGTGGGGTCCATTTAGTTCATCAAAAACTCATCTAATTCACATTAAAATAAATCCAGGTTTCTGAGATATGAGTGTGGGATCCACTATGTCATGAATAATTCTTACCTAGAAAAACATGATAAATTCATTCATTGCTTGCTTGTCAATTAAGGTATAAAGGCTTTAGTTTAGAAGGATACTATATGTTGGCAATCACCGAGACCTATCTAAGAAAATGAACGGCTAATAAGTATGCTTTGGTCTGCACTAGAATGATATGATCCCATAATAGAGTTTCTCTAAAAAATAATGTGTTTTTGTAAGTGTCATATGTTGTCAAAAGAACAAAAAAATTTGTGTTTTTAACTTAGTTTGAGTCATTTTATGTTTATCTTACTTTTGTGTTTATTATGTTTTTCATCAAAAATTAACCGTTCTTGTTTGATTCAATAATCGTGAAAAATGAGGTTTTATAAAATGCAGGAATGTTTCAAAGTTTTTATAAGTTTGAGCATAATTGCATTTTGCGCATACTTGTATTTGAGTGAACTTTCAGGAGCAACAAGATAACATTCCTTATCCAAGGGATGATGAAGAACATATCAACATTGTTGCACTAAGTGTCATCACTGTCGAAAAGCATAATATCTTCCAAGAAGAAAATGAAGAAGAAGATGTTGACTCTTCAGAAACCGAAAGTGACATAGAGAAAGTATCGATCAACAAACATCATAAAGCGATATTGCAAAAGAGAAAGGCTATTGGGAATCCTCCTCCTAACAGCTATTCTTAACATAATGATGATTTTAATGATGTTGATTATGATCTTTGGGTGGATCAAACTCTAAAGAAAAGAATGAGAGCAAGTGAACAAAACAACAATCTCAACAACTGCAAAGTCGTTCGTGAAGGTTTTGGGAATGGCTATAGGAAAGAAGTTATTGTGAGAGGTGGTGATCACTTAGCTGATGTTGAAATACTTTAGTTATCTTGATTGCATTAGCCTAGGGGGAGATTGTAAGGATCAAACCTAGTAGGCTAACGCGTCAAGAGATCACCGCCAAGTTCAGATCAAGACCGTTTTGGAAGTATGCGGCCGCATACTTCATGGCCTACCGCATACTTGAAGTATGCAGTGCCCAACCGCATACTTGAAGTATGCGGCCCAGGCCCAGGCCCACCGAATACTTTTGTCTTGATTATAAATAGCTTATTTTGTATTCTGTATTCGGTTAGACGAGTTGTTTTAGCGATATTTTGTATTGTTTTCAGTGGTTTATCAATATACAAATCGTTTGACAATCATTTGAGTCTCGTCCTTAATGTTTGTACCTACAAGTCACGTGTCGAGTTTGTTTCCACCAGGTTCAACACGTTGTTTGAATCTGTTGATTGAAGATCCTCAGGCATCCGGAGCTTACAGTATAAAAACCCTCTTAACTTTCTGTTAACATAGTCCCTTCGTGGTACGCGAAGCCTAGTATGAGTTCTCTCGTGGTACGCGAATAACAAATAATGAGATTGTTAAGCTATGTCGAGTTGTATTACATCTCCTCACGGTACGCGAGGGATGTGTTTGTGCCTTTTGCGATACACGGGGGACGCCTGGTGTCATTCTTCTTCCTTTATTTCCCATGGTTTCTCATACCCGTCCCCACCACCGTATATCACCACCCATTTCCGTCATCCACCCGCCATACTGCTACCACCATCCATCATATCCATTATAACCATCATCATCCATGTCATATCATTCACCAACTACCATCACCATGGGAAACTTAAAGCTGTTCATAACCGATGATCTACTTTGCTAGTGGCATTCATGTCTATGTGTTTGCCACTCATCAGGAACGGTATCCCTCTTCTATCCAGAGTCAGTTTGAGTCTGTTGAGTCTTTAATTTTTAGTTTGAGTCAGTTTGATGCTGCAGGTATGTTTGAGTTCTATTTTGCAGGTTTTGATCGCTCTGTCCGTACTCAATCTCCATTTGGACAGAGTCGATCTTCATATGATCCTGATCTTATTGAGCAACCCGACAGTCGATTGTGCAACCGCGACCGAAATGCTATATGGTGCACAAGAGGAAGAGCAAAGCTAGACCATTCAACGCATACATTACCAGCTAAGTCTTCCCATTTTATTTTTGTTATTTTTATTTTTAGTGTTTCTTGGTTCACATTGGGTACAATGATTGTTTCAAGTGTGGGGATGGGAGACTTTCTTGAGTCTAGTTTGTCTAGGTTTGTTTTATTTTATAAAAATACAAAAATACAAAAAAAAATTGAAGAATTTTGAAAAATGTCCTTTGAAATCACAAGTTTTTGCATAATACATGGAAAATGATAGTACAACTGGAGCTGCTTGTTGAGTTTTAAATGAAATAAATAATTAAAAACGCGTTTAATTAGTGATGTTTTGGTAGACCTAGCCAACTAGTAGAGCTTAAATAGCCTGTTTGTGTTGTTTAGAAATTAATTGATTTAAAAACATGAAATCTTGTAGGTATTCATCTTAGGATAATCGGTAATACTGAAACTGTCAACATAGGGTGATAGGTACCAAGTTAAGTTAAAATTTAGAGGTTTTTAAAAATTTCTTGGCACACCACTCTCTTTTTATGAGAATAAATCCGAGTTTCGATGGCGTCCGCATCCATATTCCATATTCATGAGCTTATTTGATTAGAATACTAAGTCTTGCTTACGTGTTACCCTCCAGGATGGCCACTTGGAGAAAACACCACTAAGTAATTCTTATGTGCTTAATTCTTTAGACTGTAGTCTATGTGTTACCTTCCGGGATAGTGACTTGGTTGAAACGCCTCTAAACGAAAGTTCATATGCTTTAAATTAATGCTCATTTCCATCCATTCAATTCATGTTTCATCTTAATTTCTAAAAACCTATAAATTTTAGTTTAACGTGGTGGGTGAAATCTATATGGTTTAATCTGTGCCTAGACATGACCGTGATACGGGATTAGGTAGAGTTGTAACTTTTAAGTGTGAGTCACATAGATTGATTGATATACTTGGTAATATGAGTTAGAATACTAAACGGGAGCTTGAAATTTGGTGGTTGGGTTTAATCGGATAGAAATACTGATTATTGCGTTTTAACGCGTAAGTATGTTTTGCTAATTGGAATAATGAGTGTTAAGCTATGTCCAGTTATGATTCCATTGCAGACTTTTTCGAGGATGAAAAAAGGTTAAGTGTGGGGATGTTTGATGTAGTGCAAAACACACATCTTTATTCCTATTGTTTTTGTGCGTTTTAGATAGTTTTGTATTCGGTTTAAGTCGTTTTTGTTTCGTTTTGAGTCTATTCTATGTTTACAGGAGCTCGTGTGGAATACAAGTCAAATCCCGAGGAAAACGAGCACGAGAGTGAAGCCTGGAGGAAAAAGTGAAAATGGTGAAAATCAGTCCCTCATGGTACGCGAGGGAGAAGTGAAAATATCTCGCGGTACGCGAGGAAAGTTAAAACCATGCCTGACTAATTTTTCCCTCGCGTTACGCGAGGGGCTGGCCATAATCTCTCGCGGTACGTGAGAGACCCTAAAATCCGCAAAAAGCCCTAGTTTCGAATTAAATAGAATTTGAAGGCTATTGTGAGAGGAGTTAGATTATTTTGCCATCAAGAGAGGTGCAAAGGGCGATTTTGGGAGTTGGAAGAGAAATCAAGTGCAAAGATTGAAGCTTTGGATCCGGGTTTGTTAGTTTTAGCTTATTGGTTTTCAAGATTCCATCTTTTGTGTTTGATTGTTGTGACTAAAACCATTACTATGTCTATTACTTCTGTTTTGAATGTTTTAAGCGTGTGTATTGGCTAGATCTTTGATACTGCCTAGGTTTATGATGAATATTTGTTAAAGTCTTGATTTTTTATCGGTTTTTGGTTATTTTGGATGGATTAATGATTTTGTAGCAATCTCATGTTATTGATTATGATGTTTCTGCATGTTTAGATCTGATGTATGAGTGATTATAAGTTTCGTATGTTAATTGTTGATGTCTTCCAGTTTGAATAGCATATCTTGATCATATACTTTAGGTTTGTGGTTCCTTGTATGGTTTGATAGACGTAGTATCCCATAGGAGCTATGATTGAGTGTTATTAGATCTGAGTGTGTGTCTTATCTCAATACCAGAGAAGAGAGATATAATCGGTTAGTCCTCGTCATTAGGTTCCGAGTGTGAATTGTCTGAGAGGAAATTCCTTTAGGTGTCTAGTGATTGTTGCTATTCCGAGTCATAGTTGTTATACTGAGATTACCCCGTGCATATTCGATGTATTGTGGACAGTGAGACTGAAAGGTGATTTGTCTTTTGGGTACATTATCATTGTTGGAGAGACTGAAAAGTAATCCGACTATCTTGTGAGTTTAGTACTTCTTTAGAGTTTCTTAGTTGGTGACACCCTGAGACTGATTAGGGATCTACTAGGTTGTATATAGCTATTATCCTTAGATATCCAGATCCATCATTGTTTCCATACCCAATAGAATTTGAGCCTTGCAAGTAGGATTCCGACCTAGGTGGTATTCTTCTCATTCCTGTTATTTCCCTGAGTTCTTTGTCTGGATAATTAGAGTCAATCGCTAGTTCTGTATTTGCTAGTTTAATCAGTAGTGTAGAAAACCCCCAACTAAATCATCTTTAGTCCGAGTCAGAGTCTAGCTTAGCTATATTAGTGTCTCTAGGGTTCGATATTCCGGTTTACCATTAAGCTATGCTACACTCGATAGGTACACTTGCCTGTCAGTGCGGTTTAGTTCGTAGGTACTCCATTTATTACTTAGGAGTCTAGGTTAGGTTTATTTCTTAGTTTTTAAAGACCGTCTGGGCGACATCAAGTTTTTGGCACCGTTGCCGAGGACACTTGGCAATAGAAACATTATCTTTGACTAGTTCTTTTTGTGATTTTTGGTTTGTTTTGTTTCTTTTTATTATGAGTCTTATTTGTGTGTCTTTGTCTTATCTGCAACTTGTGTGTCCTATCTGAGTGTCTAACATAGGATCGAGTCTTTCTGTTTTTGATTCTTTCTTATTTTTCTTTGTGTCTTTCAGTTTATGCACCACACTCGTTCGCAGGGATCACCACCGTATTCTGCTTCTTTAGAGCCCGAACGAGAGCTTCACGATCGCACCCGTGACTTCCGAAAGCGTTTGAAATAGTTGTGCAAAAACCAGGTACGTCCTACTAGCCCAATTCCTTTTCCTAACATGTGCGACGCTGACTCACCAACGAGGCGTACCGTACACCATAGAGCCAGTGATGGGGTCCTCGGGGCGAGATCTTCGATCACCCACCCCGCTATCCCTAATGCCAATACTTGGCAGGTCCCATCACATGTCATGAGTACGATCACTCATTCTACGCAGTACCATGGCCTCGGGGATGAGGATGCACCCGGACATCTGCCCGCTTCGTGCGCATATGTGATACCTTTAATATCACGGGTGTATTTAAGGACGCAATCTACTTGCGTGTCTTTCCATTCTCGCTCTCTGGGCGTGCTTCCACTTGGCTTGACACCCTCCCCGACAATTCTATCACCACATGGGAGGACTTGCGAGCGAAGTTTATTAAAAGGTACTATCCACCTTCCAGGGCCGCTTGCCTTAGGGACCAGATCCATTCGTTCAGGATGGACCAGATCCATTCGTTCCGGATGGACCCTGACGAGCCTTATCACATGGCCTGGGAGCGCTTTAACACGCTGTTAAGCCAATGTCCCCAGCATGGTCTTTCTGACTGGGCGATTGTGGAGAAGTTCTATAATGGCCTCAACTTCGAAAAGCAGCAAATGTTCAACACAGCTGTGGGAGGCCATATCATGGATAAACTGGAGCCAGCTGAGTGTGAAGAGATGTTCGAGAGCTTTGGTCTGGCGGAACAACAGCGGCCATCTACTAGGACTTCCATTCCTAGTGCTAGGGCACCAGCCTTTTCTCCTAGAGGTGTGCATCAGGTCAACCCTGATACTAGCGCGGTTGCTGCACTCGCAGCGATGGCGAATGAGATTAAAGAGATGAAACTGAGTGCTCAACGGTGTGAGGTGTGCAGAGGAGGCCACGACACCAGGGACTACCCCGTCAGTCAGCAAGAGCAGGTTAACTTTGCGGGCAACCAGAACCGAGGGTACAATAACTATAACAATTCTTTTGGCTCGGGATGGAGATCTGGAAACAACCCGCCTGGGTTTAATGCCCGCTCTAACCAGTATGGAGGAGGTGAAGCAGGAGCGAGTTCTAGGAGCAGTGCTAGGGATAAGAAGATAGAAGAGATGCTAGAGAACCAGACTCAGATGCTCGCTCATTTAGTGCAGAATGATAAGGGGACTCAGCAGCGATTGGATGCTCATGATACCTTACTGAAGAATCAGCAATCGGCATTCATGGATCTGCAGCGCACGGTAGTGGACATCGCTAAGAGTTTGAAGGAGAAGCTGGGAGAATCATCTGCGGCATATAAGAGTTTTAATGCTTCGGTGATGGCCGTGTCGACTAGGAGTCGAAGAATAGAGGAGGAGGAAAAATTACGTGTCGACTAGGAGTCGAAGAATAGAGGAGGAGGAAGAAGTAGTGGAGACTGTTATTGATATATTGATTCCTACCGTAAACTGTATTTACCTTAATTACTCTATTATGATCGTCCATGTGGCCATCATCTTCTTGAATTACGGTCGTATTTGCCATAGTCAACAACTCTTCAAATTTGATTGTAATTGAATCCCGATTTCTTAAAGTCTGGCTCCCCTTCTTGAATTACGATCGTATTTGCCAGTCAACAACCTAACTAAAACATGGTTTAAGTGGATGGAGAGAATAAATAAATAAATATATAAAATACCTAAATACCCATCATTTAACGTTAAAATATGGATGGCGTTAACTGGTTGGATGAAAATGACGAGTTTTGTAAACCACGAGGATACAAATGAGAAAAATAATTTTTTTGGATAAAACTAACAAAAGTGACTAAACCATAGAGACGAAAATAACAGTTTACTCCTTTAATAATAAAACTATTAACATGTTTCTTCAACTTTCAAAACCTCTTTCTAAAAGTTGAAGTATAGTATCAATTTATTTACCATTTCACTGTAAATAAACCCTCCTTTATGCAAATATTTATAAAAAAAGAGTATTTTAAATTCCTTGGAATCGGGGATGTTATAAACATTGCTTTTAGACTATGTGTAATGGTAGTGTGAAGGTGAGAGCACACCCTCTGCTACGGGCGTCACGTAGACACTGGCAGAACTCATCCTCACCTTCAACCATATGTGTAATGGTGGGGTGAAGGTGGCCTGTTTTGTAATAATTACATAATTTTTTTAATTTAATTAAATAAATAAAGTAATACTAAAAACAACATAATATTAAAAAAAACAACATAGTATTAAGAAAAAACAGCATAATATTAAAAAACAACATAATATTAAAAAAAGTAACATAAAACTATTAAACTACATATTATACTTTTCTTCAATTTCTTTCTTTAATTTAAGGAATTTTTCCCGCTCGTCGCCGACCAAATTATCGATGTTCATGAAATAAAGTCTCATATCGCTAGTCTTTTGTTTTGTCTCCTTTATTTTGATCTTCCTCTCTAATAACTCGTTTAACTTGGCCATCCGGTTGGATATAGCGTCTAAACTCTCCTTGTACTCGTTGGTTTGGGTTGATGACGATGATGCGGCTCGTTTTGCTTTGTCCCTTCCGATAGGGCGGGCGGCTTCTTCCGAAAACTCAAGCTCATCGCCCGACTCGTTGAGATTAATGCTACGCCTATCCGAATTAGATTGGCTAACGTCATTGCCAGATGAAGTTTTTATCGTTTAGACGATGATTGTCCCATCAACGGGACTTGTTCAAAATTCGTGCACTTTCTCAATAATTCCCTAAGTGGAATCATTTTAAACATCGTTCCATTATTATATTGTTTATACGTCTCTAACGCTTCTTGAAAGATATTAAGGTCACTTTGACCACTCCGGCGGCTGTTTAACATGTTTTTTTAGTTTCCAGAAAACTTATCAACCTTCAACCGGATATCCCTCCACTTGCCGGTTACCATGTCCTCCGTACGGTATCCACCTTACCCATTGCTTCACAAAATTGTTCATATATTTTTTTTCCAAAAAATTCCGGCTTTTTGGTTACGTCCTATAAAATTAAATAACATAACATTTAATAAAAAAAAACATTACAAAAATAATAATACTTCTATAATAATAATACGTACCAACTATTGGATCTTCCGACACATTGATCCACGCTTTCACCAAAGCTACCTCCTCCGACGACCACTTTTTGGAACGCTCTTTAACCGTACCTGCTTCGGGTGTAGAAGTAGTGGCTTTATTTTTATGTGTTCTACTTTTTTTTTGTGGTGGTGGTTGAGTCTCCGGTACACTGTCCGGTGACGGTTGAGTCTCGAGTACAATGTCGGGTGACGGTTGGGGGGTTACGTAGTCTTGTATATAGTAGGATAAAAAATCGGGTGTAGAAGGATTTGAAGTCGGTAATTAGTCGGGGTTACGTAGTCTTGTATATAGTAGGATAAAAAATCGGTTGTGGAACGTACCCCCCCCCCCCCATCGGGTTGCTCAGGTGGTTCGGGTTGTTCGAGCGGTTCGGGTTGTTTACAAATTGCCATGAAAGCATTTTTGTAATTTTTATAAAAAAATAGAGAGGAGAATGAAGAAATATTGTGTAGAAAATTGTTTTGGTTGGTATTTATATAGGTAAAATTTAAAAAAAAAACTTTTTTTTATTAAAGGCAATCCTCAACGGCATTCCCTAACGGATAATCCCAGAACGGTCAAAAAATGCTCTCCTCCACGCCGTGAACACCACCACCTGGAACGTCTCACGCCCCCCTCACCCACCAGTGGCGCGGCGTTCCCGCCCGTGATGGGGTGAGGTGGCACCACGCCGTCACCTTCACGGGCTCATTACGTTTAGTCTTATATGTCTTAGGTTAAGACATATAGACCTTCAAGCATCATCGGAATTATGAATCCATTGTTGCAACTTTTGTGCCACCTGTGCGAAGTTTACCGATTTCTAAAGAGGGTTTTGAAAACCTATTTCAACAAAGAAATTAAAAGAGGAAATCAGGGAAAACAATTTGCTAATCAATAACGTGGGTGGTGGGTGTCCTAAATAGTTAAATTAAGACAAAGAAACAATGGGAATATGAACGTAAGGGTCTCGAAGTTTACCTAAGTTAGTCGAGGCACATATGGAGCAGTGTTCGGCTGTGATCGGCATGGTTTTACAGTTCCAGCTATTGTGCTGTCATTTGTCGAATAATACGAGAGAGGAAGATGAGCGTGCGAAGGTTAGAAGTTTTAAAATGGGGCAACAAAGATTGGAGATACCGAAGAGGGGAGTATACATACTTAGGAAGAACTTATGAATTGGATGGGAAGAAGAGGGAAAACGGGTGAATGAAAATTTAGGGAGAAATAGTGATTTAGGAGGAATGGAATTTTTTAAGGCCATCTGTAGTAGTTTCAAATTCACGCCTGTCATGTCACCGTCACGTCAACATGGGGCAATCACTAAGGTATGTAGTGGGTTCACTATTCACAAACAAATACACACACACACACATATATATATATATATATACACACAACACACACACACACACTCCAAGCCCCAAAGCCTGTGATTTACCTCACGCCAAACCCCCACGCCCCCATTCACGCCCTAGGGGGGCGGTGTTCCGCGCCCCACGCCCCAACCACATAAGATCACGCCCAGATTCACGCTACCATTACACATACTCTAATGGAAATTATTGGGTTTGATTTAGAGGGAATCGATAATTTTAGGGAAATACTAGGGATTTGAGAGGGAAAATAAAATGAAAAACTATCTTTTTGGTTTTTAACAAATTCAAATATATTTATAAAACAATAAGTATTTAGGCATTAAGGTTTCACATAAAATTAATTATATTTGGTTGTACTTAATTTAAGAAATGAATTTCTAGGCATTAATTATATTTTTTTATTATAAAATGATGTAAATTTAAAATATCATTTAGAAAAAAGTTTATATAAATATTTTATATTATATAACCTTTTAAAATAAAGGTTTCTCTTAAGTTTGAATAATGCAATATTTCTAATAAAAGTGGTTATTTTTATTAAAATTCATAACTTTTGTACAAAAAGGTTGTATTAGATCTTCTAATACAACATTTATGTTGAACGGGTTTGATTTATAATGAAATACAACTCATGAAGAAAAAGTTACATTACACTTATTAAAATTCGTATACCTACCTATCATGTTTCTATTGATTTACATATTAAAGATTTGTCATTGGACATGTTCATGCGATACATCTAGTGTTAGCTTATTGGTTCCCTCACATTTTTACCAAGGGTTTTTCCTTCTCAAATGTTTTTTTCACTTAAGTCTAGTTTAAAATGTTTATGATTCTCTTGCCACGCATAAGTTAGAAATTATGATTTTAGGATAGAGTAAAGTACACAGACGGTCCCTGTGCTTTACCAAAATTTTGGATTTGGTCCTACCTTTCTAAAAGTACACGAATGGTCCATGGGGTTTGCACTTTGTAACGCATTTAATCCCCAAACTTTGCCAAAAGTACATGTATGGTCCCTGTGGTTTGCACTTTGTAACGCATTTAGTCTCTAACTTGGACATTCTAAAACTTTTAGATTTGTTGGCTGGGGGGATTAAATGCATTACAAAGTGCAAACCACATGGACCCTCCATGTACTTTTGAAAAGCTAGGGATCAAATCCAAAATTTTGGTAAACCACAGGGACCATCTGTGTACTTTACTCTTTAGGATATTTATATTATATTCTAATGATTGTATATGTTAACTATATTTGCTTCTTCCAAGTGTATATATGAGTTAGACCCTTTCAAACATCTTAACTCAACATTCATATATACTTAATATTTTGTTTTTGAACAACAAATCCTAGATTTGAAACGTTTCAAATCGGGTACATCTCATAGTTGACATAAAACAAACATTCATAGTTCTTGTTTTGACCAAAAATTAACAAGTATAATTCTGTGATCAAATTAGTAAGTGAGGTAGTGTGCTTGTATATTTCGTATGACAAATGTAAGATTGAAAGCAATAAAATGACACGGGTGATTACGAGCAAAACCCTTGATCCCTTAAGATCTCTGGCATAAAACCTCGGGAGGTGAAAAAAGTCACGCTGCCTCTTGTTCTTCTTTGAGATGATAACAAAGATTACAAGTTTGGAGTAGTAGATGATCGTGCAAAGTGTTACAGAGTATTCGAGGGTGTGTTGTGTGTTCTATATCGATCTCATTGCCTCTATTTATGAAAAGATAAAAAGTAACTAAAATCCGATTGTCCCGGGGATTACTCGGTCTTCATTCATGACCGTTAGAGGTCGACTTTCACACGTTTTCTTTGACTGGTCTCCAATTCTTTAGGATGGACTAAGTCAGCTTTGAATTACCTGCGTAAACAAGTCAAAGCCAAAAAATAAAATCGATTAATAATGTTAAAATTCAAGATACTGAACTTACTCGAGATCCAGGATACCGGATCATAAAATCGACCCCTAACAGTTCTTAAACTAGAAATTCAGAATCTACTACATCGGAAGTCTTTGTTTAAACATACAAATTGCACAATGAATTTAACTTTTAATGTTATTGATCACAATCTATCAACTATCAAGGAATGTCTGTCTTCAATGCCGAGTAGCCTTTAAGTCCATGCTATCCAAGCTCTCACCACTTCTTTCAACTATCCATTGCTAACTTGATGTACATACTAAAAATCACATATATTGAGTGAGTTCTATCTTTACGTTGTTAACTGTAAACTTTTCCTGTCATGAGCTTTCTATCATTATACATATTATGTATACTTTCCAAAATCAGTTCCTTTTACTTTCAAAACTTTCACTTTTCTTTCTTTAATGTAACTTTATAATTTATAATATTCATTCATTAATACTATCATTCATTTTATCAACATTACAACATGCACTCGTGCAGGGCTATCAATCATTTTCGAGCCCTTAATTATCTCATGACGAGGTTCCTCTATGTTTGGGCGAACCCAAGACTCCTGTTAATGCTTGGATGAATCCAAGGCACCTGTGTCAATGCTTGGACGAAACCAAGGCTCCTGTCAATGCTTAGACGAAGCCAAGTCTCCTATCAATGCTTGGACGAAGCCAAGACTTCTGCCAATACTTGGACGAATCCAAGACTCTTGTCAATGCTTGAACGAAGCCAAGTCTCCTGTCAATGCTTGCAAGGCTCGTTTCAGTGCTTGTATAAAACAAGACCCCTATCTACATTCTATCGATATCAGTAACTTTACCTTTACACTATCAATCACATAACTTTCACCTTCACATAAGCAATCAATTCAAATAGCATATATTATCACATAAGTTCATAACATGGCATCTGTCACTATCATCTAGTACTATTATACTGCTTTCATTATAAGTTTATTCTTTAACTTTCTATCAGTTCATAACATGCCATCTATCACTATCGTTCAGTATTATTATACTACTTTCATTATAAGTTTATTCTTTAGCTTTTTATCATGATGGTCATAAAACATTTGTTATTTAATACATTATCACTGTCTATCTTTATTTTTCGTTTAACAAATGTTTTCTTTCTAAGTATGCACATCAACCCAAAACTTATAAAACGGACAATAGAAACTCACCTGATTTGTTGTTACTATTCCTACAATGAAGCTTTCAAGCTAGGCGGAGTGCTATACGATCTGTACGAAATCAACACGTGAAATCTATCAACTTTCAGCTAGTATCGCCTATAGTGTCGCCATGACTAGTGTCGCCCGGACACTAGTGTCGTCCATAGTGTCGCCCGACACTAGTGTCGTCAGACGGTATCGATGGTGAATTTGTCGCTATGACTAGTGACGCAATAACTTGCATTATGGGATTAGTGTTGTCTCTCTTAATGTCGCCACCATGAGTGTCGCCATCTCTATCATGGATCCGCGACTACTGTCGCCCTAAGAGTTAGTGTCACCACTTGAACATCAAGTGATTCAGTCGTCGTTTTGATCAAAAATCGTAACTTTTTTTTACATCCAATTCATTTATCTAGCTTCCATGAAGCTAGATGTATACTTTTTAGGCCATTTTACTTGTAAAAATCTAGCATTTGAAGATAAAACCATAGTTTCCCATGAAACCCATTTCAAGCCAAAACAAAAGGTTTAAGGGTCGATTCTCACCTGGAAAAGCTCTGAATCTTCGTGTTCTTTCTTCTCTAACGATCTACAACAATAATGAAAGCAAGATAGAGGCAAGATGTTGATCTTCTTCACTTTCTCTCTCTAGAAGTTTAGAGAAGATGATGAATGAGGAGGAGAGGGGTGGCAGCTAGGGTTAAGGTCCTTCCCTCTTTCCTTCTTTTGCGTGCTATCCCGTTTGGCCCTCGATCTTTGTTTTATTTCGTTTTCCCATAATCGAGCAACATAAAATAACAGGGTTTTCGGGATATTACAAGATTTTTACAGAATAAATACACCATAACTTGTCCATTGCAGGATTTAACCTTTTAATTTTAAGGTGTACCACTTAATCAAATTAAAATTAAACATTTAAGTATTTAAAAGGTCATATCATTTCTTCATTATGGGCAATCCAGTATGTGGACAGATTCTGGTGACGAGTAGCTCTGATTGTTTCCGCATTATTGGCTTGTTATGATCTTCATCATTGAGATGGTTGCAATTTCAAGAAAATTTGAAGTTGAGTTGAAGTATTTTAATGAGCTTTATTAAAGCAGCTTTTTTTTTTTACTTTATGCATTTCTTCTTGATAGATAAATCATATCATACAAAGCCACTGAAGAATTTATGAAGAATTACGGTTTATATTAGAATGTTTAACTTGTCTATTTAATTTTTTTATAATGTTTTGTTTTAAAATTTTGGTTTATTTAACATTTTAACCCATAAACTTTTTTTTACAATGGTTTTGTCATATTATTTGAACACCTACTTTTTAGATCAAAAAGAGATGCCCACTCTCCAACCTCAAATTAAAATCCCAACGACTCACATTTTTTTTTTCAAAAACTCGAGCTTTACTCATTTAACTTAAGAGATCTCGAGCTTGACTCGTTTGAAACTCTATTTCTAAAACTCGAGTTCGGTTTACCAGTAGTTTCAAGCTAATGCTTAGCTCACGCCCTACTCATTTATTATTTATTAATTATTTTATTTATATACATTTATAAATACATGTGTATATTTATAAATATAGTTTTTATAATAACATAATATATATTATTTAGTTATATTAGCATATTTCAAATATAATAATTATTATGTAAACATATATTAAATAAAAATTATACAAGTGGTAGACTTGTTTAAGTTCGCGAGCTTAGTCAAGCTCGGTATGGGAAGCTTGGGCTCTAACTCTATTATTAAATGAGCTATGATAAGTTTTCTCATTATCGTTGCCTTATATATATAATTCTATAAAAAAATAAACTAAAAAAAATAAAATAAAAAAACTTCACTTTTGATTGGGTCGACTAACCTGAATGAAGACCATTCTTGGAATCTAACTTTCTATTTATGGCACTTTAAAGGTAGTCCTTTAGCTTACATGTTTATTTATGGTGGTGACTTTAACAAACAAATCTGACTCTTTACCACATGGAATGAAATACTTCCTCGTAACGTGAACATTACGTGTTAGATATAATTATATTGCGTTCACAATGTAATATTGACACAAAAGAGATTGATTCATGACTTACTCTTTTATGCTCCAATTGTAATGAAATCCCCAAAACTATTAGACATAACTTCTATGAATGCAGGTGTTCTAGGTTCGTGACAGCAAATTCATTGGCAACCATCCCAAACAGGGGCGAAATTACATAGGGGGGGGTGGGGTTCGAAATTATAGTAGAAAACTATATAGAAAAACTAGGGTCAAACCCTTAAAAAATATAGGGTGAACCCAGAAAACTGATCAAGATCAGATTTTAAGATGTGAATTTGGAGTGGAATGATGTGATGATGAAAACCCAAAAATAAGAATTTTGAAATGATTGAAAAATTGTTGTTATTTTGGGTAGGGATGGAGGTAGAACCTTACCCGACCTGAACAATCGAACCGAACCGAAGTATCTAAAAACAGTGAACCCCTGGAAAAAATTATTGGATCCGTCACTGATACTGAGGAAATATTGAAATTTATAGAGGAGATATTCAAAGGTGTCTCAAAGGTGCACATCAATGGAGGAAACTGAAATATTCCAAATTTTTTACGGGTCATATTTATTATCAGTAATAAATAAAAAATTCACATTTAAATCGTGTTGGTATAAGTTCAGTTTCTGTAGATAATTTAGTGCTCAAGAAAAAGTCAACAAAAGTCATATTACTAAAGTCAAATACGAGGTAAAGGCAATAAGGACAGAATAGTCATTGTATATATGTTTTCTTTTAAACCATTCTTTGGTTTGTTAATTAGGGTGGTTATATGATGATTAGCTTGAAAGAGTTTGTTAGGTTTTCATTCCGTTTGTTTTCCTAATTTCCAGTCTCTTTGTAATCTCAAATTGTTCATGTTCAAGAGTGGAATAAGATTGAACTTGTTGAGTATGAATCTATGTTCATCTAAATTCTTTAGTGTTTACATTTCAATTCTTTGGTTACTTGTATAATATTTGGTATGAGAGCCTTGTTTCGGCTCGTTTTGAATTCGATCGATTATCGATTGAGATTGAAGGATCGTATCAACAAAGTTCGATCTAGAGAAAATTGACGAGAAGAATGATTTTGGCTTATGGAGATTCAAAATGAGAGCATTGTTAGTTCACCAAGGTGTAGTGGATGCTCTCGACAGTGAAGCAAGTCTACCTGCAACTCTCAGTGAAAAAGATAAAAAGGACATTATGGAGAAGGCTCAGAAGTGCGATAATCCTTAGTCTTGGTGATAGAGTATTGAGAGAGGTATCAAAGGAGATGTTGGATCATATAGGTTGTTGTATACAAACATATGGAAGAACATAGCTCAAAGTAAATATTTTGAAGATTTTTGTGTAATGTGGACGACACTAGTTGTGTCACCTGAGTCTGTACATGCGACACTAACTAGTGTCGTAAATCTGCATGGCGACACTAGTCGGATTGCCTATAAATACTTGGTTTTTCTTGTTCTTGAGGGCTAGACTTTTGGATTTAAACTTGTCATATGTATTTTGATCTTTAGGGAGCTTAATCAGTGTAGGAAGGTGCTTATTGCAATCATTTTGGTTGCGATTTCAATATAATCTAGTGTTTTTATGGAGCTTAAGAGTTTAATATAGTGTTCTTCATCTTGTTTATCCATTTCACACCATTGTTGTTGGATTTGATCAAATCAATTGATTAAAATCTTATTTATGGTATTGTTTATCAAAGAATAGTGCTGAGATCCGTCTGTTGGGTCCAACAGAAGACCTCAGCAGCCGATGTCTGGTCAATGTTGGAATGCTTGTACATGACAAAATACCTTGCAAATCGATTGTATCTCACGAAGCGACTATATACATTTAAGATGAATTCTATTAAGTCTCTTGAAGACTTCATTGATGAATTTAAAAATTCGTGTTGGATCTTGAGAATATAGAAGTGATTCTGGATGAAGAAGAAAGAGCAATTATTTTTCACACTTCGTTACCATAATTTAATGAACACTTCGTTGACACTTTGATGTATAGGAGGGAAAGTCTTTCAATTAAAGAAGTCTTGGCTGCCATGAATTCAAAAGAATTAAAGAAGAGGGTAGAGGTAAAAGAAGATTATGGAGATGGATTGTTTGTTAGTGGAAGAACATAACAAAGGGCTTCAAAATCAAAGACATTTTCCATGTCAAAATCAAAGTTTAAAAGAAGGTGTTATGTGTGTAATTCTGAAAAATACTTCAAGAGGGATTGTCCTTAAAGATAGAAAAAGAAAGGGGAAACTAGTTCTTCACAGAGTTTTGGCAATTATTCACCAGATACTTCATTTGATGGGTATGACAGTGATGATGCACTAGTAGTTTCAAAGGGTGAAATAAGAAGTGAACGGGTGATGGATTCGGGCTTCTCATTTCATATGATTCCAAATAAGGACTTCTTTAAAGATTTGAAAGGTGAATAACTTGGTACAGTAAAGTTCGATGATGATAAGCTATGCAAGGTTCTTGATGTGGTACAATTACTTTCAAGATGAATAATGGATCATAGATTGATATGGACCATGTAAGCTACATTCCTGACTTAAAGAAGAATTTGATTTCTTTGGGTATGTTTGAAAGATCAGGGTATCATGTGAGTTTAAGAAATGGTGAGGCAGGGTAGTAAAAGGGTCATTGGTGATGTTGTTTGGAACTAGAAGAGAGAACAACATTTATTTCCTAGATGGTAAGGTGGTCATTGGTTAAGTTTCTGTAGAAATAGGGAAGGTTAGAAATACAGTTGAGTTATGGCACAAAAGACTTGGTCACATTAGTAATAAAGTGTTGTTAGAGTTATAGAAACAATAATTCAAGTGATTGGTGATTTAAAAGAATGTGATGTTGAATTATGTGAGCATTGTATTATGGGCAAATCTCACGTGGTAAGATTCAGCATGGGGCAACATAATACAAAGGGGGGATTACATACACTAAGATTTATGGTAAACTTCAAAGACTTTATCTTTAGGTGGAGCAAGGCATTTTATGTCTATAATTGATTATTATTCCATAAGGGTGTGGGTTTATGTGCTAAAACACAAAGATGAGGCTTTTTGAAATTCAAAGAATGGGAGGTATTGGTAGAAAACCAAACTAACAGAAAGGTTAAGAAGATATGGACTAACAATGGTCTTGAGTTTTGTAGTAGGCAATTCAATCAATTTTGTAAACTAAATAGGATTTCTAGGAATTAACCGTGGTAGGTACACCACAACAAATTGGTCTTGTGGAAAGAATGAACATGACACTTTTGGTTAAAGTAAGGTGTTTATTGTCTGATTCTGGGTTTCTTAAGAGTTTCTAGGTTGAAGTAGTAACAATTGCAACCAATTTAATAAATAGGCCACCTTCTTCTTCTATGAATATGAAGATACCCATGGAAATGTGGTCTGGAAACAAATAAGACTGATGGTTTAAGTGTGTTTTGTTCATTAGCCTATGCACATGTAAATAAGGGGAAATTAGAACCTCGGTCACATATGTGTGTCTTTATAGGTTGCCCTGATGGAGTTAAAGGCTATAGATTGGGGAGGCTAGATAATCTTAGTCCCAATGTAATTATTAGAAGAGATGTTTTGTTTAAGGAGGATCTAATGTACAAAGATATAATGAGTAACAAGAAAGATGAAATAACTGTTAATGTACAGGTTAACGAGGGAGTTTAGTTGGAGGTGGAGCCTAGCCCTGATGTAAGTGAGGTAGGAACTTCTCAAAGTAATGAAAACTCTGGCGGGGTTGGTAGTAGTTATAGCTTGGAAAGAGATAGGCCGAGAAGGAATATTCAACCTCCTGTAAGGTACATAAATGATAAAGATATTTATGCTTATGTTTTTTATGACGGCAGAACAAGAAGATGCACTTGAACCATTATCTTTCCATGATGCTATTACTTCTAAAGATACGGAGAAGTGGATTAAAGCTAAGGAGGAAGAAAGGGATTCTATTTATAAGAATGAGGCTTGGATATTAGTTGATAAAACAGATAATCAAAAGCTTGTGGATTGTAAATGGATCTTTAAGTTGAATTAATGAATTAAAGGAGTTGAAGCACTAAGGATTAAGGCCATGTTGATGGCTAAATAGTTCACATAAAGGGCTATAGTGGATTACAATGAAATTTTCCCTCCATTTGTGAAGCATTCCTTTATTAGAGTCATTCTTGTATCCACTGCTTCTAGGGATTTTGAACTAGAATGCTTTTCTTCATGGATGAAAGCTTTTACATGAAGCAACCTTTGGTTTTTGAGGTGGATAATCAAGAAGCCAATGTATGTTTGTTAAAGAAATCATTGTATGGTTTGAAACAGTCCCCTAGGCAATGGTACAAAATATTAGACGAATATATGGAGATATATGGTTTTAATTAGGAGCAATTATGCTAGTTATGTTTACTATAAAGAGTACATAAATGGGGAGTTTGTGTATTTGCTGTTATATGTAGACGACATGTGTAACACCCAAAATTTTTCAACCGATTTTAACTTTCAAAATCACTCGGAAGTAGGTCCTATTAAACACTCTTGATGAAACAACACATGTTAACTACAACAAAATGACAACGACATAGTTTGTTTTTAAAACGACCGACCGACATCTCAAAAGCAGCAAAACAAGTTTCAACATCCATAAGATGACTCAAAACAAGTTTAATGACTCCCAACCGAGAGTTCTAAGTCCAACATTTACGACCACCCAAACAACCGAGAATCTAATCCAACACGAAGCTTGACCCGAGACATCAAACTGGAGCTTTACCTACAAGTAAACACCATAAATAACACCATTAGTAATTATATGCAATCTCTCTTAACCCCAATGGGTTAAACCCAAGAAAATACCCCAAAAATGGGGAATTTTGAAGAAACAAGATTTCTGACATAGCTATGTGCACCTGATATCCACAACAATTTCCAGACATGGCCATGTGCAAACTGACATAACCATGTCCACCTGATGAACTAAATATTTCTGACATGGCAATGTGCAGAAATAGACATGACCATGTCCACCTGCAACAATTTTGTTTTCGACCATCCCGACTCGACCCCCGGTCGTTATAAGCAACCAACAACATTTTGTGAATGTTTTAAACACCTAACAACTCGGACCATACTTCTTTATGAGGTTCTAAAGACATCAAACACCACAATACGACTATGTGAAGTTCATGACCTCAAATAGCTTTCGTGTGAGGTTCTTAGACTTCAAATACTACAAAACTACTTGTGAAGTTCATGACCTCAAATAACTACCGTGTGAGGTTCTTAGACTTCAAACTCCTTTATATGAGGTTCTAAAGACCTCAAACGTCACAACACAACCTTGTGAAGTTCATGAGCTCAATTTACTTTCATGTGAGGTTTTTAGACTTCAAATAACAACAACATTAGTGAAGTTCAAGGACTTCAAGTGACAATGACATAAGTGAAGTTCTTGACCTCAATTAACTACCGATGAGGTTCTTAGACTTCAAACACCGACTCTTTAACATACATACAACTTACACACACGACACCACTCAACTTTTATAACCCGTATGTTATTTACCAACATGTGGGATTCAAAGATCCTAATTTCACCAATTACTTGTGAAGTTCAAAGACTTCAATTACATCATATTCACCCCAACCGTACATTCGACATATACGTTAAAATTACGCCATAGACATTCTAACTTCATTAAATAGAAAACCCCTAAATTTCTAATTATGAAATTGGATGATGTTTCTTTATAAAAATGTTTCTATTAACACCATAGACACTTTCTCACCACCAATTCATCATTTAAACATCATTAGATTTAAAACCCCTAATTCACCCTCAAGAACCCTAATTCTTGAATTATCAAATTAGAACCTCCCATTACTTGTAATAAAGCTAGATTATTACTTTTAACAAGTTTCTAACCATTTAAATCACCCAATTCAGCCCCAACATTTGATTTTTCCCCCATGAACACCAAGAACACCGTATGTGGAGAATAAAGAATTGTAGGAGGTGTTTACCTAATAATTAGAAGAAGATGAGTCCACCAAATCCTTCTAATCTCACTTGCAAACCTCCAGATTTTCATTTCTTGAACAGGTCCTCTTCTCCTTGTAGAACTCAATACATACACATACATTAATGTGTGTGTGTGTGACACCCTCTCCCCCCACTATACAAATTTGATTTGTAAATGTTACAAAACAGTCCCCGAACTTCCATTATTGACCCTTTTTAGGATATGTTACGGTGAAGATGCAATTTTAGGATATGTGGATTCTGATTTTGCTAAGGATCTGGACAGAGGCAGATCTATCACAAGTTATGTGTTTAAAGTATTAGGGAGTGTAGTCAGTTGGAAGGCTTCTTTGTAACATGTGGTAGCCTTGTCAACCACAGAGACGAAATATATTGCCTTGACCGAGGCTGTTAAAGAGGCTCTTTGGTTAAGGGGGTTTGTTTCAGAACTTGGACTTAAAGTTGAGAATGCAGTGGTACTTTGTGATAACCAAGGGCCAATCTATTTGTCCAAGAATCCTATGTATCATGAGAGGAAAAAACACATTAGTATGAGGCTTCACTTTATTAGAGATGTTATCAATTCTAAAGAAGTGAAGGTAAAAGGTGTTCATACTTTGTGAAATACTACAGACATGATAACAAAATCTTTGGCATGTCCTAAGTTTTGGCAATGTCTAGATAAACTGAGGATTGGGTGTTGACTTTGTTTTTACTTGACACTAAGGTAGAGATTGTAGATAATATAGTCTTCAAGTAAAAGTCCACAAAATTCATATTACTAAAGTCAAATAAGAGGTAAAGGCAATAGATAGAAAAGTCATTGTATATATGTTTTCTGTTAAACCATTCTTTGGTTTGTTAATTAGGGTGGTTATAAGATGACTAACTTGAGAGAGTTTGTTAGGTTTTCATTCCGTTTGCTTTCCCAATTTTCAGTCTCTTTGTACTCTCAAATTGTTCATGTTCAAGAGTGGAATAAGATAGAACTTGTTAAATCTGAATCTATGTTGTTAATCTCAATTCTTTAGTGTTTACAATTCAATTCCATGATTAATTGTATAACAAGTAATGTGAATTTAACCGAAAGTCAACAAAAGTGAAAATTTTAGCTAATATTAAAATTGGCTAGTGTCCAACTTAATTGCACTTGGGTGGACCGATTATTGAAGAAATTGATTACACTCACCATTGGAATAATTAAATGAAAATCCAAGGTTAATTGCAATTGTATTTTTATTTTTATTTTATTTTTTTGACAGTATGATTTTGATTAAAACTGACAAAAATAAACATTTGGCGAATTGTAAAATGAATAGTAGGTATCGATGGAAATGAATATGAGTTTACAAACAAATTCAAAGATGCTTTTTCTATACATATATTGGACTAAAAAACACATGGTCATACCCAAACGTATTGACTTCTTCGGTTGCATTTGTTTAATTCAATGCAGAGTAAACGTCGTGATAAAGACTGCTAAGTATATATAAACGACGACATGATCTATGAATTGTACTAAAACGATATATCACTTGTTGGTGTAGTTTCTACGTTCTATTTAATAGTTGATTTAGTTGAGATTACCACAAAATACATTACAGTTGGATAGGAAACCATTCATAGAACTAGTCCAGTTAGGCATATTTAAACCGTTTCAATTTGAACCGACCAGTTATCGGCCAGACCGGTGAACCGGACCGGGTGGTCGGACAGGATTTCAAATATTTTTAATTTTATTTTCTTAATTGTTTTCCTATAAAATCTCATTTTCTAATTAATAGTATCCCATGATCTATGTTTTAGTTATTTAAGTCTTCGTATTTTATTAAAATTCCAAAAACCCATCAAAACATATAGTATTTTTATTTTTTGTTTTAGATATTATATATATTTTTTAATTTTTCTAATATTTATGGCGTCGTCTGGTTCTTAAATTCGATCCGACCGGTTCGACTAGTGAGCGGATAAAGAGACCGGTTCACTGTCCGGTCGAATTCTTATTATGACTTGGATAACCTAGGTCTCTTACTAGGAACCCAACTTAAGTTTATAATGGGAGAGCTCTTTCTATATAAATATAAGAAGTAAATTACAGAAACCGTCCTTGATGTTTGGTCCAAAAAACACTTTTTGTCCTTGGGTAACACTTTGAGGCTTTGAGCCACCCACATTTCTCATTTTAACAGTTTTCGTTCAATCACTAACGATTTGATAACGTTCTGTTAGGTAATCCTCACGCGCCCATCACGTGAGGGGTAATTTGGTCTTGCTTCCCAAAAACTTGTTGCCCAACCTTCGACGATACCCCCCAAACTTCCCATTCATCTTCTTTTTCGTCACTGAGATTCTCTTTGGCCATACTCCCACCATTTCCAACTATGACATTGAGGATCTCCCAACTCCAACGTTGAGGATCTCTTTGTAAGTTCATATGGCTAATCATTTGTGGAATGTGTGGGGTACCGAAGCAAATGATTTCGTGAACCTTAACGAGTGCTATAGTAAGTAATACAATTTCACAACTTTTGAAGCTCAAATTAGCATGCAAGATGGTGTTTTTCTACATAACTTTTAACTATTTATGTTACATTTCATTTAAGTACAGCAAATAAACCTAACATGTTTAGTATCCAACTATTTCATGGAGGAAAATTTATGCATTTGCATGGGAGGATGTATGAAAATGGCCATGTCAGTTACATTGACATGGTAAAAGCTAGTGATTTTAATATAAATGTGTTGGACAAAATTGTAGAGGCTCTAGGTTATACAGGTAATAGAGTATTTATCTACCATTTTAGGATTCCATAAATGGAATTGGAATACGGTCTAAGGCCTTTGGGTAATGAGAATGATTTGAAAAGGTTGTTTGATTATGTCCAGGGGGTTTAAGCTTATTGATTTATATGTTCAACATTGTGAGACACTAGTGACCACCTTCTTTGTAGTACATGATGTTGTGCCATCTGGAACAAGACATGATGGTGATGAAGGGAATGTAGATGACTAGTTGTGTTATAAGGATATTGCTGATTTGTTTCATGAAGCTGATGATCATGCTCATGATGTTGTGGAAGGGAACTTGGATGAGTGGTTATTTCATGAGGATGTGGCATATTTGTTTGATGGAGCTATGGATGTGGATCCTGAGGTTGAGGTGTAGATTGTGGTGGAGGTTACCATTGTTATACTTTATGGTTAGCATTAGTGTAGTTTAGGCTTATTTTTTTGGTAAATATATGTAGTATGGAAATATATATACTTTATGGCTACCATGGTGTAAGTATTTTGGTATGTAGTATGGATCATGGTTGCCATGGTGTAAGTTTTGTGGTAAATATATGTAGTTGAAAATTGATCTTGTCTATAGTTTGAAAATGTCATAGTTTGATCTTGTTTAGCAAATGGATCATGGGATTTATACCGTGTTTGACTTTGAAATGATCAAAGAGCTTAAACTTGCAGTTGTTGACAATGATGTGAAACCAGCCATTGCTAATAAAGCTAGTTGCAGCTGCTGACAAGAATTGGTCATGAGATTAATCTTTTGGTAAGTGGTAACCAACTAGTTAAAGCTAGCAACTCTCAAGCCAAATGGTAATAAGTAATATTCCTTGTTAACCTATTTAACTCATAATCTTAAGCCTAATATGAAACTGTAGTCATTGGAGAATTTGACTATGTTGTACATATACACACTTGAATGTGCTTTTATTAGCTGCAAACAAATGGGTTTCAACAAACAACTTTAATGATTATTTCTATTATGCAACAGAGCCATGGATAACTTGGATGGGTTGTTTAGATTGCATGTCTGAATTAGGTCTATTCTGGGTTGTTTTCGCACTGCCTACAAAATTTGAGCCTGAGATCTCAAAACATGACAAGTTTGAAATTGTATAGTTTGAATGATTTCACTTGTTGATTGTTTGCAAATGGACTGCTTTCAATCGTTTGACAGTTGCAATGTTTGATTTGTGTTCGTGGAAAACATTCCATGCTTTGACAGTTGCAATGTCAAATCAGAGCTCGAACTGTAGAGCCAGGTGCAACATTCCCTGCATGGTTTCAAAGTTTAGACCAACAACTGGATTCGATCAGTTTAAACTTGAGACCATTTGCGTGCCTAGGGTTTCGGTCGATCAATATCACCGTGAAGGATGTTCGAGAAGAAGAGTGGGAAGCAGGACTTTAAAATTAGTGGTGAAATGACAATTTTGCCCCTCATATGATGTGCACGTGAGCGTAGGTTAACACAATCGTTAGTCACCGTTACCTAATTAGACTCAAAGTGTTAAAATCAGAAATGTCGGTGACTCAAAGTATTAAAACTTTTTGAATTAGATGAAAAATGATTTTTTAACCAAACCTCAGTGATGATTTTTGTAATTTACTCCAAATACAAGATTCAAGTCATTATCAAATATGTCTAAAGGAGTTTTACCATGAAAATTGGATAACGGTTTTGAAAGGGTTTTAAGTTTTAACTAAATGTTCATATAGTAGATATAGTTGGTTTTTAGGGAAAATATGTCAAGATGCGATTCGATATATTTAAAATAGTTTCTAACATACAATTTATAATTAAAAGGTTAGGAAGAATAGTTTAATAAAACACTACTTATAGGATACGAATTTTAAATAGGTTGAAAATGAGTTTTTAACGAGATTTCAATATGCTTAAGATATTTTAAATATATGATTTGTTTGAAAACAATTTCTTTTAATTGAAAATTATACTGAGTAACAAGTGCTGCTGTATGATTTTGTGCAAAATCGTACCCCAACTATTGTTCTATGATTTAACACTTTGCAATGATAGATGTAATTATTGATATTTGTGGGGGCCAAATCTTTCCATTTCTGCCACCTTTTTTCCTTTCTCATATCTTCACATATTTGTTCATGGTACCACAAGCTCCTTCATCTTTACAAAGTGGACCAACTCATGTCAATGATTGAGTTATTGAACCGATTCTAACAAGTAATTAGTTGAGTGATTCAAAGCTATTGTAATATATTTTCTTATAAAACATATTTTTTATATAACTATTATATACATAGTTTCTTATGAGAGGAATACTTTTGTCAAACGTTTAGTGGATTGTGTATATTGTTTATCTTATCCTCGCCGCGGTGAACCCACGAACAAATTCTTTAGGAATAACAATAAGTTTGTAACATCCGGTCTTCTCATACCAACTGATATTGTCTCAGCTCCCTAGTAAGAGCTCACACGGATTTGTTTTTTGTTGCCCAAATGAAGAAGACTTTCCACGAGGTCAAGTATCTCTCCAAACGATGTCAGATACGTCTAGATGTCACAAAACCCGTACCCCAACAATAGGAAGTCTAACCGCGAGAGATGTAGGTCATAAGAAAACCTTAGGGACAAGTTGCAACGAATGAGCTGAGAGTGCTAAGGAACACTCAATGTACTCACTCACCAGGTACCTCCTACCTACCAACAGTCTCAAAAGTACGACCATACAACTACCACAAGGACATACACCCAAATACGTAACCAACATAACGGATGGTGGTCCTTGGCGACGAAGCACCAACTTAGATTTCTAGGGCACAGACCCATATAGTATGTCATGGCCTTGCTAGTGTCATCACAAGAAACATATTGCTTTGCACCAAGATGTATACTTATGTATGTGTACACAGCCTAGCTCTTCATCTGGAGAGCAATATATGCGCATTTCTTGTAACATTATGTCAACAATATGACTTAGTTTGAATTAGAAGATTTGTCTATTCTCGTCATCCACTCATCCTCATTTAATTATGTAACTCCATTCTCCCATGGCCTTCCAATGTAAAGGTCATGGGTTCGAGTCTCATTTGGTGTAATATGCTCAGGTGGGCCAAGGGTTTTTCCACAGTGGGCCAAGGGTTTTCCACAGTGGGCCTTCGGGTGATAGGTTTCCCCTGGAATGGTGGGCGGGCCGGGTCACCAGCGCTGTCTGCGTTCACAGGCGTGGGTAGCCTTTCGCCAATGGGTTTACCCGGATGGCCGAGCATATAGTATTCATTGGTCGTTCAAAAAAAAAGTTACCATTCGATCTCGTACTAAATATAATAGCTTATTATTTAATATTAATATTCTTTAATTTGAATTAATATTTAGTTTTATTAGTTAATGTTTAATGTTTCATTTTATAATTACATTCAAAATAGTTTGGAGCATTCATTTTTATTCACCATTAACAAAAAAATAAATAAATAAATAAATCATTTTCTATCATGAAAACCTATCTTTAAGCTAAAAGTGTTATGGTGACAAGTGAGGACGCTTTTCTATAGGAAATTCCAACCTCTACACATACTATGTGGAAATGGAAGCGTAGTATACAGATTTTGTAAGGTAATTGCCAAAGATAACGAAAGGTTATGACACAATGTGGGTTATTGTAGATCGACTAACAAAAGTCGAAAACTGCTATTTTTTTCAATTTCTGAGATCTATTCCACAAAAAGGATGACAGAACTATACATGAAAGTGATAGTTGTAAGATACGTAGTGCCAGTGTCAATTGTTTCCGACAGGATTGAATATGAGTATTGTGTGACATCTCTCAAACTGATTGAAACAATGAAAGAACGGAACAAACCTCGTTGATATGCTGCGAGAATGTATCGTAGACTTTAGGGGTAACTAGGAAACCCATTTGCCATTATGTTATAGTATTGATATGCCCCTAATGAATCCTTGTATGGTAGAAAGTGTAGAAAACCTGTATGATGGGGTAAGGTTGGTCAAAGAGAACTTTGTAACATCTTGAAAATTTTTTGATGCAATTATTATTAATATTATGTTAGAAATGAGATGAAGAAGTAAATTATTTGATAAATCTATTATTTTGTTTCAGAATGATAATTGTAAATGGTGAATGTTTGATAAATTTTCAAGTAAGGGACTGTTTGGTTCATTAAGAGTTGAACCATTAATAGCTCTGAATAGTTTAGCATGGTTTCTGTGCTAAACCATTAAGAGGCTGAATGAACTATTAAGAGGCTGACAAAATCTGAAACAAATACCCCCTACCTCTGAAACATCTGACCGATTCAGAGGTAGCCTCTTAACGGAATCATTAAAATGATATCAAACAGCCCCTAAGTGATTTTTTTGGCCCATATATGCGATTGTTGCTAAGGAACTTATAGGAGCTCGAATTCTAACCAAATTTGAAGTATTTAGAATGATTAACTCGTGCTTTGAAAATTGAAGAATGGTGAAACTAGTGAACCAGTTTTCAATTTTGACGCCTAGATCACTCGAAATGTATATTAGAACTAAAATAGTCAACATGTGACTAGAATGATCAAATGGGCGAAAACGTGGACATTTTGTCACTAATGTGTATCATAAGTGAGATAAGTTCATTTTATTAATGATCAAATGGGCGAAAACGTGGACATTTTGTCACTAATGTGTATCATAAGTGAGATAAGTTCATTTTATTAAGTTCAAATATTACTATGAAGTTCTAAATTTGAGTTTTAATCGAGATCATTATCGATCAAACTTTGACTTTCTTTGAATAACATTTAGACTTAGATCAGTTTAATATTTCATCTTAAGGATATGATGTGATCTTTTGAACATATAGTGTCCGGCTTGATCGAGTATTGTGCTTAAGGATAAACCGTTTTTCGGTTGAACCGGATTTTAATTACTTTTAATTTTTTTTCTTTAAAATCTATAAAAAACCTAAGATATTTTCAAATTTTGTTTTAAATTATACATATTTTTAATTTTTTATAATACTTAAGAATTTATCAGGTTCTTAATTAATCCGATCCGGTCATTGAACTACTAAGACGACCGGTTCGATTGCTAGTCAGATTGTGAAAATATTGCTCACTAGTGTCTAAGTGTATAGTGTCTGATTTTAGGTGAAGCTTCATCTATGATTAAAGGGAAAGGTAATATAACAGAATGTGATGACAGTTTTTTTTATTTATTTTAACTAATAAAAAATTTAAATTATTTTAACTGAAACTAATACTTTGCGTAATTTTAATTTTTATATTCTTTCCTTGTTCTTCAAATGTAATCGGTCTTATGTGTATTCCAGCCACCGACTTATTTTTTATTTTAATACATTTCCCTTGCCTTTAAAAAAACTAGTTTTTACTCCCCTCGCGTTTCGCGGCGGGTTGGTTTGACTCGTTTGCGTGGATAAAACTTACATCGAATCACAAACTCGTTATAGCGTACGATACCAAAAAAACACTCGAATTTGAATAGACTTAGTCGAGAACGTTGACAAAAAAAGTTTAAGAAAACGGCACATTCCGTTATTTAAAAAAACTTAACGAACGATAGTTATCATAGAAAACGGTGTCGGGCACATTATTAATAAAATTTAAACGAAAACGTATGCGCAACGGTAAAAATAATGTTAATAAAAGAGAAACATAAAACTAAATAATAAAAAAAACAAATTTACCGGTTCGGGTCGTCGAAAACCATAAAAGTTGATGCCGATATGGGTTACGATAATACAAATACCGACAATGATTTTGTTCGCTCAGAATAGGTTTGGTTCGTCACGGTATCACAATGGTAACGACACTCGCTATAGGCAACGATAAAAAAAACTCGATTTTGAATACAACTCCGTTTAAAAAAAATATTATATCGGAACGGTGACAAAAAAGACAAAAAACAGCCGCGCCCTCCGTATTTTGGAAAAAGTTAACGAAAACCATATAAACAATCACAAACCCTAAAGTCTATGACCTAGATACGCAAATCAAGCTATAAGACATCCACAATCAACGTACGGAATCATAATCAAACAAACATTTGATCTAAGCATATAGATTCATCACAATTAATATCATAAGATTCTTTACAAGATCATTAAACCATCAAATAGAATCCAAATCCAGTAAAAATTGTAACTTTACACAGTATTCATCATAAAGACATAGGCAGTATATGACGTTTAGCCTAGAATCATGCTCAAAACCATAAACATAGAAGTAAAAGACAGAAACATGGTTTCAAACAAAGAAAAAAATCGAATCTTGAAACCGAAAACGTTAAATCCAACGAACCCGGAAGCAAAGTCTTCAACTTTCCTCTTTAATTGACCTCCTAACTCCCAAAATCGCCTCTAGTCTCTCTCTAGACTTCTAACAATCGATCTCCTTGAATAATGACATTGTAATTCTATTATAATTCGATTAAGGTTTTTTTCTCAGATTTTTAGTCTCTCACGTACCGCGAGACTTTGGCATGGGTTCCTCGCGTACCGTGAGGAACAAATTAGCCGCAGCCGATTTTAGCTTCCCTTGCGTACCGCGAGAGACCTGAATTTCACAATTTTTACTTTTATTTATCGGGCTTCACTTTCTTGCTTGGTGTCTTCACGATATAGCTTCCTATTCGACACGAGCTTCTGAAAATATACAATAGACTCAAATACAGACTTAAACGACTAAAAACGAATATAAAACTAAGTAAAAACGCATGAAACAATATGAATAAAGATGTGTGCTTCGCACTACATCAAACATCCCCACACTTAACCTTTTTTCATCCTAAAAAAAACTGTAATGGAATCATAACTCAGATCTAACTTAACATACTCAATTACCAATTAATAAAACATACTCACAAGTTAAAAAGAAATAATCAGTATTTCTGTCCGATTAAACCCAAGCACCAACTATCTAGCCCCCGTAATGTGTTCTAATTCCATTTTATACAGTTATCAATCAATCTATGTGACTCACACTCAAAAGTTACAGCCCTACCTAATCTCGTCTTACGGTCATGTTTATGCACGGATTAAACCATATAGATTTACCCTACCACGTTAAACTAATATTTATTTGTTTAAGAAATTAGATGAAATATGGAATGAATGGATGAAAATGAGCATAGCAAATTAAACTTCATCTAAAGGTGTTTCAACCAAGTCACTATCCCGGAAGGTAACACATAGATGAAGTTATAATCAATAAAGCACATAAGAATCACTCAGGGGTGTTTTCTTCAAATGGCCATCCCAGAGAGTAATACATAAGAAAAACTCAGTAATCTAATCAATTACTCATGAATTATGGAATTATGGATGCGGGCGCCACCGAAACTCGGATTTATTCTCATAAAAATAGAGTGGTGTGCCAAAAATTTTAAAAACAAATAGATATTATCTTAATGTGGTACCTATCACCCTATTTTGATAGTTTCAGTATTACCGATTACCCTAAGATGAGTACTCACACGATATCATTATTTAATTACGTGATTAATCCTAATTAACACTCACAGGCTATTTAAGCTACTCAAACTGGCTGGGTCTACCACAACATCACTAATTAGACGCGTTTTCTATTATTTAAATCATTTTAACTCAACAAGCAGATCTAATTGTACTATCATTTTCCAAGTATAAACAGTTATTTCCAAGGACATTTTTCAAATCTTTTTTAATTTTTTTTTCTGTTTTTGATTTTTTTATAAACAAGACAAACTATCTAAACTAGACACTCACACCCCAACACTTGAAAGACACATTGTTCTCAATGTGAAGCAAGACAGACTAAAAATAAAAATGCAAAAATAAAACAGGAAATCGACTTAGTTGGTAATGATATGCCATTGAATGAAAATCCAGCTTCGTTCATCCTTGTGTGCACCGTATAACATTTCGGTCACGGTTGCACATTTGACTGCCGGGTTGCCTTTACAAACTGTATGTAAGTGATGATTCATACCGCCCGAATGGTGATTGAGTATAGACGGAATGATAAAACCTGTAAAATAAACATCACAACAAACCCGCAGCATTAAACTGACTCAAATTAAAATAAAGACTCAACTGACTCCCTAAAAGTTAAAGACTCAAGATAGATAGACTGTAGAGAAACATACTTGATGAGTGGCAAACACATAGACATGAAAGCCACAACAAAGTAGATCAACGGATTGAAACGGTTTCTACGTTCCCTATGGTAATGGTGGTCGGTGAATGAAGTGAGTGGTGGATATGATATGGATAGAAGTGATGAAATGATGGATGAGATGGTGATGAATGATGGTGGAAGGTGGTGAACGGTGTGGTAATGCATGGGAAAACAAGGAAGAAAAGAAATTCCTGCACTCCCCCCGCGTATCGCGAGATAAAGGGCAACACTCCTCGCGTGCCGCGAGGAGGTAAACTTTAAGCCGTCCCCAACCTTTGTCCTTCGCGTACCACGAGAGCTTGCTGGTAACAGAAAGTTAAGAGGGTTTTTGTACTTAGAAAATTTTTGACCCTTCAAACTTTTTTCACCCAAATTCCATAAAAACCTATTCCAAGCATAAAAACATATGTAAAAATACCTGGAACTTCATTCCTGCTGATTTTCCTCACCGAATCAAGCATGAATCCCTACAACACATGACACAAACAAAACACACATACCGAAAAACACAGAAAGTGACACGGACTCAGACCAAGTAATGCAAACAAACTCTATATCCCGGGCACTTGCCCGAGATTCAAACACACTAATCCGGAGGCTTCTCCTTGATCCTGACTGGTACCGCCTTCATCCTACACGGTCTAACGGTCTTCCACATCCACAAACTCCGACTCCTATCAAACTTTACATGTATATTATATGCATCAATCCAGTCTTTCCACCACAACTTTAATCTACCAGGTCCAAAGATCACCTCGTTCAAGTACTTCAACAAACTGTCACCCCTAAACATCCCCACACTTGGGGTTTTAACTCTCCCTAAATCAGATGACTCTATCAAAGCGCGGGTTCTCTCCCGGGGTGGCCTAGACCTATGGGCATTGGAACTAGGGGTTGGTTCAGTGATCCTCCCCTCATAATGAATAATGGTGATGGTTAAGAGTTCAGGAATATGATTTTCTACAGTTATGGCCATTATTCTCTCACCCGGATCTTCAGGATCTTCTACATTCTCCTCAACCATTCTCACACTTGGGGATTTTCCTATGATCTCATCAAATTCTACCATCATCTCCAGCCGATCATCAGTCACCTCATCGTCGTCCTCATCCGGCTCATCTAACATCTTCTCCAAAACAAACGCCCATTCAGATATCTCTCCTAAGTTAGGGTTAGGCTCAGCTACTCCTACCTTTGTATCAGAGTCCCGATGGTCACCTATGAAGGAATCAAGCATACACATGGAGTGGCTATGCTCCCCAACATCCTTCAATGGTTTCATAGAATCTAAAGTTATAGACTCATCCCCCACACGAAGTGTAAGTTTCCTGTCAAAAACATCGATCAATGCATTGGCGGTACATAGGAACGGGCGTCCTAGGATGAGCGGGATTCTATCATCCACTGCCATATCTAGAATGACGAAATCCACGGGGAATACAAAATCTCCTACTTTAACTAACAGATTCTCCATAATTCCCTGTGGATACTTGACTGAACGGACAACCAAGGATATGCTCAAGCACGTACGCTGCGGTTCACCTCGGTCTAGCTGCTTATAGATCGAATATGGTATCAGATTGATGCTAGCACCCAGGTCAGCCAACGCGTGATTTAGAGGCAAACCGCCAAGCTAACACGGGATCATGAAATGACCCGAATCTGCCAGTTTCTCTAGCAGTTTGTTCAAAACCACTGCAGAACATTGCTCACTAAGTGAGACTTCAGAGATCCCGTCTAGCTTCTTCTTGTTGAAAAGAAGTTCTTTGAGGAACTTGCCATACTTTGGCTGTGCTGGATGACCTAAATGAATAGGAGATTGACCTTTAGTTGTTTAAACATATCAAGGAAGTGACCGTATTCCCTAGCGTGTTTATGAGGAAACAAGCACGCTAGATAGTGAACACGACTCAAATCAATCTCGGGTGACTTACTCTCACCCCCACTCTTCTTCTCCTATGACTTCTCGACAGGCTTCTCCATCTCTATCTACTCATCCACCGGCTCTTCTTCTTCTACGGGTGGGCTCTCCTTCTCTTCTGCCCTTCTACTCCTTGTCGACATAGCATTCAACTCGGGCTCCTCTAACATCCTAGCATCGATCTCAGTAAATCGAGCTCTCCAATCAATCTTCTTCACCTCTTCTACCGACGGGATGCCATAGTCAGCGTCTTGGGAGACTTCTTTCTCTACTTTCTCCTCCTCTCTATGACTCAAGATCGACACGACCATCTCTGAAGCATTGGGCCCTGAAGATGGAGCTCCATGTGTGTCCTTCAAGCTCTTCGCGATGTCTCCTACCGTGCATTACTGATATGTCCTAAATTATACATGTTTTGCATGCGTAATAATCCACATATTATGGTACTAATTGATTAATAACCTTACAATTGATACTTAAAACGTTAATATTTCATAATTGCATGTTATTCGTTGCTCCAAGATAAACAAAGTCACCGAGCCCTCCACATCATCTTAAGCCGCCGATTTGCCCTCGTCCATCTCCGGCATTGGCTCTCCACCTAGCTTAGCAATCAGCTTCTTCCAACCCAATACATCCCAGTTAGCGTGATCAAAATCCTTGTCAGTAGCCTCCTCAGCCATCTTGACTCTGGCTTGAAAGATTGAAATTGCAGCTGACATCTTAGCTTGTTCGTGAGATTCTTCAAGATCCTGGGCGTGTTGGGCATAAGCATCTTGTTGCTTGTCCTTCACCTTATCAAGCTCATCAGTCGCTTCGGCTAACTTTTTTCTCTTGGTTGCCCCTATCTTTTGCAGGAAAATCACCATCTGTTTGCTGTCTTTGGCCTCTTTTATCAATGCTTCGTGGATCGTAGTCATTTTCTACAAAGTCTGTCACAAAAATAGCGTGTTAGGATAAGAATAAGATCAGGATCCGGGATACTAAATATCACTTACCAAATGACCAAGTGTGTGAAGCCGCTTGTGAAGGTCAGCATAATCTGAGCATTCGTTGATGACTAGCTCGAAAGGATCGAGAAGCTTTCGTTTCTTGTGGGATGAAGACTTGGGGTGAGCAGTGGAAGACTCAGGTTTAGGAATTTCTGGTTTGGCAGCTGGGAGTAATGGCTGGCCTGCCTCTTTCTTAATATTTTTCCCCTTGGAAAGTATGCTGTCAATGTCCTCAAGAGCAAATTTGGAACTTGGTTTGCGAACGCCTACTTCAAGATAACAGGTTAGAGTGTTAGACCATTATATATCCTATTAACTAACAAAATATTGTGAATTCCTTTTGTGTTACCAGACATTTCTGAGCCTGAGGGATATGTTTCCGAGCTCTCTACTATCGACTGAATCTTGACCTTAAAGGTTCGCTATATGGGTTCGATGCTATAAAAGAATATGACTCTCTTAGCAGTCTCAGCAGAAGGTGGAGCTACCTCAGACAACCTCGGCGCTGTGAAACAAGAAAAGAAATCAAAATGTCAGTATCCAGGATATCAAAATAACGAGGATCCTACAAAATAAAACCCTACCCTTTACAATCCATTTGATCAGAAACTTATCCCCACTAGGGATCGAATCTCTTCTCACAAAGAAAAAATTATTTTTCCAATTAAGATCGTTTTGAGTTGTTTTCAGGATTAAGTGGTTCATACCGGTTTTGATTTGGAATAAGAAACAGGAAGAACCATGGCTCCTCAGATTGTAAACATAAGCCAATTCAGAAATGTTGAAGTCGAGAGCATGGTTGCGGATCAAAATCTCCAAAGTATGCAAAGTTCGCCAAATCACGGGCATCGTTTAGGCATAACTCAAACCGTTTTTCTCAAAGAATTCAGTGGTGAAGGCACGGAAAGGATATGAGAAGCCTATGGTAAAGGGGAAAGACAGAAAGTAGACCCAACTGTCAGAAGTGAAATCCGCTCTCATCTTAGGGTCAAAAGGTCGAAAGACGGTATTTTTAGGAAAGAATCCCCCAGAGATAAGAAGTTCGATGTCTCGATCAGTAAAGGTGCTTTCTCAGAATCCGGGTTAGCTATCAGATGTTGACTATACAAATCATCTGAAGATGTGGAAGATCGTGTGGTTTTCTTAGCCATTTGATACAAAAACTGAAAGAGATAATGAGAAAAAGAAGATCTGATTTTACCTGAAATCCCAAAGATAGAGGTAGAAGATGAAGTCTGGGATTAATAAAAAAGAAAAGTAATTATAGAGGAGTAATAACAACTGCTTCAAACGACGCCGTTTCTGCCCTCAATTCTCACGCCACGTCTTATCGTGCAGCCTTTATCTTTTAGAATTCAAATTTTGAAAATTTAACAGTTGTAATTTCGGTGTACAGCTGTCAAATTTTGGGGACAATTGTTATGGGTTAAATCTCAAGCAGGATCCTGATTGATGCATGATCTGGAATCCAAGATCTTGGTAACTTCGGTATCCTGAATATTAATGCTACTAACGACTATTTGTCCTCTATTTCTTTTATATACGTAGGTAAAACGTGTTGACTCATTTTGTCCCTGAATAATCGGACGAGAAGTCAAAGAGGACGTATCAAGCTTGCAAGAGAAGCTTAACAACGGTCATATTTGTAGACCGAGTAAAGCTTCGGGATCCTCGGAAGGTTAGTTAGGATCGTTTTCTGTATTTAATCAGCGGCTTGATCGATTAGCAACACACACAATTCACTTAGCATTACTAAACACTCGTGAGAAGCTGTGTAACACTTAGTATTCGATCATTTGCTGCTCAACACTTGTAATTCCTTATCATTTATTGAAGAAACGAGGCAGGTGTCGATTGTCAACTCCCGAGGTTTTATGTCGGAGATCTTGAACGATCAAGGGATTTCCTCATAAACAACCGTGTCACTCTTTACATTTTTGTATTGTTTCACATTGATTTTACAAGCACACTATCTCACTTATGAAATTTGGTTACAAAGTTAGTTTAAATAATTTTTACCTAAAACATTAACCAGGTTAGGTAAGGGTGTTGATCATTAGGTCATAAGTGGGAGTTAAATCTCAATTTGGTAAATGAACTTGGATCACTAGATTAGTAAACAAGGTGTAAAAATTTAGGTAATCAAGTTGATAAGAGTGAAGCTCAACTGGAGTCATCTAAAGCTAAAGGTAAGTGTCTTTAAATTTACTTAGTAATTGATAGGTGGTTGTTAATACACATGTATTTTACTTATGTGTATAAAATTGGTGTTAAATTGTATGTCTATGATATATACAAAGGTGAAATGGTAAGTGTCTTTAAATTTACTTAGTAATTGATAGGTGGTTGTTAATACACATGTATTTTACTTATGTGTATGATATTGGTGTTAAATTGTATGTCTATGATATATACAAGGGTGGGGGTGAAATAGGATGATATTGAAGTCAATGAACTTCACAAGGGTGAAATGGTGGAATTGTAATCTTTGAATCCCATAAGTGTGATAATAACTCATAGGTTATACAAGGTGATTGTTTTACGGATGTTGATTGGTGTTAAATTGTATGTGTTGATTATATATACAAAAGGTGGGAGTGAAAATGGATGATTGAAGTCTTTGAACTTCACTTGTGGTGATATTGAAGTCTATGAACTTCACAAGGGAGAAATGGTGGTTTGGGATCATTGAATCCCACAAGGGTGATAGTAACTTGAGATCATGAGCCTCACAAGGTTGTTATGGAGATTGAAGTCTTTGAACTTCACATGTTGTTGCAATTGAAGTCTATGAACTTCACGAGAATGACATGGTTGCTTTAGACCTGCTTTCGTTCAAGTTCATGACTTGCCAGACTCAGTAGATGCAGAGAAAGATATCACTGAGGACTGGAAGTTAGTTGTTTGAGCTGTTGATGAGGTGTTAAAGAATGAAAGTCAAAGTGAAGACACACCTTCATCATTCAACATACTTCCCACTGTTGCAGCCATATCAAGACAGAGTTGGAGGATTAAAAATATAAATTTTGAAAAGTGGCTGGTAGCGGACTGCTACCAAGGTCCTGACGGTCCGCTACGTGGAGAGAAAGGCAATCATGAGGGAATGCCACGTCATCAGACGCGTGTCTGATGACTCAGCCCTATGGCAAGCTGCTAAGCCTTTGGCTAACGGTACGCTATATGCAATTTGGAACCGGACCACGAGGAGCGGACGCTTGTCCAATGACTCGCTGAAACCAGTTGGGTGCCGGACCGCCACCACCCTGGATAACGGTCCGCTACGTCAGATAAGCCGCCTCATTGGGTGGCGGACCATTACGGATTTGTGTGACGGTCCGCTACGGGTCGGGGGTTACCCTATAAATAGATTTCGATGGCCAGAGCTATGGAGACACAATTCACACACAAAAACACTTTCCTACACACACACTTAGCCTAGGGATTCATGCCAAGGTTCGGATACGCGTTTAGAAGTCCGATTTCTAGCCTTACACCTTTAAAATTCGAAAGATAGTACTGTGGTAAGGTTCCGGCAACATTGTTACTTATTATTAAGTGTGGATTATATATTACTAAGTTTATGATAGATTTTAATTAAGGAATATTACAGTTAAATGTACGTCAAGGTTCTGTCCGAGGTGTTCAACATATTATCAATACAATAAGCTAAAATACTACCCAAGTGAGTTCCTCTGGACTTAATGTGTATTGTTACACAGTTGTTATTTGAAATAGTCACCATAATCCATGTATATATAATGCGTAATAAGTACTTTATACGTTCTGTTGTGAGATGGAACCTATGGGTGGATTATCTCATTTTACTGGTGTGGGAGGACCAGTAGGGTGAGATAGTTTATTCAGTTTATACTGGTGTGTGAGAACCAGTCGTCGAAAGGTTGCCAGTTATATATATACCAAAAAGCTCACAAGCAATGTCGCATGTGGGTGGGATGTGGGAATGCTGATGATTAAATAACAACCATTTGTGGTAAAGGTTCATGAACTCACCAACTTATGTTGACTCAGTTAATTTTAAAGATTTTGTAGGTGGATCTGTTAGTGGCATTCTAGGTAGCTAATAGATGTGGATAGTCGTCTGGTTGGTCAGAGAATTGTAATGGTTAGAGGCATGCTGAGTAGAAATGTCTGGTGGAGATTTTAAATTCTATGAATGTTTATCATTTGGTTAGTCTATAATAGAGGTTTAGTTTATAATGTAAAACAGTTTAGTTATGAATGAATAAAGTTCTATGGCTTAGCTTCCGCTGTGTGTTTTTGGTATCAACTTCACAGTAACTAGAATGCGACCTTCTTGCCGGTATGTAGTTATCTGACAAACAAAACGTTTTGTCTAAGGAAAGAGAGGTGTATAAATCTCTTCTAGACCCGTCGTTCTTTCCTGGGAACATATCTGTTGGAGGTACTACTCTGGTTAGACGACTGTCCTGTGTTACGGGTGTGACAAGTTGTATCAGAGCATCAGTTTAAGGGATTTAGATACTAGTAGGAGGTTAGTATCGAGACTTAAACTAGGATTCTATAAGGTAGCTGGAATGCCATAAGAAATATCATAGGTTGAGATGTTGACTTTCATTATGAATATAGCAGGTAATATCAAGGAAACAGATAATCAAATGCATTCTTGGCCAAATGTCTTTAACTTCTGATTTTCTGGATTATTACTAGTTGTACGAATTCTGATATCATACATCTACATGTAGGTCCAAATGGATAGAAGAGGTAGAGGACGAGGAGGTGGTAGAGGTAGGACACCGAATACTAGGTCTTGTACCCGTAATACGAAGAATGTTGACCCAAATAAAGAAGAAAATACCAATGTTGAACCTGAGAAGCATACTAAGAAAGTTATCATGACAGAATCCCAGTTTCATGGAGCAGTGGTATCTGAGGTTACCAGAGTGCTCCAAAATACTTTACCTGGAATCATAGATGATGCTCTCAGAAGGAGAATGAATTCCAATACTCATGAAAATAGAACTGAAGGAGCAAGTGGTACAATTCCTCAAACAGAAAATACACACCACACTACCCCCAATAGGAAACAATATTGGTACAACCCGAACCCCTGAAACTATTGGAATAACGAACCAAAGCACAGGTGGAAATAATCAATGGTGTACTTACAAGAATTTTAGTGATTGTCACCCTAAACCTTTCAACGGCAAGAAGAATGCCATTGCAGTCATGCAGTGAATAACTTCTATGGAGGCCGTAATCAAGATGAGCGAATGAAGACCTGACCAAGCAGTTAAATTTGCTACACACTCATTTGAAGAAGATGCACTTGACTGGTGGGAGTCAGTCAAGCAAACCAAAGGAGAGGAATACACCGATAGGATGAAATGGGAAGATTTGAAAGCTTTGATAGTAAAGAGATACTGTCCACAGAATGCAGTAGACAAGATTGAGACGGAATTTCATCGATTTGAAACTGGAAACCTCACCCATCAAGAGTATACTAGTAAATTTAATGAGATAGCCAAGCTGGTGCCACATCTAGCAACTCCTGAATCTAGGAGGATTAAGTGCTATGTTCAAGGCCTACCCCCTAAAGTTCGAACCTTAGTGAAAACTACTGCACCTACAACTATAGATTCGGCAGTACAACTTAGTGTAGTAATGTATGATGAGATAGAAGCTCAGGAGATGGCCAACAAGAGAAGCTTGGAAAAGACAACCTACGAACCCACAGATAACAAAATCCCAAGAAAAGAAAGAGATAATCCGAGAAAAGGTGTACAAGGGATTACATGCCATAACTGCCAACAAGTGGGACACTTCATAAGAAATTGCCCTAGTATCAAATGTCATAATTGTAACGAATTCGTGCATTTTAAAAGTAATTTTCCAAAAACACCTCAAGAAAAGACAGGTGGTGGATCCAAATGACGCATATTCATCCTAGGAGGAAGGAAAGAAGGAGAAGAATAGGTACGTCTCTTATGGAATGAATATAATAAATTATTAGCTCTAAGTATGATCATCCTAAATTTCGAGGACAAAATTTCCTAAAGAAGGGGAGATTTGTAACACCTCGAATTTTCCCATAGAATTTAAGGACTAAAAATGTAGGAAATTAAACTCTAGGGGTTAAGTGGCAATTATTTCAAAGTTGGAGGATTAAAAATATAAATTTTGAAAAGTGGCTGGTAGCGGACCACTACCAAGGTCCTGACGGTCCGCTAAGTGGAGAGAAAGGCAATCATGAGGGAATGCCACGTCATCAGACGTGTGTCTGATGACTCAGCCCTATGGCGGACCGCTAAGCCTTTGGCTAACGGTCCGCTAGCCGCAATTTGGAACCGGACCACGAGGAGCGGACGCGTGTCCAATGACTCACTGAAACCAGTTGGGTGGCGGACCGCCACCACCCTGGATAACGGTCCGCTACGTCAGATAAGCCGCGTCATTGGGTGGCGGACCGCTACGGATTTGTGTGACGGTCCGCTACGGGTCGGGGGTTACCCTATAAATAGATTTCGATGGCCAGAGCTATGGAGACACAATTCACACACAAAAACACTTTCCTACACACACACTTAGCCTAGGGATTCGTGCCAAGGTTCCTATACGCGTTTAGAAGTCCGATTTCTAGCCTTACGCCTTTAAAATTCGAAAGATAGTACTGAGGTAAGGTTCCGGTAACTTTGTTACTTATTATTAAGTGTGGATTATATATTACTAAGTTTATGATAGATTTTAATTAAGGAATATTAGCAGTTAAATATACGTCAAGGTGCTGTCCGATGTGTTTAACATATTATTAATACAATAAGCTGAAATACTGCCTAAGTGAGTTCCTCTGGACTTAATGTGTATTGTTACACAGTTGTTATTTGAAATAGTCACCCTATTCCATGTATATATAATGTGTAATAAGTACTTTATACGTTTTGTTGTGGGATGGAACCTTTGGGTGGATTATTTTATTTTACTGGTGTGGGAGGACCAGTAGGGTGAGATAGTTTATTCAGATTATACTGGTGTGGGAGGACCAGTCGTGAAAAGGTTGCCAATTATATATACACCAAAAAACTCACAAGCAATGTGGCATGTGGGTGAGATGTGGGAATGCTGATGATTAAATAACAACCATTTGTGGTAAAGGTTCATGAACTCACCAACTTATGTTGACTCGGTTACTTTTAAAGATTTTGTAGGTGGATCTGTTAGTGGCATTCTAGGTAGCTAATAGATGTGGATAGTCGTCTGGTTGGTCAGAGAATTGTAATGGTTAGAGGCATGCTGAGTAGAAATGTCTGGTGGAGATTTTAAATTTTGTGAACGTTTATCATTTGGTTAGTCTGTAATAGACGTTTAGTTTATAATGTAAAACAGTTTAGTTATGAATGAATAAAGTTCTATGGCTTAGCTTCCGTTGTGTGTTTTTGGTATCAACTTCACAGTAACTAGAAGGCGACCTTCTAGCCAGTATGTAGTTATCTGACAAACGGAATGTTCTGTCTAAGGAAAGAGCGGTGTATAAATCTTTTCTAGACCCGTCGTTCTTTCCTGGGAACATATCTGTTGGAGGTACTACTCTGGTTAGACGACTGTCCTGTGTTACGGGTGTGACACGTAACTCGCGGTAATGTTGACAAAATTGGAGCGTTACGCTTTGCAACGTAAAAATAAGGAAAAGAGAAGGTGTTCTCGCATACTAAAAATTGAAGAAAAAACAAACGAAAAATCCATTAAAAATAACCTAAAAAAGGTAAAAAAAAATATATAAATAAAAAACCCCACCCCCAAGGTTTGAACCAGGCTGGGTGGGGTGGCATTTCAGGAATTATGCAGCCGCATTTACCATCAGGACAAGCCCTCATTAGTGTTATATTCCCAACAAATATCTTTAATGCAAACAAAAAATTGACTAATCTAAAAAAAAAAAGTAAAAGCAACCAATGTGAATGTGACATGTGTCGAAACCGCCCAAAATAGCCGATCACATCCAGGTACTGTTTATATGCGAGTATCCCCTCAAGTGAAAATAATGAATAATCACATGGAGAGGGGTGGTGTATCAGTCAATTGAAAATAATCATGCCTAATCACCCTAAGCTAACTCAACATTCACTTGGTGGTCTCCCCCAATTCAGTGATGGTGCCCATCAAGATCACGCCACAAGGGGGTGGTGTATCACTCAAGTGATGGTGTCACGCGGGTGCCACCTAGAATCATGGGAGTGGATTATGAGGGTATACCCCTTGCTCTAACCCACTTGCTCTAACCCACTTTCAAATGTAAGAGTGATAATAACTGGTAATGTAAGATTTCATTATTTTCAATATATTGTTTCATTGTGGTAACTTTCAAATACAACCTTAGCTATATGTAAATTATAAAAGGGCACCATCGGTCATGTACATGTTGTCTGTTATCTATATTTTTAAATAAAGAGTTAAATGTGGTGTAGTTTTAAAAAATTTTTTATAAAATATCTAATTAAAAAATAAAAAGTAAATCTAATATAAGACTACTTTTTCGGATATCTTATGGTATACTTCTTTTATAAAGAAATATATTAATTAACAAAGCTTATAAAATTATTTTACAATCTTATTTTAAATATTACCCTCTTCTATAATCAACTTAAGACATCATTAATTTTTAACTTTATAAGATTATCTGACATTTGTTGTATTTTTTTTTTTACATTTTATAGTATCATAAATTTGTTAGGGAAACCGATAATTAGACGTCACATAAATTGATACGTCACCTTAATGTTAAAGTGAGATTTTTGTTACGTATGTTTGTTTGTATACACCGATACATGATTTCAAAGGCATACAAATAATGCAATTTACTTACAAAATAGTTAAAATAGTTAAAAGCCATGCAATAAATCAGTATTTACTACTCACCAAAGTGACCAAAATGTAATGGGAAAAATACCAAAATAGACATTGATCAAGCACCAAAAATGGGCGTCGGCTAAGCCTACAATAACAAATGCCTAGCCGGCGAAATACAAAGGTTTAGCCTGTGTTTTGCCGGCTTAGCCTTCAATCCGCCGGATAAGCCTTCAATCCGCCGGCTAAATGTCTATTTTGGTAACTTTGACCCGGTTAATGTCTATTTTGGCTATTTTGGTAACTTTAACCCGATCAATGTCTATTTTAGTAAATATCCCAAATGTAATTGATATAGTTGTAGATGCTTTGACTTTGGTTTTTCGATGAAGCCATTAATGTACCTTTGATCTGAACATGAAAATGGGACGAAGGCAGGCGACAATGACCCTTCAAAAGGGACCCTCCCCACACCCTGAAACATGAATAGGGACACCTCTAATCCCAATATGCATCTCAACACAATCACTCCCACTTGCCCCACCACCACTCATCACTAATCTATTTAAAAAATAAAAAGTATTAAATTAATTTAAATAATAAAGCAATCTAATTAAATCCTTCTGGACATCTAGTCAACAAAACCAAAAACCTATAAATAGAAACTATCCAGAACAACTCTTAAGTTAAATCATGACTTGACAGTTGACACCGAAAGGCCAAAATAATTAAAGAAAATTATACATTTTTAAGAATATTTTATGGTTAAATAAATAGATATATTTTTTTAAAAACATCATTATATTTTACCTATGTTTAGACAACGTATTTTTTATTTATATGGTGATATAATTATATAATAAATTCGAATAAACATTAAAGTATGTTGTTAAATAAATAAAAAAACCATTTTATTTAAAATAATGTGGAGTGCATGAAAAGGGTAGACAAGACACATAATAAAGGAAAGAAATAAAGAAGTGTTGGAGGTTCATATTAATACAAGAGCACTCTTTCCCATGCATGGGCTTTACGGGGTTCTCTTTCCTCATGCCCTTCTCCACACAAATTCTTGCTTTCATCAAGTGTATTTTGAATTTTCTACTTTTAATAAATATCATATATATATATATATATATATATGAAATTGATCATTTGAGAACTTTTAAATATTTTAAAAACTCACGAGAACTTGTCAAAAATTCAATCAAAATCATTTTTTTTATTTTTACTATTTTTATTGTTAGAATACAACATAAAAAAATGAATTTATATATGTAAATTTACATGTTTTCATATATTAAAAAAATATATATACACTTGAGTAAGTTTATCACTTACACATGTGTAAGTGTTTACCATTTATACATGTATATAAATTTTTTTAAGGATAATTTAGAAGGAATGGATGAATTAATTGAAAAGATAAATCATTTTTTATGTTATATTTTAATAATAAAGATAGTGAAAACAAAAAAAAATGGTTTTAACTGGTTTTTTGACGAGTTCGCACGAGTTCTCAAGTATTTATAAGTTCTCATTTGAACCTAACCCTATATTATAAAATTATAATAATATTATACAGGGAAAATATGAATAAAAGGTATATATTTCCACTCATTTACTGATCACTTGTATTTTTAAAAGTATACATTTTAAAATTTTAATTGGAAAATTATGCTCAAGAAATATAAATTAATAGAAAGTGTGTTCATTTTGTATGTGTTTTGCCCTTTACTTTTAGAGGTTCCTATATTCGACTACCATAATTATTATAAATAAAATGAGATTAATGATTTACAACTATTAAATACTATTTAAAAATCAAAAGTAGGAAGTATTATTTTGTTTGGTTTTGGTCAGTTGTACGTTTAACTGTAACTTAACTAAACAAACAAATGAATCAGTTTATAAATTTGAAATTATCATGCATATATCAACTATATATAATGATTTACACTACACATATATAATTAACCTTTAAGGTTACCATAACCTCTTGTTTGGCTGTTTGCCAACCGTCCAGAATAAGTTGCGATTTTTTTAACAACATTTTTTTACTCCTAAATACCACCTAAACCTGCACTTGCCGGATTTAAACTCACACCATTTTTGTGGGAATAATCGCCAATGCCACTAAGCCATAAGGCCATGGACAGTAAGTTGCGATTTATATGGTCTCTTTGTTTAGAGCATAGTATTGACAGGTAGGGATAAGTATTTTGTACCGAGTACCAATACCGTACCAATAGACTCGGTACGGTATTCGGTGCCCACTTTCCAGAATTTAGGTATCGGTATTTTCAGTCCCTGTAGTGGTACGACACCGATACCATCTAGAGATGAGGATTTTCCAACGTGTACCGGTACCGTACCCATATTGTACCGGTACCGTACCAAACCGATACGGTATTTGGTACACACTTCTCAAAAAATACGATGTCAGTATTTTCGGTACTGCTATCAGTACGATACCGATCTCATCCCTATTGAGAAGTCTCACAAATTCTCATGGTAAATAGTAACATAATCAATACTTAATTAAAGTTGAAATTAAAAACTAAGGTAAGCATAAATACAAGAGCACTCTTTTCCATGTGAAAGATTGGATGGGAGTCTTCTTTTCCTTTTTCTTTTTGTAAGTGGACGATGAAATCTTTCTTTTGCTTTTCAGTCCTCTCTTTTAGACTATTCCATCATCTTCAAAATAAACAACAATCTTGGTCCCGTTCCAGCTCCACAACACACAAGCCAATGTATGCGTTTTCCACACACAGAAAAAGATATATGCATATATATATGTGTGTGTATATATATGTATAGAGAGAGAAGAAAAAAAAGGTTTCTTGATTCCATGCAGTTCTTTGCAGCAACATGAAATAAAGGATCGAAAAACATTGTAATGATAAATGAATTATAATCATCTTTTTTCACTTCTTACACACATTTCCACTATGACAGTGTGACCACATCTTCCCATTTCCCAACACCCTTTTAGGTACATATAACATTATTGCAAACTACACGTTATATATTAGTTTAAAAAGTATACAACTATGTCAAATGTGTCAAAATACACAGTTTGGACAAAGCAAGATTTTAACAAGGATTGTTAGTAATGTATCTTTTGATATGGTTAACTGCGTCCTTCGTTCTATCGAGTATGGTGATGTTCTCAGTCTTTTAACATAATTTCGCCAACCGATGTTTTATGTTACTTTGATAGTTCGGCTAAAATTTGATGGTTTCTTTTAAGTTTAGTGTTGTCTCGAACATGTGTAGTCATACTTATACAGCTTGAACGTAAATAGATAATTGTTTAGAAGTGTCCAACTTCATGGTTAATTAGATTGTTTCAAGGATAATGTTAAGTCATTAGTTATGCACTTTGAAGAATTTTGAGAACCCATTGTCAGGACGTAAATTTTCACATATTTGGGTGTAGTTTTGTAATAACTTATGTTAATTGCACGTGAACTTTTCATAAGATAGACTTTTTTTTTACATCAATTTTTTACACCTAAATTTCACATAATCTTGTTTTTGCAAGGATTAAACCTACACCACTTTTATGGGAAGCAGACAGCATACCAATAGACCACTAGGTCATGGTAGATAATGAAGGTCTAATTGTAAATATCACTATCATGTTTGAGAAGAGAGTTATGCGGTTAATTGTGCTTAGGTGTGAATAATATATGGACTCGTGATCTCCTTAGAAGCCTCCACCCATGTAACAAACAGAAAGATGTAAGCTTCAAATAGGCAAAATCGACAATATTGTTCATATATTACAAATGAGAGTCACTCATATGTCATTCCGGATGTTGTGGCAATTATCATCGAGCACGATAAGTCCCTAAGAGGATGTGATTTTAACAACATAGGTTAATCTCCCATCTATCATGGATGGTGGGGCAAACCCAATTGAGAATGACATTCTCTAAGGAGGATGATTGTAACACCTAAGGTGAATCTCTCATGGCTCATGGACATGAGAGATGTTGAGTTCATAAGGAATGTTTGGTCTCAAATACCAACAACGTGTTTTGGACGATTCGACTATGATTTAGAGAATAATGAAGGTCCCTTCGTGTGTGTCGGATCGTTGCATGCAAGTGGTCTACTAGTCGGACCGGGTGCGGAATACCCGTGACTAGGCGGAGAGTCTAACTAAAACAAAGTAAACCAACACGAGAGTCACAATAAAAGCTCTTTCGATTATAAACACTCGACGGTTACAGAGATAATCCAAATTGCGTACTTAACAAACTGAGTTCGTCTAAGATATGAGTTCTGCGTACTTATTCTCTGTGAACCAAACCTATTTATACAGACCTGATGCCTGCGCACTTAGCAAGTGCGCAGGACCAAATGCTCTTGCGTACTTAGCAAGTACGCATAGGTCTTCCTGCGTACTTGCTAAGTACGCAGGAGCTTTCTCCTGCGCACATGTAAGTGCGTAAAACACTTAGAAGAAATGCAACATACACTATGTAAAAGTAAATACAACTCGATAAACTATTACATAACGACTCTTACATACAAAGACAAATTACAGAAATTAGAAATACAAACTAAGACTCTATCCAGAGTGTTGTCACAAGAAAGTGCATCAACAAACTCCCCCTTGACAACAGCTCGGGATCTTCATCGTCTTCAGTCTTCAATCTTCAGTCTTCACATCACTGGTTCCTTAGCTTCCATCTTCTTCTTGTAATCAAGGCAGAACTTAATCACCTTGTCATATTTAGAAGCAAGGAGCTTCGTCCATTCGTCCGTGTGGACACAGTAGCGTTCCGCTAGTACCTCCAGATCTTTCACAGAAAAGTTGATGAAGCAGACTTCATCAAAGATTCTGATTAGTTCTTTTGGTACTGTGTTCCCACTCTCGGAACGAACCTTTCCCATGATCACAGCCTCGCCCGTTTTTGGATCTACGTACCAGTACCACATGTCACCAAGAATATCCTGAGATAACTTGCTCAAGGGAATCTTAGTTTCACATTGTACTGGCTTGTATACCAATCTCTTTATGTGCTTCTTAGTCACAGGATGTACAGCGTGCTTATCCTTGACTCTTCTGGGCACTTGAGGCTTGAAGTATTCAAATTTCCCTGATCTTGCTTCCCGATGTAGTGTTACCCACAAACCCATTGCTACTGCATGACTCGAGTGACTCAGCAGGTCGCGGTTTGTGAGGTTCACAAGGTCGTACTTGGGTAAAGAGTTGAACGCCTCACTGGTTGGTTTCAAGTATTGAACCCCTCCAGATATTTTGATGGCGAACAGCTGCTTGTCCTCCTCGAACCTAACAGCCAAGATCATACCTGTAGCTTTGTGCTTGTCTGTGATGGACGTCTTTTGCCACACGGGAGCTGGACCCTTAGATGATGCAGAAGGCATGTCTTTATCTTTTGGTGCCTCGGGGTCCACAGGTGTAGGGTCGACTGGGGAGGCTTCAGTTGTAGCTTCAACATTACTTGCCATGTCAACTGAGCCTGTGTCGAGCAGAGATTTGAGCGATGGTACTTCAAAGATCTCACCATCCTCTAACTCGTACTCTCCTTCCCCGTCGCCCTTGGGAATCTCTATCACCACATCCTCATCTTCATCATTCTAGTCATCACCAGAGTCGATCTCTCCTTCTTCTAGATTGAAGAGAGCATCGATCTGTGCTTCTTTAGAATAGTCAGGCTCTAGATATTGGATCTCATCATCAGATAAGTCCTTAAGTACTTCAGCCACTGACTTCCCTTTATCACCACCACCACCAGATGTATCACCACCCTCTTGCTGAGTAGACTCCCCTTCAGCCATTGGAACAGAAGAGATGGGCACAATCGCCAAAGCTTGGTTCTCACCTCCACTAGGACCGGCTTCAGGATCCTTGTCTTTATCATCATCCTTAGTCAAGTCGACTGGATGACAAGGCTCAGCACCAGTGGATTTATTTTCTTTCTCTTTCTCCTTCTCTTTCTCTTTCTCTTTCTCCTTCTCTTTCTCTTTTTCCTTCTCTTTCTCCCCCTGAGCACCAAGCTTCTTGGTCAGTTCTTCAACTAATTTGACCATCGCTTCGTGCTCTTTTCTCTGCAAATCCATCCTTAGCTCAAGTGAAGTTCTGTGGCCTAGAATCATTTCATTGGTTTTCATCAGCAGCTCGTTCTGTGCCATTACATTCTTCAGTTGCTCATTTGTCCCTGTTCTCTGCCTGTGAAGAATCCTAACTTCATCGGCCAGGGAATTAATATGTGCTTGTTGAGCATCAGACTCCTCCTTTGACTTTTGAATGGTCTTCAACAGTTCAGCAACTTAGGTCTCTAAGACATTGATCCTTGCATCATACGGACCAGAATGCCTAGATGATGAGGCTTCAGCATTATGGATGGGGGAGGAGAAAATTGTGTCAAAGTCAAACCCTTGTGAGAAATCACCATAGTTGAAGGGTTGACCTGACGACTCAGTGGTGTGAGGTGGGTGTGGAGATGTAATGATGGGAGTGGGTGTTATGGTTGGGGTGATGGTGACTGACTCCGTGAGAAGTGGAGTAGTCACTGTCACTTGGACGGTTGAATTAGGGAGGGTCACCGTCACAGGAATCTCCTCTGTGACCGCCGTGACTGCCACATTATCTTGTACTAGTGGCCTTCTCCTCCTTCTGTATAATTGTTGTGCTGGTGGGGTAGATTTTGATTCTGGACTGGCAGCCGCCGCTTATACTTGCTGCGCAGTCGGGATCTCTACAACCCTGGGGATAGCAACCTCTTGCCTATCGCCCCTCTTCTTATTGGCTTTCTCTCGCCTTTGTCTTTGTAGACTAGCGTCAGAGTTAGATGTTGGCTCATATTCGCCGCTCGAGCTTTGTCGCTTTATTTTAGAAGACGACGCAGGCAGGGTTACCTGTGCCAATCTCCTCGGGTGTGCCTGGGATGGTGCGTCATCGGAATTAGAAGAGTCTGATTCTGTTGCTTCTGAATCGGATTCCTCAGCACCACCATCACCACCTTCGTCATCACCTTCATCACTTTCATTCTCTTCTTCTTGTTGTTCATCAGAATCATCACTCATCTCTGGTGCCGAATTGGGACTATACCAATTCCAATCTTCTGGCGCGATATATGCTTCATTAAGCAGGTGGCCAAAGAGTTCAGTATGCACAGGGGTAGGATCTACACTGCCTGGCTTTAGAAACTGAGCAAATACTCTCTTGTCCACCCGTTTTACTTGCAGTTTCTCCCCGATAGCACGTAGGTTTGGCAATGCATCATCAATCAAGAGTTGCACAAACCTCGGGTACAATAGGAACCTAAACTTCTCTGCTGTATTGATCTGATCATTGATTGCTTCGTAGATGTAGCGAGAGAAGTTGTAGCCCCTATTAAGAGACAAGCCCACCATGGCTGCTGCAAGGTCATGACCCATGGAATCTTTCCCGGCTTTTCTGGACGAGATGCACACGATCATGATGTAGGCAAAATACCGCCATTGATCTAAAACCCACATCTTCTTATAAGAAGCATAGTCCCTCGCTCCGACATATCCCATTCTATGCCTCCAACATCCATCCACATAGTAATCTGGATAGGATGTCGGGTCGGTAGCGAGGTCTCCGAACTGCAGGACCCTTCTTATAGTATCCTTAGAGAAAGCAATAGCCCGACCATCAACGGTAGCCCTTATGACATTAGGGGATACCGTGCAGTCGTGCTCTGCCGTCTCCCAGAACTGCTCCAAGTAAGGTCTTGAGACTGTTGGGTCAGCTGAGATTGCATAGCTTATTTTTTATCGGTTCAAAAAGTCAATGATCTGCCGATACTGCAAAGCTGCCCCTTTCCACTCAGGTTGAGTGTTTGCTAACAAGTTGAACTCATCAGTGAATGCCCGAGCCATAGTCTGCAGAAACACACAGAAAACATAATCAGAACAACGTATCTTATTGAAGATGAACAAACATGACACGGTATAGTAGTTACATTATGAACAAAAATTTCAGACTTGAAAATTTTTCTAAGTGTTGGTCCTGCGCACTTAGCAAGTGCGCAGGCTTTTCCTCTTGCGTACTTAACAAGTACGCAGGAATTGCTTCTTGCGTACTTGCCAAGTGCGCAAGAACAACGCTTGGATTTCAGAATTTTTAAGAAAATCACAGATTGCTCAAAGACCGGGTCAAGAAGGTCGCCAATAGGTCGGAATCAAGGATTCGAACTTATGGGACCATTATTAACACCAGTAACTACCAAACCAAGACCAATTTCGACTTAAAAACGTCGCCCAATCCCACTGTCGATTAAAATTCCACCGACGGCTAGAATCGAGGATGAAATGGATGAATATGGAGTCGATTAAGAACCCTATTAGCATAGAAATGTCAATAGGTTACCCAAACAACCCCAATTTTACCCAAAATATTTTGGATTTAACCTAAAGATTTCTAAGTCCGAATAGGTCCAATGTCACAATTTAATGGATGGAAATCGCCTAGATTCTCACCAATGAGATGAAATGAGATGATGAAATTATAGACGGGACGAAAAAATGGTTTAGACACACTTGATTTTGAGTTAAATTTGCAGAGGGAAGATGATCGGTTTGAAAGCTTGAAACTGAAAGAATTTTCTAAGTGTCACTTTTATACCCCTCACTTATCGGTCGTGCGTACTTGTTAAGTGCGCATGAGTTAACTCTTGTGTACTTACAAGTACGCAGGACTTAACTCTTGCGCATTTACAAGTGCGCAAGACTAACTCTTGCGTACTTGCTAAGTGCGCAAGGTTTAATTCGTGCGAACTTGATAAGTACGCACAAGCCTTAAGTGCGCAAATTTGAAACTCAGATTTATGAAGAATTTCATATCAAATAACGAACAAGATAAAAGTATTCAATCACGAGGTTTCAAATACAATTCATGAAGGTTAAACATAAAATATTTTTGCGTTTTTCTGATTAAGCTTGAACAATGCATAAACTTAAAATCTTTTTGTTCTTTTCTAGATAGATATATACAAGTATTCACACCAACTATTTTTGATCAAAGACACGAGCAGAGGATCATATCAGGATATCTTTTAGCAAAAACGATACAAAATAAACATCAAAGAATATGGGATCATGTCATGGATTACTCTTTATTCATACGTAATAAGCACATAAACAAGTAATTCAAGTTGACAATATTATAAGATTTGAAACTATACGCATCTTTGTATCATGTTCTTGTGTATTAAGGTATTAATTATAAGACATACAACGTGTACCCCACTGAAATGCTATTTTAACTTGCACTATCTCAAGACATCTAAGATTTTCACAATGATTTTCTAGATTTTCAGAATGAAGCTACATCTATTAGCACAGAAAAAAATCAAACAGAATCCATAAGGATTATCGGGAATCATAAGATTCAGAATCGAGTGATTCATTTGTCTTGTTTCCATGTGATTTTCTTCTTTGAATATCGGGATGATGATTCAGGATAATAGATATGGTGTTTGATTATCAGGTAAGGGGATCCAACTTTTATCTGGATTTGATTTCAATGAATCAGGAGTGATTCAAGGGTGAACACATGCTCAACGGTTAATGTAGAGACATGTCTTGATTCAATCTCTCCTTGCATACTTGTGAGTATGGGCAGTGAGATAAACCGCATTAATTGTGCTAACGACATAACCCGAAACTGATCTCAAAAGAAAATTATTGCCAAAATCTAACATCCTTTATCTGATAATGATCTTTTCTATTCTTTTACGCACACACGCTTGCAAACATGGGTTCAAATCACGGTTGTAATTTAGATTTAGTTTCCACACTACTAGTGATTCAAAGATGCATACAGCCTACTGACAATTCAAATTACTTGTAAATAAACAGATTAGAAACATAATAATTTAAACAATTAAGTAAACATGACGCAATCATTTCCCATATGAGCAGTCTATGGTGTTTAGATCATTTCTGATGTACTATTATTTCCTCTTTTCTCAAGTTAACTTTGAAATTTTCTCCATACCCTTTTTTTTTTTTTGTAAAATATTTTAAAAACTAAAAGAACTATACAGAAAATTTAAAAGAATTAAAAATTTAACTTTCATGAATTGAATTGAGTTAAGAAAACTTAGTTTTCACTCAGGATTGAACATTCCTATCAAGTTGACAAGATGCTCAAAACGGGATCGATCAAATGCCTTTGTGAAAAGGTCAGCAAGATTGTCATCCGTGTGAACTTTTACAAGTTCGATTAAATGCTTTTCAGCACAATCACGGATGAAATGATGGCGAATCTCTATGTGTTTAGTTTTGGAATGTTTCACCGGGTTATTTGTGATGGACATTGTGGCATTGTTGTCAATGAATAGAGGAGTTCCAGTGAAGTTCAAGCCGTAGTCTCTCAATTGCTGCTGAATCCACAATATCTGAGAACAACTGCTCGCCGCAGCAATGTATTCTGCTTCACAAGTTGAAACAGAAACCGTTGACTGCTTCTTGCACTGCCAGGAGACTAGTCTTTCTCCTAAGAATTGACATCCACCAGAAGTTGACTTTCTGTCAAGGTTACAACCGCCATAATCTGAATCAGTGTAGGCTTTGAAGTCAAATGACTGCTGCTTAGAGTACCAAAGACCTAATCGGGGTTTCCCTTTCAGGTATCTGAAAATTCTCTTCACGGCTATCATATGTGACTCCTTCGGTTGAGACTGAAACCTTGAGCACAAGCACACAGCAAACATTATATTGGGTCTTGAAGCTGTGAGATACATAAGTGATCTGATCATCCCACGGTACAATCTGCTGTCCACATCCTTTCCATCTTTGTCAGGATGCAGACCATGATTGACTGGGATAGGTGTTCCATAAGTACTGCTATCATTCATCTTGTATTTTGATAAGATGTCCTGCACATACTCAGTTTGATGTAGATAAATGTCATCCTCTCTTTGACTGACTTGCAGACCCAGAAAGAACGACAATTCACCCATATTACTCATTTCAAATTTGGATTTCATCACCTGCTCAAATTCCTTACACATCCCTTCATTGGTAGACCCAAAAATGATGTCGTCGACATATACTTGTACAAGAAGAATGTCACCTCCTGCTTTCCTAATGAAGAGAGTCGAGTCAATCTGTCCACGGTCGAAACCATTAGACAGTAAATGCTTAGATAATGTCTCATACCATGCCCGCGGTGCTTGATGAAGACCATAAAGTGCTTTGTCGAGCTTGTACACTTTATTGATATTATGCGGATCTTCAAAACCGGGAGGCTGAGTGACATAGACTTCTTCATGAACTTTACCATATAGGAAAGCACTCTTCACATCAAGTTGATAGACCTTGAAGCGGACATATGTGGCATAAGCCAAGAACAGTCGAATAGCTTCAATTCTAGCAACTGGGGCATATACTTCCGTGTAATCCAAGCCCTCTTGCTGATAAAAACCCTGAACAACCAATCTTGCTTTGTTCTTCACAACAACATGACGATCATCCGTCTTGCATTTGAACACCCATCTGGTTCCAATTGGTTGAAAACCCTTTGGCAAGTCAACCAAATCCCACACGTGCAACTTTTGGAATTGAGACAGTTCATCTTGCATCGCCTCAATCCAGCAGTTGTCAGTGAGAGCCTCCTTCACATTCTTCGGCTCTAACTGGGACACGAATGCAGCATGCAGACATGTTTCCATAACACCAGTGTCAAGTATCTCTGTGTAAAGACAGGTGTTCTCAGTGATGGTTCGATGACGAGTCTGAACGCCGGCATAAGGATCACCAATAATGTTGTCGATTGGATGATTCCTATGCACTCTCGTCTCCAGTACAGTCGGTTCTTGAATTTCTGGATCAAGATTCGTGCTTAACTCCCCCATTTCCTGTGTTCCGGAGGAAGAAGATTCAATGTTAATTGTATCAGCTGGAGCTTCATTTCCTACAATTGTGTTAGGATTGGCTTGAGCGTCATCTCCAACAACAAGAACATCTTCACTGTTATCACTGTCATGAGTTCCAGTTGCAGGTGCAGCATTGGGATCAGGAGTTACAATCGGTACAGTAGCACGAGTAGAGAAACTGGAGTCATCGCCGCCACCCAATAATTCATAAACATTTGCGGCGTCATCTGCAGATATATCAGGAAGGTTGAATGACTTGAATAGCGCATCATAAATCAAAACCCCAAGCTGGACCTGTTGGTTCGGGTGGAATGCTGTGTTTACTACAATCCACTTCAAACCATTCCTCGACAGTACGAGTTCCTATGTTGTACACTCTCTTGCAATGCGAGTTGGCAACGTATCCTAAGAAGATGCCTTCCACTGCTTTTGCATGAAACTTAGACTGGCGGTCTTTGTACTGTAGCAACAAGGAACAAGGACTACCAAAAGGAACAAGGTAATCAAGATTGGGAAGTCGATTATTGATCAACTCGTAGCAAGTCTTGTTGTGTCTCTTCACTACCAGAACTCTGTTTAAGACGTGACACGCTGTATTAACTGCTTCTGCCCAGAAAGTGACAGGAAGCTTTGCATCCGACAGCATAGTCCTTGCAGTCTCAATCAGTGTTCTGTTCTTCCGTTCAGCAACTCCATTCTGCTGAGGCGTGTACGGCGCGCTGAATTGGTGACGGATCCCTTTCTTGAGACAGAAAAGCTCCATCAAATTATTCTTGAACTCAGTTCCGTTGTCGCTCCTTATCCTTCTAACTTTCAGCTTGCAAAGAGATTCCAAGCTCAGGATCAAGTATTGAAGAATATCAGCAGTCTCGTCTTTAGTACCTAAAAAATGCACCAAAGAAAAACGTGAGAAATCATCAGTTACAACTAGACAGAACGACTTACCTCCAATACTCCTGATACTTATGGGGCCAAACAGATCCATGTGTAATAGCTCCAAAGGGGTATCAATAGAGTTTTGGAGCTTGGGCTTATGAGACTTCCGTTGCTGTTTGCCCTTTTTACAAGGCATACAGTCATCTGCAACGGTAAATCTGAGCTTAGGAACCCCGGTTACCAAACCGTTTCGGACAAGATGATTCATTTTACGATAAGAAATATGTCCGAGTTTCCTATGCCACAAGATAGAGTCAAGCTCTGTCGCTTTTGTAAGCAAACAAGTAGCAACTGATGAGGTGGTTGTTGCCACGCTCATATCGATCTGATAGGTGTCGTTTGTTCTTGGTGCTCTCATCAGGATCCAGTCTTCGGGAACCTCAAAACCGGGTTTGAGAATCAGGCATTCTGACTTGTCAAACATCACCAAGTACTCCTTATCACACATTTGGGAGACACTCAACAGGTTATGCTTCAGCTGCTCGCAGAAGTTGACATTGTCAAAGCTGACACAACCGTTCGAAACCACGCCTTGACACATGATGCTGCCGCCTTTTTCTCCGGCAAAGGCCACATAGCCGCCTCTGAATGGTTTAACATCTTGAAGCAGGGCCATGTTTCCTGTCATGTGCCTGGAACATCCACTATCTACATACCAGTGGTTAGAGATAGTACCCTTCGGACGTCCCTGCACGAGTCACAAAAGAATTAGTTAGAAGCCATTATGGTCTTGGGTCGTCCGTCTTTCTCAAAATAAACTACTTCTTTCAACTCACAGTCATGATGACTGTTCAAAATTGGTGAATCTTTGGAGGAATTGGGAACAGGAGATTGAGAACCTTTTACTTTCTTGTTCCAGGATCTCTTTTTATTCTTAACCAGAACAGGAGACTTTGGCTCAACCACAGCTGGTGAACTTGTGGAAGCTTCACCTGATTGAGCTTTAGTCAGCTGTTTCAGCTTTCTCAACCTCTTATTCCTTCTTCTTCTCTGTGGCTTAGAGAGTCTAGCCACAGATTTCTCACCAGTACGTGTACTACCAGATGTAGACACACGAGGTACAGCAGGTTGCTTTACCTTTCTTGCAACAGATGGTTTGGCCTCAAATTTGATCTTTGGCTTTGCCATCGGTTGGACTGGTGGTTTCACCACATTCTGCTTTGGACTTTTGGGAGATGGTTTCACTGGTGGCGACCTGGGGATAACAGCTGGTTGTGAAACAACAGGCCGTTTCCCTTGGTTCTTAGAAGGACAGTTCACAAAAATGTGACCAACCAAGCCACAATGAAAACAGTTCCTCTTGTCTACATAAGTTCTCTTGTAAGGCTCATTAGATCTGGCCTTAGATAACTCAGCATTATGAGTAGGAGGAGTTGGTTTCTGAACAGCAGTCTGAACCATAACAGTTTGATTTTTGGGAGTATAGTATTTTTCCAAATTTTCTTTGTAACCAAGCCCAAAGTGAGCTGAAAAATCCTCTTTCTTTACTTGGTTAAGGTTTTTATACCCCCCCATAAAGCATTACTTTAAGTTTGTCATTTGATTCAATGACATCAGGTTCAGTTAAAATGCAATTATCACCATTAGTGATAATGTTTTTCTTGACTTTCTGTTCAGTCAACAACTCCTCAGATACTACTCCTTCAGGGCAAGAGTTAACCGACCCATCTTCTGAAGTAGTAACAAACTCCTCACTAGATGTGGAGTTAGCCTTACTTGAGGATTCATCCTTTTTAGGGGAATCATCCTTATCAGAGGACTCATCTAGACAAGTGAGATCAATGTCTATTAAGCTATTGACAAACTTCCCGCTCACTGGTGGAGGAATGGCATTGGTACCAAGACCTAGACCATTCATTTTCCTCACTACAGATTCGTAGTGTTCCACCACAAAGCGAGAGTTCTTCAACTTCTCATTAGTGCATTTTAACTGCAAGATCTCATTTTGCAGTTTGTTGATTTCATTGTTCCGTTTTTCTAACCCCTTATAAGCAATATCCAAGTGAAGTTGTTGATCGCTCATTTTTAAAGAATACTCACGTTTTTCCTTTGTCAATGTGTCAATAGATTCTTTAAAACGTTTTTCGTTTTCTTTATAGTTTAGAGTTGCCATACTTAGGGGTTCGATTTTGTCTTGGAGCTTAGAGTTTTCAAGTTTTAGCCCTAGACACTTAGAACATGAAACAACAGAAAAGGGATTAGAGTCTACCTCATGAGATGAACTTGTTGCTTCTCCAATGGCCAACAGCAGTCGATTCCTCTTTCTCAGCTACCGAAGCTTCCTTTCCTTCAGCTACCTCCTCTTCCTCTGTAGCAGCAGTAGTAGACTCTTTTGGGTCAGCAATAGAAGCTTCCCTTCTCTCTGCTTCCATCAATTCCATGATCTCAGCCATGAGACCAACCTGTGTTTGTGCGATGATGGCATCCTCAAGATGAACGCCCCAATCAAAGTTGTCGTCCTGTTGGGCTACCAGTGCATTGGACGTTCCACTTTGGCTTTGATTGTGGTGGTTTGGATTGTTTTGGCCATGGCTATTTCCTTGGCTGGGTCGGGTAAAACCAGAGGCAGGTGCTCTGTCTTTCTGACACTCACGAGCAAAGTGTCCATAGTTCAGACACTTGTAGCATTTGGCCTTAGATTTGTCAAACCCGACCTTGGCATTAGGATGCTCGCCAATAAACTTTCTTCCTGTTCTGTTCAGGAAACGCTTGGATCTCCTCAAAAGCATGGCCATATTCCATTGAATATCCATGTCCTCCATGTCATCAGGATCCACTTGATTAAAATCTTCTTCAATCGTCTCTGGATCAGTAAGCTTGCCATCTATGAAATTTGCATATGCAAGTATACAAGATGAGAATAAAGCTACATGATCTTCAGCTATTCTGGCTATAGCTGAGTTGTTAGCTGAAGACGTAGCAGGAAGATTTCTTGAGGTATTTTGATGATGAGACCCCAACCCTGATCCTGAAGCATAGCAAGCATGACCACCACATCCAGTTGAGTGGTCTTCTTCAGTAGGATTTCCAGTGAAGAGGGCAATTCCAGAGCCAGATGACTTGGATGTAGAAGTCATCCCATGATACATAGAAGGGTCTTGTATCTAGGGTCTTCCACAGCTCTCCTTTCTTTTCAAGTTCATTTCATGAGCTTGAATCTTTCCTATTGCTTCCTCAACTGTCAACTCATAGAATTTAGGATTTTCCCTCATCAGGGTTGTGTACATCTCAAATTCGGGTGGTAAGGCATCCAAGAACTTTTCCACCATCTCTTCATCTGGATACTTGAGGTCAAAAGCATTCAACTCAGTTTGTAAATGATAGAACCTAGAGATGAGGTCATCTAAAGATTCGTTCTCAAAGAATCTGAAGCACTCATACTGCTTCCTGAGAAGATCCCGCTTACTCTTCTTGATGTCACTATTTCCTTCGAATCTCTTCTGTAAGGCTTTCCAGAGATCCTTAGAATTGTCATACCCTCGGAAACTGTGGAACAATTCCCGAGTTAATGCCATAGTGATCGAACCAAGTGCCTTCTTTTCTCGATCATAAGCTTTCTTTTCTTCGTCATAAAGCTTAGAGATAGGCTTGGGAAATTCATCATCAAGATAGATGTGTGTGGGATGCTTATATCCCTCAAGGATTGGTATCCATAATGATGAGTCGGTATATGAAATGTAGTGCTCAAAACGTGCTTTCCAATTAGAATAATCGTTCACGTTCAGCAAGTTAGGTGGTTTCTGTGGTGTACCGATCTCATTATCATAATTCAGCAAGTTTCCAAGATTCTGAAGATTCGACATAGTGAACACTTAGTCAAATTTCAGAAAAGTCAGACACAGTTGCGTACTTGGTTTTGGCCTTGCGCACTTGAGAAATGATCTTGCGTATTTAGATTTCCTCTTGCGTACTTGTAAGTACGCAGGAGGAAATGATTAAGTACGCAGGATATGACTTAAGTTCGCACAAGTTCAGTCTTGCGTACTTGTAAGTACGCAGGAGATAACTCTTGCGTATTTAGTAAGTACGCAGAAGACTGTACTTTTTGCCAAAAATGGTAAGTACACAGGATACCTTTTCAGCAACTCTCACCAACCTTTTCCGGTGACCTGAAAATCGCCAGAGATGGTAAAAATTGGTCTGATGATTAATGCAAATGAGCCAAAGGGTCAGAAACTTGTTTCTAACCAACCTTTGATGCTCAAATAACTCAAATACACAACAAAAATTGGTTTTTGAGAGATTTTTGCTTCTAAAAAAGTGCTCAAGAGCTACCCCTTTTTTATCACAAAAATCAACAAAAATACCTCTTTTTGCTTGTAAAACTCAGTAAAAACGTCTCCAGACCTGATGCCTGCGCACTTAGCAAGTGCGCAGGACCAAATGCTCTTGCGTACTTAGCAAGTACGCATAGGTCTTCCTGCGTACTTGCTAAGTACGCAGGAGCTTTCTCCTGCGCACATGTAAGTGCGCAAAACACTTAGAAGAAATGCAACATACACTATGTAAAAGTAAATACAACTCGATAAACTATTACATAACGACTCTTACATACAAAGACAAATTACAGACATTAGAAATACAAACTAAGACTCTATCCAGAGTGTTGTCACAGGAAAGTGCATCAACAAATAACTCTGAAATTAAGTATATTTGGGTGACAATAGTATCAGGATGGTGACCTCGTGTGAAGTCTCCACATATGTAACTAAAAACAAAGTTGTGAGCTCTTAGTGTACAAAACGAACAATATTGCTTGGTACAAGGGTCAGGTGTTACAAGTTTCTTATGCTTATTATAAGACAAACTAAAACTAATCAATGATTGATGTTAAGAAAATCATTTTCTTTGTAAAGCCTTTTTCATGACAAACTCACACCAAGTCTAATTTACACTTTTGTCTTATACGAGACTCAAACCCATGATAACTTGGTTTGACGTCAAAGAACTTTACTTTATAATATATCTTTATAACACAAATAATGTTTATATTTTATGTAGTTTGTGTAGCACCTTAAAAAAAATTCATGCCATCAATAGACATGATAAGTGATCTAAGAGTTGCTCCTTGTGTTATTGTTATAACAGTGAAAATCTCGTCAAGGACTTTGAGAACCTAAAGAGAAAACTTTTTTTATTATAGGTGGTTTTACAAACCACTCGTGGTTTCTAGGTGGGTTTTAAAGTTTTCATGGTTTCTATGTGATCCGCTACTTGAACTATCGGATATGAACAGTACAGGTGGTGATCCGCTAGGTGAACTAGTGGATGTGAACGGCAAAGAGATTTTATACAGAAACTAGTTACAAAAAAGTTCATTTGAGTTGTAGACATTATTGTTTAACTATTACAAAGTAATCGGATATTACTCATATCCGTAAACGAGCATACAATGATCGTTTGGTATGTGTGGCTCGCTACTATTATAACGTTATATGTTGTACGAATTAAACCATTAGCCAACTCTTAAGTTCTTAGTTATACGTATCTAATGTAAGGGTACAACTTTTGATGTTCGCTACTATTATAACGTTATAAGTTGTACGAATTAAAATCATTGTTAAAATTTTTTTTATATTTTTATTATTTTTTAATTTTTTCTAATAATCAAAATTCTGAAAGTTCAACTACATACCACCATAACATATATCAAAATATTCAAAGTATCAAAGTCAAAAATACAAATCAAACGAAAGTACGTAGCTAATTATCTTCATTTTCACTACGTTCATCACGTCGTTGTTGCACCATTTCTCGTCGTATAGATTCCAGTTGTTGTTGAAACACTTGATGTATTTGTTGTATTTCTTCCGTATGGTGTTGTTGTTGTTGTAGTTGTTGCATTTTTTGTTCAAGTTGTTCTACCCTTACATCCACTTGTTCTTGCCATTGTTGTGGTGGGGATGGGTATGCACTAGACACATCGGGGGTCACACCCCTCACAACACGACCAACGCCGCGTATATGCCCATGTCGTTGACCTAAGGCACGTTCGATACACTTGATCTCATTAACTGATGATGATTAGCCAACCTCGCTAGTCGATCTCCTAAACTCTTCTTCAATTCTTGCCTGCATTAAAAGATAAAATAAACGTACATCAATTTTTTTACTAAAATTCGGCAGCATAACAGCTGTAAAATGGATAACCAACCTGTTTAATTATAAATAACAAAATGTAACAATTCTCAAATTTCAATAAACTTACCTTAATAGCAACAATACTAACAATATTATCCAACTTTTAGTCTATTAAATGGGACAAATGACCCGAATTCATTTTAAAACACATAATATTTTCAACTAGAAGTTTAAATGGGTTAAAATGACCTGAACCCACTTTACTAGACTTATACATCTAACTAATAATTTATATGGGTCAAAATCACCCGAACCCACTTTACTAGACTTATACATCCAACTAAAAGTTTAAATGTGTCAAAATCACCCAAACCCACTTTACTAGACTTATACATCCAACTAAAAGTTTAAATAGGTCAAAATCACCCGAACCCACTTTAATACACTTAATACATCCAATTACAAGTGTAAATGGGTCAAAATTACCCGAACTCACTTTAATACACTTAATACATCCACTACAAGTGTACTAAAGTGGGTTTCGGGTCACTTGACCCACACATAATAAAAACATACTAAATCATACAAATGAAAATCTTTTACTTACATAGTCTTCTTCTGCATTAGCGTTTGCCCATCCAGTGCCTTCCTTGTAACGTGTATGTTTGAAAATAGAACCATAAATGGATCTTTCGGTTGTTTGCAACTGTAAACAGTAAAAATAATATTACTGAGATTTCAATATGACAGTTAACACATATTTTGATAAAACTAACAATTTTTCTTGCCTCTACGTGTTGCTTTTGAGCATAAGATTGACTCCCATGAAAACTTGGATAACGTTGCTTAGATCTGTTTGTTTTATTTTTTTCGGAGCGGTTCTTGAAAGCATCTGATGTGAATAACTCATCAATAAGTTGTATCCACGCTTCCGGTCTCATGTCATCTGGGGGACAGCTCTTTGCCCCTTCAATATCTTCATAACCCCCATGTTTGTCAAAATATTTTTTCAATTTGTTTTTTCTTTGCTTGTAACTTTTTTGACACTCGGCATAGATACCGAGCTTAATTCCATCCCACAAGTTTGTCTCTTTATGACTTTGGAGATCAAAAAATTGTTACAAAAGCTAGTAATTAGAAAACATCTAATAGTTATAAAAATTAAATACATATAAAACATTACATTGTATACTTACAAAAAGTGTGGGATGAATGCGTATTTAAAGAGTTTTGATTTTTGTTTGGCAACAGAATGAAAATATATTCCTATTTCATTTTCTTTCAGAAACTTAAGTTGAATATCAACTTCTTCCAAGCCAACAGTCAATGTGATGAAGATGGAGATGGAGGAAGACGATTTTTGCAAGGAGTTAGGGTCCAAATGGGGAAGACTAATTCTGAATTTGTGTGAAGAAACCGGATTTTAGCAGAGAGAAGCTACCAAAGCGCGGTAATTCAATTGGGGTCCAAATGGGGAAGACGAAATTTGGGATTGGAATTTAGGTTGTAGGTCTTTCACCTATAGCAACGAGGTATCGTCCCTATAGGTAATGCGCTAAAATTTTAAATAAATAAATAAATAATAACCTATAGCAACAATAAATCGTTGCTAAATAGTTTTCATTAAAAAAATAATTTAAGAACTTTAAAATAAAACCGTAATAAAAAATAATTCATCTATAGCAACGAGTTGTCGTTGCTACACAGTTTTCATTTGCCGCTCCTTTTTCCCTCCATCCGCGAAACCCTATAGAGACGATATATAGTCGCAATAGAGCTTGGGGGGTGAACTTTCTGGGATCACATATACGAACGATAAATCTTTGCTATAGGTCAATCTATAGTGACGATTAAAATCGTCGCTATAGACCTCGTCCCTAAAAGGCTTTTTTCTTGTAGTGTGTAGAATAAAAACATGACAAAAAGATGGTAGATATGAAAAGATTTATAGAGATAATTGAAACTTAATATTGTACAGGACTATCATTCATGTACATATCTACGTCGAAAATACGTTGAGTATGATAAAACATATACACGAGTATAAATTTATTAATATGCATCCGATATTCAATTCAATATATGTTTAGGTACTATCAATGGGCGTAGACGATGATATGCAAGTAAAAGTTTATACACAGTCGTTTTATAGCATAAGCCATAACTATAAAATATGAAATCGTTTTGATATTATCCTGAAGGAATAACATAAAAAAATCAGTTATTTTTATAATTTTCTCTATATTATAAACTTCTTTAAAATGCAACTTTCTTATTTTGTTTTTTTCAAAATCTTTATTTAATAAATTAATTTTACACAAAAGTTTCAACAAATTTAATTGCAGCCCAGTGGTGGCGCTCTCTCTTGCCGAAGGAAGTTCCCCAGGTTCGATTCCCACTCTAGTAGTTTTGTTTTTTTTTTCATGCACACACTACAAATCCACTTGAGAAAGTGTTTTGGTTATTTAATTTTTTATTTATGTTATTATTATTTTTATTTACACAGATGCTTTAGCTATTTCATTTTTTAATTACATTAATATTCATATATAATTTACACATTTTTTTCCCTTTTATACTTTTAAAAATTATATATAAATATATATATATATATATTTTTTTTTCTTTTCATTACTTTTTTTTTATTATTAGGCGCAATGTGAGAGGCAACCCTATGGTTTATGTTTCATCAAACGTTTTTTTAAGTTCGTTTTCGTGTTTTCTTAACATTCATTTTTACGATATGACATTTTTATGATTTCCAAATATACCGTCCCGACGTATTTTTTATCTACGTTTTGATGTTCAGAACCGAGCCGCCGCAATAGTTTAATTATAAAATTCAACAAAGATTACCCAAATCTATTTCGAAAGAAACGCCCATTAATTCCTGTTTCCGTTATGCAACCACATATAAATACACAAAAATCTGTCTCTATAGCCGAGTAGTTGGGCTACATGTGCAATCCATGAACAAACATCACAACATGCTTCGAGGCTGTACTTTGCTTTTCTAGGTCATGCAACATTTGTTTATCCACAAAATCTACTAAACATTTGCTTTTCTAGTTTTCTATGATAGTACTTCATAATTATCATAACTGGGACAACGTTAAAAACACTCAAACAAGATGGAAAATCATTGTTGTACATAATTAGTTAGGGACAACAAGGGACAACAAAAGCTATGTCAAATAAAATGAAAATAAGATCGTCGTTCATAATTGCTTTAGGGCTTGATAAAGATACTTAAAGAGGTTTCGAGTATGGTTGTTTGAATGATTAGACGAGGACTAGAAAAGTATACGTTGACAAAAACAAAGAGAAAGATCGTCTTTAATGATTATATGGGTTATGTGAGCTCAAAAAGATACGACGAAGATTTGTGTAACATGGCAATATCATAAACGACTATAAAAAGTATCGTGCTATTTATGACCACCGAGCCAAGCTTATCCCACACAATCTACTTGATCTTGTATTAGGATCGGTACAAAGTTCCAAACTATCCTATCAAGTTTACTGACTACAGAACTTAACATCCGAAGATGCATGACTTGTATAGATGAGGACTAAATTCTGAGTAACGTTCTAAACCATCAAAATGAACTGTAAATTCTTTCATCCGGTATTACACTCTTCGGTTCAAGCTTCACGTTGATGTACACGTCTAGCTTGTAGGAGTATATTAAAGCAGTTTAGTTTGTTATGGTTATAGTTGTTGCAATTAGTTTAATATTGTTAGCTTATTATGATTCAGACGTTCAAATGTACAAGTGCGATTTTTTTTTAAAATTAGGAGTTTTTCCAACAGATAAGGGTTTCTAGGTAAGAGTTGAAGTTGTTTTGGTTTATGGGTGTTCCGTTAATGGCATTCACGGAAGTGTCCTATGTGGCGAGTTCCATGAATGGGATTTACTTAACTCAATAAATATTTACATGCTTAATGTTAACGAGATCACAGGGTTTGGACACGTGGACATCCGTGAATGGGATTAACGAAACTGAATAGGGTTTTTCTAACTTCTGTGAATACCATTAATCGAACAACTATAAACCCAAATAACTTCAACTCTTACCTAAAAACCCTCATTGGTTGGGAAAACTCCGCATTTCAAAAAAAAATCGTAGAAGTGCCACCTACGTAATCTATATAAATAGAGGGTATTTCCATTAGTTTGATTTATCATAAAATACTTATTGAAATATTTTTCTTTTATGTTTTCCTCAAACTTTGTTTATACTATGAACAGTTTAACCTAAGATTTGATTTGTTGATGATGAGTTGAGACAAACATGTCCAAATGACACATATTTCATAGGAGCCATCATGATGATGATCAAACGTTGAAACACACTTTTATATTATGTATATTATCTGTATGAGTCACCAGATATGCATACATGATCATCCTCATCATCAATCATGACATAAAAAGTGAACATTCATCCATTGTTCATGACCCAAAGTGCATATTTCATCACCCCCTTCCCTAGCCTACGTACACTCACTCAAAGTAAAGATGGGGTACCCATTGATTAAAGCTAAAGGGTATTTTTGTCACTTTAAAGTATAAAGATAGAGAGAATCAAGTCATCAACTTTATCTTTCCTCCTAATCTCAAAATGACAAAATCCCATCTCTTTTCCGGTCACAAATGTTTCAAAGTCCAAACAAGTGTACAACTTTTTAAGCACAATATACATGTCTTGTTTGTTTAAATGCTCTTTTTTACAATTACCTCTTTAAAAACTTCAAATTTTCCATCCAACGGCTGTTTCATCTCCTTTCCTCTCTCTTATATCACCTTTGTGTAAAGAAGCTCTTGATAGACACAGGAATTACCAATTCCATTCCTTTTTCCATTCTCACCACTTTTAGAGAGAGAAAGTGAGGAGAGAGAAGGAAAGAAAGGGGAAAAAGGTAGGGTTTAGCTTCTGCCTTGAATTTCAAGACTCTCTTTGAAGATGTTTGATTCTTTAACCCTTCAAGTTTCTTTGATTCCCTTCACTTTCCCATTCCTTTTCAAGAACCCCATTTCAATTCCACCCCATAAATCCTTTTGTTTCTTCTACAAATCCTTCCAAACCAATTCCCCTTAGAAACCCACACAAAAAAACAAATCCCACCAAAAAAAATGATATCTTTCTTTGTCATAATCACAACACTCTTGCTTTCGATTCCCTCCCCTGTTTCCTCTGATTTTGATGCCTTGCTCACCCTCAAACAAGGCTTCGATTCCATTCCTTTCGCTCTAAACACTTGGAATTCCTCCGACCCCACTTCCGTTTGCTCATGGGTCGGAATCAAATGTTCCAAAAACAGAGTAATTTCACTGGATTTGTCAAACATGAGAATCCACGGCTCTGTTTCCCCTGTTCTTGCATCTCTAGAAACCCTCACCCACCTCTCCCTTGACGGCAACAACTTCACCGGAGAAATCAATCTCTCCAACTTAACCAATCTCCGGTTTCTCAACATTTCGAATAACGAATTCAGCGGCGGGCTGGATTGGAATTACCTAACTCTACAAAATCTTGAAGTTCTTGATGCATACAACAATAATTTCTCATTTCTCCTGCCCACTGGAATCACATTCCTAAAGAAGCTCAGGTACTTGGATCTAGGGGGGAATTACTTTTACGGCAAAATCCCGGTAACCTACTGCGAATTAGGTACTCTGGAATACTTATCCCTCGCCGGAAACGACCTCCACGGAAAGATACCAGTGGAATTGGGGAATCTAACAAAGTTAAAAGAAATCTACTTGGGTTATTACAATGTGTTTGAAGGTGGGATTCCAAGGGAATTTGGGAAATTGGTGAATCTAGTTCACATGGATCTTTCTTGGTGTGAATTAGATGGACCAATTCCATCTGAATTAGGCAACTTGCATTCTCTGGATACAATTTTCTTGCACATCAATCGGCTTTCGGGTCCGATTCCGAAGCAGCTCGGGAATCTTACAGGATTGGTGAATCTTGACCTCTCTGCCAATTCGCTTTCTGGGGAAATCCCGAATGAGCTCGGGAATCTCAATAGACTCAAGCTTCTGAATCTTTTTATGAACAGATTACACGGGTCGATACCGGATTTTGTTGCGGAGTATCCTGAGTTGGAAAAGCTTGGTCTTTGGGGTAATAATTTCACTGGTGTGATTCCAGAGAATCTTGGTAGGAATCGAAATCTTCGCGAGCTTGATTTGTCGTCGAATAAGCTCACCGGGAGTATCCCTTGTGATCTTTGTGCTTCTAATCAGCTAAGAATCTTGATTCTGCAGAAGAATTTCTTGTTTGGATTGATTCCGGAGGATTTGGGGAGTTGTCTAAGTCTTGTTAGAGTGAGATTAGGGGATAATTACTTGAACGGTAGCATTCCGGACGGGTTGATTTACTTGCCAGAGTTGAATTTGCTGGAGTTGCAGAACAATTACTTGTCGGGGAATCTGTCGGATAACCGGAATCCGTATTCCAGACCGGTTAAGTTAAGTCAACTGGATTTATCGAATAATCAGCTTTCGGGTTCTTTACCGTTTTCCCTATCGAATTTCTCTTCCCTCCAAATCTTATTAGTCGCCGGAAACAGATTCTCAGGATCTATTCCGACGACTATTGGTCAACTCCAAGAGGTTTTAAAGCTCGACTTAAGTGGAAATTCTCTTTCTGGCGAAATCCCACCGGGTATTGGGAATTGTGTCCATCTCACTAATCTTGACTTGAGCCAGAATAATCTTTCTGGCTCGATTCCACCTGAGATTTCAAATATTCGAATCTTGAATTACTTGAATGTTTCGAGGAATCACTTGAATGATTCCATTCCGAAGTCTATTGGGACCATGAAAAGTCTCATGATTGCTGATTTTTCGTTCAATGATCTATCGGGTAAACTACCTGAAACCGGGCAGTTTTCGTTTTTCAATGCCTCTTCGTTTGCTGGTAACCCTCAGCTTTGTGGTCAGTTGTTAAACAACCCTTGTAATGTTAGCGGAATAACTAATTCCGGTAATAGAAAGCCTACAAGATTCAAACTTATTTTCGCCCTCGGTCTTCTTGTTTGCTCTCTAATCTTTGCGGCGGCGGCAATGATGAAAGCCAAGTCGTTTAGAAGACCAAGTTCTGATGCTTGGAAGATGACATCCTTCCAAAAGCTTGGTTTTACGGTTGCTGACGTTCTAGAATGTATTAAAGACGGTAATGTGATAGGACGAGGGGGAGCCGGTATCGTCTACCATGGTAAAATGCCAAACGGGACCGAAATTGCAGTAAAAAAGCTCGTTGGTTTTGGAAACACGAGCCATGACCATGGATTCAGAGCCGAAATCCGAACCCTCGGCAACATTCGACACAGAAACATCGTGAGACTATTGGCATTTTGCTCCAACAAAGACACCAACCTTTTGGTGTACGAATACATGCGAAACGGGAGTCTAGGAGAAGCGTTACACGCGAAAATCAAAAGCAATCGGATTCTAGGTTGGAACTTAAGGTATAAAATATCAATAGAGGCGGCTCTAGGGTTGTGCTACCTTCATCATGATTGTTCACCATTGATCGTGCATCGAGACGTAAAATCAAATAACATTTTACTAAACTCGAACTACGAGGCTCATGTTGCTGATTTCGGGCTTGCAAAATACCTAGTCGATGGCGGTGCATCCGAATGTATGTCGGCGATCGCGGGGTCATACGGTTACATCGCTCCCGGTACGTCAAAACTAATCTTACTTTATTTTTCAAGTACATTTTTTTAAATAATAACAATAATAATAATTGTACATAACTTTTATAGTAGAGATTGAATGATCTAACAGGGGGGTGTGTTAAGTTTGTGGTGGTGGTGGGGTATAGCAGAGACTAGAGAGAGCGTTGAGATCTGATGAGTGAAAGTGACGTGTCGTATGAACGACACCCGTGATTTAAGCTACAGAGATTAAACAAATTGAGGGCGTAGGATTTGTAGGTACATGGTAAGAGAATTTTATGGATAACCGCACCGAACCACTGCTACTAAAGGTCAGAGAAAATGGACGGTGGGATCCGTCTGTGTCAAAATCTGACACAGACCGCAACTCAACAACAAAAAATCTGATAACAGATCCATGTCTATATACGCTGAGTTTCGTTTGTTAGCAAAAGCTGACTTATCCACGTCACCTTCCACGTGTTTAACACAATTTTGTTCTTTTATATCTAGTAGTTTGAAAAATATTAATCTTTTTAAATTATTATTTTTTACTATTTCTGTGTATTGCATGTGTAGATGAAAATAGTCAAGTGATGTGCAAATGATATTGACTTATTACTGATTTATTTTTTTTAAATTTGAGATGTTAATATTTTAATTTTTAATTGTATGGTTTTGCAGAATATGCTTACACATTAAGAGTGGATGAAAAGAGTGATGTTTATAGCTTTGGAGTTGTGGTGCTTGAGCTGATTACAGGGAAACGTCCAGTAGGAGGATTTGGTGACGGTGTAGATATCGTACAGTGGACGAAGACGTTAACGAGATGTCGTACAGAAGAAGTCAATTGCATCATTGACCAAAGGCTTGTCAACGTTCCTCGAGATGAAGCAATGCATTTGTTCTTTATAGCGATGTTATGCATTCAAGAAAACAGCGTTGAAAGACCGACAATGAGAGAGGTGGTTCAAATGCTCTCAGAATTCCCACGAGAATCAGTAGAGAGTAAATCTTCATCATCATCGGTTGTTTTTCTTCAACCAAAAAAACCTGATAAAGATATAAGTTACTCTAAGCTCGGACACGATCTTTTGGTTTAGAAAATTGGGGGTTTGTTGGTTTTTGCATTAACTTTGCAAAATTGGCTTGGGTTTTTGTTTACAAAATGTAATATGTGCACAAAGTCATCATGATTTCTCTCATGTGCTATTTAAGAATTAGAACATAAAGTCGGGAGTAAATTAGTTAATGTAGTTGGTTATAGAGGTGGACTTTTGAGTAGATATAAGAGAACCTTGCAATCTTCATGTGTATTCTTTTTGTTTATATGCATGCCAATGTATGTATTTCTACTTTATATGCCTTATGAGATGATGTAAATCAACTAGTATCAAGTTCTATCACTGCATTAAAGACTTGTACACAATGCATAAAGGTAAGTTTACCTTTTATCAGTGGCGTACCCACCCTTTGTAGGTTGGGTCGCCCTACACGCATGAAAAAAAAATTTGTTTGTTATATATACGATATAATCCCGAACGACCCACATGAAATTTTGACACCGACCCCACATAATTTTTTTTTTTTTGACCAAAACGACACCAAAAAAATTAATTTAAAACTATAAAATTTTACAAATACAAACTTATTAATAATTGTAATAAACTAATTGAACAAATATAAACATATTATAAATTATTTGGTTAATTGAACATACCTACTAATTCTTATAAACAATTAAGTTCACTAGGTCACTAACCATTTACTCTAAGTCCTTTTGTTCATTTCTAAACAATTAACTGATATTGTAAAACCCTCCCCTAGGCCTGTAAATAAAACGAACGAACACAAACGAAGTTTGCTCGTGTTCGTTCGTTTAAGTTTAACCGAACAAATGAACGAACGCAAACACTGAAATGAACGGATTTCAATCCGTCAAAAAAATTTCAACTCAATATTTTGGTGACCTAACTCAATCCAGTGAAAAAAGTTCGATGACCCAACTCTATCTAGCAAAAAAAAATTCAATAACCCGACCTGACAAAAATCCATTTTAATAAACATTCGAACACCAAAAATTTCCGACCCCATAAAAAAAATTTTGAATCTGTCACTGCCTTTTATAGTTCTATAAATTATATGCAAATCAAAACTTTTCAGATAAAGGCTACAGAATTTTTTTTACAACTTATAAGTCAAACTACAATAATACTATACCACTAAAGTCATTTATTAATATTAATCATACACTTAAAGTCTCTTAATGTCTTATTTATTTTCTCTTCATTATTGTATCTCTTTGTATTCTCTCATTCTTTTTGTATGTTACTCTTTTATATATATGTGCCTACTTCATTGTAGTATGGCATCAGGTGTTTATTTCACATGATATCAAGCCAAACTTAAATCTCCCACCTCTTCCGCCGATGCTCCTCTACCTCTCAATACTCTCATTCATATGCTTGCTATCAAGCTTACCTCTTCTAATTACCTATTATGGAAAAACCAAATGACCCCAATCCTTTCTTATCAGAGACTGATCGCTCATGTAGATGGCTCCATCAACCCTCATGCTACCACTATCCTTGTTAGCGACAAGCCTGTACCGAACCCCACTTTTGCTGCATGGTTAGCCGCTAATCAACGCACCATTATTCTTCTTCACGCCTCTCTATCTGAGAAGGCTGTATCTATTGTCATTGGCCTCTCTACGGCCCGACTCATCTGGGTTTCACTTGAGAACGCTTTCAGCAACTCGTCGGTTGAACGTGTTCAGAACCTGAGAGACCAATTCCGGTTCACTGTGAAGGGCAACAAATCTGTTGTCGAGTTTGGTCGCGCGTTCAAATTGGTGTGTGATCAACTGTTGGCCATCGGCCACCCTGTGTAAGAAACTGATCAATTGCATTGGTTCCTTTGTGGCCTTGGTCCGAGTTTTGAAACTTTTTCCATTTCAATCCGATCCGCAAGACCAGCCCCTCCTTTCTCAGACTTGCTCGCTCGTGCAGAATGCCATGAGTTATTTATTCGTGCGCTCCATGGAAACCCCAACCCCCTGTTGCTTTTTCCGCCCATCATCACAGATCTGGCAACTCGTTCCGTGGCCAGGGTGGCCGGGTTTCGGCGCCACTAATCACATGACATCCAACCCCAACACGGTTAACAATCCCTCTCCGACTGCAGGTACTGAATCTGTAACCTTCAGGAATGGTAACTCTCTTTCTGTCTCTCTCAAAGGATCCACTACCATTTTCGATCGGATACACTTACGGGGTGTGTTAGTCATTCCATACTTAACAAAAAATCTGCTCTTAATTAGCAAACTAACCCGTGAAAATCTCATGGATGTTTTATTCTCTTATCCATCTTTTTATATTCAGGATCGTCAAACAAAACACGTTCTAGCCCAGGAAAGATGTGAGGATGGACTCTATGTGCTGAATACGGGTCACCAAGCTTTTGTGGCTACTAATAAAACTAAGAAGGCCTCTTTTGAAATATGGCACTCCTGTTTGTGGCATGCCTCCTTTGATACTATTGTTGCTTTAAATAAACTTGGCAAATTATCTATTTCTGCCATTTTACAAAAACCAGACATTTGTGCTCCATGTCAATTGGCTAAAGGACAACGGTTACCTTTTGATTGCAATTTAAAACGAGCTTTTCACCCCTTGGATTTGGTTCACTGTGACTTATGGATACCATCACCGGTTATGTCAAATAGCAATTAGGTATTATGTTGTGTATATTGACGACTACTCTCGCTTTAGTTGGCTTTACCCACTTAAAACTAAGGCAGAATTTTCTAATGTCTTGGTAATATTTATGAAGTTGGTCCAAACTCAATTCTCTCGCAAAATTAAAACGTTTCAAAGTGATGGTGAACTGAATTTGTAAATCATAAAGTTCGGACTCTATTTGAAAAAAATGGTACACTTCATAAACTCTCTTGCCCATACACACCCCAACAAATGGACGAGCGGAGCGCAAACATAGACGTATTGTTAAGACCGGATTGGCTATGCTCTTTAATGCTCACATACCCCCCGACTATTGGGTGGATGCCTTCTCCTCCGCAGTCTATGTAATTAACCGTTTACCTACACCCCTATTACAAGGCAAGTCCCCGTTTGAAATGATTTACCACCATCATCCTAACTATAATACCTTTCGTACCTTTGGATGTCGGGTCTTCCCGTATCTTCGGGATTATGCCGACCACAAACTCTCTCCCAGAGCCTCCCATGTGTCTTCATTGGGTATGATTCAAGGTATAAAGGATATCGTTTCTTAGACCCAACCATCTCTGGTCTACATTTCTCGTCATGCTCAATTTGATGAAACGGTGTTTCCATTTCATGACATTCCCAAAGATAACCACACAACTTCCCTTGACATCACCACCTTCCTAGACACCTCTCCCACCCCCCACCCCCCACCCCACCCCACCCTCCACCCCAAACCCAACTAAACCTGAAACATATCTGCCTAATCCTCCTCTCAACCCCATTCCATGCCACCTTTGCATGGAGTCTCATATACCCACACATCCTAACCCAACCATACAAATCCCTACTACACCCCCACCACCTGATGTAACACAACCTGATGCAACCCCTCCATCACCGTCACCTCCCATACCAACACCTCCACTTAGTCCTCCTCCACAACACAACCCTATTCCCATACCTCCTCCCCTTCCTCCGCCAATACATACTCACGCTATGGTTACCTGAGCGAAATCTGGAATTTTTAAATCTAAACACCGTGCAGACCTCTCTCACACTACTCATCATCCTCTCCATCAGGCTCTATTTGCAAACCGGGACCCCACGAGATTCACATCTGCAGCCTGTCACACTCATTTGATGAATGCCATGCTTCTTGAACTTGAAGCCTTAAACAAAAACAACACCTGGACACTCATTCCTCGCCCGGTTAATCGCAACATTGTTGGGTGTAAATGGTTGTATCGAACCAAGTTTAATTCCAATGGCATTATTGAGGGTCATAAAGCACGCCTCGTAGCACAAGGGTTTAGCCAAATTCGTGGCCTCGATTTCTCAGAAACCTTTAGCCCGGTTATGAAAGCTTCCACCATACGTGTTGTCCTTTCCTTGGCAGTTATTCACAATTGGAAGCTTCACCAACTTGATGTTAACAATGCGTTTTTACATGGTCAACTTCATGAAGATGTTTATATGGAACAACCCCCGGGCTTCGTTCATGCTCAGTTCCCAAACCATGTGTGTAAACTAAATAAAGCATTGTATGTACTTAAACAGGCCCCTCGTGCATGGTTCCATCGCTTGAGTACATTTTTAACTACTAATGGGTTTTTATACAGCAAGGCTGATACGTCGCTACGTATCTTCAAACGTGACTCACGTGTCATGTACCTTTTATTATATGTTGATGATTTAATTCTAACAGGTAACCAAGACGATGTTCTAAAGCAATTCATCACACGTCTGAATAATGAGTTTGCCATCAAAGACTTGGGGGAACTAAATTACTTCCTTGGGCTCGAGGTCACATATACTTCTGATGGTTTATTTCTTAACCAGTCCAAATATGCCCGGGACATACTTGATCGCACCAAAATGCTTGACGCAAAACCTACTCCCACTCCTTTATCAACGGTTGTGACGTTTACCTCCGTCGGTGATCCCTATGCGGACCCCACCCATTATAGATCCAATGTTGGTGCCCTACAATACTTAACAATCAAGCGTCCCGACATTGCCTATGCGGTAAACCAAGTTAGCCAATATTTACAAGCCCCCACCACCTTTCACTATCATGAGGTAAAACGCATTCTTCGCTACATTAAGGGCACCATCGAATTTGGACTTCACTTTTGCAAACCTAAACTCACCAATATCATTGGATACTCGGATGCAGACTGGGCCAGATGTATTGAAACTCGCCGGTCCACTTATGGGTATTCTATTTTTTAGTGGGCAATCTAGTCTCTTGGAGTGCTAAAAAACAACCCACAGTCTCTCGATCAAGTTGTGAATCCGAATACAGGGCCATGGTAAACACTGCAGCTGAAATTATTTGGATAACTCACCTGCTGCGGGAACTTCATGCGCTCCCCCCGGATCGCCCGACACTCTTGTGTGACAACAGGAGTGCTTTATTCATGACCCAGAATCCTATCTCTCACAAACATGCCAAGCACATAGATTTGGACAACCATTTTATCCGAGAGCTCGTCACCTCTGTCAAGCTACACACTCAATTTATTCCTACCAAGCTTCAAGTGGCGGACATATTCACCCAAAGCTTACCCAGACCTCAGTTTGAATTCTTCCGCAACATGCTCAAATTGGGTCCACCACCGTTTCGCTTAAGGGGGGATATTAATCATACACTTAAAGTCTCTTAATGTCTTATTTATTTTCTCTTCATTATTGTATCTCTTTGTATTCTTTCTCATTCATTTGTAAGTTACTCTTCTATATATATGTGCCTACTCCATTGTAGTATGACATCAAGTGTTTATTTCACAATTAATAAAAAAAAGTTTATTTGTTTTATCAAAAATCAACTAAGAGTGTTTATTTTTTTATTCAGTAGTATTTGTCTAGCAAATAAAATACGTATGATGTAACCAATAATGATTTATTTTATGTGGTAATTAACATCATTATTATTTGTGTTATATGTTAAATGATTTGTCTAAATCATAGTAAATGACCATTTTTCATTTATGACATGAACTACCGAAGAAGTTAATCTTAATTTTACAATAAAAAGAGGGGTCGGTTTAGAAGAACGTGAAAGTTGAAGTGGTGATTTAGAAATATTTTATTAATTAATAGTTTGAATATTTAGACAAAGTTATTTTATGTTTATCTATTAGTTTGTTGGAGTTAGTTTACGATTACAATTCAGTATTTAAGTTAAGAATAATAATAAACAGAAAAAATCGATCTTGGTTGAAATCAAATTCTATGTTTATATTCTTGGGCCTGATTTTAAAAAATTACTACCCAATAATATCTAATTCGTTTGTAACATGTTCATAACGATTATTATGCAACTTATGATCTACTTTTCAAATGATAATAACTTAATGATAAAAGTTCAATAATAAAAAGGGTTTTTTGTTTCAAACTTATCTCGTTCACAAAATTTATTGGAATTAGAATGTAGGTTCCAAAAATAACATGATTAGTCGATAAATGAATGGAATTTGAATGAACTCATGCCTTCCAAATATGAAGGGATTCAATCAAAGAAACTGAAATCGTCGACTTCATCATCATCACTGCAAGTGTCGTCGTCAACATCACCCTCGACATCCCTACCATCACAACTAGGACCTCCAACGTCGCCACTAGCTACCGATCATCACCGCAATCATTGCCACCATCGTGTCACTACCACCTATCAGTCCCCACTCCCATCGCTGCCATCAATGTCGCGGTGGTGGTGGTGGGGGCGACCAGGAGATGGCGACATGGGGCGGCGACGATGATGGTTGTGATGATCATCGGTAGGTGGTGGCTGCAGTTATAGATTCTAATTCCTTCATGATTATGTTTGTTATCAAATGTATCTTAAATCTCAATTCATTTGAGTGATTCTAATTCTTTCAAATTCTAAATCCTTCGACAAATTTCAGCTTCAAATTAAATTCCTTGAAATTCTAATTGTGTTGATGTATTCCAATTTCTTAAAGTAAACTAACACTCAATAAAGTATTGTGAAAGAAAAAAGTAATGTATTTGAATGATTGGTTTCGCAATTACCATAGTGTTAATGCATAGTTTCTACATCATGCATCCATAACAAATGTCTTTAATAAAGTGTACTACATATTTTATTATGCTCAATACATAAAGTGTAACGCGACAATCCAAATTCTAGCAAATCTTTAAATACAATCCTAGCTTTTGTTGTGCTACGACTAACGATTTTCAAATAAAAACAAAAAATTGAAGTGATATAGTTGTAAGTAATGAATGGACATTAAGACGGTAGAAAGGCGAAATTATTTATATAATTATATTTGTTATAGGCACATCTTTAGAATACTCAGAACTTAAAGGGAAACAATAAATCTCTAGCAACAACGATGATAGATTGTTTTTCTCTCTAATTAGTTCTTTAATAAAGAATGAAGTCATAAAGCTTGAAAGGAAATGGTTTGAGCCTTTCATAGGAAATGGGAGTAAGCGTTTAAAGACACTTCAGATTTGCATCCTATAAATGTATGACATGGACTCAACAGTCACATGTAACAGTTTCTTGTCACATAAGTTCTAGAGTCCTAATGATCTCCCATATTGGTCATCTCAACTAACTAACACATTTTTCAAAGAGAACTAACATGTTTGAATGGTGCGTGTAGAGCAATGGAAAATTCACAAATATCTTCGAAGGGGATATATGACCTCTCCGGAGATACCACCACCTCTAATAAGCCAACTGTATGGTAGTACAAGGTCATACGCTAGAGTGCGAGAACTTAATGCTGTACTGTAACACCCAAAATTTACACCCGAATTTAACTTTCAAAATCATACAGAAAATAAGTCCCATTAACATCTTTGAATGAACAACACTAAGTTATTTAGAAACATCCATCAACGACATAACCTTTGTTTAAGAAAATAACCCAACATTTCAGACGGCAACATTTTTAGCATCTAATGACATCTCAAAACAAGTTTACCAACTTCTCCTAAAGAGATTTAATCCCAACAATTAACAACCGCCAAAGCAAACTTAGAATCCAATCCAAAACGAAGCACGACCAGAGACTCACACCGGAGCTTTACATGCATAGAAAACACCACAAATAATTAGTAATGATATACAAACACCCCCCCCCACCAATGACTCCCCAAGCCCTTACAATACTAGGCAAGCCAAACGACAAACCGACGTGATTGGGCGTATGGAGCAGCGTTGGCAGAAAGATTTGGGTGTATCATATGTCGGTGGGCGTATGGAACGCTGGGGTGGGCGTATGGTACGCCCCCTACATCAGCACACAACTTTGATGCCTTTTGGCCTTGAAAACCTGTTAGCTTGCGACCCGGACTTGTTATACCCCCCGAATACTTCCTATTACCTACATTAACTCCTATGTATATAATCATTAGTTTGGTTTTCCTCCTGTTAACCCAACCTCACCCTTTCGTGAGGTTCTAAAGACCTCAAACACTCCAATTCGACATTGTGAAGTTCATGACCTCAATTAACTCCCATGTGAGGTTCTTAGACTTCAAACTCCTTTATATGATCATATTAACTCCAAGGTGAAGTTCAAAGACTTCAAACGCCCACGACACAAGTGAAGTTCAAGACTTCAAACACCAATGACACAAGTGAAGTTCAAAGACTTCAAACGCCAACAACACAAGTGAAGTTCAAAGACTTCAAACGCCAACGACACAAGTGAAGTTCAAAGACTTCAAACGCCAACGACACAAGTGAAGTTCAAAGACTTCAAACACCAACTCTTAAAATGCATACAAGTGTACACACACGACACAATTCCTCTTAGATAACCCTTAAGTTATTTATGTACATGTGGGATTCAAAGATCCCAGTTTCACCATTTATACTTATGAAGTTCATTGACTTCAGTTACACCTAATTCACCCCACCCTTACATTCAACATAGACATACAAATAACATCATTAAACTCATACGTAATCCAATAACTACAATTACCGTACGACATTGTGAGGTTCATAGACCTTAAGCACCCACCCTTAGCATACATTCGCCATATGCAATTTCACCAAATCAACATACATACAATTGCACATATGATAAACGACAAAATCAACATGTATATAAAGTATGTGCATTCCCTACCACCCATCATTACTAAGTAAGTGCAAAGCACTTCCCCTTAGTAAAAATGGATCCCACTTGATCTTTAATGCTAGCTCCCTTGATACCTTGATCACCTAAGCAAATCAACTTAATTAGTAATCTTGATGTCTCAATGCTTACACCAATTGAGACTTCACACCCTCCCAAGACTAAATGATTAACTCCTATCATTTATCTTAGTTTAAACAACCCAATCAAACCTTCACACCCAACCACAAATGATTCAACCCAAATGACCCGTTAAGGTCTTATCCAAGTTCCATCCAAAATCCCAATGTTCTTGATTCACCAAATTGATTGGGGAATTCAACTAAGGTTGGTGTTTATTAACACCATAAACACTTACCACTCCCCCAATTCACCATTTAAACATCCCCAAATCAAAATCCCCAATTTTTCACCTCAAGAACCCTAATTTTTTAAATCATTAATTTGGATGTTAGAATCATGTAAATCATGATTCTCCAAAATTAACAACACTATATTAGGTTTATAAACAACATTAAACCAAAATCATTACACTAATTGACCCAATTTGGGTTTTCTACCAATACCCACCTCTAACGAACCAACTTTCGGGTTTATCCTATAGTATATTAATTATATTGTAGAGGTTGATAAGTGACCAAAGTTTCATGCATTAAAGAGTGCAATATGTTTTATTTATGCAAATTAAAATGGGGAATACAAAAGTTTTGTGTAGCTATGCATGTGTAGGTGTTGAAAGCTTAAGGTATGATTTTGGAAGATATTAGGTGAGAGATGCAAGAGTCGGAAGAGACACGGAGAAAACGGGGTAGAAACTCAGGACCTGGCGTAAGCCTACTCCATCAGCGTAAGCTTACTCCACCTGGCGTAAGCCTACTCCATCGGCGTAACCTTACTCCACCTGGCGTAAGCCTACTCCACCAGCATATTACTCCGCCCAGCGTAGGCCTACGCCGAACTAGTTCGTTCACAGCAAAATTCAGTGTTGCGGAGTAAGCTTACGCCACCCCAGCGTAAGCTTACGCTGGTTACATTATTTTGACGCAGATTTTTGGGAAACTGCCGATTTTGAGAGTTTAAGTGGGGGTTTCTTTCCCAAATTCAAATCATCTTTTGAACAACAGTTTTGGGCAATTTTGGGAGGCTAGAAACATATTGTTGAAGATCGGTATCAAGAAATTAAAGAATCGGAGATGAATTCCACAACCATGAGCGGCTAATCCACCGGTAATCATTCCCGGGTGGATTGTTTGTAAGTTTTTAGGGTTTTATCATATGCTAGCTTTGAGAAACAATTCTTGTAATCGTTTGGTTTGAAATACTTGAATCTTTGTGTTTAGTATGGTTATGAACTCACGGGAGTCGATAAATTCTTGCACCATTGACCCCGTTAGATAATAATTGCTATGAACTTCGATTTGAGTTGAATCTATTGATTAATCTAATTCTATATTGCATACATTTGTCTCGATTTCATTCGTGAATATTGTTTTACACTATTTGCCGATGATGTATGAATGTTGATGTTCTTGGTTAGATTTGGTTAGTTTGATTTGGATAACCATTTGATTGTTTGAACTCATATGTTGGTGTGATAATCCCTAATTACTTGTGAACTTGAAACCCGGGTGTGATTCCTTTTTAATTATTAACTTAAACCGTTTATTTTCTACTTTATTACTCGTGATCGTTTTGCTAGTTGATAACCATTGCTTGTTGGATTTGTTAATTTCACCTCAATCATTGCTTGTGTTTGGTCAGAAAGACCCATCGCAACTTCATAAATCACATTGTTAATTGAAGTTAAGCACCGACCACAAACTCTTCATGGTTCGACACCCTTCTTACCCTAACCAGTTTAAGGTGATTAGGACACTCTAATTCTTTATCTTTGACCGGTCCCTTCGACACCGATCAAATTTTGGCGCCGTTGCCGGGGAGTGTGTGCGCTTGGTGTTTTATTTTAATTGACTCGTGTGACTATTTGTTACTTGTTTTGTTTGGTTAATCTTCTTCTATTTTTGTGTTACGCGTGGTGTTTGTGTGTGTGTGCAGGTGACAAATTAGTGCATGCGTACCCGTTCATCCGGGAGGACTTCACCGCTTGTTTTTGAACCAGAAATTGAGAGGATAACAAGGAAAAACCGAACCCAACAACAAAATTTACAACCCATTTCATCGGAACCATCATCTATGGATAGTCGAAGCAGTCATTCGGGAACTAGCATAAGAAACCGTGGCCCAACTCCAAACAGAGGCCCTATCCCTAACCGCCCACCAACTCCACCTCACCGAACCCCAACCCCATCTATACCTATCAATAACAACCAACCCCATGGGTCGGGTACAGTTCAACAAAACTGACCCATTAACATCCATACCAATCCCGCGTACCAAGGAAGAAAGGGACCACAACAAAATCAAACCCCTCCTGGAAACATATTTGGAACTCAACCAAGAAACGACAATGAGAACGATGGTTGGGAGGATGAAGATGGTGAATACTTTGGGTATGATGATAATGAAGATGTTGGAAACGGTGATGGGTTTGGAGATTACGAGTATGAAGATGGTGAGAGGAGCCAATTTGGAGAATATAACGAGGGGCAAGGCTTTGGAGAGGAAGAATAGGTGAATTATGTTCACCAAAGGGCGAGACAACCAATGGGTCGAACGGATAGACCTGAGAGATTTGGTTATCCTCCTAGAAAAGAAAGGAGGAGAGTTAATGGGGGCTACAACAATGAAAACCGAAGACAACCGGTAGCCCCTATGGGTGGAGTTAATGGTCGCTTTTAACCGGCTATTTCGGAGAATGCTTCTCCAATTGTTCCACCAATTCCCGGAATGAGGCGATTCAAGTCAAGGACAAATTATATCAACGTTCTCCCACATTTTCATGGCATGGTTACCGAAGAACCATACACCCATTTAGCCGAGTTTGCCGCCATCTATAGCCCAATTGGAGATGAGAACTTCGATCAAAGCGAGGTCAAACTTAGACTTTTTCAGTTTTCCCTCAAGGATCGAGCAAAGCAATGGTTCATCACATTGCTGGCTAATAGCATCCACACATGGGATGAAATGCAACAAGTCTTCTTGGATGATTACTATTCGGTTGCGAAGACGGATGACTCCCGTGTTGAGATTCGGACTTTTCAACAACAAACTGGTGAGCCATTGCATGAAGCGTTTACCCGTTTCAAAGAGTTGTTAAGGAAATGCCCCCACCATCAAATTGAGTTGTGGGAATTGGTAAAGTGTTTTGTTGATGGTTTGACTCAAGAGGAAAGGAAATTTTTGAAGTCCACAAGTAATGGAACTTTGTTATCTAATCCCGAAGAAGAAGATTGGGATTTCTTGGAACGGATGAGCCAAAGTTCTAAAGCCGAGGCATTGGCTAGCCGAAGAGCCAAATACTCAATTTCTAAGTCCGTACCAGACTATGAAACAAAAGAGAGGTTGGCATCAATGGAAAGAGAGTTAGCATTGCTGAGGAAAAGTGAGAAGAAAGAAGTAGCGGGAGTAAAAACCCGATTTGATGTTTGTGAAAATTGTGGAGATTTAGGGCATAAAGCAATGAATTGCTCAATGCAAGATGCTAGACAAGAAGAAGTGAACCAAGTTTTTGGTGATAGGAAACCATATGATACAAACTCAAACTCCTATCACCCGAGCTCAAGGAATCATCCCAACTTCAAATATGGGGATGCGTCAAACCAATTGAACCCAAATTTCCAAGGTTCAAATCAAGGTACTTCGTCATACCAACCTCGTCAACAAAGCAATTATAATTCAGGTGGTTACCAAAGGAGCTCTTATAACAATAACCGGAACACAAATTACCCCCCAAGGAATTACAATCAAGATCATCAACAACAAGGTGGATCATCGGGGGGTGATGATGCGGTTAATTCAAAATTGGATGCACTGTTGGAGATGATGAAAGAATCCAAAAGGGAGAATGAAGTGAGAGATAAGTCTCACGCAGCATTGGAGAGACAAGTTGGGAAATTGGCACAAGAAATAGCTCAATTCAAGCAAAATGAAGGTAAATTGCCGAGTGACACCACATTGAACCCAAAACATTATGTTAGTGCAATTGATGTGGCTCCTGGTAATGAAGAAGGTGAAGAAAGAGAAGAGGAGAAAATTAAGTTTGGAGAACCCTTAGTTCCTATTCAAATTGGAGAATTTAAAACTAATTTGGCATTATTAGATTATGGAGCGGGGGTGAGCATTTTACCGGGGAGCGTATATGACCAATACAATTTTGGTCCATTAGAAGAATACAACACCACGTTGGTGCTAGCAATTGCTACATGCACGCGTCCTCGGGGGAAATTAGTGGGAGTGGCTGTGAAGATTGGAGAATTTTACTATCCGGGAGATTTCTTGGTGCTCGATTATGCACCACTTGCTAAGGATGAGGAGCCACGAGTGATTTTGGGAAGACCGTTTTTGGCAACCGCAAATGCGCAAATCAATTGCCGAAACGGCACTGTTGACATGACCTTTGGGAATCGTAAGTTGAACATAAATATTTTTTCAAATTTATTTACATATGTGGTTGAAAATAAATGTTCAAATCAGTTACTACTAACGCGTGTCATCCTCGTGCCAAGGCAAATGAGGGTGACACCAAAAAGAAAGGTATTATGTTTGACAGGTTTAATGTGAAAGACGAGCCGAAGGCAATCGAGAAGGAAACTGAGAGGTTGAAAGATGCAAAGAAGCCACCCGACCATGTCCAACATCCGAACGAGAAAGGAGATTTGTTTGATGTGGAATTTACAAGAGATGAGACTTGGAGTTGGAGTGATAACAACCAAGGTGGTGGGGGAGCTAGTAGAAGCAAGTTTGTGTTTCAACCTCCATAAGGAGGTAATGTCGGGCTGAGGACAATAAACTTAGCGCTAACCGGGAGGCAACTCGGCTTGTGATTGTCTTTGTTTGTTTTGTGTTGTGTGTTTTAGTTTCGTCACCATAGCAACACTCAAGTGTGGGGAAGACTCATGGAAGACTTACGAGTCCATTTTTGGTGGTGGTTCAGGCACTCTATGATCGCCTCTAATCAGGTTCATGTACTCTTTCTCATATTTATGTTGTTTTGATTGAACTATTTTGTTTTTGTTTATTGTTGTGTGTTTTTTGTTTGAAGCTCGGTTGATTGTGTTGGGTGGATGTTTATGGTTTGGGAATTTACTTCTTGAATTTTGGAGGTTGGGTGTTAGATTTGTTTGGCACCCACTAACCGCACTTTTATATTTCATAACTATTTACATTGGGACAATGTAAAGTTCAAGTGTGGGGATGTGGGAAATCTTGGAAACCATACAAATTTTTTGATAATTGTTTTACAAAGTGTTTGGTAGAGGTCTTTGGTCATGGTTAATTCACTAAGTACTTGATTAAGTCTTTCTAACAAATGATAAAAAAAAAATTTGGAAATGTTGAATTCGGGAGTAACAAAATTGAAGGTGACGGTTTGCATGCACATGTCAGTAACCTATTTTCCACCGTTTTTGTGAGATTTTGAGCCAAATTGATATATATATATTCTCTTATTTGAGTGGTTGGCCACTTTGTTTCACATTTTAGAACTTGCAAAATGTTGATACACGTTGAGACCTTGAACCAATTGATTGCACAAAAATGATAAAGGCATTAGGAGAAACCGTTTTTTTTTTAATTTTAGCCATTTTTATACCTTTACCCGTTAATATCCACTAGATGCCCATTCTGAGCCTATACCTTTTCTTTTGACAAAACCCACAACATTAACCCATTCATCTTTTAGCCTTTTCTTTTTAAACCCGTGAGTTGGAATTCAATTAACTTATATTGTTGTAGTTGCGGTTGCAATTGCATAAAAAAATGAATGAAAAAGAAATACAAAAATAGTATTGGGTCAACATTTGCCCAAAGGTTTTGAGTATTGGTTTGAGCTACAATAAAAGATGTTATTGGGTCAGTTTAACTCAAGTTTCATTTGATAGTTTGAAGAAATAAGAACTTTAGTGTTGATGGGTCATTTATACCCATAGTAGAGATTTGAAAGTTTTAGATTGATTTGTAGTTTCATTAGTTGAATTCCACTCACCTTTAGTCACTTTAAAAATCCTTATCCATACCCGTAACCCTAGCCTACATTACAACCCTTAAAAGACCTTTTGATTTGTGTTTTTTAGTTGTGTTAGTAGGTGGAGATGTGATCAATATGAAAGCGTATGATAATGTGGTTCATTGTTTGGTTTCGAGTGAAAAATACTAGCACATCATCGCTAGTCCACATATGAAGCCGAGTGGAGTGATTGATTGTGAGGGGAGTGCTCATGCAAAGCCATAACTGGATATGAGTTAAGCTCGTTCAAGTGTTTCCTTTTGTTTAAAAATTTATCGATTGTTTGTTGGATTGTAAATCTATTGAGAGTATAATTCTTATGAATCTTGCATGACCTTGGACCTTAACTTATGTTAAGTGAAAACAATTATTTGAGAATTTGTAATGTGAATTTAAAGCAAAAAACTCTGCTTGAGGGCAAGCAAAACTCAAGTGTGGGGATGTGATAAGTGACCAAAGTTTCATGCATTAAAAGGGTGCAATATGTTTTATTTATGCAAATTAATATGGGGAATACAAAAGTTTTGTGTAGCTATGCATGTGCAGGTGTTGAAAGCTTAAAGTATGATTTTGGAAGATATTAGGTGAGAGATGCAAGAGTCGGAAGAGACACGGAGAAAACGGGGCAGAAACTCAGGACCTGGCGTAAGCCTACTCCACCTGGCGTAAGCCTACTCCACCAGCGTAAGCCTACTCCACCAGCGTAAGCCTACTCCACCTGGCGTAAGCCTACTCCACCAGCGTAAGCTTACTCCGCCCAGCGTAGGCCTACGCCAAACCAGTTCATTCACAGCAAACTTCAGTGTTGCGGAGTAAGCTTACGCCACCCCCAGCGTAAGCTTACGTTGGTTACATTATTTTGACGCGGATTTTCGGGAAACTGCCGATTTTGAGGTTTAAGTGGGGTTTCTTCCCCAAATTCAAAATCATCTTTTGAACAACAGTTTTGGGCGATTTTGGGAGGCTAGAAACATATTATTGAAGATCGGTATCAAGAAATTGAAGAATCGAAGATGAATTCCACAACCATGAGCGGCTAATCCACCGGTAATCATTCCCAGGTGGATTGTTTGTAAGTTTTTATGTTTTTTATCATATGCTAGCTTTGAGAAACAATTCTTGTAATCGTTTGGATTGAAATACTTGAATCTTTGTGTTTAGTATGGTTATGAACTCACGGGAGTCGATAAATTCTTGCACCATTGACCTCGTTAGATGATAATTGCTATGAACTTCGATTTGAGTTGAATCTATTGATTAATCTAATTCTATATTGCATACATTTGTCTCGATTTCATTCGTGAATATTGTTTTACACTATTTGCCGATGATGTATGAATGTTGATGTTCTTGGTTAGATTTGGTTACTTTGATTTGGATAACCATTTGATTGTTTGAACTCATATGTTGGTGTGATAATCCCTAATTACTTGTGAACTTGAAACCCGGGTGTGATTCCTTTTTAATTATTGTTTACAACTTAAACCGTTTATTTTCTACTTGATTACTCGTGATCGTTTTGCTAGTTGATAACCATTTCTTGTTGGATTTGTTAATTTCCCCTCAATCATTGCCTGTGTTTGGTCAAAAAGACCCATTGCAACTTCATAAATCACATTGTTAATTGAAGTTAAGCACCGACCACAAACTCTTCGTGGTTCGACACCCTTCTTACAATAACTAGTTTAAGGTGATTAGGACACTCTAATTCTTTTTCTTTGACCGGTCCCTTCGACACCGATCAGGGGTGTATATAAATAAAAGAAAGTTGGAGGATGTTACTTAAGTGTGAAATTACCAAGTTTTGGAAGGGTGTGTCAAGTTGCAAAGTTGAGGGACTGAACTTGTAACTTTTACAGAGTTGATTTGGGTTTGTAAAGGGGTGGCGACACACACACATCAGAGTGTGTGTGTGTGTGTGTGTCTGTCTCATGAGATAGAGAGGAGAGGAGAAGAGAAGAGAAAGAGGGTCTTGATCAAGAAATTCGGTTTGGAGCTTGCATGCTTGGATTGAAGGGTTGGATTGCACAACACCTTCATCTTGACAAATAAGAATCATCTCTTTTCCCATTTCCTCTATTTAAATTCTTTTTCTTGAAAGGGGTTTGGGTGGATGAACCCTAATGGACAGGAATTAGGGTTGTAGTGGGTTTGTTTTTTATTAGGATTGATAATCTAGCATTACTAAAGCTAGAGGAGTAATCAATTCCTGTTAATTTCAAAAAATTGGAGTTTTAAAAAATTAGGGTTCTTGAGGACCCAATTTGGGGGTTTTCAGTTGGGGTGTTTAAATGGTGAATTGAGTATTAATAAGTGTTTATGGTGTTAGATAAATACATTTACAAGTAGAAAATTCAATTGAATTGGTGAATTATAAATTGGATGAATTGTGGAAATTTGGGTGAAAACCTTAACGGGTCAAATGGGTGGAATTGGTTTAGAATGGTTGAAAGCTTGTGTGGAGCTTAATAAACCAGGATTTAATTGAGGGTGAAAATTATAAAGTCTTGGGTGGGTGTGGAAACCTTAATTGGTGATTACTTTAGACTTTTAGATTACTAAACAAGTGTGGAATTATTTATGTAATTAAGTGACCTTAATCAAGGAACAACCGGAGGCATCAAACCCACAAGGTAAGTGCTTTGCACTTACTTAGTAGTAGATAATTAGTGGCTACATGTAAATAGATTATGTGGTTAATTCTACTTATGTGTTGTATGTTGATTTTGACTTATGTGGTAAATAGTATAATTAAAGCGTGGAATGTGGTAGAATTGGTGTAGTTGATTTAATGTGGTCAATAGTCAAACTAATGGGTGATATATGGTAAAATTGGTGTGGTTGGCTGATATGACGTAAATTATACATGTTTAGCACGCATAATTATCCCCGAAATCATCACAATTAGATATAATATGATAATTATTGATGCCTAATCCACTCAATTGTGTTCCGATAAGATAATTGACCCGGATATGCAAAAACATGAAGAAACACTCAAAATCAAGGTGAAATTAGCATTCGGGGGGCCAATTGAACGAAACCGGACGCAGAAAGTCAAAGTTGGAAGTCAAAAAGTCAACAGGGAGAGTTTTAGGGCAATGCACGGTCATTGCCATGCATGGCCGTGCAAATCCCAAAACTCCTCCATGTACTCTCCTGTACTGCCAGATTCCGCACGTGAAAGAAAATGGTACTTTGCACGCTCGTGCAATCCAATGCACGGTCGTGCATTGCCAAAGTCTTCCTATAAATAGCAAGCTCATTCTAGTGTTTTAGGTGTCCATTACCAAGAGGTGTGAAGGCCTTAGTGCTCTGCTAAGAGCTGGAACTCTCTCGGTTTTGGTCCATTTAGCTTTTCTTTGTTTATTTTCTTTTAAAGTCTTGTACTATGAACTTATTCTTCTCGTTCGAGTGAAACAAGAGGCAACCTATACCCACTTTCCCTTGGTGTTGGAACACTTTCACACATTTTCTAAGGGTTAGTGGAGTCAATTGTATGGTCATTCATGGCTAGCCCTCTTGTGTTGCTCGAGTTGGTTGATCTTTAATTAATTAATGAATTATTTTTAGTAAGTTATGTTTTTAAAGTTTTTACTATAAGTTATTTTAAAAAGACAAGAATAAGTGATCTTTAAACCAATCTAATAATCTTAAATCTTGAGAGCTATTCAAGCAAGACTTCTTGCTTGGGAAGCTTATTCAATGTTTGTACGGTCTATGTACAAATCTTGGTGCTAGCATGGCCAGTTAGTATAGATTTAATATTATGGGTTGATTGGAGGTTTGGGTATTCAGCAGGCCGTTTGAGCCCTAAACAGACCGGGCGGTTTGTGTCGGTATTTCTTTACTTCTCTCGTATCGGCTTGCAGAGGACTTCTAGCGGGAGCCATGGGGTTTGATCTTGAGAAGGAAAGTCTTATTTATTTAAAATAATATTATAAGTAAAGACAACTATTTAAGAACATAATTTGTTAGATCCGAGCTTTCATAAAGTACCTTTGGAGGAAGTCATGCATTCCGACTTACTAGAAGAAGTTACAAGACCAGACGTGTCACAGGGATAATATTAGTCCGAATAATGAATTATGAGATACCGACGGACTTGAGACCCCGTTTAGGGTCCGTTATATTCATTAAGGAACAGTTGGCCGACCGTATCCACTGTTCCGTTACGAAATACTAACTCCCCTATCGAAAGGGTTAGTACTAGTAACTATGATCAATCTTACTTTAAATATATCATTAATTGACAAGGGATAACAACTAGATTAACACCTTAAACATGATAATACTTCTAATTACATTTCTTAACCTTTTATTTTCCTTCTAAAGCAAAACCCATTTTCCAACTTATTATCCTAGTCGGACAATAACGAGGGTTGAGTACGGGATCCGTATCCATGGTTCGATACTTGGTTCTTACCCAGACTATGCTACGCTGCGATAGGTACGCTTGCCTATTGTGTGCGTATTTAGTTAAAGTAATTATCATTTTAATTTATAAATTTAAAACTTGATTTTGTGTAGCTCTAAATAGAATATATTTATTACTACTAAAAACACACCATCATATATTTGGCGTTGTTGCAAGGGTTATATATATATTTACATTTTTATCCACATATAAAACACACACCATTGGCTTAATGTGAAAATTAATCAAACTAAAATATGAAATGTGGTTAAATGGTGTAAATGACTCAGTGTGGTTAGAGTCAACTTAAAAATGTAGAATGTGGTAAAATTGAATTGAATTGAATTAATGTGGTGTAAGTCAAACCGTTGGTGATAAAACGATAGATTGGTTGATTACATGAAGTTGAAATACTTCATGGGGGGTATAATGTGAAGTCAAATACTTCACGGGTGGTAATGATGTCGAATACCTCACGGGTGATAGTGAAGTAAAATAATTCACGGGTGACATGAAGTTAAATACTTCATGGGTGGACATGGAGTCAAATACTCCATGAAGAAAAGCAAGTTGTGGTTCTCGCATTAGGCGTGTCTAAATGACTAACTAAATGATGGTAGAATGTTAGGACTTGTATGGTGTCTATACTTATCTAAGAATGTCGGTCTTGTACGTCTGTGCAATGAAGTAGTAGAACTTGAAGTCAAACACTCCAAGGGTGAAAACGAGATGTGGTATTCATATTGGGGGTGGATAACTAACAATTTATGTTAGTAAATGTGGATAGATTTGTATGAGGATAAAATATGAGTTTATAGTTATTTACAGCTAAAAAATGTAAACGGGTCAGTCGATAGGGGGTTGCATAGGCTGTAAAACAAAAAACGGGCATGATTGACCTGCTGTGGGCCTATGATACGCCCAACCAGTGTATGATACGCTGGCAGCGTATCATATGCCCAAAACATTATGTCAGACGCTGGATATTTTGAAAATTAGGGTTTTGGCCAGTCGTTGTTGTTGGGACTTGTCAGATGTCCAAAGGGTTACTTATCTTTACTAACCATGTTCAAATTGATGTTTTAAATGTAGGGGAAGCTCCGGTGTGATCTCGGGTCTCGCATCATGTGGATTGGATTCTCATGGACTTTGTTGATATTGTTTTTGTTTAAACCTCTCGTGGGGGATCTTTACAAACATGTTGGGTTGTTTAAAGGTTGTGGGTTACTTGTGGATTGTTAAATTATGTCTTGACTTCTTTTGTGGATTTTGGAAGTCTAACTCATGTTTGTAAAAGTAAATGTTGGTTGTTGTTAATGTCGTTTTGGGACCTAACTTTCGCATGTTTTAAAAGGTTTAAATTGGGTTGAAATTTTTGGGTGTTACACCTTCAATGGTGATTTAGTTATGGAATGATGCTTACTTGATGTTTGGAAAAAGATGAGCACCCCAGATAATCCAGATTCTTCATGCAAATCATCAATTCCATGATCTTGGCTCTATCCCTCTTACTCCCTGCTCATTCACGACACACATGTGTGTGTGATGCGTGACCCCCTCCCCCGTATGCAAATCCATATTTGAAATTGTTACAAAACATCCCCTATACTTCTAGAATTGACCCCTTCTTCCAAAACTAGATATAATCCACCTTTTGCAACAAACCTTCAACTTCCCCTATAATATGATTAACATATTATATAATAAACTTGAAAGTTGGTTCGTTACATGTACCACCATCTAGCCTAATATGTGTAATCTTAATGGTGCATTATAAGTCGAAAAAGGCAAAAGCCTACTGAGGGGAATGCCAGGCCTAAATTCCCATGCTTTGGAACCTACGTTGAGAGTATATGGCTCAACCCTCTTAATCTTTTCACTCTCTTACTTAATGTATGTTAATAGCACTATAGTAGCCTCTCAAGGAATGAGTCACGTAAGAGCTACATGCCATACTTATTACTACAAGGAGAGAGAGTCATTAGGGGATGTGCTCTTTTCCCTTAGTGATATTTCCATTTCCTTAGTTTTATGGCCATGCCTTGAGAAAGTACATATGGTGCTCTAAGTTATGATGCACAAACCAACAAAACCTAAAAGAAATATATTAGGCTACCATGCCAAGATTTTCTCGACGATGGTTATAATACTCACAGGTTTCACATCCTATTCTAGACAACCTGGAATGTTGCAACATAATTACATCTCACGAGCTTACACTTTCAAGAATGTTTCAGCAAGACGTTATGAAACAACATATCATCTTTCTCTTATCCCAAAGAAGAACGTCATATATCTCGCACAATTAAGTAAACGTCCTTATGATTTAGAATATAGGTGGTGAATTTAAAAGAGACGGGTTATTGTCTTTGAGAGTTACTCACAAACCTTACGCTTCTACACTTCAGCTTTTACTTTTCATTCATGGATGACTTGAGTATCAAAGTGATTCAAGGTTGCAAACCATGTGAGCCCTATAATGTGTTTGCCTCTTATTGTAGATTTAAGAGAACCCGTCATGACTCAATTATACATTCATCGTTTTTCTTATGCATGATCTGTTGCGAGCAGTGGTGATCTGTTTGTCGCGATTTGAATAACCAGTTAATAGTTGAAAACTATTAAGTTATAAGTTTTGAAATTAAATTTAGTTTAAATTGTAAAACTTTAGTGGTTATTTATTTTATAAAAAAAAGTCAGTTGTTAATTTTTTATAAAATTCTACAAGTTGTAAAATTAGAACTTGTGGTGACAGATTGTGACATTTTAAAACTCCTTTTAAAACGTTTGGCGTTTGGTTGGTTTATTATAAATTTAAGTTATAAAAAAAATCAAAAGCAACCATAAAGCAAATAAATATGTAAATCTTTTAGGGCCAAGTTTGTTTGATCTTGCTAGAGTCAGTTAGCAAGACCAAACGGATCACGGGGTCCACAAAATTAAAACAACCACAAGGATGGACTTCCGTGCATCTAGTCGTCTCGGATGACTCTCACTGACTCCATGATTCCTGTTGCGTCTTCAGATTTGTCTTCGGGTTTTTATTATATTACATAAAATAAAAAAGTCTATTCTATTACAACTTTGAGCCATCAAAAGTGGGCCAAAACTATAAAACCAAAAATTAAATAATAAACACAAACAACTCAATCACATGGGTCGGGTCAGATTTACATATTCAACACAATCATATACGGGCAATAAATTTGATCAAATAAAAAAAATTAAAATCGACCAAATTAATAAATAAAAAATGCCCCCAAAACATATCAGATCAAAAACTTCAAGATAGTTAAAGTTTGTGATTAATCTAACCGGTGAAACCAGACCGGTTCCGATTTGCGTGTTATAACCCAGGCTCTAATACCACTGTTGGGAGCAGTGGTGATCTGTTTGATCTTTTTATCAAAAACGGATTTTGACAGAGAAATTAATTGTTTCAGTTAATTAATAAATACGCAGCGGAAAATAAAATCATAACCTATTTAACAGCACTGACAAACCGAACATGATCTGGTTATGAACACGCAAACATAAAAAAAAGACAATTAATCTACTGATGAGATTAATTATACCTTAGTGGTTAATGATTAACCGATCGAGACACCGAGGTACAACGAACCGATGCTAGATAACGAACCGAACGGGAAGGCCGATTCGCGCAAGGCAGCAGCGACTGCTGGTGCGGTGCAGCTGATTACGGTTGGCCGGAACTTGCAAAATAGGAGCAATTCTTATTCTTGCTAGCCGCTTTGAAAACGGCAAAAAGTCAAAATCGAATTCCTCCTGTTGCGGCTGTATTCCAACTCTTGGGTGAAAACCTATCATTAGATTATTATTATATAATAATAATAAACCCTACTAATTGTTTTCGGGCCCATAGTCCAACACGAGATAAAAAGACTGTACCCACTTAATTGTTTTAATAAAAAAATTAAAACAATAAATTTGAATTATTATTTATAAACCTGTATAAATAATAAATCCCGTGTAACAAATATATATAAAATATATCGTCTCACTAACAGTTCGTAATTATCAGTTAAGCGGGTTAAGTGGATTTAATGTTCGTTGCCCTAGGTGTAACTTTTACGGGTCATAACTCAGTTAGTAGCGTTAGATAATCGTGACCGGAATATAATTCCAACATGATCAATCATCTGTGAGTTATTGTCATCGAATACATTCATTATACTTGAAGTTTTTCATGTAACTCTTATGCCCAACCAACAACCACCCTCTACCAAACCTGAACATATTTAAACATGAAAGACATTATTTAAACAATCAAACAACCTAAAGTAGCCAAAGTAAACACAAACTCAATACTCAAATCAAACACAAACACAAACACAAATTGAAATCGAACAACATGAACCCTAAACTAATCAAGTAAAAAATAAAGTCAAACAAAATAATGTATTATAATATTATATAAACTACAAATTGCAAACTTTGATTGTGATGGAAAATCACTATTCATTGAACAATAGGTTTATACAACTCTTTATGCATTTTGTACAAGTCGCATGTGCAGTTTTAAGCTTATTTTTTTAATTGTATCCAGCTGAATTTGTCTTTATATACTAAAGACACTAAAGAGAGAACTAAAAAGTTGTGCCTGCTTTGGTTGTTTGTGCCGGCCCAGCTCACCTGCTAGACGCGGGTTCGAGCCGCAACCTAGACGCGAGTTCGAGCCGCAACATCCCCTCCACAACCCGGCTCCTTCAATTTTTCAGGTATTTTCTATTTTCTTTTTTCAGCTTTTTTTCAGTGTTTTAATTGTAGCTTTGATTTTTATTTTCTTTTCTTTAGTTATCTGACTTAAATTTTCCTTTAATATAACTAAACTAGGGAGAACCCGCGCTACGCGGCGGTGCTGTAAACCGCGGCACTACGCGGCGGGCACATATTTATCCTAAAAAAAGGAAGATAGGAAAAAAGTATAAACATAAAAAAATAACGTAACCCGGGGTTCGAACCCGGGTGGTGAGAGAAAGAAAGAAAGAAGTTGCATGTTTGGACCACTTTGGCTAGACCCCTGTAGTGTTAATATTCAAACCTAAAATGTTAAAACACAAAAAAAGTGAAAGAAAAACCCAACATGATTCAAACTCGGGTGGGAGGGAGGATGGAAAGAAAGTGTCGCGCGCTTGACCAGTTCGGCTAGCCCTTAAGAGTGGTAAACTTTAAACCTGAAATCTTAAAATATAAACAAAATTCCCGTAAAAGTAATAAAAAAATGAACCAATGGGAACGTGACACGTGTCCCGACGTCCGAAATTCACGACGGTATCATAATTCGTAATAATGGTGACACAACGGGGGCGCTAAAACTTGTAAAGTGAAAATAAGATAAAAATAAAATGTTATCGTATATTAAAAAAAACATATAAACAAACATATAAAAAAAGGGAAAATGTGGGAAACAGGAAATTAAAAAGAAAAAGAAACAAAAAAGAATGTGAAAAAAAAACCTTGAAAAAGGAAAAAGAAATATTAAAAACCCGGGTCAAGAAGTGTAGATTGGAGCTTCTTTACCGCTGGGCTGGAAACATTAATTCGTTAATTCCCCCTTATTATATCATATAAACTAGGTTAAAACCCACGTATTAAATGAGTTGAATAAATAAAACTTGTTATAAAACATCAGTTTTTATAGAGATTTATAAATTCTAAAAATGTTATATAATAAAAATATTTTATAAAAAATGATGAAGTGTTGTAATTAAAAAAAGTTTTATGAAAAAACCTATTTGTTAAAATAAAAAATGTTTTATAAAAGTAATTATAAAAATAATTATTATTTAATAGGAGAGGGACGGTGAACAAAAGTAATAAAAAAAGTTAAAGAAATTTGTGTAATTAATATAAGAGAGAGGCGGGAAAAAAATGTTGAGAATGCATGTGTGAGTGACAAGTGTCATTCTCAAACCTTTATTTATTGTATAGTATAGATTATAAAACATTCAATTATAAAAGCTAACCAATTCAGCTGGCGAATTCATAAAAAAGGTCCAATAAGATCGTTAAATCACAGAAGAAATTAACGTCCTTGCAAACATAAAATAAAGCAATAGAAAACAATACCGTTAAAATAGTTATCGTTTACGAAATAAGTAAATGTACCCGCAAATTTAGAAAAATAAAGCAAATTTTTTACATAAACTCACGCGTTGTAACGAAATAGCTAGTAATATTTCAAAATGTTTATACAAAAAAGAAACCGTAACAAAGCCATTAAAAAGGTTAATACGTAAAAAATTTGAAGTAGAGAACAAAACGGTTTAAGAAAAAGTAAAGAGTTAAAAAAAATTATAACGACGTTGCACGCAAGCACTAGATAAACTGTACAGCGTCACGCGTAACTCCGTTACAATTGTGCGTGTGCCACGTCATTTACTAAAAAAAATAAAAAAGATGAGCGTTGAACGTTTTAAAAAAATGTTTAAAAGAGTCGGTCGACGTAAAAATGACCATAAGAAAATTCATGTTGAGACATAAATGGCACTTCTCAACGTTAAACTCAAAATTATAGATAACATCATATTTATATCTTTTATAGTAGAGTAAATTACAAATTGTGTCCTTTAACTATAGTTCAAATTGCAAGTATCGTCCTTTGACTTTAATAATTACACTAGACGTCCTTTTTTTGAAACATTTGCACACTTTACGTCCTTTCCACTAACCCTCATCCAAAAGTTCAGTTAAATCTTGTCATGTGCGGGGCATTTACGTTTTTTCACCTCTTATAAAAACCAAAACTCAAATCTCTCTACTCTGTGGGAACTCTGATGTGCAGACAACCCCACCGACGGTTATCGGAACTGATGTGTAGAAAAACCCCACCGCCGGTCATCGGAACTGATGTGCACCCTGATGTGTAGACAAACCTGTCACACCCCGCCAAGGCGGAAACGCGAGGCACGACGTTCACTGGTTTCCAAAGCATATGATTACCGCAAACACATACATGATAAATGGATACATAAACAAGATTAAGATTATACATTACAAAAACATAATCTGAGTTTACAAAAAGTTAAGATTTCACAAATATGACTCAATTCAATGAGTTATACAAGGGAAATCTTCCTTGAGTAGTATCCATCGTGCATGCATGTAATCTACATTGCTAACCTTGAAATCACGTTCAGTTACCTGAAAAACATACTTAAAATCGTCAACACAAGGTTGGTGAGTTCACAGGTTTAATCAAATTGTTCTTTGTAAACTTCATTTGTTCATAAATAATTCAGTTGCATGTGATAAACAGAATAAGAATTGTTGACCCATTTGTAAACTAGCTAGGAATACAAATAATATGTTCATACATAAGGCGTAACCAAACCATGACATGTGTGAGCCCCTATTAAGCGTTATCAGATTCTATGCGGCCATAAATCCTCCAGATTGTGGTTAGCGCGACTAACCATGACCGGGAGACGTCACTCTCCATAGTACTATTCATAGGACCCTAGGCTACAGTTAATGGTTACTATGTTGTTCCAGGGGACTTTAGCGGCCTCCAATGTGTTGTTCTCATCCCATGTAAACATAAAGTCGTGTCTTATTCTCTTGTTATCCCATAAAATAGTTGAAGTATGTTCTTCCCCCAAATATTAGAAAACAGTAAAAAGAAAGGGGCCGTGAAACTCACCTTGAGTTTGTGTATATACTTGTGATAAAACTTGTTGTAGTCAACCTTGACTATTTGTACCCTAGATACCAAGGGTAAATTGTTGTTAAGACCAACGTCTTAATTGTAAATTGTTCACCGACCTTGTAAATCTGATTGTGTTTGTTTAAACATCGTTTTAGTTTTCCAACACATGTTTTGTTGTAAAATAGTTTTGAGTTACTGCCCAACTGGGACTGTTGTACAGGTATCGAAACTTCTTAGTTTCGATGGAGAATATGTGTGTCGAAACTACTTAGTTTCGATGGAGTGGTTAGGAGTCGAAACAACCTAGTTTCGATTGAGAAAAAGGTATCGAAACTACCTAGTTTCGATTGAGTATTTGCTATCGAAACTACCTAGTTTCGATTGAGTAAAAGGCATCGAAACTCCTAGTTTCGATGGATCAACAGGTATCGAAACTCCTAGTTTCGATTGAGTTAAATCGAAACTCCTAGTTTCGATTACTGGACTTCTGTTTGACAGAATCAGTCCTGCATATTTTTATGTTTTAAACTTTGAATTTGATACACTTTTCTTGTTATCTTACTTGTGTTTGAACATTTTGCATGTTTGGCTCCGGATTTTTAAGAAAATAATATGAAAATATCGAGTTTTTACCTTTAAAACAGTGGCGATGATGATGAGCGAAAACAGAGATGATCTTGAATCTTTTGCTAAACCCTTTTCAGAAACACTTGAAAACACTGAATCCTGATGGTTTTTGTCTTAAAACTTGGCTTTGATTTTGAAGATAAATGAAGAATTTGCCGTATGAAATGAGTGTGATGAATGAGAATTGTGAGAAAAATGATTGAAGCGAGTATGGTTATATGTGAGTTTTCTCAGTGAGGTATGGGTCGAGTAAGGGAGGGATTTCGCTGGCTTTTTCGGCCAAAAGTCAAAGAGTAGGTTGGTTTATAATAATAAAACAATTAGATTTAGGTATTAATATCAATTATAGTTTTAAAGGGTAAATAAATCCGGTTTAGATCCTCCACGGTATTATAAATTTATTCTGAAAATAATTTATTGTTCTACGCAAAGTTTGTGTAAAATAATATATATATGTATATATATATTTTTCTGGTTATTTATTTTAACCACTAGTGTTCGAATTTAGTCGGGTTATAAGTGTATGTGAACCGGTAACTCCTAGAATTACCAAATGTGAATTGAGACAATGCTCGGTTTTTGTTAGACTCTAAAGTCCTTGTTTGCGAAATTAAATAAATCACAAAAATAATTATTATGTAAACTTGTTTATAATGTGTACGGATATTGACCTGAAATGTCGGGTTGTCACATTCTCCCCATGTTAACAGAATTTCGTCCCGAAATTCAATTCGTGTCCTCTTGAACTGGTGCATCCTCAAACAAGGATGGGTATTTTGTTTTCATTTGGTCCTCTCGTTCCCATGTATACTCAGGACCACGCTTTGAGTTCCAACGTACTTTAACCAGTTTGATCCGACTACGTCTCAGCTTTTGAACCTTCCAATCTGAAATCTCAATCGGTTCCTCGATGAAATGAAGTTTATCGTCAATGTGAATCTCGTCAGGCGGTATGATCAAAGTCTCGTCTGATAAACACTTCTTGAGATTTGATACATGGAACGTATCATGTACATTGCTTAGTTCTTGTGGCAACTTGAGCTTGTAAGCTACAGGGCCAACCCTAGCCAATATTTCAAACGGTCCAACGTATCTAGGATTGAGCTTACCACGGTTACCAAACCTCGCAACACCTTTCCACGGTGAGACTTTTAACATTACTCGGTCACCAATTTGAAATTCTAATGGTTTTCGTCTGTTGTCAGCGTAGCTCTTTTGTCTATCTCGGGCCGCTTTCAGACGGTCCTTAATTTTGAAGATCTTATCAGTGGTTTCCTGGATAATCTCAGGGCCTGTCAAATGTTTTTCACCAACTTCCGCCCAACATAGCGGTGAGCGGCATTTACGACCATATAAAGCTTCAAACGGAGCTGCCTTAATGCTCGTATGGTAGCTGTTATTGTAGGAAAACTCAGCTAATGGTAAATGAGTATCCCAATTTCCTCCGAAATCAATTACACACGCACGTAGCATATCCTCTAAAGTTTGAATGGTCCTTTCGCTTTGACCATCTGTTTGTGGGTGATATGCCATGCTCATGTCAAGACGTGTGCCCATGGCTTCTTGTAATGATTTCCAGATTCTAGACACAAATCTGCTATCTCTATCCGATATAATAGAAATTGGCACTCCATGCCTAGCCACAATTTCCTTGATATAAAGCTTTGCAAGTTTCTCGGTTTTATCAGTTTCTTTCATAGGTAGGAAATGAGCTGATTTTGTCAATCGATCGACAATTACCCATATGGTATCATAACCACTGGATGTCTTGGGTAATTTTGTGATAAAATCCATAGAAATTTGTTCCCATTTCCATTAGGGAATTTCAGGTTGTTGTAACAAACCAGACGGTTTCTGATGTTCGGCTTTTACTTTTGAACATGTTAAGCACTTACTGACATATGTGGCAATATCTCCTTTCATATTGGGCCACCAATATAATTCTTTTAGATCCTTATACATTTTATCTGAACCTGGGTGAATGGAGTACCTGGACTTGTGGGCTTCGTCCATAACTAACTCCCGTAAGTTACCAAAACGGGTCACCCAAATTCTATTCATGAAGTATAAAGTGTCATCTGACTTAGACTCCAATTGTTTTATCATTCCTCGTAAAGCTTCATTCTGAATGTTTTCTTCTTTGATTGCCTCTTGTTGTGCCATCCGAATTTGAGTAGTAAGATTCGTGTGAATTGTCAATTCTAGGGCACGAACACGAAGAGTTTTAACTCGTTCTTTACGACTTAAGGCGTCTGCTACGACATTGGCTTTACCGGGATGGTACTTGATATCACAATCATAGTCGTTTAGTAGTTCTACCCAACGACGTTGTCTCATGTTAAGTTCCTTTTGATCGAAGATATGTTGAAGACTCTTGTGATCAGTAAAGATAGTACATCTTGTACCGTAAAGGTAATGTCTCCAAATTTTGAGCGCGAACACAACTGCACCCAATTCCAAGTCGTGGGTCGTATAATTCTTTTCGTGCACTTTTAGTTGTCGTGAGGCATATGCGATGACTTTTTCTCTTTGCATTAACACACAACCAAGTCCTTGGTGTGATGCATCGCAGTATACGACAAAATTTTCGATTCCCTCCGGAAGGGATAGGATTGGTGCACTACACAGCTTCTGTTTCAGTAATTGGAAAGCTGACTCCTGCTTGTCACTCCAATCATACTTCTTTTCTTTCTGGGTTAATGTGGTTAAAGGCAAGGCTATTTTTGAAAAATTCTCGATGAATCGTCTGTAATAACCGGCCAAACCTAAAAATTGACGTACTTATGTCGGAGTCTTTGGTGCTTCCCAGTTTTTGATCGCTTCAATTTTAGATGGATCAACGTGAATTCCTTCCTTGTTGATGACATGACCAAGGAAATGCACTTCTCGGATCCAAAACTCACACTTAGAGAATTTAGCGTAAAGTTTCTCGTTTCTGAGTAGTTCTAAGATTAATTTCAGGTGATGTTCATGATCCTCCTTGGTTCGTGAATATATTAATATGTCATCGATAAACACAATCACGAATTTATCCAAGTATGGTTTGCACACGCGGTTCATGAGATCCATGAAGACAGCTGGTGCGTTTGTCAAACCAAATGGCATAACTAGGAATTCGTAGTGACCGTAACGAGTCCTAAACGCTGTCTTTGGTACATCTTCTTCTTGGATTCTTAGTTGATGATACCCTGAACGTAGATCAATTTTTGAATAGAAGCTAGCACCTTGTAGTTGATCGAACAAATCGTCTATTCGAGGAAGTGGGTATCGGTTCTTGATTGTAAGCTTGTTTAATTCTCGGTAATTAATACACATCCTAAAGGTTCCATCCTTTTTCTTTACAAATAGGACCGGAGCTCCCCAAGGTGAGAAACTCGGTCTTATGAAACCTTTATCAAGCAACTCTTGTAGTTGATTTGATAATTCTTGCATTTCAGAAGGTGCTAATCGATATGGTGATCGGGCAATTGGTGCGGATCCTGGTACCAAATCGATTCGGAATTCGACTTGCCTCGGTGGTGGTAATCCAGATAAGTCTTCAGGAAAAACTTCGGGGTAATCCCTAACGATTGGAATATATTCAAGTCGACGTTCCTTGGGTTTCTTTTTGACGACGTGAGCCAGGAATACGCAATAGCCTTTACGTAGATACTTACGAGCTTTCATGCAGTTTATCATCCTTAACGTTACTCCACTCTTCTCACCTTGAATCGAAAGAACTTCTCCGTTTGAGAGTGGGATTTGGACAATCTTCTCAAAACAAACAATCTCGGCATGATTCTTTGACAACCAATCCATGCCAATAACAACGTCAAAGCTTCCTAAATCAACGGGTAACAGATCTATACTAAATGTGTGGTTTTTAAGACATAAGGTACAACCCTGAATGACTTCTTCGGTATTAATTAATTTTTCGTTCGCTAATTCAATTGTATACTTTTGGTCTAGTTTACTGGGCTTAATACCGAGTAGGGACTTAAAGTCATTTGTCACAAAACTCAAATCAGCACCCGTATCGAAAAGTATAGAGGCATGGTGATTATTTATCGGGAACGTACCAGTGACAATGTTTGGATCTTGTCGTGCGTCACCAGCCCCCATCACAAATGCTCTTCCACGGGCCTGATTGTCGTTTCGGTTCTTCAACTTTGGACAGTCTTTTCTGAAGTGCTTTGGATCTCCACATTCAAAGCATCCTTGATTCATCCTTTCTGTTCCTGGGTTGACTTTTCCTGCTACTTGATTTATCTTGTTAGGGTTTGTATTGCTCCTACAGTCATGGGCTAGATGTCCATACTTTTTACATTTTCCACATTGGGTACACTTTCCACTGTGATGATATCCACAATTGTCACACCTTGGTCGTGCTCCAAGGTATCCTTTTTGTTCCACAGTGTTGGCGACAAAGGCTTTCATAGTTTCAGGTCTCTTGTAAATTTGATTCTTGTTTTGATTAATTGGTTTTCCAAACCATTTCCTCTTTTCTCCAGATTTCCCTCCTTCGGTCTCCTTCTTCTCAAACAAACCATCACGTACAGCATTATCCCTTAGCTTGAAAGCTAGAGTTATGGCGCTCTTGGCATCCATAGGGTTCAATGAAGTCACCAGACTTCGGATTTGAGGTGCGAGACCCCACAAGTATCTTTCAACCTTCTTGTATTCTGGGGTAACCATGTGTGGAACCAAGATTGCTAACTCATTGAATCGGTCAGTGTAGCCAGCAACATCGTCTCCTGTCATTTGTAAATTCCACAATTCAGATTCGATCTTTTGCAACTCATTTCGAGGACAGTATTCCTCGATCATCATGGCTTTTAGGTCTTCCCATGACAACTCATATGCTGTCTGCCTTCCCAAAGTCTTTACTTGTGAATTCCACCAAGTTAAAGCTTTATCAATGAGTGAGCATGTAGAATACTTCACCATGCAGTCAGCGGTGCATTCACTAATATCAATCACCGATTCCATCTTCTCTATCCATCTCATTAGCCCAACTGCACCCTCAGTGCCATTGAAGTTAAGGGGTTTGCAAGATAGAAAGGTCTTGTAAGAGCACTTCCTAATTGGAGCATCTATAGAATTACAAGTCATAACGTCATTAATTCGGATCATGACTAGGTGTTACGGCTTATTTATTCCATTACCTCCGGAACCTCCGGAACCTCCGGAACCTCCAGCTGTACCGCTACCTCCTGCACCTCCTCCGCCGGTACCACTGCCGGTTCCTCCTCCACTATTTCGGTTTGCCTCATACTGTTGCATAGCAGCAGCTACTCGTTGTGCTATGAGTTGTTCCACATTTGGAGAAATTGTCTCGTTGTTGTCACCAGTAGTGTTACGGGTTGTCCTACGCTTAGGTGCCATGACGTTCTTTCTAATCATGTCAATTAAAAAGAAACAACATTATATAAAAATAATGATAGATCATGACATAAGGATACAACAACATCAAACGTAAACAACTATCATTACAACATAAACCATTACATACATAGTCAAAACATACATAGTACATTGTTCCCAAAAGATAAGGATACAAAAAGGATGGGTTCACATGACCTCATCAGTACTAAAGTTTTAAACTACTTAATGTACTACGGGCACAACCCGCCCGTAATAGGTTTAAAATAAGAAGTGAGAGTACAATCCAATCATCATGGCAAGTCCCGCCATGACAAAGCTAGCTCTCGCCACAAATTCTGCAGCCAACGTCCTTTCTTCCAGCGCCTCCACCATGTCTCGGACAGTGACAGTGAACTGCCAGTCCATGTCGGCTCTCAACTCCAGATAGTTAGTGGCATCCTGTATGTTTCGGGTGCGGTCATCTAGAGTCTGAACTCGGGATCCGAGTCCTTGACGAAGTCGCGTGGCTGCATCCCCCTGTGCCCGGATGTCATCTAGGAGATCATCAAGACGCTCCAAATGCGTACGAACGCGAGCTACCAAGGTAGGCACAGTGAGCTCTATGGCTTCCCCAGTGTGAGGTAGGGGTGTTGGGGAGTTAGAAGACTCTCCAATCTCAAAGGTAGATGGGATGCTCTCCATCTCCCTCCAACGTGCCAGAGTACGGGGCATCCAACGGATAGTTCCCACGGTAGGGTGGTAACAGGGTCGTTTCCTTGATGGCTCCTCATCAGTCTCTAAGTTCTTCGGGTCACGGGCTGCTAGAGTCCTCTTGTGCGGAAGTCGAAACTTCTTTCTAGCGCTTTGTACCTTCACTGGTCCTCCGCTTTTCTTTCGGTAGACGATAGGCGGTTTTCCCAAGGCGACATTAGGTGGTGTGGAGCTACGGGTTTGTACTCGATTTTTGGGATGTGAGGCGGAAAGTTCCTCGTTTGATTCAGTGTCAGAGACGGGATCAGAATGTGAATGTGACGACATGCTTATGACTACAATATCCATATGACAAAATGACTGGTTATACAATGCTTATGCAATGAAAACGTTTTAGTGAGTCATTTAGATTATAGACTAGGTTCCAATTTAGATTCCTAGTTCGCTATAATCAATGGCTCTGATACCAATTTCTGTCACACCCCGCCAAGGCGGAAACGCGAGGCACGACGTTCACTGGTTTCCAAAGCATATGATTACCGCAAACACATACATGATAAATGGATACATAAACAAGATTAAGATTATACATTACAAAAACATAATCTGAGTTTACAAAAAGTTAAGATTTCACAAATATGACTCAATTCAATGAGTTATACAAGGGAAATCCTCCTTGAGTAGTATCCATCGTGCATGCATGTAATCTACATTGCTAACCTTGAAATCACGTTTAGTTACCTGAAAAACATACTTAAAATCGTCAACACAAGGTTGGTGAGTTCACAGGTTTAATCAAATTGTTCTTTGTAAACTTCATTTGTTCATAAATAATTCAGTTGCATGTGATAAACAAAATAAGAATTGTTGACCCATTTGTAAACTAGCTAGGAATACAAATAATATGTTCATACATGAGGCGTAACCAAACCATGACATGTGTGAGCCCCTATTAAGCGTTATCAGATTCTATGCGGCCATAAATCCTCCATATTATGGTTAGCGCGACTAACCATGACCGGGAGACGTCACTCTCCATAGTACTATTCATAGGACCCTAGGCTACAGTTAATGGTTACTATGTTGTTCCAGGGGACTTTAGCGGCCTCCAATGTGTTGTTCTCATCCCATGTAAACATAAAGTCGTGTCTTATTCTCTTGTTATCCCATAAAATAGTTGAAGTATGTTCTTCCCCCAAATATTAGAAAACAGTAAAAAGAAAGGGGCCGTGAAACTCACCTTGAGTTTGTGTATATACTTGTGATAAAACTTGTTGTAGTCAACCTTGACTATTTGTACCCTAGATACCAAGGGTAAATTGTTGTTAAGACCAACGTCTTAATTGTAAATTGTTCACCGACCTTGTAAATCTGATTGTGTTTGTTTAAACATCGTTTTAGTTTTCCAACACATGTTTTGTTGTAAAATAGTTTTGAGTTACTGCCCAACTGGGACTGTTGTACAGGTATCGAAACTTCTTAGTTTCGATGGAGAATATGTGTGTCGAAACTACTTAGTTTCGATGGAGTGGTTAGGAGTCGAAACAACCTAGTTTCGATTGAGAAAAAGGTATCGAAACTACCTAGTTTCGATTGAGTATTTGCTATCGAAACTACCTAGTTTCGATTGAGTAAAAGGCATCGAAACTCCTAGTTTCGATGGATCAACAGGTATCGAAACTCCTAGTTTCGATTGAGTTAAATCGAAACTCCTAGTTTCGATTACTGGACTTCTGTTTGACAGAATCAGTCCTGCATATTTTTATGTTTTAAACTTTGAATTTGATACACTTTTCTTGTTATCTTACTTGTGTTTGAACATTTTGCATGTTTGGCTCCGGATTTTTAAGAAAATAATATGAAAATATCGAGTTTTTACCTTTAAAACAGTGGCGATGATGATGAGCGAAAACAGAGATGATCTTGAATCTTTTGCTAAACCCTTTTCAGAAACACTTGAAAACACTGAATCCTGATGGTTTTTGTCTTAAAACTTGGCTTTGATTTTGAAGATAAATGGAGAATTTGCCGTATGAAATGAGTGTGATGAATGGGAATTGTGAGAAAAATGATTGAAGCGAGTATGGTTATATGTGAGTTTTCTCAGTGAGGTATGGGTCGAGTAAGGGAGGGATTTCGCTGGCTTTTTCGGCCAAAAGTCAAAGAGTAGGTTGGTTTATAATAATAAAACAATTAGATTTAGGTATTAATATCAATTATAGTTTTAAAGGGTAAATAAATCCGGTTTAGATCCTCCACGGTATTATAAATTTATTCTGAAAATAATTTATTGTTCTACGCAAAGTTTGTGTAAAATAATATATATATGTATATATATATTTTTCTGGTTATTTATTTTAACCACTAGTGTTCGAATTTAGTCGGGTTATAAGTGTATGTGAACCGGTAACTCCTAGAATTACCAAATGTGAACTGAGACAATGCTCGGTTTTTGTTAGACTCTAAAGTCCTTGTTTGCGAAATTAAATAAATCACAAAAATAATTATTATGTAAACTTGTTTATAATGTGTACGGATATTGACCTGAAATGTCGGGTTGTCACATTCTCCCCATGTTAACAGAATTTCGTCCCGAAATTCAATTCGTGTCCTCTTGAACTGGTGCATCCTCAAACAAGGATGGGTATTTTGTTTTCATTTGGTCCTCTCGTTCCCATGTATACTCAGGACCACGCTTTGAGTTCCAACGTACTTTAACCAGTTTGATCCGACTACGTCTCAGCTTTTGAACCTTCCAATCTGAAATCTCAATCGGTTCCTCGATGAAATGAAGTTTATCGTCAATGTGAATCTCGTCAGGCGGTATGATCAAAGTCTCGTCTGATAAACACTTCTTGAGATTTGATACATGGAACGTATCATGTACATTGCTTAGTTCTTGTGGCAACTTGAGCTTGTAAGCTACAGGGCCAACCCTAGCCAATATTTCAAACGGTCCAACGTATCTAGGATTGAGCTTACCACGGTTACCAAACCTCGCAACACCTTTCCATGGTGAGACTTTTAACATTACTCGGTCACCAATTTGAAATTCTAATGGTTTTCGTCTGTTGTCAGCGTAGCTCTTTTGTCTATCTCGGGCCGCTTTCAGAAGGTCCTTAATTTTGAAGATCTTATCAGTGGTTTCCTGGACAATCTCAGGGCCTGTCAAATGTTTTTCACCAACTTCCGCCCAACATAGCGGTGAGCGGCATTTACGACCATATAAAGCTTCAAACGGAGCTGCCTTAATGCTCGTATGGTAGCTGTTATTGTAGGAAAACTCAGCTAATGGTAAATGAGTATCCCAATTTCCTCCGAAATCAATTACACACGCACGTAGCATATCCTCTAAAGTTTGAATGGTCCTTTCGCTTTGACCATCTGTTTGTGGGTGATATGCCGTGCTCATGTCAAGACGTGTGCCCATGGCTTCTTGTAATGATTTCCAGATTCTAGACACAAATCTGCTATCTCTATCCGATATAATAGAAATTGGCACTCCATGCCTAGCCACAATTTCCTTGATATAAAGCTTTGCAAGTTTCTCGGTTTTATCAGTTTCTTTCATAGGTAGGAAATGAGCTGATTTTGTCAATCGATCGACAATTACCCATATGGTATCATAACCACTGGATGTCTTGGGTAATTTTGTGATAAAATCCATAGAAATTTGTTCCCATTTCCATTAGGGAATTTCAGGTTGTTGTAACAAACCAGACGGTTTCTGATGTTCGGCTTTTACTTTTGAACATGTTAAGCACTTACTGACATATGTGGCAATATCTCCTTTCATATTGGGCCACCAATATAATTCTTTTAGATCCTTATACATTTTATCTGAACCTGGGTGAATGGAGTACCTGGACTTGTGGGCTTCGTCCATAACTAACTCCCGTAAGTTACCAAAACGGGTCACCCAAATTCTATTCATGAAGTATAAAGTGTCATCTGACTTAGACTCCAATTGTTTTATCATTCCTCGTAAAGCTTCATTCTGAATGTTTTCTTCTTTGATTGCCTCTTGTTGTGCCATCCGAATTTGAGTAGTAAGATTCGTGTGAATTGTCAATTCTAGGGCACGAACACGAAGAGTTTTAACTCGTTCTTTACGACTTAAGGCGTCTGCTACGACATTGGCTTTACCGGGATGGTACTTGATATCACAATCATAGTCGTTTAGTAGTTCTACCCAACGACGTTGTCTCATGTTAAGTTCCTTTTGATCGAAGATATGTTGAAGACTCTTGTGATCAGTAAAGATAGTACATCTTGTACCGTAAAGGTAATGTCTCCAAATTTTGAGCGCGAACACAACTGCACCCAATTCCAAGTCGTGGGTCGTATAATTCTTTTCGTGCACTTTTAGTTGTCGTGAGGCATATGCGATGACTTTTTCTCTTTGCATTAACACACAACCAAGTCCTTGGTGTGATGCATCGCAGTATACGACAAAATTTTCGATTCCCTCCGGAAGGGATAGGATTGGTGCACTACACAGCTTCTGTTTCAGTAATTGGAAAGCTGACTCCTGCTTGTCACTCCAATCATACTTCTTTTCTTTCTGGGTTAATGTGGTTAAAGGCAAGGCTATTTTTGAAAAATTCTCGATGAATCGTCTGTAATAACCGGCCAAACCTAAAAATTGACGTACTTATGTCGGAGTCTTTGGTGCTTCCCAGTTTTTGATCGCTTCAATTTTAGATGGATCAACGTGAATTCCTTCCTTGTTGATGACATGACCAAGGAAATGCACTTCTCGGATCCAAAACTCACACTTAGAGAATTTAGCGTAAAGTTTCTCGTTTCTGAGTAGTTCTAAGATTAATTTCAGGTGATGTTCATGATCCTCCTTGGTTCGTGAATATATTAATATGTCATCGATAAACACAATCACGAATTTATCCAAGTATGGTTTGCACACGCGGTTCATGAGATCCATGAAGACAGCTGGTGCGTTTGTCAAACCAAATGGCATAACTAGGAATTCGTAGTGACCGTAACGAGTCCTAAACGCTGTCTTTGGTACATCTTCTTCTTGGATTCTTAGTTGATGATACCCTGAACGTAGATCAATTTTTGAATAGAAGCTAGCACCTTGTAGTTGATCGAACAAATCGTCTATTCGAGGAAGTGGGTATCGGTTCTTGATTGTAAGCTTGTTTAATTCTCGGTAATCAATACACATCCTAAAGGTTCCATCCTTTTTCTTTACAAATAGGACCGGAGCTCCCCAAGGTGAGAAACTCGGTCTTATGAAACCTTTATCAAGCAACTCTTGTAGTTGATTTGATAATTCTTGCATTTCAGAAGGTGCTAATCGATATGGTGATCGGGCAATTGGTGCGGATCCTGGTACCAAATCGATTCGGAATTCGACTTGCCTCGGTGGTGGTAATCCAGGTAAGTCTTCAGGAAAAACTTCGGGGTAATCCCTAACGATTGGAATATATTCAAGTCGACGTTCCTTGGGTTTCTTTTCGACGACGTGAGCCAGGAATACGCAATAGCCTTTACGTAGATACTTACGAGCTTTCATGCAGTTTATCATCCTTAACGTTACTCCACTCTTCTCACCTTGAATCGAAAGAACTTCTCCGTTTGAGAGTGGGATTTGGACAATCTTCTCAAAACAAACAATCTCGGCATGATTCTTTGACAACCAATCCATGCCAATAACAACGTCAAAGCTTCCTAAATCAACGGGTAACAGATCTATACTAAATGTGTGGTTTTTAAGACATAAGGTACAACCCTGAATGACTTCTTCGGTATTAATTAATTTTTCGTTCGCTAATTCAATTGTATACTTTTGGTCTAGTTTACTGGGCTTAATACCGAGTAGGGACTTAAAGTCATTTGACACAAAACTCAAATCAGCACCCGTATCGAAAAGTATAGAGGCATGGTGATTATTTATCGGGAACGTACCAGTGACAATGTTTGGATCTTGTCGTGCGTCACCAGCCCCCATCACAAATGCTCTTCCACGGGCCTGATTGTCGTTTCGGTTCTTCAACTTTGGACAGTCTTTTCTGAAGTGCTTTGGATCTCCACATTCAAAGCATCCTTGATTCATCCTTTCTGTTCCTGGGTTGACTTTTCCTGCTACTTGATTTATCTTGTTAGGGTTTGTATTGCTCCTACAGTCATGGGCTAGATGTCCATACTTTTTACATTTTCCACATTGGGTACACTTTCCACTGTGATGATATCCACAATTGTCACACCTTGGTCGTGCTCCAAGGTATCCTTTTTGTTCCACAGTGTTGGCGACAAAGGCTTTCATAGTTTCAGGTCTCTTGTAAATTTGATTCTTGTTTTGATTAATTGGTTTTCCAAACCATTTCCTCTTTTCTCCAGATTTCCCTCCTTCGGTCTCCTTCTTCTCAAACAAACCATCACGTACAGCATTATCCCTTAGCTTGAAAGCTAGAGTTATGGCGCTCTTGGCATCCATAGGGTTCAATGAAGTCACCAGACTTCGGATTTGAGGTGCGAGACCCCACAAGTATCTTTCAACCTTCTTGTATTCTGGGGTAACCATGTGTGGAACCAAGATTGCTAACTCATTGAATCGGTCAGTGTAGCCAGCAACATCGTCTCCTGTCATTTGTAAATTCCACAATTCAGATTCGATCTTTTGCAACTCATTTCGAGGACAGTATTCCTCGATCAGCATGGCTTTTAGGTCTTCCCATGACAACTCATATGCTGTCTGCCTTCCCAAAGTCTTTACTTGTGAATTCCACCAAGTTAAAGCTTTATCAATGAGTGAGCATGTAGAATACTTCACCATGCAGTCAGCGGTGCATTCACTAATATCAATCACCGATTCCATCTTCTCTATCCATCTCATTAGCCCAACTGCACCCTCAGTGCCATTGAAGTTAAGGGGTTTGCAAGATAGAAAGGTCTTGTAAGAGCACTTCCTAATTGGAGCATCTATAGAATTACAAGTCATAACGTCATTAATTCGGATCATGACTAGGTGTTACGGCTTATTTATTCCATTACCTCCGGAACCTCCGGAACCTCCAGCTGTACCGCTACCTCCTGCACCTCCTCCGCCGGTACCACTGCCGGTTCCTCCTCCACTATTTCGGTTTGCCTCATACTGTTGCATAGCAGCAGCTACTCGTTGTGCTATGAGTTGTTCCACATTTGGAGAAATTGTCTCGTTGTTGTCACCAGTAGTGTTACGGGTTGTCCTACGCTTAGGTGCCATGACGTTCTTTCTAATCATGTCAATTAAAAAGAAACAACATTATATAAAAATAATGATAGATCATGACATAAGGATACAACAACATCAAACGTAAACAACTATCATTACAACATAAACCATTACATACATAGTCAAAACATACATAGTACATTGTTCCCAAAAGATAAGGATACAAAAAGGATGGGTTCACATGACCTCATCAGTACTAAAGTTTTAAACTACTTAATGTACTACGGGCACAACCCGCCCGTAATAGGTTTAAAATAAGAAGTGAGAGTACAATCCAATCATCATGGCAAGTCCCGCCATGACAAAGCTAGCTCTCGCCACAAATTCTGCAGCCAACGTCCTTTCTTCCAGCGCCTCCACCATGTCTCGGACAGTGACAGTGAACTGCCAGTCCATGTCGGCTCTCAACTCCAGATAGTTAGTGGCATCCTGTATGTTTCGGGTGCGGTCATCTAGAGTCTGAACTCGGGATCCGAGTCCTTGACGAAGTCGCGTGGCTGCATCCCCCTGTGCCCGGATGTCATCTAGGAGATCATCAAGACGCTCCTCATGCGTACGAACGCGAGCTACCAAGGTAGGCACAGTGAGCTCTATGGCTTCCCCAGTGTGAGGTAGGGGTGTTGGGGAGTTAGAAGACTCTCCAATCTCAAAGGTAGATGGGATGCTCTCCATCTCCCTCCAACGTGCCAGAGTACGGGGCATCCAACGGATAGTTCCCACGGTAGGGTGGTAACAGGGTCGTTTCCTTGATGGCTCCTCATCAGTCTCTAAGTTCTTCGGGTCACGGGCTGCTAGAGTCCTCTTGTACGGAAGTCGAAACTTCTTTCTAGCGCTTTGTACCTTCACTGGTCCTCCGCTTTTCTTTCGGTAGACGATAGGCGGTTTTCCCAAGGCGACATTAGGTGGTGTGGAGCCACGGGTTTGTACTCGATTTTTGGGATGTGAGGCGGAAAGTTCCTCGTTTGATTCAGTGTCAGAGACGGGATCAGAATGTGAATGTGACGACATGCTTATGACTACAATATCCATATGACAAAATGACTGGTTATACAATGCTTATGCAATGAAAACGTTTTAGTGAGTCATTAGATTATAGACTAGGTTCCAATTTAGATTCCTAGTTCGCTATAATCAATGGCTCTGATACCAATTTCTGTCACACCCCGCCAAGGCGGAAACGCGAGGCACGACGTTCACTGGTTTCCAAAGCATATGATTACCGCAAACACATACATGATAAATGGATAAATAAACAAGATTAAGATTATACATTACAAAAACATAATCTGAGTTTACAAAAAGTTAAGATTTCACAAATATGACTCAATTTAATGAGTTATACAAGGGAAATCCTCCTTGAGTAGTATCCATCGTGCATGCATGTAATCTACATTGCTAACCTTGAAATCACGTTCAGTTACCTGAAAAACATACTTAAAATTGTCAACACAAGGTTGGTGAGTTCACAGGTTTAATCAAATTGTTCTTTGTAAACTTCATTTGTTCATAAATAATTCAGTTGCATGTGATAAACAGAATAAGAATTGTTGACCCATTTGTAAACTAGCTAGGAATACAAATAATATGTTCATACATGAGGCGTAACCAAACCATGACATGTGTGAGCCCCTATTAAGCGTTATCAGATTCTATGCGGCCATAAATCCTCCAGATTGTGGTTAGCGCGACTAACCATGACCGGGAGACGTCACTCTCCATAGTACTATTCATAGGACCCTAGGCTACAGTTAATGGTTACTATGTTGTTCCAGGGGACTTTTGCGGCCTCCAATGTGTTGTTCTCATCCCATGTAAACATAAAGTCGTGTCTTATTCTCTTGTTATCCCATAAAATAGTTGAAGTATGTTCTTCCCCCAAATATTAGAAAACAGTAAAAAGAAAGGGGCCGTGAAACTCACCTTGAGTTTGTGTATATACTTGTGATAAAACTTGTTGTAGTCAACCTTGACTATTTGTACCCTAGATACCAAGGGTAAATTGTTGTTAAGACCAACGTCTTAATTGTAAATTGTTCACCGACCTTGTAAATCTGATTGTGTTTGTTTAAACATCGTTTTAGTTTTCCAACACATGTTTTGTTGTAAAATAGTTTTGAGTTACTGCCCAACTGGGACTGTTGTACAGGTATCGAAACTTCTTAGTTTCGATGGAGAATATGTGTGTCGAAACTACTTAGTTTCGATGGAGTGGTTAGGAGTCGAAACAACCTAGTTTCGATTGAGAAAAAGGTATCGAAACTACCTAGTTTCGATTGAGTATTTGCTATCGAAACTACCTAGTTTCGATTGAGTAAAAGGCATCGAAACTCCTAGTTTCGATGGATCAACAGGTATCGAAACTCCTAGTTTCGATTGAGTTAAATCGAAACTCCTAGTTTCGATTACTGGACTTCTGTTTGACAGAATCAGTCCTGCATATTTTTATGTTTTAAACTTTGAATTTGATACACTTTTCTTGTTATCTTACTTGTGTTTGAACATTTTGCATGTTTGGCTCCGGATTTTTAAGAAAATAATATGAAAATATCGAGTTTTTACCTTTAAAACAGTGGCGATGATGATGAGCGAAAACAGAGATGATCTTGAATCTTTTGCTAAACCCTTTTCAGAAACACTTGAAAACACTGAATCCTGATGGTTTTTGTCTTAAAACTTGGCTTTGATTTTGAAGATAAATGGAGAATTTGCCGTATGAAATGAGTGTGATGAATGGGAATTGTGAGAAAAATGATTGAAGCGAGTATGGTTATATGTGAGTTTTCTCAGTGAGGTATGGGTCGAGTAAGGGAGGGATTTCGCTGGCTTTTTCGGCCAAAAGTCAAAGAGTAGGTTGGTTTATAATAATAAAACAATTAGATTTAGGTATTAATATCAATTATAGTTTTAAAGGGTAAATAAATCCGGTTTAGATCCTCCACGGTATTATAAATTTATTCTGAAAATAATTTATTGTTCTACGCAAAGTTTGTGTAAAATAATATATATATGTATATATATATTTTTCTGGTTATTTATTTTAACCACTAGTGTTCGAATTTAGTCGGGTTATAAGTGTATGTGAACCGGTAACTCCTAGAATTACCAAATGTGAACTGAGACAATGCTCGGTTTTTGTTAGACTCTAAAGTCCTTGTTTGCGAAATTAAATAAATCACAAAAATAATTATTATGTAAACTTGTTTATAATGTGTACGGATATTGACCTGAAATGTCGGGTTGTCACAAAACCCCATCGTCGGTCTATCGGAACTGATGTGGGTAGAAAAACCCCACCGAGGGTCATCGGAACTGATGTGCACCCAGATGTGTAGGCAAACCCCACCGCCGGTCTATCGGAACTGATGTGCAGGTATGGTTAGAAGTGGTTGAACCCTGATTTGCAATTTCAATCAAACGGATTTGCAATTTCCTCTAAGGGGTTCGATTTGCAACTGATTTGCAGGTCTATCGAAAATCGTTGAACCCTAGAAATGCACCTCCAAATTACCTATTATGCCAGTCGGGTTCGTCTTCAGATCCACAATCATTTGGATCGATTTGCAACTGATATGCAGGTCCACAGAAATCTCTTTGTTTGCAACTGATGTGCAGGTCCACCGGACATCATTGAACCCCATAAATGCTCCCCAAAATTAACTTTTATGCTGGTCGGGTTTGTCTTCATTTACACGATTGTTTGGATTGATTTGCAAGTGATGTGCAGGTCCACTAGAAATCTCTTTTTTTGCAACTGATGTGCGGGTCAACCGGAAATCGTTGAACCCTAGAATGCACCCCCAAATTAACTTTTATGCTGGTCGGGTTTGTCTTCAATTCATGATCGTTTGGATCGATTTGCATGTGATGTGCAGGTCCATTGGAAATCTCTTTGTTTGCAACTGATGTGCAGGTCAACCAGAAATAGTTGAACCCTATAAATTCTGACGATGGAGGTATTCGTAGGAGAGAGAGGTGAGAGAGTTTGAGTTTTGGTTTATACAAAAGATGGGTAAAAAGACGTAAATACCCTTCATGTGAGGGACAGATGACAAGATTTAACTGAACTTTTGGATGAGGGTTAGTGGAAAGGACGTAAAGTGTGCAAATGTTTCAAAAAAAGGACGTCCAATGTAATTATTAAAGTCAAATGACGATACTTACAATTTGAACTATAGTTAAAGGACACAATTCGTAATTTACTCTTTATTGTGATAAAATCTTTAAACATTACTAATATGAAGAGCAATATTTTCTTTTATGTACAACTTAGAAAGAAATAATAATGATGTAAGACAAAATATGAAATAGTAATACGGGACACGTGTATGAAGCGGAGGTGTACAAACAAAAAAAATGTCACTTCATAATAAATTACCAAAATACCACTATGTAGGAGACTTGTAGAAACTGTAAAAACTTTTGTAAAACACTGTTAACATCCTCTTCTTCAAATGTTTGTATATATTATGTAATAATATTCTTCATTATCTAATTTACTTTTAAACTAAAGTTTTTTAAAATAATTTTCCTTAAATGTAATTTTTTTATTTTTCTTTCTTTTTTGCTTTTCTTTTTTTTCCCTTGTTTTTTGAACACTTTTTATTTGGGTTAAATTTTTTAACTTCGTTTTTATTTTTATTTGTTGATTGGTTTTTTACTTTTTCTTATTTATTTATTTTTTATTTTACTCTTTTACTTTAAGCCTTTGATTTTTATTTTTTTACTTTTTATATTAGGTTTTCTTTCTTTTTTCTCTCTTTTCTCATTTTATTTCTTGATTTTTAATCAACGCCTCGTCGTAACGCACTAGTTTACGTAAACATTTCGACATCAATATTTTCCGCAGTTTAACGCCTTTTCCTCAACGCTCGGGTTAGCGTTTACTAGCTGTAAATAAAATCCAAACCGAAATACAAATGAAAATCCAATCTTAACTAAAATCCAAGTCCCAAATAATAAAACCCAAAGAGCCCAAGATACATCGTTTAAAGCCCGGTCCGTTCTTTGATAAGTCCCGGTCGAACAGAACACCACTTCCCCCTTTCATTCCTCTCACTTTTTCCATTCAAAAAATAAAATTGAAAATTTGTTGAAAACCGGAATTCGGCGTTTGGCGTTCAAAACGTACAAGGGGGTGTTTGGGATTACTTTTTAAAAATGACTTATGACTTTTGCCAAAAGTTAAAACTATCTACTTCTCAAAAACTACTTTTCATCTCCTTTAAAAATAACTTTTTCTTCATTTATCCAAATGGACTTTTGACTTATTACCTTTTTAGAAAAGGTAATAAGTACTTTGAAAAGTAATCCCAAACACCACCTAAGGGGGTGTTTGGGATTACTTATTTACTCTACTTATTAACTTATTAACTTATATAAGTTAATAAGGTGTTTGGGAAAGCTACTTATTTAGCCTACTTATATCATTTTTCAAGAAGTAAGTCCATCCTTACTTATTACTTATAACTTATTAACTTATAGCATAAGTCAATAAGTAGTTTTCAAAGAAAATTCCAAAGTTTTTGAGAAGTTACAAATTGTGACTTATGACTTATGACTTATTACCTTTTTGAATAAGTCATAAGGAGTTTCAAATAAGTAATCCCAAACACAGCCTAAGTTTCAGAATCAGTGACACTTCTCGTCTTCTTCAGGTTGTATTCTCTTCCAATTTCATCTCCAATTACTTCGCCGATAACCTAGGGTTTCTGTTTTCGCTGCTTTAATCGCTCTTTTTGTTGATTTTGGTTGTAAATTGTTGTTTGATCTGTGTAATTATGTGTTCGGTTTTCGATCTTGTTTGTTTCGTGGAATTTTGAAGGCTTAATTACGTGTAGCTGATGGATTTTTGCTTCTAGAGAATGTTATGATTGTGTTTTGTGTATCTCAGATGAATTTGCTGTTAGTTTCTCATGTGTGCTGAGATTCTTATCTGCAGGTTTTTAGTTTCATGTTTGTCTTTGTATTTATGGCGCAAAAGTTTTGAAAAAACAGGCTTGAATCTGTAAAAAGCCTGTCTGAACCGACCTAAACTGGTCTAAAATAGTCTAAACAAGCCAAAAGAAGAAGTCCAAACCAACCTAAAACATGTCTAAACAGCTAAAATGGCGTGGAAAACACGTGCGCCTTGCTTGTCTCAGATGCGCGTTGTTTAAGCGCCTTGTGCCTAGGCCAAATGCTCACCCTTTGCGCCTTGGGTGCGCTTGAGCTTTTGACTACCTAGGGTGGATAAGGTTTTTGGATGTGCAATTTGAAAGCAATTATGTGATTTAGATTGAGATTATTTGATTTGGTTGTTTGAATGTTTAGCAAATGCTAGTTGTTTGATGAACTAATAGATACAATGCTTGAAGATCTCCAAAAGCTATTGTCCCTAAGATATAAATAAGCAAGTCGTAGCAAGACACGGGTTTTTTATATAAATTAACACCCAGCATGATCCTCCATGAATCACAAATCTTGGTTTGAGGAAACCCTATTCGCTTAGGAACGAATCCAGGCTAATATATAGCAATTTGTGTGTGTCTAGTTAAGAAAATGCTCATTAGTTGAGTGAACTTGTTAAGTTTTCATTATATTTATCTTGTTTTTCAATGAATTAGGATTCTTAAACATGAAGCGTAAGCGCGGAAAGAAAAGAAAATCTGAAAAGGCCCCTAAGGTGGGAACAACAGAGGCCGATCCAAACATTGATAATTTAAGTGCTGAAGACACATCGGGTCCCAGTGATGTTGAAAAGGATGAAACAAACTCAAGAACAGATATTAAAACCCCATCAACTGGAACTGATCAGCCCGAAAAACCTCCATCTGTCAGTTCCACTGGAGTAACTGATAAACCAGTAGGAAGATTGGTGTATAATCGGGTGAAAGTCAAAATCAAACCTTCTAAAGCATTAGAACCTCAGTTGACTTCTTCAGACGCGCATACACACAGTGATACTGATAAGAGTAGTCAGCATATTGGTCTTGAAAAACAAGTGGTTAGTGAGAAAGTAGAAGATAGTGCCAACTCAGTGCCTGAAACCAATGTAGGTGGTCCCACCACTCAACCGAAAAAAACCGGGAGCATAAAGATAAAATCATCAAAGGGTTTTAGCTCAAGTTTGAGTCCTTGTAATAATACTGGACTCCCTCCGGTAGAGAGAACACATCAGAAAGAACCCGAGTCAGTTTCTAAAGATTCTGTCTATAATAAGCAAGAACTTAATGCTTCCCTTGAGGTACCTTTATATCATGTATTTTTTATTTATTTATTTGTTGAGATTCATCATTGTATTCTTATGTTCTGTTGTAGGTGATTAAGAAGATCATGAAAATGGATGCAGCAGAGCCTTTTAATGCTCCAGTGAACCCTGTTGCTCTCGGAATACCTGTAATTTTGACCTCTCTTTTTTAGAATTGGAACTGTATAATAATATTTTTGGGATTTATATTTTATCTTTATTTTTCATGATAGGACTATTTTGATGTGATTAAAACACCTATGGATTTTGGGACCATTTGTAGCAACCTTGAAAGTGGTATTAAGTATATGAATTCAGAGGATGTGTACAAGGATGTACAGTATATATGGGAGAATTGCTACAAGTACAATAATAAAGGTGATTACGTTCTTGAACTCATGAAACGAGTGAAAAAGAACTTTTCAAAGTACTGGTCTGTTGCAGGGCTGTACAATGAACAACCGCAAGGTAACAGTCACCAGCATCTATGTCTATGCAAAATGGGCGGGTCGAAACGGTTTGTGTTATCCCGCAAACACTTCTTTGTCCATTTTTATGCATCATTTTCATTGCAGGTGACATGAAGGATGGCAATATATCCAGTCATGGGAAGTCATCTAACAAGGGCGGGCATCCAAAAAACAAGTCAAGGAAACGTCAAGGGTATTCTTTTTTTTTATTATTATTATTATTATTTTATGATAATTAACTTTGGTTTTGAATTAGCAAAAGATTTTACGTTATTGTTGTTTATATATTTTTGCTAGAGTGAAGCGCCACAAGGATGATTGTCTATGCGCTATATGCATCATGATGAGGCGCAGGCAAGAGCGTGAGCATATTATGAATCCTGCTGATGATCAACCGGAAACAAGTGATGGGTTGGTCAAAGAGCTCAAACACGAGGTAAGTTTAGTCTAGTTTCTGAATAATTTATGTTTAATATTTACTGTTAATTTTTATTTTGTTAAATATGTATTAGGGAACTTCAACAGTTGGAAGTCCTACTGGTGATGATACATCATCAAGTATAGACAATTCACAAAATCAAGATGTAGATGTTGAAATGGAAGATGCAGAAGATAAGTTGAAGCTGCAAAAGGATATGCAAAGCACTTTGGAAAGTAAACAACAAGAAGAAAAAGAAAAGGAGATACCATTGGAAGGAAATAATGGAAATGGCATCACTGAACGATCTCAGCAACAAGATGTCATATCTGGGACGGAAAGACACGAAGATATACAGATGGCAGAAGCAGGTGATGCCAACAAGGATGATTCAAATAATGATGAAAAAACGAAACAGCAAGAGGATGAAAATGCAGCAGTTGAACATCAGAAACATAAGGTAAATATATTATCAATCTAGTTGTTTTTAGTAAAGCTGTGTAAGAGATTGTAAGCATAAATGCTTTTCAGGACATTTTTGACCCGTTTGACCCCTAGAGATAAAATTGGATCGTTTGACCCCTACAGATAAAATTGACCCGTTTGACCCACTAAATATAAAATTGATCCGTTTGACCCACTAGAGATAAAAGTGACCTATTTGACTCACTCGAGATAAAATATACATTATGTGGAGGATTTTGAAATGATTATTGTTATGAATGCAGGAGGTACTCGATGTTGGTGAGAAAGCCAAATTATACGAAAAGCTGCATCAACGTTATGATAACCCGATGGTTTTGGAATTATGTGCGTCTTTGTTTCCTGAAAATGACAAATCTTTATGGGGCAGACCTCATTCAATGGTTCATCATCATCATCATCATCATCGGGATTCTTCTCGCAGTAGCTCCATTGGTGCTGCCATTGCAACGTTCATGAAAAGATAGAGTTTGTTAACAACCGACAGCAACTAACTGTGGGTTCATGGTATTATATGTGTTGATCTTTCATGTTTGATATGAAAGTTGAGAATCCTGTCTTCTTGGTAAGTTTTAGAATCTTTAAAACTCAATTAAGATGTTTGTAACAGGCTGATTTAAGGGGTGTAATATGTGGATTAAACCTTCAATTGTCAATTACATCAACCATTTCTTTATGACCTAGACCACCCACCAACATCACCGCCTTGGCGGATGACAGTACCACCCTAGAATCATCAATGTCCCACCCACAACCGCCATCAGTACTCTCCCTGATACATAGCCGAACAACTCCCAACAGGCATGGGACATTGTTCTTTGTTAGAGGTGTTAAACGGATTGTGTTCATGGATTGGTGGGTCGAATCTGATACGGACCAAAAAGTAGGACGTGAATTTTCGACACGAGACGAGAATACAACATGAACCTAACACGAATTTTGTGGGTTTGGGTTTAGCCTAAACATGTTCGGGTTACTTTCCTGTTGAACCTATTAACATGTTCAACTAAACAGGTTGTATTCATGTCAAACCCGGTGAATTTACAGGTTAACCCTATTTATCAAAATATGTATTTGAAGTCATGGGTGTACAATGTTCAACTTAAAAACCTAAATATTGGGCGGCATTTAGCAGGAAGGGCTTAAAAATAAACCTGAATCAGATTCTCACTTTTCAACTTTTTTAACTATAAAACACGATGCTTATTTGTTAACTTAAATTGAGGTTTAAAAATTCCCCAAGGAATTATATTATGGCAAAAAAATAATTTAAAAATAAACTAATAAATGGCTTAAACAGTGAACCAGACAGATTGACTAAAACATGACCAATTCAATGACTCGGTCTCAAACATGACCAGTTTAACCGAACGCAATTGCTGGTTCGACGGCTGTATGTTTAACTCAAACCATGACTGATGACCAAACTACGCATTTAGTGCAACAAACATAATTCATCAGAAGGAAAAATAAAAACCAAAACAACATTTAATAACGTAATGAAAGGTAGAAGAAACCCATGCGTTCAGGCAAAATAAACGAAGTTGCATATTCTTTACTGTCGCATCAATTTCGTTACCAACAAAAAGAAAACTTGCGAGGATATTCGTGAATCCCTGTTTTTTCTACCATCACATCAATGATGGCGACAACAGCAAAAGGGGGAAGGTGGTTTCTACTAAGATGCTTGCTCATCGGTGGGTCCCGTTGGAGGCACTGAGGAGGGGTAAGATGGTGGAGGGTGTTGTTGATATGATGCTTCAGGAGGCGGTGGCATGTACCCGTATGGTGGTGGTGCATAATACTGTTGATAGTATTGATCACTACCTTGAGGTGGTGGTGGTGGTGGTGGTGGGTAAGCAGCATACTGTAGACCTGAGTCACCTTGCTGGTGCTGCTCTGAACCTTCCTGGTTTGGGATCACCGCCCCCATCCTCTGAGGATCCATGGACGGATAAAATGTCCTCTCATGCTGAGGTGGTGGAGGCGGAATGTTAAAATAGTTCATATGTGGCGGCAGTTGCTGATCCCGACTAGTTGAGGTCCCCGGTGGCTGAACCATCTGATATTGCTGGTGCGATATAGCCCTAGGCAATAAACCACCATGAGCAACCGCTTGAGAACCCGATTCGCCCTCGGGTTTTGCCGCTTGTGGTCGGCCCCACATCAGTTTTAACCTAAGACCTTTGATCACTAGCTTATTTGAGAGTTCTTCAGCTGCCTTCTCTGCCCCTTGTCTGGTCGTGTAAGTAACAAAGGCACAAGCCTTTTGGACAACCATCTTTATCGACTCGATTTCACCATGGGAGTAAAACTCGTCTCGAAGATCCTGCTCTGAAATTCTTGCATCAAGTCCTCCAACATACAATGTTCTAATACTTTCATCATCAGGTGGTTCTAAAGCAGGCATATCACCAGCTTTGTATAGAAGTTTCAATGCAACCGGATCATTAATTCTGCAATCATAACATAAATATTTGTGTTAAAGAAAATCGTCATATAAATACGGATAATGTATTTACATACCCATAGTAACGATCTTTGATATTCTGCTGGGATAGCTCTCCAGTGACGGGCATTTCGTGTCTGTACGGGCATTCAGCACCTCTTGTACATTCACCTCTGATGTAAAAGCTACAAATGTGTGCTCGGTTTCTCTGGTAATATGGTGTTGTTCTTTGAAGCTTCAAAAGCGTGTCATTTGGTCGGACCTTACCGTATGAAGATTCATAATCTAGACCAGCCCTTGCCTGTGGAGATAAATAAATTAATCAACACTTCATACTACTGTAGACACCATAGCTTTACAAAAACATGTAAAGGTTACAATCAATAATAGTGAAAATTATAGGTGGCAAGATGGGCGTGTTGAGCAACGATTAAAAGCAGGTTTAGGTTGAAACAGGTCACTAGTTAGAACCACTGAATCAGGTTGACAAGCAAACACATTTTTGTTCTTTTTCAAACTATGATATGAATAATGATGTGTTAGTTATGTTTAGTTAAACAATATTATTACATTCGTATATAAATCCTTGAATAGTTCGTTTTTTAGATCATGCATGTATGCTGCTTGAATTCTTTGTGTGGAACTCTATAGCTCTAACATTATTATCTTGTTTCTGCCAGGATAGGGTTTTTGGAGCTAGGGGTCTCCCTGGAAGCAGTCTCTCTATCCTTTGGGACAGAGGTATCGGTTTGCCTACATCCCACCTTCCCCAGACCCTACCTATAGCTTTGCTTTTGGTGGGATTTCTACTGGGTATGGCTGTTGTTTATATAAATCCTTGAATAAATCAACATAAGAGGTCATAATTTGGGCGACTCCGCGACTCTGAATCCATTTGACCCATTTTTAGCTAAAAACCTTTTTGGAGGTATAAATAGAACGAAACACAAATCGACAAATTCATATGTAAAGGGATCAATAGCCTCCTCTAATAAAAATAAACAACCTAGCATATATTCTAGAAAGAAGAATCAAGTTAAATGCAAGTAGCTGATTTTCCGTTGCTAAGCATGAGAACCCATTATAGAAAAGTCACAAAGCCCCACCAATACCCTGCTAACCAGTGGGACCAGATAAAGCGCCACATACGCAAGGCAGGTGACCTTCAAGGGTTAACACTGGAATCTGAATCCAAACCTAAGACCTCCGCTAGAAAGGAATGAGACACTTACCGCTAGCTTCAGTAGATGGTGTAGTATGTTTTACAAACACATGAAGGATATAGGATCCTATTAAATCTATCACAGTATCACCAAACTAGAGATGAAGAAGAAGGTTTTCAAGTCTGAATTCGAGAATCCGACTAATGTTTATCCCACATCACACAGCATACTTTTATTAAATTTAGAACAAAAAATCTAGTAATCATGAAATGCAAATTGACATACCTTGCGATCATGTTCCTCTGCAAAGTATTCCCTGTTGACATCACTCTTTGGTATGGAATCATTGGAGTTGATACTGAGTGCAGTATCACGAACCTGGACTGGTAAACCAAATTCAAGATCTAGAACACACACTTGACAAACATTTTTCAACTTGCTGCAAGTTTGGCAAATCTCAGTTTTCTTGTATCTTGCATCACGACCAGGCCTCCACATAAACACCGTAAACGGTCTGGTGCAGATCTTGCACTCTGCACCATAATTTTCTTTTGTCTGCATAAAGTTACAATTTAGTGACATTCCAGCATGCTTCAACTTGTTACAACTTACAAGCATCAAGCATTGAGTGATAACACAACATAAACTCGAATTAAGATTATAAACTCCTATCCAACATACTAATCAAATTTTGCAATACAAGATAAAGGTAGGGTTGTAAATGAGTTTATCTTAACAAGCTGAAATATTGAGCTCATGTGCTAAGCTCATATAAAGTTCGAGCCAACTCGTTTATTTTTTAAAGTTTATACTTTTTACACAAACAGATGTATAAAAAACAAAAAAAATAATATTTTTAATATACTCAAAATGCAGAAGTTATAATCCAAGTTCAATGCATAACAATGTTATAATAATTGCTAGTTCATAGCAAGCTCCTGAGTTCTACTTCTGGGAAGAAAATGAATATTAAGGCTAGGGTTAGATACTAGATCAACGCCGCTTATTCTGAGTGGTTTTAAAAGGCACAGCTAAGCGCAAAGCGACCTCAGGCGCAGGTGCGGCCGCTTTTGTGTAGCCAAGGCGCGAGTTGTACAAAAAGTGCATGTGAGGCGCGCCCCTCATGTACGAAAAGTGCAGTTGTGCACTATGCAGTCGATACCACCGATATCTCGGATATCGGTGGTTTCACCAAATATCGGTCCAAATATCGGTGGCGATAATATCGGCGATATTTACCGATATATCGCCGATATAGGGTTTGACATATCGGTCAAAATACCGAGATATCGGTCCAAATATCGGTCCAACTTGTTATCCCACTTTATCCTTCACTCGATCGGGCTTTTCTTTGATAATATTCAGTTAGAGTAGCTTGTTCATGATATGATAACATCCGGTTACATTAATCTTTATGTTAATATGGTATGTTAGTTGGTTTATGTTGATAAAATTCAGTTACATTAGTTGGTTTATGTTGATATGATAACATCAAGTTACATTAGTTGGTTTATGCATGATATAAAAATTACCGATATCTCACCGATATCTCACCGCGAGAACCGATATCTCAGATATCGGTCCTTGACCGATAACCGATATTTTTTCACATTAACTGCATAGGTTGTGCATTAGGATATCGAACAACAGGCTTTTTAGGTTGTACATGTAGGTAATTTATACATTAAATCATATATAAAGCTGATTTATAGCTAAATTTTGGGTAGGAGATGCCAAAAACCTGTGGGATATAAAAAAAAATATGTAAGCACCTTGCGCTTCGCGTACGAAAAGTTGTGCCCTTTGCGCCTCGGTTTTAGACCCGTCGCCTCGTTGCGCTTCTTGCTTTTTAAAACCAAGAATTTATTTTCCGCCTCATCTTTTTAAACATAAACTCAAAATTAAGATTATAAACTCCTATCCAACATACTAATCAAAGTTTGCAATACAAGATAAAGAAAGCAGGGTTGTAAACGAGTATATCTTAATGAGTTGAAATATTGAGCTCGGGCTCGGCCCGTAGAAAGTTCAAGCCAAATCGTTTATTTTTTAAATTTTATACTTAATACACACATTGATATATAAAAAAAAACGAAAAAATAATATTTTTAATCTCCAAGTTCATAGCATAAGTGCATAACCAAGTTCTAATAATTTCTAGTTCATCGTGAGAAGAAAATGAATATTAAGGCTAGGGTTAGATATCAATGCTGCTTATTCCGCCCCATCTTTTTGAATATTTTCTTATTTGTTTTGTTATTAAAAATTTACCATAATTTAAGATTATAATTTATATATATAAAAAACTGTTAGATTTTATACTTTTTACACATAATTATATACAAAAAACAAAATGATAATATTTTTTAGCATATCAAAATGCAGAACTTATAATCCAAGTTCAATGCATAACCATTATCTAATAATTGCTAGTTCATCACGAGCTTCTAGAGTTCTACTTCTAGGAAGAAAACAAATATTAAGTCTAGGGTTAGATATTAGATTAACACTGCTTATTGTGCCCCATCTTCAAAAAAAAAAAATTCAAAAATCACTATAATTTAAGGTTATAATAGCCATAACAGCTCGTTTACAAACTGAGCCGAGCCGGCTATAAACGAGCCGATTTCAAGTGACCCACTAGCTTTATGAACCGCCACAAAAGAAAGTACTAAAAAATTACCATTCTGATGTAAGGATTGTCGCCTAGGCATGATTCGCATATGATCGGAAAGTCGGAGCGTTCCCAACCATCAGCTTCAACATCTCTTAACACTCTATGTGCCATGAGTTCTGTAAAATGCAAATCAGTTTCGTTAGGAAGTATGATGTCTGTGTGCACAAAATCCATTACACGAACGAAGATTCCAATTATACCGATATGAGCTAAAACCTAACCCTAACGTAATTTAACAAACTATAACTTGTGTAGAGATGAAACGATGCAGGAAATAAATCTACTGCAGAAACAGATCGAAAACTTATTATACTTGAATTCAATCAAACAATTCGAAAGATAAATCGATTACCCGGTTCTCTGTCGAAATAATGCTAATCAGAATCAAATCAAAAGATGTAATAAAATAAGGAAAACTTGTCACAATTGAAGGTTCTATGACGGTGAATTTTTGGAATCGGAGAAAGAAGAATCGCCGATTTGTGTTTTTAGGGCTTGGACGACGGGGGTTCTGTTCTAGTTACTTCCGATTTGAAAAGGAACCCGAGGGTAGGTTTGGGCATATATGGTGGAGCTCCGGGTATAGATCCGCACCGCCTCTTCGAATATCATCTTATTTAAAATATTATAATTTCTATAAAAATTTATATGTTTGATATTGTTATCAATTATTTATTAAATAAGAAATAATAAAAATTTAATAGTTATAAAATTATATTTTAAAATAAAGATATAATTGAAATGTTCTTATTATTTAGTAAGTTTTAATAAAATATTAGAATAAATTTTAGATATTTAATTACTTAAAATCATTATTATTAATATGAGAGGGTGTTATTTAATAAGAGAAAAATGCAGGAAACAAAAATCTAGACTTTATTAAAAGTCGACACATGACAAATAAATTTATTCATTTGCTATAATAATAAGGATAGTTAATTGTTTGGTATATATATATATGTTGATTTGATTTTTTTTCTAAATATTAAGTTAATTTTATAATATTGTAACGTGTTTGAGGTTAAAAAAATTATTAAATATATGTACAAGAATATTTTATCCCTTTTATTAAAAATAAATAAATAACTCTCACTTACGTAAAATCTCACATTCTCACATGTGTGTTTTTTTCTAATTTCTTGCAACTTAAATCATTGGTGTCCCTTAAGCAATCTCGGGAATAGTGTCCTGTCTTTCCACATCTGTAACACATAATAGAGCCAGCTCGGCACTCTCCTAGATGTTTCCTCCCACATTTTTTGCATGTTTCATAATCCTCTGTCCTCGGTTTCTTAGCCTCGGCTGCATAGCTTCCCTTTCCATTTCTCTTAGGCGGGTTTTCCCATTTCCTCTTCGGTGCTTCTAGAGCCGAGTCCTCATTTGCATAATCGTCAAGACGATTCCGCTCAGATTCATTACCGACTCAAAGGTCGAGGGTAGGTTGGCTTTCACGTGGATGCGGACCCTTTGAGCGAGGCCCTTAACATAATACTTGATCAGCCTCTCCTCAGTTTCTACCAAATAAGGTACCAGTTGAGCTAATTCATTGTATCTGGAGGTGTACGGGCGATGATCATGTTGCCAGCCTTGAAGTTCAGAAATTCATTCTCCACTTTGTCGATCTCGTTCTGAGGACAGGACTTCTTGATCATAAGTACCTTCAAGTCCTCCCAGATCATTCCTTTTTAGGGCATTTGGCGACTTCGACCTTTGGATAGTTCTCTACCAACTCAGTGCCTCGTTGGTTAAAGAATGAGCAACAAATTTGACAGCCTGATCAGCTCTGCATTCACTAATGCTAATTACACCATTCATTCTCTCGATCCATTCAAAAGTGTCAACCGAATCCTTCTTCACATCGAACTTGGGCGGGTCGCAGTCCTTAAAGCCCTTGTAGGTGCATCCTTTGGTGGTCAGTCCCACATTCACCTCATCCCCATCGCTGTCATAAACCTTCTATTCAGGGTTTTCTTCTTCCTCCTGTTTGTTTTTCTTTAGTGCCTCAGTTAACAAGTCTGGCAGTACGTCTTTCAGAGTGAGTACAACCTCTCGAGCAATAGCATCCCTAACATCGGGTTCCAATTGAAGAGGTCCCTCGTTGCCATCTTCTGGTGGAATCACATTAGTCTCGTGCACGTTATTCTCACGTTCCACGTGCACACTTTCCTCTTCGTTACATGCTTGGTTCAATGGTGGCCTACCACGTCGTCCGGTACGACCGCCACGGCGTCCAGCCCTTCCCCTATCAGCCATAGTTTCTAATTTCCTGATAAGTAAAAGGGAAAATACCAATGTCATTCCTTCAAATCATAGTTTAGAACAGTACGAGCAAGGTAAATTGGTAATTACAGTGACCAGTTTGTGATTAATAATTTGCTTTGCTTTTTGGGTTTCAAAACTCTTCATATCAGTAGTGATATTGACATCTATGTATTCTAAGTTAAGGCATTTATCCTAAACTACAGGCATTAACCTTGTTACTTACTTACTGTGTTGGCGTTAGCGTTGGCTACCCGTACTGACATCTTTGCGTTGGTCCCATTATCAGCTTGAGTGCAGACATTTAGGGATGTCTGATTCTCTCAAACTATTGCTCTTATACCAACTTGTAAGGCCGCAACCCGGGAGACCTCACTTGTTGGATTTACTCATAACATAGTCATCAAAATGATGAACTTAAATTAAAACATACGATCGTAGCGGAAGCATACACCATTCAGTTGCATAACAGCGGAAGTCTTAACATAAAAAAAATGAACATAGTCTTAACACAAAAATCAGATAGAACGGGATGTTAGTCTCGGCCAGGTAGCCATCACGCCGTTGCACGCCCTTTCCTCTGGTTACCTGAAGTGCATACTAAAAGTCATCTAACGCTTGTGAGTTCTAGTTTAAAGCAAGTAGGCATAAACATTATTCTTATCATATTCTTGTGAGTGTAAATATATATGTATATTTGTACACCTTTACATTTACTGCTTTAGTATATCATTCATATGTGAGTACGTATTTAAATACATACACCTTTTCTTTCTTCTGAACATTCATTGGTATTACACATAAGGGTGATCAGCCTGTCATTAATTTCGTAAGTCATAAAGACAAACATTGTAGTCTACCGTCGTAGTCCGCCATACTTGCAACCGTCCGGCAACTAGTGTTCATCCGTCATTATTTTCTTACAACCGTCCGACAAACCTTCAGCCGTCCGTCATATCTTACAACCGTCCTACCGTAGTAGTCCGTCATATCGTAAACCGTCCTACCGTCCTAGTCCGTCATATTCGTCCGTCTGCCCTAAGGCATCCGTTTCTCACACGAACTATATATGCAACCATTCGTCATGTTCGTAAACCGGCCGGCAAACCTTCGTCCGTCCATCATATCATAAACCGTCCTACCGTAGTAGTCCGTATTTATTCTACCTTTTTAGACTATTCACCCTGGCTGCATAATAGTCGCATGGTCGTCCGTCTACCGAAGTAACCGTTATCATCGTACCGTCCATAACATTTCATTCATACGTAGCATGCAATATACATAATATAAAGCAAGATTTCATTCATATTCATTATGTCATACTTTCATTTCATTATTCATAAACATACTTTTCATTCTTTGTTCATCATGTATTGTCATATAAAATATACGGTTTTATATAGCATTCATATCATTCATTCATTTCATGTATACACTTCAGCCCTAAAACATTAGAAAACATTTGCACATAACACATAGGGTCACATAGAACTCACCTGATGAGCGGGTTCCTGAAGTATACTAGCTGGTCAGTGAGCGTCACTAGAGTCACACACAATATGTATAATCAAGTCATACAAGATAATATAATGATCCTAAACAACACTAAACGTTTCTACACTTAGGGTTAGGCGAACTTAGGTAAGTTCGCCTTAGTTGGCCTAAGCGAACATAGCAAGTTCGCTATCCTTGGGCTTATGCGAACATGATAGGTTCGTTTTATGGATCTTAGGCGAACATGTGACAAGTTCGCCACATTTGAGCTTAAGCGAAGATAATAAGTTCGCTACTTAACATTTTAGGCGAATGTATTGTAAGTTCGCCAACATCTAGCGAACATGGACAAGTTCGCCTGCGCGGCTTTCTTCCTCATTTAAAACCCTAGATCTGCATGATGATTTCGGATAGTTCAAGACCCTAACTTTTTATGTTCAAACTGTTGCTTTGTCGGTCATGAAGCTATATTTATATTTATAATATCATTTCGTGCATAAAAATGTGATCTTTCCATGTTAAACCCGAGAACCAAACCGAAATAAAAACTCAGATTTAGACTAGATCTTTACCTGGGTTTGCTTCCTTCTCGTTGCTAGATGCTGCTGTAGTGATGAGTGACAATACCCGAGCCTTTGAGCCGATTACCCGAGCTTTCTCTCTCTAACCGTGAGCTCCTTTCTCTCTCTAAAAACTTGCGCAAATAGATGAAATGGGGGAAGGGTTTGGTGACTGCTGATTAGAAGGGTTCCCCTTCTGATTTCGGGCCCATGGGCCGACCCGTGGCCAAGCCCTTTTCCTTCCTTCCTTATTTTCCTTTTATTCGCTTTTGCGTTGATAGTCCCGATCTTGCTTATTCGTTTCTATTTATTTGGGATGTTACATAAAATAACCAAAGTTGTTGGTTATTTGTGATTAATCACAAGAATTAAATATGTAATTAACTCATACTTAACCCTAACTTAGGGATTAAGTTAATGAGTGGCTATAAATACAAGGTTTAATCACAGTCCCAACTTGCGCCGCCAACACCTAGCCCATGGTCGACCACCGCCGCCTGACCGGTCGTCATCCGCCGCCATTGGATCATCACTGACTGTCGGCTAGCATCAACGCGCGTACGCGCGTTTTCCCCTTCTCCACGCGCCGTCGTGAGCCACCTCCGGCCACCGTCATCACGAGTGGTTGTCGTTTTTGTTAGCGGTGATACCCTGTGATCGGAAGTAATCGAATAGAGCTTCAATTTTTTGGATTGCTTCGGAGTCAAACCGTATAAAGATTCGGGCTTATACCGGTGATTAGCTCTCGGGTTTTATTCGTGTAGCCGGATCTAGCGATCGGATTGTTGTAACATGGTGTTCCGATTTGGTTGTTGTCTGCTATCTCGTTAAAGGTACAACCCTAAACCCCTTTATGATTGTGTTATTGAATATTTGTTTGCATCTGGACTACTGGTGGGCGATCTAGGTTTTGGCCTAGATCGATTCGTGCTTTATTTCTATTGTGTTTAAAATTTTGAATATATACACAAATTCCAAACAGTGGTATCAGAGCCATTTTTCCAAACAAATATTTCAATATTATATAACTACAATCATGTTTTACTTTGTCAAAAATATTTGACAAAAAGGATTGCATCCTTTATATTTCTTGTGGTTGTGTTCATTGATAAGTCAAGCACTAGACATGTGGTTGTGAATGTTATTGGTTTGTGTTTGTATTTTAATTCATCTTATATTTTTTGGTTGTTTTGAAAACCTTCTTGTAATAGACTAGGTTTTACAATTTTTTGTTTATTGTAAATTGTAAAAAAATGTACCGTAACGCGGTTGGACAAGATGAAGTTGAAGACAAAGAAACCAAGACGGCCAGTAGAAAAAGATGAAGATCTTCAAGCAAGTGGGAGCAATCGAGACCAAGAGTTGAAACTTTGATTGAATGTCCCATTTGACCCGTTCGATTTCTCCTATTGGCTAGGGAAAAACCGAACACATTAGTGGCTTGATTTATCCTTTTGTTTGGTTGTGTTTATTTTTTACATTTAAAGTAAATGCAAATTTTCAAAAGACAACTTAAATATTTTAAAAGGTTTAAAACAATTCGACACAATTGAAACAACGTGATTTTAAAATAGAGATTTTAGTAATTTCATGAAAGGTTTTTAAAATAAAGGGTTATTTTAAAAAGTAAAACCGGAGTTTTGAAATTAAAATTAAATGGAGATTAATCATTTAAAACTCAAACAGTTTAGTGAGACGTTTGTAAGGATATCACTTCCTTCAAATTAGTGACACGTAGAAGGTGACCACTTCCTTGGAATAGTGAGATATTTATGTACAAGGTGATTAATTCCTTCCCTTAGTGAGACATTCGTGTACCGATGATCTCTACCGTTTTAGAGAGACATTTAGCTGAATAACTCTAGATTGGAGAACCGGGAAGAAGATGTTGATTGGATTAGTTAACATCAATGTGAACCTCTATACATCGGTTTTGTCTTTTCTTTTCCTCAACTATTTACTTGTTTGTTTGTTTTTTACACATAACAAGTGTTCTTTTATACTTATTAAAAAAGAAAGATAAAAAAAACCTATTCACCCTTTCTAGTTTTCTACAATATTGTTGATGCACTACGATTATAACGATACATCTGCTCACGTTTATTAAAAAAACCTATCTCTTACTCTCGGATATCTTTCTTCACATGTCACATCTCTATCTCAATTCTATTTCATCTACCGATCTCGGGTCTAGGGTTTTGATCGAGAACATTTAACACAACAAAGTAAAACCATAAAACAGAAAATGTCACATGCTGATTAACTATTTGATTTAAATAAGACTAAAATTACAACCTAACTTGATTTTGTGTTAAACAAGGATGACCGTATTCTCCATGTTAAAGAAAATGAAATAAATAAATAAATAAATGTTAGGAAAAAGAACCAAGTCAAATTAACATGCTATTTTGAAAACCTAATAAACAAATAAACATTTAGAAACTTAACTAGTAGAGTTTATTTTCTTGTTATATGTTTAAATATCGAGTATTTTATATTCAATCGCAACTACATGATCCATTTTTACATTCTGGGTGTTGTCAAAACCAGAAACAACGACAGTCGCTATTCACACTACAACTTTTCGAAATCATGTCATTGGGATTGCTTGCAACACCCCGTCCTTCAACAACTCTCAAATTTGATTCTGTAAATTACAAGTAATAAAAACAATCTATCATTAGATTATAACACACATGTAAATAGCCCGATTATATTAGAAATATAACCCTAAAATGTAATAGGACTCTAGCTAGATGATACCCGATTAAAGAGAGTTCGGTAGCTCAAACGAATATGTTAGAGCATCCACAATAAGGAGACTAAAAACATTCAAAAACGTGCATAGTCAACGTTAGAAAAACACTCATCATTACCATTGGTGTTGGTGGCCCAATGACAGAGGCAAAGCCTCTAGAAACACCTAAGGTTTGAAGGTCACGGGTTCAAGTCCCACTAGTGACAGGGTTAAAATGAAATTCGCTATTCTAAAAAAGAAACTAAAAAAATTTCAAATTTAAAAGTTATAAAATTGTAGTATGAATAATTAAATTATAAGGTTTTAATTTTATAATATTATAAACTTTTTAAATTCATAAATAAAATATTTTTTTATAACTATATATATATATATATTAAACCGAAGTATTTTTTTTAGAGTAAATTACACAGATTGTCCTTTAGTTATAGTAGAAATTATACTCTCTGTTCTTTGACTTCAATAAGTACACCACGAGTCATTTTCTTAGATACTTTTACACACCCTATGTCCTTTACACTAACTGGTGTTAAGTTTTTCTATTAAGTCTAGACATGTGCATTGCACATGATGGTATAACGGTCATTTTACCCACAAAAGGACTACTTAAACACAAAAAGCTCTCTCTCTCTCACTCTATTTTTCTATCCAGGTTCACAATCCGGCAACGACAACTAACGGACCGGTAAGTAGAATCCCTAGTTCTGCAATTCTCACAGGTACTTATCCTCCGGCGAAAGCTCGAGCGAAAGATTGGTTCTAGATGATCTTCCGGCAGATCGAGCGAAGTGAAAGTGGGGATGAAGGTTACGGTGAAGTAGTGTTTTATGTGCATATGTATTGTAATCGGGTCGATTTCTTAAATCCACGTTATTGTAAACCCTAGTTCTGTAATTCTCTTCATTGATGCAGCAAGGGAAATGTGAGGAAGTGAAAGTGGGGATTAAGGTTACGGTGGTTGCTCGACCGGCGCCGCATGTGAGGTTGCCGACAGGGGCTGCGCGGAGGTCGGAATTGACGGTGGGGAGTTTTGCGACTTCAGATGAACAGGACTATCCATGTGAAGAAATTGAGGGGTTAGATTTCAGATCTTGATTTTCCGATGGACATGTTTTTTATGAGGGTTATTCATGTGGTTGAATTTTAGAGGATAAAGGTGAGGGTTGTTCAGGTGGATTTTAGAAATTGAGGGTCCCGTCACCTGTTACACAAAAACTGTCTAATTGATCGATTCACCTACCGATCATGGTTGGAAAAGCAGACGTCGTTAAGGTCGGCTCAAAGTCATGGATTTTGGGGGAACTCGGTGATTAAGAGGATGGAGAACGGTGAATTTGTTGGGGGTGAACCCTAGAGCTGGCTCAGCTCCTGAAGCCATGGATTTTAGGGAAACCCTAATTGAGGGATGAAGTTGGTCTGGTGGTTTGCAAGAGAGGATTAAGATATTCAGTCAGGGATGAAGTTGGTAAGGTTTTAAGTATTTACATAAATAGTCCTTTTGTGGGTAAAATGACCATTATACCCTCATATGCAATGCACATGTCTAGACTTAACAGAAAAATTTAACAGCAGTTAGTGTAAAAGACATAGGGTGTGCAAAAGTATCTAAGAAAAGGACTTGTGGTGTACTTATTGAAGTCAAATAACAGAGAGTGTAATTTCTACTATAATTAAAAGACAATCTGTGTAATTTACTCTTTTTTTAATTATCACTCAACTTCATGGCCCCACCCACTCGCACACACCTGGTCGTTTTTCACGTTCATGTTGAGGAACGGCTTGCCCAAAACCAAACACGTCCCAATGGTGATGGAGGAACGGCAAAACCGGCCAGGTTGGCGTTCTTCAAGGGCTAAAACCATCTTATTGTAAATGCTCTTAAATATCAAAAACCGATGAATAGTCATTTTAAATATTTTTTGTCCCTTAAAAATTAATTTAAATGATATTTAATAAAATTCAAATATTACATGATAAATGTAAAGATATTAAAAATAACTCATGATTCAATTCTAACAAAACCGAGATTAGTAGATTACTAACCACACGCAATAAGGAAAAGTGCAGCCACAATGAGAACTTTGAACGAAATAATCTTCATTTCTGTGAACCGAAAAACCTATGGAATATAAATTATTTTTTACTGGGAGAAAAAGATCTACATGGGTATTCATAATGTCTCGCTCCCACACAGATTAAAGAAATTCGCCTTTCAAATTTTTTTATGGCATTATATATGCCAATGAGCTATTGTTAGAGTGGTAAGGGAAAGACCTGGTGTTTCTTATGACACAGGTTCAATCCCTGCTCTCCCCATTAGTTTCTGAGGCATGCAAATGAGGCCTAGCTCTTAGGCTGATAAACCTGGGTTTTACCCACGTAGATCCAGGGTTCGAGCCTCGGCTCTCCCTCAAGCCCGGAAGGGGCCGTATTTGGTGGGATTTTTCCTTGGATGCTCTCCAACTCTGTCGCCAAGTGGGCTCGGTTAAGACAACATATTGGCCGGAGTTTGACGAGACTCTCCCATGTGACAGGGGGTGCGACGTCACAACATTCAATGTTCGCGGTTCAAAAAAATGTAATTATATTCTAGAGATAGTAAATATGGTTGGTATATAATTTACATTTATCAAGTAATTAATGGCTAAAGTACACATTTGTTATAAACTATTAGACGTAAACTAGCACGATGTGGGGAGATTGATGCTGTGAGAAATCTATTACGATCCGTTCAGAATAAAATTTAGTGTTTTTCTAATTGTACAATACTCTATTTTCTAATTACACCCTAATCTAGTATGTTAATTATGCTTGACTACATTGGGGTTGGTGGCAGTGACGGACCCACAATTTTTTTTATGGGGTTTGGAGATTTTTTGGGGTCGATTATCAATAATTAAATATTAGTTTTTTTCGGCCCGAGTCGGGTCGTGTCACACAATAAAATGATGAAAACTAACAACATTATAAACGAACAATAATAATACGATGTTTGTCATTAGAAATGCATAATTAAAAAACAATATACCTATAATTGTACTCTACGAGTTTTCATTTTTTGAAAGTGAACCATTACATCATATGTAGGAACATTTCTAAGCAACTTTTTTTCAATATAACAAACACAATTATCAACTTTTTTTTCAATAGTTAATTAGGTTTAAAATATTTAAATGGGTATTAGGTTTATTTATGAGTTTATGTTTTATTTGAGCCTATTTTATTTATGGGTTAAATTATTAAAGTTTTGGTTTAAAAGTTTTATAATTAATGGGTTATGGGTCAATTGTTATAGGTTTAAAGGTTTGGTTTAATTGGTTTTTATTTATAAAATCTATAATCCTAAAAAAAATATTTATAGAGTGTCGGTGTCAAAATTTTATGGGGGTCGCTCAAAAATATATCATATATATAACAAAACAAAAAAAAATTAACGGTGTCGGCCGACCCGCCGACACCATGCTAGGTCCGCCAGTGGTTGGTGGATCAGTGGTAAAAGAAAATCTTCTAGAAACACCAAGATTTGAGGAGGTCATGAGTTAAAGTCTCACTCCCACATAAATAAAGAAATTTGTCTTTAAAAAAAATTATGTTGCCGATAAGTCCTAGATCAACTGGTTTGCTTGACGGAGGTATGGGCGTCGGAGGGAGGGCGACTTGTGTGTTAGTTCTGGTGATGCCCTTGATGTGCCTATTTTCGATTTGGAGAAGGAGGTGGAGGAGACGATCAGAGTTGGAGAATGCGTTGGGATTGGGATGGAAGGGTTCGAGAACCACGTTCGCAATCTAATTCAGGGTGAGATGGTGTCAGGTCAGTCTTAATGAATTTTTTATCTATTAATGTTCGTGGGGCTGGCGGGTTGGAGAAGCCATTATGGGTCAGAAGGCTTAAGAAGGAGCTCAAGATTTCGTTTCTGGCTATCCAAGAAACCCAGATTTCTGGGTTGTCGAAAGGTTCTTTGGCTAAGTTATGGGATAATAGTTTGTTGGAGGCTGAGTCTATGGATGCTATCGGTAGGTCTGGGGGTGTTGTGTCTATGTGGGATCCGGCGGTCCTCTCCCCGTTGTCTGTCACTAAAGGTAATCACTTTATTCTTGTGTCTGGGAGATTATTCGGTAGTGGGGATGTGGTGAATGTCCTCAACGTGTATGCTCCTAATGATCCGGTTAAAAGAAGGTCTATGTGGTCGGAGATTCTTGGTTTAAGGTAGAATATGCTGGGTATGTGGGTGGCTTTGGGGGATTTCAATAATGTCAGGGCAGACGGAGAAAGGGTGAATTCACAGTTTGTTCGCAATAACGCTTGGCATTTTAATCATTTCATCATGGAAGCCGGTTTTCTGGAATACCCTATGACAAGGAGAAAATTCACGTATATGTCTGATGATGGGGTGAGGCTGAGCAAGCTGGATAGGGTGCTTGTGTGCGTTGATTTCATGGGGAAATGGTCGTTTGCTGTGGTGAAGGCCATGAATAGAGAACTGTCGGATCATTGTCCGGTTGCTCTTGTGTGTTCGGAGGTTGATTTCGGTCCCATTACCTTTAAATTCTTTAATAGTTGGATTGGTAAGGAGGGTTTAAAGGAGCTAGTTGGTGTTATTTTGAAGAAGGATTTGGTTTAGGTGGGGGGAAGGGTGAAAGCTTTTGCGAGGAGGTTAGTTTTGCTTAAACTGGGCTTGAAGAAGTGGAGATTCAATTTAAAAGAGGCGGAAGGTAAGCTAGCGGCTGATATGGGGAAGGCAGTGGAACGGCTTGAATGTGTAGCCGAGAGTAGAAAGCTTTCGGTTGATGAAGCTCAATCTAGAGCTTTGCTGAGATGTAGGTTGAAACAGATGGATCTTCTAAATGCTAAGGATCTTCACCAGAAAGCTCGGGTTAATTGGATTAAATACGGGGACGAGAATTATGTTTACTTTCATGGGGTTTTTAATGCAAAATTGGCCAGGAATAGGATTAACGGCCTTTTGTTTGGAGGCGAGTGGGTGTCCGATCCTACGAGGCTAAAGGAAAATGTTAGATTGTATTTCAAAAAGAGGTTCACGGAACCTATTCGGAGAAGACCTAAATTTTCGTGTGATGGTATTGCCAGTTTGTCTGAGGAGCAGGCCTCCTGTCTGATTGCTCCTTTCTCGACCTCTGAAGTTCGGCAAGCGGTTTGGGGCTGTAGTGGCAAGAAGGCTCCTGGCCCGGATGGGATGACGTTTAAACTCCTAAAAAAATTTTGTGAAGATTTTGAACCGAGTATATGGCAATGATGGAGGATTTCTTCATCAATGGGGAGTTGGGATTAGGGTGTAACGCTTCTTTCATAAGTCTGATCCCTAAATTGAATGACCCGTTGGAGCTTAATGATTTCCGGCCTATCTCGTTGGTGGGTATGTTGTATAAAGTGATTGCCAAAACTCTTTCTAATCGGCTTAAAAAAGTTATGGAGCATCTTATATCCCCGACCCTATCCGCGTTTGTTAGAGGGAGGAATATTTTGGATGGTCCCTTGATTGTTAATGAGGTGGTTTCGTGGGCTAGGAAATCTAAAAGACAGATTATGATTTTTAAGGTAGATTTCGAAAAAAGCATACGACTCATTGAACTGGAAGTTTCTGTTGTCGATGCTGGAGACGATGGGTTTTCAGAGGCATTGGAGGAAGTGGGTGGAGGGATGCCTTTATTCGGGGAGAAGGTCGGTTCTTGTGAACGGTTCCCTGACGGAGGAGTTTTCTTACAAGAGAGGGCTTAGGTAAGGTGATCCCCTCTCTCCTTTCCTGTTTATTTTAGCTCTGGAAGCGTTAAACATGTTTATGGTGAAGGCTGCTAGGATGGGGTTGTTTTATGGGATTAGCATTAAGGCTGATGGGCCTAAAATTTCTCACCCGTGTTTCGCGGACGATGTTATTTTTCTTGGGGTGTGGTCGGAGAGAAATGTCTTGAACTTGCATCGCCTTCTTAGATGCTTCTTTTTGGTTTTGGGTCTGAAAGTGAACTTGCAGAAAAGCCGGTTGTTTGGGATTGGTGTCGAGGAGGAGGAGGAGTATTCCAGGATGGCGAACAGTTTGAGGTGCGATGTTGGGGTGTTCCCGTTCATTTACCTTGGCCTCCCGATCGGCTCGAACATGAAAAGGATTAAATTCTGGCAACTTGTGCTAGATAAGTTCAATAAAAAGCTTTCTAATTAGAAAGCGAAGACGTTGTCCTTTGCGGGTAGGATTACGCTTGCTAAGGCTGTGCTTGGTAGTTTACCGTTCGAGGCTGAGTTTTGGGATCTTGCCCAAGACAGCGGGGATAATCTGGACTACACCACCCGGTTTCAAGAGCTAAGTCTGCTGGTGCCTCATATGATCACTCCCCTTGCTCGGGGGATTGAAAAATACATAGGCGGCCTGCCTATGCAAATTCAATATGTTGTGCTAGGAAGCAACCCTCCTACACTTGAAGCTGCTATCCGTCTAGCTGCTACACTATCCGACAACCATGTCAAAGCCGGAACCTTAACAAGAAAGGGTTCCAAGAAGGTTGTTTCTACTCTTGCGGCCGTCAAAGATGTAAAACCCGAGTCTTCTAACCGCAACAAGAAACGAAAGGGTCGGAACTTCGCAGCCGTAACTCCCGCTGTACCTGCTATTCAAGCGGCCCCTTTGGGTCAAAACCCGAAAACTTATCAAGGCCCAAATCCCCAATGCCAGACCTGCAAGTACCATCATCCTGCCAACCTACCATGCCGATTGTGTTTAAGCTGCGGACGATATGGACACATGGTCACTACTTGCCGTACTCGTCCTCCCGTCCATCAAGCTGCTCCAGCCAACCGCCCAATCTACCCGGCACCTCTCAATGGTCGGGCATGTTACGAATGTGGAGACCCAAACCACTTCCGTGACCGATGTCCAAAACTTCATCATCAAGGTGGTCCTCAAGGACGAGCGTTTAATATAAACGCTAATGAGGCTCAAGCAAACAACGACGTGATAAACGGTACGTTTCTCGTGAACAATCATTATGCATCCATTTTATTTGATACCGGTGCCGATAGGAGTTTTGTGTCTCTTGCCTTTGAATCTCGACTTACTAAACAAAGAACGAAACTTGACAATTCTTATTCCGTGGAGATAGCAAACGGAAAATCTATTACCATAAATTCTGTTATCCGCAACTGCAATCTCGAGCTTAATAGTCATGAATTCTCCGTTGATCTCCTTCCAATGCAATTGGGAAGTTTCGACATTATAATTGGCATGGACTGGTTATCCAAACACTATGCCGAGGTTATTTGCTACGGAAAGTGCATTCGTATACCTCTCCCTTCGGGTGACACGTTGGTTATTTTCGGTGAAAAGCCGTGTAGTGGTCTTCAACTCATGTCTTGCACATTAGCACAAAAGTACTTGCGGAAGAAGTACGTTGCTTTCTTGGCCCACGTGGTTGACACGAAAGACAAGGGTAAGAAATTGCAAGATATTCCGATCATTCGAGACTTTCCCGAGGTATTCCCCGAGGAGTTACCCGGTCTTCCTCCTTCTAGACAAGTAGAGTTTCGTATTGACCTTGTGCCCGGAGCAACTCCCGTGGCAAAAGCTCCCTATCGTCTTGCACCTTCCGAGATGCAAGAGCTCGCAAGTCAATTACAAGAACTCTCATCCAAAGGATTCATCCGCCCGAGCCATTCACCTTGGGGCGCTCCCGTGCTGTTCGTAAAGAAAAAGGATGGATCGTTTCGAATGTGCATCGATTATCGTGAACTCAACAAGCTTACAATTAAGAACCGTTATCCTTTACCCCGTATCGACGATCTTTTCGATCAACTTCAAGGTTCAACATGTTTCTCCAAGATTGACCTTCGTTCCGGATGCCATCAACTTCGTGTTCTCGATGAAGACATTCCAAAGACTGCCTTTCGAACTAGGTACGGTCACTACGAGTTCATGGTCATGCCATTCGGTTTAACTAATGCACCTGCGGTCTTCATGGACCTCATGAACCGTGTATGCAAACCTTATTTGGACAAGTTCGTGATCGTTTTCATTGACGACATCCTCATCTATTCTAAAACGAAAGCGGAACATGAACAACATCTTCGTTTGATCTTAGAACTCTTAAAGAAAGAACAACTATACGCCAAACTCTCCAAATGTGAATTCTGGCTAAAAGAGGTTCAATTTTTGGGACACATAGTCAACGATAAAGGGATTCATGTGGACCCGGCAAAAATCGAAGCGGTAAAGAATTGGAGTACACCTAAGACTCCTACCGAGATTCGTTCATTCCTTAGACTAGCAGGTTACTATCGTCGTTTCATCTCAAACTTCTCCAAGATTGCGGTCCCGCTCACTGCCTTGACTCACAAAGGTAAGCACTACGAGTGCGGACCCAAGCAAGAGGAAGTTTTCCAAACTCTAAAGCACAAGCTCTGCAATGCTCCTATTCTAACTCTTCCCAGTGGTAATGACGACTTTGTCATTTATTGTGATGCATCCAACCAAGGTCTTGGTTGTGTTCTTATGCAACGAGGTCAAGTAATTGCATATGCATCACGTCAACTCAAAGTCCATGAGAAGAACTATACGACCCATGATCTCGAGCTTGGTGCTGTCGTTTTCGCCTTGAAAATTTGGAGACACTATCTATATGGCACAAAATGCGTGGTTTTCACCGACCACAAAAGTCTCCAATATACTTTCAATCAAAAAGAGCTTAATATGAGGCAACGACGATGGGTTGAACTTCTAAACGACTACGACTGCGTGATCCGCTACCACCCCGGCAAAGCAAACGTTGTAGCCGACGCCTTGAGTCGTAAAGAACGTATCATGCTTCATAGTGTACATATTCATAACGATATCCAAGCCCGTATTCTCAAAGCACAACACACCTCGATTACCGAGGGAAACATGTATCAAGAGATGGCGTGTGGCATAGAACTCTTGCTAGAAACCAAAGCCAACGGTCTATTGTATTACTTGGACCGTATCTGGGTTCCCGATCGCGACGATCTCCGTATATTTTTGATGAACGAGTCCCACAAAACTCGATATTCGGTACATCCCGGAGCTGATAAGATGTACGTGGGTCTCCGTCAGCAATATTGGTGGCCCGGCATGAAAAAGGATATTGCCCTCTTTGTGGCAAAATGCCTAACTTGTTCTAAAGTGAAGGCCGAACACCAGAAGCCTTCCGGACTCCTCGAACAACCTGAAATTCCCATGTGGAAGTGAGAAAACCTTGCTATGGACTTCATCACCAAACTCCCACGCACTTCTAGTGGGCACGATAGTATCTGGGTTATTATCGACCGACTTACAAAGTCTGCTCATTTCTTGCCTATTCGTGAGGACTATCGAGTCGAGAAATTGGCTCGGATCTACATTGATGAGATCGTAAGTCATCACGGAATCCCTTTGAACATCATCTCCGATCGGGATTCGCGTTTTACTTCCCGATTTTGGCAATCATTGCAATCAGCACTTGGTACTCGTTTGGATTTAAGTACGGCTTACCATCCTCAAACTGATGGACAAACCGAGCGAACAATCCAAACTCTCGAGGATATGCTTAGAGCTTGTGTCATTGACTTTGGTGGCAATTGGAATTCTCACCTACCACTGATCGAATTTTCCTACAACAACAGCTACCACACAAGTATTAACATGGCGCTGTTTGAAGCTCTTTATGGACGAAAATGTCGTTCACCGATTTGTTGGAACGAAATTGGTGAAGCACAAATCACCGGTCCCGAGCTTATCCAAGAGACCACCGATAAAATCTTTCTTATTCGTGACAACATTCGAGTAGCAAGGAGTAGAAAAAGAGCTATGCCGATAAAAGACGAAAACCCTTGGAATTTCAAGTTGGGGATATGGTCCTCCTAAAGGTATCACCTTGGAAGGGCGTAGTCCGATTTGGAAAGAAAGGAAAACTTGCACCTCGATATGTGGGTCCATTCAAGATACTCGAAAGGGTAGGAAAAGTGGCCTACAAACTCGATCTTCCTTCAGAACTCATCAACGTTCATCCGACTTTTCATGTATCTAATTTGAAAAAGTGTCTAGCCGACGAGAATCTCCACATCCCGCTTGATGAAGTGCGCATTGACGACAAAATGAAATTTGTTGAGAAACTCGTGGAAATCATGGACCGAGAAGTCAAGAAACTCAAGCGTAGCCGCATCCCCATTGTCAAGGTCCGTTGGGAGTCTAAACGTGGACCCGAGTTCACTTGGGAGCGTGAAGACCAAATGAAGACCAAGTATCCGCATCTCTTTTCATAGCCTCCATTAGTTGAATTTCGGGGCGAAATTCCTCTAACATGGGGAGACTGTGACATTTCGGATTTTCGATCGCGCACTTGTAAAATGTTTATCGTGTAATCATTCTCAAATTAAATAAAATACAAGTGTTTTTATTTAATAAGTATTCTATTTTTATTTCTACTTTTACAGATTTGAATTAATTAAAATTTTACAAGCTTTAAAACTTATATACAATTTCTATATAAAAATCTAATTTAAAAGTTCCGTATTTAATAAAATAACCTGTTTAAAATAAGATAACTAACTTTTATAAAAATTATTTATAACAATAATAATATAAGTGTATAAAATATATTTAAAAATTTAAAAGAAATTAAATTAATTGTTATTATAAAAGATAAGGGGTTGTTTTGAAACTTTTCAAACTAAAAGGTTGTAAGCTAAAATCAGTTGAGGGACTATTTCTGTACAAACAAAACTACAAGGACTCATCCGTATTTATTTCAAGGGCTAATTTAAGTCAAACCAAACTCCAGGGACTAAAACTGCCAATTCTCAAATCGTTTATCCGGTCACCCCCTACATTGTCCGACGGTCCAAAGCTTTCTCCAGCGAAGCCACCGACAGGGCTGTTCCCTGCACCTCGACAGCCGCTAAAGGCACCCCTGGCTTCGTCGTCCCCACGCGAACAATAGCCCCTGACCAATTGGTCTCCCCGACATACAGAAAGTTCGATCGTGTTTGTGACCGAAAACCCACGCCACAAATTCGGCCCTGACAGTCAACCCCCACGCCTGCAAGATGGCTCGACAGCTTCGTCTCGTCCAGATGAGTGTCGGGACATGCTCAATTGCTTGTCTCATTATCAGGATCGAGCTCGGCTATAAAAATCCATTACCGCGCCTGCACGAGCTCGCTACCCCTCCTCCACCCAATCTCTCTCCAAATTGAAGACACCATTACAATCGCCATCTCTGTGTGAAGGTGTGATCAAGGTTGTAGAGGCTAATCCCATCCAGAAGCTCGATTCTCATTCTGGACATTCTCGGATTTAAGACTCTGCCGACCAGACCCTTCACGACCACGTAAGAATCCTCAACTTCGTTTCTTTACCTTCTGTTATCATAAGACAAACTGAACCACTCGAAGTCACAACTCCAAACCATCGATTTCCGGACAAATTAATGTTACTGTTTTATTTGATGAAGTCTGGGCCATCGAAACTACTTAGTTTCGATTGAGTAAATGGTCAATCGAAACTAATAGTTTTGATAGATGGTAGTTTCGACAGTTCTGTGGTCAATCGAAACTAGTAGTTTCGATAATTGAACATAGTTTCGACACTTGAACATAGTTTCGATACTTGAACATAGTTTCGATACTTAAACATAGTTTCGATACTTGGACATAGTTTCGATACTTGAACATAGTTTCGATACTTGAACATAGTTTCGATTAAACATAGTTTCGATACCTGTCACATCTATAAACAGTTTCGATCAAATCAGTAATTTCAAGTAAATCTGGACGAGCTTCTATGCTAATACCACTGAGGAATGCTATCATAAACTTATACACAATTGAACACTAATACGCACATGTAAACATACAATGATACCCATTTATCTACATAGGGTTTCAACGTGCTTAGACTTCAACATCTTTATCACCTACACACGTGGAAAAATACCCGCTTGCAAGGTGAGTTACATAGCCCCTATTTTACATTTTTATACGTTTTGGGGTGAAACATTATACATGCTACTCACATTGTTTATACGTGTTATACATGAGACTATATGCTTATTCTTTGGATATACATACATTTAACACAAGACAACCAACTGTAATATTGATCATATCGGATATAGTGGGTAACTATATTCAAACATACCGGACTTAGCTGTTGTGCTCTGTTCAAGCGCATCAAACTCGGTTTGAATTGTGATTAAATAAATGGTACATCATACATACTATGTTTAACAAGATAAACAATGAGTTGCAAAACGATTTACAACTACTAATTATCGAAATTACTATACCTATGTACTCACCAACTTTTTAGTTGACACTTGATTTAAATAATGTTTAAGGTTTGGATATGTGACTACTTGCCGAAGGTTTCTCCACTTAAGGACTATGGACCTAGTTAAATAAATCAATGTTTTGAACTAGACTATGTTATTTGGAATGTATTGTATTTGGATCTTGTTGTCTTTAAATTAAATTAATGAATTATGCAATCTTTAGCTATCATGTGCTTTTGAACAATCATCCCATTGTCCGCCTCGATGATTCCGCCATCGGTCGGGGTGTGACAATGACAGATGGGTTTGGAGCAACGATTACGGGGTAGAGTATTCTGTTAAAAGTGTGAGGCAGGAGTTTAGGGGGCTAGAGAGGGATCAGGCGGAGGAGGCGGAGTTTAAGTGGAATAAATGGGCGACTTCTAAAGCTAATTATTTGGCTTGGTTTGCTGTTGCGGGGAGGGTGGGGTCGAAGGTTGGTCTAATTTCTAGGGGAGTCGGCATTGATGGCGCGGTTTGTGGTAGGTGTGGGATTGATCAGGAAACGCCGGATTATATTTTTGTGTCTTGCCTGTGGGCTAGATGTGTGTGGTGGCTTGTATTTCGGTGGGTGAAGATTGGTGTGCAAGCTCAGTTTCAGTTGGTGGGGGAAGTTTTTGAAGTTTTAGCTAACCAACCTGGTTCTCTGATATGGAGGAGAACAGTGTGCGTGTTGATTTTTGCTACCCTATGGAGGATTTGGATTAGCAGGAATGAGAAGATTTTTAATGGCAATTTTATCCCGGTTTTGAAATTGGTGGAGATGATAAAAGAAGACTCGTTTGTTTGGATGAAACATAGGTCGAATTGTAATGCCCTCGTGTGGGAGAAATGGTTAGTTTTTTATATCTCCGAGTTGTAATTTCGTTTTGTTTTTAGTGTTCCTAGCTTTTTGCTGGGTCTTTATATTTATATATAAAGTTTTGCTGTTCAAAAAGAGAAACAAGCGAAGGGCAAAACGACAGACTACCCAAAAAAAAAAAAAGCAACGAGGAAACAACATTAAACATCAAAAGAGTTTCACTTAACCCAATTAAGACACACCGACTTATACTGATTCTTAACCCAAAGGAAGCTTCTATCCGATGATAAAATCACTCTTTTAGTCAATCTTAAGTTTCATAATATTTATATTTCTATTTTTATGGTTGCTTTTTAGTTTATTTATTATAATTTTTATTTTTTTATCAGTTAACTTGACAATGAAATAAACCAATCAAAGTTTTTTATATTGATTGTGTATATATATATATATATATATATATATATATATATATATATATATATATATATATATATATATATATATATATATATATATATAGGGGTGAGTTCACTAGAAAACTCATTTTCATGAGAAAACCAAAAGCCTAACCTCCAACCAAAAACCTAAACCCCCCACCCCCACCCCCACCCCCACCCCCACCCAAAAACCTAAACCTCCCACCCCACCCCACCCCACCCAAAAACCTAAACTCACCCCAAAAACCTAAACCCCCCACCCACCCCTCAAAAACCTAAACCCCCCACCACCCCCACCTCACCCCAAAAAACCTAACATAAAAGCTAAACTAAACCCAAAAAACTAAACCCAAAAGCTAACCCTACTACACATATGTAGTAGGGCACTGATATTTTTTTTTGAAAGAATACGACGTGGGGAACAAGGTGTTTGAAGCGGTTTTTAGTTTTGATTTATATTTTGAGTTATGATTTTTTAATTATTTTTTTACCTTTAATAAATAGTTTTTTGGTTTTCTCATGAACAATGAGTTTTCTTATGATCCTTTCCTTATATATATATATATATATATATATATATATATATATATATATATATATATATATATATATATATATATATATATATATATATATATATATATATATATATAAGATCTCTTGAGAACTCAAAAATACTCGAGAACTCGTCAAAAAACCAATTAAAACAGTTTTTTTTTCACTACCTTTATTACTAAAATACAACATAAAAAATGATTTATATATATATATATTAACTTTATTCTAATAAAAAGTTTTTTTTATTTTACCGTACATTCTTTATTATTCGTACATTTTATTTTCTGTTACAGAAAATAAAAATATTTCTTTTATTAAAATAAAATTAATTACAATGATTCGTTAATCTGATGGAGGTTGTACACTCCGACGGTAATCCATTGGTGGCTGTCTAGTCGCTAATCCGTTGGTGGAGATGCCATGGTAACAGTTACTATGATTCGTCGATAATCCATCGTTATTCCTGTTGGTGAGCCCTCAATAATCCGTCAGAAAACGCATTATTCGCGCCTTATTTTCCAACAGAGGTCACCGTCGGATTACCAATGGGAGCCACCATTGCCGGCTCATCTGTTCAACGGTGATAGTCATTCGTTTTGTAGTGATGTGTTATTAACTATTTGATTTTTGTTGGATTAAAATTATCTAATTAAGCATAGGTTCTATTTCTTTAATTCATTTTTATCTCATTTGTTACAAACAAAATATCACACTTGAGTCATTATGATTTTGTGTTAAACAAGGATCAGAATATTTTGAAAACTTAATAAATAAATAAACATTTAGAAACTTAAATACTGGTTACTGCATGGCAAGTACATGATCCATTTTTACATTTTGGGTCTTGCCAAAACCAGAAACAGCTACAGTCGCCATTCGCACTACAACTTTTCGAAATCGTGTCATTGGGATTGCTTGTAACACCCACTCCTTCAACAACTCTTAAATTTGATTCTGTCAATTACAACAAAAGTAATAGCAACAATTCATTATGCGGAACTATAACACGTGGTTAAATAGAGCCCTGGTGGTGTATTAGCAGGGTTCTATACAAAAGAGACCTAACTAAATAATGTCACGTGACTAAAGGCATTATGGTGGTAAAGTGTCTCCCCTCTATTTAAAAGGTGAAGGGTTCAAATCTTGTAGGATGCATGTATCGTTAATATGAGTAAATTAAAAGTTGTTTATAGTTGAATGGTCATGAGTGGCTTGACCTTATGGCAAAGGCAAACCCCATGGGTTAAATTATTTGATTTGGGGCTTCGATTATAAATTTTTAGATAAACTTTGAAATTTTTTGATAAATTTATGATTATGTTTTAAAAAGTTTTAGAAACTAACCACAGACGATAATCACAAGGGCAGCCAAGATGAGAATCTTGAATAAAGTTTTCTCCATCGCTTTGCACCTATGCAAGATGTTAACATTTAAGTGGGTATTTATATATGATTTTGCATATAGAGTAAACTTTTTTTTAAGAAATTTACGGTTATACGATAAAAGAAGTAAAGGGAAACTATAATGTTTCATGCAAAAATGTGGGGATTTGTTACGTTAGCTATTCACACATTCTATTCACACATTTTGCGTGTGGAGTTTTTAATGATTATTTATTTTCTTATGTGAAGTTGTTAACAACACATACTATTTGTTTTTAAAATTTAATATTATAAGGATTCGAAAACCCTCGTGCTACGGCGGAGGTGTTAAAATTTATAAGGTTTGGTTTCGACGACCTGTATGTACACTGGTATTGACATAGGGAAAAAAATTAACGTTGAAACGTTGACGTCAGAACGACAAATTCGGAATTTTATAAAATATTATATTTTAAAGGTTATAAAAGAAAAACAAAAATAACTAGAAAAAAAAAACAAAACATTGAAGCAGCTTTGACAGTTTGTGAGTTTGTACTTCGATTACTTGTCACGAAAAATCGGTTTTGAATTTTGAATGAAATTTATATATAAACGTAGATAAAAATAAGCACGTTCTAATGGTACATTCGTAATTTTGTAAAACATCACATTTTAAAAGTTATAAGAGAAAAACAAAATATGTAAAAATTAATTATAAAGATTAAAATAATTAAATAATAAAAAAATAAAAGAAAACAAAAGGTGGCGGCTATAAAACCACCCGTGCGATGCCGTGAGGAAAACACATATCTATACCTAATAAATAAGTAACTGGTTGCGACACGTCTCACAATTCCTTGATCCCAAGATACTTTTTTCCGCTAATTTTTTCTTCACTATTAACTATTTAATATTTTCTTACCAGTTATTTAATATTTCCTTTATTAATTCCTAAATTTTTATTACTATTTAATATTTTATTTATAATTTCTAAATAATTATTACTTAAAAGTTTATCCATATACATCCAAAAAGATGACTGAGAACCAATGTTTTCACGGCCGGACCGGTTGAATAGGGAACCGGTGCCACCGGCGGTCCGTTCATGCATATTAGAACCGTCTCTAAAATAACCGGACGGTTCTCGCGGACCCCAATGGTTGATAACTACCCACCAACCATTGAGGTTGGTGACCCAATAATAGAGGAAAATCCTCTAGAAACATCAAAATTTGAGAAGATCATGGATTCTAGTCTCACTCACACAAAAATAGAGAAATTTGTCTTTCAAAAAAAAAAATAATAAATATAAAAATAATCATGCATATTTCGAAGAAATCTAGCTTGTAATCTTTTCCAAAAAATACACTTGTATGCATGCTTGTACTGTAATATAATAATTAATGATCTTATTTAATTTAATATATGTATTATTTTTTGAACCATAAGAATATATCTGGTTTAAATGAATTTATAGAATGTTTTTCATATTTTATTAATATTAAATTATTTATAACGTATCCGGTTATTAAATCCGGTTCAACGGGTACGACCAAAGAACCGGTAAGACGACCGGTTCACTGTCTGATACGGTTCTGAAAACATTACTCGGAACACACGAGTACATCTGGATTGAAGAAATTCACCAAACTCATACCACAAATGTTTTGAATATTGCTTTAAAAGTATACAAAGTATACAAATGTAAATTAACCAGGTTCGCTTAAACATATTTATTTTGTTCCATGGAGTACTTTATTTTTAATATGAGCAAATCATCCAAATTGCAAAATGTAGGAAGAAATTGATTTTTATTTTGTTTCATGTAGTAGTTTATTTGATGGGTAGTAAGAAGTTGATTTTAAATTTGAAGATGTGAAGGAAGAAATCATCCAAAGTGCAAATGTATATGAAGAAATTGCAGATGTGAAGAAAGAAGTTGTAGATGTGTAGGAAAAAAATATCGAAATTGAAAATGTGTAGGAAGAAATCGCACATCTGTAAGAAGCTTCCATTGGTTGAAGTTTCTATGTGTAGGAAGAAATTTTACATGTGTAGGAACTTTAGGGTCATTAAGGCTGTTGTATACCAACGTATTGAAAAACAGATCTTAAACTAAAGTGTTTGGAACTTTTGGTAGATGGCGACACTAGTGGACGACACTAGTAGTGTCGTCAAATTGCACAGCGATACCAGTCGAGCTATCTATATATACATGGTTTTTCTTATTCATTAAGGCTAGAGCTTTTGATTTACACCTCTGTATCTTTTCTTGGTCATTAGGGAGCAATTATCAGTTTAGCAGGAGCGTATTTGTAATCATATCAGTGCTTTATCAATACAAATATGTGATTATTATGGAGATTATTGCTTTATCTTATTGTTCTTGAGCTTGTTTAGCATTTTTACACCATTTTTGTTGGATTTGATCAAAATCTAATTTATGGTATTGTTTATCGTAGATTATGTGCTGAGATCCATCTGATTGGGCCAACAGTTTGGTATCAGAGCCATAATGCTCTTCTTTTGGTGTTTTTTAGGTTTTTCTTAAGGTTTTTCTCTGATTTTGATTTGTTTTTGAAATCAACTTGTGTTTATTTGCCATGGATTGTTACTTGGATCTGTACGAAGCTCTAGGTTGTTTAAGATTTGGATTTGGGGTCGTATTTTGGGCAGAATTTGGATTTTTGGGTTGAGTTTGTGAAAAAGGGGAAGTTCAACTTCAAACGGCAATACTAGGTGTTCAAGGGATGACACCGAGTGTAGAAGAAACTGTTTTTGGCGACACTAATTTCTTGGGCGATTCTAAGGGTTGCGACACTTATAGTGTTGGCGACACTACCCCCTGAACGAAAGTTTCAGTGACACTAGTAGTGGCGACACTACTGGAGACACTGACTGTCTGATCAAACGACTCTAATTAGGCGACACTGATTCTTGTTGGTGACACTAACGAGATGACACTTTCTAGGTGACACTAGCTCTCTGTAGGCGACACTAAGCTATTTTTCAAGTTTTCAAGCTTTTTCAAGGATTTTTCACTTTAAGTCTTCTTTATAATCATTATGTCTCAGTCAAACACCGAATCTGACCCCGGATCAAGCAACCATCATCCGAAACTTCACTCGATCGATGATTTTCCTAATTTGAAGAATATGATGAAGTCTTTTTTTTACTTCACGGACTACAACCTCTGGAATTCCATTCTCAATGGTCCTCACCGACTTATGAATACGGGTACTAACGATGTGACTCCAAACAATGACTCGGAAAATTACACCGATAAGGATAGAACTTTGTTGGAAAGGGATTTCAATGCTTACGGAGATCTCACAATGGCTCTCCCGATGGACATAAACAACATGTTTTAAGAGTACAAGACTGCTCAGTCTTTATGGGAAGCCTTGTGTGAAATGTATGAGGGGAATGCAGATCTAAAAGAAAGCACAAAGGATATGATCTAAAGGCAGTATGATACTTTCAATAGTATCAAAGGAGTCGTTTCAAGAAAGTTGGAGAGATTCTATTCAACGGGTCTCAAGTTAAGAAATTGTTGGACTCCCTTCCTGCAGAGTGGAGCATTCAATGTATGATGATTAAACAGTCCAGTCAAACTGAAGACTTGACCCTAGCAGATCTTATCGGAAAACTAAAATCTTTTGATTTGGATATCAAGAACAGAGAGATGAACCAAACTGGCTATTCTAGATCCAACTTTAGCTCATCCAGTCCAGTCAATGCTGCTTGATGTGCGTGTGATATATATGAAAATATATAAATATATTTTTTGATGGTTTCACGAGATTAGGTTTTAAATTTATAAAATGATACATACTCAAACTTAAAACACACAATAGGCAAGTCTACCTATCGCAACGTAATATAGTTTAGGTAAGAACCAAGTATCGAACCAATGGACATGGTCGAGTTCCAATACTCAACTTTTGTTATCGTTTAGCCGGTTTAATAAATGAGTGGGTTTTGTGTGTTTGTGAAGCAGAAAAGTAAATGACAGAAAAGTAAATGATGGTAAATTAAATAACAGAAAAGTAAAAACGTGTGTGATGTGTGTAACAGGAATGTAAATAACAGAATAGTAATTAGCAGGAAAGTAAATATCTCGGAAATGATCAGGTCACGAAGAGTATTGCTTTGGGCTTCTAATCCGCTTGGTATATGATAATGTTAAGTTAACTAATACGTTGGTATGACTAATACAAATGTGTGACCCAGGTCACCGCTAGAGCCTTGTCCTCACGACATTTGGTTCACGAATTATAATCTTTAATGATAAAATGGTAGGACTCTCAGCTAGGGACATCGTTACCCTCAACTCTTTGGTGTTATCTCCGAGTTGGTTTAGGACATCAAACTTAAGGGCTTAATTATTATTATTAAAAGGGTGATTAGACTTTGTTCACCGGGAGGTGGTGTAACAATGGGACCATGTATAAAGACGTACCGTTCCCAACATGAGTTTACCAATTCTTGGTCTCATAACAATTTCGTATAAAGACGTACGACCTTATTAATATTAACCAAGCCTTGCTTATCAAGATCCACTTGTATAAAGACGTACAAGCATCAAGAGAAGTTTGATTAAAAAGGTTTTACGGTGTTACGCTTTAAAATCAAGAACATTCACAAGTGTAAAGATAAATTTATATAATAATAAAAAGCCCACCTGGAAGGTGGCTTGAAGAGCGAATAGTTAAAAACATAAACATACCACTAGATTAATACGTTAAACATTAATATACACCAAACTTCATATTCACCCTAGCAATACAAAGAGTTTAGCCACGAATAGCATAACGCTAAGTTTCACAGGCTCCCCAATTGCGGAAAAAGAGGAGGAGCCTCTCTACTCTCTACTCTAAAATACAAAAATGGACTCTCTTGAGCTCTAGTAATGTGTATTGAGGTGTGTTGAATGAAGAACTCAAGCCTCCTATTTATAGGCCTCAAAATGAGCAATGCACGACCGTGCATTGGATTTCAGGGCGTGCAAACACATCGGGAATCAAACTGGGTACACAGGACAATGTACTGGGCTTTAAGGAGAAAGGTTGGGCAATGCACGCCCATGCATTGGGATGCACAGCGGTGCATCCCTCCCCTGCTGCTCAGTTTTGTCTTTTAGCTGCTTGTTGACTTGTTGTTGACTAATTTTGACTTCTTGGGGGTCAAAGCTCGGGAATGATACTTCTAGAAGCTTGATTTCTTGGTGTTTTTGATAGGATTTATCTATGTTTATACTTTCAACACCGAATAACATACAATTACAAAATATAAACGTTTTAAGTATCAATTGCAAGGTTATTGTTCAATTAGTACCATAATATGAGGATTATTATGTATGCAAAACATGTATAAATGATGGCACATCATAATACCCCACACTTAAACTTTGCTTGTCCTCAAGCAAACTCATGCATGATCATGCCCATAACTAAAAACTTTACAAAAGGTGACGGAGTTCCAAGTAGTTGGGAACTCCGGGATAGCTCTTGAGTCGCTTATTCTATTTTTGTGCTTTTCTATTTTTAGGATGATGGAATCCATGACAAGCCTACTAGAACTTTATATATGCATAATCACTCACTCCTCACAATGTTCACTCAACTCTAGGGTTATATGTATGGCTAATGTAAGTAAAGTGGAACACTCAAGTTCGAATCAAATTATGCAATGGTTATAAGCTTGTATGAAAATCAAGTCTCCACCAACTAACTAAGTAGTATGCATGAATCAAGAGGACTTTAAAAAGAGTTGTAATGTGGCTAAAATAAAAATAAAGGGTGAAAATGAAAATCTTTTTGGGCTTTTAGGGATTTTAAAGGGTTTCAAAGGCTGCAGCTATCGTGGAACACACATCTACGGCTTCATGGCTTAAAATGGAAAATACTAGCAGGTCCCTCTACAATACTCAGATCATGAGGGTATAACTAATCTGAGAACTCATTTATAGTCAGATTGCCAAGACCAAGATCTCTTATCTTTCTCAACTCTTCCCTCACTGCGTAGTACACATTACTACCTTTTCGTATGGTTCTTTCGGCTTGTAACCTAACAGCTCCTACTTTGATCAGATGCGTATACTAATGTTGGGAATAAGTTTGTGTAGGATCGTGAAAGTACAAGATGGTTCTATTCTTAGTTGAAATTGGCGGAAACAATAACAACTACACAAGTATAATCGAGTAAACAGAAAGAATACTTTTAAGAACACTGTTGTATTAAGCTTTTGCAAATAAACGATTACAAATGAAACTCAATCAAAAAGCACACATACAATGAAGTGTTTACACAGTATTTATACTCACTTAGAATCAAGAAAGACCCTTGATTCTAAGGATCAGATCTAACACAGACCGTTGATCTGTTGTATATAGCTAACTATTACACGTTTAGTCTAAAACTAGTTAACTTTATTGAAGCGTCTTCTTTGTGCATTATTACTTGCATGCTTGGAGAAGAGCATTGTTGTCCGTCATTGGTTGTGCCATTGAGGTTCATTCTGCTTTGAGTGTGTCAGTGGCTTTTACAGAAAGTTGTCAGTGACGCTTGGCATGGATAGTCAACTGCAACGATTTGTCTTCAAGGCACACGGCTTTTAGCAGCAAAGATGAGGATCAGCAGCAAGATGTGACCATCCAAAGCTGCTGATGATTTGCCTGTCAGCAGCATCAAGTGTTGATGCTGCTGAGAAGCCTATCCGCAACAACTTTGGTCTTCAGCAGATATGGCTATCCGCAGCAGATTTGTTCTTCAGTAGGAGAACAAGTATCCGCAGCAGATAAGCTTGTCTGTAGCAGTTTGTTGGTCAGCAGCAAACTCTGATATCAGCAGCATTTGTACTTAGAGAATTTTGTAGCCATCAGTCTTTGTTTCTACAAACTCCCCCTAGACCGATGCTACCAGAATTCTCTTACTGCCTTTGTTGCTGAAGCTTTTGCATGTTTCTGACTATCCTTTCAACCTCATATCCTCTCTGGTCCATGCTGGGATTGTTAAGAGGAAGCTCAGATAGAGTCTTGATGTCTTTGCTTGCCATTTTGAAGATAGCTTTGCTTGAACACCTCATCTTCTGTCCTTTAACATCTGTCAGAGTGAATTCATTCTTCTCAGCATTGTAGAACCAGTTGATGAATGGAGAGTGGGATTGAAGAGGTTTGGCATCAATGATTTCATCTTTGCTGGGGTTGAAGTAATGTCTGATTGCCAGCAATATATGTCTCCTACTTTCATTCTCAGGCTCAGAGGATTCACCCAGCTCCATCATTCTTCTTAGATCAGAATCTGGAAGCTGTAGTACCTCATCAACAGATGTATAGATTGATCTTTTAGCTTTTGTCCTTCCCCTGAACACTTCAAACCATTGGTCTTTAGGGCTGTATGACCATCTGATTATTTCTCTTGAGTCTTCTGGTTTGGAAGTGGGTTTGTTTTTCTTTTTGGGAGGTTGTTGATGAGTAGGAGCTGGGTGTGAGGATTTGGACTTTGAGGGAGGAGAGGAGGGAGGTCTAGGAAGGAGAGTGGAAGGTTGTTGGTTTGAGGAAGTGTTGGTTGAGAGAGAAGGCTTGGGTTTCTTTGATTTCCTTTCTTCTTCTTGAATGTTTACCCTTTTCTTGGAGCCTTTCTTCTCCAATCTTTCTTCCTCATCCTCTTTACTTTAAAATAGAGGGCTTGCAGGTTCATGAAATTCATGGGACCTAGCCTCTTTCCACTCTCTCCTCTAGCCTTAAGGAAGTCAATCATGATCTTCCTTTCTTCATGGGTCCTTTTATTAAAGGCAATGGTCTTTTTGGACTTTTGTTTGGCTTTTTCTTCTTCTTCAGCCTTTTTCTTCTTTGCCAATTAACCTTGCTGACCCATGAAGGCTCTGTAGATTTCTTTATTTGATAGTTTCTCAAGGTAGTCTGCATCCTCACCTTGAGAAACTAGAGCCTTTACCCACTCCTCTCTCATTTCTTTGGCTAGTTCAGAATCAGTTATTATGAACTTAGCCTCTTCCTTCTTCTTCTTTTCTATTTCTTCTTCTTCTTTATCAAATTGTTCCTGCAGTTGAAGAGCAAGAGCTTCATCTTCTTCAATCTGATAAACTGCAGGAATCTTTACCTTCAGATCATCCAACTGTTTTGCATACAGTTGGATCTGTTGTTCTCTGAGGAGAATGGATGTGAGTCTATCTCGAGCTTTCTTAGTTTCAGCCATCTCCTCTTCTTCTCTTCTTCTTCTTCTTTCTTCCTTCTCTCTCTTTTCTCTTAGCAACCTCTCTTCGTCTTCTTTGGTCATAATTCCTTTTCCCTTATCTTTGTTGGATGCCTCTGCTTCGGCTTCACTGATCACAATAGCAGATGATGGTGCTACTGTTGGAATCTCAGCTTCAGCTTCATTGGCAATTTGGGGAATGGATAAGGTAGGGGAACTGACTTCATCTTCTTCCCATTCCATACCTGTCACATCCTTCCATGCCTCTTTCATCTTTTCCTCTTCTCTTCTTTTTGATTCTTCTTCTGTGTTCAGTCTGACTATTGGAGAAGAGAGAAAGGATAGGTCTGAGTCAGATCCAGATTCCTCCTTGTACAAAGAAGCCTTGATGGTCTTGATCATTTCTTGACTTTCTAAGGAGTTGACATTGAAAATGAGTGATCTGAGCTCAAAGACCTTGTGCAGGAAGGCTGAAGGTAGGAGCAAGATCTCCTTGATGTTGACTGTTAGAGAAGATCCATTGCTTAGGAAGAAGGTGAAGTCATGGGAGTCAGTGCTTGTCCATCCTTTCACTTTGACATCCCTGACCATTCTATTGTACAGGAATCTTCTCCAGCACAGAATTTCTTCTTTTGTGAGAAGACTGCTCCTTATTATTTCAAGTCTTCTAGGAGACAGTCTTCTTTCTGCTGCTGTTGAAGATTCAGGATAGGCTACCCTTTTTGCTGCTTGTATTTGTCTTTGAAAGTCGGGTAGATTATCCTCCATCAAGTCATAGAACCTGCCAATGGCAAGTTCTGCTGAGAGGTCCGTTGAGTTGTTGATGCATTGTAGATGGTATAGGTGAAGGACTTGGATGCTGTTGAGAAAGTCCCAGTTTAGCTCTTCTACTCTGCCAAACTCCCAACCAATCCAGAACCTCTCAGACTTTCCATCATACCCCCAAGCTAGTATTGTATCAAACTCTAGCTGTGTTGAAGTCAGTGGAAATTGGGGGATAGTGGATTGACTTATGAAGGCTGCTGCTTCAGGGATGATGCTGAAAGATGTATATGTTTGTTCTGTGTTTTCAGCATCATTCAGCATCTCATCAACAGCCCTGACGACTAACTTCCAGTCTTCAGATGTCTCTTCTTCTTCGTTATCTGAAGCTGGCAAGTCATGAACCTGTACAAAAGCTGGCTTGAAAAGTGTGCTTTGAAATACAGACTGCTCTTGAATCCAGTCGTCAAGACTGTCTGAGTCTTCCTCCATTGGGACCATATCCCCCTTTTTGGTTGCATCAGTGGACAAATAAGCATCAGTTTGGGTGCCCACTGATACAAGAGTGGGAGTAGGTACAGTTGGGCATTGATGGGCTTCATGCATAGAGACATGGTATCTTAGTTTAGACACTTCAGCCTCTAGCATAGCCACCCTGGTCGTCAATTCCAAGTTATGAAGTTTCAGTCTGTCCTCATCCACAGTTGTGGAATCCTTGGATCCAGATTAGCCTCTTCATCCCCATCACCCATGGTTTCTTGGCACCTGGGATTCCTCTCAGTGAGGGGAGTTTCCAAGGAAGCATCCTCACTGTGAGTTGCCGTGGTTGAGGTCTTAGCAATGTTGTCACTGTCCTCCTGGTCATTTGATGGACCAGCAGTAGTGACAGCCTCTTCCACATCCACTCTTTCATAACTCCTAGAGTGGACCTTCAGGGTAGAAGAACTTGGGTTGGGTGTGTTGGAAGCAAGATCAATCAGTACATCCGAGATAGTGGTAGTTGGAGAAGGTACATCATCTTGATCATGTTCCTCAACACTTAAGTTCAGAAGAGAAAGGAAAGGCTCACGGGGCTGTTCTATGGATCCGGGAAGTGATCCTGATCCTAATAGAGAGACATCCAAAGGAGTCTCCCTAATAATGTGGTTGTCCCTTATGATATTCTCACCAGAATGTTGTGATTCTGAGTGAGGGCTGTTAGGTTGGGTTTGGGCCTTGGAGGCAAGAGAAGAAGGAGTTCTCTTGCCCCTTTTCCTAGTATATGTCGTTGCAACCGGGGCCCTGTGTTCCGGTTGAACGATAACATCCAAAGGAGGTGTAAGTAATTTTTGTGCCTGTGTATCCTTAGTAGTATGCACAAGGGTTCGAATGGTGGAAGCAGATTGTTGTTCAGGATGTGAGGTGGAGGGTGTGGGATCAGTATCAGCTGGGATTGCTGAACTGTCACCCAGGGTACTCTGTATGTTCAGCATTGTAGATAACAATGGAACATTGACCCCTGAGAACTTTTTGGAAACAGTTCTCATGCTTTGAAAAATATTATTTTTATGTCCCAACATGATGTAGATTCTTGCAGGTTTTGAAAGTTCTTTTAGTTTTTGATTGAAAACTTCCTGCAAGAATCTTGGGTACATAAAAAATTGTTGCTTTGCACCCTCTTGAAGGTTATATCTCAAACCCTCAAAGATGAGGTGTGCAAAGTTGAAGCCTTGGTTAGTGACCATACCATGGAAGGCGGAGGCAAGTGCGGAGCTCACCTGATGCCATCCACTCCTCTTCTGGGATATGCATTGGAGAAGAGTGTGGCAAAGATACTTCCATGGAGGACCCATCAGGGCCTTCTCGATCGTATACTCGGTCTGATTTCCAGTGTATCTAATGGATACAAATGTCCTCATGTATTCGTTCTTCGAGTATGAGATGGCTGCTCCCTCATCTTGAAGCTTAATATGTTTTCTGAGTGTGGCTTCCAATATGGTGATATCCTTGCCGTCTACTTTGGCTTTAATTTGGGGAATCCCCTGTTCGGTTGAGTAGATAGCGGTACTCCAAAAATCCTCCATATGAGGGATATATATGGTAGGGTTGGTTTTGATATTAACATGGCTTAATCTCCTGTGCCAGAGAGTTGATTCATCAACTGAGGCTTTTGATAAAAAGCAGGAGACACTCCCAGATGGAGTGACTTCATTCATGTCCAGTACATAGAGATTTTCTTTTCTCTGAGCAGTCAGTAAAATGCTTTCTGGAGGAGGTGTGGATAAGCCTGGAGACAGTACAAAGCATTCTTTGTCTGTGAAGAGCATCCAATGCTTTTGATCACAGACCTGGGAAACACTCATGAGATTGAAATCCAATTATTTGACATAGTTGACCTTATCAATGCTCATTCTTTCGTTGGACACAGTTCCTTGTCCAGTAATGGATCCTCCCTTTGAGTCACTTCCAAAGGCAACATATCCTCCATTGAAATGTCTGAAGTTGGAGATGATGGATCTGTTGCCTGTCATGTGCCTGGAACAACCACTGTCTACCACCCAGGTGTTATTCTTGTGACCTGGCTGTCCCTGCACATGATAGATTTCTAATTAGTAGGAGGAACCTAAGAGTCTACAGACTTGAAAAAGATGGTTGTTAGTTTATCCTTTTCAGTATGTTTGCAGTCAATGGAACCAATGACAATGCTTGGAGATGGTTTGGCTTTCCATTGCCTTGTTGGTGATTTTCTAGTTTTCCTCACATTGTCAGCAGCAAATTTTGCTACTGATGTTTCTGGCTTGTCAACAGTAGATCCTGCTACTGATGGCTTTGTTGAAGTGGCAGCATTCTTTGCTGCTGAAGGCTTTACCTTGGATTTTGCCTTATCAGCAGTGGACACTCTTGCTGCTGATGGCTTTGCCTTATCAGCATCATATTTTGCTGCGAAGGATTTTAGCTTATCAGCAGCAGACTTGGTTGCTGCTAAAAGCTTCTGCTTTGTTTTCCTAGGCTTAACTTGACTAACAACCGATGTATGCTGATCCTTCTTTACCTTTTGTCTTTGAGGGGCTTGATGAAGGATCTGGTTGAAGGGGTTAAACTTACAGTTTGCAGCAAAGTGGTCCGATTCACCACAAATGATGCAAGTTTGTTGAGATTTAGGCAGCTTCACTCTTGGGGGAGATAGAGACTCCCTGAACTTAGTTGCTTTGACCTCGTAGCTTCTTACCTTCTTGTTTTTGTTAGTCTTTTCAAAGGCATGCTGCTTTGAATTTCTTTGGTATTCCAGGTAATGAAAGCAGGTGCTGGCAGTGTGGTTATATCTGCCACACACAAAGCATGATCTTGCCAGTTTGTCTCTTGCAAGGTAGACATAGTCCTTTCTTTGGAACAGATCCTTGAAGTTTCATGGATGAGCTTTGTTATGTTCAAAAGTGGCTTCTTCTAGGGTCTTTTGAACATATGGAACTTTTTCTTTAGGCTTGCGACATATATCAAATACCTTCCTCCTTGTGATCGGCTTTGACTGAGGCTTGGGGTTTGTGGGTCCTGATGTCTGTCCCTTTTCAATGTTTAGCTTTCTTCCATCTGGAGGATAGCTGATCTTGATCTGTTTGAATGGTACAGGGGCTGGAACAGCTGGAGTAGCAGTAGGAACTTCAACTCTATTCAGAACAGCTTCAGATGGAGCTGCACTGGTTTCATCATGGTCTGAGTAGGTTGACTCAGATTCCGATGAGGTAGTGCAATCTTCGATGAAAGGTTCATCCGTTGAAGGATCAAAATTTCGGTTTACGGTGTCAAGATTTGCAACATTGAAGCTTGGTTCGTAAATGGCAATATAGTCAGCAGGAGGAGGAACAGATTTGTACTGATCATTGTTATACCCAAGTCCAGTCTTTACCTTTTCATGGACTTGAATCTCTAAAAGTCTTTGTAACTTTTTAGAGGAAAATTCATATTTTTCAACATGAACTTTCTGTTCTGTCAGTTCAGCTCTGGTAGCTTTTAGTTTGACCAGTAGATCATCAATCTGAGTTTCAAGATTAGTTTGTTCGTGTTTTAATGATGAAATCTCTTTCTTAAGGCAGTTAATCTTTTCTTTATAAGTATTTTCAACCTTTTTGAACTCAGATTTCATCTGATGAAACTCTTCATTTTGATCTATAAGGTTTTGGTTATGCTTTCTATAACCCAAAACTTTATCAATACAGGCTTGAGAGCAAAGATGTTTAAGTACCTGAGGTGGTATCTCTGTAGTGTCTGCCATAAGAGGTTGATTGTTGACATGCAGCTCTTCATACTGGAAGCTCCAATCGAAGTTAGAAGTTCCAACAGTTGCACAGGCTGCAGTTTGAACTGGAGGAGTAGCTTGTTATTGTTGTCTGGGTTGGGCTTGGTGAGCTTGTCTTGACTAAGGAGTAGTTGGATTTGCTCTTGGTTCCTTGCATTCTCTAGCAAAGTGACCTAGTAGGTTACAGTTGTAACATCTTAGTTTGCTTTTATCTAAGCCAACTCTGGTGTTGGAGTTGTTGCTTGGAATGGGTCTTCCGGTTCTAGAGTAGAACCTTTTAGCTCTTATAGAGAGCATGGCATATGAGTGCTGTATGTCCATTTCTTCTAAGTCATCTGGATGAAAGCATTCCAGATCCTCCTTGATAAATGACATGTTGCTTGAGTTTTCAGAAACAAAAGCAGCAGAGGTTGATGTTTGAGGAGGAGCTTCTAGGAGAAATGGTGAGGTGTTTGTTTGAGAGGTAGGAGTTTGTGGATGGGTGAAAATGGGAGGATAATAGTTGCTTGAACTAGGAACTGAGTGGTCGGAGTGAAGCGCAAATGAGATGCTAGAGGAAGAAGATGCTGATTGATGATTGGAGCTCCTTTACTTGGCTTGAATCATTTCTAATTCATAAATTTTCAGCATGCCAAAGAGCTCTGTCATCTGGAGAGTTTTAAAATTCTCCGTTCTTCTTATAGACACTGTGTATAGTGTCCAGCAGCTTGTGAGAGATCTGATAAACTTTTTGAGAATATCTTCATTCTCCAACTTCACTTTTGAGCACTGCAGCTCACCTACAAGATAAGTATATCTGTTATATAAAACAGTTAGAGACTCACCTTCCTTCCAGACAAAGTTTTCGTGTTGCTGCTTCAGGATGTCTCTTCTGTTTTCTTTGACTTCCTCTGAGCCAACAAACATCTTCTCAAGAGCCTCCCAGAGCTCCTTAGCAGTTTTGTAGCTTCTGAAGTTATGAAAAACTTCATTTGGAAGGCACATTTGGATAGCTCCTAGTGCCTTGAAGTCCACCTCCATCTTTTTTATGTCCTCTTCTGAGTACTTGGAGGGCTCCTTTGGAACTAGTGGTCCTCCAGAGTCAGCAGAGGCCACCATGGGAGTGTAGGGTCCATCCCTGATGGATTTCCACATTCCGTACTCCTGATAACAGAAAAAGCTTTCCATGCGATTCTTCCACATGTCATAGTCTTCCCCAGATACCAATCTTGGTGGTCGGTTGATGCTGCCGATGTCTTCAAATCCATTGCACTGTGCCATTTTTTTTGGTGACTTGATGAAAGAGAGAGTTTAGAATAGAACCAGAAGTGATTAAACAAATGTGAGTTTGTTTAATCTGAGCCAAAGCTCTGATACCACTTGTAGGATCGTGAAAGTACACGATGGTTCTATTCTTAGTTGAAATTGGAGGAAACAATAACAACTACACAAGTATAATCGAGTAAACAGAAAGAATACTTTTAAGAACACTGTTGTATTAAGCTTTTGCAAATAAACGATTACTAATGAAACTCAATCAAAAAGCACACATACAATGAAGTGTTTACATGGTATTTATACTCACTTAGAATCAAGACAGACCCTTGATTTTAAGGATCAGATCTAACACAGACCGTTGATCTGTTGTATATAGCTAACTATTACACGTTTAGTTAAAAACTAGTTAACTTTATTGAAGCGTCTTCTTTGTGCATTATTACTTGCATGCTTGGAGAAGAGCATTGTTGTCCGTCATTGGTTGTGCCATTGAGGTTCCTTCTGCTTTGAGTGTGTCAGTAGATTTTGTAGAAAGTTGTCAGTGACGCTTGGCATGGATAGTCAGCTGTAACGATTTGTCTTCAAGGCACACGGCTGTCAGCAGCAAAGATGAGGATCAACAGCAAGATGTGACCATCCAAAGCTGCTGATGATTTGCCTGTCAGCAGCATCAATTGTTGATGCTGCTGAGAAGCCTATCCGCAGCAACTTTGGTCTTCAGCAGATAAGGCTATCCGCAGCAGATTTGTTCTTCAGTAGGAGAACAAGTATCCGCAGTAGATAAGGTTGTCTGCAGCAGTTTGTTGGTCAGCAGCAAACTCTGAGATCATCAACATTTGTACTTAGAGAATTTTGTATCCATCAGTCTTTGTTTCTACTGTTTGATTCTTGCTACACTTTCCGTCGTGGCTCCGGTTGCCACACTTCACACATTTGTCGTATCTTTTGACTCTTATTTTAGTGGCTCTTTTTGACAAGCCGCATAATGGTGGCAGTTGTTCTTGCTTGCACCACCGTTTTCTTACATCACTTGTTTCTTTGAAAACCTTCTCTCGGAATTCGGGTGGTAATTCAGGCTTTGCGAAATGAATACAAGAAAGCAAATTGAAATCAAAAGAATGCATGTCCAGTTCTTTAAGGTCTAGCCGGTAAAAGACCCACTTCTCTCTTTCTTTTTCTTTTCTCATTTTTCTATTTTTTTTTCTTTTCTTTTCATTTCATCAAGACTAATTTCTCAATAATTCTTTTTCCTCAATTTACTTTGAAATAATTTTTTCATATCCTCCTTGTAGATCGTTCGGTTGTTCCCTCCTAATACATCCACTTTCTTCTTGTATATTCCAATTCTTTTGAGTGAAACAGATTCTTTCCAAATTGCCTCAACTGTTGTAAACTTGAAATAACGACATAAGATAGTCTAATATTTTTCCATTTTGAAGACAGTTAGCCAATAACCGGTATTTATGAAAAGCTGGTTTGGTGATAATTATGGGTAGTAGAAAGGAAATGGCTAAGGCTTAGAGGGCTATCTAGGCGGATAATATTTTTTGGATTTTTGGGGTTTAAGGATTATATATATGAGGGTAATAAAGTCCTAGGTGTCTCAATCATTTTCATACTTTTACTTGTTCATGATCTTGATATGTATAAGTCACACAAGTTCTAATTATGCATAAAATCCGATCGAATAGACACTCGATATACCAAATGAAAGAGCATGTGAAAAATAATGAAAATAATGCTCGTGTAAAAGGCTCCGATAATTCTCATATGAAAACGGATGGGATAGGGTTTAGTGATTTGTTATGCATAATATCCATTTGTTTCTACTTGCCACGTATTCATTTTATTTAATTAAGTGCGAACAAAGAGGTTTAGATTTTAGGGTTTACAATTTTTGAAAATTTTTTGGGTTTTATGAAAGGTAGGTTTTTAGTCAAATGGGTAGAAAAACACAAGTTTAGTTTTACTACTTTGAGTTTACAAGTTTGTCCTAAATCTCTGATTCCCCACCCCACACTTAAAACTGTGTATTGCCCTCAATGTATAAATGCATGTAATGGAATGCTATACAGAAATTCAAATGGATGAAGTTTTAAGGGAAAAGAAACTGATACTCCCCCGGTCAATTCGGTGTATAACCTAAGGCCAAAACTTATTGCTGTTGTCAACATTGTGCTTCAAAGACTTCATCGAATATCTCAGAAATTTGATGTGGTTTCCGACTCCTCAGGTTGTAGAGGTGGAGTGTAACTCCTCAAAGAAGTAGAGAAACTATCTGGTGATGCTATGCTATTTGACACATAAAGAAAAACATAAAAACTGAAACGGAAATAACAGGTAATAGTTAAGCTACTAAAGTCCTAGTATCGAGAAGGTATACCTGGAGGCTGAAGTATGAGAAACTTAAACTTGGAAAAACCAAACCTGAGGTCCACGTGTTCTGCCGTACGCACTGATGTGTGTAAACTATATATATATATATATATATATATTTGTAAGTATTTTTTCACACAATTTGAGTTTTAAAAAGGGTTTTAACCAAAGACTAATCACACACACACCGGACAGTGTACCCGCCGGATAGCAATATAGTAAAGGTAAGAACCGGATATCAATCCGTGGACACGGTGGAATGCAATAATAGACCGGAACTAAGATTCAATCAAGTGATGTTAAAAAGATATTTTGAAGAGTTTGTTTTACTTAACTAGCATGCAAATATATAAACTAAGCTAAGATCACAAGTCAAACAATTTAGGAGAAAATATCACTTCGGTGTCGAATCCATCTAGAATACATTTAATACACTCATAGGAGCATGGCAAATACACGAAACAGAAATTGACTAAATTCTCGTCAAAGATATCAAATCAAATGACCATTCGGAAAGCTAGCATGAATTATACAAACCAACCACCTAAAGTCATACAATGAAGCTCACGTGTTTAACAATCACGTCAATGTTTATAAAGATTGAACTAGCTTCCGATTAAGGTACACTAATCCAACAACTAGTTGGAAAGATAATATGAACAACACACTACCCACCTCAAGTTGATTAAATTAGACAACAATATGCAGTTCTTCAACATACAATGTTCATACAAAGGTTATATAAATTAGGAGAATGTGTCAACAATTCCTAGATAAACATAAAACTAAGCATGAAACATCATAACAAACACTTTGTCTTTTCAAACATAAGCATAAGGATACACATACAAATATAATGATTCATAAACAAGACTTCATTCACCATTCCTAGTCAAATGCCATAAGTTAGTATAAATACATACACCATTCCATAAATATAAGCATAAACCACAAGTTTTTCAACATAATATGGCATACACAAATACAAGTCTTGTAAACAACTCAAAATACTTGAATATATAATTTCATCAAAGAATAATCATACGGTTGTCATAAAATTAACACAATAATTGCCAATAATCCATGAATTTTGTCAATGCATCTAAACTTCATCTAAACCAAAGTGAACAAGAGTTTTAGCTCATCATGAGCACAAAAATTACAAATAAGCAGGGAAAAATAGTGAGAAACATGATATGAAAACAAGAATCAAACCACTCCTCCAAGCCTAGATGTTGTTGTTGATGTATGGTGATCCTCTTGATGTTGTATCCTCTCCAAGAAGCTTGAAATGTGGCCGGAACAAGGATAATACGAGCTGGAACAGTGGGTTTTTCTCTCTAGTTGCTCTCCTCCTGAATGAGAGTTTAAGTTATGTTTAAATAGAAAAGGGGAGGCATGACCGTGCTAGGAGAGAAGGCACGACCGTGCCTGGTACAAAGGCGCGGTCGTGTCTAGGTCTTAACACGATCGTGTGACAGAGGGTTGACCGATCCGGAGCTTCCATTGGGTCCCGCTGATCGAGGAAGTACGGCTGTTCAGACTCACGAGGTGACACGCGACCGTGGGGAGTCAAGGCACGGTTGTGCCTTGAGATTTGGCTTGGCGCGGTCGTGCAAGATGTGGGCGCGACCGTGCCTAGGGTTTGCAAGCTTGGCACGGTCGTGCCAAGTAGGGGGCACGACCGTGCCTCCATCACAGAAACCCTAAAACTTCACTTTTTATCCTGGAATCCTCTTGTTTGTTCACCAAGCTTCACAAAAACCTACAAAACAGGAAATGAAGCCAATAAGTGTCTAAACGTTGAATATAACCAAGAATTGATCGTTAAATGAGCGAAGTTTTGTGCCAAATAGATGTGTAAATCTTAACACATCAAACAACCCCACACTTGAACATTGGTTGTCCTCAAGCAAGAAATCAAAATGAAACAAAACTTCCAATGACACTATGGATCAAATCGGAAAACCGTAAACATTAATAAACTTATAAAGGTTTGAAAAGATTTTCAAGAAATGCAAAATTAACTAAATGAAACCCAAGGAGCCCAATGAAGTGACAACCTAATGAGCAAATGAATATGCCTAGTAAATCATTAGCATGCAACTTTATGCTTCTCACAATGTTCACACACACTCGGGAATATATATGATCATACAAGTAATGGAGTATGTATAGAACACTCAAATGCCAAGACAATGAATCATGCATAAATCATAAGCTTGCTAAAAGATCAAATCTCTACCAACTAACATGAAACAAAGCACAAATCAAGAGGACTTTAAACGGGTTGTAACTTGGCAATGGCTAAGGGTAAAGAAGTGAAATTTAAAAGTGGCTAAATGGCTAAAAACCCGGCGGCTATGCTAACTCAAAAACTAAAACAACTTCTAATAAGAAAAATAAACTAGCTAATACTTCCATATAGATAAGAGCTAACAACCAAATTCTTTCCATCTTTGCTCACAAAATTGCTCTAATCGGCTATAATTCACCTAATTTTGGTGATTTTTTTTAAACTTGAAAGAAACTAAGTCAATATGCATCTTTCCTTAGCTAAAAACTTCATAAGAATTTGAAGATTACAACAAAATAAAAGCTATAAAATTAACATTAGCCAACTGGATTTCTAACACGAGTGAAAAACAGAATAAATAAATAATAAGGCTAATGAAGGTTTAATGGCGGTGTAATGTGGGTAATAAAAGAAAAACATGGGATAAGCTCAACGTGGCTAACTAGTGGATGTGTTCGGATGAAGGGAAAAATAAAAATAAAAGGCTAACAAAGTGGTTTATCCTAATGCCTCAATCATTTTTATGCAATATTTATGTTCATGATTTCGAAATGTATACTAAAAGCAAGTTCTAACAAGCATGAAACATCCGGCACACTCAAATCCGCAAAAACGAGAGCAAACAATGTCTAAAGTTATCAAGGCTCAAAAATAAACTCACGGAAACGGAAAGGAATGAGTGTAAGCAAAAGGTTACATGCAATTCATTCGTTTAGCCTACTAAAACTCATGGTTATCACAAAAAATTGGGTTTGACTCGATGGAATTTCTATCTCAATTGATTTCGAAAAATCAAACCTCTATTATTTACTAAAAATTGTGAATGCTAAACGGCTAACTTTTATTATATTTTTGTGTTTTTTAATTTTATAAAACTAATTTAGTGCCAATAGAAATTATGTAAGAAGATTTTGCCAAAAAATGAAGTGATAAAATGCTCAAAAGGACAAACATCGCGTGAATAAATTCCCACCCTACACTTAGAATTGTACATTGCCCTCAATGTACAACAAAAAATAATGCAAAGCAGAGAATAAACACCCAACCCCACACTTTAGAAACATACATTGCCCTCAATGTATACAAAAAATGTTATGCGAAATGGAATGCAAAGCAATGAAGTGTGAAGGGAGAACTGAAACTTCCCTCATGTCGATCATGGCACACGCAAAAAGCCTACCCACAAAAATGACGTTCCACGTAGTTCCATGATTCCAAGATCTAATCAAGACTAACAACATCAAACACAGATCAGTAACATCAAGCCAAAATATAAACAGAAATGTAAAGACAAATATATATAATAGTACACGGAAACAAAAGTACAAGGAAACAACAACAAACGTCGAAGCGTGTAATAAGAGTTCGTACAGTACAACAAAAGTACAAATCAACAAAAAGTGATACCAAAACAGTGGAGGGCACTACTCCTCCATCTCAAAAGCCTCGAGAGCAAGGCTGGCACCCTCGCCCCCCTCGGCTCCACCTCCTCCGGGTGGTGATGGTGGTGGTGACTGATGCTGCGGTGGAGATGGTGGTGGTGACTGATGATGCGGTGGAGATGGTGGTGGTGACTGATGATGCGGTGGAGATGGTGGTGGCTGATCGGGCTGCTTCTCCGGCTGTATAAAGAATGGGAGGGGAACCACGTATGGTGCCCCGCCAGCAGCAGCAGCAGCGACGCACTGGACCTCATGCTGCCAGGACATGCAGCTCATGAATAAATCATGTGTGATGGTAACCGTAGGTGGTGGTGGAGGTGGAGGAGGCAGAGCGGCAATCGGACCCTAAACATGGTGCTCGTGATCATGCCTGTGCTGCTCGTGCACCTGCTGAACCGCATGCGCCTGATGGGCGGCGGCTATCGCCTCGGCCTTGGCCTGGACAACATCTGGATCGGGGCCCGGACGGTTTGGATCCCATATCCGTCCCTATCTGTCAACCAATCTAATACCTCCTGCGCCACGACGAGCTACGTGCATGTTTCTCAGCGTCTGCACGGTCATCACGATGGTATCTGCCACAGGGGTCAGGTCCCCTATCAAATCATCGGTCAACAACTGAAAGTGCCTCGCCAGCTTGGTCACAAAGTGACCTCCACAGATAGCGATGGTAACATCGTGTCCTGAACTGTTCACCAAGTACCCCGCAATAGAATGTGCAAGATTGCAGGTGCGCGGGCGTACAAGGCAAAACAGATAAAATAGATCCCTCAGGTTCACTACCGTCTCTCCCTGTCCTCGACCAGAAATAGAATACACGATACAACAATGAAGAACACGGTGCAGAGGATCCCGAAGGCTTAGTCAGACTCGGATCATAAATCCCAAAACCAAACTCGTGCCAGAACTGGTCCTTGTCCTCCTCTGTTGGAAACTCGGTGATACCCTCGGTGAATATCTCTGTCTGAAGCTCCTGCCTCGTATACAGACCCAATAGTCTCCCGAACCGGGCAACGGACATCACTCGCCACTCCCCGCCTAGCCTAAACCTAATCGTCTTGGGCTGCTCTAGGTCTGCACAAGGATAATCGAACTCACACGTGGAGAAAAACTCCATCACAAGCTCTACGTACTGGATAGCGTGGAAACTGAACAAACGGCGCAAGGGGATGGTGACAAGATCGTTCCATCGGTCCCGCTGACTGATGGCGTCGATAGCAGCTGGCTCAAGGCGTCGTGCAGCGAAAATCCGGCCCCGACGGCACAAAACATCAAGGCGAGCCTCGTACTCATGCTCGTTGAGATCAAACTCCAAGTATGGGTGATCCCGGTTGCTTGCCATCTGCAAGACAACAAAAATGAAATCAGAATAGTTATGAAGATGCTAGATGGAATTATGAAGTTTCTGACCTAATTATGAAGGGGGCACGGTCGCGCCTGGAAAGGGGCACGACCGCGCCAAGGCCAAAATCCAAGCCCACGGTCACGTGTGGCCAACCACGAGCAGTCCCAACCCGGAAACACAGTCGCGCCAGGTCAGCGCACAACCGCGTCGAGGTCAAAAATGAAGACCACGGCCGCGCTAGGGAGACACACGGCAGCGCTTAGAACAAACCCAAGTTGGCACGACCGCGCTAGTAGGAGACACGGTCGCGCTCAACAAAAAACTACTTCCTGTAAACTACAAAAGCCGAGCACGACCGCGCCTGGTCATGAGCGTGATCGTGCTCAACCCATTTTAGGGTTTTCAAAGGCAAAATTGAACCATTTTTCGTACGTTTATGAAGGGGCTTTTGCAACCATGACATTCTAGGACGTTTCCAACATCATTTTTCAACTATTTACACCAACGAAACTATGTTAACTGATCAAACAAGTAAAAACCTAATTTTAACAAGAATTAACAGTCCTATACGCAAAACGAACGAGATTAGTTCATGGGACATACCTGGATTGTATGGAAGGAGAAAACGGCAAAGGAAGGTGTCAGGGAGAATCGTGTGGGGAGGGTCGGACTATTTACGAGTTGTTTGGGGGGAGTGGCTGAGCATTCTGAGATTTAAAATCGATTTATACAGGCCCCCAAACAAGGAGGCACGACCGCGCTTAGTGCTAAGGCACGACCGCGTCAAGGGTAAAAGGCACGACCGCGCCAAGGGTAAAAGGCATGACCGCGCCACAGGGGGAGGCACGATCGTGTCCCATAGAAGGCACAGACCCTATTTTTTTATGCAGATTATACAAAATCCGACTGCGATTCTTCCAAACTAAAATTTCTAAAAATTTTGAAAACATACCTGAGACATCCTAATCATCAACCCAAGTCCGCTTGATCCAAAACACGTTCCGATCACCAAAACTCAAAAATAAATGGTAAAATCCTAAAACAAATAAAAATAAAAATAGGAAAATAAACATAGAAACAAAATCTAAGAATCGTTACCATAGATGATACCAAAACAGGCTAAGTTTATTAACGAGTCGTTAGCTAGACTCAAGTCCCCGAATTCATTTATCCTTGGGGTGGAGGTCAACTACCTCCAATGCCGGGTCAACTGGTCCGTCGATGTATGGCTTAAGACGATGACCGTTAACCTTGAAGATCCTCCCATCTTCGTGCTCAATCTCGACGGTCCCATAAGGAAACACCTCCTTAATCGTGTAGGGACCCGTCCATCGGGACTTCAACTTCCCAGGAAACAATCGCAACCTAGAGTTGTAAAGCAACACACGACCACCCACTCGGAATTCCTTCTTGTCCTTCAAGCGTCGGTCATGTAAACTCTTAGTGTGCTCCTTGTAGATCGTGGAGTTTTCATAGGCTTGATTCCTCAACTCATCAAGCTCATGAATCTGAGTGAACCGGTTCTCACCCGCGCTCACCAAGTCAAGATTAACCGCCTTCAACGCCCAATAAGCCTTATGCTCCAACTCCACCGGAAGATGGCACGCCTTTCCATAGATCAACCTAAATGGTGTGGTACCAATAGGCGTCTTATACGCAGTCCAGAAGGCCCAAAGTGCATCATCTAACCTATCCGACCAATCCTTTCGGTTCTTACCAACCGTCTTCTCAAGAATCCGCTTTATGCACCTGTTCGTGACCTCTACCTGTCCACTGGTCTATGGATGGTTGGCTGTGGAGAATCTATGGTTCACACCATATCGTGATAGAGCCTTCTCCAACTGGGAGTTGTAGAAGTGGGTCCCACGGTCACTAATAAGAGCTTTGGGGGCACCAAAGCGAGAAAACAGATTTTTCAGAAATCAAACAACCACCCTAGCATCATTAGTAGGCAAGGCTTGAGCCTCGGCCCACTTAGAAACGTAGTTAACAGCCACTAGGATATATCGGTTGCCACGAGAAGTTGGGAAAGGTCCCATAAAGTCAATACCCCACACATCAAAAATCACAAATCTGGATGTTGTTATGGGGCATCTCATTCCTTGATGAAATGTTGCTCGCCTTCTAGCAAGCATCACAAGCTCGGATCATCTCATGAGCATCCCGGAAGATGGTCGGCCAGAAGAAACCGGCGTCAAAGACCTTCTTCGCGGTCAAGGTAGCTCCATGATGTCCACCTATCGGGCCCTCGTGGCAGTGTCTAAGCACTTGACGTGCCTCATCTCCAAACACACACCTGCGTACGATCTGATCAGCCCCGACTCGAAACAAATAAGGATCCTCCCAAAGATAGTGCTTAACATCCACAAAGAACTTTCGCTTCTGCCGATGCGTTAAGCCCTTAATCACAATCCCACTAGCAAGAAAGTTTGCAAAATCAGCAAACCATGGACACTCCTCATCCTGTGTCTGTATGTGCATGAGAAACTCATGGGGAAAATTGTCATTTATGGATGACCCCACAAGTTCAGATGAATCTGAGCACTCAAGACGGGATAAGTGGTCCGCTGCGACATTCTCCGCGCCCTTCTTATCGCGGATCTCAATGTCGAACTCCTGAAGCAGTAAAACCCACCGGATTAGCCTTGGTTTGGCATCCTGTTTGCTGAACATGTGCCGAAGAGCTGCATGGTCAGTGAATACAATGGTCTTTGATAGGATGAGATAAGATCAGAATTTATCGAAAGCGAAGACAACGGCTAGGAGCTCTTTCTCCGTCGTGGTGTAGTGCTCCTGTGCGTCATTGAGCGTCTTGCTCACATAATAAATCGGGTGAAACTGCTTCTCTCTCCTCTGTCCTAAGACCGCCCCAACAGCGAAGTCACTCGCATCACACATGATCTCAAATGGCAGCTTCTAATCAGGAGCCACCATGATAGGGGCATTCACCAACTTCTCCTTCAACAAATTGAATGCACTGAGGCACTCGTCGGAGAACATGAACTGGGCTTCCTTCTCAAGAAGCTGGGTCATCGGTCGGGCAATCTTAGAAAAATATTTAATAAAGCGTCTGTAAAAGCCCGAGTGACCAAGGAAGCTCCGAATAGATTTCACAGAAGTGGGCGGGGGCAGCTTAGATATGGTATCAATCTTAGCTCTATCAACCTCAATCCCCGCGCGTGAAACCTTGTGCCCAAGCACAATGCCCTCCTTCACCATGAAGTGGCATTTCTCCCAGTTCAACACTAGATTGGCCTCCTCGCACCTGGCCAACATCCTCTCCAGAATCCCGAGGCAATGATCAAAGGAACTCCCAAACACAGAAAAGTCATCCATGAAAACCTCCATGGAGTCCTCAATCATATCATGGAAAATGGCCAGCATGCAACGCTGGAAAGTGGCCGGAGCATTACACAATCCAAAGGGCATCCGCCGATAAGCAAATGTGCCATAGGGACATGTGAATGTCGTCTTCTCCTGGTCCTCAGGAGCAATCGGGATCTGGAAGTAGCCAGAGAAGCCCTCCAGGAAACAATAGAACATCTTCCCCGCTAATCTCTCCAACATCTGATCAATGAACGGGATGGGAAAATGGTCTTTCCGAGTAGCATCATTGAGTTTGCGGTAATCGATGCAAACTCTCCAACCTGTGACTGTACGATTAGGAATCAGCTCATTCCTCTCGTTGGTGATAACAGTCATGCCTCCCTTCTTAGGGACAACCTGAACCGGGCTAACCCAAGGTGAATCGGAGATGGGATAAATCAAACCAGCATCAAATAACTTAATCACCTCCTTCTTCACCACCTCCTGCATGTTCGGGTTCAACCTCCTCTGGTGCTGCACGGCGGGCTTGTAGTCATCCTCCATAAGGATCTTATGGGTACAAAAAGAGGGATTAATTCCCTTAATGTCCATAATCCTCCATGCAATAGCCTCCTTGTGCTGCTTCAGCACCTCCAATAGCCTCTCCTTCTCATCACTCGTCAAATCAGAGGCGATAATGACAGGTAATCAAGACTCACCATCTAAAAAGCATACTCCAAATGGCTCGGGAGCTCCTTAAGCTCAACATGTGGTGGGTCCTCAATAAAAGGCCACTCAATCGGCTCAGACTCTCTATCAACCATCGCAAAAACGTTGAACACTGGGGAAACTCATAGCTCTCCTGGCTATGCAACTGCTCATCAAACTGATCCTCACTAACCGGATCAAATGTCTCCCCCTCCTACAATCTGGGTGTCCAGGGACTCCTCCTCAGCTGTGCCCTGGAGATGATCACTCACACAAGAATAAATAGTCTCAACAAAGTAAAGTGAATCATCCTGATTCTGGGTGTGCTGCATGGATCTCCCAACATCAAAGGTCACCTCCTCTTCATCCACACTCAATGTAAGCCTCCCCGAATACACATCAATCAGGGCCTTGGCGGTGGCCAAGAACAGTCGACCTAGGATAATAGGGACATTCTTGTCCTCATCCCTGTCCAGAATCACAAAGTCTACAGGAAACACAAAACGATCAACCTTAACCAACATATTCTCCACTATCCCTCGCGGATACTTGACCGAACGATCGGCCAGCTGGATACTCATGCGTGTTGGTGTAGGTTCTCCCAACTCAAGCTTTGCAAAGATCGCATATGGCATGAGGTTAATGCTAGCACCAAGGTCAGTTAAGGCATTGCTAACCGACAAGCTACCTATCAAACAGGGGATGGTGAAACTCCCCGGATCTCGTCTCTTCTCCGGTAGCTTGTTCTGAATCACCGCCGAACACTCCTCATTCAGCGTCACCTGAGATAACTCCTCCAATTTCCTCTTATTCGTGAGGATATCCTTCAAGAATCTCGCATACTTAGGCATCTGAGCTAGAGCCTCCACAAATGGCAAGTTGATATGCAACTACTTAAACAACCCTAAAAACTTACCATACTGCTCCTCCATCTTCTGCTTCTTCAATCGGCCTGGGTATGGAACGGCGGGAGTGTAATCCTTCACAGGGTCGTGAGGGCGTGATGTGCTCACCGGTTTACCCCTCAGTGGTGTCTCATCAGGAATCTCAATCGCAACCTCCTCCTCAGATGACTAAAGCACAGGAACCTGTGGATCCGGTCCTGTGCCTCTACCGCTCCTCAAAGTGATGGCCTTCACATGAGCCTTGGGATTGGGCTCAGTGTTGCTAGGCAGGCCACCTGGCGGTCTCTTAGAAAGAAGCTTCGCGATCTGCCCGACCTGGTTCTCTATGGTTTGGATCGAAGTTTTCTGATTCCTCAACTCAGTCTCATGCGTGTGAAAACGCTCCTCCATGTAACGGTTCTGCTTCTCTGCCAAATGATTCTGACTCTCCGAGTTGGCAAGTAGCCGTGCAACCATGTCCTCCAAACTAGATTTACCCTTAGGTGTGGGTGGTGGACCGCTTCTAGAACCTTGGCCTTGAAACTGGCATGCTGAGGTCGAAACTGGGAACTCTGTCCCTGAGACTGGTGTGACTGATGCTGGAATGGGGGCGCTGAGTGAATCCGGGTGGTTGCTGGCTATTGTTGCCAGACTTCCAACTGAAATTCGGGTGATTCCTCCACCCCGGATTATATGTGTTGCTGTAGGGATTATTCTGGGGACGATTCTGGTTGACATGAAATCAACCTGCTCGTGGCCCCCTGATCCTCAACCTGACAAGCACTCGTGGGATGCGCCCCACCACAAAACTCACACAAGGAATGGGCCTTGTGGTCGTGCATCTGATCAATCTTGGTGGAAAGTGCTTCCACCTGGGCAGCTAAAGAGGCAATTTCGTCCACTTGATGGACACCCTGCCTCTGAGTTCTCGCTCGAGAAGTATGCTGAGTGTAGCTCTTCGATGCCACCTTCTCTAGCAAGTCATACTCCTCCTGGGGTGTCTTCGTTCCAATGTCTCCACCCGCGTATGCGTCGATCAGCTGCTTCCCTGTCATCTCTAGACCATTGTAGAAGGTCTCACACTGCTGCCACTTCAACAATCCAAGGTGGGGAACCCTCCTCATCAGTTCCTTGAATCTCTCCCACGCTCGAAAGAAAGAATCCTAGCCCTCAAGTTTGATGTTTTCTCCAGAGGGAAGTACTTTTCTAAGAATTTAGCAGCCATCTGGTCCCAAGTACTAATGGACCTAGGGGGAAGTGACAGTAACCAAGCCTTGTCTTGATCCCGTAAGGAAAATGGGAACAACTGGAGCCGAATAGCATCGTCGGTAGCGTCACGAATTTTGAAAGTGGTGCAAATCTCTAAGAAACCGGCCAAATGACTATTAGGATCCTCGTGATCCTTGCCATCGAACTGACACATGTTCTGCACCATCTGTATAATGCTGGATTTGATCTCGAACTGATGTGCTCCAACCGTTGGCCTATTGATGCTCGACTCCAAACCCTCAAGTGTCGGTTTGCCAAAATCCGAAAGCGTACGACCCGCATCCTCGCCCGCCATCTCCTCTACCTCGTCAACAACAACCTCGTCAAACTCGAGTAACCAGGCCACAAATCGGGAATGGGCTCCAAATCTCCGATGAAGATCACGCTCCGGCTCGGAAGACGGCTCAGGAACCTTCTCGACGGGAGTAGAGAACATACACGATCTGCATGACACGTTAGATTTAAATATGTGAACCTAGGACAAAGAAAACACAAGTTAGACAAAAACAAAAATAAAATAGTTAAAAAAAATAAAAATGAAAAATAAAATGGAATAAAACGGTAATAATTTAACGGGGTTAGTCAATTGGATGAAAATGGATAGATTTTGAAAGGTCAGGGATGAAAAAGGCTAAAAAAACCTTTTGGATGAAAATGGCTAAAATGACCAAACCACAGGGACAATGTATATATATACAAATGAAGCTAAAAATAACAAGTAAAATGCAAAATATCTATATACAAAAATAGCAAAATAACAACCAAGAAAACACGATATGCACAAAAAATACATATACTAAATGCCTAAAAATTAATTCCAATCGTTCTCGCAAAACCGTGTCCCCGGCAACGGCGCCAAAAACTTGATGTGTGTAAACTATATATATATATATATATATATATATATATATATATATATATATATAGTAAGTATTTTTTCACACAATTTGAGTTTTAAAAAGGGTTTTAACCAAAGATTAATCACACACACACCGGACAGTGTACCCGCCGGATAGCAATATAGTAAAGGTAAGAACCGGATATCAATCCGTGGACACGGTGGAATGCAATAATAGACCGGAACTAAGATTCAATCAAGTGATGGTAAAAAGATATTTTGAAGAGTTTGTTTTACTTAACTAGCATGCAAATATATAAACTAAGCTAAGATCACAAGTCAAACAATTTAGGAGAAAATATCACTTCGGTGTCGAATCCATCTAGAATACATTTAATACACTCATAGGAGCATGGCAAATACACGAAACAGAAATTGACTAAATTCTCGTCAAAGATATCAAATCAAATGACCATTCGGAAAGCTAGCATGAATTATACAAACCAACCACCTAAAGTCATACAATGAAGCTCACGTGTTTAACAATCACGTCAATGTTTATAAAGATTGAACTAGCTTCCGATTAAGGTACACTAATCCAACAACTAGTTGGAAAGATAATATGAACAACACACTACCCACCTCAAGTTGATTAAATTAGACAACAATATGCATTTCTTCAACATACAATGTTCATACAAAGGTTATATAAATTAGGAGAATGTGTCAACAATTCCTAGATAAACATAAAACTAAGCATGAAACATCATAACAAACACTTTGTCTTTTCAAACATAAGCATAAGGATACACATACAAATATAATGATTTATAAACAAGACTTCATTCACCATTCCTAGTCAAATGCCATAAGTTAGTATAAATACATACACCATTCCATAAATATAAGCATAAACCACAAGTTTTTCAACATAATATGGCATACACAAATACAAGTCTTGTAAACAACTCAAAATACTTGAATATATAATTTCATCAAAGAATAATCATACGGTTGTCATAAAATTAACACAATAATTGCCAATAATCCATGAATTTTGTCAATGTATCTAAACTTCATCTAAACCAAAGTGAACAAGAGTTTAGCTCATCATGAGCACAAAAATTACAAATAAGCAGGGAAAAATAGTGAGAAACATGATATGAAAACAAGAATCAAACCACTCCTCCAAGCCTAGATGTTGTTGTTGATGTATGGTGATCCTCTTGATGTTGTATCCTCTCCAAGAAGCTTGAAATGTGGCCGAAACAAGGATAATACGAGCTGGAACAGTGGGTTTTTCTCTCTGGTTGCTCTCCTCCTGAATGAGAGTTTAAGTTATGTTTAAATAGAAAAGGGGAGGCATGACCGTGCTAGGAGAGAAGGCACGACCGTGCCTGGTACAAAGGCGCGGTCGTGTCTAGGTCTTAACACGATCGTGTGACAGAGGGTTGACCGATCCGGAGCTTCCATTGGGTCCCGCTGATCGAGGAAGTACGGCTGTTCAGACTCACGAGGTGACACGCGACCGTGGGGAGTCAAGGCACGGTTGTGCCTTGAGATTTGGCTTGGCGCGGTCGTGCAAGATGTGGGCGCGACCGTGCCTAGGGTTTGCAAGCTTGGCACGGTCGTGCCAAGTAGGGGGCACGACCGTGCCTCCATCACAGAAACCCTAAAACTTCACTTTTTATCCTGGAATCCTCTTGTTTGTTCACCAAGCTTCACAAAAACCTACAAAACAGGAAATGAAGCCAATAAGTGTCTAAACGTTGAATATAACCACGAATTGATCGTTAAATGAGCGAAGTTTTGTGCCAAATAGATGTGTAAATCTTAACACATCAAACAACCCCACACTTGAACATTGGTTGTCCTCAAGCAAGAAATCAAAATGAAACAAAACTTCCAATGACACTATGGATCAAATTGAAAAACCGTAAGCATTAATAAACTTATAAAGGTTTGAAAAGATTTTTAAGAAATGCAAAATTAACTAAATGAAACCCAAGGAGCCCAATGAAGTGACAACCAAATGAGCAAATGAATATGCCTAGTAAATCATTAGCATGCAACTTTATGCTTCTCACAATGTTCACACACACTCGGAAATATATATGATCATACAAGTAATGGAGTATGTATAGAACACTCAAATGCCAAGACAATGAATCATGCATAAATCATAAGCTTGCTAAAAGATCAAATCTCTACCAACTAACATGAAATTTAAAAGTGGCTAAATGGCTAAAAACCCGGCGGCTATGCTAACTCAAAAACTAAAACAACTTCTAATAAGAAAAATAAACTAGCTAATACTTCCGTATAGATAAGAGATAACAACCGAATTCTTTCCATCTTTGCTCACAAAATTGCTCTAATCGGCTATAATTTACCTAATTTTGGTGATTTTTTTTTAAACTTGAAAGAAACTAAGTCAATATGCATCTTTCCTTAGCTTAAAACTTCTTAAGAATTTGAAGATTAAAACAAAATAAAAGCTATAAAATTAACATTAGTCAACCGGATTTCTAACACGGGTGAAAAATAGAATAAATAAATAATAAGGCTAATGAAGGTTTAATGGCGGTGTAATGTGGGTAATAAAAGAAAAACATGGGATAAGCTCAACGTGGCTAACTAGTGGATGTGTTCGGATGAAGGGAAATATAAAAATAAAAGGCTAACAAAGTGGTTTATCCTAATGCCTCAATCATTTTTATGCAATATTTATGTTCATGATTTCGAAATGTATACTAAAAGCAAGTTCTAACAAGCATGAAACATCCGGCACTCTCAAATCCGCAAAAACGAGAACAAACAATGTCTAAAGCTATGAAGGCTCAAAAATAAACTCACGAAAACGGAAAGGAAAGGGTGTAAGCAAAGGGTTACATGCAATTCATTCGTTTAGCCCACTAAAACTCATGGTTATCACAAAAAATTGGGTTTGACTCGATGAAATTTCTATCTCAATTGCTTTCGAAAAATCAAACCTCTATTATTTACTAAAAATTGTGATGCTAAACGGTTAACTTTTATTTTATGTTTGTGTTTTATAATTTTATAAAACTAATTTAGTGCCAATAGAAATTATGAAAGAAGATTTTGCAAAAAAAATGAAGTAATAAAATGCTCAAAAGGACAAACATCGCGTGAATATATTCTCACCCTACACTTAGAATTGTACATTGCCCTCAATTTACAACAAAAAATAATGCAAAGCAGAGAATAAACACCCAACCCCACACTTTAGAAACATACATTGCCCTCAATGTATACAAAAACATGCTATGCGAAATGGAATGCAAAGCAATGAAGTGTGAAGGGAGAACTGAAACTTCCCTCATGTCGATCATGGCACACGCAAAAAGCCTAACCACAAAAATGACATTCCACGTAGTTCCACGATTCCAAGATCTAATCAAGACTAACAACATCAAACACAGATCAGTAACATCAAGCCAAAATATAAACTGAAATGTAAAGACAAATATATATAACAGTACACGGAAACAAAAGAACAAGGAAACAACAACAAACGCCGAAGCGTGCAATAAAAGTTCGTACAGTACAACAAAAGTACAACTCAACAAAAAGTGATACCAAAATAGTGGAGGGCACTACTTCTCCATCTCAAAATCCTCGAGAGCAAGGCCAGCACCCTCGCCCCCTCGGCTCCACCTCCTCCGGGTGGTGATGGTGGTGGTGACTGATGCTGCGGTGGAGATGGTAGTGGTGACTGATGATGCGGTGGAGATGGTGGTGGCTGATCGGGCTGCTGCTCCGGCTGTATAAAGAATGGGAGGGGAACCACGTATGGTGCCCTGCCAGCAGCAGCGGCGCACTGGACCTCATACTTCCAGGCCCAGTAACACATGAATAAATCAGTAGTTATCATCGGGTTGCCTCCCGGAAGCTCCACGTTTATTTAAGGGTCGTTGGCCAGACCCATACGTGTTTCATTAGTCTTTCTTCTGGTGAGGGCTATTGAATTCCCCCATGTCTCCCATTCCTTCATTCAAGTCTTTCAACTTTGGTAGTTTGTCCCAGTAGTTATCAATCCAGTTTGTGTTGTCAAGATCTTTTCCAAGTTTCGGTTTCTTTCCTTTGTTGAATTCTTTAGCTTTCTTCAGTTGGTAGTCCAAATTGGTATCGATGAACTGAGCAATTTCAAAGGGATCATTTGATAAGCATTCATTCCCTCCGATGTTGTAAGTTATTGATTGTTTTCTGACACGAAGTGTCAGGATTCCTTCGTTCATATCAATGACAGCTCTGGTAGTAGCTAAAAATGGGCGACCCAAAGTCAAAGGTACAGAGTAGTCGGGCCCCATTTCTAAAACCATGAAGCCGGCAGGGAAGACAAACTTGCCAACTTTTACTAGTAAGTTCTCAATGACTCTTACAAGTGACTTAACCGAACCATCCGCAAGTTCAATAGTCGCATTAACAGGTCGCGGATTTCCAATTTTGAGTCTTTGAAACATGTTATATGTCATTACATTCTCACTTGCTCCCAAATCAGCGAGTCCGAAAGTTATTGGTAGTGGTCCGATAGAACATGGTAAAGAAAACTTTCCGGGATCTGAAAGTTTCTTTGGAAGGCATCTTTCAATTAGAGCGACACATTGATTAGTCTTTTTAACTGCCTCTTCCATATTTCTTTTGTTAGTAAGGAAATCTTTCAAGAAACGTCCATACTTAGGCATTTGTTGTATGATATCCAGGAAAGGAAGATTAATATGAATCTGGCTTAAAAGCTCGATGAATTTTTCATATTGTTCGTTAGTCCTTTGCTTCACCAGTCTTCCTGGGTATGGTATGTGAGATTTGAATGTTCTCTTTGTCAGAATGTTTTGAGGAGTATCCACTAGAGCGGGTTGTGGAATCACTTTTGGTGATGATTCTTGAGCGGTTGATTCTGTGATAGGCGGACGAAGTGGTACTCCAGTGAATATTTCCCTCCTTGGTGTTTGAATTTCCTCTTCCTCCGGTAATGGAGGTTCTGGATAAACTTTTCTATTTCTGAGAGTGATAGCACTAACATTTGCTTTTAGATTTGGTTCAGTGTTGCTAGGAAGACATCCTGGTTGTCTTTCGGGTAGAAGTTTTGCAATCTGTCCTAGTTGCATCTCAATGGACTGAAGAGTTGCTTTCTGTGTCCTAAACTCAGCTTCGTGTAGACTAAACTTCTTCTCGTATTGTTTGTAATGGGAATCCGCTAGAAGGGCTTGACTTTCAGTTGTAGAAATCAACTTAGTTACTGCGTCCTCCAAACTTAATCCATTATTTGGCTTGTTAGTTCCTTGAAATTGTTGACGAGGCTGATAGTTTTAAGATTGTCTTTGTTGAAACTGTTGTTGTCCGAAGCCAGATTGTCCCCGGTTGTTGTTAACCTTCCAGCTAAAATTTCGGTGGTTTCTCCATCCTGGATTGTAAGTGTTGATGTAGGAGTTGTTCTGCGTCCGATTTGTTCCGATAAAGTCCACTTGCTCAACATTGGTAGTGATGCTTTTTACTTCTTCAGTCGCCTCAGTGATTGCTTTGCCCTTGCTAAGTTGATTGAGTCGAGTGGTGAGTCTACTTGAGTGGAAAGTGAAGTGACAGTATCGACGGATTGAACTCCTTACATGGCTCCCCTGTTACTCCTTGGATTGTACCATTAGTAGCCGTTCTTAGCTATTTCCTCAATTAGGTTGTAAGCTTCTTGTGGCCTTTTGTTTCCAAAAATACCACCTGCAGTAGCTTCGAGTGTCTGATGAGCTTGATTGTGCAACCCATTGTAAAATGATGAAACTTGTAACCAAACTTCTAGCCCATGGTGAGGGAATTTCCTCAGCATATTCTTAAAACGTTCCCATGTCTCATATAGTGATTCACCATCTTCTTGGGTGAAAGTGGTAATTTCATTTCTCAATTTAGCAGTTTTTGCTGGCGGGAAGTATTTCAACACGAATTTCTGCGCAAGATCATCCCATTTAATCTCAAAGTTGTTAGCATCAACCGTTGGCCTTGTGATGCTAGACCCCAAAGCCTTAAGTGACGGTCTTGCAAAGTCAAAAATAGTGCAGTTTTCTATGGCCATTTTTCTAGCATGGTTTTCTCGTATTCGGCGGTGAAAGAATCTTTTGGGCTCTACTAAAGGTTGATATAAACCAGTAGTGGAGCTATGCATCTTTCTTGAAATCACCATGTCCCCGAAAGCGGCGCCAAAAACTTTGATGTGCGTGTGTTATATATGAAAATATATAAATATATTTTTTGATGGTTTCACGAGATCAGGTTTTAAATTTATAAAATGATAAATACTCAAACTTAAAAACACACAATAGGCAAGTGTACCTATCGCAGCATAATATAGTTTAGGTAAGAACCAAGTATCGAACCAATGGACACGGTAGAGTTCCAATACTCAAATTTTGTTATCGTTTAGCCGGTTTAATTAATGAGTGGGTTTTATGTGCTTGTGAAGCAGAAAAGTAAATGACGGTAAAGTAAATAACAGAAAAGTAAAAACGTGTGTGATGTGTGTAACCGAAATGTAAATAACAGAATTGTAAATAGCAGGAAATTAAATATCTCAAAAATGATCAGGTCACGAAGAGTATTGCTTTGGGCTTCGAATCTGCTTGGTATATGATAATGTTAAGTTGACTAATCCGGTGATATGACTAATACAAATGTGTGACCCGGGTCCCCTCTAGAGTCTCGTCCTCATGACATTTGGTTTACGAATTATAATCTTTAATGATAAAATGGTAGGACTCCCAGCTAGGGACATAGTTACCCTCAACTCTTTGGTGTTATCTCCGAGTTGGTTTAGGACATCAAACTTAAGCGCTTAATTATTATTATTAAAAGGATGATTAGACTTTGTTCACCGGGAGTCGGTGTAACAATGGGACCATGTATAAAGACGTACCGTTCCCAACATGAGTTCACCAATTCTTGGTCTCATAACAGGTTCGTATAAAGACATACGAACTTATTAATATTAACCAAGCCTTGGCTTATCAAGATCCACTTGTATAAAGATGTACAAAAATCAAGAGATGTTTGATTAAAAAGGTTTTACGGTCTTACGCTTTAAAATCAAGAACACTTACAAGTGTAAAGACAAATTTATATAATAATAAAAAGCCCACGTGGAAGGTGGTTTTAAGAACGAATAGTTAAAAACATAAACATACCACTAGATTAATACGTTAAACATTAACATACACCAAAATTCATCTTCACCCTAGCAATACAAAGAGTTTAGCCACGAATGACCATACTAATTAGCATAACGCTGAGTTTCGTGAGGAGCCTCTTTACTCTTTACTCTAAACAACAGAAATGGACTCTCTTGAGCTCTAATAATGTTTATTGAGGTGTGTTGAATGAAGAACTCAAGCCTCCTATTTATAGGCCTCAAAATGACCAATGCACGACCGTGCATTGGATTGCACTAGCGAGCAAACACCTCGGGAATCAAACATGGTACACAGGACAATGTACTGGGCCTTGTGAAGCAAGGTTGGGTAATGCACGGCCGTGCATTGGGATGCACAGTCGTGCATCCCTCCCCTACTGCCTAGTTTTGTCTTTTAGCTGCTTGTTGACTCATTGTTGACCAATTTTGACTTCTTGGGGGTCAAAGCTCGGGAATGATCCTTCTAGAAGCTTGATTTCTTGGTGTTTTTTATAGGATTTATCTATGTTTATATCTTCAACACCGAATAACCTGCAATTACAAAATATAAACATTTTAAGTATCAATTGCAAGGTTATTGTTCAATTAGTACCATAATATGGGAATTATTATGCATGCAAAACATGTATAAATGATGGCATATCACTGCTTTAGTAGCTTTGTCTACTTCAAGCGGATCTTCTGGGTTTAACTCTTCGGGGGTTATTATATATGGTCAAGCATCTACAACTACTGTTCAAGGATCTCAAGCTCAAAATTTTATTCCATCTCAAATGCCGGCGAAACACATGGCATTATTTAGATTATTTGTACACAGTTATGAAGCTCTTGTAGCCTGGGAACTAAAAAGGAAAAGCTTCACTACTGAAGACATGCTACAGATCGACCCAGACGATTTGGAGAAGATGGATATTCAATGGAACATTGTAACGAACTTACTTTTGAGTTATTATTATAATATGTTTTCATATTATAAAGGTGTAAATAAATAAAATGAAAGTTGAAGGTTTGTTGCAAAAGTAGAGTTTTAGCTAGTTTGGGTGAAAGGGCCAGAACTGTAAGTTCAGGGGCTGTTTTGAAAATTCTAAAATTTTGGTGTAAAAGAGGGAGGGGCCTACTCAAAACACACCTTGTGTGTGTGTTCTGTGCTTTGCAAAGAGGAGAAGAGAAAGGGAGAAGCTGAGATCAAGAGGTTCAAGAATTGCATGAGAAATTGGAAGGTGTTGGTGTGCACATCATATTCCAAGCATCAAGTAAGCTTTTCCTCCATATTTTAATTCACCATTTTTTATGTTCTTGGTGTGTTTTAAGGGAAATCCGAGCTAGGGCTGAATTGGGTTGTTTGGTTGGTTAATAACTTAAACTAGAAAGACCCCCCGCGCGCGCGTTGCAGCGCGCCAAACCCGGGAAAAATCAACGTCCTCAAAAGTCTTTAAACTTTGAAACGCTACACCCAAATATTAATACTTGCGCGTTGCGACTGTTTACTTGAAGGCCTAGCCACAAAAGTCATGTCATTTAGTACACTTAGTTGGCAAGAAAAAGTCGCACAAAACTAAACCAACATAAGTAAAGTTTCTCCTAATATAAATCTTCAAACCAAAACAATAAAAGCACGTTCACAGCTTTTGATTACACATGTGAAAGAAACAGCAACCTTAGACATACTTAGTTACTTACGGTTGCTACTACATGACCAATTGTATCTACCAATTCAACCTGTTATATATTAAGTAATAAAAAAACCATAAATGTCATAACTCATAAGTCAATGGAAACCCATATCACAGAAACACAAATAACAATTAAAGAAAGCATACATCACATGGAGAGGATTTAAAGAAAATTAAGCAGGGATTAAAAGTTTTAATCATAAATTCTAAAGTTACTGATTTTCCCTAAATTATACATATTTTGAATGCATAATAATCCTCATATTATGGTACTAATTGAACAATAATCTTGTAATTGATACTTAAAACGTTAATATTTCATAATTGCAGGTTATTCGGTGTCCTGAGATAAACCAAATTAAAACCAATCAAAAACACCAAGAAATCAAGCTTCTAGAAGGATCATTCCCGAGATTTGACTCCCAAGAAGTCAACCAAGGTCAACAGCCAGTCAAACAAGCAGCTAAAAGACGAAACATGGAACAAGTAGGGGATGCACGGCCGAGCATCCTATTGCACGGCCGTGCAATGCCTTACTTGCTCCCCAAGAAGCCCAGTACACTGCCATTTGTACCCTTTTGATTCCCAAGGTGTTTGCATGCCCGTACAAACCAATGCATGGCCGTGCATTGCTTATTTTGAGGGCTATAAATAGATGGCTTGGGTTCTTCATTCTACACACCCCAATACACATTACCACAGCTCAATATAGTCTGTTTCTGTTGTTTAGAGTAGAGAGGCTCCTCCTCTTTGTCCGTAATAGGGGAGCCTACGAAACTCAGCGATACGCTAGTTAGTATGGCCATTCGTGGCTAAACTCTTTGTATTGCTAGGGTGAAGATGAAATTTGGTGTATGTTAATGTTTAACGTATTAATCTAGTGGTATGTTTATGTATTTAAATATTCGCTCTTAAAACCACCTTCTAGGTGGGCTTTTTATTATTATCTAAACTTGTCTTTACCCTTGTGAGTGTTCTTGATTTTAAAGCGTAAGACCGTAAAACCTTTTTAATCAAACTTCTCTTGAAACTTGTACGTCTTTATACAAGCAGATTTTGATAAGCCAATGCTTTGTTAATATTAATAAGGTCGTACGTATTTATACGAACTTGTTATGAGACCAAGAATTGGTGAACTCACGTTGGGAACGGTGTTTCTTTATACATCTCATTGTTTCACCACCTCTCGGTGAACAAAGTCTAATAACTCTTTTAATAATAATAATTAAGCATTTAAGTTTGATGTCTTAAACCAACTTGGAGATAGCATTCAAAGAGTTGAGGGTAACGATGTCTCTACCTAGGAATGTTACCATTTTATTATTAAATAACATAATTCATGGACCAAATGTTGTGAGAATGAGGCTCTCGCGGTGTACCGTTCACACATTTGTATTAGTCATACCACCGGATTAGTCAACTTAACATTATCATATACCAAGTGGATTCGAAGGCCAAAGCAATACCTACCGTGATTTGATCATCTTCGAGATATTTTCTTTCCTGCTATTTACTATTCTGCTATTTACATTTCTGTTACACCCTTCACGCAGATTTTTACTTTTTAGTTATTTACTTTACCATCATTTACTTTTCTGTCATTTACTTTTCTGCTGCACAAGTACACAAAACTCACTCACTAATGAAACCGACAAAACGATAATAAAAGTTGAGTATTGGAACTCGACCGTGTCCATTGGTTTGATACTTGGTTCTTACCTAAACTATATTACGCTGCAACAGGTACACTTGCCTGTTGTATGTGTTTTAAGTTTAAGTATTTATCATTTTATAAATTTAAAACCTGATCTCGTGAAAGTATCTCTAAATATATTATTAATTAATATAATCAATCACAACATCAAGTTTTTGACGCCGTTGGCTGGGACACGGTGATTTTAAGAAAAATCCGAGTTAACATATTAGCCTTTTTAACCTTAACATTTATTTTTATGGTTTGTTTTGATTGTTCTTTACAGCAACTTTCATGGATTACGACTACGAGAGTTGTTATGGAAGACACCAGGACGACTATAAGTAGCACTATTCATAGGTTGGGTGTGAGATCTGTGGGGAACCACACTACACTCAATATTGTTACCACTATCAAGGGTATTCCATAGATTTTCACCAACCCTACTGGCAACCATATGAGGAAACCACACTGTCACAAGAAATTCAATACTCAACTCTAGATTCTGACTCATGGACCCCAGGAAATCTGTTTCTTTATTTGGAAGAAATAAAGGTTTAGATCGTAAAGAGCTATCCAACTGAATAACAAGATGATCCCTTCAAAATCCAAGAATCAGAAGTTATATCTCCAACATCTCTAGTAGGGTTAAGTGACTCTGAGGAGCAAGAACCTTCCAACTTTATAAGCATAGATCAGTCGGAAGTGAGACCGGATGATTAAGAGGAGACGGTTAGTGCAACTTTACAATCATTTCTTGACTTTTCTGAGAGGCTGGAAGCTAAACAATCAAAGGAGTCAGAAGAACGAAGCTCTAAAGAAGAATCGGTGGGAATCCTCAATATGGAAGCACAATAAGGATGTATGGAACCGTTTGGAGTTCCTGTCAATTCAGAGACAACATCATATGAAAAACCAGATTGTGAGACCAACATCCAGGAGGAGATTATGTAGGAGGATGTAATCACCAACAAACAAGTGACAATGGTGACACCTCTTCCTTGCAACAGTGATAGCTGGCCTGTGACCAAGCATATCAGTGAGTCATTCCATGAATCATATATGCCACAGGATAGGGCATATCACTCTGAGGACGACTTCTCATGCAGGAAGCAACGTTTATCCAACGAAAATTACGTGGCAATATTATCATACCTGGGTGACTGTCTCCTTCACTACATGGGTTTCTTGAAGTTTGGTCCGAGCAAATTCAAGTGGTGGTGGCGTGATTTGATTACATTATTTTCTTTAGGTGCCCTTCTATATGGCATTCAAAATTTGGCAGGTTTACAAAAATTTTCAGAATTTCAAATCAATCCATGCAAACTAAAATTAAAACTAAAAATAAACTTTCAAATTACATAAATCGATGATTCACCCGTTTTAGCATAAATAAATTGAAGGTATTAAAAATAGAAAATTGGGAAAAATATTTGATTTATGAAATTGGGTCACTTAATGACGGAATTCAGCTCGGACCATTGGGAAAAACTGTTACACCCCGCCTCAGGCACCCCCTGGACGTGTGCGAGCCCGATTGGTATCACTGGACTTTGATTTCAGAGTTTTTATAAATACAGCGGAAGTCTTTTCAAAAGGATCGTTTCAACATTCTTTCAACCTCGAGGGTTGTATTTGTAAATATCAAAACTCAGTTGGAAGACAAAAGTTTTATATTTACTTTATAAACATAGGGATTTAAATACCCTTTTCATTTTGATTATAAAACAGAGTTTGAAATCAAATACATCTACAGCTACGGGAAATAGTACTATCCAGGGTTGATCAATTCCCCGGTCCTATTTCCTCTTTTCTTTTCAGGATTTTCTACATATGAGGCCTGAGAATCCAACATACAGTTTATCCTTTTATAGTTCCTCGGGTCAGATCTCATGTCTGCCCTTCACTTTATCTTGGGTCAGATCTTATGTCTGCCCATCTCCTTTATCTTTCATATTTATTCATTTCCTGAAAAAAAAAACATTTTTGAAAATAAAACATCAGCGCGAACGCCGGTGAATACAATTATCTTGACATTAAAATTAAGTTGGCCCAAACAAGTATTAGTTCAAAATCACAACTTTATGTTCAATCCACACATTCAACAAACCCATCATGTTCAATCGCACCACAGTATACACTAGCGTCATGTCTTATAACAAGGGATAGGTTTGCCTCCGAAGTTGTTATAAGACAAGCACCAGCCGCAATCCGGGAATTTCACCAGAGACCCGTGTATCCCTTGTAAGTTTTACGCATACCTATGGCCTGAATGCTTTGTTCGTAGAAGAACATTGAGCATTATTCTCTTAACCTTTATTTGGCCATTTTCGTAAATAAAATGTTTGACACAAGTTTTCAGAGAGATAAAGTATTCAACTTGTGTATAGGAATGAGCCTCTAAGTCGAAAGCTTATAGACTATCTTCTTAACTTGGTTTCTCTAGCGTTTCAGCGCCTCTACTAGCGTTTCTTCTTAAATCGGGCACTACAACAAGCGGGAGTCGAACTGAAAGCTTTGGGATCGAGCTAAGGGGTCTCTGGAACAAGAAATGATAGTGAAGATCGAGTATGGGATGTGAGAATGGACTGAACTTGATCATCTATTTATAGGGTTAGTTCTGAGACCGTGACGGACCGTTACGGGTGGTGACGGTCCGTCACCAGATTAGGGTTCGCGAGTCATCAGACACGTGTCACCCTCTTGTCATTTTGTGGCGTGACGGTCCGTTACGGAGTGATACGTGACGCACTAGGGTGAATTTGGGGCTGTGGCGGACCGTTACCAGTCGTGACGGTCCGTTATAGGGTTTCCACGCGTCAGAATTCGTTCATTAGTCACCGGACACGTGGCGCGTCATCAGGGTTCGCGTGCCTAGCCTGTTACGGACTGTTACCGTCCGTGATGGTCCGCTACCATTGGATTTTCATGTTTTCTACTTTTTGAACCTTAATCTTTGGTATATACACTTACAGTCCTTGTGGTTTGTACTTTTGTCAAATTTAGGATATTTTCATGGCAGGTGTTACATCCTCCCTACCTTGTTTTAATCTCGTCCTCGAGATTATTCGAACAAGTGAGGATATTTCTTTTTCATTTCTGACTCCAGTTCCCATGTATACTCAGGGCCGCGTCTGGAGTTCCATTTTACTTTCACGATAATCAATTTCTTTCCTTTCAATTTCTTTTCCTGCCTGTCCTCGATTTGCAAAGGTTGTTCCACAAATCTTAATTTTTCATCTACCTCTACATCTTGTAGGGGCATTACCAGAGATTCACCCGCCAAACATTTGCGTAGATTTGACACATGGAATACATTGTGTACCCCATTCATTTCTTCTGGTAGTTCGAGTTGATAAACCACAGGTCCAACTCTATTTTGAATGGTCCTACGAATCTAGGACTTAATTTTCCTTTTTTCCCAAATCTTATAACGCCTTTCCATGGTGAAACTTTCAACAGAACGTTATCACTGACGTTAAATTCTAATGGCTTTCGTCTCTTAATAGCGTAACTATTTTGACGATCACGAGTTGCTTTTAATCTATCTTTTATTTGAATAATTTTTTCAGTTGTTTCCAGGACTATTTCAGGTCCGGATAATTGATTTTCTCCTATTTCAGACTAACAGATCGGAGTTCTACATTTACGACCGTATATGACTTCAAAAGGAGCGGCATGTATACTCGTATGATAGCTATTATTGTAGGAGAATTTTATTATAGGTAAGTGGTCATCCCAGCTTCCTCCAAGATCAATAACACAAGACATTAACATGTCTTCAAGTGTTTGAATGGTTCTTTCACTCTGCCCGTCCGTTTGAGGATCGTAGGCAGTGCTAAGATTCAATTTTGTACCTAGAGCTTTTTGAAAACTTTTCCAGAATTGAGAAGTAAATCTACTATCTCTATCCGACACGATAGATAGTGGCACACCATGTAACGACACGATTTCATTAACGTATAGCTGTGCCAACTTATCCATACTGAACGTTTATTTCATGAGGAGAAAATGGGCAGATTTAGTAAGTCTGTCAACAATAACCCAGATTGTATCGTTCCCACGACTGGTTCGGGGAAGTTTAGAAATGGAATCCATGGTTATCATTTCCCATTTCCATACATGAATTTCAAGTTGCTGTAATAAGCCAGAAGGCCTTTGGTGTTCAGCTTTTACTTGAGAACACGTTAAACACTTTGCAACATAGATAGCGATATGTTTCTTCATTCCTATCCACTGGTAATTGGTTTTTAGGTTTTTATACATATCAAGACCGTGAACTAGTAACTGTATGGAAATGATTGAGTCACCTAGGACTTTATTATCCTTAAACCCCAAACTACCAAAAACAATATCCGTCTAGTTAGCCCTTTGAGCCTTAGCCTTTTCGTTTCTACTACCCACATTTATCAACAATCCAGCTTTTCATAAACACCGGTTTTTGACAAACTGTCTTCAAGATAAGAATTATTATTTTATCTTATATCGTTATTTCAACTGTTAAGACAATTATGAAGGAACCTGACTCATTCAAGAAATTGAAATACACAAAAGAAAGTGGATGTATTAGGAAGTAACAGCCGAACGATCTACAAGGAAGATATGGAAAATTATTTCAAGGAATTGAGGAAAAGGATTTATTGAAGAACCAGTCTTGATTTTTATGTTCTTTAAAAAAAGAGAAGTTGGTCTTTTACCGGTTAGACCTAAAAGAGCTGGACATGCATTTTTTCGATTTTCATTTGCTTTCTTGTATTCATTTCACAAAACCTGAATTACCGCCTGAACTCCGAGAAAAAGTATTTGAAGCAACATTCGATGTAAGAAAATGGTGGCACAAGCAAGAACAATTACCGTCATTTTGCGGCTTGTCAAAAAGTGCAGCCAAAATAAGAGCCAAAAGATATGGCAAATATGTGAAATGTGGCAAGTGGAGCCACGATAGAAAATGCAGCAAGAATCAAACTTATTCCTAACATGAGTATACGCATCTGATCAAAGTAGGTGTTATTAGGTTACAAGCCGAAAGAACCATACGGAAAGACAGTAATGTGTACTACGCAGTGAGGGAAGAGTTGAAAATGATAAGAAACATCGGTCTTGGCAATCTGACCATAAACGAGCCCCCAGATTAGTTATACCATCGTTATCTGAGTACTATAGAGGGACCCACTAGTATTTTCCATCTTAAGTCATGAAGCTTTAGCCGTGTGTTCCACGTTAGCTGCAACCCTTTAAAAACCCTAAAACCCCAAAAAGATTTTCATTTTCACCCTTTATTTTCCTTTTAGCCACATTACAATCCTTTCAGGTCCTTTTGATTCATGCATATTACTTAATTAGTTGGTGGAGACTTGATTTGCATACAAGCTTATGACCATTGCATAATTTGATTCGAACTTGAGTGTTCCACTTAACATACATTATCCATATGTATAACTCGAGAGTTGAGTGAACATTGTAAGGAGTGAAAGTTTATGCATAATTGAAGTTCTAGTAGGCTTGTCATGGATTCCATCATCATAAAATAGAAAAGCACAAAAATAGAATAAGCGACCCATGAGTTATCCCGGAAACTCCAATTACTTGGAGCTTCCTTTCCTTTTGTAAAGTTTTTAGATATGGATCTGATCATGCATGTGTTTGCTTGAGTACAAGGAAAGTTTAAGTGTGGGGTGTTATGATATACCTTAAATTATACATGTTTTTCATTCATAATAATCACCATATTATGGTACTAATTGAACAATAGCCTTGCAATTGCTACTTAAAATGTTAATATTTCATAATTACAGGTTATTCGGTGTCCTGAGATAAACCAAGCTAAAACCAATAAAAAAATACCAAGAAATCAAGCTTCTAGAATGATCATTCCTGAGCTTTGACCCCCAAGAAGTCAACAAAGGTCAATAGCCAGTCAAACAAGCAGCTAAAAGACAAAACAGTGAACAAGTAGGGGATACACGACTGTGTATCCCATTGCATGGCCGTGCAATGCCTTACTTGCTCCCCAAGGAGCCTAGTACACTGCCATTTGTACCCTTTTGATTCCCGAGGTGTTTGCACGGCCGTGAATTGCTTATTTTGAGGCCTATAAATAGATGGTTTGGGTTCTTCATTCTACACACCCCAATACACATTACCACAGCTCAAGATAGTCCGTTTATGTAGTTTAGAGTAGAGAGTAGAGAGGCTCCTCCTCTTTGTCCGCGATAGGGGAGCCTACGATACTCAGCGTTACGCTAGTTAGTATGGCCATTCATGGCTAAACTCTTTGAATTGCTAGGGTGAAGATGAAGTTTGGTGTATGTTAATGTTTAACGTATTAATCTAGTGGTACGTTTATGTCTTTAATTATTTACTCTTAAAACCACCTTCTAGGTGGGCTTTTTATCATTATCTAAACTTGACTTTAAACTTGTGAGTGTTGTTGATTTTAAAGCGTAAGACCGTAAAACCTTTTTAATCAAACTTCTCTTGAAACTTGTACGTCTTTATACAAGCAGATTTTGATAAGCCAAGGCTTTGTTAATATTAATAAGGTCGTAAGTATTTATACGAACTTGTTATGAGACCAAGAATTGGTGAACTCACGTTGGGAACGGTGTTTCTTTATACATCTCATTGTTTCACCACCTCTCGGTGAACAAAGTCTAATAACTCTTTTAATAATAATAATTAAGCATTTAAGTTTGATGTCTTAAACCAACTTGGAGATAGCATTCAAAGAGTTGAGGGTAACGATGTCTCTACTTTGGAATGTTACCATTTTATTATTAAACAACATAATTCATGAACCAAATGTTGTGAGAATAAGGCTCTCGCGGTGTACCGTTCACACATTTGTATTAGTCATACCACCGGATTAGTCAACTTAACATTATCATATACCAAGTGGATTCGAAGGCCAAAGCAATACCTACCGTGATTTGATCATCTTCGAGATATTTTCTTTCCTGCTATTTACTATTCTGCTATTTACATTTTTGTTACACACTTCACGCACATTTTTACTTTTTAGTTATTTACTTTACCGTAATTTACTTTTCTGCTGCACAAGCACCCAAAACTCACTAATTAAACCGGCAAAACGATAACAAAAGTTGAGTATTGAAACTCGACCGTGTCCATTGGTTCGATACTTGGTTCTTACCTAAACTATATTACGCTGCGATAGGTACACATGCCTGTTGTGTGTGTTTTAAGTTTAAGTATTTATCATTTTATAAATTTAAAACCTGATCTCATTAAACCATCTCTAAATATATTATTAATTAATATAATCAATCACACAAGACGACATCGGTTACATAAATTAATAAATTCCCCAAATCAATATCTGAACAAAATTGGTTAGAAACCCGTGTATTACACGGGATTAAATACTAAAAATGATGCAATAAAGAGTGATGACAGAAGAGGGGATCCATCAAGAAAACCCTGTTGCACGGGTCTTTAAAAAATCCTTGTTTATGTTGGGTAGAAAAAAAAATATTAAACCAGTTAAACATGCATCTCTAGGAATCAATAAACTCAAATAAGATGTTGAACAATTTAATCGTTAAAACATGTATAATCTAAACATGATGGTTAACATCTACACAAGATAAGAGGGCCACCATTTAGCAAGTACAAATCTTTAAGTTAATATACAAGAAAAATCAAAAAAAAAGGAAAGGAGACTAAAGTACTTACAAGTGCAGCAACATTCATATCTAGACCCCTTCTAGACAATGCTTTTTGTAGACATTCAACCTCATCTTTTTCACCCTGAAATAATAAGCACATGGCATTAAATACCTGATGATAAGGGCTGTATAAATTCACATTTCAAGTATCAAATGATATCATATGTACACTCTAAACCCAGTCTTTTTCCACTCTAGAGAAGTGCATTACTTTGTTTTTTAATATTAGCATGTCTGCAGTTACATTACATAAGTGCATAACAGCTCTTTTGCAGCAATTTTTTACAAGCCATATGCATTGTTGATGGTGTTAAATAAATATGTGACAACTAACAGATGTATATCTTTTTAGAATGTTGTTAAACTAACCATGTTGTCAATGGCGAAACCTTAAGTTCACTTGATTAAAGTGCCTGATGAGAAAGATGTTTGTTTCACAGGAAATGAGAATGTAAATCCAAGATCCTTTCCTCTGACTTGTGGAAGGTGCAAATTATTTCCCTTCCTTTCAACAAATTCCTTCAGGGAAAAAGCAATAAAATCGAAAAACTCCTGCAAATATTAGTTAAAAACATCACATCAATTCACATAAACATGCACAAATACATTTGGCAATTCATAAAAAGTAGAAATAGCATACTACTAAATATCTTGCACACCTCACTCGTTCTGGTCATTAAGTGCTATGGAACAGGTTTCCTCTTAACATCATGCCCAAGAATAGACCTCTGGCCTCCAAGCTGAATTCTCAAAATCCTGAAATTGGTGCCTCCTACATGTAAGGCATAATGTATTACCCATGATGATTTGTATTCGTAAGTCATAACCTTCTGAAATATATTCAGAACTTCTGAAACTGAGAAAGCACAGATAAATAAGGATTTGTATTCATAAGTCATAACCTTTCATTATACCAAGGACTCTTAGGTCAGTAAATGAAGCTAATTAATAATGTGGTGATTATAGCAAGTTAAAGCTGATCTTCATTTATGAATTACCCAACTTAAATTCTCTACAGGTTCTCTAATCACCTAATGAGTAGTAATCTGCAACCTATAACTTAATTGAGTAAACAAAGGTATGGTAATGAAAAAATCTTTACTACAACTATATAAGATAGCATAGGTTAAATCTTTACTCCACTAAATTCAATTTATAGCTACCATTTTCCTGATTTCCCTACGTCTCGTAAACCTTTTGACTTATGAGAGAAGAATGCACGGGTATCCAACAATAGTAACAATCTGACTGGAAATGTAAGCCCTTATAGTTCCCTTTCACATAGTTTTTGGGCTTCAAACAAGAGGTATCTATGACTTAAGATAGGATCCTCTCGATGTGATGGTACAAGAAACACCAACATTCATAGCTCATAGCCCTAGCAGCCTAACATATATTTCAGAATCATCAGAAATACATTTATCCATTATCAAGTAATAAACTCCAATTAAGCATAGACAAGAACAAGCTAAAAGGTACCTTTCACACGCTACTGATTTCCAAATTTAGGTATGTCCATTATAACATTTCAAAAAAATATTTGAACTACTGTTTCGTAGAGAATCAAAGTAAAATGAAAATTATCATAAGCAATTCCAAAAGCAATTTGAAAGCTCTACTATTATCTCCAGTTCCCTGTAACTTCATGTCATAATTGCAAGAATCTGCACTTTCCAATTCAAAGTGCAATAATTAAAGATAGCAGTGTTGTAAAAATCGCGCCTAGGCGCCGATTAATCGCTAGGCGCTCGGCTAAGGAGGAATTTTGACCTAGTTGGTCCAAAAATCGCTAGTCGGTCCAAAAATCGCTTGACGGTCAAAATCGCGCCTAGGCGGCCAGATTCCGGCGAAAACTTGAAATTTCAGGCCAAATTCCAGCGAAAACCTGAAATTTCCGGCCAAATTCCGGCGAAAACCTTTGGTGTGGTTTGAAAATGAACATTTTTATAAAAATTACAGATAAAAATGTGTGTATATATATAAAAAACTGAAAATTACATACAAAATTTCAATCCGATTAATCCCGCCTAGGCCCCGATTAATCCCACCTAGGCCTAGGCCTAGGCCCTACCCCACCGCCCGACTAGCGCCTAGCGATTTTTACAACACTGAAAGATAGTTAAGCATGTTAAAAAGGACTCGGTTTTAGATCGAATGATATCAGTATAAGCTGTCACCCAAGGACATCTCTTCCGTCCCGGTGAACCATCAGCTGAAGCCTCCAAACAACTATCCGTCTTCACAACATTTTCAACTTTTTCACCTCTTCTAACACTCTCAACTCTTCCTCCTTTTGAAACTGTTTTCAAAGCATTCTCAACCTTTCCAGCTTTCAAAACACCAGACTGCTTACCAACCGGTGTAGGAGTCACACTCTGTCCAGTAATCTTCGCGGTAGACGCTCGACTGTGAAAAGAATTGGAAGAAACGTCTGACGAGCATGACGCATTCATCGACAAATTCGTCTTCAACAGCTTCAAATCCTTTTCACTCAAAGTCGACAACGGCAGAGGTGTACTTGATTTAGAATGCGGAGACAAATTGACCGTCACGGTGACCGACGACGACGATTTCTTCACTTCCTCCCGTTTTCCTACTTTACTCTTAGGTTTCACTGACCATTTCAAATTGTATTCAACCGACGGACGACGACGGCAGAAGTGTTATAGATTTGCTGACGATTCGTATGTGGCGCTAGGGGCTTCGACCTTGACGGCTTGAAGAACTTAGGGTTTGAGAAAGGGGGCGTAGAAATGGGTTAAAACATGTTAACGGGTCGAATCCAAGGATCCGCGTGTAAAAAGGTCAGAATAGCATTTAGGCGGGAAAAAAGAGTTCCTTATGCCCTCAATGGATGACACGTGTACTCATTTATTTTTATTTATTATAAGTAATAGATTACTCAAAAGGTATATAATAAATAAAAAAACTCATAATTTGCTTACAGGGAACAATCAAATATACGAAAACAATTTAAGTACAAAAAAGTTAAGTAATTTACCAGTCACTAGGACATACAAAGATCACAAAAACATGAATATAAGTAACCCCATTAAGGATATCAAAAAATAAACATAGAAAGATTAAGTCAGCAAAAAAGAATTTGAATAAAACTCACGTACTACACCCCTACTACTAAGACAACAAACAATATCCAAATTGATTTGTGAACAATTAAGCAAACCCCAAATTTATTTATGAACAATTAAGCAGAAACCCAATTGATTGGTGATTCACTTGGCAAAATACAATTTGAATTGTAAATAGTTAAGCAAAACCCAAGCTGATTTGTGAATAATTAAGTAAAACCCGAATTCACTTGTGAATAATTAACCAAAACCCAAATGGATTTGTGAATAATTAACCAAAACCCAAATGGATTTGTGAATAATTAACCAAAACCCAAATGGATTTGTGAATAATTAACCAAAACCCAAATTGATTTGTAAATAAAGAATATAAACCCAAACCATAAATTGCTTACAGGAAACAAAGATTTCTAGAACTGAAGATCAGTACTGGGTGCATCAGCAACTTTTGTAGCCCAAGAGATCAACATGATGGCTGATCTAGATCCAAAACCTTCTTATTATAAATGTTACAAATAACATTCAAATTGATGGCGGGCTTAATCTGTAAATCGACAAAAGAAGAACAAAACTTTAATATTTAAGAAGAAAATAGATATGAACAACCAAGAAACCGTTTTCTTTGCTGATGGATCATCAAGCATCTCCACATCAGAAAGACAGTCTCTCTAGAGCAGAAGTTAAAGCCCTGGATCACACAAAACTGAAATTCAATGACAATATTCAATTATCTAATTTCTGACATGTACTTCTAACATTAACTTCTATGCAGACCCAAATTTAATCTAATCTAAATAGACCTATCACGCTTTACTCGGGCAACATGGTTTTGACTTTGACTGAATCTCAAAACCACTTAATCAAAATGACAGAGCTTAATTACTAATAAACTCTATTTTTATCTTAAACCATCAAACAAATGATTATCAACTACAACCAACCTAAACACATTCGGATACAAATTTTACCAATTATGCAATTTTATAGAATAAAAGAGTGGTTATGTTACTCGTTTCCATTAGACATACCTGTAGGCGCTGATGCGTTAGCAAGGTGCGAGAAAGCATATGATCGTAAAACAAACAGACAAATACTATGTTAAAGCCAAAGAGAACAGTTAATATGGAACGATTTAATAAGGCTCGGATCTATAAACAACTGAACAAAGAAAACAAAGCCCTAAACCATCAAATGAGCTATTGGTGTGATCAGTTTTAGTCCAACAGCAGAACATTACATGCATTAAACCATCAATTGAGACTATAGAAGCTCAGATCTGTATTTTAGATTACAATTGGCTGCAACACAGGTCGCAAGCGGGGAACCCAACTTGGACGACCTCTGATTATGCCACGCCAACACACAAATCCCGCCTTTAGTCATCATAGCCTCCTACCAACAAAACACGTTTACTACACCGCTACTGGCTAAAATAGGGGTTGCAAGCGGGGAACCCAGCCTGCCCTCCACCGATTTACCAATGCCAATGCACGAACTTTGCCTTATGTCATCACAAACACGCATACCTTCAAACTCCAAAGACCGAGAATACCAATCTTCCATATTTTACATCAGACTACTGAAAATAAGTAAAAAAATAAAACATGCGAGTATAAAAAATTATCTTCTAATCTGTTTAAACCATCCATGTTTTGCTAGGTTTTAACCTGCAGCTCGACCCGCTTGTATAAAAAACTTTTCCTTGACCAAAATGCAGTGTGAAACAATGACTACCTAAAGCAACCAATTTGACAGCATATGAAAACCCATTGCCATAATGTTTTCAGAATTCTTTGGAGTTTGAACAATGATTTGTTATGAACAGTGTGCTTAAAGTTACGATTGCACCCACTATGCTTTCAATGGATGAGCGGAGAACTTGGCCCGTGGATCCAAGAGGAACCACAAAAATACGTAGTGAATACTGAACCACTGACCCAAAAACAAAGAATGTTTGACCCATTTATTCTAAAAACAATCTAACAAAGTAGCAATGTTTCATGCTATATAACAGCATCAAATTTCATAAAAATCCCGATTACTTATTACAAAAGGGATGTTTGGATGCGAGTTACAAAGTTCTAATAACCACAATCAGTTTACAACAAATTATAAGCCTGCTTCAACTAAACACACATCGAAACACTCATAACAATTACGAACCTCATAACCATATCTATGTGAATATAAGATAAATCAAGATGTATTACTAAACCAAAGCACTGAAATTTTTTAATTAAAAAAAAACCTTCATAATAAAGGATAAGCCCACACTTACCACGATAGTGCCCATCAAAATGATTCGCCATGAAAGTTCCTGCTCAATAAAGTAAAAATATAAAAATAGTTATCCCAAAATTAAATTTACTTGTTGAACACATATCTATTATGAGGCCATCCAAATGAGAATTTGGTTTGATCAGTTTTAGTCTGAACACGCGCCCAGTTGGTATTAGGGCAAAGAAAACTCCAATCACAACTACAGAGTTGCTAGCACCACACCACCGCCACCTAAAGTCCCGTAAAGGGCAAACAAACCCACAGCCACTACCTGCCACCTAAAAACCGTTACAACCACAACGCAGCGACTACCACACCACCGCCACCTACGGTTCCGCAAAGGCAAAAACAAATCGACCTGGCGGCGGTAGTCGGTGACAGCGATCTACCGAACCGAGAATCATCAGCGCGAGGCACAACCACCACAGGCCACCTAAAAACCACCACAACCACAACCACAACTATTTGACCACCAAACCACCACCACATAGGGAAAACAAATCGACCTGGCGACGATGATCGATGAAGGATGACAGAAGCTAACAATTATGGGAAGAGAATAAATCATATGATGATTTCATTTATTATTCGATACCAAATATATAATCAAACAAAATACTAAAGACACTCTCAACTAACAATAATAACCACTAATCTTCTTAACCTAATTGATTAAATAATAATAAAAATAAAACGTAACAATACTCCTAACTTAAAAATATTCTTGACCTTAAGAATCACAAATTAACGAAAAAAAATTGCAACATCCCTAGACACTTTGGGTCGACCCGTTCCACGATGGACGCCATTTAGTTCGTCCAATGGCATTCGGGGTTGTGTTAGTGAGACGCCACGGTGGATGTCATTCACGTCTATCGGTTGCATCGCCTATCGGTGTCGATTCTTTCATTGCGGACACCGGTTTCAATAGGCTCAGAACCACTGATGGTGCGGTTTTTGGAAATGGTACGGGTGTAATTGTTAGCGGTCGTTTTGGGTGCCGGTTTGGGGAGGTTGAAGGGGTTGCTCACGTAGATTTTTGGGCAGTTTTTGGTGCAACCTTGATGGATGTTACCGGTTGTGGGACTATTTTAGGTGTAGGTGGAGCAGGCTGGGTATCGATTTTCTTGGCTAGATTTGGTGTAGACGACACGGGTAGTGTGGATGACGCGGCTGAAGCTTGTTTCTGATTCAATCCGGTTGGATCCAATCCTAATGCCACCATTATCTGTTCCTGTTGTTTCATCGCTTGATCCTGTTGTTTCATGATGGCGGCTAGGGTTGCCCGGAGGTCAGAAATCACCTTGTCATGATCCTTGAGAGCCTTGTCTTCATCTTGATTACGGGTGTTCGTCATGGTAGCGGTAGCGAATCCGATTAGGATCGCCTGGAGAAAGCTCTGATACCCTTGATAGGGTTAAACCAGAATTGGAGAAGAAAAGCTAAGAATTAGGAGAAGAGAATAACTCAAACAATCTGATGATTTCATTCATTATTCGATACCAAATATATAATCAAACAAAATACTAAAGACACCCCCAACTAACAATAATAGCCACTAACCCCCTTAACCTAATTGACTAAATAATAATAAAAATAAATAAAAATAAAACGTAACAAAGGAGAGCCGGTGATTGAGGGGAACTTCGGACAACAAGCATGAAGTTATACCCAAAACCAATCAAATGTCGACGCCGCCCTTGCCAACCAAGCAAAAAACCCTCAATTTCACAAAAATGAAAAAAAAACCACCACATTACTATTCACCAACATGGTGATTGTATTACCTAATAATTAAGTGATAACATGGTTTAACTAAAGGTCATGAGACACATCATTTAAACACTCAATTTGTGGATTCAAGAATTAGGGTCCTTGAGGGAAATTTGGGTGTTTTCTATTAAATGATGTTAGAATGTTAGATTGAAGTTGGATAAGTGTCTAGGGAGTTAATAGACACACATTAAACCATAACGTCCCAATTTTTATGGTGATTTGCGAAATTAGGGTATTGGTGGAACTTGGGTGATTCCTTAACGGGTCATTTGGGTTAAAGGTGTGTTTGATGGGTGTTAAGGGTTTGATTATATTAGTCTAACCTAAACAAGTGTTAATGTTGACTAATTGGTGATAGGAGTGTGTTAAAATTTCAATTGGTGTAAATTGGGATGTCTAGACTAATGATGACGTGTGTTGTATAGGTTATCACGTGGCTAAGTTTGAAGCTAAACCTGGATCATCTAAAGCACAAGGTAAGTGCTTTGCACTTACTTAGTAATGATAGGAGTAGGTCATACAATTTGCTTGCTATTTGTTTATGTAGTAATGTTGTATGGCTATGTTGTATGCAAGGGTTAGAAGGGTGAATTGTGGTTTGAAGTCTTTGAACTTCACAATTGGAATGAGGGGATTGGGGTCTTTGAACCCCACATGTCGGGTATAAATTATGGGTTATAAGAATGGGTTAGTAACTTGTGTGTATACTTGTTGTATGTTTAAGGTCGGTGTTTGAAGTCTAAGAACCTCACACGTGGTAACTGACGTCATGAATTTTCATTTGTGTTGTTGTTGTTTGAAGTCTTGATCTTCACTATTGTCATGGTGATTTGAGGTCTTTGAACCTCACATGGGAGTAAAAATAATATCATAAATAGGAGTTTGAAGTCTAAGAACCCCACACGGAGTTTGTCACACCCCCAAATTCCACTAACGGGGTTTTACCGTTTGGTGTGTGACAAACCAGGATCTCAGACATTAGTTACATCAAACGACACTAAATGGGACAAAAATGAAATATCATAAAAGTTTAGAGTAAGTGCGGAAGCGTTTTAATAAGAAGTAAATGCGCAAAACAAAAGCGCCCATAGTCAATTGATAACATAAAATATAATAAATGTTTGATAGTTTGACAAAGTGTTGGATATGTTAAGTATAAACCATGCATGTCCTAGTGTGCACCTGCTTAACGTCCTGAGAAAACATGTAAGAAAACGTGTCAACACTAGGTTGGTGAGTTCACATGTTTCAATATTGAAATCAAAGCGTTTACCAGATTATGTACTTTCAAATATGCATACCAATAGGTAGCTAACCTATGTTCATGTCTTACTAAAGCACTCGCAACCGAAGCTGACTGGTTATGTTTGAATGCCTCCCACCAGGTTTATCAACCATGGCGAATGTGTTAAGGTCAATATTTCACCCGTTCGACCTCCAATCGAGTTAGCGTGACTAACGCGGGTGGGATTTGTCAAACTCAGTAGTACTACTAAAATTACCTCGCTAATTCCATATTAATGGTCCGATGTGTGTGAGGACTTTCATGATAGTGAGTTACGCTTAGTCTTAACAAGTGATATCATATGAAAACTTACCTAAGTTGAGTAGTAGATGGTAACACATAAGGATGAGATTGGAACTACAAGTGTTAGCCTGAAAAGGCTTACGTATGCCCTAGAATTATGAACATAATAGTTAGGGATACAATGGAATTTTGTGACGACGACACGGAAGATTTGAACGTCCTAAAATATGCTTAGGACCAACGAGTAGACGAACGTGTCCACAGGAATAAGGGTTTCTTAATATAATTATTAAGATACATATGTTTCGTGCCGAACGTCTCTAATTACGAATAATACTAATAAATAAATATATTCGTGCGTTTGTGCTATTTAAAAATAACGTAGGAAAATAATATAATTTATTATATTATTTTTATGTTTAGAAAAATAACACGATAATTAATTGCGTGACAAAAATAATAAATCTATTATTTTTATTCGAGGATATAAACGCGGGTGAAAATATAAATAATCATATTATTTATAGGCTCGAAGTGTTACACAAAGTTTATAAACGTGGCGAAAATAATATATGAATATATTATTTTTAATTGGAGTCACGGGTTGAAAATAATATAAATATATTATTTTATTCGGAGTTGTGGTTTGAAAATAATATAAAAATATTATTTTATGTGTGGAAAATCATTAAAGATGGGTTATCAACCAAACCCGAGCCTACGGGTGGTTTCCGGGCTAAAAACATTTTAATATATTAATATAATAATATGGGGATAGGTTTTTATATTAAAATAGAGCTAAAAAAATGATTTAAAAAGAAAACGGGTGGAGAGACTCAAACCCGGGTCTCTCCCACACAAGCACACACACTTAACCAGTCCTGCCCACTAGGGTATCGCGACATAATCCGGTTTCGTTTGTTTAAAACATACAAGAACCACTGGTTTACCCCCTTAACTAAGCCCCGCCACAAATCCATCTCAAATCCACCGGTTTCGATTACGATCTGATTCAGAAGTATAGGGTTTTGAAATTCGAGTATTGGCGGATCAATGGGTAGGTTTAATTTGAAAAATCATCAAGCCTAGGGTGTTTAATTATAGATTCAAATACTGAAACCCTAGATATGAACCCAGAATCAAATTGAACAATTTAGATAGTAGAACATGTTGGAATCATAGGGCTTTCATTAAACAAATGATTACGAGTCTAATGGTGTAGGTTAATTGGATTTAAACAGAGTCTAGGGTTAAATTCGATTGAACTGGTTTTACATGAACCCTAGATTACGGATTTCGATTCAAACGATGATATAAGCCCAATTAATCATAGGGCTTTCAATCTAGAGACACAAACAAAGCTAAGGGTGTAGGGATTTACCAGATTAGTGTTCGAATTGAGTGTGATCGGCTAAAACCGATGCCGACGATGACTGGTTTGATTCCCGGCGACTGCGGCTGTGATTCCGGTCAAATTGATGCGTATAGAAGCTTCTCAGGAGTTCGTTTGAGGTGTGCAGGTAGTTCGTTTGCGAGTACCATGATTGAAATGGTCGAATTCGCTGATATGGAGTCATGGTGTCGACGATTACGATATAATTACCCATAATCGGGTTTAATTCGCTCAATAATGATGTTTTCAAACCTTAATGGTGTCGTTTAATGATGATAATCGTGAATGACAGTTACAAATAAATGAATTTCGCGAATTCAAGCTTCAAGAACATGAGTTTGACTTTCAAAAGTCAACACAAATCAAGAATGGGTTAATTACGGTTTCAGTGCCTGAGGTTTCTGAGTTAGAGTTTTGAAAAGGGCAGAATAAGTCCCTAGGGTTTGAGTTAGGTTAAGAACTTGTTAGTTTGACTATCAAAAGTCAACAGAAACACAAGAACATGTGATTTTGACCTCAAAAGTCAATATGATTAGGGTTTGGACTAATGACATAACTAGTCCTTATAATTTTAGTTCAATTAATGACAGAATTAGTCCTTGAGGTTTGAAATGAGTTAACTGAGTTAGGATTTAACTGGATTATAATAACGGAATTAACCTGGAAAGTCCGGATTGTCACAGAGTTAATTGGGGTCATGAACGTCACAAAGTTGTTTGGGGTGTTTGAGGTCTTTAGAACCTCACAAAGGAGTAAGGTCGGGTTAGTGGCAATTAACTAACTAATGTATCTAAGGTGTTTTTATGTGTTTTTTGAAGTCTTCGGGTGTTATTTGGCGTTCGGTTTGAGGTTAAACATGTATAGGAGATAATATGTGTTGTGGGAAAAGCCCGCACTTCTTTTTGGTATATCTCAGGCTAGGAAATGAACTACGAAAGCCGTAATATATGAATCTGGGGTGCCTCGACGTGAGAAATCTAAAAATGTAGTTTGTTGTGCAGGTGAGGGCGTAAGCTACGCCCTGCCCATCGTAGCCTATGCTGGGATAGTTTTGCCTACGCCCTGGGCACTGTCCAACGCCCTCTCCCTACACTGAAACACCTTTTTTTGGGTTTTTCTTATGTTTAACCCATGGGAGGCTGTAGGAACTTGTATATATCATTACTAACATATTTTTGTGGTGTTCCCTTGTAGGAAAAAATCAGGTTTGATGTCTCGGGTCATGCTTCGCGTTGATTGGATTCTCGATCTTTTGAAATGGATGTAATTGTTTTGGGTTAGGACTCCTTGTTGAGAGTCACTAAACATGTTTCGAACTAACTTTTGCATGTTAAAACTTGTAGTTGTTTTTTAAATGTCGGTCGTTGTTTGTAAACAAAACCTTACCGTTTTTGTTTTGCTGTAATTAATATGTCATGTTTGTCAAGAGTGTTATTGGGACCTACTTCCACGTGTTTTGTAAAGTTAAAATTTAGTCAAAATTTTTGGGTGTTATAACTTGGTATTAGAGCAATGGTTTGAGGCATTCGGGTGTGCGAGACACCAAACTCAAACTTATTTGCTCTTGATATGGGTGGGTGTAATGAGAATCCAACGAAGGCATGATCGAGACACGGAGCTAAGGTGAAGGTTAGTAATGATAATTGTCGTTAGTTAATTTGTGTCCAAGGTGTTTATGTGTGCTGAAACTTGTCTTGGGAGTTATCACATTGGAGCAATGTATATACTTAGGCATAGTAAATTACTAATCATGTCTGGGCAGGATGATTAGTAATGTAACATGTCTACGTGTCTTCATGGTGACCATGTAATAATAACCATCACTAAGGAGTAAGTGAAGGTGGTTATATATGTACATATGTGTATATAGATGTAGATATACTTACATACATATAGGAGCATGACTTAAGATAGATGCCTATAGTTATGCTTTACACGTGTGACAAGTCGTTTGTTTTAAATCTCAGTCGAAGAATGGCTGACCAAGGAGATTTGAATAAAGATAAGAACGTTGGTGATGCGCACGCCAGTGGGATGGGATCAAATCAATCTGTTCACACTCCTACGGGTGATAAGGTGGATGAGGCGATCGGAAGGCGAATTTCCGAAGAAGCGGCTAAGGCATTTGAACAAACCATGCCTATCTTTCTAGCCGAAATTCAAGGTGCCTTCGCCGAAAGGGAGAACAAAACAAAGGAGGATGAAATTATTTTCGTGGATGGCGGTAATAAAGATAAAGGCAATGTTGACTTTACCTTGATGTTTATTACAAACAAATTTGTAGTTTTAAGAAAAATATTAACAGTTTTATGAAAACTACATGCTTTTGGAAAAAAAGGGAGCCTAATGTTGTGAATGAATGCTATAAAGGTGTATGCTTTGATGGACCCAAGTTGAAACAAACTTGGATATCGGCTTCTCATTAATTCCCTTTCATTGTGACAGAATAATCCTAGGAGGCCTATCAGCAACCGATGCAATGTTGATAGTGGGTGTTCTCGTCACATGACTGGATTGAAGGATCTGCTTTCTGATTTACGATTCATTGATGGTGGTTATGTGGCGTTTGCTGGTGATGAGAAGGGAGGTAAAATTATAGGACAAGGTAATGCATCAGATGGCGCTTTGATATTGGAGCAGGTTAACCTTGTGCCTGAACTCTACTACAATCTGCTAAGCGTCTCTCAGATTTGTGATAAACAGCTGGCAGTGTTATTTAACGAATTTGAATATTTTTTCTTGAAGCCAGGATTCACTGTTTTAGAAGACATGATCTTGATGAGAACGCCAAGGAAAAACAACACTTATGTAGTCGACATGTGTGATGCAGTTTCTTCTAGCCCACAAAAGAGTTTGTATTTTCTAAAAAATGCATCACGTGCTCTCAAGGGAAGCAACACCGAAAATCGCATAAGTCAATGTTTGATAATTCTATGTGTGCACCATTGCAGTTATTACAAATGGATTTATTTGGTCGTATCAGTGTAAAAACATTGCTAAAAAGTCCTATTGTCTTGTTGTAATAGATGATTTTTCTCTTTATTCTTGGGTAAGCTTTCTTGCAACAAAAGATAAGACACCAGACACCCTGAAGAGTCTGATCTTAAAGATCGAGAACATCTATAATCAAATGGTCAAGACTATAAGGAGTGACACGGGACCGAATTCAAGAATAGTGTGTTAGACTCTTTTTGCATCAACAAAGAAATTAATAGACAATTCAGTGCTGCCAGAACACCACAACAAAATGGAGTCACTGGGAGAAATGGAGTCGCTGAGAGAAAGGGCAGAAATCTTATTGAAGCCACTCGAACCTTGCTGGTAGATTCAAAACTCCCAATCATCTTTTGGGCTGAAGCAGTCAACACTGGGTGCTACGTTTTGAATAGGGTGCTTGTGGTCAAAACTTAGAACAAGAATTCATATGAACTATTCCATAAAAGAAAGCCGTTAATAGACTTTTTCAGACCCTTCGGCTATTCATGCACGTTGCTGAATACTCAAGACCATCTAAACAAGTTTGCTGCAATCCGATGAGTGCTTCTTTGTTGGTTACTCTTATTCGCAAAAGGCTTTTCGTGTGTATAACAAACACACGAAAATCACATAAGAATCATTCTATGTGGATTGGCAAGAATGTAATGCAACCAATATAGGAACGGGTCCGGGTTGGTTCTATGATGTTAATATGGTCTTCAACTTCTTCAACCTTCCAGTAGCTATCCCTCAAGCTTCTAGTTCAACTTCAGCGGTTCAAGAGGATTATAGTGTTGATTTTTTGCCTATTTCAACACGTCTGATTCCAAGATTGCCAGATCTAGTTATTCTAGCCCAGGATGAACCAGCACCTTCTCAATATGATGTTACTGCTAGTATTCAGAATAATGTTTATGAAGAAGCTCCTATTGATCAAGTAGTTTCTGAAAACACAACTGTTGTTTCATCTGATCAAGAACTTAATGTTGATGCTAATGCCACTGCTTCTCCATTAACTAGATGATAACTCCGGTCCTCAGCGATGCGGTTATTCCCGATCATCATCCACTCAATCTTCCAGCACAAGTTGAAGTGTAGTCAAGTCCTTATTCCAAAATTCTCAGCGGTCATTCATTGGATGATGTGATCGGCTCTGTATTTGATGGTGTTCAAACAAGAAGCAGATCAGGTGAAATCAATGAAAGCCTGTACTATTCAACTAAACATGTGAACTCAGCAACTTTATGTTGATTTTTTAAGCTTGTTTTCTCAATTAACTAGAAACATGGAACAGAGTTTATGCATGCACGTAGACTACCTTTTGAAGTTTTCCTGTTATAACATAGGAGCATCTAGGTCATAGCCGACAAACTTGTTGCTTAAAAAGCCATACACTTTGGTTATAAGTGCGGTACTTTTGCATGTAATGTCTTAAAACAATTTATGATTTCTGTAATATCTTAAACCTTTGATTATGAATGCATCTAGAAGTCGTGTGTTGTAATCAAAGGCTATGAACATCAAGAATCGTTACGCCTCGTATTTCCGCCCTAGGCGGGGTGTGACAGATTGGTATCAGATCCATTTGCTATAGCGAACTAGGTTGCATTAGTGAGCCTAGACTATAGCCATAGAAACAGGACACGAACACTGCATTGCACAACTTATATGATTTGTACTAACATCAAATTGTCACAACTATGTCACACAACAGCTGGATATACGTTTCGGACTCCGATGAGGAGCCACCTTCCGAGCCAGCATCACCAGTCTCATCTGTGGACTCCTCCGCAGCACCCCCTACACCTCGCAGCCCCGTGGAGGATGCGATGATTGAGGATCCCGAGGAGGATCCAGTCGAGGAGCCCGAGGAGACTCCCTCCAGGAGATGGATGTTATGCAAGCACCGACTGAGCCTGTAGCCCCTATTCTCGAGGAGATTCCAGCTATTGTAGGGACTATCCGCTATACCAGCACACCTTCCTATGTCTGTACCAATCTGGGAGGGACCCGTATCTGCATTACTCCGTGGAAGAAGGTCCTTCCGCCTCGCAAGAGGCCAGCTTCTCCTACTCCCACCATCCCCGAGCCTGAGCCCAAGAGGGCTAGATCCACTTCCCCTACCCGACATCCCCTGCACCGAGGAGACTTAGGTCCTCCTGCATGAGATGGGGATGGATAGTCCCCACCTTACAGAGGTGGGTGGACGAGGAGGGAAATCCTTCCACTTATGAGGTGGGAGAGTCTTCCCGCATTCCCACTCCCCTACCTATCACTGGCCAGCCTATGGAGTTGACTGTCCCTCTTCTTGTGGCACGGAGCGTCCCCCATGGCAGCCGACAAGATGGTCTCCAGGAGGATTTCGAGCACCTACAGGTCCATGCAGAGAGACTAGACGAGCTTCAGAGACTGATGGCCCGACTGGACCTGATCCAGTACCATGAGGCCAGGGTTGTGCTCGATGTGAGCATTCACCTTGACCTCATAGAGGACAACCTCGCGGTTATCACTGGTGTTGAGGAGTGGATGATCGACGCCGACGAGAGGAGCTCCGGTCTACTGGAGAGCCTAGTTGCGGTTACACACCACATGACATCGGCGGAGCAGGAGACGGCAGCCCTACAGGCAGAGTTGCGGGAGACGAGGACCCTAGCCACCATCTGTGCCATACTGGCCACATCTGCTACTCTGGCAGGTTTATTCCCGCACTTATCTAGCAGACCTATGTGAGCGGGTTGTGCTCACTTAGTGTAGGATTTAAAATTTGTATCGACAAGGCTTTGTACCCTTGTCCATTTTGTATTATTTTGCAAAACTATGTATCAAGTTTAAATCCATCTATGTATTGTGTATATTTCTTGTGTTTGTTATTGTTGTGGTTGTTTACATTCCTTGTTCATGTGATGACAATTATTTTTGCATATTATCTTATTTTATTTTCTTGTCATACATACTAGAAAGAAAAACATGGCGCCCAAAGGAAGACCCTGACGTAACACCCGGTAGAAAACTGAAAGCACAAAGACAACACAACCCATGACGGCTGCAGAGATATCACAAATGATAGCTCAACAAGTAGTCGCAGCACTAGCACAGAACAAAGCAAACCGGAACACTGGATCCGGAGGGGGATCAGGAAACTCGGGGAGTGGCAACAATGGAACTGACGGAGATAACAGCGGAGCTAGGAATACCAACATCGGTAGCGGTACCAACGGGACCGAAGTTGGATCTGGAGCTACCTTGGGTAATACAAGCAGTAACAGTATACCAAGGCTTAGAGGTCACTGTTTATGATTATTATCCTAACTTGATAACCCTGTCAATTCAGGAAACAACAACGCTCCAAGAAGTTGCACCTATAAGGACTTTATGAATTGCAAACCTCGCCATTTCAATGGGTCTGAAGGAGAAATTGGTCTCATGCGTTGGATGGAGAAGATGGAGTCAGTTATCAACATAAGCAACTGTACCAATGACTGCAAGGTCAAGTATGCTACTTGCACCTTCCAAGACCAAGCACTTATTTGGTGGATTGCCAAAGTTCAGACATTGGGCATGGATGTTGCTTACCAGATGTCATGGGACGAATTCAAGCATATGGTGAAAGAGGAATATTGTCCCCAAAACGAGGTTCAGAGATTGGAAAATGAATTCTGGAATTTGGCCATGGTTGGGGCTGAAGTGGCAACCTACACCACTCGGTTTCATGAACTAGCTCGACTAGTTCCACACATGATTACGCCAGAACTCAAGAGAATTGAGAGGTACATTTGGGGCCTTGCACCTCAGATTCAGAGTATGGTGACTTCATCTAAGCCAACCACCATTGAAAGTGCCATAAGGTTGGCACACAATTTGACTAACCAAGCTGTTCGTTCTGGAGTACTTGTTAATAAAGGTTCAGTTTCTGTTGAGAAGAACTTCAATGGTAAGAGAAAATGGGATGGAAAGAGTTCTGGACATCAGACTCCCAAGAAGCCTGAGACTGTAAAGGTTTATGTTACAGTACCAACTGAGAAGAATCATTATGCAGGGAAGCAACCAAAGTGCAACAAATGCGGCCTCCATCACCTTGGAACATGTGAGAGTTTTGTGTGCGCCAAATGCAAAAGCCCAGGCCACATAACAAAGTACTGCAAAGCCCCTAAACCAGCAGTCAACAACGGGGCAAACCGAGCTTGTTTTGAATGTGGCATTACTGGGCACTTTAAGAAGGACTACCCAAATCTGAGGAACCAGGGTAACAACCAAGCCCATGGTAGAGCATTTGTGATTGGAGCTGGGGATGCTCGTCAAGATCCTAACATTGTTACGGGTACGTTCCTTGTTAATCATCGCTATGCTTCCATACTATTTGATGCGGGTGCCGATAGAAGTTTTGCCTCTATCGACTTTAGTCCTTTACTTGGTATAACACCCACTGCACTAGATGAGTCTTATATGATAGAATTAGCCGACGGTAAACTGATCAAAACGGGAGAAATAATCAAAGGATGCTCTTTAAACCTGGGCGATCATACGTTTAGTTTAGACGTGATGCCTGTGAGACTCGGAAGCTTCGACATTGTCATCGGTATGGATTGGCTATCCAAGAACCATGCGGATATTGTCTGTCATGAGAGGATAGTTCACATTCCACTCCCAGACGGTGAAACCCTGACCATTCAAGGAGAAAAGAGCGGAGCCACCTTAAGAATTATCACATGCATGAAGTCCCGGAAGTACTTAAGAAAGGTAATCATGCTATTCTAGCTCACGAGATAGAAAAGAAGCGAAACGAGAAACAACTCGCTGACATATCGATCGTACGAGACTACCCAGAAGTCTTCCCCGAAGACTTACCTGGACTTCCGCCACCAAGACAAGTTGAGTTTCGTATCGATCTGGTACCCGGAGTAACACCGATTGCACGATCACCATACCGACTTACACCATCTGAGATGCAAGAACTATCGAGTCAACTGCAAGAATTATTGGATAAAGGGTTTATTAGACTGAGTTTCTCGCCATGGGGAGCTCCAGTTTTGTTCGTGAAGAAGAAATATGGAACTTTTAGCATGTGTATCGATTATCGGGAATTAAACAAATTAACGGTAAAGAATCGGTATCCACTTCCAAGGATAGATGACTTGTTCGATCAGTTGCAAGGTTCTAGCTTCTACTCTAAGTTCGACTTACGTTCAGGATACCATCAACTGAGAATCCAAGAGGAAGACATCGCCAAGACTGCATTTAGGACTCGTTATGGCCACTACGAGTTCCTAGTCATGCCTTTTGGTTTAACCAATGCACCAGGTGTATTCATGGACCTCATGAATAGGGTCTGTAAACCTTATTTGGATAAGTTCGTGATTGTATTCATCGATGACATTTTGATATACTCACGAAGCAAAGAGGAACATGAACATCACTTAAAGTTTGTCTTAGAACTACTTAGAAACGAGAAACTATATGCCAAGTTCTCGAAATGCGAATTCTGGATTCGAGAAGTGCATTTCCTCGGTCACGTGATCAATGACAAGGGCATACATGTGGATCCATCTAAGATTGAAGCCATCAAAAATTGGGAAGCGCCAAGGACTCCAACTGAAGTACGACAATTCTTAGGTCTAGCTGGCTATTGTAGACGCTTTATCGAGAATTTTGCAAAAATAGCCCAGCCTCTGACGACCTTGACTCATAAAGAAAAGAAGTTCGACTGGTGCGACAAACAAGAAGCGGCATTCCAGTTACTGAAGCAGAAATTATATTGTGCACCTATCCTATCTCTTCCTGAAGGAACATATGACTTTATAGTATAATGCGATGCATCACACCAAGGACTTGGTTGTGTCTTGATGCAAAAGGAGAAAGTTATCGCCTATGCCTCCTTGCAACTCAAAGTACATGAGAAAACTACATTACCCATGATATGGAATTAGGAGCAATCGTTTTTGCTCTTAAAATCTAGAGACATTATCTCTACGGTACAAAATGCACCATTTTTACTGATCATAAGAGCCTCCAGCACATCTTCGATCAGAATGAATTGAACATGAGACAACGAAGATGGGTAGAGTTATTGAACGACTACGATTGTGACATTCGTTACCACCCGGGTAAAGCAAACGTCATAGCCGATGCTTTAAGCAGGAAAGAAATAACCAAAACTCTTCGAGTGTGAGCATTGGGGATGACGATTCACACGAGCCTTGCCGCTCAATTCCGTAATGCCCAACAGGAAGCACTCAAGGAAGAAAACTTGAAAGACGAATCCCTATGAGGTATGGATCAACAGTTAGATACCAAATCCGATGAAGCACGTTACTTCATGAATCAAATTTGAGTACCACTTTTTGGGAACCTACGGGACTTAGTGTTAGACGAGCCACATAAATCCAAATACTCAATCCACCCAGGATCCGACAAGATGTACAAGGATCTCAAGGAGTCGTACTGGTGGCCCAACATGAAGGCAAACATTGCCACCTACGTAAGTAAATGCTTGACATGTTCCAAGGTTAAAATAGAATACAAAAAGCCATCAGGACTCCTGCAACAACCTGAGATACCACAATTTGCACACTTCCTGCCAATCAAAGAAATGGATAAGATGGAAAGATTGACACGAATCTATCTAAAGGAAGTTGTCTCAAGGCACGGAGTGCCAGCCTCTATCATCTTAGACAGAGATAGCCGCTTCACTTCAAGATTTTGGCAATCGTTACAGAAAGTGTTGGGTACACGCTTAGACATAAGCACTGCCTATCATCCGCAGACGGATGGTCAAAGTGAAAGAACCATCCAAACCCTAGAGGAAATGCTTAGGGCATGTGCCATAGATTTCGAAAAGAATTGGGATACTCACATACCCTTAGCTGAGTTTTCTTACAACAACAGCTATCACACCAGTATCCAAGTCGCACCATTTGAAGCACTGTATGGTCGAAAGTGTCGATCACCATTGTGCTGGGCAGAGGTTGGTGACAACCAACTCACTGGCACTGAAATCATTCAAGAAATAACTGATAAGATCTTTAAGATCAGTGAAAGAATCAAAGCGGCCAGGGATTGTTGAAAGAGCTATGCTAACATAAGACGCAAACCCTTAGAATTCTAGGTGGGAGACAACGTGTTGTTGAAAGTCTCGCCTTAGAAAGGAGTCGTTATATTTGGGAAACGAGGTAAACTTAATCCTCGATACATCAGACCTTTTGAAATCCTAGCAAGAATAGGTCCAGTGGCTTACAAACATAAACTACCTCAAGAACTTAGTGGTGTACACGACACGTTCCACGTGTCGAATCTAAAGAAGTGTTTGTCAGATGAAACCCTTGTTATACCACTTGAGGAGATTCAGATCGAGGATAAACTCCACTTTGTGAAACAACCAGTAGAGATCATGGATCAGGAAATCAAGAAACTAAAACGAAGTCATATCCCCATAGTGAAGGTCAGATGGAACTCTAAACGAGTACCAAAATTCACTTGGGAACACGAAGACCAAATGAGACTTAAGTATCTCCAGTTGTTCAATGATACATCAACTGCAAATGACACCAACTAAATTTCGGGACGAAATTCTTCTAACTTGGGGAGAATGTGATAACTGGTAATTTACCGAACAATTATTTAAATATAATTACTTGAGAATGTGCATATTAGACTGATTATTAATTAATTTGGTCTAATAATTATATATATATATACATATATATATATATATATATATATATATAACTTGTTGAGACAACTAGAAGTAAGTTTGAAAAATAAAATAATATAATAATTATTTTATGACACTTTAATTACACATATTTATAATAAATATATACATTATATATTTATCAATCATGAAGAATGCCTTAAACCGAAAACAAGATTTGGACAAATATAAGTCTAAGTTATAATATTTATTAAAAGGATTTTAATAAATATAACTACTTCGACAAGTTGTGTCACCAACGGTGGTCGAGTCGGACCCTTGTAAATTATTACAAGGCAAGGGTCATTTCTTTTGGATATTGGTCGTGTGACCAACCCACACTTTAACAACTACATAGGCCTTAAGGTGTCTTAACTAATTTAGGGCACGGATATGTCGGAACTTATTTGGACTTGCTACTTACATCATCACTCACCACCCTGTTAGCTACGGTGAGTTTCACGGCCCCACTTTTACTTGTTTTAAATTGATTTTTAAACATACGAGGGAGAAAACTTGCTAAACTTGAAACTGGATACAAGTACCTACATTGTTACATGAGTAAACTCGTTTAACGCTTAAAGTCCCCTCTTATTCTGTAACTGTTAGTTATGATACAAACGTGGATATTGTGAATAGATCTATTTGGGTTGACACCCCCACCTGTGGTTAGTCGCTCTAACCTTGATTGGAGGTCAAAGCGGGTGCATAGATCTATTTTCATAAACTATACAATTTTTAGCGTTAAGGACATTGGGTTAGGGGCACAACTAAACGTCGAGTTTCGGTTACGGGAGCTCATGGTAACGATAATAGACTTATACTATTGTTTTAATTAATAATAGTAAAACGAACATTGTTCAGATGAACAATAGTCAACTTAAAATCTTGTGGTCCGATGGAAAACTATTCAACTAAATTTGTGAACTCACCAACTTTATGTTGATTTTTTAAGCTTGTTTTCTTAGGTAACTAGAAACATGGAACAGAGGGCATGCATGCACGTAGACTACCTTTTGAAGTTTTCCTGTTATAACCTAGGAGCATCTAGGTCATAGCCGACAAACTTGTTGTTTAAAAAGCCGCACACTTTGGTTATAAGTGCGGTACTTTTGCATGTAATGTCTTAAAACAATTTGTGATTTATGTAATATATTAAACCTTTGATTATGAATGTTTCTAGAAGTCGTTTGTTGTAATCAAAGGCTATGAACACCATGAATCGTTACGCCCTGTGTTTCCGCCTTTGGCGGGGTGTGACACTTGATATGCCATGTTTCTTACAATACTGATTGAACACATTGTTGCAAAACTCCAAACCATCATCAGTTCTCAATGTCTTTATCTTCTTTTTCAGTTTGATTTTCAACCATTGCCTTCCATTCCTTGAATTTATCAAATGCCTCATGCTTATGTTTGGGACTATAAACCCACACTATTCTAGAACAGTCATCAATCAAGGATAGAAAATAACTAGCTCCACCTAGAGATTGAACCTTAGCAGGATCCCACTAATCAGCATGGATATAATCCAAAATGCCTTTTGTGAAGTGTTTGCTCCTACTAAATTTCACTCTATGTGATTTTCCTAGAACACAGTGCTCACAGAAACCAGCATCACAACTTTCTAAGTTTCCAAGTACTTGATGTTTATTCAATTCATGTAAACCTTGTGTGCTAATATGGCCCAACCTTTTATGCCATAACATGGATGTAGCAGCAGTACTTACCTTTGCAACTGCTGCTATTGAACCAGGAACAAGATCACCTTCCAAAGTGTAGATATTATTACCCCTTCTTGAACCAGCTAAAACAGTCATTGAACCTTTAACTACACTGACTTTCCCATCCCTTAAACTGACATGATAACCATTCATTTCAAAAGTTCCTAATGAAATTAAGTTTCTCTTTAGTTCAGGAATGTACCTTACATTACTTAGTTCAATAGTAGATCCATTATTCAACTTGAAAGACACAGATCCACTGCCTTGAATTTTACAAGGCCTATCATCACCTAATTGCACAACAATGTGTTCCTCCCTACTTAGTTCTTAAAAAAAAACTCTTTATGAGGGGTCATATGATATGAACACCCTGAATCCATCACCCATTCTTGACCTGATGCTTTCTTGGTCACCATGAGCACATCGACTGATTCATATCCATCCCAGAGCCTCTAGGTGAACTACTCCCATAATTCTTGGTCTTATTGAACTCTGATTTCTTTCGTTTCCATTCTGGACAGTCTCTCTTCAAGTGTTTGTCTGAGTTACATACAAAACACCTTCTTTTTTCCTTTGGAATTAGATCAAGCCCCACCACTTTTGTTCTTGGTGGTTCTTTGTTCTGATATGTCCCTTATGAACAACCCATCAGTGCCTTCATCTTTAACCTCCCACCTTTTCTACAATTCCTTTGAATTCATTACTGCTGTGACCTCTTCCATAGACAAACTATCCCTCCCAAACATCAACGTATCCACGTAATGCTCATAAGTCTGTGGTAAGGAAGACAAGAAGATGATTGCTCTATCCTCTTCATCAATGCCAACTTTAATATTCTTAAGATCAAGAATAATTGAACTCGTAGATATGATCTTCTAAAGACTAGCCTGATAACATTTGAAACATGTATAAACTTTTCTTGAGATATAGTCTATTAGCATGTGACAGCTTGGTCATGTACAAACCCTCTAATTTTGTCCGTACACCAGTAGCAGTTCTCTCCTTTGAGACTTCCCGGAAAACACGATCACCTAGGCTTTAGGATTATTGCATTGTGAGCATTTTCCATCACCTCTTTCTTTTCTTTATCGGACATTGTTTCAGGTAACCTTGCTTCACCTTTCAAAGCGTCAACGATACATTGATGAACTAACACTGTATTCATCTTTAATCTCCAATGATTGAAATCGTTTATTCCATCGAATTTCTCAATATCAAATTTCATAGATGTCACCATTCTTCAATCTTCAACCGAATTAGGTCACCTTCCTTCACGATCGATCCAACAAGGCTCTGATACCAATTGTGAATGATAATGCGGAATCTAGCTAATACAACAATCAAAAGGAAAATTAAGATCAAAAGGATGGCAATCAAATGATTATTGCTTTATTGATGAATCTCTAATGCTTACAACGGAATTGAAAGTAGGAATACAAGAATGAACAAGCTAACCTAGAACTGACTCGATTTCCCCAATTTAAAGTCTAATTACTGGGTTAACAAATTATTAACAACTAAACTTCTAATTTGACAGAAATTGCCCCTGAATTAACTTTGACCAATTTGACATTAGCCTCCAAAACTCAGTTGCAGTTGACCTTCTTATTGACAGTTGACTTTGTTGACTTTACTAAAGACTTTTACACTGTATATCACATATTTTTTCTGCTTGTGAATGAAGGACCTGTGCCATTAGTGAATTCAGTAAGATGATTTTATTAAAATAATGATAAAAAGGTCCTATTGGCTAAGATTTCAATCCAAACCAGCAATTGTTACAAATAGCCAACTAAAACTATGTTTTAAGTGAAATTACTTCAAGTGGTAATGAACAATATATTAGACATGCCTTATGATTTTGAACTAGTATATATGTAAAAAAAGAGTTTTTATTACTTCATTTAATACTTTACTTGTCCAAAATTTTTTAAGAATATCTAACCTGTTTAAATAGTCACCAGTTTTGACCCGACCCATTTACCCATCCTGCCAAAATTTTCACCTCTCGTTCTGATAACCTGAACTGTTAACCTGCCATTAAATTCTTTAATTTGTATCAAAATTTAACTGATAAATCTTGAACTATTTACATATCTTGCCAAGGCCCTATTATTGTAATTGCATAACAAAACCCCTAAGCTTTCTATTACAATCTGTAATCATGGAGATCGAATTTCAAACTTGTTATTTGAGGGGAGGAAGTTACGACTGTTGTGGGTTTGTTGTTTGGAGGGAGCCAAAGTGAAGCATGAGTTAAAAGTTCCTTTTTATAATTTTAAACCAAATTGAAGTAGTAAACTACTGGTTCAAGCCCTTGCGGCTGTTTCCCTTTTCTTTTATTTATTTTGTTCCTGTTTTGTTTTAAACACACATACACACTATTATATATTTAATTTATTTATGTTTCTAAATAAATGAAATTTAATTATTCAAGCTTTGTTTCTAGAAATTCCATTTCTAAAATTTTATATATTGTTCATATTAAAATATGTACTTTCTTTGAAACAAAAATAAGGGAATTATGTATGTTTTTTTTTAAAGTTAAAAATATAGAAACTTTATATTATGTTAAATGGTCAAATTAATTGAAGTATATATATAGTTTTTAAAAGTTACTAACGTAGTCGTTATTTATTTTTAAAAGTTACGAGTCTTAAACGAAAGGGTTATATATATATATATTCAATCTAAAACCTTTAAAACAACATGATCTATAATATATTATTAGTAGTAATATTTTTATTAGTGCTACTAATATCATGAATTTTAGTAATTGTTTTATCATATTATTAATACTTCCACAAATAATATGGTATTAGTAGTCATATGACTCATTTAGTAATTAGTAATTTGATTTTCATAAATAATAAGATTACAATTCGCATAACTAATTTATTTATATCCTTATAAATATTATTGTATTATAATATTCCATCATAATGATTATTTTAACCTAAATGTCTTAATAAGATATTTATTGTATTATATTACAAATAATACTTATTATTGACACCTAGCTTGCTTTTATAAATAAAATTTATAAAACATTTTTTACACACTCTATTCGTATCCTCGATCACTCGTCCATTCCAAAACCCTAAAATCCCAAATCATTCCATTGTCGTTTCCTTAAACCATTCTACATTATAATAACATATCTTATTCAACTTAGGACATCCTTAATTTTTATTGCTATAAGTTACAAGATCCATATATAAATTAAAGAGTAAACTGCAGTTTTCGTCCCTGAAGTTTGACCCGATTAACAGTCTCAGTCCCTTCTTAACAGTATGGGTCCGTTACATTTCTTAACAGTTTACGTCCCTCGCGCAAACGGCCGTCCAATCTGCCGTTACTACCCCCTTACGTGAGGGGTATTTTCGTCTTTTGAACTTTGATTTAGTTTTCAATTTTTCGTTGACCTTAAAAGTCAAAATCAATTTGTGTAGATGGGGTATAAACAAGCTAAAAGTATGATCCCTTTTGTTGATTTGATTCCTTTATGTTCGAATTGATTCCCTTCTTTTAACCCTAACAAGTTGATTCTTTCTCAAAAAGCAAATTCACGATCTTTTCATTGTAAAGATTCAATTGTGATTCTATTTAATATTTATAGTTTTATACACATATGTTCAATTGCAATCAAGACCCCCCAACTGTTTGTGAAAAGTCCTCAGAGAAAAATCTCAAGATATGAGCAACCTAAAGCTAGGAGTGGAGGTCCAAGGTGCTCATGGCCTTTTGGCAAAAGACGGCCAGGGCAGGTTCTGATCGATCTCCATGGAGCAACCACAACAACAGGAACGAGAAGCACCACCACCGTCTCCAAAGCAGGTTCTGATCGATCTTGTTCATCGGGCTAGCCTCTGTACCCTACAGTTTGATTTAAGGGGAGAAGGTGTGGTGCTAGGCTTCAGATGCCAACAACAACAGGAACGAGAAGCATCACCACCGTCTTCGATGACCACCACCATCGTCTCAGGTGACCACCACAACTGTCTCCTCATATTTCGTCCAAAGAACTAACCAGCCACCACCACCAATGGCTAGATCCACCCTCAGTCGTCCCTCCCCAATCACCGGACATATCAGAAACACCACCGCTACCCTTTTCGTTTTTCCGGTGACTGTACCAGGCCACCCTTTGAGTTTTTCAGCCACCCTTTTCTCATGAACGATGAATCCACCAAGAACACAATCGAATTTAATACGCCATTCCATTATTTTCATTTCTTTGTGTCAAACTCAAACCTGAAGATCCAGACGAGGTTATTTCGTTCTAGGGTTTCAAGGAAGATGATCGAAGGTTGTAATTTAATCGAGGCGAAAAGACGAAAATACCCCTCACGTGAGGGGCACGTGAGGGGGAAGTAACGACAGATTGGACTGCGCGAGGGACGTAAACTGTTAAGAAATGTAACCTTAAGGACCCATACTGTTAAGTAGGGACTGAACCTGTTAATCGGGTCAAACCTCATGGACGAAAACTGCAGTTTACTCTAAATTAAAAGTCCGGTTATTTATATTCAGTAGCCACCTAGGCCTACCCATACACACAAACCAGGCCCCACGACTATGTTCATACGGAAACAGCCCATTTACAAACTAAAACCATAGTTACACCCATGCAAATTAAAAGTAAAGTGTTTAAACTAATGACCCAATTACAACGTGGATTAAGAATGATATATTAGGATCCAATGATTCCATCCTTGCTCTCTGATATCACTGTTAGTGGTTCTTGTTCTCGAAAAACACATATCAACACACTTTTATATACCCTTAAAAAGTGTGGCTTCTCCGTTAAATTCCGTCAATGTCAGTTCTCTTCTGTCAACAACAACCATCGCCGTCACTTATCACATATTCGACCGATGGAAAGTCCACCGCCTCTACTGCCGCCAATTAAGTTTATGTAACCGGCGGTTATCACCGAACCGGTGCCTTCAAGGGGACACACCCCTTCGCAGCCTATGAATACAGCCTATATATATGATTCTTTTACAATCAAACTATTCTCTCTATTGTATCCCTGCACTTTCAACATATTGGCAGCAGAGTCACGCTTATTCGTTGATCATTCCCATCATCCGATCGTTCTCTATCAAGTCCCTGTTCTTCGTTAGATAGTTGGATTGGCGGATGGATGATGATGACGGTAAGGGTTTATGTAACACTTCAGTGCCGCTGAAGCAAGAACTCGTCGGGAAACGACACTACCGCCGCTGAATGAGGCGATCTAAGTCGCCGGGAAATTCGAATGAGATATTAGATCCGCCGTCACAGTCGATAGAGGCCGCTGAAGAGTCGGGATGCGACGTTTGTCGCCATCATAGTCGCCGCTAAAAGGAGAATAACAACCATATAACCGCCATCGAGAGGGAGATTGGACCTCCACTACTGTTTTATTTTCTTTATATATTTTAGAAGGTTTTTAAAAATTAATATTTTATTGTTCAAAATTCGTCCCGTAATTATTTGTTTTTAAACTTTCTAAGTAAGTATGAGTTATTTATGTGCTATAGAGTTTGTTTCGGCCGTAACGCGCCGGACAAAAATATTAGTTTCATACTTAAATATCTTGATTTTTCCATACCTGGAACTGGTTTGATGGCATACGGCCCAAACCAAACAAACATATATAAACCAATAATTGTTTTGACCAATAATATAACAATAACAATAATATGGAGGCCCAAAAGGATTAATATTTAATATGGTGACATTTGAGAACACAGATCAAAAGATCCCTTGATATATGAGGTGCTGTTTAATTTATAGCAAATCATTTTTTTTGAACAGTAATTTGGATTATTGATGGGCCACTGACCCACCCGATCATCTCCACCTCAGAGGAAACACACCATATGTGAGAAAACCCCTTGTCCCAACCTGGATCCCATTTTTTTTGTCACAACTATTTTAATAAAGTCTTGAACTAGGCTAAGATAGTGGTTGTTATAGCAAATCATTTGACTCTGAGTATCTTGTAGTGACTTAATATTGATTTCTTGTTTTCACGTGTAGAGAACATGTTTCTACGATTTAACTCAAATTATGTTTGTTCAAGTACCAAGGAAAAATGAAAAATGATAATGAAGGAGATCGATATACTGAATCATGTTAATAAGAAAGTTGATTCTCTTCTATTAATACTAGGGAATCATTATGGTACAAGGACATGGAATATTCATGACAAAAACATTTTGTTTGTAAAGAAAGCTTGTGTACCACAATTTCCTCTCTGTCTAGAAATAGAAATTTGCAATAAAACACAATGCGAGTTCATATTCACTATACTTTGGCCGTTTGCCCGTTTCATTTTAAATTCGTATCTTTTGACCCGTTAAGAGTAATTCGCTGTATTTTGACCGTTTAGTTGTTTCGTTTTAATTACGATATTTTGACCTATTTAATATTAATTCATTATGTTTTAGCTTGTTTGACCCATTCCATTTTGAATTCCTATACAAGGAAGATTTGATAATAAATCCATGTGGAAACGTATTACATCGATCAATTAGTTTCTTCTTTCTCAAACCCAAGATATATGTCTACGTCATTAACTGTTATTCGTGACCAAATAAACTTTTGCATCAATATCATCGTGTTTCAGAAGCTTCCTCGTCTAATTGAACTTCTAAACCTATTGTGTTGTGCATGTCCCGTATCAACAAAGGATGGATATTAGTATCTCAATTCATGTACAACAGATTACTAATACTGTTGGGATATGACCCGGCAAGGGCCCGGACGTATCCTAAAATCCAAGTCCGGATGACCATCCGCAAAGATGAAATGGCCAACGACCGGGCCAGCAGGCCCAAAATCCGGACCTCAGCCATTGTCCTACGTACAAGATAAGGCCCGGACGGGCCAAAGAAAACGACAAACGAGCAACGGTAAAGACCCCACATAATCAACACGTCAGAATACAACTTAATAGGCAAAAGATAACCAATAATGCAAAGGCCATTACTAACAACCTAAATAAATGGCCCAAGCATTATTCGATCCAGCCAATAAACGTAAGACAACCTACAGCCAAAGACGAGGATTCTCAGGTATAAATACCCAAGAACCCTAAGGTAAAAGGCATTCTCTCCAATTCACTCACACACTCTCCATACTTATCATTTTCCAAAACCTATTCTCATTCTCACGCCGGAGGCTGGTTACAGCGACACCCACGGAGTCCTCACTGTGATGAAACTAATGGTATTCTGTTTTACTAGGTCAAGCTTAGTAAGCATCTTCTGGAGACTCCTCTATCATCCGAACCCGATCCGAAGGTCTTGGAGTTTAGAGTGGCGCTATCCAAATTGGATCAAAACTAGAACCAACTTAGCTGGAAAACCAAAATCACCTCATCCCCCATCATCGTCAAACGAGGCAGTAATGTCGGATCAGCAGAAGAGTCTACCTGCAGACACAACGTTCTCACAACCACCCCCTCCCCAAACCGATACCGGGGCACCCTTGACATGGACGTTGCCGAAGGAGGGAAAAGCAAGTAAAGGAAAAAACACTCGGCCGGAAGGGCCACTAGAGAACTATGTTCTAGTGGAGGACGTAGTGGAGGACTCTAATCAATAAATATCTGGAGCAACGGCTCAAATCACCCCAGAATTTTCCCCGAGCAACCGTGACAGACTTTGAGCAGAACTAGCTGCTTTAGATAGAGCAGACAGGCTCGATGACGTAAGGACAAAGTTGGTGTTCGATGCGTCCGGAGGAACAAAAGAAGGAAGTCAGAAACCCGGAGGGCCGGCAGAGGCCAGAGTGGTCCGGCCAACCGAACAACTAAACACACCATGCAAACACCTAAAACCCCGACAACCGGTTCACCAGACCTCTTGAATCAGCTACTAGCAATGCTAACACCACACTTAACGGCAGGCAAAGCCGTTAGAACGAGCGTCTCGAGCGAAAAAACCCAAGGTAATCCGGACGAGAAGAAAGTTGAAGATGACCTCACCAAGCGATACAGGCCGGACCACCTAGCCGAGCAGTCCAAGTTTACCTCTAGACTGACAGGAGCACCACTCCCGGCCAAGCTCAAGATGCCGATGTGTATCAGCAAGTATGATGGCAGCCAAGACCCGGACGATCACTTGCATACCTTTGATGGTGCAGCTCATGTCGAACAGTGGTCCCTACCAGTCTGGTGTCACATGTTTGCACAGACGCTAACGGGCCCGACAAGAGTATGGTTCAACTCTTTACTTCCACAGAGCATTGACAACTTCATCTAGTTGAAAGAAATTTTTCTCCGTAACTTTGGACAACAGAAAAAGATATTCAAGAACGCTAATGAAATTATGCATATTCGAAGAGCGGGGAACGAGAGCGTAGAACAATATATGGAGCGGTTCATTAAAGAAAACTTGTTAATTGAGGATGTGTCGGAGCAAATGAAAGTGAGCAGTTTCATCAATGGGGTGCGGCACACGCAACTACAATAGAAACTGGGAGAAGACTATCCCAAAAGTTTCGATACATTGATGGACAGGGTAAGAGCATTCATCCGAGGCAAAGATACATCTGACAGGGCCAAAGAGTGGGATAACCGGACTCCCAGACAGTCGAATAAGCAAACAGAAAGTAGGGGGAACAAATATACTCCTACAGGTGGATCTACTCACAGGCAAAGACCACCAATTCCAGAAAGTCCTACGTACTCATCCCACCTCGCTGTGTCATTTAGTCCTTACTCGAAGCAAGCATGACAGGCGACCTCAAAATGGGATACTTTGCACAGACCCAGAGGGCTAACCTGATCAAAACGCATACCGTAGAACAACAATAATTCTACCAAAAAAGAAGTAAGGGGATGGCGACAGTTGGCAAACTAAAAACTCTTAGTATAAAGGGTCATCATCCCATCCGGAGCAATAGCAGTCTGGAGGGGAGTGAGCAACGCTGGGTTTAATTCTGGGCGAATGTTGTATTTATCACAACAGATATCAAATTCCCTTTGAGACAAAACAGACGGGGTAGTACCATGGTTATGATGTTCTCCCATGTTAAAAGAAGATTAGAAAAGAAGAGACGCACCTGGCTCCATAAAACAAGGAAGGACGAACGAAGTTGGTGGTAAGAGATAACCGGAAGAAGGAAGAATGAGCAGAGGGAAATCTAGGGGAAGGATCGTAAAAGGAAACATGAAAGAGAAACTGATGGTTATAAAGGAAAAACCTGTAAGTCGGTTAATATTTTTGAATTTCAAACGTTGCAAAAACACCGATGACCAACACGTGGCGCGCATATTTCGTGTGGCAAAGCAACAACCAAAGGATGACTGTTGCTAAGGAAAGCACTCAAACCCTACTCTAAAAACAGCTGTCTCGCACTAACGGTAAAAAACCTCTACAAAATTCACGCAAATATTTAGTCCATCATTTATCTCGGCAAGCCGAAACAACTAATAGACTAGGGGGACTTGTTGGGATATGACCCGACAAGGGCTCGGATGTATCCCAAAACCCAAGTCCGGATGACCAGCCACAAAGATGAAACGGCCAACTACCGGGCCAGCAGGCCCAAAATCCGAACCTCAGTCATTGTCCTGCGTACAGGATAAGGCCCGGACGGGCCAAAGAAAACGACAAACGAGCAACGGTAAAGACCCCACATAATCAACACGTAAGAATACGACCCAATAGGCAAAAGATACCCAATAATGCGAAGGCCATTACTAACAACCTAAATATATGGCCCAAGCATTATTTGATCCACCAATAAACGTAAGACAACCTACAACCAAAGACGAGGATTCTCAGGTATAAATACCCAAGAACCCTAAGGTAAAAGGCATTCTCTGCAATTCACTCACACACTCTCCATACTTATCATTTTCCAAAACCTATTCTCATTCTTACGCTAGAGGCTGGTCACAGCATCACCCCGGGGTCCTCACTGTGACGAGAGTAACGGTATTCTGTTTTACTAGGTCAAGCTTAGTAAGCATCTCTGGAGACTCCTCTACTTCTGGAGACCTTTGGTGTTTAAATGAGAACTAATACTTTGATAGAAAATTGAAATATAAGATAGTTTATTATAGATATTAACACAATGTAACACTAAATTATACAAAATTACTCTATACCCTTATTTTGATATTTATTCTTGTTTTCATAAGTTTTCCTCTTTCGTTATAGTATTTTAATACGTGTACTCAATAATTTATATAGCCATATCAACGGGGTGTGAATCTGGTTATTGTAGACGAAAATATCCACATCATCAATTAAATGCGATTGAGTCGGCATTTGCTGTATCTTGATAACTTCGCCCGCTTATACACCTAAGCTGATAAGAACATTGTAGGTTAATAATAAATTCAATTGGTATTTAATATGTTGACTGAAGAGTGACGTGAGAAATTAACCAAATGATTCGAATGAAATTTATCATTAGTTACTAATTTTTAAAGTAAACATTCTTGTATTATTGTTATGATTTGATAAGAGATGTATGATATATAGGCACGCATACAAGCATTTTATATCATTATCACCATACGTGCTATACGTGGAAGGCCCTAAACCCGTGAGACCTCACGTGTTAGATTTACTAATTCACAAACAGTTCTTAAACTTTAAATGCATTCATAGCAGCGGAATAAACGTCAATATATTGTTCTAAAAATAGCAACAAATTAAAACTTTGTCTTTAATCATTCAACATTCAAACAAACATAAGGGATGCCTGTTAGGGGTAGAGGTGTACAAATCGGGTTTTTTAACGAAACCGGTTCGGGTTTAAAACCGGTTCGGGTTGAGCAAAACCCGGTTGGACCGGGTCGACGTACAAACCGGTTCGGGTCACGAACCGGGTTCCAGGATCATCGAACCCAACCCTACCAAACCGGATCGGACCGGGTTGAAACCGGGTTGGCTACTAAACCGGTTCGGGTCCCAAACCGGTTTACCCGGATTTTTAAAAAAAAAAACCGTTAATTTTTAAAAAAATTAACCGTTAAAGATATTAAATTAACTTAAAAATTACAAAACATACAAGATAAAGTTTAGAAATTACAAAACAAATAATTAAGAATCCGGCAAAAATATCGGCAAATTGTGGGTATGCAAAAATATCGAACGCAATAGTACGTTTCATCATTTGCCAACTTTCCGGATTTATCCAATGAGCGGTAACACAAATGTAAGAATCCGGAAAATTGTGGGGAGCCGACCAAACATCACAAGTTAAACTAATACCGGTTTTTAAATTTTCAAATTCATTTATTATTTCTACTTTAGCTTTTTTCCACATATTTATACAATCTCGTCTAAGAGTAGCACGACTTACATGAGTGTAGCGAGGTTGGAGCGTTTGTTGAATAAGCCGAGTCAAACGCTCGTTGTGAAAGTGTTTGAAAGGTAGACTCTCTTGAATCACAAAATGCGCCATCCTCTCCCGAACCAAGTCAACATTATACGCAAAAATATTACCTTCGTTTGTCATACTTGTTTGACCTTGCGAAGCTTGAGACTTTTTAACCGAACAATAATTTTTTTCAATGTGATTCTTCAAAGTTGTGTTTGCGTCTTTTCCAAAAAAATGCCCGCACAACTTGCATCGAGCCTTATGACCATTCGACATTTCGCATAAATCGAAATGTTGCCAAACATTGGGATTCCTTGTTGTAGGAATAACCCGCACAACCGTGGGAGCACTAACACTTTGAGAAGCACCAAGAATATTAGATTGTTGAGATTCGTTTGCCATTTTGAGAGTTTCGACTTTCGAGCGTGAGCGTTTTTGAGAAATAAGAGCGTTTTTTAGAAATGAGAGCGTTTTGGAATTGTGTGGTTGAACCAATACAACCCACACCTATTTATACAAGTTATATGGGCTCCAAAATACAAAAAAAACAAAAAAAAACGGTCAAATAGCCGTTGGAACGGCTATAAAGCCGTTAAAATCGAAAATTCCAACGGTTCGAACCGGTTCGGAACCGGTTTGAGAATCGGTTCGGGCCCGAAAACCGGTTTGAGGGTGAAACCGGGTCGGGTTAAGAACCGGTATCCAAAAAATTTTTAAAAACTGGTAAAACACCTACGGTTTGGATCGGGTTTCGGATCGGGTTGGGTGAAACCGGTTTGGTTGTGAACCCGGTTCGGGTCGGGTTCCGGGGACCCGGTTTGAAACCGGTTTTTTTGCCCACCTCTAGTTAGGGGTGTTAAAAAAAATACGAATCCGAAACCGAACCCGAATTTGATATGTTCGCCTGCAAGATTAGGCGAACTTAATAAGTTCGCTGGATGTGAGTTTAAGCGAACTTACGTAAGTTCGTTGGTCATGTTCTCCTGATGCCATAGGGCGAACTTAGCTTAAGTTCGCCTATATGTTCGCTAGGTTGGTAAGAGGCGAAATTAGCCTTAAGTTCGCCTAATTTAGAATGGTTAAACCGTTAGAGTCGGGATTAGGTCTGGTGTGTATTTAACTACTCAATCCAGATCGTACGTGACGTTGTTGGGCCTTCGATTATGACAACTGAGACGAATCTGTATTTAACTACACAAACGAACGAATATGCCATTATTCCTTAGTGAATGAAGGTTATGGGTATGGGATGTATGTTATGGGCCTTTACCTTTTAGGGGACTTTGTGGCTGGCCAACTGTTGTACAACTGGGGTGATGACGGTCACCAAGGGGATTACCGTGATCCTTGAAGTTGGTACGATTTTACCTTGCGGGGTAGTCGTGCTTGAAGTTTGGTATTGTGCCCTACGGGGTGCAGTGCTTGAAGTTTGGTACGTGTCATCCTTGTGATGCCGTGCTTGAAGTTTGGTGCTGAATGGCCTAAGTATCGGGCCCTTGGTTTCTCCGCCCGAAGGAAAGTACGGTGTTGAAGGGCCTAGTGGTGGTGATCTTTAGGTTTCTCCATCGGTATGCGATGTTTGGAATTGACGGTTACAAGAAGGTGCAGATTCGATATGTTCGTTGACTTATGGGTTATGTTATGTGTATGTTATGTTATTGCATGTTTTCGTACGCTTTTATTAATGAAGTTAAATGATATGCTTTTGTCAAATATTTGAAGTTCATGTTTTATGTTAAAAGCTAGAACTCACCAGCGTAGCTGACTTTTAGTATGCTCATTCTGGTTAAGGACATGTATGGAAGTTGAATGGTGATGCTTGGCTGGCGAAAGGAGTTACCCGGTTGATCATGAAGACTGACATCCCGTCATGTTTTGATTATGTTATGTTTACGTTTTAGACAATGTTTATGCTTTCGCATGTTGAACAATGTTTATGATTATGTTTGAATATCCTTGTATTATTGTTATGATTTGATAAGAGATGTATGATATATAGGCACGCATACAAGCATTTTATATCATTATCACCATACGTGCCATACGTGTAAGGCCCTAAACCCGGGAGGACTCACGTGTTGGATTTACTCTTTCACAAACAGTTATTAGACTTTAAATGCATTCATAGCAGCGGAATAAACGTCAATATATTGTTCCAAAAATAGCAACAAATTAAAACTTTGTCTTTAATCATTCAACATTCAAACAAACATAAGGGATGCCTGTTAGGGGTGTTAAAAAAATACGAATCCTAAACCGAACCCGAATTATCCGAAATTCCGAATCCGAACTATATCCGAATTTTCGGATTTTTTTAATTATTTATTATATATTTATATTATACTTAATTACTTATTATTTCAAACCGTAAAACTTAAAGGCTGTTGCTCCTCACCTCCCCGTTCCCTTCTTCAGCGCAGCCACGACACAGACTCAGACCTCCGACTCCAATCCAACCCTTCGTTCCGCCGTTCCTTTGTCCTCGTTCCGCCATTCCTCGTTCCGTCATTCTTTGTTTCGCCGTTCCTCGTTCTGACAATTTGAGGTAATTACTAATTTATAATAATAATAGTTGTTTATTTTCTGTGTTATGGTTTTAAAGTTTTGCTTAGGAACAAGTCCATGATTTTTGTGTTTGTGATTTTTTTTTTCCGAAAGGTTCTGTGTTGTGATTTAAAGTTTTGGTTTCAAATCTCCAGACCTCAAATCCGACCAAAATTGCAATACGAAAAAAGATTGATTTAGGTCTCTGGGTTTTGGTTTTAAAGTTTTGGATAATCGAATTACTATCCGAAATTCTGTATATCCGGTTTTGAACACCCTTATTGCCAGTCTCATATAGCCGGGTAACTCCTCGAGTAGCCAAGCAGCATCCATTCATCATTCCTCTATCCTTAACCTGACATGCATACTAAAAGTCAGCTAACGCCGGGAAGTTCAAGTTTTCATTCAATTATAAAGAAAAGGGTTTACCGATCATTCATTCATTCATTCATTAGGGTTTTATCATTCATAATTAAAAACGGGGCTTAACATTCACATTCATTCATACATTCATAAAAACATTTACCATTCCATTCAAGTCATACAATAAATATCTAAATCTGTTTTACCGTCCATTCCGTCATTTAGTATTGTATCGTGTCACACCCCGCCTCAGGCACCCCCTGGACGTGTGCGACAAACGATTGGTACCTGCTTTGATTTCAGAGTTTTTGTAAAACGCAACGGAAGTCTTATTCACAAGGATTGTTTCATAAATCTTTCAACCTCGAGGGTTGTAAGTGTAAATATCAAGACTCAGTTGGAAAACAAGAGCCTTGTATTTATTTCATAACATAGGGAATTAAATACCCTTTTTTAGTTTGATTACAAAACAGAATTTGAAATCAATACATCTCTTGTCTCTTATGGACAAGTTCAAGCCACGGAAAATAGTATTATCCGAGGTTGATCAATCCCTCGGTCCTATCTCCTCTTTTCTTTTCAAGATTATCTATGCATGAGGCCTGAGAATCCAACATGCACTTTATCCTTTTCTTTCCATCGGGTCAGATCTTATGTCTGCCTTCGCAATCTATCGGCTAAGATCTCATGTCTGCCCTCCACATTTTCTGGGTCAGATCTTATGTCTGCCCATGCCCCCTTTTCTTTCACATTTTATTCATTACCTGAAAACATTTTGAAAATAAAACGTCAGCGCGAACGCCGGTGAATACAACTATCCTGACATAAAATCATTTGTCACAAACAAGTATTAATTTCATAATCACAACTTTATGTTTAGTCGACACATTCAGCAGGCCCGTCCTGTTCTATCGCACCACGGTATACACCGGCGTCATAGCTTATAACAACGGACAGGTCTACGCCTCCGAATTTGTTATAAGATAAGCACCAGCCGCAATCCGGGAATTTCACCCGAGACCCGTGTATCCCTAGCAAGTTTTACGTATACCTATGGCCTGAATGCTTCCACGTAGAAGAACGTTGAGCATTATTCCCTTAACCCTTATTTGGCCATTTTCGTAAAAGTAAATGTTTGACACAAGTTTGGAAATAGATAAAGTATTCACCTTGTTTTATAGGAATGAGCCTCTAAGTTGAAAGCTTATAGACTAGCTTGTTAACTTGATTTCTCTAGCGTATCGGCACTTCTACGAGCTTTTCTTCTTAAACCGGGAGCTAAAATGAGCGGGTGTTGGACCGGGATCGTTGGAAGTGGGCTAGGAATCACTTGGAATGATTTTTAGAAGTTGGAATTGAATGTGGGATGAGAAGAACGATTGAAATTGTTCAACTATTTATAGGCTGAGATTTGGGTTCATGTCAGACTGTTATCAAAGGGATATCGGTCCGACGTCTGCCTATACACACGTCAACCCTAGATGTCTTAACCTGATTGGACCACACATGTTTTTGGTACATGTCGGACCGATATGTGGACCATGTCGGTCCGACATCTAGACTCACGTCCCATCATTAGGGCTGAGTCATTGGACATGTGTCATCACCACAAATTGCGGCTGAGTGGAGGTTTTCAGACTGTTATGAACCGATGTCGGTCCGATAACTGACTCAACGTTCAATTACGGACCGTTATGAGAATGGATATCGGTCCGATGTCTGACCATGTTTCGCTTCGGACCGATATAAAAAGAGATATCAGTCCGATATCTAGTTTGATTTTACTTTATGGAAGGGGATGTCGGTCTGATATCTGTCTATTTTCAGAATTTTCACTTTTAATCCTTAGACTTTGGTATTTTAGATACTAGTCCTTATAGTTTCTAACCTTGGCATTTCTTGGACATTTTTGTGGCAGGTGTTACATCCTTCCCACCTTGTTTTAATCTCGTCCTCGATATTATTCAAACAAGTGAGGATATTTCTTTTTCATTTCGGACTCCAATTCCCACGTATACTCAGGTCCACGTTTGGAGTTCCATTTCACTTTCACAATCATCAATTTATTTCTTTTCAATTTCTTTTGCTGCATGTCCTCGATTTGCAAAGGTTGTTCCATAAATCTTAATTTTTCATCTACCTTTACATTGGGTAGGGGCATTACCAAAGATTCATATGCCAAACATTTGCGCAGATTTGACACATGAAATACATCGTGTACTCCATTCAATTCTTCTGGTAATTCGAGTTGATAGGCCACATGCCTAACTCTTTTCAGGATTTTGAACGGTCCTACGAATCTAAGACTTAATTTCCCTTTTCTTCCAAATCTTACAACGCCTTTCCATGGTGAAAGTTTCAACAGAACGTTATCACCGACGTTGAATTCTAACGGCTTCTGTCGTTTGTCAGCATAGCTTTTCTGACGATCTTGAGCCGCTTTCAACGTATCTTTTATTTGAATTACTTTCTCAGTTGTTTCTAGGACTACTTCAGGTCCAGATAATTGATTTTCTACTATTTCAGACCAACAGATTGGAGTTCGACATTTACGATCGTATAAGGCTTCAAAAGGAGCGGCCTGTATACTCGTATGATAACTATTGTTATAGGAGAATTCCATTAGAGGTAAGTGGTCATCCCAACATCCTCCAAGATCAATAACACAAGCCCTTAACATATCTTCTAGAGTTTGAATAGTTCTTTCGCTCTACCCGTCCGTTTGAGGATGGTAGGCAGTGCTAAAAGATTCAATTTTGTACCCAGGGCTTTTTGAAAGCTTTGCCAGAATCGAGAACTAAATCTACTATCTCTATCTGACACAATAGACAGTGGCACACCGTGTAAAGACACGATTTCATTAACGTATAATCGTGCCAACTTATCCATGCTGAACGTTTCTTTCATGGGAAGAAAATGAGCAGACTTAGTGAGTCTGTTAATAATAACCCAGATAGTTTTATTCACTCGACTGGTTCGGGGAAGTTTAGTAATGAAATCCATGGTTATCATCTCCCATTTCCAGACAGGAATTTCAAGTTGTTGTAACAAGCCAGACGGCTTTTGATGTTCAGCTTTAACTTGAGAACAGGTTAAGAATTTTGCAACATAGATAGTGATATGTTTCTTCATTCCTATCCACCAGTAATTGGTTTTAGGTTTTTGTACATTTTATCGCTTCCAGGATGCATCTTATACTTAGATTTATGAGCTTCTTCGAGAATTTCTTCACGTACATTTCCATAGATAGGAACCCAGATTCTCTTATTCATTCTAAGAATATCATTGTTGCCTTTGATTAATTGGTCGATCATACCTCCCAAACCTTCTTTCTAGAGGTTTGGTTCTTGTAAGGCAAACTTTTGAGATTCCTTAATACGAGTAATAAGATCGATTTGGAGATCGAGTCTTAAAGCACGCACTCGTTTAGGTTTCTCATGCTCTTTTCTACTCGAGGCGTCAGCTACACCATTTGCTTTACCTTCATGATAACAGATTTCATAATCGTAATCATTCAGGACTTCCATCCAACACCTTTGCCTCATATTCAGTTCTTTTTTACTGAATATATACTTTAGGCTTTTATGATCGGTGAATATAGTGAATTTGACTCCATAAAGATAGTGCCTCCATAATTTCAGTGCGAAGATTATGGCGCCAAATTCTAAATCGTGAGTCGTATAATTCTTTTCATGAGTTTTTAATTGACGGGAAGCATAAGCAATAACTTTGTTCCCTTGCATTAACACACATCCAAAGCCGGTATGTGAAGCATCACAGTATATTGAAAAGCCTTAATTTCCATTTGGCAAAGCCAGTATAGGTGCTTGTGTCAGTTTTTGTTGTAGAGTTTCAAAGGCTTCTGATTGCTTAGGTCCCTATTCATACTTAACTGACTTGTGAGTCAGAGAAGTTAATGGAACAGCAATTCGAGAGAAATCTTGGATAAATCTCCGATAGTAACCAGCCAATCCAAGAAAACTTCGGATTTCAGTTGGCGACTTAGGGATTTCCCATTTGGATATTTCTTCGATTTTGATAGGATCAACTTGGATGCCATCAGCGTGAATGGCATGTCCAAGGAACTGAACTTCTGTCAACCAGAATTCACATTTCGAGAAGTTAGCATGCAACTTTTCGTTTCTCAGAAGTTCAAGCAAGATTTTCAAATGGTTCGTATGATCTTTCTTACTTTTGGAGTAAATAAGGATATCGTCAATAAATACGATAATAAATTTATCCAAGTAAGGTTTGCAAACTCGATTCATCATGTCCATGAAAGCTGCCGGTGCATTAGTAAGTCCAAATGACATTACCGTGAACTCATAATGACCATATCGAGTTCTGAAAGCTGTTTTGGGAACTTCTTCTTCTTGGACTTTCAATTGATGATAGCCAGCACGAAGATCAATTTTTGAGAAATATTGAGCTCCGTGAAGTTGGTCAAAGAGATTATCAATTCTAGGAAGCGGATAACAATTCTTAATCGTGATCTTATTTAATTCACGATAATCAATACACATAAGCATCGATCCGTCTTTATTTTTAATGAATAACACCGGAGCTCCCCAAGGCGACGAGCTTGGTCTAATAAATCTTTTCTTGAGCAATTCATCTAATTGCTTTTTCAATTCTGCCATTTCAGTTGGAGCAAATCTGTACGAGGCTTTAGCAATAGGTGCCATACTGGGTACTAGATTAATTATGAACTTCACTTGTCTCTCAGGTGGATATGTAGGCAGTTCGTCCGGGAAAACATCAGGAAATTCAGCCACAACTGGCATGCCTTCTATCTCTTTTTAGTGTCGGTATTTACATATACAACGTATGCTAAGCACCCTTTGCGTAAATATTTTGTGGCTTTCAACATGGAAATTATTCCAATAGAGTTGGAAAATTTATCACATTTTATTGTCAGGATATTGCCTTTCGGCGAACGAAGCTCTATGGCTTTCTTATCACACAGGATAGGGGCTTGGTTAGAGGCTAACCGGTCCATTCCTAAAACAACGTCAAATCCTGCCAAAGTCATACGCAACAGTTGTACAGGAATAACATGTTCTAATAGTGTGATGTTACAATCGTTTAGAATTTCTGAGATTTGGACTAGGTCTCCGTTGGTAGTTTCTACCACATATTTCTTGTCTAATTTAGCAAGAGTTTTATTCAACAGTCTACAGAATTTATGATCTATAAAACTTTGGTTTGCACCAGAGTCAAACAAAACTCGAGCATAAATATCATTGATAAGAAATGTATTCGTAATGACGTCGGCATACCTGCTGCTTCATGAGTATTGAGAACGAATGCTCCTGCATTCTTATTTACTCCTTCAATGGGCTTAGGACATGTCCTTTCAGGCTTCTTTAGCTTGGGACATTAGCTCTTGATGTGGTCAACCTCACCACATTCATAGCAAGTGATGGGTTTCTTTCTGTAACAATCTTCTATTTTGTGTCCAGACATCTTAAAGAAGCTGCAATAAGGTCCAGATCGACATTGTCCCAAGTGCCTTTTCTTGCACTTTGGACATTCAGGGATATAAGAATTGTTTTTTCGAGAATGGAAATTTGGTTTCTTTGAACCACTTGGGCCTTGCCCAGTTGCTTACTTCTTCTTTCTTCCCTCCTCTTGATTTATGATCAGACTACTGGTCAAGGAGGCTCCCAGATCCATAGCATCGTCAAGGTTTTTACAATTGGCAACCTTAACCATGTCACAAATTTCTCCGATCAATCCCCAAATGTATCTTTTTATCAGATTAGATTCAGGGGTAGCAAGATGAGGAACTATTCGAGCATACTCAAGGAGTTTAGTCGAATACTCTTGATGATTTGTTCCAATCATATTTTGACTAAGGAATTTTCCTTCGATCCGTCCCCTTTCGTTCTAGGGAACATACTTCTTTTCAATTCTTGCCTTGAAGGCATTCCAGCCCATAACATAGGTTGCGTCTCTGTCCTTGGCAACAACAATGTTGTTCCACCATTCTAAAGCTTGATCTATAAATAGATTAGAAGCATAAAGAACTTTATCTTCCTCAGCACACTTGCGTATGGCAAGCACAGATTCAGTCTTTTCAATCCACCTCAATGTGGCTATTCCTCCTTCTCTTCCAGAAAAGTTATAAGGTTTACAATCCTGGAACATTTCATAAGTACATCCGACTATCTTCCTCTTCTACTATATATGACCATAATTATTACTCATCCCTTCATCTTCAGAAGAATTATGGTAATACTTCTCCCTTTCAGTCTTCCTGGTTGGATGAGTAGCAGAACCCTCTAGTTTGAGAGTAACTGGTTTAGACTGAGTTATAGTTCGAGTATGTTGAGTCAAAGGTTGAGAATGGACATATTTTGGAATTGATGGCTGAACATATAGCTTATCTTCCCGTCTCTTTTCCATTTCGGTAAAGATCATTAGAAGAGAATCCTTGATTCCTTCTGTAATCAGTTTCTGAAGTTCTTTACGAGAATCAGGGATTTCAGCAGCATTTTCAACCACTGTCTGTTTGCTTTTTCCTCTCGTATTATAAGAAGGTCCAGTTTGTTTAGACATGCTATAAGAGAAATAAGATTGGAATTAAAACAAAACTTTTTATTGATAAAATATATAAACAAGAAAAGAGTACATATAAGGATCATTGTTTCTATAAAATTCTAAAATTCTTTTCTTCAAGAGCTTGAACCAACAAAGCATTCCTGGCTTCAACTTCAGCTTTTTCTCGTTCAAGTTCAGCTATTCGATTCAACAACATTTGTTCCCTGTCACTTCCTGATGCATTCTCATTTATATGAGGAGCAGGGAAAGGAACAATCTCATAGTATGGAACGTAGAGTTTGTTAGAATCAACTCGTTCTTCTTCTTCGGGATCACATTTATTTTCATAAGGCATTTCAGCGTATCCCTCATGAAAATTTTGTGAATATATTGGAGTGATATTATAGCTTACAACAGTAGGAGCAGAATGGAAACTTATAGAAGGATTATAGGGAACACTAGGGTTTCCTAATTCTTCGAGACTTCTGAAAGTTGAGCTTTCAGTTTCCTCATTACTTTTTATTGTAGTTTCATTCGTTTTACGTTCGAAATAATTAGCTGTAGCAAATTTACGAAAAAAGCTAGGACCTTTGCCTTTTCCAACCATTCTGTAACAAAATGAACAAAACGAGTTTTATTAAAATATATTACAAGGAAACAAAATACAATATAGATTTTAATCTTTCATCAGCTCTTCTCCAAGTGTCATTAGGCTTTCTCCATATTCATAGATCTGTTGTCCATAAAAATTGGTTCTTGCCTTGTCCATGATTTTCTCCTTTGTTACCTCGTCCGTTTGGCGCAACGAACGATCTAGGCACTCAATAGGAGAAGAAGACATACTATGCTCATAACCGTATTTTGGTGGAGGTTCACAAAGTCCAACCATAATATCATTATAAGTATTTTGATATTCTGGAGGAGCTTGGAAATAAGTTTCAAAAGGACCATAACTGGTTCAGGAAACATATAAGGATCATACATGACAGGAGATTCAATATTATTATAAAATGGGTAGTCTTTAGGGTTTTCAGAAGCAAGTTCGTAATGATGAGATTCTTCAGATGGATCTTCTTCTGTTGACATATTCTGATGAGTATAACTAGATTCAGCTGCATCAGTATTCCAACTGCTGAAATCTGATCCAACATCCATTGGCTTGAGGTATTATAGGACTGGGAATGATGTTCAGGAGTGGGGTTATCCGAAAGTATAGCAAATGGATCATCGTTATAGTAAGGTGAAGAAATAGGATTCATTCGAGATCCTAAAGGATGATACTCGGGTGATTCTTTTTAATTGGACGATTGAGGTCATAATAGACAGGAACGGAATTATCTCCAGACATCTGTAATCTTAAAGTATTAGTACTTATCTCAATTTTGGTCAAGGCTTAGATACTAAGGCCATTATCTTTATCTTAACTAAAGCTTTACAAGGATGGTTATCTTTCCAGAGTAGTACCTCCAACAGAGATGTTCCCAGGTAAGAGTGACGGGTCTAGGAGAGATTTACACACCACTCTTTCCTTAGATAGAACATTCTGTTTGTCAGATAACTACATACCGGTCAGAAGGTTACCTTGTTTTCTTATCTTAGTCATGTAACTTATGGCTGAAGCTTAGATACTAAATCCAAGTATCTAATTCGCTAGAACCTGGCTTTGATACCAACCCTGTCACACCCCGCCTCAGTGTAACATCCCAAAAATAAAACGACAGTTATAATAACGGCTTAGAATGCAAGAACGAATGGAATAAATGAGCGGGACGTAATGGGCCGGCCCGGGAAGGGCCCGGTGAACTTGGAGTTGGCGAACATGGGAGGGAGCCTCCCTATAAATAGCCTAGACCCTCCTCTTTCTCTCATTTGCAAGTTTTAGAGAGAGAAAGTTGACGGATCGACCCGAGATTGAAGAAGCGTGTCACTCCATAGCTCGTGAGCCAAACCTCTAAATCAGAAGCTCGATACAGGAAACGATCTGATCTAGATCTGAGTTTTTGTTCGTTTTGGGGTTTTCGGGTTTTTGATAAAAATTTGATGTTTTTACGTATGAAACTTAGAGATAAACATAGATTTGAACTATCGAATGAAAAACGAACATTTTGAACGTAGAAAGTTGGGATCTTGACTAGATCAGATCCACATACATGGATCTAGGGTTCTTGAGGAAGAAGACAGCCCCGCATGCAAACTTGATATGTTCACCTGTGAGATTAGGCGAACTTAATAAGTTCGCTGGATGTGAGTTTAAGTGAACTTAGGTAAGTTCGCTGGTCATGTTCGCATGATGCCATAGGACGAACTTAGCTTAAGTTCGCCTGTATGTTCGCCAGGTTGGTAAGAGGCGAACTTAGCATTAAGTTCGCCTAATTCAGAATGGTTAAATCGTTAGAGTCGAGATTAGGTCTGATGTGTATTTAACTACTCAATCCAGATCGTACGTGACATTGTTGGGCCTTCGATTAGGACAACTGAGACTAGCTTATCAGGTGAGTTCTAGAAGCCCTATTTTAAATGTTTAAATAATGTTTTGGGCTGGTGTGCATATGTAACGATGTGACTATTTTATAAAATGATGTTTATGAATGATGTATGTGATGTTTTATGAAACGATGTTTATGAACGATGTTTTGGAAGTAAAGGTTATGAAAGAAGTGTTTATGAAATATTTTGCCAAAAGAAGTTTACTAAGTGTTTATGAATGAATGAATTATTTTTAATAAAACATACGAATGCTTTAAATGAAGTTTTGAGGTAAAAGAAGTGAATGTTTACGAAAGTCACAAACGAACGAATCCGCCATTATTCCTTAGGGAATGAATGTTATGGGTATGAGATGTGTGTTATGGGCCTTTACCTTTTAGGGGCCTTTGTGGATGGCCAACTGTTGTACAACTGGGGTGATGACGGTTACCAGGGGGATTTCCGTGAACCTTGAAGTTGGTACGATTTTACCTTGCGGGGTAGTCGTGCTTGAAGTTTAGTATTGTGCCTTACGGGGTGCAGTGCTTGAAGTTTGGTACGTGTCATCCTTGTGATGTCGTGCTTGAAGTTTGGTGTTGAATGGCCAAAGTATCGGGCCCTAGGTTTCTCCGCCCAAAGGACAGTACAGTGTTGAAGGGCCTAGTGGTGGTGATCTTTAGGTTTCTCCACCGGTATGCGATGTTTAGAATTGACGGTTACGAGAAGGCACATATTCGATATGTTCGTTGACTTATGGGTAATGTTATGCGTATGTTATCTTATTGCATGTTTTCGTACGCTTTTATTAATGAAGTTAAATGATATGTTTTTGGCAAATATTTGAAGTTAATGTTTTTTGTTAAAAGCTAGAACTCACCAGCGTAGCTGACTTTTAGTATGCATATTCAGGTTAAGGACATGTATGGAAGTTGAATGGTGATGCTTGGTTGGCGAAAGGACTTACCTGTTTGATTATGAAGACTCGCATCCTGTCATGTTTTGATTATGTTATGTTTACGTTTTAGACAATGTTTATGCTTCCGCATGTTGAACAATGTTTATGATTATGTTTGAATGAAATTTTCCGCTACGTTATTTTGATATTCAAGTTTAAGAATTGTTTGTGAATGAGTAAATCCAACACGTGAGGCCTCCCAAGTTTGGGGCCTTACAAGTTGGTATCAGGGCAATAGTTTGAGAGATTCAGACACTCCCAGTATCTGAACTTAAACAGTGAATGGGACCGAAAGCGGATGCCAGTACGGGTAACTCGAGCCACAGCATCAAGTATGAAGGTAGTATATATTTACATATATAGTATGCCTTAGAAATTTTTAGGTTAGGACTTGTGTTCTGATGGAATCATAAATGTGATCAAATAGAAATCGAAAGGTAGTGTAATGGTTAATTGCAGATGGCCAGTGTATATTAACATTTTACAGTACTTGTTGAATTCTATTTGTTAACTGGCATGATGACATTGCATATCTTGTCTTATAGAACGAAATGGAGAGACGAGGAAATGGAAGGCGTGGTGGGGGTCGTACTGGCGGTCGTACCGGTGGTCGAGGTAGCACTCCTGCTCGTCAGGAGTACAGTGAAGAAGGAAGTGTCCATACTGAACCAGAAGTTAGTGTGCATAGGACTGAGCAGACTCATGATGAGGAACAACAGTTCACTTTCGAACCGGAGGTGAAAGCGGCCCTAGCACGTGAATTCACTGAGATGATGAAGGCTTCCTTGCCAGATCTTTTGGCAGAAGCATTGAAGAAGGCTAGTGAGGTGGGTGGGTCTAACATGACAATTGGTGCCCGGAACAATGAGGCTGTCAATGCATCGCTTGCTCGCGGTTGCGACTACAAGTCCTTTAAGGCATGTGACCCACCTGTTATGACTGGGAAGAAGGAAGCGGTGGCTACCTTTGACTGGGTGATCCGTATGGAGGCCGCCATTTGTCTAAGCGAATGCCGAGCAAGTCAAGTTATGAAATTTGCTGCTAACTCCTTGAGGGAGGAAGCATCTCACTGGTAGGAAGGTGTACGTCAGGCTAAGGGGGATGAGGTGGTTGATTCGATGATGTGGAATGACTTGAAGATCTGGTGATCAAGAATTTCTGTCCAAGGAATGAGATCGAGAAGGTAGAGAGAGAATTTCTGGGAATTAAGGCTGGAAGTATGACCCACTGGTAGTATACCACGCGGTTCAATGAACTGGCACGTGTGGTGCCACATCTTGTCACTACTGAAGAGAGGAAGATCGCCTTTTAGATTCAAGGGTTGTCGGAGAAGGTCCGCACTTATGTTAAAGCGAACACCCCTACTACCTATGATTCGGTAGTGGATTTGAGAGGCATGGTATTTGATGATTTGGCACTGAATGTCGTTACTGTGGAGGAGCCCAAGAAGAAACTGACCTTTCCTACCAAACGATCAGGTGGGAAGTTACATGGGGCACGAGAAAAATAGGCAAGGGTAAGCGAGACAGCTGTCTGTGGGAAATGTGGAGGGAGGCATGCAAGTGAGTGCCGAGAAGGATTAAATCTGTGCTTTAAGTGCGGCAAGACCGGACACTACTCCCGTGAATGCCCGCAAGCCTTCAAATGCTACAACTGTGGGGAGAGTGGTTATATTAGTCCGGAATGCAGTAAACCACGGATGGGTGAAGCCGGGAAAGGGAAAGGCCAAACGAAGAAAGAAGAGAGGCCCCGAGCGAACACTCGAGCGTATGCACTAATACAAGAACAAGCCAGGGTGGACCCCGGCGTGGCGTCAGGTACGTTCATCCTTGACAACACTTTTGTATCTGTGTTATTTGAAGTAAGAGCTTTATATGTGTAACTTTTAGTAAACGAGTGAAGTACGCTGTTAGTAAACTAGAAAGGGCCTTTAGTGTAGAAACCACTGAGGGTAGAACCGCGAGGGTAATTGATGTAGTTGATAATTCCACAATAAAAATAAAACGCCATAGATTCCCCGTCAAGCTGTTCGTTATGGTTTTGGGTAGGTTTGATGTAGTGTTGGGTATGGATTGGCTAACTGCCAATGAAACGCATATTATATGCAAACGAATGATAATCCGACTCAAGGCTCCAGATGGTAGTGAAGTCGAAGTCTTCATGGATCGCGACGCCCCGATGCCTAACGTCATCTTGATGATTAAGGCAACATATTACCTGAGGCGTGGATGTGAGGCTTATCTGGTGTACGTGATTGAAAAGTGTAAGGAAGTGAAGGAACTAGACGATGTCCCCGTGGTACGAGAGTACCCGGAGGTGTTTCTAGAGGATTTGCCTGGGATACCACCCGACAGAGAGATTGAGTTCCGAATTGACTTAGTACAAGATGCCCAGCCCGTGGCCAAGGCTCCATATCGACTAGCACCAGTGGAGATGAAAGAACTAATGGCACAACTAGACGAGTTACTTGAGAAAGGATTTATCCAATCGAGCATCTCGCCTTAGGGTGCTCCGGTGTTGTTTGTGAAGAAGAAGTATGGTTCGATGAGAATGTGTATTGATTATCGTGAGTTGAACAAACGAACGGTGAAAAACAAGTAACCCTTACTAAGGATCGACGACCTATTTGATCAATTAAAGGGCGCAAGTTGGTTCTAAAAAATCGACCTTCGATCTGGGAACCATTAGTTGAAGGTGAGGGATGAAGACATACCGAAAACCGCGTTTCGCATGCGTTATGGACATTTCGAGTTCCGCGTGATGTCCTTCGGATTGACAAACGCCCCCGCAACGTTCTTGGATTTGATGAATAGGGTCTGTCGGTCGATGCTGGATCGATCGGTAATTGTGTTCATCGATGATATCCTCATCTACTCCAAGAACGAGGGTGATCACGCATGTCACTTAAAGGAGGTGTTGGAAGCTTTGAAGAAGGAGAAACTATATGCTAAGTTCTCCAAATGTGCGTTCTGGCTTAGGGAAGTTCAATTCCTAGGTCACGTCATTAACCCGAACGACATTATGGTGGACCTAGCAAAGATAATGAGGGTAAGAGATTAGGAAATTCCTACGACTCCAACTGAAATCCGCAGTTTCTTAGGGTTGGCAGGCTACTATCAGAGATTCATTTAGGATTTCTTGAAAATATCTTCTGACGAAGTTGACGCAGAAGGAGGTAAAATATGAATGGGGTTCGACCTAGGAAGAAGCATTTACGGAATTGAAGGAGAAGCTAACCCAAGCTCCAGTCTTGGCCCTTCCTGAGGGTAATGAAGACTTGGTGGTATACTCTGACGCTTCGGGTCAGGGGTTGGGGTGCGTGCTGATGCAACGCGGGAGAGTGATCGCGTATGCGCCATGACATTTAAAAGTTCATGAAGTCAACTATCCGACTCGTGACTTGGAACTTGCTGCTGTCGTATTCGCATTGAAAATCTGGAGACACTACCTTTACGGGGTGAAGTTTACCATTTACTCGGACCACAAATGTTTGAAGTACTTCTTCGAACAAAAGGAACTTAATATGAGGCAGAGACGATGGTTGGAACTTTTGAAAGACTATGAGTGTGAAATCATATACCATCCTGGAAAGGCGAACGTGGTGGCTGACGCTCTAAGCCGAAACGATGTGCCTGCTCCTATTAGAGTGAAAGCTTGCCAGTTGGTGGTAAAATCGGATGTGATGAGGGAAATTGAAAAGGCTCAAGATGAAGCACTTAAAGAGAAAAACATAAAGAAGGAAAGGATGGTTGGCCAACAGGACAAGTTGGAATATAACACCCTTGGTGTTAGGACACGCTTTGGCCGGATATGGATACCTATGAGTGTCGAGCTTAGGACCCAGATCCTGGATGAGGCTCATAAGTCTCGTTACTCTATCCATCTCGGTACCAACAAAATGTACCAAGATCTACTAGTGGCCTAGAATGCAACATGAGGTGACGAAATATGTGAGCAAGTGCCTGACCTGCTCACAAGTGAAGACCGAACACCAGAAACCATATGAAAAGATTCAACCACTTGATATACCATAATGGAAGTGGGAACACATTACAATGGACTTCATAACCAAGTTACCTCGTATAGCTAAACGCCATGACACAATTTGGGTAATTGTGGACCGTTTAATGAGGAGTGCTCATTTCCTACCTATTCATGAGACGTTTTCATCGGAAAGGTTAGCGGAAGTATTTATTAACGAAGTAGTAGCACGGTATGGGATGCATTTGACGATCTTATCTGACCAGGACACACGATTCACATCTAGGTTCTAGAAGAGATTTCACGAGGCGATATGCACGAGGCTTAATATCAGTACGGCATACCACCGCAGACGGATGGTCAGTCTGAAATGACCACTCTTACGTTGGAGGATATGCTCCATGCTTGTATTATTGATTTCAGCGGTATTTGGGACAGTCACCTACCATTAGCCGAGTTCTCCTACAACAATAGCCATCACTCGACGATAGGCATGCCGCCTTATGAGATGTTGTATGGTTGGAGATGCAGGACCCCGGTTTGTTGGGGTGAGATTGGACAGAAGGAATTAGGAAGTCTTGAAGTCGTAACAGAAACATCGGAAAGGTTTGATCAGATCAAAGCACGAATGAAGGCCGCCCAAGATCGTCAGAAATCCTACACGGATAAACGACGAAGGCCTATAGATTTTGGTGTAGGGGACATAGTAATGTTGAAAGTGTCGTCCTGGAAAGGAATCATACGATTCAGAAAGAAAGGAAAGCTAAGTCCGAGGTTTGTCGGACCATTCAAAATAATGGCACGGGTTGGTGAAGTCGCTCATCGGCTGAAGTTGCCTGATGAACTAAGTGGGATTCATCCGACGTTCCATGTATCACACTTGCGAAAGTGTATTGCGGATGAAACAACTCACGTACCACTTACCGAGATCGAGGTGGAGCCTCCCTATAAATAGCCTAGACCCTCATCTTTCTCTCATTTGCAAGTTTTAGAGAGAGAAACCGTAGAGAGAGAAATTTGGTGGATCGACCCTAGATAGAAGAAGCGTGTCATTCCATAGCTCATGAGCAAAACCCCCGAATCAGAAACTCGATAGAGGTTACGATCTGATCTAGATCTGAGTTTTTGTTCGTTTTGGGGTTTTTGGATTTTTTATAAAAAGATGACATTTTTACGTATGAAACTTAGAGATAAACATAGACTTGAACTCTAGAACGAAAAACGAACGTTTTGAATGTAGAAATTTGGGATCTTGACAAGATCAGATCCACATGCATGGATCTAGAGTTCTTGAGGAAGAAGACAGCCCCGCAGGCGAACTTGCCTGGGCGAACTTAATAAGTTCGTTGGATGTGAGTTTAAGCGAACTTAGGTAAGTTCGCTGGTCATGTTCGCCTGATGCCATAGGGCGAACTTAGCTTAAGTTCGCCTGCATGTTTGCTAGGTTGGTAAGAGGCGAACTTAGCCTTAAGTTCACCTAATTCAGAATGGTTAAACCGTTAGAGTCGGGATTAGGTCTGATGTGCTTTTAACTACTCAATCCAGATCGTACGTGACGTTGTTGGGCCTTCGATTAGGACAACTGAGACTAGCTTATCAGGTGAGTTCTAGAAGCCTTCTTTTCAATATTTAAATAATGTTTTGGGCTGTTGTGCATACGTAACGATGTGACTGTTTTATAAAACGATGTTTATGAATGATGTATGTGACGTTTTATGAAACGATGTTTATGAACGATGTTTTGAAAGGAAAGGTTATGAAAGAAATGTTTATGAAATATTTTACTAAAAGAAGTTTACGAAGTGTTTATGAATGAATGAATGACTTTTAATAAAACGTACGAATGCTTTAACTGAAGTTTTGAAGTAAAAGAAGTGAATGTTTACGAAAGTCACAAACAAACGAATCTGCCATTATTCCTTAGGGAATGAAGGTTATGGGTATGGGTATGGGTATGGGATATATGTATGTGCATTTACCTTTTAGGGACCTTTGTGGCTGGCCAACTGTTGTACAACTGTGGTGATGACGGTCACCAAGGGGATTACCGTGATCCTTGAAGTTGGTGCAATTTTACCTTGTGGGGTAGTCCTGCTTGAAGTTTGGTATTGTGCCTTACGGGGTGCAGTGCTTGAAGTTTGGTACGTGTCATCCTTGTGATACCGTGCTTGAAGTTTGGTGTTGAATGGCCTAAGTATCGGGCCCTAGGTTTCTCCGCCCGAAGGAAAGTACGGTGTTGAAGGGCCTAGTGGTGGTGATCTTTATGTTTCTCCACCGGTATGCGATGTTTGGAATTGACGGCTACAAGAAGGCGCAGATTTGATATGTTCGTTGACTTATGGGTTATGCTATGTGTATTTTATGTAATTGCATGTTTTCGTACACTTTTATTAATGAAGTTAAATGATATGCTTTTGTAAAATATTTGAAGTTAATGTTTTATGTTAAAAGCTAGAACTCACCAGCGTAGCTGACTTTTATTATGCTCATTCTGGTTAAGGACAGGTATGGAAGTTGAGTGGTGATGCTTGGCTAGCGAAAGGAGTTACCTGGTTAATCATGAAGACTGACATCCCGTCATGTTTTGATTATGTTATGTTTATGTTTTAGACAATGTTTATGCTTTCGCATGTTGAACAATGTTTATGATTATGTTTGAATATCCTTGTATTATTGTTATGATTTGATAAGAGATGTATGATATATAGGCACGCATACAAGCATTTTATATCATTATCACCAAACGTGCCATACGTGTAAGGCACTAAACCCGAGAGGCCTCACGTGTTGGATTTACTTATTCACAAACAGTTATTAGACTTTAAATGCATTCATAGCAGCGAAATAAACGTCAATACATTGTTCCAAAAATCGCAACAAATAAAAACTTTGTCTTTAATCATTCAACATTCAAACAAACATAAATCATGCATGTTAGGGGTGTTAAAAAAAATACGAATCCGAAACCGAACCCGAATTATCTGAAATTCCACTGCGTTATTTTGATATTCAAGTTTAAGAACTATTTGTGAATGAGTAAATCCAACACGTGAGGCCTCCCGGGTTTGGGACCTTTCACTCAGGCACCCCCTGGACGTGTGCGACAAACGATTGGTACCTGTTTTGATTTCAGAGTTTTTGTAAAACATATGGAAGTCTTCTTCACAAGGATCGTTTCATAATTCTTTCAACCTTGAGGGTTGTAAGTGTAAATATCAAGACTCAGTTGGAAAACAAAAGCATTGTATTTATTTCATAACATAGGGAATTAAATACCCTTTTTCAGTTTGATTATAAAACTGAATTTGAAATCAATACATCTCTTATCTCTTATGGACTCAAGCCACGGGAAATAGTACTATCCGAGGTTGATCAGTCCCTCGGTCCTATCTCCTCTTTTCTTTTCAAGATTATCTATGAATGAGGCATGAGAATCAAAAATGCACTTTATCATTTTCTTTCCATCGGGTCAGATCTTATATCTGCCTTCGCAATCTATCGGCTGAGATCTCATGTCTGCCCTCCACATTTTCTGGGTCAGATCTTATGTCTGCCCATGCCCCCTTTTCTTTCACATTTTATTCATTACCTGAAAACATTTTGAAAATGAAACGTCAGCGCAAACGCCGGTGAATACAATTATCTTGACAGAAAATCATTTGGCACAAACAAGTATTAATTTCATAATCACAACTTTATATTCAGTCCACACATTCAGCATGCCCGTCCTATTCAATCGCACCACAGTATACACTTGCGTCATAGCTTATAACAACGGACATGTCTACACCTCCGAATTTGTTATAAGATAAGCACCAGCCGCAATCTGGGAATTTCACCCAAGACCCGTGAATCCCTAGCAAGTTTTACGTATACCTATGGCCTGAATGCTTCCACGTAGAAGAATGTTGAGCATTATTCCCTTAACCTTTGTAGGATCGTGAAAGTACAAGATGGTTCTGTTCTTAGTTGAAATTAGCGAAAACAATAACAACTACACAAGTATAATCGAGTAAACAGAAAGAATACTTTTAATAACACTGTTGTATTAAGCTTTTGCAAATAAACGATTACAAATGAAACTCAATCAAAAAGCACACTTACAATGAAGTGTTTACACAGTATTTATACTCACTTAGAATCAAGACAGACCCTTGATTCTAAGGATCAGATCTAACACAGACCGTTGATCTGTTGTATAAAGCTAACTATTACACGTTTAGTCTAAAACTAGTTAACTTTATTGAAGTGTATTCTTTGTGCATTATTACTTGCATGCTTGGAGAAGAGCATTGTTTTCTGTCATTGGTTGTGCCATTGAGGTTCCTTCTGCTTTGAGTGTGTCAGTGGCTTTTGCAGAAAGTTGTCAGTGACGCTTGGCATGGATAGTCATCTACAACGATTTGTCTTCAAGGCACATGGCTGTCAGCTGCAAAGATGAGGATCAGCAGCAAGATGTGACCATCCAAAGCTGCTGATGATTTGCCTATCAGCAGCATCAAGTGTTGATGCTGCTGAGTAGCCTATCTGCATCAACTTTGGTCTTCAGCAGATAAGGCTATCCACAGTAGATTTGTTCTTCAGCAGGAGAACAAGTATCCGCAGCAGTTTGTTGGTCAGCAGCAAACTCTGAGATCAGCAACATTTGTACTTAGAGAATTTTGTAGCCATCAGTCTTTGTTTCTACAAACTCCCCCTAGACTGATGCTACCAAAATTCTCTTACTGCCTTTGTTGCTGATGCTTTTGCATGTTTCTGACTATCCTTTCAACCTCATATCCTCTTTGGTCCATGCTGGGATTGTTAAGAGGAAGCTCAGATAGAGTCTTGATGTCTTTGCTTGCCATTTTGAAGATAACTTTGCTTGAACACCTCATCTTCTGTCCTTTAACATCTGTCAGAGTGAATTCATTCTTCTCAGCATTGTAGGACCAGCTGATGAATGGAGAGTGGGATTGAAAAGGTTTGGCATCAATGATTTCATCTTTGCTGGGGTTGAAGTAATGTCTGATTGCCAGCAATAGATGTCTCCCACCTTCATTCTCAGGCTCAGAGGATTCACCCAGCTCCATCATTCTTCTTAGATCAGAATCTGGAAGCTGTTGTACCTCATCAACAGATGTGTAGATTGATCTTTTAGCTTCTGTCCTCCCCCTGAACACTTCAAACCATTGGTCTTCAGGGCTGTATGACCATCCAATTATTTCTCTTCAGTCTTCTGGTTTGGAAGTGGGTTTGTTTTTCCTTTTGGGAGGTTGTTGATGAGTAGGAGCTGGGTGTGAGGATTTGGACTTTGAGGGAGGAGAGGAGGGAGGTCTAGGAAGGAGAGTGGAAGGTTGTTGGATTAAGGAAGTGTTGGGTGAGAGAGAAGGCTTGGGTTTCTTTGATTTCCTTTCTTCTTCTTGAATGTTTACCCTTTTCTTGGAGCCTTTCTTCTCCAATCTTTCTTCCTCATCCTTCTTTACTTTAAAATAGAAGGCTTGCAGTTTCATGAAATTCATGGGACCTAGCCTCTTTCCACTCTCTCCTCTAGCCTTAAGGAAGTCAATCATGACCTTCCTTTCTTCATGAGTCCTTTTATTAAAGGCAATGGTCTTTTTGGACTTTTGTTTGGCTTTTTCTTCTTCTTCAGCCTTCTTCTTCTTTGCCAATTGACCCTGCTGACCCATGAAGGCTCTGTAAATTTCTTTGTTTGATAGTTTCTCAAGGTAGGCTGCATCCTCACCTTGAGAAACTAGAGCTTTTACCCACTCCTCTCTCATTTCTTTGGCTAGTTCAGAATCAGTTATTCTGAACTTAGCCTCTTCCTTCTTCTTCTTCTTCTTCTCTAGTTCTTCTTCTTCCTTGTCAAATTGTTCCTGCAGTTGAAGAGCAAGAGATTCATCTTCTTTAATCTGATAAACTGCAGGAATCTTTACTTTGAGCTCATCCAGCTGTTTTGCATACATCTGGATTTGTTGTTCTCTGAGGAGAATGGATGTGAGTCTATCTTGAGCTTTCTTTGTTTCAGCCATCTCCTCTTCTTCTCTTCTTCTTCTTCTTCTTCTTCTATCTTCTTTAGCTTTCTTTTCTCTTAGCAGCCTTTCTTCGTCTTCTTTGGTCATAATTTCCTTTCCCTTATCTTTGTTGGATGCCTCTGCTTTGGCTTCACTGATCATAACAGCAGATGATGGTGCTACTGTTGGAATCTCAGCTTCAGTTTCATTGGCAATTTGGGGAATGGATAAGGGAAGGGAACTGACTTCATCTTCTTCCCATTCCATACCTGTCACATCCTTCCATACCTCTTTCATCTTTTCCTCTTCTCTTCTTTTTGATTCTTCTTCTGTGTTCAGTCTGACTGTTGGAGAAGAGAGAAAGGATAGGTCTGAGTCAGATCCAGGTTCCTCCTTATACAAAGAAGTCTTGATGATCTTGATCATTTCTTGACTTTCTAAGGAGTTGACATTGAAGATTAGTGATCTGAGCTCAAATACCTTGTGCAGGAAAGCTGAAGGTAGGAGCAAGATCTCCTTGATGTTGACTGTTAGAGAGGATCCATTGCTCAGGAAGAAGGTGAAGTCTTGGGAGTCAGTGCTTGTCCATCCTTGCACTTCGACATCCCTGATTCAGGATAGGCTACCCTTTTTGCTGCTTGTATTTGTGTTTGAAAGTTAGGTAGATTATCCTCCATCAAGTCATAGAACCTGCCAATGGCAAGTTCTGCTGAGAGGTCCATTGAGTTGTTGATGCATTGTAGATGGTATAGGTGAAGGACTTGGATGCTGTTGAGAAAGTCCCAGTTTAGCTCTTCTACTCTGCCAAACTCCCAACCAATCCAGAACCTCGCAGACTTTCCATCATACCCCCAAGCTAGTATTGTATCAAACTCTAGCTGTGTTGATGTCAGTGGAAATTGGGGGGGGCAGTGGAGTGACTTATGATGGTTGCTGCTTCAGGGATGATGCTGAAAGATGTATATGTTTGTTATGTGTCTTTAGCATCATTCAGCATCTCATCAACAGCCCTGACGACTAACTTCCAGTCTTCAGATGTCTCTTCTTCTTCGTTATCTGAAGCTGGCAAGTCATGAACCTGTACAAAAGCTGGCTTGAAAAGTGTGTTTGAAATACAGCCTGCTCTTGAATCCAGTCGTCAAGACTGTCTGAGTCTTCCTCCATTGGGACCATCTCCCCCTTTTTGGTTACATCAGTGGACAAATAAGCATCAGTTTGGGTGCCCACTGATACAAGAGAGGGAGTAGGTATAGTTTGGCATTGATGGGCTTCATGCATAGAGACTTGGTGTCTAAGTTTGGATAACCCTGGCCGTTAATTCCAAGTTATGAAGTTTCAGTCTGTCCTCATCCACAGTTGTGGAATCCTTGGATCTAGATGGGGCCTTAGGCCTAGCCTCTTCATCCCCATCACCCATGGTTTCTTGGCACCTGGGATTCCTCTCAGTGAAGGGAGTTTCCAAGGAAACATCCTCACTTTGAGTTACCGTGGTTGATGTCTTAGCAATGTTGTCACTGTCCTCCTGGTCATTTGATGGACCAGCAGTAGTGACAGCCTCTTCCACATCCACTCTTTCATGACTCCTAGAGTGGACCTTCAGGGTAGTAGAACTTGGGTTGGGTGTGTTGGAAGCAAGATCAATCAGTACCTCCGAGATAGTGGTAGTTGGAGAAGTACATCATCTTGATCAGGTTCCTTAACACTTAAGTTTAGAAGAGAAAGGAAAGGCTCAGGGGGCTGTTCTATGGATCCGGGAAGTGATCCTGATCCTAATAGAGAGACATCCAAAGGAGTCTCCCTAATAATGTGGTTGTCCCTTATGATATTCTCACCAGAATGTTGTGATTCTGAGTGAGGGCTGTTAGGTTGGGTTTGGGCCTTGGAGGCAAGAGAAGAAGGAGTTCTCTTGCCCCTTTTTCTAGTATATGTTGTTGCAACCGGGGCCCTGTGTTCTAGTTGAACGATAACATCCAAAAGAGGTGTAAGTAATTTTTGTGCCTGTGCGTCCTTAGTAGTATGCACATGGGTTCGAATGGTAGAAGCAGACTGTTGTTCAGGATGTGAGGTGGAGGGTGTGGGATCAGTATCAGCTGGGATTACTGAACTGTCACCCGGGGTACTCTGTTTGTTTAGCATTGTAGATAGCAATGGAACATTGACCCCTGAGAACTTTTTGGAAACAGTTCTCATGCTTTGAAAAATATTATTTTTATGTCCCAACATGATGTAGATTCTTGCAGGTTTTGAAAGTTCTTTTAGTTCTTGATTGAAAACTTCCTGCAAGAATCTTAGGTACATAAAAAATTGTTGCTTTGCACCCTCTTGAAGGATATATCTCAAACCCTCAAAGATGAGGTGTGCAAAGTTGAAGCCTTGGTTAGTGACCATACCATGGAAGGCGGAGGCAAGTGCGGAGCTCACCTGATGCCATCCACTCCTCTTCTGGGATATGCATTGGAGAAGAGTGTGGCAAAGATACTTCCATGGAGGGCCCATCAGCGCCTTCTCGATCGTATACTCGGTCTGATTTCCAGTGTATCCAATGGATACAAAGGTCCTCATGTATTCGTCCTTCGAGTATGAGATGTCTGTTCCCTTTTAGGCATGCAATGCAGTGGTCTTCCAGCTGAAATTCTTTGTCAGGAATCCCTCTGACAAGATTATTCTTCACCAATTTGTTAATGGTTTTGATATTAACATGGCTTAATCTCCTGGCCAGAGAGCTGATTCATCAACACTCCCAGATGGAGTGACTTCATTCATGTCCAATACATAGAGATTTTCTTTTCTCCGAGGAGTCAGTAAAATGCTTTCTGGAGGAGGTGTGGATAAGCCTGGAGACAGTACAAAGCATTCTTTATCTGTGAAGAGCATCAAATGCTTTTGATCACAGACCTGGGAAACACTCATGAGATTGAAATCCAATTCTTTGACATAGTTGACCTTATCAATGCTCATTCTTTCGTTGGACATAGTTCCTTATCCAGTAATGGATCCTCCCTTTGAGTCACTTCCAAAGGCAACATATCCTCCATTGAAATGTCTGAAGTTGGAGAGGATGGATCCGTTACCTGTCATGTACCTGGAACAACCATTGTCTACCACCCAGGTGTTATTCTTGTGACCTGGCTGTCCCTGCACATGATAGAGTTCTAATTAGTAGGAGGAACCCAAGAGTCTGCAGACTTGAAAAAGATGGTTGTTAGTTTATCGTTTTCAGTATATTTGCAGTCAATGGAACCAATGACAGTGCTTGGAGATGGTTTGGCTTTCCATTGCGTTGTTGGTGATTTTCTAGTTTTCCTCACATTGTCAGCAGCAGATTTTGCTACTAATGTTTCTGGCTTGTTGACAGTAGATCCTGCTGCTGATGGCTTTGTTGAAGTGGTGTAGGTCCTGAGCAGAACTGTAGACACAGATCTGCGGAAAAATTATTCAAACAGTCCAGATCGAGAGGCGGAATCTCTGGATCCGGTATCACTCTCGAATCAGAAATGGTAGAGACGGGTGTGGGAATCACATACACGAACAGAAACATATGAAAATGAAAAGAACAGATAATTGAAAGCATAAAACGTATGATTCTTTGATTGAAATGAAAATAAACGCTCGATCATACACTAACAATTAGTCTCACCCTAGGGTGAGCTCCCCCTGGGGTGGTGATTCCCTCTACAGACACACACTTACTCCTAGGGCATAATCTGCTATATATAGGAGGCCAAGCACATGCGCCTTGTTTTCCAAGCCACCGTCCAATTGGCCTGAAAAACATGTATCGAAACTACTTAGTTTCGATTGAACAAATGTTCAACCGAAACTAGTAGTTTCGATTGAACAAAAGTTCAACCGAAACAAGTAGTTTCGATACTGTAATTTCGATTGACAGCATCAGTCTCAAAATTATACCGAACAATCTCCCCCTAGACTGATGCTATCAATTCTTGTCCGACTCTGTCTTTCGTCTTCATAGATTGACTGATGATCCAATGCCTTTCGTTGTGATTCTCCCCCTCAAGTGTAGACCCTCCTATCTTGTAGGCAAATAATAAAGGTTTGAATCCCAAGTATTTAGCAGTAAATAACCATCTTTCTACAATGATTCTTGACATTCTCGAACACATGATCAACTTTTGCCTTCTCTCCCCCTAAGAAAAGGTCAATTTCAAGTAAAGGCTCACTTTGTCTTGCATCTTCATAACTCTGCTGATAATTTGAAGTCTTTCGTGGTAATTCTCCCCCTGAAGTGTAGACCCTCCTATTTCTAGGCAAAAGATAAGGGATCGAATCACCATGTAATCAACAACTAATGATCCGGTTTGTCACAAGTATGCTTGACTTTGTTACCCGCTGCCCAAACTTGAACTTTGATCAAAGGAATTACGGCTGAATCAGGCAGAACATCGTGTATATTGCCGAAGAAACGAAATTTTCGAAAACCCGAAAAAGGTTGTCTCCAAGTTTTCTTCCAAAACTCCCATCCTTCTATGCAATATCCTGTTAAAATATTTATCCAAGAAACTTTCCAAAAAAAACTTTTTTTTTATTTTATTTTTTTTAATTTTTTTTTGGAAAGTACTTGGACAGTTCTACCTGTAGTTTCGATAGGCTCTACTTTAGTCGAAACAAGGCTAGTTTCGATAGAGGCAGTATCGAAACAAGAAGTTTCGATAGAGAGATTCTTCAATCGAAACTAGTAGTTTCGATAGGAGATTCTTCAATCGAAACTAGTACTTTCGATACCCTCTAGTTTCGATAGCCTAGTTTCGACAGCCTAGTTTCGATGTCTTTTACTTCTGATTTAGGGCAACACCAGTAGTTTCGATAGAATATGTTCAGCCGCCACATAGTTTCAATTGACCATCTTCAACCTTCAGCTACTTCGATACCCCCAATCCAGGTCTGAAAATGCTTCAAAAGCCTTACATCTTCAGATTTTGAAAGTGGAAATGTAGAACAGCAGTCACGAACCTGCTACACATCGATTTCTTCAAGTTTAACGTCTCAATGGCGGGTTTTTCTTGATTTTGAGCAGATTCGAGAGCAATAAGAGCCACCATGGCTCTGACACCACTTGTAGGTCCTGAGCAGAACTGTAGACACCGATCTGCGGAGAAATTCTTCAAACAGTCCAAATCGAGAGGCGGAATTTCTGGATCCGGTATCATTCTCGAATCAGAAATGGTAGAGACGGGTGCGGGAATCACATACACGAACAAAAACATATGAAAATGAAAAGAACAGATAATTGAAAGCATAAAACGTATGATTCTTTGATTGAAATGAAAATAAACGCTCGATCATACACTAACAATTAGTCTCACCCCAGGGTGAGCTCCCCCTGGGGTGGTGATTCCCTCTACAGACACACACTCACTCCTAGTGCATAATCTGCTATATATAGGAGGCCAAGCACATGCGCCTTGTTTTCCAAGCCACCGCCCAATGGGCCTGAAAAACATGTATCGAAACTACTTAGTTTCGATTGAACAAATGTTCAACCGAAACTAGTAGTTTCGATTGAACAAAAGTTCAACCGAAACTAGTAGTTTCGATACTGTAATTTCGATTGACAGCATCAGTCTCAAAATTATACCCAACAAGTGGCAGCATTCTTTGCTGTTGAAGGCTTTGCCTTGGATTTTGCCTTATCAGGAGTGGACACTCTTGCTGCTGATGGCTTTGCCTTATCAGCAGCAGATTTTGCTGCGGAGGATTTTAGCTTATCAGCAGCAGACTTGGTTGCTGCTGAAAGCTTCTGCTTTGTTTTCTTGGGCTTAACTTGACTAACAACCGATGTATGATGATCCTTCTTTACCTTTTGTCTTTGAGGGGCTTGATGAAGGATCTGGTTGAAGGGGTTAAACTTACAGTTTTGCAGCAAAGTGGTCTGATTCACCCCAAATGATGCAAGTTTGTTGAGATTTAGGCAGCTTCACTCTTGGGGGAGATAGAGACTCCCTGAACTTAATTACTTTAACCTCGTAGCTTCTTGCCTTCTTGTTTTTGTTAGTCTTTTCAAAGGCATGCTGCTTTGAATTTCTTTGGTATTCCAGGTAATGAAAGCAGGTGCTGGCAGTGTGGTTATATCTGCCACACACAAAACATGATCTTGCCAGTTTGTCTCTTGAAAGGTAGACATAGTCCTTTCTTTGGAACAGATCCTTGAAGTTCCATGGATGAGCTTTGTTATGTTCAAAAGTGGCTTCTTCTAGGGTCTTTTGAACATATGGAACTTTTTCTTCAGGCTTACGACATATATCAAATACCTTCCTCTTTGTGATCGGCTTTGACTGAGGCTTGGGGTTTGTGGGTCCTGATGTCTGTCCCTTTTCAATGTTTAGCTTTCTTCCATCTGGAGGATAGCTGATCTTGATCGGTTTGAATGGTACAGGGGCTGGAACAGCTGGAAGAACAGCAGGAACTTCAACTATATTCAGAACAGCTTCAGATGGGACTGCACTGGTTTCATCATGGTCTGAGTAGGTGGACTCAGATTCCGATGAGGTAGTGCAGTCTTCGACGAAAGGTTCATCCGTTGAAGGATCAAGGTTTCGGTTTGCAGTGTCAAGATTTGCAATATTGAAGCTTGGTTCGTAAATGGCAATATAGTCAGCAGGAGGAGGAACAGAATTGTACTGATCATTGTTATACCCAAGTCCAGTCTTTACCTTCTCATGGACTTGAATATCTAAAAGTCTTTGTAACTTTTTGGTGGAAAATTCATATTTTTCAACATGAACTTTCTGTTCTGCCAGTTCAGCTCTGGTAGCTTTTAGTTTGACCAGTAGATCATCAATCTGAGTTTTAAGATTAGTTTGTTTATGTTTTAGTGATGAAATCTCTTTCTTAAGGCAGTTAATCTTTTCTTTATAATTATTTTCAACCTTTTTGAACTCAGATTTCATCTGATGAAACTCTTCATTTTGATCTATAAGGTTTTGGTTATGTTTTCTATAACCCAAAACTTTATCAATACAGGCTTGAGAGCAAAGATGTTCAAATACCTGAGGTGGTATCTCTGTAGTGTCTGCCATAAGAGCTTGATTGTTGATAGGCAGTTCTTCATACTGGAAGCTCCAGTCGAACTCAGAAGTTCCAACAGTTGCACAGGCTGCAGTTTGAACTGGAGGAGTAGCTTCTTGTTGTTGTTGTCTAGGTTGGGCTTGGTGAGCTTGTCTTGACTGAGGAGTAGCTGGATTTACTCTTGGTTCCTTGCATTCTCTAGCAAAGTGACCCAGTAGGTTACAGTTGTAACATCTTAGTTTGCTTTTATCCAAGCCAAATCTGGTGTTGGAGTTGTTACTTGGAATGGGTCTTCCGGTTCTAGAGTAGAACCTTTTTGCTCTTATAGAGAGCATGGCATACGAGTGCTGTATGTACATTTCTTCCAAATCATCTGGATGAAAGCATTCCAGATCCTCCTGATAAAGGACATGTTGCTTGAGTTTTCAGAAACAAAAGCAGCGGAGGTTGATGTTTGAGGAGGAGCTTCTAGGAGGAATGCAGATGAGTTTGTTTGAGAGATTGGAGTTTGAGGATGAGTGATGATGGGAGGATAATAGTTGCTTGAACTAGGATCTGAGTGCTCAGAATGGAGGGCAGAGGAGGTGGTGGTGGATGTTGAGGCTATTTGGTAGCTTGAGCTTCTTTCTTTTGCCTGAATCATTTCTAGCTCATAGGTTTTTAGCATTCCAAAGAGCTCAGTCATCTGGAGAGTCTTAAGATTCTCAGTTCTTCTGATTGACAATGTGTAAAGTGTCCAGCAGCTTGGTAGAGACCTGATGAACTTCTTGAGAATGTCTTCATTCTCTAGCTTCACCTTTGAGCACTGCAGCTCACCTACAAGATAGGTAAATCTGTTGTATAAAACAGTTAGAGACTCACCTTCCTTCCAGACGAAGTTTTCATACTGCTGCTTCAGGATGTCTTTTCTGTTTTCTTTGACTTCCTCAGAGCCAGCAAACATCTTCTCAAGAGCCTCCTAGAGCTCTTTAGTAGTTTTGTAACTTCTGAAGTTATGAAAAACTTCATTTGGAAGACACATTTGGATAGCTCCTAGTGCCTTGAAGTCCACCTCCATCTTCTTTATGTCCTCTTCTGAGTACTTGGAGGGCTCCTTTGGAACTGGTGGTCCTCCAGAGTCAGCAGAGGCCACCATGGGAGTGTTGGGTCCATCCTTGATGGATTTACACATTCCGTACTCCTGATAACAGAAAAAGCTTTCCATGCGATTTTTTCACATGTCGTAGTCTTCCCCAGATACCAATCTTGGTGGTCGTTTGATGCTGTCGATGTCTTCAAATCCATTGCTCTGTGCCATCTTTGTTTTTGTGGTGACTTGATGAAAGAGAGAGTTTAGAATAGAACCAGAAGTGATTAAACAAGTGTGAGTTTGTTTAATCTGAGCCAAAGCTCTGATACCACTTGTAGGATCGTGAAAGTACAAGATGGTTCTATTCTTAGTTGAAATTGGCGAAAACAATAACAACTACACAAGTATAATCGAGTAAACAGAAAGAATACTTTTAATAACACTATTGTATTAAGCTTTTGCAAATAAACGATTACAAATGAAACTCAATCAAAAAGCACACTTACAATGAAGTGTTTACACAGTATTTATACTCACTTAGAATCAAGACAGACCCTTGATTCTAAGGATCAGATCTAACACAGACCGTTGATCTGTTGTATATAGCTAACTATTACACGTTTAGTCTAAAACTAGTTTACTTTATTGAAGCGTCTTCTTTGTGCATTATTACTTGCATGCTTGGAGAAGAGCATTGTTGTCTGTCATTGGTTGTGCCATTGAGGTTCCTTCTGCTTTGAGTGTGTCAGTGGCTTTTGCAGAAAGTTGTCAGTGACGCTTGGCATGGATAGTTAGCTGCAACGATTTGTCTTCAAGGCACATGACTGTCAGCAGCAAAGATGAGGATCAGCAGCAAGATGTGACCATCCAAAGCTGCTGATGATTTGCCTGTCAGCAGCATCAAGTGTTGATGCTGCTGAGTAGCCTATCCGCAGCAACCTTGGTCTTCAGCAGATAAGGCTATCCGCAGCAGATTTGTTCTTTAGCAGGAGAACAAGTATCCGCAGCAGATAAGCTTGTCCGCAGCAGCTTGTTGGTCAGCAGCAAACTCTGAGATCAGCAGCATTTGTACTTAGAGATTTATCAGTCTTTGTTTCTACAACCTTTATTTGGCCATTTTCGTAAAAGTAAATGTTTGATACAAGTTTTGAAATAGATAAAGTATTCACCTTGTTTTATAGGAAAGAGCCTCTAAGTTGAAAGCTTATAGACTAGCTTCTTAACTTGATTTCTCTAGCGTATTGGCACTTCTACGAGCTTTTCTTCTTAAACCGGGTGTTGGACCGGGATCGTTGGAAGTGGGCTAGGAATCACTTGGAATGATTTTTAGAAGTTGGTATTGAATGTGGGATGAGAAAAGTGATTGAAATCGTTCAACTATTTTTAAGCTGAGATTTGGGTTCATGTCGGACCGTTATCAAAGGGATGTCGGTCCGACATCTGCCTATACACACGTCAGCCCTAGATGTCTTAATCTGATTGGACCGCACATATTTTTGGTGCATGTCGGACCGATATGTGGACCATGTCAGTCCGACATCTAGACTCACGTCCCATCATTAGGGCTGAGTCATTGGACACGTGTCATCACCACAAATTACGGCTGAGTGGAGGTTGTCGGACTGTTATGAACCAATGTCGGTCCAATAACCGACTCAACGTTTAATTACGGATCGTTATGAGAATGGATATCGGTCCGATGTCTGACCATGTTTAGCTTCGGACCGATATGAAAAAAGATATTAGTCCGATATCTAGTTTGATTTTACTTCGGTCCGATATCTGAGCTTAGTTCACTTCAGACCGATATGGAAGGGGATGTCGGTCCGATATCTGTCTATTTTCAGAATTTTCCCTTTTAATCATTAGACTTTGGTATTTTAGATACTAGTCCTTATAGTTTCTAACCTTGGCATTTCTTGGACATTTTTATGGCAGGTGTTACATATCGCCCCGAAGGCTATCATGCACGAAGACCGACAGTACAATATCATTCTGTCCCATTCATTATCACTCTTAGAACCCGCAAGCCCCAAAGTGATTCCATTCGTGGGTCATGTTAACCCTGAGTGACCGTCGTCTCTCCAGTCCAGATTGTGTAACGAACCAAAATCCAAAATATAATGTTACTTTCCTAAAATAATATTATAGGGGTGAAGGATGATCAAAACAAAGTGGAAGGTTTGTTTTAAATGGAGCATTAATCTAGTTTTGGAAGAAATGGTCAATTATGGAATAGTAGGGACTGATTTTGTAATTTACCCAAACTGACTTTGGGTGGAGACTAAAATTGGTGACACACACATCTGTGTGTGTGTGTGGTTCGCAAATGAGCAGGGAGCAAGAGGAGGAGAACCAAAATCACGAAATTGATGATTTGCATGTGGAGCTTGGATGATTTGGAGTGTTCATCCTCTTCAAGATTGCTAGTAAATATCATCTTCCTCATCTCAATCACCATCTATGGTGTTCTTGAGCAAAAAGAAGCAATTGGGTCAATTGATGTTGTGATTTGGGTTTAATGTCGTTTATAAACCTTAATCTAGTAACATTAATGTTTGAGAATCATGTTTTACATGATTATAACACCAAACTTGATGTTTGAAAAATTAGGAGAAATTGGGGGTTTTTGAAATTGAGGTTGTTTGGATGGTAATTGGGGGTTGGTAAGTGTTTGTGATGTGATTAAACACATAACCAAGTAATAACCCTCAATCAATTTGGTGATTTAAGAAATTGGGAGTTTGGGTGAAATTGGGTGTAACCCAAACGGGTCAAAATGGGTGAATGATTGTGTAGGGAGGTTAAAACTTTTTTAAGGTGTAATTAATCAAGTTTAGAATGGGTGTAATCCATAAGGTCTAGGGTGGGTGTTAGACCTTAATTGGAAATGGTGAATTGGTGGATTGGAAGTTTGACTATAATGGGTCAAACGAGTCATTTGGGTTGAAAGGTGATATTTGGGTATTAGGGGTTTGATTAAGGTCATGTTACTCAAACTAAGTTAGGGACTTGATCTTTAAATCATAAAGGTGTGTTTGGTGTCAATTGGTGATCATTGGATTACTAATTGTAAATGTGTTGTATATGTGATCAAGTAGTAAGGAAGCTAGCTTGGAGGATGGGATCATATTTAGTAAAAGGTAAGTGTTTTGCACTTACTTAGTAATGATAGGTGGTAGAAAACACACATAATTGTGATACATGTTGATTATTGATTATCATGTGTGAATTTGTGTGTATGTCGATTTGGTGAAATTGCATATGACAAATGTGTATTAAGGGTGGGTACTTAAGGTGCTTGAGGTCTATGAACTTCACAATGTTGTATGGTGATTAGAGTCATAGAATTACTTAGGAGTTTTGTGGCATTATTATATGTCTATGTTGAATGTAAGGGTGGGATGATTAAGGGTTTGAAGTCTTTGAACTTCATAAATGGAAAGGGTGGAATTAGGATATTTGAATCCCACGTGTCAGTAAATAACGGATGGGTTATAAAGGTTGATTGCTGTGGAGTGTGTACACTTGTTTGTATGTTAAAGAGTCAGTGTTTGAAGTCTAAGAACCTCACCCTGTAGTCTATTGAGGTCATGAACTTCACTTATGCCGTTGTAGCTTGAAGTCTTCGAACTTCACTATAGTCGTTGTTGCTTGAAGCCTAAGAACCTCACACGAATGTAATTTGAGGTCATGAGCTTCGTAAGGTTGTGTTGTGGCGTTTGACATCTTTAGAACCTCATAAAGAGCTTTGTAAGTCTAAGAATATCACAAGGAGTTAATTGAGGTCATGAACTTCACAAAGTCGTTTGGGGTGTTTAAGGTCTTTAGAACCTCACAAGGGAGCAAGGTCGGGTTAGTGGCGATTAACTAACTAATGTATCTAAGGTGTTTTTATGTGTTGTATGAAGTCTTTGGGTTCTATTTGGCGTTCGGGTTGGGGCTAAACATGTATAGGTGATAATACGTGTTGTTGGAAAAAGCCCGAACTTCTTTTGGGTGTATCTCAGGCTAGAAAATGAACCACGAAAACCATAATATATGAATTTGGGGTACCTTGACGTGAGGAATCTAAAAATGAAGTTTGTTGTGCTGGTGAGGGTGTAAGCTACGCCCTGCCCGGCGTAGCCTACGCTGGGATAGTTTTGCCTACGCCATGGGCACTGTCCAACACCCCCCAAATGCCCTCTCCCTACGCTGAAACCCATTTTTTGAGTTTTTCTTATGTTTAACCCATGGGAGGCTATGAGAACTTGTATATATCATTACTAACACGTTTTGTGGTGTTCCCTTGTAGGAAAAGCTTCGGTTTGATGTCTCGGGTCATGCTTCGCCTTGATTGGATTCTCGATCTTTTGAAATTGATGTAAATGTTTTGGGTTATGACTCCTTGTTGAGAGTCACTATACTTGTTTTGAACTAACTTTTGGGATGTTAAAACTTGTTGTTTTGTGGCACGTTGCTCGGTAGTAGTTAAACAAAACTAAGTTGTCGTCATTTTGTGTAGATAACATGTGTTGTTTTTGTCAAGAGTTTTAAAGGCACCTATATTCCTCATGTTTTGAAAGCTAATTTTTTTTTGTTACATATTGTACAACCAATAAACCATTGATAGACCACAAAGACATTACCCCTGTTGTACTTATGGCAAAACATGCCATAAGGCTGGGAATTATATTCTCAGACTTCATTCGTCAATTCCATTCATTCGATATATTAGATTTGTAATGACTTCCATGAAACATTTATCCGTTTTCTTTTCGTAAAACATTACCCTTTCCATTCATTACAAAACCCTTTATTTATAAACGTTCCGTTTCATAACATTTCCTTTCATAAACATTTCTTGTTTCAAACATCGTTCCTTTAGAAAACATTCATTTCGTAAACATTCATTTCATAAAAATTTCATAAGCATTCATTTAACATAAATATTTCATATGAGTATGCATGTCACCCTAGAAACAGGTAAATATGGAATCTTGACTCACCAGTTATGCTATCCAATCTCTCTTACCAATTCTGTCCAAAAGCGTTACCGTCAATCTGAGTTAACGAATAACACATCAATTTCTAAACTTTTAAGTCTTAAGCGAATTCCTAAGACCTTAGCGAAACTAGGTAGTTTCGTTTCTTTTGAACATGCGAATCTGGTACAGTTTCGCTTTCTTCCTTCTTGGCGAAACTATGCAGTTTCGCCCCATAGCATACCAGCGACACTATACAGTTTCGCCTCCTTCTACAAACGAAATTACCTGGTAGTTTCGCTTGTCGTCTTCTCCAGCAGAAAACCCTTGTTTTCTGCATGGAGATGGCGGCTCAAGCTTTAACGTCCAAGTTCTTGACTTTTTACGTTCAAAACACTTGGTTTTCTTTCGTGATTCCAAATCTATATATAACTCTTTTCTCATTTAACCCATAAAAACCCTACCTTTTTATGTAAAAATACCCTAAACCCATTTCGAAGAAAACTCAGAAAAAGGTGAGTTTCTTACCTCAAAACGATGCTCTTCTCCTGTAGATCTTCACTCGAGCAGTGGAGATAGATGGAGAAGCGCTCTTGGGCTCAAACTGAGACTTTCTCTCTCTACGGTTTCTCTCTCTAGAAATTGTGTGGATTGTTTGGGATGCAAATGGGGTTGAATATGTGGAGGATGGGTTTTAAGCCCACCTTGCCTCCCCCCCTTTCTCGGCCCAAAATATATGGCCCAACTCGGCCCAAAATCCATGGCCCAACTCGGCCCAATTGTGCGGCCCCTTCCCGGCCCACAAGCTTGTTCGTTTATTCTCTTTATTTCCTTTCAACCCGTTATTATTTTTAATCGTTATTTTTGGGATGTTACAATACGTCCACACACAAGAATAATTTTAAGTGTCTAGTTCTAATATAATCAATATATAAACAACTTTTTATCTCAAGAACATCATACAATATATATTATGATTATTTCTTCTAAATAATAAAAATTGTTATTCATTTGAGTAAGTATTATAAGTGTAGTATTATATCTATATAATAATATTTGTAATATTATTTGAGCTAAATATATTTAAATCGTATGTATATATGTAATTGATGTTAATTTACTTTTTGTATAAACCTATAAGATTATGTGTTATTTCATCAATTTTTTGTTTCAAGCACTAAAATCTAATACTAAACTCTCTACTTTTTAACTTCTAATGTCATCGAATTATGATTTATTTCCTTAATTTTCTTATGAAATAAGGACAAGCTAGTGATACTCAAATAAAGATTTTTACAGAGGTATATGCATTCAGTTACATATTAGAGCATTCACATCAACTCCTACATCCTCATTCCTATAATTTAACTAAAAATTATCATTTTTTAAATTTATATCTCACTTTTTAAAAAGTTTACACATCAGACTCCCCATATCTATCTCTTACAGACACTTACAAAAAATATAAATAATATTTATTTATTTACTTATTATAATTTTTTCTCTTTCTTTCACTTACAGACACTTACAAAAAATATAAATGTAACATCAAGTATTTCAAAAGCATGAGATCGGCACGGGATTTACATTTAACCGAGGAAGGGGAATGAAGTAGGCCACGGGCCTTGGGCTTGGGGTGCATGGGTCGAGAAAAGGGGGATTTGGGCTCCTTAAAAACCCTGAAATCAACCCAACACCACTCATTTGCAACATTTCCATACAATTTTAGAGAGAGGTGGAGGGAGAGAACCTAGAGAAAGAAAGTCCCGGTTTTCAATCTCGAGCCTCAAGGATCGTTGGTGTGAGTCTCTCGAACGTTTAGCAGCTTAGAGGAAGCGTTTTCAGGCAATAGTTTCCCCTAGATCGGAGTTTTATGCTCAAATGGATTTTTAGGGTTTCATGGAGTTTTTAACTTAAAGGTCGGATTTTTACGTAGGTTTTAAACATGGATCTAACTTCATGGTTAAGAGTAGAACGTTTTGGAACGTAAAAGTTATGATTTTGGACTGAAAACGGGTCTGAATGGTTATGGTGTTCTTAAGACGACACTTGTAGCGACACTCAGCGAAGAAGATGAAGTGAGAATCAGCCAAGGAGAATCGGTCCAGAGAGAATCGGCCCCTATAGCATGACACAAGTCCTGGACGCAAGTTCAGGTGACTCTCTAGAGCATCGGCCGACTCTGTCAGCCGACTCTTAAGAGTATCGGTCAACTCTGTCAGCCGACTCTTGAGAGTGTCGGCCGACTCTATCAGCCGACTCTCCATTGTCTCAGCCGACACTAACAAGTTTAACCGATTTCATGTATTGTATTCGCATAGATCCCGTAGCAGTCATGTAGCCCGAGCTTTTAGTTTCAGTAGACAGTGTATCAGGTGCGTTCTAATCCCATTTTTGCCTGCTTTAAGGGTGATGTGCATACTTAGTGAATAGTGCTTATTACATATTTATACTAATAAACAGAGTGAAAGTTATGTTTTAGTGACAAGTTTAAAAGAGGCAAATGTACGTTTTGATGAGAGTAAATATCTATTTATGGCAAACGTTTACTATATTTTATATATACATAAACAAGGGCATATTTACCCAAGCTATGTTTAAGTGAAGTAAAGATATATTTTTAGCAAGCGTCTACTATATTTTCGTATACATAGACAAATGCATAATATATGTGCTTGTATGTTTTCAGTAAAGCAAGATATATCTTTATGACAAGCCTTTACTATATTTCATATACATAAACAAAGGCATAAGATATGTGAAAGTTATGAAGAAGTCAGATAAAGTTTTATGAACATAAAGTGAATAGTTTTCCTACGGGAATGTGTACCAACTTGTAAAGGTCTTTGGGACAGATGTTACTTGTACAAGATGCCAGTTGTGGGTTCTACCCATTAGTAAGAGCCTTGGTGGCTCGTTAACGGTTGTACAACTTGGATGAGTAACGGCAGTTGCTCGGGAGGTCCACACAACATCTAATGTCATCGAATTATGATTTATTTCCTTAATTTTCTTATGAAATAAGGACAAGCTAGTGATACTCAAATAAAGATTTTTATAGAGGCATATGCATTCAGTTACATATTAGAGGATTCACATCAACTCCTACATCCTCATTCCTATAATTTAACTAAAAATTATCATTTTTTAAATTTATATCTTACTTTTTAAAAAGCTTACACATCAGACTCCCCATATATATCCCTTATTTCAATTAAATAATAGTTATTTATTTACTTATTATTATTTTTTCTCTTTCTTCCACTTACAGACACTTACAAAAAATATAAATGTAACATCACGTATTTCGAAAGCATGAGATCGGGTACGGGATTTACATTTAATCGAGGAAGGGGAATGAAGTAGGCCACGGGCCTTGGGCTTGGGGTGCATGGGCCGAGAAGAGGGGGATTTGGGCTCCTTAAAAACCCTGAAATCAACCCAACACCACTCATTTGCAACATTTCCATACAATTTTAGAGAGAGGAGGAGAGAGAGAACCTAGAGAAAGAAAGTCCCGGTTTTCATTCTCGAGCCTCAAGGATCGTTGGTATGAGTCTCTCGAACGTTTAGCAGCTTAGAGGAAGCGTTTTCAGGTAATAGTTTCCCCTAGATCGGAGTTTTATGTTCAAATGGATTTTTAGGGTTTCATGGAGTTTTTAGCTTAAAGGTTGGATTTTTACGTAGGTTTTAAACTTGGATCTAACATCATGGTTAAGAGTAGAACGTTTTGGAACATAAAAAGTATGATTTTGGACTGAAAACGGGTCTGAATGGTTATGGTGTTCTTAAGCCGACACTTGGGTATCACTACCTGCAAGTAGCGACACTCAGCGAAGAAGATGAAGTGAGAATCGGCCAAGGAGAACCGGCCCAGAGATAATCGGCCCCTATAGCATGACACAAGTTCTGGTGACTCTCTAGAGCATCGACCGACTCTGTCAGCCGACTCTGTCAGCCGAGTCTCAATTGTCTCAGCCGACACTAACAGGTTTAACCGATTTCATGTATTGTATTCGCATAGATCCCGTAGCAGTCATGTAGCTCGAGCTTTTAGTTTTCAGTAGACAGTGTATCAGGTGAGTTCTAATCCCATTTTTGTCTGCTTTAGGGATGGTGTGCATACTTAGTGAATAGTGCTTATTACATATTTATACTAATAAACAGAGTGAAAGTTATGTTTTAGTGACAAGTTTAAAAGAGGCAAATGTACGTTTTGATGAGAGTAAATATCTATTTATGGCAAACGTTTACTATATTTTATATATACATAAACAAGGGCATGATATTTACCCAAGCTATGTTTAAGTGAAGTAAAGATATATTTTTGGCAAGCGTCTACTATATTTTCGTATACATAGACAAAGACATAATATATGTGCGTGTATGTTTTTAGTAAAGCAAGATATATCTTTATGAAAAGCCTTTACTATATTTCATATACATAAAAAAAGGCATAAGATATGTGAAAGTTATGAAGAAGTCAGATAATGTTTTATGAACATAAAGTGAATAGTTTTCCTACGGAAATGTGTACCAGCTTGTAAAGGTCCTTGGGACAGATGTTACTTGTACAAGATGTCAGTTGTGGGTTCTACCCATTAGTAAGAGCCTTGGTGGCTCGTTAACGGTTGTACAACTTGGATGAGTGACGGTGGTTGCTCGGGAGGTCCACACAACCTCCCCTTAGCAGAAAGCGGTATTGTCGGTTCATGGTCGTTGATCATGGGGGCATTGACCAGGGTATTGTCGGTTCATGGTCGTTGATCGTGGGGGCATTGAACAGGTACTCATAGGTTCATGGTCGCTGATCATGAGGGCGGTAAAGTAGTGACAAGGAATTTGACGATAAAGCAGTACTTGTCAGTTCATGGACGTGAGCAATGAGGGTAGTACGGTGTAAAGGGAATTGACAGTTTATCATATGTTTTAGAACTAATTTGAAAATTAAAGTATGTAAAGTTTTGCCTAAAGGGTAGTATGTATGTATTAATAAATCTTTTGTATGATTGATTTAAAGTAAACGTTTGAACCCACTCAGCGTTGCTGCTTTTTAGTATGCACATCAGTTAAGTGTAGGTTGCTGTAAATGGATGTGGATGCTTGGCTTAGCGAAGAAGAGTTACCCGGAGATCAGCATCTGGCATCCCGTTTATGTTTCAAGTTCATGTTGTTTAAGACAAGTTTCAGTTTGTATCTAACAAGTTATGTTAGACAAGTTATGCTTCCATTGTTATGTTAAAGTTTTAATTGTTTCCGCTGCGATGCGTTGAATGTTTTATGTTTAAGTGTTATGTGTTGATGAGTAAACTCAATAAGTAAGGCCTACCGTGTTTGAGGCATTACAATAAAATAATGTATAGAAGATGGAGATGGGGTGAATGATGACCCCCTAAATATATAGGGTGGTTATAGTTTCTTCTAAAATATAGAGGGTGGAGATGGGGATGGGGGAGCCGACGTGAGATTATTTTTCATGTTTCCTTTATAATTTAGAGATGAGGGTAAAGATTAGGGAGGTGATGTGAATGCTCTTAAAAGGTTTGTTTAAATTCATTATTTTCCAAAACCAGAGTTATACACACACACACACACACATATATATATATGGGTGTCGTTCATTACAAAACACTAAATTATTAAGATAATAATAAAAAAAAACTAAATCGTTAATTCTTTCTTTCAAATGCATATGTTTATTACATAAAAACCTATCAAACTAATTCATATGTTTTTTAAATCCTTAGTCGTTTACCTAAATATGTGTAAGTTATGTGTAAACTATAGTAACTACAAATGATCTACAAACATGTAAGTTATATAAATAAACAAAACGTGTTCATATTTTTTTCCCTTGAATTTCAAAAGAGAAAAATAAACATTGTATTTTAATTAATATTTTTTTATTTAAAAACTTTTAAGATTGAAAAAACAAATGAATGATTCACTTTGTTCTATAAATTCTCGCAATATTCGGGTTCTAGATAGATACCTCCCTCGCTATATGTGCATATCTATATAAATGTATCTATGTATGCATATATAAAGACACAAATAGGACTTGTTTCAAATAAGAGGCATGAAAGGTTAAAACCATGATAACTTCATTTGTCATGTGCAATGTTTTCAGAACCGGATCGGACATTGAACCGGTCGTCTTACCGGTTCACTGGTTGGATCGTTCCAACCGGTCGGACCGGATTTAATAAACGGATGACATTATAAATAATATATATTTTTAAGTATATGAAAATGTAATATAAAATTCTAAACTAGATATATAACATTAAAATTAATATAAAATTATGAACACTAATAAATTCTAAACTAGATAAAGTAATATGATCGGTAAACAAAATAAATGAAATAAAAAGGCTTATTTTGTTATAAATCAAATAACTAAGAAAAAGTTAAAATTTTAATATAAAATGAATAACTAATTAATATTCAATTAAAAAACATTAAATTGAATACAGAGTATGAAGTGACAACTCATGAAGTTTTTACTTTTTGGGGTTAATTAATTTTTGACAGGCTTTCGTAAATTTCTTTTTATAAAAGACTATGTGCTAGACACGGGTGTTTAAGTCGGATATCCGAAATCCGAAAATTTCAGATAATGGATTTCATTATCCGTATTCGAATTCGGATTCGGATAGTTAAACGGATATCCGTTTTTTTAACTTAAATATATTTTTTAAATTAAAATCTAAATATATAAAATTTACTAAATAAACATCATCTTTATGAAATAATTAAAAAAAAATTAAAAAACCAATTTTTGAGTAATTTACGAAATTACGACGCGAATACGTTTTAGTTTTTTAAAAAATAAGAAGGCTAAACACATAACATAAAAGGCCATATACTTCATATATATTATATTTATAACACTTTTTAGGAAACAATATATAAATTTGGCGAAAAAAATATAATTTTTGAAATTACGACACGAATACGTTTTAATTTAAAAAAAAATAAGAGAGCTAAACACATAATATAAAAACATGTAAAGTAATTCATAAAAACATGTAAACATTTAAAAAAAATAAAAGACCATAGGTTCCCGGTCGGACCGGCCGGTCCGGTCCGGTTTTCATAACACTGATCATGTGAATACATGAAATTCTATTTATATACATCATTAATAAATATTTTAAACTAAACAGGCCAAATGTCATGAAAATTAAGTGTGAATTCTCACGAGAGATTCAATGCGTTCACGTCTAAGCAACGTGAAGCATTCACATGTCAAAAGATTAAATGGCCCACAAATTAAAAAGTAATCATTTATTTAAGGATTATTATTTATTTAAGGATTATTGGATTTTAATAATCTTATATTTTACTAATTGACTAAAAATAATCTCAACTGAGAATATTCTTACCATCAGTCTCTACTTTCAAACTTTTTTCTTACATTGGACCCCCAGTTAAAAAAACTTAACGCCGTTAGATTTTATATGACGTGGACATCTGCAAACCGCCGGAAAGTCAAGCCAAGCTAGCAGTGGTCTTGTGGTGAGTTTTGAAATTGGCTCTGGTGGTGTTTAGCTGGTCTCGTTTGTCCGGTAAGTCCAAACAGAGACAACGGTGGTGTTTAACCAGACCAGTTAAACACCACCAGAGCCAATTTCAAAACCCACTACAAGACCACTGCTAGCTTGGCTCGACTTTCCAGCGGTTTGCAGATGTCCACGTCATATAAAATCTAACGGCGTTAAGTTTCTTTAACGAGGGGTCCAATGTAAGAAAATAGTTTGAAAGTAAGGACCGGTGGTAAAAATATTCTCAGTCAGTATTATTATTACCCAATTGATAAAAATTGAGATTATTAAAATCCAATAATCCTTTATTTAAATGTGAATTAACATCTAATGTAGAAGTTATCATGATTTTAGATTTTTTATTCAATTTTCAATTTCGTGTGTATATATATATATGCAAATTTTAATATAAAAGTCTCTTTCTTTCAAAATAGATCTAATAGCCTAATAATTTAATTCTTATCAATAGATAGGTATGTTGATTGTTTCATAATTCATTTACATCAGGTTTATTAAAATATCAAATATAAATGACAAGCAAAACACTCGAAAGACAAAGGAAAGAGTTATATAAATGAAATGAAACATCACTTTCTTGATTAATCAGTGTTTTTCTCTTTATCGAACTTGATCTTTCAACAACGGAAGAGGCAACGTTGTTGATGAGAATATATTTTTTTTTCTTCATTTTTATTGGATTTTGAAATTGATAAGGTACATATTACATTATTACTATACTTATAATTATCAAAATGGATTGACTTTATGTATTAAATATAAGTGTCACATGAGCATTTTATTAAATTACATTAAGGCCCTTGAAAAATTACATTTTAAACATCTCAAGTTTAGACATCTATACTTTATATCCTGTAATTATCTATTTTTTTACGCACTCATAATTTTTTATTTTTATTTTATAAATTTTAAAATTTAATGTTTTATAAAATTTCAAATATAACGTTACAACGTGCTTATTTTTATCTACGTTTCGATATAAATTTCGTTTAAAACGGAATTGTAGGTCATATGTACAAGTCATCGACACACAAACGTACAAACCGTCAAACCTGATTCAAGGTTTTGATTTTTTTACAGTTTCTTTTCCTTTTTTCCTCCAACTTTTAAAATATGATTTTTATAAAATCTAAATTTATACGTGTTTATTTTTATACGTTCATATTTTTAACTGTTTGGTTTCTTTTTCCGTTGTAACGTGCCTATTTTCATCAATGTTCCGACGTGAATTTTTTTTAACGTTTTTTATATAAAGTTCCAAATATTATCAACGGCCTCACTGCAATGCATGAGTTTGTGATGGTTTCGTTTTTTTGTTCAAAATTTCAAATGTTATCAACAACGTGCGGGTTTCGTTTTCTAACCTTCAACGCACGGGTTGCGGCAACGTTTCGATGTTAGTTTTTTTCATGCTTTTACGCCCCCGCTGCAACGCTGAGGTTTAATACTAGTTAAATATATAGTTCTGTACATAAAAAATTGATAAACATTTCTAAAATTTTCTTTGGAGATGGTGAGTTTAACATAAACAATTTAAAACAATTATTTTCAAATACCAACAACCATTCCTAATTTCATACTTCGTATAACTAATCTAAAACAAACATAATATAAAATTTCACCCATAACAAAGCTATTTGTAACGTATAAGGAGGCAGGAAAAAAGACAAATGTTTCCTCTATCCAAGGGGATAGAGAGTCTGCTCCAAGCAAGACCCCCGGCTCCAATTTTTTAAAAGTTCTCCGTGATTAGTTGACAGTAAAATATAGCATAAAATTCAGGTACATAAAATATCACGAACAAAGTCAGAGTAACAATTATATAACAATACTAATAGTAACACTATAGTAAAGTATAGTTTGTATAAAGTGGTGAGCAAACTATATTGGCAACAAAATAAATCAGAACAAAGAGACAGGACAAAGATGTATCGTTAACATAGCGACAACAAGATAATTAGAGAAAAAAAAAACTGAATAAAAGATGTAATAGTAACCTCCATGTGTTAATTACGCTTTCCCATAATTTTATAATTATGAATAATAGAACTGAGGGTTAAAATAAAATTTTATTTATACTTTATAAAAACTCAACTTATGTAAATTAAAGCTGACCATTTGTTGCCTAGCTTGAGTGTTTGCCGGCTAGGTGCTCATGTGTGTAAAACATTTTACATAGACTACTTTGGAATAATTGAGTGTGGAACAGCTCTAAAGCCAGTCCTTTAAAGTTCAACTTACAAAGGCTAGCTTGATGCCTTACCTTAATGAACAAAAACTTGTAAACAAAAGCTTGATAGGGTTAAACCAGAATTAGAGAAAAAAAGCTAAGAATTAGGAGAAAACAACAACTCAAACAATCTGATGATTTCATTCATGATTCGATACCAAATATATAATCAAACAAAATACTAAAGACACCCCCAACTAACAATAATAGCCACCAGTGGCGGATCTAGGAAAAAAATCCAGGGGTATCTAAAATTTCGTTCAGGGGTATCTGGATACATAAAACGGTAAAAAAAAATAAAAAAAAATTCCCGCTGCGCGTCGAAAATTCCCACTACGTGTCGAAAGTTGAGGGGTACCATCAGGTACCCCTCGCCTCTTCATAGATCCGCCCCTGATAGCCACTAACCCCTTAACCTAATTGACTAAATAAGAATAAAAATAAAACGTAACTAAGCTTATTTTCACACTCTAATGATCTGAAGATGCTGATCATTATTTGATGACTAAAATATGATAAAAACTTCAAATTGAACGGTTATTTGTGACCTGGTCATATGAAAGAACTAGTCATTATGATCGTTATGCAAAACCTAATTGCCTTTCCCTCTAAAAGGTCAGTATTCGTGAAAGGATGTAACGTTTGATGAAAATGATGTGAGGTAGCATATGTATACATCTTTATATTCATAAATAAAAAAATTTTGTAGACACGTGTCACTTTCTGATGCATTCTTAACATGTTTTTGTAGTCACTTTCTCCTATTAAATAATGATATTAAAAGAATATATATATTTTAAAATTTTTAATATAAATCTAATTATGGGTACTTATTATGGAAAGTCATTATATCATTAACCAGTTGAAAAAAAATGTTTTAAAAAATAACTTAACAAACTTTATAACTGTCACGTCAAAGTACTTTTTTTAAAGATATAATTTGACGAGTGTGTGTGTTAACGTATTACATTATATTTTATTCAAGCAGTGTAATGCATGAGTTTTTAAAGACATAATTTTTTTATTACTAAATATATAATATTATATTTATTCAATCCGTATAATACACGGATTCTAACCTGCTAAACTAAACTTATATGGTCAAAAGTATGATAAGAACAATTTTGGCAGTTGAATTCACATACAAACGTAGTTATATATTCAATGTATTCTTACTCTAGTTTTGTATCTTAAAAACTCGAGTGTTTTCTTGGATTATCCGAAAGAGGGTTTTATGTAACCCAAGGGATTTATATGAATGAAAATACCTTTTTAGGAAAAATAAAGTTTGTTTAGTCACACAATCCAAGCTATCGTCTAGGATTCTTATAGGATTCATATCATGATTGTTATATATATCATAACTTTAAATTATAAGGAAAAAAATAAGATTTAAGTTAAAAGTGTCTCACATCAGGTTTTTTAAACCTAATCTTTATCCTTAAAATTATAAGAAAATGTACACTAGAATCTTAAAAATATCAATTTCTTAACATTTTTTAAAATTATAAGGATAAGGAATGAGATGTGAGATGTTTTTAAAAAATGAACAAACTTTTTATAGAATGATAGTTTTTAGTTAAATTATAAAGATAAAGATAAAGAATCTGATGTAAATTGGTTATCTACATCCTCATTAAACAAATTCCCAACAAACATGAAAATATTTTATGTGATAATAAGGATGGTTAATTGTCTAGACACTTTATTGTTGGTGGATACATGCTCACACATGTCAATATAATTCTTATTTTAATGACAATAAAAACACGAACATCATGTGATACAAATGCTAATATAATTATTCATAGGTTCATATGATAGATTCTCCAATCACCAACAAAGATGTCAAAAAATCAATAAATTAATACAAATAATCAAGAAGCACCGGACAAAAGCTTCATGGTCAAAACTACAGTCGAGTCGTGTATCGGCCTTCCAAAGTATACAACAAAACGGTGTCAAGAGATAAACGGATTTCCAATAATCAAGAAATATAAGAAACATGGTCGATGACACGAATGGACCATTGAATGATGGGGCAAACAACAAGTCAAACTTCACATTCTCAAACCAATAATGTGTTTACATATCCTTGCGCATCTACGAAAAGGATAAATGATATATATTAAGTTAATCTTAAGATCACTTAAAAAGAACATATTTTTATAAAGATTTTAAACATTTTTTATTATTTAAGTCAAAGTTTTAAACAAATAACTCAATGGTTGTTAGCTATTTCAGTGTAATTGGATTAACTAGTTGATCAAATTAATCATATTAAATATCAAACAAGTTAGGAGGTATGAAGTGCTAACTTGTTTGAATTTATTTGGTTACCTAATTAATACTTAGGGGCGAAGCCTCTAAGTAACGGGGGTCCGGGGGCAGCACCCCTGGAAGCTGGGTTCAAGGGGCGGTAGCCCTTGGCGGGGTCCAAGGGGCAGAGCCCCTGGTTGGGATCAAGCTGGTTTCTAAAAATTGTATTAGAAATTGTAATTTCTAAAAATTGTATTAGAAATTATTTTGACACTTATTGCTTTATAAAAATTGTATTAGAAATTAATTTTCTAATAATTTTATTATATAAAATTGGTGTCAAAATTGGGCGGATTTTAATTAAAATTCGAAATTCGAATTTGAAATTAAGATGATAACTGCCAAAGGCAGTTATCTGGTTTTCCCAGTAAAATCTGGTTTGGTCATTCTATTTTTTTTTCTGGTTCACAAATCCTCTCAAAATTTCACACTTGATTTTTATCTCAAATACTCTGAGTTTTATCTGATCAAAGAATTTGGAGAACCATCAAATTTTTTTTGATCTGAAAGTATCTAATAAGACTTTCAGATCATCCTCGGTTATAAAAGAATGATTTAAAGAAGCAATATCTTATGTTTAAATAAAAGATGCAAAGTTCAACATGATTACCAAACAATTTTTTTATAAAAATCAAAAAAGTTATAAAGCAGAGTTGTTATAAAATAAATCAAATCATTGGAAGTTTTTATAAAACCAATCGAAAGGTTATTTTGTTCTTAGAATTTTATAAAATTAGTGAAAGTAGTATATACCAAAAGGAATTGCTTAGAAGGATATTGCATAAGTGGAAGTCGTCAAACATGTTTTAATCTTTAAGTCTTAAACATACAACATATATATGTTTATTAAGAACTTAACCATTTTGGAAATTGCCCAAAATGTTCAAAAATACTTATCAAAAAAGTAGTAAATTTTGGTGCTTTTTTATGGGGTGAGCAAAAAACAGAATTAATTGAAAAAATCATACCGAAAAAACCGACCCACATGAAAAACTGACGGTTTGGTTTTATATTTTTTGAAAACCAAAAATTACGGTTCGATTTTGGTTTTGTAACTTTTAAAAACCGAACCGAACCAAACATATAAACTTTTATAATATATTGTGTGCATGCATATGTGTTATGCATATTTGCATTAATAGTAGATTAAGATTTTTATATGTTATTGAATTTATAGATTATAATATTTATTTTTAAATATTAAGTATTTTATAAGAAATTAATAAATCATGTAGCCCAAAAATTTTAGGCCCAAATGTGTAATAATCAATTAATCATTAGTTAACAAAAAACAATTATTCCAAAAAATTCAACTCCAACCGGTAAAACCAAAACCGAACTGAACCCATTGTAAAAATTGAAAACCGAAAACCGAAATCCACTACCTTTGAAGCCTAGAGACGTATTAAGACTATTTTTCTCAACAATAATGGCTCTTGATAGGCCACCCTTGAACATGAATTCAATAACCTAACCCTTAAGGCTATGCCATCCCATGAGGCAAATTGTCATGTAGCATGCTCCAATTGGAGCAACATAGATAATCTGCATAACAATAATGGCTCTTGATAGGCCACCCTTGAACATGAATTCAATAACCTAACCCTCAAGGCTATGCCATCCCATGAGGCAAATTGTCATGTAGCATGCTCCAATTGGAGCAACATAGATAATCTGCATGAGAGTCCCTCTCTTCACCGTTAGCACTAGCGGTTGTTTCCACAAAGTCGTCGCCATCCCCTAATCGGTGCAACATGCACAGAGGCAGAAATCGGCGTGCACAGTCACGCCGGCCCAATGCCAAGCGGCCACACATGCCTAATCGTGGATCTCGTTCAGCCCAGCGATCGCCATCTCCCTGGCCCAATTCTAGCGGCCCACATAACTTTTGGCCTAGTTATTGGATGCCTCCTCCATACCCAAACCCAAACCCCACTCAACCAGGTTGGGCTCCTGCATGGGCCGCCCGATCGCAAAACTAGGCCCCCTACTCAAACCGTGGACAAAGAGTCCACTCTCAGACCTGATGCAACTCTGCTGCGTGCTAGGCCAATCTCACTTCTTATGACCCGCTTCAGCCAACTCATATGGGTATAGCCTTTCAAGCAATGACTTTTGAAATGGTGATATCGGTGGCACATGGACTCATGGGTTTCGGATCACCTCACCGGAGACCAAGGTAAAATCTCAAACCCATCGTTATCTTGTCCTGTTGGTTCTATATTTGTTGGTAATTGAACTAGTATGACAATTCTTAGATCAGATAATTCCATCTTACCAAACCCCACACGAAACCTACACCTGAAAATTATTCTTTACACACCACACATTATTAAAAATCTTATTTTCGTCCGTAAAATCTCCATTAATAATGATGTTTCGGTTGAGTTTGATCCTTATGGTTTTTCTGTGAAGGAGTACCCTAGTGGCAAGATGCTATCCCGCTAGAATAACTCAAGTCAACTTTATCCTCTAACATATCTAGTCACCGCTTCCACCTTTTTCTCTTCCGCGGCTCAAAATGTTTGGCATGACCGATGGTCTTCCCGTTTTAAATTTTCTTAGTTCCAATAAAATTATCCCATGTAATAAACATAGTAGAACATTGGTTTGCCATTCTTGTCAACTTACAAAGCATAAACCTTTACTGTTTTCTGTTTCTAATTCTACTACAGTGTTACCATTTGATATGGTTTACTGTGACTTATGGACATCACCCGCCTTGAGCAAAACTGGATATAAATATTATATGGTATTAGTCGATGATTACACACAATATACTTGGGTCATTCCACTCCAGTTCAAATCTGAAACAGTCACTAAATTCTCACATTTTCATACATACATAAAAACTTAATTCAACCTTCCTATCAATGCGTTTCAATGTGACTTAGGAGGTGAATTCGACAACCACCACTTCAAATCCTTTGCCGACACTAATGGACTTCATTTCCGATTTTCTTGTTCACACACTTCCCAGGAAATTCGAGCTCATGATTCGACGCCTAAATGAAAGCATGCCCACCCTCCTTACACACACTTCTCTTAACATCTTACCCATCAAACTTCTAAATTTTATCACTCCCATGACAACCCTATATTGCCATCAACTGATGTGTTGTCTTAGTGTTAGTAGTTATATTTTTAAGATATATTTTAACATAATTCTCTAGTTTTACAATTTATAAAATGAATAATACTTTAACTAACTACACACACTAGGCAAGTGCACCTATTGCAGCGTAATATAGTTTAGGTAAAAACCAAGTATGGAACCAATTAACACGGTGGCTTTGAGTACTAAATTGTTATCATTGTTTAGTCAATTAATAAAGATAATGGTTGAGTGATAAAAACGCAAATAAGCATGCAACAAAACGAAACAGAAGATTGAGAGATAGTCAAATCAAATGGCATATCACTTGGGCTAGAATCCACTTGGTAGTAAATCGATATTTTAGGAATAGGCTAATGGTGGGGTCAAATAGTAAAGGGGTGGACAACTCCATGTATGGTTACCGTCCTTAATGACCGGTCGGAAGCTAACATCCTCCGCAAGTCCTATCATTCCTTGGATCATTAAATCAGACATTAAAAGTCCAGTTGACGTGGCTCCAGGTATGGTTACCAAATCATATAACTTATTGGAAAGCTAGAATGCACACCCACCTCAAAGCCACTCTATTAAGACCGAAAATTGACTAATTTATGTTTCTAGTAATAAAATGTAAGGGCTCCCGGTTAGGGTTACCACGACCCTCAACCTGTTGGAAAGCTAGAATGTCACTAGATACAATTATCATCGCAAGGCCGGAATAAAGACATCTTGCCTACACTAGACTTTAAAAATATATATCTTCCACCTCAAGCTTCACTCTTCATGGCTCTAACTAAGAGTCCTACGCAAGCTAAAGACAAGAGGACGGAAAAAACACAAACACAAAACACAAGTTTTTCCTAAAACTCAAATGCTTTGCTTGATCACCCAACCCAAACCAACAAGAGTTTAAATCTTTACCATCTAGGCCTAGTGTAGTATCAAAGATTCTGTGTAACGACCTACAATTTTGAATGAATGCTCAAACAATGGTTTTTCAACATGTATTTCTTAAAACATCCACAAGATTTAAGAATCTAGTGACCAAATATGTAAGGTTCCGAATCCTTGAGGCCTTACTTATTGGATTTACTCATTCACAAACAGTTCTTCAACCTGTATTGCTTAAAACATCCACACTGTCTGTTCAAGTCAGTACCATCCATGACTACTATCCGTGGAATGAATACCACATCACACTAGTTACTGTCTTCCGTGACGACCATCCACTGATCTGCGTAACGTTCATGATGACCGTACATGAAGCGTACGTAAAGTCTTTATCATGATGACCTTCCATGATGCAGACAACACACTTAGCTTATCACACAGAATGGGCGTAACGAACTAACTTTCGGGTTTACCTTATAATATATTCTTTATATTATAGGGGTGTATTTATATAAATGAAAGTTGGAGGGTGCTATTTAAATGGTTGAATTATCTAGTTTTGGTGCAAGGGGTTTAAATTGCAAGTGGAGGGACTAAACCCGTCAAATTAACAAATATGATTTTGTGGCTAAGATGGGTGGAGACACACACTCTTTCTTGAGTGTGTGTGTCTTGGGTTTCAAGGAGAAAAGAGGAGAAAGAGCTTCAAGCTCAAATCCGGAACTTGGAGCATGAAATTAAAGGTTTTGATCCACATAATTCCTTCAACACATCAAGTAAGATCTCTTTCTTCTCTTGAATGGCCACCATCTATGTTGTTCATGGTGGGTTTTTATTGAAATCAAGCAAGGGGCTGTTTTGGGGTGTTGTAAATGATTTCTAACTTGATAAAAGTTATAATATAGCTTGATTAAATGTTAAGGGTGGTAGATAACATCCAATTTGATGATTCAAGAATTATGGTTCTTGAGGGTGATTTAGGGGTTTTCTATTTAGATATGTTTAAATGATGAATTAAGGGTTGATAAGTGTTTATAGTGGTAATAGACACTTTAATTGATAAGAAATCTCTATCAATTTGTTGATTTAGAAATTAAGGTTCTTAAGAACCTAATTTGGGGGTTTTATAATTGGAGGTGTTTAAATGGTGAATTGAGTATGGATAAGTATTTATGGTGTAATATAAACACATTTTCAAGTATAAAACTCAATTGAATTGGTGAATTATGAATTAATGAAATTATGGAATTGGGTGAAAAACCTTAACGGGGTTGATTTTGATTAGGAAGGTTAAAAGCTTGTGTAAAGCAAAATAAACCAAGATTAGAGGATAGTGAAGATCATAAGATCTTGGGTGGGTGTTAAACTCGAATTAAGGTATGTATTGGGGTAATTTAAATTACTAAAACATGTGGAATGTTTAGGTGATCAAAGCGTTAAAGATGTTAGCTTTGAAGACCGAGTGGAACCTTCATTGGTAAAGGTAAGTGCTTTGAACTTACTTAGTAGTAGATAAGTAGTTACATGTAAGTAGACTATGTGTTAAATTCTATTTACATGTTGTATGTTGATCTTGACTATGTGATTATTAGTCAAACTTGAATATAGTATGTGGTGGAATTGGATTAAATTGACTTAATATGGTATAAGTCAAACCATTATGGATAATGGTGAAATTGATATAAAATCAACTTAATGTGGTATAAGTCCAACCATTGTGGATAATAGTGAAATTGGTGTAATTTGACTTTAGTGGTATAAGGTCAAACTATTATTTTGAAATTGGTGTAATTAGACTATGTGGTAAATAGTCAAACTAATATGTAAATGTGGTGAATTTGGTGTAATTTGACTTACGTGGTAAATAGTCAAACTAATATGTAAATGTGGTAAATTTGGTGTAATTTGACTTTTGTGGTAAATAGTCAAACAAATATGTAAATGTGGTGAATTTGGTGTAATTGATTTATGTGGTATATAGTCAAACAAAATGTGATAATTTGGTGAAATGGTGTATAGAAGTGTGGAATACTTCAAAGGGTGGAGTTAGAGTCAAATACTCCAAGTACGGGTAAGACGAGTTGTGGTACTCGCACTGAGGGGTCGTAAACCAAATAAGAAGTGTGGAATACTTCAAAGGGTGGACTTGGATTCAAATACTCCAATTACGGGTAAGACGAGTTATGGTATTCACACTGAGGGGTAGTAAACCAAATAAGAAGTGTGGAATACTTCAAATGGTGATCTTGGAGTCAAATACTCCAAAAAACAGGTAAGACGAATTGTGGTTCTCGCAGCGAGGCGTTGTAAACCAACTAAGAGGTGATAAATGGGTGGGGGTAAACTTGTGTATGTTGTTATACATGTTATATTGGTGTCGTATTGCACAAAGATGCAAACGGGTTGGAATGGGTTGAAACGGAAAACGAGTGGTGGTGCTCGTATTGGGGGTGGATAAACTAACAAATTAATGTTAGTTAATGTGGTAGACATTGCGTGGTCGAAAAACAAGTAAATATACGTTAGATACTTGTTATATGCTAGAATTTGTAGAAATGGTGAGAATGGAAGATGTTGTCAGGGAACATGGTTGTGTTCATCTTAACACAACCATGTCAGCAACCTTGCCCTTTCTAGTGCTGAGAGGGAACATGGTTATGTTCATCTGAACACGGTTGTGTTCAGGGAAACCATTTCAAAAACCTTGATTTTTCCTGGTGCTGAGAGGGAACACGGTTGTGTTCAGGGATCATGGAACACAACCATGCCAAAAAAAATTATTCTTAAAAAAGACTTTTTCTTGGGTTTTACCCATGAAGGGGGAGTCTACGGACTTTGTAATCGTTGTGAGGACTTGTAGAGAGGTCCCTAAGACTACTTATCTTTACTAACCATATTCAAATTGTTGTTTTGAATGTAGGAAAGCTACGGAGTGATCTCGGCTCTCGCCTAAGTTGTGGATAACTTGTTGTTGTTAACTTTTGTTTAAACTACTTTTGTGGGAAATATTGTAGTTTAATTTGGGGGTGAGCAAAAAACTGAATTAACCGAACTGAAACCGAATTAACCGAAAAAACCGTACCAAAAAAACCGACCCAAACTAAAACCGACGGTTTTGGTTTTGTATTTTTTGAAACCCGAAAATTACGGTTTGGTTTCGGTTTTGTATTTTTTGAAAAACGAACCGAATTGAACGAAATCTATTTTTGATGTTATTTTAAATATAAAACTTATCCCTATATTATTATAATACTATATTAAAGTGTTTTAGTCCGGAAAACAACCCGTAGGCTCGGGTTTGAATTATTAACCCATTTTTATATTATTCCCGCTTTTAAAAATAATATATCTATATTATATTCAAACTGTAACATTTTATAAAATAATATGTTTATGTTATTTTCAACTCATGATTCATGTTATTAAATAATATATATTTTTATATTATTTCATATCGTTTTATAACCTCGTGTAACGTTTGAAACTAAAATATATACTTTAATTATATATTGTGTGCATGCACATTTCATAATATATATTATATTGTGTTGTGTGCTCGCACTGAGGGATCGTAAACCCAATAAGAAGTGTGGAATACTTCAAAGGGTGGACTTGGATTCAAATACTCCAATTACGGGTAAGACGAGTTATGGTATTCACACTGAGGGGTCGTAAACCAAATAAGAAGTGTGGAATACTTCAAATGGTGATCTTGGAGTCAAATACTCCAAAAAACAGGTAAGACGAATTGTGGTTCTCGCAGCGAGGCGTTGTAAACCAACTAAGAGGTGATAAATGGGTGGGGGTAAACTTGTGTATGTTGTTATACATGTTATATTGGTGTCGTATTGCACAAAGATGCAAACGGGTTGGAATGGGTTGAAACGGAAAACGAGTGGTGGTGCTCGTATTGGGGGTGGATAAACTAACAAATTAATGTTAGTTAATGTGGTAGACATTGCGTGGTCGAAAAACAAGTAAATATACGTTAGATACTTGTTATATGCTAGAATTTGTAGAAATAGTGAGAATGGAAGATGTTGTCAGGGAACATGGTTGTGTTCATCTGAACACAACCATGTCAGCAACCTTGCTCTTTCTAGTGCTGAGAGGGAACATGGTTATGTTCATCTGAACACGGTTGTGTTTAGGGAAACCATTTCAAAAACCTTGATTTTTCCTGGTGCTGAGAGGGAACACGGTTGTGTTCAGGGATCATGGAACACAACCATGCCAAAAAAATTTATTCTTAAAAAAGACTTTTTCTTGGGTTTTACCCATGAAGGGGGAGTCTACGGACTTTGTAATCGTTGTGAGGACTTGTAGAGAAGTCCCTAAGACTACTTATCTTACTAACCATATTCAAATTGTTGTTTTGAATGTAGGAAAGCTACGGAGTGATCTCGGCTCTCGCCTAAGTTGTGGATAACTTGTTGTTAACTTTTGTTTAAACTACTTTTGTGGGAAATATTGTAGTTTAATTTGGGGGTGAGCAAAAAACTGAATTAACCGAACTGAAACCGAATTAACCGAAAAAACCGCACCAAAAAAACCGACCCAAACTAAAACCGACGGTTTTGGTTTTGTATTTTTTGAAAACCGAAAATTACGGTTTGGTTTCGGTTTTGTATTTTTTGAAAACCGAACCGAATTGAACGAAATCGATTTTTGATGTTATTTTAAATATAAAACTTATCCCTATATTATTATAATACTATATTAAAGTGTTTTAGTCCGAAAAACAACCCGTAGGCTCGGGTTTAAATTATTAACCCATTTTTATATTATTCCCGCTTTTAAAAATAATATATCTATATTATATTCAAACTGTAACATTTTATAAAATAATATGTTTATGTTATTTTCAACTCATGATTCATGTTATTAAATAATATATATTTTTATATTATTTCATATCGTTTTATAACCTCATGTAATGTTTGAAACTAAAATATATACTTTAATTATATATTGTGTGCATGCACATTTCATAATATATATTATATTGTGTTGTGTGCTTGTATGTTGAAAGTGTATACATATTTGTGTTAAACATATTTGCATTAACGCTGTGTTCCCGAGTCTCATTATGGAAAAAAAGGGAAAAGAAAGGAAGGAAACCTTGTTCCAGGGTTTTTTAAGAGGGGAAAAGAAAGGAAATGAGAGGAATAGTGTTACAGAGTTTTTTTTAAAAGGAAAACGAAGGGAAATGAAGGGAAAACAAGTCTTATCTTTATCCTCACAAATTGGAGAGATTTGGAGAGAAAGGAAAAGAAGGGAAAAGAAAAGAAGGGGAAGAAATCCTTTCTTTTTCTTTTCTTCCCTTTAGTAAACTCGGGAACACAGCGTAATAGTAGGTTATTATTATATTTATTGAATTCATAAATTATAATATATTTTTTTTTTATGTTGAGTATTTTTTAAGAAAACTAATAATTTTTGTAGCCCAAAAAATATAAAAATCATTAGTTAATAAAAAAAATTTAGGTACAAAATTTCAAACTCATGTTCATTATTTTGGGTCATTTTTCTTTTACCTAAAAAAAATTCAAGCCCAATTGGTTTTAAAACCGAAACGAACACATTGTAAAAACCGAAAACCGAAGAAACCAAAACCAAACGGTTTTAAAAAACCAAAAACCAAACTTTCGGTTTGGTTTTACCCCAAAACCGACCCAAACCGAACCATGCACACCCCTAGTTTAATTCATCTTTGTAAAACTAAAACGTGTCGATACGTAAATGTTGTAATTGGGACCACTCCCGCGTCGTATTTAAAAACTTTAAATCGGTTTGAAATTTTAGGTGTTACAATGGGGGTTACGTTTACCCCATGAGTAACCGTCCTTACTTCTTATCACACAGAACCAATTGTACAGTTGTTAGCGAACCACAAAGGCTCTTATAGAGGGGGCATAGCCCGTAACTGTCCTGGTACTTTTCCCGTAGGAACCCTTTCCTTCCCTTCCCAGAATTAGACAATGTAATGACTTCTTAAAACATTTACCTTCTTAGTTTATTAAAAACATTCTTTAAACACACGTTTTGCCTCTTTTAAACTTTACTTTAAAGCCTTCCTTTACTTCGTTTACTAACACACATTTTTAGTAAACACTTTTCTTTCATTTACCAACACACAATTATGGTAAATACTTCACACGCTTTTGTTTATTAATACACTTTTATAATAAATACTTTCCTTTCATTTACCAACACACAATTATGGTAAATACTTTGCACGCTTTTGTTTGTCAACACACTTTTATAATAAACACACACGCAGTATGCACACCACCACAAAAGCAGGCATAAAAGGAGTCTAGAACTCACCTGGTCGTTGGATAACTAACTCTAAACGAAAGGCCTAAGCTAGGTCTCTTGGTAGACGATATGCACAAAATTTAACACGTGAAAACTATCAAATCTGACTAGTGTCGCCCACAGTGTCGCCTGACACCACAGTGTCACCTAACACACAATGTCGTCCCACCCTCAGTGTCGCCTAGGCAATGTCGCCAGGCACACTTTCAGTGTCGCTAGAACTTGCACTATGGACTTAGTGTCGCCTTACTAGTGTCGCCATCGATAGTGTCGCCACCTCAGTGTCGTCTCTTGAGGGTCATCTTCCTCAAGTGACCCCTACTAGTGTCGCCACATGAGTTTGTGTCGCCACTTGAATATCGTCTCATACAAGCCTGTTTTTTTACCCTAGTTAGCAACTTTTTACGACTAAAACGTTTATCTGGCTTCCATGAAGCTAGATCTGGTCTCTAAACCCATATTACATGTAAAATCCCATACTTTGTGATTAAAACCCGAGTTTTACCACAAAACCTATTTAAACTGAAAATCAGAGGTTTTAGGTTCGAGCTTTACCTCAAAAGCTGCTGTTTTCCGTGGATTATTCTTCTAAACCGATTGAGTAACAGATTAGAGCAATTCTTGAATATCAATGGTGGGTTTCTTGGACTTTCTCTCTAGAGAAAGCTCCATCTCTCTCTAAACGATTTTTTTGTGTGTTTGGGGTGAAATAGGGGCTGATCAAGGATAGTTAGGGTTTAAACCCTCTCCCCCACCCCACCATTCATAGCCCAAGCACATTCAGTCTTAGCCCACCTTCTTCCTTGTTTATTTTCTTGACCCGATTATGCATGACGGAAATTACACGGATGTTACTAGTCTACCCACCTTACAAGAGGTTTCGTCCTTGAAACCTGTCATATGTTGAACAACTACGGGTAAGAGTCATTCATCTCTTCCTCACTTTCCCATGTAGCCTCGGACCCCTTTCCGATCTTCCATTGTACTTTAACTAACTGAATCACCTTGGTCTGCATGCGCTTTTCATTTCTATCCAGTATGGCCACGGGTTCTTCAATATAATTCAGGCGATTTTCAACTTCGATGTCTGATAACGACACGTGAACTGTCTCATCAGCTAGACACTTTCGCAAGTGCAACAAGTGAAAAGTAGGGTGGATCCCACTCAGTTCATTAGGTAGTTCCAGTCTGTATGCCACTTCACTAACCCCTGCCACAATTCTAAACGGTTCGACGAACCTCGGACTTAACTTTCCTCTCTTGCGGAAATGGATTATTCCTTTCCAGGGAGATACCTTTAACATCACTTTATCCTCAACCTGGAATTCGGGGGACCTCCGCCTCTTATCAACGTAATATTTTTGTCTATCTTGTGCGGCTTTCATGTGAGCCTTAATATGATCAAACTTGTATGATGTAGCTTTAACCACTTCTTGGCTCCCAAACTTTTTTTGACCAATCTCTCCCCAACATACCGGCATCCTACATCGTCGGTCATATAACTTCTCGAAAGGCGGCATGCGTATTGTCGAGTGATAACTGTTATTGTAGGAGAACTTCACCAAGGGTAAGTGGCTATCCCAAGTACCACCAAAGTCGATGATGCATGCACGAAGCATATCCCTAAGGGTTTGGATGGTCCTTTCGGACTGACCATCCATTTAGGGATGATATGCCGTGCTGATGTTCAGTCGAATACCCATCGCTTCATGAAACCTATTCCAAAACCTCGACGTGAACCACGTGTCCCTATCTGAAACGATAGACATCCGCACACCGTGACGAGCTATGACTTCTTTAATGAATACTTCTGCCAAACATTCTGAAGAAAACGTCTCGCTTATGGGCAGAAAGTGTGCTCTCTTATTCAATCTATCCACAATAACCCAAATGGTGTCATAACCTTTACAACATGGCTTCTGGTGCTTGGCTTTCACTTGTAAGCAAGGCAGACACTTGCTCACATAACAGACTACATCATTCTTCTTGCCCGACCACTAGTAGTGTTTCTTCAAATCTTGATACATCTTCGTGGTTCCTGGATGTATGGAATAACAAGACTTATGGGCCTCTTTGAGGATCGTAGCCCTAAGATCTCCTTCCTTAGGTATCCATATTCGGCTAAACCTAGTCCGTACACCGAAGGTGTTAACTTCTAATTACTCTTGTTGGCCTACTATTCTCTCCTTCTTTATGTTATCTTGTTTTAGTGCTTCGCTTTGTGCCCTTTCTATTTCGGTCATGAGATCAGGCTTCACAACCAGTTGGCACACTTTCACTCTGATAGGAGTTTGTCTCTCCTTTTGGCTCAGAGCGTCAGCCACCACGTTTGCCTTCCCTGGGTGGTACAAGATCTCGCAATCATATTCTTTCAATAACTACAACCATCGCCTTTGTCTCATGTTCAAGTGTTCAACTCCTTCTGTTTGAAGAAGTACTTCAGACTCTTGTGAACAGAGTAGATGGTGCACTTAACCTCGTAGAGGTAATGCCTCCAAATCTTTAGGGCGAAGACAACCGCTGCGAGCTCCAAATTGTGAGTCGGGTAGTTAACTTCGTGAGTCTTCGGTTGGCGTGATGCAAACGCAATCACCATTCCTTCTTGCATCAACAGAAAACCCAAACCCTGATTCAAAGCATCAGAATAGACCACAAAGTCTTCGTTACCCTCAGGAAGGGCCAAGACCGGGGCTTGATTTAATCTTTCCTTCAACTCCTCAAATGCCTTTGCCTGAACCAGACCCCATTCATATTTTACTTCCTTCCGGGTTAATTTCGTCAGAGGCGAGGCTATTCTTGAGAAATCTTGTATGAATCTTTGATAGTAGCCTGCCAATTCCAAAATACTCTGTATTTCGGTTGGGGTTTTCGGGATGTCCCGTTCTTTTACTGTTTTAATCTTTGCCGGATCAACCATAATTTCGTTCGTGTTGATAACGTGACCTAGGAATTGGACTTCCCTAAGCCAGAACGCGCATTTGGAGAACTTAGCGTACAACTTCTCCTTCTTCAGAGTTTCTAGTACTTCTCCTTCCCTAAGCCAGAACGTGCATGATCGCCTTCACTCTTTGAGTAGATGAGAATATCATCTATCAATACTATTACCAACCGATCCAACATCGGACGACACACCATGTTCATCAAATTCATAAACGCTGTAGGGGTGTTCGTCAACCCGAAGGATATTACAAGAAACTCGTAATGTCCTTACCGTGTGCAAAACGCGGTTTTCGGTATGTCCTCCTCCCTTACCTTCAACTAATGATACCCCGACCGCAGATCAATCTTAGAGAACCAACTTGTGCCTTGCAACTAGTCGAACAGATCATCAATCCTGGGAAGTGGGTAGTTGTTCTTCATTGTACGTTTATTCAACTACCTGGAATCGATGCATATCCTCATAGAGCCATCTTTCTTTTTCGCAAAAAGAACCGGAGCACCGCAAGATGAAATACTCTGTCTGATGAAGCCTTTGTCTAGAAGATCCTCCAATTGCATCATCAACTCTTTCATCTCTGACGGAGCTAGTCGGTGTAGTGCCTTGGCCATGGGATGGGCACCTGGTAACAGATCAATCTCGAACTCTGTCTCCCGATCGGGCGGCACCCCGGGCAAGTCCTCTGGAAACACCTCTGGAAAGTTGCACACCACAGGTACTTCGTTTAGTTCCATAACTTTCTTCCTGTCACCTATCACATACACCAGGTAGGACTCGCATCCACACCTCTTACAACTTTCTTCCTTGATCATTGAATGACGTTCAGCATCGGAATATCTCTATCCCCAAAAATTGTGACTTCGCTACCGTCAGGAGCTTTGAGTTGAATTACCTTTCGCTTACACACAATCTGCGCTTCATTGGCAGCTAGCCAATCCATTCCCAGTACCACATTGAGTCCCCCCAAAGTCATTACAAATAATCTAGTAGGGAATCTATGGTCATCTATCTTTATCTGACGATTGTCTACGACTTCTATTACTTTTGTGGTTTTACCTACAACAATTTCTATGCTAAAGGCCCTCTCTAACTTGTTAATTGTGCATTTTAATCGATCATAGAATGTAGAGGCTATAAAACTCTTACTTGTGCCGGAATCAAAGAGAACAGATGCAATGGTGTTGTTAACGAAAAACGTACCTAACACCATGTAAGGGTTTCCCCTTGCTTCCTCCTGGGTTAGGGCATAAGCCTTTGTTCTAGCCCTTGGTTTCTCAGCCTCTTTCCTAGATCCTCCAGCCTTCCCCTTCTTATAATATCTGCTCAAATGGCCCGTCTTGGCACTGGTATAACATGTACGCTGATTGGGGCAGTCGCGAGAGTAGTGGCCTGTCTTTCCACATTTGAAACACCCAGTCATACCCCTCTTACACACACCCAAGCTTTCTCCCACACTTTCTACACACATCCTCAGACTGAATCTTCACTTTCTTGTCTAAAAAATTATGGAGTTTTCCACCAAATCGTTTGCCCGGTAGGGTCAGTTTCTTCTTAGGCTCCTCAACCACTTTGTCATCTAGAGACAAGTCATCGTACACTACTACACTCAATTCCACCACCGACTCAAAGGTCCAGGGGATATTTGTGTTCACGAAGGTGCGAACCTTGGAAGGTAACCCCTGAACGTAGCAGCTGATTCTTCGTTCCGCGGTGGTGATGAGGTGAGGCACCAGACTTGCCATTTCATTAAACTGTGCCTTGTATTGTCGATGCGTCTTTGTTCCAGCCTTCAACCCCAAAAACTCTCTTTCAACCTTCTCTATCTCATTCCTCAAACAAAACTTCTTGATCACAAGCTCCTTCAAATTGTCCCAACTCATTAGTTCAATCTCTCGATCACCTTTAGCTTGTCTCACTGTCTCCCACCAGTGCGACGCTTCCTCTCTTAGTGAGTTCGCGACAAACGTAACAGCGTGGTCCGTCCTACACTCACTGAAGCAAATAGTAGCCTCCATCCTGATTACCGAGTCAAACGTAGCTACCTTTTCCTTCTTCCCGTCCAGAATTGGCGGGTCACATCCTCAAAAGGACTTGTAATCACACCCGCGGGTAGGCGGTGCATTGTTGCCACAATAACTGGCGCCTCAGTAACCGGGTCCGTACCAGCCGACCCGTTCGCACCCTTCATGGCCATAGACAACATTCTAGGCAAAGTGGCTTTCATCAGTTCTGTAAACTCTCATGCAAGAGCCACTTTCACCTCCGGTTAAAAGGTAAACTGCTGCTCGAACACTGGGGTCCTCTCTGTCTCATGTTGGCTCCCCACTGGGCTAACATGTACGCTTTCCTCATCGTTCTGGCTTTGGTGGACGGGTGCTCACTAGCGACGCCCGGTATGAACCCCACCACGCCTTTCGCCTCGTTTACCGGCCATTATACTTAACTGAAAGATAAGGAACAAAGAATTCAATGTTTCCATGCTAGTTAACAAATAGAACACATTAAGTAAGGCAAGTTGTTCATATACACTTGCGATCTGCATTTACCTATTACACCCCTTCTTGGTTTCTACTTGATCACCTTTATGATTACATTAAATACCCTCGTCATAATCTATCTCATCTAGCAGGGAAAACTATACTCACTATTGTGGTCTGATTCTGGGATGTGAGTTACCCGTATCTAGTATCCTTTACTTTGTCCCATTTCTCAGTTTAAGTCCAACCATCAGTGATGTCTGAATCTCTCAAACTATTGCTCTGATACCAACTTGTAAGGCCACGAACCCGGGAGGCCTCAATTATTAGATTTACTCGTTCATGAAGGTTCTTAAACTTTAAATGCATTCATCGCAGCGGAAATTAACATCATTACATTACGTCAAATGTCAACCAAATTAAAACATTCATCAATTTGTCTCAACCATTACCACCTTCAAATCAAACACTCGGGATGCCAGGGATCATCAGTACTGGGTAACTCTTCACTACCAGCCAAGCAATCCGTGAGCTATCACTATACCTACACTAAACCAGATGTGCATACTAAAAGTCAGCTAACACTAAGTGAGTTCTAGCTTTACATAAAACATATTTTCGTAAACACTCGATTTAATAAAAGAAGGAGGATCTACGCATGCTATCACATTTTTCGGTAAGGGCATAACATTCACACACTTTACTTTTCAAGTCATACATTATTATGTCTAATCTGCTTTCACACACATTGTCTGTTCAAGTCAGTACCATCTATGACTACTGTACATGGAATAGTTACTGTCTTCCGTGACAACCATCCACGGATCTACGCAATTCTCATAACGACCGTCCATGAAGCGTACATAAACTCTTTTTCATGATGACCTTCGACGATGAAGACAACACACTTAGCTTATCACACATAATGGTTTACCCCATGAGTAACCTTCATTACTTCTTATCACACAGAACCAATTGTACAGTTGTTAGCGAACCACAAAGGCTCTTATAGAGGGGGCATAGCCCGTAACTGTCCTGGTACTTTTCCCGTAGGAACCCTTTCCTTCCCTTCCCAGAATTAGACAATGTAATGACTTCTTAAAACATTTACCTTCTTAGTTTATTAAAAACATTCTTTAAACACACGTTTTGCCTCTTTTAAACTTTACTTTAAAGCCTTCCTTTACTTCGTTTACTAACACACATTTTTAGTAAACACTTTTCTTTCATTTACCAACACACAATTATGGTAAATACTTCACACGCTTTTGTTTATTAATACACTTTTATAATAAATACTTTCCTTTTCATTTACCAACACACAATTATGGTAAATACTTTACATGCTTTTTTTTACTAACACACTTTTATAATAAACACACACACAGAGTATGCACACCACCCCAAAAGGAGACATAAAAGGGGTCTAGAACTCACCAGGTCGTTGGATAACTAACTCTGAATGAAAAGCCTAAGCTAGGTCTCTTGCTAGACGATCTACTGATATGCTCTAAATTATACATGTTTAGCATGTATAATAATCCCATATTATGGTACTAATTGATTGATAACCTTGCAATTAATACTTAAAACGTTTATATTTCGTAATTGTAGGTTATTCGGTGTCTCAATTATAAACAAAGCTAAATCCTAACAAAAACACCAAGAAATAAAGCTTCTAGAAGGATCATTCCTGAACTTTGATTCACAAGAAGTCAAAATTGGTCAAAGGAAGTCAACAAACAGCTAAAAGACAAGTATGGGAAGCTTACAGGGCATTGCACGGTCGTGCAATGCCATGCATAGCCTTGCATTCCTAGTCTTGCTCCCCAAGGCTCTGGTACACTGTCCTGTGTACCCTGTTTGATTCTCGAGGTGTTTGCACGCCCATGCAATCCAATGCACGGCCGTGCATTGCTCATTTTGAGGCCTATAAATTGGAGGCTTGAGTTCTTCATTCCACACACCCTTACATATATTACCAGAGCTCAAGAAAGTCTGTTTATGTAGTTTAGAGTAGAGAGTAGAGAGGCTCCTACTCTTTGTCTGCAATAGGGGAGCCTATGAAACTCATCGTTACACTAGTTAGTATGGCCATTTGTGGCTAAACTCTTTGTATTGCTAGGGTGAAGATGAAGTTTGGTGTATGTTAATGTTTAACGTATTAATCTAGTGGTATGTTTATGTCTTTGATTATTCTCTCTTAAAACCACCTTCTAGGTGGGCTTTTTATTATTATCTAAACTTGTCTTTACACTTGTGAGTGTTTTTGATTTTAAAGCGTAAGACCATAAAACCTTTCTAATCAAAATTCTCTTGATACTTGTACGTCTTTATACAAACGGATCTTGATAAGCCAAGGCTTGGTTAATATTAATAAGGTCGTACGTCTTTATACGAACTTGTTATGAGACCAAGAATTGGTGAACTCGTGTTGGGAACGGTACGTCTTTATACATGGTCTAATTGTTACACCGCCTCCCGGTGAACAAAGTTTAATCCCTTTTTTAATAATAATAACTAAGCATTTAAGTTTGATGTCCTAAACCAACTTGGAGATAACACCAAAGAGTTGAGGGTAACGATGTCCCTAGGTGGGAGTCCTACCATTTTATTATTAAAGAATATAATCCGTGAACCAAATGTCATGAGGACGAGGCTCTAGCGGTGACCCGGTTCACACGTTTGTAGTAGTCATACCACTAGATTAGTCGACTTAACATTATCATATACCAAGCGGATTCGAAGCCCAAAGGAATACTCTTCGTAAACTGATCATTTCTGAAATATTTACTTTCCTGCTATTTACTATTATGCTATTTACATTCCTGTTACACGCATCACGCACGTTTTTACTTTTTTGCTATTTACTTTACCGTCATTTAGTTTTCTGTCATTTACTTTTCTATTTCACAAGCACACAAAACCCACTCACTAATTAAACCAGCTAAACGATAATAAAAGTTTATTATTGGAACTCGACCGTGTCCATTGGTTCGATACTTGGTTCTTACCTAAAGTGTATTACGCTGCGATAGGTACACTTGCCTATTGTGTGTGTTTTAAGTTTGAGTATTTATCATTTTAATTATAAATTTAAAACCTGATTTCGTGAAACCAATATCACTGAATATATTATTATATAATATTTTTTCTATATACTAAACACGACACATCAAGTTTTTGGCGCCGTTGCCGGGGACACGGTGATTTCATGAAAAATTATAGTTTACGGATTAGCCTTTTTAACTTTAACATATATTTTTATGGATTGTTTTGATTGTTATTTACAGCAAATTTCATGGATTACAACTACAAGAGTTGTTATGAAGGATACCAATACGACTATGAGTGCCACTATTCGGAGGTTTGGTGTGAGATATGTGGGGAACCACACTACACTCAAGATTGCTATCTCTATCAAGGGTATTCCACATTTTTTCACCAACCCTACTAGCAACCATATGAGGAAACCACACCGCCTCAAGAAATTTAACACTTAGCTCTAGATTCCGACTCATGGACCTTAGGAAATCTGTTGTGTCATTTGGAAGAAATTAAGGTTCAACTCATAAAGAGCTATCCAACTGAGCAACAAGATGATCTATTCAAAATCCAAGAATCGGAAGTTATAGCTTCAACATCTTTAATAGGATCAAGTGACTCTAAGGAGAAAGAACCTTCCAACTTCACAAGCATGGATCAGTCGAAAGTGAGACCGGATGATTCAGAAGAGAGGGTTACTGCGACTTTACAATCACTTCTTGACTTTTCTGAGAAGCTGGAAGCTAAACAATCAAAGGAGCTACAAAGGAGCGAAGATCTAAAGAAGAACTTGTGGGAATCCTCAATATGGAAGCAAAAGAAGGATGTATCGAACAGTCTGGAGTTCCTATCACTTCAGAGACAACATCATATGAATAACTAGATTGTGAGACCAACATCTAAGAGGAGATTATGCAGGAAGAAGTATTCACCAATAAACAATTGACAATGGTGGCACCTCTTCCTTGCAACAGTGATAGCTGGCCTTTGACCAAGCATATCAGTGATTCATTCCATGAATCACATAAGCCACAGGATATAGCACATCACTTTGAGGACCACTTCTCATGGAAGAAGCAACGTTCATCCAATGAAAATTACATGACAAAATGATCATACCGGGGTGACCATCTCCTTCACTACATGGGTTTCTTGAATTTTGGTCCAGGAAATTTCAAATGGTGCTGGCATGATTTTATTACACTATTTTCTTTAGGTGCTCTTCTACAGAGCATTCTAAATATGGCAAGTTTACAAAAATTTTCAAAATTTCAAATCAATCCATCCAAACTAAAATTAAAACTTAAAATAGACTTTGAAAATACATAAATCAATGATTCACCTTTTTTTAGCATAAAAAGTTGAAGGTATTAAAAATAGAAAATTGTGAAAAATCTTTGATTTATGAAATTAGGTCACTTAATGGGAGAATTTGGCTAGGAACATTGGAAACCGCTTATGGCATTTGCCATATGATCCGGCTTGTCAAAATCTTTCCGTCCCCTGGTCAGAGGCCCTCTAACTCCAAACGTAGCTCAAGTTATGACTGTTTCAAGTTTGAACTCTTTTTACCCTATTTTCCCTTGTCCAGCTGGTCCATAATGGACTCCATTAATTCCTGGATCAGCTTATCATCACATTGTATGCATTGTTATCAAATGGGTTGGATGAACCTCTCCATATTACAAGCCACCCATTTGTCAGATTATTCCACCACTTGTACTAAATTGGAGACTGATGAAGCACGTACGAGTCTGGCCAACGACCCTTAAATAAATGTGGCGCTTCCGGGAGGCAACCTGGTGATCATGAATTAATTGAGAAGTTGGTGCATACGGTAGAACACATGGACCCCAGGTTTGTTTACAAATTCAAAAGTTTCACGTATTTCAGCCTCCAGGTATGTCTTCTCGATACTAGGACCTTAGTAGATTAACTACTACCTGTTATTTCCGTTTTTTGTTTTTATGTTTTTCTTTATGTGTCTAGTAGCATAACATCATGAGGTAGTTTCTCTACTTCTTTGAGGAGTTACACTCCATCTCTACAAGCTGGAACGCCGGAATACACATCAAATTTATGAGAAATTCGATGAAGTCTTTAAAGCAAAGTGTTGATAACAGCAACAATTTTTGGCCATAGGTTATACACCGCATTGACCGGGGGAGTACCGGTTTCTTTTCTCTTAAAACTTCATGCATTTAAATTCCTGCATAGCATTCCATTACATGCATTTGTATATTGAGGGCAATGCACAGTTTTAAGTGTGGGGTGGGGAATTAGAGATTCAGGACAAGCTTGTAACCTCAAAGCAGTAAAACTAAACTTGTGATTTTCTACCCATTTGACTAAAGCCTTAAAACTCAAAAAAATTTCAAAAATTTTAAACCCTAAAACCAAAATCTCTTTGAGTTCGCACTTAATTAAATAATATGAATACATGGCAAGTAGAAACAAATGGATATTATGCATAACAAATCACTAAACCCTATCATATCCGTTTTCATGTGAGAATAATCTGAGCCTTTTCACGAGCATTATTATCATTATTTTTCGCATGCTCTTTCGTTTGGCATATTGAGTGTTTTTCGATCGAATTTTATGCATAATTAGAACTTGTGACTTATAAATATCGAGACCATGAACTAGTAGAAGTATGAATATGATTGAGGCACCTACGACTTTATTACCCTCATATATATTATCCTTAAACCCAAAATCCCAAAAACAATATCCACCTAGATAGCCCTTTGAGCCTTAGCCTTTTTTTTTCTAGTACCCACAATTATCACCAAACAGCTTTTCTTATACACCGGTTATTGGCTAACTGTCTTCAAGATAGAGAACTATTAGATTATTTTGTGTCATTATTTCAAGTTTACAACCATTGAGGCATTTGGAAAGAATCTGTTTCACTCAAAAGAATTGGAATATACAAGAAGAAAGTGGATGTATTATAAAGAAATAGCCGAACAATCTACAAGAAAGATATGGAAAATTTATTTCAAGGAAATTGAGGAAAAAGAATTATTGAAAAAATTAGTCTTGATGATGAGGAAAGAAAAGAAAAAAAATAGAAAAATGAAAAGAAAAAGAAAAAGAAAGAGATAAGTTGGTCTTTTACCGATTAGACCTTAAAGAGCTGGACATGCATTCTTTTGATTTCAATCTGCTTTCCTGTACTCATTTCGTAAAGCCTGAATTACCACCCGAACTCGGAGAGAAAGTTTTCAAAGCAACTAGTGATGTAAGAAAACGGTGGTGCAAGCAAGAACAATTGCCACCATTCTGCGGCTTGTCAAAAAGCGCCTCTAAAAGAAGAGCCAAAAGATATGACAAATGTGTGAAGTGTGGCAACTGGAGCCACGATGGAAAGTGTAGCAAGAATCAAACTTATTCCAATATGAGTATACGCATCTGATCAAAATAAGAGCTGTTAGGATACAAGCCAAGAGAACCATACGAAAAGGCAGTAATGTGTACTACGATGTGAGGGAAGAGTTGAGAAGGATAAGAGATCTCGGTCTTGGCTATCGGACCATAAACGAACCCTCAGATTAGTTATACCCTCATGATCTGAGAACTGTAGAGGGACCCGCTAGTATTTTCCATCTTAAGCCATGAGGCCGTAGCTGAGTGTTTCACGTTAGCTGCAGCCCTTGAAACCCTTTTAAATCCCTAAAAACCCAAAAATATTTTCACTTTCACCCTTTATTTTTCTTTTAGCCACATTACAACCCTTTTAAAGTTCTCTTGATTCATGCATACTACTTAGTTAGTTGGTGGAGACTTGATTTTCATACAAACTTATGACCATTGCATAATTCGATTCGAACTTGAGTGATCTACTTAACTTACATTATCCATATATATTTATAGAGTTGAGTGAACATTGTGAGAAGTGAAGGTTTTAGCATAATTGAAGTTCTAGTAGGCTTGTCATGGATTCCATCATCCTAAATTGGAAAAACACAAAAATAGAATAAAGTGACTCATGAGTTATCCAGGAGTTTCCAACTACTTGGAGCTCCATTACCCTTTTGAAAAGTTTTTAGTTATGGGTCTGATCATGCATGAGTTTGCTTGAGGACAAGCAAAGTCTAAGTGTGGGGTATTATGATATGCTCTAAATTATACATGTTTTGCATGCATAATAATCCCATAAATGAAATTCAAAAATACAGATTCATCAATCAAGCCTTGATTGATGAACGAGATCACATTAAGGTGATGTATGACTCTGTTGCCAAAAATGAGAAACTTTACTTAAAGAAAATTCGTGACATATCTGGTGAAAATCGTTCTTTAATTGTGCAACTAAATACTCAAACTATTAACAATACGATTTTAACTTCCATTAATTCCCGACCGTTATAGGTTGACTTTAACGAATTGATTAATAACCTTACAATTGATACTTAAAACGTTTATATTTTGTAAATGCAGGTTATTCGGTGTCTCAAATATAAACAAAGCTAAATCCTATCAAAAACACCAAGAAATCAAGCTTCTAGAAGGATCATTCCCGAGCTTTGACCCCCAAGAAGTCAAAATTGGTCAAAGAAAGTCAACAAGCAGCTAAAAGACAAGCCTGGGAAGCTGACAGGGCATTGCACGGTCGTGCAATGCCATGCACGACCATGCATTCCTAGTCTTGTTCCCCAAGGCTCTAGTACACTGTCCTGTGTACCCTGTTTGATTCCCGAGGTGTTTGTACGCCCATGCAATCCAATGCATGGGCGTGCATTGCTCATTTTGAGGCCTATAAATAGGAGGCTTGAGTTCTTCATTCCACACACCCTTACATATATTACCAGAGCTCAAGAAAGTCTGTTTCTGTAGTTTAGAGTAGAGAGTAGAGAGGCTCCTCCTCTTTGTCCGCAATAGGGGAGCCTACGAAACTCAGCGTTACGCTAGTTAGTATGGCCATTCGTGGCTAAACTCTTTGTATTGCTAGGGTGAAGATGAAGTTTGGTGGATGTTAATGTTTAATGTATTAATCTAGTGGTATGTTTATGTCTTTGATTATTCGCTCTTAAAACCACCTTCTAGGTGGGCATTTTATTATTATCTAAACTTGTCTTTACACTTGTGAGTGTTCTTGATTTTAAAGCGTAAGACCGTAAAACCTTTCTAATCAAACTTCTCTTGATATTTGTACGTCTTTATACAAGCGGATCTTGATAAGCCAAGGCTTGGTTAATATTAATAAGGTCGTACGTGTTTATACGAACTTGTTATGAGACCAAGAATTGGTGAACTCATGTTGGGAACGGTACGTCTCTATACATGGTCCCATTGTTACACCGCCTCCTGGTGAACAAAGTCTAATCATTCTTTTAATAATAATAACTAAGCACTTAAGTTTGATGTCCTAAACCAACTTGGAGATAATACCAAAGAGTTGAGGGTAACGATGTCCCTAGCTGGGAGTCCAACCATTTTATTATTAAAGAATATAATCTGTGAACCAAATGTCGTGAGTACGAGGCTCTAGTGGTGATCCAGGTCACACGTTTGTAGTAGTCATACCACTGGATTAGTCGACTTAACATTATCATATACCAATCGGATTTGAAGCCCAAAGGAATACTCTTTGTTACACACATCACACACGTTTTTACTTTTTTGCTATTTATTTTACCGTCATTTAGTTTTCTGTTTCACAAGCACACAAAACCCACTCACTAATTAAACCGGCTAAACGATAACAAAAGTTGAGTATTGGAACTCGACCGTGTCCATTGGTTCGATACTTGGTTCTTACCTAAACTATATTACGCTGCGATAGGTATACTTCCCTATTGTGTGTGTTTTAAGTTTTAGTATTTACCATTTTAATATTAAATTTAAAATCTAATTTCGTGAAACCAATATCATTGAATATATTATTATGTAGTATATTTTCTATATACTAAACACGACACATCATCTGCGTAAAAGTTAACACGCGAAAACTATCAAATCTAACTAGTGACGTCTGACACCACAATGTTGCCTAACACTCAGCGTCATCCCCCCCCCCATTGTTGCCTAGGTAGTGTCGCCCAGGCAATGTCGCCAGACACACTCTAAGTGTCTCTAGAACATGCGTTCTGGACTTAGTGTCGTCCTACTAGTGTCCTCACTGATAGTGTCGCCACCTTAGTGTCATCTCTTGAGGGTCATCTTCCTAATTAAGGGACCCCCGACTAGTGTTGCCACATGAGTTAGTGTCGCCACTTGAATATCTTCTCATACAAACCTGTTTTATACCCAAGTTAGCAACTTTTTACGTTTGGGATGAAAGCTCCATCTCTCTCTAAACGATATTTTTGTGTGTTTGGGATGAAAGGGAGGGTAATCAAGGATAGTTAGGGTTTAAACACTCTCCCCCACCCCACCATTCACGGCCAAGGCCCATTCCGCTTTAGCCCACCTTCTTCCTTGTTTATTTTCTTTACCCGATTATGCATGACGGAAATTTCAAGGATGTTACAAAAGACCAAGTATTCACATCCATAAAGAATGATCATAGCCAAGATCAACCAAAAGACATAAACACACCATTTTACTAAATTAAAATTTAATTTACAACAAGTTTCATATTCATCCAAGTGATACAAGAAGACTATGTGGCCATACACATGAATACACAAACACTTGTTGATATAAAGATCATGGAATGAAAACAACTAATCAAACCAAAGACAAGTGTAGTGAATGTGAAATGCTTCTTTATTTTGGAATGAAGTGGCTAACTCTCTTTACTCTTAGTGGGAGGAGACCTGTAGAAACTCTCCCTAAATTGATGCTTGAAAATAAAGGAGTAAGGGCTGATATGATGCATGGGCATGCACAAGTACACACGACCATGTATCTTTGTTGACCGTGAGTTAATACATGGGGCGTGCTTCTGGAATCTTCTTGACCGGTTTCACTTGAGGCATGGTCGTGCATACTGGCTTCGGACTTCCATAAATCTTTGACTTTCATGGACTCTTTCTTCCTTTTAGCACGTGAATCCAAATAACCTGTAATTATTTCAAAGAACCACTTTAGCTCTAATTCCAATGTAATTGTCCCAAAATCAATCAAATATGAGGATGGCTATGCATAATATATATATATATATATATAAATTATGGCACATCATCAACCCTCCTACGAACACCTATGTGTGTTCGGGCATGAGTGTTACCCTAACACCACTGCCACTCGCCCTCATAAGCCCGCCCTTTGCTCCTCCTTCTGTGTTTTTCATGGTTATCTCGCAAACTACCGCGATTACCTATGTCTCGACCTCTCCATGGGAAAGGGCATCTTGTCCAGACACGTTTGATGAGTCCTCTTTCCCGTTCACCAAACCGCCTAATAATGCCCCCCATAACTACTTATTATTAGACTCTGAACCATCCCCCATCTTATTTGAAACACCCCCATCCCAGCCTCCCACCCACCCCTCAGCGAAACTCACACCGCCACCGCCTACTCACACAGTCCCCTCCCCGACCTCCCTACCCTTACCACCAATACCAAACGCACCACCCACAACACCACCAACCAACCCGATGGTAACCCATTCCCGTGTCAGTATCATCAAACAAGGGATGAGATTGGTATCTACCGGTACCGAATTTATAGAAAAGTGGGTACCGGTATCGAATTTATCGGTACGATACCGGTACTCGGTAGAAAATGATCATCTCTAAATGGTATCGGTACCGAACCGGTACCGGTACCGAACCGGTACCGGTACCGAATTTATGCAAAAGTAGGTACCGATACCGAATCTATCGGTACGGTACCAGTTCGGTACGGTATCGGTACCGGTAGTCAGTACCAAATGCTCATCCCTACATCAAACCCCATGCACCTCTCAACCTTCACACCACCACCAAGTCCACCATCTCACTTGTACCCATCTCTCACCTCAAAGCCTTATCTGATCCATATTGGCATGCATGCAACCATGACTGACGAATATCGAGCCTTAATGGATAATCATAACTGGGATCTTGTACCTTGGCCTCCACATACAAATAGTATTTGTTATATATGGTTATTTCGACAAAAGTTCAATGCCAACGACACTCTACAATGGTACAAGGTTCGCTTTGTCATAAACGGGTAAAGTCAATAGGTTGGTATAGTTTGTGACGAGAATTTTAGCGCGGTTGTCAAGCCAACCACAATACGAACGGTTCTAAGCCTAGTTGTTTCACGGCGTTGGCCGATTCACCAACTGGACGCCAAAAATGAATTTCTTCACATGGACTTGAATGAAGCAGTTTATATGTTTTAGCCTATGGGTTTTACCGATACCACCTATCCTAAATATGTTTGCAGGTTTTGCAAGTCTCTTAATTGTCTTAAACAGAAACCCGGGCCGTGGTATGATAGATTTGCTACCTACATTACTAAATGTGTTTTTCGAAGCACGGTTAGTGGCACCTCATTATTTGTTTACAAAATGGGTACTCAAATGACTTTTTTACTTTTGTATATGGACAATATCATTTTAACGGCCTCGAATGATAAGCTTCTCCACCATATGATTGCCTTGTTATCACGTGAGTTCGCTATGTATGATCTAGGTACCCGTCATCATTTCCTCGCGATAAATGTTACACGACTAAACGGCGGCCTAATTCTATCACAAGCTTTATACGCCGCCGATATATCATCCCAATCGCATATGACCGATTTTAAGCCTAAGGCTACACTGGTTGACACACCAGCAAAGCTAAGTGCATCAAGTGTTGAACTCTTATATGATGGTATGTTATATCGCCGACTTGCAAGAGCACTAAAATATCTTACTATTACACGGCCTGATCTTACATATGCGGAACATCAAATTTGCCTCTTTATGCATGCTCCTCGCGATCCCCACCTACAGTTTCTATAACGGGTCCTACGTTAACTTAAAGCTAGGGATGTAAACGAGACGAGCCGAGCCGAGCCCAAGGTCGACTAGGCTCAAGCGCGGCTCGTTTAACTTATTGAGAGCTCGAGCTCGGCTCGATTCGAGCTCTATTTCCAAAGCTCGAGCTCGGCACGTGGGTAGTTTTACAAGCTCGAGCTTGGCTCGGGCTCGACTCGTTTATTATTTATTAATTAATTTATATATATTTATAATTACTTTTACATGTATTTTATTATAATTTTTATATATAACATAATATGTATTATTTAGTTATATTTATTATAATTATATATATATAATAGTTATTTTATAAACATATTTTTAATACATTAATTACAAAAGTATATAAATCATAGGCTCGTGAGCCGGCTCGAGCTCGATAAGTAAAGCTTGGGCTCGTTTATTAAACAAGCTTATATTTAGGCTCGAGCTCGAGCTCTTTTAAACTCGGCTCGATTCGAGTTTTTTACGAGCCAATCTCGAGTAGCTCGCGAGCCGCCTTGGCTCGTTTACACCCCTACTTAAAGTTACAGTCGACTATGGCCTACGTATCTCTCCCACCAAATCGACCAAATAATTGCATATTTTGATGCCAAATCGGGGGTGTTCCGATTCCCGATGCTCCAATTTGGGTTATTGGGTTTTCTTAGGGGACAATCTAATCTCTTGATCGTCAAAACGTCAACCTACAATCATGATCAAGTGCTGAAGCCGAGTATCGTGGGGTCGCAAATGCAGTTGTAGAAACAAGCTGGTTACGCAATTTACTTCTTGAAATGGTTCCAACTCGTCAAGCAAAAATTGTTTATTGTAATAACATATCTGCTCTCTACCTATCTGAGAATCCTGTGCAACACCAACGTACAAAACACGTAGAACTCATATTCACTTTGATAAAGAAAAGGTACGTATCAGTGTAGTTTGTGTTCTACATATACCTATCAATTTTCAGTATGCAGATACTTTTACCAAAAAGCTACCTCGCCAACAGTTTACTTGCTTCAGATCCAACCCGTGCATTCGATCTTCTCCTGCTCAAACTCAAGGGTGGCTTGACTGTATAAAATTATAAGCAGCCGCCTAGGGCCCCCAATTTTTAAGTTTTAACTTCATTTAATTTTCAAGTTTGACAAAGAAAGCAAAAAAATCAATATATTTTTAGAAGAGTTTTCTTTTCACTAAAAGGCACTCTAACTCTAATGTGTGTTTTATGTTTTTTAAAAATCATAGACAAAAATTGTGTGTCATCATATTATCGCATCAATAGGTATTTCATTCCCCACATTAACATATGTTCAACGTGCTCAATATTTCTAACATCATAACCCCGAGTATATTAACCAATTTATAAACATAAACACGTACAAATCCCTGAAGATAACTTCCTCTCCATCGATTTTTTCAACATTAAAACTTTGCGGCTCAAAGGAAATTATCTATTTTGGTTATATGATACTAGCATATTCAAAATACAATCATTAACGAGATTGTTTTAATTCAAAATACATTTAATATCTAGACTTTTTCATTTATTATTGTTGATCCCAAGTTCGGATAAATGAGGAGCGTTTTGTAATAATGAAGGTTGGAAAAGGGCCCTGTTTTTTACTTCGCTTTGGGCCCTCAAAATGGTTGAGCCGACCCTGCTCAAACTGAGAGGGGGTATTAGCTGTATATATTCATTAGGGGCAATTACATACATCCCCTAAAAACTTCAATAATTACGTATATAACCAGCTCAAAATTTTATTTATGTATATCCCCTTCGTTAATTTACATATATACCCAACCGGATGATAGAATCGATCAGAAGCGACGATGGATGTTGGAATCGATCGAAAGCGGGAATCAGATGGTTATGGTTGGAATCGATGGAATAAGAATAATCGTATTTCTTGTAAGGTTAAAAGAGTAATTTTGTAAAAGAGGGGATATATGTAATTTAAGTTTTGGGTTGGGTATATATGTAATTAGGGTTGAAAATAAGAGGATATATGTAATTTATCTATTTATTTATTATTGTAAAGTATTTTACTCAAATTTTGTTTCCTTAGTTATAGTATATTAGTTTCCAAAGATTTGTCCTTCGGTATTATTGAATAGGATATCACTTTGGAATCTTAAATACTTTCAAAATCAACAATAATGATACACAACATAAAGCACAATGATGAAGTAAAGAAGCGAAATGATAGAGATAGTTAAGAAGCGCATTCACAACCTCCTAGTTCCGTCTACTTCAAAGTTTATTTCAAATTCACCCCTCTAACAATTATTATTTTTTTAATTATATTCTTATTTCTTCTTTTCTGAACTTTAAACTAAACACACCATAATATTTAGTATTTAGTAATATTCACCATTTATCAACAGACGAAAATTCATATTTTTATACTTTGTTTATCCAAGATGAAAAGTTTGAATATGTGGAATTTAATGATATAGTTAGAAAACTCCAAGAATCCAATCTTATTCTTCTTTTATAATATTGAATTCGTAAAATATTTTAATTACTAAAAAAATTAAAAAGATAAATTATTATGATAAATATTGAATGTGTCATTTATCAACATTTAAATCTCGCCCCTTAACACATGGTAGGGCCATTTTCCATGGGACAAAAATAGAAGCAAATTAAATATAAAATGACAAAATTCGTCAAATTTCTTGAAAAATATCATTACGTTGTAGGGTCTCTTCTATAATTAAATGTACGATAAAATTATTTTCGTTGTAAAAAGTTAAATCATGAATTATGAGATTTAGGATTGGATCGAAGAACTGCCCCACTGCCACTTGCAACAACTTCCTATATCGGTAAATTTGGGTTTTTCCATTGATAAACTACTGTTGGGCTAAGCTATCCTTCCTATTTTTAAATACATTTTCTTTTGTTATTATCTCTCTCATTCATTCATACGTCACGGTGTTTAAATAACTCGTGGCTCGCAAGCTCGTTCACCGGCTTATATAAAATAGCTCATGAAAAATTCGAGTCGATTTGGCTTGAGCTGACAGTCTCGTATAATGTCCAAGTTGAGTTGGATCTATAAGTAGCTCAGTCGTATAAAAGCTTGGACTGATTTGTCTTGAGTAACTCGCACGTTGGCTTGTATAAAATCAGCTCATTTCTTTGTATATTGATATATAGTTTAATAATGTATAATTTGAGACTTATATAATTTGAAATTTTTGTTAACTTGTCATTTTAAAGTATAAGAAAGCATACAAACTCATCAAAATTGAGAAAATGAGCCAACTCATTAAGCATTAGGCTAGCTCAAGTTGTGGCAAGTAGAATACGAGCTCAGTTTCTGGCTCAATTATAAATATTGAGTCGAGCAAGCTCTAGCCGAGTTGATACCGACTCGACTCTGGCTCTCTCATTTAAAAACCATAGTTTTTACTCTTGCATTTAATTACTAGAGGATGAAAATCTAAATACCTAAATATTCTAAAATTCGATGAAATCAAGATAATTTCAAATATGTTTTTTGGATTGGTGGTAGGTACAAATATTTTTCAATTGTTAATGAAGATGATATTTTAAATTTATTTTTTTTATAATAACTAAAATATAGATCAAAGTTTGGACTTAGTTGTCATAATTGTTTTGGAGGCATAGCGGGCTCTCATGACGACTTATAACTTTACTAGCTTAGAACCCGTGTAATACATACGGGGTGAAAAATACCAATATATAAAATTCTTAAATCTTTATGTATATATTTTACTAGAAATATATTACATATACTAAGAATAGAAAACAAAATTCAAAATATATAAAAATTAATATACAATTGGGTTTTGAAAATACGTTAAATACTATTTAATATAATTTGACTTTAATTTACTATTTGATTGAAATAAAAGTTACATAATTAGATTTCAAAGTTTCTTATAATAAGGGATAATTTAAAATAGATGTGTTTTATTAATATAATTAGTATTTTCTTTAAAAATATATTATTATTAAAAGATAGAGGTGTATTTAGTAAAAGAGATAGGCGAGAAAAAATGATAAGAATGAATATGAAGGCGACATGTGACATTTAAAAACCTTTATTTGTTATATAGTATAGATTTGGTAGAGTGTGGTCCTGATAATTGTGTTGATATCCCACGTGAACCATATGATCATCAATTGTACCTAATTATGTCTAAACCCATCAACTTTAATGGGGTTTTAAAAACCTTTCATGTACAATATCTAAAGGTAGACGAGCTGAGTTAATCGTGCTCTACTAAGGAGCGGATTCGTTAAAGCTTAGAATGAGTCAGTTTTAAATGAGTCCAAACGTAAAGGCTATTTAGTTAATAAGCTAGAGCTAAAATCATGTAGGCTCATGATCTTAAATGAACTGTTTAAGGATTCAAGTTGTCGCATATAACCTTATAGTAACCGAAAGGGCCTAAACGGCAACCCAACCCCCATACGCAATGGCCCGCATATCTCTCTAACTCGTCTCAAGGTGACAACCAACGCGAATTTGTTTTTTTCTTTTTCAAAATCATCTACCTTCATTGTTGTTTCTCTTCTTGCTTCTCAATTTCGCTTGTCATGTCTCCATAATTTGTAAGTCTAAGACCCTACAAACGTTGGCGAGCTCATCTCCTCAACGTCACGGGCGGCTCAGCGCCCTCATCTTCTCAGCCTCTATTGATGAACAAATTGGTAAATCCCTTTCTTAAAGCATCGTTTTGTTAGAATATGTATCTTAACTAGTTTGGGATAAACGATTTTGTTATTGAATGCAAAATAAAGTAAAGTTGACCACCATTAGCACCTGACTATCAAAATCTTGAAGGAAAATTGAATTTGAAATTTAATTAGTTTGGACTCAAAAGTACAACATTACCTAATTAATGATCAAAATCCGGGGTAACGGTCAAAAATTGTGCGGCGCCTCAAACAAATACTGCGACATCAATCCGCCGCACTTGATCAAAATTGCGGTGATTGGGAAGGTGGGAGACGGTGTTGCCGCTACCCGTCGCGCCTCCACCTTATCAACACCGCATGTGCGGTGTACACGGTGTAGGTTGTGGGGTATTTATCCTACAAATCTACGACTTGTTCAAAAATAGAAAAAGGAAAAGAATATGATTAATAATAAACATAAATTAATATAATTTAATTGCTTTTAATATGATTTCAATAAAAAGGAGGATTTAATTTCTTATTTAATAATACTTGATGTGACCCATTAAGTTGAAAGAATATTCGGTTTAACGTAGACGTGGAAATAACTACCGGTTCTTCAAGAAACGGGTTGGTTTAAGTAAATAAAAATATTTACATATGAATTTATTTGTGTCAACTTAAACTATACAACGGGTGATTGGATATACTCAAATAAAACGAGTAAAAATGGGTCACTCTTATAAAACTTACTAACTCGGAGTTGGTTCAAATGAGCCAACACGACCCATGATCGTTGTCTGTAGTCACAACATATTGGTCGCATTCGACACCATCACTAGTTCCACCACCAGAATCACCGCAGCCAAACACCTTCACTAGCGCCATCACTTGAATTGTCTCCTCCTCCACCATCATTACCGCATTCGACGCCACTTCTTCAACACCACCTGCACTGCTACCATCACCACAATCATCGCCACCACCAAAGCATCAACTACACTGCCATTGTTAGTCTCATTCATGGTATAGATTTGTTGATAAAAATTGTAATAGTTTACTTCATATTTCCATCGGCACGAAAAGTTCACACGGTTGTGAACGTGACCCAGACCAGAAGATCTGAACAGAGATCAACCTTCTTGCCTATCGCGGAGGCTGTGAAGATAGGAAAGCTCTAAAGATACACTAGCCTCTAAACAGACGTTCCTCGCTTCATGACTGATTCAGAGAATCAAGACTTCATTATGTTAGAAGAGCATTCTAAAGAATCAAAAGTCTAAAGGTAAAGGAAGGTGTTCATGAGATTTAACAATCATCACATGAACACGATTGGTCTCACTAGATATGTATGTCGACAAAACTGAGGAATATTCAGACTCGCATATTCTATGCCTACGTGGGTCTAGACCTTATTATAAGAATCTTTTGTGGAACCACAGATAATGGTGCCATCATATCTCACAAAAGTAGATATTGGTGCAAGCACCACCCACAAAAGACGATGATTTTCCTTATTATTATAATATTTATAATAATAAGAAAAATAGCTCTGTATATATCAGTCTCCACCGTAAAGACTAGATGCGCATTGTGGAAATCCTAATAGAACTCTAATAAGAGCCCCCCTCCCAAAGAACAAAGATTCAAAGTGGGTGAGTGTTGTTGTTTCTTCATACTAGATCTATTTATATAATTATACTGAAATTGATATTTGAAAAATCTTCGTTCTTAAGTTCTATTCTATCTTTTCATTATTTATCAATATCACAAACACCCGTCTCTACACATACAGTACATAAGTTCACCATTCTTACAGGATGCCACCGCAGTCACCCCAAGGATGCCATCTACACTATTACCACCTTCATGATGCCACCTACACCGACGTTGACACCTCCACCGCTACCACTGATGCTGCCTCTGCCACTCCCTTCACCACTGATGCTGCCTCTGCCTTTTCCTAAAACTACTCTTTTCACACCAAGACCATTCTCTTCACAACCCATTTTGACCCAAACCCGTTTGATTATGAACATCACTTTTACCCACCCACTCGACCCGCATGTTTTACCTTACTTAGTTAAGTGACATGTTTATCCACCAAATTAATTATGAAAAAACCTATAATATAGTTTGGCCACATTGTTGGAAGTCATCTCATCCATCAAGTATATGGTTATCACTAGACACTTCATTGATAGAATTGTAGGTTTGGCAACTACCTTCTATTCTTTTTTTTTTGTTATGTTATAACTTTCTTACTTTTTCTTCTATGTATTTGAACTTTCTAATTATACATGTCATATTACAAACAATTGTGTTAGGTTTTGTACACGTTCCTTCTCCAGACTCCATGTACCAGTCTTCATATTGTAATGCCATTTACATAGATCTAAAGGAGGGGGCAGTTGAAGGTAAAATCTTCTCCATCTTCGACTTCGAGGAGAATGCACTTGGATAGAGAATAAGTTTGACCCTCCTAAAATTGTAATAATAACATCGAACGTGACTTCAAGTTAATGAATAACTTTTTTAGGATAGTTTCTTCTTTGCGTAACATCTTCATAAAGAAAAGATATATACTTGATGCTCGTGTATTTTGAGTCTGCTAGTGAGTTCATGAATACATATTTTATCGAAACTTTTTTAAAGTAATCTTGACATAGTATCAACACATGCATAAATCATTATAAGAGGTATTCCATCTAGATTTATGCATTATATATGTAATTCATGATTTATTTAGCAAGGTTTACAATTTATCAAGATTTTCAATATGTCCACATATTACCATTTAACAAATTCATGAAAACTCATCTTTGACCACCTAGGTATTCGAAGGTGTTCTAGTTATCACCCGTTTCGCTTTTATTAATATGGTAAACCTATATTTATAATCAAGTATTCCTATTAATCTTAAACATAGTTTTGTAACCTTTACACGTTCTTATATTCGTTAAAACTTAACTTTAATCATTCTGTTAATGAGTTCATATGAGCTGTAAGAGGCTATACGGTCCGACTGGCAGGTCTTAACTTATGTCTCGTATGATTTGGTACTCGGCCCGTATGCGTTTTGTGTCATACGACCTGTATAGGAATTTTCGCATGTCTGACCCTGCCTCTTCTTATACGGTTTGCATAGATTGTCTTCCAAAACCCATTTATTAGACTAATACCGGAATTCTAAGATAAGCATAACATACTAGGCTCAGGTTATGCTTCATATACACATTTACACACATCACCTAGAAAGACCTTAATTAGAGATCAGCAGTAGAGGCTAAAACTCTATAACTTATAGAGTTTTAGCCTCTATTGTTGATCTCTAATTAAGGTCTTTCTAGGTGATGTGTGTAAATGTGTATATGAAGCATTAGTTTTCTAAAATGATTAATATTTTAACCAACTATACACAATAGGAAAGTGTACGTATTAAACAATAATATAGTCTCGGTAAGAACCAAGTATCGAATCAATGGACTGTAACATCCCAAAATAAGTAATAAAGAGAACGATAGAGTAAACGGGACATGATCAGAATTTAAAGAATAATCGGGAAAAAGGGGACGGTTGGGGGCGAAGCTGATGGCTAGCGAAACTAGGGAGGGGTGGGCTTAACCTAGCCGCCACTCCCATCCCTCCTCATTTGCAAACAATTTCGCTAGAGCGAGAGAGAGAGAGAGTATTCATGCTAGAGAGAGAAAGAGGAGTCCGGGTCTAAGAAGCTCGGAGATCGATCATCTCCACTAACAGAGTGTTTAGCAAGAAAGAACAAGCTCAAAAAGGTAACCTTATGCCCTGAAATCTGAGTTTTAAAGTTTTGGTTGGGTTTTCGGGTTTTGAATCAAAAGGTTAGATTTTTACGTTTGAAACTTGAAACAAACTTTAGATCTAGACTAATGGGTAGCAAATAAACGTTTTTGACGTAAAAAGATAAGAGCTTGATGAGAAATAGCCTGAGCTGCTATTACATGCAAAACCTAGGGTTTTGGGGAAGAAGATGCAGTTCAGGCGAAACTAGCTCAGTTTCACCTGACCTGGGGGTGGCAAATCTAGCTTAGTTTCGCTAGATTCATAATGGCGAATCTAGCCCAGTTTCGCTAGATTTATAGTGGCGAATCTAACTCGGTTTCACTAAGGTATAGTAGCGCAAGTACATTAGTTTCGCTAAGGGTTAAAGAAAGAAAGAATCATATTTTCTTCTAAAACCATGAAGCGAAACGAAAGTTTAGTTTCGCTCAAAAAAGAATAGCGTTTTGAACTGATTTAGTTGACTATCACTTTAGATTTTCAAACGACATCAGTGAGCAAAGGATAGTACGTTTACTCTATCCTATCATCTGAGTTCAAAAATATCTATTTTTACTGTTTTAGGGTTATGTGCATACTCAAGAATTAGACATTTATGATAAATGTACTTTATTACCTAAATGTTTGCAAGAAAGATAAGAATTGTAACAGTCTATGTAACCGAATGTTTTGGAAGAAAAAAAAACACAACGGTTTATGTAACCGAACGTTTTATAAGAAAGAAAGATAACGGTTTATGTAATCGAACGTTTTGTAAGAAAGAAAGATAATTGTTTATTTAACCGAACGTTTTATAAGAAAAAAGATAACGGTTTATGTAACCGAACGTTTTGTAAGAAAGAAAGAAAATGGTTTATTTAACTGAACGTTTTGTAAGAAAGAAAGATAACAGTTGTTTAACCGAACTTTTTACACGAAAGAAAGATAAGAAAGAAGAATGGTTTATTTAACTATATGATTTATAAACAGAAAGAAAGATAAAGTCAAATACATTGTCTAATCTGTAAGAGTATGTTTATCCGAAGAAAGTCTTGAGGTAGTAGCATAGTCTTAATGGCTAGTTCTACCCGAAGCCTATGGTTGTATCATGGGCTGAGACCATGATGTTACCATATGAACAACCGGGACAGTGCTCGGCAGGGCACTGTAACTGGGATGTTGTATAACTGGTTAAGATGAGTAACGACGGTTACTCTAGCGGCGACAGCCGCTAAGTAAGAATGAAGAAGCCCACTTAGGGGCACAAAAAGTGGGTATCGACCTTTGGACGTTGAGCTTTAGGGAACAATACCTGCGAACAAGTGTTCCTTCGGGAAGTAAGAATGAAGAAGCCCGCTTGGGAGCACAAGACAGATTGTAGACGTTAATGTATGACTTAAAGAAAAGAGTACAAAGTAAATACATATGTATTTAAGAGAAGAAAGAAAGATTTTATTGTATTATGTGTATAATATAATATGTATGTTTAAAGAACGCTTTAAAGAATACCATTTTGATATAAAATTAAAGAAAAAGAAAAACTTGAACTCACCAGCATTAACTGACTATTTTAGTATGCACATCAGGTAGCAAAGGAAAGAAACATGTTTGAAGCTGAAAGAGCTCGAAGATGGATGGCTGGCGGCTGTTGCTGACAGAAGACTAACATCCCCATGATTAGTTTATGTTTAAAACAATGAAAGTTTAAATTTTTTTAATTATTTCAGATTATGTAAAGACTTCCGCTGTTGACTTTAATGTTTAATAACTATGTTATGATATGTTTGCCAACTATGAGAGGTACCTGGTTTGGGTCCTTTCATGGACACAGTAGCTCTTAATACTCAGTTGTTGTCATTGTTTAATCAAATAATAAAAGTGAGCGGTTTGTGAAAATGAAATGCAAAGATAAAAACAAGCATGCAACTAAATGAGGTAAGAGGTCAAGGGATAATCAATCCAAACGGGATATCACTTGGGCTCAAATCCACTTGATTGTAAATAGATATTTTATAGATAGACAAATGGTGTGGTTAAGAAGTATAAATGTAGGAATGACTCCCATTAGGGTTACCAATTCGTATGACTCTTCGAAAAGTTAGAATGATATGACTCGCTAACCACCTAAAATGATGTAAATAAAGTTCAAACTGACTAAGTAGAAGTGGCTCCCAGTTAGGTTTACCAATTCATATGACTTTTTGGAAAGTTAGAACGATAAGACACGCTAGCCACCTTGAGTCATTCAATAAAGACCAAATATGCTAATATAGAAATGGCTTCCAATTAGGGTTACCAAATCATATGACTTTTTGAAAAGCTAGAATTAAAAGACACGCTAGCTACCTCGAGTCATGCAATGAAGACCATGTTTACTAATTTATATTTTTTTTAATAAAATGGAAGGACTCCTAGCTAAGGCTAACACGACTCTCAACGTATTAGAAAGCTAGAATGATAAGACACGCTAGCCACCGTAAGGTTGGAATAAATACATCCCAACTATGACAAAATTTAAAGATGGAACTTCAGTCTTAAGCTTCAACACTTCATGGCTCAATCTATGAGTCCTTTAATGTTAGAGACAAGAAGATGGAAGAAACACCAAGACAAAACATAAGGTTTTCCTAAAACTCAAATGTGTTGAATGAATACACAACCTTAGTCACCAAGAGTTAAACCTTTTCCCACCATTTCTAGTGTAGTACCAAAGATTTGTATAAAGACGTACAACTTTGAATGATTGTTTAAACAACAGTTTTTCAACAACAGTTTTTCAACATGTATTGTCTAGAACTCTAGTAAACAAAGACGAAATACTATGATCATAGTCAAGAATAACAAAAATATAAACACACCATTTTACTAAATCAAAATATTAATTTATACCAAGTTTCATCTTCACTTAAGTGATACAAAAAGACTAGCCACAAGTGTTCATACAAAGTCATACAAATGAATGCACAAACACTTGGTGATACAAGAAACATGGAGTGAAAACAAGTAATCACACCAAAGCCAAGTATAGTGATAGTAAAATGCTTCTTGATCTTGGATGTGATGAATGTAATCCTCTTTCTCTGCTCTCAAATGAGAAGAAACTAATAGGAATCTTCCCCAAAAGTTGGTTTAAAGTGTGATGGCTAAAGATCCTATTTATAGGCTAGAAAAGGGGCATGCACGACTGTGCCATTTCTATGGCAATGGTTCACTTTTGTACGGATTTCAGTTTTTCTACAACAGTTTGTTAGGGACGCACGACCGTGCATGGGGACGCATGGCCATGCATGGGTGTTGACAGTACTTTGACCACACTGGCATGCTCCATGACTTAGTTTTTATTAAGCATCAAGGGGAGGCACTGGCGTGCATTGTTTTGCATGGTCGTAGATGGCTTCTTACATCCAACTTTCTTCATTTTCTTTGATATTTTCCTTCTTTTTGTAATGGGAAACCAAATATGCTGCAAATTCATAAAGGAACCAACTAAGTACCAAATCCAATGTATTTACCCAAAAATCAGTAAAATAAGAGTATGATTATGCACGAAAAATATGTATAAATGATGACAGATCACTAGGAAAGTTCCGGACATCCACCAAGCGATCACCACCCTCACTTACCACCGAAGAACATTACTACTATTGAGAGTACTTATTGTTGTACGCCTCGTATTGCCGAGTGCACTCATTATTCCCTCGATACATCAAAATAATTTTGAAAATGAGTCCAAACGTTTTAATCAATGATAACTGAACCATAAGCTCTATGTATAGCTAATTTCGAATCTACGTCAGCATGCCACGCGTCAAGCTCTCAGCAGCTTGATTCGTGTTGACAGGTGGCTATATGACCCATATAGCATCAGGTTTGTAAACTTGACAGTTTTAGTCCCTCGGCTTCTAGTTTGATAGTTTGCATGGTAAACTTTAAAAGATATTTACTTATTCTTAGTTCCTTTAAGTTTGGGTATTACATGTTGTCAAAGTAGCCAAAGCATTCAAGGATTCATATAATTTATGTATCTCGTTATTTATTAGAATAATTATAAAAATCAATTAAACTGTGACTAACCGTCACATGGTAAACTTTAAAAGAGATGAGATCTTGAAAATATGCTTACATATTAAATACAATCCATTTCTTTTACAAAATAGATACGGCTTCTTTCACTTTTATTATATAACTAGGTTAAAAACCCGTGTATTACACGGGTTGATAAAATGTAATATTATATACTTAGTAATAAACAATTTGTATTTTAAAAAACCCGTGTATTACACAGGTTGATAAAATGTAATGTTATATAATTGGTAATAAAAAGTTTGTAACTTTAAAAACACGTATATTACACGGTTTGAATACATTAATTTCTATTTAATATAATTTGACTTACATCACTATTTAGTTAAAAACAAAAGTTACATAATTAAATTTTAAATTTTTTAAAATAATAAATAATTTAAAATAAATGTGTTTTATTACTATAATTAATATTTTTCTTTAAATATAAATCATTATTAAAAAAAAGAGATGTGTATTTAATAAGAGAGAGAGGCGGAGAAAAAATGATAAGAAAATACACGGACGCGACACATGGCATAAATTATTTTTATTTATTATATAGTATAGATTACATACAAAAGATCGCTCTCAAATCGAAAGGAACACATGGTTTAAAATACAAAACTCCACCTAAAGCCATGGCTTCTAAATAAGCATCAATCCAACTAGCATGAATTTACTCTTAGAAAGAGATACCCATCATGTCTATCAAAAAATTGTCCATCATCAAAACCTCATCTTCTCCACAAAAGTAATTCTTGGATCTTGTTTCATCTGCATTTTCATCAACATCCCCAAATTAGATCCAAATGTGTTAGAAATATATTTTCTTATTTCAACAAATATAACATAATAATCAGTGTCCTGCCATTGGGGTTGGTGGCCCACTAGTAAAGGAAAATCCTCTTCAAACACCAAAATTTGAGAAGGTCATGGGTTCAAGTCCCACTCTCAGGGGAACAAAGAAATTTGTCTTCCAAAAAAAATAATCAGTGTCCTTGGTCGATTCGACTCAAGTTTTAAACCATACCGTAGAAAGAGGATTCGACTTTGTTGATCTTCTTGATGGGGCATGAAGTGATGGGAAGCATAGGGAGAACATGGCAATTGCAGATCTCAATCATGTAACCATCTGGGTCATGGAAGAAGAGCTGGTTCACTTCCAAACCGCCTTCTTTCACAACCGCGGTCACATATTTGATTCCCAATCCCTCCAGTTTCTTCATTATGAGATTCATATCCGTGCATTGAAACGAAATGTGGTTGTCTTTTGGATTGATCACTGCTTTCTTTGTTGGAGTTGACTCCACTTCTAACAAATGAATTCCAATCCCATGGTTGAACAACCTGTTTCAAATCAAATCATCAACATTTTGTGTGTTCAATCACTTCTACTGGAATTAGTAATCAATTTCAAGCACCGTAACGAAAACTCAAATTGGTTTTAGGTAAAAACAATATATCCATATAAATCAGCAACAAAGTGAACTGAGCTTTTGATTTCAGACGCTTTAGATCTAGAACACTACTTTTATCAGCAAATATGGGTGTTTTTAAACCTTTTAAATCGACCAACCGTCGAAGCTAATATACTAGTGTAGCGAGTTTGGACGGTTTTTACTGTTTAACAATCGGTCTACAGTTTCAAACTCCGTGTAAATGAACCGAACCGACGGTTTAACCTTTATTATTTTTTAATATATATATATATATATATAATTTATAGCATTAAAAATATTTTTTATTATTTTAAAACACTTAATAGAAACTGTTAATTTAAAACACATTAAAAAACCAATATGTCAAAACCATACATTTGGTTTAAACCATAAAAACCAAACTTTTTTTTTCCAGGTTTAGTCAATTCGGACAAAATTAACCAAAACCTGACTGTTTGGTTTCTGTATTTGAAAACCATAACTAACAGTCTGGTCCGGAATTTTAGAAAAAAGACTGGACCAGACCGTAACCATAAACACCCCTATGACCCTTTCCATAAGTGGTCGGAGAAATGAGAAAGTGAAATGCTCACCAAGCGCCTTTGAAATCGAAGGATGAAGGACGTCTGATGAGTGCGAATCCGAGAACATCGTTGTAAAATTTGACGGATGCACGAACGGATCTGCAGATAAAGGAGACGTGGTTGAGAGATAGGAGAGGCAACTGCTGCGATGAAGAAGATGAATCTATGATCTGTTTCGCCATTAATGAACAAGAAAGCTAAAATGTGTGTTGATAATTAGAGCAGTAGGAGTGGTAAGTATATCCAGACTTGTTGAAAGGCTCACGTACTTATAGAAGAGAAATGGGTGAGCTAGTTGTACGATCTGGTCCTACGTGGGAACGCGTTATCTGTCGTTTTACGATTTAACATGCTGTAATGAGGAATAAAGATAAATAGTTCCGACGCACGTGTTTTTATTGTGCAACCGACAAACTACAAACACTGTTTGTCTTAAGTGGTGTCTTCGTAACGACCGGAACCGGTCGGATTATGTTTATTTAAATCGTTTTCGTTTGAATCGGTCCAAATAATGTTTATTTAAACCGTTTTTGTTACTGACCGGGCTGTGGGTCGGAACAGATTTTCAATTTTTTTATTTTGAAATGTCATTTTTTAGTTAATTTAGTATTTTCAGTTAAATATTTTATTTATTTAAGTTTTTATATGTCATTAAAATTACAAATTGATATAAAAAACGTAACATATTTTATATTTTGTATCTATATACATAGTTTAATATTTATATTATTTATGACGTTATCCGGTTCGACCGGTACGACCAGTGGTTATAAAAACATTGATTCTTAAGTGATATTATGTTAGAATTAAGAGCTAAACTTGATTAAATAAATACATATTGAGGGATAATTTAGAAGTTTGAGAGTAATATTAGATAAAAAAAAAGGGTTACATTAGTAAAATAAGAAAACAACCTCTCTCCTAACTTTTAGTCATGTCCACTTCATATTTTTCTATTTATTTTCTCTTTATCTAATAGTAGAAAAAAAAACATGAGCACGAGGATTACGAGTGGTGGAGTGATGAAGATCAGTCTCTTGTTGAATCAACAGAAGGATTGCGGTCAACAACTTCCAAAAAATGAGGTGAAACAGGTTGAAGACGTTTTTGGATTGTTAAAAAGATGAAATTGGCTTTGAAAATCATTTTGGATTGAAGACGTTTGAAGGTGAAACCGAAACGTGGAAAAAATGAAGGTTTAATTAAAAAACCACAGTCGAAGCCAATATCTGCTTCAATATACGTGAGGCGATATTCTAGGTAGGTGTGTTAAAAAAGATCTGAATCCGAACATTCGAATGAAATACCCGAAATTCTGAACCCAAATTATCCGAAAATTCGGATATCCGTGTTTTCGGATTCAAATAGTTATTCATATAAAAATTTGGATATCCAAAAATCCGAATTATTTTATTTAATTATTCCTAAAATATATTTATTAATTATTTACAAAATATATACATTAGTTAATAATCTGTAAACCCTAATCTCAATTCTCTCGCCCGTCGACTCGTCGCTCATCACTCGTCAGTCGCTTTTTCCCCAAACTCGTCTTCACTTGTAATACATCAGCGATTCCCTCTTTTACCTAATTTACTGTATCAAGAACGTTGTTTGCAATCTCGTCTTTTTGAGTGAAACACTGATTATCTATATCAATCTTTATTGTCTGGATAATCTGTTTGTTCGCAGTCTAGGTATGTTGTATTGAATTGTGTTTGATATTGATGTACGCAATGCATGCGGATGAACTCTTAAGAGTTGTGATTGATTCTATTCTGTGACTTGTATATACACCAACCTGTTTGTAATGATTACTGCATCTTGTTTTGTTAGGGATGTTAGAAACTGATGATTTTTTTAACCGTTTAACGTGATTCATATGATGAAGATCAAGAAATATAGATATTTGTTTCAGTATCCAAAATTCGGATATTCAAAATTCTGGATATGAATTCCAATACTGAAATGAACTATCCGAATTTCGGATATCTGAATTTGAACTCACCTATTTATAGGTCAAAGGTAGGGGTGTGCAAAAAAATCCGCATCCGAAATTCCGAACCCGAATTATCTGAAAATCCGGATATCCGAATTTTCGGATATCCGAAATTCGGATATCCGAATTTTCGGATTCGGATTCGGATATCAATTTTAGAAAAATTCGGATATTTCGGATATCCATTATCCGAAATTTATTTTAATTTTATTTATTATATATTTAATCCATTAGGATATCCGGCATCCGCGTGACCGCGCGTTCTTTTTGAAACCCTAGTAAAGCCTTAAAGGCCTTAAGCCGTTCACTCTTCAGGCCCTTCACACTTTCACAGCTTCACTCCTTCAGAGTCGGCTACAGCCCTACAGACAGACGCCGTCGGCCTTTCTCCTCTGCTCCGCTGCTCATGCGATTCAGAGCCTCCTGCCCTCTCCCGTCCTCCGCTGATCACGAGATTTGGAGGAGTAAACCCTCACGCAGTCACGCAGTGGCTAGTGGCTACAACCTACACAGTCTCCTGCCCTCTCTCTCTCGCTAAGGTATTCTCGATTTCTCCTTTTAAATTGTTAACAGCTTTGGTGAGTTTGCATTTTGTCAAAGTGATATATGAATTTTATATGCATTTTGTCAAAGACAAAGTAGGATGAGTTTGCACTTGTGATATCCGAATCAAACTAGGATGAGTTTGCATTTTGTCAAAGACAGATTGTTTCAATTGCTTATGATTTTGTAAAAAAAAAATAAAAAACGGATATCCGAATTACTATCCGAATATGAAAATTCGGATATCCGAATTTTCGGATTCGGATAGTGAAATCTACTATCCGAAATTTTCTGATCCGAATTTGAACACCCCTAAAAAAGTCACATAAAATCGAGTGGGGATAGGCTAACCGTACACCCCCCGGAGACGTGTATGCTAAACGCACATCCATATTAAGTAAAATGTGAAAGATGACGTGTCTTATTTAATAGGGGGTGAATACTTTTAATAAAAATAAGGGGGATTAGGTACATTTAACACAACCCAATCAATTGACGTGTTGGGAACCCCGACGAGCCGATTTTTGTATGATTAACATGAAGATGAAATTTTCATAAGTTTCTTTATCCTTATCTTTATAATTTAACTAAAAACCACCATTCCATAAAAAAATTGTTCACTTTTTAAAAACCTCTCACATCTCATTCCTTATCCTTATAATTTTAAAGAAACTATTAAGGAATTAATATATTTAAGATTTCAGTATACATTTCCTTATAATTTTAAGAATAAAGATAAGATTTAAAAAATCTGATATAAGACTCTTTTAACTTAAATCTTATTTTTTTTTCTTTATAATTTAAGGATATGGTATATATACCAATACTGATGTGGATGCTCTAATTGTGATTCTTAAAATAATGGTTTTTGTTTTGAAGTTGATGTAACAAGTGAATGGACATTTTATTCCATTAAGGTATTAATATTGTATAATTTTTGAATGAATCATCAAATTGATCTTAGAATTATGTTCGATTTGATTTTGAAGACGTAAGGTTCCTCGCGGAAGGGCATCCACCTCGCGGGATGTTACTTGCCGCGGAAGGAACTCAACCCCGACAGTACTCCACAAGAAGACAGACACCTGCGTGTACGGAAGGATATCCCACAGAATGATCAGAGAGTGTCGTGCGAGAAGAGACACCATCGTGCACCCCAGTGGTCCCCCCATATAAGACGAGATCCCCACTAACGGTTATCAGTTAGGGGACCAAGAGGATATTCTTGATAGGGACCCTTCCACCAATGATACTAGCGCCAGGTCAGCCCTAGGAAAGCGACATCATGGTATCCCCTCCACTATAAATAACACATTAACTCTCAGGTATAATCTATCTACTCCCTTCATACTCTTACTTACACCTTGATATCCCGGAGATACTTATTCTCACGCCGAAGGGCCGCTACAGGGATTATCCCCTCCCTGTACTGCCCTAACGCGCTTTTTCCTTGTGCAGGATACTTTTGGAATAAAAACGGAGTTACCACCATTGTCTATACATTGGAGTCCTTGTAATCTATTCATCGTCCAGAAGCCTACCCTGCCGGTGGTTGGATTTACATTGGCGCCATCCGTACCTTTCACCTCCTGCTTCCTCCTTTGTTTAGCCCATGGCTTCCTCCACACCTGCTTCCACCACTCCCTCTCCTGCTCCCTCATTCACTCCATCACCAGTATGCACAACGACACTATCCGGCTCGAGGCCTGTCCAGTACCCACTTATGCCGTCTTCATCGGCGGGATTGTTAAACCTACCTCCTATTGTCGAGGCAGCAGAAGAAGAAGAAATCCTAAGCCTAGTAAGTCCTGCCACAACTGCAGCAGAAACTACACTGCTGTTTACACCCTTGTCAACCCCGCAAGCACTGTTGGGTTTTCCACCATTTACTCCGAGCATCCCTCATATACCCTTTACTCCTACTCCGCAACACTTCACCAGCAGTAGTTTGCATAACTTAACCACTGTCACATCCTACCCATTACCCCTGCCAAGCGTCACCAACAATACTCTATTTCCCCCACTTAACGCGTGGTGGTTAGAACAGCAGAGACACATGCAACAGTACGAGCAGTGGATACGCGAATCTCAGCTGGCGAGTGTACGCGCGCGCTTATTCAGCGGCGAGGGAATGACAGGAACTGGCAATCCTATGTTTTACCCGATAACACAAATCTCCCTCAATAGCCCACTCCCAGGAGGTTCTACCCCGGCAATGCCTGTAGGACCAGCCTTGCTACCCCATAACCCAGGTGCCATCCTTAGCGATGCTGACGATTTCTCTAAACCCTATCGTCCCGCAGCATTGGTAGCACAGTCTAAGTTCACAGCGCGGATTGCATAGGCAGAATTTCCCTTCAAATTACGGATGCCATCCGTAGTTGGCAAGTACGATGGAACGGGGGATCCAGACGACCACATAAACGTCTTCATCAACGACGGAGGATTAGGGCAGTGGTCGGTCCCCGTTTGGTGCCACATGTTTGTTCAAACCTTGGTAGGGGCTGCGCGCCTGTGGTTTGACAGCTTGCCAACCAGAATGATAGATAATTTTGAAGATCTGATAAAGCGCTTCATATGATCTTCAAGTTCGGATTTTTACATATGAAATGGCTTAAAATCATAGATCTAGCTTAATGGATGTTAAACAAAGAGTTTGGACGTAAAAAGTTACGATTTTGGATAAAAAAAAATGGGGACTGGTTGATGAATATTCAAGTGGTGACACTAAAGTGGCGACACTATTCAAGTGGAAATACTAGGTGGAGACACTATGTGGAAACACTAGGTGGAAGCACTAAATGGAGACACTAAGTGAAGACACTAGTGGAGAGACTAAGTGGAGACAAGTTTAGTTTGACTATACATCACATTAGTCATTACACCAAATTACCACATTCTACTTTTTAGTTTAACTATATACCACATAGTACGCCAATTTCAAACTATATTATGCATACAAGTTTGACATTTACCAAACAAGTCAATACACCAAATTTAAACCACAATATGCATACTACTTTGACTTTTACCACGTAAGTCATTACACCAATTTCAAACTATTTACATACCACTATCCACCATATCTATTATTAAGTAAGTGCAAAGCACTTACCTTTGTCAAAGATGATCCCGCTTGATCCTCCAAGCTAGCTTCCTTACTACTTGATCACCTATACAACCCATTTACAATTAGTAATCCATTGATCACTAATTTACACCCAACTCACATTTATGATCTAAAGATCAAGACCCTAACTTAGTTTGATTAACATGACCTTAATCAAACCCCCAACACCCAAATACCACATTTTAACCCGAAAGACCCGTTTGACCCATTATAGTCAAACTTTCAATCCACCAATTCACCACTTCCAATTAAGGTATAACACCCACCCTAGACCTTATGGATTATGCCCATTCTAAACTTGATTAATTACACCTTAAACAAGTTTTAATCTCCCTACACAATCATTCACCCATTTTGACCCGTTTGGGTTCCACCCAATTCTCCCAATTTCATCCAATTCATAATTCACCAAAACAATTGAGTTTAAAAAAATGTACTTGTGTTTATCTAACACCATAAACACATACACTTACTCAATTAACCAATCTAATACCCCCAATTTGGGTCTCAAGAACCCTACTTTTAAAATCAATAAATTGGATGTTAAACCAAATAATTCTTGATTCTCCAACATCATTAACACTAGATTAAAGCTTTTAAACAATATTCAATCCAAATCACTCCACCAATTTGACCCGTTTAGGTTTTTTACCAAAACCCACTAAAAACTCCATTAATGGAGGTGTAGGTGGTGAAGATGGAGGAGATGAACTTACTTGATTAATGCTTGAACCACCAACACCTTCAAAACTTCAATCTTTAACACCCAAACTTCCAGAAAATCAAGATCGTGGCTCTTCTCCCTCTCCTTTCTTGCTTTTCATGAAAACACACACACACACCTAGTGTGTGTCGTGACCCCAAATAACATCTGGTTTTTTTAATCCAAAATACACAATACCCCCTCTATTTCTCAGTTTACTCATTTTAACCCAAAAGTCTATCATCTACCAATGAACCTTTATTCCAAGACTTGGTTTATTTCTACATTCATCCCATAAAATATTATTTAGGCAATTAATATTATATTTGGGTTTTTGGTTCGTTACAGTCTTGCATGAGTGCATGCATATAGATGAAAGACTTGCATGACTGCATGTTCGTTCATATAAAGATAAAGATCCTTTTTATAAAGATAAAGATAAAGTTTATGATAAAGCCCTTTTGATTTATAAATATAAATTTTTGAATATAGTTAAAGAAAACGATTGGTTTATGCTAAAGTTTTAAAGTTATGTTTATTGATAGAACTCACTCAATGTATCTGACTTTTATTGTGTGCATCAGATTGATTTTTAGGTTGTTTTGATAAGCATGGGATGCTTTGGACTCAGTGGGCTTGCTCGACGAGAAGACTGACATCCTAGTTATTATTTTTATTATCAAGATATTTATGAATTTTGTTTGTAATTTATTGACTTGATGTTTCCGCTGCAAAGCTTTATATTATTCCAGTTTGTGAACTATTTGTTGATGAGTAAATCCAACGCACGAGACACTATGCGATTGGGGCGTTTCAAGTTGGTATCAGAGCCATAGTTTGTGCGATTCAGACATCCCTAAATTTCTGAACTCAAACTGAGAATTGGACCAAGTCAAGGATGTTAGTACGGGTATCCCAACACCATAAATGCTTGGATAAGTAGATAGTATATGCCTTTGGACATAGGATATAGACCTTAGTTAACGATGTTGCTCTTGACGGGAAAGGTTTATAACCCGAAAGGTGAAGTAAATTATTAATAACAAGTCGGTCACTGTCATTAACAATTTACCTTGCTTGTAGTGTTCTGGATTATTACCTGACATAATAACATTGGTGTTCCGTCTCAATTTATAAGGAACAATAGAATGACTGATAGAATTTGCCTTTGAGTTGGAGACTGCCATTGGTAAGCCTACAACTGTTATAGAAGCTATAGATGATTGTCTGATGGAAATTGAGGGCTATAGATTCCCTGCTAGACTATTCCTTATAGCATTAGTAGGGTTTGACATAGTACTGGGAATGGATTGGCTAGCTGCCAATGAAGCACATATAGTATGCAAGAGAAAGATAGTTCGTGTCAAAGCACCTGATGGTAGCTCAATCACAGTTCATGGGGATAAAGTTTTCACAGTGCCGAACGTCATTTCTATGATCAAGGCTGAAAAGTTCAGGAGGCGAGGATGCGAGGCTTACTTGGCACATGTTAAAGATGATAAAGCTAAAGTTACAGGGATAAATGATGTACCCGTGGTGTGTCACTTTCCAGAGGTGTATCCCGAGGACTTGCCTGAGGTACCACCTGATCGGGAGATAGAGTTTCAAATAGACTTGATGCCGGGAGCCCAGCCCGTCGGCAAAGCACCATACCGGTTGGCTCCATCGGAGATGAAAGAGTTAATGTCTCAGCTGCAAGAGCTCTTGGATAAAGGATTTATCAGACCGAGCATTTCCCTTGGGTGATCCGGTGTTGTTCGTAAAGAAGAAAGACGACAACATGCCGATGTGCATAGACTATAGACAACTAAACAAACTTATAGTAAAGAACAAATACCAAGTACCAAGAATCGAAGATCTATTTGACCAATTACAAGGGACAAGTCGGTTTTCAAAGTTAGAAATTTGGTCAGTGTATCATCAATTAAAAGTTAGAAAGGAGGATATACCAAAGACAAGTTTCTATCAATAAGGCAAGAAGGTACGATTAACGACTATTGTGATGAATTCGATTTCTTGTTCGATAAGGTCGAAAATTATGAAGAAATTAGTGAATATTATGCTATATATCTCTTCATTATTGGTCTAAAACCCAAAAATAAGGGTTGTTTTTATACAATGGCATCAATATAGTCTTCAAACTATGAAAGATGCGTTTTCTCTACCCTAAAATTGGATTCAAATGGATTGAAGGATACATTTTCTCCTTGTGATCCATCTTCTTCTTTATACATAAAAGTTGATGAAATGTCTGGGAATATTAGAGGTGAAATAATTGAAAATTTGGGGGATGATTCAAAAAGTATTCAAAGAAAAATAAAAAAGGTAGCCGGATGTTTTACACATAAGATGTTAGATGAAATGCCTAAAATGTTTTATGATGAGTCTCAAGAATATATTGATGAATCTGATAATAAGGATAAGATTCAAGAAACCAAACCACTGGGTTGTTACACACAAGAATGATCAACATGTTAAAAATGAGTGATCATGAGATAATGAAAAAAATGTCAGTCCTTATACATGTTCCTGATGTAATAGCTACGAATCAAGAAAAGAAAGGGCTGGAAAATACAGTTTATGGGAAGGTGCAAATCAATTCTGGATTAGATAAGTTCAGCTCCAGGTTAGATAATCAGGTTAAATCTGATGAAGGTGCTTTTATATGGTTTTGTTTTTATCAAAGCTATCATTAATCCGGACTACTTCTGTTCTAACTGAGCTAGTTCAAAGTATGAACGTTACAGAGGATTCTGTACACCTTGCATCAACTACATCAGTATACAGTGTTCCTGATTTTGCACATACCATTTTTAAAAACAAGTATGAGAAGAAGTCTGTTTTGAAAGTTGTTTGTGAAACAACCATCATTAAAGAAACACACATCAGACAAGTTGTTTGTGAATGTCGTGTTTCAATCGCGTCAATTCACTATGATGTTTTAGAGCCATATTTGCATATTCTTTTTTAGCCTACTGTCAAAGGAGATCAAGAAGGTGTTGTTCTTTTAAAAGTTGATTTCTGGAGTTATAATTGTGATGAAGAGACTGAGATTCAAAATTTTAAAATTGGTGAAACTGGTGATTCAAATCCTCATTCGCATTTCATTCAGAAAGCTTTACATTTTGTGATTCCCATGTTGCTTGCAACTTTATTAAAGCACGATGAAGTTCAAGATCAAGAAGACGTTATCTGGAATCTTGCAAGGGCTAAGGGAATGTGTTTAGGTGTTCTTGCTAAAAAAACCTGGCTCTAAAAGGTCTTCTTAGCTTTGTTTTAACTTGGTATACTGAACTTGCAAATGAAGGTGGTGTAAGTGAACTATCAAGAGTCATATTATTAGAGGACGTGTTCCTCCTAATCCTTTATGAGAATCTGATGCTAATGTTTTATCTAGCATTTTCTAGTTCTATTTTGAGTTCTAAAGAAAAAGGGCTGATGTCGATTCAAGTCATGCATATTTTGAGCATCGACAGGAAGCATGAAATAAGGATTGCACTTTTGCACTTTTTGTTTTTACTTCATTAGTGTGTAGTTGGGTTGTCATTAGTCTATTCTTAGTTTGGTTTCCAAATTGATTCTTGAAGTCAAGAATCATAGATGGAGGGAGTATTGTTACGTGACAAATAGTATAAGGGCTTGTGAGGAAGTGGGAGGACTATAATTATAATTGGTTACTGTTAGGGGTTAATTTTTATGATGCAGGATCCCGAGTATAGTACGATCCGGAATCCAAGATCCCTGATGACTTTGGTATCCTGAGTATTAATGTTACTAACAGTTATCTGTTCCCTATCTTAATTTATTCGCAGGTAAACCGTGTTGATCCACTACTCCTGAAGAATCCGTCAAGGCAGTTGAAGAAAACGTGTGGAATGTGCGTGAAGACGCCAATAACGGTCATATTTGAAGACCTAGTAAATTTCAGGATTCTCGGATAGTTAGTTGATTATCTTTTTGTATTTAAACAACAGTATGATCGATTAGGAAACACATTCACAACTCAATTACACACTCACAAGCTCTGTAACACTTAGTACTCGATCCATTTCTCTCATATTGTATTCGTTTTTAAGATTAATAAGAAGAACAGGAGGCAAGTGACGATTTGTCACTTCCCGAGGTTTTATGCCGGAGATCCTCAAGGATTAAGGGCTTTCCTCGTAAACACTCGTGTCATTTTTACTGTCTTACGTACTTTGTTCATCGCAAATCTTACAAGCACAGTACCTCACATTCTAAGTTTGATAACAAAATTACTCTTGTTAATTTTTAGTCAAAACAATTTGACGCCCACCGTGGGGCAAGTGGTGCTTTTTATCTTGAAATCTTTGTTAAACTTCCATTCAATCACTACTTTTCCAAATTTATTGTGAAGATGTCATCCCAATCTAAGTCAGTTTCTTCTTTAACTCTGTCTTCAAGCTCTGGGTTGAACAACCCTCTCCCTCCTCCTCTATCATTCCAGAAAAATAATTACAATCTACCTAAGAAAACAACTTCTGCTGGTTTTTCGGGATCTGGATTACCTGCTGGAGGACCCGTGCTTGTTTCTAACAATGACATCCTTACTTTCTTCACTGAAGTGAAGCAGCAGATGGAACAACAACAAAAAAGCAACCAGACGCTGTTTAGGGAGCTTAAAAGTATAAAAGAATTAAAGAAGCCGATGGAAACGACAACTCGACTACAACCAAGGATACTGAACTTTGAATATGCAGGATCCTCAGGAAATCATCAGGGAGACTTCATCCCCATGCGGGCAGGAACCACTATAGTTGGTCTTAATCCAGCTGTTAGAGTCGTTGCAAACCGGGATCTTGGAATCACCCTAGGATCATTATTGCAGAATCCTAACATTGGTAACACTTTCAATCAGTTTTTAGACGCTAACCATAATGAACTTGTGTAGGATGTAGGGATCAGTCCAGTCATGGCCAAAGAACTGAAGAAACTGAAGGATATGATTTCCAGCGTATCGGGTGTGGTCCAACCAATACTGGAAGTATCCTCAACTAATCACATGATCTTGAGATTTTCTCCTCCAATATACGATGCAGAGATCCCGAAACGTTTCCAAACTCCGAACATGAAGTTATATGATGGACTACGGATCCAGAAGAGCATGTCACCCAATACAGGGAAAGAATGGAAATGAATCCCATTACCTTATATTTAAAAGAAGCTTGCTTATGCAAGGGCTTCGGGTCCACTCTGACAGGATCAGCCTTAAAATGGCTGCTAAACGTTCCTCCTTATTTAATAACTTCATTTGCTCACTTAGTTAGTTTGTTTAGTAACCAATTTTCTTGCAGCAGAACATTTGAAAGACTAACAAGTGATTTGTATAGGTAACCCAGAATGCCAGAGTATCCTTGCGGGACTATGTTAGCAAATTCGGCTGGGAATCCCTGGATATCCCGAACCTTGACATCGCTACCGTGGTCCAAGCTTTTAAAATGGGATTAAAGAAGGATTCCCCATTTTACGAAGACCTTGTCATGAATACTTGCAGGAATCTGGACGAAGTCAGGAATTGAGCATTAAGGTTCATAAGGCTCGAAGATGATAAGAAGATCCAACAAAGAATGGATGCTCCAATCAACTATAACCAACCCAACCGGAAAACTGACTCTACACCCTATAAACCCTACATATCCAAGCCTTACTCAAAGCCTAACAATCAGAAAGTTAATGCCGTAAAGGATGACGAAGACGAAGAAGAATATCCTAGAATTTCTGATTTTTGTTTTTCTCTTGATACCACAGTTCTAATGTTTGCAATGCAGGATCTAGGAGAGAAATCTAGGTGGCCCCAAAAGAACGAAAAAGGCTCTGTATGGAAGGATAAGTCCAAATTGTACGCATACCATGAGGATTTCGGCTATACGACCGAAGATTGCATCGCTTTGCGAAAGGAGATAAGCTATCTCCTGAGTAAAGGACATCTCAAGGAATTCCTTGGTAGAAGAAAGGAAAAGGCTAAGGATAATGACAGGATCCCGCAGAGAGCAACGTCTCCACCACCGAATCCAAGGTAATCCGTTTTATATCTGGAGGTTCTGATATCTGTGGTACCTCTTATTTTGCAGCGAAGAGAAATGCTAACAAGGCTAAAACAGAGAAAGGGGATAGACCTATCAGAACGTCGACCTTGACAGAGAAGAAAGTGATCTCTTTTGATGAGGAAGAAAGAGATAACGTGGAGGATCCTCACCATGACGGTTTGGTGATCACTCCATACATAGCCAACCACTTTATTCGTAGGATCCTGATTGACGGAGGAAGTTCAGTAAACAATATACAGCTCAAAGTTCTGAAAAGGATGGGGATCCCTGATTCTGAAATTATTTCGAGATCCTCAGTATTGGTAGGATTCAGTGGAGAGGTTAAGAACACGGTTGGAGAAATAAAACTACCAGTCTACATAGAGGGGGTAAACACTATACAAAGATTTTATGTTATTGACTCTTTATCTTGCTATAATATTATCCTATGAAGATCTTGGATCCATGATATGAAAGCGGTGCCGTCGACATACCATTAGTGTATCAAGATGCCGACCCCTTGGGGAGTAGTGAAGATAGATAGTGATCAGCAGGAGGCTAAAGACTGTTACATATCCTCGATGAAAGCTTCCGCAAAAACAAGACAAACATAGCAATTAACAAAACAAGCCAGGGATGTTCTAGAAGCTAAAGAACAGGATGCCAAGGAAGTATCCCTGGACGTTGATAATCCAAATATTAAAGCGCTTATAGAAACCAGTATCCCTGAGGGTATTGAGAAAGATATCTTGGGATTCCTAAAGGGCAGAAAATCAACATTCGCATGGAAGCACGAGGATATGACATGTATATCTAAAAACATTATAACTCACAAACTTGGAATTGATAACAGTTTCAGGCCGATACATCAAAAGAGAAGGAAATTCGCTCCTGAAAGGAACGTGATTATCCAAGAAGAGGTGGAAAGACTCCTCAAATCCGGAATGACCAAGGAAATAAAATTCCTAAGATGGTTGGCAAACGTAGTGGTAGTACAGAAGAAGAACATGAAGTGGAGAGTTTACGTGGATTACACAGACCTTAACAATGCGTGCCCTAAGGGTCCCTTCCCATTGCCACATATAGACTCGATGGTTGATGGTACAGCGGCCATGAAATCCTGACTTTTATGGATGCTTCTTCGGGATTTCAGTAGATCCAAATGGAGCCACCAGATCAGGAGGATACAACGTTCATGACCTCGACAAGTATTTACTGTTATATAGCTATGCCATTTGGTCTTAAAAATGCAGGTGCCACATATCAGAGACTGGTGAACATGATGTTCAAAGACAAGCTGGGGGACACCATGGAGGTCTATATAGATGATATGGTGGTGAGGTCAAAGAAAGTCGAGGATCATCTTAGGGATCTCAAAGACGCGTTCGATATCCTCGACCAGTATAACATGAAGCAGAATCCTTCAAAATGCCACTTTGGAGTGGGGGAAGGAAAATTCTTGAGATACATGGTAACCAAGAGAGGGATAGAAGCTAGTCCAGAGCAGATAAAAGCAATCGTCAATATGAAATCCCCAGCAAATACTAAGGATATCCAAAGATTAACTGGAAGGGTGGCGGCACTCAACCGATTCATTTCAAGATCCTCAGAAAGATGCAATGAATTCTATGAAATCTTATAGAAGAACAAGCGATTTGAATGGGAAGAGAAGCATGAACAAGCGCTTCAAGCATTGAAGGAGTACTTATCATCAGCACCTCTACTAATGAATCCAGAGGATGGTGAGCCGTTATCCATATACTTGGCAGTATCCGGAAACGCTGTAAGTGCTGTGTTAGTCAAGGATCACGAGGGACAACAGTATCCCATCTACTATGTAAGTAAAAGCTTATTAGCCGCGGAGACCAGGTATTCTCATTTAAAAAAATTAATTTTATCTTTAATAATGTCATCTACCAAACTTGGACATTACTTCGAAACACATACTATTCACGTTAAAACTAATTATCCGATTAAGTGTGTTTTAAGAAGACCAGAGATGTCAGGTAGGATGGAAAAGTGGTCCGTTAAACTCAGTGTTTATGATCTAGTGTATGAGCCTAGGACAGCGATAAAGTCAAAGGCACTTGCAAATTTTGTGGTTGATTTCAATAATGATATTCAGCATGAAGTGGATCTTGAGGTGCAACAACTGGAAGAAACCAGGGATAAGTGGACATTGTTCACTGATGGTGCATCCAACATAAGGGGAACATGTATAGGCATCATACTGAAATCGCCACAGGGGACATAATACCCCAATCAATCAGTTGTGAATTCCAGGCCACAAACAATGAAGCAGAGTATGAAGCATTGATAGCGGGATTACAGCTAGCTAGAGATATGAGAATCAAGTATCTCTAGGTATATGTAGATTCATTACTGCTCGCTAACCATTTTAACGGTTCTTATGCAGTTAAGGGTGAGAAACTAGCCTAGTATCTTGAAATAGTCAAGAATTTGGCAAAAGAATTCAAAAATTTTAATTTAAAACAGGTACCCAGAGAAGATAATGCGGAGGCTGGCGCCTTAACAAATCTAGGATCAGCTCTTAAGCTTCCACTAGATGTGAAAATTCCAATTATACACATCATGAACCCTGCAATCAATATAACATAATTCAAGGGAAATGAGGTGCCAAATACGGAAGACTTTGAGGTCCAAGATCCTGACCCAGATCAAGGATCCTGGATCCTGCCTATTAAAAAATATTTGCAGGATGGTGAGATCTCGAGCAACGAAAAGAATCACAGAGCTTTTCGTATGAAGGTATCTCGTTTCGTTATTATACACAATATTTTATAAAGAAAATCTATTGCAGGTCCATACTTGAGATGTCTTGAGAATCCTGAGATACAAGAAGTACTGAAGGATATACACGAAGGAGATTGCGACAATTATACCGGAGGCAGAGCACTATGTTCCAAGATCCTGAGGACAGGATATTATTGGCCAACTATGAGAAAAGATACCATGACGTATGCTCAAAAATGTGATGCTTGTCAAAGGCACAGCAACGTGTCTCATCAACCGGCTGAACCTATGTATCCTATAATTTCCCCGTAGCCATTCATGAAGTGGGGGATGGATATAGTTGGCAAACTACCCAAAGCATCAGGAGGAAAAGTATTCATGCTAGCAATGACTGACTATTTCTCCAAGTGGGTAGAAGAAGAAGCCTTTGTTCAAGTCAGGGAAAAGGAAGTAATCTCATTCATAAAGCGTAATATACTGACAAGATTCGGGATCCCGGCGGAGATAGTGTGTGATAATGGATCCCAGTTCATCTACAAAAGGACAACGAATTTCTACACAAGTTGGGCGATAAAGATGATAACTTCCACCCCCGTACATCCTCAGGCCAATGGACAAGCGAAATACAGCAATAAGATCATCGTGAACAACCTCTAAAGGGGATTGGACGCCAAAAAAGGAAGATGGGAAGAAGAGCTACCTTTCGTACTTTGGGCAGATAGAACCACCACAAAGAATGCAACGGGTCAAACTCTGTTCTCGTTAGTATTCGGTACAGAAGCAGTGATCCCCACTGAGATGGTGATCCCTACAGCGAGATCTAGCCTTCAAACTCTTGAAACCAATAGCAAAACTCTGGCACAAGATCTCGATACTGTGGATGAGCTTAAGGACCTTGCCAAAGTTCGTATTGCATCTTATCAACAAAGGATAGCAAAATCATACAACAAGAATATAAGTGTTATGGGTTAAATCTCAAGCAGGATCCTGAATTACGCATGATCCGGAATCCAAGATCCTGGTAACTTCGGTATCCTGAATATTAATGCTACTAACGGCTATTTATCCTCTATTTCTTTTATATACGCAGGTAAAACGTGTTGTCTCATTTTGTCCCTGAAGAATCGGACGAGAAGTCAAAGAGGACGTATCAAACTTGCGAGAGAAGCTCAACAACGGTCATATTTGAAGACCGAGTAAAGCTCCGGGATCCTCGAAAAGTTAGTTAGAATCATTTTCTGTATTTAATCAGCGGCATGATCGATTAGCCACACACACAATTCACTTAGCATTACTAAACACTCGCGAGAAGCTCTGTAACACTTAGTATTCGAACATTTGGTGCTCAACACTTGTAATTCTTTATCATTTAATGAAGAAACGAGGCAGGTGTCGATTGTCACCTCCCCGAGGTTTTATGTCAGAGATCTTGAACGATCAAGGGCTTTCCTCGTAAACAACCGTGTCACTCTTTACATTTTTGTATTGTTTCACATTGATTTTACAAGCACACTACCTCACTTACGAAATTTGGTTACAAAGTTAGTTTACATAATTTTTACCCAAAACAATAAGGATCAGAATATTCCAAGTAGGTGACCTGGTATTGAGAAAAACATTTCAGAATATTATCAATCCCAACGAAGGAAAGCTTGCACCGAAGTGAGAATGTCCATATTTGATAGACTTAGAAGCAGGCAAGGGAGCCTATTGGTTAGCTACAATGGAAAGGGAGATCCTGCCAAGATCCTGGAATGCTATCCATCTCAAAGCGTATTTCATGTAAGTTAGAACTTAAATTCTAACTAAGACAGGTATGTCTACTGTCCCTGTTTATTTTAATTTTTTCAATTATTATCTTTTGATTTATCAAAGTACTGACTTGAGCGTCGGAGGGGTGTTAGCCAGGCTAACATCCACCTTCACCAAGATTTAATGTTTTGTAGGGAGGATCCTCAAGGATCCTGAGAAAAGCATTAGAGACTGGCCATCTCTCTAAGTTTAAGGTATTCTAAATCCCTTCAAAGGTTTAAAGGTTTTCACCTTTCTATGAATTGAGTTAAAACACTCCGCTTGAATGCACGATATCAAAGTATAGTTCAAGGTGGTGTGACTAGGCCATGTAATAGTGGCTGACAATTTCATCATTATTGGTGTTTTGACCAAAAACTAACAAAGATAATTAAGTAGCCAAACTTTGTATGTGAGGTAGTGTGCTTGTATAAACTCGTGTAAAATGCAATGTAAATGAAGATGGCACGATGAGTTACGAGGAAAACCCTTGATCTCTAAGGATCTCCAGCATAAAACATCGAGATCCGACTAAAGTCAGGCTGCCTTGTTTATCTTATTGAATCAAGTAAAAAATACAAAGTAAGAGAGCAAAGTGTCGTGTCTAAGTGTTATAAAGAGTTTCGAGAGTCTAGTGTTTGTGCTGTGAGTGTTTTTTTTCTAATGATCATCTTATGCTCTTTATATACTATACATGTCATTAAATGAAAGGCTAAAATCCCGGAATTGTCTTAATTGGACCGTTACAAGTCTTCTTTGATGAATATAGCCGTTGTCTTCAATGATATTCCATGTCTTCAACTATTAGTAATGTTAAATGGGTATTACCTGCATGACCAAGTCAGAGACAAATGTGTAATATTAATTATTACAACGATCAGTTAATCAGGATACCGAAACATAGTAAGGATCAAGGATACTGATACTTATCTGAGGATCCGGGATACTAGAGTTAAAAACTGACCCTAACAATTGTCCCCAAGTTTTTGACAGTTGTGAAGGTTATTCGAACAACTGTAAAAACTTTAAAATTCAAAATTCAAAAAGTTTTGACCGATGTGACTTGATGGGCGCGTAGATCTACGTAAAATGGTTCCCATATTTGACTGATTTCCCTTTTTATTCCAAAGTAATCTCACTTTATTTTCTCCCTTGTGTTCTTTGTTCGATTCCGGCTATTTTCTCTCAGTTAAAAATTTCTCCATCCTTCGCTATTTGTTTCGTAATTCTTTCCATCAACATGTCTCATCTTCGATCCTCGGAAGCTGCTGAGACGGTCGAATATTTTTCTGATCAGGGAATCCTTGACTTTTCTGAACAAGAGATTTGTACTTTCACTGATCATGACATCGATCTTCTGAAAAGCAGCGATGCTTTCCCAGGAAATACCGAGTTTAGGGCCTTTGATACTAGGGTTAAGGCTGATTTCCAGTCAGAGACTTAGGTGTGTTTCTTGTTTTACCCGTTTACCTCGGGTCTTCGTTTCCCTTTTCCTTCGTTAATCACCGATTTATTTCAGTCCACCGGTTTGTCCTTCTCTCAGGTGATGCCTATGGTATGGAAGATTTTGTTCTCTTTAGATAAATTGAACCATAGCCATTCCTTGACCATCAGTATCCCTGAGATTGCTAGTGTGTCCAATCTAAGAACCCATAGGTATTCCCGCTTTGTTCTTCAACTTAAGTCTAGTAAAACTCCTTTGATTCCAAAAGCTACCAAAAATGACGGTGATTGGAGGGGGAAATACATTTTTGTGAAGAGAACATCCATCCCTGTGGGGATCTCTTGCCACTACAGTGGGTTAAGAAGGGTAGGATGTAGTCAGGAACCCTGCATATTAGCATATATATATATATATATATATATATATATGTAATCTGTTTTGATGATCCTCGTGTTTTGTGCAGCCCCAAAGTTTGAGAAGCTAGTTCCTGCAAGAAGTGACATAGATAAGAGGATCGAAGCTTTGTTGGATATACCTGTTGGTGAGAGTTCTTTCCACTTTGAGTCTGTTGTTAGTGAAGCTAGTTTTGCAACCGAGTATTCCGAAGCCACCATGTCGTCAAGTAAGAATTTGCTTCACTTGTTTACTGAGTTTTATTGACTCTAATTATTTTTTCTGCTTTTGTAGAGATTCAAAGATCTGGTTCTCATTTTGCTTTGGATGATCTTGATAGCATTCTCTCTGGAGGAGCCATTCTTAAGCAAGAGGCTCCCACACCTGTTACGGCTAAGCCCAGGATCCCGACCCTTCGTTCCAAGAAGTTTGGAAAAAAGAGGAAAACCTCTGGCATGGATCTTGAGGTGTTTGAGGGCATGGATCCTGTTGAGGCTGCAAAGAAAGTGCGATCCCTGACGATCCTGGTAAGGGAATATTTTTAGTATCCTGTAAATTATTGTCAGTATCCCTGTGAATAATTGTCAGTATCCTTGTGAATAACTGTTAGTTTCCCTGTTTAACATTTTCAACTATTGTAGGGTCTGGACAAGATGAGCGCTGATCATGAGGCAGCGGAGAAGAAGGCTAGCGTGGCCGAAGGGAAGATCGAAGACATGAAGAAGATTGCCGCCGCCAAGTCTAAACTGATGGAGAAGGACCGCTAGGAGATTATCAACCTTAAGAAGGAGCTGGAGGATTTCAAGGTCTTGCACCAACAGGAGATGGACACAACCGTGGAGGAGACCAAGAAATCTGCTGCCCTGAGCGTTCTCCAGTCTAGGATCAAGATGGCTGATGAGGCTTCTACTGAGGGCTTTGATGTGAAGGATTGGGATCTTGATGGATGGCGCAGGATCATGGTGGGTCTGACAGGTGAGAAGGTGGAGACTAGCAAGGCTGGTGAGGATGCTGGTGGTGAAGGTGAGAAGGAGGTTCCACAGGGCGATGAGGGTAATGATGCCTAGGCCCATGCCTCGTTTCTTATTTGTGATGGTTGTGGTAGTTGGTAATTAAAACACAATTTACTTTTGTGTTTGGGGATCCCTGCATGGGATAGACAATTTATTTTTCTGACTAATGGTTAAGGATTCGGGTGGATGGGTCCAACTTTTGGATGAAGCCCGAATTCTTGATCCTTCTGCACTTTCAATAATGATTAGTAGCTTATGACTATTTGCCATGATTGTTATGTGTTTGGTTTGCTTTGACATGTTCTAGAAAATCAGGATTCTTAGGTAGTTAAGCCTAGGGATATTTAGAAATATAAGTTTAGGTATATTTTCATGATACCGGATCCTCAATGATTATTTATAAATAACCCGTGACAAGTTAAAATCATGGGCCAAGCCAGAAAAACGTGGGCCAAGCCAGAATACGTGGGCTAAGCCAGATAACGTGGGCTAAGCCAGACTTGAGTTAGCATGAAAATGCTAAAAACCTTAGGAGTAACACGTCTGTTACTATCGTAGGATCCATTATATAGCCAACAGTGATGAAATTATGAGCCATTGTAACATGGACTGGTCACACCACCTTGAACTATACATGAATATCGTGCGCTACAGGCGGAGTGTTCAAATTCAATTGTTAGAAAGGTGAAAACCTTTAAACCTTAGAAGGTATTTAGAATACCTTAAACTTAGGAGAGAATTCCAATCTCTATCTTCTGTGGGGATCCTTGAGGATCCTTCCTGCAAAACATGAAACCTTGGTGAAGGTGGGTGTTAGCTTGGCTAACACCCCTCCAATGCTCAAGTCAGTAACTTTATAAAGGAGTAATAAATATAAAACAATTGGGAATAGAAGACATACCAGTCTTAGTTAGAATTTAAGTTCTAGCTCACATGAAATAAGCCTTGAGATGGATAGCATTCTAGGATCTTGGTAGTATATCTCCTTCCATAGTAGCCAACCAATGGGCACCCTTTCCTGCATCTGAGTCAATCAAGTATGGGCCTTCCCATTTTGGTGCAAGTTTTCCATCGCTAGGGTTGGTAGTATTTTGGAATGCCTTTCTTAATAGCAAGTCACCTACTTGGAATCTTCTGATCCTTATGCTTTTGTTATATGACTTTGCTATCCTCTGCTGATAAGCTGCAATACGAACATTAGCATGATCCCTGAGCTCATCCACAGTGTCAAGATCATGAGCAAGAGCTTCGTCATTGGTATCTAGAGTTTGGAGATTGGTTCTGGAAGTAGGGATAACCATCTCTGTAGGGATCATGGCTTCAGTACCAAAAACCAATGAGAATGGAGTTTGACCTGTTGCACTCTTTGTGGTTGTCCTTTTTACCCAAAGTGCAAATGGTAATTCTTCAGCCCATCTTCCTTTCTTAGCCCCTAATCTCTTCTTGAGGTTGTTGATGATCTTGTTGCTGGATTCCACCTGTCCATTGGCAGGAGGATGCACAGGGGTAGAGATTATCATTTTAATTCCCCAACTGGCACAGAAGTTAGTTGTACTCTTGCCAATGAACTGAGATCCATTATCACATACTATCTCTACTGGGATCCTGAATCTTGTCAGGATGTTGCGTTTGATGAAGGAGATGACTTCTTTTTCTCTGACTTGGACAAATGCTTCAGCTTCAATCCACTTGGAGAAGTGATCTGTCATTGCCAGCATAAAAACGTTTCCTCCTGGTACCTTGGGAAGTTTACCGACTATATCCATTCCCCATTTCATGAATGGCCATGGAGAGATGATTGGATATAAAGGTTCTGCTGGTTGGTGAAGTATGTTGTTGTGTCTTTGGCAAGCATCACATTTTTTTGGAATAAGTCATAGCATCTTTCCTCTTGGTAGGCTAGTAGTATCCTGTCCTCAGGATTTTTGAGAATAATGCTCTGCCCCTGATGTAGGGTCAAATATTCCGTGTATAAGAGTCTAATTCGTATAATTTAAGCGTTTAGCTTTGTATATCGAGTCTGTTTTATGTGAATTTGGTGTTTGTGAGTGTTACAGTTTAAGGTGCTAAGTGAGCAGAAGATACAAAGTTTAAATCAAGCGGATAGCAGCATACACGGGCCCCAGAGAAGTAAAAGTCAACAAAAGTCAAATTCTTGGAATTTAGGTTCTTCGCGCCACGCGAAGAACAAGGAGCAAAGGTTCGCGACACACGAAGACCTTGAATATGGGTCGCGACTATTTTGTTCTTCACGCCACGCGAAGGAGGGTCAGCCTTAGTTCGCGACACACGAAGACTTCTAATTTCGGCAAATTTAACATAATTCCAATTATAAGCCATTGAGGAGTCCTAATTCGAATTAACCTTCTTTCCAGCCGTCCTAGAGCAATCTTTTGGTGATTTCAAGAGTTTTTTGGCCAATTAATCTTAGTTTTCAATGCTTGTAAGTTCTAGATTAATTATTAGGATGTTTGTTACAATCCTGAGCGGCTAAGCTCTTAGTGATCCCTCAGGGTGAACGATTTATGCATGTATTCGTATGATTTTAGTTGATAATCAGTTTGGATTGAGTTTTATGAACCCATTAAGTTCTTTGAATTCAATTGTATGTTTGATTTATGAACAATTGCATGTGTTTGATTTGTCACATCTATCATCGTTTCTTGGTTTTCTTGCAACGGGAATAATTTGGTTTTGTGATTGAATTTGATATTGTGTGATTGGGTTAAACAGTTAAACAAGGTTATGTCTATGTAATCTCTTATCTGGTTTGAAACTAAAATTGTGGGTTGTGTTGCTTAATCTGAAACCCGGAGTGGTCGTTTTTCTCTAATCGTTTTCTTAAGTCAAAGTTTGTTGCTTTTTACAATTTGCATTAATTTAATTGATAAAGTTTTAAACTTTAGTAGTCATTGAATAGTTTTAATTTGAATAGCATTCTCCACGAGTTCCCTGTGGATTCGACACCCTATTTCATATACTGCAGTCTAAGAAGTAGGTTTTAATATTGTTTTTGATTAGCCTTCGACACGAGATCAAAATGGCGCCGTTGCCGGGGAATTTGTGTGCAAAGTGCTATTTGTGATTTATTTTGTTCAGTGCTACTAGTTGTGTGCTTACATGTGCAAAACCAACCTCCCTTCCCCACACAACCTCGTCCACAAAATCAACCACTACCACCCCGATTCCAACAACCTTTACCACAACCCTTATTCCATAATCAACCCTATCAACCTTATGACAGCTACCCAAGCTATTCTGAATTTGAGGATGATGAGCAGTTATCACCGGGACGAAGTCACAGGCCACAACATGGTTTTCAACACAAGAACTGGAATGAAGAAGAGGAATGGTATGACATGAACTATCACGAGGCATTCCCTCCTAGAAATCAAAGGCATGATGTAGTAGACGGATGGGTTCAACCACTGCCAAGAGCAGATTTCGGGTTTCAACCTAGGAACAACCGTCAGGGTAATTTGGGGAACTTTGAAAGAGAAAACAAGTATAGGCAACCCCCTCAGAACCGTCAGAACTCTATAGAGGAGCAGCCTAGGAACATGCACCCATCCATGCACGATCAAGGGGTGGACAGTCACTTCCGCCCCGCTCTAGCTCTAAATGCTTCCCCCGTCATACCACCAGTTCGTAGGGGACATGCATTTGAGATCAGACCTGTATGTTTAGGGATTCTTCCACATTTCTTTGGGAGAGCTACTGAGGAACCCTATACCCACCTCTCCGAGTATGAAGCCACCTGTGGAACTATCGGTGGTCAAGGATTTACTACAGACGAGGTGAAACTGTTGCTATTCCAGTTTTCACTAAAGGACCGAGCAAAACAATGGTTTCTTTATCTGTTGTCCACTAGTATTGCCACATGGGCAGATTTACAGCAACACTTCTTGGATGAGTACTTCCCACCACACAAAACAAATGAAGACAGAGCTGCAATCAGAGACTTTAGGCAACAGTCGGGGGAGCCTTTCTATGAGTCATTCAAGAGATTTAAAGAGCTACTAAGAAATTTCCCCATCATGGTATAGAGAAGTGGGAATTAATTCAGGCGTTCTATGATGGTCTGCTGCCTGAGAATGTGAGAGATGTGAACTCCACCAGTAACGGGACGTTCTTCTCTAACCATGTGGATGATGATTGGGACATACTAGAAAGGATGGCGGTGACATCAAAAAAGCAAGCCCATGCTAGTAGGAGGGCAAAGACAGGTGCTTCGGCAAAGTCAGTGGACTTCGAGACACAGAAAAGGTAGATGCTATGGAGATTCAGATGGCACGTCCTGGTAGGCCTAGTGGTAAGGATGTGGCAAATGTGTCACAAATGTATCCGATATGTGATGGGTGCAACGAGATAGGACATACAGTCGCTGATTGCCCAAGGGAATTGGGAAAGGCCGAGGAAGTAAATCAACTTGGTGGTGAACGAAGACAACAGGACATGAATGCAACTCACTACCATCCGGGACTCCGGAATCTTCCTAATTTCAGGTACGGTAATGCATCTAAGCAATTGAATCCTGATTTTCAGGGTGCTGATGTGCAGGTTGGGAGTCAGCAGCAGTACCAGAACCGTCAACAAAGCAATAATCAAGGTGGGTATCAAAGGAATCAAGGTAATCATGGGTATCAACAAGGAGGCTATCAGCAGAGAAACTACCAACAGAACAAACCCGCCATTGGTGGTAACCCGCAGCTCACAGCCATATTGGAATCTTTGAAAAGGATTGAGCAGGATAAAGAGATTCAAATTAAAACCAATGAGTCGTTCTAAAGACAACTGGGTCAGCTGGCAGAAAAGATAGCAGAAGTGGCGGGACGAGCATCGGGGCAACTCCCAAGTGACACTAAGCTAAACCCACAACACCAAGGTGCTAGCTCTTCTGGTTTGAGGAATGCTAATGTCTCCCAGGTAAGCATCCTCAGAAGTGGTAAGGTTTATAACAAAGTCACCTCAACATCACCTGATATTGAGGGAGTGGTAGTTGACCTAGGAGAAGATGGCGAGAGTGACAGCGATTCGGAAATGGTTTTTGCTAAACCGACTAAAAATGTAACTTTTTCTGAAACAACTAAATGTAAACCGAACTCAGCTGTCACTCAAGGTATAGGGGTGGAGAGTAATACCATCCCATATCCTTCTGCTTTACTAGAACCATCTAAAAGGAATGTGACAAAAGGGGACCACAACAGGATGAATTGTGGGACATGTTCAAACAGGTAAAGATTAACATCCCCCTTTTTGATGCAATTAGGCAAGTCCCTGCTTATGCTAAGTACTTGAAAGAATTATGCACCCAAAAACGACACCTTAAAATGCCTAAAAATCTTGACCTGACCAGCAATGTCAGTGCCATTTTGTCGGGCGCATTACCACCTAAGCTGCAGGATCCAGGAGCACCTTTAATTTCGGTGCAAATTGGTGAACTAAAAATCAATAAGGTTCTCCTAGATCTTGGAGCTAGTTTTAGTATCCTCCTGGAAATTTTTGTATGACCAGTATGATTTTGGTCCTGTACAAAAGGCCGACACCATAGTGGTGCTGGTAGATCTCACTCTTAAACTACCCAGGGGGATATTAACCGATGTAATCGTAAAGGTGGAAGATTTTTATTATCCTGTCGATTTCTTAGTGCTTGATTATGCATCTCCTACTAGTGACACGCATCCTAATGTGATACTGGGAAGACCATTCCTCAGAACAGCTCAATGCGTAATCAATTGTGTAACAGGTATAGTGGACATGGCATTTGGCAACCGACGGTTAAGGTTAAATATATTTTCTAGTTCTGTTGCTATTCCAATCAATGGCAAATGCTTTATGGCAGACGTTGTTGAGGGGTGTAATCCTCATGAAACTGAGGGTCAAACCCTGGAGCTATGTGTTGTGTGTGACAGGAAATAGGAAGCGTATGAACATGAGATGAAGGAAGCAGAGGCACAGGTGGAAATGTATGCTATGAGAGAAAGAGTGCCGAATTGGTCACTCCAAGTGGAAAGTTTTTCAGAGCATATTGATACTCAACTGAAACCATCAATGGAATTACCACCCCAGTTGGAACTAAAAGATTTACCTAAACATTTAAAATATGAATATGTGGGTGATAATAACACTCTTCCTGTTATCATTGCTGGAGGTTTAACTAAAGAACAGGAGCAAGCATTGATGAAGGTGTTGGTTTCCCAAAGGGCAGCACTTGGGTGGATGATGTGTTAGTATTTACACATCTTTTTGGCACAAAACTTCGCTCATTTAATGATCAATTCTTGGTTATATTCAACGTCTAGACACGTATTTGCTTCATTTCCTGTTTTGTAGGTTTTTGTGAAGCTTGGTGAATAAACAAGAAGATTCCAGGATAAACAAGTGAAGTTTTAGGGTTTCTGTGATGGAGGCACGGTCGTGCACCTATTTGGCACGGTCGTGCCAAGCTCAAAAACCCTAAGCACGGTCGCGACCACATCTGGCACGACCGCGGCAAGCCAAATTCCAAGGCACAACCGTGCCTTGGCCGCCCACGGTCGCGTGTCATCTCGTGAGTCTGAACAGCCGTACGTCCTCAATCAGTGGTACCCAATGGAAGCTACGGATCGGTCAAACCTCTGTCACACGGTCGCGCCAAGACCTAGACACGACCGCGTCCATGTCTTAGGCACGGTCATGCCTTCTCTCCTGGCACGGTCGTGCCTCCCCTTTTCTATTTAAACAGAACTTAATTCTCATTCAGATATTCAGCAACCCAGGGGAGAAACCTACTGTTCCAGCTCGAGTTTTCTTTGTTCCAGCCATATTTCAAGATTCTTGGAGAGGATACAACACCAAGAGGATCACCATACATCAACAACAACATCTAGGCTTGGAGGAGTGGTTTGATTCTTGTTTTCATATCATGTTTCTCTCTATTTTTCCCTGCTTACTTGTAATTTTGATGCTCATGATGAGCTAAAACTCCTGTTCACTTTGGTTTAGATGAAGTTTAGATACATTTGACAACATTCATGGATTATTGGCAATTATTGTGTTAATGTTATGACAACCATATGATTATTCTTTGATGAAATTATGTATTCAAGTATTTTGAGTTGTTTACAAGACTTGTATTTGTGTATGTCATATTATGTTGGAAAACTTATGATTTATGCTTATATTCATGGATTGGTGTATGTAATTATACTAGTTTATGGCATTTGACTAGGAATGGTGAATGAAGTCTTGTTTATGAATCATTATATGTGTATGTGTAACCTTATGCTTATGTTTGGAAAGACAAAGTATATGTTATGATGTGTCATATTTAGTATTGTGTTTATCTAGGAATTGTTGACACATCCTCCTAATTTATATAATCTTTATATGAACATTGTATGTTGAAGAAATGCATATTGTTGTCTAAATTAATCAACTTGAGGTGGATAGTGTGTTGTTCATATTATCTTTCCAACTAGTTGTTGGATTAGTGTACCTTAATCGGAAGCTAGTTCAATCTTTATAAACATTGACATGATTATTAAACACGTGAGCCTCATTGTATGACTTTAGGTGGTTGGCTTGTGTAATTCATGCTAGCTTTCCGAATAGTCATTTGATTGGATATCTTTGACGAGAATTTACTCAATTTATGTATCATGTATTTGCCATATTTCTATGAATGTATTGAATGTATTCTAAATGGATTGAGCACGGTCGCGCTCATGACCAGGCGCGGTCGTGCTCGGCTTTTGGAATCTCAGGAAAACTTGGTTTGGTCAAGCACGGTCGTGCCTCTTATGAGCGCGACCATGTTCTCTAGAGTTTGCTTTAGCGCGGTGGTGTCCTTACCTAGCGCGACCGTGTTTCCTTTGTTGGGACTGCCTGTGATCGGCCACAGCGCGACCGTGGGCTTGGATTTTGACCTGGCCGCGGTCGTGCCCATTTCAAGGCGTGGCCGTGTCTCCTTTGTTTTGCCTTGGCGTGGTCGTGCCTATACCAGGCGCGGCCGTGTCTGTCTTGTTTGTGTGCCCGTGGTCGGCCAAGCGCGGTCGTGGGTTTCCCATTTTGACCTAGGCACGGTCGTGCTTATTCTTTAGCACGGTCGTGCCCCTTCATAAATTTTGGGCAGAAACTTCATAATTCCATCTAGCGTCTTTATAACCGTTCTGATTTCATCTTTGTTGTTGTCTTGCAGATGGCAGGCAACAGGGACCACCCGTACCTCGAGTTTGATATGAACGAGCATGAGTACGAGGCGCGACTGGATGTTTTGTGGCCCCGTCGAGGCCGGATTTTAGCCGCTCGTCGTTTAAAGCCGGCCGCTATAGATGCCATTGGTCAGAGGGACCGATGGAATGATCTTGTCACCGCCCCCTAGCGCCGGTTGCTCAGGATTCACGCCATACAGTACATAGAGCTCGTGATGGAGTTTTTCTCCACTTATGAGTTTGATTACCCCTGCGCGGATCTTGAGCAGCCCGAGACTGTTAGGTTTAGGTTAGGCGGGGAGTGGCGCGTGATGTCTGTCGCCAGATTTGGGAGACTTCTGGGGCTGTACACACGACAGGAGCTTCAGACAGAGCTATTTGCCACATGGATCACCGAATTCCCATCTGAGGAGGATAAGGATCAGTTTTGGTACGAGTTTGGGTTCGGGATATATGATCCGAGTTTGACAAAGGCTTCGAGCCTTCGGGATCCCTTGCATCGTGTTCTTCACCGCTGCATCGTTTATTCGATTTCTGGGAGAGGTCAGGGGGACGTTGTGAACCTTAGGGAGCTATTCCATTTGTTTTGCATGGTACGCCCGCACGCCTGCAATCTTGCGCATTCTATTGCGGGGTACTTGGTAAACAGCTCGGGTCGTGACGTCACCGTGCGATCTGTAGAGGTCACTTCGTGAAAAAGCTGGCGCGACACTTCCAGCTGCTGACAGATGATTTGATAGGGGATCTGACCCCCGTGGCCGAGACTGTCGTGATGAACGCGCAGACATTGCGCAACATGCACGTCGCTCGTCGCGGCGCAGGAGGGATTAGATTGGTTGATCGATGGGGACGGACTTGGGATCCAGACTGTCCGGGCCCCGATCCAGATCGTGTACAGGCCGAGGCCGAGGCCGTCGCCGCCGCCCATCAGGAGCATGCGACTCAGCAGGAGCAGGGTCACGAGCATCAGCAGCCAGACCAGCCGCCTCCTCCGCCTCCACCGCCACCACCACCTACGATTGTCATTCCGCATGACCTGTTCTTGCGTTATTGGACCTGGCAGTATGAGGTCCAGTGCGCCGCCGCTGCTGCTGGCGGGGCACCATACGTGGTTCCCCTTCCGTTCTTTATGCAGCCGGAGCAGCAGCCCGAGCAGCCACCACCATCTCCACCGCATCAGCAGCCACCACCATCACCACCGCATCATCAGTCACCACCACCATCACCACCAGCAGCAGGAGGCGAGGGAGGCGGGGCCTTCGGCGTCGACCTTGAGGGTGTGCAGTGGGAGTAGTACCTCCCATTGCCTTTTGGTATCATTTTTGTGAGTTGTACTTTCTTGTTTATTGTACAAACTCTTGTATCACGCTTCGGCGTTTTATGTTGTTCTTTTGTTGTACTTTTGTTTCCCTGTACTGTTGTTTATATTCGTCTTTACATTTATGTTTATATTTTGGCTTGATGTTACTGATCCTGTTTGATGTGGTTAGTCTTGATTAGATCTTGGAATCGTGGAACTACGTGGAACGTCATTTTTTTGGGTAGGCTTTTTGCGTGTACCATGATCGACACGAGGGAAGTTTCAGTTCTCCCTTCACACTCCATTGCATTGCATGTTTTTATGTACATTGAGGGCAATGTATGTTTCTAAGTGTGGGGTTGGGTGTTTATTCTTCGCTTTACATTATTTTTTGTTGTACATTGAGGGCAATGCACGATTCTAAGTGTAGAGTGGGAATTTATTCACGCGATGTTTGTCCTTTTGAGCATTCTATCACTTCAATTTTTTTGCAAAATCTTCCTTCATAATTTTTATTGACACTAAATCAGTTTTATGAAATTGAAAAACCCCAAAATATAATAAAAGTTAACCGTTTAGCATTCACAATTTTTAGTAAATAATAGAGGTTTGATTTTTTCGAAAGCAATTGAAATAGAAATTCCATCGAATCAAACCCAAATTTTTGTGATAACCATGAGTTTTAGTGGGCTGAACGAATGAATTGCATGTAACCTTTTGCTTACACCCATTCCTTTCCGTTTCCGTGAGTTTATTTTTTAGCCTTGATAGCTTTAGACGTTGTTTGCTCTCGTTTTTGCGGATTTGAGTGTGCCGGATGTTTCATGCTTATTAGAACTTGCTTTTAGTATACATTTCGAAATCATGAACATAAATATTGCATAAAAATGATTGAGGCATTAGGATAAACCACTTTGTTAGCCTTTTATTTTTATTTTCCCTCACCCGAACACATCCACTAGTTAGCCATGTTGAGCCTATCATGTTCTTTCCCTAATTACCCACATTACACCGCCATTAAACCTTTATTAGCCTTTTCATTTATTTTTCGCCCGTATTAGAAATGCGGTCGGCTAATGTTAATTTTATAGCGTTTATTTTGTTGTAATTTTTAAATGCTTGAGAAGTTTTTAGCTAAGGAAAGATGCATATTGACTTAGTTTTCTTCAAAAGAAAAGAAATGAGTAAAAAAAAAATCACCAAAATCAGGTGATTTATAGCCGATTAGAGCAATTTGGTGAGCAAATATGGAAATAATTCGGTTGTTAGCTCTTATCTATACGGAAGTATTATTTAGTTTATTTTTCATATTAGAAGTTGTTTTAGTTTTTGAGTTAGCATAACCGCCGGGTTTTTAGCCATTTTAAAATTCCACTTCCTCACCCTTAACCATTGCCAAGTTACAACCCATTTAAAGCCCTCTTGATTTGTGCTTTGTTTCATGTTAGTTGGTAGAGATTTGATCTTTCAGCAAGCTTATGATTTATGCATGATTCATTGTCTTGGCATTTGAGTGTTCTATACATACTCCATTACTTGTACGATCATATATATTCCCGAGTGTGTGTGAACATTGTGAGAAGCATAAAGTTGCATGCTAATGATTTCCTAGGCATATTCATTTGCTCATTCGGTTATCACGTCATTGGGCTCATTGGGTTTCATTTAGTTAATTTTGCATTTCTTGAAAATCTCTTCAAACCTTTATGATTTCTTGCTTGAGGACAAGCAATGTTCAAGTGTCGGGTTGTTTGATGTGTTAGTATTTACACATCTTTTTGGCACAAAACTTCGCTCATTTAATGATCAATTCTTGGTTATATTCAACGTCTAGACACTTATTTGCTTCATTTCCTGTTTTGTAGGTTTTTGTGAAGCTTGGTGAATAAACAAGAAGATTCCAGGATAAACAAGTGAAGTTTTAGGGTTTCTGTGATGGAGGCACGGTCGTGCCCCTATTTGGCACGGTCGTGCCAAGCTCCAAAACCCTAAGCACGGTCGCGCCCACATCTGGCACGACCGCGCCAAGCTAAATTCCAAGGCACAACCGTGCCTTGGCCGCCCACGGTCGCGTGTCATCTCGTGAGTCTGAACAGCCGTACGTCCTCGATCAGTGGTACCCAATGGAAGCTACGGATCGGTCAAACCTCTGTCACACGGTCGCGCCAAGACCTAGACACGACCGCGTCCATGTCTTAGGCACGATCGTGCCTTCTCTCCTGGCACGGTCGTGCCTCCCCTTTTCTATTTAAACAGAACTTAATTCTCATTCAGATATTCAGCAACCCAGGGGAGAAACCTACTGTTCCAACTCGAGTTTTCTTTGTTCCAGCCATATTTCAAGATTCTTGGAGAGGATACAACACCAAGAGGATCACCATACATCAACAACAACATCTAGGCTTGGAGGAGTGGTTTGATTCTTGTTTTCATACCATGTTTCTCTCTATTTTTCCCTGCTTAGTTGTAATTTTGATGCTCATGATGAGCTAAAACTCCTGTTCACTTTGGTTTAGATGAAGTTTAGATACATTTGACAACATTCATGGATTAATGGAAATTATTGTGTTAATGTTATGACAACCGTATGATTATTCTTTGATGAAATTATGTATTCAAGTATTTTGAGTTGTTTACAAGACTTGTATTTGTGTATGTCATATTATGTTGGAAAACTTATGATTTATGCTTATATTCATGGATTGGTGTATGTAATTATACTAGTTTATGGCATTTGACTAGGAATGGTGAATGAAGTCTTGTTTATGAATCATTATATTTGTATGTGTAACCTTATGCTTATGTTTGGAAAGACAAAGTATTTGTTATGATGTGTCATATTTAGTATTGTGTTTATCTAGGAATTGTTGACACATCCTCCTAATTTATATAATCTTTATATGAACATTGTATGTTGAAGAAATGCATATTGTTGTCTAAATTAATCAACTTGAGGTGGATAGTGTGTTGTTCATATTATCTTTCCAACTAGTTGTTGGATTAGTGTACCTTAATCGGAAGCTAGTTCAATCTTTATAAACATTGACATGATTATTAAACACGTGAGCCTCATTGTATGACTTTAGGTGGTTGGTTTGTGTAATTCATGCTAGCTTTCCGAATAGTCATTTGATTAGATATCTTTGACGAGAATTTAGTCAATTTATGTATCGTGTAATTGCCATATTTTATGAATGTATTGAATGTATTCTAAATGGATTCGACACCGAAGTGATATTTTCTCCTTGATTGTTTGATTTGTGACTTTAGTCTAGTTTTACATTCTCACATATTAGTTTAGTTAAAAATCAACTTAAACATCTTTTACCCATATTTGATTGAATCTTAGTCCCGGTTTATTATCGCATCCCACCGTGTCCACGGATTGATATCCGGTTCTTACCTTTACTATATTGCTATCCGATGGGTACACTGCCCGGTGTGTGTGATTAGTATTTGGTGAAAACCCTTTTTAAAACTAATTGTGTAAAACACTTATAAAAATATATATATAGTTTACACGCATCAAGTTTTTGGCGCCGTTGCCGGGGATACGGTTTTGCGATAACGATTGGAATTAATTTTTAGTCATTTAGTATATATATTTTTGTGAATATCGTGTTTTTCTTGTTGTTATTTGCAATTTTGTGTGTACAGATATTTTTCGCATTTTACTTGTTAATTTTTTAGCTTCATTTGTATATATATATATCTTGGTTTTTATCCCATTTTATTTTTATTTTTATTTTTGTTTATTTATTTTTTCTTTTTTTTTACTTTTATTTTCAATTTATTTTATTTTTATTTTATTTTATTTTATTTTTGTTTTATACCTGTTTTTGTCTAACTTGTGTTTTCCTTGTCCTAGGTTCGCGTATTTAAATCTAACTTGTCGTGCAGATCGTGTGTGTTCTCAACTCCCGTCGAGGAGGTTCCTGAGCCGTCTTCCGAGCCGGTGCGTGATCTTCATTGGAAATTGCGAGCCCGTTCCCGATTTGTGGTCGGTTACTCGAGTTTGACGAGGTTGTTGTTGATGAGGTTGTTGTTGACGAAGTAGAGAAGATGGCGAACGAGGATGCGGGTCGGACGCTTTCAGATTTTGCCAAACCGACACTTGAGGGTTTGGAGTCGAGCATCAATAGGCCGACGGTTGGCGCACATCAGTTCGAGATCAAATCCAGCATTATACAAATGGTGCAGAACATGTGTCAGTTCGATGGCAAGGATCACGAGGATCCTAATACTCATTTGGCCGGTTTCTTAGAGATTTGCGCCACTTTCAAAATTCGTGACTCTACCGACGATGCTATTCGGCTCCGGTTGTTCCCGTTTTCCTTACGGGATCGAGCCAAGGCATGGTTACTGTCACTTCCCCCTAGGTCCATTAGTACTTGGGACCAGATGGCTGCTAAATTCATAGAAAAGTACTTCCCTCCGGAGAAAACATCAAAGTTGAGGGCTAGGATTCTTTCTTTCCAGTAGGACGACGGGGAGACGATCTATGAGGCGCGGGAGAGATTCAAGGAACTGATGAGGAAGGTTCCCCACCATGGATTGTTGAAGTGGCAGTAGTGTGAGACCTTTTACAATGGTCTGGAGATGACCGGGAAGCAGCTGATTGATGCATACGCGGGTGTAGATATTGGAACAAAGACACCCAGGAGGCATATGACTTGCTAGAAAAGGTGGCAGCGAAGAGCTACACTCAGCATACTTCTCGAGCGAGAACTCAGAGGCAGGGTGTCCATAAAGTGGATGGAATTCCCTCTTTAGCTGCCAAGGTGGATACACTTTCCACCAAGATTGATCAGATGCACGTCCACAAGGCCCAGTCTTTGTGTGAGTTTTGTGGTGGGGCGCATCCCACGAGTGCTTGTCAGGTTGGGGATCAGGGGGCCACGAGCAGGTTGATTTCATGTCCAACCAGAATCGCCCCCAGAATAATCCCTACAGCAACACATATAATCTGGGGCGGAGGAATCACCCGAATTTCAGTTGGAAGTCTGGCAACAATAGCCAGCAACCACCTGGATTCACTCAACGCCCCCCATTCCAGCATCAGTCCCACCAGTCTCAGGGACAGAGTTCCCAGTTTCGACCTCAGCAGGGCCCGTTTCAAGGCCAAGGTTCTAGCAGCGGTCCGCACCCGCACCTGAGGGTAAATCCAGTTTGGAGGACATGGTTGCACGGCTACTTGCCAACTCAGAGAGTCAGAATCAGTTGGCAGAGAAGCAGAACCGGTACATGGAGGAGCGTTTCCACACGCATGAGACTGAGTTGAGGAATCAGAAAGCTTCGATCCAGACCATAGAGAACCAGGTCGGGCAGATCGCGAAGCTTCTTTCTGAGAGACCGCCAGGTGGCCTGCCTAGCAACACTGAGCCCAATCCCAATGCTCATGTGAAGGCCATCACTTTGAGGAGCGGTAGAGACACAAGACCGGATCCACAGGTTCCTGTGCACGAGTCATCTGAGGAGGAGGTTGTGATTGAGATTCCTGATGAGACACCGCCGAGGGGTAAATTGGTGAGCACATCGCGCCCTCACGAGCCTGTGAGAGATTATACTCCCGCCATTCCATACCCAGGCAGATTGAAGAAGCAAAAGATGGAGGAGCATTATGGTAAGTTTCTAGGGTTGTTTAAGCAGTTGCATATCAACTTACCATTTGTGGAGGCTCTGGCTCAGATGCCTAAGTATGCGAGATTCTTGAAGGATATCCTCACGAATAAGAGGAAATTGGAGGAGTTGTCTCAGGTGACGCTGAATGAGGAGTGTTTGGCGGTGATTCAGAACAAGCTACCGGAGAAGAGACGAGATCCGGGGAGTTTTACCATCCCCTGCTTGATAGGTAGCTTGTCGGTTAGCAACGCCTTAGCTGACCTTGGTGCTAGCATTAACCTCATGCCATATGCGGTCTTTGCTAAGCTTGAGTTAGGAGAACCTACACCGACACGCATGAGTATCCAGCTAGCCGATCGCTGGGTCAAATATCCGCTAGGGATAGTGGAGAATATGTTGGTTAAGGTTGATCGTTTTGTGTTTCCTGTAGACTTTGTGATTCTGGACATGGATGAGGACAAGAATGTCCCTATTATCCTAGGTCGACCGTTCCTGGCCACTGCCAAGGCCCTGATTGATGAATATTCGGGGGAGCTCACACTGAGGGTGGATGAAGAGGAAGTGACCTTTGATGTAGGGAGATCCATGCAGCATACCCAGAATCAGGATGATTCACTCTACTTTGTTGAGGCTGTTTATTCTTGTGTGAGTGATCATCTCCAGGACACAACTGAGGAGGAGTCCCTGGACACCCAGATTGTACGGGGGGAGACATTTGATCCAGTTGGTGAGGATCAGTTTGATGAGCAGTTGCATAGCCAGGTGAGCTATGAGTTTCCCCAGTGTTCAGCGGTTTTTGCTATGGTTGATAGAGAGTCTGAGCCGATTGAGCGGCCTTCTATTGAGGACCCACCACCTGTTGAGCTTAAGGAGCTGCCGAGCCATTTGGAGTATGCCCTTTTAGATGGTGAGTCTCGATTACCTGTCATTATCGCCTCTGATTTGACGAGTGATGAGAAGGAGAGGCTACTGGAGGTGCTGAAACAGCACAAGCAGGCTATTGCATGGAGGATTATGGACATTAAGGGAATTAATCTCTCTTTCTGTACCCATAAGATCCTTATGGAGGATGACTACAAGCCCGCTGTGCAGCACCAGAGGAGGTTGAACCCGAACATGCAGGAGGTAGTGAAGAAGGAGGTGATTAAGTTATTGGTTGCTGGTTTGATTTATCCCATCTCCGATTCTCCTTGGGTTAGCCCGGTTCAGGTTGTCCCTAAGAAGGGAGGCATGACTGTCATCACCAACGAGAGGAATGAGCTGATTCCTACTCGTACAGTCACCGGTTGGAGAGTTTGCATCGATTAGCGCAAACTCAATGATGCTACTCGGAAAGATCATTTTCCCCTCCCGTTCATTGATCAGATGTTGGAGAGATTAGCGGGAAAGATGTTCTATTGTTTCCTGGATGGCTTCTCAGGCTACTTCCAGATCCCGATTGCTCCTGAGGATCAGGAGAAGACGACATTCACATGTCCCTATGTATTAGACTATGTTGGCTAATAGTTTACTTACTTTATTAATATTCCTAATTTTCTAGGGTATCAAGATGTAATTAGTATCTTTATATATTTGGTTGTAATTCTCTTCATTAAAACATACGTAACCCTTTTACATTCTGATTTGGTATCAGAGCCAAATCAGGCTCAACCCTAAATTGCCGATCCCTATTCTGCTGCCTCCAACGCAGATCATCATCAACCTATTCCAGCCAAATCGCAAATCAATCTCATGGCAGCAATATTAACCTTCTCAAACCAAGAGAAAACCAGTCACAACTCTCATAAATTTTCCTTTACTCTCAAACCTACAAACTATGGTTACTGGAGATCAATGATTGAATCTTTTCTTACCTCACATAATCTTTTTGGTTATGTTGATGGAACCATTCCATGCCCGGAACAGAAAGTTACAATTGAAGCCGCTACAACCGACAACCCTAGTTATACCCCGTGGATCTCTAACGATGCTCATATTCGGACCCTCATCATATCCACCGTATCTGAAGACTCTTATCAACATGTTCAAGGTAAGACTTCTCGTGAGGTTTGGCTCTCATTGGAACGGGCTTATGCGCCTGTTACTTCATCTCATGAATTTACTCTAAAAAACCAACTACTCAGAATAACTCAAAAAGGTGATGAAAAACCGGCAGACTACCTTTGTAGGGCTCAAGAATATGCAACAGCCCTGGCTAATATTGGAGAACCAGTAAAAGACAAAGATCTCGTTATGTTAACTCTTGCAGGGCTTCGAGAAGAATATAATGGTCTTAAGGGTAACCTATTGGCTCGGTCACCCCCGGTCTCTTTCAACGAGATTCATGCCCTTCTTTGTGACCATGATTACCTCATAACCACCACCCTCAACACCAATCCAAAGGCTTTCTTTGCTGCACCACAGCAGTTCTCAGCCCCTGCACAACAGTTCTCGGCTCCTGCTCCTGCCCCTGTACCACAGCAACTCTCGGCTCCTACCCAACCCACTCTTGATCAACTACAGCAACAACTTCAGAACATTCAACTGATGGCCTCTCAATTCGGACAGCAACTAAATCCAAGACCCCAAGCTTATTATGGATCTCGGTCTTTCAGCAACAATCGCAATGGTCGAAACTCCCGTGGCTATTCCCGTGGTAATTCTCGTGGTGCTTTCAATTCACGTTCGAGAGATAATGGTGGTACACGTCAATTCTCATGGGCTTCCACTCAAAACGTGGTCTATGGTCATTGCAACCGATGTGGAATTGGTCACCTGCCCTCACAGTGCCCAAACCAGCAGAATCAATCTCGCCCTGCACCACAAGCCAATTTTGCTGCTTATTCAGATGTTGGTTCTTCTCCTGGCACTGCTTGGAAGCCTGATACTGGTGCCTCTCATCATGCCACTCCAGATCTATCTTGCTTGGACAACTCTGAGGCATACTATGGTAAAGATTCATTACTTGTTGGTAACGGTACTTCAATACCCATATTTCATATTGGTTCTTCCAACATTTACTCATCCAACAAAACCTTTAAACTTTCTGACATTCTTCATGTTCCTGAACTAAAACAAAATCTTTTATCTGTTCAAAAATTTTGTCTTGATAATGATGTCTTCTTTGAATTTCACTCTTCTTATTTTGTTGTGAAGGACGAATCTACCCGAACTACCCTTCTTACGGGCCCCAGTGAGCAGGGTTTATACTCCATCCGCCTTCCACAATTCAAGTCTCTACCTAAGGTTGCCTTCACTGCTGTCAAAGCTTCTTCGAATATTTGGCATCAACGTTTAGGACATCCTCATGCTCAAGTTTTTCGTTCAGTTGTTTCCCATTGTTTTTTACCTGTTTCGGACAAATTAAATAATGAATTGTGTTCTTCTTGTCAAATGGGAAAATCTTCCAAATTATCTTTATCTGATTCTACTTTTCGTAGCAATAATATTTTAGACCTTGTTTATTGTGATGTTTGGGGTCCTCTTCCCTCACCGTCTCTTGATGGTCACCGTTATTTTTTGTTATGCGTTGATCATTGTACTCGTTATATGTGGATTTATCCTTTAACACAAAAATCTGATGTTTATATCACCTTAACAAACTTCATCACCATGGCTGAACGCCAATTTAATACCAAATTAAAATGCATCCAATCTGATTGGGGCGGGGAATTTCGACTCCTTACCAACCTGTGCCGCAACCTTGGCATCATTCATCGACGTTCTTGTCCACACACAAGCGAACAAAATGGCATTGTTGAACGTCGTCACCGTCATGTTGTGGAAACTGGACTGTCTCTCTTGGCTCATTCCAGTCTTCCTCAACGTTTCTGGCATTTTGCCTTTGAAACAGCCGTATACTTAATTAACCGGCTACCCTCTCGCGTCTCCTCCAACAAATCTCCCTTTGAACATGTCTTTAAACGTAAACCTGATTACTCGTTCCTAAGAGTCTTTGGCTCTCAATGCTTTCCTTACCTTCGCCCGTATAACCGTCACAAAATTGAATTTCGTTCCACTCCTTGTGTATTTTTAGGCTATAGTCTTTCTCACCATGGTTATCGGTGCTTTGATCCTTCCACTGAACGCATCTATATAGCTCGACATGTTCGCTTCAATGAACAAGCTTTTCCCTATCAACCGTCACCTACTCCACCACCACAACCTGCTTCCCCATATATCTCCATTTTTCCCACTCCTCCACCTGGCTTCCCACCAGAACCCACCCAACCTTCACAACCACCACCGGCTTCATCTCCAACACCTTTCTCACCACCGTCCTCTCCACAAACACCTCCTCCCTCACCTAACATCCCTAATCCGCCACCACCTCCACCTTCTACCCAATCACAGCAGGTCCAACGCACCAGGCCGTCTGACCTTCGTCCCAACCCAAAACAACCCGATCGTTACAATCCAGCTGCCTATACCGCCACCACATCTTCTTCTTCACCTATTGAACCGACCAGTTTTACCGTTGCTAACAAGTATGCTGAATGGCGCCAGGCTATGTCTGATGAGTTAGACGCGCTTTATAGAAATGGCACGTGGACACTTGTGCCCCCTGTACCTAATGCTAATATTGTTGATTGTAAATGGGTTTACAGGTTGAAAACAGATGAACATGGTAAGATTAACAGGTACAAAGCCCGACTTGTTGCCAAGGGTTTTCACCAACAGCATGGTGTGGATTATCATGAGACTTTCAGCCCGGTCATTAAATCTACTACCATTCGTACCGTCTTATCTTTGGCTGTCACAAATAAATAGCCTCTCCGGCAGTTGGATATCCAAACCGCTTTCCTGCATGGCGATCTTGAAGAAACAGTATATATGCGCCAACCTACGGGTTTCGTTGATCCTGCTAAGCCTGAACATGTGTGTTTATTAAACAAGTCCTTGTACGGTCTTAAACAGGCCCCTCGTGCCTGGTTCAACAAGCTGTCCACAGCCCTTCATCAGTTAGGGTTCTACGGGTCCAAAACCGATCCATCATTGTTTATCCTTCATTCCTCGGGCTCTCTAGTTTATGTTGATGATATCATTATTACGGGCAATAATTCCACCGCAGTTGCAAAGATAATTGAACAGCTTAATTTGCTATTTGCACTTAAGGATATGGGCAAATTACATTACTTTCTAGGGGTTGAGGTTGTTCACAAAGGCCATGATTTAATTCATTGCGGATACAGTTGCAGAACTAATTTGGCTAAAGTCTCTTCTTCGAGAACTTGGTTTGGATAATGAAGCACCAACACTTTGGTGTGATAACCTCAGAGCAACTTATCTCACAACCAATCCAGTTTTTCGTGCCAGGACAAAACATGTTGAAGTTGACTATCATTTTGTTCGTGAACAAGTTACTCAGAGAAAGCTCAGTGTCAAGTTTATCTCCACAGAAGATCAAATAGCCGATATCTTTACAAAGCCTTTATCTTCTCAGAAATTTGAGTTCCTCAGATCCAAGTTGTAGATTGCTAACCGCCCTGAACTTGCGGGGGAATATTAGACTATGTTGGCTAATAGTTTACTTACTTTATTAATATTCCTAATTGTCTAGGGTATCAAGATGTAATTAGTATCTTTATATATTTGGTTGTAATTCTCTTCATTAAAACATACGTAACCCTTTTACATTCTGATTCTATGGCACATTTGCTTATCGGCGGATGCCCTTTGGATTGTGCAATGCTCCGGCCACTTTCCAGCGCTGCATGGTGGCCATTTTCCATGATATGATTGAGGACTCCATGGAGGTTTTCATGGATGACTTTTCTATGTTTGGGAGTTCCTTTGATCATTGCCTCGAGAATCTGGAGAGGATGTTGGGTAGGTGTAAAGAGGCCAATCTGGTGTTGAACTGGGAGAAATGCCACTTCATGGTGAAGGAGGGCATTGTGCTTGGGCACAAGGTTTCACGTGCGGGGATTGAGGTTGATAGAGCTAAGATTGACACCATATCTAAGCTGCCCCCGCCGACCTCTGTGAAATCTATTCGAAGCTTCCTTGGTCACGCGGGCTTTTACAGGCGTTTTATCAAAGATTTTTCTAAGATTGCCCGACCGATGACCCAATTTCTTGAGAAGGAAGCCCAGTTCGTGTTCTCCGACGAGTGCCTCAGTGCATTCGACTTATTAAAGGAGAAGTTGGTGAATGCCCCTATCATGGTGGCTCCTGATTGGAAGCTGCCATTTGAGATCATGTGTGACGCGAGTGACTTCGCTGTTGGGGCGGTCTTAGGATAGAGGAGAGAGAAGCAGTTTCACCCGATTTATTATGCGAGCAAGACGCTCAATGACGCACAGGAGCATTACACCACGACAGAGAAGGAGCTCCTAGCCGTTGTCTTCGCTTTCGATAAATTCCGGTCTTATATCGTCCTATCAAAGACCATTGTATTCACCGATCATGCAGCCCTTCGGCACCTGTTCAGCAAACAGGATGCCAAACCCCGACTAATCCGGTGGGTTTTGCTGCTTCAGGAGTTCGACATTGAGATCCGTGATAAGAAGGGCGCGGAGAATGTCACGGCGGACCACTTGTCCCGTCTTGATTGCTCAGCTTCATCTGAACTTGTGGGGTCATCCATAAATGACAATTTTCCCCACGAGTTTCTCATGCACATACAGACACAGGATGAGGAGTGTCCATGGTTTGCTGATTTTGCAAACTTTCTTGCTAGTGGGATTGTGATTAAGGGCTTAATGCATCAGCAGAAGCGAAAGTTCTTTGCGGATGTGAAGCACTATCTCTGGGAGGATCGCTATTTGTTTCGAGTCGGAGCTGATCAAATCGTGCGCGGGTGTGTGTTTGGAGATGAGGCACTTCAGGTGCTTAGACACTGCCACGAGGGCCCGACAGGTGGACATCATGGAGCTACATTGACCGCGAAGAAGGTCTTTGACGCCGGTTTCTTCTGGCCTACCATCTTCCGGGATGCTCATGAGATGATCCGAGCTTGTGACGCTTGCCAAAGGGCGAGCAACATTTCATCTAGGAATGAGATGCCCCAGAACAGCATCCAGATTTGAAAGATTTTTTATGTCTGGGGTATTGACTTTATGGGACCTTTCCCAGCTTCTCGTGGCCACCAGTATATCCTAGTCGCTGTCGACTATGTTTCTAAGTGGGCCGAGGCTCAAGCCTTGCCTACTAATGATTCTAGGGTGGTTGTTCAATTTTTGAAGAAAGCTTTGGTGCCCCCAAAGCCTTTAGCAGTGACCGTGGGACCCACTTTTGCAACGCCCAGTTGGAGAAGGCTCTATCACGATATGGTGTGAACCATAGATTCTCCACAGCCTACCACCCACAGACCAGTGGACAGGTAGAGGTCACAAACCGGGGCATAAAGCGGATTCTAGAAAAGACGGTTGGTCAGAACCGTAAGGATTGGTCGGATAGGTTAGATGATGCACTTTGGGCCTTCCGGACTGCCTATAAGACGCCTATTGGTACCACACCATTTAGGTTGATCTATGGGAAGGCATGCCATCCTCCGGTGGAGTTGGAGCATAAGGCCTATTGGGCATTGAAGGCGGTGAATCTTGACTTGGTGAGTGCGGGTGAGAACCGGTTCACTCAGATTCATGAGCTTGATGAGTTGAGGAATCAAGCCTATGCAAACTCCACGATCTACAAGGAGCGCACTAAGAGTTTACATGACCGACTCTTGAAGGACAAGAAGGAATTCCGAGTGGGTGGTCATGTGTTGCTTTACAACTCTAGGTTGCCATTGTTTCCCGGGAAGTTGAAGTCCCGATGGACAGGTCCCTACACGGTTAGGGAGGTGTTTCCTTATGGGACCGTCGAGATTGAACATGAAGATGGGAGGATCTTCAAGGTCAACGGTCATCGTCTTAATCCATATATTGACGGACCGGTTGACCCGGCATTAGAGGTAGTTGACCTCCACCCCAAGGACAAATGAATTCGGGGACTTGAGTCTAGCTAACGACTCGTTAATAAACTTAGCCTGTTTCGGTAACAATTCTTAGATTTTGTCTAATTTTTATCTTCTTATTTTTATTTTTATTTTTTTTAGGATTTTACCATTTATTTTTGAGTTTAGGTGATCGGAACGTGTTTTGGATCGAGCGGATTTGTGATAATGTTTGGAATGTCTCAGGTATGTCTTCTGAATTTTTAGCAATTTTAGTTTGGAAGAATCGCAGACGGGTTTGGTACAAGCTGCATAAAAAATCAGGGTTTTCTGTCTGCTGGGCAATAGACACGGTCGTGCCTCTGCACTTGGCGCGGTCGTGCCTCAGTTATTGGGGGCGATTTAAATTACTTTTCGACGGCAGATTATTCCAACCCCCCCCATAACCTCCCAGCAGAACGAAACCCTCCCCTCGGCGATTTTCTTCTCGTCACCATTTCCGGTCTACTCCTTCATTTCTTCGATCTAAGGTACACCCCGAGCCCCCCTATTCTCTCTAGTTTCGTGTTATAAACCTAGTTTTTTTATTTTTGTCGATTTATAGATGTTTCAATCTGTATATACGTAGAATTAGGTCCTACTTGCTCCCTGGAATGATTAGGTTACAAAAGCCCCTTCATAAACTTGTTTAAATTGAAAAATTTTTTGACTCTGAAAACCCTAAAATGGGTTGAGCACGGTCGCGCTCATTACCACGCGCGGTCGTGCTCGGCTTTTGGAATCTCAGGAAAACTTGGTTTGGTCAAGCACGGTCGTGCCTCTTATGACCACGACCGTGTTCTCTAGAGTTTGCTTTAGCGCGGTCGTGTCCTTACCTAGCACGACCGTGTTTCCTTTGTTGGGACTGCCCGTGATCGGCCACAGCGCGACCGTGGGCTTGGATTTTGACCTGGCCGCGGTCGTGCCCATTTCAAGGCGCGGCCGTGTCTCCTTTGTTTTGCCTTGGCGCGGTCGTGCCTAGACCAGGCGCGGCCGTGTCTGTCTTTTTTGTGTGCCCGTGGTCGGCCAAGCGCGGTCGTGGGTTTCCCATTTTGACCTAGGCACGGTCGTGCTTATTCTTTAGCACGGTCGTGCCCCTTCATAAATTTTGGGCAGAAACTTCATAATTCCATCTAGCGTCTTCATAACCGTTCTGATTTCATCTTTGTTGTTGTCTTGCAGATGGCAGGCAACTGGGACCACCCGTACCTCGAGTTTGATATGAACGAGCATGAGTAGAGGCGCGACTGGATGTTTTGTGGCCCCGCCGAGGCCGGATTTTAGCCGCTCGTCGTTTAGAGCCGGCCGCTATAGATGTCATTGGTCTGAGGGTCCGATGGAATGATCTTGTCACCGCCCCCTGGCGCCGGTTGTTCAGGCTTCACGCCATACAGTACATAGAGCTCGTGATGGAGTTTTTCTCCACTTATGAGTTTGATTACCCCTGCGCGGATCTTGAGCAGCCCGAGACTGTTAGGTTTAGGTTAGGCGGGGAGTGGCGCGTGATGTCTGTCGCCAGATTCGGGAGACTTCTGGGGCTGTACACTTGACAGGAGCTTCAGACAGAGCTATTTGCCGCAGGGATCACCGAATTCCCATCTGAGGAGGATAAGGATCAGTTTTGGTACGAGTTTGGGTTCGGGATATATGAGCCAAGTTTGACAAAGGCTTCGAGCCTTCGATATCCCTTGCATCGTGTTCTTCACCGCTGCATCGTTTATTCAATTTCTGGGAGAGGTCACGGGGAAACAGTTGTGAACCTTAGGGAGCTATTCTATTTGTTTTGCCTGGTACGCCCGCGCGCCTGCAATCTTGCGCATTCTATTGCGGGGTACTTGGTAAACAGCTCGGGTCGTGACGTCACCAGCGCGATCTGTGGAGGTCACTTCATGACCAAGCTGGCGCGACAATTCCAGCTGCTGATAGATAATTTGATAGGGGATCTGACCCCTGTGGCCGAGACCGTCGTGATGAACGTGCAGACATTGCGCAACATGCACGTCGCTCGTCGCAGCGCAGGAGGGATTAGATTGGTTGATCGATGGGGACGGACTTGGGATCCAGACCGTCCGGGCCCCGATCTAGATCGTGTACAGGCCGAGGCCGAGGCCGTCGCCGCCGCCCATCAGGAGCATGCGGCTCAGCAGGAGCAGGGTCACGAGCATCAACAGCCAGACCAGCTGCCTCCTCCGCCACCACCACCTGCGATTGTCATTCCGCATGACCTGTTCTTGCGTTACTGGACCTGGCAGTATGAGGTCCAGTGCGCCGCTGCTGCTGCTGGCGGGGCACCATACGTGGTTCCCCTTCCGTTCTTTATGCAGCCGGAGCAGCAGCCCGAGCAGCCACCACCATCTCCACCGCATCAGCAGCCACCACCATCACCACTGCATCATCAGTCACCACCACCATCACCACCAGCAGGAGGCGAGGGAGGCGGGGCCTCCGGCGTCGACCTTGAGGGTGTGCAGTGGGAGTAGTACCTCCCATTGCCTTTTGGTATCATTTTTGTGAGTTGTACTTTCTTGTTTATTGTACAAACTCTTGTATCACGCTTCGGCGTTTTATGTTGTTCTTTTGTTGTAATTTTGTTTCCCTGTACTGTTGTTTATATTCGTCTTTACATTTATGTTTATATTTTGGCTTGATGTTACTGATCCTGTTTGATGTGGTTAGTCTTGATTAGATCTTGGAATCGTGGAACTACGTGGAACGTCATTTTTGTGGGTAGGCTTTTTGCGTGTACCATGATCGACACGAGGGAAGTTTCAGTTCTCCCTTCACACTCCATTGCATTGCATGTTTTTATGTACATTGAGGGCAATGTATGTTTCTAAGTGTGGGGTTGGGTGTTTATTCTTCGCTTTACATTATTTTTTGTTGTACATTGAGGGCAATGCTCGATTCTAAGTGTAGAGTGGGAATTTATTCACGCGATGTTTGTCTTTTTGAGCATTCTATCACTTCAAATTTTTTGCAAAATCTTCCTTCATAATTTTTATTGACACTAAATCAGTTTTATGAAATTGAAAAACACCAAAATATAATAAAAGTTAACCGTTTAGTATTCACAATTTTTAGTAAATAATAGAGGTTTGATTTTTTCGAAAGCAATTGAAATAGAAATTTCATCGAGTCAAACCCAATTTTTTGTGATAACCATGAGTTTTAGTGGGCTGAACGAATGAATTGCATGTAACCTTTTGCTTACACCCATTCCTTTCCATTTCCGTGAGTTTATTTTTGAGCCTTGATAGCTTTAGATGTTGTTTGCTCTCGTTTTTGCGGATTTGAGTGTGCCGGATGTTTCATGCTTATTAGAACTTGCTTTTAGTATATATTTCGAAATCATGAACATAAATATTGCATAAAAATGATTGAGGCATTAGGATAAACCACTTTGTTAGCCTTTTATTTTTATTTTCCCTCACCCGAACATATCCACTAGTTAGCCATGTTGAGCCTATCTTTTTCTTTCTCTAATTACCCACATTACACCGCCATTAAACCTTTATTAGCCTTTTCATTTATTTTTCGCCCGTGTTAGAAATCCGGTCGGCTAATGTTAATTTTATAGCGTTTATTTTGTTGTAATTTTTAAATGCTTGAGAAGTTTTTAGCTAAGGAAAGATGCATATTGACTTAGTTTCCTTCAAAAGAAAGAAAAGAAATGAGTAAAAAAAAAATCACCAAAATCAGGTGAATTATAGCCGATTAGAGCAATTTGGTGAGCAAATATGGAAATAATTCGGTTGTTAGCTCTTATCTATACGGAAGTATTATTTAGTTTATTTTTCATATTAGAAGTTGTTTTAGTTTTTGAGTTAGCATAACCGCCGGGTTTTTAGCCGTTTAGCCATTTTAAAATTCCACTTCCTCACCCTTAACCATTGCCAAGTTACAACCCATTTAAAGCCCTCTTGATTTGTGCTTTGTTTCATGTTAGTTGGTAGAGATTTGATCTTTTAGCAAGCTTATGATTTATTCATGATTCATTGTCTTGGCATTTGAGTGTTCTATACATACTCCATTATTTGTATGATCATATATATTCCCAAGTGTGTGTGAACATTGTGAGAAGCATAAAGTTGCATGCTAATGATTTCCTAGGCATATTCATTTGCTCATTCGGTTATCACGTCATTGGGCTCATTGGGTTTCATTTAGTTAGTTTTGCATTTCTTGAAAATCTCTTCAAACCTTTATAAGTTTATTAATGCTTACGGTTTCCCGATTTGATCCATAGTGTCATTGGAAGTTTTGTTTCATTTTGATTTCTTGCTTGAGGATAAGCAATGTTCAAGTGTGGGGTTGTTTGATGTGTTAGTATTTACACATCTTTTTGGCACAAAACTTCGCTCATTTAATGATCAATTCTTGGTTATATTCAACGTCTAGACACTTATTTGCTTCATTTCCTGTTTTGTAGGTTTTTGTGAAGCTTGGTGAATAAACAAGAAGATTCCAGGATAAACAAGTGAAGTTTTAGGGTTTCTGTGATGGAGGCACGGTCGTGCCCCTATTTGGCACGGTCGTGCCAAGCTCCAAAGCCCTAAGCACGGTCGCGCCCACATCTGGCACGACCGCGCCAAGCCAAATTCCAAGGCACAACCGTGCCTTGGCCGCCCACGGTCGCGTGTCATCTCGTGAGTCTGAACAGTCGTACGTCCTCGATCAGTGGTACCTAATGGAAGCTATGGATCGGTCAAACCTCTGTCACACGGTCGCGCCAAGACCTAGACACGACCGCGTCCATGTCTTAGGCACGGTCATGCCTTCTCTCCTGGCACGGTCGTGCCTCCCCTTTTATATTTAAACAGAACGTAATTCTCATTCAGATATTCAGCAACCCAGGGGAGAAACCTACTGTTCCAGCTCGAGTTTTCTTTGTTCCAGCCATATTTCAAGATTTTTGGAGAGGATACAACACCAAGAGGATCACCATACATCAACAACAACATCTAGGCTTGGAGGAGTGGTTTGATTCTTGTTTTCATATCATGTTTCTCTCTATTTTTCCCTGCTTACTTGTAATTTTGATGCTCATGATGAGCTAAAACTCCTGTTCACTTTGGTTTAGATGAAGTTTAGATACATTTGACAACATTCATGGATTATTGGCAATTATTGTGTTAATGTTATGACAACCGTATGATTATTCTTTGATGAAATTATGTATTCAAGTATTTTGAGTTGTTTACAAGACTTGTATTTGTGTATGTCATATTATGTTGGAAAACTTATGATTTATGCTTATATTCATGGATTGGTGTATGTAATTATACTAGTTTATGACATTTGACTAGGAATGGTGAATGAAGTCTTGTTTATGAATCATTATATTTGTATATGTAACCTTATGCTTATGTTTGGAAAGACAAAGTATTTGTTATGATGTGTCATATTTAGTATTGTGTTTATCTAGGAATTGCTGACACATCCTCCTAATTTATATAATCTTTATATGAACATTGTATGTTGAAGAAATGCATATTGTTGTCTAAATTAATCAACTTGAGGTGGATAGTGTTATGTTCATATTATCTTTCCAACTAGTTGTTGGATTAGTGTACCTTAATCGGAAGCTAGTTCAATCTTTATAAACATTGACATGATTATTAAACACGTGAGCCTCATTGTATGACTTTAGGTGGTTGGTTTGTGTAATTCATGCTAGCTTTCCGAATAGTCATTTGATTAGATATATTTGACGAGAATTTAGTCAATTTATGTATCGTGTAATTGCCATATTTCTATGAATGTATTGAATGTATTCTAAATGGATTCGACACCGAAGTGATATTTTCTCCTTGATTGTTTGATTTGTGACTTTAGTCTAGTTTTATATTCTCACATATTAGTTTAGTTAAAAATCAACTTAAACATCTTTTACCCATATTTGATTAAATCTTAGTCCCGGTTTATTATCGCATCCCACCGTGTCCACAGATTGATATCCGGTTCTTACCTTTACTATATTGCTATCCGATGGGTACACTGCCCGGTGTGTGTGATTAGTATTTGGTGAAAACCCTTTTTAAAACTAATTGTGTAAAACACTTATAAAAATATATATATAGTTTACACGCATCAGTGGACCATAACGGATCTAAAAGGAATCAGCCTAGCAAGTGTCATGCATAAAATCGTCAAAGAAGAAGGGGCAAAACCAGCTCAGGATGCTCAACGAAGGTTGAACCCCAACATGCGTGAAGTGGTGAAGAAGGAGCTGCTCAAGTGCTTGGATGCGGGTATCATCTACCCCATCTCTGACATCAGTTAGGTGAGTCCAACTCAAACAGTGCCTTAGAAGGCTGGCATCCACGTAATAAAGGGAGAGAGTGGATAAGAGATTGCCACTCGGCCGGTAACCGGGTGGCGAATCTGCATAGATTACAGGAAGTTAAATGTTGCAACATCAAAAGACCACTTCCCTGTCCCTTTTATTGATCAAATCATCAAGAAACTTGCAGGTCAGAAATTTTGTTGTTTCTTATATGGGTACTCCGGATATAATCAAATTGCAATACATCCAGAGGACCAACAAAAGACCACTTTCACTTGTCCGTTTGGCACCTTCGCATTTAGGCAAATGCCATTCGGTTTGTGCAACGCCCCCGCCACCTTCCAACGGTGCATGATGAGTATCTTTTCAGATATGATCAGGTAGTCCATGGAGGTCTTCATGGATGATTTTTCAATCTTTGGCACAACTTTTGAAACATGTTTGAATCAATTACCAAAGGTATTAAAAAGATGTGTTGAAACTAATCTGGTACTTAGTTGGGAGAAAAGCCACTTCATGGTTCAAGAAGGGGTGGTTTTGGGTCATGTTATTTCTAGTAAGGGTATCGAGGTCGACCATGCAAAAATCCGAGTGATTTCAACTCTACCTCCACCAAACAGTGTCAAGGGCGTTCGTTCTTTCTTAGGACACGCCGGGTTTTATAGAAGGTTCATTAAAGATTTTAGTGTCATAACCAAACCGTTGTGTAATCTGTTACTTAAAGATGTTCCTTTTGTTTTTGATAAAGCATGTTTAGATTCATTTGAGCTAATTAAACAAAAATTGGTGGAGGCCCCTATTTCAAAATCACCAGATTGCTCTTTACCCTTTGAGATTATGTGTGATGCTAGTGACTATGCTGTGGAGCAGTGTTGGGACAACGGGTGGATAAGAAACCCGTGGTGATATACTATGCAAGTAAGACTCTTTCATATGCTCAACTTAACTACACAACAACTGAGAAAGAGCTACTAGCAGTAGTATATGCATTTGATAAGTTTAGGTCATATATCTGGGGCAGTAAGGTTATTGTTTATTCTGATCATAGTGCAGTCAGGTACCTCATGGCAAAGAAGGATGCCAAGCCACGGTTGATCCGGTGGGTTCTGTTGTTACAGGAGTTTAACTTGGAGATTTGTGAAATGAAGGGTAGTGAGAATGTAGTGGCGGATCATTTGTCACGCATTGTGTAGAAAGAAAGTGATTCTGATATGGAGATAAATGAAACATTCCCTGATGAACAATTATTATCAGTTTCTACTACTCCTTGGTTTGCTAATATTGTAAACGATTTGGCTACAGGTGCAATTCCAGAACACTGGTCGAAGAAGAAGAGGCACCAATTCATTGCACACGCGCGCCAGTACATTTGGGATGAACCAGATTTATTTAAAATTGGCGCAGATGAACTGATTAGAAGATGTATACCAGAGTCAGAGATTCAATGTGTTTTAGGGCTGGTACATGCATCTGCTTGTGGAGGACATTTCAGTGGGAAAAAGACAGGGCGTAAGGTATTCGAAGCAGGCCTATTTTGGCCATCCGTTTTTCGGGATGCTTTTGAGTTCGCTAAGAATTGTGTGAACTGCCAGAAGATGGGCAGTATTTCAAAGAGGAACGAGATGCCCCTACAGCCGATCTTGGTTGTAGACATATTTAATGTATGGGGCATAGATTTTATGAGGCCGTTTTCGAACTCTTGTGGGTATCTATATATTCTAGTGGCTGTGGATTACGTGTCCAAGTGGGTAGAGCCTATAGCAACCAAGACAAATGATCATGATATGGTGTGCAAATTTATGCAAACCAACATCTTTGCCCGGTTTAGAATCCCTCGTGTGATCATAAGTGATGGGGGCTCGCATTTCAAGAACTTCAAATTCGGGAAATTACTTAAACGGTATGGCGTGGATCACAGAATAACTACCCCATATCATCGACAGATCAGTGGTCAGGTAGAAGTTTCAAACAGACAGATCAAAGAGATTCTGCAAAAGACAGTGCGGTCAGATAGAAAGGATTGATCAGTAAATCTTGATGATGCCTTGTAGGCTTACTGCACCGCGTTTAAAACTCCTATCGGCACCACGCCATACAGATTGGTGTATGGCAACGGATGCCATTTGCCAGTTGAAATTGCACATAGGGCGTTATGGGCAGTTAAAGATGTCAACCTTGATTATGATGCTGCAGATGTTAAGAGTAAGTTGCAACTGAATGAGCTGGAAGAGTTATGTGATGAGGCGTATAAGTGTGCTTCTGCTTATAAAGATAGGATGAAGAAAGTGCATGACGCTAAGTTGAAGAAGATGGCATTTGAAGTGGGGCAGAAAGTTTGGTTATACACTTCGAAGATGGCATTCGAAGTGGGGCAGAAAGTAGATGGGTCCGTATCTGATTACACAGATAGGTAATTATAGGGATATTGAGATTGAAGACTTCGATGATCACCTGAGGCAAGTGGTCAATGGCCACCGTTTGAAACCATATTTGGACGCTGAGGATATCAATTACATTGAAGAATCAATGAGCTGCTTGAAGAATCCATAACATCAGTGAGGTACACCACGTCTGGCCGAAGACGTTAAACTTAGCGCTCTTATGAGGCAACCTAAGGTTAGTTAGTTTTAATTTTTTTCTAGTTAAATGAACGTTGTGGGTGTGTTCTCTAGATACCCTCACGAGACTAAACTCGTCCACTCGGGCTACCGAGGGGTTTAAAAGGCTTGTTGCATATGCTAAATGCATCCGTGATTCCTACGAAAGTGAGTTAGGTTGTCATTTCTTTATTTTAGTTAGTTGTATGCAATTGTCCAAGTGTGGGGACGTCTCTGGGGAGATTAAGGTTGGAATGAGAGTGATTGAGGGCAATACACAAACCCGTGGGGGTAGGATGCCGTTGTAGAGTTTGTAGAAATTTTTAAGTTTTTTCGGTATAGTTTTGTGTTTTTCGAAGTTTTTGCAGGGACTCGTGGCCATTCGAGCATGAAAAATCATCACAAATCACGTTCCAGGTATATACGAACTTAATTGGAGAGTCGGAACGAATTTTGAAAAAGTTACAAATGCTGACTTGAAAAACTCAAAAAAATTTCTAAGGCAAAAAGTTGGAAATTCGTCTAATCTTTCTGTGATGGAGGTGTGTTCGCGCCACACGAACTTTCCAGAGCCAGTCTTTGCGACACGCGAAAGCCAAACCAAGGAATCGGGTAAATTTTGTTCTTCGCGCCACGCGAAGAGTTCCTCCCAGGTTCTCGCGACACACGAGGAACCCAGTTTTGGTTTTTTCCTATTTTTTTTATTTTTGAGTCATGTCAGTCCATCGGGTCTTTTATTTTTATTTGAGTCTTGTTATTGAGTCGATATGATGCTTTTGGTTTTGTTTGAGCTTAATTTTGCAGGTTTTGATTGATCCACCCGTACTCAATCTCCATTCGGGTGGTGATGTCCGACTTTCCCTTGATTCTTTTGTACAAGGCAACCCGGTAGCATCTGTGGAGCACGATCGCGAATGAAATGCTATATGATCGCATATCCAGTTAAGTTTTCTTTTATTCTTATATTTTTCTTTCGTTTTTGAGTCGCTCTTCCTACATTGAGGGCAATGTAGAGTTTAAGTGTGGGGAGGGCAGACCTTATTCCAGGTCTGTATTTTGAGTCTGTATTTTGAGTCATAAAAATCAGAAAAATCATAAAAATTTAAAAAAAATTCAAAAAGAATGTCCCTGGATTAGAGTTTGTGCAATTAAATGGAAAATGATAGTACAATCGGGAATTTGCGTGTGGAATTAAATGAATAATAATGATAATCAAATGTGTCTAATTTGTATCATTTTGGTAGGCCCAATCGACCTTAAGAGCTTAAACATCCTGATAGTGTATTTTGATTTAAATGAATAATTAATTCAGGATGTCTTGTGGGTTCTCATCTTAGGGGTGTCGGTAAGGTCGAAACTGTCAATATAGGGTGATAGGTACCTCTATAACTAATAGTTTATAAGTTTTTGAAATCTTTGGCACACCGTTTTCTTTTTATGAAAATAAATTCGAAAGTTGGTGGCGCCGCATTCCATAATCCGCATCATTCACGAGCTTAATTAATTTGATTGAGAGTTTGAGTTCTGCCTACGTGTTACCCTCTGGGTTACAAGATTGGTTGAAACGCCCATGGGTGGGACTTAAGTAATCAATATCTGGATATCTAAGTTAGGTTTATGTGTTACCCTCCGGGATGGTGACTTGGGGGATACACCACTAAACCGAAGTTTATGTTCTTCATTGCTTAAAAAATGCAGCCTACAAGTCACACGTCGAGTTCCAGCTTGATTGAAACACCGCTGGGTTAGGTTTATTCATAAGACGTTAATAAAATCTCACATCATTCATTCATCATTCCATAATTCGCCTGATTTTGAAAACTTATAGATTAGTGTTTATAGTGGTGGGAAAATCAATATCGTTAACCCGAGCCTAAACATGACCTTGAGGCGGGATTAGGCTGAGTCGTAGCTTCCTGAGTATGGGACCCACTGATAGACTGTCTTCTTGGTAATGTATAATATATAGATCACAGAATTGGGGGCTCGAGAGTCGGTGGTTGGGTTTAATCGGATCAAAATTCCGATTGTTACAATTAACGTGTTATGAGAATCTGGGTTGTGTATAATGAAAGTATAAGTAGCAAGTTTTTCGATTATGATTCCATTTCATTATTCTTTTTCGGGATGCAAAAGGTTAAGTGTGGGGATGTGATGTAGGGTCAAATATCCCGTGTATAAGAGTCTATTTCATATAGTTTAAGCTTTTAGCTTTGTATATCGAGTCTGTTTTATGTGCATTTGGTGTTTGTGAGTGTTACAGTTTAAGGTGCTAAGTGAGCGGAAAATACAAAGTTTAAATCAAGAGGATAGAAGCATACACGGGCCCCGGAGAAGTAGAAGCCAACAAAAGTCAAATTCTTGGAATTTAGGTTCTTCGCGCCACGCGAAGAACAGGGAGCAAAGGTTCGCGACACGCGAAGACCTTGAATATGGGCTGCGACTATTTTGTTCTTCGCGCCACGCGAAGGAGCGTCAGCCTTAGTTCGTGACACGCGAAGACTTCTAATTTCGGAAAATTTAACCTAATTCCAATTATAAGCCATTGAGGAGTCCACATTCGAATTAACCTTCTATCGAGCCGTCCCAGAGCAATCTTTAGGCGATTTCCAGAGTTTTTTGGCTAATTGATCTTAGTTTTCAATGCTTGTAAGTTCTAGATTAATTATTAGGATGTTTGTTATAATCATGAACGGCTAAGCTCTTCGTGATCCCTCCGGGTGAACGATTTATGCATGTATTCGTATGATTTTAGTTGATAATCAGTTTGGATTGAGTTTTGTGAACCCATTAAGTTCTTTGAATTCAATTGTATGTTTGATTTATGAACAATTGCATGTGTTTGATTTGTCACATCTATCATCGTTTCTTGGTTTTCTTGCATCGGGAATAATTTGGTTTTGTTATTGAATTTGAAATTGTGTGATTGGGTTAAACAATTAAACAAGGTTATGTCTATGTAATCTCCTATCTGGTTGAAACTAGAATTGTGCATTGTGTTGCTTAATCTGAAACCCGGAGTGTTCGTTTTTCTCTAATCGTTTTCTTAAGTCAAAGTTTGTTGCTTTTTACAATTTGCGTTAACTTAATTGATAAAGTTTTAAAATTTAGTAGTCATTGAATAGTTTTAATTTGAATAACATTCTCCACGAGTTCCCTGTGGATTCGACACCTTATTTTCTATACTGCAGTCTAAGTAGCTAAGAAGTTGGTTTTAATATTGTTTTTTATTAGCCTTCGACACGCGATCAGCCCCCGGTGTGATTACCACATTCACCTTCATGTATGTCTTTCAGGACTTCATGTGCTTCAGGATCCTCCAAGCATCTTAAGTATGGACTTGCAATAGACTTTCTATACAAGACATTGCGCAATATTATAAAACGCGATACCCTCATGCGAAAAGCCTTTTGATTCTTTTCATCACTTAGGATCTCACCATCCTGCAAATATTTTTTAATGGGTAGAATCAAGGATCCTTGACTAAGTTCAAGATCCCGAACATCTGCTTCTTCTTCTATGTTAGATACTTTGTTTGTTTTTTCATTTGCTGGACTCAAAATATGTATGATAGGTATTTTAATACCTTCTGGTATTTTGAGAGCCGAAGCAAGGTTTGCTAAGTCATCAGCCTCAGTATTGTCTTCTCTATATACCTGTGTGATGCTAAAAATTTTGAATTCCACAGATAATTGCTTAACTATTGTGAGATATTTAGCTAACTTCTCGCCTTTTACTACATATGAGCCATTGAAATGGTTAGCAATTAATAATGAATCTGCATGCACTCGGAGCCTCATATTCTGCTTCATTATTCGTTGCCTGGAACTCACAACTTACGGATTGGGGTATTATGTCCCCTTGTGGCGATTTCAGTAGAATACCTAGACCTGTCCATCTTACATTTGATGCACCATCAGTGAATAAGGTCCACTTATCCTTGGATTCTTCCAATTGCTGAACTTCAAGGTCTGCTTCATGTTGAATGTCACTACTGAAATCAGCCACAAAGTCCGCGAGTGTCTGAGACTTTATTGTTGTTCTAGGTTCATATATGAGGTCATAGGCACTGATCTTGACTGACCACTTAGTCATCCTTCCTGACATCTATGGTTTTCTCAAGACACACTTAATATGATAGTTAGTTTTAACATGAATAGCATGAGTTTCAAAATAATGTCTGAGTTTAGTAGATGCCATTATTAAAGCTAATATAAACTTTTCTAAATGAGAGTACCTGGTTTTTTCCGCGAATAGGCTTTTACTTACATAGTATATTGGATGCCAATGGCCTTCATGATCGTTGACTAGGACGGCACTTACAGAATTACTGGATACCGCCAAGTACATGGATAATGATTCGCCATCTTCTAGTTTCATCAATAGAGGAGCTGATGATAAGTATTCCTTTAATGATTGGAGTTCTTGTTCATGCTTCTCTTCCCATTCGAATCTCTTGTTCTTCTTTAGGATGTCATAGAACTCTTTGCACATTTCTAAGGATCTTGATATGAATCGGTTGAGTGCTGCTATTCTGTCGGTTAGCTTCGGGACATCCTTGGTGTTTGATGGGGATTTCAGATTGATGATTGCTTTAATTTGCTCTGGACTGGCTTCTATTCCTCTTTTGGTTACCATATAGCCCAAGAATTTTCCTGCCCCTACTCCGAAGTGGCATTTGGAAGGATTCAACTTCATGTTATACTGGTCCAGGATATCGAATGCATCTCTGAGATCCCTGAGATGATCCTCAACTTTCTTTGATTTCACCACCATGTCATCTATGTAGACCTCTATGGTGTCCCCTACTTTGTCTTTGAACATCATGTTCACCAGTCTTTGGTATGTAGCACCTGCATTTTTTAAACCAAAAGGGCATAGCAATATAACAATAAATACCTGTTGGGGTCATGAAAGCGGTATCCTCCTGGTCTGAGGGTTCCATCTGAATTTGATGAAATCCTGATGAAGCATCCATGAATGTCAGCATTTCGTGGCCTGTTGTGGCGTCAACCATTGAGTCAATGTGTGGTAATGGAAAAGGATCTTTGGGACATGCTTTGTTCAAGTCAGTGAAGTCTACACAGACTCTCCATTTCCCGTTTTTCTTCTGGACCACCATCACATTTGCAAGCCACCTTGGGAATTTCACTTCCCTTATCATTCCTGCTTTCAACAGCCTTTCAACCTCTTCCTCGATAATTACGTTCCTCTCTGGTGCAAATTTCCTTCTTTTTTGGTATATTGGCCTGAAACTGTTATCAATACTCAATTTATGTGTAATAATATCTTTAGAGATACCTGTCATGTCTTCATGCTTCTGTTATGGGTTGAATTTCGTGTAGGATCCTGAATTTTGTTTACTCCAAAATCCGAGATCCTGGTAACTTCGATATCTTGAATATTAATATTACTAACAATCATTTGTCCTCTATATTTTTATTTATTTGCAGGAAAACATTAGTAACGTTATTCTTTCCTAAACACTCACTCGTCATGATGTGGAACACGTGGGCAATACGTGTGAAGAAGACTCTAACGGTCACAAGAAGGAGACTTAGTCTAGCCTTTATCCTCAAAATGTTAGTTAGGATCGTTTTTATATTTAATTAGCGATTTGATCGATTAGCAACACACAACACACACGCTTAACAGTATTCAATACTTGTAATCAGCTCTGCTCACATTTGCAATCATTTTCATCGATTTATACAAGACTAGGAGGCAAGTGACTTTCGGTCACTTCCCGAGGTTTTATGCCGGCAATCCTTAGGGATTAAGGGCTTTCCTCGTAAACACTCGTGTCATTTTATTACTTTATACGCTTTGTTCATCACGAATCTTTCAAGCACACTACCTCACTTACGAAATTTGGTTACAAAGTTAGTTTATATAATTTTTACCCAAAACAATTTGGTGCCCATCGTGGGGCAAGTGGTGCTTTTCATTTTTAAATCTTTGCTAAAATTTTTGTTCAATCACTATCTTTCAAAGCTAATTTCAAAAATGTCGTCCCAGTCAAAAAATATTTCTGTTTCTACTCCATCTTCGAGCTCTGGGTTGGTCAACCCTATTCCTTCTCCTCCATTTCAAAAAGTGTTAATCAGTCGAAGAAAACTACTTCTGTGGGTTTTTCGGGATCCGGCATACCTGCTGGCGGACCTGTGATCGTATCAAACAATGATATCCTCGATCTGTTCTCGGAGATGAAACAACAAATGGAACAACAGAGGAAGACCAACCAAATGCTGCTTCAGGAGATTGAGAAGGTTAAAGAATCAAAGAAGCCAGTGGAAGTGACGACCCAGTTGCAACCAAGGATCTTGGATTTTAATTATTCAAGATCCTCAGGAATCCATAAGGGAGACTTTATTCCCATGCAAATAGGGATCACTGCAGTTGGCCCTACCCTGACCTTTAGAGTTACGACAAATCAGGATCTTGGAGTTACTCCGGGATCATCGTTCCGAAATCCTCAGAACGATAACACATTCAATCAATTTTCGAATACTAACAAATTTATGCAGGATACAAGAATCACTCCCTCCATGGCCAAGGAGTTAAAAAATTTAAGAGAGATAATCTCCAGCGTACCAGGCGTAGTCCAACCAATACCGTAGATGTCCTCTACCAGCCATAGGATCTCCAGATTCGCTCCACCAATTTGTAACGCCGAGATCCCCAAGCACTTCTAAACTCCTAATATGAAGCTATACGACGGAACTACAGATCCTGAGGAGCATGTCGCGCAGTACAGGGAAAGAATGGAAATTAACTCCATTCCTTTGGACCTGAAGGAAGCTTGTCAGTGCAAGGGCTTCGGCTCTACCTTAAAAGGATCAACCTTAAATTGGCTACTTAATGTTCCTCCATATTCTATTACTTCATTTGCTCATTTGATTAACCTGTTTAACAATCAATTCTCTTGAAGTAGAACTTTTGAAAGGTTAACAAGTGACTTATACAAGATATATCAAAATCCCGGAGAATCCCTCCGAGACTATGTCAGCAAATTCGGTCGGGAATCCCTGGATATCCCGAAACTCGACGTCGCCACTGCAGTCCAAGCATTCAAGATGGGACGGAAGAAGGATTCTCAATTCTACGAAGACCATGTCATGAATCCTTGTAGGAATCTTGATGAAGTCAGGAACCGGGCTCTAAGGTTCATTAAGCTGGAAGATGATAAAAACATCCGGCAGAGGGTAGATGCTCCAACTAGTTACAGTCAACCCAACTGAAAGACTGAATCTGCACCTTTCAACTCGTACAGATCCAAGCCGTATTATAAGCCTGACAAACACAGGATCAACGTTGTAGAAGATGACGAGGAAGAATATCCTTTTTTTTTCTTGATACAACTTGTTTGCTATTTGCTATGCAGGATCTTGGAGAAAAAGCCTCGCAAATTTGAGAAGGGTACAGGTTGGAAGGACAAGTCCAAATGGTGTGCTTTCCATGAGGACTTTGGTCATGTGACGGAAGATTGCATTGCTTTGCGGAAAGAGATAAGCTACCTCTTAAGCAAAGGGCATCTCAAAGGATTTCTAGGCAAAGGAAAGAACAAGACTAAGGATCATGACAGGATCCCGCAAAGAGCAAAATACCCACCGCCGGATGCCAAGGTAATAGGTTTTATATCTGGTGGATCTGATATTTGTGGCATTTCTTACTCTTCAAAAAAAAGGAATGCCAAAGAAGCGAAGACAGAAAAAGGGGACAGCCTTTCAGAACCTCCAGCTTAACTGAGGAAAAGGTGATCTCTTTCGACGAGGATGACAGGGATGACGTACAGGATCCTCATCATGATGGTCTAGTAATCACTTTGTATATTGCGAACCACTTCATCCGAAGGATACTAATTGACGGAGGGAGCTCGGTGAACATAATACAACAAGAAGTCCTGAAGAGAATGGGGATCCCGGATTCTGAAATTATTTCAAAATCCTCAGTGCTGGTCGAATTCCACGGAGAAGTCAAAAACACGGTCGGAGAGATAAATCTACCGATGTATATCGAAGGGGTAAATGCTATACAAAACTTTTGTGTAATAGATTCTTTGTCTTGCTATAATATCATTTTAGGAAGGTCGTGGATACACGACATGAAGGCGGTACCCTCAACATTTCATCAATGTGTCAAAATGCCGACCCCCTAGGGCTAGTGAAGATCAATAGTGACCAGCAGGAGGTAAAAAACTGTTATACTTCTTCAATGAAAACCTCCGCCAAAACCAGGCAAGCATAGCAATTAAAGAAACAAGCCCGAGACGTTTTGGAAACCAAAGAGTAGAATGTTAAAAAAGTATCCTTAAGCATAGAGGATCCTGATGTCAAGGTGCTTGTTGGAACCAATATCCCTAAGGATATTGAGCAAGATCTTATAGAATTACTAAGAAACAGAACCTCAACCTTCGCTTGGAAACATGAAGATATGACAGGTATCTCTAAAGGAATTATTACACATAAATTAGGTGTTGATAACGGTTTCAGGCCAATACATCAAAAAAAGAAGAAAATGTTCACAGGAGAGGAACATAGTTATTCAAGAAGAAGTCGAAAGACTACTAAAGGCAGGAATGATAAGGGGAGTGAAATTCCCAAGGTGGCTAGCTAATGTGGTGTGGTCCAGAAGAAAATAGGAAATGGAGATTATGCGTAGACTTTACCGACTTGAACAAAGCATGTCCCAAAGATCCTTTTCCACTACCACACATTGACTATATGGTCGACGCCACAGCAAGCCACGAAATGCTGACTTTCATGGATGATTCATCAGGATTCCAAAAAATTCAGATGGAACCCTTAGATCAGGAGGATACCGCATTCATGACTCCAACATGTATCTATTGTTATATTCCTATGCCTTTTGGTTTGAAAAATGCAGGTGCTACATACCAAAGGCTGATGAACATGATGTTTAAAGACAAGCTAGGGGACACCATGGAGGTCTACATCGATGACGTGGTGGTAAAATTAAAAAAAGTTGAGGATCATCTCAGGGATCTTAGAGAAGCATTTGATATCCTAGACCAATACAACATGAAGTTGAATCCTTCAAAATGCCACTTTGGAGTAGGGACAGGAAAGTTCTTGGGCTACATGGTAACCAAGAGAGGAATAGAAGCCAGTCTAGAACAAATCAAAGTTATCATCAATCTGAAATCCCCGGCAAACACCAAGGATGTCCAAAGACTAACCGGCAGAGTAGCAGCACTCAATAGATTTATATCAAGATCCTCATAAAAGTGCAAGGAATTTTATGACATCCTGAAGAAAGAACAAAAGATTCGAATGGAAAGAGAAGCATGAATAAGCACTCCAATCACTAAAGGAATACTTTTCATCACCTCATCTACTAATGAAACCAGAAGACGGCGAACCATTATCCCTATACTTGGCAGTATCTCGAAGCTCCGTTAGTGCTGTCCTAATTAAGGATCATGAAGGACAGCAGCATCCAGTATACTATGTATGTAAAAGCCTACTCGCGGCAGAAACCAGGTACTCCCATTTAGAAAAGTTAATCTTAGCTTTAATAATGGCATCCATTAAACTAAGACATTATTTTTGAAACTCATGCTATTCATGTTAAGACTAACTACCCTATTAAGTGTGTCTTAAGAAAGCCAGAGATGTCAGGAAGGATGGCTAAATGGTCAGTCAAGCTCAGCGCCTATAACCTTATATATGAACCTAGAATAGCAATAAAGTCTCAGGCACTTGCGGACTTTGTGGCTGATTTCAGCAGTGATATCCAACTTGAAGCAGATCTTGAAGTTCAACAATTGGAAGAATCCATGGATAAGTGGACGTTATTCACTGACGGTGCATCAAATGCAAGAGGAACAGGTATAGGGATCATACTAAAATCACCAGAAGGGGACATAATACCCCAATCCATAAGTTGTGAGTTCTAGGCTAAGAACAATGAAGAAAAGTATGAGGCGCTGATAGCAGGATTGCAATTAGCCAGGGATATCAAAATCAGGTATCTCCAGGTATATGTAGACTCACTGTTAATTGCTAACCATTTCAATGGTTCATATGCACTAAAAGGTGAGAAGTTAGCCAAATATCTCACAATAGTTAAGCGATTATCCATGGAATTCAAATTTTTAACATTACACAGGTACCTAGAGAAGACAATGCTGAGGTTGATGTCCTATCAAACCTTGCTTCAGCTCTCAGAATACTAGAAGGTATCAAGATACCTATCATACATATTCTGAGCCCAACAATTGAGAATATAAATGAAGTATCCAACACTGAAGAAGAAGCAGACATTCGGGATCTTGAATCTAGTCCAGGATCTTGGATTTCACCTATTAAGAAATACTTCCAGGATGGTGAGATCCCAAGTGATGAAAAGAATGCCAAATCTTTTCGCATGAGGGTATCTCATTTTATGATATTAAACAATGTCTTGTATAGAAAGTCTATTGCAGTTCCATACTTAAAATGCTTGGAGGATCCTGAAGCATATGAAGTTCTGAAAGATATACACGAAGGTGACTGTGGTAATCACACTGGGGGCAGAGCGTTATTTTCAAAGATCCTGAGGACGGGATATTGTTGGCCTACCATGAGGAAAGAATCTATGACTTATCCCCAAAAATGTGACGCCTGCCAAAGACACAGCAACATACTCCATCAACTGGTTGAACCTTTATATCCAATCATCTCTCCATGGCCATTCATGAAATGGGGAATGGATATAGTTGGCAAACTTCCCAAGGCACCAGGAGGAAAGGTCTTTATGCTAGAAAATGACATATTACTTCTCCAAGTGGATTGAAGCTGACGCATTTGTCCAAGTTAGAGAAAAAGAAGTCGTCTCCTTCATCAAGCGCAATATCCTGACCAGATTTGGGATCCCGGCGGAGATAGTTTGTGATAATGGATCTCAATTCATTGGTACATCCTCAAGCCAATGGATAGGCAGAGTCCAGCAACAAGATCATCATCAAAAACCTCAAGAAGAGATTGGAAGCAAAGAAAGGAAGATGGGCTGAAGAACCACCATTTGCACTTTGGGCAGATAGGACGACCACGAAGAATGAAACAGGACAAACCTCATTCTCATTGGTGTTTGGTACTGAAGCCATGATCCCTACGGAGATAGTTATCCTTACTGCCAGGACCAATCTCCAGACTCTAAAGACTAACAACGAAGCTCTTGCTCATGATCTCGACACTGTGGATGAGCTCAGGGATCTTGCCAAGGTTCGTATTGCAGCTTATCAGCAGAGGATGGAGAAGTCATACAATAAGAACATAATGATCAGAAGATTCCTAGTGGGAGACTTAGTATTGAGAAAGGCATTTCAAAATACCACTAATCCCAGCGATGGAAAGCTTGCATGGGAAGGCCCATACTTGATTAACTCAGAAGCAGGCAAGGGTGCCTATTGGTTGGCTACTATGGAAGGAGAGATCCTGCCAAGATCCTGGAATGCTATCCATCTCAAAACCTATTTTATGTAAGTTAGAACTTAAATTCTAACTAAGACTGGTATGTATTCTATCCCTGACTATTTTCAAATTTGTTATTCTTTATCAAATTACTGGCTTGAGCGTCGGAGGGGTGTTAGCCAGTCTAACACCCACCTTCACCAACATTTCATGTTTTGCAGGAAGGATCCCCAAGGATCCTGACAGAAGTTAGAGATTGGTCATCTCTCCTAAGTTAGGGTATCCTAAATACCTCAAAGGTTTAAAGGTTTTCACCTTTATAAGAATTGAGTTTAAACACTCCGCCTGTAGCGCACGATATTCAAGTATAGTTCAAGGTGGTGTGACCAGTCCATGTTGCAGTGGCTGATAATTTCATCACTGTTGACTATATCTTGAATCCTACGATAGTAACAAATGTGTTACTCCTAAGGTTTTTAGCATTTTCATGCTAACTTAAGTATGGCTTGGCCCACGTTATTCTGGCTTGGCCCACGTTATTCTGGATCCCTAGAAGCAAATAAAAGGAAATTGTTCAACAAACCAACATGATTAAAGTTTAAAGCCATAAATATCACAAACTCAGGGCTCAAGCCTTATCTTTGTTGTCCTCATCGCCCTGATCGATCACCTCTGCATATTCCTTTACCGAGCCATCCACCTCACCTTCAGCCACCAATTTGCCCTCGTCCACCTTCGGCATTGGCTCTCCACCTAACTCAGCAATCAGCTTCTTCCAGCCCAGCACATCCCAGTTGTCCTGATCGAAATCCTTGTCGACAGCCTCTTCAGCCATCTTGACTCTGGCTTGGAAGATTGAAATTGCAGCTGACATTTTAGCCTGTTCATGAGATTCTTCAAGATCCTGGGCATGTTGGGCATAAGCATCTTGAAGCACAGCCTTCACCTTAACAAGCTCATCAGTCGCTTCGGCTAACTTTTTATTCTTGGCTTCCCCTATCCTTTGCAGGTCAATAACCATCTGTTTGCTGTCTTCGGCCTCTTTCACCAATGCTTCGTGGATTTTAGTCATTTTCTCCAAAGCCTGTCACAAAAATAGCGTGTTAGGATAAGAACAAGATTAGGATCTGGGATACTAAATGTCACTTACCAAATGACCAAGTGTGTGAAGTCTCTTTTGAAGATCAACATAATCTGAGCATTCGGTGATGGCTAGCTCGACAGGATCGACAAGTTTTCGTTTCTTATGGGATGTAGACTTAGGGCGAGCAGTGGAAGACTTAGGTTTGGGAACTTCTTTGGCAGCTGGGAATGATGGCTGGCCTGCCTCCTTCTTGATGTTTTTTCCCTTGGAAAGCATGCTGTCAATATCCTCGAGAGCAAATTTAAAGCTTTGCTTGTGAACACCTATTTCAAGATAACAGGTTAGACCAATACATATCTTATAAACTAACAAAATATTTTGAATTTCTTTTGTCTTACTAGACATTTCCGAGCCTGAGTGATAGTTTCTGAGCTCTCTGCTACCGACTGAGTCTTAACCTTGAAAGTCCGCTCTATGGGTTTGATGCTGTAGAATAAAATGACTCTCTTGCCAGTCTCGAAAGAAGGTGGAGCCACCTCAGAAAACTTTGGCGCTGTAACACAAAAAGAACATCGACAGTATCCCAGATGCCAGAATAACAAGGATCCTATAGATAGAATCCTACCCTTTACAGTCCATTTGATCGGCAACTTATCCCCACCAGGGATCGAATCTCTTCTCACAAAGAAAAAATTATTTTTCCATTTAAGATCGTTTTGAGTTGTTTTCAGGTTCAAATGGTTCATGCCGGTTTTGATTTGGAATAAGAAACGGGAAGAACCGTGGCTCCTCACATTGTAAACATAAGCCAATTCAGAAATGCTGAAGTCGAGACCATGGTTACGGATCAAAATCTCCAAAGTGTGCAAAGTTCTCCAAATCACGGGAATCGTTTGGGCATAGCTAAAACCGGTTTTCTCAAAAAAATCAGTGGTGAAAGCAGGGAAAGGATATGAGAAGCCTATGGTAAAGGGGAAAGACGGAAAGCAAACCCAACTGTCGGAGATGAAATCCGCTCTGGTCTTAGGATTGAAAGGTCGAAAAAAGGTATTTTTAGGGAAGGATCCCCCAGATTTAAGAAGCTCGATGTCTCGATCAGTAAAGGTGCATTTCTCAGAATCCGGGTTAGCTATCAGATGTTGACTATACAAATCATCTTAAGATGTGGAAGATCGTGTGGTTTTCTTAGCCATTTGATATAAAAACTGAAAGAGATAATGAGAAAAAGAAGATCTGATTTTACCTGAAATCCCAAAGAGAGAGGTAGAAGATGAAGTCAGGGATTAATAAAAAAGAAAAGTAATTATAAGGGAGTATTGACGACTACTTCAAACGACGCCGTTTCTGCCCTCAATTTTCGTACCACGTCTTATCGTGCAGCTATTTATCTTTCAGAATTCAAATTTTGAAAATTTAACAGTTGTAATTTCAGTGTATAGCTGTCAAATTTTGGGGACAATTGTTATGGGTTGAATTTTGTGCAGGATCCTGAATTTTGTTTACTCTAGAATCCGAGATCCTTGTAACTTCGGTATCCTGAATATTAATATTACTAACAATCATGTGTCCTCTATATTTTTATTTATTTGCAGGAAAACATTAGTAACGTTATTCTTTCCTAAAGACTCGCTCGTTATGACATGGAACACGTGGGGAATACGTGTGAAGAAGCCTCTAACGGTAACAAGAAGGAGACTGAGTCTAGCCTTTATCCTCGGAAAGTTAGTTAGGATCGTTTTTGTATTTAATTAGAAATTTGATCGATTAGCTACACACAACACACACGCTTAACAATATTCAATACTCGCAATCAGCTCTATAACACTTAGTATTCGATCATTTCTGCTCACATTTGTAATCATTTTCATCGATTTATACAAGACTAGGAGGTAAGTGACTTTCAGTCACTTCCCGAGATTTTATGCTGGAAATCCTTAGGGGTTAAGGGCTTTCCTCGTAAACACTCGTGTCGTTTTATTGCTTTGTACATTTTGTTCATCACGAATCTTTCAAGCACACTACCTCACTTACGAAATTTGATTACAAAGTTAGTTTATATAATTTTTACCCAAAACAGCTTCTTTGGCATTCCTCTTTGCTGCAGAGTAAGAAGTGCCACAAATGTCAGATCTACCAGATATAAAACTTATTAACTTAGCATCTAGCGGCGGGATGTTGCTCTCTTCGGGATCCTGTCATGATCCTTAGCCTTATTCTTTCCTTTGCCTAGAAATTCTTTGAGATGTCATTTTCTTAAGAGATAGCTTATCTCTTTTCGCAGAGCAATAAAATCTTCGGTTACATAGCCGAAGTCCTCGTGGAATGCACACCACTTGGACTTATCCTTCCATCCTGTGTTCTTCTAAAATTTGCGAGGCCACCTGGCTTTTTCACCAAGATCCTGCATAGCAAATAATAAACCTGTTGTATCAAGAGATAAACAGTATTCAAATAGTCTAGGATACTCTTCTTCGTTTTCGTCATCCTACATAACATTAATCCTGTGATTGTCAGGCTTAGAGTAAGGCTTGGATCTATAAAGCTTGAAGGGTGTAGTTTTAGTCTTTCGGTCGAGTTGATTGTAACTGGTTGGAGCATTCATCCTTTGCTGGATCTTCTTATCATCCTCGAGCCTTATGAACCTCAATGCCCGGTTCCTGACTTCATCAAGATTCCTACAAGGATTCATGACAAGGTCTTCGTAGAATTGGGAGTCCTTCTTTAGCCCCATCTTGAATGTCTGGACTGCTGTGGCAACATCAAGGTTCGAGATATCTAGGGATTCCCGGCCGAACTTGCTGACATAATCTCGGAGAGATTCTCCGGGATTCTGAGTTATCTTGTATAAGTCACTTGTTAATCTTTCGAACGTTCTGCTGCAAGAGAACTGGTTATTAAATGAGCGAATGAAGTAATCGAATAAGCTGGAAATTAAGTAGCCATTTCAGGACTGATCCTGTTAAGGTGGAACCCAAACCCTTGCATAAGCACACCTCCTTCAAATCTAGGGGAATGGGATTAATCTCCATTCTCTCTCTGTACTGTGCGACGTGTTCCTCAGGAGTCGTAGTTCCATCGTACAAGTTCATGTTAGGAGTTTGGAAGCGCTTTGGGATCTCAGCATCACATATTGGTGGAGCGAATCTCGAGATCCTGTGACTGCTTGAGGACATCTTTGGTATTGGTTGGACTATACCTGGTACACTGGCGATCATCTCCCTTAGCTTCTTTAGTTCCTTGGCCATGGACGAAGTGATTTCTGTATCCTGCACAGATTCGTTAGTGTTTGAAAATTGATTAAAAGTGTTACCATTGTCAGGATTTCGGAATGATGATCCCGGAGCAAACCCAAGATCTTGATTTGTGGTAACTCTGACAGCCGGAGTCGGCCCAACAATAGTGGTTCCGGTCTGCATAGGTAAGAAATCTCCCTTATGGATTCCTGAGTATCCCGAATAATTGAAATCCAAGATCCTTGGTTGCAACGGGGCCGTTACTTCCACCGGAGTCTTTGATTCTTTAACCTTTTCAAGTTCCCTGAACAACATCAGGTTAGTTTTTTTCTGTTTCTCCATTTGTTGCTTCATTTCTTAGAACAGATTGAGGATCTCATTATTTGAAACTAGCACATGTCCCCCAGCCGGTATTCCAGATCCCGAAAATCCTGTAGAAACAGGTTTCTTTGGTAGATTGTCACTCTTTTTTCTGGAATGGAGGAGGAGGAAGAGGGTTGCTTAACCCAGAGCTTGAAGATGGGGTAGAAACAGAAACATTTTTGGATTGGGATGACATTTTTGAAATCAGTTTGGAAAAATAGTGATTGAACACAAATTTTAGCAAAGATTTTAAGATAAAAAGCACCACTTGCCCACGGTGGGCGCCAAATTGTTTTGACCAAAAACTAACAAAGATAATTAAGTAGCTAAACTTTGTATGTGATGTAGTGTGCTTGTATAAACTCGTGTAATGCAATGAAAATGAAGATGACACGATAAGTTACGAGGAAATCCCTTGATCTACAGGGATCTCCAGCATCAAACCTCGGGAGCCGACTAAAGTCGGGTTGCCTTGTTTACCTTATTGAATCAAGTAAAAAATACAAAGTGAGAGAGCAAAGTGATCATGTCTAAGTGTTTCAAAGAGTTTCGAGAGTCTAGTGTTTGTGCCGTGAATGTTTTTTTTTTCTAATGATCATCTTATGCTCTTTATATACAATACAAGTCATTAAATGAAAGGCTAAAATCCCGGAATTATTTTAATTGGACCGTTACAAGTCTTCTTTGATGAATATAGCCGTTGTCTTCAATGATATTCCGTGTCTTCAGCTAGTAGTAATGTTAAATGGGTGTTACTTGCATGACCAAGTCAAAGACAAACGCGTAATATTAATTATTACAACGGTTAGTTAATCAGGATACTGAAACAAAGTAAGGATCAGGGATACTGATACTTATCTGAGGATCTGGGATACCAGAGGTAAAAACTGACCCCTAACAATTGGCTATATATTGGACCTTACGAATATATTCAATGGCATAACACAGACGTGTTATTCACCTGGCATGACCCAAGTATTTAACACTTATATGTTAACCTAAGTTTTTGGCTTGTCCCAAGTTTTTAGCATTCACATGCTAACTCAAGAATTGGCTTGTCCTAAGTATTTAACACTTATGTGTTAACTTAAGTTTTTGGCTTGTCCCAAGTATTTAACACTTATTTGTTAACTTAAGTTTTTGGCTTGTCCCAAGTATTTAGCATTAATATGCTGACTCAAGATTCAGACACTCAAGTGAATTGGGGACATCCCTGAGAATCCTGAGGTACGATTACTAAGTAAATGATTTGTTTGACAACTATACGTAGGGGACAACTAAAAGCTATCATACTTTGAGTCTGTTTGGACTCTCTATCGTTATCTAGTTTGTATATCTACCCAGCCTGATTCTTAATAAAGGTATTTACATAAAATTGCTTGTTAATTTTCAATTTTGGGTAGACCCGAAAGTTTGATGACTAAGTCATGCTATGTTTATAACTGATGTTCTTTCGAACTATTTATCAGAAACAAAATATGTTTTTTCTGAATCAAAGTTTAATAAAAACCTAAGATGTTATTTACAAATGTCCACTAAAGATCCAGTATCCTGAAAAGATACCACCATCTCAAGCATGAAAATTAATGAGTCCAACCACCGAGATCACAAACGGAGGACTCAGGCCTTGTCTATATTAGCCATTCCACTGCTGTAGGTCCTGAGCAGACCTGTAAACACAGATTTGCAGAGAAATCCATCAAACAGCCCGAATCAAAAGGCGGAATCTCTGGATCCGGTATCACTCTCGAATCATAAATGGGTAGAGACGGGTGCGGGAATCACATACACGAATAGAAATATATAAAAGTGAAAAAGAACAGATAATTGGTGCATAAAACGTATGATTCTTTGATTGATATGAAAAATAAAAGCTCCTTACACACTCATCAATTATTCTTACCACAGGGTGAGCTCCCCCTGGGTGGTGATTCCCTCTACAGACACACTCACTCCTAATAGGTATTCTGTTATTTATAGGAGGCCTCATGTACCTTGTTTTCCAAGCTACCACCAAACAGGCCTGAAAAACAGGTATCGAAACTACCTAGTTTCGGTTGAACAATTGTTCAATCGAAACTAGTATTTTCGATACTTTAGTTTTGATTGAAAGCATCAGACTCAATATTATACCCAACAACTGCCCTCAGCCTCGTCAACCTACTTGCCCACCTCAGCCTTTTGTGCCGCTTCATCCCCGAGCTCAGCCACGACCTTCTCCCATTTCTGGACATCCCAAGCAGCCCAATCAAAGTCCTTGTCGTCAGCCTCCTTAGCCATCTTGATTCTGGCTTGAAAGATAGAAAGTGCAGCTGACTTCTTGGCACTACTAGAAAACTGGGTATTTGCAACCAAAATCCAAAGCCACCCTGTACCACCTAAAGTTCAAAAAGTTGCTGTTAATTTGGTAACTGTATATTCCTTATTTTATTCTTACCTATTTTGCTTTCAGGAAACATACTTATATCATCTATTGTATATTTACACATGAATACATGAAAACCTTTTATGTTCTCAGGTAATTAAAAGCAATGCTGAAGTTACGCTTTCGCTGTTTGACTATGATAATGAACTTCAGGTTTGCTTTCTCATGTTCTTTTTTTTTAACTTTTTTTCCTTCTTTTGATTTGATTAATAGAACTTATGCTCTGTTCCATAATGTTCATTTTTATTTGTGTGCAAGCAAAATGTTTAAAAATAACACATGTTGTTTTGCATCGTTATTCATTAGTAATGCATGTTTTATTTTCCCCCTTGCAGAAGTTTCCATCCCTGCCGCATGCAAGAACCCTACTGATATCAAGGTTCCTCACAATGAAGGAACCTCCGGTTCCAAAGACGTTGCATTTCACTCTAGAACTAAAGTTAGAGACCTTGGGAAGGTCCTTCAATTACCATGGGTTGAAGAACAAGGACACTTCGACTTGAATATTGCCACTGTACTAGATTTGACTGAAGATGCTGCTCCACCGAATGGTTTTGGGCATTAGAGATGCATCTCATAATTTACATAAATTTTTTAATAGACCCCTTTGTTTGATTATTGTATATTTTGTTTAGAAAATTATGAATTTGTATAGTATTTTGAATATATATTTATTTTATGAGATTTTTGGTGCATTTGATTTGATTTGTATATGTATATTACTGGGAATTTTAATAGATTTGTAAAGAATTTTAAAAAAGGTATCTTTTTTAATTATGTATTTGATTTATGACTGAATTGCGACCGCAAAATGGTCGCAAAAGAAGGCGGTGGCAAATCGGTGGCAAACTGAAGCGGTGGCGAATCGGTAGCAACTGAAGCGGTCGCAAATCGATCGCAAAAGAAGGCTGAATCGGTGGCAAATTGAAGCGGTCGCAAATCAGTGGTAACTGAAGTGGTCGCAAAGTGGTGGCAAAAGAAGGCGGTTGCAAAATTTGCAGCGGTTTTTATCGTTGCAAATTCGGTCACAAAATGTATTAGCGGTCGCAATTCGGTGGCAACATAGCAATTGCGACGTGCATTTTTCCCTCCGCATTTTCGGTCGCAAAACGGTCGCAACAGGGCATTTGCGACCGTTTTGCGGTCTCAAATGCGGTCTCAAATGCCAGTTTTCTAGTAGTGTGGCCTGTTCGTAGAACTCATCAAGATCTTGGTCATGCTTGGCCTGGACAAGCTACAACTTCATCTTCACCCGGTAGAGCTCCTTGGCCTCCTCTTCCATTCTCTTGTTCTTGGATGCGGCTATCTTTTTCAGATCGGCGACCATCTTCTTAGCTTCGTCAGCTTCCTTCACGGCTAACTCATAACACTTGGTCATCTGCTCTAGGCCCTATTATAAACAAATGTGTTAGATTTTCTTTAATGCATGTTCCGGATCCGGGATACTGAAAATAACTTACTAAGTGGTGAAGAGCATGAAGCTTCTTGTAGGCATCAGCATAGTCCATCCCTTCATAGATGGCAACGTCGGCAGCATCACATGATTTTCTCTTCTTGTCGATGGTGACTTTACGGCGAGGAGCAGGGATCTCAGGCTTCGGAACTTCAGAGGCAGGATGATCTTTTTCCTTTTTAATGGCCTTGTTCTTGGAGACCATGCTGTCAACATCATCAAGAACGAATCGGGAGTTTGTTCTTAGAGACCATGTTGTCATTATAGGATAATGGGTTTAAATATTTATTTTGATCTTTTTTCCTTTTTTTGCAGTGTTCCTAATCGTGTTCCTTTCTCTTTCAATTTATTTTGATTTTGTTTTAAATATTTATTTCCATGACATTATATTTTTATCTACATATTTCAATTAACATATTTTTTGTATGTAATATGTATCCAATATCTACACATATTGTACATCTTTAAATATGTGTAGGTATTTATTTTGCCACGTCATTTTCAGATAAAAGATTTATTTACTTAATTTATCTACATATTTATTTACAAATATTATGTGTTGGTAAAACATAATCAATTACCCAAACATATATTCATTTTTTACATATGTGTAGATAATTTACCTACACATAATGAAAATTTGCCACATGTGTGAGTAATTTAACATTTAATTGATCGTCAATTTTGGGGGGAAATTTTCTCTCCAACGCCAAATGTGGCTAAAACGTATTACCAACATACATTAAGTGTTAGTCATTATGAAAACATATCATCAACCATTACCCACACATATACAAATATGTATAGGTATTTACCCACACATTTACATGTGTAAATTATGTATGGGTATTTACATATTTTAATTTGGTTTTAATTTTTGTTTTAATTATTTATTTTCATGTCATTCTATTTTTATCTACACATTTTAATTAACATATTTTGTGTATGTAATATGTATCTAATATCTATACATATTGTACATTTTTAAATATGTGTAGGTATTTATTTTGTTACGTCATTTTCAAAAAATAAAATAAAAATTATTTACTTAATTTATCTACATATTTATTTACAAATATTATGTGTTGGTAAGCATAATCAATTACCAACACATATTTTAGTTTTTTACATATGTGTAGCTACTTTACCTACATATAACAAAAATTTGATATATGTGTGGGTAATTTAACATTTAATTGATCGTCAATTTTGGGGGGAAATTTTCCCACAAATGCTAAGTGTGGCTAAAATGTATTACCAACATATATTAAGTGTTAGTCATTATGAAAAAATATCACCAACCATTACCCACAAGTATACAAACATGTGTAGGTATTTACTCACACATTTACATGTGTAGGTAAATTATGTGTGGGTAAACACCCCAATTTCTTGTAGTGTAGATTCCTATATTTACATTTAACTAACATATCAATGAAATTTTCTCTTTTCTTACCAGACATATCAGAGTTGGAATGTTGGGTCTCCAAATTTTTATCTGAACTAGGGATCCTGAACCGAAACGTCCGTTCGATAGGCTGAAGGCTAAAGAAGGAGGCAACTCTTTTGGGATTTATCAGGTTTGGCAGGGGCCACCTCTAAAAACTTAAGCGCTGCAAACAAAAAACTAGGGTTAGTATCTTGGATTTCAAAAGATCAGGGATCCTCCAAACAAAATCATACCCTTTTCAATCCACCTCAGGGGCAACTTGTCCCCACCAGGAATAGATTCTCTCTTCACGAAGAAGAACTGGTTCTTCCGGTTGGAGTCATTTTGTGTGGTTTTCAAGATCAGATGGCTCTGGTCGATTTTGATTTGGAACTTAAAATGAGAAGATCCATGGCTTCTGAGATTGTAAACATGGGCTAGCTTGGAGATGTTAAAATCAAAGGCATGATTTTGAATCAGGTTTTCGAGAATAAACAAGGTTCTCCAAATCATTGGCATGGTTTGAGCATAACTCAAACCAGTCCTATCGAAGAACTCAGTGGTCAGTGGTGGAAAAGGGTATGAAAAACCTAAGTTAAAAGGAAAGGTCGGAAAGCACACCCGAGTTTTGGAAACGAAATCAGATTTTACTTGGGGATAGAAAGCCCTAAAATGGTAATTTTTTGGGAATATGACTCTAGTTTTCAAAAGACCAATCTTCTAGTAAGAGAAAGTGTAGTTCTCAGATTCGGGATGTTCAAGCAAGTTTTGACAGATGAAATCATCGCTGGAATCATCAACCAAATAAGAAGCCGACCTATTCATCTTCTTTCCCATTTTTAAAAAAATAAATCGAAAAGTTTGAAGATTGGGAGAGAAGAATTTACCTGAAATTGCAGAAGAAAAAGGGAGAAGTGTGATAAAAAGAAAAAAATTGATTAAATATAAGGCGTAATTATCAACTACCCAAACGACGTCGTATTGAATGCCTCGTTTACCGCTCCACGTCGCATCATGTCTTGTCAAGGTTTAATGGTTCGAAATTTAAAATATTTCAGCCAATTGTTGTGGAAGACAACTGCAAATATTTTGGGGATAATTGTTAGGGGTTAATTTTTATGATGCAGGATCCCGAGTATAGTACAATCCGGAATCCAAGATCCCTGATGACTTCGGTATCCTGAGTATTAATGTTACTAACGGTTATTTATTCCATGTCTTAATTTATTCACAGGTAAAACGTGTTGATCCACTACTCCTGAAGAATCGGTCAACGCAGTTGAAGAAAACGTGTAGAATGTGTGTGAAGAGGCCAATAACGGTCATATTTGAAGACCTGGTAATTTTCAGGATTCTCGGATCGTTAGTTGATTATCTTTTTGTATTTAAACAGCAGTGTGATCGATTAGGAAACACATTCACAACTCAATTACACACTCACAAGCTCTGTAACACTTAGTACTCGATCCATTTCTGCTCATATTGTATTCTTTTTGAAGATTAATAAGAAGAACATGAGGCAAGTGACGATTTGTCACTTCCGGAGGTTTTATGCCGGAGATTCTCAAGGATTAAGGGCTTTCCTCGTAAACACCCATGTCATTTTTACTGTCTTACATACTTTGTTCATCACAAATCTTACAAGCACACTACCTCACATTCTACCTCTACTAACGGTTATTTGTTCCATGTGTTAATTTATTCGCAGGTAAAACGTGTTGATCCACTACTCTTGAAGAATCGGTCAACGCAGTTGAAGAAAACGTGTGGAATGTGCGTGAAGAGGCCAATAACGGCCATATTTGAAGACCTAGTAAATTTCGGGATTCTCGGATAGTTAGTTGATTATCCTTTTGTATTTAAACAGCAGTATGATCGATTAGGAAACACATTCACAACTCAATTACACACTCACAAGCTCTGTAACACTTAGTACTCGATCCATTTCTGCTCATAGTGTATTCTTTTTGAAGATTAATAAGAAGAACAGGAGGCAAGTGACGATTTGTCACTTCCGGAGATTTTATGCCGGAGATCCTCAAGGATTAAGGGCTTTCCTCGTAAACACTCGTGTCATTTTTATTGTCTTACATACTTTGTTCATCGCAAATCTTACAAGCACACTACCTCACATTCTAAGTTTGATAACAAAATTACTCTTGTTAATTTTTTGTCAAAACAGTTACTGTAATAGAGTTGTTAAATAGAGGAACACGAATGAGGAGTATACATCGATGAATTTGAGATAAACTTTCTTCTCTAGGTCTTCTTCTCTTAATCGATCAACATCTAACATGTTTTGAGCAGGTGAAGAGAGGGATGAGAGAACACGTAGAACACCTATAAGAAAGAGGAGAGGCGCTAAAGCCACATAGAATATCTATAAACCCACCGGCTTGTACCATGTGTTGTATCATGTGCTCAAAATGTTGTACGCTACTATTCATCTGACTTTCCTTTTAACAACACATTTTACTATTTTAGTGACCTGTCAAAATTAAAATATATGCTTACATAATAAATACAATCCATTTTTTTTACAAAAAATAGATACTCCTTTCACTTTTATTATATAATTACATACAAAAGATTTCTCTGAAGTTGAAAGAAAAAAATACTAAAATTCACCCAAAGCCATGGGAGACTAGAGAGCATCAATTCAACTAGCATGAATTTACTCTTAGAAAGAGATACCCATCATGTCTATCAACAAATTGTCCATCATCAACACCTCATCTTCTCCACAAAAATAATTCTTGGATCTTGTTTCATCTGCATTTTCATTAACACCCCCAAATTATATCAAATTATATTTTATTATATTAAAAAACATCACATAATTATCATAAGTGTCCTAATTGGTCGATTCGACTCAAGTTTTTAACCCTACCGTAGAAAGAGGGTTCGACTTTGTTGATCTTCTTGAGGGGGCATGAAGTGATGGGAAGCATAGGGAGAACATGGCAATTGCAGATCTCAATCATGTAACCATCTGGGTCATGGAAGAAGAGCTGGTTCACCTCCACACCGCCTTCTTTCACAACCGCGGTCACATATTTGATTCCCAATCCCTCCAGTTTCTTGATTATGAGATTCATATCCGTGCATTGAAACGAAATGTGGTTGTCTTTTGGATTGATCACTGCTTTCTTAGTTGGAGTTGACTCCACTTCTAACAAGTGGATTCCAATCCCATGGTTGAACAACCTGTTTCAAATCAAATCATAACATTTGAGCATTCAATCACTTCTACTGGAATTTGAAATCAACTACATGCTCTATTTCCTGATCTGTGAAATTAATTAACTAAAACACAAAATGATTTTAGGTTGAAAAAAAAACAATAAATCAACATTCGATTTCAGACGGTTTAGATCCAAAACAAAACTTTAATCGGCAAATTTGGGTTTTTATAAACCGTTAAAATTGACCAACTCTTTAAAACTGCCATATAAATGAACCGACCGTTTAACCTTTACTAACTTTTTTTTTACCTTTCCTGTAAAAAAGTATTATTTATTTTTTAAATTTAAAAGATTTAAAATATAACAAAATGGTTGAAATTCAATGTTTATTAAATTCTCCTCAAATTAAAAAAAAAGTATATACAAACAAATTTCGTTTATGTATACAACCTGCCATATGTAGGTTATATTATTTACATATAATCTATACATCTGTCGGTAAATGGTTAAAAATTTAAAAAAAAACATACGAACATATTAGTTTAATGGTCTTTTATGTACATAACAATTAACATTCACATTCGTATGTAAGAAGTAAAAAAAAATATGAACAATTTAGGTTCTTTGTTTTTGTATTCGCAATAAATTAGTGTTTTGTTCGAAAACCAAACCGAATTTTTTTCGCAGGTTTGATCAATCTAGACAACGTTGGTTCTATTTTTCAAAACCGTAGTTAATAAAAGAGAAAACGATGCTCACCAAGCGCCTTCGAAATCGAAGGACGAAGGACGTCTGATGAGAACGAATCCGAGAACATCGTTGTAAAATTTGACGGATGCACGAACGGATCTGCAGATAAAGGAGACATGGTTGAGAGAGAGGAGAGGCAACTGCTGCGATGAAGATGATGAACCGAAGAATTCATCCTCTTTCCCCATGATCTGATCATTAACAACCTGTTTGGCCATTGATAAACGAATTAATAAGCTAAAATGGGTATTGATAATTGGAGAAGTAGGAGTGGTAAGTATATCTAAACTTGTTGAAAAGCTCACTTACTTATAGAAGAACATGTGAGGTCTAGATTCCGGATAGATATCTAATTGTACGGTCAGATCCTACGTGGCTACGCGTCATCCGACGTTTTACAATTTTACATGCTGTAATGACACTTTTTTTTAACGGCACATGCTGTAATGACTAATGGGGAGAAAAATAAATGATTCCTACTCACGTGTTTTTAATGTGTGATAGTTCATCCTGCAAACACGGTTTGTCGTCAGTGTTATTATGTCAAAAATGAAAGGTAAACTAATTTAAATATATAGATAGATAGATGTAGATTTAGACATATACATGTGAGTATTTATTGGTGTAATGGGGTACCTGAAAATATACGTTTTTACATCATATCAACTTAGGGTGGAAGGGGTGGGGGGTCGGGTTCGGCTTCGGGTTGTTTCGGCTACGCGGTAACACCGTCGCAAGCCACACTGGTTGTGGCACGGGTACAAATGACGGGTTCGTGAAGTCGTAGAGGGAAAAGGGTTGTGTTCGTTGAATAGAGCCGTTATTCCTCAAAAAATAGCCGTTGGGTAGTTATGTATTTTATTTTTATGTTTTTAAATATTATTTTTTAAAAGTTTATTTATTTTTAAATATTTTTTTTATGTATTCAAAAATAGTTGTTTTTTATTTTTTTAATTAATTTTAATTTTAACTTTAATGCATTTTTTTAATTATGTTTTTAAATTTTATTTAAAAAAAATTGCTAGGGTAGTTAGGGATTCCACCCCTTGTGTTTAGGGTAGTTTAGGATACAAATAACGTGGCATGACATGACGTGTTTACATTTGCTAATCCTTAGGATAGTTAAGTGTTCAAAGGGTTCCACCCCTCCACCCTTATTATTTCTCCATAATAAATAGATCTGCAAATGAACTGAACAAACACGAAACCCTGCTTGTTCGTGTTCTTTTGTGTAATTTTAAATGAATAAACGAATGAATACAAGCACCGCCGTCAATTCACCCACAAGAAGCCTATTTTTTTTAATGACGTACCAACATATTTCATGCTATTGCAACACGGGTTGTGGCACGGTTCCAAATGATGGATATTGGGCAATCGGTGACAGATGTTGGTGCTAAGGCAACGATGTCGGTGGCCAGAAGGGGGTTAGGGCGATCTAGGGTTGGAGGGGAGAAGATGAACAACTGAGACGGGGTTAGGGCGATCTGGAGGCGGTTAACATGGTGCTAGTGCTGAAGTGCGCCGGTGGCTAGAAGCGCAGAGGTTGTGTGAGTGACTTTGTGGTGACGGAGAAGACAACATGTGGGAGTGGTGGGATGAGGGTCGGGGCTAGATTCTTGAAAACAATCTTGAATTAATAATAGTAATGTGATTTTGTTTTTATTTTTATTACTTTTAGTAAATAAGGGTATTTAGGTTAATTCATAACAAATTATCACTACAACAGTATCACCCTATCCCGACGATTTTTTTTGACCCTATAGCGACGACTTGTCGTCGGTATAGGCTATACCGACGACATGTCGTCGGTATTGCCTCGTCCCAATAGGTCAAAGATGTCGTCGGTATAGGTGTCGTCGGCATAGTCGGCATAGTCGGCATAGGTCGACCTATGCCGACGACATGTCGTCGCTATAGGGTTTAATTAAATAATTCAAAAAGAAATTCTATACCGACGACATGTCGTCGGTATACCTTCTGGACTTATCCGGACGACAAGTCGTCGGGAAAGACCCAACCTATACCGACGACATGTCGTCGGTATATGCTATTTCCAATTTTTTTAATTAAATTTGAAAAAGACTTATGCCGACGACATGTCGTCGGTATAGGTTTTTCTGTATTTTTTTTTTTTTTCAAATATTTCTAGAAATATTTAATTTATAATTACCAAAACCTGCAAATCAGATAATTCAAATCATTCAAAAATTGAAATCCGAAACATATTGTTCGATACAAAAACTTGTTCGACACACAAATCAAATATTCAAACATAAAGTTGTCCGACACACAAACATAAAAATTGTTCAAATATTCAACAATAACACCGACAAGAAAGGCAAAGGCGCAGCAACTTCAAGCTATTTATCGTCGCTGCTAGTTCGGCGTTCCCACATTCGACGCATTTCATCCATTTGTCGTTGCATTTCATCCATAAACAATCACTTAACTATTTTACTAAAATTCGACAGCATAACTGCTGTAAAATGGATAACCAAACTGTTAAACTATAAGTTATAAACGACCCAAAGTCACAAATTCCAATCAACCAACACTAATAACAACAAATACTAATAATACTAGCAAAAATATTCAACAATTGGGCTCAAGTTGGATGTTCTAAGTCTATTAAAGTGTGTTTGAGTCATTTTAACCCATTTAAAGTTACAGTTGGATGTTCTAAGTTTATCAAAGTGTGTTTGGGTCATTTTGACAGGTTTTAATTTAACGCTAGATATTTTAAGTCTCTTAAAGTGTGTTTGGATCATTTTGACCCCTTTTTAAGTTACAGTTGGAAGTTCTAAGTCTAGTAAGTCTAACAACAAAATCATTTGACTTACATAATCTGATGATGCATTCGTGTTGGCCCAACCGGTCCCTTCTTAATAATGGGTCGATTTGAACACATCAAATGGGCCGGTACCCTGTGAAAAACAAAAATAATATCACTAAGAATTAATAAGCATGTTTATATAATACTAACAATTGTATTTTCATACATCCATGTGTCGGCGCTGGGCGTATGATTTGCTGCCATGGTAACTTGGGTAACGTTGTTGTGATCGGTTTTGTTTTTTCTTCTCCGAGCGGTTTTTATAGCTCGCATATAAAAACAGCTCATTAATCAAAGTCTCCCAAGTTTCTTGATCAAGATCTTCTGGTGGATTATTCATCGCCGCCTCCACATCATCGTATCCCCCATTCTCCTCGAAATGAACTTTCAACACTCTCTTGTGATCTTTATACGCCCTCTGACACTCGGCGGTGATTCCGAGTTCAACGCCTCGCCACTTATCAGTGTTTCTCCAGGAGTCCAGATCAAAATAATCCTACAAATGGAAAGTAATTATAAATGTAATAGTTATGAAATTGTAAGTAATTATAAAACATCTATACTTACTATAAGAGTGGGATATACGGCCCGTTTATTCTCATTTGGAACCTTAGCCCAATTTGGATAATATGGCGGAACAACCTTTTCAACCTCCAACGAGATAGCACGGATAAAATCCGAAGCATTGGGACCCACAAACTTGTACCCCCCGCCATGAAGTTCTACATCAATGGGAAGAGGCTTCCTCCCATTTTGCTCAAATTTCTTATACAATTTTAGGTTTTTGCCTTTAAATCGTCTTTTTTGGGAGGAACTACCTACATTGACACATGACATTCAAAAGTTAGGCAATTATAAAGACATCTATTAAACAATAACAAGTAACTTATCACCAGATCCAGTCGCACAACCCGAGTCGAAGTGATACGGACCCCCGTCTCCACCGTCTCCACCATCTCCACCGTGTGATTGCGCCATTGTTGCCATTTTTCCTACAACAAAATTTATTAGTAAGCACAAATAATTATTAATTAACAAAGAAAAATAGTACATTTTTAACATCTATTCAATCAGAATCATCACTAAAATAACGTGTGTCAACAACATCATCATCTTCTTCATCGTCATCATTTAGTTCGTCTTCATCATCTGAATCTTCTTCATCATCATTAATAAAACTTTCATCGAGATCAATCGAGGCAACATGACTTGGGTCACCACCCTCATTTAAAGTTGTACGCATAGGCAAGTAGCCTAAGTCGACAACCAAGTTACCAAAAAATGATTGAGTTTCCCGTGTAATAGATTGACTATCAACATGGGGAATTGGAGTTTGGTCACCACCTATGTGACTTGATTCACCACCTTCGCATCCGGTGTCGACAACCAAAGTATAATCATTTGATTAAGTGTCGTGCAATATATCTATCTCATTAACAACAGTAGGATGATCCCAAAGTTTCCGATGGTGAACGTCCTCAACAACCCTCCATTGGTCAGTGGTTCGAGAAGGATCTCGAAGATAGAACACTTGTTTAGCCTGTGTGGCTAATATATATTGGACATCATCATACCATTCTTTGCCAACATACCAGTCACGGCCATTGTCAATTATAGTAGTATTGTTTTGCTTAATTAATCTTTTACCTCTCGTGTCAAACCATTTACAATGGAATAGTACAACCGAGTAACCATCTATGTAGTTCAACTCTATGATCTCTTCTAGTTGACCATAAAATGGAGTATCGTCTTCTCATATTGTAACCACACCACTGTGAGTAGTGCGTCGGGAATCACGATTTTGTACCACAAATCTAACACCACTGACTATGCAAGCAGTGTAAGAAGATGCGTACAAGGGATCATGTGCCAATGCCCTTAATTCTTTGTTATCGGGTGTAGAAGATGAAGATGAAGATGAAAATACATTTGCTTCATATTTTAACCATGAAGAAAAATCGGTTTGCATATTGCGTTCGGGAAATTTAGATTCAAATTCACTGGTAGATGGACAAAACAAAACTTAAATTAGTAGAATTAAATAAAATTATAATAATATTTTATCACGGGTAGATGGACAAAAACACTTACGATTTTAGGCTTTGATTTCATCGCAGTTGTTCAACACAAACCATTGTAATGATTTGTTGGCATGTTCAGAGAGCGCCTTGATTTTCTTTTTCGATATTGGTCGACATTGTGAAGAAAACACTTGAAACTGCTTTTGGGAATGCCAACATCTGCATTTCTATCTGGTCGGTTAAATTTGGTCTGCATACCGTCCAGATACATAGAGCAGAATGTCAAGGCTTCATCTGCAACATAACCTTCCGCAATTGAGCCTTCAGGTTTGGCTTTGTTTCTAACATATGCTTTGAGCTTTTTCATGTATCTTTCAAAAGGATACATCCATCTCATATACACAGGGCCACCAAGAATAGCTTCTTCAGGTAAATGAAGAATGAGATGAACCATTATGTCAAAAAATGTTGGAGGATATATCATTTCCAAATTGCATAATATCTTAACCACTTCCTCATTTGCTTCATACATATCTTTCACATTTATTGATCGTGCACAAATTTTTTGAAAGAATGTGCAAACGTCATTGATTGTTGTTGAAACATTTTTATGCAAACCCGATCGTACCCCTATTGGCAGCAATCGTTGCATGAGGATGTGATAATCATGGGACTTTAATCCAATTATATTTGAATTATTGGGAAGTACCTTATTTTTGAAATTCGATCCAAATCCATCAGGCAGTCTCACTCCTCGAATAAACTGACAAAAGCGTTCTCGATCACTGGGTGTGAAAGAGTAAGGAGCTTGTGGTTGGTACAACTTGTTTTTTTTTTGTGTTAGCCATAGGTTATGTCGAATACCCATATTTTCCAAGTCTTTGCGGGCTTTGTGTGTCTTTTGATTTATCGTTCATCAACAAAGTACCCAATAAACTCTCACACACATTTTTCTCCACGTGCATAACATCAAGATTGTGTTTTAAAAGCAGAGAAGACCAATAATCCAGCTCAAAAAAGATACTTCGTTTAGCCCAATTTAACTATGATGTTAGACGCTTTCTTTTTACCCCTCCATACATTGGATGTTTCCCCGGAACACGATCTAGGAGATTTTTTAGTTGTTCTTATATTTGAGCATTAGTCAATCGTCGGGGAGGATGTTTTGTCTCTTTCTTGCCATCAAACGACAGATCGTTCCTCCATTTATGCTTTCTAGGCAAGAATCTTCTGTGTCCAATAAAAGCTATCTTATTCGTTATAGCGCACGAAGGTGTGTCAACGTTACACGTAGGGCATGCTTTATAACCTTGACCACTCCATCCAAACAAGATACTACGAGCAGAATAATCGTTGATAGTCCATAACAGTGCAGCATGCATCCTAAATACAGTTTTGGTTGATGCATCTCTCACCTGGACTCCTTCAGCCCACAACATTTTCAACTCATCAACCAAAGGCCTTAAGAATACATCAATGTCCTTACTAGGTGATTTAGGCCCGGGAATTAGCAAGGTTAACATGAAAGAAGACTATTTCATACATAACCACGGTGGTGTATTATATGTTGTTAACACTACCGGCCACATACTGTAAGTCTGACTCATGTTACCGAACGGATTAAAACCATCGGCAGCCAAACCTAAGCGGACATTCCTTGGTTCTTTAGCAAAATCCGGATATCTCTCATCAAAATCTTGCCATGCCTTCCTATCAACCGGATGTCGCATCATACCATCCGTTGAGCGTCCAGTATTATGCCAGATCATTTCTTTTGCCGTTAATCTTGAACTATACCTTCGTCGAAGCCGTGAAGTTAAAGGAAAGTAGCGCAACACTTTATGTGGTACTTTCTTCCCCTTTGTGTTTTTATCAACCCATCTACTCTCATTACAAACCGGACAGTTTTGTATTGATTCATTCTCCTTCCAAAACAGTGCACAATCATTAATGCAAGCATGGATAGACTGATATCCTAACCCAATCTTACTCAGTTTCTTCTTAGCTTCATAGTGTGACGCTAGAACGTGATTTTCCTTCGGCATTGCAATTTGTAGAAGCTCTAACAGTTGGTCAAACGAACTATTCGTCCATTTGTTGATAACTTTGATATGCATCAATTTGGCTATGAAGTTTAGGGAAGACATTTGACTACAACCGGGGTATAACTCCTTATTTAGCTCCTCAAACAACGCATCAAACTCTGGGTCTAAACCAGTTCCATCTTCATCTATATTATCCTCGTTTGTATTTTGCTCAGCCATCACATCATCAATGGCATCAAACATCTCATTATTTGTTGTTGTAGTTATCGGAGGAGTTGGTGTTGTTCTTGGGGCAAAAAGTCATGTTATCTCCGCCACACGAGGATGTTGTTCACCATGATAAATCCAATTCTGATATGATTGTAGAAACCCACGGTCATGTATGTGGCCATATATCGTGTTCAAATCCTGTCGACACGCATTACAACAACGTCTACACGGGTAAAACGCTCTATCTCGACCGTCGACATGGTTCTTGGCCGTCTCTATAAAGTTGCGAAGACCGCTTAAGAAAGCCAGAGAATTCCGATTTCCCAGTGTAACCCAGCTTTTATCAATTATCATATCTAGTGTCATATCTATTGTGTTATAAGCATACACATATACGTGCATGTAATAAATGATATAAATGAATGTATGTGATTTGATCGGTACTCTAAGGTGGTGGATCCTAACCCACTTTTTGAATATTTTATCTCATATGTATACATTTTAACGAGTTGACTATTTAAGAAAAAATCAGCAGCATTTCACCTTAACTCCCCAAGTATGCAGATAAACCGCAAACACGAAGGAGTATGGAGAAATATCTACCAATTTTTTCTTAAATGTCAACCCGTTAAAATATATACATATCCTAAATAAGATAGAATATTCAAAAAGCAGTCCCAAAGGGGACAATCCAAAATTTATCTCTATCAGATAAATTTCGGACGGGTATATTCTAAAGAGTTATCATAAATAAACATACTAGTGTACACAACATGAGACGTACATAAAGGTATAAAAGTCGGGATGCGTACCTTAAAAAAATTCAATGAAATACAAATAAGATGTTATTCACACCTCTCCAACCACAATGAGTTCCGAACTTGCAACAAAATTAAATAAAGTTACATATACATACAAAGATATATACATACATTCACAATTACATAAATACATACACAATTATATACATACAAATCATAAAATTACATAATCATACATACGAACATACATACAAATATACATACATATTATATACAAACACACATAAATAAATGCCCAAATTCTAAAATTACATACACAAACACAATTACATACATAAAAATACATACATACACGTATATACATACATAGCCTTTACAAACATACATAAACAAATACCCAAATTCCCAAATTACATACATAAACATAATTCCATACATAAACATAAACATAATACAAATACATACAAACACACATACATGTATATACATACATAGCCTTTACAAACATACATAAACAAATACCCAAATTCCCACCAAAATTTCATACATCTAAATGCCCAAATTCATACAAGCACAAATTCCAAACATACATAAACATAATACAAATACATACAAGCACACATACACATATATACATACATATTATATACAAACATACATATATAAATGCCCAAATTCCAAAATTTCATCTACACCTAATTTCATCATAAAATTTTAAAAATATTTATAAAATCATACATCTAAACCATATATACATACAAATAAACACAATACAAATAAACACAACAATGTCCAAATTCTAAAATTACATACACAAACACAATTACATACATAAAAATACATACACATATATACATACATATTATATACAAACATACATATATAAATGCCCAAATTTCCAAGTTTCTTCTAAACCTAATTTTATCATAAAATTTCAAAAAATATTTATAAAATCATACATCTAAACCATATATATACATACATACATACAAATAAACACAAACATATACATACAAACATATATCTAAACCTAATTTTTAGAAAAAATACTAACCAAGTTTGCAAATTAGCTTCCTCTCAGCTTGAAATCCTTTAAAAATTGTTAAAGCTTCAAACACCTAACAAAAATCAAAGAAATTAAGCAAAAAAACACCAAAATATTGATTTTCTTGTTAAGGTTCAACAATAGATGTTAACTCATCTCAAAACCGAAGAGATTGGTGAAGATTGCTCCACAAAATACCCAAAAATCATGAAATCGTCGGAGAGAGAGATGGAGTGATTTGAGATTTTTTGTTGGAAATGAGAAGCAAAAAGCTGTTTCCTGATTTAATTCGCGCTGAGACTGTAGGATCGTGAAATTACAAGATGGTTATATTCTTAGTTGAAATTGGCGGAAACAATAACAACTACACAAATATAATCGAAAAGACAGAAAGAATACTAGTAAGATCACTGTTGTATTAAGCTTAGTGAATAAACGATTACAAATGAAAACTCTACGAGAAAGCACGCTTACAGTGAAGTGTTTACACAGTATTTATACTAACTTAGAATCAAGACAGACCCTTGATTCTAAGGATCAGATCGAACACAGACCGTTGATCTTTTATACAAAACAACTAATTTTTATACGTTAAAGCTAAACTAGCTAACTTTATTGAAGCGTCTTCTTTATGCATCATTGCTTGCATGTCTAGAGAAGAGCATTGCTGGGTTTTATTGGTTGTGCCATTGAGGTTCCTTCTGCTTTGAGTGTGTCAGATGCTTTTGTAGAAAGTTGTCAGTGACGCTTGGTATGGATAGTCAGCTGCAACGGTTTGTCTTCAAGAACATAGCTATCAGCAGCAAGAATGAGAATAATGCTGTAGATAAGCCTATCAGCAGCAACTTGTGTTGAACGCTGCTGATAAGCCTATCAGCAGCAACAAGTGTTGAATGCTGCTGATAAGCCTATCAGCAGTAATATGTGTTGAATGCTGCTGATAAGCCTATCAGCAGCATTTGTACTTAGAATAATTTAGTAGCAATCAGTCTTTGGTTCTACAAACTCCCCCTAGACTGATGCAACCAAAATTATTCTAATCACTTTGCTGCTGAAGCTTTTGCATGTGGCTGACTATCCTCTCAACCTCATAGCCTCTTGGATCCTTGCTGGGATTGTTCAGTGGAATTGCAGACAGAGTCTTGATGTCTTTATGTGGCATTTTGTAGATTGTTTTCTTGAACATCTCATCTTCTGCTTCCTTACATCAGTTAAAGTGAACTCGTCCAAATCAGCATTATAGGACCAACTTACAAATGGAGAGTGGGACTTGAGTGGTTTGATGTCAATGATCACATCTTTGCTAGGGTTAAAGTAGTGTTTGATGGCTAGCACAAGAAGTTTCCCACCCTCATTTGCAGGCTCATGAGCTTCACCCAGCTCCAAAATTCTGCCAAGATCTGAATCTGGCAATTGCAGAACTTCATCAACAGATCTGTAGATAGATCTTCTTTTTTCAGTTCTCCCCCAGAAGATCTCAAACCTTTGATCCTGTGGATTATAGACCCAATCAACTATGTCTCTTGAGTCTTTTGGTTTAGGTGTGGGTTTGGATTTCTTCAAGGGAGGCTGTTGATGAGTGGGGGATGGGTGAGATGGTTTGGACTTTTTGGGTGGAGGAGTGGAAGGTTTGGGGAGGAGAGAGGAAGGTTGTTGGACTGAGGAAGAGGTAGGTGAGGGAGAAGGCTTGGGTTTCTTTGCTTTTGTTTCTTCTTCTTCCTGAATTGGTACCCTCTTCTTGGATCCCTTCTTCCCCAATCTTTCTTCCTCATTATTCTTGATTTTGAAGTAGAGGGCTTGCAGGTTCATGAAGTTCATGGGACCTAGCCTCTTTCCACTCTCTCCTCTAGCCTTGAGGAAGTCAGTCATTACCTTCCTTTCTTCATGGGTCCGTTTATTGAAGGCAATGGTCTTTTTGGACTTTTGTCGGGCTTTTTCTTCTTCTTCAGTCTGTTTCTTCTTTGCCAATTGACCTTGCTGACCCATGAAGTCTCTGTAGACTTCTTTAATTGATAGGTTCTCAAGGTAGTCTGCATCCTCACCTTGAGAAACTAGAGTCTTTATCCATTCCTCCCTCATTTCTTTGGCTAGTTCAGAATCGGTTATCCTGAACTTAGCTTCTTCTTTCTTCTTCTTCTTCTCCAGTTCTTCCTCTTCTCTGTAGAATTGTTCATGCATTTGAAGAGCAAGAGCTGCATCTTCTTCAGCGTGGTCAACTGCAGGAATTTTTCTTTTTAGTTCATCCAGCTGTCTAGCATACAGCTGGATAGTTTGTTCTCTTAGGAGAATGACTGTTTTTCTTTCTTGAGCCTTTTTAATGTCAGCCATATCCTTTTCTTCTCTTCTTCTTCTTTTCTCTTCCCTCTCTCTTTTCTCTTTTAGCAACCTCTCTTCATCTTCATCTGTCATGATTCCATTTCCTTTGTTTACATTGGATGCCTCTGCTTCGGCTTCACTGACCACAACAACAGATGATGGTGCTGCTATTGGGATCTCTGCCTCAGCTTCATTGGCAATTTGAGATGTAAATAAGGGAAGGTCATTGGTTTCATTCGATTTGCACTCAGGATTTGTGAGTTCTTTCAGCATTTCTTTGATAGTTGATCTTGACTCATATGTTGCAGTACAGATGTCTACTCGAGGGGAAGCTGAGTCAGTGTCAGTGTCAGAGTTTGACGCATATACTTCCTCAGTGATTCTAACTACTTGTTCAAGTTTGGCTCTGACAGTAGCTATCATTGCCCGGCTTTCACGTGAGTTGACATTGCAGATATTTGCCCTGAGTTGAAAGATTTTGTAGAGAAAGTCTGTAGGAAGTGACAAGATGTTCCTGGTGTTGATGGTGAGAGAGGTGCTGTTGCTTAGTAATAAGGTGTGGTCAAGAGACTTAGTGCTTGTCCATCCCAGCACATCTAAGTCTTTGACGATGAAGGAGTACAGAAATCTTCTTAGGCAGTAAATTTCTTCTTTAGTGAGAAGACTGCTCCTTATAATGTCAAGTCTTCTAGGAGTCAGTCTTCTTGCTGCTGCTGCCGAAGATTCAGGATAAGCTACCCGTTTTGCTGTTTGAATTTGTCTTTCGAAGTGGGGTAGATTATCCTCCATCAAGTCATGGAACCTGCCAATGGCAAGTTCTGCTGAGAGATCTGATGAAGTGTTGATGCAGTAAGTTAAATGCAGTTGTAGGACTTGGAGGGCATTGAGGGAGTTCCATTTTAGCTCTTTTACACCACTAAACTCCCATCCAATCCAAAATCTCTCAGCTGATCCATCATACCCCCAAGCTAGAATGGAGTCAAATTCTAGCTTTTGTGTAGTTTGAAAAAGTTGGAGGGTAATGGATTGACTTATGATGGCTGCTACTTCAGGAAGGATGCTGAATGGTGTATTTGTTTGTTCTGTGTCTTCAGCATCATTCAGCATTTCATTGACAGCCCTGACGACCAACTTTCAGTCTTCAGATGTCTCTTCTTCTTCGTTATCTGAGACTGGCAAGTCATGAACTTGTACAAAGGCCGGCTTGAATAGTGAGCTTTGAAGTACAACCTGCTCTTGAATCCAGTCGTCAAGACTGTCTGTGTCTTCCTCCATAGACACCATCTCCCCCTTTTTGGTTGCATCAGTAGACAGGTAAGCATCAGTTTGGGTGCCTACTGATACAAGAGAGGGAGTGGCTAAAGTTGGGCATTGATGGGCTTCATGCATAGAGACTTGGTGTCTTAGTTTGGACACTTCTGCCTCTAGCATAGCTACCCTGGCCGTCAATTCCAAGTTATGAAGTTTCAGTCTGTCCTCATCCACAGTTGTGGAATCCTTGGACCCAGATGGGGCCTTAGGCCTAGCCTCTTCATCCCCATCACCCATGGTTTCTTGGCACGTGGGATTCCTCTCAGTGAAGGGAGTTTCCAAGGAAACATCCACACCATGAGTTGCCGTGGTTGAAGTCTTAACAATGTTGTCACTGTCCTCCTGGTCATTTGATGGACCAGCAGTAGTGACAACCTCTTCCACATCCACTCTTTCATGGCTCCTAGAGTGGACCTTCAGGGTAGATGAACTTGGGTTGGGTGTGGAGGAAGCAAGATCAATCAGTACCTCCGAGATAGTGGTAGTTGGAGAAGGTACATCATCTTGATCAGGTTCCTGAACACTTAAGTTCAGAAGTGAAAGGAAGGGCTCAGGGGGCTGTTCTACGGATCCGGGAGGTGATCCTGATCCTAATAGAGAGGCATCCGAAGGATTCTCCCTAATAATGTGGCTCTCCCTTGTGATATTCTCACCAGAATGTTGTGATTCTGAGTGAGGGTTGTTAGGTTGGGTTTGGGCCTTGGAGGCAAGAGAAGAAGGAGTTCTCTTGCCCCTTTTTCTAGTATATGTCGTTGCAACCGGGGCCCTGTGTTCCGGTTGAACGATAACATCCAAAACAGGTGTAAGTAATGTTTGTGCCTGTGCATCCTCAGTAGTATGCACAGGGGTTCGAATGGTGGATGCAGACTGTTGTTCAGGATGTGAGGTGGAGGGTGTGGGATCAGTATCAGCTGGGATTGCTGAGCTGTCACCCTGGGTACTTTGTACGTTCAACATTGTAGATAACAATGGAACGTTGACCCCTGAGAACTTTTTGGAAACAGTTCTCATGCTTTGAAAAATGTTATTTTTATGACCCAACATGATGTAGACTCTTGCAGGTTTTGAAAGTTCTTTTAGTTCTTGATTGAAAACTTCCTGCAAGAACCTTGGGTACATAAAGAATTGCTGCTTTGCACCTTCTTGAAGGTTGTATCGCAAACCCTCAAAAATGAGATGTGCAAAGTTGAAGCCTTGGTTAGTGACCATACCATGGAAGGCGGAGGCCAGTGCAGAGCTCACCTGATGCCATCCACTCCTCTTCTGAGATATGCATTGGAGAAGAGTGTGGCAAAGATACTTCCATGGAGGGCCCATCAGTGCCTTCTCGATCGTATACTCGGTTTGATTTCCAGTGTATCCAATGGAGACAAAGGTCCTCATGTATTCGTCCTTCGAGTATGAGATGGCTGCTCCCTCATCTTGAAGCTTAAGATGTTTTCTGAGTGTAGCTTCCAAGATGGTGATATTCTTGCCGTCTACTTTGGCTTTGATTTGGGGAATCCCCTGTTCGGTTGAGTAGATGGCGGTTCTCCAGAAATCCTCCATATGGGGAATATATATAGTAGGGTTGGTGGTGAGGGCAAAGTAGATCTTTGATCGACATAAGAAATCGATCATATCGTCAAAACCATCGGATTTCTTTCCTTTGGTAAGATATGCTGTTAGGTTATGGTATGTGGAAAACTTGTCATCTGGGTTGTCGATATTTGCCATAGCCGTTTGATTTTGGAGGGATGATTTGAATATGGTGGAGACTTGAGAGTATGAAGAATATTGAGAGCTTTGAATGTGGTGGGGACTTTGGGTGAAAGTGATAGTTGGTTAGGGTTGAATTGAATGTGAAGAGGTGGTAAGGAAAATTTGATTTGTTCTTATAGCGGCAGATGAGAGAAAAAGCAGAATGACTTGTACAGTACAACCTTATTTACTTTTCATTGTTACAGCTGTAATACACCGAGGCAGTCATGGTAAAGACTGACGTTATTTTCTTTTACAGCGGGTAAACGTTAATTTTGGACTTAAGTTTACCCATCAGCAGCAAACTTGGTTGCTGTGGATGAGTAAGCCTGTCCGCAGCAACTTTGGTTGCTGCGGAAGGTTAAGTCTGTCAGCAGCACACTTAATTGCTACTGATAGATGCAATGATCTGCAGCAGGGATGTTACTGCTGATGGCCTTAAAGCTATCCGCAGGAAACTTGTTCCTGCTGATAACTTAAGGTAGTCAGTGGCAAATCCTTTGCTGCTGAATATTAAACCTGTCAGCAGCTGAGGGGCAAAAATGCTGCTGACTTATAACTTTTATTTACATCAAAAGACAGGCATATTTACAGTAAAGGATAGATGCACTCAACTGAACCGATGATGATGCTTGGTGGTTTCTTTGCCTTCCATTGTTGAGTTGGTGGTCTTCCGGCTCTCTTTGCCTTTTCAGCAGTAGACTTTGTATTCGGCTTATCAGCAGCAGATTTTGATGTTGCTGATTGTTTTATTCTAAGTACAAATGTTGCTGATTGTTTTACTTAAGCAGCTGCAGATTTTGTTGCTGCTGAAGGCTTTCCCTTTTGTTCCTTGGGCTTTACTCGATCAGCAGCAGTTATTTTGACTGCTGATGGCTTAGGAACCGACTTATGCCTATCCTTCTTCACCTCACTGATAGGCTTTTGTATAACTGGTGTTGAAAGAGGAATCTGATTGAAAGGATTAAACTTACATTTTGCAGCAAAGTGGTCTGATTCTCCACAGATGATGCAAGATTGTTTAGGTTTTGACAACTGCTCCCTTGATGGAGAAAGAGATTTTCTGAATTGAGTTGTCTTAGCTTCAAATCTTCTTACCTGTTTGTTCTTCTCTGTCTTCTCAAAAGCATGTTGCTTGAGGTTTCTTTGCTGCTGAAGGTAGTAGAAGCAGGTGCTGGCAGTGTAGTTATATTTTCCATAGACAAAACATGATTTTGCTAGTTTATCCCTTGAAAGATGCACATAATCCTTTCTTTTGAAAAGGTCTTTGAAATTCCAAGGGTGAGCTTTATTGTGCTCAAACGTAGCTTCTTCCAATGTTTTTTGAACATATGGAACCCTTTCTCCAGGCGCATGACATATGTCAAACACCTTCCTTTGCTGGACTGAAGATGAGGACTGGCCCTTTTCAGTATTTAGCTTCCTACCTTCTGGAGATAGCTAATTTTGATTTGTTTGAATGGTGTAGGAACTGGTACTGAAATGGCTGGTACTTGTGCTGAATGGACTTCATCTTTAGTCAGAGTGACTTGAGGGGCAGGAGGAGATGAAGCTTCACTTGTTTTATTGGAGTCTGAGTAAGTTGAATCAGACTCTGATGAGGTAGTGCATTCTTGTACCAATAGTTCTTCCTTAGAAGGATCAAGATTTCTGTTGGCCATATCAAGACTTGCCAGATTGAAGCTTGGTTCATGAATGGTCACGTAGTCAGCAGGTGGTGCAACGGCTTGATATTGTTCAGCATGATACCCCACACCAGTTTTTACCTTATCATGAATTTGAGCATCCAAAAGTCTTTGCAGCTTTTTGGATGCAAATTCATATTTGTCGACATGAACCTTTTGTTCTGCCAATTCTGCTCTGGTAGCTTTTAATCTGGCCAGTAGATCATCAATCTGAGTCTCAAGATTGGTTTATTCATGTTTTAATGATGAAATCTCTTTTATTAGGCAGTTAATTTTTTCTTTGTAACTGTCCTCGACCCTTTTGAATTCAGATTTCATTTGATGAAACTCTTCATTTTGATCTATTAGGTTTTGATTATGCTTTCTGTAGCCTAAAACCTTATCAATACAGGCTTGGGAACATAGATGTTCATATACCTGAGGCGGTATCTCAGTTGTGTCTGCCATAAGAGCTTGGTTGTTAGTAGGCAGATCTTCATACCGGAAGCTCCAGTCAAAGTCAGATGTTCCAACAGCTGCACAAGCTACAGTTTGAGCTGGAGGAGTAGCTTGTTGTTGTTGATGTCTTGGTTGGGCTTGGTGAGCTGCTGGGTTTGCCCTAGGTGCTTTGCATTCTCTAGCAAAATGACCCAGTTGGTTACAGTTGTAACATTTTAATTTGCTTCTATCCAAGCCAACTCTGGTGTTTGAGCTGTTGCTTGGAATGGGTCTTCCGGTTCTAGAGTATAACCTTTTTGCTCTTATGGAGAGCATGGCATACGAGTGCTGTATATCCATTTCTTCTAGATCATCTGGATGGAAGCATTCAAGATCCTCCTTGATAAAGTACATGTTGCTTGAGTTTTCAGAAACAAAAGCAGCAGTGGTTGAGGCTTGAGAAGGAGCTTCAAGGAGAAATGGTGATGTGTTTGTTTTAGAGGTGGGAGTTTGAGGATGTGTGACTATGGGAGGATAGTAATTGCTAGTACTGGGGCCTGAGTGCTTAGAGTGAAAAGCAGATGAGGTGGTGTTGGATGTGGAGGCTGTTTGGTAGGTTGAGCTCCTTTCCTTGGCCTGAACCATTTCTAATTCATAGGTTTTGAGCATACCAAATAGCTCAGTCATCTGAAGAGTCTTTAGATTCTCAGTTCTTCTGATGGACACTGTGTAGAGTGTCCAGCAACTAGGTAGAGATCTGATGAATTTTTTAAGAATGTCTTCATTCTCCAACTTCACTTTTGAGCACTGCAACTCACCTACAAGATAAGTATCTCTATTATATAAAACAGTTAGAAACTCACCTTCCTTCCAGATGAAGTTTTCGTATTGCTGCTTAAGGATGTCTCTTCTATTTTCCTTAATTTCCTCAGATCCAGCAAATATCTTCTCGAGGGCCTCCCACAGCTCCTTAGCAGTTTTGTAACTTCTGAAGTTATGAAAAACTTCGTTTGGAAGGCACATTTGGATGGCTCCTAGTGCCTTGAAGTCCACCTCCGTTTTCTTGATATCCTCTTCTGAGTACTTGGAGGGATCCTTTGGGACTGTTGGTCCTCCAGAGTCAGCAGATGCCACCATTGGAATGTAGGGTCCATCCCTGATGGATTTCCACATTCCGTACTCTTGATAGCAGAAAAAACTTTCCATGCGATTTTTCCACATGTCGTAGTCTTCTCCCGACACCAATCTTGGTGGTCGGTTGATGCTTCCGGTGTCTTCAAAACCATTGCTTTGTGCCATTTTTGTTTCGTGGTTTTGGGTGACTTGATAAAACAAAAGAGTTTAGAATAGAACCACAAGTGATTAAACAAGTGTTAGTTTGTTTAATCTGAGCCAAAGCTCTGATACCACTTGTAGGATCGTGAAATTACAAGATGGTTATATTCTTAGTTGAAATTGGCGGAAACAATAACAACTATACAAATATAATCGAAAAGACAGAAAGAATACTAGTAAGATCACTGTTGTATTAAGCTTAGTGAATAAACGATTACAAATGAAAACTCTACGAGAAAGCACGCTTACAGTGAAGTGTTTACACAGTATTTATACTAACTTAGAATCAAGACAGACCTTTGATTCTAAGGATCAGATCGAACACAGACCGTTGATCTTTTATACAAAACAACTAATTTTTATACGTTAAAGCTAAACTAGCTAACTTTATTGAAGCGTCTTCTTTATGCATCATTGCTTGCATGTCTAGAGAAGAGCATTGCTGGGTTTTATTGGTTGTGCCATTGAGGTTCCTTCTGCTTTGAGTGTGTCAGTTGCTTTTGTAGAAAGTTTTCAGTGACGCTTGGCATGGATAGTCAGCTGCAACGGTTTGTCTTCAAGGAACATAGCTATCAGCAGCAAGAATGAGAATAATGCTACAGATAAGCCTATCAGCAGCAACTTGTGTTGAACGCTGCTGATAAGCCTATCAGCAGCAACAAGTGTTGAATGCTGCTGATAAGCCTATCAGCAGCAATATGTGTTGAATGCTGCTGATAAGCCTATCAGCAGCATTTGTACTTAGAATAATTTAGTAGCAATCAGTCTTTGGTTCTATAGAGACCTATAGCGACGACATGTCATCGGTATAGGCTAGAAAGTCGGCGCAATAGGTCCCCTGTACCGACGATATGTCGTCGGTATAGGCTTTGTAGGGTTTTGACCAGTCAATAAAGTAAAAAACCCTATGCCGACGACATGTCGTCGGTATAGGGTATTCAAGAATTTTTTAATTTAAAAAAAAAATTGACCGTATAAAAATTATTATATTAAAAAAACAAAAAGAAAATCAAAATTACCCTATACCGACGACATGTCGTCGGTTTAGGCTAGAAAGTCGGCGCAATAGGTCCCCTATGCTTTGTAGGGTTTTGACCAGTCAATAAAGTAAAAAACGCTATGCCGACGACATGTCGTCGGTATAGGGCATTCAAGAATTTTTTTTAATTTAAAAAAAATTTTTGACCGTACAAAAATTATTATATTAAAAAAAAACAAAAAGAAAATCAAAATTACCCTATACCGACGACATGTCGTCGGGATAGGGTTGAGGAAAAAAATCTTTGGGCGCCAACTTTCCCTCCAATCTGCCTCAACCCTATAGCGACGACATGTTATCGGTATAGGCTCGAAAGTCGGCGCAATAGGCTCCTGTACCGACGACATGTCGTCGGTATAGGCTTCTTTGGGGTTTGACTAGTCAATAAAGTAAAAACCCTATGCCGACGACATGTCATCGGTATAGGGCATTTAAGAATTTTTTTAATTTTAAAAAAATAAGTTTTTGACCGTATAAAAATATTATATTAAAAAAAACAAAAAGAAAATCAAAATTACCCTATACCGACGACATGTTGTCACTATAGGGTTGAGGAAAAAATTCATTGGGCGCCAACTTTCCCTCCAATCTGCCTCAACCCTATAACGACGACATGTCATCGGTATAGGGTATCCCATTCAAAATTTTGGTTCTCACCTATAGCAACGACATGTCGTCGGTATAGGCGACGTCGACACAAGGTCATTTCCTTGTAGTGTATCTTTATTTTCCTAAGTGTTAAGGCATTGGAGTAAAATGGCAACAATTTTGAAAGTAGAATGTGCATATAACAGAAAAATAAAAAATAAAAACTATAGAAAATTGCAATTCTGTCCAAACCCAAGGGCGAAACAGTGATTTACTCGGCCAATTAGTATTACTAGTAAATATGTAAATGAACTTAAACTAACGAGCCAGTAACGAACCAACTTCCGGGTTTATTATATAATATGTTATTTATATTATAATGGTGTAAATAAATATTAATGAAAGTTGGAGATTTGTTGCAGATATGGAGTTTTTACAAGTTTGGGTGAAAGGGTGTAGTTTTGAAAGTGCAGGGGGTTTTGTAACTTTCTAAAAATATGGATTTTCGAGGGGGGGGTGTGCAAACCACACTTCATTTGTGTGTGTTTGAGTCTTGCAAGAGAAGAGAGAAAAAGATAGGGCTAGAGATCAAGAATAAGTGTTTGCATGTGAAATTAGAAGATTTTGGTGTGCACGTCTTCTACTAATCGTCAAGTAAGCATCTCTTTCATCTCTTGATTCACCATTGTTGGTGTTCTTAGGGGATATTCAAGCTAGGAGCTGAATTGGGTGAATTAAATGGTTAATAACTTGTTAAAAGTGACAACCTAACTAATTAAAGGTAATGGTAATGGTAGGTAGTTAACATCATCTAAACATCCAATTTAATGATTCAAGAATTAGGGTTCTTGAGGGTGATTTTGGGGTTTTCGATCTAGTGATGTTTAAATGATGATTTGAGGGTGGGTAAGTGTCTATGGTGTTAATAGACACAAATTAACAAGAAACCTCAATGAAATTGGTGATTTGTGAAATTGGAGTTTTTTTGTTGAAAACTTGGGTGAGTCCTTAATGAGTCATTTAGGTTAAGGGATTGTTGGTTAGGTGTTGGAGGTGTGATTGTGTTAGTTAAACCTAGATAAATGAAGATGTTGATCATTTAGTGATAGTTGTGTGTTATAATCTCAATTGGTGCAAATGTTGAGATAACTTAGTAGTGATAGGTGTTGGTCATTACAATTGTTTGATTGCTTATGTGTTTAAGTTGTGTTAATTGTATGACCATGTTGTATGCAAAGGTGGGGGTGAATAAGGTGTTATTGAAGTCAATGAACTTCATAAGAATAAATGGTGAAACTGGGATCTTTGTATCCCACAAGTTTGATAAATAACTTAAGGGTTATCTAAAGTGATTAGTGTCGTGTGTGTACACTCGTATGTATGTTAAATTGGTGTTTATGTTATTGGTGAACATTTGCAATGGGTTAGTTAAAATTGGTGGTTGAAGTCATTGAACTTAACATTTGTCAAATTGGTGTTTGAAGTCATGAACTTCACATATAGGTGTATGGTAGATGATTGAAGTCACTGAACTTCACTTTTGTGTAAATATGATCATATAAAGTTGCTTGGAGTCTAAGAACCTCATTCGGGAGTTAATTGAGGTCATGAACTTTACAATGGCGAATGGATGAAATTGGGGTCTTGAGAACCTCACAAAAATGGTGTGGTTTGGTTAATAGGAGGTAAACTAAACCAAAGAATATATACATAGGTGTTATTGTATGTAATAGGAGGTGTTCGGGGGGTTAAAACAAATCGGGACTGCAAGCTAACGGGCTGGTATGATCAAAAGACAGAAAATTGGGTTGCCGATGCTCTGCGTATGGAACGCCCAAAACCTAACTGTCAACGCTGCTCCATATGCCCAAAATTGTCGGTTTATCGTTTGGGTTTGCCTAGTGTTGTATGGGCTTGGGGCTTCACTTGGGGGTTGATTATCATTAATAATGGTGTATTTTATAGTCTTTTTGTTGTATGTAAAGCTCTGATCTAGTCTCAGGTCGTGATTCATGTGAAGTTGGATTCTCAAGTGTGTATGTTCGGGTGGTCATTTTTTGGGAACTAACCTAGGTGTTTAGGTTATTAAACATGAAGTTTGAAATGTTTATTGATGTTTAAAGTTATGGGTCATTTTAATTGGGTTTTATATACCTTTCTTTTTGAAATGTTAAGTCCTAGTTATGAGATGTTTTGTAAACATTATGGTGTTCTTTTCTAATGGGCGTTAATGAGACATTTTCAGCAAGATTTTGAAAGTTAAAATCGGGTGTAATTTTTAGGGTGTTACAACTTGGTATCAAAGCGATAGTTTGAGGGATTTGGGTGTGCGAGACACCAAACTTAAACCTATGTGCTCTTGATATGGGTGGGTGTAAGGAGAATCCAACGAAGACATGACCGAGACATAGAGCTTAAGGATGGAGGTTAGTAATGATTATTATTGTTGGTAGTTTTTTTTTTGGGGTTACTAGATTTTATTAATCCCATATTTTACCAATTGGCCAATAATAACCTCAATTGAGAATATTATTACCACCGGTCCCTACTTTCAAACTATTTTCTTACAATGTACCGCCGTTAAAAAAAACTTAACCCGTTAACGTACATGACGTGGACGGCTGACTGGTCGATTACGTGGCATATCTTTTAACATTTTAACCCTTTTAATCATTTTAAAGGGTAAAGAGTAAAAGGGTTAAAAGGTTAAAAGATATGCCACGTAATCCCCCAGTCAGTCGTCCACGGCATGTAAATTAATGGGGTTAAGATTTTTTTAACGGCAGTCCATTGTAAGAAAATAGTTTGAAAGTAGGGACTAGTGGTAAGAATATTCTCAGTTGAGATTATTGGCTAATTGGTAAAAGGTGGGATTAATAAAATCCATTTTCGCTTTTTTTGGTGTCCAAGGTGAACTATGTGTGCCAAAACTTCTCTTGAGAATTATCATATGAGAACGATGAATATACTTAGGCATATTATGTTACTAATCATGTCCGGCCAAGATGATTAGCAATGTAACATGTGTAAGTGTCTTCATGGTGACCATAATATAATGATCATCGACAAGGAGTAAGTGAAGGTGATTATATACGTATATATATGTACTTATATACATATAGGAGTATAACTTAATATAGATTTCTATAGTTATGCTTATACACGTATGACAAGTCGTTTGTTTTAAAATCTCAGTCGAGGAATGACTGAAGAAGGGGACTCGAATATAAATAGGAATGTTGGTGATGAGCATAGCGGTGTGTCGGGATCAAACCGATCCGTATATTCTCTTAAGGGTGATGGAGATAATGAGGTGAATGAGGCAATCGGGAAGCGAATTTACAAATATGTGGCTAAGGTATTTGAGCATACTATGCCTCTCTTCTTAGCTGAAATTCAGAATGCAGTTAAGACGGCTTTTGCCGAGAAGGAAAGTAAGACGAAGAATGTAGAGAATGTGAATATGAATAAAGGTGAGAATGAGAAATGTAAAGGGAAGGAGAGGAAGCCTTGTACCTACAAGGAGTATATGGTGTGTAAGCCGCAAGACTTTTATGGAGAGGTTAACCCATTGACTAGTCAACGTTGGATCACGGAGATTCAATCAACATTCGTGACTTACAAGGGATGATACCATATGTTGAAGCAAATCATTTCACTGAACCAGATGATACGAGATGTCAAGATCGGCGATGGAAGTAAGCAAGGGACAATTCAGATGTCGGAGAAGCAGGTGCTGGAGCTGAGGAAGGAGATCAACTCCTCGTCGGCTGTGGAACTAGACAGAACAAAAGTTACAGGGCCTGTGAGTGGAACTAGTGCATGCCGCTCTTGGAGTTGCCGGAATCAGGTGGCGTCATTAAAGGGGTGACATTGGCGGTGATTAGGCCCACGTTGGTGGAGAAGGATGATGACGTGGCTTTTGTAGTCGGTGCTTTTGGAGAGAATTTCACTATGGTGGGCGGATTTCCATCGTCGGAGAAGACAAACGGGGGAGGGGGCGGCTGGAAGAACATAGGGTTAGGGTTTAAAGAGGTGAAATTTTTTGTGGGTTCACTCTTTTAATATTTAACTATTTTTATTTTATTTATTTATTATATTTTAATGTGGAATGATATTTTAGTATTTTCACACTCACTTAACAGAAAAACTTAACATCCATTCACTACAGGGACCACTGGTGTTACATTTAGTCAAACTTGTGAACCATCGGTGTAGTTTTTCAAATTTAGAGACCATACTTGCAATTTGTGCAAACCACATGCACCATCCGTGTAATTAACTCTAACTATATATGTAAATTTATTTAAACAAATTATATATTTAAAAAAAAACCTACTATTTTCAGTGTCTTAATGTTTTATTTTTATTTTTTATTATGGTTTCTTACTAGAAACTAACGCTAACTGCTGTTCAAAAAAAAAATTAACGCTAAGCTTTTATAAAACGTGATTTTTAAAGTTTATAAATATATTACACAGACATTGAACTTCTGAGATTTAATCATTCATCTACTCAACCACTCAACTTTGCTAGGATGTGGGACCTTAACCTTTTTTTTTTCCTTTTGTCAGTATATTAACGTCAGATATTTATAATAATAAATATCTAAAAATTGAAAAATACTAAAATCAATGTTAAATACATCATTGGAAATATATTTTTTTTATTCAAGTTAAAATAAAGAGAAGTAAACTAATTTTTAGTTTTTAAATTTAATAAAATGATTGACACGTAAAATAATAAAAAATAAGAAGATAAAAAAAGTATGTGAAATAATGTTAAAAATTTAATCACCGTCGGTTATTTAAGGAATAAATTACATAAATAAAATAAAATGATATAATATTACTATATTTTTTTTGAACGGCTAACCTTGAATGTTGTGACGACGCAGCCTCCCGTCACATGGGAGAGTCCAACTCCGGCCAATATGTTGTCTTAACCGGGCCCACTTGGCGTCAGAGTTGAAGAGCATCGAAGGAAAATCTCACCCAATACGGCCCCTTCCGGGCTTGAGGGAGAGCCGAGGCTCGAACCCTGGATCGGCGTGGGTAAAACCCTGGTGCATCAGCCTAGGAGCTACGCCTCATTTGCATGCCGCAGAAACTAATCTGAGGGGCAGGGATTGAACCTGGGTCACTAGGAACACCATGTCTCTCCCTTACCACTCTACCACCAGCTCATTGGCATATAATATTACTATATAATAAGTAGTTTTTAATGTGTTAGTTTGGATGAGTTTCACATAGTTTTTTATATATATTTTTAATTAAACTTTTATATTAGGTGAAATGTCCATACGTCTGTTCATCAAATTATTTCAAGCTTTCTTTGTGGTTCTGCTTGTAAGGGGTCCCATGTGTTATGTATGTTACTTTATAGTGATTATCATGTGCTAACTAGAAAAATCTCTTTAGAAAAATCTTGTAACTTAACATTTTTGTGGGTTTAAAGAATCATTAGATTTCTAGGTTTTAAGCCTACTTTATAAGCTCATTCACATTATTTAATCATCTTACTTATTGATCAAACTAATATCCTCATTTTCATACCCATTAAATATCCAATGTCCTTTCACGGTTGTGGAAGTGGTAAAGCTGTTAATGTACTAATAAACAACCACTAACTTAGTCTAGCGAAAAAAATGTATACCCAAGACGTCACTAAAATCGAGAGGTTTTTGGTTCAAGTCTCACTTGTGATAAAAAAGGGGGTCCAGGTTGGGTCAGTGAGTTTTCTCACCTATGGTGGGTTTCCTCCTGATGGAGGTGGAGATAATCGGGTAGGTCAGTGGCCCGCCAGTGATCCAAATTGCCATTCAAACAAAATGTACTAATAATACCTATAATTTTGATTTTAGTTTCTGAAAAACAATGTTTATAGAAAACCGTTTATAGTGACATGTAAATACGTACAACTAGAATAGATAAGAAAAATCAAACCTTATTATGCAAAGAGGGAATCAGATAAAAAGGAAGAATCAAATTTTGTGAATACAGTTTCTTTAAAACAAATTTAATATTTAATTGTTTGATAGTGATAATAGTGTTATTGCTCTAGATCACCAACATATTGGATTCTAATCTTGCTTAATTCAAGTTTAGATAATGGGTTAAAGTGTCGAACAATTGTTTATGTTGGGTTGGTCGGTACATTTGATATTTAACTCTGTGTGTGCATTTACCTATGGGTTGTTTCGTTAACCAGGGCACAAGCCGTTCATGGGTCAAACTACAAGGCCAAGGTTCATTTGTGTCTATTAGATGGGAAGAAACGGCGTAGCACCGGCCGTTTCTTTGTGAAGCAGCACTACCACTTCTCACGTGCTTTCAAATCCTATTTAACCCTATTTCGTTTGTGTAAAAGAATTAGAAAATATGGTCATTGGGACAGATGGGGGAAGTTGGATCGAAATTTGGAAAGTTAGTACGTCTTGCAAACACCAAAATACTGGGAATAAAAAAAAATTGTTTGTTAAGTTCAAACGTGACTTTGGTATCGACACATATGAGAAAGAAAAACAATTTACTTTCATACATGGACTTGGAGAAATTCAAGTCCCACTAGATGAAAAATTAAAAACTATTCAATGTGGTAGTTACATCCCTAGGGTTGAGAAAAATACCCGGAGTCTTGAACAACTATACAAACAAGGGATTGAGGTTATAATAAGGGGACAAGTGAAGGCTAAAAAGAATGTTTTTCAAGAAAAGAAAGGTGAATGATTTAATCGAAAATAAATCATAAAGTGATCTATAGAAGGAATACCTAGAAGATTACTATGACTGTCTTCATAAAACATGCCAAAAGGATTCGGGAAGTAAAGGGAAGGAATTGGAGACAATACCAACATGGTATAAGAATGGGTTAAGATGGGTCATGATGATGCCTATTTTAAAAAGGAGAAGTGGGCAATGGGTACGTATCTAGAAAATCATAAGGAAAGTCAAGACCAAATAAATGAAGAATTTAGGCCACAAATTTGGGACTTTGTGATTCAAAAGTTGGGTAACCCATAGGATGAACTCAACCTTGAAAGTTGTATTGGATTCCTAGACATGGAAAAGATTCATGATTTTCTAATGAAACATAAAGTGGCTTTCAAAATTGAATTTGAGAGAATCATAAAATGGTTTATAGAAAACTACTTGAAAATCATGAAGAAAGAAAACTTTCCTCCTATGTTGAGAAATGGAACAAAGATCGACTTCTTTGATATGTACTTGAATGTACAAGCGGAAGGCGGGTACATCAAGTCATGAACAAGGAAAAAAATGGGAATTAATTTGTCACACCCCCAAATTTCAACTAACGGAGTTTTACCGTTTTGGGAAGTGACTAACCAGGATCTCAGACATTAGTTACTTTGAACGACTCTACATGGGACTCAAATGAAAATACCATTAAAATCAAAGTTCAATGCGGAAGCGTAACGAAAAGTAAATGCGCAAAATACACGCGCCCAAAACCAAAGTCCAAAAAGTCCAAAATGTCCAACCAACCAAAATACAATACAAGGAAGTCATAAAATATATCATAAGTAAAATAGTTGAATCCTATGCATGTCCTAACGTGCACCTTGTGTCTTAGCTTAGCGACCTGAGAAAACATGTAAGAAAAAGTGTCAACACAAGGTTGGTGAGTTCACAGGTTTCAAATAAATACGTAAGCGTTTACCAAATTTATGATCATTCAATATGTATCTATAGGTAGCTAACCTATGTTCATGTTTAGCTCAAGTGCTCGCAACCGAAACTGACTGTTTGTTTATTGCCTCCTGCCAGGTCTATCAATACTGGCCATGTGAGTAGGCTAACATTTCACCCGTTCGATATCCAATCGAGTTAGCGCGACTAATATCACACCCCAATCGACGACGGATTATACGTCGGGGCGGACGCGGTTGTTCAATAGCACAAGGTTGACTATTAAAGTTTTAATATTTCATTAATGAATAATTTAAAATTCAATACAAGGAAGAATAATACGAATACAACATTTAATTTAAGTAGTCTAGGTCCAAAGCATCCTATGTGATCACGAATAAGTCTCATGATGTAAACCTGAAACATGTGAAAGAATCTGTCAACTACAAAATAGTTGGTGAGATACAAAGGTTTTGACACAGTTTAACAAGTATTTGAAAAGTATTACAATTCACTATGATTTGTGCATTCTATAATGTAAGTATAAGAAAACAAGCATGTTAGACATTGTGCACATCAACCCTCCAACCAAGTTTAGGCATAACCCGCAGGTTACCCTTATAAGTCTCAAGTTTAAAGTTTAATGTAGTAACAAACACCAAGGGCTCCCCCCCGAAGGGGTCAATCAATCAAGGTGGATTGGTCAAATACAATAGATCTATCATTGTTACTATCGGCTTGATCAAAGCTAATGAATGTGCTAGTTTTAAGTTTAATCTAAGCATACAAGTCTCAAGTTTAACATAAGAATAAACACGTAGTCATAGTTGTACAAGAATTGTATAAGTTTAAGAATTGTGAACATGTTTCACCCCAAAAGCATAAAAGGAAAAAGGGGCTAAGTATACTCACTTGGATGATGAATAGTATCCTACACGGATAAGTATTTGCAAGACTTGGAGGGAGAATATCCTCACGATAAGCCTAAGTATGCAAGTTTAAAGATTTAAGTATGATCCTATAAGTCTGTGGTATGGATCTAGGATTTCAAGATCGACTAGGGTTCCAAGTAGGAGATGGGAATGATTGTGTTTATAAAGTTTAGGTCAAGTTTTAATAAGGTTTTGAATGAGTCATATTAGACTTGGATTTCAAAGTTTAAATAAGTTAATAGTTTAAAATAATTATTGTTTAAAATAATTATTTAAGATAAGGATTAAAGATAAATAATAATTATTTCAAAAGTAAAATAATTATTAAATACAAAGTATTTAAAGACTAAATAGTGATTTAGGATAAATAATAATTATTTAAAAATAAGTAATTATTAAGGATGAATAATTATCAAAAGGTTATTTACTTGATTTGAATTTACTAATATAGATAGTTTTAAGATTAAAGCATTAAGCATACAAAACATTATTTGAAAATGGTTATAAGTCTAAATATCTAAAGTGAAATTTGTAAGTTTAAACAAATATGTTAAATAACATTTTTCATAAAGTTTATATTTTAATTTAAAGTTTCAAAGTTTATAAGTCTATACTTTCAACGTTAAAGTATTCGAGTAAGGTTTATAAGTTTATAAATATTTAAAGTTATCTATTTATAATGTTTATAAATTTCTAACTTTATGATTTATAAATTACGCATGTTTATTTTATTTGAATAAATAAATAAATCTTGAATTTTAAATGTTAAACTAAAGTTTATAAATCGATTTAATGTTTAAACTAAATAATATGTTTATTTCAGAAAGTATAAAATAATTTTATAGTTTCTGATTATTAACATAATTCCTGTTTAAAATATAAGTTTTATAAAGTTTTAAAAGTATTTTTATTGTTTTAAGTGTTTAAAACTATTTTTAAAGAATTATTTATTACAAGTTTTATTTAATTAAAATAGTTCCAGAATGTAAAAGTATAAACAAAATCATTTTTGAGTTTATAAAAGTTTAGCAGAATTTATAAAAATTATTAAAAGTATTAAAAATCGTTTTAAAAGGCTGCAAAATTAAAAAGGAAGCAAAACCGGTTTACCTGGCTCGAACTCGGGTCTGGGACCGGGTCGCAAACCATACACACAACACTAACCAATCCGGCTACGGCTCGTTAGTGTATAAACTGAAAAGGAATTGTTTTTAAACAGAAGCTCGAAGCATTTCCCCCTTTTTCTTATGAACCCTAGAACGAAATCCTCTAAATTCGACCTGTTAATCCCTCTATCTTGGATAATTGACAGAGGGCAAACAATGCTATAATGGAAACAAGATGATTGGACTTAAGAATTACCTTAATCGGTTTCGAATCGGAGGAGAACGGGCTGACTTCTGGAGTCGGCTGTCGCGGCTTCTAATCGGCCAATGTAGGTGTTAATCGGAGAAATTTAGAGTGAAGGAAGTTGTGTTGTGATTTTACTGAAGGTTCTAATCGATATTTATAGCCAATTTGCGACGTTTAATGCTTGAGTAGTTGGGAAGGTGACGGTTGAACGACCGAGTTCAAATTCGACGAATGCGCGGGTCTCGGGTCGTGTCCGAGCATTGATGGCATTGGGGTTGGGTCGCACGGGGGAGGCGAGTCTCGAGGTTCCATGAATTTGGACGGAAAACGCGATTTCGATGGAAAGGGCTCAAAACCAGGGTTGGCGAGACTTGAACTCACGACGGGTTCTGGGTTTCGGGTGTTTGGAAACATGGCAAAACAGGTCCCTGCTGTTTCAGGGGTTTAAAACAGGTTTCAGGGTTTGACAGTTTCAGTCCCTGGGCTTTTAAAAGTTATAAGTTTAATAAGTTTTCCTCAAATGATTTTATAAAATGCTTTATAAAATTTATTATAAGTTTCATTAATAAGTCTAAATGATTACAAACTTGTAAGTTTTTGAGAATTTTATATACATACATATACTTGTATATATATATATGTATATATATATTTTTTTTTAAATAATCCTCGCATATATATACATGCGTATATGCTTTAAGTATCCATTATTTTTCCTAAGAATGTATATACATATTTTTGAACATATATATATATATATATATATATATATGTGTGTGTGTGTGTGTCTCGGGTATAAACGTTCTCTAATGAATATCTTAAGAAAACGGGTCGGGAAAATCCGGGATATCACAGTCTCCCCTACTTTAGGAAATTTCGTCCCGAAATTAAAGTAGGAAGTTTCTGTCTTCGAGATTTAAGTTTATGATACGTGCAAGGATAAGGAGAAAGTATTTCACGTTCCGAAGTAAACCTTGGGTTATGTTTAGATTTCTAAAAGAAATGGAAAGGCCAGAATAAGGCCATACTCATATTTCTAAGTTTTTAAAGTCTAGGGTTACCAAGAGTTTCCCTATGAAGCATATAGTTCTAAAGATATGTTTTCAGAAGTGCATTTGAGAGAATATTCAAGATTTAAAGTGAGACGCATCACTCAGGATGGATATGATGATTGTTTTAATGATTTGAGTTTGTGGACTAATACGTCTAAGGATTGCTACAGTACCTAAGTTCCGTGGCTACCTTTTATGATAAGTCTTGGATCATAGCACACGACAGAGTTTACTATATCTTCCCATACGTTGATTTTCATACTTACGTGTGCACCCGCAAGCATTCAAATCGTCGCATAGTCCGCATAGGTCCTTCCGTTTATGTGTGGATCAAGAAGAAGTACAAGAATTTGTTTAACTCATGACTAGTGTCTCCACGTAAAAGTGATCATTGATTAACGAGTCTCTTAGAGAGAAACGTCATTCAATGTGACAAGACTTTGAGTTTCAAAGTTTCCTCGTGATTGATTAAGAATACTTCAATCATTGAGTAGTTTAAAGTCTTTACACTTTCCTCGGGTTTGATCAAGAATACATCAAACCTTGAGTAGTTTAAAAGTCTTATACGTTCATCATGTTTGAACAAGCATACGTCAAACATGGGGTAGTTTAAAGTCTCATACGTTCATCATGTTTGAACAAGAACACGTCAAACATGGGGTAGTTTAAAGTCTCATACGTTCATCATGTTTGAACAAGAATACGTCAAACATGGAGTAGCTTAAAGTCTCATACGTTCATCATGTTTGAACAAGCATACGTCAAGCATGGGGTAGTTTAAAGTCTCATACGTTCATCATGTTTGAACAAGAATACGTCAAACATGGGGTAGTTTAAAGTCTCATACGTTCATCATGTTTGAACAAGAATACGTCAAACATGGAGTAGTTTAAAGTCTCATACGTTCATCATGTTTGAACAAGAATACGTCAAACATGGAGTAGCTTAAAGTCTCATACGTTCATCATGTTTGAACAAGCATACGTCAAACATGGAGTAGTTTAAAGTCTCATACGTTCATCATGTTTGAACAAGAATACGTCAAACATGGAGTAGTTTAAATTCTCATACGTTCATCATGTTTGAACAAGAATACGTCAAACATGGAGTAGCTTAAAGTCTCATACGTTCATCATGTTTGAACAAGAATACGTCAAACATGGAGTAGCTTAAAGTCTCATACGTTCATCATGTTTTAACAAGCATACGTCAAACATGGAGTAGTTTAAATTGTGTTTGAACAAGAATACGTCCATCATAGAATAGTTTAAATTGTGTTTGAACAAGAATACGTCAAACATAGAATAGTTTAAATTGTGTTTGATCAAGATTACGTCAAACATAGAATAGTTTAAATTGTGTTTGAACAAGAATACGTCAAACATAGAATAGCCTTAAAGTCTCTTAGTTTAGCTTCAGTGTATAGAAGTATACGATTACGTTTTGAGTATAAAGTGGTTATCTAAATACTCTAGTGTTTAAGAGAGGTGAGGGACAACGTTTGGAACAGGATTAACCGTTATACGCTTTCTCACAAAAGATTCGAGTTGTCCAGAAGATTAGTGGATCCCGATGTTTGGTTTAGATAGGAGTCAGGGGATGTACTCTGCTAAAGAGAGTAATGTCCTCCTTCCTGTTAGTGTCTAGTATCAAGAGTGAAGTTTTCTCGTATATATGGAATGTACGTTTATCAAGTCTTATAGGGTTTGGTTAAGATGGACACACAAAGTTTTCAAGACTAAGAATCCAAGTATAAGTTTGAAAATAGGATAAGTCAGTTGAGTTTCAAGTTTCAGTATTAGGCTTTACATGATCCTTTATTGATCATGTTTAGTTTTAAGAACACGGGATTGAGTATTTGTACAAGTTTTACATGACTCAAAAGTCTCTGACCTCATAGTTGTGTATACGAAGTTTAATGTTTTAGCAACGTGTATTTAAGCTTTTAGTCCCCGTTGTGATTTTTAGTAAGTCTTTTACGTGACAAGAGTTGAATGAGGAAAGTCTCCAAGCATAGGGTGACGGGAAAAGTTTCGATAAGGTTTATGATAGTGTGTTTACAAATTATTTATCTTGATTCATAACAGAAAGTATAGTTTTCTTTTGTATATAATGTAATTAAGATGTTCAAAAACGACGAGTTAGGCATCGATAAGTAGTACGAGTAAGATTTATAAAAGATAGGTGTGATTGTCAAGCGAAAAGTTGGTCAAGTTTACAAGTGTTAAGTCTATACAAAAAGTAAGGGTCATGGTTGTTTGGGGTAATGATTCGTAAGTCGGTTTGTTTTTGAAAGTGTGCTTACGAATTAGAAGATTTGTTCAAGATTTAGTTCTCGGGTACACGTGTCACTTAGGATTTTTATAGTTTAATGCAACGTTGTTAATTATTTCAAGTACTAATGTAAGTTGTTTTGGACGAAAGTGTTTGGGTAGGTGTGCTAAGTTTACAATGATGAAAGGAATGTTAAACTAGTAAATGATGACAAGATGAAATTTCAAAATAGTTTCCATTTAGATGTTTCAAAATTGGGACTTCTAGCCCTTACATAATACAATTTAAACGGAAAATTAAGGTGTGTAAGTAAGTTGATTTAATATGTTCAAAAGTTTTTATACATAATACTGAGTTATCACAGTAATATTTTCAAAATAGTTTTAATTGGAAGTTGATGGGCTAACGAGGAAGATTCCCGGAAGAAAGGGGTGGTCACAAGGACTCACTTAGGTACCCTATTTCCCTAGCCAGAACATCCTCATGGGCCTACAACTTCTCTCAGTTGTTGTCACTGATGTTTGGATTTATGGTACTATGTCGATGTTCATTATGGGTTTAGAGTCTTAAACGTGGAGTTTGTTTGTTCTTCTTCCTCTACAAGGAAATTACTTAGGTTACAAATTTCCTTGTTAATGTATTTTGGATTTTAAAAGGCGTTAAGTTTTGTTTACAGGAACGGTGATGCGTAAGTTTTAAGGACGTATGGAGGTTTTGAGTTTTAAAAGTGTAACAAAGTTTTGAGTTAGTCATAGAATGAAGTTTGCTTGAATGACGAAAAAAAATGAAATGAGACACAATTCCCCTTATGTGCCAAGTTTATAAAATAATGAAGTTTGTAAAAAGGACTTGTAGGATAATACATGGTTTTAAATGCGCTGGTATTACAAGGTTCATAAAGTTTAAGGATGTATGAACACTTTGAGATGTATAAAAGTGTAGCAAAAGTTTGAGTGAGTTATCTAGAGTAGTTTGGTTGAGTGATGGAAATAAGATGAAAACACAAGGGTTTCCCCTTAAGTGTTATGCTCATAAAATAATGAAGTTTATAGGAGAATTTGTAGAGTAATACATAGTCTTAAGGGTTGTATTACAATGATCACGAAGTTTATTGGGTAGTATCCATAAATATAAGTTTATGTATGTAGTTTTTAAGTATAATCTTGTAAGAATTTCTCCTTGAAGGTAACTCCTTCAGGTCATGACGAGTAAGCATGATGTCATGTGACAAGACGGGACTTAAGAATCATAGAATAAAGGTTATAGAGGAAAGTTTTTGAACCATGAATTTATGGAGTGTATAGTATTTGAGATGGTACTCTTTTAGTGCATATCACTAAGTAAGTACTTCGACATATCATGAGAGATCTAAGCTCATAAATGTTTAGAGAAGTCATGCATTCCTATAAGTGGATACTCATCCCAAGAATTCCCAGGAAAGCATACGGGTCCAACGGTTGATTTGGATTTATACGAAATGCTTTCCTTGACAGAATTTCCCAGAATACAGGTATCCACCCTTCCGGTCCGCACAAGTTCTCACACATTATCTAGAACTTAAATATTCTTGACGAGAGTTTAGTGGTGGCTTAGAATTAAAGCCTAAGAACGTGTCCTCGATGTAGTAGCCTCTTGTAGTACGTAGGTAAGTAGAATCGTAGAATCTTCAAGCGTTCACGTATAAGATTTAAGAATAGAATGAGGAGATAATTCCTAGTAAAGGACATGAGATAACTCATGTTTGGGTCTCCTAAGTTATAGTCTAGGTCATGTGTCTAATAACCTAATTCCCTATAACCAAGGCCCTGATACCAATCTGTCACACCCCAACCGACGGCGGATTATACGTCGGGGCGGACGCGGTTGTTCAATAGCACAAGGTTGACTATTAAAGTTTCAATATTTCATTAATGAATAATTTAAGATTCAATACAAGGAAGAATAATACGAATACAACATTTAATTTAAGTAGTCTAGGTCCAAAGCATCCTATGTGATCACGAATAAGTCTCATGATGTAAACCTGAAACATGTGAAAGAATCTGTTAACTACAAAATAGTTGGTGAGATACAAAGGTTTTGACACAGTTTAACAAGTATTTGAAAAGTATTACAATTCACTATGATTTGTGCATTCTATAATGTAATTATGAGAAAACAAGCATGTTAGACATTGTGCACATCAACCCTCCAACCAAGTTTAGGCATAACCCGCATGTTACCCTTATAAGTCTCAAGTTTAAAGTTTAATGTAGTAACAAACACCAAGGGCTCCCCCCCGAAGGGGTCAATCAATAAGGTTGGATTGGTCAAATACAATAGATCTATCATTGTTACTATCGGCTTGATCAAAGCTAATGAATGTGCTAGTTTTAAGTTTAATCTAAGCATACAAGTCTCAAGTTTAACATAAGAATAAACACATAGTCATAGTTGTACAAGAATTGTATAAGTTTAAGAATTGTGAACGTTTCACCCCAAAATCATAAAAGGAAAAAGGGGCTAAGTATACTCACTTGGATGATGAATAGTATCCGACACGGATAAGTATTTGCAAGACTTGGAGGGAGAATATCCTCACGATAAGCCTAAGTATGCAAGTTTAAAGATTTAAGTATGATCCTATAAGTCTATGGTAAGGATCTAGGATTTCAAGATCGACTAGGGTTCCAAGTGGGAGATGGGAATGATTGTGTTTATAAAGTTTAGGTCAAGTTTTAATAAGGTTTTGAATGTGTCATACTAGACTTGGATTTCAAAGTTTAAATAAGTTAATAGTTTAAAATATTTATTGTTTAAAATAATTATTTAAGATAAGGATTAAAGATAAATAATAATTATTTCAAAAGTAAAATGATTATTAAATACAAAGTATTTAAAGACTAAATAGTGATTTAGGATAAATAATAATTATTTAAGAATAAGTAATTATTAAGGATGAATAATTATCAAAAGGTTATTTAATTGATTTGAATTTACTAATATAGATAGTTTTAAGATTAAAGCATTAAGCATACAAAACATTATTTGAAAATGGTTATAAGTCTAAATATCTAAAGTGAAATTTGTAAGTTTAAACAAATATGTTAAATAGCGTTTTTCATAAAGTTTATATTTTAATTTAAAGTTTCAAAGTTTATAAGTCTATAATTTCAACGTTAAAGTATTCGAGTAAGGTTTATAAGTTTATAAATATTTAAAGTTATCTATTTATAATGTTTATAAATTTATAACTTTATGATTTATAAATTACGCATGTTTATTTTATTTAAATAAATAAATAAATCTTGAATTTTAAATGTTAAACTAAAGTTTATAAATCGATTTAATGTTTAAACTAAATAATATGTTTATTTCAGAAAGTATAAAATAATTTTATAGTTTCTGATTATTAACATAATTCCTATTTAAAATATAAGTTTTATAAAGTTTTAAAAGTATTTTTATAGTTTTAAGTGTTTAAAACTATTTTTAAAGAAAATTTTTTATTACAAGTTTTATTTAATTAAAATAGTTCCAGAATGTAAAAGTATAAATAAAATCATTTTTGAGTTTATAAAATTTTAGCAGAATTTATAAAAATTATTAAAAGTATTAAAAATCGTTTTAAAAGGCTGCAAAAATAAAAAGGAAGCAAAACCGGTTTACCCGGCTCGAACTCGGGTCTGGGACCGGGTCGCAAACCATACACACAACACTAACCAATCCGGCTACGGCTCGTTAGTGTATAAACTGAAAAGGAATTATTTTTAAACAGAAGCTCAAAGCATTTCCCCCTTTTCCTTATGAACCCTAGAACGAAATCCTCTAAATTCGACCTGTTAATCCCTTTGTCATGGATAATTGATAGAGGGCAAACAATGCTATAATGGAAACGAGATGATTGGACTCAAGAATTACCTTAATCGGTTTCGAATCGGAGGAGAACGGGCTGACTTCTGGAGTCGGCTGTCGCGGCTTCTAATCGGCCAATGTAGGTGTTAATCGGAGAAATTTAGAGTGAAGGAAGTTGTGTTGTGATTTTACTGAAGGTTCTAATCGATATTTATAGCCAATTTGCGACGTTTAATGCTTGAGTAGTTGGGAAGGTGACGGGTGAACGGCCGAGTTCAAATTCGACGAATGCGCGGGTCTCGGGTCGTGTCCGAGCATTGATGGCATTGGGGTTGGGTCGCACGGGGGAGGCGAGTCTCGAGGTTCCATGAATTTGGACGGAAAACGCGATTTCGATGGAAAGGGCTCAAAACCGGGGTTGGCGAGACTCGAACTCACGACGGGTTCTGGGTTTCGGGTGTTTGGAAACATGGCAAAACAGGTCCCTGCTGTTTCAGGGGTTTATCTGTTTAATCCTAAAAGTATAGTTCTAGTTTAAAACAGGTTTCAGGGTTTGACAGTTTCAGTCCCTGGGCTTTTAAAAGTTATAAGTTTAATAAGTTTTCCTCAAATGATTTTATAAAATGCTTTATAAAATTTATTATAAGTTTCATTAATAAGTCTAAATGATTACAAACTTGTAAGTTTTTGAGAATTTTATATATATACATACACTTGTATATATATATATATGTATATATATATATTTTTTTAAATAATCTTCGCATATATATACATGCGTATATGCTTTAAGTATCCATTATTTTTCCTAAAAATGTATATACATATTTTTGAACATATATATATATATATATGTGTGTGTCTCGGGTATAAACGTTCTCTAATGAATATCTTAAGAAAACGGGTCGGGAAAATCCGGGATATCACAACTAACGCGGGTGGGATTTGTCAAACCCAGTAGTACTACTAAACATTACCTCGCTAAGATCCATATTAACAGTTCGAGATAAGATGAGGACTTTCTGTGATAGCGTGTTACACTTAGCTTTAACATTGATAGCATATGAAATACAAAATCTCAAAAGCAGTTTAAGCATGTTTTCTCCCCCAAGTTAAACAGTAAAAAGGGGCCGTGAAAACTCACCTGCTTGGCGTTGAAGGTAGTTTCACACTAGAAGTAAGTTGGAACCACGAGTGTAAGTCTCAAAAGACCTACGAATGTCCTAAAATTATAAACATATAAATTAGGAACGATAATGGGAATTGTGACTGTGACATGGAAGGAACGTCTTAAAGAACCGTTCCAATGAACGAGAGTGGACGAACGTGTCCACGGGTTTAGGAATGACTTTACGCGACGAACGACATAAATAATAATATATATATACGAGTGGATAATATAATTAGTTATATTATTATTTAGTCTCGATTGATTTACGGCGTTATAAGATGATTTGAAATAATATAAATATATATTATTTAATAATACGGGTCACAATTTGAGAATAATATAAACATATTATTTTATAATAATAATGTATAAATTATAAAAGTGGGTATAATTTATAAAAACAAACTAATATTTCAAACCCGAGCCTACGGGTTGTTTTCTGGGTTAAAACACTTTAATATATTAATATAATAACATGGGGTTGGGTTTTAATATCAAAATAATATTAAAAATCGGTTTTAAAAATAAAACTGTGTGGAGAGACTCGAACCCGGGTCTCTCCCACACAAGCACACTGCTTTAACCAGTCCCGGCCGCTAGGCTATCGCAACAGAAGTCGGATCTAGATGTTTTTAATCAAAACTTCCAGTGTCCCCCTTTCCAATCCCAACCGCGATCGACCCTCACCCCAAACTCATTCCATTTGACAATAATCGATCAATCCAGTAAAGGGGTTTTGATTATCGGGTATAGGCGAGTCTAAAAGAGTGATTAGTTTCAAAGTTATTGAGTATAAAATCGTTAAATTACGAAAAGGAGGGCCGAACCCTAGCCCAAGAACACGAGATTAATCTAATCGAATTCGATATTGATTTGGATTGAAATAATAGGGTTTTTATTAAACGAGAGGTTAAGAATCTTATCAGATAGTTTAATTTGATTAAAACAGTGTCTAATATCAAAAGCCCCAAATCGAATTTGTAAGAACCCTAGGTTAGTGATCTCAAACAATTTGATGTTATAAGTTTGAATTAGCATAGGGTTTTTAATTAGTAAGAAATTCCAAAACTACTGGCATGATTTAATTGAATTGAAAGTAAGTCTAGAATCAAAATCCCCAAATCGGGTTTCATATGAACCCTAGATTCTGGGTTTCGATTAATTCAATATTGTAAGCCCTTAAAAGCATAGGGCTTTCGATCTAGACACAGAGGCGAGTCTTTAGGCATGATCAATTTCAGTATTAACTATCGAATTGTTAGGGTTCAATTAAACAGAAACGCATGAACCCTAATTTCTTGATTTCGATCGAATCGATGTTATAAGCCCAAGGTTTCATAGGGCTTTTCATCAGGAAACAAAAACTAAGAGGAGTGTGTGTTCAATTACCAGAAATAGTTGCGAATCGACCAAGATTGACTAGGACGGCTCCGACTTCGCGCACGGTTGCTCTCTCGGGACTCCGGCTTCGATTACAGTTGAATTGATGTGTGGAAACGCTCCAGGGAGTTGCGTCTATCGTGTGTAGAGCTTCAATTCGTGAATTGGTATACAGTAAATGGTGAATTTGATTGTATTCGACATGAAGTCGACGGTTACAAAACGATTGGCCATATTTTGATTAAATTGCATGTAATGCAGGTGATTAAGGCTCAATGATGGCCGAGAATGTTAATAATGTCTGTAGTAATTAAGAATTCCAACGAATTTCGGTTATAATTCGCGAATTGGAAAATCAAAGAGTCGAATTTTGACTTCTAAAAGTCAACTGAAGACAAATTGGTCAATTTTGACTTTGGGGAGTCAATTTATTCAGTTTGGTATAATTACACAATTAGTCCTTGCAGTTTTGAGTTGATATTGTGACCGAATTAGTCCTTGTGGTTAGATTTGATTAACGGGGTTAAGTTTTTAATAAGAAACTTAACGGAATAGTTAACGGGGTTAACCTAAAAAGTTGGATTGTCACATCGTTCCCTAGTTGAAAGGATTTTCGTCCCGAAAATTAAAATAAAAAAAATTTCTAGGGTTTCACATCATTCCCTAGTTGAAAGAATTTTCGTCCCGAAAATTAAATAGTACCTTAAGAATTTGACGCGGAGTGCTTGAACAGACTAGGATATTTGCGCATCATCTGATCTTCGCGCTCCCACGTGAATTCCGGTCCGCGTTTCGAGTTCCAACGAACTCTGACAATAGGGATCTTACTGTGCTTTAACGTTTTAACTTTCCTATCCATAATTTCCACAGGTTCTTCGATGAAACGTAACTGTTCATCAACGTGTAGTTCCTCAAGAGAAACTGCGAGAGATTCGTCAGCTAGACATTTCTTCAAATTTGAGATGTGAAAGACGTTGTGTACACCACTCAGTCCTTCAGGTAAGTCCAGTTGATACGCTACTGGTCCGATTCTCTTTAATATTTTGAAAGGTCCAACATAACGAGGATTCAGTTTACCTCGTTTCCCGAAAAGAATGACACCTTTCCAAGGTGAGACTTTGAGTAAGACCATGTCACCTACTTGAAACTCCAAAGGTTTACGACGCTTGTCGGCATAGCTCTTTTGACGATCACGAGCTGCCGCCATACGGTTTCTAATTTGAATGATCTTTTCAGAAGTTTCAAATACAAGTTCAGGACCTGTGGGTTGGCTATCTCCAACCTCGGTCCAACAAATGGGAGAACGGCATTTCTGTCCATAAAGTGCTTCGAATGGAGCTGCCTTGATGCTAGTGTGATAGCTGTTGTTGTAGGAGAACTCCACCAACGGTAGGTGAGACTCCCAAGTGTTACCGAAATCAATCACACAAGCTCGTAGCATGTCCTCCAGAGTCTGGATAGTACGTTCAGCACTACGGATTCGGTCAGGCAATCCAGGGTGAATAGTAAGTTGTAACGCTCGAACTCGTTTGGGTTTCATTTCCTTTCGGCTTAGTGCGTCAGCTACAACGTTAGCTTTACCCGGATGGTATCGGATCGCACAGTCGTAATCATTTAGAAGTTCAACCCAATGACGTTGTCGCATGTTCAACTCCTTCTGCTCGAAGATATGCTGGAGGCTCTTGTGATCGGTGTAGATGGTGCATTTGGTACCGTACAAGTAATGCCTCCATATCTTAAGTGCAAAAACTACTGCTCCCAACTCTAGGTCATGAGTGGTGTAGTTTTTCTCGTGAATCTTTAACTGACGTGAAGCATACGCGGTTACCTTTTCGCGTTGCATTAAGACACAACCCATGCCTTGAATGGATGCATCACAGTACACAACAAAATCATCGGTTCCTTCTGGAAGGGCTAAAATAGGTGCACTGCAAAGTTTCTGTTTGAGGTGTTGGAAAGTTGATTCTTGGTTATCGCCCCAATTATAGGCTTTTCCTTTTTGAGTTAAGGCGGTGAGAGGTTGAGCAATTTTGGAAAATCCTTCGATGAATCGACGGTAATATCCATCCAATCCCAGAAATTGTCGCACCTCAGTCGGAGTCGTAGGTGCTGCCCAATTCTTGATGGCTTCTATTTTGGATGGGTCGACATGTATCCCTTTCTCATTAACCACATGCCCTAGAAACTGAACTTCCCAGATCCAAAATTCACACTTGGAAAACTTAGCATACATTTGTTCTCGCTTAAGTAGTTCCAAAATTAGGCGTAGATGTTCCTCATGTTCCTCCTTGTTCTTGGAATAAATGAGGATGTCGTCGATGAAAACGATAACGAACTGGTCAAGGTAAGGCTTACACACACGGTTCATGAGGTCCATGAATACCGCGGGTGCGCTGGTTAACCCGAAAGGCATGACCATAAATTCGTAATGGCCGTACCTCGTTCTGAATGCAGTCTTAGAGATATCTTCTTCTCGGACACTTAACTGATGATAGCCGGACCTAAGATCTAATTTGGAATAGAAACTTGATCCTTGGAGTTGATCGAAAAGGTCATCTATGCGAGGTAAAGGGTAGCGGTTCTTGATTGTGACTTTATTCAGCTCCCGGTAGTCAATACACATACGGAAAGTTCCGTCCTTCTTCTTGACAAATAGTACCGGAGCTCCCCACGGTGATGAACTAGGTCGGATGAAACCTTTATCCAATAAATCTTGCAGTTGAGTGGACAACTCTTGTAATTCACTGGGTGCCAGTCTGTAAGGTGCCCGAGCAATCGGTGCTGCCCCGGGTGCTAAATCAATTTGGAATTCAACTTGACGGTGCGGTGGCAGACCGGGCAGATCCTCGGGAAATACTTCAAAAAATTCACGCACAACGGGAATATCTTCGATCTTCTTCTCTTCTGAAGGCTGCTCAGCAACAAGGGCCAAAATAGTCGTATGCCCCTTTCGAAGACATTTTTGTGCTTTCATGAAAGATATAATGCCCATGACTGCATCAACTCTTTCGCCTTGGATGGAAAGGGTTTCTCCATTCGAGAGAGGTATACGTACAATCTTCTCACGACAGATAATTTCGGCTTGGTTTTTAGATAACCAATCCATGCCGACGATTATATCAAAATTACCAAGCATGACCGGCATAAGGTCGATATCAAATGTATGTGTAGCTAGTTCAAGTTTACATCCTTTAAGTATGTGAGTTGCCTCAATTATTTGGCCGTCGGCTATCTCTGTTGTATACTTATCTTCTAATAGAGATGAAGTTCCTTTTATCATATTACTAAATTTCTTAGATATAAAACTTCTATCAGCACCGGTGTCAAAAAGGACAGAAGCAAAGTAATTATTTACAAGGAACTTACCGGTGACCACATTATGGTCGTAACGGGCTTCTACAGATCCTAGTACGAAGGCTCGTCCCTTCGCACCATTTCCTCCCCCATTGCCATTGTTACCACCATTACCATTGTTATTCTGGTTAGGGTTGTGATTTCCATTACCCCCTTTCTTAAACTGAGGACAGTTCTTTCGGATATGCCCTTCCTTTCCGCACACAAAGCAACTTCTTGTGGATCCCGGTTGTTGAAAAGGTTGTTTACTTTGTAACTCACCCCTGCAGTCCTTAGCAGCGTAACCTATTTTACCGCACCTCTGGCAACGATTGCAGAACCCAAAGTGGTGCAAGTTACACTTGTTACACTTCGGGGGACTTCCCCGCATAACCACCCTGGTTTTGTCCAGAAGAGGTCGACTGATTGAAGTTCTTGGTAGGCTCAAACCTACTATGTTGCTGTTGTTGCGGTTGGTTAAACTGAGGTTGGTTGGGTTGAGGTCCTTTGGAGTGGGAGTTGGAGTGGTTGTGGGTGTTGGAATGGTGATCGAACTTGCGTTTGTGACTGTCGGTGGGTTTAGCAACTGAACCTCTCGGAGGTAGGGTTCCTTGTGTCACCGCTTGGTCGGTTAACTTGTGAGCAAGTCGAATGGTTTGTTGGATAGTGGCAGGATTGGATGATGTAACCATGCTTTGTATTTGAGGCACTAGACCTCCAATGTAAAGTTCGATTCTTTTGTAGTCAGGAGTTACCATGTGCGAGCACATAGTAGCAAGTTCGTGTGAACGAGTGGTGTAGAGTTCAATTTCCGAACCCTCAATCTTAAGGTTCCAGAACTCTCCCTCAAACTTTTGGATCACATCACGTGGGCAGTATTCTTCCTTCATCATTGCTTTAAATTCCTCCCACGGGAGTCCATTTGCCATTGCCAGTCCCAACATTTAAACTTGGGCATTCCACCATGTCGGGTCCGGGCCTTCTAAAGTTCCAGCAGCAAACTTCACTTGGTTAGCCACGGGGCAGTTGCACATGGCTATTACTGATTCAACCTTCTCAAACCAGCGAAGTAATCCAACGGCTCCTTCAGCTCCACTAAAGGTGTGGGGCTTGCAATCCATGAATGCTTTGAAAGTGCAGGCTGGTTGTTGGTTTTGCTGATTTTGCTGGCCTGGATTTAGAAATACAAATTGAATTGGAATTATAGAGTCTAGAAAGATGTTTTTAGGAGAAGGATTGACACTATTAGTCAATAGTTAGAGCATTTACCTGCAGCATTCTGTGCTGCTAGGGCCTCTGCCACACTATCATTTATCAAAGCTGCTAGCTCTGCTGCCGTCATGTTAATGGTACCACGACCACCGGCACGGCCTCCGCGTCCTCTCCCAGACATGATTCTTCACAATCACAAATGAAAAACAATGAGAAATATATCGCATATTAAACATTATTCAGGTACGAGTAAGGAGATACAACATCTAATATTTTGAAAATTAAATAAATTGTAAGGCTACAAAATAAATAACTCAAATATTAAACTTCTCATGCTTTTATTGGATGGGAACAACCTTACCCATCTAGGTTTGGAAAGAGAAATAACATAGGCAAACGCAAACATGAAAAGGAAGATAGAATAGGAAGATCATCAGGCATCTTCGTCATCGGAAGAGACATACAATTGTGCATCGTCTATCTCAACCGGTTCCTCTTCCACGGGCTCCTCCTCGAAAAGCTCTTCTTCAAAAGGTTCCTCCTCATCGTCAGATACTGGAATGTCTTCCGGGAATAGGGCTGCTTGTAGTTGGGCTTCCAAGTGAGTCACCCTCTCTTGAAGACCTTCAGCAGTGTGGTTTGCCACATGTAGCTGAGCTTCCATAGCAGCTAATCTCTCCAACACTCCTTCCATATCATCATCCATAGTGTTGGCCCTCGTCTCTAGATGTGCCACACGATCCACTAAAAGGTTATGAACATGGTCCGTTGCAGCTAGTTCGGTAGTCAAATGTTCTATTCCTATCTTGTTTTCTTCTATTTGGGGTCCATTCTTCAGAAGTTTAGGTATCTCCTCGGTGGCATCTTGTACTATACTCAATTCCTTCGACATATAAGATACGAATGCTGCGAAAGCTTGTTCCATGGTGCATGGTAAGCTAGGTAGTGTAGATGATGAAGATGCGGATCCAAAGTAAGGTGATGGAACATCTCCCATTTCGATCCATCTTTGGATCATATGTGGGTATACGTCCCAATTGAGAGCATAATCAAATGCTCGTGCGTTACTCGGTTCGCCTTGGTCAACTGAATGGTTACCCGAAGTAGGCCGGCGCCTTTTGGGTTCCGGGGATGAGAGTACAGGTGCCTTATGCCCTGATGCTTTAAGTGGTGGAGGTGGGGTTGACGACATGATCCTGCAACATTATGTATAAGTGCCAAACATCCAAATGACATGTAACTAATGTGTAAGGCTATAGTCTAGTATGCAATCCTAGTTCTCTATAACCAATGTCTCTGATACCAATCTGTCACACCCCCAAATTTCAACTAACGGAGTTTTACCGTTTTGGGAAGTGACTAATCAGGATCTCAGACATTAGTTACTTTGAACGACTCTACATGGGACTCAAATGAAAATACCATTAAAATCAAAGTTCAATGCGGAAGCGTAACGAAAATTAAATGCGCAAAATACACGCGCCCAAAACCAAAGTCCAAAATGTCCAACCAACCAAAATACAATACAAGGAAGTCATAAAATATATCATAAGTAAAATAGTTGAATCATATGCATGTCCTAACGTGCACCTTGTGTCTTAGCTTAGCGACCTGAGAAAACATGTAAGAAAAAGTGTCAACACAAGGTTGGTGAGTTCACAGGTTTCAAATAAATACGTAAGCGTTTACCAGATTTATGATCATTCAATATGTATCTATAGGTAGCTAACCTATGTTCATGTTTAGCTCAAGTGCTTGCAACCGAAACTGACTGTTTGTTTATTGCCTCCTGCCAGGTCTATCAATACTGGCCATGTGAGTAGGCTAACATTTCACCCGTTCGATATCCAATCGAGTTAGCGCGACTAACGTGGGTGGGATTTGTCAAACCCAGTAGTACTACTAAACATTACCTCGCTAAGATCCATATTAACGGTTCGAGATAAGATGAGGACTTTCTGTGATAGCGTGTTACACTTAGCTTTAACATTGATAGCATATGAAATACAAAATCTCAAAAGCAGTTTAAGCATGTTTTCTCCCCCAAGTTAAACAGTAAAAAGGGGCCGTGAAAACTCACCTGCTTGGCGTTGAAGGTAGTTTCACACTAGAAGTAAGTTGGAACCACGAGTGTAAGTCTCAAAAGACCTACGAATGTCCTAAAATTATAAACATATAAATTAGGAACGATAATGGGAATTGTGACTGTGACATGGAAGGAACGTCTTAAAGAACCGTTCCAATGAACGAGAGTGGACGAACGTGTCCACGGGTTTAGGAATGACTTTACGCGACGAACGACTTAAATAATAATATATATATATACGAGTGGATAATATAATTAGTTATATTATTATTTAGTCTCGATTGATTTACGGCGTTATAAGATGATTTGAAATAATATAAATATATATTATTTAATAATACGGGTCACAATTTGAGAATAATATAAACATACTATTTTACACGATTTTACGGCTTAAAAATAATATAAATATATTATTTTTACTTGTTAATATTAATAATGTATAAATTATAAAAGTGGGTATAATTTATAAAAACAAACTAATATTTCAAACCTGAGCCTACGAGTTGTTTTCTGGGTTAAAACACTTTAATATATTAATATAATAACATGGGGTTGGGTTTTAATATCAAAATAATATTAAAAATCGGTTTTAAAAATAAAACTGTGTGGAGAGACTCGAACCCGGGTCTCTCCCACACAAGCACACTGCTTTAACCAGTCCCGCCCGCTAGGCTATCGCAACAGAAGTCGGATCTTGATGTTTTTAATCAAAACTTCCAGTGTCCCCCTTTCAAATCCCAACCGCGATCGACCCTCACCCCAAACTCATTCCATTTGACAATAATCGATCAATCCAGTAAAGGGGTTTTGATTATCGGGTATAGGCGAGTCTGAAAGAGTGATTAGTTTCAAAGTTATTGAGTATAAAATCGTTAAATTACGAAAGGGAGGGCCGAACCCTAGCCCAAGAACACGAGATTAATCTAATCGAATTCGATATTGATTTGGATTGAAATAATAGGGTTTTTATTAAACGAGAGGTTAAGAATCTTATCAGATAGTTTAATTTGATTAAAACAGTGTCTAATATCAAAAGCCCCAAATCGAATTTGTAAGAACCCTAGGTTAATGATCTCAAACAATTTGATGTTATAAGTTTGAATTAGCATAGGGTTTTTAATTAGTAAGAAATTCCAAAACTACTGGCATGATTTAATTGAATTGAAAGTAAGTCTAGAATCAAAATCCCCAAATCGGGTTTCATATGAACCCTAGATTCTGGGTTTCGATTAATTCAATATTGTAAGCCCTTAAAAGCATAGGGCTTTCGATCTAGACACAGAGGCGAGTCTTTAGGCATGATCAATTTCAGTATTAACTATCGAATTGTTAGGGTTCAATTAAACAGAAATGCATGAACCCTAATTTCTTGATTTCGATCGAATCGATGTTATAAGCCCAAGGTTTCATAGGGCTTTTCATCAGGAAACAAAAACTAAGAGGAGTGTGTGTTCAATTACCAGAAATAGTTGCGAATCGACCGAGATTGACTAGGACGGCTCCGACTTCGCGCACGGTTGCTCTCTCGCGAATCCGGCTTCGATTACAGTTGAATTGATGTGTGGAAACGCTCCAGGGAGTTGCGTCTATCGTGTGTAGAGCTTCAATTCGTGAATTGGTATACAGTAAATGGTGAATTTGATTGTATTCGACATGAAGTCGACGGTTACAAAACAATTGGCCATATTTTGATTAATTTGCATGTAATTCAGGTGATTAAGGCTCAATGATGGCCGAGAATGTTAATAATGTCTGTAGTAATTAAGAATTCCAACGAATTTCGGTTATAATTCGCGAATTGGAAAATCAAAGAGTCGAATTTTGACTTCTAAAAGTCAACTGAAGACAAATTGGTCAATTTTGACTTTGGGGAGTCAATTTATTCAGTTTGGTATAATTACACAATTAGTCCTTGCTGTTTTGAGTTGATATTGTGACCGAATTAGTCATTGGGGTTAGATTTGATTAACGGGGTTAAGTTTTTAATAAGAAACTTAACAGAATTGTTAACGGGGTTAACCTAAAAAGTCGGATTGTCACATAATTGCTATAAAACTGGGTTTTGAGGAGCGTTGCAGAAGAACTTAGACTAATCTATGTTCATTACCTTCATATTCTTGAGTGGTATTATGAAACAACGAGGGACAAAGTGAATGTAGATGACAAAGAAGATTGGGAGTTCATGCAATGCAAGGAGTGGGAAAGAAGGAAATGGAAGAAGTGGAAGGCGTGTGCCATTAGAGACTTTCCACCAGGATGTGGTCCTGCTCACCATGTCCATAACAATCAAGCAAGAACCCAAGAACCAAATAAGGAAGAACCCGAGGAAGAAGTGCCTGAGGAGGATACCAACACTGAAGACATAGATGTCAAACCCCAATCCCAGGCACTAGTTAGTCGTGATGCATGGTACAAAACACACATCGGAAGCTAAACCATAATCATCTTTTATTTGTTAACTACATTGTTTTACAACATAACCAAGCCTCTATCACAAACTAAACCGACTAACTGTTTCAACAAACATCAGTTCCTGTCAAGGAACTTAAAACCACAGGACTTATAGTTCTTCTAAACATGCCTCCAACCATCTGATCATCCATTCAACAACTGTCCATATTCTACCTGGAATGCCATCCTCTACAGCCATCTAGGGTTCCACTTGTAATATCCTTTAAAAATATTAAAAGCAACTGGGTCAACATAAGTTGGTGAGTTCATGAACCACACAAATGGTTATTATTTGATCATCAGCAATCCCACGTCCCACCCACTAGCATGCCAACTGTGAGCTTTTAGAATATATATATATATATATATATATATAACTGGAGACCGTTCCCGGCCACTGGCTCTCCCCTGCCAGCACATGGGACAAACTATCCCACCCGTAGGTCCCATCCCCATCAGAACATATAAAGTGCTTACTACGTGTTATATATACATGTAATAGAGCATACGAGTGTGCAAAGTCAGTTATGGGTCGGTTTTGGCCTCTTCCATAACCATAACCGCATGGTCGGTTATGCCCTCTTCCATAACCATAACCATAACCATAACCATAACCATAACCACTTGGTCGGTTAACCGCTTTTCGGTTAACCATCGGTTATGGGTCGGTTTCGGTTAATTTCGGTTAATTAACCACTTTCGTTCCGTAATCACGAATCATAATTAATCAGTTAAAGCTAAATATGTATTTAGGCTCTTAAGATATTATAGGGTGTGTTTAAATGTACAAACTAAACGAAAAGCATATTATAATAGACGACACGTGAACTAAAATTGTGCATATCACCAATGTTTTGAAACCCGGACCGGAACGGCCGGTAGGACCGGGAACCGTGACCTCCACCGGTCCGGTTACATGCTCTGAGACCGTTTGCTGGTTGAACCGGGCGGTCCAAGCGATTCAGCGGTTGAACCGTGAACCGCGAACCGGTGGTCGAACCGGGTAGTTTAATTTTTTATTTTTTTTTACTATTTTTTTTATCTTTTTTTATCCTATAGTCCTCCTACTTACTTCTATTTACAATTTTAACCCAATTTGGCTCTTTCCTTTTAACTTATACGCTGCCACAGGACCTCCAAAACCCTAATCAAAATTAAAATTGAAGATTCAAAAGAATTAAAATTCCTACAGACCTACAACCCTCGTCCTTGACTCAAAATTGTTTAAATTGTTGTATATGTAGTATTTGAAATTTTTTATATTTTTCTATATATTTTTATGAATATTTATATTATTTATTGCGTCATCCGGTTCTTGAATCCGGTCCGACCAGTGAACCTCTAAGACGTCCGGTTCATTGTCCGGTCCGGTTCTGAAAACATTGCATATCACTCAATCTAACTAATTTCAAATATAACAGAAAAATTTTTTAAAAAAAATCAGCTTTTGAATATACTTTTTTATTACAGATAATTATCTAATAGGGAATTTTGAAACTGAGCTCAATCTGAATTAGATTCGAATACGGATCAAATTTAAAATTTGATTCGAATTCAAAATTCTTTAAAATTTTATTCACAACTGATGAATTCATTCATGGGCATTCACTTAAAAACATGTTACTTTTATTTGGTTACTGTATATTCGGTTCGGTTAATTCGGTAATGACATACACCATAAACAAAACCGACCCACAATTTTCGATTAATCGATTATTGCTTAACCGAACCGTCAGTTAATTGTTCAGTTATGTTAATTTGGTTAAGTCGGTTAATTCGGTTATGGTTCGGTTAATTCGGTTATATGCTCACCCCTAATAGGGCATCACTTATCAGAGTATTTCAAATAACAACTGTGTAACTAAATACACATTTCAATTCACAAAAACTCACCTGGACATCACCTCGGTTTAATTAACTACAATATTACTTCGTACAATATCCTAAAGTATACGAACATTTCTTAATCAAATATTATTTAACTCACTAGTATATAACTAAACCTCGGATAGTAGGTTAGAAACTTAACTCAGACTATCTACGACAATTTGAAGGCGAAATGCTAGAAACCGGACTCTCGTACGTGAACCGGGACTCGGAAACGGATCTTCAGAGGGTTTGTGCGTGTTTTGAGAGTGTGTTGGTGAGTGGACCTGATGCTCAAAGACTAAGCTTGACCTTTCTATTTATAGGCCAATATGGGACCCGTAGCGGACCGCTACACAAGGTGGTGGCGGTCTGCCACCGCCTCCAGCCACAAAACTGTTTCCTTCGGGAGCAAGTAATGGACCGTTAAGCCAAGGGATAGCGGTTCGCCAGCCCCTTTCTTCCATAGCGGACCGTTAAGGTCTGGATAGCGGTCCGCCATAGGGTTTACACGCGTCAGAATTCGTCCGCTAGTCAGTAGACACGTGGCGCGTCATCATTGTTTTCTTCCTCTCCATGTAACGGACCGTTATGCATCTGGGTAGCGGTCCGCTACCCCCAATTTTCAGAAATTTTACTTTTGGTCCCTGTAGTTTGGACTATTTTCTTATTAGCCCCTCAACTTTGAAATTTGGCACTTTTAGTCCTTATTTCCTTGGGAATTTTTGAGCTCGTCATGGTGTCCATTGTCTTGGACAAGGATACTCGGTTTACTTCACGATTTTGGAAGAAATTTCATGGGGCGATGGGTACGAGACTTAACATAAGCACAACATATCATCCTTAAACAAATGGTCAATCCGAACGAACCATTCAGACCCTAGAGGACATGCTTCGTGCCTGTATCATCGACCTTGGTGGAAGTTGGGACAGTCACCTACCACTAGTGGAGTTCTCTTATAACAACAGTCATCACTAGACTATAGGCATGCCGCCATTTAAGATGTTGTATGGGAGGCGATGTAGGACTCCGCTATGTCGGGGAGAAATTGGTCAGAATGAATTTAGGAGTTTGGAAGTTGTCAAAGCTACATCCGATACATTCGATCAGATTAAGACGAGAATGAAAGCTGCTCAGGACAGACAAAAATCTTACGCCGATCGGAGATGGAGATCCCTCGAATCTAGGTCGGAGATCTTGTGTTACTTAAAGTATCTCCCTGGAAGGGGATAATTCATTTTCGTAAAAGAGGAAGTTAAGTCAAAGATTCGTCGGGCCGTTTAAAATCTTGGCACGGGTGGGGAAGTGGAGTATAGACTGGATCTACCTGATGAGCTGTGTGGGATTTATCATACCATCCACGTGTCACAATTGAGAAAGTGTTTGGCTGACGACGCAGCCCACGTGCCGCTATCGGACATCAAGGTTGATAACCGTCTAAACTATATCGAAGAGCCCGTGGCCATTATGGATATAAAGGAAAAGCGACTACGTAATAAGGTGATACAACTGGTTAAGGTAAAATGGAAACACCGACAAGGATCGGAGGCCACTTGGGAGAAAGAGGACGAGATGAAGGTATCGTACCCGCAGCTATTCGATTTGTAACAGGTTTCGAGGACGAAAACTCATATAAGGTGGGTAGACTTGTAACATCCGAAAACCTGACACTTGTAAATGGGTCGGGGGAAAGAAAGGAAAGGTGATGGACTTGGAAGAAAGATGGGCTTGGCCCATGAGGGTTAACATAAACCCTAATCTATTCTAGAACAGCCTCCATTACCCTCCTACACTACAAAACCGTCTAGAGAGAGAGGGGATTCTAGAGAGGGAAAGTCAAGAATCAAAGTTTTGAGGCTCAAGATCTGCTCCAATGCTTCTCTCTAGTGTTGTAGAAGAAGAAACCAGCGTTTTTAAGATAGGTTAGCATAACTAGATGTTCGATTCAGGTTTAAGTACGAACGATCAGGTGAGTCAAGATTCCCTATTTACTTGTTTCTAGGGTGATGTGCATACCTAACGAATGAATGTAATGGAATGTTAACGAATAAACGATTTATGAAAGAAACGATGTTTGAAACAAGAACGTTTACGAAGTGGGAGGAATGTTTATGAAATGAAATGTTATACAGGAATGGTTTTAAATGAATAAAAAGGGTTTGCGAATGAATGGAATGTTTTACGAAAAGAAGTGGGCAAAGGTTTTAAAAGAAGTCATTACATGTCTAATATGTTAAATGAACGAATTGGCGAATGAACTCTGGGGATGTAAGTCCCTAGCCTTATGGAAAGTTTTGTCATAAGTATAACAGGGGCAGCGCCTATGTGGCATATCAATGGGTATGACGGTTGTGCAACTTGCGAAGGAAGGGTGACGACGGTTACTCGGGGTTAACGTGACCCGTGAATGGTGAATGATGAATGGTAAGACCTTATAGACCGATGAGTCGTAAGGGTGATGATATTACCTTAAGGACCCACGGGTCTTTTGGGAACTACCTTGGGAACCTATGAGTTCCAATGTCGAGGAATGGGGCGGTTAATGAAATGAAAGTAACGGAATGAATGATGACACAGATTTAGACAAATAAATGTATGACTTAAATAAATGTTAAATGTTAAATACTTAAATGAATGTCCTGTTAAATAATGTTTTAACGACGATTGCATGGTTAAATATGAATGTGAATGATAAGCCATGTTTTCTTATGAATGTTTTAAACCCTAATGAACGAATGTTAAACCATTTCCTAAATGAATGAAAGAATTGAACTCACCAGTGTTAGCTGACTTTTAGTATGCATGTCAGGTTAAAGATAAGATGGCTGATGAGTGGATGCTGCCTGGCTATTCCAAAGAATTACCAGGCACGAGAAATTTGGCATCCCTTTTTGAATGTTGTTGAATGTTGAACGTATTGAATGAATGTTTTAATTGACTGTGATTTTAAGACAGTGTAATGACGCTTATTTCCGCTGCTAATGTATGTTTGAAGTTTAAGAACTGTTTGTGAATGAGTAAATCCTACACGTGAGACCTCTCGGGTTTGGGGCCTTACATCCGCCGAATCATATCAACGTATTTCCTTTCCTTCTCCATTAATTAAACCTTGGCCTTTCCCTTCGGTTCGACTTTGGTGGCTACCGAATGCATGATCTCCTTCACTAGGTGAGCCAGCCTCCCAGATTAGACTGTCTTTTCAATTTCTCTTTTTAGGTGAACACAGTCATCTTTTTCGGGGTCCACGACTCCTGTGATACTCACAGAACTCGTGTAGATGTGTCTTGGCCATCTGTTGGTATGGGAGTGGCTTTCCGAAGGGTAATTTGGACCTTTCTTAGGCAAAATTTTCTGTGGGAGTCTTAGTAAGGGGTGTGAATTTATCATCGAAGAGTGAAGGGCCTTGTACCGGTGAACTAGGATATCTTCCTCTAAAGGGCTTGTATGGAGAAAACATTGCTTTTGGTTTCTCTATGGCTGCTTTGAGATGAGATGAGAAAAGGTTATGCCAAGGTTCCCTTGACTCTCGCCCATATTTTTCCTTGCATCCCATTCTCTCGCCCTGTATCTTGTATCCTCCCCCCCTAACAAAGGCCTTGACTTTGTCCATGAGACCATCGAAAGTGTTTTGGAATTCTTCGCCTAACTTCTCACACAACTGTGTGTTTCTTACCCCATGTATGAAACTACTGATCTTCAATTCCTCTGGGATATCCCTGATCTGCATGCTTTCATTAACGAAGTGCTCCATGAACCCTTCGATTATTTCCGCATCTTTTCGGCGGATGTTTAGTATCTCGTTGGGGTTTTTAATCGTCTTCTTATTCTGATTAAAATTCCGAACGAACTTGTCCTTCAGCTCTTCAAAGCTGTCAATGCTCCCCTGTGGGAGACTGTCAAACCACAAGCGTTCAGAGCCCGTTAGTGTTTGGGTGAACATATGACACCACATAGGTATGGCCCCTCGCCCCACCTGTCCCGCGCCAAGGAACACGTGTAAATGGTCTTTAGGGTCTTTTATTCCATCATACTTTCCAACAATGGAAGGAACCTTTAAGCCTGGTGGTAGCGGGGCTTCCGCGATTCGCCTAGTAAATTTTGGGAATACCTGACAAGTTTGACGGATCCTGCGGTAATTTGGACTAGGGTCCTTTGTGACCCCAACGCTGTTAGGATTGATGTTAGCAACATTGTTGGATCGACGTTTGGGAAGCCATGGGTGGTGGTCCCTTGGTTCATGGTTTCCATGGCTGTGGTTGTCTACGGTTTGCTACTCGGGTTACCTTGGTTTATGGCCTCTCTGGCTGACGGGCCTGAGGCATCTTCGGGGGTGACTCATACGTCAGTCTGGTTTGAACACCACTCAATTCTTCGATGCGTTCGAGCTCGTCCAGCTGAGCCTTGAGTCTTTCCCGGTTTTTTCGCAGGAAGTCGAGAGTGATTGAAGGTTCCCCCTCAGACTGGTGATGAGCCTCACATGTATCCAGTTCACTCACCTCCACCATGATCGGGGACTCAACTAAAGACATATCGATCAAGTAAGGGTTAGCGCCAGTCACAACAGTGGTTGTTTGAGTGGTTGTTGGCTTTTCCCCCGGTGCGAGGGGGATATCAGCTGGATCCGCCATGGCGGAGCAGATACCGGCTTGTAGGTAGGGTTTAAAAGACCAAGTTAGAGAAGACCGTGGTTCCACGGATGACATCAATGTAGTGGGATTAGGGTTTTCCCTTCGACATCAATAAACAATGGTAATTTAGGAATGAAGATAAGTTGATAATCCACAAACGATTATATCTCGTCACATAATTTGATAAAACCGAAAAAAAGTATCACGTGACACACTTATGAATATAAAATTTTGCTTTTTAAATAATGCCAAATCACAATTTACGTTTCAAGTGCTAATCGCCTTCCTTCATATAGTTTTGTCTTTACTTCCAACTTTTACCCGTTGATTAAATTTGTTTTTGGAAACAAATAGTCCAAAGAGAATTTCCATAAAATAAAATACCTCTTGAAACAAAAATGATGTAGCATTCCCCTAGCACCATTTAAAGCCCACTGATGCACATTAAATTCTATTTTCTTTTTATTAGTGGTCATATGACCAAAGAAAATAAACTTCATTCAGAGGTCATGTCATGACAGTTGCACATTTAGACCTCACAAGATATTAATTTCATCCATACAGCTTATGGAAGCACCAAATGCCAACGGTTTCAAGATCGGAACCGGTCGGACCGTTAACCGAGTCTAACGGGTCCGGTTAATTTATTTAAACCGTTTATCAGTCGAACCAATGAACTGGCCGATCGAATCGATGAACGTAAGATATTTTCATATTTTATTTTAAATTATATATATAGTAGTTAAATTCTTAAAATATTTATGATGTCATCCGGTTCTTAAATCTGGTCTAACAAGTTGACCGGTAAAACGACCCGTTCGATATCCAGCCCGGTTAAAAAAACACTGTAAAATGGAAGGCAATAATCACCAATTTAATTATTTGAGTTTTAGCAGGATAAACCACTAGAGCCACTAATTATGTATTATTTGAGTTCTTATGAACCAAACTATAATTATTAATAAATAACAATTATACAAATTTATATATAAAGATTTATTAAAGTAATTATTATAACATAATAATTAAACTAACTTTTCAAAATTTAAAAGTTAGTACAATAGCAAAATAAACAGAAACAATAATCACATAGAACATGTTAGTAGGCCTGTAAACGATCAGTCAACTTTTAATGAAGTCTTTGACTAAAAGTTCGTTTATATTCGTTAATAAATGAACAAACATGAACATAAAATTTTGTTCATTTAGTTAATCGAACGAACACGAACACAAGCGTCGTTCTTTTATTTACGTTCGTTCATTTATGTTCGTTTGTTTACATTCGTTTAGATATTCACTCAAATTTATTTATTAGTAGTATTAATTTAAAGTCAATTTGATTTTCATATTTAAAACCCTTGAGCCCAATTTAAAAACAATTTTATATCTTTGTTTACTTTTGAAATATTGAATGTAAGGATTATGGTACTTTATACTTTAATTTAGACATTCATGTATACTTTAATGTGTGTTCATTTATGTCCGTTTACGTTCGTTTGTTTATGTTCGTGGGTTTATATTATTAATGAACGAACATAAGCGAATGCAAACACGTTCATTTCGTTAACGAACGAACACGAAAAAAAATTCTTTTGTTTATGTGTTTGTATTCTTTCATTTGTTCAATTAAAGTTAAATTAACGAACACGAACAACCACATTTGTGTCCGGTCAGTTCATTTACAAGCCTATATATTAGATATTTAGATGAAATCACTATACATTATCCTTTTTTTATAATTATACTAGCTTATAACCCGTGTCTACACACGGGGTGAAAAATATTAATACATAAAATTTTTAAATGTTTATTTATATATATTTTATAGGTATAAAAATGTATTACATATATTAAGGATTATGAAACAAAATTCAAAATATGTAAAAATTAATATGTAATTGGGTTTCGAAAATATGTTAATTACTATTTAATGTAATTTGACTTTCATTTACTATTTGTTTGAAAATAAAAATTACATAATTAGATTTTAAAGTTTCTTATAATAATGGATAATTTAAAATAAATGTGTTTTATTAGTATATTTATTATTTTTTTTTAAATAAATTATTATTAAAAGATAGATGTGAATTTAATAAAAGAGATAGACGTAAAAAAATGTTGAGAATGAATATTCAGCCGACATATGACATGAAAAAACCTTTATTTATTATATACTAGGTTAGAATCCCGTGTATTACACGAGATTGTATATTAAAAAAAGATAAAACTTATAAATTTATAAATACGTCTTAACTTGTCAGAATATTATGATAGTCTCGAGATATATCAAGTGGAAATGTGTGTATATAATAAATTAGTATTTTTTTTAATTAGTTATATTTTGAATTCTTATTCTATATTTTTATTTAATATAATTATTATTCTTCTTTAATAATATATTTATAATATTATTATTATTTAATAAGATAGTGGTGCATTTATTAGGAGAGAGAGGCGGAAAAACCAATAAGAAGAGGCATGAGGAAGTGACATGTGACACCTCAAAACCTTTATTTATTAGTATCTATAGATTATAGATTTGTTAAGCTATTTCCAGCGTGTAAATGAAAGTGGTCATGTAGCATTTATTGCTACCACGTGAAGACTTTATCATGTGCTCAAAATAACCACCAACAAATATAGCGTATTCGTTTCTTTTTCCATATAGTATTTGGTTTTTTTTTAAAGTGTAAGATTTTATTAATATTTTATTTATTTAATATATATATATATATATAGAGGGTTGAGTTCTCTAATAAACTCATTTTCATGAGAAAATAAAAAAAAACTTCTCATTAAATGTGCTGCATATGTGTAGTACATCAAAAAACCTAACCCATACTCAAAAACCTAAACCCCCCACCCCACCCAAAAACCTAAACCCCCACCCCACCCCCACCCAAAAACCTAAACCCACCCCACCCACCCCCAAAAACCTAAACCCCCCACCCACCCCCACCCCCCCCCAAAAACCGAACCTAAAAGCTAAATTAAACCAAAAAATCACCCCTAAAAGCTAACTATGCTACACATATGTAGCAAAACGCTGATTTTTTTTGTTTTTTTTAAAGAGGACGACGTAGGGAACAAGGTCTCCGAAGCGTTTTTTAGTTTTTGATTTATATTTTGAGTTATGATTTTTTATTATTTTTTTTACCTTTAATAAATAATTTTTTGGTTTTCTCATGAATAATGAGTTTTCTATTGATCATTCCCATATATATATATATATATATATATATATACAATTATGTTGGGCATCAGAGATTTTTTTTATCACTTGTAATAAAACGTAAAAACTTACATTATATTTGCAGGATATAGCAGCGGATGATGATGAGTATTTGCAGGGTGGCAGCGGAAAGACTTTTTTTTTCTGGGATATAATATGAAGAACTAGAGAAAACTATTAAGAGTATAAGAGTTTACAAAAAGAAATCAGAAGGAAAGAGTTTAAGTGCTCATAACTGAGAGAGAAATTCTTATTGATTTTTCTCGGTGTTTTTACAAATGAATCAACATGCACTTAAATAGGCAAAACACTAAGTTAACAAACAAAATTAAAAAGAAAGCACTAATAACACACTAAGCTAAAAGTCGAAAAAGAAACGGCTACAAATTAAAGTAGCTAAACAACAAAAACTTTTTCTTTAATCTACAGAGGTTTGTCGGTAAATAGTTGAGGCGGCTTTGTAGATTGTCGGTTGAATTATTAAGACTTTGTTGGCTGTGGGTTTTGACGTCATTGCATACGTCTTTTTGCAATCTTTAGAATTCTCTGTGAGTGTCTGGGATTGTTGGTGGTGAGTCTGTATCACTGAAGTCATCTGGGTTTAGATAGTAGTCTTCTAGATCCTGGATATGCTATAGTTGGAGATATTCTCCTTCTCCTATGAAGGGTAGGAGCATGTTCCAATTTTTGTGGCTCTAGATCTGTATGTAGTGTCCTTCAGCAAGAAGGTGATAGCATTCCTAATGAAAGCTTGATAGTAATGTGAGAGTTTTTGGTTTAGGGTGATAAAATGTGTGGTATCTTTTCTTTGTTTATGCTTTTCAGGGTTTTCTGTGGTAAAGCCGCTTGTCTAGAAATGTGTATTTTTTCGGCTTGAAAAGCTTGGCTCATAAGCTTTTCTGTTTCTTCGTCATCATTAGACGAAATTCTCATTGGAGATGGATTCTGTTTAAACTGTCAGGGTCTGACAACCATCTTCTCTTTTCCTTTTTGTTTTTTATCCATCTGAACAAAGCCGTTTGTTAATATTACGAGATAACAAATCGGCTATCCCATTATCTTTTCCTTTAATATGTTCGAACTGTATAGTATATCTACTACCTTGTATTATATTTTGTAGATTTACCCATCTTGTCCTATTGGTCTTTTTACTTTGATTGTTTTTAATAAATTTTACTATGGCTTCACAGTCTGTTCTGACTGTAAAGTCTTTGTGTAAAAATAATTTAAATTTTTCTAAAGCGTTGATTAATGCTTGTATTTCAAAATCTAAACTGGTCCAACTAGTTTCAGTTTTGAAACTTCCACTGTGATAAGAACATATTTTTTCTTATTTTTTATAACTATGAACGTTTGGTCTGCAAAGGAGAACTGCTCCCCATCCTTCTTGGCGTCCATCTACTTCTATAATTATGTAATCTGTTACGAGTGGTAGTTCTAAGAGTTTGATTTCTTTAACCATTTCTTTTATTCTTTTTATCAAGATAATATTCTCTTGATTGAAATTTCTTTGTCCATTTTTAGTGGTTTTACTGCATAATGGACCTACTAATTTTCGAAAGATTTGGGATTAATTTTCGAGTATAATTTACCAAACCTACAAAGGCTTGTATCTGTTTTAAATTAGTGAGTTTTTCTGAAAAGTTTAGAATTTTTATAGAAATATGTTGTTGTAATTCGATCTTTCCATTACCAATTTCTAATCCTAAGAAAGAGATTTTTCTTTTGAATAGTTCCATCTTTTTCTTGGATATTACTATCCCATTTTTTTTTATTTTTCAAATACCTGTTGTAGATGCGTTTCGTATTCTTGGACTGTCTTACTTGCTACTAGTATATCATCAATATAAACTAAGCAAACTTTGTATTTAAGAAATATACTGTTCATAAATCTTTGAAATATTGAAGGAGCATTCTTTAGCCCAAAGCTAAGAACATTCCATTCATATAATCCTTCAGAACATGTGAAGGCTGCCCATTTTTTAAAATCTTCTTCTAGATGTAGTTGATTAAAACCTGATTTTAGATCAAATTTAGAAAAGATTTTGTTATTCTGTATTAGTTGAATTAAACTATCTTTATTAGGTATATTATATCCATCGTCTTCTGTATTATCATTTAATCTTTTGTAATTGTAGACGATCCTAGCTTTTCCTCTTTTTATTTCGCTATGGTTTTATACTATGAAAGTTGTTGATCTGTGAGGACTTTCAGATTTCCTGATTAATCCTTGTTTAGTCATTTCGAGTATTTGTGTTCTAAATTCTTCTTTGTCTAGGGGACTGTAATCTATATTTATATTTCTTATGGTAATGTCTGGATTTTTTATTTTAAACTTACAGACATACTTGACTTTTGAATTTGTAATATTTTCTCCTATAAGTCGTAGTCGTTCTAGGTGTAAAATTACAGGATGATTTATACATTTTGTTATATCCTGTCCTTTTTCTAGTTCATGATTTATAAAACTTGTGAGGAGTTGCAGAGCTTCATCTTCAGCAACGTTTTTTCTTCTATTTTTATTTAAGAATTCTATATTTCCTTCTTCTCCTATTTTTTGAGCAATTTCATTTACGCTTTTATATCTTAAAGTAGGGAAACTGTAAATCTGTTTACTAATTGTTATGAAGTTTCTTGTTATGGTGATTGCACCATTTAATCATAGTATGAAATTTAATCCTAGGACAAAATCTCTAGATTTAATGTGTTGTGGATTAATATTTATTTGTAGAATATCATACTTTGTACTGTAATTTCGTGCAAAGTCTAGGAATTGTATTCCTACAGGCTCTAGGTAATGTGTTATGTCTATTAATCTGTTTTCTACGGTTCTTGTCATTAACCTGTATGTAAGAGGTTTATGAAATTTTTCATGAGTTAAACTGTGTGATATTACACTTTTGGTTGCTTCTGTGTCTACTAAGGCTGTTAAATCTATTGGTGTGTTGGCGTCAAGCCATAATCTACACTGTATATTTATCATATTTATCTACCCATTGGTTTGTATAAGGGTTTGTTCTGACTCTGTGGCCATGTTACTTATTTCTGGAAATTCTACTGCCTGTTTTTTCTTTTCTATCAGGTCTTCAAGTCTAGTAATCTTGATGTTCATAATCTCTATTTTTAATTTATTTACTTCTATAGCCAGTTCTAATTTTTAAAATTTTTCTTCATATTCGTTTGTATTTTTATTTGTGCTTTGACTAGTGTTTGGTGGTTCTATGTTATGAATATCTTTTATGCAAATATTGCAGATTTTCTTTAAAGCATGTATTGCATTGAGATCTTTTGTCTATACTTGGGTAGTATTCACAAATGTAACATTTAATGTAATTGTTTCCTTTTTTGTGTTTCCAGTCATGCTCACATTCTTTTGGATTTGTGTATGTATATGAGATTTTTGTTACATGTTCATTTTCTTCACTATATATACTGTATATTGACTTACTATTTGTGTGGTCTGTATCTAATGCTTCTATCTCATAGTCTTTGATTTGTTCAACTAGATTACTTCTTTCTATGTTTTTGTTTCTATTTGGACATTTATTAGCTAAATGTTCTATGTCTCCACATATAAAACATTTGCATGTTCTAGTATGAGGTTTTCTAACATATTTATTTTGATATTTTTTATATGGTTTATATTCTTTGTTATATGTAGTGCTTTTTCTAATTTTTTTTTTCTTATCATAATATCCATAGGCTTGTGGAGTATAAATTGTTGTTTTACAAAATGCAAATGCATTTCGTTTTAGCTGTTCTTGTAAAGCAACTTCTTTGCACTTTTCTTCTAGAATACCAAATGTAAAGGTTATCCTAGGTCCAATTCCTATGTTTTCTATATTTCCATATTGCAACTTCCAGGCTTCGTGTATACTTTTTCCTAAATCTCCTGGTAGTTTTATAAAATATTTATCACATAAGCTATCTTCCATAGCTTGTCCTGTTTATGCTAATAATCTTGTAAAATCTAGTGTAAATTCGTTTATATATTTCATATCTGCTATACTTAGTTGTTCTAAGTTTCTAATAGCTGTATCTTGTAATAAACTGTTATTTTTTGCTGGGTCTACTCCTAAAATAAGGACTCTTATTTGAGAAGTAAAATTATAAGGATTGTCTCCTATGGCTTTTAATCTGTTTATTTGGTCTAGGCTGTGGGCTTTTTTACTTTGCCATATTTCTAGAGCTGTTGGGCCTAGAGTTGTTTCTAAATAGGCGAACATGTCCACACTGTCTTTTTTATTAGTTTCCCACATTCTTACTACTGTTTGTTCCCATATAAGAACTTCATCAACCCATAATTGAGGTTTCTGCTGTTCTAATAGTAGCATACTACCGCTATAAATCTGTCCTATAGGTAACCTATTTCCTGTTCCTTTGTAATTTGATTCATGTTGATAACTTGTAATGGGTTTAGTCCAGGGTTCTCTTCCCATGGTTTCATGTGAAGTTTCTCCTATTCTTCCATCTGTGTAATTTCTTTTAGGTTTATGTTCGGAGTCCATAAAGTTACTGTCGTGTTTATAAAAATCGGAGATCATTGTATCTCCTTTGACTATACTATTTACTAATGGTAAATTAAAATCTTCTTATAGTTTGTTGTAACTTTCTTTGTATGTCATCCCTAAGGTAAGCATACATTCTACTATCATGTCATCTACTTCTTCTTGTATATTTATTTCTGTGAATTTTCTATTTGTTATTTGTTCATAAGATTTGTTAGTTTCTTCTATTTTAAAAGTTGTATTTGTTTCTTCTAGTAAACTATAATCTATGTCTTCTCGTTCAAATCTTGAGAATTCTGAATTTAGTGTGTATTCATCATCGTTTTCTTCATTTTCTGTATCATATATAGGTTTTCCATATTCAGATTCATCATCTGATTCTATATTCATAAAATTATATTGTGGTTCTTGTGGTGGTTCTTCAGAACAACTACTTTCTTCATATTTATTATCTTCTTGTTTAAAATCTATAAACCTTAGGCTTTGTATTCCATCTATTCCTTCATATATATGACTCTTTTTTGGAACTAATGTTGAGCTTTCTTTTTCTGTTAAATCATTTATTTGCCATTCTAATCCTGCTAATTATTCAGGATCTATTCTGACAGGTTCTATCATCTGTATAGATTTTGATGCGATTGTATTAACTATTCCTTCTATGTTTACTTTATATTTCATTCCTGATCTGTTGCTAGATTTTCCTAAGACTCCTATACTTATTACTATGTTATTTCCTTCATAATTTTCATATCCTTTAGTTTGTAGAGCTATTTTTAGCTTTTGTAAGTCTTTAATATCTTTTAGTATTCCAGGTGTACAATAAAATAGGGCTGTATTTTGACTTAGATTTATTTCCATTCCTAAAATAATTGCTTTTTTCATTTCTGTCTTCCAGCTTTTATCTAATATTAAAGCTAAATTTTTTGTTCCTAGGTTTTTTCTTCCTAAGGCTTTTATTCCTATGACTATAAGTCCTGTGTGTATAAATTGTTTTCCTGATTGTTTAATTCTTTGAATTGTCTCAGGTGGAAATAAGTCTATTTCTACCATTTTGTCTACTACTCGTAGACTTTCAAAGCAAACTTTTTCCCTAATCTTCACCTAAACGGGTTTCCATATAAATACGACTTAAGCATTCCTAGCTGCCTGACATGGACCTGTCTTAGTATTTTAGATATTAGGAAAACCTTTGCTCTGATACCAAATTAGGTTGGGGATCAGAGATTTTTTTTTATCACTTGTAATAAAACGTAAAAACTTGCATTATATTTGCAGGATATATCAGCGGATGATGATGAGTATTTGCAGGGTGGCAGCGGAAAGACTTTTTTTTTCTGTGGCGAGGCTGGCAAGGTTGTCAACCCTGTAAAGTTCTGAGAATTGTATCTCAGTTTGTATGGCGAGGTTTTTTAGGTAATCTTTGCCAGAGAGTTTATGGCTGATGAAGATCCTTTTTCTGGCAGTTCTGTATGTGTGGTCGTTAGCAAACGTAAAGGAAGAAAAAATTTCGCAGCTAATATATGGAGAGGATACATGTGTAGAGATGTTTCCTGTGGTCATTACAATTTTTTCTCCGAAAAGATTTATAATTCCCTCTGTCTTGGGGTTTAGTTCTAATTCTATATAATCAATCATACCATTGTGGTAAAATTGTAGAATTAGGTCATGAGGCATGTTTGTTTCTTTGAGGTTTATTTGAAGGAGGAGCAGGCAAGTTCCCTCTCCGTCTTCACCTGTTCTTTCGACAACTCTTACCCCGTTATATTTTTATTCATTTAGGGCAATTGTCATGAGTCTAAGCTGTAATTCATATAGTACCATTGGAAATTCTGTATTAATCTTCTGGGATATTATCTGTTCGAATTCTGGAAACTGATCAAACACAGTTTGAAGACAGGTTTTCCAGGGGGTGTCTAGCATTCTGGCTCTGAAAGAGTCATAGCTTATGTAACTTTTTTCCTTTTTGTCAAGCCTTTGTAATAGCAGCATATTTTTAGCTTCGAGAATATCAACCTTTTGTTTTAACATATTGCTTTCAATATAGCTTTGTATATACTGTGTATTTTTTCCCTGCTGTATAAGTTGTTTTTGCAGATTTGTAATTGTTTCTTCTTGAGTCTTTATAATATGTTCTTGAGTCTATATATATACACACACACACACATATATATATATACACACACACACACACACACACACACATATATATATATATATATAAAACTCAAAATCTAAATCAAAAACTAAAAATCCACTTCGGAGACCTTTTTCCACACGTCATCCTTTTTAAAAAAAATAAAAATTCAGCGTTTTGCTACATATGTGTAGCATGGTTAGCTTTTGGGTGTACTACACATATGTAGTACCTTTAGTTTTTTTTGGTTTAGTTTAGGTTTTTTTTTTTGGGGGGGGGGGTGGGTGGAGGGTTTAGGTTTTTTTTTTTAGGGGGTGGTGGGGGGGGCGAGTTTAGGTTTTTGGGTGGGGGGTTTAGGTTTTTGGATGGGGTTAGGTTTTTGGTGTACTACACATATGTAGTATCTTTAATGACAAGTTTTTTTGGTTTTCTCATGAAAATGAGTTTTCTAGTGAACTCAACCCTATATATATATATATATATATATATATATATATATATATATATATATATATATATAGGGGCATGTTCTTTTGAGAACCGAAAGAACCGCACAAAACGTGTACATATCACTTTAGTGAAAAAAGTAAAATTCAACAACAATGTTTTATTTATCTCTTCCCACTCTTAGTTTGAGTTTATCTCCTCTCTCCTGAATTTTTTTAAGAAAAGTATAAAAATATGCATATATGCATTCATTTGTGCATATAGTGTGAGTGCATATATGCATTTAAAAAAACGACTATAAATTCGAGGTCTTTTAAAACCAAACCTTAAACATATTGAAATGTACATGAATTCTAGTCAATTTATATTGTAAATAGATGAAGAGTTAATGCGGTTCTCACGGTTCTTAACATATTGTTGGTTCTCAAAAGAACATACCCCTATATATATATATATAGGGGAAGGATCAATAGAAAACTCATTGTTCATGAGAAAACCAAAAAACTATTTATTTTAGGTAAAAAAATAATGAAAAAATCATAACTCAAAATCTAAATCAAAAACTAAAAAATCGCTTCAGAGACCTTGTTCCACACGTCGTCCTCTTTAAAAAAAATAAAAAGTAAAAAAAATTTAGCGTTTTGCTACATATGTGTAACAGGGTTAGCTTTTGGGTGTACTACATATATGTAGTAGCTTTAGTTTTTTTGGGTTTAGTTTAAGTTTTTTAGGGGTGGGAGTGGGGTGGGGGGTTTAGGTTTTTGGGTGGGGGTGGGGGTGGGGTGGGGGGTTTAGGTTTTTGGGTGGGGGTGGGGTTTTTGGTGTACTACACATATGTAGTACCTTTAATGAGAAGTTTTTTGGTTTTCTCATGAAAATGAGTTTTCTAGTGAACTCAACCCTATATATATATACAAGGGGAGTATCAAATAAGAATTAGTTTATCGCTAAAAAATCTAAGAAATGACAATAACCTTAAGAAACGATATCAAACGAACTCCGATTAAGCTAATTTCAGCGGCGTTGGAACCGTCTCGTCGAACTCTACCATCTTAGCTTTTAGGGTTTAGATTTTACGTTTGAATTTTAGGGTTTTAGCCTTATGGTTTAGCCTTAGGGTTTAGCTTTTAGGGTTTAGATTTTATGGTTTAGGTTTTTTTTAGAGTGAGGGTGGGGGGTTTAGGTTTTTGGGGGTGGGTGGGGGTGGGTTTAGGTTTTGGGGGGGTGGGGTGGGGTGGGAGGGTTTAGGTTTTTGGGCGGTGGGGTGGTGGTTTTAGGCTTTTCGGGGTAGGGTTGGATGGGGGGTTTAGGTTTTTGGGGGTGCGGGTGGAGTGGGGTTTAGGTTTTTGGGTCCGGGTTAGAGTTCGATGAGACGGTTCCAACGTCGCTGGAATGAGCTCAATCGGAGTTCGTTTGACCCACTTCTTAGGATTTTTTTATCGAAAAACCACTTCTTATTGGAATCGTCCTATATATATATATATATATATATAGGGTATGGTTCTAGAGAAAACCAAGAGTTAGTTGAAAACCAATATTAACTGTTGATTCAAATTAATGAATTGTCTTGATTAATTAGGGTGCAGATTGTAAATATCAAAACTAAAATCGTTGGTTTCCACTTTTATAGGGGTAAATCTGGTATTTCAATACATTTTTAAAATAGGAAACGTTCATAATTATTATGAAAATCCCAGTAAAATATCAATTTCTCTCTCTCTTAAAACCCATTTTCGTTCCATCTTACGATCCATTCTTTATGTTTTTAATGAATTGTCAAGTTCTAAGGAAGGTTTTTGAAGAACTTTTGATCTGCAATTGAAATCAAAGAAGAAGATCTAAAGGTTTAATTTGTAAGGGTTTCATTTATTCGACTTTTTGGAACAGATTTACATAAGTGTGTACATATTTGTAAACAGGTTACAAGTGTGTTTACGTATACGTAAACAATAAACTACGTAAACAATAAACTATAACGAAAAAAAGAAACTTACGGACAAATTACATAACTGATATACATAAACGTGTGTTTACGTATATGTAAACAGGTTACATGTGTATTTACGTATATGTAAATAATACACTATAACGAAAAAGAAGAAACCCACAGACAAATTACGTAACTGATATTTGTAAGCAAGTGTTTACGTATATGTAAACAAGTTACAAGTGTATTTACGTATATGTAAACTGTAAACAACAACGAAAAAGAAGAAACCCACAAACGAATTACGTAAGTGATATATGTAAACATGTGATTACGTATATGTAAACATATGGGTTTACGTAAATGTAATCCATTGAATTCACCATCATCTTCATCATCACCATGACATGGTCTCTCAAAATCTGACCTGAGTTCATAAACTTTACTGATTCCTTTGATTTCCTCCTACCTTACACAACCACTCTCGCCCGCATACACAATTACAAACTTCAATAAACCACGCATCATAACCGGATGCGTCGGCGATTATGTAGCAGGTCGAGAACGATGATTCTAGAAATTATGATGAGATTGATTAAGCATTTTGTAGCAGGTGGAGACAATGGTTTACGGTGGTTATGCGAACGCCAACGGGTAGCTAGGTGGCAATGAACACACGGTTGTTTTTCTTCATCTTGAACAACGACAATGGAGATTGATTTGACTCGTGTAATGAATAAGAAGGAACCGTGATAGGTGTAGATGGTGTAGAAGAGGGAGCCGTGATCGGTGTTAAAGGAAAGACGAAGAGAGAGGATATAATCTTATCGATCATTTAGAGAGAGACAGAGAGAGAGAGAGAGGATATAATCAAGGAGTGATTTAAAGAATTCAAAAAAAGAAAAAGTTAAATACCAAATTTAAAGGTGTGTTAAAATTACTGAATCAACCTTCTATTTAAAAAGTAATAACTAAATAGAAAAAAAATCTGATTGGTTGAAAGTGATTTTTTTGGTTTTCGCCTAATTTTTTGGTTTTCTCTTGATCTCTAACCTATATATATATATATATATATGTTGGACTTGTATGCCCGAATAACATCATTTGACACTACTGCTAACTAGGTAAGATCCAAAGGGTTACACTTTGAGGAACGATTATAAATGATGGATGTTTAAGGGTAAAACAGTCCATTACACGAATGCATAAAGAGACGAGATATTTATTTGTGAAATAGTTATCAAGGCGAATAAACGAACAAAGGTTGTACGCAATGACTATTTATGAAATAGTTATTATTAATGAGATTAATATTAAACTGGCGGAAGTATGTTTGGAACATATTTATTAATTACGATATTAATTCTAATTATAATTATATTGGATATAATTATAAATAATTAACTAATAGTTAGTTAACTAACAATTAAAATAATAGAGCTCCTTGAATGTAATTTTGAGATAATTATATGGACTAGATTATAATTAAGGATCCCTAAAACCCTAATATTGGAGAACAAGTTAAAGATTTATAAATAGGGATTAAAAGAGGTGATTAAAGGAGACACACAACAATTAACCTAGTTTGCAAGTAGTTGCAAACACTAACCTCCTATCCTCTCTCTTTGTGTTGCCGCAGTCCACACCACCTTTGCCGCCAACCAGTCTGCCACCTCCGTCGTAACCATGTCATAGCGTTGCCGCACCGCCGCTGGACTCCTGGTGGGCAATCTAGGGGTTTTGGCCTAGATTGCTTCGTATAGTTTTATTTATTCTGCTGCGTTAGTCAAAATTGTTTTGAAACCCTATACGAAACCCCAACAGTGGTACTAGATCCACTATTTACTTTTAATTGCAATCTGGTTTAATTTTGCAAACCTTTTTGACAAAAGATTGCATCCTTTATGTTTAGTATATATTTGTGTTTTTGATTGTGAATCAAGCCTACACCTGTGGTTGTGTTTGTATGATTGGTTTTGGTTTTAATTTATTTGTCTTGTATTTTATGGCTATTTTGGAAGCCTTATGTAATAGATTAGGATTTTCAATTTTATTATAATCTATTCAGGACGAGACAAGAACTAAATTGGGAATCAAAGACCTAGACGACCCAGAGATCAAGATGGAGATCTTGAAGCAAGTGGGAGTTATTCAAGACCAAGAGTTGCGTTTTGGTTTAACGTCCCCTTTTGACCTAGTTCGGTTTGGCTAATTGGCTCTAGCAAACCAAACAACTTTTTGGTTTGATTCACATAGTGTTTTGATTGTTATTATGCATTGCTTAGATTATGGTTATTTAGGTTATAAATGTTATTTTTTATGAACAATGAAATAGTTTTAACGGTTTAAACTTAACAAAACAAATTGAAACAACGAGATTTTTAAAATATAGATTTTAAGTTATCTCGTGAAAAGTTTATTAAAATAAAGTTAAGAGTTATTACTGGAGTTTTGGTAAAATATGATTAATATAGATTAATTATTCAAAACTCAAATATTAATAAAAGAGTTTATTAATAGATAAAATGGCTCGCGATTATGAACATGCTTATTAATATAGGATATTAAAACAAATGTATGTGAGATAAAAGAGTTTATCCGTATCATGAACCATACATATAAAATTGAGAATTTTATATAAACCCGTGTATCTATTAGAATGCATATATGCTACACGGTGTGTTTTTGACCCGCAACTGGTAAAACACTAAACAAATCCTTAATGAAATAAATATACCAGTGCCACCCTATTTTCAGGACACTTGAAACGATATGTGTCTCAAGCTTACACTTGGGCCTACAGATGTCGGGACAAGGTGGTGTCGCAATTCTCGAGAGTTTTGGGCCGACGGTCACATGTTGCTGGACTAGAACGAGATATTGCTCAACCCTATAAGAAGTACTTCAACCAATTATTAGGAAAGAGTGGGCGCATATGAAACTAACCGTACCAACACAAGACATTCGATGTCTTTGACGGACCTTATAATCATGAGAATTGTATAAGATACAATTGGTAATGGTTACCTACCTAAATAGCTGTGTTCTATGGAAAGTGGTTACCCATTCATAAAACATAGTGAATCGTTGATCTTATTCCTTAAAAGATATACTGTTTTTTCTTAAAATGGTCATTATTTTAAGGAATTTTTTTCATCGAAAGTACTAAATAGACTTTGTTCTTTGTAGATGTCTTAAAATTCAAACTTCTCTCATAATGCTCCCCGTTTCATCTTTGAAAATGAGACTCCCAATGGTACTAACTTTGTTGACTGGTTCCGAAGTCTAAGAATTGTTCTTAGGGATGACAAGAAGGAATATGTTCTTAAAAGTCCCTTACCTGAACAACCTGCTACTAATTCCAAGGAAGCCATTGATGCTTGGAATAAGCATGTTAATGACTAATTGGATATGTCAATGCTAATCTTGGCGACCACTGAACCTGAATTTAAGGGAAACCTTAAAACGGGTAATGCTTTTGAGACGATTAATATGTTGAAAGAAAAGTTCCAACAACAAATAAGGATTGAACATATGAGATACAAGAATATCCTTTCATCATGCAATTTGGATGAAGGTGGTAGTGTTAACCAACATTTTAAGAAAATGGTTGGCTATGTTGGTCATTTTAAGGAATTGGATTTTGACATGGGACATGGCATGCTTGTGGATTAGATCCTAAGCTCTCTCCCTGATGATCGCGTGTCGAAGGTCAATAAAAAAATATTGAAAAATCGGTTCTTATCTACCTTACACTGTAGTATAAAGAATAGGGTTGTCAAATCCACAGGGAATTCGTGGAGAGTGCTAATTAAGAAAAAAACTATTTAACCTAGGCAATTAAAAGTAAACTTGATGTTTTGAAAGTAGTTGATTGTGAAACTGATCGCAAAGCAAACAAAATTAAAATGGGTTTTGAAAACAATTAAAGAAAAAGGATGCTCTCAGGTTTCAGATTGTGAAGCTAAATGTGTTGAAGCACTTTCCTGTGACAAACACTCTGGATAGATAGAGTCTTAGTTTGTACTTTAATGTCGGTAATTGTCTTTGTATGTAAGAGTCTTTATGTATTAGTTTATCGAGTTGTATTTACTTTTACATATTGAATGTTGCATTTTTCTCTAAGTGTTTTGCGCACTTGTATGTGCGCAGGAGAAAGCTCCTGCGTACTTAGCAAGTACGCAAGAATACCTTTGCGTACTTGCTAAGTACGCAAGAGCATTTTGTCGTGCGCACTTGCTAAGTGCGCAGGCATCATGTCTTGTATAAATATGATAGGTTGACAAAAGTTAAGTACGTAGACATAGGCAGTCACAGTAGCAAATACGCAAATTGTAATCTCAGTACTTCTCTCTGTAACCTTCAAGTGTTTATAATAGAAAGAACGTTTAAAGTGATTCTCTTGTCGGTTTACTTTGTGTTGTTTGACTCTCCACCTAGTCACGGGTATTCCGCACCCGGTCCGACTAGTAGACCCACTTGCATGTGACGATCCGCCACACCCGAGGGACCTACAAAATGGATGACCTAGTTTGTACTAGTTGGAAATCATATAGACATAATTTGTTATATTGTTGAGGATTGATAAATGGTTAAAAGTCAGATTATTTGACTGTGATGAATCTAGACTAAAAAGCACTAATAACCACAATTGAATTCCTAACTAGAAAACCACCAATTCAAAGATAAAGCTTGATTAGAACCACTGGTTCACGATTAATCAAAATTAGTTGAATACCAAGTAACTGATCAAACCAATCAAATCTTACAAATCCGAACTGTTTAAGAAAGTCTAAACAAACAAAATAATTCAACTAACTGAATGATTAAGTTAAATTCTAATCCAAAGAAGGTATGAACACATCAATCCAATCAACACACACAATCCTACACCCGAAAACAACAACGGGTGGTTTAGCCTAGCATTTGCATCATCTGATCTTCAATTATTGATTCGGGTTCACTATTCGTCAATGGAAAGATATGGCAAGCCTCTAGAACACAAGAATTTGTCCTAAGTTTGTCCAAAATCCCCCAGAGATGTTGTGATACACCCTCTAGGGTTTAGGGTTTGTATTTATAGTCAAAACCCTCAAAATTCACAAAAAACTCGACTCTAGTGTAGCCTACGCCGCCTTATTGTTTTGCCTACACTAATTTTCCTGTGAAACACTGACATACACTGAAAACCATACGATGAGTGAGCCAGTGTAAGCTACGCCGGTAGGGCGTAGACTATACTGCGACCTTTTTTCACACCCGGATCGTCGAGACATCTAGTATTCATATATTATGGCTCTCGTTTCATTTTCTAGCCCGGTATATGGTTATTTAAAGTTTTAGACTCTAGAACTTCCTAAGCAGCCTCCATCTTTTGCATAATTTCACATCCAATCCTTCTACTTCTTCCTAATTGTTTCCAAAACGCATCTTTTGCATCCAAACACCTGTAAACCGTAACACACTCAAAGTAAACACGTTCCATACCAATATACACATAAAAATATGTAATTAAATATCAAAAACACCATACAAACAGTACGTGATCACCTGAATCATATGATGGTTTCATTAAGAACTATCTAATGAGTGATATAGAATGTTCTCTGAACGAACCGCACATGATGCTAAAAGTTGCATAAATGGCTATTCCAAATCCAAATCAATTCCCGTTGCTGATCATGGAAAAGGAGAAGGACAAGTTCGATGCTTTTGGCAAGGGCATGGCAAAGGTGAAAGCCAAATCTGTTGCTGGAAGAAAATCTACCAGTGATTCTCATAACAACGTTATGTGCTTTCGTTGTGGTGAATTTGGTCACTGGATGAGGAATTGCCCGGTATACCTGTCAGAGCTGGAGGAGTACACTGCTTATGTAGCAGAAACTCCAGATATGTAAAACCTATCATTTTCCTCAAGTACATATGAATATGGTATTCATATTAACACTACACAATTGTTGTTGCAGAGTCTGAGGAAGAATGAAGAACTGAAGTCATGGGGAATTTTGAAGATCACGTTGCGGTGAAATAAGTAGATTGATCTACATTCTTTAAAATTTGCCTAGTTTAAAACATTTGGATGTGTTTGAACAACTTTCAGTTTTTTGGTTTTGTTTGATGACATTTTTAGATTATGAAATTTTGGTTGGGCCTATACTTTAATCTATGTTATCGAACATAAGGTTCTACATGCTTGTTACTTGAAAGGTAACCTTATGAAATCTTGTCTATAGTTTTGCCATTAGTTCCTTGACAAACTAAAAATGGTTTTGAATGATGAATCACTCATCAGTTCTGGAACCATACATCTAAATGGATTATGTTTGAAAGGAATAATAGCAATAGATCCGTATTGATATCTATAGAGGATTTCACAGGATAAGGAAACCCATTTTAGTAACAAACTTCGAAGTCATGTGGAGACATGAGATTACTTGAAAACGTTTCAAGTAATCATTGAAGTATAACTAGCAAAAACATGACTAGAAATATTTGATTAGATCAAAAGTTTCTAAAAAGGAAAGTAAAATTATTACTTTCAGATTACTAAAAGGCATTGACGCATGACTCAGAGATAATTCTAAATGGGTACGTTGTCACTAAGAAAAGGATGCATACATGGAGATATGATGATCATTAGCAAATGTTGCTATCTTAGTAGAAAGGATTTTTGCCATCTATGAGAAGTACGATATTTCTCAGGATATCCAACAGCTTAAGGAAGCTGAAGATAGACTAGAAAAGTTCTAGCAACTTGGAATCTTATGGCAAAAGAAATTTAGAATCATCATCAAATAAATGGTTTATTTGACAAATACTTACCAAAAAAGTATATGTTCACGTTTGGAACGTGAAAATAAGATCCAAGCCCACTCTTTAGTTTAAGAAACTAATTGAAAACTTGCATGTCATAAGAGGTTAAAATACAACAACGAGTTGAGAACTCGATAATTATACTCTAACAGGTTGTCTGTTAAGACCAAAGATGTTTCGGAAACATGCATACCTTTAAACGTAGCAAAGAGGTTTTCTGATGAGATCAGTAAACGGTCTTTAGCTAACAGGTCATGAGATGATCAATATGGATTATGAATACATGCTTAAAGGGTATTGTCACTGTATCCTCATAGATCATTGTCATAAGTAGGTTTTGAAAATAGTATTATCACAACTCAAAACTACTTCATAGATCATTATCATAAGTAGGTTTGTGAAAATGGTATTGTCACTGTATCCTCAAACATAAGATATATACTAGAACTCGATTATGTGAAAGATTACTTCTTGTCATCATCTAACACTATTCTTTGATCAGGAAACAATAAGAGCGATAGTTGGAAGTTAATCTGAAACTTAGTGAGAGTTGTATATAGTCAAGATGGAATTTTGTCCACTAACTAATGTAGGTGAAAGATATCTCTGGGCCCCTCGTTGATTCAAACTGGTGTAAATGCACGGCCGTGCTTGGATTGTGTGTCTGAATAAACCACTTTACATCTCGATCGATGAAAGAGAATGTTTAAACACTGCATGTGAATGAAAATTGATCCATGTCTCAAGTTCAAATGGGATATCTCCATCATAAAGGATAATTTATTATAAATACCATAACTATTACGAACGGTTAAGTTAGAGTACTTAGACTAATCGAAAATAGCTGACTGCTTGATAAGCATTGTACCTTGATAGGGGTAGTGAGACATAGCTAGAGTTCCACTACTGTCTGTATTGACAAATGGTCGAGACTCGTGCAAATGGGAGTCTGTTGGACTTGTATACCCGAGGAATGACATTTGACACTACTACTAATGAGGTAAGATCCAAATGGTTACACTTTGGGCAACGATTATAATGGTGGATGTTTTAAGGGTAAAATAGTCCATCACACGAATGCATAAAGAGACGAGATAACTATTTGTGAAATAGTTATCAAGGCAAATAAACGGCAAAGATTGGACACAATAATTATTTATGAAATAATTATTATTAATGAGATTAATATTAAACTGGTGGAAGTATGTTTGAAACATATTTATTAATTACGATATTGTTATAATTATATCGGATATAATTATAAATAATTAACTAAAAGTTAGTTAATTGACAATTAAAATAATAGAGTTCCTTGAATGTAATTATGAGATAATTATATGGGCTAGATTGTAGTTAAGGATCCCTAAAACCCTAATTTTGGAGTACAAGTTAAAGGTTTATAAATAGGGATTAAAGGAGGTGATCAAGGGAGACGCACAACAATTAACCTAGTTTGCAAGGAGTTGCAAACCCTAGCCTCCTCTCCTCTCGTTTTGCGCCGCCGCAGTCCACACCATCTCCGCCGTCGTAGCCACACCGTAGCGCTGCTGGAACGCCGCCGCACCACCATCACACCGCCCCGTTTTGTTGACTGGTTTGATCTGGTTTTGTCAGTTAACAAGTAGGAATACTTAGGTGCTGTCATTTTTCAGTTCTGCGGGTGGATATAAAAGAGTTCAAATTTATGGGAGCACTTGGGTGATTCTTCAGATCCGGGTGGAGATTCGTGTAACCAGATCTAGCGATTATAATCGTTGTTCTCAAAGTGTTGAGCTTGATCGATCAGCCGGTTTCGCAAATGATATAATTGTCTAACCCCCTATGGTTGTGTTTATTTCTTTTTGGTTTGCAACTAGACTCCTGGTGGACAGTTTATGGTTTTTGGCCTAGACTGGTTCGTACAGTTTTATTTATTCCACTGCGTTAGTCAAAATTAATTTGAAACTCTGTACGAAACCCCAACAATATATATATATATATATATATATATATATATGTGTGTGTGTGTGAGAGAGAGAGAGAGAGATTGAGAGAGTTGTATCAAGTGAAAACTCAATCTTATTGTAAGAACCAAAAAACTCATTCTGGTCAACTTACTTTGTTTTTTTTTCTTTTCTAGTTTAATTTTATTCTCGAGGGACATTTATATCATTTTCTCTCTCTTTCTCTCTCTCTCTCTCTCTCTCTCTTTAAACCTACTCTCTTTTCTCTCTTAAACAACATATATCACGTCTTTCTCTCTAAACACATTGCACATCGCAGTCTCTCTCTAAACATATGCATCTCGGTTTCAAGATAACAAACCAAATCGATTTCAGATTTGTTACTCATCAGGAACCATAATCGATCTCTAAACATCTCCAACATCGGATCTGTTACTTATCAGGAACCACAGTCATTTTCAGATTTGGTGGTTACTCAGATCTCAAAAACACAAGCCTAAGAACTCAGATCTGTTACCCAACACCACTCGTTGTCGTCGAAGGTCTCCAGAGCCGACGACCCTCTTCGTCATCATCTGGGTTTTGTGAGAGAAATTTGGATCTGAGAAATTTGTGAGAGAAATTTGGATATGAAATTATGGCGATTTAGCAAGAAACAATCAACACAAATTTTGACTCGCATCGATTCAACTTCAAAATAGTTAGGTGGCAATTGCTAACTTAATCACGTATTTTATATTCAATAGACCAAATTGAAGTGGGTATCTTCTGTTTCTGCTTGTATTTTCATCAAGATGTATGAGCTTATGATAGAATAATCTGTAGGTAGGGTTTAATTACCTATGAGATTACTTTCAACTTCTGTGTATTCTTAATTTTGCCCCTTTTTTGGTTGAAAGTGCGATAAAGAACACGATAGCTACATACATAGAAGGGTTAACTGATGGTACATATATATATATATATATTAATTCTTTTAGTATATTTTTTTCTTAAATTTTCCCCTTTGTGGTTAAAAGTGTGATGTCATAGATTAGGATATTGTTCTTATAATTCTTTATTTTAATTTGAACAAAGATTATGAATTTGAATTTGGGGTGTTTAGATAATTTGTGGCCCTTAGATTTCTATTTTGTGAATTTGGTATACTCAAAGTTGAAGAACCATATTGTGTAAAGTCAGTTTTCTCTGACTTTACATATGTGTAAAAATCATGTTCTTCAATCTTTCGTGTTTTGTGTTCTAGTGATGGATCTTAAGAGAAAGAGAGAGAACGGTTCTTTAAAACCAAGATTTTATCAAAAAAGAAAAAAAAAACTAATTTACCCCTTTAGTAAATCTCGACAACATATTTTTTCGATATAAATAAAAAATCCAGATTTAATCATGATCACAAAATAAAATATATAGAAATTGATTGTATGGCCAAGATTAAGTTATTTAATTTTTACAACAAGGGGTGGAACAACACACACACACACACACATATATATATGTGTGTGTGTGTTTTTTCTAGAAACATTTAAAAAAATTATATATTTAAAAACATTTCAAGTCATATGTGAAATAAAGTAGATAAGGGGAAACAAATTTATGTGTGTCATGATTATAGAGGTATAAACTAGTATGATATAACTAATGAAAATTCTATAAGGTATTATGTATTATTAGTCAACTATGTATAGGAATACAAACGGTAAAGTATCATGTATTATTAGTCAATTATATATAAGAATACAAAGAGGATAACTATAAAGTAATCTAATGAAATAATATCTCCTAAATATGGTAAAATATTTACGATAAACTGTAACATCCCAAATTCCAAGGCTTGAGAAACAAGAATAGCGAATAAAATAAATTTCAGGGTTAAAAATGAAAATTTGGAAATTTGATCTGTTACGGACCATCATGGATGGTAACGGTCCGTTAAGAGCCGCGACGGACCGTCACAAGGGATAACAGTCTGTAACCGAATGAGCAAGGACTTGATCGGGGAATGACATGTGTCCTTTAACTCATCATTCTGATCTGACGCGTGTAAACCCTATGACAGACCGTCACGATGGGTAACGGTCCGTTACGAGTTATGACAGACCGTCATGAGATATAACGGTCTGTTACGTGTTGGCGAAGTAATTGGCGGCTAAGGCAGAAACGGTGACACACCGTCACCGGCGGTAACGGTCCGTCACGGACCCAGGGAAGAGCCTATAAATAGATGAAGTTGGCCGTTCACCTTTCACACACCAAATACAATACACACATATAAAATCGGAGAAGGTTCAAGAGAGCTGGTGCGGTGCGTTAAAGTGCGAGTGCGGTTCGGATCCGGAGAGACGTTTCAGCGAGGAACGAACGTAGAAAACAACCCGAGATTTATAGTAAGTACACTGAACCCGTACCTTATTAAATGTTTATGTGTTTATATGATTATGTGGTATGTGTAGATTAAGGTACGGGGAAATAATGGGAATGAGGGATTAGTGTAAACACTAAACTGGAATAATGGAGTAATCACAGGATATCAAATGGGTGGTGGGAATGCTGCGGAGGACCCTATATATAATCCTCTTTGACACCTCGGGGTGAAACCATTGCAAAGGTTTAGGGTATAGACTAAGGATAAATAGCATGGCACGAATGCATGCTAAATAAACGTGAATACATAATATGTAAACCTCTTTATATAAACCTCTTTAATATATCATAAAGAAACCTTTACGCAGATATAGAGCAAGGATTGGATGAAAGCATGATATGGGATCATACTACGCATGATAAATAATCATGCAATATGTGACTAATGTGAATACATGACAAAAGTTGTGCTATATGTGATGTATGTATGTGATGAAACGAGTCTAAACCATAAAATGGAGTAAGGAAGTATTAAAGGGGTGGTGGGAATGCTGCGGAGGACCCTATATATAAACCTCTTTAATACATTGTGGAGAAACCGTTATAAAGTTTTAAGGTGAGGACTAGTTGGGAATAAATCAAGCAAAAGTGTGTATGATGAAGTAAACATGCATAACATGAATAAATACTTGATAAATTGGGAGGCTGTGAGTCAATGACACTCAAGGTCCCAATGGGAAACAAGGTGTCGAGTCTACGGGATGGAAGAGCCTTACAAATGAATAACCTATGGGGTTAATGGAAAAAGGATGCCGAGTCTACGGGACGGAAGGGCCCTATGAATGAAACTAAAAAGGTGCCAAGCCTTTGGGCGGAATGGCCTATGTAAAGGGTGCCGAGTCTACAGGTGGAAGGGCCTGGTTAAGGTGCTGAACCTATGAGACGAAAGGGCCTAAAATGAATAATAAAATAAGAAACGCATTGTACTTACTTAGGGTAAGCTAATGTAAAAATGTTTTCCAAACACTGCTAGAAAGATACATGTGGAATAAAGCTTCCTGAGGACGTGGCCTGACGGAGCGATGAATCCCTAGAGCACATGTGTAATATAATATTGTATGTAAAACAATATTTATAATAAAATATACCCATGTCACTACAGTAGCAAGGTTTTGAAAAATATGGGATCAAATTCCGCTTAATAACTCTGATAAAATAATGAGATAAAAGTAGGATGATTCATGTTGGTATCAGAGCACGGTTTGAGGGATTTAAGTATCAGAAGGATACTTAAACTCAAACCATAAGTGCTCATGATATGAAAAGGGATTCAATCCGAGGCTGTCCGAGTAAGTAGGTATGTTTTAAATTCCAGTGCTAGAAATCAAGGTGTGAGTATACGCGGGATGAACTTTGTATAGTATAAGCTCGATGTGATAATTGGGAGTATCATGACGTGTAACATATATTGCCTTATACCTGGCCAGTATGAGAGTTAATGTATGGGACTATCATGATATCGCAAACATCATATGATAACTTATGTCAACAGATAGTAAGCCGGGAATGTGAATATGCATGATTAAGGTGCATAAATGAATATGCATATGTGGAAATACGTGATTAGGCCTTACATAAAACCCTAGAATACTTAAGTAGGGTTAAATTAGTATGAGGCCTGTAGTGTGAAACCCTAGAATATAATTAGGGAAAACGAGTGAGGAATTAAACGAATTCGTATTTCAGCAAACAACGGATGAACGTCAAATACATGATAAAGGGAGACATGGGAGAGATGCATCTCCACCTCCCGAAGAAAACGATGTCGAACAAGTCCCAAAAAATATCCGGAGACAAATTGTTTTTGAAGTAGGAAAGAAATTCGATGCAAATCTTTCGATTATGCAAGCGGAATTACAAAGTTCTATATTAAGTTGGTTCGAAAAGCATAAGGAGATAGAAAAACACCATGATGAGGAAGGTGGAAGTCCCAAGGTTGATGCGAAGTTAACCTGTTGCACGTGCAAGGACTTTATGACATGCAAACCAATGGAAATCAAGGGAGCAGTTAATCCCTTAGAAAGTTAGAGGTGGATTGCCGCAATGGAAACGGTCTTTGATACATGCCACTGCGAGAAGGAAGATGAGGTAACATTCACCGCCAATCAACTGAAAGAGAGAGCTGACGATTGGTAAGGAGTGGTGAAGAGAGAGAAAGTGAGAGAAAGAATTAAAGAAATGAGATGGTTAGAATTTAAGGATATTTTCCTAAAACACTATTGACCGTGAGCGGCAATTGATAGAATTACGGAGGAATTTCTACAACTCTGTCAAATGAACGAATCGGTGGACGAGATTACTGGCATTTTCTTTGACAATGCCAGATTCTCTCCTGCATTGTTATCAACTCACGAGATGTGGATGACACGATACCATCTCATTCTGAAAACCGAGAACGTGAGTCGGAGCTCAAGAGGCAGGAAGAGAGAGACGTCAAGAGGAAATGAGAGAGTTATCCATCTCCTATGTCTCTTAAGAAGTTCAAATTTAAGAAGCAAGGAAATAATCCCTCTCCGAGGAAAGATGTGAAGGATTGTAGAATTTATGGAAAAAGACAACCGGGAGAGAGTGCCGGCTCAGGCATCTCAACTATGCTAAGTGTGGAAAGACTGGACATCCAATGCATCAATGCATGAGTCTAGTGAGACTATGTTATAACTGTTATAAGCTGGGGCATTTCAGTAGAGAATTTCCCGAGCTACAATCTCAAACGGAGAAGACAGGAGAATGATCGAGGGTGGCAGATAATGAAATTAAATGGATCGAAGCTCCGAAACCAAGGGGTAGGAATTTACAGATCACCACTGAGGAAGCTAAAGAAATCCCTGATGTTGTATCAGGTACCTTCCTCTTGAATTCCTTACTTGCTTGTGTTCAACTCGATACGGGACCTAGTAGATTGTTTATTTCATTAAAATTTGTAAATTTTAAAAACTTCAATAGAAGTAATATGGTTAAGTCATTAGAAGTTGAGATCTCGAGTGATAGAAACTGCGTAGTAACCGAAATATGCCAAGATTGCCGACTACTTATCGAAGGGGGGGGGGAATATCTTGTCAACCTGATTCCGATGGCAATGCAAGAGTTCGACGTGATCATTGGAATGGACTGGTTGTCATCACATTCCGCAACAATTATATGCAACCAAAAGGTTGTGCGATTTACGACGCCTACGGGAAAAGAAGTCAGTATCATTGGTGAACGAAGAAATAGTCTACACTATGTACGATGGCTAAGATAAAGAGCTACGTGATGCATGGTCACCCAGCTTTCTTAGCTTATGTAGCTGATGTCAAAATTAAGGAAAAAGAACTGGATCAAGTTCCAATTGTGAATGAATTCCCCAAAGTATTTCCTGACGAACTCCCAGGTGCTCCACCTGAGAGAGAGATCAAATTTACAATCAATTTAATTCCTGAAGCTAAGCCGATGGCTAAGGCTCCATACCGGTTAGCACCAACTGAAATGAAGGAATTGATGTCACAACTTTAAGAATTGTTAGACAAGGGATTTATACGTCCAAGTGTATCCCCTTGGGGTGCATCAATTATGTTCGTGAAAAAGAAGTACGGTAATATGAGAATGTGTATAGACTACCAAGAATTGAACAAGATGACTATCAAGAATAGGTATCCCTTACCTAGAATTGATTATTTGTTCGATCAATTGCAAGGATCTAGTTGGTTTTCCAAGATCGACTTAAGATGCGGTTATCACCAAGTCAAAGTACGAGAAAATTATGTACCTAAAACGACATTCAGAACTCGTTATGGACATTATGAATTTATAGTTATGCCTTTTGGAGTGACAAATGCTCTGGCAGTTTTCATGGATCTCATGAATAGAGTATGCTGGCCAATGTTGGACAAATTCGTTGTTGTCTTCATTGATGATATTCTAATATATTCGAGAAGTGAGGAAGAACACGCACAACATCTTTGCGAAGTTCTTACTACTTTATGAAAAGAAAATTTGTATGCAAAATTCTCGAAATGTGCGTTCTGATTGAGGGAAGTTCAATTTCTAGGCCATGTTGTAAATGCGGAAAGCATCTTAGTGGACCCAGCAAAGGTAGAGGCTGTAATGAAATGGTGTCCACCAAAGAATCCATCAGAAGTTTCTTGGGGTTAGAAGGCTATTATAGAAGATGCATTCAGGACTTTTCGAAAATAGCCACCCCACTGACTAAACTGACGAGAAAGAATTCAAAATTCGAATGAAATGCAGATTAAGAGAACGTGTTCCAAACTTTAAAAGAAAAGCTGACAAAACCTCCAATTCTGGCATTGCTAGAAGGGGTAGAAGATTTTGTGTATATTCTGATGCCTCAAAGCTTGGGTTAGGATGTGTCTTGATGCAAAGAGGAAAGGTAATAGCCTATGCCTCTCGACAACTAAAAACACATGAAGCAAACTATCCAACCCATGATCTAGAATTAGTTGCAGTAGTTTTTGCGCTAAAGATATGGAGGCATTATCTGTATGGAATAAAATGTACGATTTATACAGACCACAAAAGTCTCAAGTACTTCTTTGACCAGAAAGATTTAAACATGAGACAACGAAGATGGTTGGAACTGGTCAAGAATTACGATTGTGAAATTCTATATCATCCAAGAAAGGCTAATGTAGTAGTCGAAGCTCTAAGCCGTAAGGAAAAGAATCATCCCATTCGAGTAAAAGCATATAAGTTAGTAATAACTCCTGATTTCATGAGCCAGCTTCGAGACGCACAAATCGAAGCATTGAAAAATGAAAACGTTAAGAAAGAAAGAATGGCTGGTGATATGATTATACTACGCTGCGATAGGTACACTTGCCTATTGTGTGTGTGTTTAGTTGAAGTATTTATTATTTTAATTTATAAATTTAAAAACTGATTTTGTGTAGCTCTAAATAGAATATATTTTTACACTAAAAACACGCTACCAAGTTTTTGGCGCCGTTGCCGGGGACACGGTAATTCTGCGAAAGATCTAAGTTGTTGGACTGACTATTTAGTTTTATTTTACTTATGTTTTATTTGTACTTTATTTTTCCTTTTTATTTTATTTTCATCTTTATTATTATGTTTTTTTTTATTTCAACTTTATTTTCCTTTTTATTTTATTTTTGTTCTTCTTACTTTTATTTTATTTTACCTTTGGTACTTGTATTAGTTGATCTGTCTTTGCAGGAACTTTCAAGGATCGTGACCGAGAAATTATTGTCAAGAGAAATGAACGGATACAAGTGTCGTCGTTCGAAAGTAGTTTTAAAAATAGGGGTAACGTTTTCGAACGATTTTATGTGTTTAGTTTTTATATTCTTCTTTATTTTTGATGATGACAATCTCGATGCTTTGAAAATGGATGTCAACGATAAAGGTAAGTTCTCTTTAACGTAAAATTGGGATTTTTAATGGTGACATTCTCCTTTAACCAATTTATTTTAACAATTTAAAAAAAATAATACTTTAATAAAATCTAAATTATTTTTTATTATCTATTAGTTAAAAATATATTTTATTTATTTAAAGTATTAATTTCAAGTGGCCCTGTTAGTAAAAAAATAATAATAAAAAAATAATACAAAAAGTCAAAATTGATCAAAATAGGGGGATGCACGACAGTGCATTGGGCTTCTTGCGCGTGTGGTGTTAAAATTGCAGAAAACTCACTTTTCCTTAAAACCCCAACTCCCAAACACGCTCGGAACTCTCCGAAATCACCCAGAAACACCCGATTTTCACCCGTTTCTTTCGATTTTTGCTTCCAATCTCTTCTTCAAGGTATGTTAACTTGTCTATTATCATTTTTAGTGCGATTTATGCTCAAAATAGAGCTAATCTTTTTCAAATGAGGATAGGGTCTCATTTTGTGTCTTGGTTTGAATATGCTTGACTATGAACTCAATGCTTAATCTAGATGCATTTTTGATTATGTAGGATCATAATGTAACACTTTTTTGTCTTGTTTGGGTAAGATTTGTTTGACTCGTATAGATGGGTTTTTGAATTGTGACTTTGAACTCTTAAACTTGAAAACACGAATTGAAGCATGAATCTTGTTCTTATGTGTTTAAGTTTTAGTTTAGTTTGTGGGAAATTGTTGATTAATTGAATTAGGTGAAAATTTTTGACGGGTTTGACTTTTCAAAAGTCAACATGCCATCCGTCCATGATTGTAGTCATATTTCACCATTTGAAATTGTGCCTTGTTTGATTATTTGCAATTGACCACTTTAGGACTCGAGGGACATAAACGTGCCATTAACATGCACGAATTTGTGTTTCTTTTGTGTGGTCCAAAAATTATATACATATATATTTTATAAAAACATGACTCTTGTCAAGTTTTTGGCACCATTATGCTTTGACAATTACATGCTATCAAGTTTTTGGCGCCGTTAAAATATATATGTTAAATCACTTTTGTTTCCTTATACTAACTTCAATTGGTAATTATATAGGACATGGCTGAGTCTTCCAGATAAGCACGATGGAAGAGAAGATTCTTTGCTATTAGAGAAGCAACCTAGTATGAACTCACCCTTGAATTTCTAGCAACATTTCAATTTGACAGGCCAGTGGTGAGTATGGAAATGCATGACTGTGTACGTTTTAGGATGGCTAGGCACTGGTATGTGATGTCATTGGGACAATTTGGGCTAAAAATGGGGCTATATAGACACAGGGAAATCACAGAGCCAATCTTTACCGATAGTAAAGGAGAGTTTGCAGAGAGAGAGAGGCATCAGCATTCTAGCATAGGATTGGGTCCGGACCTTTTGATCCACATATCCAAAAGAGCATCAAGATCAGGCACCCTCTTCACCACTACCTGCACCGATGTATTGTCCTTTCCATCGGGGGAAGGAAGGATAGCACATGAGTTGTGAGCGTTACAGATCTCCTACACTTGCACTGCTTGATTGATGGGGTTCCTTGTAACCTGGCCTATAGCTTGGCCAAGTTCTTTACTCGAGCCACTGGCTTAATCTTAAATTACTCAACTGGCCTCATATTTGGGCGTTCTGTCTCCTGCAAATCTTGGCTTACTTACATAAATGGAACTACCCATTCTACCTGTGGACACCCAAGTATTAATTAACATGCATATGATGAAGAAGTTCAATGGGGTGTACCGATTGGTAGGACATCGGGGAAATATTTGGACCGGTGAAGTTGAAGAATCGGAGGACGAGGGAGCACCTATTGGACAATTGGGGCATCAAGGCCCAAGTTTGTACCAAACTACTGCTGATCCCACAATGTTGGATTTGATGATCTGAATGGGTCAATTAGGAGACACTATGAATAGCATACTCCAGGACTTCACGATTATCTACAGGATCCGTATGCTCACCAGCCACATCAGCAGCCTCCCTACCCATATCAGTAGTGCCCACGACCCCCATTCCAGTAGCAATTTTTCCTCCATCCCTGATACTTATGGTTCTTTTAAAATTTCTGGATCTTAACTCTTGACAACGGTTTGTTTGTTTTGTGGTTCACTAGACACAGTAAAATTTTTACTGGTTACATGGTGTAACCATTGACATGGTGGCACAGCCACCAATCCTATTCGGCCGCCGCTAATTGGCGAATATTAGTTTAATTTTCTTTACAATACTTATTTTATAATTTAAGCATTGCATAGCATTTTAGGTAATACAAATTTTGGTTCGTGTCCAGAAGTACAATCTAGGCATTGATGAGAATCGATCACACGCATAATAATGACGTCTCATCAGGGGAGTATCAGTTTCACCACACTTTTATTATTCATGACACATATTATATTGCATACATTCATATTGCAAGAAACTAACTATGGGGTGGAACCCATTGATAATTTGGCTGCCTAATTTTTGTCCTAAGTATTACGAATGCATGATTAACAACTATCACTACAAAAAAATGACCCTAATGCAACTTTTTTTTGTTAGAAAAATGTTGCATTAGGTGAAGTTGCATTAGACCTAATGCAACTTTTTGTTACATCATGCAACCTTTTTTTTCCAAGGAGTTACATCCTTAAAGGGTTTCATTTGGAAAAAAAAATGTTGCATCTATAACAAAAAGGTTGCATTAGGTCTAATGCAACTTCACCTAATACAACCTTTTTCTGACAAAAAAAAGTTGCATTAGGCTCATTTTTTGTAGTGTATCCAATCCGTTGAATTAAAATACATATAGAAGTAATAAAAAAAATTTCAAAAATAATCTGTAAGCATGACCGCTTCCTAAATAATCTTAAAGCAATAGTCTTAAAAATCATTTGGCATAATCGACATAATATTAAAAACTGTAATTTGAAATACCTATGAAGTGAATCAAAGAAACAAATAGGGAATATTAGTAAGCACAACAAAAAGAAAGAAATAAGTTTATGCATATTTTTACTTTATTACCCTTTACCTTCCGTTTCATGTGCGAATTTGAGCCTAACCGAGCATTATCACACAAACACATCAAGTTTTTGACATCGTTGATTTTCACGTATTCACGTGCTATTTTCGTTTGATAGAGTGTTTGCTAATTATTGCTTTGCATGTTAGAACTTATGTAAAATATACATTTCAAGATCATGGACTAAAAGAATGAATAAAAATGATGAAGGCGTTAGGATTAACCCATTCTCTTTTAGCCTTTTCTTTTCTCTTACCTACTCTAAACATTATTCCCTAGTTAGCCCCTTTGTGCTTAAACCTTTTTCGTTTCTAAACCTACATTTCACACTCATAAACCCGAAAAATTAGCCTTTTATCTTTTTAACACTTTTAGTTGAAAATCAACTTGGCTATGATTTAAGGTGTAATTGTCCGCTAGAAGTCTATAGATTCATCTTATGTTCGAAGAATGAAACTCATTCAAGTATTATGAAAAGAAGAATTGTCACACCCCAACCGACGGCGGAAACGTCGGGGTGGGACATGTAGACTGTTCATAAGCTCATGGTTTACTAATGGTTGTAATAATTACACAATCAATTTCATTTCATAGTTAAAATAAACAATTACAACATCTTCAAGATTCATAAATACATGTATGTCTTTATTAAGTTTAAAACTAGGTCCTCAATCCTAAGTGAAGCAACTTGAATCTTAACTCAAACATCCGTACCTGAAATATGATAAAATGAGAGAGTCAACAATAAATAGTTGGTGAGCATACATAGGTTTTGACACCACAATTAAAGTTCAAATGTTAGGTGTACAATTCATATGATACATGGTTTATAAAGCATTTATGGAGAATCTAAGTTAAGGTAGTTGCACAAATGAAACCTTGTAATTGAAGGGCATAACAACACATGTTATCCTAATGTAGGGCATAACAACAAATGTTATCCTGATGTAAATATAGGGCATAACAACACATATTAGCCTGATGTAAATGTAGGGCATAACAACACATGTTATCCTGATGTAAACGTAGGGCATAACAACACATATTATCCTGATGTAATGTAGGGCATAACAACACATGTTATCCTGATGTAGGTCATAACAACAGTTGTTATCCTGATGTAAAGTGTTAATGATTGCACGAGTGTATTATGTATAAGTAGCCTTAACAAATAGCATTCAAGCATAAAACACAAATAAACACATATGATCATATTGTAGAATTGTACGTGTGTAAATTGCAAATAGTGTGTGTTGAGCAATCATGTTTCACCCAAAAAATGTACGAAAGGAAAAAGGGGCTATGTAAACTCACTTGTATTAGTTGTCTAGATAACACGAGTAATAGGTAGCACAAGTGATTTCTAAATCACAAAGTTTAACCTAGAGCGAATAGTATGAAATTGAATTAATAACATGCACAAATGTCTAAGGCGAGGTATAGGGTTCAACAGGGTTTGAGTGTATGAATTTGTACAAAAGTGTTTGTGTTATATCATGTAAAGGATGTATGTAACATGGTATTTGTATTCGGACAAAAGTTTAAATGTTAAATGTGATGTCAAAGTATATTTGTGTTAAAGAATGTAATAATTGTTTTAGGGTTTTTGATAGTATGAATAAATAATTTAAATAAATAAATTTCCTTTTTATTTAGTTATTCAAAATAGTGTGTTTTTTTAAAATTTAGTGTGATATTATACTTATAATTCAAATAAATAAATTGATTTGATTTATTTAAAATTATGTGTCAAAATATAGTGTAAATGTATATGTTAGTATACATCACAATTTAAACCTTAAATGAAATGTTAATGTAAATAAAAAAGATAATAAATTTAAATAAATAAATTCTCTTATTTATTTATCTATTATTTAAATAATGCGTCTAAAAGTGGATATTTAAGAAAATATATATTTATATATATATATATATAAGAATTTGTTTAATTATGTTTAAACCTTAATTAGTATTCTTTTAAGAAAATATATATATAGTTTTATAAAGGTAAAATGGATATGTAACATCTTATAAAAACTTGACAAAATTTGTAACTTAAATGAGTAATATAATTATTTATTACTTTAAATTAACTATTTTATTAAATTAAATTTTTAAATGATTTTCCATATTAGAATTAATGAGTTAAAAATATTTTAAATTGCAAAAATAATTGTTTTCATTCATATCTTGTTTATTACAGTACAAATCAGTTCCAAAAGGTATATGTTTTATAAAATAAATTTTATATAGTAAAAAGGTTGTTAAAAACAATTTTTAAAATTATATACAGACCACCCGGTTCGAACCCGGGTGGATTCTGTGTGAGGAAATCAGTTTACCATCAGAACAAGGGAAGATATATTGTTTATTACGCGGTTCACATATATTTTAATATGTGGCAGGGATGTAGCCGGGTTCTGGTATCAAGGAAAACAAAAAAGGGTGTCGTGTATGGGTTTCGAACCCACGCCACCTGGTTCGACGGTGCAATGGCTTACCGGTCGGACCAGGTGGTTTCACTGGTCAAATACAGAAACCACTTATGTGTATCCGATTAATGAATCAAGATCTAATCCCCAATTCAGATTCGTGTATGCACAAACAAGAACCCTAATTCCATTTATGCCCGATTGGTTCTGTTATTACAAATTAATAAGGGGCTATTGGAACATATTCAATAACAAATCAAAAGGCATAAATCTTACATGTTTAGGCGTAGTATCGAGGGCAAATGGTTGGGTCAAAGCTTACGTTGTTCTTGTTGATTGAACGAGGTCTTGGGATGTAATGCAAATCGATTGAGGGCTTAGAGTGTTTGGGAAGGGTGTTACGAGTGTGTGTGGGTAAATTAATTGGGCTGATTTCGTTTGAAAGACTCAATTTGATTTGGGTTTAATGAGGGCGACTGACAACTGTGATTACGCGTAAATTCGTTTGAATGAGGATGAATTTGATCACGAAATTGGGATGAATGCATAAGGAGTGAGTCTATGCGTGATTTGTGGGTGCTAATTCCGTCTGATTACTCGATTGAAGACTGAATTGAAAGCGTTCTGACTTTTGAGAAGTCAAACTGTTCAAAATTTGAATTTCAAACAAGAGTTTGATCCAGTTGTAACTGTAAGTGGGGTTGGATACATTCTATAAACGTCTACACATGAAGGGACAGTCCATAGCAATGGGTTTGATGATTTGAATACTGGATTTCTTTGATTTAGGCTTTATTGACTTTCAAAAGTCAAAATCGGTCTAGAACTTGTGTGTAAAGTCTAAATTTGAGTAAACGTTCATGTGCTTCAAAGGGGTTCAACATGAGAGTTCAAAGACTAGGGGGGGGGGGGGTTCAAACCATTTGTTTGATTATATTTAAAATATATATAGGTATATATTTTGATTTTCGTTTAAGATTAGTTATAACTTTTAAATAAGTAAACTTTGGAATTACTTTAGAGTAAATGTATATATATTTATATATATATATATATATGAATAATTATTAAATAACTTTGTATGAATGAAAATCTTGAAAATTAAATATAACATAAGGTATGGAAATGAAAGAAGGTTTATTGCACTAGAACAACTACTTGAAAATCAAGGATGTTACAAGAATTATTGTGAAAAAGAAAAAAAGGGCAACAAGAAGAACTTCATAACCGCCCAAAGATATTGAAGAGATCTTATCAAAAGAGAATCAAACTTACTCGAAAAATTGGAGTATGCAAAGCTGATCAAAGTGGATGTATTAGGAGGAAACAACCAAACAATTCATGGGAAATTGATAGTAATGTGTATTTCAAAGACATGAAGAAGTTGACATTCTTGAAGAAGGGATTTGGTCTTGACAATCTGACCTTAAAAGAGTCCTTAGACTAGTCACAATGACTAATCTAAGTTGAATATAGAAATCATTTACCTTTTTATCATTAAGCCAAGTCAGATTTTCAACATTTAGCCATTTTCCCAATTACTTCCTACCCTAACCCTAAGCCAAACATTACAACTATTTGCAAAGCCCTCTTGATTTATGCACGTATTTTATGTCAGTTGGTGGAGATTTGATTTCTATACAAACCTATGATTATGCAAGCATCAATTATAGCATTGAGTGTTTTCCTCGACATACCTTATCCATATATTTAACCCGAGTGTTGGGTGAACATTTGTGAGACTGTAATTTTGTACATAATCATAGTTCCATCAAGTATGTTGGGCTTGCTACCCTCTTGTGGAGAAACACTCGAAAGGTATATTCACCAAATCATTGTGTATAAGAGGGCCATTCTGCCATTTGGACGAAAGCTTTGGATAAATATTTAATCAATACTTTACTTCTATGGGTATAATCATGCATGAGTTTGCTTGAGGACAAACAAAGTTTAATTTTGGGGTGTTATGATATGACGTAAATTATACATGTTTTGCAAAAATAATTACCCAGAATTCATCACATTTAGAGGTAATATGATGATAATCGATACTTAATCCATTCAATTGTCTTACAACATGACAATTGACCTTGGTTTGCAAAAACATGAAGAAATAACTCAAAATCAAGGAGAAATCAGCATTCGGAAGTCAACTGAACGAAACCGGACGCAGGAAGTCAAAGCTGGAAGTCAACAAGTCAACATGGAGCAAAATAGGGCAATGCATGGTCGTGCATTTCCTTGCATGGCCGTGCAATCCCTATTTTGCCCTCACGTACTCCTTAAAGCTGCCAGATTTCGCACGTGAAAGAAAAGGGTACTTTGCACGCCCGTGCAATCCATTGCACGGCCGTGCATTGCCAAAATCTTAGCCTATAAATAGCAAGCTCATTCTAGTGTTTTCGATGTCCAAGATTGAGAGATGTGAATGCCTTATTTCTCTGCTAAGAGCCGGAACTCTCTTAGTTTTGGTCCGCTTTAGCTTTTCTTTGTTTATTTTATGTTTTCAGTCTTGTAATATGAAATGATTCTTCTCGTTCGAGTAATTAAGAGGCAACCTATACCCACTCTCCCTTGGTGTTGGAATACTTCCACACAATGTCTAAAGGTTAGTGGAGTCACTTGTATGGTCATTTATGAGTAATCCTCTTGTATTGCTCGGGTTAGTTGAACTTTAATTAATTAATTAATGAAGTATTTTTAGTAAGTTATGTTCTTGAAGTCTTTCTTATAGTTTATCTTAAAAAGACCAGAATAAGTGATCTTTATACCAACTTAATAATCTTAAATCTTGTAAGTTACTTTCGCAAGTCCTCTTGTTTGAAAAGCTTATTCAGGTTTATACGGTCTATATACAATCTTGATGCTAGCAACGGCCGAGTTAGTATTGGTTTATTATTATGGTTTGATTGGAGGTTTGTGTATTCGACGGGTCATTCGAGTCCTGACTGGACCTTATGAAACGTGTAGGTATTTCTTTAATTCTCTTGTGTTAGCTTGAAGAGGATTTCTAGCGGGAGCCATTGAGCTTGATCTTGAGAATGAAAGTTTTATTTATTTGAAATGAATTTATAAGTAAATAAAACTATTTTAAGAATATAATTTGTTAGGTCCGAGCGTCATAAAGTACCTTTGGAGGAAGTTGCGCATTCCGACTTACCGAAAAAAGTTACAAGACATGACGTACGTCAGTCAAAGGATAATCTTAGTCCGAATAATGAATCACGGGATAGCCGGCGGACTTGAGACCCCGTTTAGGGTCCCGATATTCATTAGGAATAGTTGGCCGACCGGATCCACTGTTCCGTTACGAAATACTAGCTCCCCTATCGAAAGGGTTAGTACTAGTAACTATGACCAGCCTTACTTTAAATATAACGTTAATTAACAAGTGATAACAACCGGAGTAACACCTTAAATGAGATAATATTTCTAATTACATTTCTAATCCTTTTTATTTTCCTTTAAACAAAACCCCTTTTCCCAATTTATTATCCTAGTCAGACAATAGCAAGGGTTGAGTACGAGATCTGTGTCCATGGTTCGATACTTGGTTCTTACCCAGACTATACTACGCTGTGATAGGTACACTTGCTTATTGTGTGTGTGTTTAGTTGAAGTATTTATCATTTTAATTTATAAATTTAAAACCTGATTTTGTGTAACTCTAAATAGAATATATATTCTTACACTAAAAACACGCTATCAGCTGGTCAGGAGAAATCTCTAGAAGAGAATGAGTATAAAGTCAAGACTTGATTTGGTCGCATGTGGATACCACGATTAGGTGAGTACAGACTTAAGATACTCGTTGAAGCTCATAAATCACGATATTCAATTCATCCGGGTACTACAAAGATGTACCAAGATCTACGCAGAGATTATTGGTGGCCCGGTATGAAATTTGACATCCTGAAATATGTGGCTAAATGCTTAACTTGTCTACAAGTTAAAGCAGAACACCAAAAACCGTATAGAAGATTACAACCACTAGAAATCCCAGAATGGAAGTGGGAAAATCTCACTATTGACTTCATAACCAAGCTACCCAAAACAGCTAGAGGTTATGATACCATTTGGGTGGTTGTAGATAGGCTGACTAAGAATGCTCATTTCTTATCAATACGGGAAATGTACTCATCAGAAAAGTTAGCCGATTTGTTCATTAAAGATATTGTTTCAGGGCATGGAGTGTCGATCTCGATTGTCACCGATCAAGATACACGTTTCTGGAAAACGTTCCATGAAGAGATGGGAACTAGATTATTAATCAGCACAACATATCATCCTCAAACCAATGTTCAAAGCGAGAGAACGATACAAACTCTCGAAGATATGTTGCGTGCTTGTATAATTGATTTCGGTGGAAGCTAGGATAATCATCTACCGTTAGTAGAATTTTAGTACAACAAAGCTACCATTCAAGCACTGGTATGCCACCATACGAAATGATATAAGGTAGAAGGTGTAGAACTCCCGTGTGTTGGGGAGAGGTATGGTCAGAAATAATTGGGAAGCAAAGAAATTATTCAGGCTACAGCTGAAAAGCTTGACTTGATTAAACTCGATTGAAGGCTGCGTAAGATAGACAAAAGTCATATGCATACAAGAGACGTAGACCAATAGAATTCCAAGTTAGATATTATGTTATGTTAAAAGTATCTCCTTGGAAAGGTCTGATTCGATTCAAGAAATGTGGCAAGCTAAGTCCACGATTAATCGGTCCTTTCAAAATCATTAAGTAAGTGGGAAAGGTAGACTATCAACTCGAGCTACCTGAAGAATTAAATAAGATACACAATACATTCCATGTATCTTTCTTAAGAAAGTGTTTGACGGACGAGATTGCACATTTACCTCTAGAAGAAATAGAGGTTGATGAAAAACTGACTAACGTCGAAGAACCTGTAAAGATTCTAGACACTAAAGAGAAGCAGTTACGTCACAAGACAATTAAACAAGTATTAATGCAATGGAGGCACAGAAAAGGGTCAGAGATGACCGGGAAAAGTGAGGAAGAAATGAGGAGAACTTATCCTCAGTTGTTTAAATATTAACAGTTTTCGAGGATGAAACCTAGTTTAAGGGGGGAAAGTTGTAATATCCCGAATTCCAAGGCTCAAGAAACAAGAACGGCGAATAATACAAAGTCCAAGGTTAAAAATGATTTTTTTTTAAATTGAGCTGTAACGGACCGTCATGGACGGTAACGGTTTGTTACGAGCCGTGACGGACCATCACAAGGGATAACGGTCTGTTACGGGTTGAGCAAGAACTTGACCGGGGAATGACACGTGTCATGTGACTCATCATTCTGATATGACGCGTGTAAACCCTATGACGGACCGTCACGATGGGTAACGGTCCGTTACGAGTTATGATGGACCGTCATGGGAGATAAAGGTCCGTTACATGTTGGCGAAGTACTTGGCGGCTAAGGCAGAAACGGTGACGGACCGTCACCGGCGGTAACGGACCGTCATGGACCCAGGGAAGAGGCTATAAATAGATGAAGTTGGCCGTTCACGTTCACACACCAAATACAATACACACACACATAAAATCTGAGAAGGTTCGAATGAGGTGGTGCGGCACGTTAAAGTTCGAGTGCGGTTCGCTACGAGTTCGGTTCGAATCCGGAGACACGTTTAAGCAAGGAACGAACGTAGAAAACAACCCGAGATTTATAGTAAGTATATTAGACTTGTACCTTATTAAATGTTTATGTGTTTATATGATTATCTGGTATGTGTAAATTAAGATACGGGGAAATAATGGGAATGTGGGATTAGGCTAAACACTAAACTGGAATAATGGAGTAATCACGGAATATCAAAGGGGTTGTGGGAATGCTGCGGAAGACCCTATATATAAACCACTTTGATACCTTAGGGTGAAACCATTTCAAAGGTTTAGGGGTATAGACTAAGGATAAATAGCATGGCACGAATGCATGCTAAATAAATGTGAATACATAACGGAAAGCTTAATTCAAAATAAAGGAGTATTCATGAGATGTTAAAGGGGTGGTGGGTACGCTGCTGGTACACCCTATATATAAACCTCTTTAATATATCATGAAGAAACCTTTATGCGGAATTAGAGCAGGGATTGGATGAAAGCATGATATGGGATCATGATACTCATGATAAGTAATCATGCAATATGTAACTAATTAGAATATGTGAATACATGAAAAGAGTCATGCTACAAGTGATGTATGTATGTGTAATGAAACGAGTCTAAACCCTAAAATGGAGTAACGGAGTATTCACGAAGTATTAAAGGGGTGGTAAGAATGCTGCGGAGGACGCTATATATAAACATCTTTAATACATCATGGAGAAACCGTTATAAAGTTTTAAGGTGAGGTCTTGTTGGAATAAATCAAGCAAAAGTGTGCATGATGAAGTAAACATGCATAACATGACTAAATGCTTGATAAATTGGGAGGTTGTGAGTCAATGACACATAAGGTCCCAATGGGAAACAAGGTGCTGAGTCTACGTGATGGAAGAGTCTTGTAAATAAATAACCTACGGGGTTAATGTAAAAAGGTTGCCGAGTCTATGGGATGGAAGGGCCTTATGAATGAAACGAAAAGGTGCCGAGTCTACGGGAAGGAAGGGCCTTGTGAATAGATATGAAAAGGTGTCGAGCCTACAGGAGGAAGGGCCTAAGTAAAGGGTGTCGAGTCTATAGGTGGAAGAGCATGGTTAAGGTGCCAAGCCTATGAGACGGAAGGGCCTGAAATGAATAATAAAATAAGAAATGCAATGTACTTACTTAGCGTAAGCTAATGTAAAAATGTTTTCCAAACACTGTAGAATGTGGAATAAAGCTTCCTTAGGACGTGGCCTAACGTAGCGAAGAATCCCTAGATCACATGTGTAATATAATATTGTATGTAAAATAATATTTATAATAAAATATACCTATGTCACTACGGTGGCAAGGTTTTGAAAAATCTGGACCAAATTTTGCTTAATAACTCTGATAAAATAATGAGATAAAAGTAGGGTGTTTCATTAACCCTAAGTGATATATTTAATACTTCACAGCAGTCTGAACACCCCAAACCATGTACTTCTCATAGTTCGCAAAAAAACATAATAACATAGCTCATAAACATAATAAACTTAACTTTAATTAAACATTGTTCAATCATAAACTATCGGGAAAGGGGATGTCAGTCTTCAGCACAGCAACCTGGCATCAAACCCTCATGGCTCTTTTACTCTTTACTTTGCTTTACCTTTGCTACCTCACATGCATACTAAAAAGTCAGCTAACGCTGGTGAGTTCTATCTTTACTTTAAACTGTAAACTTTAGTTTAGATAGCTTAGTTTTATAAAAATAAAATAAGCTCTTTCTTTACTTTAAAACAACTTTGCCTTTGCCATTACTTTAAAACTTTGCAATGTTACAATTTATAAAATTGTTCCGTTTGTTTTTTTCATTAAAACTTTACTTTTAAGGAAACCGGTTAAGGTGTCCTCCTTTACTCTTTCAAACTTCACTTTTCAGTCATACAGGACAAGTGACTATCACATACTTTGACTATCACATATGGATCAAAGTCTGAGGACAAGATCCCTTTTCTCGCATACACCTCAGGGTCAGACTTTTACTTTAGCTCACTCACACCTCAGGGTGAGACTTTCTCGCTTACACCTCAGGGTAAGACTCCTTTAGCTTGCTCACACCTCAGAGTGAGACTTTTACTTTAGCTTGCTCACACCTCGGGGTGAGATTTCTACTCTGGCATGCCTGCATGACTTTCTACCATGCAACTACTATGCAATTATACTACAACACATAATATAATACAATCACATAAACATCACATAGGCAAATAGCACATATTAACACATAAGCAAATAACATGTCACTGTCACTGTCACTTTCACTGCTGAGCTGCACCGAAGTACATCTCCTTTAACTTTCTTTACTTTCGTTCATTACTTTCTTTAAAATATTTATTTCAAATATTGTACTTTACTATTTATCTTCTTTCTCTTTCTTTTTATAAAAACTTTAGTTTGCCTTTCAAAACTTTCTGTCAGTATGCATGCTAGCCCTAAACCAAAGGAAAAAAGGGCAATGAGAACTCACCAGTTCTGCTATCACTGATCAACTATCGAACTGTCAAGCTAGATGGTCACTACGGAAATCTGTACGAAGTCAACACGTGAAATAGGTCAACTTTAGTTAGTGTCACCTAAGTGTCGCCTAGACTACTGTCGCATGTTAGTATCACAGGGGACTAGTATCTATACAACACTAGTGTGGTCGGACAATGTCGCCCGGTGACAGTGTAGCTAGGGTCAGTGTCGTCAGAATAGTATTTCCAGAACTATCGTTTTGGACTTAGTGTCGTTTAGGTGCATAGACACATTATTAGTGTGGTCCCTAGTGTTGCTAGATAGAATGGCGACACAACTCTGTGTCGCCAATCATTGGCATTTCTTGGGACTACGCTTCGTCTTCCAGACTAGTGTCGCCCCAAGAAATAGTGTCGCCAATTAGTGTCCCCTAAAGAACACCTTCATGTTGCAGGACCCTTTTTTATACAAAATCACAACTTTTTACGTTCAAAACGTTTATCTAGCTTCCATGAAGCATCTAAGCTTTATTAGACTTTTAACACGTAAAAATTGAATCTTTATGTATAAAACCCATGAAAACCCTAAAACCCACTTTTCAAACCAAAAACTCAGATGTGGACGCGTTTGTTACCTGGATTCATATGTTTCTTCGATTCTCAGCTTCAATGGATGATTGAGAACAAGATTAGAGAAGAATGGAGGCTTGAATATTGAATCCTTCACTTTATCTCTCTAGAAATCTCTCCGCTCTCTCTCTTTCTAAAACTTTGCAAATGAAGATGGTGGATGTGCAGTGGGGGTGGCGGCTAGGGTTAAAACCCTCCTTCCCCACACATTCGTCTTTCGTTTAAATTCCCGGCTAGCCCTCGATCTTTTATCTCGTTTATTTCACCGATCTTTGTTTATTGAAAACGTGTTTTATTTGTTAATACTTTGGGATCCAAGTATACCCCCCTTATGAAAGGTTTTGTCCTCGAAACTTGTCATAAGCCAAACAAATGAGGGTACAACTCCTTCATTCCGCCTCGGTCTCCTAAGTAGTTTCTGATCCTTTACGACGTTTCCATTGTACCTTAACCAATTGGATGACTTTATTGAGCAGTTGCTTCTCTTTCCTGTCTAGAATGGCCACGGGTTCTTCAATTTAATTTAGGCTATTATCTACCTCGATGTCATTGAGTGGCACGTGTGCTGACTCGTCAGCTAGACACTTGCGCAAGTGTGACAAGTGGAAGGTTGGGTGGATCCAACTAAACTTATCAGGAAAATCCAGCCGGTAAGCAACTTCACTAACCCGTGCCAGAATCTTGAAAGGTCCGACAAACCTCGGACTCAGTTTCCCTCTCTTTCTAAGTCAATTGATTCTTTTCTATGGAGATACTTTTAACAACACTTGATCCCCGACATTGAACTCGATGGGTCTCCGCTTTTTATCCACGTAAGATTTTTGACGATCGTGCGTTGCTTTCATGCAGGCTTTAATCTGGTCAAACTTCTCAGAGGTCGTCGTGACCACCTCTATGTAACATCCCTAAATTTAACGGCTCAATAAACAAGAATGGCAAATAATTACAAGCAAAGCAAAGTCCAAGGTTTAAAATGAAAATTTGAAGTTTCGAGCCATAACGGACCGTCATGAGTAACGGTCCGTTACGAGCCGTGATGGTCCATCACAGAACGGTAACGGTCCATTACAGGTTGAGCAAGGTCTTGACTAGAGAGCGGCACGTGTCCCGTGACTCATCATTTTGATTTGACGCTTGTAAACACTATGACGGACCGTCATGATGGGTAACGGTCCGTTACGGGTCATGACGGACCGTCATGAAAGGATAACGGTCTGTTACATAGTCGCCAAGTGCGTAGTCACCAAGAAAACGATGACGGACCGTCACCATTGGTACAGGCATGATCGCCTTCACTCTTTGAGTAGATGAGTATATCATCTATGAATACTATTACCGATCGATCCAACATCAGTTGGCACACTTGGTTCATCATACCCATGAATGTTGCCGGGGCATTCGTCAAGCCGAATGACATCACGCGAAATTCGTAGTGTCCATACCGCGTGCGAAATGCTGTTTTTGCTATGTCCTCTTCCCTTACCTTTAACTGGTGGTACCCCGACCGAAGGTCGATCTTTGAAAACCATTTCACGCCTTGCAGCTGGTCGAACAGATCATCGATCTTGGGTAGCGGGTACTCGTTCTTTATCATACATTTATTCAACTCTCTATAATCGATGCACATTCTCATGGCACCGTCTCTCTTCTTTACAAACAGCACCGGTGCACCCTAAGGAGAAATGTTTGGTCTGATAAAGCCTTTATTCAGAAGTTCCTCTAACTGTGTCATCAACTCCTTCATCTCTAGAGGCGCAATTCGGTATGGTTCTTTAGCCACGAGATGGGCACCTAGCACTAAATCTATCTGGAACTATGTCTCCCGATCAGGCTGTAATCCAGGCAAGTCCTCGGGGAACACATCTCGAAAATTACACACCACGGGTCCGTCTTTCAACTTTTTTACTTCTATATCATTATCTATGACATAGGCTATGTAAGCCTCCCATCCGCGTCTCATATAATTCTCTACCTTTATCATCGAAATGACATTCGTTATCCAGCCGTCACGATCCCCGTAAACCGAGACTTCATTACCATTTGGAGCTTTGAGCTGAACTATCTTTCGCTTACATACAATTCAGGCTTCATTGGCAGCTAACCAATCCATACCCAAGACTACATCAAACCATCCCAAGGCTATAACATACAACCTAATGGGGAATCTATGGCCATCTATCTTTATCATGCAAATGACTACTAGTTCTATCACCTTCGTGGTTTTACCCATAGCAGTCTCCACATTAAAGGCTTGTTCTACTTTAGTAACTTTGCATTTCATTCTTTTACACCTTAAAGATGATATAAAGCTTTTACAGGCATCCAAATCAAATAATATAGAAACAAAAGTGTGGTCAAGAATGAGCGTACATGTCAGAACATTTGGGTTTCCCCTCACCTACTCCTGTGTCAGTGCATATGCTAGGGTTCCTGCCTTTGGCTTCTCTGTCTCTTTCCCGTTTTCAGTGCCGACAGTTTTGGGCGACAATCTTTTGCCATGTGCCCCGAAGTCCCACAATTATAGCACGTCGAAGCACTAGGGTATTCACGCGAATAATCCACACCGATAACAGATATTCAGACCCACGCGGCATTCCCCCGAGTGCATCCTTCTACACTTAACACAATCATTTCCATCCTCTATTCTCAGCTTCTTTGCCTCCAGCCCCACCCACTCCTTTGTCGGCCCATAACGATACTTGACACTTTCTTTTGGGTTTCGGCAGGCAGTGGGTCCACGGAGTCGAAGTCATCATATACTATCCCAGCTAGCTCTATCACTGATTCAAAATTTGCAGGGGCGTTGGCTTTAATGTGCACATGAACTTTCTGTGGCAACACCTTTATGTAATACTTTATCCTTTTCTCCTTGGTGTCTACTAGATGTGGAACCAACTGAGTCAGCTCATTGTATTTCGAGGTGTACTGGCGATGAGTCAAGCTGCCAGCACAGAGCCCCAAAAATTCTCTCTCAACCTTACCAATCTCGTTCTGCAGGCAGAACTTCTTGATTATTAGCTTTTTCATGTCATCCCATTTATCCTCTTTAGAGCAGTGGAGGTCTTGGTCTGCTGAATCGACCTCCATCAACTCAAAGCCTCATTAGTCAAGGAGTGAGCGGAAAATTTAACTGCGTAATCTTCACGGCATCCACTAATGTTGATCACGAATTCAACTTCTCTATCCACTCGCTACAACATCTTTTCTTCCATCAAACTTCGGCGGGTCACACCCCCGAAATTATTTGTAATTGCAGCCTCGGGCTGCCACTTTGAAGTCAGTGACTTCAGTTCCTTTGTTGCTTTCCTCTTTCTTTTGTTGGATATATGATTTTCGATCGTCAATTAAGTCAACGTTACTATTGAGATACGATCCAAAGAGTTACACCTTAGGCAACGAACATATATATATATTCATAATATTTATATGTTAAATATTATTCACGAAATACGGATTAATTATACGGCGAATTAATATTTAAAGAAATATTTATCGGTGATTGAGTTGATTAATTATTTAGTGAAATAATTATATTCGAGGGGTTTAATGATTAAATGTTAAACATTAATCTGGTTTTTACTAATAAATTGTTATTAGTAAACTACAAGGGTTAAAAGTAATTAAGTGTTAATTACTAGGAATTAAATGTTAATTCACAAGGGTGTGGTTTGTAATTAAGGAGATTATAAATATAACCTTAATCTACAAACCCTAATACTACTACACCTCAAAAAGCCGCTACCCCCTCTCCCTGCGCCACCACCGCCGTCGGCCACCAGCCACCGCCCCACGCCGCCGTCACGGCCAATCGCCAGAGCCCCCTCGCCGTCGCACGCCACCACCGCTGTGACCGGGCTCCCTCTGCACAACCGTGTGACGTTTTGCTTCGGTTTTTCGTGTACGTGTCATCTAGCGTGACGTTCGTTGTACTAAGGTGTTTCAGATCTGGTTATCGTCAAAGGTATAAATCTGAACATCCTATGGTTGATTATTTAATATTGTTTATACATGTGTAATCGGATCACTCAAAGGAATCCAGATCTGATTTGGTAAAGGTACTATTTAATCGTTTCCGCAAAATATATCTGATTTATTTATTTAAAAGGTTTAAATAATTATTGTTTTAAAAGTTAAAACTGGTACCCTGATTCCCAACAGTGGTATCAGAGCGACCTTTACACGCGTTTAGACATATTTATTTTTATCGATCTATTGTTTTATTTGTCAAAACTTTTGTTTGATAAAAGATCGAGCCTTTTTCGTTTGTTATGATTGTGTTGAATGAATCGAGCATTAGACACATGTGGTTGTATTGTTTGTTGATTGGTTGGTTCTCTTTGTATTTTTATAGGTTATTTGGAACCTCGATGTAATAGTTAGGTTTATTTTTATTTATTTATTTTTAGTGTATTTGTAAATAAATATTGTAATCGTAAAGAGATGAACACTAGAAGACCAAGGCTGACAATGACAAAATTAAAGATGAAGATCTTGGACTAAGTGGGAGATAGTAGATTTGTTGATTTTGTTATCCCTTAGACCAGTCCGGTTATTCATTTGATGGCTCGAATGAAACCGGACAATTTTTTTCTATTTGCTCGATTCTATGTTTTATTTATTTTTGTGGTTGTGATAAAATTATTTAGGATAATAATTAAACCACAAAATTTTTATAAAACTTTTGACACAATTTTAAACGACGAGATTATTAAATTGTTTATTTTTCTCGGAAAGGTAATTAAATAAAAAGGTGTTTTATTTAAAAGTAAAAACAAGTTTTAAATTTAATAGCTTTATTTAAAACAATTTAAAATTAATTAAAGAGTTGATTAGTTTAAAATCAGTTCGCGAGAAAATGACCAATTTAGATTAAATAAGGCATTTGAAATTGGATCGTGTCGAGTGTTGAAAGTGTTTCACGAACTAAGAATTAGTAAAATTGGCTTAATAAAATTGCGCGACTTGTATCATGCTACTCTTCGACCAAAATGTTTTTGACCCAAAACGGTAATATTTAAAAACATTAAAGAAATCCCAATATATATAAAATCGATATTTCTGCACCACCCTTAATTGTAACACTTCAACTAATTTATCCGAACCCCCGGTGTTAGTTAATTACCCTGCATCTGGCCCAACGGTTTTGGTTTAAGGTAGAACCGCGTTTCCTGAGTCACTTAGGTTGGGTCTATAGTTGTAATTGAAGGAAAAATATCACTTAAGTCGTTTAGGTGGGCGTAGTTGAGGGAAACATATCTAAAGCTTGACATTACTCGTCATGCCCCTCAAATAGAGAGTTGTATAGTTGATATAATCGGTAACCGTTACCTACCAGTCTAGCTATGCCAGTGAAGAGTGCTCAGCCATTCACTGAGACATGGGGAACCGGGATCTCATTCCTAATTATATATTTTTTTGCAATTGGGTCATAAAATTTTATTAGGAAATTGTGCATGGAAATACTAAAACTTTTATTTTGAATTTTTGTAGATGTCTTTTGAAATCAATTCCGACTCCGTTTTTGCTCTAAGATCCATGCTTTATCGGAACATGCTCAAAGGAGGAAACTTCACTGAGTGGTACCGTATCTTGAGAAGTGTTCTTAAGGAAGAAAATAGATTCTATGTCCTAGAAATTTCAATTCCTCCAGTTCCTCCAAATGACGACTCCAAAATTCTTTGGAGACGACACATTAATGATTCTAATGAAGCGTCATTTTTGATGTTATCTACAATGCGTGATGAGCTCCGTCGTGAGCTAGAATATCACTTTGCTTATGATATGGCTCACGAACTGAAGAAAAGTTTTCATCAAAATCGAAGTGAGCATATTAATGTGTTTAAGTCTTTAACAAGTAGCATGGAAAGAGGAACATGAATGAGCTCACATTTTTCTAAAATGATGAAACTCATTGACAGCCTGAAAGATCTTGGTTCACCTATCAACCAGGATATGGCAATAAACTTCATACTGATATCTTTGCCGGTTGATTACGAAGAGTTCGTTGATTACTACAAATAGTACATAGGGGGAGAAACCTTATCTGATTTGCGAGGGTCGCTAATGGCTTTTGAAATGACTTTGGGACAAATAAACACCTCGATTTCTGAACCAAGAAAGCGTGGCAAAAGGAGAGCTATTTTCAAAAGTGATGACACCTGTCATTACTGTGTACAGATAGGGCACTAGAAATGTAACTGTCCTGCATACCTTGCTAGGAAGACCAAAGCTTTGGAAGCAGGATCTTCAGGTATGTTCGTTATTGAGATCTTCTCTCTGTCTAGCAAATCTTAGGTGTTTGACACTGGATGTGGTTACCACATTTGTAATGATTTGCAGGGACTAAAGAAGGTTAGGAGACTGAAGCAAGGTGACCTGGAGCTCCATGTAGGAAATGGAGAAAAGGTTGTTGTGAAGGCTGTAGGAGAATACACTCTTTTACTTCCTTCTGGTTTAGAACTTGTTTTGAACAAGGTTTATTTCATTCCTGATTTAACTAGGAATATTGTTTTAGTATCCGCTTTGCGGTAACAAGCATTTAATTATGCTTTTGACAATGATTTCATTTCTGAATATTTGAATGGTTTGTTTTATTTTTCTACAAAACCTCATAATGGAATCTATGAGATAGAAGTCCATGATAATAACGTTATATTTAATATCTCTTCCAAACGTATGAAATATTATTTCAATGATACGTACCTATGGCATTGTAGACTTGGACACATAAACAAGAATCGCATGAAGAAACTCCAGACCGCCGGAATTCTGAATTCTACTGCTTAAGAGTCATTTGATGATTGCGAATCATGTTTAAGTTGAAAGCTAACCATGGCTCCTTTTTTCGGTATCAGTCAAAGGGCTAAGGATCTGTTAGGACTTGTACATACTGATGTGTGTGGTCCCTTCAGAACAATGTCTAGAAGTGGAGAGAGATACTTCGTAACATTTACTAACGACTTCAGTAGATATGATTATGTTTATCTTATGAAGCATAAACATAAAACGTTTGAAATGTTCAAACAATACCAGAACGAAGTACAAAATCAGCTTGGTAAGACGATTAAGATGCTTCGATCTGATCGAGGTGGTGAATATCTTAGTCAAGAGTTTGACGAACATCTAAAGAAATGTGGGATCATTTCTCAACTTACTCCACCAGGAACACCTCAACTTAACGGTGTATCCGAAAGGAGAAATCGAACTCTATTAGATATGGTTCGGTCAATGATGTGCCGTACAAACCTCCCACACTCTTTCTGGAGTTTTGCTCTTGAGACTGCCACAAGAATCATAAATCTAGCTCCTACTAAAAAGGTCGACAAAATGCCTTATGAGATTTAGCATGGGGAGAAATGCAAAGTGTCCTACCTTAGGGTTTGGGGATGTAATGCATATGTTACAAGTGAATCTACGGATAAACTTAATCCCCGTAGCGATAAAGTTGTTTTCGTCGGATACCCTAAAACAATCGGTTACTACTTCTACAATCCTGCTGAAAATCGTGTGTTCATTAAACGCAGAGCTACTTTCTTGGAGAAAGAACTTCTTGCGAGAGGGATTGGAGATAACCATGTGGATATGGATGAGATCCAAGAACCGCAACCTGAACCTGCCGTTCAGCATGAGACTGCTAAAACTGAATCTAGAAATGTTCAAGATTAAAATATAACACAAACTGTTCGCAGAAGTGCTAGGGATCAGCATGAACCCGACCGGTATATCGGGATTGACCAGATTGACAATATCCTAGTAGTTAATCAGGCAGAGCCCACTAGTTATAAATCTGAAATCTTAGATTCTAACTCTAAGAAATGGCTTGAAGCCATGGATGCTGAAATCCAATCCATGTATGACAATCATGTATGGGACTTGGTTGATCTTCCACCCAAGATTCGGACCATAGGAAGCAAGTGGATTTTCAAGAAGAAAATTGACATGGATGAGAATGTGCAAACCTTCAAAGCAAGGCTGGTAGCGAAAGGCTTTACTCAGACTCAAGGAATTAATTATGATGAAACCTTCTCGCCAGTAGCCATGCTTAAGTCTATTAGGATCTTGCTTGCCATTGCCGCGTATTATGACTACGAGATTTGTCAAATGGATGTCAAACCCGCGTTCCTAAATGGACATCTTACTGAAGATGTCTATATGGTTCAACTGAAAGGTTTTGAAGATCCAGAGAATCCTAATAAGGTATGCAAGTTAAGCAAATCCATTTATGGATTAAAACAGGCATCGAGAAGCTGGAATCTTCACTTTGACCAGAAAATCAAAGAGTTTGGTTTTGTCAAGAATGAAGATGAACCGTGTGTTTATAAGAAGGCAAGTGGGAGCCATGTGATTTTTCTGATTCTGTATGTAGTTGGCATACTTCTCATTGGCAACCATATCCCTATGCTAAAAGACGTAAAGTCTTGGTTAGGAAAATGTTTCTCAATGAAGGATCTTGGTGATGCTGCTTATATTCTGGGAATAAAGATCTATAGAGATAGATCAAAGCGGCTTATAGGTTTAAGTCAAAGTACATACATTGATAAGGTCATTCGACGCTTTTTCATGCAAAACTCTAAGAGAGGGTCTTTGCCTATGGCGCATGGAACCATACTGAATAATAATCAGTGCCCTCAGTTTGACGAGGACAAGAAGAAAATGGAAAAAGTTCCATATGCTTCTACAATTGGTTCCATCATGTATGTCATGCTATGTACTAGACCTGACGTATCGTACGCTTTAAGCATGACAAGTAGATATCAACAGAATCCTAGTGAGAGTCACTGGATAGCTGTAAAGAACATCCTAAAGTACTTGAGAAGAACTAAGGACATGTTCCTGATATATGGATGACTGGAAGAAGAACTAGCTGTTAAATGTTACACTGATGCTAGCTACCAGACTGATCGAGATGATTCTCGATCATAAACGGGATTTGTATTTTTTCTGAATGGTGGAGCGATCACTTGGAAAAGTATTAAGCAAAGTGTTGTTGCTCAATCCACCACCGAGTCAGAATACATTGCTGCTTCGGAAGCTGCAAAGGAGGATGCTTGGATGAAGAAGTTCATTGCTAATCTCGGAGTAATTCACAGCATTCAAAATCCGATCGAGATACAGTGTGACAATACCGGTGCCATAGCTCAAGCTAAGGAACCAAGGTCATACCTGTAACATCCATGATTTTCTTATGCTTTGTTTTGTGCAATAACAACATTTCAACTCCAATTCTGGTTAATTTCATTGTGTCACATTAACCATAATTACAAAAGTGTATTAAACTCAAAATTTCATTCATACAAATTTATCTTTTAGCCTTACAAATATATATATATATATATATATGTATGATGTGACATCCGACTATTTAGAGATAACTCCGTTAACTCAAGTTCTGTTATCTCGCACAAACACAACTAGCCCAGTTAGTCCAAGTTATCCAAATCACAAACCCAGGGACTAATTCTGCCATTCCTCAAACTCAGACACAAACTACAAGGACTATTTCTGTATTTAATCAAAACTCAAGTAGACACGGTCGCGCCAAGTGCCCAAGCACGGTCGTGCCTAATTCTAGACATGGTCATGCTCATTCCTTAGCACGGTCATGCCCTTACTCCAAGAATGGCTGTGCCTCCTACAGAGACGCGGTCGCGTCCCCAGCCTAAGCACGGTCGTGCCCTTCTTTGGCACGGTCGTGCCCTTCTTTGGCACGGTCGTGTGTCCCTTTGATCAGTTTCTTTTTTTTTTAAATCATTTTTATATGTTCTGTTTAAACCCAAATTTCTTTATAAAAATTATTTTATAAAATCCCAAGACCCGGGAATTGTTTATAAACCAAATTATCAACTTGAAAATTTTAAAACAATTATTTAATCCTTCCTAGCAGATTTAAAAACTAAAAATTCTAAATAAAAAGTTTATATAATTATTTTATTCAAAACCTATACAAACTATTTATATACTAATATATATTTATAATATTTCTTGGCACATTATTAAAAGAATAAATGAAATAGATTTATTTATTTAAACCCTAAATGAATTTATTTATTTAAATTAATTAAACATAAACCCTAAAGACAAATATTATTTTTCATATATATTTTGAACTTACAATTTTACATATCAAACTTTTCTCGACATACATCCTGTCACATAAAATGACACAACCCTTGTACAAATCCACACATATCAAACCGATGAACATTTGATCATGACATAGACTCCGTACACATTATTAATTCAAGATCATACATTCTCACTCTAGGTTAACTTTGTGATTTACAAGAATCACTTTTACTATCTATTGTTCGTGCTATCTACACCATCTATACAAGTGAGTTTACATAGCCCCTTTTTATGTTATTTACATTTTTGAGGTGGAACATGAGTTTCAAGTATACAATGTTACAAATTACACAATACAATTCCACCCTACATTCATGTGTACAAATTTGAGCCTTATGCTTGAGTACTAGGTGTGCAAACTAAAATTTGTGTGCAATTTACATGTGCAATCATTAACTATACAAGTCGATGATTAAAAATGATAGATCTATTGAGTCTGACAAATCCGCCCAGGTAGGGTAATTGCTACCGACAACACATTTTGGTTTTTGCATGCTAGTTACAAAGGTTTGATTGTATAATTTGGTTTCACAATAGTAACTCTCCATATTTTCCTTATTAACCATTATTTGTATGGATTGTATGCACACAACACAATGATACTATTTAGAGTCAAAACCTATGTATGCTCACCAACTTTTTAGTTGACATTGTTTTAACCATGTTTCAGGTACGAATGTTTGAGATTGATCAAGTTTACTACACTTAAGTTGTGGACTTAGATAATAAAGGAACTTGTTATGTATTTTGAAATTCATGTACTTTGTTGGATATTTGTTTGGTTTGAATTTAAATGTGATGATTTTGTAGAAATAAAGACTGATGGCTACAAAATTCTCTAAGTACAAATGCTGCTGATCTCAGAGTTTGCTGCTGACCAACAAACTGCTGCGGATAAGCTTATCTGCAGCGGATACTTGTTCTTCTGCTGAAGAACAAATCTGATGCGGATAGCCTTATCCGCTGAAGACCAGAGTTGCTGCGGATAAGCTTCTCAGCAGCATCAACACTTGATGCTGCTGATAGGAAAATCATCAGCAGCTTTGGATGGTTGCATCTTGCTGCTGATCAACAACTCTGCTGCTGATAGTTACTCATCCACTGAAGATCAAACGTTGCAGCTGACCATCCTTGCAAAAGCAAAAGCAACCATTACCACTGACAACTTTCGGCTACACCACTGACACACTCCATGGAGAAAGATAGTCACTGGTGCAGACAATAAAGCACTACAACGCTCTTCTCCAAGCATGCAAGCAATGATGCCTAAGAAGACGTTTGAGTAAAGTTAACCTTTGTAGTCATTATTATTGTTTGTATATGTAGAATAGCTTCAATACAAGATCAACGGTATGTGTTAGATCTGATCCTTAGAATCAAGGGTATGTCTTGATTCTAAGTTACTATATAAGTAGTACTTAGAGTCATTGTAAAGAGAATTTTTTCGAGCAAAAGAGTTTTCTCTGTAATCTTGTAACACTTGAAGCTTAATACAAAATTGCATTTATCAGTATTCTTCTTGTCTACTTGTTTACTTTGCTTAAGTTGTGATTGTTTCTGCCAATCTCAACTGGAATAGAACCATATTGTATTTACTGATCCTACAAGTGGAATCAGAGCTTTGGCTCACAGATTAAACAAACTCACATTTGTTTAATCATTCTCTGGCTCTATTCTTATCTATCTCTTTGCTAAAAGTCACTCATTGTCTAAAAGACATAAATGGCTCAAAACAATGGATTTGAAGATATTGGAAGCATCAACAGACCACCAAGACTGGTGTCTGGTGAAGATTACGATATGTGGAAGAACATAATGGAAAGCTTCTTCTGCTATCAGAAATATGGGATGTGGAAATCCATTAAAGATGGACCATACATACCCATGGTATCCTCTGCTGATTCCGGAGGTGCACTGGTTTCCAAAGAACCCTCCAAGTACTCTGATGAAGAGATCAAGAAAATGGAGGTAGACTTCAAAGCCTTGGGAGCCATTCAAATGTGCTTACAAAATGAAGTTTTTCACAACTTCAGAGGTTACAAAACTGCTAAGGAGCTATGGGAAGCTCTTGAGAAGATGTTTGCTGGCTCAGAGGAAGTCAAAGAAAACATAAGGGACATCTTGAAGCAGCAGTACGAAAACTTCGGCTGGAAGGAAGGTGAGTCCCTAACTATTTTATATAACAGATTTACTTATCTTGTAGGTGAGCTGCAGTGCTCAAAGGTGAAGCTGGAGAATGAAGATATTCTAAAAAAAATTCATCAGGTCTTTACCTAGCTGCTGGACACTCTACACAGTGTCCATTAGAAGAACTGAAAATCTAAAGACTCTCCAAATGACTAAGCTCTTTGGTATGCTGAAAACCTATGAGCTAGAGATGATTCAGGCAAAAGAACGAAGCTCAAGCTATCAAAATGCCTCAATATCCACCACTACCTCCGCCCTCCACTCTGACCACTCAGGTCCTAGTTCCAGCAACTACTATCCTTCCATTGTCACCCATCCACAAACTCTGACCTCTCAAACAAACACCTCACCATTTCTCTTAGAAGCTCCTCCTCAAACCTCAACCTCTGCTGCTTTTGTTTCTGAAAACTCAAGCAACATGTCCTTTATCAAGGAGGATCTGGAATGCTTCCATCCAGATGACCTAGAAGAAATGGACATACAACACTCGTATGCCATGATCTCTATAAGAGCAAAAAGGTTCTACTCTAGAACCGGAAGACCCATTCCAAGCAACAACTCCAACACCAGAGTTGGATTGGATAAAAGCAAACTAAGATGTTACAACTGTAACCAACTGGGTCACTTTGCTAGAGAATGCAAGGCACCAAGAGCCAATCCAGCTACTCCTCAATCAAGACAAGCTCAACAAGCCCAACCCAGAAAACAACAGCAACAAGCTACTCCTCCGGTTCAAACTGCAGCCTGTGCAACTGTTGGAACTTCTGACTTCGACTGGAGCTTCCAGTATGAAGAGCTGCCTGCCAACAACCAAGCACTTATGGAAGACACAACTGAGATACCGCCTCAGGTATATGAACATCTCTGTTCCCAAGCTTGTATTGATAAGGTGTTAGGCTACAGAAAGCATAATCAAAACCTTATAGACCAAAATGAAGAGTTTCATCAAATGAAATCTGAATTCATAAAGGTAGAAAACAGTTATAAAGAAAAAATTAACTGCCTAAAGAAAGAGATTTCATTACTAAAACATGAACAAAGCAATCTTGAAACTCAGATTGATGTTCTACCGGCTAGACTAAAAGCTACCAGAGCAGAATTGGTAGAACAAACAGTTCATGTTGATAAATATGAATTTGCATCTAAAAATCTGCAAAGACTTTTAGATGCTTAAATTCATGAAAAGGTAAAAACTGGTCTGGGGTATCATAGTGAACAATACCAAGCCGTTGCACCTCCTGCTGACTACGTTGCCATCCATGAACCAAGCTTCAATCTCTCAAATCTTCAAAAGGCCAACCGAGATCTTAATCCTTCAATATATGAACCACTGGTGCAAGAATACACTACCTCATCAGAATCTTAGTCATCTTGCTCAGAGTCCACTAAAACTGAGGAGATCTCATCACCAGTACAAGTACCAAAGCCTATTCTTGAAGTCATTCAAACAAGTACTCCTGTTCCTTTACCAGCCGCTCCGGTTCCTATACCTTTCAACCAAATCAAAATTAGCTATCCTCCGGAAGGAAGAAAGCTAAATGCTGAAAAAGGGCAGTCTTCAACCTCAAAGCCTCAAAGAAAGGTGTTTGACATATACCATAAGCCTGGAGAAAGAATTCCATGTGTTCAAAAGACATTGGAAGAAGCTACTTTTAAGCACAACAAAGCTCACCCTAGGAACTTAAAAGATCTTTTCAAAAGAAAGGATTATGTTTATCTTTCAAGGGACAAACTGGCAAAATCATGTTTTGTTTGTGGAAAATATAACCACACTGCCAGCACCTGCTTCTACTACCTTCAGCAGCAAGGAAACCTCAGGCAACGTGCTTTTGAGAAGACAAAGAAGAACAAACAGGTAAGAAGGTTTGAAGCAAAGACAACTCAATTCAGAAACTCTCTTTCTCCACCAAGGGAGCAGTTGTCAAAATCTCAACAGACGTGCATCATCTGTGGTGAATCAGACCACTTTGCTGCAAATTGTCAATTTAACCCTTTCAACCAGATCCTTCATCAAGCCCCTCAAAGACGAAAGGTAATGATGGATCAGCATACAACGGTTGTTAAACCATCAGCAGACAGAAAAAATGTTGGTAATCAAGTGAAGCACAAGCAACCTAAAGATAAGCTTTCAGCAGCAACCAAATCTGCTGCTGCTCAAGTAAAACCATCAGCAGCAACAACATCTGTTGCTGATAAGCTTAAATCAGCAGCTGCTGAGAAGCCAAAACCATCAGCAGCAACAAAATCTGCTGCTGATAAGCCAAAATCCCCAGCAACAAAATCTGCTGCTGCTGAAAAACAGCCATCAACAGTCAAAGCAAAATCAGCTGCTGACAGAGAAAAGAGAACAGGAAGACCATCTCCTCAACAATGGAAAGCCAAGATCCCAATTTCTATCACTCCAAGACTTATCATTGGTTCCGTTGAATGCACACATGATGAATCTAACATTCCAAGAACCCTTTTCTTCAAGGATGCAAGCTCTTGGACTCCTCTCACTAACTAGATCTCTATCATGTGCAAGGACTGCCAGGTCACAAGAATAACACCTGGGTGGTAGACAGTGGTTGTTCCATGCACATGACGGGAAACAGATCCATCCTCTCCAACTTCAGACATTTCAATGGAGGATATGTTGCCATTGGAAGTGACTCAAAGGGAGGATCCATTACTGGACAAGGAACTGTGTCCAACGAAAGAATGAGCATTGATAAGGTCAACTATGTCAAAGAATTGGACTTCAATCTCATGAGTGTTTCCCAGGTCTGTGACCAAAAGCATTGGATGCTCTTCACAGATAAAGAATGATTCGTACTGTCTCCAAGCTTATCCATACCTCCTCTAGAAAAGATTTTATTAACTGCTCAGAGAAAAGAGAATCTCTATGTACTGGACATGAATGAAGTCACTCCATCTGGGAGTGCTTCCTGTTTTCTGTCAAAAGCCTCAGTTGATGAATCAGCTCTCTGGCACAGGAGATTAAGTCATGTTAATATCAAAACCATTAACAAACTGGTAAAGGACAATCTTGTCAGAGGTCTTCCTGACAAAGAATTCTAGCTAGAAGACCACTGCAATGCTTGCTTAAAGAGGAAGAAACACAAGAGTTCTCACAAGCCCAAGACCTTGAATACAAATGACACTCCACTACAGCTACTGCACATGGATCTCTTTGGTCCTACAAATGTCATGTCAATGGGCAAAAAGTCATACTGTCTGGTGATAACTGATGACTACACCAGATTCTCATGGGTATACTTCTTGAGAACTAAAGATGAAACTGCTGAAATTCTTAAATCCTACATTCTTAGGGTAGAGAATCAAAGCAATCAAAAGGTGAAGATCATAAGGTGTGATCAGGGCACAGAGTTCGAGAACCACACTTTAAACTATTTCTGTGAAAGCAAGGGGATAGAAAGACAATACCGTGCTCCAAGAACTCCTCAACAAAATGGAGTTGTTGAAAGGAGAAACAGAACTCTAATTGATTCATCAAGATCTATGTTGGCTGACTCAAAACTGCCTCTCACATTCTGGGCAGAAGCAGTTAGCATAGCCTGCTATGTGCAAAATAGAGTTCTCATCGTCAAGCCCCTCAACAAGACACCTTATGAACTTTGGTTTCAAAGAGTTCCCTACATTGGGTTTCTAAAGCCTTTTGGGTGTCCATGCACCATTCTCATCACACATGGGGTTCTTCCTAAGTTTGGTGCCAAATCTGATGAAGGATATTTTGTAGGTTATTACTCTCAATCAAAGGCCTACAGAGTATTCAATTCAAGAACAAGAATTGTGGAAGAATCAGCAAATGTGGAATGTAGAGAACACATCGTCTGTGAGCAGGGAAAAGGCCCAAACTGGCTCTTTGAGCCTCTCACCTTCTCAAATATGGAGTCTAACTCTACACAAACACATGTTTCCACTTCATCCACTGACTACAGACTGGATTTTCCCAAACCTTCTATCCATCTGCGAAGACCATCCATTGATCCTCCATCAGTTGTGGAAGCAATTGAAGCAAGCGAAGCAGAAACAAGACTCTCAAATGTCACCAGCAGCAGCCTGTCTGAAACTGAAAATTTAGATGAAGACTCTTCGGTAAATGCTGTAGATACTGTTGATGCTATTGCTGAAAATATTGATGTGGCTGCTGATATTGAAGACTCTTCCACCATGAATGATGAGACCCCTGAGCAAAATCAAAGCAATCTAGGGAAAGGGATACAACTGGAGGTGGTACCAGCACAGAGGATCCACAAAGAACATCCTCAAGAAAATATTATTGGCCAATTCCATCAAGGAGTTCTCATAAGAAGCAAATCTCACGAGGCCAATATATGCTTGTTTTCATGTTTTCTATCTCAGGTGGAACCCAAGAAGATAGATGAGGCACTCAAACACAGCAGCTGGATTGAGGCAATGCAGGAAGAGTTACTGCAATTCAAAAGGCAGGATGTCTAATGAATTGACTATGATGTCAAGAATTGTTAGTGTATAAGAAGATTCTGTAATGATCTAAAACATATCGTGATATAGCAACGAAACTAATGTGATATGACAAGGGCATGGTGGATACGCTGATGGTACTTCCTATATATAAGTGCTCTGTCACATTATCAGAAGTAGCGTTGTTTGTGTCACGTGAAGTTTTGACCTAGACCAATGTTTGTGAAATCCCTTATACACTAACAATTCTTGAGCATATTAGACTACAATCTAAAATAAACCCTAATCATCAAATTCCCATCAAATCCATTCCAAGTAATGCATTTCACCTTTAGAATCCAAATTATTATTCGAAAGATTTTCTCCTTAATTTCATTTCAAATCTAAATTCACAATCATCATTCATGCCTGACTTTGAGCATCATACCTAAACCTTATTATCAGTCGTACTCCCCAAACCAACAGTCAAAGTTCGTTGAGATTCTAGGCGTGGTCCTGAGTTTACTTGGGAATGAGAGAACCAAATGAAGCTTAAGTACCCACATCTTTTCCTGAGACTGTAGCTTCAACTAGTTGAATTTCGTGACGAAATTCCCTCAACTAGGGGATACTGTAACATCCATGATTTTCTTATGCTTTGTTTTATGCAATAACAACATTTCAACTCCAATTCTGGTTAATTTCATTGTGTCACATTAACCATAATTACAAAAGTGTATTAAACTCAAAATTTCATTCATAGAAATTTATCCTTTAGCCTTACAAATATATATATATATATATATATATATATATATATATGTATGATGTGACACCCAACTATTTAGAGATAACTCCGTTAACTCAAGTTCTGTTATCTAGCACAAACACAACTAGCCCAGTTAGTCCAAGTTATCCAAATCACAAACCCCAGGGACTATGTCACACCCCCAATTTCAACTAATGGAGTATTACCGTTTGGGAAGTGACAAACCAGGATCTCAGACACTAGTTACATTGAACGACTCTACATGGGACTCAAAATGAAAATATCTTTTTAAATCAGAGTATCAATGCGGAAGCGTAAAGAAAGTAAATGCGCAAAATACACACGCCCAAAACCAAATTCCAAACGTCCAAACAAACAAAGTACATTAAAATAATTCAATCAACATAAATAGACACAAAGCAAGCAGTTGAATCCCATGCATGCCCTAACGTGCACCTGTGTCTTAGCTTAGCGTCCTGAGAAAACATGTCAACACGAGGTTGGTGAGTTCACAGGTTTCAAATAAATAAGTAAACGTTACCAGATTTATGATTTTTCAATATGTATCTATAGGTAGCTAACCTATGTTCATGTTTTAGCTCGAGTGCTCGCAACCGAAAATGACTGTTTGTTTATTGCCTCCTGCCAGGTTCTATCAATACTGGCCATGTGAATAGGCTAACATTTCACCCGTTCGATATCCGATCGAGTTAGCGCGACTAACGCGGGTGGGATTTGTCAAACCCAGTAGTACTACTAAACATTACCTCGCTAAGATCCATATTAACGGTTCGAAATAAGATGAGGACTTTCTGTGATAGCATGTTACACTTAGCTTTAACATTGATAGCATATGAAATACAAAATCTAAAATCAGTTTAAGCATATTTTCTCCCCCAAGTTAAAAGCAGTAAAAAGGGGCCGTGAAACTCACCTGCTTAGCGTTGAAGGTAGTTCACACTAGAAGTAAGTTTGAAATCACGAGGGTAAGTCTCAAAAGACCTACGGATGTCCTAGAATTATAAACATATAAATTAGGAACGATAAGGGAATTGTGACTGTGACAAGGAAAGAACATCTTAAAGAACCGCTCTATTGAACGAGAGTGGACGAACGTGTCCACGGGTTTTGGAATTACGTTACGCGACGAACGACGTAAATAATAATATATATATATATACGAGTGATTAATATAACTAATTATTATTTAATCTCGATTGGTTCACGGCGTTATAAAAATGATTTGAAATAATATAATTATATATTATTTACTAATACGGGTCACAATTTGAAAATAATATAACATATTATTTTACATGTGTTTACGGCTTAAAATAATATAAGTATATATTTTTTTTTACTTATTAATAATCAAAATGTACAATTTATAAAAATGATTATAATTTATAAAAAAATAAACAAAATATTTAAATCCTGCGTTACCGAGAGTCCCTCTTTTCCAAATCAAATCGCGATCGAAACCCGGCTCTGATCCATCGATTCCGGTGTTAATCGATCGAAACAGTAGAGGGGTTTTGATAGAAGGGGTTTTACGAATTAGTGTGTGTGTGTTTAATTGTAAAAACATTAGTTAATTGATCGTTAATTTCATGAATTAAAAGCCGAAAACCCTAGATACGAACCTGAATTTGATTTGAACGATTTTGATATTAGCAGTTGATAGAATCATAGGGTTTTAACAAAACCAACATTGTGAACCTGATTATATAGTTTAATTTCGTTAAAAATGGGAACTGGTATGAATTCGATTAATCAAAAAATCATAAGAACCCTAGATTCGATTTGGTTTCGATTCGATGATAAAGCCTCTGAATTTCATAGGGCTTTCAATGTATGAATCAAGACGAGTCTATTGATGTCTTCAATTTCAGAATTCCATATTGAAATGATAGGGTTCGACTAAGCCAAAGTCGTATGAACCCTAGGTATCGGATCACGATGATCTCGGTAATGAAATCAAAAATTAACATAGGGCTTTTGATATACAGAGGATTGCGAAGCTAATCATGTATATTAATTTGATTTAAATACAGTCTAGGGTCTCCATCGATTAACTGGTTTACCATGAACCCTAGAATTTCGGTTTGAGTTGAATTCGATAATTTAAGCCCTGAAAATGATAGGGCTTTTGATCTATGAATTGAGGTGAGACTGATACTGTAAACAATTACCAGAATGGTTGATGGATGGATAGCTTCCGGCTAGAACGAGTGTCGTCGGCCTGCGGGCTAGATTCTGGTGACCTTGACTGCTTCTTCGACGTATTTGGTGTAGGCAAAAGCTTTAGGGGAGTGTGAATGAGGTGTGCAGTGGATTCAATTGCAGAATGATAAGTGAATTTGCTTGAATTCGATGATCAATGTCGCGGGTTCGACGGTTACAGTTTTAGGGAGTAAATTCGTGAATATGGAATAGTTAAAACGCCTAGGAACGGCTCATTGATGATCGATATCATCAATATGATGATTAACAGCCGAGAATTCGAGTAGCCACTTCAGTTTCTGGTTTAATTCGAATCAATTGAATGTTTGGGTTTGACTTTAGAAAGTTAACAGAACTCAAATTTGCTGATTTTGACTTTGAGAAGTCAATTTATTTGATTTAGCATACTAACACAACTAGTCATTGTAGTTTTGAGTTGGATTTGTGACCGAAATAGTCCTTGGGGTTAAATTTGACTAACGGGGTTAAGTTTTTAATAAGAAACTTAACGGAATAGTTAACGGAATTAACTGAAAAAGTCGGATTGTCACATCATTCCCTAGTTGAAAGAATTTTCGTCTCGAAAATTAAAATAAAAAAAATATTTGGGGTTTCACATCATTCCGTAGTTGAAAGAATTTTCATCCCGAAAATTAAATAGTACCTTAGGGATTTGACGCGGAGTGCTTGAACAGATTAGGATATTTGCGCATCATCTGATCCTCGCGCTCCCAAGTAAATTCTGGTCCGCGTTTCGAGTTCCAACAGACTCGAACAATAGGGATTTTACTGTGCTTTAACGATTTGACTTCCCTATCCATAATTTCCACGGGTTCTTCGATGAAACGCAACTGTTCATCAACGTGTAGTTCCTCAAGAGGAACCGCGAGAGATTCGTCAGCTAGACATTTCTTCAAATTTGAGATGTGAAAGACGTTGTGTACGCCACTGAGTCTTTCAGGTAAGTCCAGTTGATACGCCACTGGTCCGATTCTCTTTATTATTTTGAAAGGTCCAACGTAACGAGGATTTAGTTTGCCTCGTTTCCCGAAACGAATGACGCCCTTCCAAGGTGAGACTTTTAACAAGACCATATCCCCTACTTGAAATTCTAACGGTTTACGACGTTTGTCGGCGTAGCTCTTTTGACGATCCCGAGCTGCCGCCATACGGTTTCTAATTTGAACGATCCTTTCGGAAGTTTCAAATACAAGTTCAGGACCTGTGAGTTGGCTATCTCCAACCTCGGTCCAACAAATGGGAGAACGGCATTTCCGTCCATAAAGTGCTTCAAATGGAGCTGCCTTGATGCTAGTGTGATAGCTGTTGTTGTAGGAGAACTCCACCAACGGTAGGTGAGACTCCCAAGTGTTACCGAAATCGATCACACAAGCTCGTAGCATGTCCTCCAGAGTTTGGATAGTACGTTCAGTTTGGCCATCATTTTGAGGATGGTATGCTGTACTCATATCTAGACGCGTGCCTAATGCTTTATGCAATGAGTGCTAGAAACGGGAAGTGAATCGTGCATCACGATCGGAAATAATAGAGATTGGCACTCCGTGCCGAGAGACTACTTCTTTCAAGTATATTCGAGTGAGTTTATCCATTTTGTCGGTTTCTTTGATTGCTAGAAAGTGAGCTGATTTTGTTAGGCGATCCACAATTACCCATATAGTATCACATCCAGTAGGGGTTCGGGGTAATTTGGTAATGAAGTCCATGGATATTTGTTCCCATTTCCACATGGGAATTCCAGGTTGTTGCAGGAGACCGGACGGTTTTTGATATTCAACTTTGACCTTCGCGCAGGTCAGACATTTACTAACATAGGTGGCTATATCGGCCTTCATCTTCGGCCACCAATATAGCACTTTTAGATCATGGTACATTTTATCGGAACCCGGATGAATGGAGTAACGAGATTTTTGAGCTTCGTCCATGATTAGTTCCCTTAAATTTCCGAACACCGGAATCCATATTCGTTCGACAAAGTAACGAATTCCGTCAGATTTTACTTCAAGTTGTGCTTCCATGCCGCGTGTACCTTCTAACGGTAGGTTATCTTCTTTCAAGGCTTCAAGTTGAGCACTACGGATTCTGTCAGGCAATCCAGGGTGAATAGTAAGTTGTAATGCTGGAACTCGTTTGGGTTTTGTTTCCTTTCGACTTAGTGCATCAACCACAACGTTAGCTTTACCCGGATGATACCGGATCGCACAGTCGTAATCATTTAAAAGTTCAACCCAACGACGTTGTCGCATGTTCAACTCCTTCTGCTCGAAGATATGCTGGAGGCTCTTGTGGTCGGTGTAGATGGTGCATTTGGTACCGTACAAGTAATGTCTCCATATCTTAAGTGCAAAAACTACTGCTCCCAACTCTAGGTCATGAGTGGTGTAGTTTTTCTCGTGAACCTTTAACTGACGTGAAGCGTATGCGATTACCTTTTCGCGTTGCATTAAGACACAACCCAAGCCTTGGATGGATGCATCACAATACACCACAAAATCATCGGTTCCTTCCGGAAGAGCTAAAATAGGTGCACTGCAAAGTTTCTGTTTGAGGTGTTGGAACACTGATTCTTGGTTATCGCTCCAATTATAGGATTTTCCTTTTTGAGTTAGGGCGGTGAGAGGTTGCGCAATCTTTGAAAATCCTTCGATAAAACGACGGTAATATCCAGCCAATCCCAGAAATTGTCGCACCTCAGTCGGAGTCGTCGGTGCTGCCCAATTCTTGATGGCTTCTATTTTGGACGGGTCGACATGTATCCCTTTTTCATTTACCACATGCCCTAGAAATTGAACCTCTCGAATCCAAAATTCACATTTGGAAAACTTAGCATAAAGTTGCTCTTGCTTAAGTAGTTCCAAAATTAGACGCAGATGTTCTTCATGTTCTTCCTCGTTCTTGGAATAAATAAGGATGTCATCGATGAAAACGATAACAAACTGGTCAAGGTAAGGCTTACACACACGGTTCATGAGGTCCATGAATAGCGCGGGTGCGTTGGTTAAACCGAAAGGCATGACCATAAATTCATAATGGTCGTACCTTGTTCTGAATGCAGTCTTAGAGATATCTTCTTCTCGGACTCTTAACTGATGATAACTAGATCTAAGGTCTATTTTGGAATAGAAACTTGATCCTTGGAGTTAGTCAAAAAGGTCATCAATACGAGGTAAAGGGTAGCGGTTCTTGATTGTAACTTTATTCAGCTCCCGGTAATCAATACACATACGGAACGTACCGTCCTTCTTCTTGACAAATAATACCGGAGCTCCCCATGGTGATGAACTAGGTCGGATGAAACCTTTATCCAATAAGTCTTGCAATTGAGTGGACAGTTCCTGCAATTCACTGGGTGCTAATCGATAAGGTGCCCGAGCGATCAGCGCTGCTCCAGGTGCTAAATCAATTTGAAATTCTACTTGACGGTGCGGTGGCAAACCAGACAGATCCTCGGGAAATACTTCCAAAAATTCACGCACAATGGGAATATCTTCGATCCTCTTCTCTTCTGACGGCTGCTCAGCAACAAGGGCCAAAATAGCCATATGTCCCTTTCGAAGACATTTTTGTGCTTTCATGAAGGATATAATGCCCATAACTGCACCAACTCTTTCGCCTTGGATGGAAAGGGTTTCTCCATTTGAGAGAGGTACACGTATAATCTTCTCACGACAGATAATTTCGGCTTGGTTTTTAGATAGCCAATCCATACCAACAATTATATCAAAACTACCAAGTATGACCGGCATAAGGTCGATATCAAATGTATGTGTAGCTAGCTCAAGCTTACATCCTTTAAGTATGTGAGTTGCCTCAATTATTTGCCCATCAGCTATCTCTATTGTATACTTATCTTCTAATAGAGATGAAGTTCCTTTTATCATATTACTAAATTTCTTAGATATAAAACTTCTATCAGCACCGGTGTCAAAAAGGACAGAAGCAAAGAAATTATTTACGAGGAACTTACCGGTAACCACATTATGGTCGTAACGGGCTTCTCCAGATCCTAGTACGAAGGCTCGTCCCTTCGCACCATTTCCTCCCCCATTGCCATTATTACCACCATTACCATTGTTATTGTGATTAGGGTTGTGATTTCTATTACCCCCTTTCTTCAACTGAGGACAGTTATTCCGAATATGCCCTTCCTTTCCACACTCAAAGCAAGCCCTAGTAGACCCCGGTTGTTGAAAGGGTTGTTTAGTTTGTAATTCACCCCTGCAGTCCTTAGCAGCATGGCCTATTTTACCGCACCTCTGGCAACGATTGCAGAACCCAAAGTGGTGTAAGTTACACTTGTTACACTTCGGGGACTTTCCCGCATAACCACCCTGGTTTTGGCCAGAAGAGGTCGACTGATTGAAGTTCTTGGTAGGCTCGAACCTACGTTGTTGTTGGTGTTGCTGTTGGTTAGACTGTTGCTGAATGGGTTGGGGTCCCTTGGAGTGGGAGTTGGAGTGGTTGTGAGTGTTGGAATGGTGATCGAACTTGCGTTTGTGGCTGTCGGTGGGTTTAGCAATTGAACCTCTTGGGGGTAAAGTTCCTTGTGCCACTGCCTGATCAGTCAATTTATGGGCAAGTCTGATGGTCTGTTGGATGGTGGTAGGGTTGGATGAGGTCACCATGCTTTGAATCTGAGGTACCAAACCTCCAATGTATAGTTCAATCCGTTTGTAATCCGGAGTCACCATGTGTTGGCACATGGTGGCAAGTTCGTGCGAACTGGTGGTGTAGAGTTCAATTTCCGAACCCTCCATCTTAAGGTTCCAGAACTCTCCCTCTAGCTTTTGAATTTCATCTCGTGGGCAGTATTCTTCTTTCATCATTGTTTTAAATTCCTCCCACGGGAGTCCATTTGCCATTGCTAGTCCCAACATTTGAACTTGGGCATTCCACCATGTTAGGGCCTGGCCTTCCAAAGTTCCAGCAGCAAATTTCACTTGGTTAGCCACGGGGCAGTTGCACATGGCTATTACTGATTCAACCTTCTCAAACCAGCGAAGTAATCTAACTGCTCCTTCAGCTCCACTAAAGGTGTGGGGCTTGCAGTCCATGAATGCCTTGAAAGTGTTGATTTTGCTGGCCTGGATTTAGAAATACGAATTGAATTGGAATTATAGAGTTTAGAAAGATGTTCTTAGGAGAAGGAATTGACACTACTAGTCAATAGTTAAAGTATTTACCTCCAGCATTCTGTGCTGCTAGGGCCTCTGCCACACTATTGTTTATCAAAGCTGCTAGTTCTGCTGCCGTCATGTTGATGGTACCACGACCACCGGTACGGCCTCCTCGTCCTCTCCCAGACATATTTCTTCATAATCACAAATGAAAACAATGAGAAATATATCGCATATTAAACATTATTCAGGTACGGGTAAGGAATTACCCAAGAAAACCGTACCAAGATATTGTCCGCTTTGCCCCCGATGGGTTGCCCATCCACGACCACACGGTTTTGTTTTCACCCAACGAGTTGCTCGCCCAGGCAAAACGCGTCTTGATAGAGAAGGTATCCACCCCCTTATAAGGAAGGCTTTGTTCTCTCCCTCAACCGATGTGGGTATTACAATCCACCCCCCTTACGGAGCCCAGCGTCCTCGCTGGCACACCAGTCCGGCCCCTAGCTATGATACCAATCTGTCACACCCCCAATTTCAACTAACGGAGTATTACCGTTTGGGAAGTGACAAACCAGGATCTCAGACACTAGTTACATTGAACGACTCTACATGGGACTCAAAATGAAAATATCTTTTTAAATCAGAGTATCAATGCGGAAGCGTAAAGAAAGTAAATGCGCAAAATACACGCGCCCAAAACCAAATTCCAAACGTCCAAACAAACAAAGTACATTAAAATAATTCAATCAACATAAATAGACACAAAGCAAGCAGTTGAATCCCATGCATGCCCTAACGTGCACCTGTGTCTTAGCTTAGCGTCCTGAGAAAACATGTCAACACGAGGTTGGTGAGTTCACAGGTTTCAAATAAATAAGTAAACGTTACCAGATTTATGATTTTTCAATATGTATCTATAGGTAGCTAACCTATGTTCATGTTTTAGCTCGAGTGCTCGCAACCGAAACTGACTGTTTGTTTATTGCCTCCTGCCAGGTTCTATCAATACTGGCCATGTGAATAGGCTAACATTTCACCCGTTCGATATCCGATCGAGTTAGCGCGACTAACGCGGGTGGGATTTGTCAAACCCAGTAGTACTACTAAACATTACCTCGCTAAGATCCATATTAACGGTTCGAAATAAGATGAGGACTTTCTGTGATAGCATGTTACACTTAGCTTTAACATTGATAGCATATGAAATACAAAATCTAAAATCAGTTTAAGCATATTTTCTCCCCCAAGTTAAAAGCAGTAAAAAGGGGCCGTGAAACTCACCTGCTTGGCGTTGAAGGTAGTTCACACTAGAAGTAAGTTTGAAATCACGAGGGTAAGTCTCAAAAGACCTACGAATGTCCTAGAATTATAAACATATAAATTAGGAACGATAAGGGAATTGTGACTGTGACAAGGAAAGAACATCTTAAAGAACCGCTCTATTGAACGAGAGTGGACGAACGTGTCCACGGGTTTTGGAATTACGTTACGCGACGAACGACGTAAATAATAATATATATATATATACGAGTGATTAATATAACTAATTATTATTTAATCTCGATTGGTTCACGGCGTTATAAAAATGATTTGAAATAATATAATTATATATTATTTACTAATACGGGTCACAATTTGAAAATAATATAACATATTATTTTACATGTGTTTACGGCTTAAAATAATATAAGTATATATTTTTTTTTACTTATTAATAATCAAAATGTACAATTTATAAAAATGATTATAATTTATAAAAAAATAAACAAAATATTTAAATCCCGAGCTTATGGGTTGTTTTCCGATTTAAAACCCATTTTTATAATGATATAATATCATCAAGAATGATTTTTATTAATAAATTATGTTTAGAAAAATGTTTAAAAAGAAATGTGGGAGCCCGGACTCGAACCCGGGTCTCTCCCACACACACTCATCGCTTTAACCAGTTCCGGCCGCTAGGCTATCGCGACATTATCCTTACTGAAATGGTTTTAATCCTGCGTTACCGAGAGTCCCTCTTTTCCAAATCAAATCGCGATCGAAACCCGGCTCTGATCCATCGATTCCGGTGTTAATCGATCGAAACAGTAGAGGGGTTTTGATAGACGGGGTTTTACGAATTAGTGTGTGTGTGTTTAATTGTAAAAACATTAGTTAATTGATCGTTAATTTCACGAATTAAAAGCCGAAAACACTAGATACGAACCTGAATTTGATTTGAACGATTTTGATATTAGCAGTTGATAGAATCATAGGGTTTTAACAAAACCAACATTGCGAACCTGATTATATAGTTTAATTTCGTTAAAAATGGGAACTGGTATGAATTCGATTAATCAAAAAATCATAAGAACCCTAGATTCGATTTGGTTTCGATTCGATGATAAAGCCTCTGAATTTCATAGGGCTTTCAATGTATGAATCAAGACAAGACTATTGATGTCTTCAATTTCAGAATTCCGTATTGAAATGATAGGGTTCGACTAAGCCAAAGTCGTATGAACCCTAGGTATCGGATCACGATGATCTCGATAATGAAATCAAAAATTAACATAGGGCTTTTGATATACAGAGGATTGCGAAGCTAATCATGTATATTAATTTGATTTAAATACAGTCTAGGGTCTCCATCGATTAACTGGTTTACCATGAACCCTAGAATTTCGGTTTGAGTTGAATTCGATAATTTAAGCCCTGAAAATGATAGGGCTTTTGATCTATGAATTGAGGCGAGACTGATACTGTAAACAATTACCAGAATGGTTGATGGATGGATAGCTTCCGGCTAGAACGAGTGTCGTCGGCCTGCGGGCTAGATTCTGGTGACCTTGACTGCTTCTTCGGCGTATTTGGTGTAGGCAAAAGCTTTAGGGGAGTGTGAATGAGGTGTGCAGTGGATTCAATTGCAGAATGATAAGTGAATTTGCTTGAATTCGATGATCAATGTCGCGGGTTCGACGGTTACAGTTTTAGGGAGTAAATTCGTGAATATGGAATAGTTAAAACGCCTAGGAACGGCTCATTGATGATCGATATCATCAATATGATGATTAACAGCCGAGAATTCGAGTAGCCACTTCAGTTTCTGGTTTAATTCGAATCAATTGAATGTTTGGGTTTGACTTTAGAAAGTTAACAGAACTCAAATTTGCTGATTTTGACTTTGAGAAGTCAATTTATTTGATTTAGCATACTAACACAACTAGTCCTTGTAGTTTTGAGTTGGATTTGTGACCGAATTAGTCCTTGGGGTTAAATTTGACTAACGGGGTTAAGTTTTTAATAAGAAACTTAACGCAATAGTTAACGGAATTAACTGAAAAAGTCGGATTGTCACAGACTAATTCTGACATTCCTCAAACTCAAACACAAAACTACATGGACTATTTCTGTATTTAATCAAAACTCAAGTAGACACGGTCGCGCCAGTGCACGAGCACGGTCGAGCCAAGTACCCAAGCACGGTCGTGCCTAATTCCAGGCACGGTCGCGCCTCATGCACAGTCAGGACGCAAACTCAATCCGTAACGCCTCAAAACGTTCGAATTCACGTTCATAATTCAACATTGATTATTCCGGATATCATTAGGCCGTTTCTAACCGCCTGTAAATGCCACTTAACTCGAATCAATTCCATTTATGGATTCTAATACATAACCGTTGTAACCCCTCCCCACTTCTATCAAATTCGATCATTTGGTGTGATATTCACACAAACGAACATTCCCACACCTCATTCCCACCTCTCAGAAGCGGTTGCACACATCAATTTGGCCGGAGACGAAGCCGGAGTCATCGGAGATCAAGTCGGAACTCCATTTGGTCGAACACCATCAATTCGATATCGTTTATGGTAACCAATCACACCTACGTTTTCGTTTTCCTCTGTAGATGGAAAGCCCTAACCCAATTGGGACATACAATATCGAATTTAATGTGAATCGACTCTAGGGTTCGTGACATGTACATTTTAATTGAACTACACCCTAGACACGACCTCAATTTAATTAAATTACATGGTTGGATTCGCAAACATTCACTCTTGGAAAACCCCATAAATCCAACCATTTTTAATACAAGACCTAGTCAATTTGTTCTCTGGAGAAAACCAGACACGGTCGTGCCCTTACTCCAAGCATGGTTGTGCCTCCTGACGAGACGCGGTCGCGTCCCGAGCCTAAGCACGGTCGTGCCCTTCTTTGGCACAGTCGTGTGTCCCTTTGATCAGTTTCTTTTTTTTTTAAATCATTTTTATATGTTCTGTTTAAACCCAAATTTATTTATAAAAATTATTTTATAAAATCCCAAGACCCGGGAATCGTTTATAAACCAAATTATCAACTTGGAAATTTTAAAACAATTATTTAATCCTTCCTAGCGGATTTAAAAACTAAAAATTCTAAATAAAAAGTTTATATAATTATTTTATTCAAAACCTATACAAACTATTTATATACTAATATATATGTACAATATTTCTTGGCACATTATTATTAAATGAATAAATGAGATCGATTTATTTATTTAAACCCTAAATGAATTTATTTATTTAAATTAATTAAACATAAACCCTAAAGACAAATATTATTTTTCATATATATTTTGAACTTACAATTTTACATATTAAACTTTTCTCGACTTACATCCTGTCACATAAAATGACACAACCCTTGTACAAATCCACACATATCAAACCGATGAACATTTGATCATGACATAGACTCCGTACACATTATTAATTCAAGATCATACATTCTCACTCTAGGTTAACTTTGTGATTTACAAGAATCACTTTTACTACCTATTGTTCGTGCTATCTACACTATCTATACAAGTGAGTTTACATAGCCCCTTTTTATATTATTTATATTTTTTGGGCGGAACATGAGTTTCAAGTATACAATGTTACAAATTACACAATACAATTCCACCCTACATTCATGTGTACAAATTTGAGCCTTATGCTTGAGTACTAGGTGTGCAAACTACAATTTGTGTGCAATTTACTTGTGCAATCATTAACTACACAAGCCGACGGTTAACAGTGATAGATCTATTGAGTCTGACAAACCCACCCAGGTAGGATGATTGTTACCAACAACACATTTTGGTTTTTGCATGCTAGTTACAAAGGTTTGATTGTACAATTTGGTTTCACAATAGTAACTCACCATATTTGCCTTATTAACCATGATTTGTATGGATTGTATGCATACAATACAATGATACTATTTAGAGTTAAAACCTATGTATGCTCACCAACTTTTTAGTTGACATTGTTTTAACCATATTTCAGGTACGAATGTTTGAGATTAATCAAGTTTACTACACTTAAGTTGTGGACTTAGATAATAAAGGAACTTGTTATGTATTTTGAAATTTATGTACTTTGTTGGATATTTGTTTGGTTTGAATTTAAATGTGATGATTTAATATATTATAACTTAGTCAACCATGTGCTCATGAACAGTCTCCATGTCCCGCCCCGACGTTTCCGCTGTCGGTTGGGGTGTGACAGATTGGTATCAGAGCCTTGGTTATAGGGAATTAGGTTATTAGACACACATGACCTAGACTATAACCTTAGGACACCCATCTTATGGAATGCTCTATGTTACATGGTATTTTCCACATTACTAAATGTTACATGTTTAATACTTTGTATGATTATCTTACATGATATCCTAGGTACTACACCGCATGATACAATACATGATAGCCTATGTACTACACTACTTGATACTCATGTGCTAATAAAATTGCTATATACATGCTACCTATTTGATTCCATTAAGTGTTATCCAAAGTTTTCCCATACACTTATCCATACCTAAAGTCTTTATACACCCTCATCCTTACACACTATGACACCATCATCTTTTGTTAACAAAACCTAACCCATTGGGCCTAATGCCCATTAATAAGAAACTAAGGAGCCCACTTACCCTCCAAGAAGAGGTAGCCAGCTGGAGTAAATAAACCTCACCTTTGGGCCTCAAAGCCCGATCCATAAACACTTACTCAGAGTATTTCATTATATCCGGGATATAATTGAACGGGGAGACATCGTGTTAAAAAAAGTTCACACAGATCAGAATCTAGCCGACCCGTTCACAAAGCCTATGCCTCATTCTAAACATGAGAAGAATGCTGACAAGATAGGCCTTAGATTTGCTAGACAGTGGGTTTGATCTGTATTTAGTATTTGGTGTTTCGAACAATTCAGTTACATTATTTTAATATATGATTTAATGGTTAAATGCATTATTATTAGATGTTACTGTGTTCGATAGTTTGTACGTTTTAAAAATCCTTGAATATATAGATTATTCTAAATGACCGTAGTCGATCAGATTCATGGGAATCAATCTGAACATAAGACTATTGGGAATCGGATGGTTGGTTCATTGTGAATGAAAGACCAAGAAGTTGGAAACCATATTCACAGATAATTATTAGAGAATAATTATTGGACGTAACTCGTTTCAAAACTATCTTCATGGATCTATGTCTTGAGATGTTTTGAATAAAGTAAGATTTGTCGATCCTCCACCCGAGGCACTTACTAGAACTAACTCTGACTAAAGGTTGTTCTTTGATCTTATCTAATGTTGTACCTTAACAGGCAGTAATAAGGGTATGATCAGGAGTGATCCGAAGTTTAGTGGGAGTTATACGTGGCCAAAGGAATTTTGTTCTTCTTTAATTAGGAGTTGGACATTCTGGCGCCCTCGTTAATTCAAGCTGGTGTGAAACGCATGGCCATGCTCAAACTAAAGAGTAGTTTGTTTAGACCACTTTGAATTGGAGAACGAGAACAAGAATAGTTGAACCACATATGAGAAGTGAATTGTATCCATGTCACACGTTCAACGGATGCCCTAAACAGAAAGGATACATATGCATACTAGGACTGTTAGACTTGGTAAAGTAAAGGTTACTTGTACACAAGGTAATAGTTTGACGATTGTAAATACGTCAAACCTTGCAAGGGGTAGTGAGATGCAGCATTGAGTCCACCACTGTCTACGTTGAACCGATTAATTGAAGAATCAACCAAGTGGGAGATTGTTGGATATATGATGTCCGATCGTCAATTAAGTCAACGTTACTATTAAGGTGCAATCCAAAGAGTTACACCTTAGGCAACGCACATATATATATATACATATATATATATATATATATATTCATAATATTTAATTGTTAAATATTATTCACGAAAGACGGATTAATTATACGGCGAATTAATACTTAAAGAAATATTTATCGGTGATTGAGTTGATTAATTATTTAGTGAAATAATTATATTCGAGGGGTTTAATGATTAAATGTTAAACATTAATCTGGTTTTTACTAATAAATTGTTATTAGTACATTACAAGGGTTAAAAGTAATTAAATGTTACCTACTAGGAATTAAATGTTAATTCGCAAGGGTGTGGTTTGTAATTAAGGAGATTATAAATATAACCTTAATCTAAAACCCTAATACTACTACACCTCAAAAAGCCGCCACCCCCCTCTCCCTGCGCCACCACCGCCGTTGGCCACCGGCCACCGCCCCACGCCGCCGTCGCCGGAGCCCCCTTGCCATCGCACGCCACCACCAGTGTGACGGGCTCCCTATGCGCAGTCGTGTGAAGTTTTGCTTCGGTTTTTCATGTACGTGTCATCTAGCATGACGTTCGTTGTACTAAGGTGTTTCAGATCTGGTTATCATCAAAGGTATAAATCTGAACATCCAATGGTTGATTATTTAATATTGTTTATACGTGTGTAATCGGATCACTGAAAGGAATTCAGATCTGATCTGGTAAAGGTACTATTTAATCGCTTCCGCAAAATATATCTGATTTATTTATTTAAAAGGTTTAAATAATTATTGTTTTAAAAGTTAAAACTGTTACACTGATTCCCATCATCTTTTCCTTTCTCTCTATTCCAAACTCTTTAAGGGCCTCGGCCAGAGCTGTTGGCAGGACGTCCTTTAAGACTGAAGAGACCTCTGTCGCAATAGCTTCTCTCACGATTGGTTCCAGAGCCAATCCCTCATTGTGCGTATCATTCTGAACAGACTCATGGTTCTCACTGTCATTATGCTCCACATGCATTAATTCAGTCTCCTTGAGGGAGTGTTCACTTTCCTCTACTCGTGCTCGGTTGCCTGGCGGTCGGCCTCGTCGACCAGTACAACCACCTCTCTTTCCTCTAGTCATTTGTGTCTAACTACGAACAAGGAATACTCCTTGAGTAATGTAAATTACTAATTATAGAGACCGGTATGAAATTATTAATTTACTTTACTACTCAGGTTCTGAACATTTCCTGTCACGAGTAACATTTGCATCCAAGTTCAGAGTCCCTACATTAAGGCACATGCTATCTACTGTTTATGCTAAAGCATGTATTGTGTACTATCTATGCTAAAGCATTTACTGTCTACTATCTATACTAAGGCATTATTGTTTATGCTCTATGTTAGGACATTGACTACCTTCTTTATACTATCTTTGCATGGACGGGCTGCTCTGGCTAACATTCCTTTCCTTTGTCCCATTCTCAGTTTAAGTTCAGACATTATCACAAATGTCTGAATCTCTCAAACTATGGCTCTGATAGCAACTTGAAACACCCCAAACCGAGTACATCTCATAGTTGACACAAAATATAAAAACATAGCTCTTAAACCGGAAATCAGAATCTATTATAGCGAAAGTCTTGTTCAACATTCATAAACAGAATAAACTTAACTTTAATTAAACATTGTTCAATCATAAACTATCAGGAAAGGGGATGTTAGTCTTCAGCACAGCAATCCGGTAATCCATACTATCAAGCCATCACGACTCCTTTACTCTTTACTTTGCTGCCTTTTCTTACTTTAAAACAACTTTGCCTTTGCCTTTACTTTAAAACTTTGCAACATTAAAATATATTTATAAAATCGTTCCGTTTCTTTCTTTCATTAAAACTTCACTTTTAAGGAAACTGGTTGAGGTGTCCTCCTTTACTCTTTCAAACTTTACTTTTCACTCGTATAAGACAAGTGACTATCATATACTTTGAGTATCACATATGGATCAAGGTCCGAGGACAATATCCGTTTTCTCACTTACACCTCAGGATAAGACTTTTACTTTAGCTTGCTCACACCTCAGGGTGAGACATTCTCACTTACACCTCAGGGGTAAGACTCCTTTAGCTTGCTCACACCTCAGCGTGAGACTTTTACTTTAGCTTGCTCACACCTCGGGGTAAGAATTCTACTTTAGCATGCATGTAGGACTTTCTACTATGCAATTATACTACAACACATAATATAATACAATCACGTAGACAAATAGCACATATTAACATATAAGCATATAACATGGCATCTGTGACTGTCACTGATGAGCTACACCTAAGTACAGCTCCTTTAACTTTATTTACCTTCATTCATTACTTTCTTCAAAATATTTATTTCAAAGATAGTACTATACTCTTTATCTTCTTTCTTTTTCTTTTTATAAAAATATTATTTTTATAAAAACTATACTTTGCCTTTCAAAACTTTCTATCTGTATGCATGCCAGTCCAAAACCAAAGGAAAAGGTGCAATAAAAACTCACCAGTTCTGCAATCACTGATCAACTATCAAGCTAAACGGTCACTACGGAAATCTGTACGAAGTCAACACGTGAAATAGGTCAACTTTAGCTAATGTCGCTGATGTGTCGTTTTTAATATATAAAAATATAATATATTTTTATGATGGTTTTACGAGATCAGGTTTTAAATTTATAAATGATAATTACTTTAACTTAAAAACACACACAATAGGCAAGTGTACCTATCGCAGCGTAATATAGTTTAGGTAAGAACCAAGTATCGAACCAATGGACACGATCAAGTTCCAGTACTCAACTTTTGTTATCGTTTAGCCAAATCAATTAATAAGTGGGTTTTGTGTGCTTGTGAAGCAGAATATTAAATGACAGAAAAGTAAATGACGGTAAAGTAAATAACAGAAAAGTAAAAACGTGCGTGATGTGTTTAACCGAAATGTAAATAGCAGAATAGTAAACAACAAGAAAGTAAATATCTCGGAAATGATCAGGTCACGAAGATTATTGCTTCGGTCTTCGGATCAGCTTGGTACGTGATAATGTTAAGTTGACTAATCCAGTGATATGATTACTACAAACTTGTGACCCGGGTCACCGCTAGAGCCTCATCCTCATGACATTTGATTCACGAATTAAAATCTTTAAATTAAAATAGTAGTGCCTCCCGTTAGGGACAATAGTAACCCTCAACCCTTCGAATGGTCATCTCCGGGTTGGTTTAAGAAATAGAACGTAAATGCTTTGTATTAAAGTTAAATAGGTGATTATACTTTGTTCACCGGGAGGCGGTGTAACAACGGGACCGAGTATACAGACGTACCGTTCCCAACATGACTTCACCAATTCTTGGTCGCATAATAAGTTCATATAAAGACGTACGGACTTAATAATGTTGACCAAGCCTTGGCTTATCAATCTCTTCTTGTATAAAGACGTACAAGCTTCAAAGGAAGTTTGATTAAAAAGGTTTTACGATCTTACACTTTAAAATCAAGAACACTCACAAATATAAAGATGGATTTAGACAGTAATAAAAGCCCACCAAATAGTGGTTTTAAGGAGGAATAATTAATGACATAAACATACCACTAGATTAATACATCAAACATTAACATGCACCAAACATCATCTTCACCCTAACAATACAAGAAGTTTAGCCACGAATAGCCATACTAACTAGCGTAACGCTGAGTTTCGTAGGCTCCCATATTACGGACAAAGAAGAGGAGCCTCTCTACTCTCTACTCACTACTCTAGACGACATAAACGCACTCTCTTGAGCTCTGGTAATGTATGGAAGGGTGTGTGGAATGAAGAACCCAAGCCATTTATTTTTAGGCCTCAAAATGAGCAATGCACGGCCATGCATTGGGTTGCACAGGCGTGCAAGCACCTCGGGAATCAAACAGGGTACAAAGGGCAGTGTACCGGAGCCTTGGGAAGCAAGATTGGGTTTGCACGGTCGTGCATGGCATTGAACGACCGTGCAATGCCCAACTGCTTCCTAGATTCGTCTTTTAGTTGCTGGTTTAACTTATGTTGACCTGGTTTGACTTCTTGGGGGGTCAAAGTCTGGGTTTGGTCCTCCAAAAGCTTGATTTCTTCATGTTTTAAGCTGGTTTTTGCTTTGTTTATCTTATCGAATAACCTGAAATTATGAAATATTAACGTATTAAGTATCAATTGTAAGGCTTTTGTTTGATTAGCACCATAATATGGGGATTATTATGAATGCAAAACATGTATAATTTAGGGCATATCATAATACCCCACACTTAAACTTTGCTTGTCCTCAAGAAAACTCATGCATGATCATACCCATAACTAAAAACTTTACAAATGGTAATGGAGTTCCAAGTAGTTGGAGACTCCGGGATAACTCTTGAGTTGCTTATTCTATTTTTGTATTTTTCTATGCTGGAATCCATGACAAGCCTACTAGAACTTCAATTATGCATAATCTCTCACTCCTCACAATGTTCACTCAACTCTAAGGTTATATATGTATAGATAATGTAAGTTAAGTGGAACACTCAAGTTCGAATCGAATTATGAAATGGTCATAAGCTTGTATGCAAATCAAGTCTCCACCAACTAACTAGGTAGTATGCATGAATCAAGAGGGCTTTAAAAGAGTTGTACTGTGGCTAAAAGAAAAATAAAGTGTGAAAATGAAAATGTTTTGGATTTTTAGGGATTTAAAAGTGGTTTTGAAGGGATGCAGCTATCGTGTAACACGCAACTACGGCTTCCTGGCTTAAAATGGAAAATACTAGCAGGTCCCTCTACAGAACTCAGATCATGAGGGTATAACTAACCTGAGGGCTCGTTTATGGTCAAATTTCCAGGACCAAGATCTCTTATCATTCTTAACTCTTTCCTCACTGCGTAGTACACATTACTGCCTTTCCGTATGGATCTTTCGGCATGTAACCTAACAGCTCCTACTTTGATCAGATGTGTATACTAATGTTGGGAATGAGTTCGATTCTTGCTACACTTTCCATCGTGGCTCCAGTTGCCACACTTCACACATTTGTCGTATCTTTTGGCTCTTCTTTTGGCGACACTTTTTGACAAGCCGCAGAATGGTGGCAATTGTTCTTGCTTGCGCCACCGTTTTCTTACATCACTTGTTGCTTGAAAAATCTTCTATCGGGGTTCGGTTGGTAATTCAGGCTTTGAAAATGAAGGCAGAAAAGCAAATTAAAATCAGAAGAATGCATATCCAGTTCTTTAAGGTCTAGCCGGTAAAAGACCCACTTCTCTCTTTCTTTTTCTTTTCTTCTTTTTCTATTTTTTTCTTTTCTTTTTGTATCAAGACAAATTATTCAATAATTCTTTTTTTCCCAATTTCTTTGAAATAATATTTCCATAAATTCCTTGCAGATAGTTTGTCTGTTTCTTCCTAATACATCCACCTTCTTGTATATTCCAATTCTTTTGAGTAAAACAGATTCTTTCCAAAATTGCCTCAATGGTAATGAACTTGAAATAACGACATAAGATAAATTTCCCATTTTGAAGACATTCAGCTAATAACCGGTGTTTACGAAAAGCTGGTTGGTTGATAAATGTGAGTAGCAGAGTGCTATCTAGGAGGATAATATTTTTGAGATTTTAGGATAATATATAAGGGTAATAAAGTCCTAGGTGCCTAAATAACTTTCATACTTCTGCTAGTTCATGGTCTTGATATGTATAAGTCACACAAGTTCTAATTATGCATAAAATCCGATCGAATAAACTATCAATATACCAATTGAAAGAGCATGTGAAAAATAATGATAATAATGCTCGTGAAAAGACTCAGATTATTCTCACATGGAAACGGATAGGATAGGGTTTAGTGGTTTGCTATGCATAATATCTATTTGTTTCTACTTGCCATGTATTCGTTTTATTTAATTAAGTGCGAACTCAAATAGATTTTTGTTTTAGGGTTTAAAATTTTTGAATTTTTTTTGGGTTTTTCAAAAGATAGGTTTTTGTAAGGTCTTAGTCAAATGGGTAGAAAATCACAAGTTAAAATTTTACTGCTTTGAGGTTACAAGTAGTCCTGAATCTCTAATTCCCCACCCCAGACTTAAAACTTTGCATTGCCCTCAATATACAAATGCATGTAATGGAATGCTATGCAGGAATTTAAATGCATGAAGTTTTAAGGGAAAAGAAACTGGTACTCCCCCGGTCAATTCGGTATATAACCTAAGGCCAAAACTTATTGCTGCTGTCAGGTTGTGCCTATCAGCTGCTTGTCAACACTTTGCTTTAAAGACTTCATCTAATTTTTCATAAATTTGATGTGGTTTTCGACTCCTTAGGTTGTAGAGGTGGAGTGTAACTCCTCAAAGAAGTAGAGAGACTATCTGGTGATGTTATTCTACCTAACACACAAAGGAAAACATGAAAGCAGACAAGGAAAATAAAAGGTAGTAGTTAAGCTACTAAGGTCCTAGTATCGAAAAGGCATACCTGGAGGCTGAGGTATGAGAAACTTAAATTTGGAAAACTAAACCTGAGGTCCATGCATTCTATCGTATGAACCAACTTCTCAATTTATTTGTGATCATCGGGTTGCCTCCCGGAAGCGCCACGTTTATTTAAGGGTCGTTGGCCGAACCCGTACGTGCTTCATCAGTCTTTCTTCAGGTGAGGGCCATTGACTTCCCCCGTGTCTCCTTTTCCATCATTCAAGTCCTTCAGTTTTGGTAGCTTATCAAAGTATTCATCGATCCAGTGAGTGTTGTCAAAATTCTTGCCAAGACCTAGTTTCTTTCCTTTTTCTTTGGCTTTCTTCAGCTGGTAGTCCAGATTAGTGTCGATGAATTGTGCAATTTCAAAGGGATCATTGGACAAGCACTCGTTTCCTCCGATGTTGTAGGTCACTGATTGTTTTCTGACACGAAGTGTCCAAATTCCTTCATTCATGTCAATGACGGCTCGGGCGGTGGGTAAAAATAGACGACCCAAAATCAAAGGTACGGAATAGTCGGGTCCCATTTCTAAAACCATGAAGTCGGTAGGGAAGACAAACTTGCCGAATTTTACTAGTAAGTTCTCGATGACTCCTATAAGTGATTTAATCGATCCATCTGCGAGTTCAATAGTTGCATTAACAGGCCGCGGATTTCCAACTTTGAGCCTTTGAAACATGTTATATGACATTACATTCACACTTGCTCCCAGATTAGCGAGTGCAAAGATTATCGGCAGTGGTCCGATATAACATGTTAGAGAGAACTTTCCAGGATCTGAAAGTTTCTTTGGAAGACATATTTCGATAAGAGCGACACAATGATTGGTCCTTTTCACTGCCTTTTCCATGTTTCTCTTGTTTGTAAGGAAATCTTTCAAGAAACGTCTATACTTAGGCATTTGTTGTATGATATCGAGGAAAGGAAGATTGACATGGATTTGACTTAACAGTTCGATGAATTTCTCATATTGTTCGTCAGTCTTCTGCTTTACTAATCTTTCTAGGTATGGTATGTGAGAATGGAACGCTCTTTTTGTCAGAACTTTTGGATAAGTATCCACTTGAGCAGGAGGTGGGATTACATTTGATTGCGATCCTTGAGTAGTTGTTTCTGCGATGTGCGGACGAAGCGGTACCCCGGTGAATATTTATCTCCTTAGTGATTGAACTTCTTCTTCTGGCATGGGTGGTTCCGGATAAACCTTGCAATTTCTAAGAGTGATAACACTTACATTTGCTTTTGGATTGGTTTCAATATTACTCGGGAGGCATCCTGGTTGTCTCTTAGATAGGAGTTTTGCAATTTGTCCTAATTGCGTCTCAATGGACTGAAGAGTTGCTTTCTGTGTCCTAAACTCAGCTTCGTGAATACTGAACTTTTCCTTGTATTGTTTGTGACGAGCATCAGCTAAGAGGGCTTGATTTTCAGTTGTAGATATCAACTTAGTTACCGCGTCCTCCAAGCTCAACCCATTACTTGGCTTGTTAGTTCCTTGAAATTGTTGACGAGGCTGATAGTTCTGAGATTGTCTTTGTTGAAACTGTTGTTGTTCGAAGCCAGATTGTCCTTGGTTGTTACTATCGTTCCAACTAAAGTTTGGATTATTCCTCCATTTAGGATTATATGTGTTGCTGTAGGGGTTGTTCTGCGGGCAGTTTGTTTCGATAAAGTCAACTTGTTCAGTATCGGCAGTGATGCTTTTTACTTCTTCAGTAGTCTCAGTGATCGCTTTGCCCTTGGTAAGTTGATTGAGTCGAGTGGTGAGGGCATCTACTTGAGCGAAAAGTGAAGTGACAGTATCGACAGAATGAACTCCTTTCCTGGCTCCCCTGTTACTCCTTGGATTGTACCATTGATAGCTGTTCATAGCTATATCCTCAATTAGGTTGTAAGCTTCTTGTGGCCTCTTGTTTCCAAAAATACCACCTGCAGTAGCGTCGAGTGTCTGACGAGCTTGATTGTGCAACTCATTGTAGAATGATGATACTTGTAAACAAACCTCTAGCCCATGGTGAGGGCATTTCCTCAGCATGTCCTTAAAACGTTCACATGTCTCATAAAGTGATTCACCATCTTCCTGGGTGAAAGTGGTGATATCATTTCTCAGTTTTGCAGTTTTTGATGGCGGGACGTATTTGACAGGAATTTATGAGCTAGATCATCCCATGTAGTGATCGACCTGGTAGGAAGAGAGTTTAGTCATGTCTTAGCTCTTTCCCTTAAGGAGAAGGGAAACATTTGGAGGCGAATTGCCTCATTCAAAACTCCGTTCAATTTGAAACTTGAGATTTGATCTCAAAGTTGTTAGCATCAACCGTTGGCCTTGTGATACTAGACCCCAAAACCTCTAGTGACGGTCTTGTGAAATCGGAGATAGTGCGGTTTTCTACGGCCATTCTCTCATACGTTTTTCTCGTATTCGGTGGTGAAAGAATCTTTCATGCTCTGATAAAGGCTGATATAAACCAGTAGAGGAGCTATGGATCATACACTGCCTGCAACAAAATGTAAGAGAGAAACAAATGAAAATGATAAGGTTAATCCGTTAACTTGATTTTTTCTTGAAATCACCGTGTCCCCGGCAACGGCGCCAAAAACTTGATGTGTTGTTTTTAATATATAAAAATATAATATATTTTTATGAAGTTTTTACGAGATCAGGTTTTAAATTTATAAATGATAATTACTTTAACTTAAAAACACACACAATAGGCAAGTGTACCTATCGCAGCGTAATATAGTTTAGGTAAGAACCAAGTATCGAACCAATGGACACGATCAAGTTCCAGTACTCAACTTTTGTTATCGTTTAGCCAAATCAATTAATAAGTGGGTTTTGTGTGCTTGTGAAGCAGAATATTAAATGACAGAAAAGTAAATGACGGTAAAGTAAATAACAGAAAAGTAAAAACGTGCGTGATGTGTTTAACCGAAATGTAAATAGCAGAATAGTAAACAACAAGAAAGTAAATATCTCGGAAATGATCAGGTCACGAAGATTATTGCTTCGGTCTTCGGATAAGCTTGGTACGTGATAATGTTAAGTTGACTAATCCAGTGATATGATTACTACAAACTTGTGACCCGGGTCACCGCTAGAGCCTCGTCCTCACGCTATTTGATTCAAGAATTAAAATATTTAAATTAAAATAGTAGTGCCTCCCGTTAGGGACAACAGTTACCCTCAACCCTTCGAATGGTCATCTCCAGGTTGGTTTAAGACATCGAACGTAAATGCTTTGTATTAAAGTTAAATAGGTGATTATACTCTGTTCACCGGGAGGTGGTGTAACAATGGGACCGAGTATAAAGACGTACCATTCCCAACATGACTTCACCAATTCTTGGTCGCATAATAAGTTCGTACAAAGACGTACGACCTTAATAATGTTGACCAAGCCTTGGCTTATCAATCTCTGCTTGTATAAAGACGTGCAAGCTTCAAAGGAAGTTTGATTAAAAAGGTTTTACGATCTTACGCTTTAAAATCAAGAACACTCACAAATATAAAGACGGATTTAGACAATAATAAAAACCCACCAAATGGTGGTTTTAAAGAGGAATAATTAATGACATAAAACATACCACTAGATTAATACGTCAAACATTAACATGCACCAAACATCATCTTCACCCTAACAATACAAGAAGTTTAGCCACGAATGGCCATACTAACTAGAGTAACGCTGAGTTTCGTAGGCTCCCCTATTATGGACAAAGAGGAGGAGCCTCTCTACTCTCTACTCTAGACTACAGAAACGGACTCTCTTGAGCTCTGGTAATGTATGGAAGGGTGTGTGGAATGAAGAACGCAAGCCATCTATTTATAGGCCTCAAAATGAGCAATGCACGGCCATGCATTGGATTGCACGGGCGTGCAAACACCTCAGGAATCAAACAGGGTACAAAGGACAGTATACCGGAGCCTTGGGAAGCAAGATTGGGTTTGCACGGTCATGTATGGCATTGCACGGCCGTGCATGGCATTGCACTACCGTGCAATGCCCAACTGCTTCCCAGTTTCGTCTTTTAGCTGCTGGTTTGACTTATGTTGACCTGGTTTGACTTCTTTGGGGTCAAACTTCGGGTTTGGTCCTCCAAAAGCTTGATTTCTTCATGTTTTAAGCTGGTTTTTGCTTTGTTTATCTTAGGACATCGAATAACATGCAATTATGTAATATTAACGCATTAAGTATCAATTGCAATGCTTTTGTTTGATTAGCACTATAATATGGGGATTATTATGCATGCAAAACATGTATAATTTAGGGCATATCAGTCTCCTATAGTGTCACCTAGACTAGTGTCTCAAGTTAGTGTTGTCGGGGACTAGTTTGTATAGGACACTAGTGTCATCTAACAGTGTCGCCCAATGACAGTGTCGCCAGGGTCAGTGTCGTCAGAATAGTGTCGCCAGAACTTTTGTTCTGGACTTAGTGTCATTATCATTAGTGCTATTTAGGTGCATGGCAACATTATTAATGTCGTCCCTAGTGTCGCTAGATAGTATGGCAACACAACTTAGTGTCGCCAATCATTGGCATTTCTTGGGGACTAAGCTTCGTCTTCCCGACTAGTGTCGCCCCAAGAAACAGTGTCGTCAATTAGTGTTGCCTGAAGAACACCTTCGTGTTCCAGGCCCGTTTTTTTTTTATCTAAAATCATAACTCTTTACGTCCAAAACGTTTATCTAGCTTCCATGAAGCTAGATCTAAGCTCTAATCGACTTTTAACATGTAAAAACTGATTCTTTATGTATAAAACCTATGAAACCCCTAAAATCCACATTTCAAACCAAAAAATCTCGATCTGGATGGGTTTGTTACCTAGATTCGTTTGTTTCTTCGATTCTCAGCTTCAATGGATGATTGAGAACGAGATTGGAGAAGAATGGAGGCTTGAATGTTGAATCCTTCACTTTCTCTCTCTAGAAGTCTCTCCTCTCTCACTCTCTAAAACTTTGCAAATGAAGATGGTTAATGTGTAGTGTGGGTGGCGGCTAGGGTTAAAACCCTCCCTCCCCACACATTCGTCTTTCGTTTAAATTCCCGACTAGCCCTCGATCTTTTATCTCGTTTATTTCACCGATCTTCGTTTATTGAAAATGTATTTTATTTGTTAATATTTTGGGATGTTACACAGCCAGAGCGAGAGGAAATCGTACATTTAGGCTACACCGCAAAACAATGAATATTTTGGTATAAGAAGAGCGTACAATCTCGACGAAAATAAGAAAAACCGCATAAAGCGTAAATATTATAAAAACTCTATGGTAGTAGAGGGGTCGATGGATCTAGACAGAGGGTGCCGACAAATCTAAGCCATAGCGACGACGTCAAGAATGCATGACAACAGGATTGGCACAAAAAGGAGCTATGATTTCTCTTGCAAGAGCTACAATAGCGACAACAGAAGCTAAGACTACGGCGACAAAAGAAAAATAAATAAAACCTAATATATATACATATATATATATACACACACACAATGTATGAAAAAGAAGAAAAAGAGAGAAACAAAAAGTCATCACACAAAGGGGCGATGAATGAAGATGGTTGATCTGCTGGAAAAAACGATAGAGAGAAATAGGAAGTGAGAGAAAAGAGTAAAGTAAGAACTCTAAGTGTGTGATATTATATAGAATAATGAAAACCCATAATAAATTGCGTATTATTGATTACTTATTTATTACAATAAAAATAATTGCAAAGGAAACTTAAACAACTCGTACATCTTAATTATAGTAAAGATAATTTAAATAAACTGTAACAAATATATTCTATCTAATACCATATGTAATTATTCTTATGATACCCATATAATTATGGCAAAAATTACCAAAATGGACATTTGACCAGTCAAACTTACCAAAATGGATAAACTTTTTCAGCCTACTAAGTTATGGTCATTTAGACCATTAGTCGGCTGAAGTCAGCTAGTTTAGCCTGCTTGAAAATTCGTGTCCAACTTCCTTTTGTCAGATTTTTGACCAACCAGAAAATGACACGTGAGGCTCTGAAACCCAAGCCGGCTGAAGCCCACTTCCAAGTAAGCTAAGCCGCCGTGTTTTTTTGCTCGATTTTAGCCTGCTATTAGCCTTTCCTTAGCCTGCTATTTGCCTTTGTTTAGCCGACTATTTGTCTTTGTTTAGCCGGCTATTTTTCTTAAACTAAACACAACAATCATATAATAAGTAGTCAAAAACAATTTAAGTTTAATGTTTTAAAATAAACACAACAATCATATAAAAAATAGTGCTCAAATACAATATTGTTGTATTTGATATTCTATTTGAGCACTATTTTTTATATGATTGTTGTGTTTATTTTAAAACATTAAACTTATATTATTTTTGACTACCTATTATATGATTGTAGTGTTTATTTTAAGAAAAATAGCCGGCTAAACAAAGGAAAATAGCCGGCTAAGGAAAGGCTTATAGCAGGCTAAAATCGAGCAAAAAATAAACGCCGGCTTAGCCTACTTATAAGTGGGCTTCAGCCGGCTTGGGTTTCAGACTCCACGTGTCACTTTCTGGTTGGTTAAAATTCTGAGAAAAAGAAGTTGGGCACGGATTTTCAAGCAGGCTAAACTAACCGGCTTCAGCCGACTAATGGTTAAATGACCACAACTTAGTAGGCTGAAAAAGTTTGTCCATTTTGATAAATTTGACTGGTCAAATGTCCATTTTGATCATTTTCCCTATAATTATTCTCACGTGTTAGTAACATTAATCAAATAAACAATGAGGTTAATTACAAAATAGACATAATAAAATCGTATCTCCTATTATAATAAAATATTACAGTAAACCATAAGTAACGTATATCTAGTACTTCCTCACAGTCGGAACGGAAGGAAGTTATTTGCTCAAACGGAAGCGAATAACAATGAATATGTCTGTACAAGAAGAACATAACATCTTTACAGTATTTAAAAGATGTGATTTAATTAGATTTCATTTGCAATTATCCTCATACTGGAGCGAAAAATAATGAATATATTGGTATAAGAAGAAAAAAAAGATGGTCGTAATATAAGAGGGCGATAGATAACCAAGATTTGATTAGGCAGATAGGGATATGAGGGGGGCAAAATAATTAGAATGTAAGAATTATAAGACTAAGATACTATAAATAATAATGAAAACCGCCTAAGGTATTACGTATTATCAGTCAAGTATTGTTGGGTTTTAAATTTTATGGAACTAATGAATCAAAATGTGTTAAAGAGTCATGCAACTCAACTGATGCATCAACTAATTTGAATGATTATTCAAAGCTCATACTACAAATGATGTTTTACTGTCACTAGACTGATTAAGACTTGTTGCAAGTAATCACATGCAATTGATCAATTTCCAACTAGTATACTATTGAGTTTGCTGCGGAAGTTGTGATACAACTAATGGACATACTGTTGATGAATGCTTGTTGCAACTAAAAAGGTTTCGTCTGAAATATATCTAATATTGCAACTGATGAACTAATGCCACAAGAGAAACAACTGATCATATTAACTAATCAGTTGCTACTTTTTTTTTTGAACAGCGACTTTCATTCTTTGAGTGGCAGTCGCATCTCCGAAAAGTCGGAGACCCATCACCTCTCAATACCTGACCACTACATTGTCTGAACCGGGCCCGCGGGTTCAGAGCGAGGGGTTAGGCGTTCTCCGGGAAACCATGGAGCTTGCTGCCACTTGACAACAGTTGCGCCACTACACGGGTCAAGACCCGCTAACGTAACGCACTCCGGACTAAAACCCGCTTTGGCTCGGGTTTGAACTTGCGTGGCTTCGTTCAAACCTTCATTGCCTTACCACTGTACCAGTTGCTACTGATGATAGCTTACTTTTGCGCCCCCATAATGTAAATGGTTTCGTTGTCAAGAAGGTTATGATAATGTTATTTGTCACGGGGGAGGATCAAATAAGAAGTTGTTTTCGGCTAAGAACTCTAAGAAGTGACAAAAACATTAAGAAACGATATCAAACGAACTCGGATTGAGCTCATTCCAGCGGCGTTGGAACCGTATCGTCGAACTCTACCATCTTAGCTTTTAGGGTTTAGATCTTAGCGTTGAATTTTAGGATTTTAGCCTTAGGGTTTAGCTTTTAGGGTTTAGATTTTAGGGTTTAGGTTTTTTTTGGGGGTGAGGGTTTAGGTTTTTGGGGGTGGGTGGGGGGGTGTAGGTTTTTGTGGGGTGGGGTGGTGGTTTTAGGCTTTTCGGGGCGGGGTGGGGTTGGAGGGGGGGTTTAGGTTTTTGGGGGTGCGGGTGGAGGGGGGTTTAGGTTTTTGGGTCCGGATTAGAGTTCGATGAGACGGTTCCAACGCCGCTCGAATGAGCTCAATCGGAGTTCGTTTGACCCACTTCTTAGCGTTTCTTACCAAAAAACTACTTCTTAGCGGAACCTTCCCCTATTTGTCACTATCAAAATGACAACAGCTTGACGTCACATCCTCACGTACACCTTATATTTTGTTTTCCATTTTATTGTAATTTGTTAAACACGTAGTGAGCTAAGAGTGTGTATTAGTGTGTGGATAACTATGTGAGGATTGTTGGGTTGAGGGGAGTGATGCAGAATTGTAATATGTTATCCATCTCTTGATGATGACTAATCTAATATATGCCGACGTATATTCAATTTAGTTGGCTTTTAATTGTGTAATCTGTTTCAATTCTGCAAACAAATCTGTTCTCTGTTGCATCAATTCAACCAATCTCAATTAAAGCACCGGATCCCAACAACTATTTATATGAGTATAAAGGAAATGTAATCAAATCATATGTCATAATTATGATAAATATTATTAAAATAAACGCTAATTAATATATTATTGATCATTTAATAAGAATATTTATAAAGGAAATGTAAACAAATCACATTTTCTAGTTGTGACACTGATACCGTATAGAATAATGAAAACATCGTAAGATATTGTGTATTATTAGAGCATTCACAATGGGATCTTTATCATAATCCTTATAATTTAACTAAAAAACACATTTACCTTGTCAATTTAAAGATTTAAAAAAAACCCACACATCCGATTTATCTCTATTCAATTAAATAATAATCTTTTAATCATTTTTTTTATTATTCTTTCTCTCTTTCACTCACAAAAGTATTATAAGGGATGAATTGTGAATTAGTAAATATAAGAAATCACTAATCAATCCATATAATTTTAAAATAAGGAAAAGTATAAAGAACGGATGAAGTGAGTAATTTGGAGTGTTTTTAAATTTTACCTTAAAATATAAAGATAAGATACGATTTACCAATTCGGTTAGTCAACTATTTATAGAAAAACAATGAGGATAATTATAAAAGAAATCTAATCAAATCATATTTTTTAACTATAATAAAAATTAATTACAATAAACTATAGCTAATATATTTTATCTATATAAATACAAATGTATATATAAAAACAAACCATTTCTATATTTTGATGAATTTTATACGTGAAATAACAAATTCAACCATTGTATCTGCATTCTGGTTGATTTTTGACAAGCAATAAAGGTTTACGTACTCTCTCACGGTTGGCAACTACAGTCTCCGTATCTACTTGAATTTTCTGAAATTAATGGAATTTTAATCCCTGTTTCTTAGCTGTACATATAAAATATATTTTAATTTTGTCCTTGAATCTGGTAACACAAGGTTTAATTTGTTAGTTATTTATATAAAAGAGAGCTTCTACTATCTAATATATAACTAGGAATTTTAAACATGATAGATTTGAGAAGTCAAGTATCAAACGTCTATGACAAAGGACCACACATATCTTTTGTTCTTTTCAATAAATACGTTATCTATAATCATTTAACACCATAAATATCTAGAATATATAGATGTGAAGGGAGATATTTAATCAAGTTCAATCAAAAATATAATTAGAGGTATTAAAATAGTAAGAGGTTAACATGATTCAAGCATTTTTTTTTTAGTAAAAATTAATGATATAATGTTTAAATCAATTTTACGTCATACATATATAAATATATACTATGTACGAGAAATTTAATACGGTGATATTATGCACCTAAGCTTAGCAAAACGTTAAAAAAAAGCTTTCAAACTACATACTTTTGTTATAAAATAAAATAAAAAAAAAAACCTCAAAACTAGTTTTCCTCATTTTCTTGATTTCAACCATCTTTCTTCTTCATAAGCTTCTCTACAGAACAATCTAGAGATGTTAAAAATATCCGAATCCTAATATCCGATCAGAAAACCTAAAATTTTGAATCCGAATTATCTGAAAATTCGTATATACGAATTTTCATGATTCGGATAGCATTTTTTGAAAATTTCGGATAGTTTGGATATCCGAATATACGAAATATTAAATAATTAAAAAAATTAAATATTAAAAACTTAGATATTGTTTCCTAGAAAGTGTTATAAATACAATATATATATATATATATAAAGTATATGGTTTTTATGTTACGTGTTTAGCTTTCTTTATTTTTAAAAAATTAAAACGTATTCGCGTCGTAATTTCTTAAATTACTCAAAAACTGATTGTTTAATGTTTTTTTTAATTATTTCATAAAGATGATGTTTATTTAGTATATTTTATATATTAAGATTTTATGTTATGTGTTTAGTTTTGTTATTTTTTTAAACAACTAAAACGTATTTGTGTCGTAAACAAAAATCAAGTTTTTTGGCAAAACCACGTACAACCCGGTTTTTTTAATACCTGGACCCGAACCCAAACTACCCGGTTTGAAAAAGAAAAAAAAATGTAGGTCTTATTGCCAAAAAAACGCAGGTATAGTTGGAAAAAACGAAAAAAAATAAATATGATATTTCACTATCGAAATCCGTATCCGAAATTTCGGATATCCGGATTTCGGATACGGATTCAGATAGTGAATTCAACTATCCGAAAATTTCGGATATCTGAAATTCGGATATTCGATTTTGAACACTCCTAGTATAAGCAACTAATGCAACCGATTTACACCCCAAATTTTAAGGGCCCCAAAATAGAAAAACTACTTTTATCTATATTTTAATTTGAAATATATATCTGATAATCCATCAATTTTTGTGTTTTTAGAGAAAAATAATAAAAAGATAACAAAATAATTAAAAGTTTATTTATGGGGTTACTATAATAACATTCAACGTAAACATTAATATTAGACGTTTTGACGCTTTATAAAATTACATTTTAAATTCATATATTTAGTAAACTTTAACAAAAAGCCCCAATTTCAAAGTTCGCTTTAAACCCCTTAAAATATGTTGAGCCGCCCCTAACTTCTTCACGTTTGTGTCCAATTTTAATTGTTCCTAAAATTTATTTCCGTAAGCCTAAAATTATCGATTTCCTTTATCTTTTTATTTTGGTTTCACGAGTCTTAAATCTATTTTTGAACTCGCCTTCCATAAGCCGATAGGATATATTCGAAATTCAGGAAAAATTTACGTCGTTGTAAAATGAACGTTAAGGAACACAAAAGTCAATTTAAAAAAAAACATAAGTGAAACAATATTATATTTGACGATGTTCAGTTTTAAATAAAATTAGTGTCGACGGTTTTGAATAAAATTTTTAATAATACAAGTTAACAAAAACAATTTATAAAAGAATAGGAATTGAGACAAATAATAAATAATAATAGAAATAAGAAAAAGCATAGGAAAACTTGGAACAGAAGAGGAACTGAGGGTGGTTAAAAAGTAGAAATTATAAATAATAATTGAAAAGATAAAAGAATTCACATAAAAACTTGAAAAAATAAAAGAAAAAGAAAGAGGAATTGAGGGTTAGGGCACCTCAGAAAAAAGGGTTGGGGAAGCCTTAAGAACACAGGATGGTTAGTTGTTAGGGTTTGTTTGGTATGAGATAATAAAATGAACAAAGAAACGGAATGGACGAGTCAATCATGGGTCCGGGCATGGGTCCGGTCACTGGGTCGCGTCATGGTCGGTCCATGTTTTGGGTCATGGTTCGAGTCATGGGTCGGGTCACGGGACGGGTCATGGTCCGGGCCATGGGTCAGGTCATTTTCGGTCCATGGTTTGGGTCATGGGTCGGGTCATGGGTTAGGTCTCAACACGGGTCATGGTTCGGGTCACGGTTCAGGTGATGGGTCCGGGCATGGGTCGGCTCATGGGTCCGGTCACGGGTCGGGTCATGGTCAGTCCATGGTTCGGGTCATGGGTCGTGTCACGGGTCGGGCCATGGGATGAGTCTAGGTTCAGGTCATGGGTCAGGGCATGTGTCAGGTCATGGGTCGGGTCATGGTTCTAGTCATGGGTCGGGTCATGGTTTGGGTCATGGGTCGGGTCACAGGACGGGTCATGGTCCGGGACATGGGTCGTTCCGTGGTTCGGGCCATGGTTCGGATCATAGGTCGGGTCATGGTTCTAGTCATGTTTTGGTCATTAATTAAACAAAATCATTTCATTCCGGGACTAGACTTTTAACAACGTAGACAAAATAAAACGTTGTAACGGTACATTTGAAAATTAAATAAACATAACATTTTAAAAGTTATAGTCCAAAATTAATTATAAAGAATTAAATTAGTAAGAAAAAAATTTAATTTTTTTAATTAAAAAATAGTAATTATGACGTCAGCATAGGAAAATACGTCAACGAACCGGAAAGGTGGTTGAGAGTCGAACCCACATGATGCAGGACAGCAAGGCTAGCGCCTGATTCATGTTTTAGCTTAATTCCAAACGTGTGTGTATATATATATATATATATGTATATAAACAAAAACCGGAAAAAATAAATAAAAAAATAAACAACTGCCTACATCAGTAGCCTGTACCGGTTGCATCAAAGCTTGTACAACGGTACCGTAGCCACCGACCTTCCTTTTTAAATATATACTAGTGGTTATGTCCGCGCGTGCGGCTCGGTTTGAAAAAATATATATATGTCAAAACGTAGAAAAAAATTACATTGTAACAGTATATTCAGAATTTAAGAAAACATTATATTTTAAAATTTGTTAGAGAAAAATAAAATATACGTAAAAATATTTATAAACATTAAAATAAAAAAGACGTATAAGAATCTTTACTAAAAAATTTGATGTCTTTTGTATACATATATTTAGGGGGTTTAGGAAACAAAAAAAACCTCAAAACTCAAGAGACGCAAGGATTGAAGCACCGCAAAGTAGCTACGTGAGAGCTAGAAAACCGGCCGCTTGAAAGTTTTGAACCTGTAACAAACAAAAAATCTAAATTATAATGTTATTTGCCCAAATAATATTATAGGGGTGAAAGCAATATAAAACAAAGTGGAGAGTTTATTTTAAATTTTGCATTTCCTTAGCTTTGGAAGAAAAAAGGTCAAAATGGAAAGTTCGACGGGTTAGTGTGCAAAATCAACAAAGCTGATTATATGGTGGTGTGTGTGGCAACACACACACTCCAGTTAGTGTGTGTGTGTGTGTGTGGTGATAAACAAAGGAAGAAAGGGGGAGATGAGCCAAGAAGCTTGAATATGGAAATATGAGTTGAAAGTATGGTGATTTATAGATGTTTGAGGTTCAACAAACATTCCAGTAAGTTTATCTTCTAAATCACCATTGAAGGTGTTCTAGGTGGGTTTTGGTAGAAAACCCAAAGTTGGGTCAATTGGTATGGTAATTTTGGTTTAATGTTGTTTATAAACCTTAATCTAGTATGGATTATGATGGAGAATCATGATTTTAACATCCAATTTGATGTTTGAAAAATTAGGGTTCTTGAGATAAAAATTGGGGGGGTTTTGAATTGGGGATGTTAAATTGGTGAATTGAGGAATTGTAAGAGTTTGTTGTGTTCATAGACAACAAACTTAATGAAATCCTCAATCAATTTGGTAAATCAAGAACCTTGGAGAACTGGGTAAAAATTAAAGAAAATCTTAAGAGGTAAGATCATAAGATCTTGGGTGGATGTTAAACTTCAATTGGTGAATGTATTGGGGTATATTAGATTACTAAACAAATGGAATGTTTAGGTGATCAAGGCAATAAAGGTGTTAGCTTTGAAGACTTACCAGAATCTTCATTAGCCAAAGGCAAGTGATTTGCACTTATTTAGTAATTGATAAATAATGTTGTTGTATAAGTAAATAATATGTTGAATGAATACTTGCTTTTGTGTTGTTGAATTAGGTGGCCTTGAAGTCTAAGAACTTCATAGGTATAAAATTGGTGATCTAGAAGTAAAATACTTCATGGGTGTAAATTTGGAGTCAAATACTCTATGGGTGAACTTGGAATCATATATTCGATTACTTGTGATACATATGGTGATTAGTGTCATGTAAATAGATTATGTGGTTGAAATTCTAGTTAATGTGGGGTAAATTGGTGTATTTGACTTATGTGGTAAAGAGTCAAACTAAAATGTGGAATGTGGTGTATTGGTGTTATTTGACGTATGTGGTAAAAAGTCAAACTAAAATGTGGAATGTGGTGTATTGGTGTATTTAACTTATGTGGTAAATAGTCAAACTAAAATATGGAATGTGATGTATTGGTGTAATTTGACTTATGTTGTAAAGAGTCAAACTAAAATGTGGAATGTGGTGTATTGGTGTTATTTGACGTATGTGGTAAAAAGTCAAACTAAAATGTGGAATGTGGTGTATTGGTGTATTTAACTTATGTGGTAAAGAGTCAAACTAAAATGTGGAATGTGGTGTATTGGTGTAATTTGATTTATGTTGTAAAGAGTCAAACTAAAATGTGGAATGTGGTGTATTGGTGTATTTGACTTATGTGGTGAAGAGTCAAACTAAAATATGGAATGTGGTGTATTGGTCTAACTTGACTTATGTGGTAAAGAGTCAAACTAAAATGTGGAATGTGGTAAATTGGTAGAATAGGTGGATTTTTGAAGTTAAAATACTTCAGGGAGGAAATGTGAAGTCAAATTCTTCATGGGGGAAATGTGAAGTCAAATACTTCACGGGTGGCAGTGAAGTCAAATACTTCACGGGCGGTAATGATATCAAATACCTTATGGGTGATTGTGAAGTCAAATACATCACAGGTGACGTGAAGTCAAATACTTCACGCGTGGACATGGAGTCAATTGCTCCATGTAGGAAAGCGAGTTTTGGCTTTCGTGATGGGTGTGTCTAAATGATCAAATTAATGTTGGTAGTATAATAGGAAGTGTATGGCGATAATACTTGTCTAAAGTCGTTTATAGCAAAAATGTGCAAGTAAGGCGGATAGTCTTGGATTTAAACGCTCCATGGGTGAAAACGAGATGTAGTACTTGTAAAAGGGGGTGGGTAAACTATCAAAATGAAGTTAGTAAAAAGGGGTAGGACTTGTATGGTGTTTTAATACAGGTCTATAGTCGTTTACTGCATAAAGATGTAAATGGGTCGGATTAAGGGAACTGGAAATCAACAAAATAGGGAGCAGGCTGAGGGCAGCGTATGGTACCCCCATTGGGTGGCGTTCCATATGCCCAAATGATGCTGCCAACACCACCCATACGCCCAATTATGTTGAATTTGTCGTTTTTGGCTGTTTGTTCATTTATGGACATGGGTGAACATTGGGGAGTTATATATCATTACTAATAGCGTGTTCTGGATGTTTTTGGTTGTAGGTAAAGCTCCGGTTTAGTCTCGGGTCTCGCTTCACGTGGATTTGGATTCTTAATGTCATTGTTGTCTTGTTTACACTATTCTCATTGTGGGTTTTACAAACATGTCGGATGTTAATAACTTGTGGGTTGTTTTATGAATGTTTTGACTTCTTTTCTTTTGGAATTTTGAAGTTTCAAATTTGTTTTTTGTAAACATTAACTTTGTTGTTTTGTTTATTGTCATTTTAGGACCTAACTTCTGCGTATTTTAAGTTTTAAAATTGGTTCGGAAAATCCAAGTGTTACAACATGGTATCAGAGCAATGGTTTGAGGGATTTGGTGTGCGAGACATCAAACTCAAACCTATAATGCTCTTGATATGGTGGGAGAAATGAGAATCCAATGAAGGTGTGACCAAGACACGGAGCTTAAGGGGCAAAGGTTAGTAATGATTAATATTGTTGTTTGTTTTAAATGGTGTCCAAGGTGAATTTATGCGTGTCGAAAGTTGTCATAGGATTCGTTATATGGAGGTGATGAATGTAATTGGGCATATTACATTATCAATCATGTATGGTCAGTATGATTAGTAATGTAACATGTGCGAGTGCCTTCATGATAACCATATGTTAATTAACGCCAACGATGACTAAATGAAGGTGGTTATATGTGTGTATGTATATATTATATGAATGTACATAGAGTATTATACAAGGAAGATAACTATACACATAGATGGGAAGTAGTGCCTTACAGAGTATGATTAGAGGCCTATACGTAGGTAGAACATCTACAATCTAATTATATCACGGTCGGGGAGTGACTGACGGGGAAATATATTAGTAGGCGGAAATTGTAGATGGGAGTTGACGTAAGGACTCATGTATGAAAGAGTCTATGGGTGTATCACCTTGAGGATGGTGATGAGCATGGGACTAGTTAGGATAAATAGAAAGCAACATCTTAGTGAAGGATGGCTAAAGCTTTCTATCATACCGTGTCAATCTTCCTTCAAGGAAGATAGGGTTCCTTGGGGCGGTCCTCTGGAGGAACCTCATGAATCCTTAAGGGCGGGAGGAATAACTTTGGCGAATGCGAGGATGAAGAAAACCGTGTTTTTACAAGGGGTCCGGGGTGTGCGAATCAAAGGAGTAAATTGATGAGATTTTATTCGTTGGTTATTCAACAATACATCACTATAATGGTATTGGCTTTAGAAGCAGTCCATTGTGATTGGAGAAATAAGTACTACTCGCGGAGAGTCGACTCCGGAACATGGCAGAGGTTTGGTCTCCATAAGGAGAAAGGCATAAAAGCGTGAAGGTAATGCAACGGGGTGAATTTTAACATTCCAAAATCCAAGGCTCGAGAAACAAGAACGAAGAATAAATTGAAGTCCATGGTCAAAAATGAAAATTTGGAAATTTAAGCCATAACGGACCGTCATGGACGGTAACTGTCTGTTACGAGCCGTGGTGGACCGCCACGAGGGATAACGGTCTGTTACAGATTGAGCAAGGATCAGACTTGGGAATGACACGTGTCTTGTGACTCATGATTGTGATCTGACGCGTGTAAACCCTATGAAGGATTGTCACGATGGGTAACGGTCCGTTACGAGCCATGACGGACTGTCATGGGAGATAACCTGAAACTATCATAAGTACTAAGGTACATGGGAATAAGGCATTAGTCTAAACACTAAATTGGAATAATGGAGTAATCACGGGATGTCAAAGGGGTGGTGGGAATGCTGCAGATGACCTTATATATAAACCTCTTTGATACCTCGGGGTGAAACCATTACCAAGGTTTAGGGGTATAGACTAAGAATAAATAGCATGGCACTAATGCATGCTAAATAAACATGAATACATGATGGAAGCTTAATTCTAAATAAAGGAGTATTCATGAGATATTAAAAGGGTGGTGGGAATGCTGCGGATGACCCTATATATAAACCTCTTTAATATAACATGGAGAAACATTTATGAGGAATTAGAGCGGGAAATAAATAAAAAGCATAATGAGAGATTATGTTATGCATGATAAGTAATCATGTAATACATGACGCGTGTGAATATGTGAATACATGACAAGAATCATGATATACGTGATATATGTGAATGTTTGATGGAACAAGTCTAAACCTTAAAATGGTGTAACGGAGTATTCACGATGTATTAAAGGGGTGGTGGGAATGTTACGGAGGACCCTATATGTAAACCTCTTTAATACATCGTAGAGAAACCATTATAAAGTTTTAAGGTGAGGACTGGATGGGAATGAAATAAGCATAAGCATGCATAAACATGCACATTATAAATAAATGCTTGATAAATTAGGAGGCTGTGAGTCTATAACACTCAAGATCTCAATAAAAACGAGATGTCCAACCTACGGGGCGGGTCTCAAGAATAAAACAAGATGTCCAGCCTACGGGGTGGGTCTCGAGGATGTAATAAGGTGTCCAGCCTATGGGGCGGGTCTCAAGGATGTAATAAGGTGTCTAGCCTCCAGTTCGAAGCTGAACTGCTGCTCGGCCATCGGGATCCTTTCAGTCTCAGGGTGACTAACTTCCGTACCACCTTGAACGCTTTCCTCTTCATGTAGCCTACGGTTGGCGGGCGGTCGACCACTTAGTCCCGTACGAACACCACCACGTCTATCACCACCTCGTCTAGCCATTACTTTCTAAACAAAAAAATAAGGAATAAGGGAATAACGTCATCATGCTAGTTAACAAGTAGAACACAACAAGTAAGGTAAGATGTTAATATACACTTGCGATCTTCAATTAACCATTACGATACTTCTTGGTTTCTATTTGATTACCTTTGTGATTAACATCAAAGACTGTATCCTAATCAATTTCATCTAAAGGGGAAAACTTTCACTTACTACATTTGCTGATGCTTGGCTTCGAGTTACCCGTACTAGCATCCGTTGCTCGGTCACATTGTTAGTTTAATTTCACATAGTAGGAGCGTCCAAATCTCTCAAACAATTTCTCTGATAGCAACTTGTAAGGCCCCAAACCTGGGGGCCTCACGTGTTGGATTTACTCATGAACAAACAATTCTTAAACTTTGAATATCAAATAACGCAGTGGAAAACTTCATTTAAACGTGACATAAACATATCCATAAATTAAAAACGTAAACATTGTCTCATAACTGTCATAACAAAAACATAACGGGATTCCAGACTTCAAGATCAACCGGGTAACTCTTCTCTCTTGCCAAGCATTCATGCTAACCCTAACAAATGCTTAACCTGAATGTGCATACTAAAGGTCAGCTACGCTGGTGAGTTCTAGCTTTTACATAAAACCTTAACTTCAAATATTTGCAAAACATAACATATAAACTCCATTTAATAAAAGCGTACGTAAACATGCAATAACATAAGTGGGAAAACATCAGTCAACATAAACATCGAATCTGCGCCTTCTCGTAACCGTCAATTCCATTCAATATATACTGGTGGTGTAACCTAAGGCTCGTTACTTCTAGGCCACAACTACACACTAGGTCTCCTAAGGCTTGTTACCTCTAGGAAGACCAAACATACCGAGGGTCACGTTCCCTATGAATGACCGTCGCCATTCCCTGTCACGACGAACCAGTTGTACATCAGTCGGCCAGCCACAAAGGCCCCTATAAAGGTATTGCCCATACATAACATACGTAACTTCGATTCCCAAAGGAACCACGAAAGATTCGTTCGTTTTGTGCCTTTCTAGAACCTTTACTTCTTTTACATCAAACTTCAGTTAAAGCATTCATACGTTTATTAAATAAGATTTAATTTGTAAACACTTCGTAATCTTCTTTGGCAAAACATTTCGTAAACCCATTTCAAAACTTCACCTTTTAAAACATGTTTCATAAACAACATTTCGTAAAACATCGTTTCGTAAATATACACATCAGCCCAAAACACCATTAAAACATTTAAAAAAGGGCTCTAGAACTCACCTAAGATACGTGGTGAGTATGCTAAGATTTATCTTAGGTCCGTAGACTCTGTTGCGTGCTAACTTCCTGAGAATACGTTTTTAGGTAAACTTAGGTTCATTCGTTACGTGTAAATTTACCATAGAGGTGCATAGCTAGGACCTAGGGAATTTGTTCAAGAATTCGTAGTATAGTGTTCATTAATGACCATGTTCTCGTGCAAACCGTACCTTGCTTGAGCTTCTAATTCCCGAGAACTTGGTATGGCTTACAAAAACCTTTATTCCGAGTACGTGGTCCCAACAATCTGAATTGTGAATTTGGGCCGAGTACTATAGGCCGCATACTATATGGAGCCGAGAACACGAGCCTTGTACTAGGTTCACTTGATCTTGAAAACAAGGACTAGCCATATACGAGAACTTGAAGTTCGCGTGCAAGGTTTACTTACGTGAACTTGAAGTTCATGGCCGAGAACTAGCTTCAGCGAATACTTGCACATGCATGAAACCCTAGTTTTGCATGAGTCTAGATCTAGATCATTTTTTACGTAAAGTTTTAGACTTTATTTGATCAAAGCGTCAGTTTAGTATTCATGACATCAAATCTATCAACTTATTCCGTTTCATACGTAAAAACATACCCTTTTGTATTAAAACCCCCATCACTTCCCATAACCCAAATCAACTAAGAAAAGGTGTAGCCTTTAGGGTTATTTTTACCTGAAAACCGTGTCGCCTCTCGCCTGTGAGTCTTCCTTTGATCCTTGATGATTTGTTTGCACAATTAGGCTCTAAAGTCGAATCCTTTCTCCTTAGTCTTCATTCAGCCGAGAACTTGCACACACACAACCTCACAACTGGCGTAAACTTTAGGCGGGATGGGAAAGAGGAAAAGAGTAAGGGCTTTTATATGGAGTGTGCCCAATATGGGGAAATTACCAATTCAGTCCCTTCATTTCTCTTTTCTTCATGTGGTTCCTTTTATTTTTTCTACTTCGAATATTTTAGGGTGTTACAACATCGCTATTTTTAGACTAGAAAAATACAAGAAACCTATAAAATCACTAGTGGATGTCAGCTGGCATAAATAACTCTAACCGACTCTAACTAACTCATCTGCGTTCGTATATTTCTAAATTTTGTTTTGGATTTGGTTGATTTCTAGATTCATAATTTTGAAGAAATCTATAAAATAAAATTAAGTGATAAAAAGAATAAAAGAAAAAGAAAGAAAAGAAAAATAAATAATAAAAAAGAAACTTTGACATTTACAACAATAATTTTTTATGGGTAAAAAGACAATAATGCCCTTCCCTTGACCTAACAGAAATATTTAACTTCAGTTAGTTAAAAAGACCAAACCTTAAAAAAAATTTTGAAAAAGTGACGAGTAGTGTAATTGTTTTTCTTTTAAGTATACGTTTCATAATTTTGAAATTATATAAATTAAATGACACAAATTGTAATTTGGCCATATATATGTAGGGGTGAGTTCACTAGAAAACTCAATTTCATGAGAAAATCAAAAAACTTCTCATTAAAGGTGTGGCATATGTATACTACACCCAAAAACCTAACCCCCACATAAAAACCTAAACCCCCCACCCCACCCCCACCCAAAAACCTAAACCTCCGGTTGCCACACTTCACACTTTTGTCGTATCTTTTGGCTCTTCTTTTGGCGGCACTTTTTGACAAGCCGCAGAATGGTGGCAATTGTTCTTGCTTGCGCCATCGTTTTCTTACATCACTTGTTGCTTGGAAAATCTTCTCTCGGAGTTTGGTTGGTAATTCAGGCTTTGCGAAATGAAGGCAGAAAAGCAAATTAAAATTAAAAGAATGCATATCTAGTTCTTTAAGGTCTAGCCGGTAAAAGACCCACTTCTCTCTTTCTTTTTCTATTTTTTTTTCTTTTCTTTTTGTATCAAGACAAATTCTTCAATAATTCTTTTTTTTTCAATTTCTTTGAAATAATATTTCCATAAATTCCTTGCAGATAGTTCGGCTGTTTCTTCCTAATACATCCACCTTCATGTATATTCCAATTCTTTTGAGTAAAACAGATTCTTTCCAAAATTGTCTCAATGGTAATGAACTTCTAGTTCTTTAAGGTCTAGCCGGTAAAAGACCCACTTCTCTCTTTCTTTTTCTATTTTTTTTTCTTTTCTTTTTGTATCAAGACAAATTCTTCAATAATTCTTTTTTTTTCAATTTCTTTGAAATAATATTTCCATAAATTCCTTGCAGATAGTTCGGCTGTTTCTTCCTAATACATCCACCTTCATGTATATTCCAATTCTTTTGAGTAAAACAGATTCTTTCCAAAATTGTCTCAATGGTAATGAACTTGAAATAACGATATAAGATAAATTTCCCATTTTGAAGACATTTAGCCAATAACCGGTGTTTACGAAAAGATGGTTGGTTGATAAATGTGGGGAGTAAAAAAGAAAAGGCTAAGGCTCAGAGTGCTATCTAGGCGGATAATATTTTTGGGATTTTAAGGATAATATATAAGGGTAATAAAGTCCTAGGTGCCTCAATCACTTTCATACTTCTACTAGTTCATGGTCTTGATATGTATAAGTCACACAAGTTCTAATTATGCATAAAATCCGATCGAATAAATCTCAATATACCAATTGAAAGAGCATGTGAAAAATAATGATAATAATGCTCGTGAAAAGGCTCAGACTATTCTCACATGGAAATGGATGGGATAGGGTTTAGTGATTTGTTATGCATAATTTCCATTTGTTTCTATTTGCCATGTATTCTTTTTATTTAATTAAATGCGAACTCAAAGAGATTTTGGTTTTAGGGTTTAAAATTTTTGAAAATTTTTCGGGTTTTTCAAAAGGTAGGTTTTTGTAAGGTTTTAGTCAAATGGGTAGAAAATCACAAGTTAAAATTTTACTGCTTTGAGCTTACAAGTAGTCCTGAATCTCTAATTCCCCACCCCAGACTTAAAACTTTGCATTGCCCTCAATGTACAAATGCATGTAATGGAATGCTATGCAGGAATTTAAATGCATGAAGTTTTAAGGGAAAAGAAACTGCTACTCCCCGGTCAATTCGGTATATAACCTAAGGCCAAAACTTATTGCTGCTGTCAGGCAACACTTTGCTTTAAAGACTTCATCTAATTTCTCATAAATTTGATTTGGTTTCTGACTCCCTAGGTTGTAGAGGTGGAGTGTAACTCCTCAAAGAAGTAGAGAGACTATCTGGTGATGTTATTCTACCTGACACACAAAGGAAAACATAAAAGCAGACAAGGAAAACAAAAGGTAGTAGTTAAACTACTAAGGTCCTAGTATTGAGAAGGCATACCTGGGGGGCTGAAGTATGAGAAACTTAAATTTGGAAAACCAAACCTGAGGTCCATGCATTCTGTCGTATGCACCAACTTCTCAATTTATTTGTGATCATCGGGTTGCCTCCCAGAAGCGCCACGTTTATTTAAGGGTTGTTGGTCGGACCCGTACGTGCTTCATAAGTCTTTCTTCAGGTGAGGGCCATTGACTTCCCCCGTGTCTCCTGTTCCTTCATTCAAGTCCTTCAGTTTTGGTAGCTATTCAAAGTATTCATCGATCCAGTGAGTGTTGTCAAAATTCTTGCCAAGATCCAGTTTCTTTCCTTTTTCTTTGGCTTTCTTCAGCTGGTAGTCCAGATTAGTGTCGATAAATTATGCAATTTCAAAGGGATCATTGGACAAGCACTCGTTTCCTCTGATGTTGTAGGTCACTGATTATTTTCTGACATGAAGTGTCAAAATTCCTTCATTCATGTCAATGACGGCTCGGGCGGTAGCTAAAAATGGACAACCCAAAATCAAAGGTACGGAATAGTCGGGTCCCATTTCTAAAACCATGAAGTCGGTAGGGAAGACAAACTTGCTAAATTTTACTAGTAAGTTCTCAATGACTCCTATAGGTGATTTAATCGATCCATCCGCGAGTTCAATAGTTGCATTAACAGGCCGCGGATTTCCAATTTTGAGCCTTTGAAACATGTTATATGGCATTACATTCACACTTGCTCCCATATCAGCGAGTGCAAAAGTTATTGGCGGTGGTCCGATATAACATGTTAGAGAGAACTTTCCGGGATCTGAAAGTTTCTTCGGAAGACATCTTTCGATAAGAGCGACACAATGATTGGTCCGTTTCACTGCCTCTTCCATGTTTCTCTTGCTTGTAAGGAAATCTTTCAAGAAACGTCCATACTTAGGCATTTGTTGTATGATATCGAGGAAAGGAAGATTGACATGGATTTGACTTAATAGTTCGATGAATTTCTCATATTGTTCGTCAGTCTTCTGCTTTACTAATCTTCTTAGGTATGGTATGTGAGAATGGAACGCTCTTTTTGTCGGAAATTTTGGAGGAGTATCCACTTGAGCAGGAGGTGGGATTACATTTGATAACGATCCTTGATTAGTTGTTTCTACGATGTGCGGACGAAGCGGTACCCCGGTGAATATTTCTCTCCTTGGTGATTGAACTTCTTCTTCTAGCATGGGTGGTTATGGATAAACCTTGCTATTTCTAAGAGTGATAGCACTTACATTTGCTTTTGGATTGGTTTCGGTATTACTCGGGAGGCATCCTGGTTGTCTTTTAGATAGGAGTTTTGCAATTTGTCCTAATTGCGTCTCAATGTACTGAAGAGTTGCTTTCTGTGTCCTAAACTCAGCTTCGTGAAGACTGAAATTTTCCTCAAATTGTTTGTGACGAGTATCCGCTAAGAGGGCTTGATTTTCAGTTATAGATATCAACTTAGTTACCGCGTCCTCCAAGCTCAACCCATTACTTGGCTTGTTAGTTCCTTGAAATTGTTGACGAGGCTGATAGTTCTGATATTGTCTTTGTTGAAATTGTTGTTGTTGTCCGAAGCCAGATTGTCCTTGGTTGTTATTATCATTCCAACTGAAGTTTGGATTATTCCTCCATCCAGGATTATAAGTGTTGTTGTAGGGGTTGTTCTGCGGGCGGTTTGTTACGATAAAGTCAACTTGTTCAGTATCGGCAGTGATGCTTTTTACTTCTTAAGTAGTCTCATTGATCGCTTTGCCCTTGCTAAGTTGATTGAGTCGAGTGGTGAGGGCATCTACTTGAGCGAAAAGTGAAGTGAAAGTATCAACATAATGAACTCCTTGCCTGGCTCCCTTGTTACTCCTTGGATTGCACCATTAATAGCTGTTCATAGCTATTTCCTCAATTAGGTTGTAAGCTTCTTGTGGCCTCTTGTTTTCAAAAATACCACCTGCAGTAGCGTCGAGTGTCTGACGAGCTTGATTGTGCAACCCATTATAGATTGATGATACTTGTAACCAAACCTCTAGCCCATGGTGAGGGCATTTACTCAGCATTTTCTTAAAACGTTCACATGCATCATATAGTGATTCACCATCTTCCTGGGTGAAAGTGGTGATATCATTTATCAGTTTTGCAGTTTTTGTTGGCGGGAAGTAATTTGACAGGAATTTATGAGCTAGATTATCCCATGTAGTGATCCCCCGGTAGAAAGAGAGTTTAGTCATGCCTTAGCTCATTCCCTTAAGGAGAAGCGAAACATTCGGAGGTGAATTGCCTCATTCGAAACTCCGTTCAGTTTGAAAGTGTTACAAATTTTGAGGAAATTTGCAATGCGGGCATGCGGACTGTATCATGTGGATAACATGAGATTTGATCTCAAAGTTGTTAGCATCAACCATTGGCCTTGTGATACTAGACCCTAAAACCTCTAGTGACGGTCTTGTGAAATCGGAGATAGTGCGGTTTTCTATGGCCATTATCTCGTACGGTTTTCTCGTATTCGGCGGTGAAAGAATCTTTCAGGCTCTTCTAAAGGCAGATATAAACCAGTAGTGGAGCTATGGATCATACACTGCCTGCAACAAAATGTAAGAGAGAAACAGATGAAAATGATAAGGCTAATCCGATAACTTGAATTTTTCTTGAAATCACCATTTCCCCGGCAACGGCGCCAAAAACTTGATGTGTCGTTTTTAATATATAAAAATAAAATATATTTTTATGATGGTTTTACGAGATCAGGTTTTAAATTTATAAATGATAATTACTTTAACTTAAAAACACACACAATAGGCAAGTGTACCTATCCCAGCGTAATATAGTTTAGGTAAAAACCAAGTATCGAACCAATGGACACGGTTGAGTTCCAGTACTCAACTTTTGTTATCGTTTAGCCGAATCAATTAGTGAGTGGGTTTTGTGTGCTTGTGAAGCAGAATAGTAAATGATAGAAACGTAAATGACGGTAAAATAAATAACAGAAAAGTAAAAACGTGCGTGATGTGTGTAACAGGAATGTAAATAACATAATAGTAAACAACAAGAAAGTAAATATCTCAGAAATAATCAGGTCACGAAGAGTATTGCTTCGGGCTTCGAATCAGCTTGGTACGTGATAATGTTAAGTTGACTAATCCAGTGATATGACTTGTACAAACTTGTGACCCGGGTCACCGCTAGAGTCTCGTCCTCACGACATTTGATTTAAGAATTAAAATCTTTAAATTAAAATAGTAGTGCCTCCCGTTAGGGACAACAGTTACCCTCAACCCTTCGAATGGTCATCTCCGGGTTGGTTTAAGACATCGAACGTAAATGCTTTGTATTAAAGTTAAATAGGTGATTATACTTTGTTCACCGGGAGGTTGTGTAAGAATGGGACCGAGTATAAAGACGTACCGTGCCCAACATGACTTCACCAATTCTTGGTCGCATAATAAGTTCGTACAAAGACGTACGACCTTAATAATGTTGACCAAGCCTTGGCTTATCAATCTTTGCTTGTATAAAGACGTAAAGCTTCAAAGGAAGTTTGATTAAAAAGGTTTTACGATCTTACACTTTAAAATCAAGAACACTCACAAATATAAAGACGGATTTAGACAGTAATAAAAGCCCACCAAATGGTGGTTTTAAAAAGGAATAATTAATGACATAAACATACCACTAGATTAATACGTCAAACATTAACATGCACCAAACATCATCTTCACCCTAACAATACAAGAAGTTTAGCCACGAATGGCTATACTAACTAGTGTAACGCTGAGTTTCGTAGGCTCCCCTATTACGGACAAAGAGGAGGAGCCTCTCTACTCTCTACTACAGAAACGGACTCTCTTGAGCTCTGGTAATGTATGCAAGGGTGTGTGGAATGAAGAACGCAAGCCATCTATTTATAGGCCTCAAAATGAGCAATGCACGGCCATGCATTGGATTGCACGGGCGTGCAACACCTCGGGAATCAAACAGGGTACAAAGGACAGTATACCGGAGCCTTGGGAAGCAAGATTGGGTTTGCACGGCCGTGCATGGCATTGTACGACAGTGCAATGCCTAACTGCTTCCCAGTTTCGTCTTTTAGCTGCTTGTTTGACTTATGTTGACCTGGTTTGACTTCTTGGGGGTCAAACTTCGGGTTTGGTCCTCCAAAAGCTTGATTTCTTCATGTTTTAAGCTGGTTTTTGCTTTGTTTATCTTAGGACATCGAATAACCTGCAATTATGTAATATTAACGCATTAAGTATCAATTGCAATGCTTTTGTTTGATTAGCACCATAATATGGGGATTATTATGCATGCAAAACATGTATAATTTAGGGCATATCAGTCTCATATAGTGTCACCTAGACTAGTTTCGCCAGTTAGTGTTGTCGGGGACTAGTTTCTATAGGACATTAGTGTCATCTAACAGTGTCTCCTGGTGACAGTGTCGCTAGGGTCAGTGTCGTCAGAATAGTGTCGCTAGAACTTTTGTTCTGGACTTAGTGTCGTTATCGTTAGTGTCATTTAGGTGCATGGCGACATTATTATTGGCGTCCCTAGTGTCGCTAAATAGTATGGCGACACAACTTAGTGTCGCCAATCATTGGCATTTCTTGGGGACTAAGCTTCGTCTTCCCTACTAGTGTCGCCCCAAGAAACAGTGTCGTCAATTAGTGTCGCCTGAAGAACACCTTCGTGTTCCATGCCCGTTTTTTTTTTATCTAAAATCATAACTTTTTACGTCCAAAGCGTTTATCTAGCTTCCATGAAGTTAGATCTAAGCTCTAATCGAATTTTAACATGTAAAAATTGTTTCTTTATGTATAAAACCAATGAAAACCCTAAAATCCACATTTCAAACAAAAAAACTCTCGATCTGGATGGGTTTGTTACCGAGATTCGTTTGTTTCTTCGATTCTCAGCTTCAATAGATGATTGAGAACGAGATTGGAGAAGAATGGAGGCTTGAATGTTGAATCCTTCACTTTCTCTCTCTAGAAGTCTCTCCTCTCTCACTCTCTAAAACTTTGCAAATGAAGATGGTTAATGTGTAGTGTGGGTGGCGGCTAGGGTTAAAACCCTCCCTCCCCACACATTCGTCTTTCGTTTAAATTCCCGACTAGCCCTCGATCTTTTATCTCGTTTATTTCTCCGATCTTCGTTTATTGAAAATGTATTTTATTTGTTAATATTTTGGGATGTTACACAACCAGAACGAGAGGAAATCGTACGTTTAGGCTGCATCGCAAAATAATTAATATTTTGGTATAAGAAGAGCGTACAATCTCGACGAAAATGAGAAAAACCGCATAAAGCGTAAATATTATAAAAACTCTATGGTAGTAGAGGGGTCGATGGATATAGACAGAGGGTGCCGACGAATCTAAGCCATAGCGACGACGTCAAGAAGGCATGACAACAGGATTGGCACAAAAAAGAGCTATGATTTCGCTTGCAAGAGCTACAATAGCGACAACAGAAGCTAAGACTAAGACGACAAAAGAAAATTAAATAAAACCTAATATATATTTACACACACACATTGTAGGAAAAAGAAGAAAAAGAGAAAAACAAAAAGTCATCACACAAGGGGGCGATGAATGAAGATGGTTGATCTGCTGGAAAAAACGATAGAGAGAAATAGGAAGTGAGAGAAAAGAGTAAAGTAAGAACTCAAAGGGGGTGATATTATATAGAATAATGAGAACCCATAATAAATTGCGTATTATTGATTAGCTATTTATTAAATTAGAAAAATTGCAAAGGAAACTTAAACAACTCATATATCTTAATTATAGTAAAGATAATTTAAATAAAGTGTAACAAATATATTCTATCTAATACCATATGTAATTATTCTTATGATACCCATATAATTATGGGAAAATTATCAAAATGGACATTTGACAAGTCAAACTTATCAAAATGGACAAATTTTTTCAGCCTACTAAGTTATGGTTATTTAGACCATTAGTCGGCTGAAGCCAGCTAGTTTAGCCTGCTTGAAAATCCGTGCCCAACTTCCTTTTGTCGGATTTTTAATCAACCAGAAAGTGAATGTGGAGGCTCTGAAACCCAAGCCGGTTGAAGCCCACTTCCAAGTAAGCTAAGCCGCCGTGTTTTTTTTTTTGCTCGATTTTAGCCTGCTATAAGCCTTTCTTAAGCCTGCTATTTGTCTTTGTTTAACTGACTATTTGCCTTTGTTTAGCCGGCTATTTTTCTTAAAATAAACACAACAATCATATAAAAAGTAGTCAAAAACAATATAAGTTTAATGTTTTAAAATAAACACAACAATCATATAAAAAATAGTGCTAAAATAATTAGAATGTAAGAATTATAAGACTATGATACTATAAATAATAATGAAAACCACGTAAGGTATTGCGTATTATCAGTCAAGTATTGTTGGGTTTTAAATTTTATGGAACTAATGAATCAAAATGTGTTAAAGAGTCATGCAACTCAACTGATGCATCAACTAATTTGAATGATTATTCAAAGCTCATACTACAAATGATGTTTTACTGTCACTAGACTGATTAACCCTTGTTGCAAGTATTCACATGCAATTGATCAATTTCCAAGTATACTATTGAGTTTGCTGCTGAAGTTGTGATACAACTAATGGACATTCTGTTGATGAATGCTTGTTGCAACTAAAAAGGTTTCGTCTGAAATATATCTAATATTGCAACTGATGAACTAATGCCACAAGAGAAACAACTGATCATATTAACTAATCAGTTGCTACTGATGATAGCTTACTTTTGCGCCCTTAATGTAAATGGTTTCGTTGTCAAGAAGGTTATGATAATGTTATTTGTCACTATCAAAATGACAACAGTTGCGCCACTACACGGGTCAAGACCCGCTAACGTAACGCACTCCGGACTAAAACCCGCTTTGGCTCGGGTTTGAACTTGCGTGGCTTCGTTCAAACCTTCATTGCCTTACCACTGTACCAGTTGCTACTGATGATAGCTTACTTTTGCGCCCCCATAATGTAAATGGTTTCGTTGTCAAGAAGGTTATGATAATGTTATTTGTCACGGGGGAGGATCAAATAAGAAGTTGTTTTCGGCTAAGAACTCTAAGAAGTGACAAAAACATTAAGAAACGATATCAAACGAACTCGGATTGAGCTCATTCCAGCGGCGTTGGAACCGTATCGTCGAACTCTACCATCTTAGCTTTTAGGGTTTAGATCTTAGCGTTGAATTTTAGGATTTTAGCCTTAGGGTTTAGCTTTTAGGGTTTAGATTTTAGGGTTTAGGTTTTTTTTGGGGTGAGGGTTTAGGTTTTTGGGGGTGGGTTTAGGTTTTTGGGGGGGGTGGGGGGGTGTAGGTTTTTGTGGGGTGGGGTGGTGGTTTTAGGCTTTTCGGGGCGGGGTGGGGTTGGACGGGGGGTTTAGGTTTTTGGGGGTGCGGGTGGAGGGGGGTTTAGGTTTTTGGGTCCGGATTAGAGTTCGATGAGACGGTTCCAACGCCGCTCGAATGAGCTCAATCGGAGTTCGTTTGACCCACTTCTTAGCGTTTCTTACCAAAAAACTACTTCTTAGCGGAACCTTCCCCTATTTGTCACTATCAAAATGACAACAGCTTGACGTCACATCCTCACGTACACCTTATATTTTGTTTTCCATTTTATTGTAATTTGTTAAACACGTAGTGAGCTAAGAGTGTGTATTAGTGTGTGGATAACTATGTGAGGATTGTTGGGTTGAGGGGAGTGATGCAGAATTGTAATATGTTATCCATCTCCTGATGATGACTAATCTAATATATGCCGACGTATATTCAATTTAGTTGGCTTTTAATTGTGTAATCTGTTTCAATTCTGCAAACAAATCTGTTCTCTGTTGCATCAATTCAACCAATCTCAATTAAAGCACCGGATCCCAACAACTATTTATATGAGTACAAAGGAAATGTAATCAAATCATATGTCATAATTATGATAAATATTATTAAAATAAACGCTAATTAATATATTATTGATCATTTAATAAGAATATTTATAAAGGAAATGTAAACAAATCACATTTTCTAGTTGTGACACTGATACCGTATAGAATAATGAAAACATCGTAAGATATTGTGTATTATTAGAGCATTCACAATGAGATCTTTATCATAATCCTTATAATTTAACTAAAAAACACATTTACCTTGTCAATTTAAAGATTTAAAAAAAACCCACACATCCGATTTATCTCTATTCAATTAAATAATAATCTTTTAATCATTTTTTTTATTATTCTTTCTCTCTCTTTCACTCACAAAAGTATTATAAGGGATGAATTGTGAATTAGTAAATATAAGAAATCACTAATCAATCCATATAATTTTAAAATAAGGAAAAGTATAAAGAACGAATGAAGTGAGTAATTTGAAGTGTTTTTAAATTTTACCTTAAAATATAAAGATAAGATACGATTTACCAATTCGGTTAGTCAACTATTTATAGAAAAACAATGAGGATAATTATAAAAGAAATCTAATCAAATCATATTTTTTAACTATAATAAAAATTAATTACAATAAACTATAGCTAATATATTTTATCTATATAAATACAAATGTATATATAAAAACAAACCATTTCTATATTTTGATGAATTTTATACGTGAAATAACAAATTCAACCATTGTATCTGCATTCTGGTTGATTTTTGACAAGCAATAAAGGTTTACGTACTCTCTCACGGTTGGCAACTACAGTCTCCGTATCTACTTGAATTTTCTGAAATTAATGGAATTTTAATCCCTGTTTCTTAGCTGTACATATAAAATATATTTTAATTTTGTCCTTGAATCTGGTAACACAAGGTTTAATTTGTTAGTTATTTATATAAAAGAGAGCTTCTACTATCTAATATATAACTAGGAATTTTAAACATGATAGATTTGAGAAGTCAAGTATCAAACGTCTATGACAAAGGACCACACATATCTTTTGTTCTTTTCAATAAATACGTTATCTATAATCATTTAACACCATAAATATCTAGAATATATAGATGTGAAGGGAGATATTTAATCAAGTTCAATCAAAAATATAATTAGAGGTATTAAAATAGTAAGAGGTTAACATGATTCAAGCATTTTTTTTTTAGTAAAAATTAATGATATAATGTTTAAATCAATTTTACGTCATACATATATAAATATATACTATGTACGAGAAATTTAATACGGTGATATTATGCACCTAAGCTTAGCAAAACGTTAAAAAAAAGCTTTCAAACTACATACTTTTGTTATAAAATAAAATAAAAAAAAAAACCTCAAAACTAGTTTTCCTCATTTTCTTGATTTCAACCATCTTTCTTCTTCATAACCTTCTCTACAGAACAATCTAGAGATGTTAAAAATATCCGAATCCTAATATCCGATCAGAAAACCTAAAATTTTGAATCCGAATTATCTGAAAATTCGTATATACGAATTTTCATATTCAGATTCGGATAGCATTTTTTGAAAATTTCGGATAGTTTGGATATCCGAATATACGAAATATTAAATAATTAAAAAAATTAAATATTAAAAACTTAGATATTGTTTCCTAGAAAGTGTTATAAATACAATATATATATATATATATATATATATATATATATATATATATATATATATATATATAAAGTATATGGTTTTTATGTTACGTGTTTAGCTTTCTTTATTTTTAAAAAATTAAAACGTATTCGCGTCGTAATTTCTTAAATTACTCAAAAACTGATTGTTTAATGTTTTTTTTAATTATTTCATAAAGATGATGTTTATTTAGTATATTTTATATATTAAGATTTTATGTTATGTGTTTAGTTTTGTTATTTTTTTAAACAACTAAAACGTATTTGTGTCGTAAACAAAAATCAAGTTTTTTGGCAAAACCACGTACAACCCGGTTTTTTTAATACCCGGACCCGAACCCAAACTACCCGGTTTGAAAAAGAAAAAAAAATGTAGGTCTTATTGCCAAAAAAACGCAGGTATAGTTGGAAAAAACGAAAAAAAATAAATATGATATTTCACTATCGAAATCCGTATCCGAAATTTCGGATATCCGGATTTCGGATACGGATTCAGATAGTGAATTCAACTATCCGAAAATTTCGGATATCTGAAATTCGGATATTCGATTTTGAACACTCCTAGTATAAGCAACTAATGCAACCGATTTACACCCCAAATTTTAAGGGCCCCAAAATAGAAAAACTACTTTTATCTATATTTTAATTTGAAATATATATCTGATAATCCATCAATTTTTGTGTTTTTAGAGAAAAATAATAAAAAGATAACAAAATAATTAAAAGTTTATTTATGGGGTTACTATAATAACATTCAACGTAAACATTAATATTAGACGTTTTGACGCTTTATAAAATTACATTTTAAATTCATATATTTAGTAAACTTTAACAAAAAGCCCCAATTTCAAAGTTCGCTTTAAACCCCTTAAAATATGTTGAGCCGCCCCAAACTTCTTCACGTTTGTGTCCAATTTTAATTGTTCCTAAAATTTATTTCCGTAAGCCTAAAATTATCGATTTCCTTTATCTTTTTATTTTGGTTTCACGAGTCTTAAATCTATTTTTGAACTCGCCTTCCATAAGCCGATAGGATATATTCGAAATTCAGGAAAAATTTACGTCGTTGTAAAATGAACGTTAAGGAACACAAAAGTCAATTTAAAAAAAAAATAAGTGAAACAATATTATATTTGACGATGTTCAGTTTTAAATAAAATTAGTGTCGACGGTTTTGAATAAAATTTTTAATAATACAAGTTAACAAAAACAATTTATAAAAGAATAGGAATTGAGACAAATAATAAATAATAATAGAAATAAGAAAAAGCATAGGAAAACTTGGAACAGAAGAGGAACTGAGGGTGGTTAAAAAGTAGAAATTATAAATAATAATTGAAAAGATAAAAGAATTCACATAAAAACTTGAAAAAATAAAAAAAAAAGAAAGAGGAATTGAGGGTTAGGGCACCTCAGAAAAAAGGGTTGGGGAAGCCTTAAGAACACAGGATGGTTAGTTGTTAGGGTTTGTTTGGTATGAGATAATAAAATGAACAAAGAAACGGAATGGACGAGTCAATCATGGGTCCGGGCATGGGTCCGGTCACTGGGTCGCGTCATGGTCGGTCCATGTTTTGGGTCATGGTTCGAGTCATGGGTCGGGTCACGGGACGGGTCATGGTCCGGGCCATGGGTCAGGTCATTTTCGGTCCATGGTTTGGGTCATGGGTCGGGTCATGGGTTAGGTCTCAACACGGGTCATGGTTCGGGTCACGGTTCAGGTGATGGGTCCGGGCATGGGTCGGCTCATGGGTCCGGTCACGGGTCGGGTCATGGTCAGTCCATGGTTCGGGTCATGGGTCGTGTCACGGGTCGGGCCATGGGATGAGTCTAGGTTCAGGTCATGGGTCAGGGCATGTGTCAGGTCATGGGTCGGGTCATGGTTCTAGTCATGGGTCGGGTCATGGTTTGGGTCATGGGTCGGGTCACAGGACGGGTCATGGTCCGGGACATGGGTCGTTCCGTGGTTCGGGCCATGGTTCGGATCATAGGTCGGGTCATGGTTCTAGTCATGTTTTGGTCATTAATTAAACAAAATCATTTCATTCCGGGACTAGACTTTTAACAACGTAGACAAAATAAAACGTTGTAACGGTACATTTGAAAATTAAATAAACATAACATTTTAAAAGTTATAGTCCAAAATTAATTATAAAGAATTAAATTAGTAAGAAAAAAATTTAATTTTTTTAATTAAAAAATAGTAATTATGACGTCAGCATAGGAAAATACGTCAACGAACCGGAAAGGTGGTTGAGAGTCGAACCCACATGATGCAGGTCAGCAAGGCTAGCGCCTGATTCATGTTTTAGCTTAATTCCAAACGTGTGTGTATATATATATATATATGTATATAAACAAAAACCGGAAAAAATAAATAAAAAAATAAACAACTGCCTACATCAGTAGCTTGTACCGGTTGCATCAAAGCTTGTACAACGGTACCGTAGCCACCGACCTTCCTTTTTAAATATATACTAGTGGTTATGTCCGCGCGTGCGGCTCGGTTTGAAAAAATATATATATGTCAAAACGTAGAAAAAAATTACATTGTAACAGTATATTCAGAATTTAAGAAAACATTATATTTTAAAATTTGTTAGAGAAAAATAAAATATACGTAAAAATATTTATAAACATTAAAATAAAAAAGACGTATAAGAATCTTTACTAAAAAATTTGATGTCTTTTGTATACATATATTTAGGGGGTTTAGGAAACAAAAAAAACCTCAAAACTCAAGAGACGCAAGGATTGAAGCACCGCAAAGTAGCTACGTGAGAGCTAGAAAACCGGCCGCTTGAAAGTTTTGAACCTGTAACAAACAAAAAATCTAAATTATAATGTTATTTGCCCAAATAATATTATAGGGGTGAAAGCAATATAAAACAAAGTGGAGAGTTTATTTTAAATTTTGCATTTCCTTAGCTTTGGAAGAAAAAAGGTCAAAATGGAAAGTTCGACGGGTTAGTGTGCAAAATCAACAAAGCTGATTATATGGTGGTGTGTGTGGCAACACACACACTCCAGTTAGTGTGTGTGTGTGTGTGTGGTGATAAACAAAGGAAAAAAGGGGGAGATGAGCCAAGAAGCTTGAATATGGAAATATGAGTTGAAAGTATGGTGATTTATAGATGTTTGAGGTTCAACAAACATTCCAGTAAGTTTATCTTCTAAATCACCATTGAAGGTGTTCTAGGTGGGTTTTGGTAGAAAACCCAAAGTTGGGTCAATTGGTATGGTAATTTTGGTTTAATGTTGTTTATAAACCTTAATCTAGTATGGATTATGATGGAGAATCATGATTTTAACATCCAATTTGATGTTTGAAAAATTAGGGTTCTTGAGATAAAAATTGGGGGGGTTTTGAATTGGGGATGTTAAATTGGTGAATTGAGGAATTGTAAGAGTTTGTTGTGTTCATAGACAACAAACTTAATGAAATCCTCAATCAATTTGGTAAATCAAGAACCTTGGAGAACTGGGTAAAAATTAAAGAAAATCTTAAGAGGTAAGATCATAAGATCTTGGGTGGATGTTAAACTTCAATTGGTGAATGTATTGGGGTATATTAGATTACTAAACAAATGGAATGTTTAGGTGATCAAGGCAATAAAGGTGTTAGCTTTGAAGACTTACCAGAATCTTCATTAGCCAAAGGCAAGTGATTTGCACTTATTTAGTAATTGATAAATAATGTTGTTGTATAAGTAAATAATATGTTGAATGAATACTTGCTTTTGTGTTGTTGAATTAGGTGGCCTTGAAGTCTAAGAACTTCATAGGTATAAAATTGGTGATCTAGAAGTAAAATACTTCATGGGTGTAAATTTGGAGTCAAATACTCTATGGGTGAACTTGGAATCATATATTCGATTACTTGTGATACATATGGTGATTAGTGTCATGTAAATAGATTATGTGGTTGAAATTCTAGTTAATGTGGGGTAAATTGGTGTATTTGACTTATGTGGTAAAGAGTCAAACTAAAATGTGGAATGTGGTGTATTGGTGTTATTTGACGTATGTGGTAAAAAGTCAAACTAAAATGTGGAATGTGGTGTATTGGTGTATTTAACTTATGTGGTAAATAGTCAAACTAAAATATGGAATGTGATGTATTGGTGTAATTTGACTTATGTTGTAAAGAGTCAAACTAAAATGTGGAATGTGGTGTATTGGTGTTATTTGACGTATGTGGTAAAAAGTCAAACTAAAATGTGGAATGTGGTGTATTGGTGTATTTAACTTATGTGGTAAAGAGTCAAACTAAAATGTGGAATGTGGTGTATTGGTGTAATTTGATTTATGTTGTAAAGAGTCAAACTAAAATGTGGAATGTGGTGTATTGGTGTATTTGACTTATGTGGTGAAGAGTCAAACTAAAATATGGAATGTGGTGTATTGGTCTAACTTAACTTATGTGGTAAAGAGTCAAACTAAAATATGGAATGTGGTAAATTGGTAGAATAGGTGGATTTTTGAAGTTAAAATACTTCAGGGAGGAAATGTGAAGTCAAATTCTTCATGGGGGAAATGTGAAGTCAAATACTTCACGGGTGGCAGTGAAGTCAAATACTTCACGGGCGGTAATGATATCAAATACCTTATGGGTGATTGTGAAGTCAAATACATCACAGGTGACGTGAAGTCAAATACTTCACGCGTGGACATGGAGTCAATTGCTCCATGTAGGAAAGCGAGTTTTGGCTTTCGTGATGGGTGTGTCTAAATGATCAAATTAATGTTGGTAGTATAATAGGAAGTGTATGGCGATAATACTTGTCTAAAGTCGTTTATAGCAAAAATGTGCAAGTAAGGCGGATAGTCTTGGATTTAAACGCTCCATGGGTGAAAACGAGATGTAGTACTTGTAAAAGGGGGTGGGTAAACTATCAAAATGAAGTTAGTAAAAAGGGGTAGGACTTGTATGGTGTTTTAATACAGGTCTATAGTCGTTTACTGCATAAAGATGTAAATGGGTCGGATTAAGGGAACTGGAAATCAACAAAATAGGGAGCAGGCTGAGGGCAGCGTATGGTACCCCCATTGGGTGGCGTTCCATATGCCCAAATGATGCTGCCAACACCACCCATACGCCCAATTATGTTGAATTTGTCGTTTTTGGCTGTTTGTTCATTTATGGACATGGGTGAACATTGGGGAGTTATATATCATTACTAATAGCGTGTTCTGGATGTTTTTGGTTGTAGGTAAAGCTCCGGTTTAGTCTCGGGTCTCGCTTCACGTGGATTTGGATTCTTAATGTCATTGTTGTCTTGTTTACACTATTCTCATTGTGGGTTTTACAAACATGTCGGATGTTAATAACTTGTGGGTTGTTTTATGAATGTTTTGACTTCTTTTCTTTTGGAATTTTGAAGTTTCAAATTTGTTTTTTGTAAACATTAACTTTGTTGTTTTGTTTATTGTCATTTTAGGACCTAACTTCTGCGTATTTTAAGTTTTAAAATTGGTTCGGAAAATCCAAGTGTTACAACATGGTATCAGAGCAATGGTTTGAGGGATTTGGTGTGCGAGACATCAAACTCAAACCTATAATGCTCTTGATATGGTGGGAGAAATGAGAATCCAATGAAGGTGTGACCAAGACACGGAGCTTAAGGGGCAAAGGTTAGTAATGATTAATATTGTTGTTTGTTTTAAATGGTGTCCAAGGTGAATTTATGCGTGTCGAAAGTTGTCATAGGATTCGTTATATGGAGGTGATGAATGTAATTGGGCATATTACATTATCAATCATGTATGGTCAGTATGATTAGTAATGTAACATGTGCGAGTGCCTTCATGATAACCATATGTTAATTAACGCCAACGATGACTAAATGAAGGTGGTTATATGTGTGTATGTATATATTATATGAATGTACATAGAGTATTATACAAGGAAGATAACTATACACATAGATGGGAAGTAGTGCCTTACAGAGTATGATTAGAGGCCTATACGTAGGTAGAACATCTACAATCTAATTATATCACGGTCGGGGAGTGACTGACGGGGAAATATATTAGTAGGCGGAAATTGTAGATGGGAGTTGACGTAAGGACTCATGTATGAAAGAGTCTATGGGTGTATCACCTTGAGGATGGTGATGAGCATGGGACTAGTTAGGATAAATAGAAAGCAACATCTTAGTGAAGGATGGCTAAAGCTTTCTATCATACCGTGTCAATCTTCCTTCAAGGAAGATAGGGTTCCTTGGGGCGGTCCTCTGGAGGAACCTCATGAATCCTTAAGGGCGGGAGGAATAACTTTGGCGAATGCGAGGATGAAGAAAACCGTGTTTTTACAAGGGGTCCGGGGTGTGCGAATCAAAGGAGTAAATTGATGAGATTTTATTCGTTGGTTATTCAACAATACATCACTATAATGGTATTGGCTTTAGAAGCAGTCCATTGTGATTGGAGAAATAAGTACTACTCGCGGAGAGTCGACTCCGGAACATGGCAGAGGTTTGGTCTCCATAAGGAGAAAGGCATAAAAGCGTGAAGGTAATGCAACGGGGTGAATTTTAACATTCCAAAATCCAAGGCTCGAGAAACAAGAACGAAGAATAAATTGAAGTCCATGGTCAAAAATGAAAATTTGGAAATTTAAGCCATAACGGACCGTCATGGACGGTAACTGTCTGTTACGAGCCGTGGTGGACCGCCACGAGGGATAACGGTCTGTTACAGATTGAGCAAGGATCAGACTTGGGAATGACACGTGTCTTGTGACTCATGATTGTGATCTGACGCGTGTAAACCCTATGAAGGATTGTCACGATAGGTAACGGTCCGTTACGAGCCATGACGGACTGTCATGGGAGATAACCTGAAACTATCATAAGTACTAAGGTACATGGGAATAAGGCATTAGTCTAAACACTAAACTGGAATAATGGAGTAATCACGGGATGTCAAAGGGGTGGTGGGAATGCTGCAGATGACCTTATATATAAACCTCTTTGATACCTCGGGGTGAAACCATTACCAAGGTTTAGGGGTATAGACTAAGAATAAATAGCATGGCACTAATGCATGCTAAATAAACATGAATACAAGATGGAAGCTTAATTCTAAATAAAGGAGTATTCATGAGATATTAAAAGGGTGGTGGGAATGCTGCGGATGACCCTATATATAAACCTCTTTAATATAACATTGAGAAACATTTATGAGGAATTAGAGCGGGAAATAAATAAAAGCATAATGAGAGATTATGTTATGCATGATAAGTAATCATGTAATACATGACGCGTGTGAATATGTGAATACATGACAAGAATCATGATATACGTGATATATGTGAATGTTTGATGGAACAAGTCTAAACCTTAAAATGGTGTAACGGAGTATTCACGATGTATTAAAGGGGTGGTGGGAATGTTACGGAGGACCCTATATGTAAACCTCTTTAATACATCGTAGAGAAACCATTATAAAGTTTTAAGGTGAGGACTGGATGGGAATGAAATAAGCATAAGCATGCATAAACATGCACATTATAAATAAATGCTTGATAAATCAGGAGGCTGTGAGTCTATAACACTCAAGATCTCAATAAAAACGAGATGTCCAACCTACGGGGCGGGTCTCAAGAATAAAACAAGATGTCCAGCCTACGGGGTGGGTCTCGAGGATGTAATAAGGTGTCCAGCCTATGGGGCGGGTCTCAAGGATGTAATAAGGTGTCTAGCCTCCAGTTCGAAGCTGAACTGCTGCTCGGCCATCGGGATCCTTTCAGTCTCAGGGTGACTAACTTCCGTACCACCTTGAACGCTTTCCTCTTCATGTAGCCTACGGTTGGCGGGCGGTCGACCACTTAGTCCCGTACGAACACCACCACGTCTATCACCACCTCGTCTAGCCATTACTTTCTAAACAAAAAAATAAGGAATAAGGGAATAACGTCATCATGCTAGTTAACAAGTAGAACACAACAAGTAAGGTAAGATGTTAATATACACTTGCGATCTTCAATTAACCATTACGATACTTCTTGGTTTCTATTTGATTACCTTTGTGATTAACATCAAAGACTGTATCCTAATCAATTTCATCTAAAGGGGAAAACTTTCACTTACTACATTTGCTGATGCTTGGCTTCGAGTTACCCGTACTAGCATCCGTTGCTCGGTCACATTGTTAGTTTAATTTCACATAGTAGGAGCGTCCAAATCTCTCAAACAATTTCTCTGATACCAACTTGTAAGGCCCCAAACCTGGGGGCCTCACGTGTTGGATTTACTCATGAACAAACAATTCTTAAACTTTGAATATCAAATAACGCAGTGAAAAACTTCATTTAAACGTGACATAAACATATCCATAAATTAAAAACGTAAACATTGTCTCATAACTGTCATAACAAAAACATAACGGGATTCCAGACTTCAAGATCAACCGGGTAACTCTTCTCTCTTGCCAAGCATTCATGCTAACCCTAACAAATGCTTAACCTGAATGTGCATACTAAAGGTCAGCTACGCTGGTGAGTTCTAGCTTTTACATAAAACCTTAACTTCAAATATTTGCAAAACATAACATATAAACTCCATTTAATAAAAGTGTACGTAAACATGCAATAACATAAGTGGGAAAACATCAGTCAACATAAACATCGAATCTGCGCCTTCTCGTAACCGTCAATTCCATTCAATATATACTGGTGGTGTAACCTAAGGCTCGTTACTTCTAGGCCACAACTACACACTAGGTCTCCTAAGGCTTGTTACCTCTAGGAAGACCAAACATACCGAGGGTCACGTTCCCTATGAATGACCGTCGCCATTCCCTGTCACGACGAACCAGTTGTACATCAGTCGGCCAGCCACAAAGGCCCCTATAAAGGTATTGCCCATACATAACATACGTAACTTCGATTCCCAAAGGAACCACGAAAGATTCGTTCGTTTTGTGCCTTTCTAGAACCTTTACTTCTTTTACATCAAACTTCAGTTAAAGCATTCATACGTTTATTAAATAAGATTTAATTTGTAAACACTTCGTAATCTTCTTTGGCAAAACATTTCGTAAACCCATTTCAAAACTTCACCTTTTAAAACATGTTTCATAAACAACATTTCGTAAAACATCGTTTCGTAAATATACACATCAGCCCAAAACACCATTAAAACATTTAAAAAAGGGCTCTAGAACTCACCTAAGATACGTGGTGAGTATGCTAAGATTTATCTTAGGTCCGTAGACTCTGTTGCGTGCTAACTTCCTGAGAATACGTTTTTAGGTAAACTTAGGTTCATTCGTTACGTGTAAATTTACCATAGAGGTGCATAGCTAGGACCTAGGGAATTTGTGCAAGAATTCGTAGTATAGTGTTCATTAATGACCATGTTCTCGTGCAAACCGTACCTTGCTTGAGCTTCTAATTCCCGAGAACTTGGTATGGCTTACAAAAACCTTTATTCCGAGTACGTGGTCCCAACAATCTGAATTGTGAATTTGGGCCGAGTACTATAGGCCGCATACTATATGGAGCCGAGAACACGAGCCTTGTACTAGGTTCACTTGATCTTGAAAACAAGGACTAGCCATATACGAGAACTTGAAGTTCGCGTGCAAGGTTTACTTACGTGAACTTGAAGTTCATGGCCGAGAACTAGCTTCAGCGAATACTTGCACATGCATGAAACCCTAGTTTTGCATGAGTCTAGATCTAGATCATTTTTTACGTAAAGTTTTAGACTTTATTTGATCAAAGCGTCAGTTTAGTATTCATGACATCAAATCTATCAACTTATTCCGTTTCATACGCAAAAACATACCCTTTTGTATTAAAACCCCCATCACTTCCCATAACCCAAATCAACTAAGAAAAGGTGTAGCCTTTAGGGTTATTTTTACCTGAAAACCGTGTCGCCTCTCGCCTGTGAGTCTTCCTTTGATCCTTGATGATTTGTTTGCACAATTAGGCTCTAAAGTCGAATCCTTTCTCCTTAGTCTTCATTCAGCCGAGAACTTGCACACACACAACCTCACAACTGGCGTAAACTTTAGGCGGGATGGGAAAGAGGAAAAGAGTAAGGGCTTTTATATGGAGTGTGCCCAATATGGGGAAATTACCAATTCAGTCCCTTCATTTCTCTTTTCTTCATGTGGTTCCTTTTATTTTTTCTACTTCGAATATTTTAGGGTGTTACAACATCGCTATTTTTAGACTAGAAAAATACAAGAAACCTATAAAATCACTAGTTGATGTCAGCTGGCATAAATAACTCTAACCGACTCTAACTAACTCATCTGCGTTCGTTTATTTCTAAATTTTGTTTTGGATTTGGTTGATTTCTAGATTCATAATTTTGAAGAAATCTATAAAATAAAATTAAGTGATAAAAAGAATAAAAGAAAAAGAAAGAAAAGAAAAATAAATAATAAAAAAGAAACTTTGACATTTACAACAATAATTTTTTATGGGTAAAAAGACAATAATGCCGTTCCCTTGACCTAACAGAAATATCTAACTTCAGTTAGTTAAAAAGACCAAACCTTAAAAAAATTTTTGAAAAAGTGACGAGTAGTGTAATTGTTTTTCTTTTAAGTATACGTTTCATAAGTTTGAAATTATATAAATTAAATGACACAAATTGTAATTTGGCCATATATATGTAGGGGTGAGTTCACTAGAAAACTCAATTTCATGAGAAAATCAAAAAACTTCTCATTAAAGGTGTGGCATATGTATACTACACCCAAAAACCTAACCCCCACATAAAAACCTAAACCCCCCACCCCACCCCCACCCAAAAACCTAAACCTCCGGTTGCCACACTTCACACTTTTGTCGTATCTTTTGGCTCTTCTTTTGGCGGCACTTTTTGACAAGCCGCAGAATGGTGGCAATTGTTCTTGCTTGCGCCATCGTTTTCTTACATCACTTGTTGCTTGGAAAATCTTCTCTCGGAGTTTGGTTGGTAATTCAGGCTTTGCGAAATGAAGGCAGAAAAGCAAATTAAAATTAAAAGAATGCATATCTAGTTCTTTAAGGTCTAGCCGGTAAAAGACCCACTTCTCTCTTTCTTTTTCTATTTTTTTTTCTTTTCTTTTTGTATCAAGACAAATTCTTCAATAATTCTTTTTTTTTCAATTTCTTTGAAATAATATTTCCATAAATTCCTTGCAGATAGTTCGGCTGTTTCTTCCTAATACATCCACCTTCATGTATATTCCAATTCTTTTGAGTAAAACAGATTCTTTCCAAAATTGTCTCAATGGTAATGAACTTCTAGTTCTTTAAGGTCTAGCCGGTAAAAGACCCACTTCTCTCTTTCTTTTTCTATTTTTTTTTCTTTTCTTTTTGTATCAAGACAAATTCTTCAATAATTCTTTTTTTTTCAATTTCTTTGAAATAATATTTCCATAAATTCCTTGCAGATAGTTCGGCTGTTTCTTCCTAATACATCCACCTTCATGTATATTCCAATTCTTTTGAGTAAAACAGATTCTTTCCAAAATTGTCTCAATGGTAATGAACTTGAAATAACGATATAAGATAAATTTCCCATTTTGAAGACATTTAGCCAATAACCGGTGTTTACGAAAAGATGGTTGGTTGATAAATGTGGGGAGTAAAAAAGAAAAGGCTAAGGCTCAGAGTGCTATCTAGGCGGATAATATTTTTGGGATTTTAAGGATAATATATAAGGGTAATAAAGTCCTAGGTGCCTCAATCACTTTCATACTTCTACTAGTTCATGGTCTTGATATGTATAAGTCACACAAGTTCTAATTATGCATAAAATCCGATCGAATAAATCTCAATATACCAATTGAAAGAGCATGTGAAAAATAATGATAATAATGCTCGTGAAAAGGCTCAGACTATTCTCACATGGAAATGGATGGGATAGGGTTTAGTGATTTGTTATGCATAATTTCCATTTGTTTCTATTTGCCATGTATTCTTTTTATTTAATTAAATGCGAACTCAAAGAGATTTTGGTTTTAGGGTTTAAAATTTTTGAAAATTTTTCGGGTTTTTCAAAAGGTAGGTTTTTGTAAGGTTTTAGTCAAATGGGTAGAAAATCACAAGTTAAAATTTTACTGCTTTGAGCTTACAAGTAGTCCTGAATCTCTAATTCCCCACCCCAGACTTAAAACTTTGCATTGCCCTCAATGTACAAATGCATGTAATGGAATGCTATGCAGGAATTTAAATGCATGAAGTTTTAAGGGAAAAGAAACTGCTACTCCCCGGTCAATTCGGTATATAACCTAAGGCCAAAACTTATTGCTGCTGTCAGGCAACACTTTGCTTTAAAGACTTCATCTAATTTCTCATAAATTTGATTTGGTTTCTGACTCCCTAGGTTGTAGAGGTGGAGTGTAACTCCTCAAAGAAGTAGAGAGACTATCTGGTGATGTTATTCTACCTGACACACAAAGGAAAACATAAAAGCAGACAAGGAAAACAAAAGGTAGTAGTTAAACTACTAAGGTCCTAGTATTGAGAAGGCATACCTGGGGGGCTGAAGTATGAGAAACTTAAATTTGGAAAACCAAACCTGAGGTCCATGCATTCTGTCGTATGCACCAACTTCTCAATTTATTTGTGATCATCGGGTTGCCTCCCAGAAGCGCCACGTTTATTTAAGGGTTGTTGGTCGGACCCGTACGTGCTTCATAAGTCTTTCTTCAGGTGAGGGCCATTGACTTCCCCCGTGTCTCCTGTTCCTTCATTCAAGTCCTTCAGTTTTGGTAGCTATTCAAAGTATTCATCGATCCAGTGAGTGTTGTCAAAATTCTTGCCAAGATCCAGTTTCTTTCCTTTTTCTTTGGCTTTCTTCAGCTGGTAGTCCAGATTAGTGTCGATAAATTATGCAATTTCAAAGGGATCATTGGACAAGCACTCGTTTCCTCTGATGTTGTAGGTCACTGATTATTTTCTGACATGAAGTGTCAAAATTCCTTCATTCATGTCAATGACGGCTCGGGCGGTAGCTAAAAATGGACAACCCAAAATCAAAGGTACGGAATAGTCGGGTCCCATTTCTAAAACCATGAAGTCGGTAGGGAAGACAAACTTGCTAAATTTTACTAGTAAGTTCTCAATGACTCCTATAGGTTATTTAATCGATCCATCCGCGAGTTCAATAGTTGCATTAACAGGCCGTGGATTTCCAATTTTGAGCCTTTGAAACATGTTATATGGCATTACATTCACACTTGCTCCCATATCAGCGAGTGCAAAAGTTATTGGCGGTGGTCCGATATAACATGTTAGAGAGAACTTTCCGGGATCTGAAAGTTTCTTCGGAAGACATCTTTCGATAAGAGCGACACAATGATTGGTCCGTTTCATTGCCTCTTCCATGTTTCTCTTGCTTGTAAGGAAATCTTTCAAGAAACGTCCATACTTAGGCATTTGTTGTATGATATCGAGGAAAGGAAGATTGACATGGATTTGACTTAATAGTTCGATGAATTTCTCATATTGTTCGTCAGTCTTCTGCTTTACTAATCTTCTTAGGTATGGTATGTGAGAATGGAACGCTCTTTTTGTCGGAAATTTTGGAGGAGTATCCACTTGAGCAGGAGGTGGGATTACATTTGATAACGATCCTTGATTAGTTGTTTCTACGATGTGCGGACGAAGCGGTACCCCGGTGAATATTTCTCTCCTTGGTGATTGAACTTCTTCTTCTAGCATGGGTGGTTATGGATAAACCTTGCTATTTCTAAGAGTGATAGCACTTACATTTGCTTTTGGATTGGTTTCGGTATTACTCGGGAGGCATCCTGGTTGTCTTTTAGATAGGAGTTTTGCAATTTGTCCTAATTGCGTCTCAATGTACTGAAGAGTTGCTTTCTGTGTCCTAAACTCAGCTTCGTGAAGACTGAAATTTTCCTCAAATTGTTTGTGACGAGTATCCGCTAAGAGGGCTTGATTTTCAGTTATAGATATCAACTTAGTTACCGCGTCCTCCAAGCTCAACCCATTACTTGGCTTGTTAGTTCATTGAAATTGTTGACGAGGCTGATAGTTCTGATATTGTCTTTGTTGAAATTGTTGTTGTTGTCCGAAGCCAGATTGTCCTTGGTTGTTATTATCATTCCAACTGAAGTTTGGATTATTCCTCCATCCAGGATTATAAGTGTTGTTGTAGGGGTTGTTCTGCGGGCGGTTTGTTACGATAAAGTCAACTTGTTCAGTATCGGCAGTGATGCTTTTTACTTCTTAAGTAGTCTCATTGATCGCTTTGCCCTTGCTAAGTTGATTGAGTCGAGTGGTGAGGGCATCTACTTGAGCGAAAAGTGAAGTGAAAGTATCAACATAATGAACTCCTTGCCTGGCTCCCTTGTTACTCCTTGGATTGTACCATTAATAGCTGTTCATAGCTATTTCCTCAATTAGGTTGTAAGCTTCTTGTGGCCTCTTGTTTTCAAAAATACCACCTGCAGTAGCGTCGAGTGTCTGACGAGCTTGATTGTGCAACCCATTATAGATTGATGATACTTGTAACCAAACCTCTAGCCCATGGTGAGGGCATTTACTTAGCATTTTCTTAAAACGTTCACGTGCATCATATAGTGATTCACCATCTTCCTGGGTGAAAGTGGTGATATCATTTATCAGTTTTGCAGTTTTTGTTGGCGGGAAGTAATTTGACAGGAATTTATGAGCTAGATTATCCCATGTAGTGATCCCCCGGTAGAAAGAGAGTTTAGTCATGCCTTAGCTTATTCCCTTAAGGAGAAGCGAAACATTCGGAGGTGAATTGCCTCATTCGAAACTCCGTTCAGTTTGAAAGTGTTACAAATTTTGAGGAAATTTGCAATGCGGGCATGCGGACTGTATCATGTGGATAACATGAGATTTGATCTCAAAGTTGTTAGCATCAACCATTGGCCTTGTGATACTAGACCCTAAAACCTCTAGTGACGGTCTTGTGAAATCGGAGATAGTGCGGTTTTCTATGGCCATTATCTCGTACGGTTTTCTCGTATTCGGCGGTGAAAGAATCTTTCAGGCTCTTCTAAAGGCAGATATAAACCAGTAGTGGAGCTATGGATCATACACTGCCTGCAACAAAATGTAAGAGAGAAACATATGAAAATGATAAGGCTAATCCGATAACTTGAATTTTTCTTGAAATCACCATTTCCCCGGCAACGGCGCCAAAAACTTGATGTGTCGTTTTTAATATATAAAAATATAATATATTTTTATGATGGTTTTACGAGATCAGGTTTTAAATTTATAAATGATAATTACTTTAACTTAAAAACACACACAATAGGCAAGTGTACCTATCCCAGCGTAATATAGTTTAGGTAAAAACCAAGTATCGAACCAATGGACACGGTTGAGTTCCAGTACTCAACTTTTGTTATCGTTTAGCCGAATCAATTAGTGAGTGGGTTTTGTGTGCTTGTGAAGCAGAATAGTAAATGATAGAAACGTAAATGACGGTAAATAAATAACAGAAAAGTAAAAACGTGCGTGATGTGTGTAACAGGAATGTAAATAACATAATAGTAAACAACAAGAAAGTAAATATCTCAGAAATAATCAGGTCACGAAGAGTATTGCTTCGGGCTTCGAATCAGCTTGGTACGTGATAATGTTAAGTTGACTAATCCAGTGATATGACTTGTACAAACTTGTGACCCGGGTCACCGCTAGAGTCTCGTCCTCACGACATTTGATTTAAGAATTAAAATCTTTAAATTAAAATAGTAGTGCCTCCCGTTAGGGACAACAGTTACCCTCAACCCTTCGAATGGTCATCTCCGGGTTGGTTTAAGACATCGAACGTAAATGCTTTGTATTAAAGTTAAATAGGTGATTATACTTTGTTCACCGGGAGGTTGTGTAAGAATGGGACCGAGTATAAAGACGTACCGTGCCCAACATGACTTCACCAATTCTTGGTCGCATAATAAGTTCGTACAAAGACGTACGACCTTAATAATGTTGACCAAGCCTTGGCTTATCAATCTTTGCTTGTATAAAGACGTAAAGCTTCAAAGGAAGTTTGATTAAAAAGGTTTTACGATCTTACACTTTAAAATCAAGAACACTCACAAATATAAAGACGGATTTAGACAGTAATAAAAGCCCACCAAATGGTGGTTTTAAAAAGGAATAATTAATGACATAAACATACCACTAGATTAATACGTCTAACATTAACATGCACCAAACATTATCTTCACCCTAACAATACAAGAAGTTTAGCCACGAATGGCTATACTAACTAGTGTAACGCTGAGTTTCGTAGGCTCCCCTATTACGGACAAAGAGGAGGAGCCTCTCTACTCTCTACTACAGAAACGGACTCTCTTGAGCTCTGGTAATGTATGCAAGGGTGTGTGGAATGAAGAACGCAAGCCATCTATTTATAGGCCTCAAAATGAGCAATGCACGGCCATGCATTGGATTGCACGGGCGTGCAACACCTCGGGAATCAAACAGGGTACAAAGGACAGTATACCGGAGCCTTGGGAAGCAAGATTGGGTTTGCACGGCCGTGCATGGCATTGTACGACAGTGCAATGCCTAACTGCTTCCCAGTTTCGTCTTTTAGCTGCTTGTTTGACTTATGTTGACCTGGTTTGACTTCTTGGGGGTCAAACTTCGGGTTTGGTCCTCCAAAAGCTTGATTTCTTCATGTTTTAAGCTGGTTTTTGCTTTGTTTATCTTAGGACATCGAATAACCTGCAATTATGTAATATTAACGCATTAAGTATCAATTGCAATGCTTTTGTTTGATTAGCACCATAATATGGGGATTATTATGCATGCAAAACATGTATAATTTAGGGCATATCAGTCTCATATAGTGTCACCTAGACTAGTTTCGCCAGTTAGTGTTGTCGGGGACTAGTTTCTATAGGACATTAGTGTCATCTAACAGTGTCTCCTGGTGACAGTGTCGCTAGGGTCAGTGTCGTCAGAATAGTGTCGCTAGAACTTTTGTTCTGGACTTAGTGTCGTTATCGTTAGTGTCATTTAGGTGCATGGCGACATTATTATTGGCGTCCCTAGTGTCGCTAGATAGTATGGCGACACAACTTAGTGTCGCCAATCATTGGCATTTCTTGGGGACTAAGCTTCGTCTTCCCTACTAGTGTCGCCCCAAGAAACAGTGTCGTCAATTAGTGTCGCCTGAAGAACACCTTCGTGTTCCATGCCCGTTTTTTTTTAATCTAAAATCATAACTTTTTACGTCCAAAGCGTTTATCTAGCTTCCATGAAGTTAGATCTAAGCTCTAATCGAATTTTAACATGTAAAAATTGTTTCTTTATGTATAAAACCAATGAAAACCCTAAAATCCACATTTCAAACAAAAAAACTCTCGATCTGGATGGGTTTGTTACCTAGATTCGTTTGTTTCTTCGATTCTCAGCTTCAATAGATGATTGAGAACGAGATTGGAGAAGAATGGAGGCTTGAATGTTGAATCCTTCACTTTCTCTCTCTAGAAGTCTCTCCTCTCTCACTCTCTAAAACTTTGCAAATGAAGATGGTTAATGTGTAGTGTGGGTGGCGGCTAGGGTTAAAACCCTCCCTCCCCACACATTCGTCTTTCGTTTAAATTCCCGACTAGCCCTCGATCTTTTATCTCGTTTATTTCTCCGATCTTCGTTTATTGAAAATGTATTTTATTTGTTAATATTTTGGGATGTTACACAACCAGAACGAGAGGAAATCGTACGTTTAGACTGCACCGCAAAATAATTAATATTTTGGTATAAGAAGAGCGTACAATCTCGACGAAAATAAGAAAAACCGCATAAAGCGTAAATATTATAAAAACTCTATGGTAGTAGAGGGGTCGATGGATATAGACAGAGGGTGCCGACGAATCTAAGCCATAGCGACGACGTCAAGAAGGCATGACAACAGGATTGGCACAAAAAAGAGCTATGATTTCGCTTGCAAGAGCTACAATAGCGACAACAGAGCTAAGACTAAGACGACAAAAGAAAATTAAATAAAACCTAATATATATTTACACACACACACATTGTAGGAAAAAGAAGAAAAAGAGAAAAACAAAAAATCATCACACAAGGGGGCGATGAATGAAGATGGTTGATCTGCTGGAAAAAACGATAGAGAGAAATAGGAAGTGAGAGAAAAGAGTAAAGTAAGAACTCAAAGGGGGTGATATTATATAGAATAATGAGAACCCATAATAAATTGCGTATTATTGATTAGCTATTTATTAAATTAGAAAAATTGCAAAGGAAACTTAAACAACTCATATATCTTAATTATAGTAAAGATAATTTAAATAAACTGTAACAAATATATTCTATCTAATACCATATGTAATTATTCTTATGATACCCATATAATTATGGGAAAATTATCAAAATGGACATTTGACAAGTCAAACTTATCAAAATGGACAAATTTTTTCAGCCTACTAAGTTATGGTTATTTAGACCATTAGTCGGCTGAAGCCAGCTAGTTTAGCTTGCTTGAAAATCCGTGCCCAACTTCCTTTTGTCGGATTTTTAATCAACCAGAAAGTGAATGTGGAGGCTCTGAAACCCAATCCGGTTGAAGCCCACTTCCAAGTAAGCTAAGCCGCCGTGTTTTTTTTTTTGCTCGATTTTAGCCTGCTATAAGCCTTTCTTAAGCCTGCTATTTGTCTTTGTTTAACTGACTATTTGCCTTTGTTTAGCCGGCTATTTTTCTTAAAATAAACACAACAATCATATAAAAAGTAGTCAAAAACAATATAAGTTTAATGTTTTAAAATAAACACAACAATCATATAAAAAATAGTGCTAAAATAATTAGAATGTAAGAATTATAAGACTATGATACTATAAATAATAATGAAAACCACGTAAGGTATTGCGTATTATCAGTCAAGTATTGTTGGGTTTTAAATTTTATGGAACTAATGAATCAAAATGTGTTAAAGAGTCATGCAACTCAACTGATGCATCAACTAATTTGAATGATTATTCAAAGCTCATACTACAAATGATGTTTTACTGTCACTAGACTGATTAACCCTTGTTGCAAGTATTCACATGCAATTGATCAATTTCCAAGTATACTATTGAGTTTGCTGCTGAAGTTGTGATACAACTAATGGACATTCTGTTGATGAATGCTTGTTGCAACTAAAAAGGTTTCGTCTGAAATATATCTAATATTGCAACTGATGAACTAATGCCACAAGAGAAACAACTGATCATATTAACTAATCAGTTGCTACTGATGATAGCTTACTTTTGCGCCCTTAATGTAAATGGTTTCGTTGTCAAGAAGGTTATGATAATGTTATTTGTCACTATCAAAATGACAACAGTTGCGCCACTACACGGGTCAAGACCCGCTAACGTAACGCACTCCGGACTAAAACCCGCTTTGGCTCGGGTTTGAACTTGCGTGGCTTCGTTCAAACCTTCATTGCCTTACCACTGTACCAGTTGCTACTGATGATAGCTTACTTTTGCGCCCCCATAATGTAAATGGTTTCGTTGTCAAGAAGGTTATGATAATGTTATTTGTCACGGGGGAGGATCAAATAAGAAGTTGTTTTCGGCTAAGAACTCTAAGAAGTGACAAAAACATTAAGAAACGATATCAAACGAACTCGGATTGAGCTCATTCCAGCGGCGTTGGAACCGTATCGTCGAACTCTACCATCTTAGCTTTTAGGGTTTAGCTTTTAGGGTTTTGATCTTAGCGTTGAATTTTAGGATTTTAGCCTTAGGGTTTAGCTTTTAGGGTTTAGATTTTAAGGTTTAGGTTTTTTTTGGGGGTGAGGGTTTAGGTTTTTGGGGGTGGGTTTAGGTTTTTGAGGGGGTGGGGGGTGTAGGTTTTTGTGGGGTGGGGGTGGTGGTTTTAGGCTTTTCGGGGCGGGGTGGGGTTGGAGGGGGGTTTAGGTTTTTGGGGGTGCGGGTGGAGGGGGGTTTAGGTTTTTGGGTCCGGATTAGAGTTCGATTAGACGGTTCCAACGCCACTCGAATGAGCTCAATCGGAGTTCGTTTGACCCACTTCTTAGCGTTTCTTACCAAAAAACTACTTCTTAGCGGAACCTTCCCCTATTTGTCACTATCAAAATGACAACAGCTTGACGTCACATCCTCACGTACACCTTATATTTTGTTTTCCATTTTATTGTAATTTGTTAAACACGTAGTGAGCTAAGAGTGTGTATTAGTGTGTGGATAACTATGTGAGGATTGTTGGGTTGAGGGGAGTGATGCAGAATTGTAATATGTTATCCATCTCTTGATGATGACTAATCTAATATATGCCGACGTATATTCAATTTAGTTGGCTTTTAATTGTGTAATCTGTTTCAATTCTGCAAACAAATCTGTTCTCTGTTGCATCAATTCAACCAATCTCAATTAAAGCACCGGATCCCAACAACTATTTATATGAGTACAAAGGAAATGTAATCAAATCATATGTCATAATTATGATAAATATTATTAAAATAAACGCTAATTAATATATTATTGATCATTTAATAAGAATATTTATAAAGGAAATGTAAACAAATCACATTTTCTAGTTGTGACAATGATACCGTATAGAATAATGAAAACATCGTAAGATATTGTGTATTATTAGAGCATTCACAATGGGATCTTTATCATAATCCTTATAATTTAACTAAAAAACACATTTACCTTGTCAATTTAAAGATTTAAAAAAAACCCATACATCCGATTTATCTCTATTCAATTAAATAATACTCTTTTAATCATTTTTTTTATTATTCTTTCTCTCTCTTTCACTCACAAAAGTATTATAATGGATGAATTGTGAATTGGTAAATATAAGAAATCACTAATCAATCCATATATATATAATCCATATAATTTTAAAATAAGGAAAAGTATAAAGAACGGATGAAGTGAGTAATTTGGAGTGTTTTTAAATTTTACCTTAATATAAAGATAAGATACAATTTACCAATTCGGTTAGTCAACTATTTATAGAAAAACAATGAGGATAATTATAAAAGAAATCTAATTAAATCATATCTTTTAATTATAATAAAAATTAGAGTAAAGTGCCATTTTCGTCCCTGTGGTTTGGCCATTTTAGCCACTTTCATCCAAAAACTTTTTTTTTAGCATTTTCGTCCCTGACGTTTCTAAATCTAGCCATTTTCATCCAACTGACTAACTCCGTTAAAATTTTAACGTTAAATCAGGGGCATTTTAGTCTTTTTCAAAAATTCTTATTTTTAACTCTTTTTTTAATCCCTTTTGTTTCCCCTCCTTTTCAAAGCTTAAAAAAAATAAAAAATTCTCGAAGTTTTTTTTAAAGATGACGATGACTAGGGGTGTAAACGAGCCAAGCCGCTCGCGAGCTACTCGAGATCGGCTCGCTAAAAACCCCTAGTCATCGTCATCTTAAAAAAAAACTTCGAGAATTTTTTATTTTTTTTAAGCTTTGAAAAGGAGGGGAAACAAAAGGGATTAAAAAAAGAGTTAAAAAGAAGAATTTTTGAAAAAGACTAAAATGCCCCTGATTTAACGTTAAAATTTTAACGGAGTTAGTCAGTTGGATGAAAATGGCTAGATTTAGAAACGTCAGGGACGAAAATGCTAAAAAAAAAGTTTTTGGATGAAAGTGGCTAAAATGACCAAACCACAGGGACGAAAATGGCACTTTACTCTAAAAATTAATTACAATAAACTATAGCTAATATATTTTATCTATGTAAATACAAATGTATATATAAAAACAAACCATTTCTATATTTTGATGAATTTTATACGTGAAATAACAACACATTCAACCATTGTATCTGCATTCTGGTTGATTTTTGACAAGCAATAAAGGTTTACGTACTCTCTCACGGTTGGCAACTACAGTCTCCCTATCTTTTTTTTGAACGGCGAACATTGAATGCTGTGACGTCGCACCCCCCGCCACATTGGAGAGTCTCGTCCAACTCCGGCCAATATGTTGTCTTAACCGGGCCCACTTGGTATTAGAGTTGGAGAGCATCCAAGGAAAAATCCCACCCAATACGGCTCCTTCCAGGCTTGAGGGAGAGCCGAGGCTCGAACCCTGGATCGACGTGGGTAAAACCCTGGTACATCAGCCTAAGAACAATGCCTCATTTGCATGCCTCAGAAATTAATGATGGTGGCAGGGATTGAACCCGGGTCCCTTGAGACTTCAGGCCTCACCTCAATCACTACACCACAACCTCTTTGACTATAGTCTCCCTATCTACTTATTTTCTGAAATTAAAGGAATTTTAATCCCTGTTTCTTAGCTGTACATATAAAAGATATTTTAATTTTGTCCTTGAATCTGGTAACACAAGGTTTAATTTGTTAGTTATTTATATAAAAGAGAGCTTCTACTATCTAATATATAACTAGGAATTTTAAACATGATAGATTTGAGAAGTCAAGTATCAAACGTCTATGACAAAGGACCACACATATCTTTTGTTCTTTTCAATAAATACGTTATCTGTAATCATTTAACACCATAAATATCTAGAATATATAGATGTGAAGGGAGATATTTAATCAAGTTCAATCAAAAATATAATTAGAGGTATTAAAATAGTAAGAGATTAACATGATTCAAGCATTTTTTTTTAGTAAAAATTAATGATATAATGTTTAAATCAATTTTACGTCATACATATATAAATATAGGATTATTGGATTTTAATAATCCCACCTTTTACCAATTGGCCAATAATAATCCCAACTGAGAATATTTTTACCACCGGTCCCTACTTTCAAGGTATTTTTTTACATTGGACCCCCCGTTAAAAAAACTTAACGCCGTTAGAGTTTATATGACGTGGACATCTGCAAACAGTCGGAAAGTCGAGCCAAGCTAGCAATGGTCTCGTGTTGGCTTTTGAAATTGGCTCTGGTGGTGTTTAACTGGTCTCGTTTGTCTGGAAAGTCCAAACAGAGACAACAGTGGTGTTTAACGAGACCAGTTAAACACCACCAAAGCCAATTTCAAAAGCCAAAACGAGACCACTGCTAGCTTGGCTCGACTTTCCGGCGGTTTGCAGATGTCCACGTCATATAAACTCTAACGACGTTAAGTTTTTTAACGGGGGGTCCAATATAAAAAAATAGTTTGAAAGTAGGGACCGGTGGTAAGAATATTCTCAGTTGGGATTATTATTGGCCAATTGGTAAAATATGGGATTATTAAAATCCAATAATCCATAAATATATACTATGTACGAGAAATTTAATAGGGTGATATTATACACCTAAGCTTAGCAAAACGTTAAAAAAAAGCTTTCAAACTACTAACTTTTGTTATAAGATAAAATTAAAAAAAAACCTCAAAACTAGTTTTCCTCATTTTCTTGATTTCAACCATCTTTCTTCTTCATAAGCTTCTCTACAGAACAATCTAGAGGTGTTAAAAACATCTGAATCCTAATATCCGATCAGAAAATCCGAAATTTCGAATCCGAATTATCTGAAAATTTGGATATCCGAATTTTCAGATTCAGATTCGGATAGCATTTTTTTGAAAATTTCGGATAGTTTGGATATCCGAATATACGAAATATTAAATAATTAAAAAAATTAAATATTAAAAACTTAGATATTGTTTCCTAGAAAGTGTTATAAATACAATATGTATAAAGTATATAGTTTTTATGTTACGTGTTTAGCTTTCTTTATTTTTAAAAAATTAAAACGTATTCGCGTCGTAATTTCGTAAATTACGCAAAAACAGATTGTTTAATGTTTTTTTAATTATTTCATAAAGATGATGTTTATTTAGTATATTTTATATATTAAGATTTTATGTTATGTGTTTAGTTTTGTTATTTTTTTAAACAACTAAAACGTATTTGTGTCGTAAACAAAAATCAAGTTTTTTGGCAAAACCACGTAAATCCGGTTTTCTTAATACCCGAACCCAAACTACCCGGTTTGAAAAAGAAAAAAAAATGTAGGTCTTATTGCTAAAAACCGCAGGTATAGTTGGAAAACGAAAAAAAAAACTATCGAAATCCGTATCCGAAATTTCGGATATCCGAATTTCGGATACGGATTCAGATAGTGAATTCAACTATCCAAAAATTTAGGATATCTGAAATTTGGATATTCGATTTTGAACACTCTTAGTATAAGCAACTAATGCAACCGATTTACACCCCAAATTTTAAGGGCCCCAAAATAGAAAAACTATTTTTATCTATATTTTAAGCTAAAATATATATCTGATAATCCATCAATTTTTGTGTTTTTAGAGAGAAATGATAAAAGATAACAAAATGATTAAAGTTTTATTTATGGGGTTACTATAATAACATTCAACGTAAACATTAATATTAGACGTTTTGACGCTTTATAAAATTACATTTTAAATTCATATATTTAAAAAACTTTGACAAAAAGCCCCAATTTCAAAGTTCGCTTTAAACCCCCTAAAATATGTTGAGCCGCCCTAACTTCTTCACCTCTGTGTCCAATTTTAATTGTTCCTAAAATTTATTTCAGTAAGCCTAAAAATATCGATTTCCTTTATCTTTTTATTTTGGTTTCACGTGTCTTAAATCTATTTTTGAACTCGCCTTCCGTAAGTCGATAGGATATATTCGAAATTCAGGAAAAATTTACGTCGTTGTAAAATGAACGTTAAGGAACACAAAAGGCAATTTAAAAAAAAAGTGAAAATATATTACATTAGACGATGTTCAGTTTTGAATAAAATTATTGTTGACGGTTTTGAATAAAATTTTTAATAATACAAGTTAACAAAAACAATTTATAAAAGAAGAGGAATTGAGACAAATAATAAATAACAATAGAAATAAGAAAAAGCATAGGAAAACTCGGAACAGAAGAGGAACTGAGGGTAGTTAAAAAGTAGAAATTATAAATAATAATTGAAAAGATAAAAGAATTCACATAAAAACTTGAAAAAATAAAAGAAAAAGAAAGAGGAATTGAGGGTCAGGGGGATTGAACTTCGTAACACCTCAGAAAAAAGGGTTGGGGAAGCATTAGAGCACAGAATGGTTAGTTGTAAAAGCATGTTTTTGTAACTATAGATTAAATTTTATGTACGCAAGAGGGTGTTCCTGAGTAGTTAGTCTGCACACCAGTTTGGTCTTGCGTACTTAGACAGGTACGCATGTAGTGTTCCTGCCACTATAAATAGAAGACTTGTCTTCATTTGTATGTGAAACTTCTGGAACAAGGTCGAGAGGTGTCCGGGTCGGGACGAGCTCTCCCGACCCCTAGATTTATTTAAGTATCATCAACCGTGATTTCTCGTGTAAACTATATTTTTTGTATTTGATTATATCATGTGTTTTCAAGATGAAGCTGGATATTCGTTGGATTATTAGTTGAAGATGGAACCTTTTATCATTGGCTGATGGGATAGGAAACATACCCTTGTTTCTGATCTAGTAAGATGGAGCTTAAACTGAAAGGGGATATTGGAAATGAACATCTTCGGGAATTTGGTTGACTCGTGAAGATACAGGATAGAGTTGGACACATCTGGTGTGAAGACTAAAGTTTATCTTATTGGAATTCCTATGGGAGCTGATTAGTTTGATGCAGGTTATTGGAAATTCAAACTCTCTATCATATGCCAGCTGATTTGGAGGAATTCTAAGTCAGGGTGGAGGTTGCTACTGCTGAGAGGATAAACTACAATGAGTTGTGTTGGGTTAGTTGGTTCTTATTGAAGCACTTGGTTTGGTCTACAATGAAAGCTACAGTTATGAGGGAGTCGTGTGTATCACTCGGCAACTGAAGACTGAAGTTTGAAGATTTGAAGATCTCAAGTGGAATGCCAGAAGATCAAGTCTCGCCAGAAGACACGTGATGTCATTAGTTTAGAGGGAGTCTGTTAGGACATTCTTTGTAAACTGATGAATATCAGTGTTAGTGATAGATAGAATTTGATGCTATAGTTAAGAGGGAGTTTGTAGAAGCATGTTTTTGTAACTATAGATTAAATTCTATGTATCTGTGTACGTGGCTAGTACGCAGGAGGGTGTTTCTGAGTACTTAGTCTACACACCAGTTTGGTCCTGCGTACTTAGTAAGTACGCATGACTAAACCCTGCGTACTTAGACAAGTACGCAGGTAGTGTTCCTGCCCCTATAAATAGAAGACTTGTCTTCATTTGTAGGTGGAACTATGGAACTAGGTTGAGAGGTGTCCGGGTCGGGACGAGCTCTCCCGACCCCTGGACCGTGAGCTTAGATGAGAAATGTGTGCTCCTTCGGTATGTAGTCTATAATACGGGGATGACTTCGTTGTTATGGATTACATATCTTTGTTGTGTTGATTCTCTTCTTTATGTTCGTGTGTTTCTCTCTGTCTGTTTCTTGGTTCCCACACAAATCATAGAACAGGTCCGTGTATTTCCGCTGCGCGACAAGGCTCCTGGGACCTACATTAGTTGTTAGGGTTTGTTTGGTATGAGTTAATAGAATGAACAAAGGAATGGAATGGACGAGTCAATCATGGGTCCGGGCATGGGTCCGGTCACGGGTCGATTCATGGGTCGGGTCATCGTCGGTCCATGGTTTGGGTCATGGTTCGAGTCATGGGTCGGGTCACGGGACGGGTCATGGTTCGGGCCATGGGACGAGTCATGGTTCTAGTCATGGGTCAGGTCATTTTCGGTCTATGGTTTGGGTCATAGGTCGGGTCATGGGTTAGGTCTCAACACAGGTCATGGTTCAGGTCACGGTTCAGGTCATGGGTCCGGGCATGGGTCGGCTCATGGGTCCGGTCACGGGTCGGGTCATGGTCGGTCCATGGTTCGGGTCATGGGTCATGTCACGGGTTGGGTCATGGGTCGGGTCATGGTTCAGCTCATGGGTCGGGTCATGGTCCGGGACATGGGTCGTTCCTTGGTTCGGGCCATGGTTCGGGTCATAGGTCGGGTCATGGTTCTAGTCATGTTTCGGTCATTAATTAAACAAAATCATTTCATTTCTTGAAGGATTGAAAAAAAACACCCATACCCCAAGGATTGAAAGTCATTAGAATATAAAGAATCACATTCCTTATGTAATTGTTCATTCCATTCCTATATGATTACTAAACATGTTTTGTTTCATTCCAACGTAATGACTCATTCCATTCTACTATCCATTCATACATACCAAACACTACCTTAGTGTTTTGCTCAAACCATTGAGCGAAAGATAAACTTAGGTAATTAATTGTTTTAATATAGTTTTATATAAAACTTATTTTAATAATAAAATAATCAAGTTCATTCTCATAGATTTTTAATAGAGATTATAAGAAAGAAATAAGACAAGTTTTGTGTTAAGTATAATAAAGTAACTAGTAAAAAGACGTTGCGACGGAGCGCGCATAACAATGACTAGACTTTTAACAACGTAGATAAAAATAAAACGTTGTAACGGTACATTTGGAACTTAAATAAACATAAGATTTTAAAAGTTGTAGTCTAAAATTAATTATAAAGATTTAAATTAGTAAGGAAAAATTTAATTTTTTTAATTAAAAAATAATAATTATGACGTCGGCATAGGAAAATATGTCAACGAACCAGAAAGGGGGTTGAGAGTCGAACCCACATGATGCAGGTCAGCAAGGCTAGCGCCTGATTCATGTTTTAGCTTAACTCCAAACGTGTGTGTGTGTGTATATATATATATATATAAACAAAAACCGGAAAAAATAAATAAAAAAATAAACAACTGCCTACATCAGTAGCTTGTACCGGTTGCATCAAAGGTTGTACAACAGTACCGTATTCCTTTTTAAATATATACTAGTAATTATGTCCGCGTGTGCGGCTCGGTTTGGAAAAAAATATATATGTCGAAACGTAGAAAAAAATAAATACATTGTAACAGTATATTCAGAAATTAAGAAAACATTATATTTTAAAATTTGTTAGAGAAAAATAAAATATACGAAAAAAATTTATAAACATTAAAATAAAAAAATACGTATAAGAATCTTTACTAAAAAAATTGATGTCTTTTGTATACATATATTTAGGGGGTTTAGGAAACAAAAAAAAACTTCAAAACACGAGAGACGCCAAGGATTGAAGCACCGCAAAGTGGCTACGTGAGAGCTAGAAAACCGGCCGCTTGAAAGTTTTGAACCTGTAACGAACAAAAATCCAAATTATAATGTTATTTGCCCAAATAATATTATAGGGGTGAAAGCAATATAAAACAAAGTGGAGAGTTTATTTTAAATTCTGCATTTCCTTAGCTTTGGAAGAAAAAAGGTCAAAATGGAAAGTTCGACGGGTTAGTGTGCAAAATCAACAAAGCTGATTATATGGTGGTGTGTGTGGCAACACACACACTCCAGTTAGTGTGTGTGTGTGTATGTGTGTGTGTCGTGATAAACAAAGAAAGAAAGGGGGAGATGAGCCAAGAAGCTTGAATATGGAAATATGAGTTGAAAGTATGGTGATTTATAGATGTTTGAGGTTCAACAAACATTCCAGTAAGTTCATCTTCTAAATCACCATTGAAGGTGTTCTAGGTGGGTTTTGGTAGAAAACCCAAAGTTGGGTCAATTGGTATAGTAATTTTGGTTTAATGTTGTTTATAAACCTTAATCTAGTATGGATTATGATGGAGAATCATGATTTATATGATTCTAACATCCAATTTGATGTTTGGAAAATTAGGGTTCTTGAGGTAAAAATTGAGTGGTTTTTCAATTGGGGATGTTAAAATGGTGAATTGAGGAATTGTAAGAGTTTGTTGTGTTCATAGACACCAAACTTAATGAAATCCTCAATCAATTTGGTAAATCAAGAACCTTGGAGAACTGGGTAAAAATTGGAGAAAATATTAAGGGGTATGATCATAAGATCTTGGGTGGATGTTAAACTTCAATTGGTGAATATATTGGGGTATATTAGATTACTAAACAAGTGGAATGTTTAGGTGATCAAGACAATAAAGGTATTACCTTTGAAGACTGACCAGAATCTTTATTAGCCAAAGGCAAGTGATTTGCACTTACTTAGTAATTGATAAATACTGTTGTTGTATAAGTATATAATATGTTGAATGAATACTTGCTTATGTGTTGTTGAATAAGGTGGCCTAGAAGTCTAAGAACTTCATAGGTATAAAATTGGTGATCTAGAAGTAAAATACTTCATGGGTGTAAATTTGGAGTCAAATACTCTATGTGTGAACTTGGAATCATATATTCCATTACTTGTGATACATATGGTGATTAGCGTCATATAAATAGATTATGTGGTTGAAATTCTAGTTAATGTGGGTTAAATTGGTGTATTTGACTTATGTGGTAAAGAGTCAAACTAAAATGTGGAATGTGGTGTATTGGTGTTATTTGACTTATGTGGTAAAGAGTCAAACTAAAATGTGGAATGTGGTGTATTGGTGTATTTGACTTATGTGGTAAATAGTCAAACTAAAATGTGGAATATGGTGTATTGGTGTAATTTGACTTATGTTGTAAAGAGTCAAACTAAAATATGGAATGTGGTGTATTGGTGTATTTGACTTATGTGATGAAGAGTCAAACTAAAATATGGAATGTGGTGTATTGGTCTAACTTGACTTATGTGGCAAAGAGTCAAACTAAAATGTGGAATGTGGTGAATTGGTAGAATAGGTGGATTTTTGAAGTTAAAATACTTCAGGGAGGAAATGTGAAGTCAAATTCTTCATGGGGGAAATGTGAAGTCAAATACTTCATGGGGGAAAAGTGAAGTCAAATACTTCACGGGTGGCAGTGAAGTCAAATACTTCGCGGGCGGTAGTGAGGTCAAATACCTTATGGGTGATTGTGAAGTCAAATACACCACGGGTGACGTGAAGTCAAATACTTCACGCGTGGACATGGAGTCAATTGCTCCATGTAGGAAAGCGAGTTGTGGCTTTTGTGATGGGTGTGTCTAAATTATCAAATTAATGTTGGTAGTATAATAGGACGTGTATGGCGATAATACTTGTCTAAAGTCGTTTATAGCAAAAAAAAAAAGTGCAAGTAAGGCGGATAGTCTTGGAGTTAAACGCTCCATGGGTGAAAACGAGATGTGGTACTTGTAAACGGGGGTGGGTAAACTATCAAAATGAAGTTAGTAAAAAGGGGTAGGACTTGTATGGTGTTTTAATACAGGTCTATAGTCGTTTACTGCATAAAGATGCAAACGGGTCGGATAAAGGGAACTGGAAATCAGCAAAATGGGGAGCAGGCTGAGGGCAGCGTATGGTACTCCCCCAGCGTTCCATACCTTGGGTGGCGTTCCATATGCCCAAATAATACTGCCAACACCACCCATACGCCCAATTATGCTAAATTTGTCATTTTTGGCTGTTTGTTCATTTATGGACATGGGGGAACATTGGGGAGTTATATATCATTACTAATAGCATGTTCTGGGTGTTTTTGGTTGTAGATAAAGCTCCGGTTTAGTCTCGGGTCTCGCTTCACGTGGATTTGAATTCTTAATGTCGTTGTTGTCTTGTTTACACTATTCTCATTGTGGGTTTTTTTATGAATGTTTTGACTTCTTTTCTTTTGGAATTTTGATGTCACAATTTTTTTGTTTGTAAACATTAACTTTGTTGTTTTGTTTATTGTCATTTTAGGACCTAACTTCTACGTATTTTAAGTTTTTAAATTGGTACGGAAAATCCAGGTGTTACAACTTAGTATCAGAGCAATGGTTTGAAGGATTTGGTGTGCGAGACATCAAACTCAAACCAATAATGCTCTTGATATGGTGGGAGAAATGAGAATCCAATAAAGGTGTGACCGAGACACGGAGCTTAAGGGGCAAAGGTTAGTAATGATTAATATTGATGTTTGTTTTAAATGGTGTCCAAGGTGAATTTATGCGTGTCGAAAGTTGTCATAGGATTCGTTATATGGAGGTGATGAATGTAATTGGGCATATTACATTATCAATCATGTCAAGTCAGTATTATTAGTAATGTAACATGTGCGAGTGCCTTCATGATAACCATATGTTAATTAACGCCGACAATGACTAAATGAAGGTGGTTATATGTGTGTATGTATATATTATATGAATGTACATAGAGTATTATATAGGGAAGATAACTATACACATAGATGGGAAGCAGTGCCTTACAGAGTATGATTAGAGGCCTATACGTAGGTAGAACATCTACAATCTAATTATATCATGGTCGGGGAATGACTGACGGGGAGATATCTTAGTAGGCGGAAATGGTAGACGGGAGTTGACGTAAGGACTCATGTATGAAAGAGTCTATGGGTGTATCACCTTGAGGATGGTGATGAGCATGAGACTAGTTAGGATAAATAGAAAGCAACATCTTAGTGAAGGATGGTTAAAGCTTTCTATCATGCCGTGTCAATCTTCTTTCAAGGAAGATAGGGTTCCTTGGGGCGGTCCTCTAGAGGAACCTCATGAATCCTTAAGGGCGGGAGGAATAACTTTGGCGAATGCGAGGATGAAAAAACCGTGTTTTTACAAGGGGTTCGGGATGTGCGAATCAAAGGAGTAAATTGATGAGATTTTATTCGTTGGTTATTCAACAATACATCACTATAATGGTATTGGCTTTTGAAGCAATCCATTGTGATTGGAGAAATGAGTACTACTCGCGGAGAGTCGACTCCGGAACATGGCAGAGGTTTGGTTGGGAGTTCTCCATAGGGAGAAAGGAATAAAAGCGTGAAGGTAATGCAACGGGGTGATTTTTTAACATTCCAAAATCCAAGGCTCGAGAAACAAGAACGAAGAATAAATTGAAGTCCATGGTTAAAAATGAAAATTTGGAAATTTGAGCCATAACGGACCGTCATGGACGGTAACTGTTTGTTACGAGCCGTGGCGGACCGCCACGAGGGATAACGGTATGTTACGGATTGAGCAAGGATCAGACCAGGGAATGACACGTGTCATGTGACTCATGATTGCGATCTGACGCGTGTAAACCCTATGAAGGACTGTCACGATGGGTAACGGTCCGTTACGAGCCATGACGGACCGTCATGGGAGATAACAGTCTGTTACGTGGTCCCCAAATGCGTAGCCGCCAAGAAAACGGTGACGGACCGTCACCAGCGGTAACGGTCTGTCACGGACCCGGGGATGTGCCTATAAATACTTGGGTTGGCCGTTAACTTTTAGAGACACAAACACAAATATCACACACACTTACATTGAAGAACATGCAAGAAGACCCGGTGCGGTGTGTTTAAGTGCAAGTGTGGTACGCTACGAGTGCGGTTCGAGTTCGAAGAAACGTTTAAGGGAGGAACCAGCATAGGAAACAACCTGAAGCTATCATAAGTACACTGGACCCGTACCTAGTCTCATGATTTACGTGTTTATGTGATTATGTGTTATGTGTAATACTAATGTACATGGGAATAAGGCATTAGTCTAAACACTAAACTGGAATAATGGAGTAATCACGGGATATCAAATGGGTGGTGGGAATGCTGCAGAGGACCTTATATATAAACGTCTTTGATACATCGGGGTGAAACCATTACAAAGGTTTAGGGGTATAGACTAAGAATAAATAGCATGGCACGAATGCATGCTAAATAAACATGAATACATGATGGAAGCTTAATTCTAAATAAAGGAGTATTCATGAGATATTAAAAGGGTGGTGGGAATGTTGCGGATGACCCTATATATAAACCTCTTTAATATAACATGGAGAAACATTTGTGAGGAATTAGAGTGGGAAATAAATAAAAGCATAATGAGAGATTATGTTATGCATGATAAGTAATCATGCAACACATGACGCGTGTGAATATGTGAATACATGACAAGAATCATGATATATGTGATATATGTGAATGTTTGATGGAACAAGTCTAAACCCTAAAATGGTGTAACGGAGTATTAACGATGTATTAAAGGGGTGGTGGGAATGTTACAGAGGACCCTATATGTAAACCTCTTTAATACATCGTGGAGAAACCATTATAAAGTTTTAAGGTGAGGACTGGATGGGAATGAAATAAGCATAAGCATGCATAAACATGCACATTATAAATAAATGCTTGATAAATTGGGAGGCTGTGAGTCTATAACACTCAAGATCTCAATAAAAACGAGATGTATGTTCAGCCTACGAGGTGGGTCTCGAGGATGTAATAAGGTGTCCAGCCTATGGGGCGGGTCTCGAGGATGTAATAAGGTGTCCAGCCTCCGGTTCGAAGCTGAACTGCTGCTCGACCACCAGGGTCCTTTCAGTCTTAGGGTGGCTAACTTCCGTACCACCATGAATGCTTTCCTCTTTCAGTTTGCCTACGGTTGGTAGGGGTAGACCACGTCGTCCCGTACGACCACCACCGCGTCTATCACCACCTCGTCTAGCCATTACTTTATAAACTAAAAAAATAAGGAATAAGGGAATAACGCCATCATGCTAGTTAACAAGTAGAACAAAACAAGTAAGGTAAGCTGTTAATATACACTTGCCATCTGCAATTAACCATTACGCTACTTCTTGGTTTCTATTTGATTACCTTTATGATTAACATCAAAGCCTATATCCTAATCTAAATCATCTAAAGGGGAAAACTTTCACTTACTACATTTGTTGATGCTTGGCTTCGAGTTACCCGTACTAGCATCCGTTGCTCGGTCTCATTCTTAGTTTAAGTTCACACAGTAGGAGCGTCCAAATCTCTCAAACTATTGCTCTGATACCAACTTGTAAGTCCCCAAACTCGGGGGCCTCACGTGTTGGACTTACTCATAAACAAACAGTTCTTAAACTTTGAATATCAAATAACGCAATGGAAAACTTCATTCAAACGTGACATAAACATATCCATAAATTAAAAACGTAAACATTGTCTCATAACTGTCATAACAAAAACATAACGGGATTCCAGACTTCAAGATTAACCGGGTAACTCTTCTCTCTTGCCAAGCATCCATCCCAACCCTAACAAATGCTTAACCTGAATGTGCATACTAAAGGTCAGCTACGCTGGTGAGTTCTAGCTTTTACATAAAACCTTAACTTCAAATATTTGCAAAACATAACATATAAACTCCATTTAATAAAAGCATACGTAAACATGCAATAACATAATTGGGAAAACATAAGTCAACATAAACATCGAATCTACGCCTTCTCGTAACCATCAATTCCATTCATTATATATTGGTGGTGTAACCTAAGGCTCGTTACCTCTAGGCCACAACTACACACTAGGTCTCCTAAGGCTTGTTACCTCTAGGAAGACCAAACATACCGAGGGTCACGTTCCCTATGAATGACCGTCGCCATTCCCTGTCACGACGAACCAGTTGTACAACGGTCGGCCAGCCACAAAGGCCCCTATAAAGGTATTGCCCAAACATAACATACATAACATACGTAACTTCGATTCCCAAAGGAACCACGGCATATTCGTTCGTTTTGTGCCTTTCTAGAACCATTACTTCTTTTACATCAAACTTCAGTTAAAGCATTCATACGTTTATTAAATAACATTTAATTCGTAAACACTTCGTAATCTTCTTTGGCAAAACATTTCATAAACCCATTTCAAAACTTCACCTTTTAAAACATGTTTCATAAACAACATTTCGTAAAACATCGTTTTGTAAATATGCACATCAGCCCAAAACATCATTAAAACATTTAAAAGAGGGCTCTAGAACTCACCTGAGATACGTGGCGCGTATGCTAAGATTTAGGTTAGGTCTATAGACTTTGTTGCGTGCTCACTTCCTGAGAATACGTTTTTAGGTAAACTTAGGTTCGTTCGTTACGTGTAAATTTACCATAGAGGTGTATAGATAGGACCTAGGGAATTTGTGCAAGAATTCGTAGTATAGTGTTCATTCATGACCAAGTTCTCGTGCAAACCGTACCTTGCTTAAGCTTCTAATTCTCGAGAACTTGGTATGGCTTACAAAAACCTTTATTCCGACGTGGTCCCGAGAATCTGAATCGTGAATTTGGGTCGAGTACTATAGGCCGCATACTATATGGAGCCGAGAACACGAGCCTTGTACTAGGTTCACTTGATCTTGAAAACAAGGACTAGCCATATACGAGAACTTGAAGTTCGCGTGCAAGGTTTACGTACATGAACTTGAAGTTCATGGCCGAGAACTAGCTTCAGTGAATACTTGCACATGCATGAAACCCTAGTTTTGCATGAGTCAAGATCTAGATCATTTTTTACGTAAAGTTTTAGACTTTATTTGATCAAAGTGTCAGTTTAGTATTCATGACATCAAATCTATCAACTTTATTCCGTTTCATACGTAAAAACATACCCTTTTGTATTAAAACCCCCATCACTTCCCATAAACCAAATCAACTAAGAAAAGGTGTAGCCTTTAGGGTTATTTTTACCTGAAAACCGTGTCGCCTCTCGCCTATGAGTCTTCCTTTGATCCTTGATGATTTGTTTGCACAATTAGGCTCTAAAGTCAAATCCTTTCTCCTTAGTCTTCCTTCAGCCGAGAACTTGCACACACACAACCTCACAACTAGCGTAAACTTTAGGTAGTATGGGGAAGAGGAAAAGAGTAAGGGCTTTTATATGGAGTGTGCCCACTATGGGGAAATTACCTGTATGATTTTTTAATTATTTTTTTTAACCTTTAATAAATAGTTTTTTGGTTTTTTCATGAACAATGAGTTTTTTATGATGATTCCCCTGTATATATATATATATATATATATATATATATATATATATATGAAATGACGCTTACAAAATATTTTTACAACTATTATTATTATGATCGAGATCTTATCAGAGACGTTTTTCTTTTTGCAAAATCGGAATCGTACCAATTAGAAGATCCTATTACATTGTCATGTCTCTTTCATATGTGTTGTAATTTATATCAAAGAATAGTTGTATGACCAACTCATGAAATGTTTAAAATTTAAACATGATAACATAGATTACTAAATTAGGTTTTCGAAAATAGATTTTAGGGTATTGAAGTTAAGTTGTAGAAGTTACACTTATAGGTCATAGAGTTGGTTCATTTGACGTTTTCAATTTATTGTAGCAAATTGTCATTAAGCCATTAATTCACTACTTTAAGCCTAATAAGATCGATTTGATCATGTATATGATTAATATCGAGATATTATGTAAGAACCTACACTTCCAAGGATCCTATGTCAGATCGTCAAGTTTTACTGAACAACTCATAGGATCATAAGATCAAGATTAGGATTTAATAACAATAAACAACTACCAAGGGCGATAGTTTCAGCCATCATACGACACATGATACGGGATGGACAAGAAGATAAATCAAGTTTTGGATTGTGCTTAACAGTATTTCGCTCATAAACAGGTTGTCATGTCTAACCCGTTAAATAAATGAATTCGTTAAGGTTGAGAGGTGAATAGGAGCAATTCATACATACACTTACCTTATAAGTAAAACCCTTTCATTGTTTACAATTTTATTACTACCCCGCTTACAACTCGTCAACCCAATTACAACTTGAATACAACCTGACAACTAGTTTATAACATGCCTGCCTGTTTTTGCTCATTTATGTAAACGAGTTACAGATGTCGTGTCTACGTTACTTGATTTAAACGTTTCAAGATAAGGGTTGATATTTTTTATGAATAAATGATTGAGTAGTATTTCGACTCAATAATTCCAATCCTCAACCACACACAATTAAACATTTACAATATATGATATACAAGTAGAGAAATCACATTAACTATTTTTCTCTCTCTCAATTCTCTTTATATTTGGTTGTTACATGTATAAATATAGTTTATAAGTGTCAGGCACGTCTTCGAGATTTCGGGTGCCCCAGACAAGTACTAAAAAATGGTCCCTTAAATATAATTTTTTCCCAAAGATCGATAATAATTGTAATAACAATAAACAAAAAAAAACCGTTATTTATATATATACACATAATTTTTAAAAATTTGGGCCCCCGTGAAAACGGGTCCCAAGCAACCACCGATGGTAGCTTGGGCTCTTAGACACCCCTGATAAGTGTAACATCTCTCTTAAAATAAATGGCTGGGTGTTTTGTAGCAAACGATGAGTTAAATAAATAGAGTTTAGTTGCAAACGATGACCAGTTAATCCATAGATGGGTGACCGCCTCCACCCGGGCAACAAAAAACAAAGTCACTAGCTCATTGCCCATAAAACAGACAATACTGATTGGTAACAGAAGAGGTATGAAATTCGACCCCATATACCAATCAATATTGTCTGTTTTATGGGCAATCATAAGCTCGTGCCTTTGTTTTTAATTGCCCGGGTGAAGGCAGTCACCCATCTATGGACTAAATGGGTGGATGTAACTCAAATTCAAAAAACTAATGCATGCTTAATAAAAAGGGACATAACACTTCAATTGTTTAACCTGAGCCAAAAGTATATATTCATTGAGATAGAATTTGAGTCCACGTGAATATAGCTCAGAACTAAAGTTAAAAATAAGTATATTTATAAACTTCTATTTTTAAGGAAGAAATCGTTTTTAACGTTTTCTCAAAAAGTTATTTAATAAAGAAAAAGAAGGTTAAAGGAATAAAGGTGATGAAAATCTGAACCCATGTGAATCATGTGTTCCAGTCTTAAATTCATCTAAAAGATCGACAGCAATCATACAAAATAATTGCTAACGAGAAATTTTGGCCCGCTCACCGGGATGGTTGACGGACCTTATACGGTTGAACCGGTGACATTAACGTAGCTAAGGAAAAAAACGTGGTTAAATACATAAAGGAAACGTATGAGGTTACGGCGACTCGGTTGTGAATATCGAAACATAAGTAAAAGACAGTTATATAATGGTAACGATGTTTTTCAGTCGCCGTCAGTCTTATTCTTCACGGTACCAGCATTTTACCGTCAGTTGATACAACCCACCATATTTCGAATACAACTCCGTTTTTAACAAAATTTATACCGAGACGTAAAGAAAAAAAAAGTAAAAAAAACAAATGAAAATTATTAAGGAAAAATCATATTATATATACTACATGGGTAAACTTAAAAATTTAGAAACCTGAGGAGGTCAAAGTGACATTTTACAAAGTTGAGTGGTGAGTTTTGAAGGTTTTTAAAAGTTGAGGGGTAGAAGTTGTCGACGGTAAAAACCACCGACACTTTTGATTAACTGTATTGATAATATCTTCAAAGCCCCTTTTATCATCAGTAGTGTTTTAAAAACCGAATGGATTATTGAACAGACATCTCTAACTATTTATTGGTCATACCAAACACATGATAATGGCATAAATTAATATATATATATATATATATATATATATATATAAAATAAAAAAATTATTTTTATATATTAAGTTCAAAAGAAACAAAGATAAGCGATTAAATGTATAAAATGGGACAAGAGAGGGAAAGGAATGCCCTTATAAACCAGCTGCCATCCCTCACCCTCCCTATTTTTCTTCCTAATTCTTGCGCATGCTTTTAGAGAGAGAGGGTGGGACAAGTTAGAGAGGGAGGGCAAGAAAAACGGACCTTTCCTCAAGTCGTGAAGATCGTTCGTGAGGAAGCTAAGCAAGTAATGTAACATCCCAGAAATCTAAGTGATGGTGGTTCGGGCTAGCGGGTGACCCGACTCCTTATAAAACAAGAGAATTTGCTAGAGTTGTCGTTCAAAGTGCGTTTAACTACCGAAAAGAGACGGTTAGTCGTTTAAAGGTGGCCCGGTTACCCATTTATGCCAAAATTGTAATCGAAATGCGCGTTAGAGGAAACACGGGAACCGAACGTAACATTCAAATGTTTAAAAGCCACCTAAAGGGAAAACCCTAGGCCATTCGGCCTAGGGGTGCGCACGACGGCAACAAGAGAGAACGCGGAGGAGAGGGACGCCGGAATAGGCGGTTTCACAGCGGAGGACTCCACGCGTAACCAAGGTATTCCCCATTTATGCTTTTTACGCGTGTACGTTTGTGTTTTCTTCAGTGGGGAACCCGATTAGGGTTTGGGTTTCTTAATCATGGCCGACGGCAAGACGAGGAAGAGGGTGGTGGTCGGTTGTGGTGGTGGTGGTCACAGGTGTAGCAGGAGGCGATGGCGATGAGGGTGGAGATGAATGAAGGTGGCCGGAGTGAAGATGTAGATGGTGGCAAGTGGTGGTAACATCGAGTAAAGGAGGAGGAACACGGTGGAGACAAGCACGACGGGGACGATGGCGGGACGGCCGTAAACGGCAGCCATGATGGCAAGCGTGGTGGCGTGATGAGGAGCCGGAAACGGCCAAGGTGCCTATGGTAGTATGGCGGCGGCTAGCGGCGGGGAAACGATGAGAGTTGCTCGGCTAGGGTTCGCCTAACAAGGAAGACAAGGCGTATGATGGTGGTGCGCGGTGGTGATCGGGCTAGCAGTGCACGAGGAAGGAGATGAGGACGACGTTGGGACGAGTGATGTGGTATTACAAGACGTGGAAACCAGAGTAACATCGGTTAGGGTTTTACATTTGCATGGCATGCATGCATGTAAGGAAACCGGTTCGTGTATGCGTATTCTCGTAAGATTAGGATTTTGCATGGTCACGTACTTGCATGCATGGAAACCTAGGTCCGGGTATACAGATCGCTAAGCGGGTCAAGGACTACCCGAAACACGTGTACTTGTAGGTGGGTTTTTGAGAAGTGGAGATGATGAGCAGTTGAGACCTAGCGTTTATTTATACTTTATTCAACGTACGGTAGGACATATTCTGATCATGTGATCACGAATTTGACAGGTTCAGATTTCGAGCGTGAACGGAAGGGTTGCATAGCAAGATTTGGACTCAGCGTAACCGGTGAGTTTCTAATCCCCTCTTTACCGTTTTTACTATTTTGGGGCTATCGTACATACCTGCATGTTTTAGAACAATAATTAAATGTGTTACGAGTTTTGGGGTAAACCTGGAGAGCTTTATGAGTTAAATGTTTAATAACGAACTTAATGTCTATGTGGGGTCCTTAGGTCGTATTGGCTAGAAGCTAGTGTGATGTTTGTGTGTCATGTAATGACTTATGCGGGATTAATCGGGTAATGAACTTAGACGTGTGGAGGGTACATCTAGAATGTGTTAGCACGAGAACACGCATGTGGTTCGTGCTTAGTTAACGAGTCATGGTAAATGCTAGTGTGTTGTTATGTGTTACTTACTTGATGTTGTGTGCGCTTGCGTCGTTGCCCTTGTGGCACGGCAGATGGCGATGTGAAGGATGGGGTCCTTCAGGTGGTCACTAAAGGTGACAATGCCCTTTGGGGACAGTAATGAGCTCGGAGAATGACGAAAACCCTGACGAGGGCAGTTGTGACGAGGTAGGTAAAATCATTCGAATGTGACTGTTGTGAATATATGTGTTTGGTTTAAATGCATGCAAGTGTTAATTGATAGTTATTGTGTTATAATGTTATTGCTTCGGTGTTAAGCACTTGATTGACTGTTGTGTTGGAACAATGTCGTGTTTACGACTGATGTGTTTGTAGACCTTGTGAGAGTCCTAGTTAGGGCTTGTCAGGTCTATGTCTAGGGGTTGGTTGTTCTAACCAGATTTCGTGTTGATACGTGTGGTAGATTACATGTTAGTAGTGTGGTAAGTTCGATCCATGTCGGTGAGACTTACAGGGTTATGGATATGGGTTGAGTCTTGGGTTGCTGAACCCTTGTGGGAAATTGTAGATAACGTGGGTTATCAATATGTTTGTTGGATCGGGATCTACCTTGATCCAATGATTCAACACATTAACCAAACCAAATCGTGCGGAATCCGATTTGATTGGCAATCCAATCTATGACACGGATCGGGTCGTGAGAAACGAGCGGATTAGATGTCGAAACGAAGGTTTCTATCGACCCTTTGGTGTAGAGAAGTTGGATACAAGACCTGGAAACTCTCAACGGACAGAGATTCGACAATGCCGGTGCAAAGAGTTTGTGTGTGTTCTGTTGCTTAGTCTGGTTCTGCTCTGGTTAGTCTCTGCTATATTTTTTTTGTGCTCATGAAGTGAAAGTTATATATATAGTGCAGAGGCCATTCGTACGAATGAGCCATGTGAATGGACTCATTCGTGCGAATGAATCAGTAGAGTGGTTCATTCGTAAGAATGAATCATCAGAATGGTTCATTCGTACAAATGAATCATTCTCATGACTTATTCTAGCGAATGAATCATTCTCATGATCTATTCGCGCGAATGGATCATTCTCATGATCCATTCGTGCGAATGGGCCTTTCATTAGCACGATTGATCAACGTTATCGATATTTATCAGATCGTTTAATACACAGTCGTTATATATGAGTAAACATTAAGGATAAACATGTAATTTCATTAATATATCAAATAGTTACATTAAACATAGATGAAATACATACTACAAGGGATTAGGGACATATCATGCATCTACATACTCCCTCTTGGACCTAGATCCCTTCAAAATGACCTAACTGACATTAGTTGGTCTTCAACATCTCTTTTGTACGAGTTTTCCAGTTGACCCCGGCGTGTATGTCAAAAGCAAAGCATATACGTATCACCTTCACATACTGCAACGCCTGGTCTATATCTGCAACATCAAAAAACGGTTGACACTTGTATAAAGTTGTAACATCTTGTTCAGACAAGTTGGTCAGCCACAAGGGATCAAAGACCCTGATGGTCTCCCATGACCCTTCTTTACAAAGCACTATAACAGCTTCACCAGTACGCCCATCATAGTACCACCATTTGAACTGATCTGAGAAGTCCTGGATCATTTTCCTTAAAGGAATCTTCTTCATGATCGTTGGAGGTTTCCACTTTAAGACAATTAGGGGCTTCTTGGTGATTGGATGAACCTTTTCCTTGTGAATGTAACGTGTAGGCATTTGTGACTTGAAGTTCACCCACTTCTTCCGGTATTCGTACTGTAATTGACGTTCAAACCATTCGGATAGACCGGAAGATTCGCTGTATAGAAGCTTTAGACGCGCCAATTGATTTACTTCAAATGCAGGCAGCGTCTTGAAGTCATGAGGGTACCTGAAATATTGTATGCCCTTCTCTCTTTTTATAGCATAGCAGCTTAAGTCGTTGAAGTATGCCCAACTGATTATACGACCATCAGACTTGTGTCCTTTGAGTCGATAAACTTTAGTGTACTTGGTTGGAGGAGAGGGCTTTGAGTTCTTCTTTAATTCGGCCATGTATTCCATCCACTGCCTTTTACGTTCATTCAGCTCGTCAATGTCAATAGTGGAGGGACCGGCTTCATCTTCTTTGTTGTCGATAATGCGGTTGACCTCCTCGTCGGACTGCTGAGTGAATAAGTTTGCGAAGGAGGGAAGATCATCACCATCTACTGATGTGTACTTTGGATATTCTTGATCAGTGATGTCTTCGACTTCAACCTCATCAACGTCTTCTAGTTCGTCAGAGGAAGGATAATCAGTTGTAGGAACAGATGCCTCTTCAGTGATGACTTCGTCGGGATTCATTTGAAATAGCTCGGCAATCTGTTCTTTTGACAAGCAGTGTACGATTTCCCCTTCCTCTTTGTCATAAATAACTGAATGTTGGATGATCCCTTGCATGTCAAGCACATAAGTTAACTTTGAAGGTTGTTGCTTGAGAGGCATCACATCCAAAACTATTTACATAAACAATCATAAAATAAACATGTGAGAATAAGAAATTTCATTGATTTAATCAAAATAAAACTGAAATTATTTACATAATAATCTAATATTTACAATAAGACAAGTTAAAACACTTAAAACAAAAACTATCAACCTTCAGTGCCCTTTTGTTTATCTGATGATGAGCCTTCTGATTTGTCTGATTTTTGCTTTGTTCGCGCCTCTGCTTCTGCTGTCTTTGCAACACTTGATGCAGCACCAGCATTGGTAGCATCGTCCTTGTCTTTGTCATTATTGTCATCATCATCACTATCATCATCATCATCGCCATCATCATCATCCTCATCGTCATCATCATCATCATCGTCACCATCATCACCATCATTGCGAGCACCCTCAATTCTGGGAGTCGGGTCCCTTCTGCTTTCTAAGTCTTCCAATAGTCTCTTATTTTCCTCCTCAAGCCTTTGTATCCTCTGAGCATGTGCATCAACAGTTGTAGACAACTGTTGATTCTGGTTTGTAGCAGTGAGAAGGAGGACTTGTTGATCATTACACCTGTTGGTGAGACTTGTGATAGCTTGAGATTGTTCAGAGTTTTACAGAGTCAGATGACCAATCTGCGAGCCCTGTTGGTCAATCAGCAAACCCTGTTGATCAAGACGCTTTGATTGCTCTTCATTCTGAGCCAGTAAACGAAGTACCAAACTGTTTAAAGTACTGATCTGGTCATGTAGAGAGACAGTCGGCAGTGACATTGAAGATTCAGCTCGAATAGTTGATGGCTGTGATGTAGGAGCAGTCGTGTAGATGGGAGGAGGCACAGTTTGTGTCTGAGGCATAGATGTTGACATTGGAGCCTCAGACTTGGTGGCAGTTTCTGTAGTAGCAGAGGTGCTCTCCGTCCTTCTAACAAGCTTAAACTTTTGGCGTTTGGCCATTCTTTTCTTTCCTCTTCCCTTCTTGACAGGGGTAGATTGGGAAGAAGGAGCAGCAGATACTTGTAGACAGCCAGGGACAAAGTCAGCATCCCTGACGTCATCATCCCTGACGTCATCATCAACCCTTGAGCTTCCTTGATCTGCTCCCCTTTTTCTTTTTGTTGCGACCAATCTTGCCCCTTGTTGACTGATTTCAAATTCATCTTCAGTTTCCTCATAATCAGTAAACAGGACGGTGTCCAGGTTAACGTCTTCTGGGTTAGTTGGAAGGGAAGGATCGATAGCAGTAACAGTGGGAGTGGTGGCAGCGGTAGATGAAATATGAGGAGTATTGCCACCATCTCCCTGACCATCTTGGTCGTCATCATCTTGGTCGTCAGCTGGAGGTACAACAATATCCTCCCTGTCCGAATCACTATTATCGTGACGCCATTTTCTGTTTACCGGTGCCACATACTCTGGATTTGCCAGATGTCCAATGAGTCATTTGTGAGGTGGCTTTGTTGGTCTGCCCTTGTAGGTCTGTACCCTGTTTAGAGTGACGTCCGTCATGTGTTCTAACTTGATTATGTCGACGTCTGACCTTGGTAGAAGAGGAAGTTGGTCATCTATTATCATTTGTAAGAATCTGGGGTACATAAGATACGCATTGTCCCCTTTAAGATAGATGTTTTCCTTAAGGTGCGTGAACACCATCTCGGAAAAGTTGAACGGAATGTTCAACACCAGTGCAACGAATGCGCTCTGTATTGTTTCGCGCATATCATTAAATCCGCCACGACGGGAACCGAGGCAATGCAGAAGAACATGTCCTAGATACTTGTACTGCGGACAGAGGTTCTCTTTGTTTAAAACTCCCTCGGCGACATTCCCGTCGTACTTTATCCTCATGAAGCATCCTCGGACCAGATATTTATCCAGTGTCACTGGATCTTCAGGATGATCACCAAATTGACATAATCGACGAATGTGAGCTGCCGATACAACCACATCTTGACCTGCGATCTTCCCTCGTATGACCGGTGGAGATACCTCGCAGTCAATCTCGGCGGAGGCCCAGAACTCCCTTTGGTGCGACGTATATGGAGTGCGGAGATGGGATATAGCATGAGCAATCCTGGATCTGGATAGAAACTCGATCATGCCGACAAACGGACGTGCATTCTTTGATGTCGGAATCATGTACGCACATATGTTGCTTTTTATGGAAGCCTTAAGAACAACTGGAGCTCTGTGCGCCATAACGATCAGTCTGCAAACACAAAAACATGAAGCACCTCAGATCAATACATGCAAGATTTTGGAAATATGAACTTTTGGACCATTTTTCCCTTGGTACGAATGAATCATTCTGCCTATTCATTCGTGCGAATGAGTGTTCATTCGTGTGAATGAGCGTTCATTCGTGTGAATGAGGGTTCATTCGTGTGAATGGGTTTTCATTCGTGTAAATGAGTTTTCATTCGTGTGAATGAGTTCTCATTCGTGTGAATGAGCTTCATTCGTACGAATGAACATGAAGAGTATGTCCATTCGTGTGACAGACGGGTCGCGATCCAACTTGTCCAAAAATCAACCAACACTTGAAAAGATTTGCCGAAAAAGACACCAACACACTCGACTATGGTTTTCAACCAATATTTAGCATTTTAATTGGTTTATTAAGTCAGTTTTTTACGTTTTTAGTTTGTTTTTCGGTTTTGAACCCTAAATCTAATCGAACATCCACGAATCGGTATACAATCGATGAATATTTGTGGGGTTATACCTGTAAAAAGAAATCGAATGATTAGATTACAGATTTGACAGAGTTTTGTTCAAATTCAGATTTTGATGAAACAAACGTGCGAATGCTTTCTGTTTTGTGCGAATGATTCTGCACATGCGAATGAATGGCCTATTTATAAGATGGCCTGGTTCATTCGTACGAATGGCCATCCATTCGTATGCGTGTGTCCTTCAGTAGTACGAATGGGTATGCATTCGTACTAATGAACCCTTCATTCGTACGGATGGATGTTCATTCATACTAATGAACCTTCATTCGTACGAATGGACCATTCTGGTCAGTCCATTTCTCATCATCCATTCGTGCGAGTGAGCCATTTTGCTCATCCATTCGTACGAATGGGACAATCCCCTTATGCAAATTAAACTTTTCAAGTTAAATAGGGTATCTGACCACATTGGTTTTAACAAAAATTTAATTATGAAGTAATTTACATTTAATTATGAAGTGAGGGATCAATTATGAAGTTTTGGAATAGTTTATGAAGTAAAGGAACGATTGGATCAATCAGGAAGTTAAGCGGTTTTCAAATTTTGATTTTCTGACAGTCGTTCGAGTCTTATCAGATAATCTAAAATTCAGGAAAAGTAAAATCTTTTTGGATTTTTGAATATGTAATGCTGAAAATAATATCAACAAGATATATACACGCGTGTCTTAGTAAGAATGATCCTTATGAGAAATCATACAGACTTAATGACTAATGATCTGAGACATTTTGAATTTTGTAGATACAACTATACAATGGTATTTACACATCTTTTTGTGAGAAAGATCCGAACGTGGGATCAGTACTAAGCTCATAGCAATCAGCAACATTGCAAATTATCTGAGCTTTAAGTACACTTAGTCAAAATGCGATCATTGATATGTTTGTCCATCTTAAACCTATGCAGACCTCTTCTCAACACTTACAAGATGATCTTGAAGGATTGAGTCCATTGTCTGTGTGTCCCACACTAGTTAAGAATTGACTTGAATTACTTTTCAAAACATGTTAATGTTTCAAATCAGCACAACTTACTTAACCAGCCATCATAAGTTCATGAGATCTCAGTTATTCCCTGTTACTTCTTTACTACACAAATTTATATATATATATATATATATATATATATATATATATTTAGTATTCACAGTGACAGCCATCAGCTTATGGACGGCTTCAGCCAGGTATTTACAAGGCAATATGGCACGTATGCAGCTAACGGTGTTTGTGTTCATCCTATCCCATGGATGGCTTCAACCAGGCTGCAACCCGGTAATATGGCACATATACGGATTCAGATTCATACTTTTATTTTATTCTTAATCGCATGGACGGCTTCAGCCAGGTATTTACAAGGCAATATGGCACGTATACGACTTCGGAATCTAATTTTTAATTTTATAACTACTTTCTGATATCTCATTAAACCGATGATAACTGGTGTGCACAGAATGAGAAACACCTTCAGTTTCTATTGTTGATTTTCGTCAATCCTTTCACCATTATGTGACTCACAAGACAATATCTAATATGGTATAGATTGATCATCAATGGTCGAGATTCAGTAAGATAAGCCTATCAATGCATCACATGTCGACTTAGTGTGACTATTCACTATGACATTAAATGCAATGTGTTTCATACATATGGTTAGTGTGCCATTACTTCCCAAAGGTTGGATACGATTTCTCATTTTTGAGTTTTTCAGATGTTTTTGGGTTTTAGTCTGTATAAAAATGGAAAATCTTTTTGAATTTTTTTTTTTTTTAAACAAACTGTACACAAATAACTGTACACAATATAGAAATCTTTTTGGAGTCTCAGATAACTAGCGTCTGTGTACTATCATTTTTCTCAGCGAGAGATCATTTTTTTACTGACATTTTCTCCCCCTAAAATTTTAAAATGAAAAATCTTTTTGAGTTTTTGAGATTTTTAATAAACGCAAGAAAGAAAATATATACAGGAACGTAATTGATAAAAATGATTATTGACTAGACTCTTGGTCCGGAACAACGTCATCCTTCTTTTTCATGCCGTTTACCTCTAACAAGAATAAAAATCTTGATTTGTCAAAGGCTTTTGTATAGAGGTCGGCCTTTTGGAAATCAGTGTTAATTTGAACCATATTAATAAGTTTCTTTTGAAAACAGTCACGAATGAAGTGATATTTTATACCGATGTGTTTGGTTTTTGAATGCTGAACCGGATTCTTAGTGATAGCTATGGCAGCAGAATTATCTACATAAATAGGAGTGTTAGAGAATTGCAAACCGTAGTCCCGAAGTTGCTGTTGAATCCAGATAATCTGAGAACAGCAACTGGCAGCAGCGATGTATTCAGCTTCACATGTAGATGTAGCCACTGAAGTCTGCTTTTTGCATTGCCATGTCACGAGACGGTTTCCAAAGAACTGACACCCTGCAGATGTAGACTTGAAGTCTGTTTTGCAACCACCATAATCAGAATCACTATATGCAGTAAGCTCAAAGTTATCATCATTAGAGTACCATAATCCAAGATCAGGAGTACCCTTCAGATAATGAAAAATCCTTTTGACAGCAATTAAGTGGGAGACTTTTGGTTTTGACTGATATCGGGCACAGAGACACGTGGCGAACATGATGTCTGGTCGAGATTCCGTGAGATACATGAGAGATCCGATCATGGCTCGATAGAGAGTAGCATCAATATACTCCCCCTTGTCATCAGGCGAAATCCCGTGATTGATCGCCAATGGAGTACCAGTAGGTTTGGCATCAGTCATACTGAATCGGCTCAGTATGTCTCCAACATAATTGGTTTGATGAAGGAAAATCCCTGTCTCAGATTGATCTACTTGTAGCCCTAGAAAGAACTTCATCTCTCCCATGGAACTCATCTCGAACTTGTCCTGCATAAATTTTTCAAATTCTTTGCACAGAACATCATTCGTCGATCCGAAAATAATGTCATCCACGTATACCTGTACCATTAAAAGTTCTCCACCCTTTTCCCGAATAAACAACGTGCAGTCGACGACACCTCTTCTAAATCCATTGTTCAGAAGATGAGTGGAAAGTGTCTCGTACCACGCTCGCAGAGCTTGGTACAATCCGTACAGTGCCTTGTCCAATTTGTAGACACGGTCACGATGCATAGGATCTTCAAACCCGGGAGGTTGACTGACGTATACGACTTCACTGATTTCTCCATGAAGGAATGCACTCTTTACATCCATTTGATAGACTTTGAACCTTTTGTAGGATGCATAAGCAAGAAAAATTCGAATTGCTTCCAAATGAGCAACCGGTGCAAACACTTCATTGCAATCTATACTTCAATTTGCCTAAATCCCTGAACGACAAAACGAGCCTTATTTCTTATGACTATTCCTTGATCATCCCTTTTGCAACGAAGAACCCATCGAGTACCAATCTTCTTAGCTCCTTTTGGTAAATCAGCTAACTTCCAAACTCCGAGCTTCTGAAATTGGAGTAGTTCTTCCTGCATTGCATTTACCCAAGATTCTTCTTTTAAAGCATCTGTTATAGACCATGGTTCGATTTGCGAGACGAAACATGAATGCGCACAATCGTTGACCACACCAGATTCCATGATTTCTGAGTAGACTCCAGAGTTGATCTGACCCCTAGTTTTGACACCAGATGTGGGATCACCAATAATGTTCTGTTGAGGATGAATTCTATCAATCCTACCCACAGGATGAGCAGGAACCTCAACAGTTTGATCAAGGTTTGTGATACTCTGTTCAATTGCCACAGAATGTGAAACATCATCACTTAATTGTACAACTTCCTGGGAAGGATCTTCAATCAGCTGGTCTATTTCTTGTCGAGAACCCTCATACTCTGAAGAAGAAGAAGAGTCATCATCATGTGTGACTTGTGTGTTTTTGGAGGACTCAGGAATGTCAGATGATGAGGAAGTAGGTTGCACATGTTCATCAGGTGCATTTTGAGCATCATACATCATTTGAACAGCAACCTCCTCATCTGATCGCAGTCGAATGTACAACCAAATTAAAACCTAAATACCTTTAGTAAAGGGTAAGTAGGGTATCGATTCTCGAGGAGCTCGTGGAAGATTAACTGTTGCAACTAATTAAACTAGGCGATAAAAGTAAACCCGAATTTTGGAATTGATTAATTTTTAAGAAAAACCGATTATGCACTTACTGAATTTAAAATTAAGAAATCAAAAATAAATGAGAGTAAACTTGAAAACGAATAACAATTGATTAAAAATAGTAACCAACCCTAGACTTTAGACTTGATTTGGATTCAAAACCATCTAACTTGATTGAGTGACAATTTGTTACCAATTCAACTAATAACAATTAGATTTCATTCAGTGTGTTAACCCAACGATCTGAGATCGGACAATGGAACACAATCACGAACTAATCTAACAGTTATCACTTTGACAAAAACCTGATTAACAACTCAATATGCTAGCGGCTGTAAACGTCGAATGACAATTGAATAATTGCAAATTAGATTGATTCAAATCTATTTGTGAATCCGGAAAACAATTATAAACACACGAAAGAAAGACTACTCAATCCCATGTTTACATTCACACAATCAAAACTAGTTAAGAATCCAAACATCAAAGTCTTACATCTAGGGTTGGGTACCGGGTGATTAGCCTGACATCATAATGATTGATTCTTCAAAGTTCTTCAAAGAATCCATGATTAGCTCTTCGATTTTTGGGTGAAAAAGCTTCAATCTTGATGATCCAAATGCCCCAAAATCGCCTAGCTTTCCCTACCTGTTCGTCTCCGTCCAAAAAACTGACTTTCCATGGCTTATTTCTCCTCAGAATCGAAGCTCCCGTCTTTCTGTTTTCCTGACCACCGTAAGTTACGGTGGTTTGGCCATAACTTACGGTCAACTTTTTCAAAATTATAACTTACGGCTTGTAGCTTCTTGTTTACGGCCAAACTTTTTTATTTTTCTTCCCACCGTAAGTTACGCCAGAGGCACCGTAACTTACGGTCAGCCTACCCAACAAACTATCTTACGGCCTGTAGATTCTGGTTTACGATCTTGAAAATCTGAATTTCTGTCCACCGTAAGTTACGGTGGCCTGGCCGTAACTTACGGCCAGCCCTTTTTCACTTATCGTTTCTTCGTCCTGCTTAACTTGCTCTAACACCTTCCTTTTAATCCCGTTTACCTACAAAACATATTACCTCGTAGTATTCGCTATCCAAACATATGTGATAAGAAAAATATGTCAAAACACGGGATTAAAACACTATAAACACACAAAATCCACATCCCATCATGAAACATCATCACTTAATTGTACAACATCATGGGAAGGATCTTCAATCAGCTGGTCTATTTCTTGTCGAGAACCCTCATACTCTGAAGAAGAAGAAGAGTCATCATCATGTGTGACTTGTGTGTTTTTGGAGGACTCAGGAATGTCAGATGATGAGGAAGTAGGTTGCACATGTTCATCAGGTGCATTTTGAGCATCATACATCATTTGAACAGCAACCTCCTCATCTGAACATTCTGGAGGAAGATTAAACGAGGCAAAAAGTTCTTCATAATCAAACATCCAAGGAAGACCTTTTCCAGCACCAGGAGAGTTATACTTTTCAACATCAACATGGTACCATTCTTCTACATTCCCAGAAGCTTTGTTGTAAACTCTTTTATTGGGAGTGCTGTACCCTAAGAAGTAACATTCCTCTACTTTCTCGTTAAACTTTCCATGAGCATCTTTTTTTAACATGGTACATGGAGCGCCGAACGGTTCAAGATACTGTAAGTTCGGTTTCCGTCGATGCAACAATTCAAAGCAAGTTTTATCGTGACGCTTGACAACTAGAACCCGGTTGAGCGTGTAACACGCATTAGCAATAGCTTCATTCCAGAACTGCACGGGTAAGTTTGAGTCAGGAAGCATAGTCCTTGCCGCTTCTATCAAGGTCCGATTCTTCCTCTCAGCAACACCGTTCATTTGTGGAACATATGGCGCACTGAATTCATGGTGAATACCAAGTTTTTGACAGAAAGTTTTCATAAGGTGATTTTTAAATTCAGTACCATTGTCCGAACGGATCCTCCTAACCTTTAACTTATACAGAGACTCCAATTTGGTAATCAGAATCTCCACATATTCAAAAGTCTCAGATTTTTCTTTCAAGAACATCACCCAAGAATATCTCGAATACTCATCCGTCACAACCAAACAATATAAGTCTCCAGCAATGCTCTTCTGGTTGATAGGACCAAACAAGTCCATGTGTAAGAGCTCTAGTGGTATAGTGATGGAATGTTGAGATTTGGGTTTATGAGATTTCTTGGTTTGTTTGCCTTTCTTGCAAGAAACACACAAGTCAGGAAGATGAAAACTTTTCACAGTGACTCCTTCAACAAGATTTTTGTGCACCAAATGATTCATTTTTCTGAGACTGAGATGTCCCATTCTTTTGTGCCATAAAATAGAATCCTTCTCAGTGGCTTTTGAAACAAAACATGATGCTGTGGACACTGAGGATGATGCTTGTGACATGTCAAGAATATAAAGATCATTCACTCTTGGAGCAGACATAATCACCATGTCTTCTGGAATCATAAACTCCTTTTTCAAGATATAACAATGCTTGTCATCAAAAAGAACCTTAAACTCCTTATCACAGATTTGAGAAACAGAAAGCAAGTTGTTATCCAACTGTTTGACAAAGTTGACCTTCTCAAAGCTGACAGCTCCATTAGACAGTGTTCCCTGAGCTGAGATAAAACCACCTTTATCGCCTGCAAATGAAACATAGCCCCCTTTGATATTTCTGACGTCGAAAAGGAGAGCTAAGTTCCCAGTCATGTGCCTGGATGCCCCACTATCAATAATCCAATTATTGCTAATAAGATTATAAAGGACAACCTGCACAAGAAGGAAAGTAATTAGTTTAGGTTAGGAACCCAAGCCTTTACGGTCTTGGGTTTCCCAGTCTCATCTACAACAGTACAATCCATCCACTGTCCTTGTGGACTTTTGGAACAACCATTTGAATTTGAAGTACAGTCGTCAGAAGCATCATCTGATTTTACTTTCCACACATGTTGTTTGTGCAACGACTGTTTGTGGTAAACAGTGGATTGCTTAACGATTTGTACAGGTGTGGAACTCGAATGAGAGACCAACAAGTCATGCATCTTTTGTTTAACTTTCTTTTGATGCACTTGTTGTTGGGTAAAAGAGTTAGATTTTGACTTTAAAAACTTTTGTGTATTTTCTGGAAAATGGTTAACTCTTTTACTTGGCTTCTGAAGATAATGATAGTTGACAACAACGTGTCCTTGTGTACCGCACTCAAAATAGTATCTCCGCTCAACCAACCTCGGAGATCTGTATTGATTTTCACTTTTGTGAGTTTTTGAACCACCAGCCTTAGCTTCTTTTAGTTCAGCTGAAGAGAGTGACTTGTTTGATTGAACAGACTCTCCAGCTTTAACAAAATTAACCTTTTTGATTGAGGCTTTGGTTACTTGACTCTTCTGATCAGAAGTAGTGGGATAAGATGGACGGCAATTGGTTTGTTTAATTTTAAAAACATTTTTAGAAGCAGATTTTGAAATACCAATGCTGTCATTATGTGGAGCAAACGAGTTTTTGTGTCCCAAACCACGAGTAGGGCACTCATCGTCGTCTTCATCCCACTCTTCTACCATTCCATCAACACACTGGGACTCCGAGGTCGAAGCACCATTATCGTTAACCTTTGGTCGAGAAATTTTGTTTTCGGTTGGATCAACGACAAGTGGCGTTTTGACCTTAAAGTCAGTGATTGGGTTATCATCCGGTGTGTTTACCATAGTATTCAACACAGGTGGAGGACAATTGTTATACCCCATCCCAGCATTTTTCTTTCCTGGTCGTTGTGAAACCATGTAATCAAGAATGTAAGAAGCATTTGAATAACTTTTCAGCTTTTGATTTAAAGTTTCATAATCACATTCGACAAGCGCCAGCTTTTTCTTTGTTTCATCAATCGTGTTTAAATAAAAGGTGATGGCATTTTGTTTGTTGAGAACACAGATTTCTAATTCATGAACTTGCCTGTTTAAAAGATCAATTTTGTTTTTGAAGGCAAGTTCGTTTCCCTTTAAAACACGGTTTGCTTCAAGACAACCAGTTAAATCAGCAATTAAGTCTGTGTTGTGACTTTTAAGTGCCTCAACTTTCTTTTCAAGTTCATCACAAATTAAACACGGTTGAGATTCAGACTCACTTTCAAAACTGTCAGAATTTACCTGAATGCCTGTGGATGTTTTTACCATAAAAGCACAGCTACAGGTAGATTCAGAAGAGGAATTGTTATCATCCACATCAGCTGTCGATTGACTTGAAGAGACGACAGATGATTTTTCTTCATTCTCAGCTGTGAAGCCAGAACTGTTTGAAGATGTGTCGTCTTCAGCTGATGAACTTTCTGAAGCAATCTCTCTCTCAGCATCAGAATCTGATTCTTCATTGATTTCTACAGCCTTTGCCATGTAAGCTCTATCCCCTGAACTGCCATCAGCTCCAAATTTAAAAGACCAATCAACAGTCTCATCTGTTTGAACAACCATAGCATTTGTTCCACTTGAAGTGCCCTTATCTTGTGCAAGAGTAACTGGAACAAGGTTTGTTTCTGTATTTTGAGTTTGTGGCTTCGGTTGGCTTTGACGGTTGTTGAAAGGGTTGCGGTTTCCAGTCTGTTTAGGCTTTTCACATTGCCTAGCAAAATGCCCTTTCTCACCACAGTTAAAACAAACAACAGCAGACAGATCAAAACCATAAGTAGTGTCTTTGTTCCCTTCGAGAGTTTTTCCTGTCCTTTTTACATAATCTCTCGCTCTTCTGACTGCACTTGCAAGAGCCCATATTATATCAATTCGATCCATTTCATCCTTATCAATCTGAGCATAGTCTTCTGCTGTCAGATGACTGTTTCCAACCTGTCCATCAACAAGACTGTCATATGAATTGATAACGGTAGACAACAGTGCCATGTGTTCCTTGGCCACTTCGATAGTAACCTTGTCGAAGTTGTCTGTTTGCAATTTAATGGGGCTTGGTGGAGGAGTACTAGCAGTATTTCCCTGCTTTGGAACCGAGCTTGATGAAACTGAAGCATGAGCTGTTGAAGACTGGCTGGCTGAAACATTTGACATGTTTGATACAAACGCAGTCTGCAAAGGAACATTTTGTTGAGTTGATGTAGAATAGTACAATGAAGGATCCTGAGCTTGTACGCCTCTCTTTAGCTTCCACTTATTCAACACCTCTTGTTCTCTCAATTTCTGAAGAAATTCATTGATGTCAATGGTTCCAAGAGTATTGTTCTGTTTGAGAACCATCAAGAATGAATCCCATTTTGGTGGTAGCGCATCTGCCATGCATTGAACCTTTTCTTCTTTCGTTGTTTTGATCTCATGGGCATGCAATTCACTCATCAAGTGATAGAATCTCTCAATTAGATTATCTAAGGACTCATTCCCAATATACATGAAATTATCAAATTCCTTCTTAATGGCCTTAGCATTGATAGCTTTCAACGAAGCATTTCCTTCGTGACGTTGTTCTAAGGCATCCCACAGAGATTTTGAAGATGTAAACTGCCTGAATTAATGAAATATTTCTTTTGATATGGCCTGAGATAGGATAGCATATGCCTTCTTTTCTAAGTCATAATCTTTTCTTTGTTGTTCGCTTAAAAGGGAAGGCAAAACAGGAGTTCCATCCTCACTCAACACTTTCTGATATCCATTCTCTAATATCATCCATAAGTTTGTATTAACTCCATTAATGTGTATCTCAAACCTGTTTTTCCAGTGATGATATTCGTCCATTGTCATGAGTTTTGGAGCCTTGTTAGCATTTCCAGCTTCATTATCGATTAATAACAAGTTTTGGATTTTGCTGTTCTGACTGGCAACAAAGGCTAAGTCCGACATGGTAAAAAAAAGTTTTTTGACACTAAAAAAAAATTCAGAAGAGATTTGTGCGAATGGGTCTATTCGTGCGAATGGAATTTTCTATTCGTGCGAATGGAATTTTCTATTCGTGCGAATGGAATTTTCTATTCGTGCGAATGGAATTTTCTATTCGTGCGATTGGAAGCTTGAACGAATGAGCAGGAGACTTGATCTATTCGTGCGAATGGTAGGAGCCATTCATGCGAATGAAGTTCATCATAGTAGCCATTCGTACGACAGAGAGATGTTTGACTTTTTTGCACCAAAAAGCACCAATGATTGAGCCTTTTATCAGATCTGGAAACTGAAACAATCAGATCACTCAGAAGCAATAATCACAAGTTTTGAACGTGGCTAAACAACGATCAAGTGATCATTATAACATTCAAGAAGATAGAAAAAGCAAGATTAGATTTTCTATGTTGAATCGGGATCTACCTTGATCCAATGATTCAACACATTAACCGAACCAAATCGTGCGGAATCCGATTTGATTGGCAATCCAATCTATGACACGGATCGGGTCGTGAGAAACGAGCGGATTAGATGTCGAAACGAAGGTTTCTATCGACCCTTTGGTGTAGAGAAGTTGGATACAAGACCTGGAAACTCTCAACGAACAGAGATTCGACAATGCCGGTGCAAAGAGTTTGTGTGTGTTCTGTTGCTTAGTCTGGTTCTGCTCTGGTTAGTCTCTGCTATATTTTTTTTGTGCTCATGAAGTGAAAGTTATATATATAGTGCAGAGGCCATTCGTACGAATGAGCCATGTGAATGGACTCATTCGTGCGAATGAATCAGTAGAATGGTTCATTCGTAAGAATGAATCATCAGAATGGTTCATTCGTACAAATGAATCATTCTCATGACTTATTCTAGCGAATGAATCATTCTCATGATCTATTCGCGCGAATGGATCATTCTCATTATCCATTCGTGCGAATGGGCCTTTCATTAGCACGATTGATCAACGTTATCGATATTTATCAGATCGTTTAATACACAGTCGTTATATATGAGTAAACATTAAGGATAAACATGTAATTTCATTAATATATCAAATAGTTACATTAAACATAGATGAAATACATACTACAAGGGATTAGGGACATATCATGCATCTACAATGTTACTAAACGATAAACCGTTTTATAAAGGATTGAAATGTCCTGAATTCAATAACATGATATCTGTGACGGGAATACTTTCTGTTAATGTAAAATGTTAGAACTCACTCAGCGTAGCTGACTTTGTATGTACGTTAGATTATTTTGCATGTGGGTTTACGTGACGAGGTATCTTGGCTTGGGAGCGGTGCAACTCGGATTGGTGTGTATGCATTTGTGAGGTAAGGTTAAGAATGATAATGAGTTAAGAAGATAAAACTATTTTAAATAAGACTTCTGTTGATTGTTGTTATAATAAGATAAGTGTTTTTAAAGAGAATTTCCAGTGATGTGACCCAATTGTAGGGTGCCCGGTTTGGGGCCTTACAAGTTGGTATCAGAGTCGTGGTTTAAGAGAAAATCGGTGTTTTTAAATATCTAAACTTAAACCGTAAATATGACGAAAGTAACGAATTCCATCGCGAGTAACCGCGAGCTAAGAGGTACGTTTTTAGTATTGAGTTTAATTGTTAGAATTTCACTTGTGTAGTGTTACACTAGGTGAATCGTTTGATGTGATTATATCACTTGGTGATCCCGTATGGAATTATGTTGTGTAAGTACGTATTGTGGAATGGTATTACGTGTAACTACGTGATAGTTATTGCATTATGTTTGTGTGGGATGCATGTTCATCCATTGTGTGGAAGGTAGAAAGCTAGTGTGAGTATGATGGAGAACGTTTAGAATTCAAGTAGCGACGTGGTCAACCGATCACATTTGATCACCGTGATTCGGCGGTCTATTGTTACTCTTACATTCTGAATTTGTTGCCTGTAATAGTCACATAAATGTTCTATCTAGTGTAGGATTAGATGGATAAGACGAAGCATACGAGATCGCTCAGACGTGGAACTCTTGCTAGGAGGTATGTAGAACGACAAGTCAAGCCGATGGCGGCTGTAGATGGAACTGCCAGTGAGTTAGGAGTAGTGTTGGCGCTTCCCGCGCCGAGTGTGACTAGAGCTTCGGTTGGCGACATGCAGCGTGGTGCTATGATTGGAAAGACTGAATGGAAAAGGAGGGCGGTGTCAGCAGTACGTGATTTCCCTCCAGGATGTGGACCAGCATGGTTGGGAGATCGGCCCCTTGCAATAGTTAAGAGAGCTCTGTTTCAGGAAGGCCCAGTGGATGACTCGAGAAGTGATAGGAGGAACCACAAGAGACTCATGTGGAGGACACGATAGATGCACCCTGATGTGGTCTAGTAGTGATTTTGAGGACATCGTATGGATAATTGTTATGTTAGATGATTAGTTGTTGTGACGGTTATCACGAGAGGTTTTGGGTAGTTTTGACGTAGACATTGACTAGACGTTGACGTTATGAGATTCTTATCTCGGTTTTGTTATTTATTGGTAATATTGATTGTGAGTTTTACCGCCCGCTGATTGTGATGTGACTGATGCTAGTTGTGTTCATGATTATATACGATTGTGCTTGCGATCGTTGATTAGGTGTGGTAATGTATGATTATGGGATTACATTTTGAATTACGTGAGTTCATATTAAATGTAATCTTTGTTGTGATGCTAGAGCATGGTTGACTAGATTGTATGAGTAGACTTGTATAAACGCGAGTCTTGAAATTGTCTGTGTCTACAGTCTTAAGATAAGTGATACCTATGTGCTAATGTTTAGGTGATGTTTGGAATGCAACGGGTGTATTGCATTTTGTGTGATGTTCGGGATGGGGTCCTGTGTAAGGAGATTGTAATACATATTTTGTATGTATGGGTGTTCCGGACGGTGTCCTGTGTTAGTGACGGTTATACATCTTATGTATGTATGAAAGGTTAAGATGATTTCCGGTGTGCGACATCTGTGTTGTAACCCGTAGGATGGAGTCTGTGTGTCTAGGCTGAGTAGTGTGTTTTCTAAACCGTTGGTACGGTCCGGGTAGGGTACAACCGTATAGACTCTATATGAGTATGTGGTGATGTGTGGCAGGAGTCACAGTCGAGATGAATAGTTGTTAGGGCTCAGAAGTTTTGTGTAATTACGAATGACGGTAGCTATGTAGTATGAGTATGAATTTACTTAGGTCTAACAATTATGTGTGCACATTGTGTGAGTCGGGAGTTTGGGTTACTATATAACTATATATATCGAACATAGTATGTTTTGTTATTATGACGTGAAGTAAGTGTCTTTTGATACATGATTAGGTTCGAGTAGGAGGTGTAGTTTGTGTGCTCGGGTAGAGTGCTTCTTTCTTGATGTTTTCTCGACGTTTGACGTATCGAGGAGGTGCGATGTGATTTGACGTTCCTAGACGATCGGCGATTTGCTCTTATGAGATGCCTATACTTATATCGCGGAACTACAAAGTGCGAAGCCAACGGGCGGAAATTTGGGAGTATGATGCAGAACGCGTTTGCATGAACGTTTGATTGGTAGATATTTTTGGTTTGACCAGATTTACGACGCCGGAGACTTCAGCGCAGAGTGACGACGTGACATGATAGCCTTCAAGGATGCATTCCGTGTGAAGGATTTGGTCGAAGTGTGTTGACAGAAGAGCGGTAACATTCTTTCAGAACGAGACGATGGATAGCCGAGGCTTATGATAGAACGGACTTCGTGTTCGCACCTGATGAATGAGACACGGTCGGTGATATAGTGGTGATGGTAGAGCAATGACGAGGAAAATGAAATGAAGGGAGAACAAGTGCAGGATTGCACACAAGTCCTTGGAAAGGAAATGCCTACGCTGGTAAACGTATGACTAGTTTAAGGCATGCTCCTGTGGAGCATCGTTTAAGGCAAATGATGGGTTGTTGAAACAACGTGACGATGGTAGGTAAACTTTTGAGAGACATCAGGAGCTGATGATAATAACTCTAGTCTGGAGTAATAGGTGCTTGGTTAAGGGCACGTTGGACTCAAGATATTGAAGTAAAGTGATACTTTGGTAGGGGGATTCTATAGAGACCAGTGTAGCTTTGCACAAGCTCCTGGAGATCATCGGAGAATGACAAGGGAGTACCTTTATGAGTAAGGCAGTGGTGCCTGAGCTTTGAGAAATCATCGCAGGATGGCGAATAGAGGATGAGACAAGAAGGATGACGAATGATCCTATTCATGAAAGGCAAGGATCCACACTTGGGGGATGGCCGTCGGAATGACGAGATCATTAGGACTATACAAGGAATGACGACATAGGTGCCCATGAGCAAAATAGTAAAATGTGATTAGTAGCAGGTAATTGACGGTGTTGTGCCGTCTGAGTAAAGGTTGGGAGGACGAGTAATGAGGGAATGTGTAGGTGAAACTTACAAGGCCCAAAGTTGAAAATGGACAATGAAGAAGACTTCTTTGAACACCAAGGATGGTGGTCGAATTGCATAGCAAAGTAATAAAATCGATAGGTGTGAAGGTGAATGCTTGACACCAAATGGATTTGGTGCACCAGTGAGAACGGAAAGATAAGTCGTGTTGGTCCGTGCCGACACAGGATTCAAGGACGAATCCCTTTTAAGGGGGATAGACTTTTAACATCTCGAAAATCTAAGTGATGGTGGTTCGGGCTAGCATGTGACCCGACTCCATATAAACAAGAGAATTAGCTAGAGTTTTCGTTCGAAGTGCGTTTAACTACCGTAAAGAGACGGTTAGTCGTTTAAAGGGGGCCCGGTTAGCAGTTTTATGCCTAAATTGTTATCGAAACGCGCGTTAGAGGAAACACGTGGACTCGAACGTAACATTCAAAGGTTTAAAATCCACCTAAAGGGAAAACCCTAGGCCATTCGGCCTAGGAGTTCGCACGACGGCAGCAAGAGAGAACGCAGAGGAGAGTGACGCTGGAATAGGCGGTTTCATGGTGGAGGACTCCGTGTGTGTGTGTGTATATATATATATATATATATATGAAAAAAAAATATAGTTCACAGCTAGGCACTTTCTTGTAACTTGTTTTTGATAAACTACACTAAACTAATCAATACAATAATAATAAATATCAAACTAACAAAACTAAATATCATTTGTCATAATTAAAAGTTGCATCATATCTATTAATACTAATAAATAAAGGTTTTGGGGTGCCACATATCACTCTCTCATGCCTTCTCATATTGGTTTTTTCGCCTCTCTCTCCTAATAAATGCACCACTATCTTATTAAATAATAATGATATTATAAATATATTATTAAAGAAGAATAATAATTATATTAAATAAGAATATATAATAAGAATTCAAAATATAACTAATTAAAGAAAAATACTAATTTGTTATATACACACACATTTCCACTTGATATATCTCAAGACTATCATAATATTCTGACAAGTTAGGACGTATTTATAAATTTATAAGTTTTATCTTTTTTTAATATACAATCTCGTGTAATACACGGGATTAATGACGACAAGAAATAAATAAATAGCACGAATATGACAAAAGAAAATCATCAATACGATTTTTCAAAAAAGTAAATAAATAACACGAATATTAAAAAAAAATATATCACCAATACGATTTTTTAAAAAGAGCTCTATTACCACCTAATAAACACTTGTATTATACAACACACATACGATTAAGATTCACTCTTCCAACAAAAAGAAAAGGATTTACGACCATTACTAATTACTAAACCAATTGTGGACAAAATTGGTCTCTTCGTGGAAATAAACGACATCGTATCGACAACACAAAATCCTCCCAACTCCATGAATCACCTCAAAAGGAAATGCCCATCATGTCGACCAACAAATTGTCCATCATCAACGCCTCATCCTCACCACAAAAGTGATTCTTTGACCACACTTTCTCTGCAATTTCACACAACAAAGATGTCACAAATACAAACTTTAATGTTGTAATGAAACTTAGATGAAGATGAAGCGCCATACCATAAAACGTGGAATCCGAACGGTTGATTTGTGTGATGGTTGGGAGGGTTTTGATGGGAAGCACAGGAAGAACATGGCAGTTGCATATCTCGATCATGTAACCATCAGGGTCGTGAAAGAACAGTTGGTTGACCTTGAAACTACCTTCTTTCACGACCGCGGTTACATACTTGATACACAACTGCTCCAGTTTCTTGATTATGAGATCCATATCCGAGCATTGAAACGAAATGTGGTTGTCTTTTGGGTTGATCACGGCTTTCTTTGTTGGAGTTGTGTCCATTTCTAGTAAATGTATTCCAATGCCATGGTTGAACAACCTATTTCGGATCACACATAAATCATTTTAGTTAGTACAAATAAATATTATATATGAACTAATAATCCAAGGAAATTTCCCAATGAATCATGTAACGAGCGGATGTAACAAATACCAGATAAAATAATATGTGTTATATTTATATAATTATATTTAAGAATCAAGTGACACTTTATATTTCTAAATAGACAAATTAAATTTTAATAATCTAAAATATAAATTATTTACTGATAATAATTTATACTAACAGTTTCTCGACATAAAAGTCTAGAGTTCTGTTTAATTATTGACTTACATTGTTAGCTCGCTTTTAAAATAGTACTTTCCTCTCTTCCAATAGTTTACACAGTACTAGCAAATATAAGAAATCATCAATATTTCTGTCGGTGTACGTATTTTACCTTACGACTAACATAATGCATCTTGTCTCTAGTTTATATTATATTTTATATCAAGAGTAGGGTATGCACCAGGCGGTTCAGTTTAGCGAAAAAAATTCAGTAAAGAGTTTTTGAAAAAACGATAAAGTCTGATTAATTTGGTTTCGGTTAATTGGTTATCAGTTACGAATATTTCACATATAAAAAAGAAAGAAAAATTAAAAAAAGGACCGAATATTTACTTTCAACGAGAATTTTCAAAAATAAAATAATTATATACGAAATTTATTCTGTATTTCTAACTATAAGTTGAAAATATATCCGATATGAAAACTTGAAGTGCTTATATAACCAAAAAAATAAATCTATTAAAATTGTTTTGCATCAAAGAAATGATTGTGTGGATGTGATTTAATGCAATGAAAATGTCCAGTTTTTAGATTATGAGAAAACTCCCCGACACACTTTAATGACACCACGACAATTGATAGCGACTGCTTATGAACCAGGCCAAGAGATAGTACGTTAATAAAAAAATTAAAAATAATTACTAACTGATTTAAGAATGTAGCCGATTCACGTCTAGAGTGTGTTAAATACCGAGTCAACACCACTTTTAGAGGATTTGGGACGTGAAGAACGTTAAACACCACGCCAGAGGGGGCGTGAAGGGCAGAGCGTTTCCCGCTAACGCCCAAAGGCAAATAGATATGAGTCTATATGTTATCACAGTTCTCTAATGTACACAAAGATATGAGTCGGATCAAATAAAAAATAGTTTTTTTTTTGTAAGAAGAGTGTAAAGTGAATCTGGACTAGTGCTGATCAAGGCAAATACCGAGTGATTTAAGAATGTAGCCGATCAAGGCAAATAACGTTATCACAGTTCTCTAATTACTTACTGATTTAAGAATGTAGCCGATTCACGTCTAGAGTGCGCCAAATACCGAGTCAACACCACTTTTAGAGGATTCGGAATGTGAAGAACGTTAAACACCACGCCGGAGGGGGTGTGAAGGGCAGAGCGTTTCCCACTAACGCCCAAAGGCAAATAGATATGAGTCTATATGTTATCACAGTTCTCTAATGTACACATAGATATGAGTCGGATCAAATAAAAAATAGTATTTTTTGTAAGAAGAGTGTAAAGTGAATCTGGACTAGTGCTGATCAAGGCATACCGAGTGATTTAAGAATGTAGCCGATCAAGGCAAATAACGTTATCACAGTTCTCTAATTACTGACTGATTTAAGAATGTAGCCGATTCACGTCTTGAGTGCGTCAAATACCGAGTCAACACCACTTTTAGAGGATTTGGGACGTGAAGAACGTTAAACACCACGCCGGAGGGGGTGTGAAGGGCAGAGCGTTTCCCACTAACGCCCAAAGGCAAATAGATATGAGTCTATATGTTATCACAGTTCTCTAATGTACACATAGATATGAGTCGGATCAAATAAAAAATAGTTTTTTTTGTAAGAAGAGTGTAAAGTGAATCTGGACTAGTGCTGATCAAGGCAAATACCGAGTGATTTAAGAATGTAGCCGATCAAGGCAAATAACGTTATCACAGTTCTCTAATTACTGACTGATTTAAGAATGTAGCCGATTCATGTCTAGAGTGCGCCAACAACCGAGTCAACACCACTTTTAGAGGATTTGGGACGTGAAGGACGTTAAACACCACGCCGGAGGGGGCGTGAAGGGTAGAGCGTTGCCCACTAACGCCCAAAGGCAAATAGATATGAGTCTATACATTATCACAGTTCTCTAGTGTACACATAGATATGAGTCGGATCAAATAAAAAATAGTTTTTTTTGTAAGAAGAGTATAAAGTGAATCTGAACTACTGCTTATCAAGGCAAATAAATGTCTAAGATAAAGGTGGTGGGAGTTTCATAATTAACTACGAAAAGAGAAAAAAAAAAAAAAAAGAATAGCACTATTGTTAACTTTTATTTAGTTTCGTATTTTTTAAACTTAAATAATTTTTATATACTTTCTTTATTTTTTTTAAATAAAATATGTCATTAAATCGAACAGTTTATACTCTATAATTTGAGTATATCATTAGTTCATTACTATAAATATTAAAAAACAATTTTAAAAAAATAAATTGTTGTACCATATGTACAAATGTGCGTTTATATATAAAAGGGTACGAAATCATATGCATAACCGTGCGTCATTATATATAAAACGTTTCATAATTATATACGTAATTGTACGTTATTATATATATATAATTATATGTGAATATTATAAACATATGTTTACGTAATTACATATTCACTTCGTACACGAAAGAGCCCTGTGTATATACACAGGGGCGGATGTAGTGAAGCGAGGGGGGGTGCACAGGAACCCCCCGAGTTTTGAAATTTTAGTGTAACGGTAGGTAAAAAAACTAGGGTGAACCCCCTAAAATATTATAGGGTGAACCCCCTTACGACGGCGCCCACTGCTGCTCGCTTGATCCGGTTGTGAAGCTATAAAACTAAGAACTCTTTCTTGAACTAAATGTGTGTTTTTGAGCATTCATATGATTAGAGGTAAAAAATTGATAGAAACAAATGAGTAGATGACTCTTAAATACAAATTAGTTGATTTTGTGAACATTTGAAGCATAATTTTCATGTTTTTTTCTTTGCTTTAGGCCTCCAAAAATGGTTGAGCCGCCCCTGCCCGACCCGACCCGACCCGACCAATCGAACCGAACCGAAAATTTTTATGTCCGGCCCTATGAAATTGGATCATCTAAAAACAGTGAACCCCCTGAAAAAAATTCCTGGATCCGCCCCTGTATATACATATTCTTAGCTAATTAAAATATATGTCCGCGGTCTTGTGGCAAGTGGCATTAGTGATTAAAGCTCAGCTTTTATAAAAATAGTGTGAATTTAAATCCTGTAAATAAAATAAGATCCTGACCAGATCTAGAAGAAATAACCTGTGGAAGTTCATATCCTTCCATTTCCAAAAGAATCAAATTAAAGTCAGTTAATTAAGAATTAGAATTCAGATACGCACCAAGCACCTTCGAAATCGAAGGAAGAAGGACGTCTGATGAGGACGAATCCCAACACCTCCTCGTAGAATTTCACTGATCGACTTACAGATTTGCAGATAAACGATACGTGATTCAGAGATAGCAGCGGCAACTGCTCCGGCGCAGGCGAAGATGAAGATGAAGACAACATCTCACCCTCCGCCTTCGCCATTGCCAATTCCTCGGTGATCTCACCTCCTCCGTACACAATACCCTTCGCCATTGATTTACGAAGAAATTGAAGTCGTTTGAAGAGAGAATTTGGCAGAGTTAGGGTTTGGTGTTTATATGTGAATGTACATATATGAAATAAGTTGAGTCGTTTATAAAGAAGAGAGGGTTCTAGAAAGGAAGAGGGGAGAGTGTAATATCCACGTGTCAACTTGTTGATTAGTCTATTATATCTACGAAATTTTCCTACTTATGGTTACGTAAAACCTTAATTATAAGTTATGTTATTTAATTAAAAATTGACAAATTAGTTTTTAATAATTTAAACTATGACTTATTGGCTGATAATAATCTAAACTATTAGTTTGACTGTTGATAATTCCAACTTCACATAATAATCATAGATTTACACTCGATTTCGCTTGTACGTTTCTCCACTTAATTTAAACTCGTCATTTTGAGCAAAAATAATTGTAAATCGAGTATAAATCTATGATAATTATGCTACTAGAACTGTTATTGACAACAAAAGTGAAATGTGGGATTATCACCACCCAAACTGTTAGTTTGGATTATTATCAATCAATGAGTCATAGTTTGTATTATTAAAAACTAATTTGCCTTAAAAATTTATACAAAACGACTTGTGGTGAAACCACGTTGAATAGTAGTAGATGATTTTGAATAAAATGGAGAAACATACAAGCGAAATTGAGCGAAAATTAAGTGTAAATTTATGATAATCATGTTATTGGGACTGTAATTGAGAATAAAAGTAAAAGTTAAGACTTACCAGCTAAATTATTAGTATGAATTATTATAATTTGAATTATTAAAATCCAATTTGTCTAGAAATAATTAATTTTTTTTCTAAAAAAATATTCATTTAACCGTTACATAACTTTTATATGACATAAAAACAATCACAACCGGATACACGATACTTGGTGGAAAATTTAAAAAGCCTTGGCGCCTTGCACCTATTTACGTAGAAAAAGATTTTGGACTTTGTCATATGTTACTTTTTGTGCCGATTGATGTAAAACTTATGACTTTTGTGACATGATTTATTTTGGTAGGCTCTATTTTAATCGTACGTAATTATTTGTAATAGTCAAACTATAAATTATTTAAGAAAAGAATATTGATTGTTTAAATGATAAAGTTGGATGAAATTGTATTCTAGTGATCTTGTTTACTTAAATAGATATGCATCAAACGTTTTTTATAACTAGTAGTATATCCGTTCCAATTCGGGTTTTCAAAAATTAATAAAACTAAAACTTATTCAAAATATTCTTCCTAAAAAACTTAGTAAATGACTGGAAATTAACAAACGTAATAGAACAATTACTTCAAATTAATAAATTTAACTGTGATCTACTACTTAAATCGCTTAGGCCTCTGCAAACTCCTCCTCGGCCTAGACTGCTGCCCTGATTTATGTTGCGGACCTGGATCTTGGCATCTAGCTGATGGACTTTTGTGCTTAGATTATTAATTTTCCATCTTGACTCGTTACCCGCATTGCTCGTTATACAACCAAATTCAAGATAAATATACCTTCCCAGAACAAAAAGATTCAAGAGTCTCCTTTTGCACGTTTGCTGACATTGCATCATCCGAAAATGATGCAACCAAAACCTACCCATCTTGACCTGTTAAAAATGAGATAAGCCTGCAACTTTCTTCAATAACATGTCAAGAATTTTAGCAGTTATTATTCTCTCTACAAAAATGATGCAAGTTACTACTGTAGCTCCCCTAAAAGTAGAACCCCAAAACAATTATTAGAAGGATTAAATCTTAATTAACTAATTCCAAAAAGAAGGAAATCAGGTGATTTACATCTACGCTTAAGTTTCACATTTTGAAAAAGTACATTATTAATGAGTGGAGAGATTTCAATTATGAAATGACATGAAGGATCTCGGAGATACTCTTAAGTGATATGTATCAAAATACACTGGGATAGATCCAATGAGACATTAGTTTCGTCCCATAAGCTTTACACTAAACGGATCCTTACACGTGTAACATTTAAATTGTTCTCTTTTAGAGGCTAAAAGGATAAATGAGATTATTTCCTTATGCTTCATTAACTAGAAGCCTTATGTAAGTTCAAGTCTATACTCGTTTAGATATTGCTCACATTGTTGAACACTAGACTAGTCTAGATTATTATGAAGTATCTAATGGAATATTACGATATTTTTAAGAAAGGAGAGACTATAATTTAAAGAAGAAGTGAGAACTTAAAACAATTGACTACTCTTATTCTAACTTTGTTGTATTCAAAGGTAACAAAATGTCAATTTCTGGGTATATCCTTATGTCAGCAGAAAGATCTATCTCATGGAGGAGTCATAAAGACTGTTAATAACAACCTAAGTTTCAATGACATAATATGTTGCTGATCACAACATAATTGTCACTAAATGTTGTTAGAAAATTTATCAGTTGACTCATAATTTAGTAACTCCACATAAATATCATATGGAAGACTTATTGTGATAAGTCAGCTATCCTTGCTTCTCGAACAGTAACAGTTCGAGTGGAGCAGCATTAAGATTCGATACGAAATTATTGTTCGCTAGTGAACTAGTAGAGGAAATTAAATCTTTGTATTGAATACATTCATGATATGCTAATGGATCCAAATAACTAAAGGTTTATCACCCATAAATCTTATGTAAGCGTACTATGAATGATTAATTATTAAAATTTCCTCACTTATTTGAATTTGTTTGTCTCTAAATATGTTTATGCATGCCTAATGACATATAGACACTAATTATACAAATCAACATTAAAGGGCTTATTTGTCAATTTGATCCTAAATTTACTTAATTCTTAAATTGGGATTGTCGTATTATTAATGGGGGTCTTGAGTTGAATACTGATGTGTTGCAAAACACATGTATTTATCCTAGTGTAATTGTGTATATTTGTATAGTTTTGTACTCGTTTTGTATCGTTTTGAGTTCGTGTCATAATTGCAGCTTATAGTGTGCTAAGGAAGCGAAAAACAAAGCAAAATCTTGGATTTTCTGAGAAAAATCACTCCTCGTCGTACGCGAGGAGGAAAGACAATTCCCTTGCAGTACGCGAGGGAACCTAGAAGGCAACCCAACTAAATTGTCCCTCGCTGTACTCGAGGGACCAGCCACTTTCTCACGCGGTACGCGGGAGACCCGCTAATTCGTAAAAAACCCTAATTTCAAGTTTTAATTATTTTTGAACGGCCATTCTTCACATAATTCGACATATTGTCGTTAGAGCACTGTTCTTGGGCGATTTTGGCAAGGGGAGAGCTATGGGATCGAGTTTCTAGAGTTAGATAGATCGAACTGGTTAGATTCAAATCGTCCGGTCACGATTAATCTTTCTTCTTTGTTTATTCAGTATTCTGGAACCATGTTTAGTACTTTTAACTTTGAATCTTCTGGTTTCATCATGATTCTTGGCTAAAATCTTAGAACTACCTAGGTTAAAGATGATTGTTTGCTAAACTTTGGATTTTTATTGGTTTATGGATCTTGTTTTGGTTTTTATGCTTTAGTACAGATCTGATTTCAATTGTCTAATGAGTATGCGTGCTTGGTTTTGATCTTATGTTGGTTGATTGTCCCATACATGTCTTGATGAATGTCTTTCGTGAATAGGTATGTACTAGATCGCTTATTGTGTGTTTATGATTCATGTGTGGTTTGCTAGACATTAGTAACCATAGGAATATCAATTAACAAGTTAATGAACTAAGTGTTCTTCTTATATAAATACATGCAAAGTGATAGATAATCGATTAGTCTTCGGTGTTAGGGTTTCTGAGTGTGAACAGTCTGAGAGGACGTTTCCTTAGGGGTTCTAGTATCGTTGTTAATTCGTGTTAAACAGGTTGAATTCGGGTTGCTCCGTGCATCTTTGATGTATTGAGATAGTGAAACCGAGAGGTGAGCTGTCTATTGAGCTCTTTAGCATAGTTGGTGAGACCGAAAGGTAATCCGACCACTGGTGAGCATAGTATCCTTTAAGTTTCCTTCTAGTCACATTCTGAGATTGATCAGGAATCCAGTAGGTAGTTTGAGGGTGTTACATCTTAGGATCCTAGTTCCATTGCATCGTCCATAACTGATAGAACCCGATTTTGGTAAACATGATTCACAGCCTAGGTAGTGTCTTTCATCTTTACTGGTTTCATTCAAGTCTTTGCTAGATTGGTTAAGTGTCTTAGTAGTCTTCTTTATTCAGTTTATTTAAGTTCAGTAGTTAACCTTAGTTCATAGAATTCCCCCCAATCAAATCAAACAGTTCAGTCCTAGTCAGAGTCTAGTTTGTGTTAGAGTCAGTGTCTCGTGGGTTCGATATCTGGACTTCCATTGAGTTGTGTTACAATTGACAGGTACACTTGCCTATCTTTGTGGTCTAGTTTAGTAGGTTTGTGTAGAGTTTAGGTTAGTTTTGTGTTTAGTTTTATAGACCGTTTGACCGACATCAGATACTAATTCAATGACTGTATTTCTCTGCTACAGTTTTGGTTTAAAACTAAAACAAGTATTAAATTTGCATAGATTCAATCTCATTTGATGAACACTATCAGTAACTCTACTCAGTTCCACGGACTCGAGGATGAGGATGCGCCAGGACATCTGTCCCGCTTTGCGCATATTTGCGATACCTTTCGCATTACTGGTACTTCTGATGACGCCATCCTGTTGCGTATCTTCCCCTTCACCCTCTCTGGGCGCTCTGCCATGTGGTTGGATACCCTGCCCTAGGATTCCATTACCACGTGGGAGGATCTGAAGGTCAAGTTCTTGAAAAAGTATTATCCACCATCTAAGGCCGCCCGTCTGAGGGATCAGATCCACTCTTTTCGTATGGACCCTGATGAGCCTTACCACATGGATTGGGAGTGGTTCAATACTCTGTTGAGCAAGTGTCCTCAACATGGCCTTTCTGATTGGGCATTGGTTGAAAAGTTCTATAATGGTCTTACATTTGATAAACAACAAAGGTTCAATACTGCTGCAGGAGGCCACATCATGGATAAGAAGGAGCCGGAGGAGTGTGAGGAGATGTTTGAGAGTTTTGCTCAAGCTGAGCAACAACAACCTTCTTTTAGGAATTCCATTCCTAGTGCTAGGACACCTACTTCTACCACTAGAGGTGTTCATCAGGTCATTACTGATACTAGCATGGCTGATGCACTTGCAGCTATTGCAAAGGAGATCAGAGATTTAAAGATGAGTTCTATGAAGTGTGAGGTGTGTAGAGGAGGTCATGACACCATCGTTTGCCCTGTCACTCAACAGGAACAGGTGGACTTCCTAGGGAACCAAAAAACCCCTCTGTTCAATTCTGGATGGAGAAACCACCCTAACTTTAGTCGGAGATCTAGCAGGAACCCACCTGGGTTTCAACCCCGCCAGAATCAGTATGGTGGAGATAGAAATGGGGGATAAAATTCTAGTAGCAGTCCCGGAGATAAGAAGATTGAGGAGATGTTGGCTACCTAGACGTAGTTGCTTGCTAAGTTGGTGAGGACAGATAAGGAGACTCAGAATAAGTTGAATGAGCATGATACATTACTGAGGAGTCAGCAGTCTGCATTCTTAGATTTACAGCGCACAATGGGAGACATTGTGCGCCAGCTGATTGACAGATCTGGAGGTTCCTTTTCGGGTAGTACTGAGACTAACCCTAAAGCCACTCTGAAGGCGGTGACCACGCGCAGTGGTAATGGAGGAGAAAGTAAGCAAACATTGGCAGTTGATGATGATGAGCCGGTAGATGAGGAGATATAGATGGAGATACCTGGAGGGGCACACGAGAGGCGAGTCCCAGCAAATACCGTGCCCAACGGTGAGTCTCCCGCTGAGAAGGAGAAGAGTGAGGGGAAGAAGAAGACCCCCGATGTCGATCTTAGTCGTGTTCCTTATCCTGCTCACCTGATGCAGTAGAAATATGCTAAGGATTATGGACACTTTCTGGAGTTGTTTAAGCAGCTCAAAATTAATCTGCCTTTCGTTGAAGCCCTCCAGCATTTGCCGAAGTATGCTAAATTCCTAAAAGATCTTCTGTCCAATAAAAAGAAGCTGGAGGATCTTTCAACTGTCACTCTGAATGAAAGATGCTCTACGGTGGTCCAGAACAAGCTACCGGAGAAATTAGCAGATTCGGGTGTCTTCATGATCCCTTGTTTGTTTGGTGCTTCGACTCTGCACCACGCGTTGGCCGATCTGGTTGCTAGCATCAACCTGATGCCATACTCTCTCTTCGAGAAGCTAGGCCTTGGAGATCCGGCCCCTTACGGTGAATCTGTTGGTGAAGGTTGATAAGTTTGTTTTCCCCGCGGACTTTGTCATTCTTGATATGGAGGTTGACGATAGAGTCCCACTCATTTTGGGACGCCCCTTCTTGCGCACCACCAAGGCATTAATTGATGTTTTCGACGGTAAGATCACACTTCGTGTAGGGGATGAGAATGTCACCTTTGATGTCATGAAATCGATGAAGAACTCTAGTGGTCAGGACGATTCCGTGTTCTTTCTAGACACTTTCATATTTCATATGGATCGTTACCTTGACTACGTGTGTGACGCTGACCTGCTTAACACACAAAACCTGGGTGAGGAGAACCAGGAGGTTGAGACTGATGCTCTCCCCGAGCAAAGTCCGAGCCACCCGGCTAGTAGACCCCCCGAGTACCCAGAAGTATTTGAGGTTACTGAGATTACTGAGGAGGAGAAGAAGCCCTCGGTTGAGGCACCGTCATCCCTTGAGCTTAAGGAGCTACCCTCCCATTTGGAGTATGCCTTCTTGGATGGTGAGGCCTGCTTACCCGTCATGATTTCTGCTGCGCAGACGGATGAGGAGAAGGAGAGATTGATAGAGGTCTTGAAGGCAAATAAACAGGCCATTGCGTGGAAGCTTTTAGATATAAAGGGCATCAGCCCAACTTTCTGCATGTATAGGATATTGATGGAGGAGGAGCACAAGCCAGTTGTGCAACCTCAAAGGAGGCTTAACCCAAACATGTCAGATGTGGTGAAGAAGGAGGTCATTAAACTCCTCAATGCTGGATTGACAAATCCTAATTCTGACTCCACATGGGTAAGCCCGACTCAGGTCAACCCAAAGAAGGGTGGGATGACAGTCGTGAATAATGAGAAAGATGAGTTGATCCCTACTAGGACAGTCACCGGTTGGAGAGTGTGCATTGATTATAGGAGGCTGAATGATGCCACAAATAAGGATCACTTTCCCCTTCCTTTCATTGACCAGATGATGGAGCGACTATCAGGGCAGCAGTTCTACTACTTCCTTGACGACTTCTCGGGTTATTTCTAAATCCCCATTGCACCGGAGGATCAGGAGAAAACCACCTTTACATGCTCGTACGGTACCTTCGCGTACCGGCGTATGCCATTCGAGTTGTGTAATGCTCCAGCCACCTTCAAAAGGTGCATGGTGTCTATCTTTCAGGACATGATCGAGACTTCCATGGAGGTTTTCATGGATGATTTTTCTATATTTGGAAGTTCATTCGATCATTGTTTGCAGAAACTCGAGAAGATGATCAGGAGGTGCATAGAGACGAAGTTGATGCTTAACTGAGAGAAGTGTCACTTCATGGTGACTGAGGGAATTGTGCTTGGGCACAAGGTTTCTTGTGTCGGTATCAAAGTGGATAGAGCTAAGATTGGTTCGATCAGTAGGCTTCCACCACCGACTAATGTGAAATCGGTTCGAATTTTTTTGGGTCATGCGGGCTTCTATAGATGATTTATTAAAGATTTTTCAAAGATTACCCGACCCATGACCCGCCTCCTAGAGAAAGACGTCCCATTTGAGTTTGATGCGGACTGTTTGAAGGCATTCGAGTTCTTGAAGGACCAGTTAGTCTGTGCTCCTATCTTGATTACCCCCGACTGGAGCTTACCCTTTGAGCACGTGTTTTATGCGAGTGATTATGTTGTCGAGGCGGTGTTAGGCCAAAGGATAGAGAAGTACTTCCACCCGATCTATTATGCGAGTAAAACTCTTAATGATGCTCAAGAGAATTACAAAACTACCGAGAAGGAGTTGTTAGCGATGGTGTTTGCATTTGACAAGTTTCGTTCCTATTTAGTGCTCTCTAAGACCATCGTTTACAATGATCATGCAGTATTGCGATATCTGTTCGCAAAGAAGGATGCCAAACCTATATTGATTCGATGGATTCTCTTGCTTTCTGAGTTTGATATTGAGATTAAAGATATGAAGGGAGCAGAGAATGTGGCGGCCGACCATTTGTCGAGGTTAGAGGATCCAAGTAGGGAAGAGATCCGGGAGGAGGCCATAGGGGATACATTTCCCCATGAGTCCTTGATGATGGTGAGTGTGAGACCGAACATAGAGCCGGTGTTTTACATGAGTGCTGAGGCGCAAGGTTTGCCATGGTTTTCTGACATAGCAAACTACTTGGCTGATGGTGTAGTGGTGAAAGGCATGACATCCCAACAGAGGCGTAAATTCTTTGCTGATGCCAACTACTACATTTGGATGCTCCACATCTATTTCGTGTGGGAGCTGATAGAGTTTTGAGGAGGTGTGTGAGCAAGGAAGAAGGTGTAGAGATCCTTAACCATTGTCATGAGGGTTTTATGGGAGGTCACAACGGGACCTCTTACACCGCGAAAAAGGTGTTTGACTCTGGTTTTTATTGGCACACAGTGTTTAAGGATGCTCACGAGTTAGTGAAGCGGTGTGATGCGTGTCAACGCACCGGTAATATCTCATTCCAGAATGAAATGCCCCAGAACCCGATCCAGGTAGTTGAAGTATTTGATATTTGGGGCATCGACATCATGGGTCCGTTCTCTGCATCGCGACGGAACTGTTACATACTTGTGGCGATAGAATATGTTTCTAAGTGGGTGGAGGCTCAAGCCTTAACTACAAATGATGCCCGAGTAGTGGTGGGATTTCTGAAGAAGCTTTTCAACAGATTCGGTACTCCCAGAGCCCTAATTAGTGATAGAGGCACACATTTCTGCAATGCCCAGATGGAGAAGGTGTTGTCACGCTATGGGGTCAACCATCAGCTATCGACTGCCTATCATCCACAAACCAGCAGGCAGGTTGAGAATGCGAATAGGGGAGTGAAGAGGATTTTGGAGAAAACTGTCAGGAAGAATAGGAAAGATAGGTCCGACAAGTTAGATGACGCACTTTGGGCCTTTAGAATCGTGTTCAAAACACCTATTGGGACCACACCCTTTAGGATGATCTATTGCAAGGCGTGTCACCTACCGGTAGAGCTAGAACACAAGACGTACTGGGCCTTAAAGGCAGTCAACCTTGATTTGCCTCAAGCAGCACGACACAGGTTTCTCTAGTTGCGTGAGTTAGATGAGCCATGTGACGAAGCATACGCACGTTCTTGGAGCTACAAGGAACGTACTAAGGCGTTGCACGATCGTCGATTGAAGGGAGTGACAGACTTCAAGTGTGGGGATAGGTTTTTGGTATATAATTCTAGATTAAAACTATTCCCAGGAAAGCTTAAGTCGAGGTGGACAAGGCCATACACGGTCAAAGAAGCATTTCCATATGGAACGGTGGAGTTACATAATGAAAAAGGTAGCTCGTGGAAGGTAAACGGTCATAGATTGAAGCAATGCATTGGAGGACCGATTGAGAATGTTGAGGGGGTGAGATTCTCCTCGACAAGCCAGAAAACCAAAACTAAGTGAGGGTGAATCCTCGGGCAAAGGCCCGAGTGTAGAGTTTGTAAATTTCTCTGTTTTCTTATTTTTTAGTTTTTGTATATTTTCAGTTTGTGTTTTTGGGGTGTATTCTTGTGTTTCAGGGAATCATGACCAAAGGGGCGGCAGAAAACCATCAAAAACGACGTTCAAGGTATGCATGCTTTCAATTATAGGGTTGGAACAAGTTTTGAAAAAATTGGGAGAAAAAATTTTTAATGATAAAAAATTTGGCTAAGTATAAAAACGGCCCTAACTTTCTGTGAATGTGGCCTCCTCTCGGTACACGAGGAATTTAGGAGGGTCTCTCGCGGTACGCGAGAGGCAAAAGAGGTTTGCTGTGTTTCTTGTCCCTCGCGGTACGCGCGGGGATGTAAGAAGTTTCTCGCGGTACGCGAAGAACTGAAAAAGTCACCGCCCGTTTGATCAACTCTCGCGGTACGCGAGACTGTTAGAGTGTACCTCCCGCGGTACGCGGGAGCGTAGTAAATTCAGAAAAAAATGAAGACACCCCCATTTGTGTCTTCCACACCACACCACCACCATCTCATCATCCTCCTCCGGCGAAAAAACACCACCACCTATCACCACCTAACCCTACCCTGTTACCACCATCACTTTTCACCACAAATCACTACCACCATCACTCTCAATTCGCCACCACCGATCAATCCATAAACCACCACCAATTCCATCTCCGGCCACCACCACTCTATCACTACACTTACCACCTACCCTCCACGTACCACCACCTGCCACCAGCGCCACCGTCACACCATCACTCGCTGCCGTCACCACCATCGTCTCAGGGCACACTAAAAATGGGATTTGAGCCAAAATTTTGCCTTCTAGTTTTCAATTTCTTCGTCCTTCAGGAATGTCTGATCACGGTGAGTCTTCTGGCGTGGCCGGTGGGGCCAAGCGCAGGCGTGGGCCGGTTCCCAACCCTGGGGAGCTCAAGAGGAGCCGCGCCCGATCCTTCGGGCGCCCAGAGTTATTCAGTACACGGTACTGGGGCCAGGCTAGCAGCCGACACGGAGCCGATCCTGTTAGACGCCAGAGTTTTACACCACCACACCCTGCTCAGGTTCGAGCTTAAGACGGAAGAGTCGGTGCAAATAGAGAGGTTTGTAAACATGGAGCTATAATAGCACCGTGGCATCGACTGGGGTTTAGTAGAGGAGTTAGGGCAGCACCAGAGGCTGCATGAGCTACTAGGTGACCGATGGACAGCGGCGTTGGCCTGTGACGCGATCTAGTACCGGGAGCTCACTGTCGAGTTCCATTCTACCTTCCGGTACGTTACAGGCTAGTTCGAGGAGCCGACAGCCATGTCCTTCTCATTGGGCCGACAGGTTTATGAGATATCGGTTCCACAGTTTGCGGTGGCCACAGGGTGGTACACCGACGCCGAGGTGGCAGCGCAACCGTTTCTATAGAGCCCGCGAGGCTTATTTAGGAGGCGTCACGACCATGGGGTTAGCGACAGTCAGTTACGTGACTTCTGGCATTCCATCGTCGATGGACCGTACTCCTCATCTCTTGTGGAGTCGTCCATTCGTGACCCCCTCATTCGTTACATTCATAGGATCTTGGCTTGCACTCTTATCGACGTCGGTCCGGTATAGAAAAGTGCAGCCAGCTAGATTTTTTCGGCCTATTTTGCATAGTTGGCCGCCGAGAGGCCAACCTGGCGAGCATTCCTATTTCATCTATTTCCAGGGGCCGTCGAGGTGGGTCGGAGGCCAGGTTAAAGTTAGGGCCATACATCAGCCGCATAGCGGAGATTTTGGGAGTGTTTGAGCGTTATCCGGGTCGTCTACTCACACCGGAACCGGATACGATTCCGTATGGTTTATATGAGTTGAGATTGGTGGGGACCATATCCATGGATGATCTGCTGCATTGGATGGATGTTAGGCAGGGTCCGCAGGTTCCACCGCCTGTTGGGGCCTTTCGATCAGGCGATACATATGGGGGCGCCCACAGCACGTCAAAGGATTCCGCATCATATAGAGCGCCCCCAGGTTCAGCATCCGTTGAGTCCGCATCCACCTGTGCCACTTACCCTCGAGGACCTCAGAGATCAGTTATTCACGAGGCTGGACAGGCAGGATGACGCGATTCGTTATATGATGACGCAGCAGGGTTTAGAGATTCCACCGTTCTTCAGGGCACCAGACCAGCATTAGCCGAATCAGCCAGGTACCGGTGGAGATCCGAAGTGATTATCAGCAACACCTTTTGCCGGGTTGTACTTTATTTCCCTGTATTTTATTTCTGTATTTCTTTTTGTGTATTTTTTTCTATATTATTATGGTCTGTATATGAACACTGATGTATATATTATATTACATGGTTAAGTTGTTTGCTAGTGTAATAGAATCAATCGCTTTTGTTCGTGAGGAATTATTGGAAATTTGATCAGTTGTGCGCGTTCGAATGGAAGGCTAGGGAACACGACTTACGAGAAATATCACAGTCATTATACCAGGGAAGTCAGTTCCGATTTTTGTATATTTTTAGTTTCTTTTATTTTATTTCTGTCTTATTTTTATTTTTGTAAATTTCTTTTATGTTACCGTCGTTTCTCGGTCCACATTGGGGACAATGTGAGTTTTAAGTGTGGGGATGGGAGACATTCGTCTAGGTTTTGTATTTTGAGTCTGTTGTGGTAACTTTTAGAAATTTTTTGGAAATGTCCTTTGAATTAGAGTCTTGCATGGAAGATGATAGGTAAAACTGGGCATTGTGTGATTTGAATTGAAATAAAATAAACAATAGAAAATGTGTCTAATGTGTGATGAATTGGTAGGCCCAACCAGTATTGAAAGCTTAAATATCCTGAAAGTGTTGATTAGGAAAATTAAATGAATTAAATCAAGAAATATTGTAGGTTCTCATCTTAGGGAAACAGTAATACTGAAACTGTCAACATAGGGTGATAGGTACCACGGTAAGCTAAATTTTATATGTTTCTGAAATGTTTTTGGCACGCCACTCTCTTTTTATGAAAATAAATCCGAGAGTTGGTGGCGCCCACATTCCATATTTTCATCTATCATGAGCTTAATTGCATTGAGAAGTTAAGTACAGTCTATGTGTTACCCTCCGGGATAGCGACTTGGAGAAAACACCACTAGGTTAATGCTTGAGTGATCAATTGTTATAGAAAATCTAAGTTTCGCCTATGTGTCACACGTCGGGTTCCAGCCTAATTGAAACACCACTGGGTTAGATTCTTATGTGCTTCAGTTTTAAAACTGAGTCTATGTGTTACCACTGGGTTAGATTCTTATGTGCTTCAGTTTTAAAACTGAGTCTATGTGTTACCTACCGGGATAGTGACTTGGTTGAAACGCCTCTAGACAAGGTTCATTTGTTTTAACTGTTAATGCTCATCTTCATTCATCCATTCATTCATCAGTCACCTACATTTTGAAAGCATATAACTTTTAGTTTACTGTGGTGGGAAGATCTACATGATTTAGCCCGGGCCTAGACATGACCGTGAGACGGGAGTAAGTGGAATTGGAGCTTTTAAGTGTGATACTCATAGATGGATTGATATGCTTGGTAGTATAATATTAGAACACGATCGGGGGCTTGAAATTTGGTGTTTGGTTTAGTCGGATAGAAATACCAGTTATTACACTTTAACGCGTGATTATATTTGTGCTAATTAATTGAGAATGTTAAAGCTGTGTCCAGTTATGATTCCATTGCAGATATCTTTTTCGAGGACGAAAAAAGTGTAACTGTGGGGATGTTTGATGTGTTGCAAAACACATGTATTTATCCTAGTGTAATTGTGCGTATTTGTATAGTTTTGTACTCGTTTTGTATTGTTTTAAGTTTCTGAGTTCGGGTCATAATTGCCGGTTATAGTGTGCTAAGGAAGCGGAAAACAAAGCAAAATGCTGGATTTATCGAGCACACGGGAAACGATTGGAAAGCAAAAGAGAAAAAATCAATTTTCTGAGAAAAATCAATCCTCACGGTACGTGAGGAGGGAAGACAATTCCCTCGCGGTACGTGAGGGAACCCAGAAGGCAACCCAACAAAATTGTCCCTCGATGTACTCGAGGGACCAGCCACTTTCTCACGCGGTACGCGGGAGACCCGCTAATTCATAAAAAACCCTAATTTCAAGTTTTAATTATTTTTGAACGGCCATTCTTCACGTAATTCGACATATTGTCGTTAGAGCACTGTTCTTGGGAGATTTTGGCAAGGAGGAGAGCTTTGGGATCGAGTTTCTAGTGTTAGAGAGATCGAACTGGTTAGATTCAAATCATTCGGTCACGATTAATCTTTCTTTTTTGTTTATTCAGTATTCTGGAACCATGTTTAGTACTTTTAACTTTGAATCTTCTGGTTTCATCATGATTCTTGGCTAAAACCTTAGAACTACCTAGGTTAAAGATGATTGTTTGCTAAACTTTGGATTTTTATTGGTTTATGGATCTTGTTTTGGTTTTATGCTTTAGTACAGATCTGATTTCAATTTTCTAATAAGTATGCATGCTTAGTTTTGATCTTATGTTGGTTGATTGTCCCATACATATCTTGATGAATGTCTTTCATGAATAGGTATGTACTAGATCGCTTATTGTGTGTTTATGATTCATGTGTGGTTTGCTAGACGTTAGTAACCATAGGAATATCAATTAACAAGTTAATGAACTAAGTGTTCTTCTTATCTAAATACCTGCAAAGTGATACATAATCGATTAGTCTTCGGTGTTAGGGTTTCTAAGTGTGAACAGTCTGAGAGGACGTTTCCTTAGGGGTTCTAGTATCGTTGTTAATTCGTGTTAAAAAGGTTGAATTCAGGTTGCTCCGTGCATCTTTGATGTATTGAGATAGTGAAACCGATATGTGAGCTGTGTATTGAGCTCTTTAGCATATTTTGTGAGACCGAAAGGTAATCCGACCACTGGTGAGCAGAGTATCCTTTGAGTTTCCTTCTAGTCACCTTCTAGTCACATTCTGAGATTGATCAGGAATCCAGTAGGCAGTTTGAGGGTGTTACATCTTAGGATCCCAGTTCCATTGCATCGTCCATAATTGATAGAACACGAGTTTGGTATACAGGATTCACAGCCTAGGTAGTGTCTTTCATCCTTACTTGTTTCATTCGAGTCTTTGCTAGATTGGTTAAGTGTCTTAGTAGTCTTCTTTATTCAGTTTATTTAAGTTCAGTAGTTTAGTTCATAGAATTCCCCCCTAATCAAATCAAACAGTTTAGTCCTAGTCAGAGTCTAGTTTGTGTTAGAGTCAGTGTCTCGTGGGTTCGATATCCGGACTTCATTGAGTTGTGTTACAATTGATAGGTACACTTTCCTATCTTTGTGGTCTAGTTTAGTAGGTTTGTCTAGAGTTTAACTAGAGTGTCTAGGTTAGTTTTGTGTTTAGTTTTATAGACCATTTGACCGACATCAGATACTAATTCAATGACTGTATTTCTCTGCTATAGTTTTGGTTTAAAACTAAAACGAGTATTAAATCTGCGCAGACTTACTAATGCTCATAATAAATGATTACTCAGTCAAGTGGGAGAATGTAAGACACGGTTTTAATATGTGGCTCTTATAATCATTTATCTAATTATTAAATGATCAATTGATTTATTTATTTATTAACCTATGGCTAGTAATTAGTTGATGGGCCTAATTACTCTTAATGGGCCATTAATGGGTTTCCCATTGGGAGTACATATATAAAGAGAGATAATTATAGGGAATTGACTAATGAATTATTCAATTACTATCACCACTAAATCTTCCCTCTCTCTCCCGTAACCGTGAGTTCTTACGAACTCACCTTAGCCATCCTAACCGTACACCTTAAACGGGAACCTGATCTTCTTAGCGGATCATGACGTCTTCCCTCTCTGCGGTTAGCTTATCAGATATTCAGTTATATTATTGTTTTCCATTATCATGTTCAAGAATTGATTAACATGCTTATTATATTGCTTGGTGTTTGAACATTCATTTAATAAGTCTATTTGGGGATGAAAATTGTAAGGTAAAAGGATGTAATATTTATGATAAACTAAAATAAGACTATCACACGTATTAGATTAGGATAGAATGAGACGGGTTTTAAATAAGTATTGATAATCCAAGTCTCATATCCAATCATACTCCTAAGGTACCCGATTACTAATTAGGCATTAGCTATACCTCTTAGCTTGTTACTATTAGGATTCTAAAGTACATTTCTTACTATATTTAATTTTTATATTATGTTGTTACCCAAAGTAATTATAAGTATAAAGACTAAAAAGTCAATGGATAAAAAATTTTCATTTAAATTTCAAAAAAGACAATTTCCAATTGTTGTTTGTATTTGAAAGATTCAGTGTTTACTCATGGCCACTTGTATGTTACATTATTAAGAGTTAAAAGTAGAGATGGACTCAAGCTATTAATCTTTGTTAAATATGGAAAAGTTACTAATACCACGTCAAATGTTGTATACAAAAAAATATTTTCAAATTTGTAAATTATCATTGTAAGGTTTCATTTAACATGTAATGTATTGTATTGTAAGAAAAACGTCATTTATGAAATGTATTTTCATGTACTTTTTTGATATTTTGATTACTCTCATCAATATATTCTTAACGTTTAACAAGATGAAAAATTACCAACTGTATAAAAAAAGGTGTTAAGATATTCATCAATATAATCTTAACCTTTCACCTTGTGTATGTAAGGCCCCAAACTCGGGAAGCCTCACATGTTGGATTTACTCATTCACAATCAGTTCTTAAACTTCAAATATCATTACACAGCGGAATAAGCTTCATTACATTGTCTTAAAATAGAAATAAATTAAAACATTGTCTTAACATTCAACATTCAAATCATTGATAAGGGATGCCAGTCTCGTAATGTCTGTTACCTCCTCGAGTAGCCAAGCAGCATCCAATCCACATTCACTTATCATTAACCTAACACGCGTACTAAAAGTCAGCTAACGTTAGTGGGTTCAAGTTTTTCATTCAATAAAAGAAAATGGTTTACCACTCGTCATTCATTAGAGTTTTATCATTCATAATTAAAAACGGGGCTTAACATTCATTTTTCATTCATTCATACATTCAAACATTCATTCATAAAATCATTTACCATTACATTCAAGTCATACAATAAATATCTAAAGTCTGTGTTACCATCTATTTCTTCATTTAGTATTGTATCGCCCCTAAGGCTATTATGCACGAAAACCGACAATACAATACATTCCGTCCATTCATTCATCACACTTAGGACCCGTAAGTCACCAAGGCGATTCCATTCTTTTTTATCACTCTTAGGACCCGCAAGCCCCAAAGTGATTCCATTCCCGGGTCACGTTAACCCCGAGTGACCGTCGTCACCCTTCCATCGCTAGTTGTACAACCGTAATACCATTGGTAATCCACATAGGCACTACCCCTATGGTACTTATGGTACTGTGGCTTTCCCATAACATACCATAAGGCTGGAATTACATTCTCAGACTTCATTCGTCAATTCCATTCATTCGACAAATTGGATTTTTAATGACTTCTTTAAAACATTTGCCCATTTTCTTTTCATAAAACATTTCACTCGTTTATAAAACCCTTTTTCTTTCATTTCAAAACCATTTCTTATAAACATTATGTTTCATAAACATTCCTTTCCTAAACCTTTCATTTCACAAATGTTTCTTGTTTCAATTAACGTTCCTTTAGTAAAACATCCATTTTATAAACATTTTATTTGATAATCATTTCATAAACATTTCATGAGTATGCATATCAGCCTAGAAACAAGTAAATAGGGAATTTTGACTCACCTGAGATACGGGGTACGTATACTAATGCTTGGGTCGGGTCTGTGGACTCTAACGCATACACACCACCTGTATGTATCCATCCTAAGGCTAAGTTTCACATACTACTCATTCATACCATCATTAATATCGTGATCATTAGAAGTTCTCGCAAACTTATCGAGTACTCGTGGCTTACCCGAGAACCATGGCCGATAACTTAGTTCCCGAGTACTTGATTCCGAGTACTTGGCTCGTAGGGACATGGGCGAGTACTAGGGAGCCGTGAACATGCTTCACCTGATCCCGAGTACTTGGAGCCGTGAACTTGTAACTTTACTCGACATTCCATGGACACGAGCACTTGACCCCGAGAACTAGCTTCTGAGATCATTGGTCCGAGAACTCTAGGGCCGAGAATACCTAACCCAAAAACCCTATTTTGCATGGTTTTAAGATCTGGGTTGTTTGTCGTGCCAAGATCCAACCTTTTTACGTTCATTTTGTTGGATTAACACCCATGTCATCAAATATAAGTGATTTATTCCATTACATACGTAAAAACATACTCTTTCTTGGATTTTAAAACCCCATTGTTCCCATGACCCGAAAACAACAAAACCATAGCTTTAGGATCGTGTTTTACTTGAAAAGCCCGCGTAGCCTCTGTCCTAGGTTCTTTGCTTCTTCCATTGACAGCCTTGGCAAGCAATGAGGCCTCCAAAAACCGATCGTTTCTTTCTTCCTTTCTTTCCCTTGGCCGAGAACTGCACTCCACCACCTCACAAATGGCAAGAACTTGGTGTGTGTGGGGGTGGGGGGGGGGGTTTACAAGGGGCTTGTTCATGCAAAGGCTATATATATGAGATGCCTTCTTTGAGAAAATTACCAACTTAATCCCTCTATTTCCCTTATATTCATGAAAGTCTCTTTATTTATTTATTTTCATTATTTTTAGGATGTTACAGTGTAGCACACGGGTTTAAAGCTAGTTTATGATAAACTAAATAAGAATATCACATGTATTAGATAAGGATAGAATGAAACGGGTTTTGAACAAGAGTCGATAATCTTAGTCTCATATCCAATCATAAATTTGTACTCCTAAGATACCCGATTACTAATTAAGCATTAGCTATACTTGTTAGCTTATTATTGTTAGGATTTCATTTACTATATTTATATTTAAATTTAATTTTTTTACTATATTTAAATTTTTTATTACTCGTCCAATATACACAATATATACACGAAAATATTTTAAACTAATCTCATTCCTGAATAAGTGTCCGATATTTTGAAACACAAAACGTGTGAAACTGGGTTTATATTTGTGATCTCGTGTTGGAGTGGGTCCGGCTAACGTACAGTTATTTCTAGATGATAATGTATGTTTACGTGTCTTTGATTTCTTTTACCAAATTCTATCTTAAAATATTTATTTAATATTGTCCGGTCCACCATGAGTTTTCCTAACAAAATACGTAAACAGAAAGTAATTATTTTTAAAAAACTAAAAGAATATTATTATTTATATTATTGGCCGTGAGATTAAGCAGCTGTTTTTCTTTTTATCTCAAAAGTTGTTTTTTTTATAGATATGGCATAAAAGTTTTATTTTTTTTTTATTTTTTATTTTTACAAAAAAGTTTTTTTTAGATTTATCACAAAACTTCAATAAAGTAAACTTTAGTTTTTTTTTTCCTCAAGTTTGATTTTTTATTTTTATAAAATTGTAACAAAAGTTCAATCGGTTTATTTTTTAGTAAACTTTCGTTATTTTTTTTTAAAACGATATGGACAGATTTGTTTAGTGTTTTTTTGTGAGCGGTCCGAGTTTTTTTTTTATGTACGCTATAGCGAGTCTATGTTTCGACGTAACTTTTATTAACATATAATTGGGAGCAGTGGTTTTTTTTACCCCAAAAGTTCTTTTTATTTTATAGATATGGCACAAAAGTTTTAGTTTTTTTTTTTAAGTTCTTTTTTTGTAGATTTACCACAAAACTTCAATAGAGTAAATTTTAGTTTTTTTTCCTTAAGTTTTATTTTTTTATAAAATTGTAACAAAAGTTCAATGGGTTTATTTTTGTAGTAAACTTTCGTTATTTTTTTAAACGGTATGGACGGCTTTGTTTAGTATTTTTTGTGAGCGATCCGAGTTTTTTTTTATCGTAAGATATAGCGAGTCTACGCTTCGACGTAACTTTTATTAACATATAATTGGGTATAGGATTCCACAGTGTGCTTTTGTTTTTTTCCTCAAAAGTTTTTTTTTATAGTTTTGCCACAATTTTTTTCTCAAAAGTTTTTTTTATAGTTTTGCCACAAAATAGATTGTATAGTAGAGTTTTTTATATTATTGGCCGTGGGGTTGAGCGGTGAGTTTTTTTTTTTACCCCAAAAGTTCTTTTTTTATAGATAAGGCACAAAACTTTTACTTCTTTTTTTTTAAGTTCTTTTTTTAGATTTGCCACAAAACTTCAATAGAGTAAACTTTAGTTTTTTTTCCTCAAGTTTGATTTTTTATAAAATTATAACAAAAGTTCAATGTGTTTATTTTTATAGTAAACTTTCGTTATTTTTTTTAAACGGTATGGACGGCTTTGTTTAGTATTTTTTTGTGAGCGATCCGAGTTTTTTTTTGTATCGTACGCTAAAGCGAGTCTATGCTTCGACATAACTTTTATATATATTATTGGCTGTGGGGTAGTGGTTTTTTTTTACCCAAAAAGTTCTTTTTTTTATAGATATGGCACAAAAGTTTTAGTTTTTTTTTTAGATTTGCCACAAAACTTCAATAGGGTAAACTTTAGTTTTTTTTTCTCAAGTTTGATTTTTTATTTTTATAAAATTGTAACAAAAGTTCAATGGTTTTATTTTTTTAGTAAACTTTCGTTAATTTTTTTTTAAATGTTATGGACGGCTTTGTTTAGTATTTTTTTTTTAGCGATCCGAGTTTTTTTTATCGTACGCTATAGCTAGTCTATGATTCGGCGTAACTTTTATTAACATATAATTGGGAGCAGTGGTTTTTTTTTCACCCCAAAAGTTCTTTTTTTATAGATATGGCACAAAAGTTTTAGTTTTTTTTTTTTTTTTTACAAAAAAGTTCTTTTTTTTTAGATTTGCTACAAAACTTCAATAGAGTAAACTTTAGTTTTTTTTTTCTTAAGTTTGATTTTTTATAAAATTGTAACAAAAGTTTAATGGGTTTATTTTTTTAGTAATCTTTCGTTAATTTTTTTTAAACGGTATGGACGGCTTTGTTTAGTATTTTTTTTGTGAGTGATCCGAGTTTTTTTTATCGTACGCTATAACGAGTCTATGCTTCGACATAACTTTTATTAACATGTAATTGGGTATAGGATTCCACAGTGTGCTTTTGTTTTTTCCCTCAAAAATATTTTTTTTATAGTTTTGCCATAATTTTTTTCTCAAAAGTTTTTTTATAATTTTGTCACAAAATAGTATGTATAGTAGAGTTTTTTTATATTATTGGTTGGGGGGTTGAGTGGTGGGTTTTTTTTTATCCCAAAAGTTCTTTTTTTTATACATATGGCACAAAACTTTTACTCTTTTTTTTTTTAAGTTTTTTTTTTGTAGATTTGCCACAAAACTTTAATAGAGTAAATTTAGTTTTTTTTCTTAAGTTTGATTTTTTATAAAATTGTAACAAAAGTTCAATGGGTTTATTGTTATAGTAAACTTTCATTAATTTTTTTTAACGGTATGGACGGCTTTGTTTTGTATTTTTTTTGTGGGCGATCCGAGTTTTTTTTGTATCGTACGCTATAGCGAGTTTATGCTTCGACGTAACTTTTATTAACATATAATTGGGCATGGGATTCCACAGTGTGCTTTTGTTTTTTTATTTTTTTTCCTCAAAAGTTTTTTTGTATAGTTTTGCCACAAATTTTTTCTCAAAAGTTTTTTTTATAGTTTTGCCACAAAATAGATTTTATAGTAGAGTTTTTTTATGATTTTTTCTTTAAAGTTTTTTTTTCATAGATTTGCTACAAATTTTTCTCAAAAGTTTTTTTTATAGTTTTGCCACAAAATAGATTGTATAGTAGAGTTTTTTTATGATTTTTTCTTAAAAGTTTTTTTTTCATAGATTTGCCACAAAATATAAATGGAGTAAACTTTAGCATTTTTTTATTTTGCCTCAATTTTGGTTTTTTATAAAATTGTAACATAAGTTTAACGGGTTTATTTTTTAGTGAAGTTAGGTTCAATGGGTTTGTTTTATAGTAAAGTTTAGGAGTTTTTTTTATTTTTGATTCGCGCTTTTAACCCGTTTTATTTTTATAATACTTTCGTTTATCTGTAATGACTTTCGTTAACTTTTTTTTCAAAACAGTTGTTTTTTTTTGTCAGTGGTGCGGGTATTTTTTTTTATCGTACGTTATAGCGAGTCTGTGTTTCGACGTAGGTCTTATCTCCATTGATTAGCCGAACCGATAACTTCCAAACTCCCACCGTGTAGCGCGAGGGAAAAAACTAGTTATTTACAAAAATAGGTATGTAATTTGATCTTGAATCGTACCATTTAAACATTTTATGAAAAAAAAAATATATATATATATATATATATAAATGGGTGAGTTGTTTATAACAGGGTGTCAATCATCACAGATAGATTTTTTTTTTTGAAAGGCAAATTTCATTTCAAGAAACCACTGCTAGCGAGAGGCTAGCGCCCAAACAGAACAGAAACAACAAAAAGAAAAAAAAACAGATCTGAAGAGATACAAACACAGACCATAGCAGAGTCTACCTATTACTATAAATTAAAAAGTAAACTTTGTTTTTGTTTCCTGTGGTTTGACCATTTTAACCATTTTGCTCTAATAGTTTGAAAATGGCCAAAACACTCCTTGAGTTTATCATTTTGTTGCCATTTTGCTCCCTGACACTAACTCCGTTAAATATTTCAGTTAAAATTAAGGGCATTTTGGTAATTTCACGATGTAAGATAATATATATATATATATATATATATATAACTAAAAAATTACCAAAATGCCCTTAATTTTAACTGAAATGTTTAATGAAGCTAGTGCTAGGGAGCAAAATGGCAACAAAATGGTAACCTCAATGAGTGTTTTGACCATTTTCAAACTATTGGAGCAAAATGGTTAAAATGGTCAAACCACAGGGAGCAAAAACGAAGTTTACTCAAAATTAAAAGAACACTAATTTTCCCAATCAAGATACTCCAACTTAGCCCTACGTTTCAACCAAAGGAACCCCATCGATTTTATTTCTTCGATAACTTTAATGATGGAAATCGGGAGACCTTCAAAAATGAATTTGTTCCTAGCTTTCCATAATGTCAGCAGGCTAAAAGAATAATCGAGAGTACCGTACGTTGCTTGGTAGGGTGTAGCCCTCCGTATGTTTGAGTGTCGAACAAGTCCCTCACCGTGAAGGCGTATATTGGTGGAAGCCTACACCAAGCTAAAATGTTTTGCCAAATAATCGTTGCAACATAACACGCTGTGAAGACATGGTCCATCGTCTCTTCCACCTCCCCATAGAAAACGCACGCTGCATATGTGATTTGTATATTCCTACGTTGAAGTGTCGTTCTTGTAGGAAGCCTTTCCGCCTCTAATCTCCACCCGAATATGTTTATCTTCAATGGTAACCAAGAATTCCACCCGAAAACCTGTCCCTAGGGGCAATACATTCTGTTAAGCAAGGCAGACTGATGTCGGTCAAACGGTCTATAAAATTAAACACAAACTAACCTAGACACTCTACTTAAACTCTAGACAACCCTACTAAACTAGACCACAAAGATAGGCAAGTGTACCTATCAATTGTAACACAGCTAAAAGAAGTCCGGATATCGAACCCACGAGACACTGACTCTAACACAAATTAGACTCTAACTAGGACTTAATATTTGGTTTGGATTGGGGGGAATTCTACGAACTAAGATTATCTACTAAACTTGAAATAACTAAATGAAGAATACTAGTAAGACAAGTAACAATCTAACACAGACTCGGATGAAATCAATAAGGATGAAAGACACTACCTAGGCTATGAATCCTGGTTACTAAACTCGGGTTCTATTGGTAATGGAAACTGTAATGGAAATTGGGATCCTAAGATATAACACCTCAAATTAACCTAATGGATTCCTGATCAATCTCAAAATGTGACTAGAAGGAAGCTCAAATGATACTATGCTCACCAGTGGTCAGATTACCTCTCGGTCTCAACGATTATGCTAAAGAACTCAATAGACAGCTCACATCTCGGTCATACTATCTCAATACATCAAAGATGCAAGGAGCAACCTGAATTCAACCTGTTTTAACACGAATTAACAATGACACTAGACCCCTAAGGAAACGTCCTCTCAGACAGTTCACTCTCAGAAACCCTAATACCACAGACTAACCGCTTATATATCACTTTGTAGGTATTTAGATAAAAACACTTGATTTATTAAGTTATTAATTGGTATCCCTTTGGTTACTGACGTCTAGTAAACCACATACGAATCACAAACACACAGTAAGCGATCTAATACACAACTATTCATTGAAAGACATTCAAACAAGATATGTAAGTAACAACCAACCAATCAAAGATCAAAATCAAGCATGCATACTCATTAAACAAGTGAAATCAGATCTATACTAAAGCATAAAATCCAAACAAGATCCAAAACCAATAAAAATTCAAACTTTAATAATCTTTCATCTTTAACCTAGGTAGATCTAAAGGTTTAGCCAAGAATCATGATGAAAATAAAAGATCCAGAAGTAAAAACATCAAACATAAGTCTAGAACAATAATCAAACTCGGTAGAGTGATTAATCGTGACCAAATGATTTAATCTAACCGGATTAATTCTTAAACTCCAACTTCTTGAACCCAAAGATTTCTCCTTTGCTAAAATCGCTAAAAAACAGTGCTAAGACGACAACAAGTCAAACTCCCTATGGAATAGCCGTTCAAAACAATTAAAAACCTAATTTCCCTTTTTTTACGGATTTGCAGCCCTCTCGCGTACCGCGAGAGAAGTATGGCTGGTCCCTCGCGTGCCGTGAGGGATAAATTAGTCGGGCTGCTTTTTTGCTTCCCTCGCGTACCGCAAGGGAATTCTTCCTCTTTCATCGCGTACCTCGAGGGAATCTTATCCTCAGAAAATTAATTCTTCTCTTTTTGATTTCCACTCTTCACCCGTGTGCTCGATTTCTCTAAGATGTTACTCTCCTTTTGCTTCCTTAGCACACTATAACCTGCAACTATGACCTGAACTCAGAACGAACTTAAAATGATACAAAACGAATACAAAACTATACGATAACGCACAAATATACATGGATAAATGCATGTGTTTTGCAACACTTCACAGGCCCTGACCGATTTTACCGAAAACCTTCCATCCGAGCAGCCTGACCATGACCACTTATTTGTCCGCTCGTGCAATCGAACCTCTTTTAATACATGGTAACAGCCTTCCAGCTCATGCAATTCACATGAAAGCAAAAGATTTTCTAATCCAAGACCAAGAAAGAGTTAGAGAAGTACCCGACATTTGACACCGGTACCGGATAAAGCAAGATTTGCTAGATTCAATTCTGAACAGGGCCAGAAAGGAAACCATCAACGGAGCCGATCCAATCCAATGATCCACCCAAAACCTTATGCTTTCCCCATTACCCAGCGAATCCACTATCGAGTATGGATTTGTTAAGTTCAATTTAGCAATCAACTTCCACGCACCCGGGTATCTGTTGTTTTCTGAGATCACATTTATACAACAGACCAATCAAACTATGGATCTCACACTTAAAAGCTACACTTCCACCTAATCCAGTCTCACGGTCATGTTTAGGCCCGGGTTAGATCATGTAGATATTCCCACCACAACAAACTAAATTCTTTATGTTTTCAAAATATAGATGATTCCATGGAATGAAATGGAATGAGTTGGAATGAGTATTATCTAATGTATGAATCAACCTTTCCTAGTGGTGCGTCTCCCGGGTCACCATCCTAGAAGGAAGCACATAGGATGCAGTCTTATCACTAAAGCACATAAGAATTCAACTTAAAGGCGTATCCACAGAGTCACTAACCCCATAGGAAACACATAAATCAAACCTTTTTTATCCCAACTATTGATCACTCAAGCCGCGACCCATGGGTGTATCAACCAAGTCGCTATCCCGGAGGGTAACACGTAGGTCAAAACTTAAGCTTTCAATTTTTTTAAATTATACTCATAATGGATGTAAAGATGGAATGCGTGCGCCATCAACTCTCATATTCATTTGCATAAAAGGAGAGTGATGTACCAAAATCATTTCAGAAACATAAAAATCTTAGCTTACCGTGGTACATATCACCATATGTTGACAGTTTCAGTATCACCGTTTCCCTAAGATGAGAAACAACAAGCTTTCATGATTTGATTAAGTTATTAGTCCTAAGTAACACTTTTCAGGATATTTAAGCTTTTCAACTGGCTAGGCCTACCGATTCATCACAAATTAGACACGCTTTCTATTGTTTATTTTTTTTTCATTTTTCATCACAATATTGCCCAGTTTTACCTATTATTTTTCATGTACGTGCAAGACTCTAATTCAAAGGACATTTTTTAAACATTTTCTACAATTTACAAAAACAGACTCAAAATACAAAACCTAGACGAATGTCTCCCATCCCCACACTTAAAATTTACATTGCCTCAATGTGGACCGAGAAACGATGGTTAAATAAAAATAAGAGAAAAATACAAAATAAAATAAACAAATAAAAGTGAAATGAAACAAAACTATACAAAAATCGAAATAGACTTCCTTGATTATAATGAAAGTGAAATGCCTCGTAAGTCGTGTTCCCTTGCCCTCCATTCGAACGCGCTCAGCTATCAAATTCCAATAATTCCTCGCGAACGAACGCGACTGATTCTAACAAGAACTAGCAAGCACGTCAAATAAACAACGAAATATATACAACACAACCAACCCTTCCAAGCCCCCCAAGTACAAAATACTATATATATCAGAGTTTATATACATGCCATAAGAAAATAAAAGAAATGCATAAAAAAGAATAAGAAATAAAATACATGGGAAATATATACAACCCTGCAAGAGGTGTTGCTGCTGATCACTGTGGGTCTCCACCTATGTCTGGCTGATCTGACTGATGCTAGTCTGGTCCCTGAAAAACGGTGGGATCTCTATACCCTGATGAGTCATCATATAACGGATGGCCGCATCCTGGCGGTCCATCCTATCGAACAACTGATCTCGAAGGTCCTCCTAAACGCTCCGCTAGCATGCTGATATCTGTCAAAAACTCCTAAACGCTCCGCTAGCATGCTGTTGTACGGCCCGAGCTCAATCCTTGCCTCCGGCCCACCTCGACGACCCCTAGATATGGATGAAATAAGAATGCTAGCTAGGATGGCCTCTCGACGGCCAATGATGCAATAGAGGCAAAATAAATCCAGCTGGCTGCACTTCTCAATCCCTGACCGACGTTCGATGAGAGTGCAAGACAGAATCTTGTGAATATAGAGGGTGAGGGGTTGCGAATGGACGACTCCACAAGAGATGAGGAGTACGGTCCATCGGCTATGGGATGCCAGAAGTCATGTAACTGACTGTCACTGACCCCCTGGTCGTGTCGCTTCCGAAATAGGCCCATGAGGCTCTGAAAGAATAGCTGTGCTACTACCCCGTGGCCACTACAAACTGCGTGACCGACATCTCATAAACATGTCGGCCTAGAGAGAAGGACACGACGGTTGGCTCGTCGAACTGGCCTGTGACGTACCGGAAAGTGGAATGGAACTGGACAGTGAGCTCCCAGTACTGGATCGCGTCACAGGCCAACGCCGCTGTCCATCGAGAGTCAACAAACTCCTGCAACCTCTGCAGTTGGCCTAGCTCCTCCATCAGCCCCCAGTCTATCCCTCGGTGCTGGTAAGGCTCCATATCAATGAATCGCTCTAACAGGACAGCCTCCTCTGTCATGAGATCGAAGCGGAGGAGAGTGTGGTGGTGTAAAACCCTAGCGTCTAGCGGAATCGGCTCCGCATCAGCTGTCGGGCGTGCCTCTGGAACCGCGTATCAAATGACATGCGGTGCTCGACGAATCGGGCGCGGTTCCTCTGGCTCGCCCCTCGGGTGTGGAACTGGACCCCGCCTGCGCTTGCCCGCGCTAGAAGACTCACCGCGATCAGACATGCCTGCATTTACAAGTTAGTACTACAAAAATACAATAACAGAAGATATATCAAGCAGGACGACCATATAGCATTTCATTCGCGGTCGTCCGGCGTGTCAGAAAAGTTAAAAAAAAAAAAGACACACAAAAATTAAAAAAAACTTGAAAATTTCGGGATACCCTTTTGTATATTTAGAAACCAGACAACCTCACCCGAATGGAGATTGAGTACGGTCGAGGTGGTCTAAACCTGCAAAAAAACTCAAGGCATATCCCAAGACAAAATTTACACGAGTGACTGAACCTGTACAGTTGACTGGACTAAAAGACACAAACGACCAATTATCTACGCTTAACTACTATTACAACTAAAATTGCAACTTATCAAATCACACTAACACACTATATGACTCAAATTACACAAAATTTAGACTAGATTTTCTCATGCCGATTTTATCCGGTCCAATTTCAAACCAAACCAACTCAAAGTACACTAGCCGACTCGAATACAAGGATTAATTCAAATCAAACTGACTCTATACACTAACCAAACTCGATTTGTCTAATTACGAACCAAACAAACCTAAAATTATAGTATAAGACTCATAATACAGACCCATATCGACTCGATTATACAATGTATTACGGGAAATGTACCTGTATGACGACGAAAGACGGTTCAAAAACCCCCTATTTGTAGTATCCGTGAGATGATGGTGGAATGGTGGTGATGTCGATGGCGAAAGTGGTGGTGTATGGTCGGAGATGGTAGATGGTGGTGCTGGGCGGTGGAATCAGGTGGTGGTATGGTGGTGAGAGTGGAAATTGCCGGAGGGAGGGTTAATGGGTGTGGTAGTGGAGAGAATGACACAACTTTTGATTTGGTTAATTTTTTTTCTGAAATCTCCATGCTCTCGTGTACCGCGAGAGAATTTGGCTTACAGTCTCGCGTACCGCGAGGGCCGTTAGGCGGTTGTGGTTCTTCAGTGCCCCGCGTACCACGAGAAAATTTTATGGAATCTCTCGCGTACCGCGGGGGACCTAAAATCTGGCAAACTCATTTATCTCTCGCATACCGCGAGAGACACTCCCCAATTGCCTCGCGTACCGCGAGGAGCCCTCATTCACAGAAAGTAAAGGTCGTTTTTATACTTAGCCAAATTTTCACCCCTTAAGATTTTTTTTCAAAATTCTTTTCAAAACCTGTTCCAACCTTATAATTTAAAGCAAACATACCTGGAACATTGCTTTTGATGGTCTTCCTTTGCCACTTTGATCATGATTCCCTAAAACACACGAAAACACAAGAACACACAAACCGAAAATATGCAAAAACTAAACGAAAATAAAGACAAAGAATTGTACAAACTCAACACTCGGGCTCTTCCCCGGGGACTTACTCTCACTTAGATTTGGTTTCCTGACTTGTCAAGGAGAATCTCATCCCCCTTGACATTCTCAATCGGTCCCCCGATGTAGTGTTTCAACCGGTGACCATTTACCTTCCACGAGCTACCTTCCTCATCGTATAGCTTCACTGTGCCATATGGGAATGCTTCTTTCACCGTGTATGGCCGTGTCCACCTTGACTTAAGCTTTCCTAGGAATAGTTTCAATCTAGAATTATATACTAACACTCTATCCCCACACTTGAAGTCTTTCACTCCCTTCAAATGATGATCGTGCAACGCTTTTGTGCGCTCCTTATAACTCCAAGAACGTGCGTATGCCTCATCGCGTAGCTCATCTAACTCATGCAACTAGAGAAACGGGTGTGGTGCTGCTTTAGGTAAGTCAAGATTGACTGCCTTTAAGGCCTAATATGCCTTGTGTTCTAGTTCCACCAGTAGATGACACTCTTTGCCATAGATCATCCTAAAGGGTGTAGTCCCAATAGGTGTTTTGAACGCGGTCCTAAATGCCCAAAGCACGTCATCCAACTTGTCAGACCAATCCTTCCTATTCTTCCTGACTGTTTTCTCCAATATCCTCTTCACTCCCCTATTCGCATTTTCCACTTGCCCACTAGTTTGTGTATGATAGGCAGTCGATAATCGATGAGTTACCCCGTAGCGTGACAAAACCTTCTCCATCTGGGCATTACAGAAATGACTGCCCCTATCACTAATTAGGGCTATAGGGGTACCAAACCTACTGAAAAGCTTCTTCAAAAATCCGACCACTACTGGGGCGTCATTCGTGGCCAAGGCTTGAGCCTCAACCCACTTAGAGACATAATCTATTGCCACAAGAATGTATCGGATCCCTCGTGATGCAGGGAACGGACCCATGAAATCAATGCCCCAAACATCAAATACTTCAACTACCTGAATCGGGCTCTGGCGCACCTCATTCCGGAATGAGATAGTACCGGTGCGTTGACACGCATCACACCGTTTCACTAATTCATGAGCATCTTTAAACACCGTCGGCCAATAAAAACCAGAATCAAACACCTTTTTGGCGGTGGATGGTCCGTTGTGACCTCCCGTTAAGCCTTCATGACAATGCTTAAGGATCTCAACACCTTCATCTTTGCTTACACATCTTCTCAGAACTCTGTCGGCTCCCACACGAAACAGATGTGGAGCATCCCAGATGTAGTGGTTGGCATCGGCAAAGAATTTACGCATCTGCTGTGATGTCATGCCCTTAACCACTACACCATCAGCCAAGTAGTTTTCTATGTTAGAAAACCATGGCAAACCTTGCGCCTCGGCACTCATATAGAACATCGGCTCTTTGGCCGGTCTCACTGTCACCATCATCAAGGGCTCATGGGGAAATGTGTCCCTAATGGCCTCCTCTCGAATATCTTCCCTACCGGGATCCTCTAACCTCGACAAATGGTCGACCGCTACATTCTCTTCTCCCTTCTTATCTTTAATTTCTATATCAAATTCAGAAAGTAAGAGAATCCATCGAATAAATCTAGGTTTGGCATCTTTCTTGGCGAACAGATATCGCAATGCCGCATGATCAGTGTAGACAATGGTTTTAGATAGCACTAAGTACGAACAAAACTTATCGAACGCATACACCACCGCTAACAACTCCTTCTCGGTAGTTGTGTAATTCTCTTAAGCATAGTTAAGAGTTTTACTCGCATAATAGATTGGGTGGAAGTGCTTATCTCTCCTTTGGCCTAAAACAGCCCCGACTACATAATCACTCGCATCACACATGAGCTCAAAGGGTAAGCTCCAGTCGGGGGCAATCAAGATAGGAGCCCAAACCAACTGCTCCTTCAAGAACTCAAATGCCTTCAAACAGTCCGCATCAAACTCAAATGGGGCATCTTTCTATAGAAGGCGGGTCATGGGTTGGGTGATTTTTGAAAAATCTTTAATGAATCGTCTATAGAAACCCGCATGAACTAAGAAACTCCGAACTGATTTCACACTAGTCGGCGGTGGAAGTCTGTTGATCGTGTCAATCTTAGCTCTATCCACCTCGATGTCAAACCTTATTCCCTAGCACAATCCCCTCGGTCACCATGAAGTGACACTTCTCCCAATTAAGCATCAACTTCGTATTTATGCATCTCTTCGTCATCTTCTCAAGATTAAGCAAACAGTGATCGAAAGAGCTTCCAAACACAGAAAAATCATCCATGAACACCTCCATGGAAGTCTCGATCATGTCCTGAAAGATAGCCACCATGCACCTCTGGAAGGTGGCTGGAGCATTACACAACCCGAATGGCATACGCCGGTAAGTGAAGATACCGTATGGGCATGTAAAGGTGGTTTTTTCCTGATCCTCTGGTGCAATGGGGATCTGGAAATAACCTGAGAAGCCGTCAAGGAAACAGTAGAACTGCTGCCCTGATAGGCGCTCCAGCATCTGGTCAATGAATGGAAGGGGAAAGTGATCCTTCCTCGTGGCATCATTCAGCCTCCTATAATCAATACACACTCTCCAACCGGTGACTGTCCTAGTAGGGATCAAATCTTCTCTCTCATTCTTCACGAGTGTCATCCCACCCTTCTTCAGGACAACCTGAGTTGGGCTCACCCAAGTGGAGTCAGAAATAGGATAAATCAATCCAGCTTCAAGGAGTTTAAGGACCTCCTTCTTCACCACTTCCGACATATTAGTGTTAAGCCTCCTTTAAGGTTCCACAACAGGCTTGTGCTCTTCTTCCATCAAGATCCTATGCATGCAAAAAGTAGGGCTGATGCCCTTTATATAAGTGAGTTTCCACGCAATAGCATGTTTATGTGCTTTAAGCACATCTGTCAACCTCTTCTTCTCCCCCTCCGTTAGTGCAGCAGAAATCACGACGGGTAAACCAGCCTCGCCATCTAAGAAAGCATACTCCAAATGGGAGGGTAGCTCTTTGAGCTCAAGGGATGGCAGTGCCTCTACCAAGGGTTTCTTCTCTTCCTCGGTCTCCTCAAAAACTTCTAGGTACTCAGGAGGTTCCATAATCGGGTGGCTTGGACTTTGCTCGGGGAGAGCATCAGTCTCAACCTCATGGTCATCCTCACCCAGGTGTTGTGTGTTAAGCAAGTCAGCGCCACACACGTAGTCAAGGAAACGATCCATGTGAGATATGAAAGTGTCTAGAAAGAACACAGAATCGTCCTGACCACTGGAGTTCTTCATCGATTTCATGACATCTGTGACAATCCAGATTTTCCAGGTTAACTCCGTTAACATAATCCAGTTAAATACTAACCAAGTTAACTCAAGTTCAAACCTCAGGGACCAATTCTGTCATTAATCCAAACTATATTACTTGAAACTTCAAGGACTAATTATGTAACTAGTCCAAACTCAATTCAGATTGACTTTGAAAGTTAAAGTTTGGTAATTGTGTTCCTTATGACTTTTAAAAGTCAACTAACCATGTTTCTAACTCCATCCAAACTTGAGGGACAAATTCTATCTATTTCTAATATTGTAAACATGAAACTGCAGGAACTAAAACTGAAATCTACCCAATCTTGATTTGGTTTGACTTATGAAAATCAAACCGTGCTACTTTGATCGAATTCGAATCCCACGATTGGTTCTGTTTGAATTCTGTAACTGAAACTGCTTGATTATAACATTAACGGTCTTAACAACTGAATTAAGCACCATCATTGCCGAATTATACCAATTAAATGCCAATTATGGCATAACCATCGACATCCACAGCGACCTTGATCAAATTAACTCGAATTCGTCCATCATTTCCATAATTGAACACTTGCGCACACTAAACGAGCACTAAAGAAGCTTCCACACGCATCAATCTGACTGGAATCGCAGCAGAGAGCACCGGAAACCAAACCAGTCATCGTCGGCATCGGTTCTAGTCGACCACACCCAATTCGTCATCTATTCAGGTACATTCCTACACCATTAGCTTTGTTAAAGTCTTTAGAATGAAAGCCCTATGATTATTGGGGCTTATAACATCAAATTCGGCATGAACCCGATTCTAGGGTTCACGCAAAACCAGTTTAATCGATCACCGTCTTGGATCTGATTTAAATTCATTTAAGTTACATGTTTAATTTCGAAATCTCCCACTAATCAAAATCCATATGTTAATTTAACCTTCCATTATCAAATTCATCCCAATCTGGAATCTAGGGTTCATCACATTTGGGTTTAATCGAACTCCAGTCCAGACACGATTTAAATCTAATTAATTTATATAGCTAGACTCGTAGATCATCACTTGTTAAAAACCCCATGGTTTCAAACCATTTCATTATCATAATCAATCTAATCGATCCAGGATCAAACCTAGGGTTTTCGGCTTCTGAATCTCAAATTAAACGACCCAACCCCAATTGATTTTGCAATTAACTTTCACCACAAGTTCGTCTTAGGCCGATTAACAAAACCCCATATGTCTTTTTGTCCAAACAAAATCGAACCGAGGGGTTTTGGGAGTGATTTCGACCTCAGGTTCGATAGGGAGAAAGAGCACAGTGTGCTCATTTGATAAAACAATTGTGGTCCGAGTTCTTGTGCGATTCCCTAGCGGTCAGAGTTGGTTAAGATAGTGTGCGTGTGTGGGAGAGACCTGGGTTCGAGTCTCTCCACACTCTTTTTATTTTTAAACCGTTTTTGACTATTATTTTAATGAAAAATCATTATCCCATATTATTATATTAGTATATAAAAGTGTTTTGAACCCGTAGGCTCGGGTTTGAATTTCTAACCATTTTTAATGTAATCCCCCTCTTTTAAAATAATAGATTTATAGTATTTTCAAACCACGATTGCGTATAAAATGATATGTTTATATTATTTTCAACCCGTGATTTCTATTATAAAATAATATATATTTATATATTATTTCGGCTCGTTTATAAAACTCGTGTAACGTTTCAAAACTAATAAATAACATAATTATTTATGTTAATTACTCACGCTTATGTTCTCGAATAAAAATAATAAATTTATATTTTTTTCACACAATTTAATTATTTTTATTACTTCGCTAAACTTAAAAATAATATAATAAATTATATTATTTTCCTATACTTCTAGTTAATGACAAAACGCTCGAATATATTTATTATATATTATTTGTCATTCATCGTGAAACGCATTCATCCTAATTTAGAAATCCGTATTCCCGTAAAATCGTTCGTTTACCCGTTAATCCTTAGAATGTTTAAAGACGTTCTAATCTCCTGTGTGTCGTCACATATCCCATTTGAGTCCCTAATTGTTGTTTGTAATTCTAGGGCATACGTAAGCTGTTGCAGGCTAACACTTGTGTACCAAGTCTATTACTTGTGTGATTACTTTCTACGCCATTAGGTGATTTTTCACGGCCCCTTTTACTGTTTTAACTTGGGGGAGAAAACATGATTCAACTATTTTGAGATTTTCGTAATTCATATGTTATCAATGTTAAAGCTAAGCGTAACACGCTGTCACTGAAAGTCCTCAACACACATCGGACCGTTAATATGAATCTTAGCGAGGTAATGTTTAGTAGTACTACTGGGTTTGACAAATCTCACCCGCGTTAGTCGTGCTAACTCGACTTGAGGTCGAACGGGTGAAATGTTAGCCTACTCACATCGCCAGAGTTGATAGACCTGGCAGGAGCCAAATAAACAAACAGTCAGCTTTGGTTGCGAGAGCTTAAGTTAAACATGAACATAGGTTAGCTACCTATAGATACATATTGAATGATCAATAATCTGGTAAACGTTTATTTATATACTGAAACCTGTGAACTCACCAACCTAGTGTTGACATCTTTTCTTACATGTTTTCTTAGGTCGCTAAGATAAGGCACAGGTGCACATATAGGACATGCATGGGATTCTCCTATTGATTGATGTTTTATTAAATTGTTTGGACTTTGTTTTGAATTATGTTTGGTTTGGACTTTTGGACTTTTTGGGCGCGTGTGTTTTGAGCATTTACTTTTCTTTACGCTTTCGCATTAAACTCTGATTAATATGATATTTTCATTTGAGTCCCATGTAGAGTCGTTCGATGTAACTAATGACTGAGATCCTGGTTTGTCACTTCCCAAAACGGTAAAACTCCATTAGTTGAAATTGGGGGTGTCACAACATCAAAGGTGACATTCTCATCCCCTACACGACGTGTGATCTTACCGTCGAAGACATCGATCAATGCCTTGGCGGTGCGCAAGAAGAGCGTAACCTCCATATCAAGAAGGACAAAATCCGCGGGGAAAACAAACTTATCAACCTTCACCAACAGATTCTCCACAATTCCAAGTGGATACTTAACCGAGCGGTCGACCAAAGATATACTCATGCGCGTAAAGGCCGGATCTCCAAGGCCTAGCTTCTCGAAGAGAGAGTATGGCATCAGGTTGATGCTAGCACCGAGATCGGCCAACGCGTGGTGCAGAGTCGAACCACCAAACAAACACGGGATAGTGAAGACACCCGGATCTGCTAATTTCTCCGGTAGCTTGTTCTGGACTACCGCAGAGCATCTTTTATTCAGAGTGACAGTTGAAAGGTCCTCCAGCTTCTTCTTATTGGATAAAAATCTTTTAGGAATTTAGCATATTTCGGCATATGCTAGAGGGCTTCAACGAAGGGCAGATTAATTTTGAGTTGTTTAAACAATTCAAGAAAGTGTCCATGATCCTTAGCATATTTCTGCTGCATCACGCGAGCAGGATATGGAACACGGGTAAGATCAACATCGGGGGTCTTCTTCTTCCCCTCACTCTTCTCCTTCTCAGCAGGAGACTCACTATCGGGCACAGTAGTTGCTGGGACTCGCCTCTCGTGTGCCCCTCCAGGGGTCTCCATCTCTATCTCCTCATCCACCGGCTCCTCATCATCAAAAGCTGGTGTCTGCTCACTCTCACCTCCCTTACCACTGCACGTGGTAACGGCCTTCAGGGCGGCTTTCGGGTTAGTCTCAGTACTACCTGAAAAGGAGCCGCCAGATCTATCAGTCATCTGGCGAGCCGAATCCCCAACAGTGCACCACAAATATAAGAATGCAGACTGCTGACTCCTCAGTAAGGTATCATGCTCCTTCAGCTTATACTGAGTCTCCTGATCCGTCTTCACTAACTGAGCAAGTAGTTGGGTTTGGGTGGCTAGCATATCCTCAATCCTCTTCTCTCCTACACTACTACTAGAGTTCTATCCTCCATCTCTCTCCACCATACTGGTTCTAACGGTTTTGAAAACCGGGTGGGTTCCCGCCAGATCTCCAATTAGAGTTAGGGTGGTTTCTCCATCCAGAATTGAACAGAGGGGGTTTTTGGTTCCCCAGGAAGTCCACATGCTCCTGTTGAGTGACAGAGCAGTCGATGGTGTCATGACCTCCTCTACACACCTCACACTTCATGGCACTCATTTTCAGCTCCTTAATCTCCTTGGCCATTGCTGCAAGAGCAGCAGCCACGCTAGTATCAGCCGTGACCTGATGAATGCCTCTAGTGGCTGAGGCTAGCACTAGGAGAGGAATTCCTAATAGAAGGCTTCTGTTGCTCAGCTTGAGCAAAACTCTCAAACATCTCCTCACACTCCTCCGGCTCCTTCTTGTCCATGATGAGACCTCCAGAAGCAGTATTGAACATCTGTTGTTTCTAAAAGGTAAGACCGTTGTAGAACTTTTCAACTAATGCCCAATCAGAAAGGCTATGCTGAGGGCACTTGCTCAGCAAAGTATTGAACTTCTCCCAAGCCATGTGGTAAGGCTCATCGGGGTCCATGCGGAAAGAGTGTATCTGATCCCTCAGACGGGCGGCCTTAGAAGGTGGATAATACTTCTTCAGGAATTTGGCCTTCAGATCTTCCCAAGTCGTAATGGAATCCTGGGCCAGGGTATCCAACCAAGTGGCAGAGCAACCAGATAGTATGAAAGGGAAAAGACGCAACAGGATGGCGTCATCAGTAGCACCAGTAATGCGAAAGGTATCGCAAATACGCGCAAAGCGGGACAGATGTCCTGGTGCATCCTCGTCCTCGAGTTCATGGAACTGAGTAGAGTTACTGATAGTGTTCATCACATGAGATGGAATCTGCCAAGTATTAGTGTTAGACAGAGCAGGACGGGTAATAGAGGACCTAGCACCCGTGAAACCATCAAATGCCCTCTGGTGGACGGTACGCCTAGCAGGTGGATTAGCATCACCCATGTCAGCAATAGGAATTGGAATGCGTACCTTTTTCTCCACTAGCTCACTCAAACGACTGCGAAACTTCCGGATGTGCTCCCGAAGCTCTCGCTCTGGCTTTGAATAGGCTTCAAAGTCTAGTGATCCCTGTGAGCGAGAATGTTGCATAAACTGAAAGAAGACAAAGGAAAAATAAAAGAAATAATACAAAGAACAGACTCGATCTAAGACGCACACAAATAGCAAATAAGGACACAAGAGAAAACAAGCAAATTAAGGAAATAAACTAAAAAGGAAAAATAAAACAAATAACCAAACAAGAACTAATCAAAGCTAATTTTGCTATTGCCAAGTGTCCCCGGCAACGGCGCCAAAAACTTGATGTCGGTCAAACGGTCTATAAAATTAAACACAAACTAACCTAGACACTCTACTTAAACTCTAGACAACCCTACTAAACTAGACCACAAAGACAGGCAAGTGTACCAATCAATTGTAATACAGCTAAAAGAAGTCCGGATATCGAACCTACGAGTAACTGACTCTAACACAAATTAGACTCTAACTAGGACTTAATATTTGGTTTGGATTGGGGGGAATTCTACGAACTAAGATTATCTACTAAACTTGAAATAACTAAATAAAGAAGACTAGTAAGACAAGTAACAATCTAACACAGACTCGGATGAAATCAATAAGGATGAAAGACACTACCTAGGCTGTGAATCCTGATTACTAAACTCGGGTTCTATTGGTAATGGAAACTGGGATCCTAAGATATAACACCTCAAATTAACCTAATGGATTCTTGGTCAATCTCAGAATGTGACCAGAAGGAAACTCAAAGGATACTATGCTCACTAGTGGTCAGATTACCTCTCTGTCTCATCGATTATGCTAAAGAACTCAATAGACAGCTCATCTCTCGGTCTCACTATCTCAATACATCAAAGATGCAAGGAGCAACCTGAATTCAACCTATTTTAACACGAATTAACAATGACACTAGACCCCTAAGGAAACGTCCTCTCAGACAGTTCACTCTCAGAAACTCTAATACCACATACTAACCGTTTATCTATCACTTTGTATGTATTTAGATAAGAAGAACACTTGATTTATTAAGTTATTAATTGGTATCCATATGGTTACTAACGTCTAGTAAACCACATATGAATCACAAACACACAGTAAGCGATCTAATACACACCTATTCATTGAAAGACATTCAAACAAGATATGTAAGGAACAACCAACCTATCAAAGATCAAAATCAAGCGTGCATACTCATTAAACAAGTGTAATCAGATCTATACTAAAGCATAAAATCCAAACAAGATCCAAAACCAATAAAAATCCAAACTTTAATAATCTTTCATCTTTAACCTAGGTAGATCTAAGGGTTTAGCCAAGAATCATGAATAAAATAAAAGATCCAGAAGTAAAAACATCAAACATAAATCTAGAACAATAATCAAACTCGGTAGAACGATTAATCGTGACCGAATGATTGAATCTAACCGGATTAATCTCTCAAACTCCAACTTCTTGAACCAAAAGCTTTCTCCTTTGCTAAAATCGCCCAAAAACAGTGCTAAGACGGCAACAAGTCGAACTCCCTATGGAATAGCCGTTCAAAACAACTAAAAACCTAACTTCCTTTTTTTTTACGGATTTGCGGCCCTCTCGCATACCGCGAGAGAAGTATGGCTGGTCCCTCGCGGTACGCGAGGGACAAATTAGTCGGGCTGCTTTCTTGCTTCCCTCGCATACCGCGAGGGAATTCTTCCTCCTTCATCGCGTACCGCGAGGGACTCTTTTCCTCAGAAAATTAATTCTTCTCTTTTTGATTTCCACTCTTCACCCTGTGCTCGATTTTCCAGGATTTTACTCTCTTTTTCGCTTCCTTAGCACACTATAACCTGCAACTATGACCCGAACTTAGAATGAACTTAAAATGATACAAAACGAATACAAAACTATACGATAACGCACAAATATACACAGATAAATGCATGTGTTTTGCAACACATCACAGGCCCTGGCCGATTTTACCGAAAACCTTCCATCCGAGAAGCCCGACCATGACCACTTATCTGTCCGCTCGTGCAATCGAACCTCTTTTAATACATGGTAACAGCCTTCCAGCTCCTGCAATTCACATGAAAGCAAAAGATTTTCTAATCCAAGACCAAGAAAGAGTTAGAGAAGTACCCGACATTTGACACCAGTCCCGGATAAAGCAAGATTTGCAAGATTCAATTCTAAACAGGGCCAGAAAGGAAACCATCAACGGAACCGATCCAATCCAATGATCCACCCAAAACCTTATGTTTTCCCCATTACCCAGCGAACCTACTATCGAGTATGGAATTGTTAAGTTCAATTTAGCAATCGACTTCCACGCACCCGGGTGTCTGTTGTTGCACGGGATCACATCCTAGCAAATTGTTGTGTAAGGATGTGATCACCTTTCTCCACAGCCTATCCCCCTCCACTTTAAACCGTCACCTCCATTTAAACAGTATATCGAGATTTAAGTCTTGAAGTCAACCGTCACCGCCATTTAATCGTGTCAGATAGATGGGTTAAAAGATTACATGATGTTAAACAGATGACGAAAAACATGACTTATATATTTAATTATTTATTAATGTTAAAAACATGGAGACGCTCACAAAGTAAACTTAGTCCTGGAAGTATTATTAAATTAAAATCATATGTAGTACAATTTTCTTCAAGTGTAACAAGTTTTTTTTAAGTGTTTTATATTAAATTCACTTAAAGTTTTTTTTTCTAAAATCACTTACTTTCATTAGTTGGTTTTATTTAAATATTGAAAAAAATATAAAAAAAATAACCTAAATGAAACATTGGTGAATTCTAATTACTATTTAGAGATTATTTTTTTTAAATTAACTTGAACTAAGTGATTACACTATACAAATCACTAAATAATAAAATAAACATGTTTCATACTTTTTAATTTAAATCAAATTCATAGAAAACATATTCACTAAATAGTTAATAGGATTCATGTTTTATTTAGATCACTTAATTTTAAAATAATTTAATATTTATATTAAAATTAAAAAATCTAATAAAAGTTGAGTGAATCTAGAGTTAAAAAAAAACTTTTAGTGACTTTAAAGAAATATTTAAAAAACTTAATTACTATTATATGAAATTTTCTTAATTTTTTTAAAGTGATACTTAAATGAATTAAGCTGATGTTTTAAATATACATATCATATTATAATTATATGAATAAAAAGAATAGGAAAAGTGATTGATAAAACTTAAAAAAATATATTTAAAAGTATACCTAAAATGAGAGAAAGAAATATGAAAAATAATTAAATAATGAGTTTATTCAAAGGATATATCTGGTTGTACTTTTTTTCCATGCAAGTTTAGGTGAGATGTAGTACATAACATACATACCCACTTTCTTCGAAGTTTCCTTCCTTTTCACCTTCGGTATCTTCAAATATTATTAAAAAAATTAATTAACTATTTAAATTCAATATAGACAAAATTATACTTTTTATCCTTTAGGTATGCGATGTGAAACCCTTTAAAACTACGTTGTTTTGATAATATTAACATAAAAACTATGTATTTTTTATTAACATAAAAACTATGTATTTTCGATTAGTGATTTCAACCACATCCTCTAATTGTCATCCTAGTTCTTCCTTTTTTGGTTTTGTATGGGTTTGAATTTTGGTGTTCCCTTTCGGAACAAGAAATAAACAAAAGTAATTGCCATTATAGAAACAAGCCTCCATCATTTAATTTCCACTTACAGTTCGACTTTGTATGGAGAGGATTTCAGATTTTCAATCATGGTGGTTAAGTGGTTTCATTCTCATTTGTTTTTGCTTCTCGATTTTAACTTTAATTCTCATACGAACACGAACACGAAAATTTAACAAACTTCAAAATTTTTATACTCCACGGTGATTTATGTTAATTTAATCAAAACAACATAGTTTTAGAGGGTTTCGCATCTAAGCTTAGGTGCGTAAGAGTACCATATTCACTTTTCTCATAATAGAAATTACATTTTTCATCTTTTAGTATCAATAATTACACTAAATATCATTTTCGTTTAATGTTTGTTACACATTTTGTCTTTTTTATGAATGGACGTTAAATTCATTAAGTTCAGTTATATACATTATACAATGCCCATGGGGATAGTTTAGTCTTTTTAACCGCCCATTTATTCAAACAATAAAAAAATTACAAATATTAAATGATACAACAAACTAGGAAGTGACCATAAGGGTGAAAGGGGCGTTCAACTCGGCTTAGGCCGAGTAAAAGGGGATACACCGCCCCTTTTGAATCGAGTAGGGAGGCCGGGTTACTTGAAACGAGTAAATTTACTCGGGTGTGGGAGAGAGCCGTTGAACTTGGGTAAAAAAAATTATGAATTCTTTATCTATATATATTTACACTCTATAAACATATTTTTCATCTCATCTATATATATATATCTCACTTTCCTCATTAAACAAATAACTCTTTTTTACCCATATATTTTTGTAAAACTCTAATTTTTTTTAACAAAATGTCTTCATCCGATTCTAGCATTCTTGGTTTGCCTTCGGGATTATCCGATTCTAGTGGTTTTGATGATTTTCTTTCCGACACTTCCGAATCAAGTGGCATTGAGTTTTTGTCCAAAGTAGCCGCTGCGGCTAGCGAGCTTGAGGATACGGAAAAATCAAAGAAAAAATGTGTATTTCGTGATTGTGATGTTGCTAACACAGTTCTGTTAAAAGATTACTTCGTCGAACGCCCCAAGTACAACGCAGATACGTTTAGAGGGAGATTTCACTTACCAAAATATTTGTTTTTAAGCATTGTAGGGATATAAGTATGGATTCAAGGTTTTCTTGGTTTCACGAAGGATATGACGGGAGGTTAAAGAAGTGCTTCACGCCGATTCAGAAATGCACTTCTGTTATTCGTCAACTCGCTACAAGTAATATGATGAATATTTATCTATGTCCGCTAGGACTGCTCGTGAATGTTTAGAATACTTTTGCAATTCTATTATTATGTTATACGGCAAAGAGTTTTTACGTAGACCTATAAGCCAAGACATTGCACGTTGTATAATGCGCATGAAACTAGATGGGGCCTTCCAGGGATGATCGGTAGCATCGATTGTACGCATGTTGTTTGGAGGATGTGTCCGACTAGTTTGCGTGCCTAATTTATGAGAGATGATCACCAATACCCTACGATCATGATGGAAGCAGTGGTTTCAAATGACTTATGGTTTTGGCATGCGTATTGTGGTCCTGCCGGTTCGAATAACGACATAAATGTACTCAATCAATCTTCGTTGTTCAATAACGAAATGCATGGAAATGCCCCGAAATGTCCTTTCCATGTTAACGGTCGTGAATACAAACATGGCTACTATCTTGCGGATGGGATTTACCCCACTTGGTCTGTTTTTGTGAAATCATTTCCATTCCCTGTCGACCCGAAAGAAAAAAGGTTTAAGAAAGTTCAAGAGTCGGCTAGAAAAGATGTCGAACGCGGGTTTGGTGTTTTAAAATCTAAATGGGGGATAATTAATCGTCCGCAACGGTCATGTAAACGTCAAAAAAAATACAAAATGTGGTTTACGCATGTATCATATTACACAATATGGTTTTAAAGCATGACGGAAATACAATCTCACACAGCTACGTGATGGACCCTCCGACCAATGAAGTAGTACACGATTTTGTAATTAATGAATTGCGGGATCAAGAGACACACTTTAGACTACGATATGATCTTGTTGAACATTTTGCTACACTACCGGAGTAGGCCAGCAGCGATTCGAAAGATGATTATGTTTAATTTATCGGGTTTTTTTAATTTGTAACTTGTTATTGTATTTTGTTATTTTTAGTTGTATTTTGTAATTTTAATTAATAAAAAAGTATGTTTTTGTATTTAAATATTTATTTTTATTTTTTTAAAGTTGGTGAGTAACTGAGTAAAATGAGTAGGATGTTTCCAATAAAATCTGAGTAAAATGAGTAGTTTTGAGGTGGCAGAATTCTGTTGGGCAGTTTTGGTGAGTAAAGGGGTAAACCATCCCCTTCACCCTAACTAATTAGGAAGATTACCAATGATGTGATTGTGATCTAAAACCAAACTTTGTAAACTTTTGAGCTAAACAAATTATCGTTAAGCATGTTCTTCCCATAAATAATCTATGTAAGCTCGTTGATCTTTTGAATTCGAAAGGCAATATCCTGGTGAACGGATTCGAACTCAAATCAAGAACAAAAAAGCTAGTAATGTTGCCTAATTGTGTAGGTATTGAAGAAGAAAAACAGTTACGAGAAATATTCAAGAATTTAAGGTTTGGTAAGTTACCAAATGATTTCAGGGATTATACCAAATAAGTTGTGGCGGGGCATCTCCGGTCTATGACGAGCGTGTAAGACACGGTTTTAATATGTGGCTCTTACAATTATTTATCTAATTATTAAATGATCAATTAATTAATTTATTTATTTATTATTAACCTATGGCAAGTAATTAGTTGATGGACCTAATTACTCTGATGTGCCATTAATGGATTTTCTCTTTGGTGTACATATAAATAAAGAGATAATTAGAGGGATTTGACTAATGAATCATTCAATAATCACAAACACTAAACTCGTCCCTCTCTCTCCAATAACTGTGAGTTCCTTAGCCATTCTAACCGTACACCCTAAACGGGAACCCGGTCTTCATGTGGATCATGACGTCTTCCCTCTCCGTTGTTAGCTTATCATGTATTCTATTATTATTGTTTTCCATTATAATGTTCATGAATTGATCAACATGTGGGATCAGAGCGTATGTTTATTAATCAGTTCTTGTTTCATTCCCTAAAGTGGAATTAAAGTCAGAGAACAAAAGTTTTGTTAAAACCCTGAGAAAACGTTTTATTTTGATGTTTTCGGATCTGGTCTTAGAACCACGTTTAATATTACACGTTTTTTATCTCATAAATTTCGAGATCTTAAGTTTTCAAAATATGTTAAAAATAATGTTTCAAGATTTCGATTCCAGGCTGAAATCTGATAATATTGAAGAACAGTTTTATCTAATGTTCATGAAACTGTTCTTCGTGTTCATCACAAGATTCGATGAAATCCCCTTATTTTGGGATATGTTAGGATTTTTATTCTATTTCTAAAATGGTGCGAGTTTATCTCAAATTTTCGCATTAAAAATATTATTTTTTGTTATTTTAAAATTGTGAACTGATAAAACTTTGGATATACTAAACATTTAAAAGATTTCAAAATCAGAATATATTCAAAATCCCTTAATTTTCGCACATGTCTTATCAGGTATAAAGATCACGGTATAAATTCACGAGTATAAGTTCACGGGTCTGAGTTCACAGGTTTAAGTTCACGGTCTAAATTTTTCCGAGAACTCTATTTTTTCCGTGAACCTTACTAGAGCCGTGAACCTTATTTTTCCTGAGAACATAACTAGAGTCGTGAACCTTTTTTTTTCCGAGAACATAAATGGAGCCGTGAACCTTATTTTTTCCCGAGAACTCCCTTTTCCTCGAGAACCTTAGTTTTTCCCCAGAACATACTTGAAGCGTTGAACCTAGCTTTATATGTGCCTAAAATTTCACATGCTAACAGGGAGGTTTGCTATTAATTAATGCTTTTGTTTTGTTAAAACCTTAAACTTAAATGTTTTACAAAACCTTAAAACTTACTTGAATAACACCTAAAAGTTTCACTTCTGCCTAAAGGTGATGTGATGCAAATGTAAATTTATTCAATTCTAATTAAGCATTCTCACTTAGTGCATATCCTAATATTAACTAATTGTTTTGTTAAGACCTTAAATCCTTATGCTTTACAAAACCTTAAATTAGAAAACATGATTAACTTAAATAACACCTAAAGTTTCACTTCTGCCAAAAGGTGATGTGTCATTAAGCACAACTTCGCCTAAAATACATAAATGTTTCTACTTCTGCCCAAAGGTGATATGTTACATTTTTGTTCCGCGAACCTAATTATGTGCATTCTAAACAAATGTCTCACTTTTGCCCAAAGATGATGTGTTACATTCTTATTGCACATATGTCACACCCCAACCGTCCATAGTAACCACGGGTGCGACTAATTGAATCGTAAACCAAGGTATAAAGACATTTACTATTAAATTTTCATGATATTAAAAAAAACCCAATTACATAAGTCTTAGAATTCAAACAAAACAAACAGACAAAGTCTCGATAACTAAAATAAAATTTCCTCAATTAGTTTCTAGGCAAATCCTATGTGATCTTGACTTGACCTATCACGAGCTTAATCACCTGAAACATGTATGAAAAATAAGTGTCAACTAAAATAGTTGGTGAGAAGTCACATGTTTAATAAAAGCATATGTTTGACAAAGGTAACAATTCATAATTCAAGATCATCATATAGTACGTAAAATAAAACAAACACATGATCAGCAAATCTAACCTAAAATAATGAATAACGAATAAGTGGTAAAACTCGCAAGTTGCACCAATAACGAATAAGATGTCCAACCAAAAGTTGTCCATAAAGTATATGCGGTTTCCATCCTATGACCCATATTTGTACTACCGTTGGCTTGAAAACTTCAAGTTAAGGATTTACAAGTTTAACGTTTATTATGTTGTGTTCATTTATTCACATACATATAAGACTCGCTTGTTTTTGAATTGTTTGAAGAAAAAAACGTGTTTTAATGCGTGCCAACGCGTACATGTTTCCCCCAAAACAATCTGAATAAAGTGGGGCTATGAAGTCTCACCTTGATAGCTAGGAGAGATAAGATACTTGAACAAATAAACGAGGTGAGCCATGGATCAGACCCTAAACAAATGAATAAACTAGTTTTAGGGTAGGTTCGATGGTTACGAGTGTTAGATAGGTTGTTCGGGTCATAAGGTTAAGAATTAGATGCAAAAATAGGGTTTAGTTGATTTTCTAATTTGGACAGATTATGAGTTGAACAGAAACAATTGCATTAAAAATTACAAACAACGTGCTAAAATTATAAAATTTTATAGGTGACTATTTTAAGTCGTTTCGAAAATGTTTCGTTAACAAAGTTTTTCTGTTTGAGACTCGTATCATAGCCAAAACCGTGATCTAAAACAGAAGGTACTGAAAAGTGCACCTATCGTGTTTTGGCTACTATGGAGTCACACTTTTGAATTAGGAAAGGTACTTTATACGGTTAGAAAGTTAACTCGACGAGCTACGTCGTGGAGTTGGAGTTGCAAGATTTCGATAAAAATTTACCAAGTTATGACTGCTTAAAGTCGACGTATAATATGTCCAGAGTTAAGTTATGCATAAAGGTGCATTAGGTTGTTTAAAAATCGATAACGCGCGAAATAAAATTAGACGAAAGCTATTATATTATCATAATACATAATATAATCATATTAGGTTAGCCAAAACATCCCATGTCACCAGTCTAGCCATGATATTCACAGAAGCATTTTGGAGAATCACATAATGCAAAACGGCATAGCCGACACGCGCAAGCGGATTCTATTTTTAATTAGCGTTTGATTAATTCAAGTTAGATTAAAGTTAGGATCAGAGGTTAGAATAAATAAAAACAAGTTAGTATAAGGGTTAGAATCAAAAGAATAAGAAAGAAATAAAAAGGAAGGAAGAACGGTTATACTTGATTCGTCACCCGATCTTGGTTTCTTGGCTTTCATGATTTCTTCAAGGCTTGGAGAGGGAGGTTCTTGCGAATTCTGGGCAGTAGGGGGAGGCTCAAATCGTAGGTGGAGGGATTGAGAAGAGGAGCAAATGAAAAACAAGGAGGATTAAGGGGGTATTTATAGTTAAACTAAACCTTGGAAAACAAGAAAGGGAACTAGGGTTTGGGAGGCTCCAAAATGGCGCAACTCAGCTGGTGGGGCTGGGTTTTTAAGTGTAGGTGGGTTGGTTCCTAGCTTGGCCCGGTTGAGTGCGCGCATTCGTAATTTGGCGATTTTAAGCATTTCTAAGCGAAATTGGCAAATGTTTTCAACATGAAAGTTGATTGTCATAAAAAAAATGAGTATGTTTAGCTAAAAACATTTAAGTTAAAGTTATGTTATTCGCGTACGGTAGTTGGGGGTCGGTGGACGGGAAGACTGACTTTTAAGGGCATAACAAGCTGGCGAAGGCACAATACATAGGTTTGCAAGCTTTTGTTGAACGTTTCAAGTGTAACAAAGTATACAACTTTAATTTAACATGTTTGACGTTTGCATGATTGTTAACGGGTTATGATGGGCCTATTGGGCATAAAATAGGCCCAATTCACGATTAGGCCATCAATAAGCATATAGAGCATAAGGTAACAAATAGTAGATCATGTATGATAAACAAGTATGTCGTATGGAAATAATCCAAGTGAAATGACATTCAAAATGATTTGCATTGATTAAATAAGTTTAGTACATGATAAGTTAAACACGAAAGTCGCAAATGTTACAACATACTTACTATTTAAACTTAAATTGTTCATAATGCTTAAACAATTGGTCATTAACCAAAGTGAACGTCCGTTGTTTAAGTAGAACCTAATTAATTTATTAGTTTGGTGTTATAATAGATTTTATCACATCTTTATAAAATAATTGTTTTTAAGTAAAACCTTATTTAATTTATTATTTATGTCTGCCTTAGATTATTACCCCATAGATCACTCTATTCTTTAGCTATTTGTACCTTATTTTCACTCTAGCTTCTAAGATGAGTTTTGCTTAATAAATTTTTTTCATAAATATTTGCTCTTATTGAGTCTTGATTATCCCTTAAGACAGACACTCTTGCTGCTCTTTCTAATAAAAGTACTACAGAAGAAAACTAGAGCATAAGAAATAGGATAAGTCAAACACATTGTCAATTATGGTAATCAAGAACTCATTTCATGATTGCTATCAGGGGAGCTATTCCAGATTCTGAATTTCCTAAGACTAATCTATTCTCTGTGGAAATGGGAGAATCAAAATAATTCCTAAGACGCATGCAAACATTCTAATTCTAAATAAAAGGTTAAGTGGCATCCGTGAACACATCATAATATACACTGACATGACCCATAAACTAAGGGCTTATATATGGAAATCAGTGAAGTTTTTCAGTGCGTACATAATAATTTTAGACTAGTACGATTAGTTGACTTAAAAATCAACTATAACACTCAGAAGTACCAAAGGAAAATGAGTGTATTGATAGCAACATACGTACAGGAAAAAGAGCGCCTAAAACTAGAAAACCGGATATTATTCACCTCACTACCACTCAACCTAAAAAGAGGAAAAAAGTTACTATATAGAGGATAGTTCTAAGGTCCAGAAACAAAATACAAGTACTGCTTCCAGCTATAAGTTATCCAAGGAGAAGTCTCACTGCAAACTATGCCATTATACTAGGCATAAGCAATGAGACCATCCATAAGTCAAGGGACTAGCTGGCTAAGATAAGGTAGTTACTAATTAATGATTTTTGAGTCCGTTAATATTAATATTCCAATCAACACATGATGCGTTGAGTCTAGTTCTATACGTTTCCTTACCATAATTCAACTAATAATTAAGATGAGAAGTTATTGGTGGATTTAAGTGTTAAGGCTACATAGAACCATGAAATAATTGATCTTTGTATTAGGCTTTATGATACCTTAAATATTCTGGAGAATACTCGGAATTTAGTATCAATAATAAAGCTACACTTTGACGGTTATTAAGTTTACATGGCCAAAACAAAGTCATCATTAACTTAAACTCTCATATTATTGGTTATCATTATCTGGATATAAACCTTTATGACATAGAACTAGCTGATACAATAAACTTTCACAACTTTTGTTATCATGAAAATGAAAACTTAACAAAAGATAAATTAGACCTATGCACTTCATCCATTAAAACCAAATTTTATGAGAAATCATGACCGGGTCGATGCATGATGAATTGTTAGCAAATCTCATTCTCAGTGACTTTAAATCATGTGTTAAAACGCCCTAAATATCAAATGGCTAAGGGATTAAATGAGGGTCCACCAGAAGTTATCCTCAATGGAATATTCGGACATAATTCATTCATCATTTAAAAGAATATTTACTTGTATGTAATATGTTTCCTACGGCCCAAAGCTTTAAAGATATCAATTCATATATACTTAATAAAATTCCTTCTAAATTTGTCTCTCAAGTTTCTTATGAAATTTTGGACGATAAGGAAATCAAGTCTAAAATGTATGAAAGGTTCCCACGTCACGCGCATCATTGAAACCTGTCATGTGTAGTTCCTCGAGACATCAAAAATCAGTGGGAGCACCGAGTGTCCTAATGATAGCATGCGAAAGTTACAAGAGGTGGGGGAGTGACAAATTGATCTTACCTCAAATTACACCTCTTGTACACGACACTTCTCAATCACAACTTGTCTCCATAGAATATAATGCTACTCATAACAAAGTCTCATAGATGCTAATATGTGGGCAAACTTAGATTTCTTACCAAAACTAAAGTAATCCTTAACAAGAGAAACTAACATAAACATCATTAAGTTGTTTTTCTATTAAAATCTATTGGCCTTCTAATGTTATATACAATGTTGACCCTAAGCATGCTGAATTACTTAAAATTTCTAATGTCAATGGGAGCAGTAAAAGTCTTTATCATGATTTCCCAGGTGTACAAGAGGTGGGGGAGAGACTCGTTAAATTTAACTCCGTTTTTAACTCCGATTACACCTCTCGTACACCATAGTGCATCAACTCCTACACACTTAGAAATTAATGTTACTCCTAATATACCTGAAAATGAAAGCACCTAACCAAGAGCTAATATATAAACTTGAAACTCCTAATAAACCCTATAATCAACTCAGGAGGTCATCTAGGTCTAAAAGGCCTACTAGCTTTGATGATTATGTATCATGCCTGACTGAATTTGAAATGGATGCTGGAAAGTTTACCGATCCTACTTCTTCTAATTAAGCAATTAGCATCAATCAATCTTCTAAATGGAATAAAGCTATTATTAGCAAGCCTGACTTCATGAATTAGAATAACATTTGGGATTTGGTTGAATTACCTAAAGGGTGTTCATAACTAAACTAAATCCGAATGGAAACGCATAATTGATTGCTAAAGGTTATACTCAAGAAGGAATAAATTATCAAAGAAGTTGTTTTACAAAAGATTTTCTTTGATGATCATTATTGTTCTACTAGCTTACAATAAACTAAAGCTACATTAGATGGACATTAAAACAACTTTCCCTAACATTGACCTGCATGTTAATAAAATAACCTGAAAGTTCTAAACTGAAGGTTAAGAACACTTATTATGTAAAGTCAATCAAATCCATGTATGGGTTGATTGAAATCATAATGCAACTCTCTTCATCAACAACAAAGTGAATTTGTACACTACCTCATGATGAGTGGGAGCAACTAATGCAAACTTGTCCTTATATAGATTACATTCTTTTGACAAGTATATGTTACATGAGTCAAAGCATTGATTACTCATATTTTGACGTGATGGATCTCGGACATACCACTTATGTGATAAGTATCAAAATACACTGAGATAGACCCAATGGGACATTAGTTTCGTCCCATAAGCTTTACACTAAGCGGATCCTTACACGTGTAACATTTAAATTGTTCTCCTTTAGAGGCTAATAGGATAAATGAAAATTATTTCTTTATGCTTCATTAATTAGAAGCATTATAAATGTTAAAGTCTATACTTGTTTTAGATATTGCTCACATTGCTAAACACTAGACTAGTCTAGATTATCGTAAAGCATTTAATAAAATGTTGTAATATCTTTAACAAACGAGAGACTATAATTTAAAGAAGAAGTGAAAACGGTTGACTACTCTTATTCTGATTTTGTTGTATTCAAATAAAACAAAATGTCAACTTCGGGGTATATCCTTATGCCAGCAGACGGACCTATCTCATGAAGGGGTCATAAGGAACTGTTAACAACAACCTAAGTTTCAATGACATAATACGTTGGTGATCACAACATAATTGTCACTAAATGTTGATGGAAAATTTATCAATAGACTCATAATTTAGTAACTCCACATAAATATCATATCGAAGAGTTATTGTGATAAGTCAGCTACCCTTGCTTCTCGAACAGTAACAGTTCGAGAACAGTAATAGAATTCCTTCTAAATTTGTCTCTCAAGTTTCTTATGAAATTTTGGACGATAAGGAAATCAAGTCAAAAATATATGAAAGGTTTCCACGTCACGCGCATCATTGAAACTTGTCATGTGTAGTTCCTAGAGACATCAAAGATTAGTGGGAGCACCAAGTGTCCTAATGTAGCTTGCATAAGTTGCAAGAGGTAGGGGAGTGACAAATTGATCTTACCTCAAATTACATCTCTTGTACACGACACTGCTAAATCACAATTTGTCTCCATAGAATATAATGCTACTCATAACAAAGTCTCATAGATGCTAATATGTGGGCAAACTTAGATTTCTTACCAAAACTAAAGTAATCTTCAACAATAGAAACTAACATAAACATCATTAAGTTGTTTTTCTATAGAATCTATTGGTCTTCTAATGTTATATACAATGTTGACCCTAAACATGCTGAATTAATTAAAATTTCTAAGGTCAGTGGGAGTAGTAAAAGTCTTTATCATGATTTGCCAGGAGTACCAGAGGCGGGGGGGAGAGACTCGTTAAATTTAACTCCGTATTTAACTCCGATTACACCTCTTGTACACCATACTGCATCAACTCCTACACACTTAGAAACTAATGTTACTCCTAATATACCTGAAAATGAAAGCACCTAACCAAGAGCTAATATATAAACTTGAAACTCCTAATAAACCCTATAATCAACTCAGGAGGTCATCTAGGTCTAAAAGGCCTACTAACTTTGATGATTATGTATCATGCCTGACTGAATTTGAAATGGATGCTGGAAAGTTTACCGATCCTACTTCTTCTAATTAAGAAATTAACATTAATCAATCTTCTAAATGGAATAAAGCTATTATTAGCAAGCCTGACTCCATGAATTAGAATAACATTTGGGATTTGGTTGAATTACCTAAAGGGTGTTCATAACTAAAATAAATCCGAATGTAAACGCATAATTGATTGCTAAAGGTTATACTCAAGAAGGAATAAATTATCAAAGAAGTTGTTTTACAAAAGATTTTCTTTGATGATCATTATTGTTCTAGTAGCTTACAATAACTTAAAGCTACATTAGATGGACATTAAAACAACTTTCTCTAACATTGACCTACATGTTAATAAAATAACCTGAAAGTTCTAAACTGAAGGTTAAGAACACTTATTATGTAAAGTCAATGAAATCCATGTATGGGTTGATTGAAATCATAATGCTACTCTCTTCATCAACAACAAAGTGAATTTGTACACTACCTCATGATGAGTGGGAGCAACTAATGCAAACTTGTCCTTATATAGATTACATTCATTTGACAAGTATATGTTACATGAGTCAAAGCATTGATTACTTATATTTTGACATGATGGATCTCGGACATACCACTTATGTGATAAGTATCAAAATACACTGAGATAGACCCAATGGGACATTAGTTTAGTCCCATAAGCTTTACACTAAACGGATCCTTACACGTACAACATTTAAATTGTTCTCCTTTAGAGGCTAATAGGATAAATGAAAATTATTTCTTTATGCTTCATTAATTAGAAGCCTTATGAATGTTAAAGTCTATACTTGTTTTAGATATTGCTCACATTGCTAAACACTAGACTAGTCTAGATTATTTTAAAGCATTTAATAAAATGTTGCAACATCTTTAACAAACGAGAGACTATAATTTAAAGAAGAAGTGAAAACAGTTGACTACTCTTATTCTGATTTTGTTGTATTCAAATAAAACAAAATGTCCAACTTCGGGGTATATCCTTATGCCAGCAGACGGACCTAGCTCATGAAGGGGTCATAAGGAACTGTTAACAACAACATAAGTTTCAATGACATAATACGTTGGTGATCACAACATAATTGTCACTAAATGTTGTTGGAAAATTTATCAATAGACTCATAATTTAGTAACTCCACATAAATATCATATCGAAGAGTTATTGTGATAAGTCAGCTACCCTTGCTTCTCGAACAGTAACAGTTCGAGAGGAGCTGCATTAAATTTCGATACGAAATTATTGTTCGCTTGTGAACGAGTAGAGGAAACTAAATCTTTGTATCGAATACATTCATGATATGTAGGGGTGCAAACGAGCCGAGCTGCTCGCGAGCTACTCGAGATCGGCTCGTTAAAAAGCTCGAAACGAGCCGAGCTTAAACGAGCTCGAGCCGAGCTCGAGCCTAAGAATAAGCTTGTTTATTAAACGAGCCCGAGCCCGAGCTTCACTTATCGAGCTCGAGCCGGCTCGCGAGCGTTAACGAGCCTTTTATTTATATAATGTTTTTAATATATTTAATATATATTTATAAAATAATAATAATAATTAGTATATATAAAATTAAGATAAATATAATTAAATAATATGTATTATGTTATATATAAAAACTATAATAAAATTTATATAAAAATAATTATAAATATATATAAATTAATTAATATATAATAAACGAGTCGAGCCCGAGCCGAGCTCGAGGTTGTAAAGCTACCAACGAGCCGAGCCCGAGCTTCAAAATTAGAGCTCGAATCGAGCCGAGCTCGAGCTCACAGTAAGTTAAACGAGCCGAGCTCGAGCCTAGTCAAGCTCGGGCTCGGCTCGGCTCGTTTGCACCCCTGATGATATGCTTATGGATCCAAATAACTAAAGGTATATCACCCATAAGTCTTATGTAAGCGCTTATAGTTAAGACGGGTTTACTAATGACCATACATAATTGCATATCGTAATATGAATGATTAACAATTAAGATTTCCTCACTTATTTGAATTTATTTGTCTTTAAATATGTTTATGCATGCCTAAAGACGTATAGACAGTAACTATACAAATCAACGTTAAAGGGCTTATTTGTCAATTTGATACTAAGTTTACTTAAGTCTTAAATTGGGATTATAGTATGATTAATGGGGTCTTGAGTTGGATACTAATTCAATGACTGTATTTTCTCGCTACAGTTTTGGTTTAAAACTAAAATGAGTATTAAATCTGTGTAGACTTACTAATGCTCATAATAAATTATTACTCGGCCAAATGGGAGAATGTAAGACACGGTTTTAATATATGGCTCTTATAATCATTTATCTAATTATTAAATGATCAATTGATTTATTTATTTATTTATTATTAACCTATGTCTATTAATTAGTTGATGTGTCTAATTACTCTGATGGACCATTAATGAGTTTCCCTTTAGGTGTACATATAAATAGAGATAATTAAAAGGATTTGACTAATGAACTCGTCCCTCTCTCTCTCCCATAACCATGAGTTCTCACAAACTCACCTTAGCCATCCTAACCGTACACCCTAAACGGGAACCCGATCTTCCTGTGGATCATGACGTCTTCCCTCTCCGCGGTTAGCTTATTATTATTGTTTTCCATTATAATGTTCAAAAATTGATCAACAGAGGGCAGTTGACATCCTATAGTTGGGCACCAAAAACATTGCTCAAAAGCAAAAGAGGGCGAGAGATGGTTTTGGTGGCCTTCCATCTGGCGATCAGATGGAGGTCAGTGGCGTTCAAGGAAGTGCGGGGAGCGCAAGGGACGTGTTTATTTTATCTTTCTTTATCATCATTATTGTTCAAGTAAATTACATAAACAGTTCTCCGATGGAGGTTAGGGCGAATACTAAACTACTCTCATGTTTATTACACATGACTTGAAGTTAACAGATGAATCTAACCTTCATCCGTCAAAATGACGAAATGTGTGACAACCATTAAACGGAAAATATGTTTAGTATAATTATTGAAACTAAAAAATTTGCATTATAAGCAAGAACAAAAGGTGTAACTTTGTCTAAATTAGAACAGAGATACTCTTGAAGTCAATATTCTTCAGACTCCAAATGGCTCTATATATTTTGTGATGATGATTGAACATCCCAAAAGGGATGTTTAAACTTTGAAACCTTTTTGGGAGAGTGGGAATAGTATTTAACACTCACCGCTTAAAAAATAGCCCGACCTGTTAAAAGAAGTGCCCGTTTTGACCCGTTGTTCAGACCGCATAACCTGCCCATTTTGCCACCTCTAGTCGATAATATCAACCTCACATTGAGAACTAGCAGTTACCTCCATTAATAGAAGAACCCGAGCACATATTACTGCCATTAACTCGAATTCCATATAATCTCTTGGCCTTCACTTTTCGGTTCATAAGATGAAGATACCGGTACCTTATCCCCATCAACAAATGCCTCTCAGCCAACAGATCCTTCTTATAAGCCTCCCTTAAAATAACAGTTTGTGTCCTGATCTTGTTTGAAACATAAAAGATTCCAGGATGGTGCACCAAAGCCTTTTTAAACCGAGACCCGAATCCCAAATAATCCCCTAAAATCAACAAACTTTCCTTTTCGGTCTTTTTTGAATAAAAAAGATGCATCAATTCATGCAGAACAGCCACTGTGTACTTCTCTGCTTGATCGCTGTTCGGTGATAGAAAAAATGCATCTTCATATGGTGATATGTATGGCAAATTCTGCCATTCATGCATCCATATTCTTACTTTCTTTTCCAGATCAAAACCTTTTGGTAGATTAATTGGGAATTTAATGGGAATTCCCCTTTTAATCCCACTATTTTCCTCCATTGATCTTGTCTGCAACACTGAGATTGCAAGATCATCTCTCCATGTGACCAATTCTAGACCAAAAACATTTGAATTGTCACCCATGTTGCAAATCTGAAAATAATCTGGGAATTCAGGAAGTAACGTGAGGATAAAATCATGTGGTAGACCAAGATCGAAGCGTAATAAATCAATAATATTTAAAGAAAGTTTTCCCGCTCGTGTGAGCATTAACAGTTTTGTTAATCTCTCAGCCACATCTTTTCGGTAATGGGGAGAGTTAAGAATCTTGGACTCTTCGTTGTGAACGGTGAGGGCTTGTGGGGTCAGTTTGACTTGCGGGAGGGAAAATGGTTTGGATGATTGGAAGATTTCAAAGACGGAAGGGTATTTTTGGAAGAAATTAATAGCAGTGGTAGGGAGATTAAAACTGGTTTTATAAACGGATGCGGTTGAAAGGGGTATGGTTTTAGAGGGTTGAGAGATAATTAAGTTTTTGAGGGAAATGATTTGTTTTAGGTTTTTCTCTTTTTCAACTGCAAAATCAAGGTATGCATCTCGGACCCATTTTACTCTGGCATCGACAAAGGTGCGATAGGGTTGCAGGTAAAGATTATGGTAAAGGTAGTTGTTCAGGATGGCGGGTCGGGTAAACAATGCCATTTGAAATACCGTTGCCAGAACTTACCAAAAAGTCCGGTAGTTGTCATGAAACACACTGAGAAATCATCAAAACTACACAATCTACCTTGAAACTTCCAGTATGTTCCTGCAAAGTTCAGCCATCCTTGAACAGTTAGGTGTGACTTAAAATAATCTAACCCAAATAATTGAACATAAGAAATCTCGACATAGAATTGAAGAACCTTAATACACACACACAATCATGCTACAACAAACCCTATTACAGGAAACTTTGAAGAACAGGCCCGAATTGGTCATCTATAAAACGAATCGGTTCGACACTTCGGCCCAATGGACCAAACACTTTTTTCTCCTTTTTCATTTATTTTGAAAAGGTGAAACGAACGATGTAGTGAATGGAGTACGATGTTAAGAACTGGAATTCGAAGGATTGAAATTACTGAAATTGAAATACAAGGTTAGCCAATTCGAGAAGGCAAGTCTCCAATTACCGAGTTTAGAACCCTAATTCTGGATATTAAAACATCGACTAAGAAATAATTGCAGGAAAAACAAATACTTAATACTAAAATTTAGTGGAAACAGTTATGAATTTGCTTCCCCACTTCCTGATTTCATGGATCTTCCCTCCACCTCCTAAATTTTGAATACTTTCCCTCCATTGAATTTCCCTCTACCCCGTTTCCCTCCGTCCAGCAGCTGACCCGACCCAATTTGACCCAACAATGGGTTCAGGTTTCCGGGATCGTATCATACGATGAATATACAAGTTACAAACGGAAAACAAACTCAATGCTAGCTGTTATTTAATATACTTGCTACTTAAAATAACTACATAAATTGTTCTCCAAAAGTTCTAAATGCAAAATTCAGGTTTTATGCAACTTTAAAAGACCTAACCTAACATAAACAATGATCTCTAGTCTTTTTTGGTGACCATGAGAACCTGTTAGGAAAACTCATGGCCCCCACCAATACCCTGCTATAAGTGAGACCAGGAAAAGGCAGCTTATGTTGAGCAAGTGGCTTTCAAGGGATTAAGGCTGGATATAAGTGCAAGCCAGATTTAAACCTGAGACCTCTGTTAGAAGGAAATCAGACTTAGGCGCTTACCACTGTGCCACCCCCTTGTAGGTCAACAATGATCTCCAATTGATGATTCATGATTGCTACCGTGCATCTCAATACGTTTGTTTGCAAATACTGATTTCTTGAGCATAATTTGATAATTAGTACTTATTTCTCATAACGAAGTTTCAATCCCAAAACACCATTGAAAGAAAATTAATGCTCAAGAAATGGACTCCTTCAAACTTAACCAGTAAGATATACAAAGAAACAGAAACTGCAGCAAACTCCTTAAAAAGGACTGAACATTGGTGATAGGTCTATAACTTCCGGGCTTTAGATGCATAAGTGCATACAGAGAACAGTGAGCAATAACTGTCAATTCTTGCTATGAATTGGATCCTGATCCCAAACGGTGTGTGTCAGAACCAGTTTATCTAAACAGGAAAGTGTGTTTCTGCTACTGCTCATAATGAAGATGAATGGATAGACTTAAAACTGACTAAAATTAGTAAAAATGGTTTCTCAAAGGCAATGCTGCTACAACAACAGAGATCTTAGAATACACTCCTGTACTGTAAGGTAATTTTACTTTTACATGCACGAAATAAAACAACAATCTTGGTTTAAAAAAGCGCGAGGCGAGGCGAGGCGAAGCGTTTCGGTCCCAAAATCCGAGGCGCCACGCCTCAAGCGCGAGGCGAGGGGTTCACGTATGCGAGACGCTAAGCTAAAAAAAGTAATAAAAAATTTAGTAACATTCTTAAAACCTCCCACTAAATGTTGTTTCAGTCTAAAAACTCCTCCTTTGAGTAATTTTCAAAAACTTGCAAGAAAAACAACTTAAAAAACTGATTTAAGTAAAGAGGAACTGCAATTGGAACTCAAATTCATAACAAAACAGTGAAAAAAAGGTTGAAAATACATGAAGCGCGCCTCGCCTCGCCTCGCCTCGCGCTTCAACCCTGAGGCGGCGCCTCAGGGCGCTTCATGTATCTCGGGCGCCTCACCCATCTTAGGCGTTTTGCCCAGCGCCTCGGGGCGCTTTTTTAAACCAAGACAACAATAAAGCATTTTTTTCCTTGGGTCTTTCTTTAGTTTGTACATATCGTGTTGAAATTAGTACTTTGTGTTTCCGTCTTATTTTACATGTTCAACCTCCTCTTTCAAAACTCATACTATAAAAAAAAACCTCCTCTTTTCTATTCGGGCTTGAGATTGGAAATAATACACTAAAACATTTATAATCTTAAATATACTTATATTACAGGCTTACGGTTTCGGTTTGACATTTAAAATTTGTTTTAACACAATAACCAAATCACAATTGTCGGATTTTAACTTCCTAACCAATTAATCAAATCTCAGGTTCTGAAATAACCAAATAACAAAATTAATCAATAACCAATTCTTAGATTCTAAAATAACACAATAACCAGATTTTAAAATAACCAAACTAATCAATTCTCAGATTCTAAATTAACCAAATTAATCTAACTTTCTAAACAATTCTCAGATTCAGCAGGTGACATGTATATACATAATACTTGTTTTCTGTTCTAAAATAATCAAATGTTGATATTAATAAAATCAACAGTAGGCAAAATAACTAACATAAATAATCAACAGAATAACCAAACTAGGCAAAATCAAGCATAATCAAATAACTTATCAAACAGAACAATTAACTCACAGAAATGATAGAATCAAGAAAAATTTCTCGAAAGCAGGCAAATAAAGGACAGAATCAAGCACAATATTTAGAATGGTTGAAGCAGGCAAATGAGGGAGCAGGTTAGTCGATTACAGACTCGAATTTGTCGCAATTGCCTTCAAACAAACACAGGCGCATAGCAAGAACCAATTACAAAAAGGCTTGAATAGTCGAACCGATTCGAACAGAAGAACTCGGGTGAATCCTCCTTCTCAAAAGGATTATAACCGATTACAGTTAACGAATGATTGGCAAATGGCACTAGATTCAATCATCGTTTCATTATTCAAGGATATCAGAGGATGCTTTCCTTTCTTTTTGACCTAATTTTTTGAGCGGTGAAATGCAGAGTAATTAGTAAAGACCTCCGCTTTTCTTTTTGTCCTTGAATTGGTATTTTAACCCAGCCCAAGCCCAAGCCCAAAATTATCTAAATAATATGCATAAAATAATTTTTTTAAGATGGGCCCTATAAAAAGTGGTTGCTTTAGGGCCTAATTCATTGAGCCGCCCCTAACCTTACTTTATATTATAATACCGGTTCAAATACGGGCACACGGCGCTTATAAGAAGTCTATTATCCAAAAGATGTCTATAATTAGTGGTGCACAAAAAAACCGGTTTTTTTTTAACCCGGTCCAAACCGTCAAACCGGTTTGGGCCAAACCGGTTCGGGTTACCCAAAAACCGCCGGTTTGAAACCGGTTTGAAGCTTCCTGGATGAGATCGGGTTAGGGACCGGTTCATCAAACCGGTTTTCGAGCTGGGCAAAAAATAGCCGTTGGGGTCGATTTTGGCCCTTTTTTTGGAGTTTTTTGCACCCTTAAAACACTATAAATAGGTGGGGGGTGTTTAGGTTTGATCACACCTCTCTTTACACTCTCTAATCTCTAAAACCGCTCTTTAACCGCTCAAAAACGCTCTCTAAACTCAAAAAAAAAAGCATGGCAAGTTTTGGTGTTGGTGGTTCCTCAAACGAAGTTACCGTTGTGGAAATTCGAGCAACAACGAGAAATCCGGCAATTTGGTGCAATTACGATCTATGTTTGTTGTCAAACGGGAAGGAACGTGCTCGGTGCAAGATGTGTGGTGCGTTTTTGGGGAAAGATTCAAACACTAGTTTGAAAATGCATATGGATAAATCTTGCCCGTCATTGAAGGGAATTCCAAGTGAAGGTCAAGCCTCGATGACAAGCGAAGGAGGAATTTGGAACTTTGATCCAAATATTGTTCGAGATCGAATGGCGAGGTTAGTGATTCAAGAAGGATTGCCGTTCAACCACTTTGACAATCCGCGCTTGACAAGGATGATTCAAGAGACACTCCAACCTCGTTATCACCAAGTAAGTCGCACAACCCTTAGACGAGATTGTATAAAAATGTGGAAAAAAGCAAAAAAAGAATTAATTTTGGGTTTTGAAAATTTGCAAACCGGTGTAAACTTAACCACCGATGTTTGGTCGGCTCCACATGGTATACCCGATTCGTACCTTTGCGTTACCGCGCATTGGGTTGATCCCAATACGTGACAAATGATGAAGCGTACAATCGCTTTTGACTTGTTTGAATATCCACACACCGGCGAAAATTTATTTTATAGAGTAAATTACACAAATTGTCCTTTATTTATACTCTAAATTACACTCTGTGTCCTTTGACTTCAATAAGTACACCACAGGTCCTTTATTTATATATTTTTATACACTCTATGTCCTTTACACTAACCACCATCCATTTTCTCCGTTAAATCCCATCATGTGCCCCTCACATGATGGGTAAAATAGTCATTTCGTCCCTTTGTCTCTCCCCAGGTGCAATATAAGATCGATGCTTCTTCCTTCTTCGTATAAGCCCGCTATAACGACACTCCTTAACGTTCCACTATCAGCCCTGGACAGATTCTCAGTGCTGTGGGTATTGACCCTAACAATGGTATATACCCTTTGTCTTATGCAATAGTTGAGGCTGAGACTTTCACTTCTTGGTCATGGTTTCTTGAATGCCTAGGTGATGATCTAGATTTGGCTTATAACTCAAATTTTACCTTCATTAGTGACAGACAAAAGGTTAGACCTTTACCTATGTTTATTACTCGAATTTTACCTTCATTTATTTTATAACTTTGACATATATATGTGTTTCTAACAGGGCATAATACAAGCAGTAGAGAAGTTGTTCCCACATGCTGAACACATGTTTTGTCTTAGACATATTAATGAAAATATGAAGCAGAGGTTCAAGGGAAAAGCTTACAAAGACCTGCTTTGGAGTTTGGCAACATCAAAAACTGTTGAGTTCTTTGAAGAAAAAATGAATGAACTCAAAACATTCAACACTGATGCACAGTTGTGGTTGTCTAACATACCACCGAAACATTGGTCAAAAGCATACTTCTCTAGTAAGCATACTTCTATATTTGTGTTTCTTAGGTCTTTTGTCAATATATTGTGGTTGTCTAACAGTTTCATCTTTCACAGGTAGGGCACATTCAGATGTATTACTAAACAACATGTGTGAAGTTTTTAATGCAAAGATAGTGGATGGAAGAGACAAGCCGATTATCACTCTTTTGGAGTTCATCAGGGAGTATTTGATGAGAAGGATTGTGAATGTGTTAAAAGTTATTGATGGTTGTGATGGACTGTTAACACCCACTGCTCACAAGAATTTTGAAATCATTAAGCACAAAGCAACCCAGTGTACAGTGCAATGGAATGGGGAAGACCATTATCAAGTTTGTGGACCAGGTCGTTATCAATTTGTGGTTGATTTGAATAGGAAAACATGTACATGCAGGAAATGGGAGATCACAGGGATGCCCTGCAAACATGCAGTAGCTGCAATATGGAATAAGTCAATGTTTGGAAGAGGAGGACCACTGCCAGAGACATATGTCCATCCAATTTACACAGTGGATAGGTGGAAGGAGGTGTACAAGTTCAAGTTGTTCCTAATCAATGGTAGGTCCTTGTGGCCTAGGTCTGAAATTCCAACCATTATCACACCACCCACACACCATAAACCTATTGGTAGGCCCAAAAAGTCAAGAAAAAAGTCAACATTTGAATTGGAAGAGGCTACAAAAGGTGGAAGATTGTCAAAGAAGGGGACCTCAAAAACTTGCCAAAAGTGTAAGAAAACAGGCCACAACAGCAGGACATGCAAGGGACAAGAACAGTCTTAAAATGTATTTGGATGATTGGAACTATGTCTGGTTTATACTTTTGTTGTATTTGTTTGTTATGTTTGCTTGGAACTATGTATTTGGAATTATGTCTTTGTTTGAACAATGTATTTGGATGACTATGTATGGAAGTTTGGTATTGCAGTCTTTGTTTGTTATTGCAAATTGCAGTCTTTGTTTGGTATTGCAGATTGCAGTCTTACACTTATTGCTAATGCCCTGCACTTTGTTATTACACTTATTGCTCAGGTATTGCAGTTTTAGTCATATTGGTATTGCACTTTGGTCATATTAGTCATATTGGTATTGCAGGGCATTTAGTTATCTGCCATTGCAGGGCATTTAGTCATTTGCCAAGTGAAGCATTTGGATTAAACAGATAACAACAAAATTATCAACAAAATTATCAACATCATTTGCCAATTTATAAATTCCAAAAAATAACAACAAAATTATCAACATCATTTGCATTAAACATCAATTAGGATTACAAATGAAATTACAAAATTACATAACCTACTACAACTAAAAAGAAAAAAATCCAACTGATCAGGAGTATTTTTCTCAATTTCTTGGCTTCACATACACTTGTTTCGAGTTGAAGGGCTAATTGATGGTTCTGATTTTCAAGCTCGTTCCTCGCCCTCAACAAACCGGGGATAATGACCTTTGATCTTTGGCAAAGCTCCGTATCACACCAACCGATAAAACCACATGTGCCTGGACACCCATAAAACCTTCTATCTGGATTCTTCGATGTCCACGATGTTCTTATGATAGCTTTTTTTCCACATTTGCAGTAAACCATCGTATGGTGAGAGAGAAAAAGATGAAACTAGAACTTAAACCCTAAAATACGAAGAAGGAAGAAGCATCGATCTTATATTGCACCTGGGGAGAGACAAAGGGACGAAATGACTATTTTACCCATCATGTGAGGGGCACATGATGGGATTTAACGGAGAAAATGGATGGTGGTTAGTGTAAAGGACATACAGTGTATAAAAATATGTAAATAAAGGACCTGTGGTGTACTTATTGAAGTCAAAGGACACAGAGTGTAATTTAGAGTATAAATAAAGGACAATTTGTGTAATTTACTCTATTTTATATATTGGATGGTGTTATTAACGAATTTAAATTACAAAATAAACTTTTTTCAATGTCTTTTGATAATGCATCTAATAATACAAATGCGGTTCAAAAACTAAAAATTAAATATAAACCCGTTTGCAACGGCGTTTTTTTCCATAGTCGATGTGTCGCACACATCATTAACTTGGCGGTGCAAGCCGGGCTTGCAATTGAAGAGGTTTCAAATTTAACATATACTTTTCGACAAATGCTTAAAGATATTTTTAGTAACATAAAAAGATACCATGATTATATTAAATTTTGTCGTGATACGAATAATCTTTGCTTAGGCCCGAATTGGGACGTCGAGACAAGGTGGAACTCGACTTATATTATGTTTTATAGCGCTTTACGACAAAGAGAAACTTTAGAACTATTTCATTATATGCTTGCCTCAAAACCTCGTCGTAAAATTCAAAAGTTTCCGTCTCCAAATTGGGATATTTTAAAAGACGTAACCGAATTGCTTGAAGTTTTTAAAACCGCCACCACTTTTTTATCCGGTGTTTATTATCCCACAAGTCCATTAACACTAAAACAAATATATTTAATGGCTAACAAGTTGTCTGAGCTTGAAAATAAAAGCGATCTTTTTACAAAAATGATAGAACCGATGAAAGAAAAATTAGTGAAATATTTTAAAGAAATGCCTCCCGTTATAACTTGCGCCGCCGCGTTAAACCCTACCATAAATGTTTACGGGGTTGAAACCTTGATTGATAGAATTACTTACGCTTTGAATTTGGATAGTGAAGACATCCATTTTGCACAAGGCACAAAAACATATTTTAACAAATGTTTACAAGATTTATTTGATGTTTATTTACATAAATATGGTACAACTCCGACTCCACATGATACAATGGGTACATCATCAAGTGGTACCTCGAGAGATGTTAATTTGAATTTATATAACGAAATGTTAAATGAATTTAGTAAACGGGCTCGAGGTACCACCCCGAGTAGCGAACTCGGAAGGTATATTGGCACAAACTTTTTAGCGTTTATGCATCCTACCGTTTTTGAGGAGTTTGATATTTTGGCATGGTGGAAAACAAACGAAGCTTCGTTTTCGATTCTTTTCGCCATGGCCCGTGATGTACTAACCGTCCAAGCTTCCACGGTAGCTTCGGAATCTGCGTTTTCTTTTAGTGGCAGGGTATTATCGATACGAAGGACTAGACTCACACCCCTAGCGATGGAAATGTGCATTTGCTTGAAGGACTATTTGGATGCGATGGATAGGATACAAGACCAAACTTCTCTCGAAGATGAAATTCAAGCCGAAGAAGTCATACACAACAACGAGGTTGATCTTGGAATATCCGAACCCGTCACGGATGAAGAACTAGCCGAAGATGCAAGGCTACGAAGCTCTAGTTCCGAAGACAACGCACAAGAATAATCAATCAATATTCCAAAAAATAAAACGTTGAACTTAATGTTTTATATTTGTTATATTTTTTGTAATTTTTTACAATTTTATCTTGTCATGTTTTTTTAATTTCCGAACTTTCCAAATATTAATAAACGTTGAACTTTATGTTTTAATTTTGTTATATTTTATTATGGATTTTATATTAAAAATATAAATTTTATTTGGATTTTTTTTTTTTTATAAAAACCGGTTTAAACCGGTTTAAAGGACAAACCGGTTTAAAACCTACCCGAACCGGTTTGACCGGTTTACATATTTCCATTACCAGAACCGGTTTAACCCGAACCGGTTTGGGCCCAAACCGGTTTTGACTTTTCGTTGACCAAACCGGTTCGGGTCGGGTTGAACCGGTTTGGGTTAAAAAACCGATTTGTGCACCACTATCTATAATAGTCTGTTTTTTATTGTTTTCATAGCTTCTATTTCTATCTAGTTTATATTGGCCGGATACTGATCTTGTGTAACTAGTGGCGGATCCACGAAATTTCGTACATCACGCATAAGAGGTGGAAATATATGCGGGTTGGATAACGGGTCAAAATGAGTCCTGGAGATAGTGCATCAAGCTGTTCGCAATGGCTAACTTAAACATCTTCCCCAGGGATACCCTATAAGGGAACCCTATGAGAGCTGCCAACTCCAACTACCATCCATGTACATCCATACTAGATCTTCCAATTGCCCATCCTACCTCCTCTACGTTCTTGACAGCCCATCTTTATCTCAGTAGAGTCTTTCAGTGGCATGTTTCGGTCCTCTTCCCCATTACTTCGAAAAAGTAAGCCATCGGTTCAGGTATAAGATACAATCATTACCGCCTGGACAATTAGACATCAACCCGTAATCGACCCAATCGCAAGAGCATGTTTCATTTATAATCATACCTATGAACATCTTAAGAGCTACAAATTATTATACTAATTTGAACATAAATGGTAAATTCAATTGAAGTTCCAGCTTAAAGGACTTGGATATTGATATGTTGCATACAAAATAAATGTTGAAAGCCAAATGCAAAAAAGTAACAAAAATCTTGACAACTGGATCACCTTATGAACCACAATTCTACAATTTCAACAAAATACCTTAATTTGAGCAACACATTCAACTAAAACCCTAACACTAAAATTTTAAAAAAAAATTAAAAAAGGTTGAAACTGAAACCTATAGCAGCGGGACGCATCGGCGTCCGATAGGCGGTGCAGCGGCGGACGGCGGTGCTAGAGGTGCTCTGTTTTCCTGGTGAATTTGTCCTTCCCAGCCATGTATGTGCGTTGGGTTTATTATGTCAGCAATCAGCAGACAATAGCCCAACAGCCAACCTTAGGCCTATAAATAAAAGTAGGTTTTTTCTTGGGCTTGCACAGGGCCCTCTACTAAAAATTTAGGTTCACATGTAAACTAGAAGATGAAGCAAAAAAGATATGGGGTGAGATCGTAAACGAATCAAACGTTCAGTGAATTATTTATGGAAAATCGTTTATTTAATAAAAGAATGAATATGAACATAATTTTTTGTTCATTTAATCAACCGAACAAACATGAACACATGTCAGATTCGTTCAATTATGTTCGTTAGTTTTCGTTTATGTCTATTCATTTACGCTCGATTTACTTTTATGTATGTTCACTTTTGTTCGTTTGTTTAGGTTCGTTTAAATATTCATTCAAAATTATTTATTACTAATATTAATTAAAAATCAATTTGATTTTCATATTTAAAATCTTAAGCCCGGTTTAAAATCAATTTGACATCATTTTTTATTTTTGAAATGTTGGATTTAAGGATAATGATATTTTTGACTTTAGTTTAGATATTCGTGTTTACTTTAATTTTTGTTCGTTCTTTTTGGTTCACTTATGTTCATGAACCATTTGTTTAGAATATTAATGAACGAACATAAACAAACACAAACATGTTCATTTACTTAATGAATGAATACGAACAAAAAATTCATTCATTTAAGTGTTTGTGTGCATTCATTTGTTCAGTTAAAGTTAAATGAATGAACACGAACACGTTCCGTTCGTGTTCGTTCTGTTAGTTTAAAGGCCTAACACCAGTGCGTTTGATTCAAAACCTTAAAACTTAATCACAATCATTCATTTAATATATAATAATCAAATTTGAGATGAATGGTTGAGATGGCTGGAATGGTATCATCGTCATTTTCACCTCCTGCCCCACACCCCACCTCACCCCCCATTTACCCCACCCTCACCCCCATTTTCTTTCAAACTTGTACACACATCTTTCTCTCTCTAAATTCGATCCCTAATTTCTTCAACCACTCTCTAGAAATCCAGGAGACCACCGCCAGGGATGAAGGTTGCACGAGGACGGCGACAGTGGCGGCGCTCGAGGATGGTCGTTGATTCTTCTTCTTCTTCGTGTAAGCATGCTTCGGTAAATTGATGGATTCTTATTCTTGTTGCGGCTTTAAATTGGGTGTTTCTTTAGAAACCCAGATTTTGATCTGTTGATGTTTTAGGCTTTATTGACTCTTTCTTCATCTTAATCTTTTACTTTTTTCTAATCTTTACTAGCTATGTTCGGGGACTCCATCCTTGCAACCAAGAACAACTCGCGGCGGATCTGTGCATACGGATCTTGCTCGGCAACTCCATCTCTGTTCGGGAGATTCAAGATTTATTAGAGGCTTTTGATATGTGTAAATAGTTGAGGGTTCATTTTGTAATTCTGTCAAAGTTGAGGGACTTGTTTTGTCAACACTTATAATTGTAACTCTGAGGTCGTTATATTCAGTTAGAAGCAACCAAATTGGTTAGCTTGATTTTGGGTATTCTCTCTCTAAAGTTTCTTTCCTAAAATTGAACCTATCATTGGTATCAGAGCTTGATCGATTCGAGCTTCGGTGACCTGAATTGACGAATTCATGACGACGGCGACGATGACCAGACAACAAGAAATGGAAAAGGCAATTCGCGATAATGCAATGTCAATTGATCGAATTGATTTGAATGTTCAAGGATCGGAAGCTAATACGCATGCAATTTCAGCAAATGTTCAGACGATGGCGACGAATATTGAAGAAAATGTTTCGGCAGTGGCGCAAATGCAATTACAAATTCAAGCTATTTTGGATCGGCTGGCTACAATGGGCAATGCGCATCATCGAGGACCGGATGTAGGCGCAGGAGATGCTCGAGATAACCGTTTAGTTCGATTGGGAAGATTAGATTTTCCAAAGTTTAATGGTGAAGATGTAGAAGGTTGGGTGTACAAATGCAATCATTTCTTTAATGTAGATCATACTCCTAATCATATGAAGGTACAATTTGCTGTGATTAATTTGGATGGGAAGGCTTTGCAATGGCATCAAGGTTATCTTCGTAGCAATAACTTGACTATTGAAGATATTAGTTGGGATGAATATGTGAGATCTGCTATTGCTTGTTTTTCTGTACATCTGTTTGAGGATGCAATGGAAGAGTTGAAGAATTTGCATCATACTAGTACACTTCAAGATTACTGTGATGCCTTTAATGCTCTCTTGAATAAGGTAATCATCTGTCAAGAATATGCTACTAGTTTGTTTGTTGGTGGCCTCAAACTAGAAATAAGATGCTTAGTCAAGACCTTTAAGCCTAAAACATTAAGGGAAGCATATGATTGTGCTAAACAGCAAGAATTTGTGCATGCCACATTATTTGGTTCTGCTTCTAATAAGAAAGGACCTTATAATTTCACTCCTAGTTCTACCTTTAAATCTGTTGTAACTGGCCTTAAACCACCATCTACAATGAATGCTAATGGTCTACCTTTACTACCTACTCCACTTAATGCTCAACCTGTGAGGAATACTAGAAGATTATCTACTAAAGAAATGGCTGAAAAGAGAGAAATAGGGGAATGTTTATGGTGTAAGGAGAAATTTACTCCTTCTCATAATTGCAAGAATAGGCAACTGTTTAACATTGAGTTGATTTTTGAGGATGAACCTAGTATTGATGTTGATCCAGTTCCTAATGGGGTGTTGCCTGATCCACACATTTCAATCCATGCATTGACTAGTATACCTTCTTACTCTACTATGAAGATTACTGGGTCTATGGGTAGTAGGAAACTACATATTTTGATTGACTCAGGGTCATCTCATAATTTCATTGATGTCTCTTTAGCAACTAAACTGCAGTGTGCCTTACAAACTGTCACTCCCATGAAAGTGACTGTGGCTAATGGCAATCAATTGGACTGTAGTCATAAGTGCACTGATTTTAAATGGATGATGCAGGGTGTTTGGTTTAGTGCTGATGTGTTGCTTATTCCACTTGAAAACTATGACATGGTTTTGGGGGTACAATGGTTGGCATTATTAGGTGACATTAATTGGAACTTTGCCAAGTTGACTATGCAATTTACTTTACAAGGAAAGGTGTATACATTGAAAGGGACTGACTCTAATGGTATGAGCTTATGTTCAACTGAAAAAATGGCTTCTCTTTTGAATAACTCTTCTGAAGTGGTTCCATCCTAGATGTTTGGGTTACAACTACTGTCTATCGAGTCTAGTGAGACTCATAATTCTTTTGGTTCTACTGTGGGTGACCCCATCAGTAGTGATTCCTTACAGAAATTATTGGTTTCTTATGAAGATGTTTTCTAAGTTCCCACATCTCTTCCTCCTTTCGGACCTTATGACCATCAGATAGTTCTTAATAAGGAAGGAAAAACCATTAATCTCAAGTCTTATAGATATCAATCTTTGCAGAAGGATGTGATTGAGAAGATGACTCAGGAATTGTTGGATTCAGGGGTGATTAGAAATAGCAAGAGTCCTTTTGCTGCTCCTGTGGTGTTGGTTAAGAAGAAAGATGGTACTTGGAGGATGTGTGTTGATTATACAAAATTGAATGAAGCCACATTGAAGAACAGGTTCCCTATACCCCTTATTGATGAGTTGTTAGAAGAATTGGGGGGTGCTACTGTGTTTCCTAAACTAGATTTAAGGTCTGGTTACCATCAAATTAGGATGTATGAACCTGACATTCATAAGACTGCTTTTAGGACACATCAAGGTCTGTTTGAATTTCTAGTCATGCCATTTGGGTTGACTAATGCTCCTGCTACTTTCCAAGCTCTCATGAATCATACTTTTAAACATTGTTTAAGGAAGTTTGTTTTGGTTTTCTTTGATGACATACTGGTGTACAGTAAGGATTTGCCACAACATTTAATTCATCTTCAATAAGTTTTGGAAACTATGAGACTCCAACAATTGTATGCCAAAAGGTCTAAATGTAGTTTTGGGGGTCAACAAGTTTTGGGACATATCATCACTAAGGCTGGGGTTTCTACTGATCCTTCCAAAATTGAAGTTGTAGTTCAATGGCCTATTCCTACAACTGTTAAACAGTTAAGAGGATTCTTGGGTTTATCTAGGTATTACAAAAGATTTATTCAATCTTATGGGGTCATTACTAAACCTTTAACTGAACTTCTCAAGAAGAATGGGTTTAAATGGTCTGACTATACACAAATGGCTTTTCAACAATTGAAACATGCCTCACGTTCTGCTCCTGTCTTAGCCCTGCCTGATCTTACTCAAACTTTTGTAGTGGAGACCGATGCTTCTGCTATGGGTATTGAGGCTGTACTAATGCAGAATCACCATCCTTTGGCTTTTATTAGCAGGGCTTTATCTCCTAGACAGCAGGTTTTCTCTGTTTATGACAAGGAACTATTAGATATCTTGTTGGCAATTAAACAGTGGCATTATTACTTGATTTCTAGACATTTCATTATCAAAACTGATCAGAAGAGTCTTAAACACTTATTGGAACAAAAAATTACTACACCAGTACAGCACTCTTGGATGGTGAAATTGATGCATTATGATTTTGAGATCCAACACAAGAAGGGTGTAGAGAATGTGGCTGCAGATGCCTTATCTAGACTGCAAAGTTCTGCATTATTTGAACTATCCATCTCAACCTTTGAACCTCTTTTACTTGCTAGAATCAAAACTTCTTGGACCAATGATGTGCAATTGCAACCTATTTTGTCTAAATTGCAGTTTAGTGACACTTGTGGCCACTTCCATTTGGTGCAAGGGTTACTTAAAAGAAAGGGTAAATTGGTAATGGGCAATGATGATGGCCTTAGACTGGACATTATTCACCAGTGTCATGATTCTTCTTTGGGTGGTCATTCTGGATTTCATGCCACTTTACAAAGACTCAAGAGTATGTTCTATTAGAAAGGCCAAAACAAAACTGTTAGAGAAGTGGTGAGACAATGTCATGTTTGTCAGCAGGCCAAGTATGAAACTATAGCTTCTCCTGGACTGATCCAGCCCTTACCTATTCCTACTTGTGTTTTCTCTGATATTAGTATGGATTTTATTACTGGATTGCCTAAATCCAAGGGTAAAAATGTGATCTTTGTGGTGGTGGATAGATTGACTAAGTATGCTCATTTTATGGTGCTTACTCAGCCTGTTACTGCTGCTGATGTAGCTCAGGTTTTCATAGATAATGTGTATAAATTACATGGTTGGCCATCCACAATTTTCTCTGACAGGGACTATATTTTTCTCAGTAATTTTTGGCAAGAATTTACTAGGCTGTAGGGAATCTCATTGGCTATGTCAACTGCTTACCACCCACAGACTGATGGGCAAACTGAAGCTGTTAACAGGTGTTTAGAAACTTATCTCAGGTGTATGGTCCTGCACTATGCTACTTCATGGGTCAATTGGTTATCCTTGGCTGAATGGTGGTATAATACTAACTATCATTCTTCTCTCAAATCAACTCCTTTTCAAGCTTTATATGGGTTTCCACCTCCTATTCATGTGCCTTATGAACATAGAGACACTAATGTGGAAGCTTTAGATGGTGAGATGTGTTCTAAAGAAGAAGCTATTACTATTCTCAGGCAAACCTTACATATGGCCCAAAATAGGTTGAGGCAGCAGGCCAATAAACATTGTTCTGATAGAGTTTTCAAGGAAGGTTCATGGGTTTATCTTAAGATGCGGCCTTACATTCAGTCTTTTTTGCGCATGGTGGGTTATAACAAATTTTCTCCAAGGTATTATGGGTCTTATTTGGTGGTTCAAAGGATTGGTGAAGCTGCTTATAAGCTAGACTTGCCTCCTGATGCCCAGTTGCATCCAGTATTTCATTTGTCCTTGTTGAAGCAGGCAGGCACAAGGGCCCCAGCTTCTATTACACCTATTCCTAAAACTCCTCGGTTCACTTTACAACCTGCTAAAGTCTTGGATCATTGTTTTATCAGACAAGGCAGGAAAGGAGTTGCACAAGTGTTAGTTCAATGGATGGGTCAATCAGTTCTGGAAGCTACATGGGAAAACAGACATGAGTTTTTACTTCGTTTTCCTGATTTTACTTTGTAAATTGTTGTTGTTTTGTTGTTATTGTATCCTTGTGGTCAAGGATTCTTAATAAGGGTGCGGTATTGATATGTGTAAATAGTTGAGGGTTCATTTTGTAATTCTGTCAAAGTTGAGGGACTTGTTTTGTCAATACTTGTAACTGTAACTCTGAGGTCGTTTTATTCAGTTAGAAGCAACCAAATTGGTTAGCTTGATTTTGGGTATTCTCTCTCTAAAGTTTCTTTCCTAAAATTGAGCATATCACCTTTTTATTAGTAATTAAATGATTACTATTGTTTTATGGATTTTTTTAGATTGTTAATCAGTTTTTTAAGATTCAAGATTTACTGTTGTTATGTGGCTATATGAGGGATATTTTAAGACAAATATAGTTTAAAGGGTCATTGATTTTGTTCAAGTTTTAGACTCTATAAAAAGAAGGAAATATCCTCAAGTGGGCAAACATCTTTCTGCTTGCATTTAAGGTAAATACCCTATTGGGAAATTGGTACCCTTTTTGGGAATTTCTGATTGGGTAAACATCTTTTTGCTTGTCTAATGAATTAATTTTGGTTGCTATCTGACGTATTTTTCATATTTTGAAATGCATCATGGTGTGATTCTTGATGAATTGCAGATTTATGCAAAAGTGGATCTTTAGTAATTGCAGCATCGACACTGGATTCTTTGCTTGATCTCATGGCACGGGGGATTCTATGGTTTACTCATCTCTCCATGAAAAGCATTAATATCTATAAATATCCTATTGGGAATTTGCCTGTTGGCATTATCATATTTGCAGCAATTATATAACTTCAATAGAATGCGTTTGGGTCAAAACTGGTATTCTTGTACGGGTCAGGTTGAGTTGATCTTAATCACTTGCTTAAAGTTACTATATTATTTACTAATAACAAGTGCCAAATTATACACTTTAGACTGCTTTCGACTTGTTTCAGTTTTAGCTACCTTTTGTTTTATCCGTTAGAGATAAAACATTTCCGTCCAAAAGAATTAGACCCGTTGCTAAACTGGCAACTCTAACCCTTGTCATGTATATGCAGGATTTCAAGTACTGATACAGTCGGTGGAGCAGTTAATTAGGAATTCATAAGTAGACATCATTGGTCCCAATAACTGGGATGATAGTCAGAACAATAGCAGCCGTTGCTACTACATTCCCATGGGTCGTCATCACCCCCTAGAAACTCAACACAAAACAAATAAGCATTTAGTTGAAGCACACAAGTTACAGAAGATGTGTTTGGTTGTGTGTTACGAAGTGATTATGATATTGATAATTAAAATCAAATCATGGTTATTAAAATGGCTGAAATATGGGTAAAAGAATCAACAAATAGGTTTGGGTTTTAAGAAAATATCCCTTACGGCTATGAGTAACAAACATTTTATTAAAAAAAATATTAATAAAAAATAGAATATTTACTCAAACAATCAACCAACAAAAACATATCAAAAGTGGCCATTTATTAATACTCAGACAATATTAACTTTTTAACCTTTATAACTAATTACTAAAAACGGTTATGAAAACTCCGTTGTTAACCATAGCCATAAGGGCTATGTTTATCAAAAACCTTTTGTATAGCCTTAGATTATCGGTTTCTGTTACAACTGCTTATTGAAAAGGCCTGCTTATTAAGATAATCAGAGGCATAATCTATTTATCCAAACATTAAATAGTGATTATTGGCTTATTGTGCATATAAGTAATTTTAAATTAAGATGCAAACAGACCTAAAGATGTGATTGCAATGTCTGAAAAATATGAGAATAAGGGCAAGATCAAACCTTTTGGTAAACCTGTGCTGCCACCTGTATACATGATGACTGCAACACCTTGGTTTTGATTTGCTAGTTCATAAGTTGTTTAAGTACATAAGCCGTTTCATAAAACTGTATAATTAAGTGAAATGAAAACATTAGTTTAAGTACATAATTTGCTTCATAAAACTGTATACTTTTTTTGGTTTTGATTTGCTAGTTCAGCCCAAATTTTTCTGCATTAATCATTCACTAATAAGTAATAATTTTACATAAATCTGTCACAAATAAACTTCTTCAGCTTGTTCAAGATTGCATTAATCATGGAATTTGGTTCTTTATATCAATAATTTGTTCAAGATTGTTAATTCTCTACAAACAATGGTTAGCATGTCCAAAAAGTTACCTTTGTCTCGCATTCTCCCTGACATTGACCCATCCATCCTCTTCAGCTACAAAACCTGCAAAACGAACAAAACTTCTTGATATTATTATAATATGACATAACTAAATCATTTCAAAATATCATGGAAATCAGGTGGATAAACTATAAAGCATTGATCAGGTTATATAATTATCGGATCACTCGTCTCAATCGACCTATGTGATAAAAAGTTAAAACATCAAACCTACAAAAAACATAACCAAGATTTAACGTTGTTAAATAACATAATAAATGTTAATTAAACGTCTCAATGTACTAAGTAATAACATTACTACAAATTTTGAAATAGAAAGCTGATGAACAATAGAGCAATAGATTAAACCTGTTTGTTATAAATGTTAAAGTAGATATTGAACAAGTACCAACGGCCAAACAACGATCCAAGCACTATACACAAATAAAATTAGGGCAAACAACGATGAAGTAAGAATCAATAATACAAATTTCAAGAACCTCTCAAGAACACCACTTTTCGATCACTTTTCAAAAACATCTCAAGAACACCACTTTTCGATCATCTACAAATTTCAGATTCTTTTTACAAACTGAGATTCAAATAAATTGAATAGAATAAGATACATCAGATGTGTACTAACCTATTAATCCCTTCAATCCGCGAAACAAAATTAATCGCCAACATACGCCGGTGGCCGCTAGGGTTTGTGAAAGTGATTTTTGAAAGACGACTGAAGAATGTGAAGAGTTATGGTTCGCGTGTTTAGTCTAAATGGGTTAAAACCCGACCCTATAGATCCGCGAGAAAATAAAATAAAATAGATGTAGTTTGAGGCTTTGAGAGGGAAAACATAAGTAAGAATGGATGAGAGAATGACAATAGTATTCCTTTATTAGAGATAAAAGATGTAGAATGGTAGTTTGCATTTATGAGTAGTTTTCAGTTAATATGTTTAAAGTCAATCTATTGATGAATGGTAGTTTGCATTTAGAGTAAATTACAAATTACATTCTTTAAATATTACCCAAATTGCAAATTACGTCCTTTAACTAAAGAAACTACAAATTACATCCTTTATGTTTAAAACTTACTACACGTTATGTCCTTTAGGCTAACGACCGCCTATTTTCACCGTTAAGTCACATCACGTGCTTGGCAAGTGAGGGCAAAAAAGTCATTTTACTTCTTTTTCGTTTTCCCTTTCTAATACCCCGACATTTTCCCCCTTCCTAATATCAATGTTCCCCTTACAAAATTAGGTCAAATCGATTATAGTTCTTCATCTATCCTCAAAGTAAAATTATGATCCAAGAATGGTTTTCTGCTGGTGTGGTAAAGAAGCAGTCGTCATTACATCATGGACACCATGCAACCCATGTCGTCGATTTTACGGATGTCCCGTCAAGGTAAGCAAAATGTCGATTCACCATTACCTTCCTCTTAACCTACTTTCTGCTGGTGTGGTAACCAATTTCTTAATCTAATTTTTGTTTATTTCATATATCAGGGATCAAAATGTCGATTCATTAGATGGTTTGACCCTGAAATGTGTCAAAGATCTATGGACATTATCCCTGGTTTGATTAAAGCAAAGAACCAACTTGAAGAAAAGGTCAAATCAAGTGAAGCTGAAGCAAGAAAATTGAAGAAGTATTTGGTTATTAGTTGGATATGTTTCCTCATTTTTGTAATTTCTATTAAGATCGACCAGTTATTTCGCTTGTATTTTGTTTTGGTTGTATTATGTTTTGGTTGTATGGTGTAATGGTTGTATGCTTGGATGTTTTAAATTTTAATGAAATGGATCTACCAATTTGACTACAATAGATCTACCAATTTGACTACAATTTCACTGCATTTGACTACAATTTGACTACAAATTGACTGCAATTGACTACAATTTGGCTGGGGTGGGACAAAATGTGATCTTGACTGCAAAATGTGATCTTCCTGAAGCAATAAATGTAGTACAAAACTAGGGGTTTCAAAATGCAAACTGCACATATGCAAAATGCAAACTGCAATATGCAAACTGCAAAATTCACTTCAATTAGTATGGGTTGCAAACTGTCAAAAACCAAAACATACAAACAAAGTGCAAACTGCATATCTGCACAATGCAAACCGCAATCTGCAAAATGCAAACTATTTGTATAGGGTGCAAACTGTCAAAAATCAAACATACAAACCAAGTGCAAATAACCAAAACCATAATACCATACAAACAGTGCAAATAACCATAATACCATACAAAACAGTACCATAACAATTCCACAGGTTCATAAACATAATCAAACCATAAACAAATACCATCTGTTCCAAAAGAAAGTACACATAATCAAACCATACGATTAAGTAGAACTAGCAAATCACAATCATTTTAGCTCCTGGTTTTATCATCCTTGATAATTCTAATAAGCCTTCTAGTTTCCACAGAATGTGCATTTATCAAATTCTTAGCTTCTGCTTTAGTTCCAAACATTTGGCCTAGATAGAAATTAGCATTGTTTTCATTTGACTTTCTCACATACTTTAATTTGTGTCTTCTAATACTTGAAGCATTCTTTTCAGAATCTGACCCACTTTCAAAAGCTTCATTATCCAATACCTCTACTTCATCATCTCCATTATCACTCATGTTAGTATCATCTACATCTAAATCAACATTTAACCTATAATCCCTCATATTTATTTCAACATCAGCCACAATATTATCCTCATCAATAATATAATCACTGTCTTCCTCATCACTCATATCTACATCTTGTTCACTGTCCATATCATCTGGTTCACTGTCATCCTCAACCTGTTCACTGTCATCCTCCACACCCTTATCACCATCTACAACATGATCACTGTTATCCTCCACACCCTTATAACCATCTACAACATGCTCACTGTTATCCTCCACACCCTTATCACCATCTACAACATGTTCAGTGTCATCCTCCACACCCTTATCACCATGTACAACATGTTCACTTATATCCTCCACACCCTTATCCCCACCTACAATCTGTGTAGCTTCCATTTCATCATTTAAAGCTTCATCAATACGATCAACCTTATCATCATTACTGCCTTGTACAAGTTTTCCTTTACCATCTAATACGGTACTATGAACCATATCACCATCTACAATCTATGCAGCTTCCACCTCATGGCTACCTTCTACAGATTTGCCTTTACCATCTTGCATAATACATTCTACAAACTTTGCATCTTCCACTTGATCATGTAATTCTTCATCTTGTACAATATCATCCCCTATAAGGTCATTATAATCCAAGTATGCAATATCTTATTACCCAGTGCCACTTGATTGTCCAATTTCTTCAATGCTAACATTTGACCTAATAGATGCATCAATGTATGTCCCATGTACACAAAATACATTAATCAACTTATGCCCTACATGTGGCCAGATACATGTTTGTATAGGTTCAAAACATCAGAATCACTACCTAGGTCTTGAAGACCGACATCTAAATCACTTCCTGGTACTAAGAAATAGAAATATATGGGAATATCCATTGCATAATCTAACTTCTTCATAAGGACATACATGTCGTGTATACAAAACTTGTCAATATCGATCAAGTCCACATAATCGACCTTACCTCCAACATATGTACGCCCTGGAATTGCAGAAAACTTTCCACCATGATGCAACTTCATGGAAAAAAGTTCAGGGTAGTATGCTGCAAATTTAGAAATTAGATGAATGTAAGTTTACATTTTTTCTGAAATTTTGCAATTAGATGAAGGTAGAGCACGACTTCCAGTATATATCCGCCATATCAACTTCATCAAGGTTCTCTCTTATGACAAAGTGTTCATCTTCAGTCATGGTGTTCTTCGAAGTCAGTGGGAAAATATCTGTTCAGTTTTGACCTAATACGCAAAGATGATGGATCGATATTAGGAAGGGGAAAATGTCGAGGTATTAGAAAGGGGGAAAACGAAAAAGAAGTAAAATGACTTTTTTTGCACTCACGTGCCAAGCACGTGATGTGACTTAACGGTGAAAGTAGATGGTCGTTAGCCTAAAGGACATAACGTGCAGTAAGTTTTAAACATAAAGGATGTAATTTCTTTAGTTAAAGGACGTAATTTGCAATTTGGGTAATATTTAAAGGACGTAATTTGTAATTTATTCTTGCATTTATGTAATCCATGTGCGTTACACTAATGTAATTGGTAGTTCCTAAAAAAATGGTTTAATACTAATGTAACTATAGTATTAAACCAATGTAACTACAGTATTACACCAATGTAACTATCTGTTAGATAGAAAATGCTTTGTTACATTGATGTAAAAAACTGACGTTCGTAAATATTTTTTTGATATTATAACCAAATTAAAGATAAAAATGTGATCGATTTAATAATATAATTTTTATAAACAAAAAACATAGTATAAAAAAGTTATAAATGTTTTAAAAACATGAGGGTATCTTTTTATAAAAAAAGAGAAAGTGGGATGGATATAAAGGTGACACATGTCACCTTCTTATTGAATCTGATTTATGTGTGTTAGTAAAATGACCCTTTTGCTCTTTTCATATAAAAACAAATTTAGTGACACTTGGCAACATCTTGTGTGTTTGAGTTAAGATTAGTCATTGGATGAAGGTTTTATGATTTTCACAATAAAGATGGGTTTTGAATAGGGAAGTGTAGAATAAAAAACCCTCTTGAGTTGAAAAAACCCAAGAAACCCTTTGAAAAAAATCCTTTTTTTTATAAAATTTGGGATTGATTATTTACCCAAAAAAAAGTAGGTTCGCAAAAAAAATTTAAAAAAATGCCAAATAAATATAAAAATAAAAAACATGTAAAAAAAATAAAAATCAGCGTTTTTTTTATTACGTATGCTTACGTTAGCACTTACATATGTAAAAAAACAGCATTTACATACGTAAAAAACGTCAGATTTTAAAAAAAAAATTAAAAACCGCTCGGCGTTTTTTATAATTTTTTCACCAAAAGTATTAAAATTGAATGTAGAATCCATCTCAAAAATAAAAAGTTTTTTTTACATATGTAAACAGGGTTTAGTGAGGTTTCTTCAACTCAAATGAGTTTTTATTAGAACCACCCTCTATATATATATATTACATTTTGACATTTTTAGCAAGTTTTACTACTTTGCATTCATGTGCATGATGGTAATATATCAAAATGACAAAATATATAATGTTATTGCTTATAAAAATACTATTTTTTTCTCAATGAAAAAAACTTATATTTTCCAATCTAAAAATAACAAATTCGTTCGTTTAATTGTTTTTGAAATACTTGCAAAAGTGAACCTAATACAATTGTTGATATTTAATATATGTTTTATACAATTTTAAAGCAATGAAAGTAAATGACATATTGAACATTTTAAATAGGTAAATTGGTTTTTAATAATCTAAACTATGACTCATTGACTGATAATAATCCAAACTAACAGTTTGACTGGTGATAATATTAACTTTCACTTTTGTTGTCAATGACAGTCTCAGTAGCATAATAATCATAAATTTACCCTCGATTTACACTTATTTTCGCTCAAAATGACAATTTTAAATGAAATGGAGAAAAGTACAAATGAAATCGAGTGGGAATCGAGTGTAAATATATGATGATTATGCTACTGGGACTGCCATTGACGATAAAAGTGAAAGTTGAAATTATCACCAGCCAAACTGTTAGTTTGGATTATCAGCAAATGGGTCATAGTTTGGATTATTAAAAACAAATTTGCCTTTTAAATAAAGCTTACGAAAACCGGAAGAAAAAAAAAAGCACAAACATCCCCCATAAAAAGGTTATGACTTTCAAGACACCTAATGGGAAAAGGTGCAAAAGCCTTTTAGGCTTCATTTCAAATCCATTCAAATCAATGGAATCTGTGGAGGCCCCTATGAAAAGTTATGAAAACTTAACTTTAAAGGCCTTAAGAACCCATGATTAGGCCGTATAAGGTTATGTTTAGCATCTAAATAATGAATTTTATTGTCATGTAAGAAGAAAAAGATTGTATAACAGTCCACATTCTTAAAGTTATGTTAGTTGCATGTTTGTTTTACTTTGCCATCAGGCTTCTGGTCTGGTGGTCAGTGGATTTTCCCTATAAAGGGTGGAAGTTAAGGTTTCGAATCCTGATGAGGGAAATTTTGTCAGTACCCTCAACAGGTCTATGTGTTAGCCGTTCAAAAAAAATTGTTTTACTTTAGTGATAATCATTCGTTTTTTTCTTTTCTGTTGATAAATTAATAGAAAGTGATGTTGTACATGCAGCTATGATCCTACTATTAATTGGAAATTAATGAATGATATTTGAGAGTTCTGCACAACTAAAAGATAATTTGATTGACTATGATGTTTTAAATGGTTATATTAGAGTTTCTAGTAAACCATTACAAGAGTTTGTTGGTAAGATGTGGGAAAGAAGAACCGAAGATGAAGACGATGGTGTGGGGAAAAAGAAGAAAGTGAGGAAGTGTCCATTTATGCTTTAGGCCTCTATAATAGGATTATAGATGAAGATTCATTCCAAATAAAATTACAAGAGAAGCACACTTGCTCAAGAAAGTTCTTTTTAGGTTCTCTTGTTACATATTCTTGGATTGCAAAACGATATTCAAGCAAATGATTCAAAATCTTGAAATTAGTTTAAGGGAAATGCAGAAGAAATATCATGATAAAATTAAAATGCAAGGTAAGTATTGGTCAATGTATTAGAGCAAAAAAGAAGGTATTAGATGAGTTTGAACATGGGTTGACAGAGCATTATGCAAGACTTTTGGATATGAAGCTTAGATATTGAAACAAACCATGTGAGTACTATAAAAATGGCGGTGATAAAATAACGAGTGGAGATATTTACTTTAGTAGTTACTATATATATTTTAAGGGTGTCAAAGATGGATGGATCAATGGGGGCAAGAAAGTTATTGCTTTTGATGGGTGCTTTCTAAAGAACAGTGGCCGGTTACTCTAAAGTATTAGGAGATAAGCCAATAATCATATTTTTCCCTTAACGTGGGTTGTTGTGTTTGTTGAGAATATGAAAAACTGCAAATGGTTTATTGATCTATTGAAGGATGACATTGAAATCGAATGTGGACTTGGACAAACTTTAATTTATGATCAACACAAGGTATTTGTTATGTATTTGTTGATGTTATTGTTATTCATTAAGGAATTGTAGAAGCTGAGAATGATGTATTTTCTTATGTTTTGTACAAATAATGTACAAGACATGTCTATGCTAACTTTAAGAAGAAGAAAAATTATTGGCTTCAATTTAAAATTTTATTTCGAGTTGCTACAAATTGCTGAGCAACACTTTGAGGGGAAATGAAAAGGTTGAAAACCATTAGCAAAGAGCATGTGATGCATTTGAAAATGGCATGAGTGAAAGCTTCAATTCACGCATTCGAGTCGCATGAAGGAAGCCTATCATCACTACGCTAGAAGAAATCAAAACATTTGTGATGCAAAGAATTTTTTATTGGCGACAAAAGTAGGAAAATTAGAACATGACGTATGTCCGACAATCAGTAAAAAATTTAGATGACAAAATTAACGTCGTTAAACCAAGAGACCATCATGGAAAGCAAACATTGCCTAGAAGGACTAAACCCGTAAAAATCATGACTCAGGGACTAAACCCGTAATTTGACCTAAACCATATAAACAAAAATGTAATTTACCGTTTTAGTAATTGTTTCAAAATTGCTATGGAGGCGTTCATCACATGTGAATTTCAATGCTATAGTGGTGTTGGTCAAGGAGATCCTTTGTCCCCTTTCATTTTCATAATTGCTATGGAAGCATTCTCTAGCTTCATGAAAAGCGCTTGCCGGGTTAACATTTTCAATGGGATCCAATTACCTCTCGGGGGGCCTAACCTCTCTCATCTTACGAACGCAGACGATATTGTAATCTTGGGTAATTGGTCGGAGGCTAACATTAAGAATATCGCTCGAATCATGAGGTCATTTGCTTTGGTGTCTGGTCTCAAAATGAAGTACAAAAAAAAACCATTATGGGGATTGGTGTGGATCACAGTACTGTTTTGGAGCAAGCCTCATACCTCAACTGCAAGATAGGTGACATTCCCTTTAAATTCCTTGGCATTGAAGTTGGGAATAAAATGAAACCGGTCAAGGCTCGGGACCCGGTTATCTCTTCAATTGAAAACCAGTTTATCTTCCTGGAAAGCCTCTGCTCTATCAACTGGGGGCCGGGTTACCCTACTAAAATCGGTTTTTGATGCCCTTTCGGTCTATTACTTTTCTCTTTACAAAGCCCCCAAACTTGTTCTTAAAAAAATTGAAAGCCTAAGGAAAATATTTTTTTGGGGAGGGTTTATAGAAAACAGGAAAATACACTGGGTCAAGTGGGAACATGTTACTGCTCCTAAGGATTTGGGTGGGCTCGAGCTGGGATCCCTTGAAGACCTTAATATCAGTTTACTCGTTAAATGGTGATGGCGTTATAAAGTTAAAGGAGAAAGGCTATGGAGAAGTGTGATATCTGCCATTCATGGCAACACTCCTTCCTGTTATGTGATTCCAAGTAACAGCAGGTTCCGGGGGTGTGGAAATCGATTGCCAAATTGAATATGTCGCTAGAAAAAAAGGAACATTACCATTCCATACTCGATAATGGGGTCGTTGGAAAATGGGGAAGGCATAAGGTTTTGGGTTGATCATTGGATTGGTTCAGCTCCGTTGATGGTTTCCTTTCCGTCCTTATTCAGAATTGAATCTAACAAATTTTGCCTCGTCCGGGATCGGTGTCGAATATCGGGTACTTCTCTCACTTTAAATTGGTCTTGGATTAGAAATATTTTGCTTCCGTGTGAATTGCAGGAATTAGAAACTTGTTCGGTCATAAAAGATGTCAGATTACATGATCGTTGGATAAGTGGATTTGGTCGGGTAGCTCTAATGGCTTGTTCACTGTCATATCAGTCAGGGCTTACTTAGCTAATCAGAAAATCCAGATTCCGGGCAGGTCCTTCGCTTCGAACACGTGGTTACCGCTGAAGATCAACATCTTTGTATGGAGATTGGAAGCGGAGAGGACTCTAACAAAATCGGCGCTTCAACAGAGGAACATCCACATTACATCTTTAGCTTGTGTTTTTTGCGGGGAGGTGGACGAGTCGGTTGATCATGTCTTCACTGCGTGCTACGTGGCTTCTATAATTTGGCAAAAATTTTCTTTTTGGTGCAGGCTAACGCTGATCTATGCCTTTTCGGTGCGGGATTTGTTCAATTCTCAGTTGTTCAGGGGGGGGGGTTGCATCCTCTCAAGCAGCGCATGGTCTTCTCGACAATACATATCTCGTGTTGGTCGCTATGAAAAGCGAGGAATAAACATTTATTCGAAGGCCATCCTATTTCCATCGCCAAAATTATAGAAAAAATAAAAACGAGGGGTTCTTTTGGATAAAGAATATGATAAATTTGAACTCTTTAGAATAAAGTAATTTTTAATTTTAACTTGGTTTATGAAATTTTACTTTTCAAAAAAAAAGTTACTACTTCAAAAACCACGTGTAAAATTTAAAAAAATTAATAAAAAAAACACCACTTTTGACCGGTAGCTAGTCTAGTCAACAAGTCAAAGTGGGTCAACATCTGGGGCGCTATTGTAAATTACTAAATTGTTATTATACTTGGCAATTGGCATGGCAGTCAGCCAGTGACTCGTCGGTCAAAGGCCTACCAACGATCGGAAATGGAGACCACCACCGGCGTTTCTCCTTATCTCTACCTGCTAATATCATTTCTAGTTTTTATCATATTTGTTTACAATCTACTCGAAATCCACATTATAGATGACATTTTCAGCGGCTTTCGAGGTAATTACGTTTCTCTTACCGTCGATTCCTCCTCCGATTTATACCGCGAAGTTGTATCCAAGTGCCACCTGATTCATGGAAGGTTCGTTTGATATGTAACCTAATTCGACGCCATTCGTTTTGAGTGCCAATGCAAAATCCTAAAAGTTCAATTAGATTAGCATTAGTTGAATCGTCTGATTTTGATTCTCTGTGTGTGTGTGTGTAGATACATGTCGACTCCATGGCTTTGTAGTCCGCATCTTCAGACTATATTGCTGCATCTTCTGGTGAAGACTCATAACTTCAGATACAAAAGGTAAAAAGCTGGATTTATGAGACAATTGCAGTTAGAGATTTGGTTTTAATAGAGTTAAATCATGCCACAGCAGTGATATTTGAGGTTTAATCACTTCCTAAATACTTAATTTGGTATTGTATTTCTGTGGATAGAGAGCTGTTTATCACTTCTGATGGTGGAACAATAGCTTTGGACTGGCTGATGAGATTTGATGGTAATGATCCTTCTTTGTTTTATAATTAGTCTTCTATAGTTGGACTAGCATCAACACCAAAACATTATATGCTCCCTTAAAATCTATACGCTAAGGCAATGCTAAGATAGAATCTATACGCTCCCCTACAAATCAAAGGCAACAAGCATCTGCACCAAAAATCTATACGCTCCTCTAAAAATCTACGACAAAAGCTAAGCCACTAAGACCAAGCTAAGACAACTATACGCTCCACCAAAAATCCATAACCATTATCCGACGTCTCCAAGAAGTCCTATCACCGATCATGTCCTCGGAGAGGTGCAAGTCTAGCAAATCCTGCCTAATCTACTCATCCCATGTCAATTTGGGTCTGCTTCTGCTCTTCCTCCCCTCCAATATGAGGGCTTCCATGGTTCTTACCGCTGCGGTCACCTGTTTCCTCCGCACATGCCCAAACCATCTCAATCTTCCCTCCCATATCTTTTTTGAAATGCAATATAATCATGTTACTAATTGGTTTTTTAGTTGTTTTAAGGGTTCGCTAGGAGAAAGGACTATTATATGAAATACTATTGAGAAAACTGACGTCTGTTTTTACAATCACTGAACAACAAAACTAAAAATAAATTGGAGGGATTGGGTGTACTTTAATATACAATTGTTAAATGAAACTAATACTTATGTAAATTCAAGTTAGTTAGTGATGATAAAAGAGATCTTGCTTGGAGAGTACCGATATTGGTCCTTCTTCATATCGACAACAATTATGATTGGCCACTTTGTAGGTGCCACATTCTCTTTGAACATGAATTTCTGTGAAAGCTGTCTTAGGCTGCTAATATTGACTGAAAATGCAATTTTTAGAGTCTTGATTGTTTGAGTTATTTAAATTTTTAGCTTTTAGTTGTATATTTGAAAATATTTAATCTTTTAGTGGTTGTAATCTATCTATAGTCCATGGGAAAGATTATGTTTTTAATAATATATCCCACACTGAAAGTGCATATCTTATAGTGCAATATTGAGCGACTGCTAACCAAATTTTGTGTGGGGATTTCTGAAATGTTTCTTTCAGTATGCTATACATGATTAGTGTAGTAATATATAAAGTAAATAGAATCACGAATCTTTCGAATTTCTTGTTGTACCAACAGTTTTGATACTAGAAAGGAAAGTAATTTTTGTTTCCTCTCAAATTACTCTCTTTATTTGTCTTCTTTTAGAGGCAAGATTTCAAGTCAATGGAGAAAATACTGTTGCAAAAATGGTTCCTCTCGTTATAGTGATTCCTGGCTTAACAAGTGATTCTGATAGTCCGGTTAGTTTTCTTATTTCTGACTAGATAACAAGTCTCGTAATGCAACTACATAAAACATTGATTGTTGCATAATTTCTTTTAATCTATATTTTCTTTTCTAAATTAGTGATGTTTATGCTAGTATATAAAACACATTGCATACAAGATGGCAAAACATGGATGGAATGTTGTCATAAGCAATCACCGGGGTCTTGGAGGTGTACCACTCACTGTAAGTATTTACTGTTTAGATTTTTGGTCCGAAAGATTTACTTTGATGTAAATAATCGTTGCAAGGGTTGTTTGGACATTTAGTTATGGTCAACTAGTTGATTTGTTTGCACAGTCTGATTGCTTCTATACTGCTGGATGGACAGAGGATTTACGTGAAGTGGTGAATCACCTTCATAGTACACATCCTGAAGCTCCTCTTTTTGCTATTGGCACTAGCCTTGGTGCCAATCTTTTGGTAAGACATTTTATGGGTGTGCATGTTTTTTTTTCATAATCACCATTGATATCCATTTTTGTTTTTTCTTATTTTTGCAACCTGTTATGTTCTAATTGTTACTTTTGTTATCGTTGATGTTAACAAATGAACTCACATTGTGCCAATGCCTTTCCTTCTTGAGTTTTGCATTTAAAATGCATAGGAATTTAAGAATAATTTACATCATGTAAGAACCTAGAAAGGGAGAGAGGTGAATAGGTTTTTTTGTTTATTGATCACTTTTTATAAAAAAAACTCTTTGTTTCTTAACAAGATATTTCTTATGAAAAGCATGTAGATTGCAAAACAATAAGTAAAAAGATTAGAGTAAGAGAGATATCACCACATGGCTGCAGAATGTATAGTGGTTTGGGACGTGGATGTTAACTAATCCACTTCTTAGTCTCTAACCAAGGGTCGTCTTTAGTATCTTTTCTTTAAGAATACTACAATATGTAGAGATCACCTACTACAAACTTCTCTCTAAGTTGGTAGCAGAGCTTCTCCCTGGTACACCAATCTTGCACTTGGTACAGACACCACAAGAACTCCCCCTAAGACAATTGGTAAGGATCACCACTACACCTTCTCTCTAAGATGGTGGAGATCACCAATTACAAATGAATGTTTAAGAATACTACAATGAGCTCACACTAACTCACTTCTTCTCTTGCCATCTATGATCTATGATCTTGAATCTAAAACATTAGATGTGCTTAAAAGTTAAGATCACTCAAGAATGCATATGAAATCTAGAACTTTAGGTTTGCAAGAGGTTGGTCCAAGTGTTATGAAAGTTTGCTTAAATAGAAGTGGAAAGGTTGATTAAATAGAAGAGTGAGTAAAATTTTGAAAAAAGCAGCCAGACCGCGCATCGTTGTTTGATGGTCGATTTATGCTTCGGTTGCACTTCTATCTAGAGCAATTTGCTCAAACAACCGTTGTGGTTAGTTAAAATCTGATTGGTAGTTTTTGTGATGCTTAAGAAAACTGATGTAAGGTGCTTCAAAAAGATACCTTTGACCGTATCAACCAACAAGAAAGTTTAGCCAATTTTGTGAAAATAGGGTGATAAAAAAGAGTGTTGGAAATATTTCTAAAGTGTTTAACTCATAGCTTAGTTTGTCCACCAAATTAATCATAGTGTGTTTGATGTTGTAGAATATCCTCATAGGAAGATTCTCCACTAAATTGATCAAATTCAAAGTCTATAAAGAAGGTAAAATTTTGATAAAACTTTGGTTTGCAAATAAAAATTCGAAGTTCATTTAAAAGTTGGTCTTGGAAAATATATATTTTAAATGATCACTCAAGAATTCTGAACTTGGTTTTAAAATGTGCGCATAATGCGTGATGCGTCAAAGCGAATGCATCGCCACACTTGATGCGTTGCTGCGTTGCAACTCCTTGATGCGTGCTTGATGCGGCGATGCGCGCATAATGCGGTCCCTCGCATGATGGGCCATGATGCGCGCAATGCTGCAATATGCAATGTTTTCTGGATCTTTTCAAGTTTATTCTTCTCGGTTCTTCTTCATCAATGATCAGTTACAACTTATAAGTGTGTTTTTATGTTTAAATATATTTTATAAGTATGTTTTAATGTTTAAGTATTAACAATATAAAAATTGTTATGTATATTTAATTTTTTATTTTTTTAATAAGAATGCATCGCATACGTGATGCGCGCGTATCACGCATCGGATTTTTGGACCAAACGCATCAGAGCGCATCGCACATTTTAAAACCAAGATTCTTAACACGTCTCATTTAACCTTTGGTTGAATGTATCTCAAATGCTTGAAGATGTCCATGCTCGAATTTGACTTGAAAATTTGAATTTTGACTTCATTGGTTTGTCGAGACCTAGCAGTCTTAGGCTTCTAGCACGGTCAATCCATGGTTAAAATATGCATCTGCTTCTTTCTTTTCTTCTACATGTGCTGGTAATGGTCTTGCCTTGTTTACCTGTTTAAACCTAGCACGGTCGGACTCGGCCGTCCTCTCATTCTGTATCAAATCTTTTTTTCTTCAGTTGTTTGATACTTTGATCTTTTGGACATTTGTTGTTGGTGTTTTAGAATGCAGGACATTTAAATATGAGTATTCTATATTTATCAAATTTTATTTTCATCAAAATGAGGCATTTTGACAATGTGTGACGATGTATCCAGTAACACATCATATAGAAGTAACTCTTCTAGGGTACTAATCTATTCATGCATTGGATGTGAGTCGGTATGTTTTGATGTTTGATGAAAAATTCAATAACTAAATTAAATACCATTCTTTTAGAAGTTAGTAGATAACTTCTAGAGACAGAAACAGACAAAATCTTTGATAAATAATTTAAAAAAAAACATTTTTTGGAGTTTTTATTTCCCAAAATCAAAGCTAAAGCTTTGTCAACTAAACATGACCTTTTTGTCAATAACATATCTTTTCAAAAATAAAGGCTAAAAATCCTAAAAGTTTCTTAATGATAATTAATTTTGCAGGTGAAATATCTCGGCGAGGATGGGGTTAATGTCCCAATTGTTGGGGCGGCATCTATCTGTAATCCTTGGGATATTTTGGTTAGTCTTTATTTAGTTTTATCTAACCTTCAGTCCTTCACTTAGATACAAATGATCACATAAAAGTAGATGTGACAGTTTTAACCCATTTACTTGAAAATGGGTACATTTTTTATATAATTTATTTTAAACGAGGGTCAAATTTAAAAATTGTGAAAAAAATGAAATGGGTCAAGCAGGTCGAGCGTGTCAAATAGGTTAGATCAAATTATTCAAACAATTTAGATATTATTTTAATAATATAGTTCTTAGTTTTTACAATCACATTTAATGCAGTAATCATTTATAAAACTAAAGAAATTGGAAAAAAATGTTGTTGGGTCGATCCAACCCATTTTGACTCATTAAAAGATTATCCTTTTGATCCGTTACCCAACCCGCCTGTATTGCCACCTATACATAAAAGGCTCTCATATAACCTCTACTATCCTTCCCTTTTGCAGATGGGTGACAGATTCTTTGGCAGAGGGCTTATGCAGAGATTTTATAGTAGAGTTTTAGCAAACGCCTTAAAAGATGTTGCCAGACTGTATGTCTTACTCTTCATCTCTTTCCATTTTATATCAGATGTAATTTAATGTTTACCAAAACCAGTAATAAACATTTTATGTCTATTTCCATAAGTTATATGTTGTGAGTTTTTATAGGCATCGGGTTGTTTATGCTCGTATTGCAGATTGGGAAGGCATTGAAAAGGTATTGCACTTATTGAATTTTGTGATTCTGGCTACTGTGTTTTGAAAATATAAGGGGGAAAATAAATCAAGGAATTTTTTTTGAGGCAATGGGCTTATAACAATAAGTGACCTTTCTCCAAATCATAGTAGTCAAAGGCTCAAGGCGCAGCGGGGCTTTTTTAAGCGAGCCGCGTAGTATTAACAAGCCATTTTTAGGGTTTTAGACATGTTTTCGTTTGGTTTAGGGCTAGTTTAGGCTAGTTCCAGACCAGTTTTGGATGTTTCAGACCAGTGTTGGCTTTTTCAGACGAGTTTTTGGCCAGAATCTGCACCTGTGCGCCTTGATGGACCCAAGGCGGTATGGCTGCGCTTGGCAGCATGTGAGAGAGCGCCTTGTGCGCCTTTGACTACTACGCTCCAAATGCTTTAGAGTAGAGGTGGCAAAATGGGAGGATTTGTGGTCAAAACAGGTACTTTTATTGTATGGGTTGACTTAGACCACTTATTCTATAATAAATAGTTAATTTGTCAAACAGGGTTATAAAAATTATATTATTTCAATAATTTGATTTTTTGAATAGGATAGTTTAGGAGGTTAAAAATACACTTTGGGCGACTTTTGACGTTTTATTTTAAGCTACTTTTTTATTTACTTTACCCGCTAGAGATAAAACATAACCGCCATTAATTAGTAAATGGACCGAAGCCACCACCTCTACTTCTGAGTCATGCATTCTACTCATATCTTCAATTATTTATCTCATACATCTTTTGTAGTTTGCAATTCTGCATCAATTAATCATCTGATACATCTCCCTATAGGCGCGTTCTGTTGGAGAGTTCAATAAATACACCGGTCGAATTACTGGAAATTTTGAGGTATTCTCATTCATTTCTTATTTAATTTTCTCAACAACGTTCCTTATTTACCAATGACGATGTGTCATTCATTCAGACCGTTGATACATTTCATAGATGGGCTAGCAGTGTCCGTCTGTTGACCAATGTAAAGGTGCCACTTATCTGCATCAATGCCATAGATGACCCTGTCTGCACCTATGAAGCCATTCCCTGGGATGAGTGTCGGTATGATGAACACTTAGGATGCTTAATTTTGACTATAAGTTGTGTTTTCCTTTGACTTTGACTGTTGACCAAAATTGCATTCCTCTTCTGGTTGCATCTTGCAACTCTTGCTGGATATCAAAACCTTACTTCTTGTTAACCACTAATGGAAACCTCATAAAGTTCATATATTTACATTTTTGTGTATATTTTTAATACAAAGAAATGACTTGAATTAATTTTATTGACAGCATTAACAAAAATATTGTTCTAGCAACCACACAACATGGAGGACACAATGCATTTTTTGAAGGGATGTCTGGGAAGAACTTGTGGTAAACTCTCTCTTCTGATATCTTTGAAAATATCTTCCTTTTATGGTGATTCTTTGTTCCATTAAAGGGTATTTTAGACATTTCACTAATGTTTTCATAACTGGACCGGACCAGAAACCAGCCGTAGAACCAGTTCGGTTGAGTGTATTTGAACCAGCTAGTTACCGGTCGCACCGGTTGAGGATGTGAACCAGACCGAGTGGTCAGACCGGAATTCAATTATATCTTTTACTTTTTTCCCAACAAAATCTCATTTACTGTTTTGTTAATTACTCAAGACTTCACATTTTATCTATTCAAGGCTTCATATTTTATTAAAATTACAAATCCACACTGTAGTTTTGTATTTTTTTTTTTTAATTTAGTTATATCTATATAGTTTTAATTTTTAAATTATTATATGACGTCATCTCGTTTTTTAAACCGGCCGACCAGCGGTAAAACACTAACATGTTAATCCTTATCTTCTACACAGGTGGGTAAGGGTCATTGAGGAATACTTCTCTGTTTTACATTCAAGCTCATTGATGAACAAAAATACAGGTACAATTACACCTAACACATAAATAATAGTAAGGCGTAATCATTAAATATGTCAAAGTAATATGATGAATTATATTTAATAGCACCTAGTTGTATCTATTTATAAATAAACCATTTATAGTATTTAACATGTAAATTATTATTCTAAAGAAACACATTTAACAATGTCGGTGGGTTTCTCACCGACTAGCTTAGTTATTAAGTATATTTAATTCTCCTAACAAACACAAACAATGGGCTAACGGAGTTGGTATCGCATTGGTGATTATTACCTTATCACAAGTTCGATCCCTGTGGCCTCCAACTATTTTTTTTTTGATTTTCTTTTCTTTGACTTTTCTTATAATTTTTTCTATTAAATTACTTTTTTTTTAATATTTATACCGCAACGTTCGGAGCATGATAATGTTTTCTAAATATGTTTCAGTCTCCATAACCGATACGCCGTAACTTTATACGTTTCTTTTAATTGTACCGGCCCGCAGCAACGCACATATGTTTCTTTTAATCCTACAGCTCCGCCGCAACGCGCGGGTACTGTAACGTGAAAAATGAGACCGACACCGACAAAAAAACATCGGTTTTGTTATATAACTATATTTTATCATGTTTACGTCGCAACGTTAATTTTATATGTTTTCTTTTTGTGCTTAACCACGTTAACGTCACCGCTTCAACCGTTTAACGTCCGTCTCCCGCCGCGGAGTGCGGGGCTATGTTTCTCGTTGTAATAAAAAGAGAGTGGAGGTGTTCACTTTAGTTGTAATAAACCAGAATTTCATAAACTCTAAATAATAAATAATAATATAGTACAATAAACTTTTTTTATTTAACAAAGTTCATTGTTGACATCTCAGAAATTCAGTTATAAGTTTGATAAATAATTCATGCAGATATGGATACAAAATTTATAAAGTCATTGTGAAAATATAAAAGTGAGTGTAAGTTAATGATTCTAGCAAATATGAAATCAATGATAATGGTTATGTAATTACATGAATTAAAAACAAATTAAACTAATTACTAAATGTCTAAAAATCACAATGTAAAAGGGCATGAATCTCGTTGAAAGAGGCCGGGGGTGACCGAGCCAATAGGTTACCCTTAAGACCATTATATTCTTCTCGAAGCCCTGCAAGAGTTAACATAACGAGATCTTTGTCTTTTACTGGTTCTCCAATATTAGCCAGGGCTGTTGCATATTCTTGAGCCCTACAAAGGTAGTCTGCCGGTTTTTCATCACCTTTTTGAGTTATTCTGAGTAGTTGGTTTTTGAGAGTAAATTCATGAGATGCAGTGACAGGCGCATAAGCCCGTTCCAATGAGAGCCAAACCTCACGAGAAGTCTTACCTTGAACATGTTGATAAGAGTCTTCAGATACGGTGGATATGATGAGGGTCCGAATATGAGCATCGTTAGAGATCCACGGGGTATAACTAGGGTTGTCGGTTGTAGCGGCTTCAACTGTAACTTTCTGTTCCGGGCATGGAATGGTTCCATCAACATAACCAAAAAGATTATGTGAGGTAAGAAAAGATTCAATCATTGATCTCCAGTAATCATAGTTTGTAGGTTTGAGAGTAAAGGCAAATTTATGAGAGTTGTGAGTGGTTTTCTCTTGGTTTGAGAAGGTTAATATTGTTGCCATGAGATTGATTTGCGATTTGGCTGGAATAGGTTGATGATGATCTGCGTTGGAGGCAGCAGAATAGGGATCGGCAATTTAGGGTTGAGCCTGATTTGGCTCTGATACCAAATCAGAATGTAAAAGGGTTACGTATGTTTAAATGAAGAGAATTACAACCAAATATATAAAGATACTAATTACATCTTGATACCCTAGACAATTAGGAATATTAATAAAGTAAGTAAACTATTAGCCAACATAGTCTAATACTAAATGAATTAATAAAAAGGAAAATTCCCAAAATAAATATTTTCATTTTCAAATTCCTTAAAACAAACAAAGAATTTTCCACTTCCCCAAAATAAACATCAAATTTTCGCCGGAAAATTCTTAAAACTCGGCAAATTCGCCGAGTTACATCTCATTTTTAAACTTGCACGTGTAATTTTCGCCGGGACATTTACCTAACTTGGCGAAATCACCGAAACATGTTTTCGTCGTGTTTTATTGATGTTTCGGCGTTTAGAAAATTGTCGGGTTAATTTAATTTATATTTTTTTTCGTGTAATTTTCCCCGAAATGCTTTCCGGAAACCCGGCGCTTCGCCTGAATATTTGAATAATAGAACAAAACGTTGAAATATGAAGAGGTTTCGTCGAAATATGAAAAGGTTTCATATTCCGGCGAAACCTCTTCATATTCCGGCATTTTGTTCTATTATTCAAATATTCCGGCGTTTTGTTCTATTATTCAAATATTCAGGCGTTTGGTTCTCTTATTCAAATATTCAGGCGAACACCGGGTTTTGGAAAGCATTTCGGCGAAAATTACATGAAAAAAATATATAAATTAAATTAAAGTAACCCGACATTTTCTGAACGCCGAAACATCAATAAAACACGACGAAAACATGTTCCGGTGATTTCGACGAGTTAGGTTAATGTTCTGACGAAAATTACACATGTAAGTTTAAAAATGAGACACGTAACTCGGTGAATTCGCCGAGTTTTACGAATTTTCTGGCGAAAATTTGATGTTTATTTTGGAGAAGTGGAAAATTCTTTGTTTGTTTTAAGAAATTTAAAAATAAAAATATTTATTTGGGGAATTTTCCCATTAATAAAATGGTTTATAATGTAAAATGGAAACAAATCGTATAGAAGGGGATGGGGGTGGTCCATGTGCTACCCGCACCGACCCGAGATCCTTCCTCAGACCCTTGCTACGAAATATGCGAAAGGGCAAATAAATCCGTTATAACTACTATTGGCCTTGTGATCTAATTTATAAAAGTGACCTGGTTTTAAATCTTTGCAAGTACAGGTTTAGGTGGTAGTTTAGCAGTAAAAAATTGTTTGTTAAAAAAGAAAACTACTATTTGCAAAGTTTGGATAAGATTTTATATTAAATACTTATGATATTAATAACGATTATTTTAAAATTTTATATTCAACTCGTGACGTTTAAAATTATGGTACAAATAGTTTATGTGCTATTTGAAGACGATTTAGGTTTATTTTGAACTTTTATAATCTAATTTGAAATATAAATAAATTGTAGGTTATCATGCTATTTGAAGACGATTTAGATTTATTTTGCTTTGCTTAATCGGCTAAGGTACAAATAATTTCTTTTTTTGTACGAAACTTTTCCACGTCGGATACATTTTTGAACCACTTCGATTTGAAATCCAATTTCGGGTTGGTATTACATGTTACCATTGTTATATGTTTGTAGACTTGTAGCAAACTATAGGTTTTCTTGAATTTGAACTCATTAGGCAATTCGTAGTGGTTTCACGCCCCCGCATTTATTTTTTAATAATTAACTATTTATTCAATTAAAAAGAAAAAAAGAAATAATGGGTTGCTTCATTTTGATTGGTTGTTGGTGCCCCTTTGCCCCGTGATTGCCCCAACGCCCCCCCTCCCCCCTCACGGGCTCCACTACGAACGCTCTTATTGTATTATTGTATGTTTTAAAAGATTATAGGACTTGTATTTATGTAAATATTACTTCATATATTTGTAGACTATTTGATATTCCATTTGACCTCGATACCACAAGTCCACAACATACTGATATTATTGATGATACTAATATTGATTATACATCTAAAATCATGTTTATATATTTAGTTTTTGTAACGGTGACACGTAAGCCTATCTGAATATAATTTTGATATTTAGATAATAAAATCTAATAAAAATGTGTTGACAGATTTTTTGACAAGAGATGAAAGAACTAGATGAACGATTTAATAACCGCTTAAAGATGATGGATAAACAGATAAAAGTAACTAGAGAAATTGCGTTTGATATGGGAGATTCTTACAAAATTTATGGTTTATATAATTCCAAATGGAAAAACAAAAGTAAAATAAAAGATACGTTGGCCTTGAAACTTTTATCAACAGGACAGACTTTTATAATGATTATTATGACTGTTGGTCGCTCATTCATAAATTCTCACACTAAACATATGATCTTTTAATCAAATTTGATAAATCCTTCCCCCAAATTTAAACCAGCAACCGGATTGAAAATTTGCAAATCATCAATCAAACAAAAACACATGACCAAGAACTTGTGAATTTATGCCTTGAAAGTTGCAACACATGAAGTCAATAATAAATCAAAATCAACCCCTGTAATAAGGAACATTTTGATCCATCTTTTGTGTGTCATACATAAAGACTCAGATATCATTTTTCTCAAAGAAACGCAAGTACCACAGACTACAAAACTTGATTCCCATACGCGAAAATTACGCAACTGAAGTGATTCACAAGAAAATAAAAATACGGTAAAGATAGCCAAACAATCAAAATCTCCTGTTTCCGTAGCACATTACAAGAAAAACCTTCTTCTGCTAGTATCCATTTCCGGCTGTGGGTACACAAATAAGATCAGATTGATTGCATTTAATACGATAACTATAAATGAAACTAAAGATGAAAATCAAGATTAACTGAAATTAGTTTAATACCTTATGAACCCATTCATACTCCCCTCCTTTTGTATCAAAAGTCCCATGCTGTAAACTTGTTAATTTCAGGGTAAAACGAGGCCCACATTCCTGCAAATTATCAATTAGAAGAATGGGTCAAATGGGTTGAAAATCACCAGAAGCGTACTGGTAAGGCAATCGGTTTATATTCAAAAGAATGTATTTTGTTGTTGTAATCATATTTTAATGTATTCATGTTCGATAAAAAAATACACAGAAAAATAATAACCTGCAGACGAGCAATTATTTTCCCTTTTAAGGTCTTCTTCTCCTCTCCAGTATCCGTGTCTTTATTATTTGCATTAGCCTGTTTATCTTCCCTAGTTTCAAAAATGTACCTACACAGCAAAGGCGTAATTTTACCTTTAAATTGAATAGAGCAGTTCATAAAGCTCTTATTATTTTTATTTTTTTAAATCTTTTTATCATAACTAGCTTACCGATGATGGCGGAAGAATATAAAATCTCGCTGATTGTGAAATGTGACAACTCGTCGACCACGGAACTCAGGGTCTTGTGGAAAAAGTGACTGTATTAACCTACAGGCAATAGGTATAAAAAACTATAGTGCAAGCAGATTTAAGAAACGAAGAAATTAATAATAAAATGATATCTACCTTCCAATACGATGGCCAAGGCGTGTAGTGAAGTTGTTCAGCACTAACTCAGGTTTATGACCGGTTGGGTTTCCATGATTCTGTCATAATAATATATAAGATAATGTTAAATTTGCTAGTTAAGGGTTTGATTCTATTATGTTTCATCTGTTTAAAAACCCACCAACAAACTATCCAAGAATATCATTACAATGACCCGACCCGACCCGACCCGACACCATCATGAATATCTTAGCTTTTCACATTTTGAAATTGCAACTAAAGTATGAACATTCTTACAGCACTCAAAGCTATAAATATCAATTTCTCTGCATTCATGTGAGATATTAATCTTAGTAACATGTACTTTGCTAGTAAAATTACATGAACACAATACTGTGACCTTAAGTGCGATATAAACTACAAATAAGCTAATTAAGTGTTTGGCCCTGACTTCCAGGCTTCTATCGATTCACTGCAAAAGGCTTAAATCATATAATGATAAAACTATATCCAAGAATAAACTTTAAGGCATACTACGAGTATAGCTATGAATATAAAATACTTGGAATGAGAAAAAAAATTAGATTTTGAGGGGATGTGAGTGAGATAAGTTGATGAATTACTCCACCTTAAGATCCTTGTGCAATACAAGATTTGACAGCTTGAAATGAGCTGTAGGTCCATTGGGCAATCCAATAATCAGGAGAGCATCTGTAAATTGCCAGCAAGGTAGGTAAAATAAAAGTGAAAAAAAGAACGAAAATCTGAAATGAGATAAAAAGTGATATGTATGATCAAGTCAATAAATGAAAACCAGATGACAATAACCTGGTTCTCTGCGGCTGGTGTGGACAACAATAACAGAAGTATATTCTTTGTTGTTGGCGTACTCAACAATCTGAAAATTGAAGCAAAACATCTTAGAAGCATATATCTACAAAGAAAATGATAAAAACAAGTATAAACCCTTATTCGATACCTTCTTCAAGTCATAGGTTCCTCTCTTATAATACTCTGCATTTGGGATCACAGTGAGTAAATCCTTGATCAATGCCGGTCCCCTCTGTATTTCAAAGCGTAATACAAATTAGCAACATTGATGCACATCTAGCTTGAAGATCACATATGAATCTAACAAAAGCAACCTCTCCTACAAACACATAAAGAACCAAAAAGAAAACCTACTGTAGAATTGAACCGACAAGTGGTCATCAATATTTTTGGAACCCGTTCGCGGCTCAAAACCGAGCTAAATTCATCAGCATCATTACCAGCAAAAAGCTGCAGAATCATACATGGAATATCAAAATCAGATCATAACTATATATGGATGGATTTTAGTTTATCTGTGATCTTGGTTTTAAAAAGCGTGTGGCGCTCCCATGCGTTTTAACACCAAAATTCGACGCGCGACACGCACGCATCACACATGTGAGGCGTTCGTTATCAAAAATACTAAAAAAAATGTATAGATAACATATAAATTGTTAACTTTTAAACACTAAAATATATAACATTATCATCATCTACGGCATATATATTCAATTAACGGTCTAACTTGTTCAAATACGCAAACCCATTGCTCAATCAATGGTCATATTTGTTCAATAAGATTTGAAAAACTCATTGCAATCAATGATCTAATTTGTTCAAATACTAGTGTGACACACCGCATCATCACATTATGCGCTAGTGATGCGCGCATTTTAAAACCAAGTTCATGATAATATGCTATGTTCACATAGGTCAAGATGTAGAAGGAATAAACAACCTCTTCATCATCAGGCCTGCATACAGTTTCATCAGCCTCTCTAGTGTTCTCAATTGTACGCGGTATCTTCTTCGGCGGAAGCTGCAAGTTCAAGAATAGTATTAAGCAAATTAAATGTCATCATAACCAAATAAGACACAATTAGAGTTACAAAAACACCACCTCTTCTCCAAGCTCAAGCGCTCTGCTCTCCAAAGCTTCACGAGCCTTAGCTTGCTTTCGCTTCTCTGTCTTCTTCTCATGCTTTAATTTGGCGTATAACGCCGACCTTTTCTCTTTGTTTTTGATCATCGATGGTAGCAACTGCGGCTTTTCGCCGTCCACCTTCTTCGTACGTCTTTTCACTGATTCATCGTCGTCCGATTGAACTTCACGGTTTTTCCGTTTGCTCCCCATGACCTAGCCGATGCAACGAAACAAAACACCGTTAATCTAAACAGATTCAACGCAACAAAAGCAGATTCAACGGCGGAAGATCGAAAGTGAGAACGAAGGACTAACCTCTGAGTAGACAGAGACGGAGAGGGAGACGGAGACGGAGACGGAGACGGCGAATGCACAAAAAACTACGGAGTTTACGCCGGCGGCGAAAGGGGAATTAATACTCGAGAGAGAGAACGAGATGGCAAAGCGGCTTTGAAAGGGTTTAATGGTTAGGGCTTTGAGAAAAAAAAAACCCGACCCGGTTGACCTGGAACCGGTAATGTCTTTGTTATTTTACACTTTTACCCCCTCATATTACGTTCAAACTGCACTACGGTCCTTTTTATAATTTTATTATATGATTTACTATTTTTCCACTTTTTTTTCTTTGGAGTAAAACATATACATCAATTTTCTTTTATTGTTTTCTGAATAAAATAGACCAATGGTCGAAAAAAAAAGCTGATATTATCTTTCTATCGACTTTTGTACTCTGGACAATCTTAACTACCCTAATTACTCTTTTTAATGATTAAGTGACATCTTATTTTTATCCGAATACAATCTCAAGTACTCTAAGTAATGGAGGGATTACCCTAAGCACCCCAAACCTTTTTTTTTCATTTTTTAAATTAATTATTTGTTAAAACTAACTAAAAAATACATTAAATAAAAAAACTTCATTAATTTAAAAAAAAGGTACATAATAATGAAAAAATACAATAAATAAAAAATGCATAAAAATCACAAGGCCACCCATACCGATTAGCTATTTCACATTTTCGTTTAAAAATTATTTCCAACATCGGCCCGGTCATATGTTCGTGCGGATTTAAATCCTTAACGGCTATAATGACGTTTACCAGCGGCTCCTTCATTTATTCAACACACATGTATTACTAGTTGATTGACCTACCCGCAAAGGGTACCCGATAACCATGCGGCGGTGTACCTGATATACCTGTGCTACCCGCATGGCTAACCAAAGGTAACGCCCCTTTCTCCCTTAGATTAAAGTATATAAACGTGGAACCATATAAATAATTGTACGTATTGTTTTCCAGATATAATGAGAGATAAAGAGAAAAAGGGATTTATTATAAGATTATATATAGTTATTTTAACCTATCATAACAAAAGTAACATATACGTTTACTAAGTTTGAAAATATTAAACGTTTAGTAAAAAATGAAAATAGTAGAGGAAATAATTGAGAAAGGAAATGATAACAAAAATATATTAAATAGTTGAACAAAAATGTTGATATTATCTTTCTATCGACTTTTAACGTTTAAGGTACTCGGACATAATCCTAACTACCCTAATTACTCTGTTTAATGAGTAAATGACATCTTATTTTTACCCGAATACAATATCAAGTACTCTAAGTAATAGAGGAATTACCCGAAGCACCCTAAACTTTTTTTTTCATTTTTTAAATTAATTATTTGTTAATACTAACAAAAAAAACAATAAATAAAAAAACTTCATTAATTTAATAAAAAGGTACATAATAATAAAAAAAATACAATAAATAAAAAAAGTACATAAAAATCACAAGGCCATCCATACCGATTCGTTATTTCACGTTTTCGTTTAAAAATTATTTCCAACATCGGCCCGGTTACATGGTCGTGCGGATCCGTAAACATCTCTAAATCCTTAACGGCTATAATGTCGTTTACCAGCGGCTCCTTCATTTATTCAACACACATGTATTACTAGTTGATTGACCTACCCGCAAGGGGTCCCCAATAACCATGCGGTGATGTACCTGATATACCTGTGGTACCCGCATGGCTTACCAAAGGTACGCCCCTTGCTCCCTTAGATTAAAGTATATAAACGTGGAACCATATACATAACTGTACGTAGTGTTTTCCAGATATAATGAAAGATAAAGAGAAAAAGAGAGGTAATTATAAGATTATATAGTTATTTTAACCTATCATAACAAAAGTAACATATACGTTTACTAAGTTTGAAAATATTAAACGTTTAGTAAAAAATGAAAATAATAGAGGAAATAGTTGAGAAAGGAAATGTTAATAAAAATATATTAAATAGTTGAATAAAAATGCTGATATTATCTTCCTATCGACTTTTAACGTTTAGGGTACTCGGACACAATCCTAACTACCCTAATTACTTTGTTTAATGAGTAAGTGACATCTTGTTTTTACCCGAATACAATCTCAAGTACTCTAAGTAATAGAGGAATTACCCTAAGTACCCTAAACCTTTTTTTCATTTTTTAAATTAATTATTTATTAAAACTAACTAAAAAAATACAACAAATAAAAAAAACTTCATTAATTTAAAAAAAAGGTACATAATAATAAAAAAATACAATAAATAAAAAAAGTACATAAAAATCACAAGGTCATCCATACCGATTCGCTATTTCACGTTTTCGTTTAAAACTTATTTCCAACATCGCCCCGGTCACATGGTCATGCGGATCCGTAAACATATTTAAATCCTTAACGGCTATAATGTCGTTTACCAGCGGCTCCTTCATTTATTCAACACACATGTATTACTTGTTGATTGACCTACCTGCAAGGGGTCTTCGATAACCATGTGACGGTGTACCTGATATACATGTGGTACCCGCATGGCTTACCAAAGGTACGCCCCTTTCTCCCTTAGATTAAAGTATATAAATGTGGAACCATATAAATAATTGTACTTAGTGTTTTCCGAATATAATGAGAGATAAAGAGAAAAGGATAGGTAATTATAAGATTATATAGTTATTTTAACCTATCATAACAAAAGTAACTTATACGTTTACTAAGTTTGAAAATATTAAACGTTTAGTAAAAATGAAAATAATAGAGGAAATAGTTGAGAAAGGAAATGTTAATAAAAATATATTAAATAGTTGAACAAAAATGCTGATATTATCTTTCTATCGACTTTTAACGTTTAGGATAATCGGACACAATCCTAACTACCCTAATTACTCTGTTTAATAAGTAAGTGACATTTTATTTTTACCCGAATACAATCTCAAGTACTCTAAGTAATAGAGGAATTACCCTAAGTACCCTAAACCTTTTTTTTCATTGTTTAAATTAATTAATTATTAAAACTAACTAAAAAAATACAATAAATAAAAAAACTTCATTAATTTTAAAAAAGGTACATAATAATAAAAATATACAATAAATAAAAAAAGTACATAAAAATCACAAGGCCATGCATACCGATTCGTTATTTCACGTTTTCGTTTAAAAATTATTTCCAACATCGGCCCGATCACATTGTCGTGCGGATCCGTAAACATCTTTAAATCCTTAACGGCTATAATGTCGTTTACCAGCGGCTCCTTCATTTATTCAACACACATGTATTAGTAGTTGATTGACCTACCCGCAAGGGGTCCCTGATAACCATGCGACGGTGTACCTGATATATCTGTGGTACCCGCATGGCTTACCAAAGGTACGCCCCTTGCTCCCTTAGATTAAAGTATATAAACGTGGAACCATATACATAACTGTACGTAGTGTTTTCCAGATATAATGAAAGATAAAGAGAAAAAGAGAGGTAATTATAAGATTATATAGTTATTTTAACCTATCATAGCAAAAGTAACATATACGTTTACTAAGTTTGAAAATATTAAACGTTTAGTAAAAAATGAAAATAATAGAGGAAATAGTTGAGAAAGGAAATGTTAATAAAAATATATTAAATAGTTGAACAAAAATGCTAATATTATCTTTATATCGACTTTTAACGTTTAGGGTACTCGGACACAATCCTAACTACCCTAATTACTCTGTTTAATGAGTAAGTGACATCTTATTTTTACACGAATACAATCTCAAGTACTCTAAGTTATAGAGAAATTACCCTAAGTACCCTAATCCATTTTTTTTCATTTTTTAAATTAATTATTTATTAAAACTAACTAAAAAAATACAATAAATAAAAAAACTTCATTAGTTTTAAAAAAGGTACATAATAATAAAAAAAATACAATAAATAAAAAAAGTACATAAAAATCACAAGGCCATGCATACCGATTCGTTATTTCACGTTTTCGTTTAAAAATTATTTCCAACATCGCCCCGATCACATGGTCGTGCGGATCCGTAAACATCTTTAAATCCTTAACGGCTATAATGTCGTTTACCAGCGGCTCCTTCATTTATTCAACACACATGTATTACTAATTGATTGACCTACCCGCAAAGGGTCCCCAATAACCATGCGGCGATGTACCTGATATACCTGTGGTACCCGCATGGCTTACCAAAGGTACGCCCCTTACTCCCTTAGATTAAAGTATATAAACGTGGAACCATATACATAACTGTACGTAGTGTTTTCCAGATATAATGAAAGATAAAGAGAAAAAGAGAGGTAATTATAAGATTATATAGTTATTTTAACCTATCATAACAAAAGTAACATATACGTTTACTAAGTTTGAAAATATTAAACGTTTAGTAAAAAATGAAAATAATAGAGGAAATAGTTGAGAAAGGAAATGTTAATAAAAATATATTAAATAGTTGAATAAAAATGCTGATATTATCTTCCTATCGACTTTTAACGTTTAGGGTACTCGGACACAATCCTAACTACCCTAATTACTTTGTTTAATGAGTAAGTGACATCTTGTTTTTACCCGAATACAATCTCAAGTACTCTAAGTAATAGAGGAATAACCCTAAGTACCCTAATCCATTTTTTATCATTTTTTATATTAACTATTTATTAAAACTAACTAAAAAAATACATTAAATAAAAAAACTGCATTAATTTAAAAAAAGGTACATAATAATAAAAAAATACAATAAATAAAAAAAAATACATAAAAATCACAAGGCCATGCATACCGATTCGTTATTTCACGTTTTCGTTTAAAAATTATTTCCAATATCGGCCCGGTCACATGGTCGTGCGTATCCGTAAAATTTTTTAAATCCTTAACGGCTATAATGTCGTTTACCAGCGGCTCCTTCATTTATTCAACACGCATGTATTACTAGTTGATTGACCTACCCGCAAAAGGGTCCCCGATAACCATGTGGCGGTGTACCTAATATACCCGTGGTACCCGCATGGCTTACCAAAGGTACGCCCTTGCTCCCTTATATTAAAGTATATAAACGTGGAACCGTATAAATAATTGTACGTAGTATTTTCCAGATATAATGAGAGATAAAGAGAAAAAGAGAGGTAATTATAAGATTATAAAGTTATTTTAACCAATCATAACAAAAGTAACATATACGTTTACTAATTTTGAAAATATTAAACGTTTTGTAAAAAATGAAAATAATAGAGGAAATAGTTGAGAAAGGAAATGTTAATAAAAATATATTAAATAGTTGAACAAAAATGTTGATATTATCTTTCTATCGACTTTTAACGTTTAGTGTACTCGGACCTAACTACCCTAATTACTCTGTTGAATGAGTAAGTGACATCTTATTTTTACCCGAATATAATCCCAACTACTCTAAGTAATAGAGGAATTGCCCTAAGTACCCTAAACCTTTTTTTTCATTTTTTAAATTAATTATTTATTGAAACTAACTAAAAAAATACAATAAATAAAAACACTTCATTAATTGAAAAAAAGGTACATAATAATAAAAAAATACAATAAAATAAAAAAAGTACATAAAAATCATAAGGCCATCTATACCGATTCGCTATTTCACGTTTTCGTTTAAAAATTATTTCCAACACCGCCCCGGTCACATAGTCATGCGGATCCGTAAACATATTTAAATCCTTAACGGCTATAATGTCGTTTACCAGCGGCTCCTTCTTTTATTCAACACACATGTATTACTTGTTGATTGACCTACCCGCAAGGGGTCTCCGATAACCATGTGACGGTGTACCTGATATACATGTGGTACCCGCATGGCTTACCAAAGGTACGCCCCTTGCTCCCTTAGATTAAAGTATATAAACATGAAACCATATAAATAATTGTACTTAGTGTTTTCCAGATATAATGAGAGATAAAGAGAAAAAGATAGGTATTTATAAGATTATATAGTTATTTTAACCTATCATAACAAAAGTAACATATACATTTACTAAGTTTGAAAATATTAAACGTTTAGTAAAATATTAAAATAATAGAGGAAATAGTTGAGAAAGGAAATGTTAATAAAAATATATTAAATAGTTGAACAAAAATGTTGATATTATCTTTCTATCGACTTTTAACGTTTAGGGTACTCGGAAACAATCCTAACTACCCTAATTACTCTGTTTAATGAGTAAGTGACATTTTATTTTTACCCGAATACAATATCAAGTACCGTAAGTAATAGAGGAATTACCCAAAACCTTTTTTTTAAAATTAATTATTTATTAAAACTAACTAAAAAAATACAATAAATAAAAAAACTTCATTAATTTAAAAAAAAGGTACATAATAATAAAAAATACAATAAATAAAAAGAAGTACATAAAAATCACAAGGTCATCCATACCGATTCGCTATTTCACGTTTTCGTTTAAAACTTATTTCCAACATCGCCCCGGTCACATGGTCATGCGGATCCGTAAACATATTTAAATCCTTAACGGCTATAATGTCGTTTACCAGCGGCTCCTTCATTTATTCAACACACATGTATTACTTGTTGATTGACCTACCCGCAAGGGGTCTCCGATAACCATGTGACGGTGTACATGACCGCATGGCTTACCAAAGGTACGCCCCTTACTCCCTTAGATTAAAGTATATAAACGTGGAAGCGTATACATAATTGCACGTAGTGTTTTCCGGATATAATGAGAGAAAAAGAGAGGTTATTATAAGATTATATAGTTATTTTAACCTATCATAACAAAAGTAACATATACGTTTACTAAGTTTGAAAATATTAAACGTTTAGTAAAAAATGAAAATAATAGAGGAAATAGTTGAGAAAGGAAATGTTAATAAAAATATATTAAATAGTTGAACAAAAATGTTGATATTATCTTTTTATCGACTTTTAACGTTTAGGATACTCGGACACAATCTTAACTACCCTAATTACTTTGTTTAATGAGTAAATGACATCTTATTTTTACCCGAATATAATCTCAAGTACTCTAAGTAATAAAGGAATTACCCTGAGTACCCTAAACTTTTTTTTTTATTTTTTAAATTAATTATTTATTAAAAATAACTAAAAAATACAATAAATAAAAAAACTTCATTTATTTAAAAAAGGTACATAGTAATAAAAAATACAATAAATAAAAAAAGTACATAAAAACCACAAAGCCATCCATAAAGATTCGCTATTTTACGTTTTCGTTTAAAAATTATTTCCAACATCGGCCCGATCACATGGTCGTGCGGATCCGTAAACATCTTTAAATCCTTAACGGCTATAATGTCGTTTACCAGCGGCTCCTTCATTTATTCAACACACATGTATTACTAGTTGATTGACCTACTCGCAAGGGTTCCCGATAACCATGCAGCGGTGTACCGGATATACCCGTGGTACCCGCATGGCTTGCCAAAGGTACGCCCCTTGCTCCCTTATATTAAAGTATATAAACGTGGAACCATATAAATAATTGTACGTAGTGTTTTCTTGATATAATGAGAGATAAAGAGAAAAAGACAGGTAATTATAAGATTATATAGTTATTTTAATCTATCATAACAAAAGTAACATATATTACTAAGTTTGAAAATATTAAATGTTTAGTAAAAAATGAGAATAATAGAAGAAATAGTTGAGAAAGGAAATGTTAATAAAAATATATTAAATAGTTGAACAAAAATGTTGATATTATCTTTCTATCGACTTTTAACGTTTAAGGTACTCGGACACAATCCTAACTACCCTAATTACCCTGTTTAATGAGTAAGTGACATCTTATTTTTACCCGAATACAATCTCAAGTACTCTAAGTTATAGAGAAATTACCCTAAGTACCCTAATCCATTTTTTTTCATTTTTTAAATTAATTATTTATTAAAACTAACTAAAAAAATACAATAAATAAAAAAACTTCATTAGTTTTAAAAAAGGTACATAATAATAAAAAATACAATAAATAAAAAATTACATAAAAATCACAAGGCCATCCATACAGATTCGCTATTTCACGTTTTCGTTTAAAAATTATTTCCAACATCGGCCCGGTCACATGGTCGTACGGATCCATAAACATCTTTAAATCCTTAACGGCTATAATGTCGTTTACCAGCGGCTCCTTCATTTATTCAACACACATGTATTAGTAGTTGATTGACCTACCCGCAAGGGGTCCCCGATAACCATGTGGGGGTGTACCTGATATACCTGTGGTACCCGTATGGTTTACCAAAGGTACGCCCCTTGCTCCCTTAGATTAAAGTATATAAATGTGGAACCATATACATAATTGTACGTAGTGTTTTCTAGATATAATGAGAGATAAAGAGAAAAAGATAGGTAATTATAAGATTATATAGTTATTTTAACCTATCATAACAAAAGTAACATATACGTTTACTAAGTTTGAAAATATTAAACGTTTAGTAAAAAATGAAAATAATAGAGGAAATAGTTGAGAAAGGAAATGTTAATAAAAATATATTAAATAGTTGAATAATGGAAACATTAATAAAAGAAATATTAGATAGTTGAGAAAAAAGTAAAGAGGAAAAAAAATATTGAGCTCATAAAATTACGACACGTTGCGCAGTCTGTTTATGTATACTTCCATTTCTGAACCATATCATATATCTTATTAAAAATGCATGGTAATGAATAGTACCACCACCACCACACGCCACTTGCTATGTGTACTTCCATTTGGAGGTGCACAAAGAAACCGGTTTGGGCATCCGAACCGGTTTGAAAACTGATCTGACCCGATTACGTAACCGGGTTGAAACCCCTTGAAACCGCCAGTTTCGCTTTTTAAAAAAAATCGGTTTAGCACCGGTTTAAGTGGACCGGTTTGGCTGAACCGATTTTGAAACCGGTTTGGGCATCCAAACCGGTTTGAAAACTGACCCGACCCGATGACGTAACCGGTTTGAAACCCCTTGAAACCGCCGGTTTGGCTTTTTGAAAAAAAATCGGTTTAGCCCCGGTTTAAGTGGACCGGTTTGGCTGAACCGGTTTTGAAACCGGTTTGAAGCTGGAAAAAAAAAGAGTCATTATATAATGGCTTTATAACATTTATATGACCGTTAGTGACCGTTAGTGATGTTGTTTTTTACCGTTTTACCCCCATATGATATTAGAAATAGGTAGTGGATGTTTTGGTTAAATCACAACTCTCAATCCAGCTCTCTACACTCTCAAAACACAAAAAAACGTTCACAAAACAATCTAAAAAAAGCTATGGATTCTTCGAGTGTTGGTGGTTCTTCTAGTGAACTAACCGTTGTGAGGATTAAACCAATAACGAGGAACCAACACATTTGGGAACCGCTTATTACTTGTGCCGCCGCTTTGAACCCAACAATAAATGCTATCGGTGTTGTTGATAAAATGACGCACGATTTGGGTTTGGACGAAGAAGACATTCATTTTGCCAACAATACAAAAACATATTTTAATAAATGTTTTTAAGAATTATTTGATATTTATTTATCTAAATATGGTAATCCATCTTCCATACATGGTTCAATGGGTTCAGCATCGGGATTGGGTTCGGGATCGAGATCGGGTGGTGGTAGTTCGAATAAAAATACAATCCTTAATTTATATAACAATCTGAGAAATGAATATAATTGTGACACACTCGAATTTTGAGGTAAAAACAATAAAACCAATAGCCTATATTTAAGTTGTGACTATTAGAACAAAGAAAGTAAACGTGTTCGAATTAACATTTAGAACACGAACTAGTAAAACATAGTGCATTATAGAACAAAATATCAATCTTTGATATTAATGGATGCAACTAAAATAATTGGATGATTTACTATATCAAAACTCTTGTACATTTATACTCGCAATTATTGTTTTAAGCATATATACTTATATATCTCGTATCAAGCCCGATACAATCAACAATATATATATATTTGTTAATCAAGCCTCGAAACGAAAACAAAACGTAACTTTCACTCGTGAAGCAAATTTCGTTACATTCGCTTTTATTTAAGATTACGTTCGTTTATTTTTATTTTATTAAAAATCAACTTTTTATATTTATTTTTATACCACTTTTTAACCATTTAGCAAGTTTTATACCCACTTTTATCTAATATTATACTAAACTTTCACTTAAACTTACATTTAATCTCTATACTCCCCACTAGTGTTATTAATACTTGTGATTAACCCTAATCTTGCCTAGAAATTGCTAATCTCCAATCATGAGGGATTAACATATGATGACACCTATTGTACTTCTTGCCACATTTATCCTCATGTTGACACCAGTATGGACACTAACCCACATTTCAAGCCTTGCTGCCGAAATATTCACACATACATACATATTGCTTTCCAAACTCTTAAACACCCATACATGTCTAGGCTACTTATTTCATCATGCTTTGAAGAATCCATATTCTTCTTCTTATTGAAAGACCTTAGGAATTGAACAGTAACACACGACCGCGTCACAGCATGAGGCACGACCGTGCCTAGACATGAGACATGACCGTGCCAAGACCTGAGGCACAGCCGTGTCAAGGATTGACACGACCGTGCCAGAGCATGAGACACGATCGTGCCTAGACTTAAGGCACAACCGTGCTAAATCATGTGGCACGATCGTGCCTCTTCCGTTCAATTACCTAGTTTTCTTGAAGTTCAAATACAAAGTTAGGAACAAAATCACAAGGTGAAAATCATCAACCAAATTGTATTACACCATTGATTAAACTATTGTTTACAAACACCAAAACACACACTAAAAATTTGATTCACTTGATTTTTGGATACTTTGATCACAAGACTTTAACATAAAAACTTTAGAATCAGATTTTAAACAAAAATCATGGATGATTATGGATTTTTGATCATCCAAAAACAGCATACATACTCATGATGTGAAAACCATTCAAAAACACAAACAAAAATCTTATATTGCGGCTTGATATGAACTATATATGTTTAAAACATAATTGTAGGTGATTTATCCATCAAGTTACAAAGTGTTCAACTTGGCAAAATTATCCAAACTCAACCAAAACTAAAGGTACAACTCCTTAAGCATTAATGTACAACTTTTGATTCAAGACATGGTTGTAGTTATCTAAATATCACTAAAATTGGGGTTATGATCACATTTGGGGTAGTTTAACAATTCTGGAAATTTTGGAATTTATTTGCTATTTTAACAAATTTAGGTGATTATTTAATCACAAAAATCAACTAAAAATATAAAATCTTTGAAATAAATCTTATACGTTTTCGACAAAACAGCCAACTTAAACATTATATAAAAGTTAAGTTTCGAACTTATATGGTTAAAATACTAAATTTCCATACTTTTAAAACTAATATACAAATTATTTTTATATGACTTTTAAATATTTTTTTTAAACAAAATGATATTTATTTTGTTAGTTTCAAAACTAAAAGGACTAAAACTGCCAATTAGCTAGACTTAACTGTTTTAACACCCGATTTTTTCTTTATAAAACTTATCATTTTATATAACTAATCAAATACCCAAAGAATATGTGATCAAACTATCATCCTAAACGTATAAACGAACAACTTTAACACTTTTTTTGATGCTATAAGTTTAACCAAAATACGTTTTGAAACAAAATCTATAAACAAAATCAACCTTATAGAACTATTGAACCTAAGATAGGTTGATATCTAAGATGAAACTGAAACAAAAAAAAGCTAGGGGTTCAATCCCGCGATTAACAAAGTTTACTAGTATTAAGATCTGATTAGGATTGGACGTTGACCAGTCATCCTTTGTTAGTATATTATGATCCTACTAAACCATGTGAGTTTTCACGGCCCCTCTTTTTAAACTTTTATCAAATGTTTTGGGGAAAAAACATGTTTTTACATACACATGCACACGAAAACTGATCTTTGATGTGAATTATCTGAGTTAACTCTAACACACAAAGTCCTCACACACAAGTTGATTAACTGTAATGACCTATGGATATTGTAAATAGTACTATTTGGTCTGACTAGCCCAATTGGCGCGGTAGCGCCACAAAGCATGCAATTGCATATATCCATATATATACATCAAAACTATGTTGTGTTAGGTATAGAATCAAAACTGGGGCGTTTGTTGTTGTTGTTTGTTTGGTTGGTTATCAAAATTTGTTAAGGTTTTACTTGTGAACTTATCATAATTACATCATTTGTGTGCTTAAAGCAAAAGATGTTCTAGATAATAAAACATGTTCTTTTTGTATATATCTTATATCATAACCTGTGAAACTCACTCAACTTTGTAGTTGACACATATCTTTTAAACATGCTTTTCAGGTACAAATCCAAACCCCTACGCTTAGGCATGTTATATGATGCTAGGCTTTTGGTTCATCAATGGATATTTGAGTATTAACTTTTGGGAGACATCTAAGTGGTTTATGTAAATATTGTGGTGAACAAAACTCATAAATATGTAACAAAACTTATCTTTTGGGTATCGAAGGTTACGCTTTAGTAACTTTATAAAAAATGTGTCATGAACAGATTTATTTGTTACATTCCATGTTTCCACCGCTGACGGGGTGTGACAATAGTAAACGGTCTCGGGGTAGCACCCCTAGTAGCGAACTCGGAAGGTATATTGGATCAGATTTTTTATCCACTATTAGTCCTGATAAGTTTGATACTTTAGATATTTGGCTTGGTGGAAAAGAAAGGAATCCCAATTTCCGATTCTAGCCGCCATGACCCGTGATTTACTAACCGTCCAAGCTTCTACGCTATCTTCGGAATCCACTTTTTCTCTTAGTGGCAGGGTTTTATCAATAAGAAGAACGAGACTCACTCATGTGACGATAGAAATGTGCATTTGCTTGAAAGACCACTTGGATGCGATGGAACGAATTCAAGATTCTACAACTCTAGAAGACTCACTCATGTGGCGATGGAAATGAGCATTTTCTCAATTTTTATTGTAACATATTTATATTTTTGCAATGTTCAGACTTCAAAAAATAAAAAAAATGGCATATGTTTAAGTTTTTAAATAATTATAAAATAAAAACCGGTTCTAAACCTACCCGACCGGTTTATACGGTTTGGGTTTTCCACTTCAAAAACCAGTTTCAAACCAAACCAGTTTGGCCTCAAACCGATTTTGACTTTGTTTGACCAAACCGGTTCCGGTTCGGGTTCAAAAACCGATTTGTGCACCTCTACTTCCATTTCTTCTTCTACTTTTTTTAAAACTTTTTTGCGTTATTATTTTTTATTATTATTATTTCATTTTTTCAGATTCGGACGATAAACACATTAAAAAAGAAAAAGTCTCTACTGCTTTCGGCATAATTTTATTTACAACTGGATATAAATTTTATTCAAAACCAAAAAGAATCAAAATTTGTTTTAGTTAGTGCTTCAAACATATAGTATAAAACATATTTAACAAAGACATTCATGAAATTTAATAAATGTTATATATTTGGAGCAAACAATCTCCACAATTAGGCGTTCGTTATTCCCGCTTCCTCTTGTGTTGTGCTCCGTATCCTTTACTGACATTCGTTTTGTTGTTCTCTTTTTTTTTTTTTTGTTGTAATCAAACACATATTTTTATATTGTATTTGATTAGGGGGTAGTTGCCATCATTATTTTTTATATTGTATTTGATTAGGGCGTAGTTGCCGTCCACTCGTTTGCGTATGTCACGTGTGATCATCGAGATACGCTTTCAGCCTTTTTAAAACTCAAAAGTTCCCTTTGGGTTGTTTGGCTTTAAGAATCCCCCTTTCCTGTTCCTTTGCTATCATTTTTCCCGGCCCTTTCTTCCGTCGTTCTCTCTTGTTCTTCACCGCCGTGAATCTGTGTTGGCGTTTGATCTCCCTATGCAGTTATCAGGTTAGTTTACATTTCTTATTTTGCTTTGGGATGGGTAGGGATGATCTTGCATATGTGCGTTCGGTTCTTTCTGAGCATGACATGACTGCGTTCTGCGAGAGATACCAGCTTCCGACGGGATTGCGTCCTACTCTTCCAACGGCAGATGATCCTGCTGCCGGCCAAGAGGGAATGATTACTATTTACACTCGCTCTTTCCAATACTCAGACATTCGCTATCTTTGAACTGCTTACCAAATGTCCGTGTTTAAGTTTTATTGTGCCCACTTTTCTCAGTTTCACCCTCTGGGCTTACTGAAGTTGACCCATTTTGAGATTTCTTGCAAGGCTCATGATGAAGATCCCACTGTCCATCTATTTCTTCGATTCTATCGTCTTAGGATCGACGACGATTGGCTTACATTTGAGAAACATAGGGATTCTGAATATTCTAGTTGTTGTACTAATTTTCCATCTTGTATTCATGACTGGGAAGATCACTGCTTCTTTGTTTTTGATTTGTTTTTGTCTGCACCGTTGGTCTTCCGAGATATAGCCTTGAAAGTTGTTGATGATAATCCTGATCCTACGACAGATGAACGGTTACATGAGGTTTTGGTTGCTAAACCTACCCCCACCGACCCTCTTCGTGAGGAAATATTGGTTATGGCCGGGGTCAGTTCTATTTAGAATGATCCCCTCGCACACCCAACTGTTCTTGAGGGGGGGGGGGGGGGGGCTTTTAACACTACATGTTTTCTTATGCCAACTATTTGCCTTACTATTAGCATGTCCTTTTTTTTGTTGTAGAGATGAAGCTATCAAAAATCCTAGACAAAGTTGGCAAGGGTATGAAGTTTATTCCCATTCCTGCCAAAGTCTCTATTTCGCCCAGTGGTTCCTCCCTTCCTGGAGGAGGTCATCCCGGAGTTCATCCGCAAGTTTGCTTTGTTTCTCCTCCGCAAGTTCATCCCGGAAAAGAGTAATATGAGACTGGGATTCAACATGGGCTAGCTCCTGGCGCATCATCCGGTCATACGACTCGATGTCCTTCAGGAATCCATTCACGTGGTCCGCACAGTACTGGTCAGAAAAGGAGTATCCAACCCTTGCAGGTATAACCGATGAAAGTCAGGGGTGACATGCTCCATAAACTCACGGGCAAGGTGAGGGGTGTTAATAATCGACCCTTTAGTCAATTCCCATAAGGGTGGAATGGGGCTCTCTTATCCTTATCTGACAAAACAGGAAGAACAGAATTGTCAACCCAAGTATGACGAGACAGGAAATCCACTCAAGAAGTCTGACCAACTCCTGGATGACACGCAACGAGAAGGGGGGCAAAAGACACTACAAGATAGGAAGGAAAGGAAGAAACATTAAACAAAAGCAATGAAGTACTGGAAGTCGCAGAAGGAACGGACGAAAAGGAACTCAAAGCATAAATGCCAGTAGATGAAATGTCAGCAGACATATTAACGGGAACCTTGACGAGAATGTCGACTTGTAAACTCAGTTCAGTAGAAACCATACCTAGGGAAGAAACAGAGGCATGTTTGATCGAATCATTGACAGAAGAAACAGAGGCATGTTTAATTGAATCATCGACAGAAGAAACAGAGGAAACGGGATTTTGATAGTGAACATGAGGTTTCTTGGTGCCGCTTCTTAAACGGACCCTCAGATCGGGTCTCTTCCAAGGGAGAGGAGCAGTAGGGTCAGAGGAAGAACGTTTACGAATGGAGGAAATAGGCAATGAGTCCTAAGTGTCAGAACCACTCGCAATGTCAATAACGATATCAGAAGCAAACACATGCTCAGCAGCAGTACCAGTAGAACCCGAGGGGTTAACAACACAATCGCCTGAACCGAAAGATGGACCTGGACCTCCCCAGGAAAGGAGGAACCACTAGGCGAAATAGAGACTTTGGCAGGAAGGGGAACTAACTTCATACCCTTGTCAGCTTTGTCTAGGATTTTTGATAGCTTCATCTCTGCAACAAAAAAAAAAAGACATGTTAATATCAAGGCAAATAGTTGGCATTAAAAACAAGTAATGTTAATATCATGTAACCGTTCATCTGCCGTAGGATCATGATTATCATCAACAACTTTCAAGGCCATATCTCGGAAGACCAACGGTTCAGACAAAACCGAATCGAAAACAAAGAAGTCTTTCCAGTCATGAATACAAGATGGAAATTTAGTACTAACAACTAGAATATTCAAAACCCCTATGTTTATCAAATGTAAGCCGATCCCCGTCGATCCTAAGACGATAGAATCGATGAAATAGAGGGATAGTGGGATCTCCATCATGAACCTTGCAAGAAATCTCAAAATGGGTCAACTTCAGTAAGCCCAGAGGGTGAAACTGAGAAAAGTGGGCACGATAAAACTTAAACACGGACATTTGGAAAGCAGTTAAAGGATAGCCAATGTCCGAGTATTGGAATGAGCGAGTGTAAATGGTAATCATTCCCTTACGGCCGGCGGCAGGATCATCTGCCGTTGGAAGAGTAGGACGCAACCCTGTCGGAAGCTGGTATCTCTCGCAGAACACAGTTATGTCATGCTTGGAAAGAACCGAGCGCACATATGCAAGATTATCCCTACCCCCCCAAAGAACGCGCAAAATAAGAAATGTAAACTAACCTAATAATGGCAGAGGGAGATCAACGCCGACAAATTCACAGTGGTGAAGAACAAGAGAGAACGACGGAAGAAAGAGCCGGAAAAAATGATAGCAAAGGATCAGAAAAGGGGGATTCTTAAAGACAAACAACCCCAAAAGGGAACTTTTGAATTTTAAAAAGGCTGAAAGCGTATCCCGATGATCACACGTGGCTAGAGGTGGTCAAAAGAACCGGATCCGTATCCCATCCGACGGATTATCCGAAACCGGATCCGGCTAGAACCGGATTTTTTGGAACCGGGCCGGATTTTTTCAGAACCGGCGGATCCAGAACCGGTTTAGGAGTTCTTGACGGACCGGATAAAAATCGAACAAAAATCGGACATTTTGGAACCGGTTAGAACCGGTTCTAGCCGTTAGAGGGTAAAACAACGGTTATATAGCCGTTTATGGCCGTTTTTTTTGAATTTTTTTTGGGTTGTTTGAGGCTAGAAACTATGTATAAATAGGTATTGGGGGTATGGGTTAGTTCACCACAACATCCTAGCTCTCAAAACGTAAAAAAAACGCAAAAAAAAAGCTCCCATGGCTTCCGCTTCTGCTTTCGCAAGCACTCAAAATTCGCTTTGTGGTTCTACTAGCGAAGCCACGGTGGTGAGAGTACTTCCTTGCTCCCGAAACCAAGAGATATGGGCTTATTTAGATTTATGCGAAATGCCGAACGGTTCGCAAAAGGCTCGTTGCAAACGTTGTGGTAAAATTCTGGGTGCTGCGGGAAATAGCACTTTGAGGAAACATATTGGTAGTCATGCAAAACACACTCAAGGTGAAGATCAAACTCAAATTGGCAGGGATGGAGGAGTTTGGCAATACAATGTCGAGAGGGTTCGTGAAAGAATGACACATTTCGTCATTCAAGAAGGGTTGCCTTTTGATCACTTTGATAACCCGCGCTTGACGAGGATGATACAAGAGACGCTTCAACCGAATGTAAGTCGTTCTACTTTGAGAAGAGATTGTTTAAAAATGTGAAAAAGAGCTAAAAAAGAATTAATATTAGGTTTTGAAAATTTAAATACCGGCATTAACTTAACCACGGACGTTTGGTCCGCTCCACATGGTTTACCCGAATCGTACCTTTGCGTTACCGCACATTGGGTTCAACCCGAGTCGTGAAAAATGATGAAGCGTACGATTGCGTTTGATTATTTTAGATAGCCACATACCGGCGAAAACTTATTTTATATTTTAGACTCGGTAATTCAAACTTATAAAATTCAACCAAAAATATTTTCAATATCTTTTGATAACGCTTCAAATAACACAAACGCGGTGGAAAAATTAAAAATAAAATATGAGCCGCCTTGTAACGGTGTTTTCTTTCATAGTCGATGTGTTGCACACATCATTAACTTGGTTGTGCAAGACGGTCTAAACGTCCAATAAATAAGAGAAGTGAAATAAAATTTTAAAGTGATGTTACGAGAAGTTTTTAGCACAAGCAAAAAAAGATATATAAACTATAGAAACTTGTGCCAACAAACGGATTCCATCTTTTTAGGTCCAAATTGGGACGTACCTACTAGATGGAACTCGACATGAAAAATGTTTGAATCAGCCTTAAGGAAAAGAGTTACTTTAAAACATTTCCATGATGAACTTGTGCAAAAGAAACGTTGTTCACAAAAATTTGATAATATAAGTTGGGATATGATAAAAAAGAAACTAACTAATTTGCTTGAGGTTTTTAAAAATGCAACTACATGTTTATCGGGAGTTTATTATCTCACATCTTCGCTAATACTTCAACAATTATACTTAATATGTAATAAATTATAAGAGTTTGAATATCACAGCACTATTTTTAAAAAAATGGTAACACCTATGAAAGCTAAATTTAAAAAATATTTTTCGGAAATACCGGCCGTTGTTACATGTTCGGCCGCCTTAAACCCGACGATTAATGTAACCGATGTTGAAACATTAATTGGATCAATATCGGACGATTTAAATATGTTTGAGGAAGACCCAAATTTTGAATCAATTGCAATAAGGGACTTCAATTCGGCTTTTAATAATATGTTTGATTATTATTTATGCAAATATGGTGGAAGTGGTGATCCATCAAACATACGTGAATCAATGGATTCGGGTTCAAGTTCTAGTAGTTCAAGAAACCCGATGCTAAATTTATTTAACACTTTAAGAAACGAAAATACTAAACGAGCTCGTGGAAACACACCAAGTAGCGAGCTTGGAAGATATCAAGCAACCAACTTTATTTCAACTATAAGATCCGAAAAGTTTGAAAACTTTGATATCTTGAGTTGGTGGCAAGAAAGGGAATCCCAATATCTCATTCTAATGGCAATGGCCAGTGACCTACTAACCGTTCAAGCTTCCACGGTAGCTTCGGAATCTGCCTTTTCTCTTAGTGACAGGGTTTTATCTATTCGAAGAACGAGGCTTACAACGGAATCTATGGAGATGTGTATTTGCTTGAAGGACCATTTGAATGCCGTCGAACGTGTACAACATGTTGCAAAACTAGAAGGCGAGCTTGACATTGAACAAGAAATACACGAATTCAAAGTAGAACAAGGGACGACGAATCCACTTTCTGACGAAGAACAAGCTTATAATGAATTCCAATGTATCTCAAGCAAAGAAGATTGAAAACCGATGTTACGAAGACTAAAACGAGTAGACGACGAATAACAAGTCATAATAAATAATATATATTTTGTGATTCAATTATGTTTTTTGTAATTTTTTGGTACGAACTATTATTAAATCACTTAAAAAAATATTAAAATTAAATAAAACATGTATTTTATAGTGTATCTTTATTAATTTTTTTAAAAAAAGTTTTTTTTTTTAAATCCGATGGAACCGGTTTTTTTGTCCGGTCCGGTTCTTTATATCCGATCCGGTTCCAAGTCTCCAATCCCTTAACCGGATCCGATCCGGAACCGGTTCCATTGGATCCGATCGTTGACCACCGTTGACCGATCCGGTCCGGATCCAAAAAAAGGTTTGTGCACCTCTACACGTGGCGGGATCACACTAGACATACGCAAACACGTGGACGGTAGGAGATATAAATAGGGGTAAGTGGAGCATGTCTTGTCCAAAATAATGATGGCAACTACCCCCAAATCAAATCAAATATAAAAATGTGTGTTTGATTTAAAAAAAAAACAAAACGAGTAAAGGATACGGATTACAACACAAAAGAAAGAAGAGCATCATCAGTCCATCACCCAGTTGTGCGGAGATTGGCTGCTACAGGTGGTCACCATCTTATGTCATCATCGGAGTTTACAACCACCTCCTTGAGAGTTACGAAAGGGAAATGGCCGTCGATCGTTACATATAAAAGAAGTCTACTAAAATCACTGCTACAGATAAACAAGGCTAAAAACAACAAAACCACACGTGTTAACTTCAAAAGGTTTATAATGGCGTGATTAGGTGCAGTTTCTATTAAAAAAAAACATTGACTCAAAACTAAAACTATAGGAGACTACAGGTTCACCTGAATATTATCTAAAAAGATGTAGATTTACGCGCCACGGGACATCTTTATTTTGGGCATTGCTTTCTTAAGTTGCCGGGCGCGTTCTTTTGCTTCTTTCCTACGAAGAGCCTCAGCATTAAGTTTCGACTCGGCTTCCTCCATCATCTTCCTCCTCTCTGCCTTCTTTCTCTGCAGTGCTTCTTGTCTTGCATTTTGAAGTTCCTTATACACCTCCTGTGCAACCTTTGACCGGGCTGCTTCAGTTTTCGATCGGGCCTGTTTTCAAATTTATCATTGAACTGCCATTTAGATATTTTTTTACTGAAATAAGAGGTAACGATTTCAACCCATTTACTTATGAACGGCTTGATTCGGGTTATGTTTTCTCTTTAACGAATCAAACAGGTGAAATAGAAAAGATTAACTAAAAGGTAACTGGTCAAAACTCGAAAGTCCCATATATCAATTTCACTCAAAAAATGACAAAACTATGTGAATTTTGTAATCATATATAACACGCTAATTATCTACTGAATTTTTTTTTTTGGATAAGCCAACCCAGCCCGCCCGTTTTAATTTGTACCATAAAAGACTTGTTTTGACCCATTACCCTACAGCCCATTCTGCCACCACTCCTGAAAAGTGTGAAGAAACTAATAGATGAACGGACCTGTGAACTGAGTTTGTAACGACCAATTAGATCGATGTAATAGGGCACCAGAGCAACCAGAGGTGCCATGTCAGCCATACGGTCAACATCAGGGAGAGCAAACTTAAAAACCAGCGTCTTCCTGTGTGTACTCTGCTGCTGATCTGAGAAATGCATGGAGATGAACCACTTTCCAAGCTTCTCAAAAGCTTTTTCACCGAACACCTGTAGAGTTTTTATGCAAAACCATAATGTTTAATTTCAGGGGTATTATGATATGACTGCAATTTTCTTAAATACAGGCACAGCAAGTTAAGTGTTTGTATTTTGACGATGCGTTAAAAATTTAAACTCACTTTAGAAATATCAGATACAAAAACTTATATACAAATGTTATGATGTCAGCAAAGTTGAATTTTGATAGAGACTTGAATTTATACATTATTGTGATTTATATATGTCAAATAAATTTGTATAGAAAAATATAAAGTGATAAATGTAATAAATGGTAAATTATTTCACAATGTTGAAAAATAATTTACTATTTATATTTATTTTGTCCTTGGTGAAGATTAGGGTGGGAAAGCGAAAGTTTCATTAAGAGCATTCACAGTATGTTCCCCATCTATATCCCTATAATATAATTTAACTAAAATCATCATTCATGAAATTTATTTCTCATTTTCTAAAAACCTCACACATCTCATTCCTCATCCCTAAAATTATGGGTTTTCACTTTAGTTTTTCTCAAATATGGGGATTCACTTTACTTTTCCCTATAAATATGAGGATGGTGGATGGGGATAGAAGTGAAAATATAAATTTTTTATGACTTTCCCTAAATTATGAGATTTGAACATTTTACTTTCTCAATTGGAAATAAAATTTTATGAAATCGATGTCTCTGATTGGTTGGATAATTAAATATATATGTCAGCTTGATTTTCTTTTATTACATATAGAGATAGAGATTGGGATGTAACTTAAAAGACACAAAATATGCATAGCAACTCATCCAAGTTGACCACATGAACATATGTTGAGGAACCAGAAATAGAAACAACATAGTAACCCTTGCATGAGGAGGCCAAGCCATACACAACAAACCCTAAAAATTATGTCATCAACTATAACTGAAGACTCCACATTAAAGCTCACATGGCTTTGGTCTAATATTAATTAACACTGTTACAAGATTATGACTTCTCATTCATGATATCAATAGATTGGCACTCAATTATTAGTTATAAGGTTTTAATGCCCTATAACAAACACAAAATATATGAATCTTGTAGTCACAAATCAAGATTATCCGATCTTTATGATGATGATGATAAAGATCAAATTGCTAAATTTAACATAAAAAGAAACTTTTGGGAATTCAAGAAACTTGTTCCAAATCAAATGGAAGATAGTTTTTCTTGAATCCCCAAATGGAAAGTATTGATACTTTATGGCAAATTGAATTTTAATAATCCAAACCACGATCCATTGGCCGATAATAATCCATACCAGCAATTTGACCAATGGTCCAATGGCACTCCTACCTTTCACTTTCGTTGCCATGGGCAATGTCACACGCTGACTCGCATAATCATCATAAATTTAAACTTGATTTCTAGCCGATTTCGCTCGCAAGGATTATTATAAGCAAAATGGGGAAACGTACCTTCCTCTACCTTCTCCTTAAGCGAAATCAAGTGAAAATCGAGTGTAAATCTATGAATGATTATGCGATTGGGATGAAAGTTAGAAGTGTCATTGGTCAAATTGTCAGCATGGGTTATTATAGGGCAATGATCATAGTTTGGATTATTAAAATCCCAGAACCCGCTTAGACGCGATAGAAAACTTGAAACAAGACATTACCATTCTATAGCAATTTATAATTATCAATCTAGACAACTAACAAAAGCAAATTAGCAGTAAAAACTAACTAAAAAGCATTTCGGAATCATAACCTCTAACCTGATCAAGAACAGTCTCAGTGATCAAATCTCCAGCCACCTCTTTGGATTCAGTAATAACCGTCAACTCATCCGCAACCCATTTCCGACCAATCGGGCCAGACGTCATCAAACTTGAAAACCTTTGAAGATCCCTCACTTCCTTCTGCATAGTTTTCGCCGCTTTCTTCTTAGCCAAAGCAAAAACCACATGATCCATAGCATCCTCATTCATATAAACCTCAAAAGTAATCTCATCTTTACACGGAACAACCATATTATACAATCTAGCTATCAGATCTTGCCGACTTTTAAGCTCCATCGTCGCCACCAAACCTTGGCAAAACCTCCGCCCGCTCGCGTAAAACTTAAACACGTTTTGACCTTCTTTCAACAACAACGGTGAGTCATCACCTTCACCAACACCTAACAGACTAAAATTCTTGTCAAAAATCGTATCTCTAGTTGCGAATTTCGCCGCCCAGGCTAGGGCTAGGGTTTCATTCTCCTTTTTTCCGGTGAAGTAATTGATTGTAAACATAATTAAGAACAATACACTTGCAATTTCAATTGTATATGACCTAATTCTCTTAGCTAACGAAATCGGTTCCGATACCTTCGATGTTGAAACATCCGATTCGGCCGGTGCAGAATCAGCCGGAGTAGTGGTGAGTTCCGCTTCATCGGTGACTTCCGGCGGTGTGATTTCAGTCGGAAAACCTTCAAACTCATCCTCATCCCAGTAATCGAACGATGATGTCGTGGTGTAGGGTTTAGGGGGGAGATCTGAGTCGGAATCGGGATTAGGTGGTCCATGGTGAGATTCTGGATCGGAGGAGGTCGATAGGGTGGTAGGGGGAGGGGAACGGCGGGGAAGATCGGAGAGCGGTGATTGGAGGATGATAGAGTCGTCTTCTAGTTCTTCGTCGGCGTCGAAACCTTCGAAGTGAGAGTCGGCGGATGCGGAGATGGAGAGGTGGTGGAGGAGGAGGGAGGAGATGGAGAGGAGAGCGATGAAGTAGAGAAGAGTGTCTCCTCTTGGGGAGAAGAAAGAAGAGAAGAAAGATGAAGATCGTGGAGTCGCCATTAATGGAGGTATGGATGGCTTCGATCTGAATCAAGAAGAAGAGTGATGGTGTCACTTGGATTTTTGTTGGTGATTTTCTTAAATAATTATATTTTTTTTTTGAACGGCAATCTTAAATAATTATATGATATAATGAATTATCATTAGCTTTTTTTTTCAACCGTAAAGACCGGACACCCGGGATTATCCTGGCTTAACCTGAAACATTTTTGTCTTAAACGAGACTCGTACTCACCAGTTGACTCATACATGTCGAGTCAAGGTATGTACCCGGGATCATCCTGGCTTAACCTGAAACATTTTTATCTTAAACGAGACTCGTACTCATGACCTCTTAAGACAAAAATGTTTCAGGTTAAGCCAGGATGATTTTATAACAAAAATGTTTCAGGTTAAGCCTCATGACTTTCCAAAACATCTTCTTTCAAGAGATATTATAACTTTTGAAATATTTTATAAAAGTTAGAAATGTGTTTCAAGTCAAGGTACGAGTCAAAATTGGTATTTTGACTCGACATGTATGAGTCAACTGGTGACTTGTATAAGTTTAACAACTATGGTTATATTTTGACTCGACATGTATGAGTCAACTGGTGACTTATACAACTATGGTTGCATGTAATGCCATGAGGATGTGCATCAAATGGTGGAAAATTAAACCATATATAAATAAACCATTCACTACAAGTACAGGATAACAAACTGACTGTTGTGTTCCTGATTGGCATCATAAAATACCTGTTACAAAATTTTTTAGATCATTTCTCAAAATTGAAAACATGTTTTCATTTTGATTTTCCTTTGGTCGAAGATTTCTTCGTCGATTTGTTTTTATACGGGCTCTTCTTCACTTTCAATTTACTAGAAGTCGATGAGGACTTCCCCTGCTGGTTTCTACGTTTCTTGTTGCTCTTCGCGTTGTACATGTCAACAGCCTTTTCCAAAAAGCAATTCAGGAAAAAATATATTAAAACCTTAAAATGGTAAAATTCTTCATTACATGAAGGCAAAATTGTTTTCACAACATGGCAAATGTCTAAAATACCCTTTAAAGAAAAAATAAAATAATATGAATAAGGTTAGAAAACTTTTGGAGAAAGAAATATAGCAGTTTACTTATGACATACTTAAGAGAAGTGTTTCAAATATGATCAAAAACCATTATTATTACAATGAAAATCTATTCATATAAAATAGAACGATTTATTGGCTTTATGCTATTTAGAGACATTTTAGGTGACTTTCGACCCGTTTGGCCCAAGCAACAGTTCAACCCATTAGGATTTTAACCAGTTTTTATATATTTACCTATTTGAACCGTGAGCCAAGGGTCAAGGTAAATAAAAGTAGGATAAATGTAAGAAATAGTATACCTTTCCAACATTAAAAATTTCATGGGAATTTTTGGACATTAACTTGTTAAGAATCTTGTCAGATTGTTGCTTCTCTAGGGAACCCATTCCTGATCCTTCGACAACAGGTAGGAACTGAAAAGATGAAGAAAGTGACCGTGAAGATAAAACATAAACTTTGGATGAAAATTGCAATTAAGATGAAGATTTGGGGTCTGTTTTACACACCTTCCTGTATTTCTTATCATGTTTCGGGGGCTTTTCACCAGCCAACTTTTTGTCAAATTTACCACCACTGGCGGTTGAAGTTGCTGCCATTCCTGCTACATTCTGTAATTCATCCTTGCTAACCTTTCTTGGTGCCGCTTGGGTCCCGGTTATAGGCAATGCAGTTGCAGCAAGTTGAACATGGCTGCCACACAAACAAAAAGGGGCGGGGCGGGGGAGGGGGTGTTTTTCAGTTCTTGTATAAAATTACAGCTAATATTCATCACCAACTGTTGAGATGTAAGCAGCATGCAGAATGGTAAACTACTGTAGCTATGATTACTTGATGACATGAATTATGGAAAAAAAGGTAAAACCTTGGCAAAGCACCAACTTTTGCAGCCTCTTTTAAGTTATGCAAACGGTTCTTCTCTTGTTTATCAACTCGCTGTTTTTTCTCTGACCGTCGTTTGGCAAAAGGATCCACTCCTGGCTCTGCAAAAAAAATAACCAAAATTGAATAACTTAAACCAAATATTATACTCATTCATATTGCAAACAAGATAGTGAGTTGCGTAATTTGATGCTTGCAAAAAGACTTAATCTTTCTTATCAGTTTCAAAAGCAAAAAAAAACAAGCATATAAAATACTTACCATCCGTCATCTTTGCCTCGATAATTGGAATGTCGTTGTCATCATTTACCCGATCATAACCATGGCGACGCTTCCAAGAACTTGTTTGTTCATCATAGACAAGTTTGTCTTTCTTTCGGTTTTGGATTCCTGGGGGTCAACAGATCAACAGATATAATGGACCTTAAAAATGGATGTTTTGTTTGTTAGGTATCAAGAGTCGTTAACGCAGCGGAATCACACACACGCACAATCAATAAACAGAAAAAGAAAAGACACGAGAATTATAGTGGTTCAGCCCCAATTGGCCTACGTCCACTTTGCAACTAGGGTTTAATCTTATTAGGTGCTCAAGAGAATACAATTACATCAGGAATATATTTATAAGACTAGATTAGGGTTACTAATTAGGAAATAACTTAATCAGCAAGTCAATGGGCTAAACAGCCCTAAAGGGCAGCCGCCACCCTCATGCTGACCCAACAGCCGCAAAACAGGCCCAAGGCCCTGTTGTTGTCGGCAGCCCAAATCAGCCCAGGCCCACCGGGCCCAATCCGGCCCAATAAGCCTTCACACCCAACATTGTTGTCAATGATTTGATTAAAGTTTCAAACTTTATAATCTTTTTAAGGTGCCTGACTACCCAAGAAGCAAAGTTGAGGTTGTTACGTACTAACCTTTCTTTTTAGCAAAAACCTCCCATTTTGTTGGAGGTTTAGGCTTTGGCAGCTGCAGGTTAAGAAAGGTTTCACATGAGTTACAAACAGAAGATATAAAAAGAAATGGAAGAATTTAAAAGGTAGATACCTATGAATCGAAATGAATAAAAAATACATTGTTATTTTTACGCATTTTGCCCAATTTTGTAAGCAAAATAAAATAAAATAAAATAAATAAATAGAATATCAAGGCGAAAATTGTGGTATTAGCATGCAGTAATAAATACAAAAAAACTACTGATGCATAACAGATGTAAAGAGCCATTGAACCGTTAGAAACTAATGACCTTCAAATTTAACAAGCATAAAAGCTTTAAAGTCTTGAGCTAAATCTCCTAAATTGTTATTATTTAAATCTAACTACAATGAACTAATGAAGAAGCAAATCTCAAAGACAATAACATTTTTCTTTGAAACTATCTTACAAAGATAATGTTAAAAGTTTATTCTTATTTAATGTCCCTTGTTCTTAAGAAAAATGATTTAAAACCTGCCAATAAAGATCAAACCGGATGTCGAACCTTCTATTTCTTTAATACCTGCATAAAACTTTATAACAAGTACTATGAAAGTATGAAGTAGAAGACGTAAAATTAAATAAATAACCATTATATAAAAATTATTCTGAATGATTGAAAAGTTCCGGATTTCACATTTAAACTGAAAATGCCATCTCATTATGATGGGAGCATATTCAATAAAAATGTTTATATAAAATTAAGAACAAAATAACAAACAAGGGAAGAGGCTGATAAACCCAAAAAGACAAACAAATACAATCAACTATTGACGGAAAAGGGTTCTTTATGCAAAATTTTGATGTAATTGATAATATAAAATGAAGAAAAATAGGACCGTACGGGCTTTTCTCTTGGCAATTTTGTGGATGGTGGTGGCAGAGAGACAATTGGCCCGGATGCATCTTCAGTAGAAGGCAAGTTAAAAAGAGCATCAGCAACTGCCTGAATTAATTTGGTACCATGTGCTATGCACTCCTTCACAAGATCCTCCCTGACATAACATGAAATCAGCACAATATAGACTGTATCAACTAGCAATATAAACAACCAAAATAATATAACATATATTCCAAAACAAAAGACTTCTAAAAGCCGTAAGAACACGGTCTTGCATCGACATGAAAGTCGATCCCAAAAGGATATATTCCAAACCCATGTATTTTGAAAAAAATTATGCTTTCTTGTCAAACTTTTTAAATTAATTTACAAAGTGTATCTAAGCAGTCCATATTAACAACATCCCAATTTAAATTAAAAAAAAAATTTGAGTAGACCATAGATGTAAGAAAGACCTCCTGGTTTGACAAAAATCCCCATCATACAATTTTAAAAAATTTATGCAGCAATTAGCTGGTTCTTAATTGGATTAAACATTTAAACATGTTTATAAAAGTCTGCTTTAAAAAAAACTGTTGATTAGTGCCTTTATTTTGAGCAGATTTTGTTGAAACCCTAATAGACAAACAAGCTCTCTTGCCAAAATTAATTAGTAAACATTAAAAACAAACTAATGTAATGAACTAATTCACATAGAGAGATTGATTACTATTCATATCAACTATCTCTAGACAATGAAGTATGAACAGATGAATGAGATTAAGAACCCTAACCTGCTATCAGGAACATATGAAAATTGGTGGTGAGGATCGAACGCCGTGAGATTCCCGAGGTCGATTTGGTATCCGGCGTGTTGCTGATCATCGTCCCCCATGGGTTTCTCTGCAACTGCAAGGGTTTTCAGAGGTGAATTTGTTAGCTAAACGAAGGGTTTGCGACAGAATTAGGTTAAAAACTTTGTGCAAAAATAAAATACCATCAAGGACCTCTAGTTTGGTCTTAAATACTTATTAAACCTTTAAACTATAGACCATGTACTAAATTCATCCTTGTAGTTTTCCTTCAATGTGATTTCCTTTTTGAAGGTTCGGTGTGAGTGTTTAAAGCTCGTTGAAATCAATTAAACCGTCTAAAATCTAAACAAGTCGACTGGTTTGGTTAGGTTAAGGTCCAAATGGTTTACTTCATGATTTAGCTTTCACGATCTGACGGTTTAATTGTTTGGTTTAAACCTTGGAACAGACCGTGTAAACCAAATTGGTTCTTTAACCTTTATTTCTTTCTTTTTTTTTTCCATTTTTGGAATGTTTAGTTATATATGTATTATAATAAGATTATCTTTATCACTTTAAAATACTTAATATAAACTAATGATTTAAAACTGGTTCGTACTGCCAGACCTCTGAAACCGAACCGTTAAACCATCAAATTAATAAAACCAGTTGATATGAGTATCTGACCGTCCGATTTGATTTATTGTTTTCAAAACCGTATTTAACAATATAGCGAAATTTTTATTAAAATCGGTCGAACCAAACCGTGAACACAACCCCTGCATTAGACCATGTCATACTATTTTTATCTTAAAACATTGAGCCTATTTTCATTTACTAAATATTGATAATTAACTTTTTTTATCTTTTAAATTAATAATAATATTTTAAAACTTCCATCTATACTACTATATAATATATATTGAAAGGACACTATTGTAATTTACCTAAAATTTTAAAACACCTGGTACAAATTGTTATACATAGGATACAACTTACTAATGCATAAAATTTATTAAATTACCATTTAATCTCATGTCTACAATTAAAACCCAATCAATTTTCTTACGCCCAATCAATTTTGCTGCTTACGTTTACAAGCCCAACAGCCATCCCCCTTAATCGCCATTCCTCATTAATCACCCTCCTGCGATTCCTTCTCTTCGGGCTTGTTTGGGATTACTTATTTAGCCTCCTTATTAACTTTTATAAAAAGTAATAAGGAGTTTTCAAAAGTAAGTTCTTCTTACTTTTCAAAATCTTTTTTTTCTTCCCTTTAGAAAGCTAAAAGTAATAGCAAATTAAAAACATCATTTTAACGAAATCCCAAACACCCCCTTCATCTTCAACCTGGGTTCAACCATCTCTCCATCGAGGTAAGTTTCTCAAGTCAATAGTTCTTCCGGCATTTACATCGACGGAGATTTGTACCGCTCTCTTCTGGCCATCCAGGTACCGCTCCGTTTTTCTTTTTATTTTTTTTCTTCAGCCTTGAAGCTCAATTTGGTCACCGATTTTGTTTTCTAGGAAGAAGAGGATTACGATGCACCAAAGGAAAAAAACGAATCAAGAATCAATCTCTGAATTGGAAGGCTTGAGATGAGATGTCGTGCCAGTTAGGGAAATTAGGGAAACGGAAATGAAGCCGGAGGTAAACAGAGGTTGACGCAGGTCATTGGGTGAGATTATTAAACCTTTTAAGATCTTTCTCCTTTCTAAGTTCCTTAGTATTGGGGTTTTAATGGTTTGATTTGGGATTAGAGGATTGGGAGAAGGGATTTGTTACTTTTCATTTGAATTTATAAGGAAGTGGTGTTGTGCAAGCAGAGTTCACTTGTTTGTATTGAATGGCCACAAATTGGGGTTTATATGGGTTTTGTTGTTTTGAATCTCAAACCCTAGATACTTATTGATTAAGCATGAAATCAATTAATTACGTGAATTTAGTTTGGTTATTGATTTGATGAAATCTGAATGTTGTTCTGTGTAATTTTTTTAGCTTATGTGTTTGAAAGATGAATTTCAAGATCAGCTATTTTGATTCAAAATTTCATTGATCAAGACTTTTTTCTAGACCGTACCTGATTGAGCCGATGTACTCGAATCAAATCCAGATATCCAATCTCACTTTAATCGACTCACCTTCATGGTTCATCCATCCGGTTTATAGCAGGTTGGTTCATAAATCGAAAGGCATTGATCATACTATGTGTTTTGATTTTAGTTTCTTTTAATTTAAAAGCGCATACATCTTCTGAATTTATTTTCAGTGATATAATTATTCAAGATTTAACCATTCGTGCACCTGTAGATTCTCCTAATACTGATGGAATTAATCCAGGTTTGAATTTGATTGCTCTTTTCTCTTGCAATTGTCACTTTTCTTTTTCATTTTTGTTTCTTTTATCTATTAATTTTTTAAAATCTATATAAAGCAGAACAATTATTTAGCTACAATTATTAATCCAATGTAATCATTTTCGGAACGCACGTTTAAACATTTGTGAAATATCATATAATGAAAATTAAACGAAGTTGAACCTTAAAAATTGGGACCCTTTTAAACATGTACCAAAGCTTCAGCCTTTTTTATATAGCAGAGTCACCCTGCATACTATGATGAGGCTTTTGTCTGTGATTATGCATTCATATCTTATTGCCATTATTGTGAGGTTATTGAATTATTTTAATATCTTCAATCACATCTTTTAAAAAAGTTAAATAACATAATTTTCTTCTTTGGACATCAAACTAAAAAGAATGTGCAGCCAGAGAAGAAACAGAAGGTGATGTATGATACAGTCAATGCCAAAGGAATTGGTTGATTAGAACTTTGGCAGACTGGCAGTGGCACTCAAAAGCAATATGAATGCCAATGAGGTAACTTAGTATTTTTCATTTTCCAGCAGCACTTCATATTAATCATTAATCATGCTCAAAACATGTCGCATAGGTTATTGCGAATAGAGCGGCTGAAATTCTTGGCCATAAGCGTGGTGATAAGTTTGTGCATCCAAATGACCATGTAAACAGATCACAGTCTTCAAATGATACATTCCCAACCGTAAGCTTCTTGAAAACATTAATTGTCGGTTTATTCATCTTAACTTCTTATCTTCTTGACTTTCCTGTGTTGACCTTTGCTTGTCTTTTTCATAGGTTATGCATATTGCTGCTGCAACAGAAATCAACTCAAGACTTATCCCAAAATTAAGCAGTTACATCCTTCCCTACAAACAAAGGTAATTAAGTATTTGATTGTATGCTTCAAGTTCATAGCAGGCATAAGTGTGATGTTTACTGACAAATGAGTTCTCTGATATAGTTAAAATTGGGCGTACACACACCCAAGATGCAACATCCTTGACTCTTGGGCAAGAGTTCAGTGTCTATACCACACAAGTAAGCTTTTCCTGCTCGCCCTTTAAAAATTAGTTTGGCTAATAGTTTGAATTTGGAAGGATAAAACCAAATATTTTATGGTCAGGAATAAGTATTTTGTTGTTACAGGTGAAGTATGGAATTGATCGGATCATATGCACTCTCCCTCGCTTGTATCAGGTTGCCAATCATGTCTTTTACGTTAACATATATATGTGAATCCTTATATCTCTGTATATGTCTGTATGTGAATGAATCCTGACCGACATAGGTTTTCATGTTTTCAGCTTGCACAAGGTGGCACTGCTGTAGGGACAGGATTAAACACAAAGAAAGGGTACTCATTTTTTATTTTTAAAATTTCTCATTCTTCAATATATTTTTCTTCCCTTTCATATAGCGAGATCATTGTTGTACATATTTGATGTAAAGATTGCTGCAGCACTAGCTGATGAAACAAGATTACCATTTGTAACAGCTAAAAATAAGTTTGAGGCGCTGGTTCGTTTCATTTTTTTAATAGATGCCTTTTTTTAAAACATAGTTCACTGTGGTAGACATATTTAGTTGAAGAAGTTAGGTGTTTGTTTTGATTTTATTCTATTATTTTCCTCATGTTATATTATCAGGCCGCACATGATGCCTTTGTTGATTTTGTTAGTGTTTTTGTGTTGTTCAAGCTATAAGTTTAACCATACTTTTGTTCAAACAAAGAAAACATACACTTTAAACCTTCTAACTTATGTAATCGAAAGATTATATGCTCACACATTCTTGTTAATTTGGACCAGATTTAGACCGGATTTACTTTTGTAAATTAGGTTACAATTGCTCAGGTCTACAATTGGGACGTCCATCAATGAAGAGTTAAACATACTTCTTCTTTCTCTCAAGATTCATGAAGAAAAAGAATACAAGAGATGCATGAAATTACTTTTGAGGTTATTAAATTTGGTAAACTTCTTTCATTAAACTTATTGCATCATCATAGAATTATTTATGAGTTTTGATGTCATTTGAGCTTATTGGTTTGTTGTTATGTTGCCATTGTCATTGTGTGACATTAATGTTTGATTATACTTCATTTCAAGCTTCAGTTGTCTAATGTGATGGATGCAATTCCTTGATGGTTAATTGGATCAGCATATTTTTCATTATGGATGAAATACTGTGTATTAGAGACCAAAGATATTGTTCAAGAATTATTGCAGTATCCCATGCAAAGTAAGTCTACTATTTTAGAAACGTAATGAATTTAATTATAAATATATTGATGCATCTCCTCACCAATTTTCATATGCAGGAATGAAACCCATGAAGTAATCAAGTATGTAGAATTTTGTGTTTATCGGTTGCAGAATGAAAGGTCACTCTAAATCACCATTTACCCATAATGATTTGTGTATTACCGTTTGTTAGCAACATCATTTTTAATGAGTTTTAAATATCTGGGCATTTTATTTAATCTATACTATATAATAAATAAAGGTTTTGATGTGCCACTTGTCACTCTCTCATGCATCCTCAAGTTTTTTTTCCCGCCTCTCTCTCCTATTAATTATACAAATTTCTTTAATTATTTTTTCTCTCTCCTATTAAATAATAATGACTTCTATAATTTTTTTATAAAACGTTTTTCATGAGTATGTAATATGTAAATCTTTATTACTAACTATATATAGCATTGCATTTATTTAATACACCAGGCTTCTAAAGTTTAGTATAAATTAACATTTATCAGTTACATAAAAAAAGTTAATACTCAGCTAAAAAAATGTTTTAAGAATTAACTTAACATAATTTATAATTGTCATGTAAAATTTTATTCAACTCGTGTAAAACATGGGTTTTAAAAACATAAATTTTTTATTACTACATATATAAAATTACATTTATTCAGTCCGTGTAGTACACGGGATTCTAACCTAGCTATCTAATAAATAAAGGTTTTTCTTGTCACGTGTCGCCTCCATATTCACCCTCATCATTTTTTTCCCGCCTCTCTCTCCTATTAAATACATTTCCATATTTTAATAATAATAATATATTTAAAAAAACTAATTATACTAATAAAATATATTTATTTAAGTTATCGTTTATCATAAAAAACTTTGAAATCTAATTATTTAACTTTTATTTTCAATCAAGTAGTAATGAAAGTCAAATTATATTAAATAGTAATTAACATATTTTCAAAACTCAATTATATATTAATTTTTACATATTTTAAAGTTTGTTTTTTATCCTTAGTATATGTACTACATTTTTACACCTGTAAAAAATATATATAAAAATTTTAGAATTTTATATATGATATTTTTCACCTCGTGTGTAATACACGGGGTCTAAGCTAGTATTTTAATAAAACGTTATAAAGATGCGGTGGGTTTGCAACTAGGGGTGCACAAAAAAACCGCTTTGGTTTTTCAAACCGGTGTAAACCTGCAAACCGGTTCACCTCTAACCGGTTTAAGACAGACCGGATTGGGTTGCGTATAAACCGCCAGTTTATAACCTGTTTAAGGCATTCAGGGAACCATCGGGTTGAAGACCGGTTTAATCAAACCGGGTTTTTTAACCGGTTTAAACCGGTTTTTTCGCTGAAACTAAACTAGTCGTTACAAAACGGCTTTATAGCCGTTGGGGCTAAATCTAGCCCTTTTTTTGTCAATTTTTCACCCATAAATCAATATAAATAGGTGGGGGGTGTTTAGGGTTGATCACACCTCTCTCTAAACTCTCTAATCTCTAAAACTGCTCTTTAAACGTTCTCTAGACTCGCTCTAAACTCTCAAAAAAAAAAAACCATGTCAAGTAGTGTTGGTGGTTCCTCAAGATTTATTTTAACAAATGTTTACAAGATTTATTTGATGTTTATTTACACAAATATGGTATAACTCCGACTCCACATGATACAATGGGTACATTATCAAGTGGTAGCTCGAGGGATGTTAACTTGAATTTATATAACGAAATGTTAGATGAATTTAGTAAACGGGCTTGAGGTAGCACCCCGAGTAGCGAACTCAAAAGGTATATTGGCACAAACGTTTTATCGTTTATGCCTCCTTCCGTTTTCGAAGATTTTGATATTTTGGCTTGGTGGAAAAAAAACGAAGCTTCGTTTCCGATTCTTTCCGCCATGGCCCGTGATGTACTAACCGTCCAAGCTTCCACGGTAGCTTCGGAGTCTTATCCATGGCGATGGAAATGTGCATTTGCTTGAAGGACCATATGGATGCGATGGATAGGATACAAGACCAAACTTCTCTCGAAACGAAATTCAAGCCGAAGAAACCATACACAACAACGAGGTTGATCTTGGAATATCCGAACCAGTCACCGATGAAGAACTAGCCGAAGATGCAAGGCTACGAAGCTCCGGTTCTGAAGATGACGTACAAGAATAATCCAAAAAATAAAAATATATATTTTCATTTGTAATGTTTTCCAATTTTATAATTTTATCTTGTAATGTTTTTTAATTTTTCGAGCTTTCCAAATATTAATAAACGTTGAACTTTATGTTTTATATTTGTTATATATATATATATTATTAAAAGTATTGAATTTATTAGATTTTTTTAATAAAAACCGGTTTAATGGGCAAACCGGTTTCTAACCTACCCTAACCGGTTTAATAGGTTAGGGATTTCCATGCTTCTAAACCGGGTTAACCCGAACCGGTTTATGGCCAAACTGGTTTTGACCAAACGTTGATCAAACCGGTTCGGGTCGGTTTAAAAAAACCGATTTGTGCACCTCCATTTGCAACTACGTTACGCGCGGGCTTTCTACTAGGGTTTAAGTTACTAATAAAGAGCCTCGGTGATACCCTTTGCTTTGCGCACACGCCTTTCACTCACACTTCCACATTTGCAAAGGGCTGGAGTGTTCCAAGGCAGGCTTCCTACCTTCACATTAATAATAAACTCTGAACATTATACAATTTAGTTTGACATTTGCTTCGTGTTACAGCTTTGTAAAGTTTTTGACCCTTGAATCTGGGCTTCAAGGATACTGGGATCCATATCCAACTGATATGGAATTTAGACCGCCTTGTATGGTTTTATCAACCATTGAGATTTCAAAACTAGAGGGCTAGAGCACCAAACAGTGTTCAACACTACATGTGTGTTTACCATCATCAAGAAATAAGACTAGACTATTGTACTCAATGTCACTTGATTTTGCTCCTGTTTTGCAACACATTCCTTTTATGCATTACCTATGGAGGCATTTTGCAGAAAAGGTAACATCACTTACAACCATAAAAAGGTTAATATTTTTCTTATTGGTACATATTGGTCATATTACGGGTCAAAAAATGTTCCGGGTGAAAAATAGGTCATTTTTTAGCACGTGTTGAAATTGCCACGTTGGGCAACTTTCAACCCACTTTACACATTTAAACCGTTCCTCTTCTAGCAAATTTTTTATTTGATCCATATGAGATAAAATACAACTCAAATTGACCCATTGACAAGTAGATGGGTAAAAACTGCAACCTTTATTGTAACAATATGCTTTCCATTTTTGTAAATAAAACAAGGTTCGTCAAATTCCATATATTAAGAAGTAATCAAGGATTCAATTAATGATTTTAACATTACAGGTTCTAAATGAGGAGTTAGGGTTTGTGCTTGGGCAACATGATAGGATGATCAACGGGGCGAACGTGTGGAACTGGTCAGTATCATATGATAAGTTAGGAGTAAGATACAAGTTATGAAGAAATGCAGTGGAGAAAGGTGTTAAGTAGTTACCCTTCAGCAAATGAACTTACAAAGCAGGACTTGATGAAAGAATGATATCCGTGTGTTTGTTGGTTCTATTAGTTAAATGAATAAAACATGTTCATGCCGCTATGCTAGTTTATATTTTTTTTAAATGAACATAAACAATTTTCCCGCCAATGGTTCACTAGAAGTTTGGTTTGTTTATAACCCTAGGTTGGGGCCAAAGGATCTATTCTGGGAATTACATACTCATGCCCCCTTTGAATTACAGTACAGTCCTTGTTCATACTCATTAGCCGATTGCATTATAGTTAGCAAACATATTGCAATTTCATTTGGAAATCATGGTTGATAATTGTTACTTATGTAGATGTGGCAATTATGAACCGTTTACTTCTAAATAGGCCGATTTGAATTATATTCTATCCCAAATGTGTCACATAAAAAATAGCTAATATTTGGTTGAAATTGACTCCTTTCTAGAGATAACTGGTTTGAAATTGCCCCCTTTCATACCCCCCCCCAACATACACACACACCATTGTTAATTACTAGAGGTGGCAACATAGAGAGGTAGGATTTCATATCAAAACGAGTTCAGTCAAAACGGACTGGGTTGGGTTGACCCGTTAATCTCTTTTTTCATTAGTTTATTTCCATCAAATATTTTACCAGTGATTAATTTGTTTTAAACAAATCAATTTTTGGTAGGTTACATGGCCCTAACATTACACTTTGGACGACTTCCAACATGATTGAGCCATTTGACATTTTGACCCGTTTTTTTAGCTATTTTTATTTTATGCACTATTTTGGTTGGAATAGGTCGGATTCCAAATGTATGTGTACAAAATACCCACCGCAACGAGTACCGCGTTGCAAGTTGTCGTCGCTGCATAACTGAAACCTAATAATACCAACAGTATTGTCGTCATAGCATCACCAACATTTAGAATGCGGGAAAGTGTAAAACTGAAACCTAATAATACCAACAGTATTGTCGCCACATTTCAAGTACACCGTAAAAACTCCTAAGTTTACGCTCCACCGCAACGCGCGGACTCCCCACTAGTGTATTTTTATGTATCGTTCCAATTTTATCGGATGTCCCCAAAGGACCATGCATTTTTATGTAACTGTTGAGCATGTTTTAATATGTTCACCAAAAGGGCTTTTTTTAATAAAGCAGTATAACTTCTTTTCTTTTTTTTTCAATAATAGTTATAAATTATGCATCCTTTGAATATTTATAAAATGGTATAAATATATAAGTTTTGAAATATCAAGGATAAAAATAAAATAAAATGAAACCCATTTCAATATTTCGTCAAGCTTCTATAAATTTGTATGAGTTAAAAAGGTTAAAAATATAAAATTGTGTAGAAAGGATAAGATGTGGATATTTAGATAATTCATATGAACTACTCATGCCCTTAGGTTGTTATATAACATGTACCTTTATATTTTTAGTACATATGAAACTTATATACATTTATGATTTTATTAATGTTTTGATGACTAGATCAGACATCGAACTGATCGTTTTACCGATTCACTGGTCAAACAGGATGGCGTCTTAAATATCATAAGAATTTTAAATATATATGTATAATATAATATAAAACAAAATATGAAAATACTTTATGTTTTGGTATAGATTTATAAATTTAATAACTTATAAATAAAATATTAAGCTTGAAGTACTAAATTCATCTGTAAATGAAATTTTGAAAAGAAATAATGAAATCTGTTTCGACCAGTCTAATTCACTGCTCTAACCGGACGATTCAAATGAAAACGGTTTGAATACTTTTAACTGGACCGTTTAGGCACCTGTTGGTCTAGTCTGGCGGCGAAAGATTGTTTCTTTATAAAGTTGTATAATTTCATGAAATTAAACTTTTAGACAATTTAGACTTATGTTTTTAGAAAACCTGTAAAAATAAACATGGGTATGATTAAGTGATCCCATGAAATCAAATTTTCAAATGGTTAAAATTTAAAAAACAAGAAGGAAAAAAAAAGAAAGCAAACAAAAACAAGAATTATATATTATCATATCCTCTTTAAATTGACCAAACAACCACTACAACTATTGTGGATTTGGTGATCATATGATTACCTAGTACCATAAACATATCTAGTATCTAACAACACATGTGATAAACTGATAATGATGCAAATCAACTTAATCTGTTGACTATTCAAAAGTCAAAGTAGTTGACTAGTCAATTTCTTTACCACTTCAAGCCTTCAAACAAGAGCAAACCCTACACTAGCTCTCTCTACCAACATTTGAAGTGGAAGCAAAGAAAGCCACCAATCACCTTTTATCATAAACCAACACTTACCATCTCTCTCCCTCTTCATTGCCACCCACCACCATGGAAACCAAAACCCTACCGGAAAACCCACCACCGCCACCGCCCGCCGTGGACTACAGCGCCAATGTAGACACCTCCCGCGCTTTCCGGTCAGTCAAAGAAGCCGTGGAGATCTTCGGTGAGCGGTTTCTCACTGGCGAAATCTTCTTACCGACACCTAAACCCCCTTTCACCTTACCAAAACAAGAAACCCCATCATGCAAATCCACTCAAAGCTCTCAAACATCATGGAAATCATGCTCCCCACCCCGGGAAACCAAAGAACCGCCAATGTTGCTTGTCAACTCCTTGAAGAAGCTCGAGTCGGAACTTGAGGAAACAAAGAAAGAGTTGAAGTTGCTGAAAGAGAGAGAGTCGGAAACCGAGGTGGCCTTGGCGTCTTTAAACGCTGAACTCCATAAGAACATGTCGAAGATCGCGGAAGCTGAGGCCGCGGACAGATCATCGCCGGTTGTAGGTGGTGGTGGAAGGTGGAAGATGACGGATATGAAAGTGGTGAAGAAAAAACCGATTATTCCACTTCTTGGGGATTTGTTTTCGAAGAGAAAGGGAAAGTCTAATGCTTCTGTTCGAAATCAAGTTTATACATCTTCTAAGAAGCATTGGATTTGAAAACTTGATGGGTTGAGATCATACTATAATCATTCATGCATGCACACACACACACACACATGCATGAGTGATTAATTTCATTGAATTTATATTTTATGTTGGATTTACTTGTCTCGGTTTTAAGCTTTTAATTGGATTAATTTTGGTGTTAAAGGATTAAAAAAACGAATGTTAACTTACTTTTCTTTTTGTTTTTATAATCAATAATAATCATGAATTTTATGTTTAGTGAGATTTATGGTAGTCTTAAAACCGAAGAAGCGGCCCTTCTTCTGGCGTACGTCAGTTGTGGGTCATCTAACATTAATCATATGTCTCGAGAAGAAGTAACTGGACATACGTCTCATGGCTTATGAAAACAAAAGAGAACTAGCTATTTCATAAACATGTTTGTCGGCTGTAAATCGAACATTTGTATTACATGTTTTAAACAATTATAATTTTAATAGAACAATGTGTTAATCATACATGGATCAGTATTATAAATGCATGATTTTTTATGATAACAAAATGTGATGGATTTGTTACCTACAAATGATCATATGCTCATAATCTATCTCCCGATGTCGTAAGCATAAAGTCATACGTAAACGACAAAAATATTGATAAAAATAGAAGCAGCATAGTCAATATCACATTTGGGCGAGTGCCCTAAGCATCACTACAGTGAAAACACTCAACCGCTACTGCTCCAAAATGTTGTCGCTAATACCTTTAGCGGCGCCGCTATTGAATCACCACTAATTCTTCGCTGCTAAAAGGTAGCAGTCAACCGCTACTACTCCAAAATGTCGCCGCTAATACCTTTAGCGGCGACAGTCGCCGCTAATACGGTCGCCGCTATTGAATCGCCACTAATTCTTCGCTGCTAAAAGGTAACATGTCACCGCTAATAACCTTAGACAGTCGCCGCTATTGAATCGCCACTAATTCTTCGCTGCTAAAAGGTAACATGCCGCCGCTAAAAGGTCACCGCTAATGCCTTTATTTCCGTTTTTTTTTGTTTTTTTCCATATTTTCAGTATTTTCCATTTTTTTCAAATATAAAATACATGTAAATTTGCAGTTTTGAGACATATAAACATATAAACTACTTAAATATCATCATTCAGTAATTTTTAGGACAATAAGTCATAAAAATAAAACTACATAAAACTTAAAACTAGTCCTTATCATCATCATTGACGTCCCCTTCTTTCGTATCCGTTGTCTGCTTCTCACCAAAGAAACTCGACGATGTAGATGAAGGTGATGATTAACGCTCCTTTTTGCTTCTTTCGATGACGATGTTGGATTTTTATCTATTTTTAACAAAACAATCCATGTAGACTATAACTTTTAGGTTAGAAAGCTTACCAAAACTTAGTAGGTTGGATTATGGTGTTGGTAACTTGTTTCTAAACTTCTGATCCACCTTAAATCACAAGATAACTTTCTGTTATTGAAGGGCAGCCTCAAAACCTTCTTAATTCCTTCTGTTCAAAACCTAAAATAAGCACAACACTTCCATTATACCTTATTTACTTAGTAATCTCTTTAACAGAAGAGTTTATTGTAAGACAATATTTAATATGTGTCTCTTATAATCATTTATCTAATTATTAAATTATCAAATATAATTATTTATTTATTTAATAGCCTATGGCTAGTAATTAGTTGATGGGCCTAATTACTCTTAATGGGCCACTAATGGGTTTTCCCTTGGGTGTACATATAAATAGAGAGTTAATTAGAGGGAATATACTAATTAATCTATTTTATCACCACTAACCAAATCGTCCCTCTCTCTCTCTCCAAACCGTGAGCTCTCACGATCTCACCTAATACCATTCTAATCGTACATCCTAAACGGGAACCCAATCCAGATCAGAGATCTGATGTCTTCTCTATCATCGATGAACTTAGCAGGTATGATTTATATATTGTTTTTCATTACTTAGTCACAAGAACTGATCAACATGTGGTATCAGAACTGATGTTGATAAATCGGTTCTTGTTTCTTTCCCTAAACTGGAATTAGAATCGGAGAACAAAGTTCTGTTAAAAACCATAAAGAAAATCGTTTTTATTTAACCTTCACGGTTTTCTGTTTTACTAAAATACCACATTTTTTGATCTTCTAAAATTGAGATCCATTAAAATTTTCGAAATCTGTTAAAACTTATGTTTCAAGATTTCGATTCCAGGTTTTTATCTGATATTATTTAAGAACAGTTTATCTGATGTTCATAAACTGTTCTTCGTGTTCATCATTAGTTTCGATGAATATCCCCTTATTTTGGGATAGATTAAAACTTTGATTATGTTTCCTAAAATTGTGTAACTTTATCTCCAAGTTTCACAATAAAGTATTAATTTTATTATTTTAAATAATAAAACTTGGATATACTTAACACCTAAGATATTTTCGAAATCTAAAAGATAATCAAATCCCTTAAATATCGCTCATAGCCTAAAAGGATTGGTCATTATTCATGGGTTTAGATTTCACGGTTTTATGCTTTACGGGTAATAAGTTTACAGTTCATAGTTCACGGGTCTCAATGTTCACGGTTTACAGTTCACGGTTTATAAAATGGAGCTGTGAACCTTAGTAAAGCCGTGAACCCTTTTGCTGAACCGTGAACCTTACCATGAGCCGTGAACCTCATCATGAGCCGAGAACCCTTCCTGAACCGTGAAGCCTTATAGAACCGTGAACCCTCACCTTAGCCGTGAACCTTAAACTTAACTATTTTCAAAACCTTAACACTTACTTGAATAACACCTAAAGCTTCACTTCTGATCAAAGGTGATGTGATGCATGTGTAAATTTGTTCAAGCTTAAATAAGCATTATAACTTAGTGCTTGTCATGATATTAACTTAGAAAAACATGATAAACTTAAATAACACCTAAAGTTTCACTTCTGCCCAAAGGTGATGTGTCACGCTTGTAAACTTATTTAAGTCTAATTAAGCACTACTTCGTCTAATATAACTAAGTGTTTCTACTTCTGCCCAAAGGTGATGTGTCGCATTTTGGTTTTCGCGAAGCTAATTATGTGCGTACTAAACAAATGTTTTACTTCTGCCTAAAGGTGATGTGTTACATTCTTACTGCACATACTCAATATTAAATTGTTCCTAATACTAAACAAATGTTTCACTTCTGCCCAAAGGTGATGTGTTACATTGTTTAAGTAGAACCTAATTATTCTATTATTTTGGTGATTATAATAGATATTTATCACAACTTCATTAATATAATGGTCCTTATTTCCGCATGCCTTAGTTTAAGTTACCCCATAGACACTCTAAGTTCTTCTTTAGCAATTAATATCTTAATTTTCTCGTATAAAATCCACTGCAGCCCCTAACTTGGGAGTCGAAACTTTGAATGGTACGAACTTCTCTGCTTGGAAAGATTCACTGATGTTGTCTCGAGGCATGATGGAATTCGATCATGCATTCGACAAGCCTGCACCTACTGATCTTACTGACAAAAGCACTCCTCAGGACATTATAAAGCATGAGAAATGAACGAGGTGTAACTACATGGCTCTTATCCTCCATCAGTCCGATCATCAGAGGAGCTATACCTGATTCTAAAGATGCCAAGACTTATCTAGCTTCTGTGGAGGATCAATTCAAGGGAACTTCTAAGGCGCATGCTAGCACTCTTATTCTGAAGCTGGTGACTACAAAGTATGACGGGATCAGCGGTATTCGTGAGCACATCATGATGATGAATGACATGTCTTGTAAGCTCAAGGGATTAGACATGGAAATTAGTGACGGCTTTATAGTGCACTTTATCATGACCTCTCTTCCTAAGTCTTTTGAAGCTTTCAAGTTCAACTATAACACACAGAAAGACAAGTGGACGATGAGTGAGTTGATTGCAATGTGCGTCGAAGCTAGAGAGACCAGATGTTGCTTATTTCATGATTGCTGATTCAAAGAAAAGGAAGGGCAATTTCCATAAGAAGGAATCTTCTAAGGTCCATAAACAAGATGTGAGTGGTGCTTCCAGCTCTAAGAACTTCAAAGGGAAGTCTCACTACAAGTTCTGCTGTAAGGCTGGACATAGGAAGAAAGACTGCCTAGATTTTAAGGAGTGGCTGAGCAAGCGAGGTAATAATCTTTACATGATACTTGAGTCCTATAATTTAAATGTTCCAACTAATATATGGTGGTTTGATTCTGGTTCTATGGTTCATGTAACCAACTCATTACAGGGATTCCTTATAATCCAGAAGCTGGAAAGAAACCGAAGAACACTTAAGATAGGGAATGGAGAAGAATCAGTTGTCAAAGCTGTGGGAACCTTAGAATTAATAATGAAAACTGGTTTATGTATTAAACTTTATGATACCTTATATATTCCTGAGATTACTCGGAATCTAGTATCAGGACCAAAGTTAGACATTGACGGTTTTGTTTATTCTCATGGTCATGGCAAACTTTCTATTATGTTAAATTCTCAAGTGTTTGGACGTGGTTATTTGGATGATGGTCTTTATAGATTAGAACTAGATGATGAATTTTCCAAGTCTTTGTTATCATATAATATCAATGAAAACTCAACAAAGACTAAACAAAAGCGAGACGTAGAAGCTTCATCCATGTTGTGGCATCAACGCTTAGGCCACATTTCACGAGAACGCTTATCTCGACTCGTGAAGGATGAAGTATTACCATCTCTCGATTTCAATGATTTTGGAACATGTGTCAAATGCCTTAAAGGTAAAATGACATCATCAAATAAGAAAGGTGTCACTAGGAGCTCTAATTTATTAGAACTTATTCACACTGATATTAGTGGCCCTTACCCCCTTGCTGGTATAACAGGACATAATTCATTTATCACTTTTATCGATGATTACTCTAGTTATATGTACTTGTATCTTATTAAAGAAAAAACTTAATCACTTGCGAATTTCAAAGATTATAAAATTAAAGTTGAAAAACAACTTGATCTTCAAATAAAAGTTGTAAGATCAGATAGAGGAGGTGAATATTATGGTAGACATACTGATGTGGGTCAGGCTCCTGGTCCATTTTATAAGTTTTGTAAGGGCTAGGGGATCGTGAACCAGTACACCATGCCCGGTACTCCTCGGCAGAACGGTGTTGCTGAGAGAAGAAACAGAACCCTAATGAACATGGTACGCAGTATGTTAGCCAACTTAGGTTTACCCTCATTCCTCTGGACCGAGGCCTTAAAAGCAGTTGTTCATATACTCAATAGAGTTCCTTCAAAGTCTGTCCCTAAAACTCCTTATGAACTCCGGACAGGAAAGAAACCGAGTCTTAGATATATGAAAGTATGGGGATGTCTTGCCGAAGCTAAACTCTATAATCCTTTCTTAAAGAAACTTGACATGAAAACTGTCACTTGTTACTTCATCGGTTATCCCGATCACTCAAAGGGTTATAGATTTTACTGTCCTTCTCACGTCACTCGTATTGTAGAAACCAAGCATGTCAAATTCCTTGAGGATTTTAAGGTCAGTGTGAGCAGTGAAAATCCTTATCCAGATTTACAAGAAGTACAAGACGCGTGGGGGGGAGAGATTCGTCGCTTATTTTACCTCCAATTACTCCTCTTGTACACCACGCTGCGACGCACGTCATTGCACCACCTTCTCCTCAATCAGATCCTAATGCTACTCCTTTTGTACCAGAGAATGAAGGCACATCAAACGACCGACATGAAAATAATGCTGAACCCGATAATAAACTCAGGAGGTCGTCTAGGTCCAAAATGCCTACTAACTTTGATGATTATGTCACCTACCTGACTGAAGCTGAAATGGATGCCTGAAAGTTTACAAATCCTACTTCTTATCATGAAGTCATTAGCAGTGATCAGTCTTCTGAATGGAACAAAGCTATAATTGACGAGCTTGACTCGATGAAGAAAAATGATGTTTGGGATTTAGTTGAATTACCCAACGGTGCTAAACCCGTAGGATTAAATGGGTCTTCAAAACTAAACTAGATCCAAATGGAAACATTGAACGCTATAAAGCGAGATTGGTTGCAAAGGGTTTCACTCAGAAAGAAGGAATCGACTATCAAGAGACCTTTTCTCTTGTTTCTCGAAAGGATTCATTAAGGATCGTGATGGCCCTGGCAGCTCATTTTGACTTAGAGCTACATCAGATGGACGTCAAAACCGTTTTCCTCAACGACGACTTGAATGAAGACGTGTTCATGAAACAGCCTGAAAGTTTTCAACCTGAGGGTCAAGAACATCTAGTCTGTAAGTTAAAGAAATTCATATACGGGTTGAAGCAGGCATCACGTCAATGGTATCTAAAGTTTGATCAAGTCATGAAGAAACAAGGTTTCCTTAAGAATCAAGTGGATCAATGCACCTGCCTCAAGATGAGTGGGAGCAACTTTACTATACTTGTCCTTTACGTAGATGACATTCTATTGGCAAGTAATAGTTTAGACATGTTGCATGAGTCGAAGCGTTTACTCTCACATAACTTCGATATGAAGGATCTCGGAGAGGCTTCTTATGTTATAGGCATCGAAATACACCGAGATAGATCTAAGGGCATTTTGGGATTATCTCAGAAAGCCTACATTGAACGGGTCCTCACAAGTTACTATATGCAACATTGCTCTCCTTTTGTAGCTCTAGTAGTTAAGGGAGATGTTTTTGGTTCTTTCCAATGTCCAAAAACAGAGGTTGAGAATGAGCAAATGAGAATGATACCTTATGCATCAGTAGTTGGGAGCGTTATGTATGCTCAAGTCTGTACTCGTCCAGATATCGCTTATATTGCTGGAATGCTAGGCCGTTATCAGACTAATCCTGGCCTTGATCACTGGAAAGCAGCTAAGAAAGTACTTCGATATCTGCAAGGGACGAAAGACTATAAACTGATTTATAGAAGAAGTGACAATTTGGAAGTGGTTGGTTATTTTGATTCTGACTTTGCGAAGTGCAAAGATGACAAGAAATCCACTTCGGGGTACATCTTTATGTTAGCCGGCGGACCTATCTCTTGGAAGAGTCATAAGCAACAGTTAACCACAACATCCACTATGATGGTAGAATACATAGCTGTGTATAATGCGACCTGTCATGGAATGTTGCTAAAGAATCTTATCACTGGACTCAAAATAGTTAATTCCATTTCTAGACCATTGAAGCTTTATTGTGATAACTCAGTTGCCGTTAGTTTCTCGAACAGTAACAGTTCGACTGAAGCTGGATTATAAATTACTTGTTCGTACGTGAGCAAGTTGAGGAAAATAATCTTTGTATTGAGTATATAAGTACTAAAATTATGCTTGCGGATCCGATGACTAAAGGTCTCCCACCTAAAGTTTTCGAAGAACATGTTTCAAAGATGGGCTTTTCTAAAGACCTTATTTAGTGGCATAATTGTACTTACTTACGTTTATTAATGAAATTTCTTCGGTTATTGAATTTGTTTGTCTCTGAATATGTTATGCATGCCTAAAGACATATAGACACTGATTATACAAATCAACGTTAAAGGGCTTACTTGTAAATTTGATCCTAAAGTTTACTTAAGTTTTGAATTTGTGCTATAGTATGATTAATGGGGGTATTGAGTTGAATACTGATTCAATGACTGTATTTCTTTGCTATATTTACAGTTTAGAACTAAAATAAGTATTAAATCTCTGCAGACTTACTAATGCTCATAATAAATGATTACTCAGCCAAGTGGGAGAATGTAAGACACGATTTAATATGTGACTCTTATAATCATTTATCTAATTATTAAATGATCAAATATAATTATTTATTTATTTAATAACCTATGGCTAGTAATTAGTTGATGGGCCTAATTACTCTTAATGGATCACTAATGGGTTTCCCCTTGGGTGTACATATAAATAGAGAGTTAATTAGAGGGAATAGACTAATGAATCTATTCTATCACCACTAACCAAATCGTCCCTCTCTCTCTCCAAACCGTGAACTCTCACGATCGCACCTAATACCATCCTAATCGTACACCCTAAACGGGAACCCAATCCAGATCAGAGATCATGATGTCTTCCCTATCATCGATGAACTTAGCAGGTATGATTTATATATTGTTTTCCATTACTTAGTCACAAGAACTGATCAACATTTATGAACTTACACATCAAAATTATCTGCTTGTCTGGTCCAAATGGTCATATAGATCTTGTAGCAAGCATATCTCAATCACATTTGGTTTGAAAGAACCACCTGTAGCAGAACTGTTTAAAGCAAATCAGATTTATTCAAGTTATGTTTTTATAGAGGTTTCCCTAATCAATTGGTAGTCTTTAATTTGGTTAGTCAACCCATAAATGTTGATATAAATCTGGTGTAAATGTTACTGTTGGTGCTAGTCATCATCTGACACACCTACTGTGTGAACATTTCGGTTCCTTCATATGGGAATATCAAAGTGTAAAGAACTAAGTTTTGAGGTTATTGAATTTGTTTACTAAAGTAACCAAACACATAATAATACTAATACCACTAACCATAACATAACAATAATAACTAGTTTTATATCCGTCCGGTGGCCGGGTACTTTAATGTCATAATGCCAAAATGTAGACAACCATTTGTGCTGCCCATTTTGTATACGCTTACGCCAGTGCTCCAAGTTCATACTCCGATCGGTCCATATTCACTTTCAATCTGTCATATTAACTTTGTTGAAATACAATTTTGCAAATTTTCGATCATCTTGGAGATATGAGTGGCTTTGACTACCTGAGATAGAATAATTGAACCACCTTGAGTCTCATATAATCTTTCTGATTTCATCATATTCACTATGAGCCTTGTGAATTTTTTCATAGGATCCTATACATATATAATCATCATCATTACATACTCATTCAAATTCCTATAATATAATTTAAATTTACCCAAAGTTCCATTCAGCACAAGCATAAGGATCAATTCTGAGACCTGGTTCAAATGATTCTATGGAGAATCACCTGCAGCAACCCTGATGCATTAGGTTTGAGATCTTGTTCCCTACAAGCACAATTGAAATTTAAATGCAATAAATAAAATAAAAGCATAAATAAGCAGTGAACATTATGAATTTAGTACAAAGAGGAAACACTTGTAGATCATGCATAAAAAAATGAAACTGGAAGAAATGTATTATTAATCAAGAGTATATAAAACATGTATCACAATTGAGATCTAATGGGTATGAGTAACAAATCAAGAGCTATATCTATAAACATATACAAACCTAAACATACAAATTATCTATAAACATACCTAAAAAATACAAATTATCTATAGAACATACCAAATTACCTAAAACACACAAATTATCTATACATACATACCAAAAAAATCTATAAATTACCAAAATACATACGTACCTTACGATAAATCGAGCTACGGAAGGTTGAACGGAGATGGGAGGGGTGGCCGGAGTCGGGAGGGGCATAGATCGAGCTCTAGTTGAACGGAGACGGGGGTGGTCAGAAACGGGAAGCTTCTAATCGTCTGATGCGGAGTAGGTGTGAGATATGGTGAGAATGGAGGGAAAGAAAAGGCTGAAAGGATTTATTCCCGCTTAAGGGCATTAGCGGCGAATGTCACCGCTATTGCTCAAAAAACCCTAGCCGTGTGATGAAGTTTCCATCAACGGTCAGATCTTCGATTGAAATTAAAATGCGGATCACGAGGCAATAGCGGTGACTTTCCAGTTGTCGCCGCTATTGCCCCTTTTTCTTGTAGTGATATATCATAATTCTTCTCAACAAAGAAGCTGTGTATCAATTATCCAGGGTGCACAATCAAATAGATTAAAACAAGACTTTACAAAAGTACACAGAAGCCCCCACGGTCGATAGGTGGATCAACCGTAATGTTTATGTCTTAGCTATGTTAAAAAATTGCACATGAATAAGAAAGGAAGTCCATGGACGATGCCACGGTCATACTGTGCATCGACCGTCCAAAGATCAATACTAGGAATGCAAAGGAGTATCACGGTCGATGCCACGACTGTGTCGTGCATTGACCGTTTGATGGTATTACGGGAACTGAATGCATCAACTCACGACCGATGCCATGATCCGAAATACGCCAACTACTGGACAATATTTTCTCAAACAACTTATCTACTTAGAAATGTTCGGTCAAGATATTTTATTGACTTGTTAAGAGTAAAATACCAAGAGACAAAGCTCAAGATCGACAAACGAGTTGAAACTTGAAAGATCGCTTTTCAAAGTTTTATAAAAAAATAAAATGTTTATAAAACAAAGTCTTATAAATTTAAATAGAGTTTTGCCAAAAAAAATATTCATAAAATATACTTAAGATTTTAAACATTTTTATAAAACCAAAACGTTTATTAATAGGTAAAATTAAGACTTTAAATATATTTACAAAACAAAGGTTTTTATAAAAATGTTTGAAGTCTTTTTGGGTCAAAGATGAATAAAGGAATCTTCTTTAACATAATTCATATTCGAAATCAAGTAAAATGGATTGGTTTAATCAAAATCGAATACTTGTCAAACTATTTGGAAAAAAAACATAGAATGTTCACTTATTATAAGAAAAGATTAATAAGTTGCCTTGTGTATTGAATAAAAATAAATAAATAAAAAACAAAAACATTTCCTTGTTATAAGGAAAGATGTCTTGTCTTTTTGAGTAAACCATCCTAATGACACATTTAACTATTGATTTTATTCGGTATTTAAGATCTAACATAAAGCACTAAAATAAAAGTGCACAAAAAACCCGGTTGTAGAACCGGACCGAAGACCCGACCCAGAACCGGTTCCAACCCGTTTTGCAGTGGACCTGGTTCCAACCCGTTTAAACCCGGTAGTTCCCACCCGATTCCTATTATTCAGTTTTACACCGAAACCGGGTAAACCGGACCCGAACCATTAAAAAACCGCCCAAAGCCGCTCAAACCGAGAAAAACCCCAGTCAACAACTCGACTCGGAACCGGTTCTACCTCTACCTGGTTCCATTGTGTACCCAGTCAAGCCCAACCCGGTTCCGGAACAGGTTCCAAAAAAAACCCAGTTTGTACACCTCTACACTAAAACACATAAATTTTGAGAGGTTAAATACCTATAATTATTAAAATTTACTGCATTACTAAAAAAGAGTACTCTTTCAGAACCATATGCTCAAACTATTATGATCTTGAACCAATGAGGGCTTCACCACTCAATTTTGCATTTTCTGAGAAGAATCTGACCTATTCAACATACCCCAATCACCAATTTAATACTTTGCTTTCTTCATTTCATTCATTCACAGTCGTTATAGAAACAAGTGCTTAAGTTACAACCACTTAGATTAAAAAATGTAATGTAAGCAAGATATTTCTTTGTTAATTTATCTGATTTCATTTAATTTATAAAATATCTCAAAAAAAAAATCATCACCAAAGTTGTTCACAGGTTCCTACAATGACAAAACTGAATCCAATCTCACACAAACTCATCTTGTGCAAACGCTGAATCAACCACCTCCCACCGCCTGCTAAAAACCCTTAGACTTCCACATGATACGTCTAAATCTAATGGCAGAAGAGCTTGATTACAGAATCGGCTCCTGCAGTGAACAACCATGGCTGCCTCGGGTGGAACTTGCAGTCCAACACACCTAACCCACATAAACAACCCATCAGCTTATAGATATATGTGTAAATTTACATTATGCTCTAAAAAGCGCATTTATAAATAATTAGACTACACAAACATATATATGAGCCGGATCAAATACAAAATTAAAAAAGTGTGCAAAGTGAACGATGTTAACTTGGACCATTGATCAAGGCAAATCAATGGCCAAGATAGAGGCAGTGTCAAATTTATAATTAGCTAGAAAAAGAGGGCAAAAAAGAAAGGCCACAATTATTGACTTTTAATCTAGTTCCACTATTTTTTTAAATGCAACTTTTATATACTTTTATATTTTTTCAAGAAAATTATACCATAAAATGGAGATTTTTTAATGTGAGCATAGTATTGCTATAGTTTTTTAAAAACAACTTTTTTTCTTTTAAAAGTTTGTTGTGTCGTACGTAAATGTTGTGTGATTATACATATGGTAGCGTGATTATGTATACAAGGTTGCGCGATTATGTACATAGGTTATGTTTTTTACATGCATAAGTGTGTGTGATTGATTATATACAAAAGTTACGCAATTATCCCCCACCTCATATGTTTCACACAGAAAATCCATTTCCTACGAGAACCGGTCCCTATGTGTGTGTGTGTGTGTGTGTTAAAATTGTAGGTAGGGGTGTAAACGAGCCAAGCCGGCTCGCAAGCTACTCGAGATCGGCTCGTTAAAAGCTCGAATCGAGCCGAGCTTAAACGAGCTCGAGCCTAAAAATAAGCTTGTTTAATAAACGAGCCCAAGCTTCACTTATCGAGCCGGCTCGCGAGCCTAAATGAGCCTATTACGCACGAGCCGAGCCCGAGCTTTAGAAACAGAGCTCAAATCGAGCAATGCTCGAGCTCTCTGTAAGTTAAACGAGCCAAGCTCGAGCTTTGTCGAGCTCGGCTCGTTTACACCCCTAATTGTAGGCATGCTAAGAACCGACCTCTTCCGTTTACGCTTGTATGGCCATGAAGAATCTCCAAAGGAACGATAAGAGGATTCTGGTTTAAATCTGAATACACCATGCCATGGAAAACATATGCCGTGCAATCATCTGAAGATGATGCAAACAACGGATAGCTGCGATGAAAGGCCACGTTCGTTATGTCTTTCGGATGAGAACTGCATTAACACGGAGACAATCAGAAATGCCACGTCAACACGCACATGATAATTTGAGGGGATAAATGCATTTACATACTTTAGAATTTTGTACGGTTTTGATGAAAGATCCATGTCAAACCAACATAATTTTCCATCCTTACTACCAACAATAACATTGTCACCTGCATTAAAAAGAACACAACCGTTATTGTTTTAATTAATTCAAAGCTACGATGATAAACCGAGAGAAGAAACGTAAACATACCACCGGGATGAATGGAAATAGATGAGATTTCACGAACCCCGGCTTCAAGCTTCTTCATGGACTTTTTCTTCAGAAGATCATAAACACGAACATTCTTTTTTGTTGCAACAAAGAAGATGGATCGTGTAGGATGGAATGTTGAACACACAGGAAGACCATGCAACTTGTATGGTAATCTTTGGGTAATTTTCTTGGAGAGCAAGTGAATTAATACGGCTTTTGATTCACGTAAGCAAGCAAGTCAAGATATAACAATCAACTTATGAACGGGTTAATTCAGATTATGTTCTCTAACGGGTCAAACGGGTAAAAAAAAGTTAACTTAAAATAAAATGGGTCAAAACCATCCAAAGACTACTTCTAGCTCATAACTATTCAAAAATATATATAATTAGTTACTGGAATCATATTTCACAGACCAACTATTTATATAAACAGTAAGGTCTTTTGGAAAAAAGATGTGCCTAGTCAAACCATCCAGTACCAAAAAAAAAGTGTTGACCCGTTACCCGACTTGACCATATTTCCACCTCTAAAGATAGCTAAAGAAAATGTGCGAGCAAACAAAAATATGAACCGAAAAATAGAAGGATATCCGCAGGCATGACACTAGAGAAATAGTCTCCTTTCCGATGCCATTCCACTGAAGACACAGTCTGCAATAAAACAAAAATGTGTGAAGAAGTTCTGGTCTGATTTAAGGTTTTGAGTCGTTCACTTCTTCCTTAAAAAGTGAAGTGATAACAAAAAATATAGAAGTACCTTAAAGTGTTTGATCCTAATTCCCTCGTATTTATCATATTGAGACCAGCTAACACTAGACCCAGCACTTTCTATAAACAAAAGACGTTAAAACAGTAGTCAACAAAAGTCGATATATAAAGCCAAAAAAGTACCAACCAGATTCATCTGGGACAGAGAGTGTTTCAACACGCAAAAGATCTTCAATCTTCTTATTTTCTTCTTTCTCGAGCCCAGTGTTCAGAACAAGAACATCTTGTCCCCTTCAAATTTGTAATCATACAATCATTCAGCTTTTATGATATATACAACAAAAAATGTTAAATAAAACAGTGAATTGATCCATTGGCCTTACATGGAGACTGCCAAAATAGGAAGCTCCGGTAAAGGATTCCATGCAACATGTTGCACGGGTTCACCAAGCTCCCAAATTTTGATACATCTACCGGTTTCAACCTCCCAAATGCGAACTGTTCCATCGTGTGAGCCTAAGTCGATCGTTAAAAAAAGGTTAGGCATTGACCCGAAAGCATGTCCATGAATTAAGAAAGGAAAAAAAATTAATTTATAATATGATTTACCAGAAGCAATGTGCTGCCCGGATGGGTCGGTACAAATCGATGCAACTGGACCCTTATGGCCTTTGTACTCAAGATAGCACGTTGTTGGGTATGGTTTAAGATCTTTGCGACTTGGAAGCTTTGGTTTTAAAGACTCAGGGTCGATATTAATCTAAAATATCAACAAAGACTAAAGTTAAACCAAGCTAATGTAAATATCAATGAAAGTTATATGAAATACTACTCGAAGAAATTAACAAGTACTTGTGCAACACTTACACGCTTCTTTCTTGCCCTAGGGCACAAGTACAAATCCAAACATCGATCAAAGCTTTCCCGAACACTCTTTTCATAAGCTGGAACACTTCTCAAAGATGCGAACCTACAAGATTGACAGATATAGATATATTAGTATCTTCATATAAAAACTAAAGCAAGAGAAAAAAAACTTAGAATCAAAATTATTTTTGTGATTACCGCTTTGGGATGAACTTAGGTTGGTCCTCCTCAAACATAAGCTGATAAGCACTAATCTCTTCTTGTGTTGGAATGTATTCCAGAGAAGGATTATAAGATTCGTCATGCCCTGCAAGTAAACAGTTGGATTGTGGAAATTTTGGCTATAAAAAGTCAATTAGTACAACTTTGAGATAATAGCAAGTCAAACCTGGTAACTTAGGTTTGGGTGCAGGTATGTATGATAATCCATGCCCTGATTTATCATGTTCATCACCCCATAAGTTATAAAAACGAGGTTCTTCTTTTGGCTTGTCGAACTTAATCAGCCCCTTTCTAATTGCCCTAATATACTTAACAACCTGATGAAAAATCAACCATAAGATGAGCAATTCCTTAAAAAATAAATATACTATAACTTGTGATATTTGAGTAGTTAATTATAGTAGTTATTTATCTTCCGTTTATGAATGAAATGAATTAATAATTATCTTAATATCTCTCATGCAAAAAAGGCGTCAAGAAGCAGCAAAACCTGAAAATATTTACCTTTTTAGCTTCCCATTTTGAAGGAATAAAACGCCTTTTGGGTTCTGGGGCATTTGAGAGTGGATGCTTAGCACCATCCCAGGCAAACCAATCAACATAAGGCTGCAGAAATAGAAAAAGGTTATAATAACGAGTCATAAAAAAACAATCATCACAAATGAAACCTGTATAGATCCTGTTGAACACCGTTCATTGCGTTTTGACACAAAAATAATAACAAAAGCACTAACCGCATGTGGATCAAAATCAGCATGTGGAGCTTTTCCTTTCAACATCCTACGAATAAGCTTAGTCTCTTCTTTTGTAAGTTCTACTTCCTCATCTTCAATGTCATCGATGATCTTGCGCCTGAAAGTAAAAAAATCTGCAACTCAGACCCAACAATGCAAATAATCATTCATAAACATCAATTATCTTGACAAGAACAGTTATTTACTCACCTAATAATAGTTCTAGGTTGTATGTAATTTAGTTATTTCTTGTTGCCTTAGTATGTTTAGCATATCAATTTTCTACGTTAAAAAAAGAACCATTTATAATGTCCAAGCACACAACTTTAGCTGGTAAAAAAGTTAATAATTAAGTAAAAATAATTCTCCAACCCACCAACTATTTGCGTCATCAGTTCTGGCTAGAAATGAATCCAATTTATCCAGTCTCTCCTTCTTCTTGATTTTCTTTCCAGCAACATCATATCCAATATGTTCCTCATCTTTGTACCACTCTAAAGGAACATCCCCAATGGTGTTACGAGGGCCAACCTATAACAAAAAGTGTATCAAAAATAACCATATAAGCAAATGCACTGTGAACATATACGTCTTAGCTCATGAACCGCCATAAATTAAAAATAGATGAAGTAATGGTATGTAATTTGTAATTCTAATTAGGTTCGGTTTGGATTTTGGTTTTAGCAGGATACAAATAAAAAACATCCTTATTTGCGATTTCTCTTGAAAGTAATGGTATGTAAGGTTATTAAAATAACTCAAAATATGTTGAATGCTAATGTTTTTGAAACTATTTGAAATGTTGTTTAGCCTTAAAAAGGTTATTAACAAGATTTTCTATTTAACAACGTATAGTCAATTGGGAGGTTATTAATTATTTAGTTTTTCATGAATATATTACAGAAAATATTCTTAGAAAAAAGTTAAGATCATTTAATATTATTTAAATATAACGATAATTAAATTCTTAAAAATGACATTTAATTTCGAAGTAATTAATACTTAAATTTGGACGTTTAATTTTATTTAATATTTGGTAAAAAAAAATTTAAAGGGAGAGCTAATCTTTCACAATTCAGGATCGGGTAAACCCGACCCAACCAAGGCTAAGCAGAAGTCAAACACCAAGATTCGAACTCAAGACCTATTAGGCTATGAGCTCTATCCTAACACCAGGATACCTTTATGCCAAAGGCCTTCTAAGGTGTTTAAAGTGTTTTTACCTAGTATCTGGTGTGGGTGTGCAGGATCAAGAACTTCATGAAATGGCAACTTCATGAAATGGCTAAACGACTTCATTACAAGGTGGGCGCCTTCCCGTTTAAGTACCTTGGCCTATAGGTGGGGGCCAATATGAATCTAAGCAAAAATTGGAAGCCTATCCTCGACATCTCCCAGAAAAGATTATCAATTTGGAAAGCTAAACATATATCATATGAGGTCGTATTACTCTGTTCAAATCCGTTCTTAATTCCTTACCGACTTTTTACTTTTCATTGTATCGTGCCCCTATGTAGGTCATTGAAAAACTGGAGCAGATGCGGAGAACTTTTATTTGGGGAGGATCAAATGATAAAGCAAAGATATGTCGGATATGTTGGCAAAAGTTGGTGAAGGCAAAAGAATACGGAGGCTTAGGACTCGGCTCTCTCAAGGAAGCTAACCTTGCGATGTTAGCTAAGTGGTGGTGGAGATTTAAAGAAGAAAATCATGGACTATGGCGAAAAGTGATTTGGTCTATACACCATAACTCAAGAGCTTGGAACGTAATCCCCTATTAAATTATCAAACACAGGCCCTTGGAAATGCATCTTCAAGATCTCGTGGGATTTATTTCTTTTAGGCATTGATCTTAACAAGTCAATCAGAGTCTCACCTGGATTTGGGACTGACATCCTATTTTGGTTGGATTGCTGGATCGATTCAGAACCTTTATTCAAAGTCTTGGGCTTGTGAGAACTCTTGTGTTGTTTCCCCTTCAAACAAGCAATGCAATGATCTTCTAGCTGGAATTCTTTATCAGGAAGCCCTCTGACAAGATTATCCTTCACCAATTTGTTGATGGTTTTGATGTTAACATGGCTTAATCTCCTGTGCCAGAGAGCTGATTCATCAACAGAAGCTTTTGACAGAAAACAGGATACACTGCCAGATGGGGTGACCTTATTCATGTCAAGAACATAAAGATTTTCTTTTCTCTGAGATGTTAATAAAATTTTGTCTAGAGGAGGTTTGGATAAACTAGGAGACAATACAAAGCATTCTTTATCTGTGAAGAGCATCCAATGCTTTTGATCACAGACCTGGGAAACACTCATGAGATTGAAGTCCAATTCTTTGACATAGTTTACCATGTTGTGGCATCAACGCTTAGGCCACATTTCACGAGAACGCTTATCTCGACTCGTGAAGGATGAAGTATTACCATCTCTCGATTTCAATGATTTTGGAACATGTGTCAAATGCCTTAAAGGTAAAATGACATCATCAAATAAGAAAGGTGTCACTAGGAGCTCTAATTTATTAGAACTTATTCACACTGATATTAGTGGCCCTTACCCCCTTGCTGGTATAACAGGACATAATTCATTTATCACTTTTATCGATGATTACTCTAGTTATATGTACTTGATTCTTATTAAAGAAAAAGCTTAATCACTTGCGAATTTCAAAGATTATAAAATTAAAGTTGAAAAACAACTTGATCTTCAAATAAAAGTTGTAAGATCAGATAGAGGAGGTGAATATTATGGTAGACATACTGATGTGGGTCAGGCTCCTGGTCCATTTTATAAGTTTTGTAAGGGCTAGGGGATCGTGAACCAGTACACCATGCCCGGTACTCCTCGGCAGAACGGTGTTGCTGAGAGAAGAAACAGAACCCTAATGAACATGGTACGCAGTATGTTAGCCAACTTAGGTTTACCCTCATTCCTCTGGACCGAGGCCTTAAAAGCAGTTGTTCATATACTCAATAGAGTTCCTTCAAAGTCTGTCCCTAAAACTCCTTATGAACTCCGGACAGGAAAGAAACCGAGTCTTAGATATATGAAAGTATGGGGATGTCTTGCCGAAGCTAAACTCTATAATCCTTTCTTAAAGAAACTTGACATGAAAACTGTCACTTGTTACTTCATCGGTTATCCCGATCACTCAAAGGGTTATAGATTTTACTGTCCTTCTCACGTCACTCGTATTGTAGAAACCAAGCATGTCAAATTCCTTGAGGATTTTAAGGTCAGTGTGAGCAGTGAAAATCCTTATCCAGATTTACAAGAAGTACAAGACGCGTGGGGGGGAGAGATTCGTCGCTTATTTTACCTCCGATTACTCCTCTTGTACACCACGCTGCGACGCACGTCATTGCACCACCTTCTCCTCAATCAGATCCTAATGCTACTCCTTTTGTACCAGAGAATGAAGGCACATCAAACGACCGACATGAAAATAATGCTGAACCCGATAATCAACTCAGGAGGTCGTCTAGGTCCAAAATGCCTACTAACTTTGATGATTATGTCACCTACCTGACTGAAGCTGAAATGGATGCCTGAAAGTTTACAAATCCTACTTCTTATCATGAAGTCATTAGCAGTGATCAGTCTTCTGAATGGAACAAAGCTATAATTGACGAGCTTGACTCGATGAAGAAAAATGATGTTTGGGATTTAGTTGAATTACCCAACGGTGCTAAACCCGTAGGATTAAATGGGTCTTCAAAACTAAACTAGATCCAAATGGAAACATTGAACGCTATAAAGCGAGATTGGTTGCAAAGGGTTTCACTCAGAAAGAAGGAATCGACTATCAAGAGACCTTTTCTCTTGTTTCTCGAAAGGATTCATTAAGGATCGTGATGGCCCTGGCAGCTCATTTTGACTTAGAGCTACATCAGATGGACGTCAAAACCGTTTTCCTCAACGACGACTTGAATGAAGACGTGTTCATGAAACAGCCTGAAAGTTTTCAACCTGAGGGTCAAGAACATCTAGTCTGTAAGTTAAAGAAATCCATATACGGGTTGAAGCAGGCATCACGTCAATGGTATCTAAAGTTTGATCAAGTCATGAAGAAACAAGGTTTCCTTAAGAATCAAGTGGATCAATGCACCTGCCTCAAGATGAGTGGGAGCAACTTTACTATACTTGTCCTTTACGTAGATGACATTCTATTGGCAAGTAATAGTTTAGACATGTTGCATGAGTCGAAGCGTTTACTCTCACATAACTTTGATATGAAGGATCTCGGAGAGGCTTCTTATGTTATAGGCATCGAAATACACCGAGATAGATCTAAGGGCATTTTGGGATTATCTCAGAAAGCCTACATTGAACGGGTCCTCACAAGTTACAATATGCAACATTGCTCTCCTTTTGTAGCTCTAGTAGTTAAGGGAGATGTTTTTGGTTCTTTCCAATGTCCAAAAACAGAGGTTGAGAATGAGAAAATGAGAATGATACCTTATGCATCAGTAGTTGGGAGCGTTATGTATGCTCAAGTCTGTACTCGTCCAGATATCGCTTATATTGCTGGAATGCTAGGCCGTTATCAGACTAATCCTGGCCTTGATCACTGGAAAGCAGCTAAGAAAGTACTTCGATATCTGCAAGGGACGAAAGACTATAAACTGATTTATAGAAGAAGTGACAATTTGGAAGTGGTTGGTTATTCTGATTCTGACTTTGCGAAGTGCAAAGATGACAAGAAATCCACTTCGGGGTACATCTTTATGTTAGCCGGCGGACCTATCTCTTGGAAGAGTCATAAGCAACAGTTAACCACAACATCCACTATGATGGTAGAATACATAGCTGTGTATAATGCGACCTGTCATGGAATGTTGCTAAAGAATCTTATCATTGGACTCAAAATAGTTAATTCCATTTCTAGACCATTGAAGCTTTATTGTGATAACTCAGTTGCCGTTAGTTTCTCGAACAGTAACAGTTCGACTGAAGCTGGATTATAAATTACTTGTTCGTACGTGAGCGAGTTGAGGAAAATAATCTTTGTATTGAGTATATAAGTACTAAAATTATGCTTGCGGATCCGATGACTAAAGGTCTCCCACCTAAAGTTTTCGAAGAACATGTTTCAAAGATGGGCTTTTCTAAAGACCTTATTTAGTGGCATAATTGTACTTACTTACGTTTATTAATGAAATTTCCTCGGTTATTGAATTTGTTTGTCTCTGAATATGTTATGCATGCCTAAAGACATATAGACACTGATTATACAAATCAACGTTAAAGGGCTTACTTGTAAATTTGATCCTAAAGTTTACTTAAGTTTTGAATTTGTGCTATAGTATGATTAATGGGGGTATTGAGTTGAATACTGATTCAATGACTGTATTTCTTTGCTATATTTACAGTTTAGAACTAAAATAAGTATTAAATCTCTGCAGACTTACTAATGCTCATAATAAATTATTACTCAGCCAAGTGGGAGAATGTAAGACACGATTTAATATGTGGCTCTTATAATCATTTATCTAATTATTAAATGATCAAATATAATTATTTATTTATTTAATAACCTATGGCTAGTAATTAGTTGATGGGCCTAATTACTCTTAATGGATCACTAATGGGTTTCCCCTTCGGTGTACATATAAATAGAGAGTTAATTAGAGGGAATAGACTAATGAATCTATTCTATCACCACTAACCAAATCGTCCCTCTCTCTCTCCAAACCGTGAACTCTCACGATCGCACCTAATATCATCCTAATCGTACACCCTAAACGGGAACCCAATCCAGATCAGAGATCATGATGTCTTCCCTATCATCGATGAACTTAGCAGGTATGATTTATATATTGTTTTCCATTACTTAGTCACAAGAACTGATCAACATTTATGAACTTACACATCAAAATTATCTGCTTGTCTGGTCCAAATGGTCATATAGATCTTGTAGCAAGCATATCTCAATCACATTTGGTTTGAAAGAACCACCTGTAGCAGAACTGTTTAAAGCAAATCAGATTTATTCAAGTTATGTTTTTATAGAGGTTTCCCTAATCAATTGGTAGTCTTTAATTTGGTTAGTCAACCCATAAATGTTGATATAAATCTGGTGTAAATGTTACTGTTGGTGCTAGTCATCATCTGACACACCTACTGTGTGAACATTTCGGTTCCTTCATATGGGAATATCAAAGTGTAAAGAACTAAGTTTTGAGGTTATTGAATTTGTTTACTAAAGTAACCAAACACATAATAATACTAATACCACTAACCATAACATAACAATAATAACTAGTTTTATATCCGTCCGGTGGCCGGGTACTTTAATGTCATAATGCCAAAATGTAGACAACCATTTGTGCTGCCCATTTTGTATACGCTTAAGCCAGTGCTCCAAGTTCATACTCCGATCGGTCCATATTCACTTTCAATCTGTCATATTAACTTTGTTGAAATACAATTTTGCAAATTTTCGATCATCTTGGTGATATGAGTGGCTTTGACTACCTGAGATAGAATAATTGAACCACCTTGAGTCTCATATAATCTTTCTGATTTCATCATATTCACTATGAGCCTTGTGAATTTTTTCATAGGATCCTATACATATATAATCATCATCATTACATACTCATTCAAATTCCTATAATATAATTTAAATTTACCCAAAGTTCCATTCAGCACAAGCATAAGGATCAATTCTGAGACCTGGTTCAAATGATTCTATGGAGAATCACCTGCAGCAACCCTGATGCATTAGGTTTGAGATCTTGTTCCCTACAAGCACAATTGAAATTTAAATGCAATAAATAAAATAAAAGCATAAATAAGCAGTGAACATTATGAATTTAGTACAAAGAGGAAACACTTGTAGATCATGCATAAAAAAATGAAACTGGAAGAAATGTATTATTAATCAAGAGTATATAAAACATGTATCACAATTGAGATCTAATGGGTATGAGTAACAAATCAAGAGCTATATCTATAAACATATACAAACCTAAACATACAAATTATCTATAAACATACCTAAAAAATACAAATTATCTATAGAACATACCAAATTACCTAAAACACACAAATTATCTATACATACATACCAAAAAAATCTATAAATTACCAAAATACATACGTACCTTACGATAAATCGAGCTACGGAAGGTTGAACGGAGATGGGAGGGGTGGCCGGAGTCGGGAGGGGCATAGATCGAGCTCTAGTTGAACGGAGACGGGGGTGGTCAGAAACGGGAAGCTTCTAATCGTCTGATGCGGAGTAGGTGTGAGATATGGTGAGAATGGAGGGAAAGAAAAGGCTGAAAGGATTTATTCCCGCTTAAGGGCATTAGCGGCGAATGTCACCGCTATTGCTCAAAAAACCCTAGCCGTGTGATGAAGTTTCCATCAACGGTCAGATCTTCGATTGAAATTAAAATGCGGATCACGAGGCAATAGCGGTGACTTTCCAGTTGTCGCCGCTATTGCCCCTTTTTCTTGTAGTGATATATCATAATTCTTCTCAACAAAGAAGCTGTGTATCAATTATCCAGGGTGCACAATCAAATAGATTAAAACAAGACTTTACAAAAGTACACAGAAGCCCCCACGGTCGATAGGTGGATCAACCGTAATGTTTATGTCTTAGCTATGTTAAAAAATTGCACATGAATAAGAAAGGAAGTCCATGGACGATGCCACGGTCATACTGTGCATCGACCGTCCAAAGATCAATACTAGGAATGCAAAGGAGTATCACGGTCGATGCCACGACTGTGTCGTGCATTGACCGTTTGATGGTATTACGGGAACTGAATGCATCAACTCACGACCGATGCCATGATCCGAAATACGCCAACTACTGGACAATATTTTCTCAAACAACTTATCTACTTAGAAATGTTCGGTCAAGATATTTTATTGACTTGTTAAGAGTAAAATACCAAGAGACAAAGCTCAAGATCGACAAACGAGTTGAAACTTGAAAGATCGCTTTTCAAAGTTTTATAAAAAAATAAAATGTTTATAAAACAAAGTCTTATAAATTTAAATAGAGTTTTGCCAAAAAAAATATTCATAAAATATACTTAAGATTTTAAACATTTTTATAAAACCAAAACGTTTATTAATAGGTAAAATTAAGACTTTAAATATATTTACAAAACAAAGGTTTTTATAAAAATGTTTGAAGTCTTTTTGGGTCAAAGATGAATAAAGGAATCTTCTTTAACATAATTCATATTCGAAATCAAGTAAAATGGATTGGTTTAATCAAAATCGAATACTTGTCAAACTATTTGGAAAAAAAACATAGAATGTTCACTTATTATAAGAAAAGATTAATAAGTTGCCTTGTGTATTGAATAAAAATAAATAAATAAAAAACAAAAACATTTCCTTGTTATAAGGAAAGATGTCTTGTCTTTTTGAGTAAACCATCCTAATGACACATTTAACTATTGATTTTATTCGGTATTTAAGATCTAACATAAAGCACTAAAATAAAAGTGCACAAAAAACCCGGTTGTAGAACCGGACCGAAGACCCGACCCAGAACCGGTTCCAACCCGTTTTGCAGTGGACCTGGTTCCAACCCGTTTAAACCCGGTAGTTCCCACCCGATTCCTATTATTCAGTTTTACACCGAAACCGGGTAAACCGGACCCGAACCATTAAAAAACCGCCCAAAGCCGCTCAAACCGAGAAAAACCCCAGTCAACAACTCGACTCGGAACCGGTTCTACCTCTACCTGGTTCCATTGTGTACCCAGTCAAGCCCAACCCGGTTCCGGAACAGGTTCCAAAAAAAACCCAGTTTGTACACCTCTACACTAAAACACATAAATTTTGAGAGGTTAAATACCTATAATTATTAAAATTTACTGCATTACTAAAAAAGAGTACTCTTTCAGAACCATATGCTCAAACTATTATGATCTTGAACCAATGAGGGCTTCACCACTCAATTTTGCATTTTCTGAGAAGAATCTGACCTATTCAACATACCCCAATCACCAATTTAATACTTTGCTTTCTTCATTTCATTCATTCACAGTCGTTATAGAAACAAGTGCTTAAGTTACAACCACTTAGATTAAAAAATGTAATGTAAGCAAGATATTTCTTTGTTAATTTATCTGATTTCATTTAATTTATAAAATATCTCAAAAAAAAAATCATCACCAAAGTTGTTCACAGGTTCCTACAATGACAAAACTGAATCCAATCTCACACAAACTCATCTTGTGCAAACGCTGAATCAACCACCTCCCACCGCCTGCTAAAAACCCTTAGACTTCCACATGATACGTCTAAATCTAATGGCAGAAGAGCTTGATTACAGAATCGGCTCCTGCAGTGAACAACCATGGCTGCCTCGGGTGGAACTTGCAGTCCAACACACCTAACCCACATAAACAACCCATCAGCTTATAGATATATGTGTAAATTTACATTATGCTCTAAAAAGCGCATTTATAAATAATTAGACTACACAAACATATATATGAGCCGGATCAAATACAAAATTAAAAAAGTGTGCAAAGTGAACGATGTTAACTTGGACCATTGATCAAGGCAAATCAATGGCCAAGATAGAGGCAGTGTCAAATTTATAATTAGCTAGAAAAAGAGGGCAAAAAAGAAAGGCCACAATTATTGACTTTTAATCTAGTTCCACTATTTTTTTAAATGCAACTTTTATATACTTTTATATTTTTTCAAGAAAATTATACCATAAAATGGAGATTTTTTAATGTGAGCATAGTATTGCTATAGTTTTTTAAAAACAACTTTTTTTCTTTTAAAAGTTTGTTGTGTCGTACGTAAATGTTGTGTGATTATACATATGGTAGCGTGATTATGTATACAAGGTTGCGCGATTATGTACATAGGTTATGTTTTTTACATGCATAAGTGTGTGTGATTGATTATATACAAAAGTTACGCAATTATCCCCCACCTCATATGTTTCACACAGAAAATCCATTTCCTACGAGAACCGGTCCCTATGTGTGTGTGTGTGTGTGTGTTAAAATTGTAGGTAGGGGTGTAAACGAGCCAAGCCGGCTCGCAAGCTACTCGAGATCGGCTCGTTAAAAGCTCGAATCGAGCCGAGCTTAAACGAGCTCGAGCCTAAAAATAAGCTTGTTTAATAAACGAGCCCAAGCTTCACTTATCGAGCCGGCTCGCGAGCCTAAATGAGCCTATTACGCACGAGCCGAGCCCGAGCTTTAGAAACAGAGCTCAAATCGAGCAATGCTCGAGCTCTCTGTAAGTTAAACGAGCCAAGCTCGAGCTTTGTCGAGCTCGGCTCGTTTACACCCCTAATTGTAGGCATGCTAAGAACCGACCTCTTCCGTTTACGCTTGTATGGCCATGAAGAATCTCCAAAGGAACGATAAGAGGATTCTGGTTTAAATCTGAATACACCATGCCATGGAAAACATATGCCGTGCAATCATCTGAAGATGATGCAAACAACGGATAGCTGCGATGAAAGGCCACGTTCGTTATGTCTTTCGGATGAGAACTGCATTAACACGGAGACAATCAGAAATGCCACGTCAACACGCACATGATAATTTGAGGGGATAAATGCATTTACATACTTTAGAATTTTGTACGGTTTTGATGAAAGATCCATGTCAAACCAACATAATTTTCCATCCTTACTACCAACAATAACATTGTCACCTGCATTAAAAAGAACACAACCGTTATTGTTTTAATTAATTCAAAGCTACGATGATAAACCGAGAGAAGAAACGTAAACATACCACCGGGATGAATGGAAATAGATGAGATTTCACGAACCCCGGCTTCAAGCTTCTTCATGGACTTTTTCTTCAGAAGATCATAAACACGAACATTCTTTTTTGTTGCAACAAAGAAGATGGATCGTGTAGGATGGAATGTTGAACACACAGGAAGACCATGCAACTTGTATGGTAATCTTTGGGTAATTTTCTTGGAGAGCAAGTGAATTAATACGGCTTTTGATTCACGTAAGCAAGCAAGTCAAGATATAACAATCAACTTATGAACGGGTTAATTCAGATTATGTTCTCTAACGGGTCAAACGGGTAAAAAAAAGTTAACTTAAAATAAAATGGGTCAAAACCATCCAAAGACTACTTCTAGCTCATAACTATTCAAAAATATATATAATTAGTTACTGGAATCATATTTCACAGACCAACTATTTATATAAACAGTAAGGTCTTTTGGAAAAAAGATGTGCCTAGTCAAACCATCCAGTACCAAAAAAAAAGTGTTGACCCGTTACCCGACTTGACCATATTTCCACCTCTAAAGATAGCTAAAGAAAATGTGCGAGCAAACAAAAATATGAACCGAAAAATAGAAGGATATCCGCAGGCATGACACTAGAGAAATAGTCTCCTTTCCGATGCCATTCCACTGAAGACACAGTCTGCAATAAAACAAAAATGTGTGAAGAAGTTCTGGTCTGATTTAAGGTTTTGAGTCGTTCACTTCTTCCTTAAAAAGTGAAGTGATAACAAAAAATATAGAAGTACCTTAAAGTGTTTGATCCTAATTCCCTCGTATTTATCATATTGAGACCAGCTAACACTAGACCCAGCACTTTCTATAAACAAAAGACGTTAAAACAGTAGTCAACAAAAGTCGATATATAAAGCCAAAAAAGTACCAACCAGATTCATCTGGGACAGAGAGTGTTTCAACACGCAAAAGATCTTCAATCTTCTTATTTTCTTCTTTCTCGAGCCCAGTGTTCAGAACAAGAACATCTTGTCCCCTTCAAATTTGTAATCATACAATCATTCAGCTTTTATGATATATACAACAAAAAATGTTAAATAAAACAGTGAATTGATCCATTGGCCTTACATGGAGACTGCCAAAATAGGAAGCTCCGGTAAAGGATTCCATGCAACATGTTGCACGGGTTCACCAAGCTCCCAAATTTTGATACATCTACCGGTTTCAACCTCCCAAATGCGAACTGTTCCATCGTGTGAGCCTAAGTCGATCGTTAAAAAAAGGTTAGGCATTGACCCGAAAGCATGTCCATGAATTAAGAAAGGAAAAAAAATTAATTTATAATATGATTTACCAGAAGCAATGTGCTGCCCGGATGGGTCGGTACAAATCGATGCAACTGGACCCTTATGGCCTTTGTACTCAAGATAGCACGTTGTTGGGTATGGTTTAAGATCTTTGCGACTTGGAAGCTTTGGTTTTAAAGACTCAGGGTCGATATTAATCTAAAATATCAACAAAGACTAAAGTTAAACCAAGCTAATGTAAATATCAATGAAAGTTATATGAAATACTACTCGAAGAAATTAACAAGTACTTGTGCAACACTTACACGCTTCTTTCTTGCCCTAGGGCACAAGTACAAATCCAAACATCGATCAAAGCTTTCCCGAACACTCTTTTCATAAGCTGGAACACTTCTCAAAGATGCGAACCTACAAGATTGACAGATATAGATATATTAGTATCTTCATATAAAAACTAAAGCAAGAGAAAAAAAACTTAGAATCAAAATTATTTTTGTGATTACCGCTTTGGGATGAACTTAGGTTGGTCCTCCTCAAACATAAGCTGATAAGCACTAATCTCTTCTTGTGTTGGAATGTATTCCAGAGAAGGATTATAAGATTCGTCATGCCCTGCAAGTAAACAGTTGGATTGTGGAAATTTTGGCTATAAAAAGTCAATTAGTACAACTTTGAGATAATAGCAAGTCAAACCTGGTAACTTAGGTTTGGGTGCAGGTATGTATGATAATCCATGCCCTGATTTATCATGTTCATCACCCCATAAGTTATAAAAACGAGGTTCTTCTTTTGGCTTGTCGAACTTAATCAGCCCCTTTCTAATTGCCCTAATATACTTAACAACCTGATGAAAAATCAACCATAAGATGAGCAATTCCTTAAAAAATAAATATACTATAACTTGTGATATTTGAGTAGTTAATTATAGTAGTTATTTATCTTCCGTTTATGAATGAAATGAATTAATAATTATCTTAATATCTCTCATGCAAAAAAGGCGTCAAGAAGCAGCAAAACCTGAAAATATTTACCTTTTTAGCTTCCCATTTTGAAGGAATAAAACGCCTTTTGGGTTCTGGGGCATTTGAGAGTGGATGCTTAGCACCATCCCAGGCAAACCAATCAACATAAGGCTGCAGAAATAGAAAAAGGTTATAATAACGAGTCATAAAAAAACAATCATCACAAATGAAACCTGTATAGATCCTGTTGAACACCGTTCATTGCGTTTTGACACAAAAATAATAACAAAAGCACTAACCGCATGTGGATCAAAATCAGCATGTGGAGCTTTTCCTTTCAACATCCTACGAATAAGCTTAGTCTCTTCTTTTGTAAGTTCTACTTCCTCATCTTCAATGTCATCGATGATCTTGCGCCTGAAAGTAAAAAAATCTGCAACTCAGACCCAACAATGCAAATAATCATTCATAAACATCAATTATCTTGACAAGAACAGTTATTTACTCACCTAATAATAGTTCTAGGTTGTATGTAATTTAGTTATTTCTTGTTGCCTTAGTATGTTTAGCATATCAATTTTCTACGTTAAAAAAAGAACCATTTATAATGTCCAAGCACACAACTTTAGCTGGTAAAAAAGTTAATAATTAAGTAAAAATAATTCTCCAACCCACCAACTATTTGCGTCATCAGTTCTGGCTAGAAATGAATCCAATTTATCCAGTCTCTCCTTCTTCTTGATTTTCTTTCCAGCAACATCATATCCAATATGTTCCTCATCTTTGTACCACTCTAAAGGAACATCCCCAATGGTGTTACGAGGGCCAACCTATAACAAAAAGTGTATCAAAAATAACCATATAAGCAAATGCACTGTGAACATATACGTCTTAGCTCATGAACCGCCATAAATTAAAAATAGATGAAGTAATGGTATGTAATTTGTAATTCTAATTAGGTTCGGTTTGGATTTTGGTTTTAGCAGGATACAAATAAAAAACATCCTTATTTGCGATTTCTCTTGAAAGTAATGGTATGTAAGGTTATTAAAATAACTCAAAATATGTTGAATGCTAATGTTTTTGAAACTATTTGAAATGTTGTTTAGCCTTAAAAAGGTTATTAACAAGATTTTCTATTTAACAACGTATAGTCAATTGGGAGGTTATTAATTATTTAGTTTTTCATGAATATATTACAGAAAATATTCTTAGAAAAAAGTTAAGATCATTTAATATTATTTAAATATAACGATAATTAAATTCTTAAAAATGACATTTAATTTCGAAGTAATTAATACTTAAATTTGGACGTTTAATTTTATTTAATATTTGGTAAAAAAAAATTTAAAGGGAGAGCTAATCTTTCACAATTCAGGATCGGGTAAACCCGACCCAACCAAGGCTAAGCAGAAGTCAAACACCAAGATTCGAACTCAAGACCTATTAGGCTATGAGCTCTATCCTAACACCAGGATACCTTTATGCCAAAGGCCTTCTAAGGTGTTTAAAGTGTTTTTACCTAGTATCTGGTGTGGGTGTGCAGGATCAAGAACTTCATGAAATGGCAACTTCATGAAATGGCTAAACGACTTCATTACAAGGTGGGCGCCTTCCCGTTTAAGTACCTTGGCCTATAGGTGGGGGCCAATATGAATCTAAGCAAAAATTGGAAGCCTATCCTCGACATCTCCCAGAAAAGATTATCAATTTGGAAAGCTAAACATATATCATATGAGGTCGTATTACTCTGTTCAAATCCGTTCTTAATTCCTTACCGACTTTTTACTTTTCATTGTATCGTGCCCCTATGTAGGTCATTGAAAAACTGGAGCAGATGCGGAGAACTTTTATTTGGGGAGGATCAAATGATAAAGCAAAGATATGTCGGATATGTTGGCAAAAGTTGGTGAAGGCAAAAGAATACGGAGGCTTAGGACTCGGCTCTCTCAAGGAAGCTAACCTTGCGATGTTAGCTAAGTGGTGGTGGAGATTTAAAGAAGAAAATCATGGACTATGGCGAAAAGTGATTTGGTCTATACACCATAACTCAAGAGCTTGGAACGTAATCCCCTATTAAATTATCAAACACAGGCCCTTGGAAATGCATCTTCAAGATCTCGTGGGATTTATTTCTTTTAGGCATTGATCTTAACAAGTCAATCAGAGTCTCACCTGGATTTGGGACTGACATCCTATTTTGGTTGGATTGCTGGATCGATTCAGAACCTTTATTCAAAGTCTTGGGCTTGTGAGAACTCTTGTGTTGTTTCCCCTTCAAACAAGCAATGCAATGATCTTCTAGCTGGAATTCTTTATCAGGAAGCCCTCTGACAAGATTATCCTTCACCAATTTGTTGATGGTTTTGATGTTAACATGGCTTAATCTCCTGTGCCAGAGAGCTGATTCATCAACAGAAGCTTTTGACAGAAAACAGGATACACTGCCAGATGGGGTGACCTTATTCATGTCAAGAACATAAAGATTTTCTTTTCTCTGAGATGTTAATAAAATTTTGTCTAGAGGAGGTTTGGATAAACTAGGAGACAATACAAAGCATTCTTTATCTGTGAAGAGCATCCAATGCTTTTGATCACAGACCTGGGAAACACTCATGAGATTGAAGTCCAATTCTTTGACATAGTTTACCATGTTGTGGCATCAACGCTTAGGCCACATTTCACGAGAACGCTTATCTCGACTCGTGAAGGATGAAGTATTACCATCTCTCGATTTCAATGATTTTGGAACATGTGTCAAATGCCTTAAAGGTAAAATGACATCATCAAATAAGAAAGGTGTCACTAGGAGCTCTAATTTATTAGAACTTATTCACACTGATATTAGTGGCCCTTACCCCCTTGCTGGTATAACAGGACATAATTCATTTATCACTTTTATCGATGATTACTCTAGTTATATGTACTTGATTCTTATTAAAGAAAAAGCTTAATCACTTGCGAATTTCAAAGATTATAAAATTAAAGTTGAAAAACAACTTGATCTTCAAATAAAAGTTGTAAGATCAGATAGAGGAGGTGAATATTATGGTAGACATACTGATGTGGGTCAGGCTCCTGGTCCATTTTATAAGTTTTGTAAGGGCTAGGGGATCGTGAACCAGTACACCATGCCCGGTACTCCTCGGCAGAACGGTGTTGCTGAGAGAAGAAACAGAACCCTAATGAACATGGTACGCAGTATGTTAGCCAACTTAGGTTTACCCTCATTCCTCTGGACCGAGGCCTTAAAAGCAGTTGTTCATATACTCAATAGAGTTCCTTCAAAGTCTGTCCCTAAAACTCCTTATGAACTCCGGACAGGAAAGAAACCGAGTCTTAGATATATGAAAGTATGGGGATGTCTTGCCGAAGCTAAACTCTATAATCCTTTCTTAAAGAAACTTGACATGAAAACTGTCACTTGTTACTTCATCGGTTATCCCGATCACTCAAAGGGTTATAGATTTTACTGTCCTTCTCACGTCACTCGTATTGTAGAAACCAAGCATGTCAAATTCCTTGAGGATTTTAAGGTCAGTGTGAGCAGTGAAAATCCTTATCCAGATTTACAAGAAGTACAAGACGCGTGGGGGGGAGAGATTCGTCGCTTATTTTACCTCCGATTACTCCTCTTGTACACCACGCTGCGACGCACGTCATTGCACCACCTTCTCCTCAATCAGATCCTAATGCTACTCCTTTTGTACCAGAGAATGAAGGCACATCAAACGACCGACATGAAAATAATGCTGAACCCGATAATCAACTCAGGAGGTCGTCTAGGTCCAAAATGCCTACTAACTTTGATGATTATGTCACCTACCTGACTGAAGCTGAAATGGATGCCTGAAAGTTTACAAATCCTACTTCTTATCATGAAGTCATTAGCAGTGATCAGTCTTCTGAATGGAACAAAGCTATAATTGACGAGCTTGACTCGATGAAGAAAAATGATGTTTGGGATTTAGTTGAATTACCCAACGGTGCTAAACCCGTAGGATTAAATGGGTCTTCAAAACTAAACTAGATCCAAATGGAAACATTGAACGCTATAAAGCGAGATTGGTTGCAAAGGGTTTCACTCAGAAAGAAGGAATCGACTATCAAGAGACCTTTTCTCTTGTTTCTCGAAAGGATTCATTAAGGATCGTGATGGCCCTGGCAGCTCATTTTGACTTAGAGCTACATCAGATGGACGTCAAAACCGTTTTCCTCAACGACGACTTGAATGAAGACGTGTTCATGAAACAGCCTGAAAGTTTTCAACCTGAGGGTCAAGAACATCTAGTCTGTAAGTTAAAGAAATCCATATACGGGTTGAAGCAGGCATCACGTCAATGGTATCTAAAGTTTGATCAAGTCATGAAGAAACAAGGTTTCCTTAAGAATCAAGTGGATCAATGCACCTGCCTCAAGATGAGTGGGAGCAACTTTACTATACTTGTCCTTTACGTAGATGACATTCTATTGGCAAGTAATAGTTTAGACATGTTGCATGAGTCGAAGCGTTTACTCTCACATAACTTTGATATGAAGGATCTCGGAGAGGCTTCTTATGTTATAGGCATCGAAATACACCGAGATAGATCTAAGGGCATTTTGGGATTATCTCAGAAAGCCTACATTGAACGGGTCCTCACAAGTTACAATATGCAACATTGCTCTCCTTTTGTAGCTCTAGTAGTTAAGGGAGATGTTTTTGGTTCTTTCCAATGTCCAAAAACAGAGGTTGAGAATGAGCAAATGAGAATGATACCTTATGCATCAGTAGTTGGGAGCGTTATGTATGCTCAAGTCTGTACTCGTCCAGATATCGCTTATATTGCTGGAATGCTAGGCCGTTATCAGACTAATCCTGGCCTTGATCACTGGAAAGCAGCTAAGAAAGTACTTCGATATCTGCAAGGGACGAAAGACTATAAACTGATTTATAGAAGAAGTGACAATTTGGAAGTGGTTGGTTATTCTGATTCTGACTTTGCGAAGTGCAAAGATGACAAGAAATCCACTTCGGGGTACATCTTTATGTTAGCCGGCGGACCTATCTCTTGGAAGAGTCATAAGCAACAGTTAACCACAACATCCACTATGATGGTAGAATACATAGCTGTGTATAATGCGACCTGTCATGGAATGTTGCTAAAGAATCTTATCATTGGACTCAAAATAGTTAATTCCATTTCTAGACCATTGAAGCTTTATTGTGATAACTCAGTTGCCGTTAGTTTCTCGAACAGTAACAGTTCGACTGAAGCTGGATTATAAATTACTTGTTCGTACGTGAGCGAGTTGAGGAAAATAATCTTTGTATTGAGTATATAAGTACTAAAATTATGCTTGCGGATCCGATGACTAAAGGTCTCCCACCTAAAGTTTTCGAAGAACATGTTTCAAAGATGGGCTTTTCTAAAGACCTTATTTAGTGGCATAATTGTACTTACTTACGTTTATTAATGAAATTTCCTCGGTTATTGAATTTGTTTGTCTCTGAATATGTTATGCATGCCTAAAGACATATAGACACTGATTATACAAATCAACGTTAAAGGGCTTACTTGTAAATTTGATCCTAAAGTTTACTTAAGTTTTGAATTTGTGCTATAGTATGATTAATGGGGGTATTGAGTTGAATACTGATTCAATGACTGTATTTCTTTGCTATATTTACAGTTTAGAACTAAAATAAGTATTAAATCTCTGCAGACTTACTAATGCTCATAATAAATTATTACTCAGCCAAGTGGGAGAATGTAAGACACGATTTAATATGTGGCTCTTATAATCATTTATCTAATTATTAAATGATCAAATATAATTATTTATTTATTTAATAACCTATGGCTAGTAATTAGTTGATGGGCCTAATTACTCTTAATGGATCACTAATGGGTTTCCCCTTGGGTGTACATATAAATAGAGAGTTAATTAGAGGGAATAGACTAATGAATCTATTCTATCACCACTAACCAAATCGTCCCTCTCTCTCTCCAAACCGTGAACTCTCACGATCGCACCTAATATCATCCTAATCGTACACCCTAAACGGGAACCCAATCCAGATCAGAGATCATGATGTCTTCCCTATCATCGATGAACTTAGCAGGTATGATTTATATATTGTTTTCCATTACTTAGTCACAAGAACTGATCAACATTTATGAACTTACACATCAAAATTATCTGCTTGTCTGGTCCAAATGGTCATATAGATCTTGTAGCAAGCATATCTCAATCACATTTGGTTTGAAAGAACCACCTGTAGCAGAACTGTTTAAAGCAAATCAGATTTATTCAAGTTATGTTTTTATAGAGGTTTCCCTAATCAATTGGTAGTCTTTAATTTGGTTAGTCAACCCATAAATGTTGATATAAATCTGGTGTAAATGTTACTGTTGGTGCTAGTCATCATCTGACACACCTACTGTGTGAACATTTCGGTTCCTTCATATGGGAATATCAAAGTGTAAAGAACTAAGTTTTGAGGTTATTGAATTTGTTTACTAAAGTAACCAAACACATAATAATACTAATACCACTAACCATAACATAACAATAATAACTAGTTTTATATCCGTCCGGTGGCCGGGTACTTTAATGTCATAATGCCAAAATGTAGACAACCATTTGTGCTGCCCATTTTGTATACGCTTAAGCCAGTGCTCCAAGTTCATACTCCGATCGGTCCATATTCACTTTCAATCTGTCATATTAACTTTGTTGAAATACAATTTTGCAAATTTTCGATCATCTTGGTGATATGAGTGGCTTTGACTACCTGAGATAGAATAATTGAACCACCTTGAGTCTCATATAATCTTTCTGATTTCATCATATTCACTATGAGCCTTGTGAATTTTTTCATAGGATCCTATACATATATAATCATCATCATTACATACTCATTCAAATTCCTATAATATAATTTAAATTTACCCAAAGTTCCATTCAGCACAAGCATAAGGATCAATTCTGAGACCTGGTTCAAATGATTCTATGGAGAATCACCTGCAGCAACCCTGATGCATTAGGTTTGAGATCTTGTTCCCTACAAGCACAATTGAAATTTAAATGCAATAAATAAAATAAAAGCATAAATAAGCAGTGAACATTATGAATTTAGTACAAAGAGGAAACACTTGTAGATCATGCATAAAAAAATGAAACTGGAAGAAATGTATTATTAATCAAGAGTATATAAAACATGTATCACAATTGAGATCTAATGGGTATGAGTAACAAATCAAGAGCTATATCTATAAACATATACAAACCTAAACATACAAATTATCTATAAACATACCTAAAAAATACAAATTATCTATAGAACATACCAAATTACCTAAAACACACAAATTATCTATACATACATACCAAAAAAATCTATAAATTACCAAAATACATACGTACCTTACGATAAATCGAGCTACGGAAGGTTGAACGGAGATGGGAGGGGTGGCCGGAGTCGGGAGGGGCATAGATCGAGCTCTAGTTGAACGGAGACGGGGGTGGTCAGAAACGGGAAGCTTCTAATCGTCTGATGCGGAGTAGGTGTGAGATATGGTGAGAATGGAGGGAAAGAAAAGGCTGAAAGGATTTATTCCCGCTTAAGGGCATTAGCGGCGAATGTCACCGCTATTGCTCAAAAAACCCTAGCCGTGTGATGAAGTTTCCATCAACGGTCAGATCTTCGATTGAAATTAAAATGCGGATCACGAGGCAATAGCGGTGACTTTCCAGTTGTCGCCGCTATTGCCCCTTTTTCTTGTAGTGATATATCATAATTCTTCTCAACAAAGAAGCTGTGTATCAATTATCCAGGGTGCACAATCAAATAGATTAAAACAAGACTTTACAAAAGTACACAGAAGCCCCCACGGTCGATAGGTGGATCAACCGTAATGTTTATGTCTTAGCTATGTTAAAAAATTGCACATGAATAAGAAAGGAAGTCCATGGACGATGCCACGGTCATACTGTGCATCGACCGTCCAAAGATCAATACTAGGAATGCAAAGGAGTATCACGGTCGATGCCACGACTGTGTCGTGCATTGACCGTTTGATGGTATTACGGGAACTGAATGCATCAACTCACGACCGATGCCATGATCCGAAATACGCCAACTACTGGACAATATTTTCTCAAACAACTTATCTACTTAGAAATGTTCGGTCAAGATATTTTATTGACTTGTTAAGAGTAAAATACCAAGAGACAAAGCTCAAGATCGACAAACGAGTTGAAACTTGAAAGATCGCTTTTCAAAGTTTTATAAAAAAATAAAATGTTTATAAAACAAAGTCTTATAAATTTAAATAGAGTTTTGCCAAAAAAAATATTCATAAAATATACTTAAGATTTTAAACATTTTTATAAAACCAAAACGTTTATTAATAGGTAAAATTAAGACTTTAAATATATTTACAAAACAAAGGTTTTTATAAAAATGTTTGAAGTCTTTTTGGGTCAAAGATGAATAAAGGAATCTTCTTTAACATAATTCATATTCGAAATCAAGTAAAATGGATTGGTTTAATCAAAATCGAATACTTGTCAAACTATTTGGAAAAAAAACATAGAATGTTCACTTATTATAAGAAAAGATTAATAAGTTGCCTTGTGTATTGAATAAAAATAAATAAATAAAAAACAAAAACATTTCCTTGTTATAAGGAAAGATGTCTTGTCTTTTTGAGTAAACCATCCTAATGACACATTTAACTATTGATTTTATTCGGTATTTAAGATCTAACATAAAGCACTAAAATAAAAGTGCACAAAAAACCCGGTTGTAGAACCGGACCGAAGACCCGACCCAGAACCGGTTCCAACCCGTTTTGCAGTGGACCTGGTTCCAACCCGTTTAAACCCGGTAGTTCCCACCCGATTCCTATTATTCAGTTTTACACCGAAACCGGGTAAACCGGACCCGAACCATTAAAAAACCGCCCAAAGCCGCTCAAACCGAGAAAAACCCCAGTCAACAACTCGACTCGGAACCGGTTCTACCTCTACCTGGTTCCATTGTGTACCCAGTCAAGCCCAACCCGGTTCCGGAACAGGTTCCAAAAAAAACCCAGTTTGTACACCTCTACACTAAAACACATAAATTTTGAGAGGTTAAATACCTATAATTATTAAAATTTACTGCATTACTAAAAAAGAGTACTCTTTCAGAACCATATGCTCAAACTATTATGATCTTGAACCAATGAGGGCTTCACCACTCAATTTTGCATTTTCTGAGAAGAATCTGACCTATTCAACATACCCCAATCACCAATTTAATACTTTGCTTTCTTCATTTCATTCATTCACAGTCGTTATAGAAACAAGTGCTTAAGTTACAACCACTTAGATTAAAAAATGTAATGTAAGCAAGATATTTCTTTGTTAATTTATCTGATTTCATTTAATTTATAAAATATCTCAAAAAAAAAATCATCACCAAAGTTGTTCACAGGTTCCTACAATGACAAAACTGAATCCAATCTCACACAAACTCATCTTGTGCAAACGCTGAATCAACCACCTCCCACCGCCTGCTAAAAACCCTTAGACTTCCACATGATACGTCTAAATCTAATGGCAGAAGAGCTTGATTACAGAATCGGCTCCTGCAGTGAACAACCATGGCTGCCTCGGGTGGAACTTGCAGTCCAACACACCTAACCCACATAAACAACCCATCAGCTTATAGATATATGTGTAAATTTACATTATGCTCTAAAAAGCGCATTTATAAATAATTAGACTACACAAACATATATATGAGCCGGATCAAATACAAAATTAAAAAAGTGTGCAAAGTGAACGATGTTAACTTGGACCATTGATCAAGGCAAATCAATGGCCAAGATAGAGGCAGTGTCAAATTTATAATTAGCTAGAAAAAGAGGGCAAAAAAGAAAGGCCACAATTATTGACTTTTAATCTAGTTCCACTATTTTTTTAAATGCAACTTTTATATACTTTTATATTTTTTCAAGAAAATTATACCATAAAATGGAGATTTTTTAATGTGAGCATAGTATTGCTATAGTTTTTTAAAAACAACTTTTTTTCTTTTAAAAGTTTGTTGTGTCGTACGTAAATGTTGTGTGATTATACATATGGTAGCGTGATTATGTATACAAGGTTGCGCGATTATGTACATAGGTTATGTTTTTTACATGCATAAGTGTGTGTGATTGATTATATACAAAAGTTACGCAATTATCCCCCACCTCATATGTTTCACACAGAAAATCCATTTCCTACGAGAACCGGTCCCTATGTGTGTGTGTGTGTGTGTGTTAAAATTGTAGGTAGGGGTGTAAACGAGCCAAGCCGGCTCGCAAGCTACTCGAGATCGGCTCGTTAAAAGCTCGAATCGAGCCGAGCTTAAACGAGCTCGAGCCTAAAAATAAGCTTGTTTAATAAACGAGCCCAAGCTTCACTTATCGAGCCGGCTCGCGAGCCTAAATGAGCCTATTACGCACGAGCCGAGCCCGAGCTTTAGAAACAGAGCTCAAATCGAGCAATGCTCGAGCTCTCTGTAAGTTAAACGAGCCAAGCTCGAGCTTTGTCGAGCTCGGCTCGTTTACACCCCTAATTGTAGGCATGCTAAGAACCGACCTCTTCCGTTTACGCTTGTATGGCCATGAAGAATCTCCAAAGGAACGATAAGAGGATTCTGGTTTAAATCTGAATACACCATGCCATGGAAAACATATGCCGTGCAATCATCTGAAGATGATGCAAACAACGGATAGCTGCGATGAAAGGCCACGTTCGTTATGTCTTTCGGATGAGAACTGCATTAACACGGAGACAATCAGAAATGCCACGTCAACACGCACATGATAATTTGAGGGGATAAATGCATTTACATACTTTAGAATTTTGTACGGTTTTGATGAAAGATCCATGTCAAACCAACATAATTTTCCATCCTTACTACCAACAATAACATTGTCACCTGCATTAAAAAGAACACAACCGTTATTGTTTTAATTAATTCAAAGCTACGATGATAAACCGAGAGAAGAAACGTAAACATACCACCGGGATGAATGGAAATAGATGAGATTTCACGAACCCCGGCTTCAAGCTTCTTCATGGACTTTTTCTTCAGAAGATCATAAACACGAACATTCTTTTTTGTTGCAACAAAGAAGATGGATCGTGTAGGATGGAATGTTGAACACACAGGAAGACCATGCAACTTGTATGGTAATCTTTGGGTAATTTTCTTGGAGAGCAAGTGAATTAATACGGCTTTTGATTCACGTAAGCAAGCAAGTCAAGATATAACAATCAACTTATGAACGGGTTAATTCAGATTATGTTCTCTAACGGGTCAAACGGGTAAAAAAAAGTTAACTTAAAATAAAATGGGTCAAAACCATCCAAAGACTACTTCTAGCTCATAACTATTCAAAAATATATATAATTAGTTACTGGAATCATATTTCACAGACCAACTATTTATATAAACAGTAAGGTCTTTTGGAAAAAAGATGTGCCTAGTCAAACCATCCAGTACCAAAAAAAAAGTGTTGACCCGTTACCCGACTTGACCATATTTCCACCTCTAAAGATAGCTAAAGAAAATGTGCGAGCAAACAAAAATATGAACCGAAAAATAGAAGGATATCCGCAGGCATGACACTAGAGAAATAGTCTCCTTTCCGATGCCATTCCACTGAAGACACAGTCTGCAATAAAACAAAAATGTGTGAAGAAGTTCTGGTCTGATTTAAGGTTTTGAGTCGTTCACTTCTTCCTTAAAAAGTGAAGTGATAACAAAAAATATAGAAGTACCTTAAAGTGTTTGATCCTAATTCCCTCGTATTTATCATATTGAGACCAGCTAACACTAGACCCAGCACTTTCTATAAACAAAAGACGTTAAAACAGTAGTCAACAAAAGTCGATATATAAAGCCAAAAAAGTACCAACCAGATTCATCTGGGACAGAGAGTGTTTCAACACGCAAAAGATCTTCAATCTTCTTATTTTCTTCTTTCTCGAGCCCAGTGTTCAGAACAAGAACATCTTGTCCCCTTCAAATTTGTAATCATACAATCATTCAGCTTTTATGATATATACAACAAAAAATGTTAAATAAAACAGTGAATTGATCCATTGGCCTTACATGGAGACTGCCAAAATAGGAAGCTCCGGTAAAGGATTCCATGCAACATGTTGCACGGGTTCACCAAGCTCCCAAATTTTGATACATCTACCGGTTTCAACCTCCCAAATGCGAACTGTTCCATCGTGTGAGCCTAAGTCGATCGTTAAAAAAAGGTTAGGCATTGACCCGAAAGCATGTCCATGAATTAAGAAAGGAAAAAAAATTAATTTATAATATGATTTACCAGAAGCAATGTGCTGCCCGGATGGGTCGGTACAAATCGATGCAACTGGACCCTTATGGCCTTTGTACTCAAGATAGCACGTTGTTGGGTATGGTTTAAGATCTTTGCGACTTGGAAGCTTTGGTTTTAAAGACTCAGGGTCGATATTAATCTAAAATATCAACAAAGACTAAAGTTAAACCAAGCTAATGTAAATATCAATGAAAGTTATATGAAATACTACTCGAAGAAATTAACAAGTACTTGTGCAACACTTACACGCTTCTTTCTTGCCCTAGGGCACAAGTACAAATCCAAACATCGATCAAAGCTTTCCCGAACACTCTTTTCATAAGCTGGAACACTTCTCAAAGATGCGAACCTACAAGATTGACAGATATAGATATATTAGTATCTTCATATAAAAACTAAAGCAAGAGAAAAAAAACTTAGAATCAAAATTATTTTTGTGATTACCGCTTTGGGATGAACTTAGGTTGGTCCTCCTCAAACATAAGCTGATAAGCACTAATCTCTTCTTGTGTTGGAATGTATTCCAGAGAAGGATTATAAGATTCGTCATGCCCTGCAAGTAAACAGTTGGATTGTGGAAATTTTGGCTATAAAAAGTCAATTAGTACAACTTTGAGATAATAGCAAGTCAAACCTGGTAACTTAGGTTTGGGTGCAGGTATGTATGATAATCCATGCCCTGATTTATCATGTTCATCACCCCATAAGTTATAAAAACGAGGTTCTTCTTTTGGCTTGTCGAACTTAATCAGCCCCTTTCTAATTGCCCTAATATACTTAACAACCTGATGAAAAATCAACCATAAGATGAGCAATTCCTTAAAAAATAAATATACTATAACTTGTGATATTTGAGTAGTTAATTATAGTAGTTATTTATCTTCCGTTTATGAATGAAATGAATTAATAATTATCTTAATATCTCTCATGCAAAAAAGGCGTCAAGAAGCAGCAAAACCTGAAAATATTTACCTTTTTAGCTTCCCATTTTGAAGGAATAAAACGCCTTTTGGGTTCTGGGGCATTTGAGAGTGGATGCTTAGCACCATCCCAGGCAAACCAATCAACATAAGGCTGCAGAAATAGAAAAAGGTTATAATAACGAGTCATAAAAAAACAATCATCACAAATGAAACCTGTATAGATCCTGTTGAACACCGTTCATTGCGTTTTGACACAAAAATAATAACAAAAGCACTAACCGCATGTGGATCAAAATCAGCATGTGGAGCTTTTCCTTTCAACATCCTACGAATAAGCTTAGTCTCTTCTTTTGTAAGTTCTACTTCCTCATCTTCAATGTCATCGATGATCTTGCGCCTGAAAGTAAAAAAATCTGCAACTCAGACCCAACAATGCAAATAATCATTCATAAACATCAATTATCTTGACAAGAACAGTTATTTACTCACCTAATAATAGTTCTAGGTTGTATGTAATTTAGTTATTTCTTGTTGCCTTAGTATGTTTAGCATATCAATTTTCTACGTTAAAAAAAGAACCATTTATAATGTCCAAGCACACAACTTTAGCTGGTAAAAAAGTTAATAATTAAGTAAAAATAATTCTCCAACCCACCAACTATTTGCGTCATCAGTTCTGGCTAGAAATGAATCCAATTTATCCAGTCTCTCCTTCTTCTTGATTTTCTTTCCAGCAACATCATATCCAATATGTTCCTCATCTTTGTACCACTCTAAAGGAACATCCCCAATGGTGTTACGAGGGCCAACCTATAACAAAAAGTGTATCAAAAATAACCATATAAGCAAATGCACTGTGAACATATACGTCTTAGCTCATGAACCGCCATAAATTAAAAATAGATGAAGTAATGGTATGTAATTTGTAATTCTAATTAGGTTCGGTTTGGATTTTGGTTTTAGCAGGATACAAATAAAAAACATCCTTATTTGCGATTTCTCTTGAAAGTAATGGTATGTAAGGTTATTAAAATAACTCAAAATATGTTGAATGCTAATGTTTTTGAAACTATTTGAAATGTTGTTTAGCCTTAAAAAGGTTATTAACAAGATTTTCTATTTAACAACGTATAGTCAATTGGGAGGTTATTAATTATTTAGTTTTTCATGAATATATTACAGAAAATATTCTTAGAAAAAAGTTAAGATCATTTAATATTATTTAAATATAACGATAATTAAATTCTTAAAAATGACATTTAATTTCGAAGTAATTAATACTTAAATTTGGACGTTTAATTTTATTTAATATTTGGTAAAAAAAAATTTAAAGGGAGAGCTAATCTTTCACAATTCAGGATCGGGTAAACCCGACCCAACCAAGGCTAAGCAGAAGTCAAACACCAAGATTCGAACTCAAGACCTATTAGGCTATGAGCTCTATCCTAACACCAGGATACCTTTATGCCAAAGGCCTTCTAAGGTGTTTAAAGTGTTTTTACCTAGTATCTGGTGTGGGTGTGCAGGATCAAGAACTTCATGAAATGGCAACTTCATGAAATGGCTAAACGACTTCATTACAAGGTGGGCGCCTTCCCGTTTAAGTACCTTGGCCTATAGGTGGGGGCCAATATGAATCTAAGCAAAAATTGGAAGCCTATCCTCGACATCTCCCAGAAAAGATTATCAATTTGGAAAGCTAAACATATATCATATGAGGTCGTATTACTCTGTTCAAATCCGTTCTTAATTCCTTACCGACTTTTTACTTTTCATTGTATCGTGCCCCTATGTAGGTCATTGAAAAACTGGAGCAGATGCGGAGAACTTTTATTTGGGGAGGATCAAATGATAAAGCAAAGATATGTCGGATATGTTGGCAAAAGTTGGTGAAGGCAAAAGAATACGGAGGCTTAGGACTCGGCTCTCTCAAGGAAGCTAACCTTGCGATGTTAGCTAAGTGGTGGTGGAGATTTAAAGAAGAAAATCATGGACTATGGCGAAAAGTGATTTGGTCTATACACCATAACTCAAGAGCTTGGAACGTAATCCCCTATTAAATTATCAAACACAGGCCCTTGGAAATGCATCTTCAAGATCTCGTGGGATTTATTTCTTTTAGGCATTGATCTTAACAAGTCAATCAGAGTCTCACCTGGATTTGGGACTGACATCCTATTTTGGTTGGATTGCTGGATCGATTCAGAACCTTTATTCGAAGTCTTGGGCTTGTGAGAACTCTTGTGTTGTTTCCCCTTCAAACAAGCAATGCAATGATCTTCTAGCTGGAATTCTTTATCAGGAAGCCCTCTGACAAGATTATCCTTCACCAATTTGTTGATGGTTTTGATGTTAACATGGCTTAATCTCCTGTGCCAGAGAGCTGATTCATCAACAGAAGCTTTTGACAGAAAACAGGATACACTGCCAGATGGGGTGACCTTATTCATGTCAAGAACATAAAGATTTTCTTTTCTCTGAGATGTTAATAAAATTTTGTCTAGAGGAGGTTTGGATAAACTAGGAGACAATACAAAGCATTCTTTATCTGTGAAGAGCATCCAATGCTTTTGATCACAGACCTGGGAAACACTCATGAGATTGAAGTCCAATTCTTTGACATAGTTTACCATGTTGTGGCATCAACGCTTAGGCCACATTTCACGAGAACGCTTATCTCGACTCGTGAAGGATGAAGTATTACCATCTCTCGATTTCAATGATTTTGGAACATGTGTCAAATGCCTTAAAGGTAAAATGACATCATCAAATAAGAAAGGTGTCACTAGGAGCTCTAATTTATTAGAACTTATTCACACTGATATTAGTGGCCCTTACCCCCTTGCTGGTATAACAGGACATAATTCATTTATCACTTTTATCGATGATTACTCTAGTTATATGTACTTGATTCTTATTAAAGAAAAAGCTTAATCACTTGCGAATTTCAAAGATTATAAAATTAAAGTTGAAAAACAACTTGATCTTCAAATAAAAGTTGTAAGATCAGATAGAGGAGGTGAATATTATGGTAGACATACTGATGTGGGTCAGGCTCCTGGTCCATTTTATAAGTTTTGTAAGGGCTAGGGGATCGTGAACCAGTACACCATGCCCGGTACTCCTCGGCAGAACGGTGTTGCTGAGAGAAGAAACAGAACCCTAATGAACATGGTACGCAGTATGTTAGCCAACTTAGGTTTACCCTCATTCCTCTGGACCGAGGCCTTAAAAGCAGTTGTTCATATACTCAATAGAGTTCCTTCAAAGTCTGTCCCTAAAACTCCTTATGAACTCCGGACAGGAAAGAAACCGAGTCTTAGATATATGAAAGTATGGGGATGTCTTGCCGAAGCTAAACTCTATAATCCTTTCTTAAAGAAACTTGACATGAAAACTGTCACTTGTTACTTCATCGGTTATCCCGATCACTCAAAGGGTTATAGATTTTACTGTCCTTCTCACGTCACTCGTATTGTAGAAACCAAGCATGTCAAATTCCTTGAGGATTTTAAGGTCAGTGTGAGCAGTGAAAATCCTTATCCAGATTTACAAGAAGTACAAGACGCGTGGGGGGGAGAGATTCGTCGCTTATTTTACCTCCGATTACTCCTCTTGTACACCACGCTGCGACGCACGTCATTGCACCACCTTCTCCTCAATCAGATCCTAATGCTACTCCTTTTGTACCAGAGAATGAAGGCACATCAAACGACCGACATGAAAATAATGCTGAACCCGATAATCAACTCAGGAGGTCGTCTAGGTCCAAAATGCCTACTAACTTTGATGATTATGTCACCTACCTGACTGAAGCTGAAATGGATGCCTGAAAGTTTACAAATCCTACTTCTTATCATGAAGTCATTAGCAGTGATCAGTCTTCTGAATGGAACAAAGCTATAATTGACGAGCTTGACTCGATGAAGAAAAATGATGTTTGGGATTTAGTTGAATTACCCAACGGTGCTAAACCCGTAGGATTAAATGGGTCTTCAAAACTAAACTAGATCCAAATGGAAACATTGAACGCTATAAAGCGAGATTGGTTGCAAAGGGTTTCACTCAGAAAGAAGGAATCGACTATCAAGAGACCTTTTCTCTTGTTTCTCGAAAGGATTCATTAAGGATCGTGATGGCCCTGGCAGCTCATTTTGACTTAGAGCTACATCAGATGGACGTCAAAACCGTTTTCCTCAACGACGACTTGAATGAAGACGTGTTCATGAAACAGCCTGAAAGTTTTCAACCTGAGGGTCAAGAACATCTAGTCTGTAAGTTAAAGAAATCCATATACGGGTTGAAGCAGGCATCACGTCAATGGTATCTAAAGTTTGATCAAGTCATGAAGAAACAAGGTTTCCTTAAGAATCAAGTGGATCAATGCACCTGCCTCAAGATGAGTGGGAGCAACTTTACTATACTTGTCCTTTACGTAGATGACATTCTATTGGCAAGTAATAGTTTAGACATGTTGCATGAGTCGAAGCGTTTACTCTCACATAACTTTGATATGAAGGATCTCGGAGAGGCTTCTTATGTTATAGGCATCGAAATACACCGAGATAGATCTAAGGGCATTTTGGGATTATCTCAGAAAGCCTACATTGAACGGGTCCTCACAAGTTACAATATGCAACATTGCTCTCCTTTTGTAGCTCTAGTAGTTAAGGGAGATGTTTTTGGTTCTTTCCAATGTCCAAAAACAGAGGTTGAGAATGAGCAAATGAGAATGATACCTTATGCATCAGTAGTTGGGAGCGTTATGTATGCTCAAGTCTGTACTCGTCCAGATATCGCTTATATTGCTGGAATGCTAGGCCGTTATCAGACTAATCCTGGCCTTGATCACTGGAAAGCAGCTAAGAAAGTACTTCGATATCTGCAAGGGACGAAAGACTATAAACTGATTTATAGAAGAAGTGACAATTTGGAAGTGGTTGGTTATTCTGATTCTGACTTTGCGAAGTGCAAAGATGACAAGAAATCCACTTCGGGGTACATCTTTATGTTAGCCGGCGGACCTATCTCTTGGAAGAGTCATAAGCAACAGTTAACCACAACATCCACTATGATGGTAGAATACATAGCTGTGTATAATGCGACCTGTCATGGAATGTTGCTAAAGAATCTTATCATTGGACTCAAAATAGTTAATTCCATTTCTAGACCATTGAAGCTTTATTGTGATAACTCAGTTGCCGTTAGTTTCTCGAACAGTAACAGTTCGACTGAAGCTGGATTATAAATTACTTGTTCGTACGTGAGCGAGTTGAGGAAAATAATCTTTGTATTGAGTATATAAGTACTAAAATTATGCTTGCGGATCCGATGACTAAAGGTCTCCCACCTAAAGTTTTCGAAGAACATGTTTCAAAGATGGGCTTTTCTAAAGACCTTATTTAGTGGCATAATTGTACTTACTTACGTTTATTAATGAAATTTCCTCGGTTATTGAATTTGTTTGTCTCTGAATATGTTATGCATGCCTAAAGACATATAGACACTGATTATACAAATCAACGTTAAAGGGCTTACTTGTAAATTTGATCCTAAAGTTTACTTAAGTTTTGAATTTGTGCTATAGTATGATTAATGGGGGTATTGAGTTGAATACTGATTCAATGACTGTATTTCTTTGCTATATTTACAGTTTAGAACTAAAATAAGTATTAAATCTCTGCAGACTTACTAATGCTCATAATAAATTATTACTCAGCCAAGTGGGAGAATGTAAGACACGATTTAATATGTGGCTCTTATAATCATTTATCTAATTATTAAATGATCAAATATAATTATTTATTTATTTAATAACCTATGGCTAGTAATTAGTTGATGGGCCTAATTACTCTTAATGGATCACTAATGGGTTTCCCCTTGGGTGTACATATAAATAGAGAGTTAATTAGAGGGAATAGACTAATGAATCTATTCTATCACCACTAACCAAATCGTCCCTCTCTCTCTCCAAACCGTGAACTCTCACGATCGCACCTAATATCATCCTAATCGTACACCCTAAACGGGAACCCAATCCAGATCAGAGATCATGATGTCTTCCCTATCATCGATGAACTTAGCAGGTATGATTTATATATTGTTTTCCATTACTTAGTCACAAGAACTGATCAACATTTATGAACTTACACATCAAAATTATCTGCTTGTCTGGTCCAAATGGTCATATAGATCTTGTAGCAAGCATATCTCAATCACATTTGGTTTGAAAGAACCACCTGTAGCAGAACTGTTTAAAGCAAATCAGATTTATTCAAGTTATGTTTTTATAGAGGTTTCCCTAATCAATTGGTAGTCTTTAATTTGGTTAGTCAACCCATAAATGTTGATATAAATCTGGTGTAAATGTTACTGTTGGTGCTAGTCATCATCTGACACACCTACTGTGTGAACATTTCGGTTCCTTCATATGGGAATATCAAAGTGTAAAGAACTAAGTTTTGAGGTTATTGAATTTGTTTACTAAAGTAACCAAACACATAATAATACTAATACCACTAACCATAACATAACAATAATAACTAGTTTTATATCCGTCCGGTGGCCGGGTACTTTAATGTCATAATGCCAAAATGTAGACAACCATTTGTGCTGCCCATTTTGTATACGCTTAAGCCAGTGCTCCAAGTTCATACTCCGATCGGTCCATATTCACTTTCAATCTGTCATATTAACTTTGTTGAAATACAATTTTGCAAATTTTCGATCATCTTGGTGATATGAGTGGCTTTGACTACCTGAGATAGAATAATTGAACCACCTTGAGTCTCATATAATCTTTCTGATTTCATCATATTCACTATGAGCCTTGTGAATTTTTTCATAGGATCCTATACATATATAATCATCATCATTACATACTCATTCAAATTCCTATAATATAATTTAAATTTACCCAAAGTTCCATTCAGCACAAGCATAAGGATCAATTCTGAGACCTGGTTCAAATGATTCTATGGAGAATCACCTGCAGCAACCCTGATGCATTAGGTTTGAGATCTTGTTCCCTACAAGCACAATTGAAATTTAAATGCAATAAATAAAATAAAAGCATAAATAAGCAGTGAACATTATGAATTTAGTACAAAGAGGAAACACTTGTAGATCATGCATAAAAAAATGAAACTGGAAGAAATGTATTATTAATCAAGAGTATATAAAACATGTATCACAATTGAGATCTAATGGGTATGAGTAACAAATCAAGAGCTATATCTATAAACATATACAAACCTAAACATACAAATTATCTATAAACATACCTAAAAAATACAAATTATCTATAGAACATACCAAATTACCTAAAACACACAAATTATCTATACATACATACCAAAAAAATCTATAAATTACCAAAATACATACGTACCTTACGATAAATCGAGCTACGGAAGGTTGAACGGAGATGGGAGGGGTGGCCGGAGTCGGGAGGGGCATAGATCGAGCTCTAGTTGAACGGAGACGGGGGTGGTCAGAAACGGGAAGCTTCTAATCGTCTGATGCGGAGTAGGTGTGAGATATGGTGAGAATGGAGGGAAAGAAAAGGCTGAAAGGATTTATTCCCGCTTAAGGGCATTAGCGGCGAATGTCACCGCTATTGCTCAAAAAACCCTAGCCGTGTGATGAAGTTTCCATCAACGGTCAGATCTTCGATTGAAATTAAAATGCGGATCACGAGGCAATAGCGGTGACTTTCCAGTTGTCGCCGCTATTGCCCCTTTTTCTTGTAGTGATATATCATAATTCTTCTCAACAAAGAAGCTGTGTATCAATTATCCAGGGTGCACAATCAAATAGATTAAAACAAGACTTTACAAAAGTACACAGAAGCCCCCACGGTCGATAGGTGGATCAACCGTAATGTTTATGTCTTAGCTATGTTAAAAAATTGCACATGAATAAGAAAGGAAGTCCATGGACGATGCCACGGTCATACTGTGCATCGACCGTCCAAAGATCAATACTAGGAATGCAAAGGAGTATCACGGTCGATGCCACGACTGTGTCGTGCATTGACCGTTTGATGGTATTACGGGAACTGAATGCATCAACTCACGACCGATGCCATGATCCGAAATACGCCAACTACTGGACAATATTTTCTCAAACAACTTATCTACTTAGAAATGTTCGGTCAAGATATTTTATTGACTTGTTAAGAGTAAAATACCAAGAGACAAAGCTCAAGATCGACAAACGAGTTGAAACTTGAAAGATCGCTTTTCAAAGTTTTATAAAAAAATAAAATGTTTATAAAACAAAGTCTTATAAATTTAAATAGAGTTTTGCCAAAAAAAATATTCATAAAATATACTTAAGATTTTAAACATTTTTATAAAACCAAAACGTTTATTAATAGGTAAAATTAAGACTTTAAATATATTTACAAAACAAAGGTTTTTATAAAAATGTTTGAAGTCTTTTTGGGTCAAAGATGAATAAAGGAATCTTCTTTAACATAATTCATATTCGAAATCAAGTAAAATGGATTGGTTTAATCAAAATCGAATACTTGTCAAACTATTTGGAAAAAAAACATAGAATGTTCACTTATTATAAGAAAAGATTAATAAGTTGCCTTGTGTATTGAATAAAAATAAATAAATAAAAAACAAAAACATTTCCTTGTTATAAGGAAAGATGTCTTGTCTTTTTGAGTAAACCATCCTAATGACACATTTAACTATTGATTTTATTCGGTATTTAAGATCTAACATAAAGCACTAAAATAAAAGTGCACAAAAAACCCGGTTGTAGAACCGGACCGAAGACCCGACCCAGAACCGGTTCCAACCCGTTTTGCAGTGGACCTGGTTCCAACCCGTTTAAACCCGGTAGTTCCCACCCGATTCCTATTATTCAGTTTTACACCGAAACCGGGTAAACCGGACCCGAACCATTAAAAAACCGCCCAAAGCCGCTCAAACCGAGAAAAACCCCAGTCAACAACTCGACTCGGAACCGGTTCTACCTCTACCTGGTTCCATTGTGTACCCAGTCAAGCCCAACCCGGTTCCGGAACAGGTTCCAAAAAAAACCCAGTTTGTACACCTCTACACTAAAACACATAAATTTTGAGAGGTTAAATACCTATAATTATTAAAATTTACTGCATTACTAAAAAAGAGTACTCTTTCAGAACCATATGCTCAAACTATTATGATCTTGAACCAATGAGGGCTTCACCACTCAATTTTGCATTTTCTGAGAAGAATCTGACCTATTCAACATACCCCAATCACCAATTTAATACTTTGCTTTCTTCATTTCATTCATTCACAGTCGTTATAGAAACAAGTGCTTAAGTTACAACCACTTAGATTAAAAAATGTAATGTAAGCAAGATATTTCTTTGTTAATTTATCTGATTTCATTTAATTTATAAAATATCTCAAAAAAAAAATCATCACCAAAGTTGTTCACAGGTTCCTACAATGACAAAACTGAATCCAATCTCACACAAACTCATCTTGTGCAAACGCTGAATCAACCACCTCCCACCGCCTGCTAAAAACCCTTAGACTTCCACATGATACGTCTAAATCTAATGGCAGAAGAGCTTGATTACAGAATCGGCTCCTGCAGTGAACAACCATGGCTGCCTCGGGTGGAACTTGCAGTCCAACACACCTAACCCACATAAACAACCCATCAGCTTATAGATATATGTGTAAATTTACATTATGCTCTAAAAAGCGCATTTATAAATAATTAGACTACACAAACATATATATGAGCCGGATCAAATACAAAATTAAAAAAGTGTGCAAAGTGAACGATGTTAACTTGGACCATTGATCAAGGCAAATCAATGGCCAAGATAGAGGCAGTGTCAAATTTATAATTAGCTAGAAAAAGAGGGCAAAAAAGAAAGGCCACAATTATTGACTTTTAATCTAGTTCCACTATTTTTTTAAATGCAACTTTTATATACTTTTATATTTTTTCAAGAAAATTATACCATAAAATGGAGATTTTTTAATGTGAGCATAGTATTGCTATAGTTTTTTAAAAACAACTTTTTTTCTTTTAAAAGTTTGTTGTGTCGTACGTAAATGTTGTGTGATTATACATATGGTAGCGTGATTATGTATACAAGGTTGCGCGATTATGTACATAGGTTATGTTTTTTACATGCATAAGTGTGTGTGATTGATTATATACAAAAGTTACGCAATTATCCCCCACCTCATATGTTTCACACAGAAAATCCATTTCCTACGAGAACCGGTCCCTATGTGTGTGTGTGTGTGTGTGTTAAAATTGTAGGTAGGGGTGTAAACGAGCCAAGCCGGCTCGCAAGCTACTCGAGATCGGCTCGTTAAAAGCTCGAATCGAGCCGAGCTTAAACGAGCTCGAGCCTAAAAATAAGCTTGTTTAATAAACGAGCCCAAGCTTCACTTATCGAGCCGGCTCGCGAGCCTAAATGAGCCTATTACGCACGAGCCGAGCCCGAGCTTTAGAAACAGAGCTCAAATCGAGCAATGCTCGAGCTCTCTGTAAGTTAAACGAGCCAAGCTCGAGCTTTGTCGAGCTCGGCTCGTTTACACCCCTAATTGTAGGCATGCTAAGAACCGACCTCTTCCGTTTACGCTTGTATGGCCATGAAGAATCTCCAAAGGAACGATAAGAGGATTCTGGTTTAAATCTGAATACACCATGCCATGGAAAACATATGCCGTGCAATCATCTGAAGATGATGCAAACAACGGATAGCTGCGATGAAAGGCCACGTTCGTTATGTCTTTCGGATGAGAACTGCATTAACACGGAGACAATCAGAAATGCCATGTCAACACGCACATGATAATTTGAGGGGATAAATGCATTTACATACTTTAGAATTTTGTACGGTTTTGATGAAAGATCCATGTCAAACCAACATAATTTTCCATCCTTACTACCAACAATAACATTGTCACCTGCATTAAAAAGAACACAACCGTTATTGTTTTAATTAATTCAAAGCTACGATGATAAACCGAGAGAAGAAACGTAAACATACCACCGGGATGAATGGAAATAGATGAGATTTCACGAACCCCGGCTTCAAGCTTCTTCATGGACTTTTTCTTCAGAAGATCATAAACACGAACATTCTTTTTTGTTGCAACAAAGAAGATGGATCGTGTAGGATGGAATGTTGAACACACAGGAAGACCATGCAACTTGTATGGTAATCTTTGGGTAATTTTCTTGGAGAGCAAGTGAATTAATACGGCTTTTGATTCACGTAAGCAAGCAAGTCAAGATATAACAATCAACTTATGAACGGGTTAATTCAGATTATGTTCTCTAACGGGTCAAACGGGTAAAAAAAAGTTAACTTAAAATAAAATGGGTCAAAACCATCCAAAGACTACTTCTAGCTCATAACTATTCAAAAATATATATAATTAGTTACTGGAATCATATTTCACAGACCAACTATTTATATAAACAGTAAGGTCTTTTGGAAAAAAGATGTGCCTAGTCAAACCATCCAGTACCAAAAAAAAAGTGTTGACCCGTTACCCGACTTGACCATATTTCCACCTCTAAAGATAGCTAAAGAAAATGTGCGAGCAAACAAAAATATGAACCGAAAAATAGAAGGATATCCGCAGGCATGACACTAGAGAAATAGTCTCCTTTCCGATGCCATTCCACTGAAGACACAGTCTGCAATAAAACAAAAATGTGTGAAGAAGTTCTGGTCTGATTTAAGGTTTTGAGTCGTTCACTTCTTCCTTAAAAAGTGAAGTGATAACAAAAAATATAGAAGTACCTTAAAGTGTTTGATCCTAATTCCCTCGTATTTATCATATTGAGACCACCTAACACTAGACCCAGCACTTTCTATAAACAAAAGACGTTAAAACAGTAGTCAACAAAAGTCGATATATAAAGCCAAAAAAGTACCAACCAGATTCATCTGGGACAGAGAGTGTTTCAACACGCAAAAGATCTTCAATCTTCTTATTTTCTTCTTTCTCGAGCCCAGTGTTCAGAACAAGAACATCTTGTCCCCTTCAAATTTGTAATCATACAATCATTCAGCTTTTATGATATATACAACAAAAAATGTTAAATAAAACAGTGAATTGATCCATTGGCCTTACATGGAGACTGCCAAAATAGGAAGCTCCGGTAAAGGATTCCATGCAACATGTTGCACGGGTTCACCAAGCTCCCAAATTTTGATACATCTACCGGTTTCAACCTCCCAAATGCGAACTGTTCCATCGTGTGAGCCTAAGTCGATCGTTAAAAAAAGGTTAGGCATTGACCCGAAAGCATGTCCATGAATTAAGAAAGGAAAAAAAATTAATTTATAATATGATTTACCAGAAGCAATGTGCTGCCCGGATGGGTCGGTACAAATCGATGCAACTGGACCCTTATGGCCTTTGTACTCAAGATAGCACGTTGTTGGGTATGGTTTAAGATCTTTGCGACTTGGAAGCTTTGGTTTTAAAGACTCAGGGTCGATATTAATCTAAAATATCAACAAAGACTAAAGTTAAACCAAGCTAATGTAAATATCAATGAAAGTTATATGAAATACTACTCGAAGAAATTAACAAGTACTTGTGCAACACTTACACGCTTCTTTCTTGCCCTAGGGCACAAGTACAAATCCAAACATCGATCAAAGCTTTCCCGAACACTCTTTTCATAAGCTGGAACACTTCTCAAAGATGCGAACCTACAAGATTGACAGATATAGATATATTAGTATCTTCATATAAAAACTAAAGCAAGAGAAAAAAAACTTAGAATCAAAATTATTTTTGTGATTACCGCTTTGGGATGAACTTAGGTTGGTCCTCCTCAAACATAAGCTGATAAGCACTAATCTCTTCTTGTGTTGGAATGTATTCCAGAGAAGGATTATAAGATTCGTCATGCCCTGCAAGTAAACAGTTGGATTGTGGAAATTTTGGCTATAAAAAGTCAATTAGTACAACTTTGAGATAATAGCAAGTCAAACCTGGTAACTTAGGTTTGGGTGCAGGTATGTATGATAATCCATGCCCTGATTTATCATGTTCATCACCCCATAAGTTATAAAAACGAGGTTCTTCTTTTGGCTTGTCGAACTTAATCAGCCCCTTTCTAATTGCCCTAATATACTTAACAACCTGATGAAAAATCAACCATAAGATGAGCAATTCCTTAAAAAAAAATATACTATAACTTGTGATATTTGAGTAGTTAATTATAGTAGTTATTTATCTTCCGTTTATGAATGAAATGAATTAATAATTATCTTAATATCTCTCATGCAAAAAAGGCGTCAAGAAGCAGCAAAACCTGAAAATATTTACCTTTTTAGCTTCCCATTTTGAAGGAATAAAACGCCTTTTGGGTTCTGGGGCATTTGAGAGTGGATGCTTAGCACCATCCCAGGCAAACCAATCAACATAAGGCTGCAGAAATAGAAAAAGGTTATAATAACGAGTCATAAAAAAACAATCATCACAAATGAAACCTGTATAGATCCTGTTGAACACCGTTCATTGCGTTTTGACACAAAAATAATAACAAAAGCACTAACCGCATGTGGATCAAAATCAGCATGTGGAGCTTTTCCTTTCAACATCCTACGAATAAGCTTAGTCTCTTCTTTTGTAAGTTCTACTTCCTCATCTTCAATGTCATCGATGATCTTGCGCCTGAAAGTAAAAAAATCTGCAACTCAGACCCAACAATGCAAATAATCATTCATAAACATCAATTATCTTGACAAGAACAGTTATTTACTCACCTAATAATAGTTCTAGGTTGTATGTAATTTAGTTATTTCTTGTTGCCTTAGTATGTTTAGCATATCAATTTTCTACGTTAAAAAAAGAACCATTTATAATGTCCAAGCACACAACTTTAGCTGGTAAAAAAGTTAATAATTAAGTAAAAATAATTCTCCAACCCACCAACTATTTGCGTCATCAGTTCTGGCTAGAAATGAATCCAATTTATCCAGTCTCTCCTTCTTCTTGATTTTCTTTCCAGCAACATCATATCCAATATGTTCCTCATCTTTGTACCACTCTAAAGGAACATCCCCAATGGTGTTACGAGGGCCAACCTATAACAAAAAGTGTATCAAAAATAACCATATAAGCAAATGCACTGTGAACATATACGTCTTAGCTCATGAACCGCCATAAATTAAAAATAGATGAAATTATACATCCAAAATACGTTGCATATGTCTACCAAAGTACAAGCTGAAACTGAAAAGTATAATAACAGACCTCATCTTCTGATGAATCACTCTCGTCTACCACTTCACGAGAATCATCACTTCCACTTTGATCTCCATCACTATCAACTCCATCAATCAATCCACCTTCATTGTTTGGGTTCTCACCATCCTGGCATAATAACAATAGATAACTAAATATCACATCTGTCAACTTGGGTTATTTGGTGCATGACTTACTATAACCTTTCTTAGAAAAGCCTACAAATTTTCAAATTGTCAAATCATTATTGTGAAAAGAAAAAAATACAACTGCGGAAAAAAAGAGCAAGTAGGCAACTGAATCACACATTTAGGTATGACAAGATATTGATGGTGTTTGCTTTTGAATTTTTGGAAAAGATTAAAGAGGACCATAAACTTTGGCTGAACTAAAATGAAAAAGGCCTAAAGAAAAAACCGTTCCAATTCACTAAACAGGTAATTACCATGTACCTCATCTTCTGAGAATTCACTCTCTTCAGAGCCTGATCCGGATTCGAACTCTGAATCTGAATTCCTTGAAGAGTCGTCACCCTCAGAGAAGCTCTAGAATCAGACACACAATGTTAACAAACAAAAACAACAAAGAGAGACTAATAATACATATCTTGTGTATATCAAGAGTAATATAAGCATGTAACTGAACTCAAAAGCATAGTTATCAAAGGCGCTAGGCGCAAAAAAAAAGTGAGGGCCTGAGAAAAAAAACGCACTTAAATGAAAGGAATCTATACTTAAAAATAATGCTATTCTTCAAATGAAATTAAGAAAAGCTATTATAACATTTAATATCATCTAATTAGTACCAAAAGTTCTAAAATAGTCAAGATTCAAATGTAATTCTAAAATTTGAATAACAAAATGTTCAAGGTAAAGTACCAAACTCTTTTTCAGCTACACAAGGGGCTCGCCTTAAAATCAAAGCGCATTTATCGCGCCTCGGCTTAAAATCAAAGCGCATTTATCGCGCCTCGCCTTAAAATCAAAGCGCATTTATCGCGCCTCGCCTTAAAATTGCGCCTAGGCGCACAAGGTGCTCGCTTTTGATAACTATGCTCAAAAGCAGTCATTCTAAACTTCATTTGGAAACAATTTAACGGCAACACTAATCATCAAAACACAAATAAATCTTAGTTTCTAGCAGTTCAGAATTAAGAAAACTTCTAAAGGTTAAATATCTTTTAGGTTAGACTCATTCAGAACTAGAATATCACGATTCATCAGCAATTGAAACAAAAAAACTTCAAATGTTGTATAATTCCGCCAATTTAATCCTCTATAACTGATTTCTAGTTATCAACATAAATTGCTGGAAATCTGAATATAAACAAACGTACACGTACCTCGAAATCATCATCAGAAACAACCGGACTTTGTAGACTCTCGTCATCAGAATCACTAACGACTACGTTTTCATTCACGGCGACTTCTTCCTCTACTGGTTTCAAATCCTTCTCCTTCATTTTCTTCCCGTCCTTCATCTTCGTTGTTCACTACCTGCACGAATCGATCGGAATCAGATGACGAAAGTGTGACACCTAAATTATTATTATTTTAACCTTAAACACTAAATCAAACTACATACCGACGATTGGGACTCAGGAAGTTCTTGGACGGCCGGCGATTGGGACCGAGGAAGCGAAGGTGCAGCAGCAGGGTTTTAGATGCAACCGCAAGAAAAGCCCTAAAAACTTATTATTTATATGGTGAACGGATTAAGCCAATATTACGTTCTGGCCCCCAATGCCATATATCTTTACTTTTTGGCTTTTTGCTATATATAATAAACTTAATTAAAAACAAAGATGTATTTTATAAATATTAAAACAATAAAGTGATAAACTTTAAGTAGTCCACAAAGATCAAAAAGCATAAACTTAAGCTAAGATCTCCAAAATCCAAATGGTTAATACAAAATTACAAACCCTAGAAATCAAAAACACATCAAGTAAAATTGATACAGGATTATCTCCTTATTTGAAATCAGATTTTAATATCTTTTATTATTTGTTTAAAATTCAAGTTTGCTAATTTTTAGTTTTCTTGTTTACTAAGATATTTGTTTAGTATAAGTTAGGGTTAAAAGGTTATTTAGTTTTTGGTTTTGAGTTGATTATTATTGAGTTTTGTTTTACAAAGAAACCTTAGAGGTTCTTTTGAAGCTTTTGATTACAAAGAGATCTTAAGTCATTTGATTGTTTCCGTTCCCGCATCATTTGGTACCAGAGCTTTGGTTGATTCAAATGGATGTTTGTGGAGTGAATCATCATCTCCATTGCCGAATCGCTGATAGAGGCAGCAATCGAGTCATGTTCAGTTCACAAGGTTGCAAGTTTCAGGAAACCAACCCAGAAGATTTCATCAGAGATGAGAACCGTGTGAATGAGGAGTATCCTGGAGGTTGTAGCGGTATCTATCCATCACCTCCTTGTTTCGATGATTATGGAGACGAATAGGTGAGCAAAGAAGATTATTTATGGGTTATAAACGCCTTGAACGGGTTTGCCATTCAAGGAAGTGATCCCCCTGCAACGATTCGCTTTTTGTCCGGATCCAATCGTGGTGCGACGTAGGGAAATACTGGTCTAAACGGAAAGTATTTGAAACCGGAAATGTCGGAATATGCGAGAACGTCCACCACTATTTTTGTTGAATTATTGATGGTATGTTCGGGTGTTAAAGGTGAATCTACGGTTGTTACGGAAGGTGTTTCGGTGGCCATAGGTGATCGGACACTCCTTGGTGAAGATCATGTGGGTTTCGAAAGTCAAACAAAAAAATTGATATTGGAGGAAAGTTTGTTTTTTAATGGCTATTTTATAAAAAAATACAACAAAGTTAATGGTTTGAACTTTATGGCTATCAAGTTGGAGTTGACCAATTTGGACGGGTCGGTCAAATCGATAGTGAACAAGAAACGACTTGATATTCCTTTCAACTCAGGTGGCTTTGGTTCCAAGGCAAAACTCGAGGACGAGTTTTTTCTAATACCGGGAGTATGATACAGGATTATCTCCTTATTTGAAATTAGATTTTAATATCTTTTATTATTTGTTTAAAATTCAAGTTTCCTAATTTTTAGTTTTCTTGTTTACTAAGATATTTGTTTTGTATAAGTTAGGGTTAAAATGTTATTTAGTTTTTGGTTTTGAGTTGATTATTATTGAGTTTTGTTTTACAAAGAAACCTTAGAGGTTCTTTTGAATCTTTTGATTACAAAGAGATCTTGAGTCATTTGATTGCTTCCGTTCCCGCATCAAAAATCCAAAAAATCAAAAACCCAAAAATTATTTACAATCGAGAGTGAATATGATATTACACATTAATAAGTCCCGATCGAGAGTGTTTAAAATTGATAATGCCAACGAAAACGATGAAGTTCATATTATCCAACACATCAAATTTTATACGGATGAATCATATTAATCAAGAACACTTCAAATTAATCAGGGAATTTAGCTATGGAATTAAGTTTGATATTACACATTAATCAGGTGTTATCTTAATCGTTCAGTAGTGTTAATTTATACGTATTCGGCCGAAAATTTTATAGTTCCGCCCCCTGATAGGAAAAAAAAATCTCTCCACCCTGCGTTTTTCTTCAAGCTTCGCCACTAGTCGCCGGAGAAAGCAAGGAAAGGTCGCCATCGGAGGAGACGACGTCAGGTTGTGGAAGGTTTTGAACACAGGTTTGATGATCTGAACAGGGATGAAGGGTCGTGTGTGGTGGCATGATGATCGATGGTAGTGTTTTGTTGGATGTGAAACTATGAGGATGAACACATATGGGAGAGGGGGTTAAAGTCTAATAATTAGACTAAAGGACGTAGACTGTTACACCTAAAGGATGATTTCTGATATTTTCATGGATCAAAAGCGTTGAAGAAATTAAAAAGGAAAACACCATGCGGCGCTGCAAATCTTTCCCAAAATCTGGTCGCCGACGGATAGTTTCACCATGTCCTTCATGCAGTCATTTCTCACCAGTGCCCCATCGTCGCCGCAGGTTTCAATCATTCTCTCACTTCCACTAAACTCTCCGTCAAGCTCACCTTCTCATGTCGCTCTGTTGCGTCGCCGGTGACCGTTGTTAACTGAAATGTGGATAAGAAATCTACCGAGAGAAGCGAGATTAGGCTCGGTTTGCCTAGCAAAGGTCGAATGGCTTCTATCAATCTCTTCGTAGATTTTGATTTTGATGTTTATTTTTTTCTTTTTGTATCTAAAGTTTATTTTAATTTTGCAAGGATCGTCAATTATCGGTGAGGCAAACGAATCCGCGGCAATACGTTGCAGACATTCCTCAGGTTAGTTTGATAATTTGCATTCTACAAAATAAAAATTGGTAGGTAGTATTGTGGTAGGTTTGGCGAATAATTCAGTTTAGTTTGCCTAATGCACCCAAAACGTGTTGGTGATGTTTGGGGCCTGGCATTCTTTTTGACGCGATATCTCTCTGTGTGGACGGGGAACAATGTGGGATTTGCCTAAAACTCCATGAGTCAATAATTAGATGGTTGAGATTGACATCTTTATGATATCTATTTGCAGATCGCAAACTTAGAAGTCTGGTTTCAGCGTCCAAAAGACATTGTACGAAAACTGGTTACAGGGGATCTAGACCTTGGTATTGTTGGTCTCGACACGTTTAGCGAATATGGACAGGTAACACAATGTAAGGAACGATATGCTGCATATTGTCCTAATTGATAATTATTCTTGTTCCTAGTTGACATGACCTCGTACTTTGTTTATGTTAATCTATGTAATACATTCTGTTTTGCGTGTACTATGTTTTAGTCATTTGAGTAGCATAGGAGTTAATCCAATAGAGTAATTTACAATTTTAATGTCAAAAGCACTAATTATGCTTCTGAATTTTTAGACAGATTCTTGTAGAACAGGCCATAGGTTCTGTGAGTCTGATATCCATAGTTTTGAGAGGATTTGACAATGACAACATGTACAAGTTCCAAACTGAACTAACAGATCTTGTTTGGTCATGAAGTTATTTCTGATCATCAATTAAGTTACTATATTCATAAAGGCGTATGTTAGTGAGCAGACACTTTTGAAGATTTTAATAAACTTTGGTATGTGTTGCCAGAGTGAAGAGTATATTAGTAATCTTGGGATAACATGTTTATGGCTGTCTGTCATATTCTTTAATCTTTTGGAAAAAAAGATGTAAAATTAGCTTTCTTATAGATTTCACAGTTTGACATGACATGGTTGACAATATGAAGAACCAGTATTTGTGATGGAATCTTTGTATTACAAAATATTAACTAATGCATGTGAGTTCTTAAGTTATATGCAACCTAATTCTTAAGCTAAAGATATGTATTAGAAGTAGGCCTCTAAATGTAATTAAAGTTTCTGAAGGCTTACCAATTTCTTAAGTTTACAAAATTTTGATTTGGGACCACTTTCCGTGTGTATTTAAAAGTTTAAACTAGTTTGAAAATTTTAGGTGTTACAAGTTGGTATCAGAGCATTAGGTTGAGGGATTCGAGTAAGCCAATCACTTGAACTCAAACCTATAACTATAATGCTTTTGATAAGAGAAATGAAAATCCAATCGAGACCTAACGAGGCTCGGAGCTTGAAGGGTGAAGGTTAGTAATGGTCTATATGTGTGTTTTGTTGTAGCTTAGTGATTCTGGTAGTGATTGCCCCTGTGCTGATGTGGCGGGGCATGATTACACTTTTTACAGAAACCATTACACATAGCCTAACGAGCCAGTCCATATATCCATATATATATATATATATATATATATATATATATATATATATATATATATATATATATATATATATATATCAGGCCACGTGAAATTCTAAATTATACATCAAATACTTTAATGTATGTAATCTAATTTTACAGGGGCATTTATATTATATATATATATATAAACAGTCCAAAATATAAATAACATATTCTTTTTATTAATTTATGTAATCTAATCAACCCAATGGCTCCAACATTTACTCCACACATTTGCGAACACACAAACACATGGGTACATACACCCGAGAATGCTACCCGCCACGAGTTCCCGCATGGCTTGCGGCGGTGTACCCGTGGTACCCGAAGGTGCCTCTTCGTCACGGAGTTACTTCTTTGACTCACGTGTGGCTCTTAGTAACCAACTAAGATCAGCCTTTGTCCCAACTATGCAACGATTTGGAAGCGATAAGATGCAAACAAGCAAGATCGTAATCAAACCAACTCTTTATTGATTACAAGGGAAGTGTACAAGAGAGCTTTACAATACCTTTACAAGGTGAATGCTTACACTTTTTGGAGGTGGCTTGCAAATGAGCCAAGATCACCTATTTATACTAATCCATGGCCTAATCTAGATCATTCTATCTAGAAATCTCTAATCATAAAATATTATAAATATCTTAGATATTTACATGGAAGGATCTAGGCTAACCCATGATTAAGGGCTGATTTGGAAGGCTCTAGAAACTTGATTATTTAAGTCTTGATCCAGATTTTTTTCAAGCACTCTTGAAGCCTTGAGATGGTGCCTAATATTCCGAAATCCTGCAAATATGACCTGAACTTAGAGCTGAATTATGAGTGATTTGAGCGGGTCGTGACATTCTCCCCTACTTAAATTCGTGACGTCCTCGTCGTGTAACTTTAGTGGTGTTTGTAGCAGCTTCCTTGGTCACGACATGCTGAAGTTTTTGATCCTGCCTCGGTTCCCCTTTGTTGGATTTAAATACGAGTCGCATGGCCGACACTGTCTTGCCTTTACGCCTTGTGTCACGCTCCATTTTTATCATGCGACTTTGTCCACCGTCCACTATGCATAAAACGTCTATAAACGGAATGAGGAAGGCTTGTACGTGAGAGAAGAAGTCCATCCCGAGTACAAACTTGTAATCGTCCAATGTACCTTCCCAGTCCCCAATCTCTGCCTTGACACCTTGAAGGCTTGAACCATCCCATCGATCAGCTTAGCGTCCCCGTGTACGGCCTTGATCTAAGCCAACTCTTTTGTCGTCTTGAGCCTAAGTCTCGCAGCTTCCTCTTTTAAGACAAAGTTTTGGCTCGCCCCGGTATCGACTGAGGCTCTCGTTGGCACCCCGTTTACCTTTATGCATACATAGTGAAGTCTCCTCAAATTCACGCTCGGGTGGTGGCTTCACCCTTAGCCATTCCTAGCCCCGATGTTTTTGTTTTACTCATGCATCTGTTGCACCTGCCATCCAGCGATTCCCCAATCGCTATGGTCTTGGCCCCCTTCCTAGGTCTCCTTGAGCGTCCCTTACGCTTTACCTTCGGGTTCGTGGCTTACCCATTCGCCACTCTTGGCCCCAACTTTCCCATGGTGTTGATGAGTTGCACAACCCCTAGCTGTGCCTCATGCTCATCATCCCGACCATTTACCTAGGCAACCATTGCGTGCAAGATGGCCTTCTTCGGACAGAACCGGGCTATATGTCCTTGAACCTCGTGGATGAAGCACCCTTCATCTTGGTTCGTGGTGTTACGTGCATCCTTCTTTCGGAGATGATCCCATTTGGCTCCCCCACCATGTTCCTTGTTACCTTCGATCATGGGTTTACGTGGGCTGATACCACTTGTCACGGAGTTACTTCTTTGACTCACGTGCGGCTTTTAGTAACCAACTAAGATCAGCCTTTGTCCCAACTATGCAATGGTTCAGAAGCGATAAGATGCGAACAAGCAGAATAGTAATCAAACCAACACTTTATTGATTACAAGGGAAGTGTACAACAGAGCTAAGGGAAGTGTACAACAGAGCTTTACAAGGTGAATGCTTACACTTTTTAGAGGTGGCTTGCAAATGAGCCAAGATCACCTATTTATACTAATCCATGGCTTAATCTAGATCATTCTATCTAGAAATCTCTAATCATAAAATATTACAAATATCTTGGATATTTACATTGAAGGATCTAGGCTAACCCATGATTAAGGGATGATTTGGAAGGCTCTAGAAACTTGATTATTTAAGTCTTGATCCAGATTTTTCCAAGCACTCTTGAAGCCTTGAGATGGTGCTAGAATATTCCGGAATCCCGCAAATATGACCTGAATTAAGAGCTGAATTATGAGTGATTTGAGCAGGTCGTGACACCTTGCTCCCTTATGTTAAAAAAAATATAGTCTTGCTCTATCCTATCGATGGTTGAAAGAATTTAAATTTGATAGAGTCAATCATCTTATAAGAACACAGTCATGTCCAAAACTCCAAATACTTAATAAAACGTCATTTAACGAGGACACAGTTGTCCAAAATATATCATAGTTGTGTCCTTGGAGTTTTGTGTTAAAAGGATTTTAAAATAGCCGGTATTTCAACTTTAAGGACACAACTATGATATATTTTGGACAACTGTGTCCTCGTTAAATGACGTTTTGTTAAGTATTGGAGTTTTGGATATGACTATGTGTTAACATGATCGACTCTATCAAATTTAAATTCTTTTAACCACCGATAGGATAAAGCAAGACTATATTTTTTTAACATAAGGGAGCAAGGGGCACCTTCGGGTACCATCATCGGCTTCATAGGGTACCACGGGTAAATCGCCGCAAGCCATGCGGGAACCCGTGGTGGGTAGCATTCTCGGGTATATGTACCCATGTGTTTGTGTGTTCGCAAATGTGTGGAGTAAATGTTGGAGCCGTTGGGTTGGTTTAGGGTATTAGGGTTGTGCCACCACCTCTTTGGGTAATTGGGATTGGATTTTGGTAAAAATGAGGTGACACTCGCTCATTGGACAGATTCATTAGGGTATTTGGGGTATTGCAAAGTTTGATAAGTCGATCATGTTATGTTATAAGAACACATAGTGGGGGTCGGTTGACTAGCGATATTAGGGTTGTGCCCCCACAGTCAATCACACGGTACCCAAATTTTTTTTAATGAGGGTCGGTTGACTAGCGATATATAACGCTAAATGTTTTTCATAGACGGTGATCGGGGGGCTATTGCAAAGTTTTATGAGGGGCGATCTAGATTTTAACGTGTATATAATACTAATATTTTTTTTCATTGAGGGTGGCTACCCCATGCCCTTACCTTAGGTCAGCCTATGGGTTAATGCTATGTATATTTTAAGAATTTCTTCTAATATCTTAGTAGAGGGTCATATTAATGTTTTTACATAATCATGTGATTCTTTTTAAATAATCAAACTTTGAATGGACGGTTGTGTATTTCAGCCTGTATAAAAAGGTGTTAACTTTACAAACATTATTGATTCTTGTTGTTTGATTCCAATTACTATATAGGTCTAGCCACTTGATAGGGGTTCTTGTCGAAGATCCTTGGTTCAAACTAGTACATGTGATGAATTATTTAATGTAATTTAGGAGTAAGAGTACACCATTAAAAAAAAATAAGAGCCTTGGCGCACAACTCTTTGCCGCCAAGGTTGACTTTGTTTTGTTCTTATTTTTGGACTAATATTGAGTCTTCAATTTGTTTTTATAGATAGGAATCCATTTTTGGTTAGGACTTAGAGAAGTATTCCATAAGTCTTGGTTAATTATATTAGAGGAATAGAGGGTAGTAACATTGTAATTATATTAATTGTTCTTCATCATTTAGTGTAACTTTTTCTTAGAGCCAACAGAGTTCAGCAAGCACGGATACAGACTTTGAACTGTGAGTTTGAACTTTTGACTATGAAAGAAAGTGACAACATCGATGAGTTTGCTAGAAAAAGATCGATGAGTTTGCTAGAAAAAGTGGTGCAGTTGTATCCAAGACAATGAAGTTACCACAATGGCTACGGATGAAGGTGTATGACATGTCGTCTGCGTCTTGAATAGATCTCCAACTAAGGTCGTAGAAAAGAAAACTCCTTATGAAGCTTTCAAGGGACGAAGACCAAACTTGGACACCTAAAGGTCTTTAGGTGTACGACTCATGTGAAGATACGGTTTGTGAAACTCACAAAGTTGGGATATAGAAGTGAATCCATGATTCACCTTGGAACTGAACAAAGGAGTAAAGTGTATAGGCTTTACAACCCGAGAACCAAAAGGGTTCATGTCAGCCGGGATGTTCGATTTGAAGAAGGAAAACCGTGGAACTGGTGTGAAGGTTTCGAGACAAAGAGATAAAAAAAAATGGACTGGGTTCGTTGTTAAAGGAGCTCATATCGCTGCCCAAAACACTGACAAACCCGCTTAACTATTCGCCCAATCAACGCGAAGGTTCAACAGGCCTATCTCATACATTGAATAGCCCAATCGCACAATCTGGGCATGGTTCAGCAGCTGAAAATGGCAGCCATGCCGAGGAAGCTGATACCCCTGATTTCTAGCCCAACAGTCTGCTACAAAACAACCCATTATAAGGCCCAAACGACCGAACGTTTTCTCCTCGGTTCACTGCAGCCCACACGGGCAGTTTGTTGTCCAAAACAGCCAAGTACCTGGTCAAAACTGTCAAGTTTCATCTAATTCATCAGGTGTGAGCTCCGTTTTAAGCTCATACTATGATGACACTCACTCCAAGGTTTCGGCACTTAAATAATGTATATTCAAGAACACAATCGCTACAACAAACTCCGTTTAATCCACCACAGTTTGATAATCCAGAATTGTTACTGTTGAATGAAGAACCGGATTCTTTTGATGATGCAAAAGACACAAAAGAATGGAAGATCTCCATCAAAGAAGAGATTGATTACATTGAACAAAATGGCATGTGGAAACTAGTTGATTTATCAAAAGGTTTGAAATAGGTATTCAAAGTCAGGAAAGATGCAAGTGGTGTAGTTACTCGGTACAAGGTGCGTCCGGTAGCAAAAGGATATGTTCAAAAGCATGGAGTTGATTACGAAGAGACATTTGCACCGGTAACACGCTTGAAAACCATTCCCTTGATTCTAGCACTTTCGGCTCGGGTTGAATGGGAAGTTCACCATCTAGATGTCAAATCCGCGTTTCTACATGGAGAATTAAGGAAGATGTTTATGTCGAGCAACCCGAGGTGTTTGTGAAGACGGCCAAAGAACATTTGGTTTGCAAACTCTCTAAAGCTTTGTATGGCCTACGACAAGAACCTCGTGCTTGGAACACCCGACTTGATATCATGAAGAACTTTGGCTTTACACGAAGCCCACTTGAGCATGCAATTTATATAAGAGAAGACTCAAGAGGCATTCTAGTTATTAGAGTCTATGTCGATGACTTCATAGTCACCGGGTCAAGCTTGAAAGAAATCTACAACTTCAATCGCCTAATGATGAAAAACTTTGAAATGAGTAATTTGGGAATTCTCTCATGTTACTTAAGAATTGAAGTGATGTAAAACAAAGCAGGAATTCTAATCAAACAGAAAGGTTATGCAAGGTATTGAAAGCTGCAAATATGTGGGATTGCAATGCTACTAAATTCCCAATGGAACCTGCGTTGCGACTGACAAAAGAAGATGAAAGTGAACCGGTAAATCCCGCTGAATATCGAAGGATAATTGGATGCCTCTGGTACTTGACAAAGACCCGACCCGACATCAGTTATGCAGTGGGTGTGGCCAGCCGATTCTTGGAAGCACCACGAACTACACACATGCAAGCTGTCAATATAGCCGAAGTTAAATACCAATTTCAAACCTTTTGGCAAAATGATTGTGAACAACTAATCGGCTATATTGATAGTTCACATGCCATTGATCGAGCGGATGGAAGAAGCACACCAAGAATGATTTTCAGGGGTGGTCCGATTGCTTGGAGTAGCCAAAAGCAAAATTCGGTTGCTTTATCATCTTTGTGAGGCCGAATTCATGGCTGCAACAACCACTACATGCCAAGCCATTTTGGTTGATGACTGTGATTGAAGAATTAACGGGGAAAGGCACAAACACTATAAAGTTATGGATAATAAATCAACAATCGAGTTAATGAAGAATCCCGTGTTTCATGGACGAAGCAAACACATTGATACTAAGTATCATTTCATCCGGGAATGTGTGGAGAAGAACTTGGTAAAGATAGAGCATGTGAGTGGAGATGAGCAGAAAGCTGATATCTTGACTAAAGTCCTCCCAAGAGTCAAGTTTATTCAGATGAAGAAAATTTTGGAGATTTAAGACTTCAACAAATTTGAAGGCCGGAATCACGGGGTGAATATTGTTTGATTCCAGTTAGTATCAAGGGCCTTGGCTTTGTTTTGTTCTTATTTTTGGACTATTATTGAGTCTGATTTTGGTTAGGAGAAATATTCCCAAATTTTGGTTAATTATATATAATTATATATAGGGTATGATCATTGTATTTAGTATAAGTTTTTCTTTGATTCAACAAACCATAAAAAAGTTGAGCCAAAACAAACATACCGAGTAAAAGCCCACTTATATCCGAACCATTGCTCATAACTCACCACCGGGTAAACTTTCTGCTTTACTTTGTGTTCTTTGGTTCAATCACAGAAATGACCAATGGAGCGTAAAATCACACACCAATCCTTGAAGACGGTGCTAACTGTCAACTAAACCGCCATTACCATCAACATCTTTATCATAGATAAAAAAAAAGTTGAATCCAGAAAGTAAATAAGAATTCAAACCATAGGAGGACAGTTGTTCCTTATGAAGAAGCTTATCACAGGATGTTTTCTAAAGAAACTGCAAGCATCTTAAAGCAAACAAATACCGGGTGTTGAGATACAACATAGCAAAGAAACAAACAACTCACTCGGTGTTTGTGCTAAAAAAGTCGAAAGCCGACACAGTAGAGTTTGTAACAACTTAAAGCCCGAGCTTTGAAAGAAGCTCACACCATCTTGGAGTTTCTTCATCAAAAATGTAGGTCAAAGGGGACACCAGAACGCCACTACCTCCAATCTGCACGATCATAAAAGGCAAAACAAGATGCAACTAATGCTTCCGATATAGAGCGGTAAGTTTGCGGGCCAGTAGAATGTAACGATACGGGTCCCACATTCTTAGAAGAATGAGAAGTTTGTAACTAACCAGCCTAATATAATAAAAACTAGAGCACTTGTGACCCATTTACTTATCAATGAGCCGATTTAGGTTATAGCTTATCCTAACAAGTGAAACGGGTCAAATCAAAAACACTAGCTAAACATTAAAACGGGTCGAATCGAATGGGTTGAAAGGCGCCCGAAGTATATTTTAATTATTATAGCCTCCTTATTCGCTTTACTATAAAGGATAATAATATTTTATTAATATAATCTTTGTAATCATATACATAACACATTACTTATTTCTAATATATTTTTAAATGATGATAAAACATAATTTTGTGAGTCAACCCAACTTGACCCGGCCATACATTTAGACCCATTACCCAACCTACATGACCCGCCCATCTTGCCATCTCTAGAGATAAGAAATCAAGCCTGCCTACTTCTTCAACAAGAAAATACTAGCATATAGAATTATAAACAACTATAAATAATAATATCACACAAGTCAAGATTCAGATTCCATACCGCTCTGAGCTGCTGAACTGATTTGTACAACGACTTTTTAGGTACACAAATGACTATAGCATAATAATCAGGTGTTACCACACCGTCAACTTTGCGGAAAACTGGACTTATAGTTGGTCCCTGCACGTATTAAATAAAACACATTTCGTTAAATTTTTAGGTTTAGTAGTTAATTAAAACACATGCAGATAAAATTTCACCTGAAGCCCGGATAATGACGGTTGACTCAGAATTCTCTCGGCTACTTCCTCTGTACTATTTCCTCTCATGTTGGCAACTACCTGAGATTGCATTTTTGTTGAAAATTACCATATTAGACCTAAAACTCAAAATGCACCCTGTTTCTTGGAATGGAAGCCAATAAATAAATAAACAAAATTTGGTATAATATCATATTCACCCAACAAAAAATCATGATATCAAATATACCCATTTTCAAATATATGACATTTATACCCTCCCTTTGAAACTTGCATTAGGATACGAGAGTTTGGAGTGCAGGCAGAAAGATATGGGTACAATGGTCATATATAAACTGTATTTTATGAAATGGGTAAATATGAAATTTTAAGTATATTGAACGGGTATATTTGATTTAACTTTTTAGTGCTAAATGATATCACGCAAGTTTCGAGGGGTATATATTAAATTGCCCCAATAAACAAATATTAGCTTACTGTAAACTGATCAAGCGCCCTCAAATGCGCCTCGAATCTTTCAAGAATTTCGTGTGTGATGTCTAATAAACCTTTTCGCTGGATTAAGGACTTCTTGCTAGCAACCATGATAGCCTGGAAAATAATCCTATTCAGCAAATTGAGAAACTAAGAAAGGCTTGCCAGGCTGTACTTGTAAACTTCACCTGACTTTCTAGCAGTACCCCGCCTTCAATTTCTTTGAGATTGTTTTCTTTCAACGTGGTTCCGCTACTGACAAGATCCACAATAGCATCAGCTATTCCCATCTAAATAAGCAAGTGAAAAAACATAAACATAAACAGGTTCAGTCGTTAGCAAGAATCATCATATATGAAGATGAGACAAAGCACAAGTTTAGTTTTTCATAGACAGCAACCCTAACCCGGACACACTTAAAATCATGTAATCCGAACATGACCCGTTAAACCATTTATCTAAAAGTCAAACAGGTTGTAATCAAGCCGTAAACGTGTTCAGCGGGTTGGAGGGTTGTAATAAATGGGTCATGAACGGGTTGGCAGGTTGACTTGTTTAATAAATGGGTTAAATAAGTCGTGTTACAAATTGCCACACCTAGTAAAATTGGGAGTAATATTTTATAGAAGAAAGAAAGACTCACTGCAGGAGCTGCCTCTAGTGCTCCATCAGCAGTTGAAAAGGCGACATGCTGAAGGCCATTTTCTTTCAGAAATTTAGGACCCAGCTGCAGGGAGAGATAAATGATGCAAATACCAAAGTCAACTTCCAACTTGGTCCAAATACTAAAAGAGAATATTGTAACGGTATTACTGGTGTTGCAAAAATCGGGATTAATCAGGAATTAATCGCTAATCAGAGAATCACCTTGGAATTCTCATGTAATCAATCCTAGGCGGTCCAAATCGGCCCAAAGTTTTTTTTTTTCATTTATCACTTACTCTTTAATAAAATTACAAGTTTCATCCTCAAAATTATAGTTGTAACAAAATTGACCAACACTTTTACATTTTTTTTCATTTATCACTTATTCTTTAATAAATTACAAGTTTCATCCTCAAAATTATAGTTTTAACAAAAATGACTAAGACTTTTACATGTGTGTGCATCAAGATGTTGTACATATAGATTTTTAGGTTTTACATATATATTTTTTTATATATTAAAGCATATATAAAGCTTATTTATTGCTGAATTTTTTGTAAATAATTCTAAAAACATATAAAAATTCCAATCCGATTAATCCCGATTAATCGCTAGTCTGTACCCCACTGCCCGACTAGCGCCTAGCAATTTTTAAAGCATTGGGTATTACATAAGAAATGAACTGATTACATAAGTGAAACCAGTGGCAACTCTTAGAGGCTTCTCAGCAGTCCACTCAGGCATTTGTGCTAGCTCCTTAACTGAATTGATGTTCTCAAAAATTCCATATTTTGGAATCTACAAGAGAGAGAAAATATGTCACAAGTGTAGTTTTGAACTTTTAAAAGATTAGTTAATGTTCTTAAACAGAGAAGGCTGACTTACTGCTAGAGATAAACGACAATCTCCATATGCAAGTGCATCATGGACGATAATTAGATCTTCATTTCCCTACAAAAACAATCAACAAACATAATTATAATAATTTCTAAAAAAACACACTCAAAACAATGATAAAGTGTCAAACAAAGTTCATGAAAGCATATAAAGTGACATCAAACAATGAGGATATAGGACCAATGAAAATAAAGTTCCTAAAAACTCTAAATGAAGTGAGTTTAATACATTCAGCTTACCAACACATTAAAAAGTCATTAGGTATTCAGGTTTAATGACTTATAACAAACGAATTACCATTGATGATGTTTGCAATATATAGAATGGCAGCAAGTGCAGTGGCCATCTTTTGAATTCAATTATATGCTTTCTGCCATCCAAATAGCAATTTTGAATGCAATGGATGTGAAGAATCAATGTCCGAATTCAAATTCGACAAACACTACTTGAATTCAAATGAAATTCAAGTTCAGCTAATAAGACATAGTATCTGAGGAAAAATATGTGAACATTTTTTAAATCCAAATCCAGCAATTAAAAATAATTGCTGAGTGATCTATGTTGAGCAGAAATATGCTTCACCAGGATCAGTTTTTGATCAGAAGGTTTGACCAGAAAAGGTCAACAGGAAAGATTGTGTGTTTGGAACAGCCGTGATATCTAAGGGCAATCTTGACCCATCCTTTAAAAAATGGGTTCATTTGGACAAAAATCAATTGAATATGGGTCAAATTGGCTGACCTCAAATTAGTCAAAAGGTTAATTTGGGTCACCTTAAATTAGTCAACGGGTCAATTTGGGTAACCTCAAATATTCAATGGGTTAATTTGGTTCACCTTAAATTAGTCAACTAAAATTTTGTTAACATAAAAATAGTGCATATGGTCCCCCAACTTTGTCATCTCACCCCACCCGCCACCGCGCTTCGCTGGCCCGCCTTCCCCGTCCTCGTTGCTCCGCCACCGCCGCCCCCCGCCACCGCCGCCACCCCCCGCCACCGCCGCCACCCCCCACCCTGCCGCCGCCGCACCTCGCCGTCGTCGCCAACCACCGTCGCCGCCCCCCCCCGGCCACACCTGCCGCCGCGCCCCGCCACCCGCCTCCCCCTGCCGCAGCGCCCCGCCACCGCTGCACCCCGCCAAAGGAGATCAAGATCAGTGGAAAACTAACCTGTTTTCGTGCCTGGATTGCTTCAAATGGCGGAAATTTGGATAATGGGAGAACTGAACATAGAATTATCGAGTAAATTGGGGAAAATATTCAGTGTCTCTAGGGTTCGATATTCCGGTTTACCATTAATCTGTGCTACACTCGATAGGTACACTTGCCTGTCAGTGCGGTCTAGTTCATAGGTTTTCCATTTATTACTTAGGAGTCTAGGTTAGGTTTAGTTAGTTTTTATATAGACCGTCTGGACGACATCAGGTTTATTCGACTTATTCGAATAAGGAAAAAAATAAACATAAACAGTCTTACAACAGTCAAGTTCTGGGTTAAAACGTATGGATGTCGGATTTTGAATGAGTTGAATACTTAAATCGATAGATGGATGATGAGTGATAGGGAATTGGGGATTATGCTTTTCTTTTTTTTGATTTGGCCCTAATAAGCTTGGTTTTAAATTGCGCGATGCGCTCCGATGCGTTTGGTCACAAAATCCGATGCGCGATGCGTTTTGCGCGATGCGAGCGCATCACGTATGCGATGCGCTCTTTATTAAAAAAATACTAAAATATTAATTATACATAAAAAGTTGTAAAATATATTATGTAATCATATTATCAAACAAAAACATCAATGTAATACTCTAACTATCAAACAAAAAACATATTATGTTATCATATCATTAAACATACAACATCAATGAAACAGAAAACACATATTATCAAACTTAAAACACATATTATTTAACATAAAACAAGAGGTCTAATACTCTAATTCAAACAGAAACCCATTTTCAAATGACCCTAATAGAAAAATACAAAATTTTCCATATTGCACGCAATATAGCGCATCTTGCGATGACCGCATTATGCGCAAAACGGCGCAATATCCACGCATCATGTAATCGCTACGCATCAAGTGCAGCGATGCGCTGAATAAAACGCAACAGCGCAAAACGCATTACGCGCGCATTACGAGCGCAATTTAAAACCAAGCTAATAAGACAAGGCAAAAACAATTAAACAAGTTACAAACCTAATGATTCTATAAATAATATATATATATATATATATATATATATTTATATGTTATTCGGGTTATTTGAATAGGTTCGAATAACAGATGTTCAAATTCAAATTCGAATTCGATTCGTATTCGACTTATTTATTCGAATCGAATAATTATTCGATTCGAATAACCCGAAATTCGAATTCAAAATTTTTATTCGAATTTGATTCGAATCGAATTTCAGGTTATTCGAGTGCGATTTTAATAATGAACACCCCTATTTAAACATGGAATCTTTATTGGTTTTTATTATGTTCATAATGCATATATATCTTGCTATTTATTGTCTTGTAGCTGTAAGTGATTATAAGCAATCACTTCGATTTCAAAATCTGAATGAGGAGAAGCAGAATATACACTTGGAGGTGGATTCTCTTTTCTCAACAATGCACTTATTTTTCTAACTAACTAGCATATTAATTATGCTGACACTTGATTGTAGGTGAAGATTTTAAGGATTGAATGCGCCCAATTCTATCCTCCCTCTCAAACTAGAGTGGTGGTTGAATTTTGATTACATGAGGTAGTTTTCTACTGTTTGACTTTTTAAACATGTGTTTCTTTAATTTTCTCATGTGTGGGATTTTTATTAATAAACTAAATCAGAATATCTTATATGGTTAGCTTCTTTGAACTATGATCTAATTGACCACTGAAGTTTGACTTTGGAATTGGTCAGCTAATGGGGTTGGCTTTTCATATACTTTGACTTCAAATCGATTAATGGATGATGATTTTAGTTAACCAAATTACAAATCCGATAAAATAGCTTTCTGATTTTTGTATTTTGAGCTAAGGCCATTAAAATTTCGACTTTGGAAGTGGTCAACTACTGGACATTAATGGTGATATGATTTAATTGGGTGATTTGAGCTGAATTATGAGTGATTTGAGCGGGTCGTGACACCTTGCTCCCTTATGTTAAAAAAAATATAGTCTTGCTCTATCTTATCGGTGGTTGAAAAAATTTAAATTTGATAGAGTCAATCATCTTATAAGAACACAGTCATGTCCAAAACTCCAAATACTTAACAAAACGTCATTTAACGAGGACACAGTTGTCCAAAATATATCATAGTTGTGTCCTTGGAGTTTTGTGTTAAAAGGATTTTAAAATAGCCAGTATTTCAACTTTAAGGACACAACTATGATATATTTTGGACAACTGTGTCCTCGTTAAATGACGTTTTGTTAAGTATTGGAGTTTTGGACATGACTATTTGTTAACATGATCGACTCTATCAAATTTAAATTCTTTTAACCACCGATAGGATAAAGCAAGACTATATTTTTTTAACATAAGGGAGCAAGGGGCACCTTCGGGTACCATCATCGGCTTCATAGGGTACCACGGGTACATCGCCGCAAGCCATGCGGGAACCCGTGGTGGGTAGCATTCTCGGGTATATGTACCCATGTGTTTGTGTGTTCGCAAATGTGTGGAGTAAATGTTGGTGCCGTTGGGTTGGTTTAGGGTATTAGGGTTGTGCCACCACCTCTTTGGGTAATTGGGATTGGATTTTGGTACAGATGAGGTGACACTCGCTCATTGGACAGATTCATTAGGGTATTTGGGGTATTGCAAAGTTTGATAAGTCGATCATGTTATGTTATAAGAACACATAGTGGGGGTCGGTTGACTAGCGATATTAGGGTTGTGCCCCCACAGTCAATCACACGGTACCCAATTTTTTTTTAATGAGGGTCGGTTGACTAGCGATATATAACGCTAAAGTTTTTTCATAGACGGTGATCGGGGGGCTATTGCAAAGTTTTATGAGGGGCGATCTAGATTTTAACGTGTATATAATACTAATATTTTTTTTTCATTGAGGGTGGCTACCCCATGCCTTTACCTTAGGTCAGCCTATGGGTTAATGCTATGTATATTTTAAGAATTTCTTCTAATATCTTAGTAGAGGGTCATATTAATGTTTTTACATAATCATGTGATTCTTTTTAAATATTCAAACTTCGAATAGACGGTTGTGTATTTCAGCCTGTATAAAAAGGTGTTAACTTTACAAACATTATTGATTCTTGTTGTTTGATTCCAATTACTATATAGGTCTAGCCACTTGATAGTGGTTCTTGTCGAAGATCCTTGGTTCAAACTAGTACATGTGGTGAATTATTTAATGTAATTTAGGAGTAAGAGTACACCATTAAAAAAATAAGAGCCTTGGCGCACAACTCTTTGCCGCCAAGGTTGACTTTGTTTTGTTCTTATTTTTGGACTAATATTGAGTCTTCAATTTGTTTTTATAGATAGGAATCCATTTTTGGTTAGGACTTAGGAGAAGTATTCCATAAGTCTTGGTTAATTATATTAGAGGAATAGAGGGTAGTAACATTGTAATTATATTAATTGTTCTTCATCATTTAGTGTAACTTTTTCTTAGAGCCAACAGAGTTCAGCAAGCACGGATACAGACTTTGAACTGTGAGTTTGAACTTTTGACTATGAAAGAAAGTGACAACATCGATGAGTTTGCTAGAAAAAGTGACGCAATTGTATCCAAGGCAATGAAGTTACCACAATGGCTACGGATGAAGGTGTATGACATGTCGTCTGCGTCTTGAATAGATCTCCAACTAAGGTTGTAGAAAACAAAACTCCTTATGAAGCTTTCAAGGGACGAAGACCAAACTTGGACACCTAAAGGTCTTTAGGTGTACGACTCATGTGAAGATACGGTTTGTGAAACTCACAAAGTTGGGATATAGAAGTGAATCCATGATTCACCTTGGAACTGAACCAAGGAGTAAAGTGTATAGGCTTTACAACCCGAGAACCAAAAGGGTTCATGTCAGCCGGGATGTTCGATTTGAAGAAGGAAAACCGTGGAACTGGTGTGAAGGTTTCGAGACAAAGAGATAAAAAAAAATGGACTGGGTTCGTTGTTAAAGGAGCTCAAATCGCTGCCCAAAACACTGACAAACCCGCTTAACTATTCGCCCAATCAACGCGAAGGTTCAACAGGCCTATCTCATACATTGAATAGCCCAATCGCACAATCTGGGCATGGTACAGCAGCTGAAAATGGCAGCCCTGCCGAGGAAGCTGATACCCCTGATTTCTAGCCCAACAGTCTGCTACAAAACAACCCATTATAAGGCCCAAACGACCGAACGTTTTCTCCTCGGTTCACTGCAGCCCACACGGGCAGTTTGTTGTCCAAAACAGCCAAGTACCTGGTCAAAACTGTCAAGTTTCATCTAATTCATCAGGTGTGAGCTCCGTTTTAAGCTCATACTATGATGACACTCACTCCAATGTTTCGGCACTTAAATAATGTATATTCAAGAACACATTCGCTACAACAAACCCCGTTTAATCCACCACAGTTTGATAATCCAGAATTGTTACTGTTGAATGAAGAACCGGATTCTTTTGAGGATGCAAAAGACACAAAAGAATGGAAGATCTCCATCAAAGAAGAGATTGATTACATTGAACAAAATGGCATGTGGAAGCTTGTTGATTTATCTAAAGGTTTGAAATAGGTATTCAAAGTCAGGAAAGATGCAAGTGGTGTAGTTACTCGGTACAAGGTGCGTCCGGTAGCAAAAGGATATGTTCAAAAGCATGGAGTTGATTACGAAGAGGCATTTGCACTGGTAACACGCTTGAAAACCATTCCCTTGATTCTAGCACTTTCGGCTCGGGTTGAATGGGAAGTTCACCATCTAGATGTCAAATCCGCGTTTCTACATGGAGAATTAAGGAAGATGTTTATGTCGAGCAACCCGAGGTGTTTGTGAAGACGGCCAAAGAACATTTGGTTTGCAAACTCTCTAAAGCTTTGTATGGCCTACGACAAGAACCTCGTGCTTGGAACACCCGACTTGATATCATGAAGAACTTTGGCTTTACACGAAGCCCACTTGAGCATGCAATTTATATAAGAGAAGACTCAAGAGGCATTCTAGTTATTAGAGTCTATGTCGATGACTTCATAGTCACCGGGTCAAGCTTGAAAGAAATCGACAACTTCAAACGCCTAATGATGAAAAACTTTGAAATGAGTAATTTGGGAATTCTCTCATGTTACTTAAGAATTGAAGTGATGTAAAACAAAGCAGGAATTCTAATCAAACAGAAAGGTTATGCAAGTAAGGTATTGAAAGCTGCAAATATGTGGGATTGCAATGCTACTAAATTCCTAATGGAACCTGCGTTGCGACTGACAAAAGAAGATGAAAGTGAACCGGTAAATCCCGCTGAATATCGAAGGATAATTGGATGCCTCTGGTACTTGACAAAGACACGACCCGACATCAGTTATGCAGTGGGTGTGGCCAGCCGATTCTTGGAAGCACCACGAACTACTCACATGCAAGCTGTCAATATATCCGAAGTTAAATACCAATTTCAAACCACCGTCGCCGCCCCGCCCCCGCCACACCTGCCGCCGCGCCCCACCACCGCCTCCCCCTGCCGCAGCGCCCAGCCACCGCCTCCCCCTGTAGCAGCGCCCCGCCACCGCTGCACCCCGCCAAAGGAGATCAAGATCTGTGGAAAACTAACCTGTTTTCGTGCCTGGATTGCTTCAAATGGCGGTAATTTGGAGAATGGGAGAACTGAACATAGAATTATCGAGTAAATTGGGGAAAATATTCAGTGTCTCTAGGGTTCGATATTCCGGTTTACCATTAATCTGTGCTACACTCGATAGGTACACTTGCCTGTCAGTGCGGTCTAGTTCATAGGTTTTCCATTTATTACTTAGGAGTGTAGTTAGATTTTATATAGACCGTTGGACGACATCAAGTTTATTCGACTTATTCGAATAAGGAAAAAAATAAACATAAACAGTCTTACAACTGTCAAGTTCTGGGTTAAAACGTATGGATGTCGAATTTTGAATGAGTTGAATACTTAAATCGATAAATGGATGATGAGTGATAGGGAATTGGGGATTATGCTTTTCTTTTTTTTGATTTGGCCCTAATAAGACAAGGCAAAAACAATTAAACAAGTTACAAACCTAATGATTCTATAAATAATATATATATATATATATGTTATTCGGGTTATTTGAATAGGTTCGAATAACAGATATTCAAATTCAAATTCGAATTCTTCGACTTATTTATTCGAATCGAATAATTATTCGATTCGAATAACCCGAAATTCGAATTCAAAATTTTTATTCGAATTTGATTCGAATCGAATTTCAGGTTATTCGAGTGCGATTTTAATAATGAACACCCCTATTTAAACATGGAATCTTTATTGGTTTTTATTATGTTCATAATGCATATATATCTTGCTATTTATTGTCTTGTAGCTGTAAGTGATTATAAGCAATCACTTCGATTTCAAAATCTGAATGAGGAGAAGCATAATATACACTTGGAGGTGGATTCTCTTTTCTCAACAATGCACTTATTTTTCTAACTAACTAGCATATTAATTATGCTGACACTTGATTGTAGGTGAAGATTTTAAGGATTGAATGCGCCCAATTCTATCCTCCCTCTCAAACTAGAGTGGTGGTTGAATTTTGATTACATGAGGTAGTTTTCTACTGTTTGACTTTTTAAACATGTGTTTCTTTAATTTTCTCATGTGTGGGATTTTTATTAATAAACTAAATCAGAATATCTTATATGGTTAGCTTCTTTGAACTATGATCTAATTGACTACTGAAGTTTGACTTTGGAATTGGTCAGCTATTGGGGTTGGCTTTTCATATACTTTGACTTCAAATCGATTAATGGATGATGATTTTAGTTAACCAAATTACAAATCCGATAAAATAGATTTCTGATTTTTGTATTTTGAGCTAAGGCCATTAAAATTTCGACTTTGGAAGTGGTCAACTACTGGACATTAATGGTGATATGATTTAATTGGGGCATAGTATGTTAAAAAAAATTACACAAATTTAATGGATATCTTGGCAATTTTGAAGCACACTTCAAAGGCAACTAGGAAAAAGTTCAAAGATGGCAATACATACTCCAACAAAGATAAACAAAGCATCTTGATTTTCTATATATAAAGAAGCATGATGCAAATTGATTGAAATTTTAATCAAACCTACAGAAGGATGCTACTAAGGTGGCACGATTAGAGTTGACTGTTGACTATAGCATAAGGTCTTAGATCTAAACATTCTGCCCATCTCAAAACCCAAGAAACTTTGTTTTGGTAATAAAGAGAAGATGGGTTTGTGCGTGTTTTTGGTCAACGTTGTTGACCCGCCACACGTTCCTGATAGCCCAACCAGTTGGAAAAACCGCATTATGAGACTGTGAAATTCTCAAAACTTTGTTGTGGCAATGGTACAAATTGCGTCAAATCTGAACCGGGTATTATAATATCTTTGCAATAATATAGTAAATTTATCGTGGGTTTTTTACATTTTGTAGGATTCTTCAAGCTTTGGAGAGGTGTGAATTGATTTTGCATGTTATTATGAGGCTACAAGAGTACAAAGATTTCTTCTTTATCTCTTAGTCTTAAAAATGCTAATTCTACTGCAATATTTGAATGGTTTTGTATGTGCATGGTACTTCAAACTAGAGGTGAAAATAAGTTTCAAAAACCGTTTAGTTTTCTATTCTTTCAAAAATTGGTTTGCCATAGTCTAATCCTTGCACTAGCAATACTATTTTTGTGGTCAAATGTCTCAACCTTCATCAATAAGTGAGTATTTTCCACTATCTGAAACTTATTTACTCTTTGATTTTTATGTTTATGCATTGCCTAATGTTTTAACTAAATAAGTTCTTTCAAACTTTGATATTCTTAATTCATAGTTGGCCAAAAAACTACAGTTCATAATTCATATGATGCTTATCATAACTACAAATGTTATTTATAGGTTATTTTGATTATACTTGGCCCAAAATCTGAAGTTTAAAAGCTGCCTATCATAACTTTAAAAGTGGTTTTTGTTTTTGAATTTTGTATTTAGGTTTAAGGCGTTTATGTTTTTGAATTTTGTATTAGGTTTAAGGCGGAATCGAACCCTCACCACCTGAGTGAACATGGGGAGCTAACACCACACTTTTTTTTCTAAACACGTACCCATGTGTCATATGTTTTGTTAGCTCTGGAATGTTTGCTGTGAGTCAGAAATACCACATCAATTCATGCCAAAGTGACAATTTTATTAATTATGTAGTTTACAGATTTTTTTTATAATTAAAGTTTACTTATCTAATTTATTTAATAATCTTAGATATTGGTCATGAACAAAATTGAGGTTGAATGGCTGCAGATTGAGGTGCTGCAGTTTGAGTTTGTACGAATGAGATAAAGAGCTTAATGTTATATACTCATGTTGGTAATAGAATCCATATCAATTTACCATTTATAGTTGGTCTTTGACTCTTAAAAACTGATGTTGCTACTATATGCATGGACTGTTTTATAGTCTTGCATAAACCAAAAAAATTGCTAAAATTCTTTCAGTTTATTCGACTCCTTATGAATTTACTGCTATTTTTATAAAAGGTTGTAAGTTTCTTGGCACAACATATTTGATCTTGAAAGTTTATGTATGCAAAATGTGCATATGGTAACTTTATTGTTTACTATCATGTGCATCGCATTATAAGATGATAAGCCTAATATTTTGTCTATTGATAAGTGTTGTAATACTTTGGGCATGTATTGATTCGGATCACATTAATAACTTTTTGCACCATTGGAGTTTATTTCTCTATGAATCTAATAAACAACATTGTAATTGCATTTATCATTATTATATGTAATATGTAATTTCAATTATAAGAAGTATTTGCAGATTTATGAATTATATCGTTTTCATTGTTCAACCCGTGTAATACACGGGTTTCTAACCTAGTTAGGACAATATACAGCATATTGTTCCTTACATTGTGTTACCTGTCCATATTCGCTAAACGTGTCAAGACCAACGATACCAAGGTCTAGATCCCCTGAAACCAGTTTTCGTACAATGTCTTTTGGACGCTGAAACCAGACTTCCAAGTTTGCTATCTGCAAATAAATATCATAAAGATGTCAATCTCAACCATGTAATTTTGGTCACATAGTTAATACTTCATCACATCAATTACAGTGTGCTTATGTAACAGGTATGACAGTTAATTTCTTTGACAGATCTGTTGAGTCATGAAGTCTGATGGAACTTTGACAGCTTAGGAGCTTCTCAGCTTTCTGATCTTCCAAAATTGACCTTAAGAAAGCTGACTGTCTGACTCTCTATGCATCAACCATAACGATCAGACAAATTGTAACATTTACGAAATTCCATTATTTCACTTTGATAATCCTTGTATTACAATGATAAAATTTCCATTTTCTTTTCTTTTCGATCATGTACTCGCTCAACACATCAACAAGTGCATACATATATACACGTATTCATATAAATTAAACACACGGATATACATATACATAAAATGTAAATAAATTGACTTTTAAAAGTCAGAATCAAACTCAATTTCAAAAGAAAGTGACCTGTTTGACTTTCAAAAGTCAAACAGGGCCAAATCCTTCAATTCAAGCCATGATTCGAATCTAATTGAGTTTAGTGGACTTCCATCTCGTGTACCAATATCAACATGCCCAACCCAAGCCCTTTCAACAAATCAATTCGATCAAACGTGCTGCCAAATTCAAATTCAAAAGGGTTTGACTTCAAATGGTCAAACCCGTATTAACCTCTAACCAATTAGGTGAAATCAACGCGTTTAAACCCCTGGAATCACGCATAATCGTTCCTTGTATGAATATGGACCCTGTTCGCGACTCAATTCACTTCCAAATCCGTGATTCGACGAGCAAATCTCGTCCGAAAATTATTGCGGACGACACTTAACCAAATCGGCCGAATTGGATGAAATTAAATGAATCAAATCAGCCTCATACCTTCACACACCCGCATACAAACTCTTTGAAACCACAATCGCATTCTACTCCGTTTCTGGAGCTCGGCCGAACACCAAGAACAATCGGAATTTCTTTTTAGTCGATCTCTCACCTCTTCAATCCATTTCAGGTAATCGATACATCCCTATACTCGTTTTGACTTTCTGATTAAAAGCCCCAAGGTATGGATTTCATACCTGCGCATAATCACAACCAATTTGGAGCTAGGGTTTCGGGAAAACGATTTGGGGAAGGAGAAGGATTGGGGGTTGTGTGTTAATTCAATTTCGCATCACTTACTGTCAAGGCTTTTAGCCCAGTTCAACCGGTTATGACTCTTGACCTCTGCACGCTTGGTTGTGTGTTCGAAACCCACAATCAAGTTCTTTTTTTCTTTTTTTTTTTTTTTTTTTTTTTTGCACAAACTGAACCAATCCCGGCTCCCCTACAATCATGAGATAAACCTATTTGAATCCGAATCTAACTTGTATCACAGATTAGTTCCCTGGTCCAGTGGTAACAGGAGTTCTTTTATTTTAAAAACCATGTTTTTAAAGCTCCAAAAATTATATAAAAATTATTTTTATGAACCATACATTATTTGTAACAGAATAAAACCGAGATTATTAATTTTCATTAAAGGTTTAAAACAAAATTTTAGATATTTATATTAATTTTTCAAATAAAAAGAAACTTTGTTTTTATGAAGTTTATAAAATGTTAACTTTATTTAAAAATCAAATGCTTATTTTTAAATGATAAATAAATATAAATTTATTTATTATTTATAATCTACACTAAAAAGCTAAACGTATATTTAGTATTAATTTTATACATCAATACTATTTACACATTTTTTTTATATAAATAAAGAAATAAGGTAAAAGTTACTTATTTAATTTATATTCACACATTATTTTTTTCTAACTAAATAAATAAATATCAAATATTTGATTTATTTAGTTATTCAAACCCAAACCCTAAATTATTTATTTTAAAATCATTCATTGCAACTTTTCATTTTATAAAACACTCAAGCAAGTACAAACCACAATCACCTACACACTCCATTTCAAACTACAACTCAAACCCCTTTGTACACACATCCATTGTAACCCTAGACTTGGCCATAGACTATTGTGCATATTATTAACCTAGATTCATATACATTACACTCTAGGTTAACGTTGTGAATTACAAGAATCACTTTGCTACCTAGACACTTGTGCTAGCAACATCTCTGATACAGGTGAGTTTTACATAGCCCCTTTTTACTGTTTTTACATTTTGGGGTGAAACATGATCACAATTTGCAATGATTTTACATAAACTACACAATACAAATCCACTTTATAATTTGTGTGCAATTTAAGCTTTATGTTTGAGTGCTAGGTGTGTTAACTACTTATTTGCAATTACATGTACAATCATTAACTAATCAAGCCGACGGTTAACAATGATAGATCTATTGAGTCTGACAAACCCACCCAGATTGGGATGATTGTTACCGACAACACAATTTTTGCATGCTAGTTACAAAGGTTTGATTGTACTACTTGGTTACACAATAGTAACTTCCCATAAATGCCTTGTTAATCATGACTTGTATGGATTTGTTTACACACAATACATTGATACTATTAAGAGTCAAAACCTATGTATGCTCACCAACTATTTATAGTTGACCCCCTCATTTTATCATGTTTCAGGTACAAAAGTTTGAGTTGATCAAGTTGCTACACTTAGGTTGTGGACCTAGTTAATTGAAACAAATAGATACGTTATGAAATTCAAATATTCTTGTACTGTTGTATTGGAGGTTGTGAATGGAAATGAAACATTTTTAATATATTAAATTTTAGTCAACCATGTGCTCATGAACAGTCTACATGTCCCGCCCCGACGTTTCCGCCGTCGGTTGGGGTGTGACAGATTGGTATCAGAGACAGGTTATAGGGAACTAGGTTATTAGACACCCTTGACCTAGACTATAACCTTAGGACACCCCTACTATGCCATGCTATTACATGTTACATGATTACTTCTTAGGTGAATATTTTACATGTTATCCTAAGTAATTTTAATACATGCTACAATACTTAATAGTTTATGTGTCACACTACTTGATAACTCTTGTGCTTACATTCATTACTATCTACATGCTACCTACTTGATTTATTTAAAGTGCTATCATATGTTTCCACACACACTTATACACACTTAGTTCTTCATGCACCCTTAATCTCACACACAAAATATCACCATCTCTTATGATCAAAATCTAAACCATTAGGCCTAATATCCATCAACAATAAACTAAGAAGCCCACTTATCCTCCAAGAAGAAGAAGGCCGCTGCAATAAATAAACCTCACTTTCGGGCCTTAAAGCCCGGTACACAACAATTCTCATCATGACCATGAGCCCAACAATAGTGTTATTAATATACGATGGCTGGAAGAGTGTGTAGGCCCATGAGGGATTCTGACTAAGGAAAGACAGGGTACTTAAGTGTGTCCTAGTGACCCACCCCCTTTCCTAGGAATTCTCCTCAGGGATGCATTGCTTATAGGTCAAGTGTATTTCTAAAATACTATTGTGAAGACTCGGTGTTATGACTAGTCAAACTCTAAACCTATGAGAACTCCTATACTTAACACTCGGTATTTCATTATCGCTTACAACCTGTTCATTGTTTGCCTGCTAGACATGGACTCCTACTCTCCATCCTCCCCGGTATACCGTCCCGGAGCAGAATCAGATTGGGAAGAAGACACTGGGTCGCCCGTATATCAGTCACCAACACCCCCAGCCGCTAGACCAAGGTTTGATGTAAGGGCAGATTGGATTAGGAACACCGGCCCAAGACTTCGAACATCTGGATCACCCCCACCCAAGAACCCGTATCAGACACCCCACCTACACAATCAGTTACCACCCCCACTAAGAGACCCATATCTAATGCCCGACCCGTATCATTCTAACCCTTGGGTAAGGCACACCATGGCACCCACTAGTGTTATGGGAATTCCAACCAACGACATTCACCAATATGTAAGGACCTCAGAATTTGAGAGGCAAAGATGGAGCAGGGGGTAATGCACGACTTGCAAGGACAGAGAATGGATAGCCTAGCAAACCAATTAGGGCACCAAAAGGAATTAATCTCCATCCTCGAAAAAGAAATACTGGAGAATCGTACGGAAACGGCTAGAGCTGAAGACAGATCGGCTACCCGAGTGACCATAGCGGTGCTTGTCTTGAGAATTATCTTCCTTATAGTGGAAAGCTACAAGAGACGTTAACAGAATTTTCTTTCATTTATCTATTGTCTTTAAATTTTCAGTTTGACAACCATTTCCCTATGTTTTGAGTAATGTTTAACATTTAAGCATTTAATCAATTTTACATGTTCCAACTCTAAAGTTATTATTCATTAATTTGACACGTTGAGTGTGAATTACACCCATCAAATTTTCATCAAAAATCTCCCAAGTATCACCTTATTCATTCAATACGATTTAGTACACTACCGACAATCTCCTTCGTAAACAACTCATCCTATTAGACTTAAACCACCTCGTTATTTTCAAACCAAACGTTTATCAAACTTTTAGAGAGTATCAGGAATATAAATTTTTCCATAAACATTTTCACCTTGTAAGAAAACTTAATACGACCTATTTTATAAAAGCATTATTTCAAATTGATAAAAATTTTTGACTTGTTCTCATTAAATTAATTATTTCTAAATCTTGGCTAAATTAATATACAACTACTTGTTTAGCCATTAATTTCTCTTAAAAATATTCTCCTTATAATAATTGAAAATTTTAATAAAAAGGTTTTCCTATAAATTGTCCAATTAATTAGATTATTCAACTAATTAGTTTCACTGCCATATTTATCTACAAACAAGAACAAATTACAATCACCTATATACAAACAAAGATCAGTTATTTGTAATCATATTTTCCCTGAGTGTTTTCAGAACCTTCTCGTTACCTTTCACTTGCCGCTTCAAGAGACGATCCATACCGCGTAGACGTTAACCATCCCCATCAAGCCTCAACGAAATTTAAAGAGCTAAAACCTAACCACCACACTATACATGAACGCCAAACAACACGCTTCTCCGCAACACTTGATCGCATACGAAACTCGTTAGCACATGTCACACACGAAACTCAATAACTTACGTATGCACATTTACAATATACACAACACGATCACATGATACATGAAAACCAGTTACTTCCAATATACCCAATGCTACACTGATTACATGATATGTGAAATTTGATTATCTGCAATACACGTTCTACTGGATTGATTATGTAATACATGAAATGTAGTCGTTTGTAATATACATATACTAAAATGATCACACAATACATAACAATCGTTTGTTTGATACATAATACTTGAGTGTCCGCATTGAACATGAAACTTATTTGGTTACAAGATACACGATATTACATTACTGACATTACACATGAAAGATTGTTGGTTTACAAATACGTGGTACTAAGTTGTTAATACCATACATGAAATTTGTTGCTTGCAATACACATGATACTGCATTACTTACAATACAAGTTTAGTTGATTTTTACAAGATACATGATGCCAAGTTGTTCACGTTACACATGAAACCTAGTTGATTACTAACTACATCGTACATGAGGCTTGTGTGTTTACATTATACATGAAATTAGGTTACTTACAATTGTTACAATTGATTGATCACAATATACATGAAGCATGGTCATACACTTTGTTCACCAAACTTGAGAACCATAACACGTTAAAGCTACTCGGGGTTTGACGTATATTTGTTCAAACACGAGGAAGCTGTAAGACTTTAAAACAACTCGGTGTTTGACGTATTCTTGTTCAAACACGAGTAAACTATGAAACCTTAGGTAATACTACCATATTTCTCTTTAGTTGCTAACTGACCTGCCTACTAGGGACATAGTTACTCATTAGCAACTCATATGAGAAACCACATACATGAACTAAGTGAATTTGTGCCTCCTCTTTACCCGCACACAACGGAATGATCTATACGGACCATACGATGATTGGAGTAATTACGGGTGCACACGGAATTATGAAAATCAGCGCATGAAAAACATAGTGAAATTTTGTCGTGTGTTGTGACCTAAAACTTATCATGATATGTAACAACGAAACTGATGTGATATGACAAGGGCATGGTGGATACGCCGATGGTACTTCCTATATATAAGTGTTCTGTCATATTATCAGAAGTAGCATTGTTCGTGTCACGTGAAGTTTTGACCTAGACCAATGACTGTGAAATATTGACAATTCTTGAACATGTTAGACTACATCTTAAACAAAACCTAATTATCGAGTTCCCATCAAATCCATTCCAAGTAATGCATCTCACCTTTAGGATTCAAAATACCATCCAACAGTTCATTGCAAAATTTAATTCATCATCAACAATCATACCTGACCTCGAGTATCAAAATCCTAAATCTTGCCACCAGTTATACTCCTTGAACCAACCGTCATAACATGTTGAGAATCCAAACCCTCACCTCTTTTCGGTTCAGTAGCCTCCATTAGTTAAATTTCGGGACGAAATTCCCTTAACATGGGGAGACTGTAACATTTACGAAATTACATTATTTCACTTTGATAATCCTTGTATTACAATGATAAAATTTCCATTTTCTTTTCTTTTCGATCTTGTACTCGCTCAACACATCAACAAGTGCATACATATATACACGTATTCATATAAATTAAACACACGGATATAAATATACATAAAATGTAAATAAATTGACTTTTAAAAGTCAGAATAAAACTCAATTTCAAAAGAAAGTGACCTGTTTGACTTTCAAAAGTCAAACAGGGCCAAATCCTTCAATTCAAGCCATGATTCGAATCCAATTGAGTTTAGTGGACTTCCATCTCGTGTACCAATATCAACATGCCCAACCCAAGCCCTTTCAACGAATCAATTCGATCAAACGTGCTGCCAAATTCAAATTCAAAAGGGTTTGACTTCAAATGGTCAAACCCGTATTAACCTCTAACCAATTAGGTGAAATCAACGCGTTTAAACCCCTGGAATCACGCATAATCGTTCCTTGTATGAATATGGACCCTGTTCGCGACTCAATTCACTTCCAAATCCGTGATTCGACGAGCAAATCTCGTCCGAAAATTATTGCGGACGACTCTTAACCAAATCGGCCGAATTGGATGAAATTAAATGAATCAAATCAGCCTCATACCTTCACACACCCGCATACAAACTCTTTGAAACCACAATCGCATTCTACTCCGTTTCTGGAGCTCGGCCGAACACCAAGAACAATCGGAATTTCTTTTTAGTCGATCTCTCACCTCTTCAATCCATTTCAGGTAATCGATACATCCCTATACTCATTTTGACTTTCTGATTAAAAGCCCCAAGGTATGGATTTCATACCTGCGCATAATCACAACCAATTTGGGGCTAGGGTTTCGGGAAAACGATTTGGGGAAGGAGAGGGATTGGGGGTTGTGTGTTAATTCAATTTCGCATCACTTACTGTCAAGGCTTTTAGCCCAGTTCGACCGGTTATGACTCTTGACCTCTGCACGCTTGGTTGTGTGTTCGAAACCCACAATCAAGTTCTTTTTTCTTTTTTTTTTCTTTTTTTTGCACAAACTGAACCAATCCCGGCTCCCCTACAATCATGAGATAAACCTATTTGAATCCGAATCTAACTTGTATCACAGATTAGTTCCCTGGTCCAGTGGTAACAGGAGTTCTTTTATTTTAAAAACCATTTTTTTAAAGCTCCAAAAATTATATAAAAATTATTTTTATGAACCATACATTATTTGTAACAGAATAAAACCGAGATTATTAATTTTCAATATAAGTTCATTTTATTATGAATTTTTATGGTTAAAAGTGTATATTAAAGGTTTAAAACAAAATTTTAGATATTTATATTAATTTTTCAAATAAAAAGAAACTTTGTTTTTATGAAGTTTATAAAATGTTAACTTTATTTAAAAATCAAATGCTTATTTTTAAATGATAAATAAATATAAATTTATTTATTATTTATAATCTACACTAAAAAGCTAAACGTATATTTAGTATTAATTTTATACATCAATACTATTTACACATTTTTTTTTATATAAATAAAGAAATAAGGTAAAAGTTACTTATTTAATTTATATTCACACATTATTTTTTTCTAACCAAATAAATAAATATCAAATATTTGATTTATTTAGTTATTCAAACCCAAACCCTAAATTATTTATTTTAAAATCATTCATTGCAACTTTTCATTTTATAAAACACTCAAGCAAGTACAAACCACAATCACCTACACACTCCATTTCAAACTACAACTCAAACCCCTTTGTACACACATCCATTGTAACCCTAGACTTGGCCATAGACTATTGTGCATATTATTAACCTAGATTCATATACATTACACTCTAGGTTAACGTTGTGAATTACAAGAATCACTTTGCTACCTAGACACTTGTGCTAGCAACATCTCTGATACAGGTGAGTTTTACATAGCCCCTTTTTACTGTTTTTACATTTTGGGGTGAAACATGATCACAATTTGCAATGATTTTACATAAACTACACAATACAAATCCACTTTATAATTTGTGTGCAATTTAAGCTTTATGTTTGAGTGCTAGGTGTGTTAACTACTTATTTGCAATTACATGTACAATCATTAACTAATCAAGCCGACGGTTAACAATGATAGATCTATTGAGTCTGACAAACCCACCCAGATTGGGGTGATTGTTACCGACAACACAATTTTTGCATGCTAGTTACAAAGGTTTGATTGTACTACTTGGTTACACAATAGTAACTCCCCATAAATGCCTTGTTAATCATGACTTGTATGGATTTGTTTACACACAATACATTGATACTATTTAGAGTCAAAACCTATGTATGCTCACCAACTATTTATAGTTGACCCCCTCATTTTATCATGTTTCAGGTACAAAAGTTTGAGTTGATCAAGTTGCTACACTTAGGTTGTGGACCTAGTTAATTGAAACAAATAGATACGTTATGAAATTCAAATATTCTTGTACTGTTGTATTGGAGGTTGTGAATGGAAATGTAACATTTTTAATATATTAAATTTTAGTCAACCATGTGCTCATGAACAGTCTACATGTCCCGTCCCGACGTTTCCGCCGTCGGTTGGGGTGTGACACAAATGAACAAATTTAGAATTACGGGCCTGGGCCGTATGGAACTTTAGGCCCGGTTGTGCAATCTTGCGGGAACAAGTCATTAACCCTAATCTGCTATTATACAAACAACTCTAGAAGTTTAGTTACAGAAGGGTTTGTTTGCATTCTAATGCAGTGTATAGAACATACAGATAATCACGATGTTTTCTTTCTGAAAATATATTCCTCCCAACTTCTATTCATGAAATGATAATTGGCAACTATAAATGTTAGGCCATAACCTTTATGCTCTAAATATTGGGATACAATACACAAAGCATTGAACCGGGACTCGAGACTTTGGTTTATCGGTTTTTGGTTTCGACTCTGTAACCCTTTCCCTTCAATGGGCGTTCTTGCTCACTTGCTATTGTGTGGGTTAATCCCCTTCAATCTTCTTTTGCCGGGACTCGCGTTAAGCCGCGGCTCGTTTCCTTAAACAGGAGATCCGGTTAGTTTGGTTCTTATATTGGGTTTTAATATCTTAAACCCCTTCACCAAACCTACTACATAACACATCATAATTGATTCTAATTTTATAGTCAAACTTACAACAATAGTTTATTTGTCCAACTTGACTAAACCAAAACTGATTTGGAATTATTCGCCAATCGCCAAACCTAACACAATACTACCTACCAATTTTTAGTTGAACGGAATATGAAGTATGAATAAACTTATCAATTTATCGATGTATTTTGTAGAATGCAAATTATCGAACAAGCTAAACTAACCAGAGGAATGTCTGCAACGTATTGCCGAGGATTCGTTTGCCTCACGGATAATTGACAATCCTTGCAAAATTAAAATAAATTTCAGATGCGAACAGAAAAAAATCATCAAAATCAAAATCTATGAAGAGATTGATAGAATACTTTGAGAAGATCGAGAGTATCAGAAGCCATTCGACCTTTGCTAGGCAAACCGAGCCTAATCTCGCTTCTCTCGGTCGATTTCTTATCTACATTTCCGTTAACAGTCACCGGCGATGCAACAGAGCGACATGAGAAGGTGAATTTGACAGAGAGTTTAGTGGAAGTGAGAGAATGATTGAAACCAGCGGCGACGGTGTGGCATTGGAGAAGAAATGTTTGCATGAAGGACATGGTGGCTGTCGGCGACGGGATATTTGGGGGAGATATGCAACGCCGCCACAAAGGGGACGATCCGTTTTTTTTGTTTTTTTTACTTTGTGTTTGAATGTTTAAAACCTAATGATAATAAAACGTTTCTATTATCACATCTAAAATGTGATCATTTAAGTTTTTTTAATCACTTTTATAACTTTTAAATGGTTTGGGCCAAATTTCGGATATAGTCTCTAAAGTTTAAAAATTACGGATATAGTTCGCAACCACCTAATTGACTTTCATTCATGGTCTCTCGGTCATGTTTAGATTATGATTTTACCCTTTTAAAAGTTACATTTTAACCCTTTTACTACTTTACTCTTCTAAAAATTACAGTTTAACTCTGTTGTTTATTATTATTACTATGTTAGAATCTCGTATTGAAAAGGATATAATAATGAAAAATAAAATTACAATATTACATTATATATAATAATGAAAAATAAAATTACAATTATAAGTCACAAATCTCTAATCTCTAGTTCATAATATATATTTACATTCAACTCATTTGAACTGATTGACCAGTTAAAATTTTAAAGATATAAAACTTGAGGGACTAGCTGTAAATAATCCAAAGTTCAAAGGCTGAAAATGAGAAATATGGAAAAAGGGACAAGTAGCAGACCGCTACCGAGCGCTTAGCGATCCGCTACGTGTGGAGGAAGGATACACGCAGGAGTTGACGAGTGGCAAAGATGAGTCATTAGGGTTTAAAGGGTAGCGGACCGCTACCCAAGGCTTAGCAGTCCGCTATGCCGCAAAAGATTAAGGAAGCCGGAGATGTTGACGCGTGGCAAAGTGACTTGTTGAAGCTGGGTTGGTAGCGGACCGCATTGGGATTCTTCTTCATCCCAGCTTGAAACTTGGGGCAGTCCCTCCTCTAATGACTTGCATCACCGCAATGGAAACAATTGGGGTTCTTTGGAGTCTTGGCAGTGCCTTTGCTGATGGTTTAGGGACCGGCTTCTTGAATTTTATTGAAATTTTTGAAAAAGGGGGTTTGACGTTTTCGATAAAGCGAGTTTGCAAAACGTTTATTTAACGAATTTTTTCATGCATTGAGATCGTTACATGTAGAAAGAAAACCGAGTTTTATTTTATTGGTTTTGCCTTTAACATTACGCATCGTGACGATTTAATTTTAATTTCCTAGATATTAATACGTCGGTATATAAACGCGTCGCACCGATTTTAGCTATTAATAAATCTTTTTATTATTAGCCATTGGGTTTTATAAAATAAAGTTCTTATTATTTTGTTTTAAAACCTAATATTGAGAAACTTAAAAAATAATCTTTATTTTAGTTTCTTACAAGTCTTCCAACTTATAAAAAATATTTTGTGTTAGAGTTTATAAAATACCATTTTATCAAACTCTTATATTTTGCATTTTTATACTTATTAAAATGGTTTGAAATCCTAGATTTAACACCACCATCAAAACATAACAAACATGCAAGTAGAGTGCAAAGCCAAGCCAAAAGTGTTTGGTGTTCTTGTGAGCTAACAGGAACACCAAGAAGGTCTAGGGACATCAATAAATACAAATCTTGAAATTGTGCTTCCACTAGCTTCAAAATCCATGCATGACCGACCACCTTGTTGGACTCCTATGTTGCACCTTTTTTTGGACTCCATCTTTTAAGTCTTCTTGGTTACATTTTTGAAGTAAAAATAATATAAACTATTCTATTTTTACATTTCAAAACAAATAAATACAAGACTTGAAAAAATAGATTATTACATGTCCAAATGAATAATATTACAACCAAATCAAAATTCCAACACAAACATCCAAGGGTCATGGCTTGCTTTGCATTACAAAAAACACAAAACATATATTCTTGACATATAGCAACTTGTTACCTACTTGCAGGCATTATGCAAGTTGGTAACATAAAATTAGCTTGGAAATATAAATGTTGCTACCACATATATTATTTTCTAACTTGAAAATTAATATATCTTTAGGTTTTATAACTTTAAAACCAAAATATGTCTAAAATTTTCAAGAACAAACATAAGAGGCTCTAGATACCAATTGTTGGGTTTTAAACATATCTTTCAAAATCATTTTGCAACGGAAGCTAGTATACATGTTAGATCTAAAACTTTAGAAACCAAAACCCATCAAGGATCCATATGTTGTTACTTGAAACTTTAAAACAAAGACAACCATAGGGTGTTTATAGAAAATAACAACCTTTGTAGAGAAGTGATGGCACAAGAAGGAGGATGATATGAACACAACTGTCTACACTCCAAGAGTCGACACACCAAACAAGCTCCTCCAAGATGCTAGTCAATTAACCAATGTCAAGAACACAATACTAACACTACTTTTGTGGGTGAATATAAGTGTGTAAATATAAACTAAAAATAACCTACAAGAACAACAACAAACTACTAAACAAGTAGTGTTCTTGATATAATTGTCATTCAAAACACTCTAGATCTTTTTCTCACTTGAATCTCTTCGCCATGAGGATGTCCACGAGAATTCAACTCGCAAGCTTTTCAAAGTGAATTCTATGAAAATGAATCATCTTCCTTTTTTTACTTTTAGCTTTTGTAATACCAAATCTATCTATATCTATATAATAAATAAAGGTTTTCTCATGCCACGTGTCGCCTTAAATACATGTCTATTTTTTCAATAATAATGTATTTTTAAAAGAATTACTAATTATACTAATAAAACACATTTATTTTAAATTACCTCTTATTATAAGAAACTCTTAAATCTAATTACCTAGATTATGTTTTCAATCAAATAGTAAATTAAAGTCAAATTACATTGAATATTAATTAATGTATTTTCGAAAACCAATTATATATTAATTTTTATATATTTTTTTATTTTTAGTATATGTAATACATATATCTTTATTTACTAACTATATATAACATTGCACTTATTCAACCCGTGTAATACACCGGGTTTCTAACCTAGTTTAATATAAATTACAAGAACAAAACCATTATTCCACATACTCTTATTATTCTTAAAAATAGTAATGCTAATGAGAAGATGCGTAAATCCAGTATCCAATCAGAAGGAGGCCACCTAATAATCGAGGTTGGTTCATACCTTGACCAGTTAACAACAATCCGAAACACATTTTGGGTCAATTCAATAACAAGATGAAAAATGGACAAGATTTTTTTTTTTTTTTTAAACCATGTAAGAGTAACGCTTGCCAAGGACAGGTATTAAGTAAGTAAAAATAGAGTAAGAGTAACGCTTGCCATTAAAAAAAGGTAATAAGTAAATAATAAAGCATGTAAACAAAAATAATGACAAATATGATAAACCGATGAATATGAAACAAACAATCAATCCTTTTAGTAATATTTCTTATAATGAACTTTAATATAAATATTATTAAAAAAATTTAGAAAACTCGACAAGTTGAAATATTTATCTCAGATTCAAAAGTAATAGACTATCCTTGTTCTGGAAAACGATATCTTTTACAATGGATGTCAAAGTAGTCCCTCTTTTCTAACTAAATTCACTATCCATCACAAGTTTTTAACCCTTAAATATTCAATTAAATATCCATCACAAAGGCTTCATGTTTTTGTTTCTATAATTTTTACTTAATATTTTATTGAAAATTATTAAATACTATTTTAATATCAAAGATCTATACTATATAATATACTATATAATAAAGTAAAACCATGTTGGACATGTGTCACTCTCTGGTTACTTCTCATCTTATTTTCTCGCATCTCTCTCATATTAAATATTAATTTTTTTGTTTCTCTCTTCTATTAAATAATAATCTTTATATTAATAAATAAAATTATATTGACACATGTCACATTCTGTTTCATTTATATCATTTTTTTCCCGTCTCTCACATATTGAATAATGATATTAAAAGAATTAATTTTTAGATTTTTAATATAAATCTGATTATGGATACTTATTATTTAATTATAAATACTTATTATATCATCAATCAAATAAACTTAATATAAACTAATATTTATCAATTAAATAGAAAAATTAATACTCAGTTAAAAAAAATGTTTTAATATCAAAATCAAGTTAAGATTTGGGAGAAATAAATTCAGGAACAATAAAAATGTGAAATCATTACTTCTATTCAAGATCAAATCAAGAGTCTTTCAAGTGCATGGTTCGAGATTTTCACATTAAATAATAAAGGAATTTGAATAGACGTTAACATCCAATGTTTTCAGAACCGGATCAGACAACGAATCGGACGTCTTAGAGGTTCACCGGTCAGACAAGATTCAAGAACCGGATGACGCAATAAATAATATAAATATTCATAAAAATATATAAAAAATATAAAAAATTCCAAATATTACATATACAACCATTTAAACAATTTTGAGTCAAGGACAAGTGTTGTAGGTCTGTAAGAATTTTAATTCTTTTGAATCTTCAATTTTAATTTTGATTAGGGTTTTGAAGGACCTGTGGCAGCGTATAAGTTAAAAGGAAATAGCCAAATTTAGTTAAAATTGTAAATAGAAGTAAATAGGAGGACTATAGGATAAAAAAGATAAAAAAATAGTAAAAAAAAATTAAACTACCCGGTTCGACCGCTGAATCGCTTGGACCGCCCGGTTCAACCAGCAAACGGTCTCGGAGCATGTAACAGGACCGGTGGAGGTCACGGTTCCCGGTCCGACCGGCCGGTCCGATCCGGTCCGGTTTTAAAAACATTGTTAACATCATAATATAAATGAACAAAACCTTTCATCTAGATTCAGTAGGAAAAAATATAAAATATTTACTTTCATCTTAAAAAAATATATTTTTTTCAATGACATGTAGCAAGAGTCCTTTTGATCTAGTATCAAGTTTGAGTACTTTGAGACTTAGAGAGATGAGCCAAAGTTGTTATGTTGGTACTTCAGCAAATGGTGCTTTGTGCTCAAAATAGCAACAAATGAAAAAGATTCTTTAAGAATGTACGAGGGTGATGAACTGTAGTGGCGAGGTTTTGAAGAAGATGTATGAGATGAGGGTGCCAACCGGTAGTAAAACCAAAACCACTTACAGGCTAATGAGACTTATGGGACAGAGATTCTCATGCGTACGTATTATCGAGTTGCAATTAAATTTAGCGATTCGAATTACACTTTGAGTTCATGTCCTAGTTATTAGCAATCCTATTATATTTCTAACGTGATTAGGTTAGTTATAAATACCATGTATTGGGTATTAGGGATTGTTGTTCAAGTTTTGTGAAGTTTCTTGAATAAAAAGTTTGGGTGTTTAGCTAAAAGTAAAGTTCCAATTTATGATCTTGTTTGCTTGTTTGTTTGATATAAATTCAACTTGAATTGGTATCAGAGCTAACATGGGATTAACAAACTTGTAATCGCCGACGACAACTGCGAAACCGATTCAGCATGTTGGAAGAAGCTTCATTGAAGCTATTGATTGTCCTGTTGATCATTGAACGCAAGCAGGTTGGAAGCAGTATTACTGCTAATTGTCCTGCTGATTGTTCGATCAAGGGTTGGCCAGAAGTTTGTGTATCGGATTAGTTAAAAGTGTAGGCTAGATAATACTAAACCAGTTACACCGAATTCGGGCTATCTTTAATGTTCATGGTGTGTGGGATGCTATTGTACCGAGAACAGTGGTGGATGCAAAGAAAAATAACATAGCAATTGCATTCATGTTCCAGTCGATACCTGAGGATCAGATCTTGCAAGTTGGCAATCTGAGGATGGCGAAGGAGATGTGGAATGCACTAAAAACCTGTCACCTTGGTGCCGATTGGGTACGTGAAGCAAGGCTTCAGACACTTATGGCGGAGTTTGAGGCAATGAAGATGAAGGATCCGAGCACTGTGGATGAATTTGCCAGCAAGTTAATAGGAATTTCTTCAAAATCAGCTTCTCTTGGAATCATAATTGAAGAAGAAAAAATCGTGAAAAAGTTTCTTAACGAGTTACCAAAGCGTTTCATACATATGGTAGCCTCGATTGAGCAACTAGTGGATTTAAAGTCTATTCAGTTCGATGATGTGGTTGGACAAATGAAGACGTATGAAGAACGTATTAAAGACGAAGAATTACACTCGAATAATCAAGGTACGCAAGGAAAACTTTTGTTTAACAATTCTGATTCCCATTCAAGTTCTAGACATAACTCACACAAATCGAGTAGGGGACGCAGAAGGGGTTCGTATCGTGGACGTGGCGGTGGACGCAGCCGTGACCATTCTGGTCAGAGCCGTGGATCATAAGAAGGGTTCAACGATGGGGTTAAGCAAAAAGGTAAAAACAAGGATTATTCAAAAGTTCAATGCTATCAGTGTGACAAGTTTGGCCACTTTGTTTCGAGGTGTCCGGAGCGAAAGAAAGATAACCAAGCAAACTTGGCCGATGCAACGGAAGTAGACCCGTCACTGTTTATGGTTCAAAGCATTCAAGAAGTGGTGTTTTTGAATGAAGAAAAGGTTGTTCCAAAAAATTACGAGAATGGTTCGAGTGAACAAGACTTGTGGTACTTGAATAACGATGTAAGTAACCACATGACGGGTAATATATCCTTCTTCTCTGAATTGAACAAGCGTGTTGGTGGCAAAGTTAAATTCGAGGATGGGTCTCAAGTAGACATTTGCGGGAAAGGGTCTATATTACTAGTGGGTAAAACGGGGGAGCAAAGATTGTTAACCGCCATATATTACATCCCTAGTTTATGTAGTAATGTTATTAGTCTCGGGCAAGCAACGGAGTGTGGGTGTGATATTCGTATGAAAGATGATTACTTGTTAATGCACGATGGTCAAGGAAAACTATTGATGAATGTTAGATAAACTCAAAACAGGGAAACTGTGTGCTTACAAGCTCGGATTAACAACGAAAATTGGTTATGGCATGCGAGGCTAGTGTCACGGACCAAATATTTGAAGATCGTTTTGCTATGTTTGTACTTGAACGCTTGGGTTTGCTGGCTAGTCCGGACTTCATTGGGGACGACCTCAGTGGGATAGACGACGTGAACATGCCTAGGTGTGCTGGTACACCGAACGCATCACTGGTCACGAGGTGTTGCCGCTTGCCTGATGAGTCCCAGGCAGGACGAAACCAACTGAACTTAGCAGGAGACTAAGTGCCACACGAGAGTTTGGAATCACTCCGTGACACTAGGTAACCTAAATTTCGAGTCCATGAAACAAATGGTGAAGCAAAAGATGGTCGTGGGACTGCCACAAATCAATCATGAGAATCAGAACTGTGATTCGTGTTTAGTTGGGAAATAAACTAGGAAACCCTTTCCAAAGACGGCGTCTTTCAGGGCAACCCGTGCCTTGGAACTTATTGATGGAGATCTATGCGGACCGATTTCCCCGTCTACTATAGCGGAAAATAGGTATGTATTTGTTTTGGTTGATGACTTTTCACATTTCATGTGGACTTATCTTTTGAAGGAAAAGAGTGATGCGTTTTAAACCTTCAAAAAATTCAAAATATTGGTGGAGGTGGAAACTATGAAGAAAATCAAGACGTTTCAAACCAATCGAGGGGGAGAATGTACGTCTTATGAATTCAATGGGTTCTATGAAAACGAAGGGATTATTCGCCATTTGACCGCTCCATATACACCCCAACAAAATGGTGTAGTGGAGAGGCGAAATCGCATTCTAATGGAGATGACTCGTAGCATGTTGAAAGCGAGACAGGTTCAAATTATTTATGGGGAGAAGGAGTGAGGCATTCAACCTATGTAATCAATAAAATTCTGACAAGAGCGTTAAAAAATAAAACACCGTATGATATGTTGAAACGAAAGAAACCCGGTCTTAAATTCCTTTAGGTTTTCGGGTGTGCAGCGTACTCAAAACGTGTTGGGGGTAATCTTAAAAAATTAGACGACCGCTCGACTCGTCTGGTTTATCTTGGAAGCGAGAAAGGTTCGGGGGCATATCGTTTGTACAACCCAACAACTCGGAGAATTGTAGTTGGTCGAGACGGAGATACAAAGTTCGATGAAAAACGTGGTTGGAATTAGGGGAAAACTAATGCGGGTAATGATGATGAAACTCGTGAACTGGGCATGTTTTGGGTAGAATTTGATGGCATAATTGACACTAGTGATGGTTCAGTTAACACTGAAACGAGCATCTAAGAATACGAATTTGAGAACACGGGTCCAAGTGGTGACAGTGGTGATGAGCAGGTCAGCCCAACTAGCACACAGATCAGCAACCCAGCTGCGTCTATCACCAGCCCAACGGTAACCGGGTCATGTGACCAGAACCAAAGTCAGACCAGCCCAACAGGGGCGGCTAACAACAGCTCATGCAGTAGCCCAGTTCAAGACACCCGATCCGGAATTAAGAAGATCCGGTCGCTCCACTGCTAACCGGTACGGTTTAATGATTGCATATTAAATTCGAATTTGATTGACGAAGATTTTTTGTTACTTGCTGATGATAAACCGGTGTGTTTTGGTGATGCTAAATCAAAACCGGAGTGGAAGAAGGCAATGCGTGTTGAGATTGATTCGATAAATAAAAATAATACATGGACTTTGATCGAGTTACCACGTGGTGCAAAGGCGATTGGTTTGAAGTGGGTGTTCAAGGTTAAGAGAAACGCGAATGGTTCACTAAATAAGCACAAAGCGAGACTCATGGCAAAGGGTTATGTTCAGCAACCCGGAGTCGATTTTGACGAGGTCTACGCGCCGGTGGCTCGACTTGAAACGGTTCGGTTATTATTATCCCTCGAAGCGAATGGAGGATGGGAATTGCATCACCTCGGTGTTAAGTCCGCGTTCCTACATGGCGACTTAAAAGAAGAGGTATTTGTAGCTCAACCAGAAGGATTCGTTAGAAAAGGCGAAGAGCATAAAGTGTATAAGTTATCAAAGGCGTTGTACGGGCTGAGGCAAGCCCCACGGGCTTGGAACACGAAGTTAAACAGTATTCTATTGAACTTGAAATTTCAAAGGTGCTCGCAAGAACAAGTCGTATATCGCAGAACAATTGGAACGGATGTGATGTTAATCGATGTTTATGTTGACGATTTAATCGTGATGGATTCCAATTTGAGTTTAATTATGGAGTTTAAGCGCGGGATGGCTAAAACCTTCGAGATGTCGGATTTAGGAAAGCTTACATATTATCTCGGAATTTAAGTAATGCAAAGCAAAGATGAGATAAAAAATTAAGCAAGAGGCGTATGCAAAGAAAATTTTAACTGACACCGGAATGATGAATTGCAATCCAACAAATATTCCCATGAATCCGAATGTGTGAGTTTCTAAGTTTGAAGATGAGGAAGATTTTGATGCTACGAGTTATTGTAAGATTTTTGGGTGTTTCCGGTATCTCTTACAAAGTCGTCCGGATTTGGCATATTCGGTTGGAGTGGTAAGTCGATACATGCATTGCCCGAAACAATCTCATGCAACCCTGATCAAGCAAATCCTTCGGTATTTAAAGGGAACAACTAGCTATGGCATTACATATACTCGCAGGGGCGGATGCATTGAGGGTTTAGAGGGTGGGAGTGCACCCCCTCAAAAATAAATTTACAGTGTTAATTGAGTTATAATTTTGTATGGGCCCCTCCAAGTTTTTTCAAAAGTCTATTAAAAGGCACCCAACTCGGGGTGTTTGGGATTACTTATTAAAAACTACTTTTGACTTTTTACAAAAGTAAGAATTATATACTTTTTCAAAACAACTTTTTCACCCTTTTAAAAATGACTTTTTCACCATTTATCCAAATGAACTTTTGACTTATTACCTTTTTGAAAAAGGTAATAAGTTAATAAGTAGTTTGAAAAGTAAATCCAAACACCCCCTAAATTAAAGTCCAGTAATAAATAACAATCCATTGATCCAATTGTTTGTTGTCTCTTCATTTTCCACTTGCAGCAACTCTTCACTCTTCCAAAATCACCGTCGATTCAGATTGCGATTCTAAAATAATCTACCGAACATCGCCTTCCATAATTATCGTCAATCTCCACTCCAAAATCGTAGACCATCGTCGTTCCAGAATTTCGATTTTCAAAGATTGCATGTCTATCTAGCATCGTCAATTGCAGGTCCTTCCAATTTCAAAAACTGATATTTTATTTAGTTCGAAAATTGCAGGTCCTCACAATTATATTTTTAGTTAGAATTTAGAAATTCAAAAATTGATATTATGGAAAGGTTTAATCTCTTCGAAGCTCTTGAAAGATTTGCAATTCAATTTCAAAGGTTTTTAGTTTAAATTTTGATTTGTTTGGCTTTCGCAGGTCCTATCTTTTTTTAAAGCAGAAGATATTTTGAATTGTTAGAATTTGATATTTGAATTCAAAATTGACATTTGAATTGTTCAAAAGGCAAAGGTTAAAGATTTGTAGTTTGACATTTCAGGTTCTAATCCATATTTCAAAATCGAAATTGATTTTTTGAGTGCATTTGGTATATGTTCAATAATTATTAATTGTTTTTTGTTTGTGATTTAGTGATTGAAAGATTGAGAAGTTTTGTGAATGAGCCAACTTGCTTATTTTGGTCGAGACTTAAGAGGTTAGACCCTTTGTCCTTCTAAACGTATTTTCGATTGAAATATTTTATTATTGTGGTTTGGTTGCCTATGTTATTACTTAAACTCGTGTCATAGGCTCATAATCTAGAGAGTTTGCTACGAATTAGTGTAATTTTTCAACCCGATCCGTTTTGAGCCGACATGTCCAAACCCGTTCTAACATGGCCATTTTTTGCACCCGCTGGCGAAAAATCCTGGATCCGCCACTGTATACTCGTGAGAAAAATGTGTTGGTTGGTTACAGTGATAGTAGTCACAACATTGGTCAAGACGATGGGAGAAGTACTACGGGACACGTGTTTTACTTTGGGTCTTCACCAATTACATAGTGTTCTATAAAACAAAGTACTATGGCGTAATCGTCATGCAAGGCGGAGTATATGGCAGCTAGTGCAACCGCATGTCAAGCGGTTTGGCTTAAAGAATTGATAAGTGAGTTAATTGGCAAGAAAGTTCAAACGGTGGTGTTACGTGTTGTTAATACATCAGCGATAGCTCTCGTGAAGAATCCGGTTTTCCATGGTAGGAGCAAACTCATTCAATCCCGGTTTCATTACATTCGGGAATGTGTTGAACGTGAAGAGATAAGTGTTGAGCATGTAAGTGGCGTTGATCAACGAGCCGACATCTTAATGAAAGCTCTTGGGAGGATCAAGTTCAAGGAGATGGTTGATAAGCTTGGAGTTGAAGACTAGTCAGATTCGAGTTCGAAATTCCGGGGGTGATTGTTGGGAATTCTGAATGAAGACTCTTGGCGTGCAAGGCTAAAGAAGATATTTTAGGAGTGGATAATTATAAGTAATTAAATGTGTTTGATTTAATTATTAGATGTAATTATCATGTCCTAGTTATTAGCAATCCTAGTATATTTCTAACGTGATTAAGTTAGTTATAAATACCATGTTGTTCAAGTTTCGTAAAGTTTCTTGAATAAAAAAGTTTGGGTGTTTAGCCAAAACTAAAGTTCCAATTTACGATTCTGTTTGCTTGTTTGTTTGATATCAATTCAGCTTGAGTTCGTGTTCTTGATATTAAATCAAATAGTTTGTTTTTAATTAATTGACTAGCAAACTACCACTGTTAAACAAATTACTTTTATGAGTATTTGAGTAGAAATCGATATAGTAAATAGTACCAGAGCTCTATGTTCTATTTATTGATTCGAACCCAGCTCCTAGATTCTTGTTTCATCTCAAATTCAACAACTTGATCTAGAAATTTGAATCTCTAGAGATTCAAGAGGATATAGAACTTTGATAATAAAAAACAAGTGATCAAGGTTGATGAGGACAGATTTTGCTACATGATAATAAGCTTTCTTATCACATATGATTTCTCTGTAGCATTCACATGCTTATGATCCTAAAGGAGGAGCCCTAATTCCCAAAGATCCTACAAAGTACACCAACGAATATCTAAAAGGTTTGAAAAAAGAAATTTCAAAATTGAAGGTTTGGAAAAAGAATTTCAAATATTGAAGGCAAAAACAGTGACCATGAACCGAAGATCTCGAGTTTGCTTATTAAAAGGACTCTAATATAGACTCGAGCTAGTTATATGCATAATGACGACCAATGGAATATAGATTGAGGAATGAGAGGGAATGATGAGACGTGTAAAGATGAAGTTGAACAAAAGTCCATTTTATTCCACTCCCTAAAGGGTTGTGAGGTTTCTACGATAGTATGAAGGTGGCCTAAATATGAATAGAGGGTGGGAATGGTGGATACTATTTGTTCCATGCATTCTTGGTGGTTAATGTGGTTATCGGGAAGTTGGACCCCAGAGAAACTTGAAAAAGTGAAAAACAGTGGGAGAAGACATGAACAAATCGAGTAAGATGCAAGAGGTCGACATCTCATGGTTAATAATAACTTTTTTTGCATTTTTCACAAGTTGTATTTGAAACCATGAAAGTGAGGCTCAAATAGTGATTATGGTATGTTTAGGGAAACAATCAATGGATATGAAAAGGTAAACCATCTTCATTTGACCCAAATGAGCATCATTTCAGTTCCAGCTTATACATTGCTTACGCGCTGACATTGATTTAAATATGATTTTGAGTGGGGACAAAGTTACAAAAAGCAAAGGAAAACGAGTGTGTTGAAGAAACTAAATCCATGGGTGTTTTAAATGAAAATGATCTTGCTTTTTCAACAGTTGACTTCAGATAATGAAAATGCAATGTATGGAATTAAAAAAGATGAAAGCTAAAGAGTAAGTACCGCAAACAAACCCGAACCCAATGAGCAAACTCGAAACCCGAAACATTCATGTCAGATATTCAAGTATGAGATTGGTTTTAAAAGTTTTCGTAGGTACGAGACGGGTATGATACTATGTGACAATTGACCCGATTACCTGAATGCTCTCCCGCACACGCTGAGCGCCCCCGAATGGAGTGTTGTTTAGCTGTGTCTAGACGCGACATAATCAGCACACATACTCTCATACTCGTTGACGAGAACCATACTTGTAAACATTTTATTTTTATTTTCTTTTTTCCTTAGATAATAAAATTATATAAAAACTAAAAGTAGAAAAAATACGTCGAGTAATTTTTAACAAACTAGTGGGTCACGATGGGTAATGAGTAATCAGGTACCCGTTGAGTATGAGACACGTTTTTACAATCGGGAATAAGACTGGGTTACCAATACTCATCTCTACTCAAGAGTTGGTGAAAGAAGCAGAAGCCATGAGAATTGCTTAGAAAGAAGTTGAAAATAAACTTAAGATTGCTTTGATGCTGGTGAGAAAGAAAAAACACTAAATCAAAAGCATTCGAAGACATATAGGTAGTTTAAGAAAGAGAAACCTGGGAGATGGGAGACTGAGAAGAATTGTCGTTAACCTAATTTTCATATAGAAGAAGAACAAGGGGCATATGGGGGAGGTGGTTTTTCATTTTATTGTATTTTTTTTTATAAAAAAAGGTATAATAGTTATTTTACTATAATAAAATATTTAAAGACATCCACTTTTAGGACAACAATTATTCAGGCTAAGTGAACAAGTAAGTCTATAAATATAATTTATAAAAACTTGAGTTTAAATGTGTAACATGACCTTAATACATGGACTAATCAGTGTAACAATCAAGAATCCAATTCATTTAAACAATGACTCACACATGTTCTTTATAAGAAGTAATAAACCAATTTTATACACCACATAATTGGATAATCATTAATGTAGACTTTATTTCATTTTAAAGGTGGACTTCACGTGTTCTTAACTAGGTATTTTTCTTATGCAATGCATCGAGAAACTTGTATATTATAAAACAAAAAAGTTTATTTACAACAGTATTATGGTTAATTACACAAAAAGTGTCTCATGTAAACAAAACATAAAGTTGTAATATGCCTAAAAAGATATCGGGATTTAAACATTATTATGGAAAAAAGGGTTTCGAATATGTCATTATGTTGATTCGCTAAAGGTAATAGTGGCTTACATTAACAAAATGATAAAAGTAATAATAATAATAATAATAATAAGGCAAATTGGCTTACATACACGTGAAATCGAGTAGGAATTGAGGGTAAATTGAGTGCAAGTATATGATGATTATGCTACTGGGATTACCATTAATAACAAAAGTGAAAGTTGAGATTATCACCAGCCAAACTGTTAGTTTGGATTATTATAAGCCAATGAGTCATAGTTTGGATTTAAAAGAAAAAAAGTTGCATCGTGGAAGATTTAAAAGAACCATCAATTTTATTAATTTTATACACAATGTGTTAATTATCGATGTATTTTGTAAAATGCGAATTATCGAACCTGAGGAATGTCTCCAACGTATTGCCACGGATTCGTTTGGCTCACAGATAATTGATAATCCTTGCAAAATTAAAATAAAACTTAGATACAAACACAAAAAACATCAAAATCAAAATCTAGGAAGAGATTGATAGAATACTTTGAGAAGATCGAGAGTATCAGAAGCCATTCGACCTTTGCTATCAAACAGAGCCTAATCTCGCTTCTCTCGGTAGATTTCTTATCTACATTTCCGTTAACAACGGTCACCAGAGCAACATGCGATCTGCAAATAGATATCATAAATATGTCAATCTCAACCATCTAAAAATGCTCTGGATGAGTCAGGGGGTTTTCCCGGTGGCGGGTTTCCTCCTGGGAGGGTGGGGACTTAGCTTTGCCTTTCAAAAAAAAAAGTTAATACTCAATTACATCAAGCAATGTGTATGTAACAGGTATAACAGTAAATTTCTTTAACAGATCTATTGACTCATGGAGTTTTAGGCAAATCCCACACCTTCCCCATCCACAGAGAGAGATACCGCATCATAAGAAATGCTAGACCCCAAACACCACCAACACGTTTTGGGCGCATTGGCTCCTTGTAGAAATAGCAGACAATATTGGTTGGTTCGAGCATATCAATCACTATATTATACATTTTTACAATTACTTACTTCACATAGTGTTATATCATTTGGCTCCCTATATTCCATAAGTAAACAATCAGAACATTGACTTCTAATGCCAAACCTACTACATAACACATCATAATTGATTCTAATTTTATAATCAAACTTGCAACAATAGTTTATTTGCCCTACTTGACAGGCAAAACTGAACTGGAATTATTCGCCAAACCTACCACAATACTACCTACCAATTTTTATTTTGTAGAATGCAAATTATCAAACTAACCTGAGGAATGTCTGCAACGTATTGCCTCGGATTCGTTTGCCTCACGGATAATTGACAATCCTTGCAAAATTAAAATAAATTTCAGATGCGAACAGAAAAAAATCATCAAAATCAAAATCTACGAAGAGATTGATAAAATACTTTGAGACGATCGAGAGTATCAGAAGCCATTCGACCTTTGCTAGGCAAACCTGAGGAATGTCTGCAACATATTGTACGTCGAGGATTCGTTTGCCTCACAGATAATTGACAATCCTTGCAAAATAAAAAAAAAATCAGATACAATCGCAAAAAACATCAAAATCTAATAAGAGATTGATAGAATACTTTGAGAGGATCGAGAGTATCGGAAGCCATTCGACCTTCGCTAGGCAAACCGAGCCTAATTTCGCTTCTCTCGGTAGATTTCTTATCCAAATTTCCGTTAACAACGGTCACCGGCGACGCAACAGAGCGACATGAGAAGGTGAATTTGACAGAGAGTTTAGTGGAAGTGAGAGAATGATTGAAACAGCGGCGACGGTGTGGCATTGAAGAAGAAATGTTTGCATGAAGGACATGGTGGCTATCGGCGACGGGATATTTGGGGGAGATATGCAACGCCGCCACAAAGGGGACGATCCGTTTTTTTCTGTTTTTTTTACTTTGTGTTTGAATCTTCAAAGGCTACTGAATGATTATGCGGTGGCTCCGTTAGTGTTTGGTGTGAAATCAAGTCAAATAGACGGAGATCGTTAGTCAACGTTGAAAGATGTGACCTTTCGGATCTGCAAGAGTCTTTGATAATTACCAAAATAGACATTCATCGGGTCAAAGTTACCAAAATAGACATTTAGCCGGCGGATTGAAGGTTAAGCCGGCGAAACGCAGGCTAAGGCTTTGTATTTTGCCGGCTAAGGCTTTGTATTTCGCCGGCTAAGGCTTTGTTATTAAGGCTTAGCCGACGCCCATTTTTTGGTGCTTGGTCAATATCTATTTTGGTAATTTTCCCGATGATAAAGAGACCAATTTAAAAAGTTCAAATATTTATATTTATATTATAATAATAATAATATAAAACGTTTCTATTAACACATCTAGAATGTGATCATTTAAGTTTTTTTTAAGAGTAAATTACCGATTGCGTTCATGTGGTTTACACGATTTAACATAATGCGTCCCTAACACGAATTTTTAACGTTTTGAGTACCTGTGGTATACAATCTATAACACTCTGAGTCCCTGTACCTAACTCCGCTAAAAAGTTCCGTTTAAATTCAGGTGAAATGTATGTTGTACCTTTTTACTGTATAACAGTCTGCGTCCCTAAAAACATGTAATATCTGTTTGCGTCACTGTCTGAGTCCCTGGACCTAACTCATCTGAAACTACTACTTTCGCCCGAAACTACTAGGGACGCATTGTGTTAAATCATGTAAACCACATGGACGCAAACGGTAATTTACTCTAAAAGTCACATAATTAGATTTCAAAGTTTCATATAATAAATGATAATTTAAAATAAATATGTTTTATTAGTATAAATAAATATTGTTTTATTTTGGTTAGAAATCGGTCAAAATTTCCTAGCCATTTTGAACAAAATGAAAGTGAAATAACGATCCTCTTAATTTAGAGGTGAAATAACGAACCACAGAGACGCAAATGGTAATTTACTCTAAAAGTTACCGTTTATTTTAACTTTGAAATATAATTATGTAACTTTTAGAGTATATTACCGTTTAAAATAAATGTGTTTTATTAGTATAAGTAGGTTAGAAACCCGTGTAATACACGGATTAAGTAAAAAAATTATTAAATAATTAGTAATAATAAAAAATAGTTGAGAAATAAAATATTAAATAAAGTAATTATTAATAAAAAAAAACTAAAAAATTGATATAAAATAAACGAAAAAAAGAATCTTACGCTCACAAAATTAGTGTGTTAAATATGACTAAAAATTTATATTATTCTAATTATAATATAGTAATCTGAATATAATTATTTGCATTAAACCAACGGTTCTTCTACAAAATCATGTCCTACCATTTGTTGAACAGGTTTGAATATATATTAAGCATGAGAAAATATATGTTTATGCAGAAAATTTAACCAAATTAGTGATGTGTAGCTTGAAGTTGATGCTAGAAGCAGGAGCGGAACTACAGGGGGTCAGGAGGGTCCGTTGACCCTCCGGCCGACCAAAATTTTCTTTAACTTTAACCTGGTAGCTTTTTGTATTTTGACCTTCCAAATTATCATGAGTAGCTGAAGTAAACAAAGATGAGTTGAATATAAGATGATTTGAATTTTTTCCGGCCAATAGTGGTTGCCGGCGGCTACTGGTTGGTGGTTCTGGTAAAGGAAAGAAAAAACGAAGAAGAAACAGATAAACAATAATATATATTTTTTTAATTATAGTAAAGGTGCTTCTAAAGCAACTCATGTGTGCTGTCAACTCTTAACATTGGTAATCGGATACATTCAAATTTTTATTTGTTTTTAATTTATTAGTTTAGACTAAAACAATATTTAGATTTTAATTTTACGTTATTACTCTTTCACTTTATTAAAATTAAAGTTTACTTTATCTTTTTTTTTTCTTTTCTCTAATATATATATATAACCAATATATAGTTAATTATACTAAGATTTTCTTGTTACATATGAAATATTTTTATATAAGTACTCCTGTTTAATATTAAGAATAATGTTTTTGATAGTGTTAAAAAATAAACCAATTTTACAATGATTTTAATACATGACAGATCAAATGTTATAATTAGTGTTTGATAGTGGTTCTCGAACTTATTATACATTGATTGATGGTTAAAAAAGATTAATTGATGTAGTTATAAAAGTTTCTATTCTGACCCCATGTTGAAATATTTTCCCGGGAAGAGGTCATATTTGTGAACATTCAAAGATCATAAAATCAATCATATAAAAACACAGAAGGTAATCAATAATAGATATCCAGGAATCTTAAAATGTGTTCTTGAGCTTTTGCATACTTTTTTATGGTCAACCCACTTTAGCCTGGATTGATTGCATTTAAGCAGCCCTGATTTGACATGAACTTTCTATAAAAAAAGGTTGTTTTCTGGACAGGTCTTACTGAATTATATGTTTGTATGCTGGATTGATTCCATTGAAGCATGCCTGTTTTGATATATAAAAAATAATCATAAAAGGTTGTTTAAATACTTAAATAAGAAAAGAACTCAACAAACCTACTGCTTATTCGACCTAGTTTTAAGGAAAATAAAAAACAAAAGTACTTCCACTTTTCCATGATCTAGTAACTGTTTCCGACTTCAAAGTTTACTCATCTCTTTGCTTGGTCCACTTCCATCCTAGTCAGCACTAACCTACAGTCTCCCCGTTAATGTTGACTTGGTTGACATCTTCAACTCCGATCATGTTCTTCATTTCACAAAACTTAACCCTTGGCAAAGTCTCCCCGTACATGCTCAACATAAATTTGTTCCCGATCCACACACTCCCGTATGAAATGGAACTTCATATCAATGTGTTTGCTACGCCCGTGAAAAACGGGGTTCTTCATCAATGCTATAGCGGATTCGTTATCAACCAAAAGTTTCACCTTTTGAGCTTCTTTACCTGTCAATTCACTAGTTTTATAAATAAGAGGCAAATATAATGACCATGAAACATACACGGAAGATTTAATGGAGTTTGCTTATTAAATGGGCTCTAATATACACTCAAGCTAGTTCTACGTGTAATGACTGCCTACGGAACGTATATAAAGGAGTGAGAGGGAACGTATAAATGTTGAGACGTGTAAAGATGGAGTCTAACAAAAGTCATCCATTTTCTTTCACACCCTAAAAGTGACTTTGAGGTTGTGAGGTTTCTACGATGGTCTGGAGGTGGCTCAAAGGTGAATAGAGGGTGGAGAATGGTGGCGTGTTGTTTGTTTCGTGTTTTTTTGGTGGTTAATGTGGTTATCAGGAAGTTTGAACTCGCAAAAAAACTTGAAAAATAGTTGGAGAAGACAGGGAGATATCAGGTAAGATGTGAAAGGTCGACCTCCCATTGTTAACCATATCTAAGCAACCCAAGTTCAACTACATAACCTTTTTCTTTCTCTTCCAATAACTTCTTCGCGTTTTCAAAAATTGTATTTGAAACTGTGAAAGTGAGGCTTGAATATTGATTATGGTATGTCTAGGGATAGTGGTGCACAAAAAAACCGGGTTTTTTTTTACCCGGTCTAAACCGGCAAACCGGTTCGGGTTAAGTCAAAACCGCCGGTTTGAAACCGGTTTGTAGCATTTTGGAGGTGACCGGTTTGTGTGAACCGGTTTTTAAACCGGTTTGGTTGCTGAAAATTATAGCCGTTGGGGTCGATTTTAGCCGTTTTTTTTTGCCCCATTTGCACTTTTAAAACACTATAAATAGGTGGGGGTGTTTAGGGTTGATCACACCTCTCTTTACACTCTCTAATCTCTAAAACCGCTCTTTAACCGCTCAAAAACGCTCTCTAAACTCTCTCTAAACTCTAAAAAAAAAGCATGGCAAGTTTTGGTGTTGGTGGTTCCTCAAACGAAGTTACCGTTGTGGAAATTCGAGCAACAACGAGAAATCCGACAATTTGGTGCAATTACGATCTATGTTTGTTGTCAAACGGGAAGGAACGTGCTCGGTGCAAGATGTGTGGTGCGTTTTTGGGGAAAGATTCAAACACTAGTTTGAAAACGCATATGGAAAAATCTTGCCCGTCCTTGAAGGGAATTCCAAGTGAAGGTCAAGCCTCGATGACAAGCGAAGGAGGAATTTGAAACTTTGATCCAAATATTGTTCGAGATCGAATGACGAGGTTAGTGATTCAAGAAGGATTGCCGTTCAACCACTTTGACAATCCGCGCTTGACAAGGATGATTCAAGAGACACTCCAACCACGATATCATCAAGTAAATCGCACAACCCTTAGACGAGTTTGATATTTTGGCTTGGTGGAAAAAAAACGAAGCTTCGTTTCCGATTCTTTCCGTCATGGCCCGTGATGTACTAACCGTCCAAGCTTCCATGGTATCTTCGAAATCTGCGTTTTCTTTTAGTGGCAGAGTCTTATCGATACGAAGGACTAGACTCACTCCCTAGCGATGGAAATGTGCATTTGCTTGAAAGACCATTTGGATGCGATGGATAGGATACAAGACCAAACTTCTCTCGAAGACGAAATTTAAGCAGAAGAAATAATACACAACAACGAGGTTGATCTTGGAATATCTGAACCAGTCACCGATGAAGAACTAGCCGAAGATGCAAGGCTACGAAGCTCAAGTTCCGAAGACAACACACAAGAATAATCAATCAATATTCCAAAAAATAAAAATATATATTGTCATTTGTAATGTTTTAGAATTTTATAATTTTATCTTGTCATGTTTTTTAAATTCCGAACTTTCCAAATATTAATAAACGTTGAACTTTATGTTTTATATTTGTTATATTTTTTTTATTTTATATTAAAAATATAAAATTTAGTTGAATTATTATTTTTTTTTAATAAAACCGGTTTGTAACCAACTCTAACCGGTTTGACCAGTTAGACATTTTTCACCTCCGAAACCGGTTTAACCCGAACCGGTTTAGGGCCAAACCGGTTTTGACTTTTCGTTGACCAAACCGTTTCGGTTCGGGTTGAACCGGTTTGGGTTAAAAAACCGATTTGTACACCTCTATCTAGGGATACAATAAATGGATATGAATGGGATTTGAGGTAAAACCATTTTTAATCTGACCTAAGTGAACATCACTTTAGTTCCAGCTTATATCATTACCAAGAAAATGCTATTTAGTGACACACGTTTTTAATGGTATTTAGATTTTGTGTCACTAATTTAGTTTTTTAGTGGTAGTTTGCGTATGCCACTGATTCACACTTCTAAAATTTTTAATGTTTGTGCGAAGACATTCATCTAAATACGATTTTGAGTGGGGAGGAATCTGAATTCAAAGTTACAAAATCAAAACCAAGCTTGAAAACGAGCGTGTTGAAGAAGCAAAATCCACGGATGCTTTTAAGGAAATGACGTTGGTTTTAGAGAATGAAAAAGCAAAAAAAAAATGGAATAAAAAAGGACGAAAGTTGAAGAATATGTATGATAAACGAACCTGAACCCTATGAGCAAACTCAAATCCAGAAACATTCGGGACGGGAATTCGGATATAAGATTAGTTTTAAAAAATTTCGTAGGTATGAGACGAGAATGATATCAGGTGATACTTGACCCGATTACTTGAAACATACATACTCGTTTAAGACATGTATTTAGATATTTTTTATTTGATATCAATAGTTGAAAGTAGTTTTTCAAAGAGAAAATGGATTATGGAAGTCTGTGCAACTATTGCTTGGTTTGTGAAGATACATGCCTTTATTTATATTTATTTGCAACATTTTAATTTACAACTAGAGCCATATCTGTAAACATTTTCTTTTTATTTCTTTATCCTTTATCCGTGGTTAATAAATTTATATAAAAAACTAAAAGTAGAAAAATATACGTGGAAATCCCATCTAGTAAAATACTCGATAACTACGGGTATACCTGACATACGAAGGGTGGTGAGTAATTGGGTACCCGTCGATTATGGACACGTTTTTACAATCAAGAATAAGACTGAGATTACCAATACTTGTCCCAAACCCGTCTCTGCTCAAGAGTTGGTGAAAGAAGCAAAAACTATAAGAATTGCTTAGGGAGAAGTTGGAAGTAAACTTAAGATTGCTTTTGATGTTGATGAAACAAAAAAAAATGGTAAATCAAAAGCATTCGACGACATAAATGTAGCTTAAAAAAGAGAACTCTGGAGATGGATACAACTTAATTTTTGCATAGAAGAAGAAAAAGGACATATGGGGAGGTGGGTTTTTCAATAATTTTTTTTAAATAAAAAGATACCATAGTCATTTTACTAAAATCTAATAGAATATTTAAGGTCATCCACTCTAAAGGCAAAAATTGTTCTGACTAAGTAAATAATTAAGACCATAAATATAATTTATGAAAACTTGAGATTAAAAGCAAAACATGACCATATAATTAAGGCGGATTTACATAGGGCTGGGGGGTTTACCGGAACCCCCGAGTTTCGAAATTGTAGTAGAAAGTTAAGTAGAAAAACTTGGGTGAACCCTTACAAAAATATAGGGTGAACCCCTTAAAAAAAGTTGAAAACTGAAAATATCAAAAAAATTTCAAGTCGTCGGAGATTGGTGGCGGACGGCGGACGGTGGCTGTGCAGGGCGGTGGCAGGCGGTTGCGAAAGGGGGAAGTTCTGATCGCCAATTTATGTGAAAGAAGGGAGAAGAAAAAACATTTTATTTATAATGTTTTCTGCCTTTTTTCCTTAGATTGTTATTTGCTAGGAACTCAAGGTTTAAGGCTATAGAAAATGACAGCTACAGTAAGTTTCATTGGGTGTGTAAAAAGTTACACCTACATACCACCATACTTCACATGCACCTCTATTTTTTTATTAGATTTTATTATCTTATTATTATTATTGTTTTTTTCTATCTATTCTAAATACAATTAATATATTATCATAGATAAACGTCCTTTTAAAAACGTATACTTTTATATAAATTTTTTTTTATCTCTGACGAACAACGTTTCACAACAACAGTAAAATGGGTAATCATTTTGTTAAAGATTTAGCGGTGTGTTATATTTAAAGAAAATTGTTTTTAAAGATGTTAATGAAGTAATTTTAGAACGACCGAAAATATGAGACTTTGAAATAATTTGATTGTTTATATAGTAGAGAATTTTTTTAGCAGGGAAACACGTAAAAAATAATTATAAGTGATATTTTTTCTAGATAAACTACCTTTTTAGATATCTCTAACGGTTTAATGTTATTTCATTATCATTTATTGTTATTTTTATCCGGCCCGTTTTTAACTTGATACATATTTTGCCTCATATTTATAGTCCGTCTGACTGTTTTGATTTAGTTATTTTAAATGATTTCTCTTTTTTTTTCACCGGTCCATCCGACCCGAACAATCAAACCAAAAATTTTTATGTCCGGCCCTGAGAAATTGAAGCATTTGAAAACAATGAATTCACTGGAAAAAATTGATGGATCCGTCACTGACCATAATACGTGGACCCATCTGTGTAACAATCAAGAATCCAATTTCATTTAAGGAGTGATTCACCCATGTTCTTTATATAAAAGCAATAAACCAATTTTAAAACACCATGAATACTCATTAATGTAGACTTTATTTCATTTTGTGGTTGAGACTTTACATGCGTTCTTAACTAGGTATTTTTCTCGTGGGATACGGTGAGAAATTTGTATATTACAAAATAAAAAAAAGTTTATTTATAGTAGTATTAATGTTAATTATCCAAATGTGTTATGTGTAACAAAAGCATAAAGCTCTAACATGCCCGAAAAAATATCAGGGCATATATGTCATCCATGATGCTATGTACATTATTACGAAAAAAGGGTTTCGAATATTTAATTCCATTTGTCTACGGAAGGTAATAGTAACTTTCATTAATGAAATAATAGCAATAATAATAATAGTAACAACAACAATAATAATATTCATAACAATAATAATGATGATAATAAATAATCACAAAAGTAGCAAAAAAATTGTTCGAAAGACACATGGGGCGGGGCTTGAACTCCTAACCTCCTTTATAGAGGCGTGGTAATCAACTAGTCTGGTTTCCCTTCATGCTTCATGCCACACACATAGTTTATAAAGTGTAGTACACATGACGAAAAACTATCGGTGAAGTTACTATTCATGCATTCTAAATTGTTAGTAATTATAACATGTAGAGGAAAAACGTTATGTGGAAGATTTAAAAATTTTATACACAATGTATTAGTTATAATATAATTCATATATATATATAGGGAGGTTCAAATAAAAAATGGTTTTTCACTAATAAACCTAAGAAATGATAAAAACCTTAAGAAACGATATCAAACGAACTCTGATTGAGCTCATTTCAGCGGCGTTGGAACTGTCTTGTCGAACTCTACCATTTTAGCTTTTAGGGTTTAGCTTTTAAAGTTTAGATTTTAGGGTTGAATTTTAGGGTTTTAGCATTAGGGTTTAGCTTTTAGGGTTTAGGTTTTTTTTGGGGTGTGGGTGGGGGTGGGTGGGGGTGAGGGTTTTAGGCTTTTCGGGGTGGGGTTGGAGGGGGGTTTAGGTTTTTGGGGGTCCGGGTGGAGGGAGGTTTAGGTTTTTGGGGGCGGGTTAGGGTTTGATTAGACGGTTCTAACGCCGCTAGAATGAGCTCAATCGGAGTTCGTTTGACCAATTTCTTAGCGTTTCTTAGCGAAAAACCACTTTTTAGTGGAACCTTCCCTTATATATATAGGGGGGATCAAATAAGAAATAGTTTTTCGCTAAGAAATCTAAGAAATGACAAAAAACTTAAGAAACGATATCAAACGAACTCCGATTGAGCTAATTTCAGCGGCGTTGGAACCGTCTCGTCGAACTCTACCATCTTAGCTTTTAGGGTTTAGCTTTTAATGTTTAGATTTTACGTTTGAATTTTAGGGTTTTAGCCTTAGGGTTTAGCTTTTAGGGTTTAGATTTTATGGTTTAGGTTTTTTTTTAGGTGGGGGTGGGGGGTTTAGGTTTTTGGGGGTGGGTTTAGGTTTTTGGGGGTGGGTGGGGTGGGGGAGTTTAGGTTTTTTTGGGGGGGGGGGGGGTGGTGGTTTTAGGCTTTTCGGGGTAGGGTTGGAGGGGGGTTTAGGTTTTTGGGGGTGCGGGTGGGGGGGTTTAGGTTTTTAGGTCCGGGTTAGGGTTCGATGAGATGGTTCCAACGCCGCTGGAATGAGCTACTCTCATTTGGCTCTCTCAACTAAGATAAAGAATACTCTTACAACCTTTAATGATGCCCAATGTTAACATAGATGAAAGCAGAAATGATAAAGAGGCGTAAAGATGAAGTCGAACAAAAGTCCTCCATTTTCTTCCACTCTCCCAAAACCTCTTCTTTTCCTTTTTCCATAATAATATCAAATCCAAATTCCATTCTAATCTTCCCGATCTGATGCAAAGACCCCATCACATTACCCACACTCCAGCTGTTGCCACCTAACTACCAATTGCTACTTCAATCCACTCGATCTTACCCTAATCGACCTTCTGCTATCAGATTCCCCCAATTTCACTGTTTTTTTGTCAAAAATTACGAAGAAATGAGGGCTTGAATTGTGGAAGCACAAATCGGAAAGTGTAATGGCCTCCCACAGTTGGAAGGATGCTTATAGGGGAATGTCGTCGGATAATATCAAGGGTTTGGTTCTCGCATTGTCTTCTAGTTTGTTTATTGGAGCTAGCTTTATTGTTAAGAAAAAAGGTTTGAAGAAAGCAGGCGCCACTGGTGTTAGAGCAGGTGATTTTAATTTGATTTTACTCTTTTTGATCTGTTGGAAGAAAGTGATTTGTTTAATAGGTAGTTTAATTAGGTTTCCAGTGGTTGTGGACTTCTGTTTGACTTTAAATGGATAAGTTTGCAGTTTGATTTGATGATTCTGTTAGAGAAGTTTGGTGGATTTCTTATCTAGAGATCTAGGGTTAGTTATTTGTGATCTTACCTTTTGCTTTGTGGTGATGTTTATAGAATCTTATTTATGTTTATGAATAGTAATTAATGTTGCCATTTAGATGATAATTGATATCCTCTCATTTCTGGTTTATAGATGACTTTGGGTGGTTCAAAAAATGAGTTCAATTCTTGTTCAAATTTGTGAACCAAACTAACAATAGAGTATTGATGTGTCTTTTGATTGAGTGAATAAAGTGTTACACCTAGAAGATGAAAGTAGATGATGAAGAACATGAAACTAAGGACATAAACTAGGTCTTCAATGATTAGATGAAGAAGGTATTATAGATTATGAAGGATTTCTTGATATTCAATGAGAACAAGATGAAGAGTATATGAGCTTTCTACTTCCATAACGGTTCCAGTATGGTACTGTACCCATTTTGATACCGGAATCTTACATGAACTTTCAAATTTTGTTCCATTATGGTACAACTGGTTAACCTCTGAATATGTGACATTTTTGTAAAACAAATTGATTAGGCTAGGCGGGTACCCCTTCTCTAATATCCCTTTCTCCCTCTGCCACCACCATCGCAACCACCGGCGGCCAACTAACACCCCCTCCCCACAATGCAAGTCGCAATTTGTGCTTTGTATTTGAGGGGGGCGTTCGTTTTGTCTGATTTGAACGGCCAAGTGTAGGTGATGTCGGTGGTAGTTGGCTGGAGGCAGGGATGGTGAGTGGAGAGGGAAAGATTGCCGTTAGAGGTGGGTGGTTTTAGGGAGGCAGTGGTGCAACCGTTTTTTTTTTCGCTTTTTTATTTTTCAAAATTTTGTTGCCACGTCAGCTAAGAAATCCACATAGGTGCCAATTGTATGCCACATCATAAAGTGTACATGCCATCAGGTAAAAAAAGGTTTCTGTTCATAATAGCACTTAAACTCAAACTTCATGTACCATCTTGGTAGTAAAATGGGTCTATGTACCATAATGGATCATTTGTGAAAGCAGGAAGCTATTATATATGACTTTAACCCTATTGTTTATAAACAATTTACCATACAAACCCAAGATTGTAAAATAATTTATACTTTTCAATAATTCACATTTCAAAGGATGATGGGTGATACGACTGAAATTAAAACGGGTGATTGATTGAAGTTTTGATTGCTATGACTTCATAGTTGGTCTTTTTTGTTTGTATTGCTAATGAAGATATTTGGGAGTTCACCATATAGAGTGATCCAATTTATTTCTTTTTTAAAAGTTATAAGTTCAACGTTCTCTAAAAAATGGAAAATCAAGTATTATGTTTTGATTTGATTGTTGACCTAGGGTTAAGTTAAGCATCATTAGAGAGAAGTAGAGAACTTACCTCTTGAAAGTATGTCATTTTGGAAAGACGACTGCCTTTTGAAAGCAGACCGATTTTATATTTCTTACATACTTTCATGATTACCATTGTATATCATTTTTGGTCCTATTGATCTCCATTTAGAAGGCTGGGGAAAATGTTCATGGTCAGAGGGGATGGTGATCCAAGCATTGCACCGTTGAAATGCATCCAAAGTGGGTTATTGAACTTAGGGCATGTTTGGCAAAATTAGTGGTAGTTGCTAGCTGTGTATTTTGAAATAGAAGTGTTTGGAAAATTTAGCTGCAGCTGTAGCTTGAAAGTGTAAAATGACATAATAAACGAAAACACACATAAAAAAAGCCCAAAGTAGCTGTAAAAGGTAATCTTGTTTATTAGAAGCTCAATCTTGTTTTGAAAGCTACTTAAGGTAACTTATTATTTGAGACCTTTTTTTATAAAAATAAAGGCTCAAAGCTATAGCTTTGTCACCCAAACGCGACTTTTTTCTTTCAATAAGAGGTTATTTTTTTCAAAAGCTCCTAACAGCTGTGTACCAAACAAACCCTTACTGTTTCTGTTTTGAACCCATTCTGTTTAGCACACGATGAACAAAGATGATTATTATGCTAATATGCCAGATGCAGGGATATGTTGTTCAGTTCATCAGAGTTATCAACAATTCTCCCCTCATATCTGTTTGCTTTATGTTGTGATCTTTTAGACAGGAAATTGCACCCGATTTATTCATCACATTTCTTGAAAATTGGTGTGTGTACACTGCATATGCATAACCAACTATGTGATTCATGTCTGTGTTAGCAATCCCTAACAAACAAATTAGCTTCCGGGATGCATTGTGTTTTAGTATATGCTTTCAATAACTATGTCAATTTAGTCTCACCAATAAACTTTTTCCCTTTTTTTCTCAGGAGTTGGAGGATTTTCATACTTATACGAGCCTCTATGGTGGGTAGGCATGATAACGAGTGAGTATATTTTATTATGTTTAATTACTTGTAATGAAAGATAACTTGAATTATATGACTGCAAACAATTGAATTCTGACAATCATATCATGATATCAATTGCATCCTTTCGTTAAAATTTTTAGTGACCACTATATCTGTTTTTCCTTCAAAGAAGTATTTGAGTTTGCTGATCATGTTACTTATGGTCTGGTTTTAATGTGAATTCTGATACTGCTACCTGATTTTGTCAACAGTGATTGTTGGGGAAATTGCAAATTTTGCAGCTTATGCATTTGCACCAGCTATTCTGGTCACTCCACTGGGGGCACTCAGCATTATTATCAGGCATGACAAAAACCATAATCTTTCTATGAATCCATTCTTTTTATGTGATTATTAAACATCAAGCCATATTGCAGTGCTGTACTTGCACATATTATGTTACGAGAAAAGCTACACATTTTTGGAATTCTTGGTTGTGTTCTGTGTGTTGTGGGGTCCACCACAATCGTTCTACATGCTCCTCAGGAACGTCCTATTGAATCAGTGACAGAAGTATGGAATCTTGCTACTGAGCCAGGTAACAACCTTGCATCTTTTATTTATTTATGATCTGATTTTCTATTTTTATATTCTTTTTGACATTTTCTGGTTTATATTTTCTGCAGCTTTTGTTCTATATGCAGTATTGGTGTTGATAGCTGTTTTTATAATTGTATTTCACTATATACCATCATATGGTCAGACACACATAATGTGCTACATTGGAGTTTGTTCATTAGTAGGTTCTTTATCGGTAAGTATCAATAATTGTTTGTACTTTTTTACTAGCTATTCATCTCACATGGCAAGCTGGACAGGTTCAACAGTTCATTTTTAGTGTAAGTTGAACCAGGTTGGGTTGACCTGATAACACGTATTTCTTTTTTTTTCTTCCATTTTTAAAGTTGCTTACAAATATTTAGTGCATTGGATATGATTACAAAAAAATATTATTACAATAATAATCTTAATCTTTGCATAAAGTGATTTAGGAGGTTGTATGCATTAAAGATGTGCACTTTGACAACTTTCCACCCATTTGACCCATTCCTTTTTTAGCTATATTGTTTATTTAACACGTTTGAGATTAAAAATAACCTAATCAACCTGTTGGTAGGTTAATGGATCGAAATTGCCATCTCTATCACGTGTTGTATTCCCAATTATCATGTTAAGTTCAGAATTTCTTGTTTCAGGTGATGAGTGTGAAAGCTATCGGCATTGCATTGAAGCTTACCTTATCAGGAATGAATCAACTTGTATATCCCCAAACATGGGCCTTTACCTTCATTGTTTTGCTTTGTGTCATTACCCAAATGAATTATTTAAACAAGGTAATAAATTTTTTGCTAGAACTTGTAATTTATTTGTTGTTAAGTGTCCACATGATAAATAATACTTGTTTATTAATATTGACTGCAGGCACTTGACACCTTCAATACTGCTGTCGTCTCCCCCATATACTATGTTATGTTCACATCTCTTACAATCTTGGCAAGTGTGATCATGTTCAAGGTTATTTCCTGATTTAAAGTAAATTCAATTTCATAGACAATTTGAGAAAAATATTATGTCAGAACAAGGTTACATAACGCCACATCCAACTCAAGTACTTGGTCAAACTTTTGCATTGACTTCCGTGAAAAGTCAAACTGAAGGGAGTTCAAGCCTGCATGTAATTGGACGTAAGATTAGCCCCCAAGTGTTCTTGAAATTCTCTAAGTGCATTATCACATACTTCTACTTCTGATCAATCAATTTTCATCGATAAGACGTTATTTTGGTATAAACATCCAAACGGTTTCATGTTGTTCATTTCTTACTGAGTAGTTGCATCATAGGAAACAATATATTATGACTATGTGGACCATATCCAGAAAATTGAAAATAGGAACTGTCCTCAAACTTCCCCTGTGCAGCTGACACGTGTCCCGCAAATGTTAATAATTTGACCATGTTATTTATATCTTTTTTTACTGTATAATATCACCCATTTTCATCATGCATGCAATTTCATCTATATCCATGTTTATGCAAATAAATTAGTTATAAGATATTGATTATGTAGGGTTTATCTTATTGTGAAATTAGGTCTTTGGTATTAATTTAATCTTGTAAACAGGATTGGGATAGGCAAAATCCTTCTCAGATTATCACAGAACTATGCGGCTTTGTGACAATCCTTTCTGGAACATTCCTTCTTCACAAAACCAAAGACATGGTTGATGGTATGCCCTTTACTTCTCTTGAGTCCATTATTTATTATTAAAGTTGGTTAAGCTTTGAGGTCCCTGCCCATCCTATAAAAAATAAATTTAACATCCTCAAAGATCAAGAATTCTTCTATGGATTTCATAAAGATGGCGAAATTGGTTTCTTATGAAAGAGTTGGGTTGGGTTGCGTTTTATTTCCAACGGGTCGACCAGATCAAATGGGTTTCATAAAGAATAAATTTAAAATCCTCAAAGATCAAGAATTCTTGTATGGATTTCATAAAGATGGCGAAATTGGTTTCTTATGAAAGAGTTGGGTTGGGTTGCGTTTTATTTCCAACGGGTCGACCAGATCAAATGGGTTAAAAGTCGTCATAAGTCTATATTTATGCGCATAGCATCCAACATCATTTTGTGCAGAAATTCGAAATTTTGAACATTGCATTCATACCGTTTTAGTAATTTCAATTAATACATTATTAATTTACAAAATATTTGAAAAATGATCAAAATAGAGTTGGTGGATCAACCCAACTTGACCATGCCCATTTTGACCCATACTAAAAGTAGCCCATTTCAACATGAACCTGTTTTGACATATCACCCAAACCGCCAATCTTGCTACTTTACTTTTTAAGTTTCTGTTACCATAGTCGGTTCTTGATATAAAGTCAACTACAGGTCAACTACCTCTGTCAGTGCGCCCTCCAAAGCACATGGATGACGAGGAAAATGGTATAGATAATGAAAGCATTCCCTTGACGTTGAGACGGCAGGACACTAGTAGTTGTATGAGGTCTCCATAATGTTTTTTTGCTCATATTTGTACAATTTTTCATGTTCAATCCAACACAAACATGCACTCCATGGATACAGCAGGAATTATAGGAAATTGTTGTTCCCCAGACATCTTTATTAGCTAGGAAGAGATCAGTTTGGAAATTGGCAACTTCCCCATGTGATTGTAATCAAATTGGTCAATGGCTTAATGCAAAATGCACCCTTTCCAATCTTTGATAACACAAAGGCCTATTTACAAAAAAATTGGTTGACCTTTGTTGTTTCAAGAAGATATTGACTAGCAAATGGGTCCATTTGGGTTGTTTTGTTTTTCAAACGGGTTAAGTGGTTCAACCCAAAAGATTTAATGGATAGCTGGGTCAAACGAGTGTATGCGTTGGGGTAGAGGTAAGGTGTGCTATCATGTCACTCTTCCCAGACCCTACTGTGGGTGGGATTTAGGGATTTTACTGGATATGTTTGTCTGCCTGTATGGGTCAAGTGAGTTGAAAGTCAAATCATTTTGTTAAAAGAAAATCAAGATAATTATAGTAATGATATATGTAAGCATATCTATATCTAAAAGAATAAATACTTATAATCTTCATACAATCATACGGATTGAATAACAAAGTGCTTCTGGATCACTTTGCTATCAGTGCTAGTATCTTCTCAATTTCTGTAACATACTTACATGTATCTTTATTCAAGTCTCCTTAGAGATATGAACATATAAGCTGAATTCTTTTTCTTATTTTAAATAAGTTTTTTTTAAACTACATAAAAAGGATCAACAATAGTAGCATACTAAGTTTCACAATTTTGAAATTGAGCCATTTGCTAATAAATGGGTAAAAACTAATAAGTCAGATGGGTGAAAAAAGCTGGTTAAAAACGAAACGGGTCAGAAGGGTTGAAAGTAGTTCAAGTGGATTACAACGCGTACAACGGCTGATTGACTGATGCCCTTTATTAAAAAATTAGAGAGAATAATAAAATATACTTTTGTAATCATATTTAACATAAATATTAGAGTAAGGTTAATTTTTGCTCCATGTGGTTTAACCATTTTAACCCTTTTACTTTAATAGTTTGAAAATGGCCAAAACACTCCTTGAGGTTACCATTTTGTTGCCATTTTGCTCCCTGACACTAACTCCGTTAAATATTTCAGTTAAAACTAAGAGCATTTTGGTAATTTCACGATGTAAGATTATATCAATATATATATACACATATTAAACTGATTATGTAATTCAAATTAAAATCATCTTCCCTTCCAACTTCCAACCCATTTTAAGACCTGTGTCCCGCCGGCATATTAAGCTGATTACTCCAAAATTTCAACGCCATCTTGTTAAATCAGAGGTTAAAGTAATGCAAATCTCCGTAAACCCTAAGCTGCATGATAACATATAAACTATTATATTATAATCAAGAAAATCAAAGAGAAGGTATAAGCTGCAAATTGTCAAAGCTTGATATTTACGAGCAAATCAGAGACTGAGAAACATGTATCTGCAAATCGGAGACTGAGAAACCAGTGGCGGTGATGATTACGGCAAAGGATGAGAGTTTGTTTGAGACGGCGGTTTAAGGTTTGCTCGTGTGTGAGAAAATCCTGTTGTGGCGGAGGGGGAATGGTTGCAGTGGATGGCGGTGGTTGCGGTGGCCGCCGGAGATGACGACCTAAAGTGGAAAAACGGGTTCCGCCGGATCTTCCCGTCACCGTCGTGGCCACTTAATCCAACCAAAAAAACTGGGCTTGAAGCCCTAGCACCACCGTCGTCCTCCCTCTCCATCCGAATGCCGTCGTCCATAGACCCGTCACCACCGCCGGTGTCTGCCGGTGCAAGAGAACTCTCCTCACTCTCTCTCTCCCGTAATTCTCTCTCTCTAGATTTAGGGTTTGCGTGGGTTTGGGTTTTTGAAGTGAGGAGATGAAGTAAAGGAGAGGAGGGGACGGTTAAGGTGATGGGGGTTGTTATTGAGCCGCCGTGACGCCGGAGATGGTAGCCGGCACCCTCCTCCTTTGCTCTCTTTCCTAAACTCTCTTTGGACACACACATATGTGGTGGCTGTTGTCGGCAGACCAAGGTGTCCGCCGGTGATGGTGACCGGCTCCTCTTCCTCTCTCTCGTGGGCTCTCTCTGATTTAGTGTATATATATATATATAATCTTACATCGTGAAATTACCAAAATGTCCTTAGTTTTAACTGAAATATTTAACAGACTTAGTGCCAGAGAGCAAAATGACAACAAAATGGTAACCTCAAGGAGTGTTTTTGGCCATTTTCAAACTATTGGAGCAAAATGGTTAAAATGGTCAAACCACAGGAAGCAAAAACGAAGTTTACTCTAAATATTATAAAAAAAATGCTCACCTTTAGGACAAAGTGTGTTTTTATCATGTACAAGAATAGATGTTTTGACCTATTACCCAACATGCTATCTTGTCGCATCTTATAAAATTGAAATAGCAAAATCCATGGTGGGACATCTGAAAACCAATTGGAAGAAGAAACCACAAACAAAGACCATGTATATAAACCAACTATAGAACATCACAAATGTTCTTATAAGAGCAATTCCTACAAACTAATTCATCATACAATTTCTCTAAAACTACCAGCTTCTGTTGTTCGTAGTACATACTTCAATTTAGCTACTATCTTTTTTAAAATCAACACGTGATCATTTATTCCCTGCAGTTTGTAAAGCCAAAATTCAATAACTGAACAAATCTGATGACACTATTACTGTAATAACACATGATCAACATGGAGGAACATGTCAGATATAAATTAGTGGAAAAATTTATCCCATGTAAGCAAAACAGTTTCACCATAATATTTCGCTTCAAATACATACATAAGCACACTTTAAAAGTGACAATTTTGATTTTTAATCCATCTACTTAAAATGGGTTGGTTTGGGCTATGCTTTTTATCTACTGGGTCAAATAGATAATACCAATTAATTTACTTAATAATGAAATGAGTTTGAAGATCTCCAAGGTGAAATTTTAATATATAAAACCTCCTAAATCACTTTATTCAATAAGTTAGATTTATATTGTAATAGTATAGTTTTTGTAATCATATTTAACAAACTCACTATTTATTAAGAAGAAGAAAGTGTTTTGGGGTCAACCAAATCCGACCTGTGTCAAAATTACCAGTTAACCAACTCCATTTTTCCACCTCTAGAACACACTATACCAACATTTGTCTCCTAGAATCAGTTCTTTTTCTTTGGTTTAGAGCTTACTGAAGGTGTAATTATAGAACACAAGTGATTTAACTATAACAAAGGATGAGAATTGAGAAAAAGTCAAACTCACTACAAGATTATTGGTTCTCCTCAATCAAGTGACAAAAACAGAGCTCCATTCCCTACCGCCCTCTTGTTTGAAGTACACATATCACTTGTTTATTTGCTTTAGAAGACCAGAAACAGATCCACAATGAGTGGATTTATACTCACATTGCTCACAACATGATTGTAGTAATTGAATAACTCTGATGCACCTGTTACCATCATACGCGTATTATTGAATATTAACATACATATTATAATCAAAGAACTTCTACAATAGAGAACATAAAGTGAAGAAATACATGCTTGGTTTCAAAACTTAACACACTGGAGGCGCAAGGTATTTATCAACTTTTTTTATATTTCTCAATCATCACGTACCCAAATTTTATATATAAATAACCTCTATATGTGATTTAATATATAAATAATCTATATGTAGAACCTAAAAAGCTATATGTTGGGTCCATGGAGGCCCATTCTTAGGTTTGGGCTTGGTTTAATGAAGACAAGAACACCGGTTATTGGACTTGATGGAGAGCAAATACAAGGGAGACTTGGGGCCGACCCTTCTCTCTTTTTATTTGAGCCCATTTAGTTTTCTTGGTCTCAAAGTAATAAAACCTAGATGTATTTCTATTTATATTCGTTCTTGTACTTGTAATTCTTTATGAGTGTGAGAGGTAGAGCAATAATAAATCTTGGTTGCAGCCTGTGGACGTAGGTTACACACCGTAACCAAACCATGTAAATTCTTATGTGCTCATGTTTCACTTTTCTGCTGATAGTTTGTGTGTAACCCGAATCCGTAACAAGTGGTATCAGAGCTTTGGCTTGATTATACACGGGGAACACAATCGCATGAGGTAACATCGATCTAGGGTTTCAGCCGGCAGCCCTTTAGCCGCCAACCCATCGATCTTCGAAGAAAAAAAAGTCAGCACCCCATCGGTTTTAGGGTTCCAGGCAGTAGCCGCCCCCCCTTGTTTGGATCAAAATCCCTAATCACCGATCGTGTCGGTTGCCGAGATCGTGTGCCGTGTTTGTGGCCGAGCAGTTTTGCCGAGCCATGTGGCTGAGATCGCCGAGAAGGATCAGTTGGGTAGCCGAATATCAGCAAATCAGAACCAAGATCAGTGTCCGAGGAATTAGAGGTGTTACCGAGATTTTTTTGACCGAGTTACCGAGTCTTGTTTACCGAGACGAGAACCATTATTTGAAGATTAGAGACCAAGGACTAGTGATCAGTTTATCAGGTTATAATGTTTCTGTTGTTTATTTCGATTCAGTTTTTCTATTTCGTTTAGTTGTGTTCTTGTTTCGTCATGGCAAGACAGAAAGGTTCAGATCGAAAAGTTCAATGGTACGAATTATGGCTGGTGGAAAATGCAGATAGAAGCATTATTGATTGGGGATAGACCAGAGAAAATACATCCAGTAGATTGGGAATCACTAGACAGAAAAGCAAGGGCAGTAATTACTCTTTCGTAGTCGAAGAATGTGGCCTTTAACATCATGAAGGAAATCACAGCACGTGGTATGATGGAGGCACTATCCAACATGTATGAGAAGCCTTCAGCAGCAAATAAAGTCTTTCTGATTCGAGAGCTGGTGAATACAAGGATGAAAGAAGGAAGTTTAATAACAATGCACATCAACAATCTGAATTCGATTTTGGCTAGACTAGTGTCAGTGGGCATCAAAGTTGAGGATGAATTTCAAGCCTTATTACTGTTATCCTCATTGCCTGATAGTTGGTCCAGAACAGTTACAGCGGTTACTAGTTCAACAGGAACCGGGCGGTTTACTTTTGAAAGGATTCGGGACCTGCGCGAAGACGGCAGACGTAGAAGTTCATCGAGTGAACTGCTGAATGTAAACATGGGCAGGAAGAGTAACAGAGGCAGTGGGAGCAAAAAAAGGGAGTTAGTCTAAGACTCGGAATGATGTGACATGTTGGAACTATAAACAGGTGGGGCATTTCAAGAATCAATGTCCAAATGAGAAAAAGGAAGTTAACATCGCAGAAGAATACGCAAATGATGATGCTTTGATCTGTAGCGTGGAGAGTAGTGTGGATTTTGGTGCTTAGTTTCATGTTACTCATAGCAATGAAACTATGAAGAATCTGAAAACATGGGACTTTGGGAAGGTACGACTAGCGAATGATGATATTCTAGAGGTCGGGCATGGGTGATGTTGATTTGGTAACTTCAGCCGGTTCAACGTGGACTTTAAGAGATGTTAGGGTTATTCCAAGCTTGAGAAGATGTTAATCTCAATGGGGCAGTTGGATGATATGGGGGATGATGTTAAGTTCGGGAATGGACAGTGGAAGGTGGTTAAAGGGAAATGGAATCTTGTGTTGGCTCATGGAAAGAAGAGGGGTTCTCTGTATATGGTCGAGATACCACCAAAAGGAGTGAATCCAGTTCCGATGAAAGACAAAGTCCGGTTCACATAATCTCATGGGCGGAAGAGGGTTTGCTTTGCAAGTGAGAAACCCAGAGCCAAAGTGAAGATTCAGGATGAAGGTTTCACTATTGTGTTGGTTAATGCCTAATCACCTTCAAGAAGGCAAAGAAGTCAACTTCATAACCTTTTCCATTATCAATAGCAGCAGTGGACGAACCGAGACAAGAAAAATACAGGTAGGAATCTGCTTATCTACTTGCCGTTCAACCTTAGAGCATTCAGTTCAGGTACCGCAGCGGTCGACGACTTGGCTGGGGCAGATCTTCACTCATTATCCTTCTTCGAACCTTTGGTATTGTTTTGCCCCCTAACTATAGATCAGATCCAACAGACGAGAAAGAAAATTCCGCACTACTGCTGAGTCGTCGGACTTATCCACCAAGGGATTCGTGGAATTTCTGTGGATTGCGTTGGGGGAAATCTACCAAAGCTAGGCGGATAGATAGACTCCTTTCCCGCTACTAAGGGAGAGCAAGAAAGATCAAATTCTTGTTTTTTAACCAGCGCCCCCTTTTTTAGGTATGTAGGCACTAAGAGTCCTCTCACTACCAACCAACAGACATCATCTGGCTGGGTCTTTCCGGTATCAGCAACGAGAAAAAAACTACCAACTTAATACATTATTTATTTACAAAATATTTGAAAAATGAACAAAATAGAGTTGGTGGATCAACCCAACTTAACCATGCCCATTTCGACCCATACTAAAAATAGCCCATTTCGACCCATACTAAAAATAGCCCATTTCGACCCATACTAAAAATAGCCCATTTCAGCATGAACCTGTTTTGACATATCACCCAAACCGCCCATCTTGCTACTGTACTTTTAAGTTTCTGTTAGCATAGTCGGTTCTTGATATAAAGTCAACTACAGGTCAACTACCTCGGTCAGTGCGCCCTCCAAAGCACATGGATGATGAGGAAGATGGTATAGATAATGAAAGCATCCCCTTGACGTTGAGACGACAGGACATTAGTAGTTGTACGAGGTCTCCATAATGTTTTTTTGCTCATATTTGTACAATTTTTCATGTTCAATCCACCACAAACATGCCCTCCATGGATACAGCAGGAATTATAGGAAATTGTTGTTCCCCAGACATCTTTATTAGCTAGGAAGAGATCAGTTTTGGAAATTGGCAACTTCCCCATGTGATTGTAATCAAATTGGTCAATGGCTTAATGCAAAATGCACCTTTTCCAATCTTTGATAACACAAAGGCCTATTTACAAAAAAATTGGTTGACCTTTGTTGTTTCAAGAAGATATTGACTAGCAAATGGGTCCATTTGGGTTGTTTTGTTTTTCAAACGGGCAAATATAGCCATGACTGATGTGTTGGATCTCGGGGAGCTTTAACGGGCCTTCAGGTTAACTGATGAGAAGGCCGCTGCAACTAGGAGTTGAGGAGATTACAAGAGGTACAAGTCTTCACATCGGATGGCAGTTTAGTTTTCTTGGGGTCGACCCTCATCTCTTTTTGTTTGAGCTCGGTTTAATGAAGACAAGAAGACCGGTTATTGGACTAGATGGAGATCAAAGAAAAGGGGTCGACCCTCATCTCTTTTTATTTGAGCCCATTTAGTTTTCTTGTTCTCAAAGTAATAAATCCTAGATGTATCTCTATTTATATTCGTTCTTGTACTTATAATTTGTTACGAGTGTGAGAGGTAGAGCAATAATAAATCCTGGTTGCAGCCTGTGGGCATAGGTTACACACCGAAGCCTAATCGATGAGAAATGACTGATTATCTTTCAAATTTCTAGACTAGGGTTTTGAAAAATACATACAAATGATATCAATTTAGACGCAATTCAAATCCGGAAAGAGTGCCGATTTGGGAGGTATAAAATAAGGAACGAATCAACAATCATATGACACAATGTAAGTGATCCAACAAGAAGCGTGAAATTAATCAAAAATCATTCTTAGGTTAAAGAATAATTTTATGCGAATTGTTAATGAGGAGATGATACCTTTGGGGAAGAAAGTTGTTCTTGGAGAGGCAAGATTGAATGTCGCATGCTTCCTTCTTGCAAGGTTCTTTCACCTCCTTCGCCATTTACGACTTCAAACCTTTAAAAATTGATGGCGGCGAATATTGGTATGGTAAGACCTTTTTATTTGGAATTGTTATTCTTTTCGACTTATTAATAATTTATTAACAAAAACTCATTACCTAATTATTTTGTTGGTGTTCATTTCCAGCGAAACTGTTGCGTTGGTGTAGATGCACATGTTAAGGGGTGTTTGGGATTCCATTTCAAAAACTACTTTTGACTTTTTGGAGAAGTTAAAAATTCTTACTTCTTTAAAACAACTTCTCTCCCCTTTTAAAATTAACCTTTTCATCAATTATCCAAACAAACTTTTAACTTATTACCTTTTTAAAAAAGGTAATAAATTAATAAGTAGTTTGAAATGGAATCCCAAACACCCCATTAGTGTTCATCCCGGCGAAACTGTAGTGTTCATCCTTGACGAAACTGCTCCGGCGAAACTAAGCCAGTTCCGGTGAATCTATTAGTTTGTTTTGTTTTGCTTAGTTTGTTATTTTAGTTTGTTACTAGTTTGTTAGATTCCAGATTTCCAACTTGTATTTATATAATCCTTGTAATTCATTTTACCTTTGAATGAGAATCTTCTATTGAAATATGTTAAATCCATTTATAATATGTTAAATCCATTTCCATTCAAATAAACATGAATCAAGTTCCAAGTACATAATGAAATACAATTTGTTTTTGAATTAAGATTAACTAGGTCCAAAGCCTATGTGTAGCATGTCTTGATCAAACTCGTATGAAAGCACCTGAAACATGAATAAAATAAGGTCAACTAAAAAGTTGGTGAGTATAACACAGGTTTGCATATAGATAGCATATAGTTTGTAAAACAAATCCTTACATAACATGATAAATAAGGCATTCATGGGGAGCAGCTATTGTGTAACCAAGTACAATCAAACCTTTGTAACTAGCATGCAAAATTGTGTTGTCGGCATCAATCACCCCAATCTAGGTGGGTTTGTCAGACTCAATAGATCTATCATTGAAAACCGTCAGCTTGAATAGTTAATGATTGCACATAATCACATACAAAAGTTAGCACTCGGGCATAAAGCTCAAATTTGTACACATGAATGTAAATAGGATTTGTACTTGTGTTGTTTGTGTAAGTGTAAACATGTAATTTGATAGAGTTCATGTTTCACCCCAAAAGTGTAAAAGAGTAAAATGAGCTATGTATACTCACTTGATTCGAAGGCGTAGCTAACACGAGATACTAGATAGTAATGTGATCCTTGTATTGCACAATGTTAACCTAAAGTGTAATGTATATTGCATTAATAATGCACAATAGTCTAAGTCTATATCTAAAGTTAAATTGGATAAAGTTAGTGATAGATACTTGAAAGTATTGTATAAAATGGAAGATTTGAAATGAATATTTTTAGAACATTTTTTAATAAGGTTTGAGTTTGGAGTAATTAAATATGTAAATCAAACAATTACTGTTTATGAAAATAATGTAAGTGTTAGATGTAATTAAGTATAACTAAATAAATGTTTTTGTTTAATTATAAATCAAATAAATAATTATTACCTTATTCATTTATTTATATAATGTAATTTAGACATTAAAATATTATTTAAGTGTAGGGTTTATAAATTAAATGTTGAACTTTAAATAATTTTCATTTATTTTAAGATTAAATATTTGATCTTTTCTAAATAAAAATAATACAGATTTTTATAAATTCAATTATTTTTATTTTAGAAATTAATCTGAAATACTAATTGTTTGGAATTATAAACATTCTGCCAACACACACGACCGTGTCTAGGGTAGGGCACGATCGTGCTAGGGCGGGCGCGACCGTTCTAGACAGGGCGCGACAGTGTTGGTCAAACAGAGGACAACTAGCCAAACCACTAGGCACGACCGTGCCTTCGATAGGCATGACCGTGTCTATGCTTCTGGGGTACGATCAAGTCTAGCCAACGAGCATGACTGGGTCTGAGCAGGAGGCACGACCGCGCTGGAAGTCGACACGACCGCGTCTCCCAAGGCACGACCGTGCTAGATGATTAGCGCGACCGTGTCTCTTTCAAAACAGGAACGAATTAATTGATTCTTATATTAATAGTGCTGGAATGTATAGGGCTTTCATTCACAAGGTTAGTACGAGTCTGTTGGTGTAGATTAATTGTGTTTAAAACATGTTTAAAGTTGGATTCGATTAAACCATTTTTAAATGAAACTTAGGATCGAGTTCGAGTAAATTTCGATATTGAGAGTCTAAATTGGATTAGGGCTTTTGATCAATAGAATAAATAGATAGTTTTGAAAGTTTCAATTACCCTGTGAGACGATGAATTGATGGCCTACGGTGGGGACGAGTTCCGGCTATGACGGGTGTGGTCTCCGGTGCTTTCTGCTACAACTCCGGCCCAGTTGATATGTTCTGGAGCTTTAGGGGGAATCGACTAAGGTGTTGTTTTCTTTGGTCGAGAGAATTTACAACGAAACGATGAAATCGATGGTCACAATGGAGGATATAGATAGTTTAGGAGAGGGATCGACCAAAATGGGTTTATTTGTTATAATTAAAATGATTAAACTCTTAATTGGGTCTGTTAATACGAGAAACGGTTACGAAATCGAATGGTCTTGCGATTAAAGGCTGCATTTACGTTTTAACTGATGTGAGGCGCGACCGTGCCTATAAGAGGCGCGACCGTGCCAAGCTGAGGCACGATCGTGCCAACATTAGGCGCGACCGTGCCAAAACGTGGCGCGACCGTGCCTACTAGGGTTTCTGGTTATTTACAAAATCAGCCCTTGCAACTTCAGCTTTGACAGAATTAGCCTGGTTAGGATTTAACAGAACACCTAACGGGATTACTAACTGGATTAACTCTAGGAGGTGTTACCACATGATTATGAGTTCTAAATCTTTGAATTGAATACGATCGGCTAACGATTAATGAGGTGTAGGTTTGAACAAGTATATGTTTTAATGTCGTGTTGTTATTTTATTAGTTAAAATAAATTTAAAATAGGGTCGAAAAATAAAAAATGTTACAGTCTCCCCATGTTAATGGAATTTCGTCCCGAAATTTAACTAATGGAGACTACTAAATCAGGAAAAAAAGGCGGAAGTTTTGGGTTTTCAGTGATTTTTTATTGTTGGATTCTGGGGAGTGTAACCGTTGTCATGGCTTAGGCCTGATACTCAAGTTTGAATATGAAGGGTGATAATGAATTTTGTTTTGGAATGAATTTAAGGAGGAGATTGTCGAATAAAAATTCTGAATTCTAAATGTGAGATGTATTATTTGGAATGAATTTGATGGGACCTGGATCGTTAGGGTTTGTGCATGATATAGTCTAATATGTTTAAAAATGCCAGTGGGTAAGAGATTTCGTATACATTGGTCTAGGTCCAAACTTCACGTGACAGGAACAACGCTACTTCTGATAATATGATAGGACACTTATATATAGGAAGTACCATCGGCGTATCCACCATGTCCTTGTCATAACACATCAGTTTCGTTGTTACACATCATGATAAGTTTTAGGTCACAACACACGACAAAATTTCACTATGTTTCCCATGTGCTGATTTTTATAATTCCGTGTGCACCCGTAATTACTCAAATCATCGCATGGTACGTATAGATCATCTCGTTATGTGCGGGTCAAGAGGGGCAAAATTTCACTCCGTCCATGTCCATTGTTTTCACATAAAAGTCGCTAACAAATAACTATGTCTTTAAGCAGGTAAGTTCACAACTAAAGAGTAGTATAACCTAAAGTTTCTTAGTTTGCTCATGTTTGAACAAGAATACGTCAAATCCCGAGTCGTTTCCATGTATTATGGTCTTCAACTTTGGTGAACAAAGTGCATGACCATGTCTTGTGTATAATGTAATCAACCAATTGTAATAATTGTAAGCAATTTCGTTTCATGTATAAAGTAAACACACAAGTCTCTTGTGTAGCATGAACAACTAACATTATGTATTTTGTAAATCAATGAGCTCTCACGTGTAATGTAAACAACATAGCATCATGTGTATTGCATAATGTGTACAGTTTAGTATGATGTACTTTGTAACTAAATGAGTTTCATGTTTAATGTGATCAATCTAGAATTATGTATCAATCAAACAATTGTTATGTATCACGTATATCGCAAACAACTAAGTTTCGTGTATTATGTGCTCAATCCTGTAGCATGTGTATTGTAAATGAACATGTTTCGTGTGTTATGTGATCAGTCCAGTAAATTATGATTTGTAGGAAAACTAGTTTCTTGTATTATGTAATTTGTGTAGCATTGGGTATATTGAGAATAATTGAGTTTCATGTACCATGTGGTTGCGTTGGGTATATTGTGAACGTGTATACGTAAGTTGTTGGACTTCGGGTGTGATGTATACTAACGGGTTTTGCATGTGATCGAGTGTTGTGGACAAGCGTGTTGTTTGACGTTCTTGTATAATGTGGTAGTTAGGTTGTAGCTCTTAAATCTCATTGAGGTTGATGGGGAGGGTTAAAGTCTACGCGATATGGATCGTCTCTTGAAGCGACAAACGAAAGGTAGCGAGGAGGTTTTGAAAACGTTCAGGGAAATGTGTTTATAAATACTGATCTTTGCTTGAAAACAGAAAGTGGTAAATTGTTCCTTGTTGTAGATATATAAAGTAGTGAATCCATTGATTCACATAATTTAAATAAATAGACAATTTATGGAGAAATCTTTTAATTTAAATTTTCAGCTATTAATAAAAGGATATTTCTAAGCGGAATTATTGGCTAAACAAGTAGTCGTATACTAATTTAGCCAGGGTTTAGGAATATTTTTCTTTAATGAGGAAAATCATAATTATTTATCAATTCGGAATAATATTTTTATAAAATAGATTGTGTTAAGTTTCTCTATCAGGAGAGAAGTTTTATGGAAATTTTTTTTTTTTTTTATACTATCTAAAAGTTTGATAAACATTTTGTTTGAACGAAATAACAAGGTTTGTTTAAATCAAATAATTGGATGATTTGTTTACAAAGGAGATTGTTGGTAGTGTACTAAATTGTGGTGAATGGGAAAAATAATACTTGGAGAATTTTAATGAAAATATGATGGGTGTAATTCACACTCAACGTATTGAATTTATGAATAATAACTTTGGAAAATATAAAATTTAGTAATGCTGAAATGTATTCAAAACACAGGGAAATGGTTCTCAAACTGAAATAAATAAGAAAAATAATCCTGTTAACGCCTCCTGTAGCTTTCCACTAGAAGGAGAATAATTCCCAAGGCGAGCACCGCTTCGAGGATGGAGATTAATTCCTTTTGGTACCCTAATTGGTTTGCTAGGCTATTCATTCCTTGTCCTTGCAAATCGTGCATTAACCCTTGCTCCATTCTTTGCCTCTCAAATTCTGAGGTCCTTACATATTGGTGCGTGTCATTGATTGGAAATTCGATAGTACTAGTGAGTGCCATGATATGTCCTACTCAAGGATTAGAGTAATACGGGTCGGGCATTAGATATGGGTCTTTTAGTAGGAGTGGTAGTTGATTGTGGGGATGGGGTGTCTGATACGGGTTTCTGGGCGCGGCTGATCCAGGTGTTCGAAGTCTTGGGCCGGTGTTCCTAATCCAATCTACCCTTACATCAAACCTTGGTCTAGCATCTGCGGGTGTTGGTGATCGATGTACGGGTGATCCGGTGTCTTCCCCAATCAGACTCTTCTTCGGGACGGCATACCGGGGAGGTAGGAGAGTAGGAGTCCATGCTTAGCAGGAAAACAATGGAAAGGTTGTAAGCGATAAATAAATACTGAGTGTCAAACATAGGAGTTCTCATAGGTTTAGAGTTTGACTAGTCATAACGCCACTTGACCTATAAGTAGTGTATCCCTGAGGAGAATTCCCAAGAAAGAGGGGTGGGTCACTAGGACACACTTAAGTACCCTATCTTTCCTTAGCCAGAATTCCTCATGGGCCTACACACTCTTCCAGCCATCATGTATTAATAATACTATTATTGGGCTCATGGTCATGATGAGAATTGTTGTGAACTGAGCCTTGTGGCCCGAAAGTAAGGTTTATGCATTTTAGTGGGCTTTTGCTTCTTGAAGGATAGATGGGCTTCTTAGTTTATTATTGATGGACATTAGGCCCAATAGTTTAAAAATTTGTTGTTCACAAGAGGTGTGGTATTATGTATGTGAGTTTAGGGGTGCATGAATAACTAAGTGTGTATGAGTGTGTGTGAAAACTTAGGATAGCACTTTAAATAAATTTAATAGGTAGCAATGAATAGGAGAAAAAAAAAATGGCAGGTAATGTGACACATAGATTATTAAGTATTGTATCATATGATGTAATTATATAGTATAACATGTAAGAATATTCACATAAAAAGTAATCATATAGCATGTAGATAGTAATGAGTGTAAGCACAAAAGTTATCAAGTAGTGTGACACATAAGTCATTATGTATTGTATCACATAGTGTAAATACTTATGATAGCATGTAAAAATATTTACACAAGAACTAATAATGTAACATGTAAGAGCATGACATTGTATGGGTGTCCTAAAGTTATAGTCTAGGTCAAGAGTGTCTAATAACCTAGTTCCCTATAACCAAGGCTCTGATACCAATCTGTCACACCTCGACCGACGGCGGAATCATCGGGGCGGGACATGTAGACTGTTCATGAGCTCAAGGTTGACTAAATTGTAATATGTTAAATCCATTTCCATTCAAATAAACATGAATCAAGTTCCAGGTACATAATGAAATACAATTTGTTTTTGAATTAAGATTAACTAGGTCCAAAGCCTATGTGTAGCATGTCTTGATCAAACTCATATGAAAGCACCTGAAACATGAATAAAATAAGGTCAACTAAAAAGTTGGTGAGTATAACACAAGTTTGTATATAGATAGCATATAGTTTGTAAAACAAATCCTTACATGACATGATAAATAAGGCATTTATGGGGAGCAGCTACTGTGTAACCAAGTACAATCAAACCTTTGTAACTAGCATGCAAAATTGTGTTGTCGGTATCAATCACCCCAATCTGGGTGGGTTTGTCAGACTCAATAGATCTATCATTAAAAACCGTCGGCTTGAATAGTTAATGATTGCACATAATCGCATACAAAAGTTAGCACACATAGCACTCGGGCATAAAGCTCAAATTTGTACACATGAATGTAAATAGGATTTGTACTTGTGTTGTTTGTGTAAGTGTAAACATGTAATTTGATAGAGTTCATGTTTCACCCCAAAAGTGTAAAGAGTAAAAGGGGCTATGTATACTCACTTGATTCGAAGGCGTAGCTAACACGAGATACTAGATAGAAATGTGATCCTTGTATTGCACAATGTTAACATAGAGTGTAATGTATATTGCATTAATAATGCACAATAGTCTAAGTCTATATCTAAAGTTAAATTGGATAAAGTTAGTGATAGATACTTGAAAGTATTGTATAAAATGGAAGATTTGAAATGAATATTTTTAGAACATTTTTTAATAAGGTTTGAGTTTGGAGTAATTAAATATGTAAATTAAACAATTACTGTTTATGAAAATAATGTAAGTGTTAGATGTAATTAAGTATAACTAAATAAATGTTTTTGTTTAATTATAAATCAAATAAATAATTATTACCTTATTCATTTATTTATATAATGTAATTTAGACATTAAAATATTATTTAAGTGTAGGGTTTATAAATTAAATGTTGAACTTTAAATAATTTCCATTTATTTTAAGATTAAATATTTGATCTTTTCTAAATAAAAATAATACAGAGTTTTATAAATTCAATTATTTTTATTTTAGAAATTAATCTGAAATACTAATTTTTTAGAATTATAAACATTCTGCCAACACACACGACCGTGCCTAGGGTAGGGCACGATCGTGCTAGGGCGGGCGCGACCGTTCTAGACAGGGCGCGACTGTGTTGGTCAAACAGAGGACAACTAGCCAAACCACTAGGCACGACCGTGCCTTCGATAGGCACGACCGTGTCTATGCTTCTGGGGTACGATCAAGTCTAGCCAACGAGCATGACTGGGTCTGAGCAGGAGGCACGACCGCGCCGGAAGTCGACACGACCGCGCTAGATGATTAGCGCGACCGTGTCTCTTTCAAAACAGGAACGAATTGATTGATTCTTATATTAATAGTGCTGGAATGTATAGGGCTTTCATTCACAAGGTTAGTACAAGTCTGTTGGTGTAGATTAATTGTGTTTAAAACATGTTTAAAGTTGGATTCGATTAAACCATTTTTAAATGAAACTTAGGATCGGGTTCGAGTAAATTTCGATATTGAGAGTCTAAATTGGATTAGGGCTTTTGATCTATAGAATAAATAAATAGTTTTGAAAGTTTCAATTACCCTGTGAGACGATGAATTGATGGCCTACGGTGGGGACGAGTTCCGGCTACGACGGGTGTGATCTCTGGTGCTTTCTGCTACAACTCCGGCCCAGTTGATGTGTTCTGGAGCTTTAGGGGGAATCGACTAAGGTGTTGGTTTGTTTGGTCGAGAGAATTTACAACGAAACGATGAAATCGATGGTCACAATGGAGGATATAGATAGTTTAGGAGAGGGATCGACCAAAATGGGTTTATTTGTAATAATTAAAATGATTAAACTCTTAATTGGGTCTGTTAATACGAGAAACGGTTACGAAATCGAATGGTCTTGCGATTAAAGGCTGCATTTACGTTTTAACTGATGTGAGGCGCGACCATGCCTATAAGAGGCGCGACCGTGCCAAGCTGAGGCGCGACCGTGCCTAATAGGGTTTCTGGTTATTTACAAAATCAGCCCTTGCAACTTCAGCTTTGACAGAATTAGCCTGGTTAGGATTTAACAGAACACCTAACGGGATTACTAACTGGATTAACTCTAGGAGGTGTTACCACATGATTATGAGTTCTAAATCTTTGAATTGAATACGATCGGCTAACGATTAATGAGGTGTAGGTTTGAACAAGTATATGTTTTAATGTCGTGTTGTTATTTTATTAGTTAAAATAAATTTAAAATAGAGTCGGAAAATTAGAAATGTTACACAAGGTCCTCAATTGCCAAGTTTGAAACCCTAGGAGGTTGGATTTGCCAAGTCACCAAAGTTCAAGTGTTGAAAATAAAAATTTTGATTTTTAGCAGATAGCGGACCGCTATCATTCTCTTCAACGGTCCGCTATGTGCTGAGTTTCGGATGCCGGACCGCTACCATTTGTATAACGGTCCGCTAGCCGTAATCCAACCGCAATTTCTCGTTCTGACACGTGTCGTGTGACTCAGCCCTAATGTTTGGCGCGTGTCTTGATAGCGGACCGCCATGCTTCGCCATAACGGTCCGCCAGCCATAATTCGAGGAGAGGTCCAATCAGGAAGTGACATCTAGGGCTGACGCGTACACTGGGCGATAGCGGACCACTACGCCATCCATAACGGTCCGCTATGGCAACTATAAATAGCAAGTCCCGGCAACTCATTTCTACACACCTCTAACTCTCAAATCACTTCCAACATTCCTAGAACAGCCATACCTTGGTTTGCGTGCCTCCGTTTCGGTAAAATATCTGACTTTCGCTTAATTTCCGCACTTTCGCTTATTTCCGAATTCGTGCATTAAGATACTAACTTGTCTTAGAAATTGCGTTAAGGTTTACACTAGCCTTCAGGAGATACCCCTGAGATAAGATCAAGCTACATTTAAGGTGAATATGTTTATCTGTTTTTTATCTTCAAAACTTTGAAAGTTTTACGTTTACGAAATGGCAATACTTGTATTCAAAAGTCTGATGCATAAGGGCGTCTACGTAAAACATTCAGGCCATAAGTATACGAAAAACTTGATCAAGGGATACACACTTTATGAGTGAAATTCCCATATCGGGGCTGGTAATTGTCTGTAACTAGATGTAAGACGGGATCTAAGTTAAGGGACATCGCAGTAAGTAAGTCTGGTAATGCCAGCAGTCCTTTTACGGAAATTATTGGTGTATACCGTGGTTGTACACTAAGATGAAATAGTTTTGCTGAATGGTAGATTGTACCCGCATTATGGTTAAATATTTTGATGTTGTATTTGCCAAATGAAACTGGTCATGATAATCATGTTCACCGGCGTTTGCGCTGACATTTTATTTTCCAAAATGTTTTTCAGGTAATCAATGATTATTTGTAAGACTAGTCCCATGAGATAGTTTTAGGGATAAATGTGTATATAAAGAATTTTGACAGGGTTATGTGTTGCTAGCATGGAGATAACTCTGTAGGAATAAAAACAAGAGGAGATGTTAAGATGACGATTTCCTAGACATGGATACTCCCTTGTTATACATATGGCTAGGTGTCGGAAGGTAAAACCCTTAGATACCAATGCTTGTATAGCTTGGTATTGGACATGGTTAACTTCTCAGACACAGGCCAACTACCTTGTGGCTCTAGTACTACCCTGCTTACGCAGACGACATGTAAATGATCGTGGACCATGGTTTTTGTATACAGAAGGGGTATTTAAATCCCCAGTGAAATGAAATGATCTTTTATTTATCCCTAGATTTGGAAAATATTCATTATCAACTCAGGTTGGGATTTATTACAAGTTCGATCCAAAAGAATTTTCGTTGCTAAACTAACTCTGATTTTATAAATAAAATAAGATTGGAGGTGCCAAACCATATGACTCGTATGATATGAAAGTGTACATTTTTAGGGATGATGTTGGCATAGTAGCTCCCATTATATAACTTATTTTATTATATCAGCTGTTGTTAGCTGTAATAATTTCTGATAAAATTTATACGGAGTTAATATAGATGCGTTCTAGAACTGCTCAAAATGGATCGGATTTTTCCTTTTGTGTTTTTCCCGTTTATTAAACAACTAAAATAAATATAGTTAAATTAAGATAAGTTTGTAGTTTGAACTGGGATAAAAGCTTACACAATGTTCGTATGGATATGTTGTATGATAAGTCAAAAGGGTTCATGTAACTAAAATAACAAAAATAATTATAGTGATATTAAACTAAGCTTGTAATTGAAAATATAGTATTTACTTACTCTTAATGGCAATATCAGTAGTGGCAAATGGGAAGCCACCGAAAAAGCCTCTTTTTTACATTTTATACTTTGTTTTCCAAACGTTGATCCGTAGGTGGATTGTTTAAGTCTTGGTTTGTTAAACATTTTTCTTGGAAGAGGGATGCAAGTTCGAACTCTACTCCCTACAAATTTTTTTTGGGAAAAATACCAAAATAGACATTTGACTAAAAAGCTTATAAAAATAGACATGTATAAATAGCCGGCTATTTCATGGACATTGTGAGACAATAGCCGGCTAAACCGGCATAAATTTCTGTGCCCACATTCCCTTTTACAAAGTACGAACCAATGACAAGTCGACACGTGGCCGGCTATAGCCTGCAATTACCCGGCTTGAGCCGGCATAAATTTCCGTGCCCACATTCCCTTTTTCAGAAAAGGCGCCTACTTAGCCGGCTAAACCATTTTGCCAGCTAAGCCGGCCACGTGTCGACTTGCCATTGGTCCGCACTCTGTAAAAGGGAATGTGAGCACGGAAATTTATGCCATTGTCTCACAATGTCCATGAAATAGCCAGCTATTTATACATGTCCATTTTTGATATGTTTTTTGGTCAAATGTCCATTTTGGTATTTTTCCTATTTTTTTCGGCTTGCTTTGTTTTTTTTTCTTTTTAGATTTTTTATTTCTTTTAGTTTTGATTACCTTTTTTAAATTATTAGACCACAATGTGCGAGACATAACATAATACTTTTTTCTATCTTTGGTTCAATCTTCAAAACTGATCCGTCTCAAATTCGTATGTTTTTTTTATGTATTTAAGCACGTTAATGTTTTGACGAAATCTTTTTTTAGCTCAACGTCGCCGCCGCTAACGCACGGTTATACTTAGATTGCTATGAAGTCACTTCATAAAATCACTAAATTAACAAATAAACAAATTCAAAATTTCCATTTAGAAAAGTTGCCAATTTTGCCTAACAAATCCAATGTCAAATCCATTAATCAAAACACACACTTGATCAAAAAAACAAATATTAATTAAAATTATATCAAAAGTTTTGTAATTTTTACTCTACATAGTCTATAGTTATTTATAGTGATTGTTACTTATTAGGTGGTTTCATAATCTTTTTTATTTTCTTTTCTGTCCTCTTTTCCTCTTCGACTACTGATATATGCTTTATGTTACTGGTATTATATTCTTGAAGCCCAGGTCTTATCGGAAGCAGCTTCTCTATCTCCTGGGATTGAGGTAAGGTTTGCCCCTATCTCATACTACCCAGATTCTACTCTCCGAGTGAGATACCACAAGATATGTTTGTTTTACTCTACATCGTCCAATTTTGACATGTACAGGCTACACCTAACACCAACAACGAAACTGGTTTTTGTCAAAACACACCCCTAACTGCAACAGTTAAAAAGCAAGTTCAACCGAGGAAGATCACTGGAAAATATTACACCATTGATAACTAAACAACGTTTCAAACAATAATGCACAAAACTAGGATGAATAATGATAAAAAGAACAGTTGATAATCAATGAGACAATGAGCATATGCATATGCAAGAACATGAAATGTTGTATCGGGTTCTAGGGTTACCACCTCGGGTGAGTCTCCAACTGGGAAACAGATTCCCAGACTACCAGGTGCACAGCAAGATACTAAATTCAGGAACATAAAAACAGCCCGATTGATACAGAGACAATGTAACAAACACGGGCCCAAAAGTTAAACAACCTAGTGAAACCTGCAAATGATTGTTTTCCTGTCGGGATGACATTTGAATTCATATGTGGACTGGACCCGAAACATCACTTCTAGAACCAGTGTCCTTTTTCAAAGAAAGGTTTGAAAATTGAGCATCGAGTGAATCCTTGCTGGCGGTTCGCCGGTGGCTAGGAATTGGCTGAGGTGGTTGTTGCTGTTGCTGGTATAGAGCTCGCAGTCTTCCTACCTCTCTCTCCAGAACTTCATACTCCACTGAAAAAACAATTGGTTAGATTCCATGAGGCGGATTTGGGTAACGGGTTCGGGTCAAAATTGGTAATTTAGTACGGGTCAGGTCAGGTTTGCATATCTAGTTTTCAAATTTTCACACAGTTATATATTGTGCTTTTCCCTAGTATACAGTAAACGGGTACGGTTTGTTTTTCTTTGTCAAGAGAAGAAGATATAAAGGACCACCTACTGTGTATAACTAAAGCAGCCGACTAACATTATTATTTTAAAATCACTTAATCACATCAACAGAATTTTAACATATCCAAATAAAAACTAGAAAAACTGGAGGAAGATTAAACCTCTCGATTGAGTTCTGCACGTAACCTAAACCAGTTGTCTTGTTGTCCAAGATTTTGAACAGAAAGACCCAAGATTGTCCATTCAAATGTACATCTTCCAAAAATTTTAGTATGCTAGATTTAGATAAAAGGGGGACGAATTAAACGGGTTAAAAGTAGTCCAAAGTCTATTCTTAACGCATACATTACAACCCCCTTAATCAATAATCATTTCATCCAAAGATTTAGTCTACTATTGTTATTTTAAGAATATTTCTTTTGTAATAACAATTAACACATTTATTATCGTAAGTTGTTCCTAAGAAACTAAACAAAGAAGTGTTTGTGGGTCAACCCAACCCCGCCCATTTCAACATGCTAAAAGCAGACTCGTTACCGAAACCGCTCATCACGACACATCCATTAATCAGCAATAATGACTCAAGTTGCAAAGGACAAATGTGTATAGAAACTTACTGTACTTGATAAGTTGCTCCTGAGCCAAATTATCCAACCTTTGTTTCAGCGCTTTATTCTCCATGCCCAGAATAAGACTTTGCTGGTTTAGAAATTCCATCTCAGCAGAAACCTCAGAACCCTCTGCCTGCAGTCACAGCAGATACAACATTACCCGACTGGTATAGATATTAGACATCCACAAACAAAAGTTTTTCTTGTGTTCTAATCTACCTGTAAAGCCTGTACATTCTTTTCCAGCTCAGCAATGTACTGAAGCTTTCGGACCCGGGAACGTTGAGCAAATTGCCTGTATTAGGTCATTATTAGATTAATAAATGCACTGCTAGTTTTAAACCATTATGATTCTACTAGGGGCATTTACATATATCCCCTTCCTAAGTTCCTTTATTACATATTTCCCCTTCCTAAAACCTATATATTACATATTTATCCAATTCATTTAAAATAACTTATTTTTTTTACCATTTCCCCTTAATGAACCAATTAAAGTACTATTTACATATATCCCCTTCCTAAATATTTGTGAGGGGCAATTGGGTAATTTTAAGTTAATTGGGGAAATATGTAATTAAAGTTAGGGGTTGGGGATATATGTAATTTAGAAGTTTAATAGGGGAAAATATGTAAAAAAACCATTCTACTAAATCGAGATAATGCTGAATATATCTGTTTTCACTTTCCAAAGCATTTAATAAGTTGGTTTGAGCACCATACTTTTCATGTACCTTATCATTTTTCACTCTTCTAACTTGTGGATCATAGTTGAAAAAAGAGTTATAATAGGTAGCCTTTACATAAAGCAGCTAAACTAATAAGAAGCACTTGCTGTTAGATGGGACCATTTCTCTCAAATGAATACCAGGAAAAGAAATCATCTTGACAAAGTGTAAGGATATCTATAAAGTAAAAGAAAAATTAGAAAAAGTCCAATCTAATACCAAGCCCGTTAATGTAAAGCAACTCGCCATTGTACACTAAAGGGCTCAAATGCAAAGAAGCTTCTGAAAGATATATATTATTTCTAAAGCCCTAAAATGAAAAATCACTTGTAAGTTCTTGTAAACAAATTAAAACTGCTTAATGTCAATGCTTTAAAGATGGCCAATGTAAAAGGTCATGAAATATTGATTCCAAAAAAAACAACCAAATATACTGGACATTTTGTTCTTCCTACTATTTATCATGTAAATTTCAGCTTATTCAAAATTCCCAGATATATAATTTTACCTGATTACAGGAGCAATGGAGCATGAATAACTATGATCATGATTAATGTCATGTAGAAAAAGACCACAACAAAAAATATTTGCTTACTGTTTGGCACGTTTTGTGTCTGTTTCTGATAAAGAACCCTTGTTGCTATAAGATTCCTTTCTTTCAAAAGCATCTGCATCTTGCCGTGCAGATTCAACTACTTCTTTCTTCTCAGTTGCAATGGATGTATTCCCGTCAACCTCGCGTGAAGCACTTGAAGATACAGAAGCTTGAAGAACAAATTTATGTTTGGGTGCATTCTGTGGTGAATCCCATGCCCCCCGGTTCTTATTTTTAATTATTGCTTTTGGATCAGCATAGAAAGATGGATTTCGAAAATCTTTATATAAATCAAAGTCTTGAGATCCCCATGAAGGAGCAGAAGTCAAATTTCTCAATCTGTTTTCGTTTTGTGCTTGATATTCATTGTAAGCAGCATTAGCAGCTTCCATGTATGTAAAAGAGTCACTTGATGATCGTCGATGCCCTCTTTTTACAGGTGGAGTTTCTGGTTCATTAAGAAGATCATCAAGCCAAGAAGGCTGTTCTTCTATCAGAAAGCTTTCAGAGGAAGTACGTTGATGATGTGGATTTGCATCCCTGTACTTTGGTGGGCCTTTTGGTCCAATTGCAGAATTTGAGACGTAATCAACATATGATGGAGCAATGCTAGGAAATGGACTTTTAGGCGGGAGTAATGAGTGCTTTCCATTGTACATCATACTTCTCATTGTTGAAGGCCCCTTGGAGTTTGCCATAGCCATCCCTGCTAAACACTAAAATCAAAAGTTCATTAAATATGAAAAACTTTGTAACAGAAAGCAATGATATGACCAAACAAAATCAAGGAGGCCAGTTAAATGTCAGCCTATTCAGACTACATTATAAAATTTATAACATGAGGTATCATCATAATATGCCTCCCAAGTAAAGGTGGCAAGATGGGCGGCTGGGGTAACGGACCAAAACAGGTCAGATCGGGTTCACCCATGGACACTTTTGTTCATTTTAAATAATTATATACAGAAAGAATGCATGGATTATAATTAGAAAAACCGCATTAATACAAAATAATCAAAATCTTCAAATAACACGCCATGGGACATTGTATGCACAAACATTAAAATAGACATTGGGCGACTTTCACCCTGTTCCCCTTTTGGCTAAATATCTTGGGATAAAACACAACCCAAGTCAGCCCATTACTAAGTGAAGGATCAAAATTACCACCTCTAATTCTAATAAGTTAAGAAAAATTGAAAACCTTGATGATGGTGCCACACAACTTCTAAACTTCTTCACACAAAGCAGTTTTCTTGGAACTTATATGATTGAATAAAAATAAACTGAATTAATCTATACTAATTAAGAGAGATGATGAGATATAATAAACTAGATTAGCCTGTTTTATCCTTCTGTTACTTCATAAACTTTTTGATATCAACTATTCAAATCTTTTTCCTTGTCTGCTGAATTCAGGACATTGAACTGACTGTACTAGTCAAAACACTGAACTTTCAAATTCAAGTTCTTTCTCAGAGTGATTACATCCTGAACATGGAAATTGTGGGGGAGCTTAAACAAGGTTCGCCTACATAAATATTAGATTACCCTCTAGTGAAGCTTCAACATAATACGGGAGCATCCTAAAGAAATGCTGAGAATATAGACTACCTACCTAGAGCATTAGTGCATTACAGGGACCTTCTAGAATGTTGTAGACTCTTCCTTGGAGAATCCTATGTATGAAATGGCTACTGTCACAGATCACTATGTTACTTACATATATCTAACATTCTAAGAAAAGATCTTGACAACTAGGTCTATATTATTGTTTTCTTGGTTAGATATTTATATTTACTTTTTTCACCCTTCCAAAAATAAAAGATCTTGACAACCAAACAAATGACTACAAACTACACATGCATATGGTCCCTCAAGGGAACACAAACTTAAGAATCACATAGTTGAAACATATGAAGAAGATAATTTTCAAACGGTCAAGGAGATGGAAAGATATGATGATCCACATCTCATAAACATAAGCTCATAATGTATGTGACATCAAACACAGAGTTTTCTGAAAGTAGAAGCTAAGCAAAGAGATAGGCTCAGAGTGATCAAAACAAATTCTCAGATTCAATTTCAATTTTCATAATCAACTATGTGTTTGAATCAACTGTCAGATTAAGTGACAATGTTCTAAAACCTATTAACTATAGTTCAATCAATTATACTAATAATAACTAGAGATCAGCTTCCAGATTTAAATCTAATCCCCTCGAAAACATCACAAACCATTTACGAAACTTGTATTACAAGAAACTAAGTAAACTAATTTCTCCTCGCACATTATATATCTTCCTTTCATGTTACTCCTGCAACTGATATGTTTCCAATCGCATACAATTAATCAAACAGTAATCAAGTCTCCCTCACCTACATTCTCCCAACGAAGATAACTCGAAAGCTCAAACAAAGCAATAAAACCTATTTCACGACAAATTAACCCTAAAATCGACGTTTTACCTCGATTTACGCAGCACAGATCTTCGAAAACAGGCAATGTGATCAGATAGAAGAGACGATTAGAAACCGAATCGAATCAGAGCTACTTTTTCTGCTTGATTTTCGATTTTTAGGGTTTTCTTCGTCTCACGGATCGCTCGTTCATCGTTGACTTGATTGATGAATAAAGCTTCCGTTTTGACAACCCAAAATGAGATGTTCTTGTTTTTCGGTTTTCCCTTTTTATTTATTTATTATTACCTCCTTCCAATAATTACTACCTCTGTCGTAATAAATAATAATAATAATAAAAACATTTGATTTATTACTTAATTTAATAAAAATATTAAACTCTTTTAAGCAAAGTAACAACTTTATTTTTTATGATAAAAAACTAAAAAAATTAATGCTTTATTTTATAAGATATTTTTTTTTGGAGCCGAGAGTCTCTCTTGAAACAGTTTCTCTATCTCTAGATAGAGATAAAGTTTGTCTACATCTCATTCTCTCCAGATACTATTAATAGTTTTGCTATGTGTGGGATTTACTGGGTATGATATATATATATATATATATATATATATATATATATATATATATATATATATATATATATATATATATATATATGAATTTTGTAAGATATTTTTAGTATTTTTTAAATTGAATAAATATAGTCAAAAGATTAAGAAAGTATATAAATTGTATTTAATTAAGTTTTTTATAAGAAAAAAACTATAATGAGTTTATTTATTTAGAATTTAGTGAAATTAAAAAAAGGTGAATAAATAAAAATCATGAAATTCCGATACCTTTTGTCCACTTGCAAGTTGCAAGCTGTAAAATAGGCAAGTTGCAGGCAAAGGAAGTGGGCACTTATGATTTATTGCAATTGTCACCCAAAAGTTGATCTTAATCACAATACACCCCTATAACTTTTAACAATTTTTTAGATCTGTAAACGAACTGAGTGTTTAGTGAACAATTCATTAACCGTTTGACGAGAAGTTCATTTATGTTCTTTATTTAATAAACGAACGAACATGAACACATGTCTCGTTCGTTCATTTACGTTCGATTACGTTTGTTCATTTATATCTGTTCACTTATGTTCATTTGTTTACGTTCGTTTAAATATTCATTCAAATTTATTTATTACTATGTCATATTTTGAAACTCTTAAGCCTAATATAAAATCAATTTGATATCTTTATTTAGTTTTGAAATGTTGGATATAAAGATGATGATATTTTAAACTTTAATTTAGATATTTTCGTTTATGTTCGTGAATCGTTCATTTAGAATATTAATGAACAAACATAAACGAACACGTTTATTTTCTTGATGAACGAACATGAACAAGAAAATCCGTTCGTGTCCGTTCATTTGTTAGGTTAAAGTTAAACAAATGAACACGAACAAGCTCCCGTTCGTGTTCGTTCGGTTCGTTTACATGCCTACAATTTTCTAATTTCAAGAACTTTGAGGTTTCAAGTTTAAACTAGAGTCGTAAATGTTTGAAGTTCGCCAGACTCTAACATGTTATGTCCAATATTTGGATCACAAGAAACCGGTAAGGACTAAATACGATGAGTCGATACTTATAACAACAGATGAAATAAGTTGAGTCATCTTCATCTTTTGAAATTTTTTTATTTTTTTTCTTGGTTAATAGATGGCTAACGTGATAATGATTGTTTATAATATTAAAATAATAATAATAATCTAGAATTTTATTTTCTTATTATTATTATATGTTTGATATACTGTATATTACAATGATATGTCTAAACTTGTTACAATGCGTTTAACTCAACTATACTGTTATGTCTAACTCTATTACAATGGTGTGTCTAACCATTACTACGGGGCGTCTAATTTTACAGTTGTGACTCGCTTTTTATAATGAGTTTTGATACACTGGAGATTACAAAGGCGCGTACAAGTTTGCTCGTCCGATTCATTGTTGTAGCGTTTTGATTAGGTGTTCCCGAAATATTATATTTATATATGTATATTTTTTTTTACCTTTTTTAAGCTTTTTAATTGGTTTTATAACTTAAAAATATTATGTTTATATACATGTGTCAACTCCTCACGTCTTCCTACGATACGATGTTTAAAAAAAACAAAACATGTATTTATGATACATGTCAAAATTTTATAACCCATTAAAATAGTCTATACTCTTGGAGTACTACATATAATTATTAGAGAAATATATCATTAGAGGGAGGTTCATTGGGGAACCGAGAAAACATTTATTTTACATGTGAAAAACACATAAAAAAAACTCATTTTCACATATGAAAAACTCATTTTTATGTAACTTTCTTTGGAACTTTTTCATATAAACACATGAAGAAGCCATTCTAACAAAAAATTACTTTCAATAATTTTTTTTACTTTTTTCAACATTTTTTTTATTTTTAATTTTTTTATTAGAACAACTTCTAAATGTATTTATATGCAAAAGTTCTGAAGAAAGTTACGTAAAAATGAGTTTTTCACATGTGAAAATATGTTTAAGTTTTTCACATGTGAAAAACATAGGGTTCCCCAAAGAACCTTCCTCTATTATATATATTCAAATCAAATGGTGTATCTTTCAATAAACAATGCACATAATGATCTAAAAAGTTCTTTAATAAGACAAGGAAAAAAAACAAAGTTTAACTACATTAGCTCGTGTTTATTACGTCCTAGTCATTTACGCCCGTGCTTACTACGTCCCAATCTGTAAGACCCCGAACCTGAGAGGTCTCACGTGTTGTATTTACTCATAAACATATAGTTCTTAAACCTTGAATATCAAATGACGCAGCGGAAAGTTTCATTCAAACATAACATAACATACATGTCCATAAAATTAAAACATAAGTACTATCTTAACATTGTTCATCATTCAAACATAACGGGATGCCAGACTTCTTGATTATTCGGGTAACTCTTCCTCGCTTGCCAAGCATCCCACTTCTCTTCCTACATCTAACCTGAATGTGCATACTAAAAATGTAACATCCCAAATTTCTTTTCTTAAAACACGGGATTGGTTGTGCAACCCATTGTAGAATGATGATACTTGTAACCAAACCTCTAACCCATGATGAGGACATTTTCTCAACATATCCTTAAAGCGTTCCCATGCCTCATATAGTGATTCACCATCATCCTGAATGAAAGTGGTGATATCATTTCTTAGTTTAGCAGTTTTAGCTGGCGGGAAGTATTTCGACAAGATTTCTGAGCAAGATCGTCCCATGTAGTGATTGACCCGGTAGGAAGAGAATTTAGCCATGCCTTAGCTCGTTCACTTAAGGAGAAGGGAAACATCCGGAGGCGAATTACGTCATTCGAAACTCCGTTCAGTTTGAAAGTGTCACAAATTTTGAGAAAATTTGCAATGTAGGCATGTGGATCTTCATCGGGTAATCCATGGAAAGTGCATGATGACTGGATCATGTGGATAACATGAGACTTAATCTCAAAGTTGTTAGCGTCAACCGTTGGCCTTGTGATGCTAGACTTGATCTCAAAATAGTGCGGTTTTCAACTGCCATTTTTTCTAGCACGGTTTTCTCGTATTCGACGGTGAAAGAATCTTTCGGGCTCTTCTAAAGGTCGATATAATCCAGTAGTTGAGCTATAGATCATACACTACTTGCAACAAAATGTAAAAGGAAAACAAATGGAAAATGATAAGGGTAATCCGTTAACTCGAATTTTTCTTGAAATCACCGTGTCCCCGGCAACGGCGCCAAAAACTTGATGGGTGTGAATTTGATGTAATTAAATATTATATAATAATATTTAGAGATTATGGTTTCACGAGATCAGGTTTTAAAATGATAATTACTTTAACTTAAAACACACACAATAGGCAAATGTACATATTGCAGCGTAATATAGTCTAGGTAAGAACCAAGTATCGAACCAATAGACACGGTCGAGTTCCAATAATCAACTTTTGTTATCGTTTAGCCGGATTAATTGATAAGTGGGTTTTGTGTGCTTATGAAGCAGAATAGTAAATGACAGAAAAGTAAATGACGATAAGGTAAATAACATAAAAGTAAGAACGTGCGTGATGTGTGTAACAGAAATGTAACGAACAGAAGAGTAAATAGCAGAAAAGTAAATATCTCGGAGATGATCAGGTCACTGAGAGTATTGCTTCAGGATTCGAATCCGCTTGGTACTTGATAATGTTAAGTTGACTAATCCAATGATGTGACTACTACAAACTTGTGACCTAGGTCACCGCTAGAGCCTCGTCCCCATGACATTTGATTTGCAAATTATAATCTTTAACAAATGGTAGTGCCTCTCGTTAAGGACAACAATTACCCTCAACCCTTCGAATGGTCATCTACGGGTTGGTTTAAGACATCGAACTTAAAATGCTTTATATTAGAGTTAAACATGTGATTATATTTTGCTCACCGAGAGGCGGTGTAACAATGGGATCAAGTATAAAGACGTACCATTCCCAACATGAGTTCACCAATTCTTGGTCGCATAATAAGTTCGTATAAAGACGTACGACCTTAATAATGTTGACCAAGCCTTGGCTTATCAATCTCTCTTGTATAAAGACGTACACGTTTCAAAAGAAGTTTGATTAAAAAGGTTTTACGATATTACACTTTAAAATCAAGAACACTCACAAATATAAAGACGGATTCAGACAATAATAAAAGCCCACCAAGTGGTGGTTTTAAGGACGAATGATTAAAGACATAAACACATCACTTGGATTAATACGTTTAAACATTAACATGCACCAAACTTCATCTTCACCCTAGCAATTCAAGGAAGTTAGCCACGAATGACCATACTAACTAGTGTAACACTGAGTTTCGCAGGCTCCTCTATTGTAGAACAAGGATGAAGAGCCCCTCTACTCACTACTCTATACTCTAATTACGAAATAAGCTCTCTATTGATGTATGGATGGCTGTTGTAAGGTGTATTTTTGGTATGTTGAATGAAGAACTCAAGCCATCTATTTATATGCTTCAAAATGAGCAATGCACGGCTGTGCATTGGTTTGCACGGTGCAAACACCTCGGGAATCAAACAGGGTACACGGGACAGTGTACTGGAACCTTGGGGAGCAAGATAGGTAATGCACGACCGTGCAATGGGTTGCACGGCCGTGCAACCCTCCTCTGCTTCCCAATTTTGTCTTTTCGCTGCTGTGTTGACTTCCTTTGACCTGGTTTGACTTCTTGGGGGTCAATGCTAGGGTTTGGTCCTCCGAAAGCTTGATTTCTTCATTTTTAAGCTCGTTTTTGCTCTGTTTGTCTTGGGACACCGAATAACCTGCAACTGTGAAATATTATCGTTTTAAGTATCAATTGCAAGGCTTTTAATCAATTAGTACCATAATATGAGATTATTATGCATGGAAAACATGTATAATTTAGGGCATATCAACCGTCATCACCCCCAGTTGTACAACAGTTGGCTAGCCACAATGTAATACCATAATTCTTGCAAAGAAATATAAGTAAAAGGACTAAAATGGTTATTAAGCAAAACGCTAGGGGTTAGAATATTATTAGATCAAACTCCAAGGACTGAAAATGAAAAATTTGGAAAATCCAGGCTTAGCGGACCTTTACCACTTGCCTTAGCGGTCCGCCACGTGTAGAGGAAGGCAACAATGATGAGCTGCCACGCTTCAGCTGACTAACGGGTGAAAAACTGACGTGTGGAAACCCTATTGCGGACCGTTATACAGACCATAGCGGTCCGTTAGCCGCATTTCCTCTTAGCGGTCCGCCACAACTTAGTCTAGCGGTCCGCTACGTGTGCCCCAATCCCAAATAAGCCACCTCAAAGGGGTGGCAGATCGCCACCCTGTATCTTAGCGGTTCGCTATGAACCCGGAGTTGGCCTATAAACAGAAAGGTCGGGATTTCAACTTTTGAAACATCTCAAGCATAAACACACCTCACAAAACACACACTTAGCCTCGGTAAGCGTGCCCTGAAGCCCCAGTTCACGTAGAGAAGTCTGATTTCCAGTCTTTCGCCCTAATACGTAATAGATAGTTTCGAGGTAAGGTTATGACTAGTTCCTAATGACTTGGTTATTTCCACTATGCTAGGAACTTGTGATTACGGAATGTTATAATGGCTTAGGACCTTGATCCAAGTCGTTGTGTTGTTTACATTAGCACGTAAAGATTGTTTGAAAGAGAAGGAGATTAGAGGTGAGTTCTATAAGGCCCTTTTTAAATGTTGTACTTTAAATTTTTTGGGCCGGTATGCATGCTAGAAAGATTTACATAATACCATTGATTTAAATATTTGGGATAGCATTCATGTGTTGCAAGAACTTATGTATAAAACATGTCTAAATCTTAAAACTAAGTAACTGAGTATTCATGAAATATCAAAGGAGTGGTAGGTAACCATCCGACCAGTATGTTGTTATCTGACAAATAGAATGTTTTGTCTAATAAAAGAGTGGTGTATAAATACCTCCTGGACCAGTCATTCTTTACTGGAAACATTTCTGTTGGAGGTTTTACTCTGGAAAGATAATCACCTTATCTTCTTTGATATACCATGAAGAAACATTTACGAGGATTTAGGATAAAGACTGATTTTAAAAAGAAAGAGAGAGAAAGATAGAGAAAGAGAAAGAAAGAGATGAATACTTGCCTTTCTGGCATGAATTCATAAAGTAAAGATTTTGAGAAAGAAAATGGTTTTGACACGTAAAATGTTTTAGAACTTATCATGGTGCGCCCAGATAAGTAATGACAGAGAAGTCAGGGTTTTACCTTGACTAGCAGAGGTCTTGGCAATTATTGTCTTGACAAAGAGTAGAGAGAAAGAGATAGAGTTTTGTCATGTCAAATATTTTGACCATATTGGTCTGTAAAGAAAGAAAAGATTTTGCCACGTCTGGCCAAATGTCACATAATATCTTGCAACTTAGATAGACGCAGAGAAGTACTGCATTCCTTTATGGAATGTAGTATTGACACCTTGTGCAGGGGTATGTATAAGTGGTGACGACCGCTTGGAGGTTAACGTGACCTCAAGACAGACAAGTGTGCAAGTTTAAAGTATTATGTTTGGGCAAGAAGTTAATGTGCTATTTTAAATACATGTCATATAAATCCATTTATGTATGAGACAGATGTCAAAGATAATTTGACTAAAACAAAGAACTCACCAGCATAAGCTGACATATGTTTAAGCATGTGTACCAGGTAAAGATGTAGCCTCCTAAAGTAGAGGCGATGAGCTAGAGTAGAGGCAACTGGCAGGTTACCTAGCATCATCTGACGAGCTGGCATTAGAATAGATGTATTTGTACTTTCTCTAGAATGTACATTAAACAAGTTTCCATGAAATAAATATAGTATTTAAAAGTCTTTCGTTGTGTATGATCTCTATTTACTATATGTTCATGAGTAAATCCGACAAAGTGGCCGATATCTCGGGTGATCCGGGTTGTGGGTGTCACACACAAAGACCCCTATACACAATCATTTCTTAAACATTCGTTTCGTTATGTATGCACACCTGCCCAAAACATTACAAATACATTTAAAAGAGGGCTTCTAGAACTCACCTGATAAGCTTATCCTTTTTGTTAGATAATCGGTCCGAGAGATGTCACTCACCATCTGAATTAAGGATTAACAAACTATTAAATCTATACTTCTCACTAGCTCAGTGAAACTAGGCAGTTTCATTTTCTGAGGTCAAGCGAAACTAGGTAGTTTCACTTCCTGTGTTCAAGCGAAACTAGGTTACTTTCGCTTTCTTTGAACTAAGCGAAACTGTCTTCTTCGTAGAAAACCCTAGTTTTCTGCATGAAGATGGCGACGGAGCATGAAGACGAACAAGATTCCAACTTTTACGTTAAAAAAAGTTCGTCTAACCTTTGTGAGTCCAGATCTAGAGTCCTTTTTCGTTTTATACGTAAAAATCTGATTTTTGTGTTAAAAACCCAAAAACCAACTCGTAAATGAAAACTCAAATTTAGGACGAATCATTACCTGTTTTCGTGTGATTCTTCTTCCCTAGCAATCCAGAGACGATTAGCAACGATCCTCGAGGCTCGGTTGGGGCAAAACCCGACTTTCTTTCTCTAGGTTCTCTCTACTTTCTCTCTCTAGAATGAAGACCAGGATGGTGAAGTGAGGAGGAGGGGAGGTGGCGGGCTGGCGGCTAGGGTTAAGGCCCTCCCCCTCTCATTTTAATCTTTCATTTATTCCCCTGTTTAGTCACTGACCTTTAATTATTTTATAACCGAAATTATTTATTTAATCGTTTAGAATTTCGGGGTGTTACACAATCCTTTGTACACAATGTCTCGCTAACAAACATATAACAAAACCAAATTACCTAAATTCTAAAACAGAAAATAGTATTCAAAACATTTAAAAGTAGAAGAGGCAATAATTTATAAATATTACTAAATCGTGCTTACGTCCCTATCTTTTATACATACTGATTGTCGCACCTGGTTACAAACAAACATATAAACCGAATTACCAAAATCCTAAAACAAAAAAAATAGTAATCAAAGCATTTAAAAGTAGAAGTGGCAACAATTTAAAAATATTACTAAATCGGCTTGTTTTTATTACGTCCCTGACTTTTGTACACACTGTTTGTCGCTCCCGATTACTAACAAACATATAACAAAACCGAATTACCAAAATCCTAAAACAAAAAAATAGTAATCAAACCATTTAAAAGTAGAAGAGGCAATAATATGCGGTTGGAATAAGCATTGTCATTATCATCAATCAATCAAAAGGAACATATCATGATAACAAGTAATGCAGCAACATACAAAAATTCAAACCCAAAGATTTTCCCAAGATAATTATTGAATTTTGTTTTTGGAGAGGGGTTGATTTTTGGTTTATTATGAACCGAGCAGCTTCTTCCATCTAGCGTATCCAAGAACGATCATAAAAAGCATGATAGAAGCGACTGTAAGGGCTCCAACGAAAGGCTCAAATATTCCTTCTATATAATATAAATCGCACGGGATATTCATTCCAAATAACCCAGCCACTAGGGTCTCAAAGCCTATAGCGAATGATGCTATGGTTAATGTCAATTGGAGTTGAATAAGCTCGTTTCGTTGGTTGTCCAGTTGGATATTCACATAGTCTTCTGTGTCATCGATGTACTCACGAACCTGGATTTTATAAAAACATTAAGAAATAAATTATTAAGTAACAATATGCTTTAATAGAAACACAGAAAAAAAAGAAAGAAGTACCGGTAATCAAGATTCATATATGTTCTACTTAGGTCACTTAACTTAATTTTTTTTTTAATATCTATAAAAAAATTCACAAGATTGAAACACTTAATGGAAGTTGAGTGACTTTAGAGAGACAAAATTTGAGCGACTTTAGTGAAACAAATGGGAAACTGGGTCACTATTGGGTGAATTTTTCTCATTATTTTTGACACAACTATTGAATTCAAATTATATGGGCCCTGCACCTCTTAGGTTTGAACAAATTTTGCCCATTGCCTAACTTTTTAAAACAGCTCCTAATTTACTTCTATTAACCACCTATACTTGCACCTTGCAGGATTTGAACCCTCCACCTCTTGAATAGAAGGGAGGCACCTTACCACTAGGATGTCCCTTAGGGACTGCCCATTGCCTTACTATTTGGCAAAACAACTGACAACCTATTTATTTTTCGACAAAATGATTTAAAAGGTTTTATGCATTAAAATAGCACTTTAGACCACTTTAACTCATTTGACTAGTTTCCTTTTCAGCCAACTATGACTCGTTAAAGATGATAAAATAATAATAAACTGAATCGACCCACTCATAAGTCAATAAGTCAAATTGCTAAGCTACTTGTGGTAAAAGAAACAAGCAAATATCACTTTTTATCTAGCAGGGACATGCTTATTAAAAATAATTTGCAAGAAGGAAAAGATTTATTTACTCACAGATAAGATTTTGTTGCGAGTCCCGTCAAGCTGCATAAAATAAGCCTCAAGCAACATCTCAAGATCCTCAACATCATCATCGTTCAGATTAGCACTTGTCAACATACTTCCACTCTTGACAGAACTAAGCCGCCTCAGATGGTGTGCCCCATTAGTGAAGCTAATGGACCCCACGCCTCCCGACAAACCCTTAAGTTGTTGGTTCTGTAACCACTTTCTTGTTAAATACAACTGGGTCATATCTTCATCATCATCAAGAAGATGTTCAAGTTCATCCCTTACCTGTAACCACACTACATGATTATTCCTCAGCTCTATATTAACAGTACATATAATCAAATGAAAATATATCAACACTTATTATGACATACAAAATTAAAGAAAACAAAAATGAAAAAAACTAATTCTAACTGAAACATAGAGCAAAAGAAGTAAATGATGAACATCTCTAACAACTTCACAAACAAATACACAAACAGATATTGTGTTGGTCATCATCTCACAATAAAATATAGGGCATAACATACTTACATCAATGTTCCAACTTCCATATGGACCATTGCACTCCGTTCTCTTCTGATATGGTCACTAATAAAAAATAATAATAATAAAATGCCAAATCAGCAACATTAATTAAAAAAATGTCACGACATCAAATAGCTCCCACCATAGCAGTCAAAGTCGCAAAGGATTCACATGTGCCTAGGAGCAAAAAAAAGCACACCCCCGAGACAAGAAAAGCGCACTACGCACTAATAGAATATATAAGATAGGGCAATAGGTGCAGAAAATTAAAAAAATAATAATGCTAATTGTCCCTTGTGTATGTCTGAAGAGCCTAGGCTTCCCCTTGCCTCGCCTGAGTGCCAAAGCACGCGACTTGTGCTCTTTTGACTACAGAGTCCCACATGATCAATTTATCAGGTTACCAAGTTACCCAATGGCACAAACGGACCAGTAAACATACTTTTAATAACCAGACAGAAATGTAACAAAGTACAATGACCCATATGAAAATTTTAAGTAAGTTGATTATTTTATGCAATTTGTCTTAAAGCATATTCCAATGTAAAAAAGACTACCTTTTAAAACTCAGTTGCCAGGTCAGGACAAATACAGATAGATATAAAGACAAGAACAGAAGAACTCTCTAAAGAACATAAAGAAAGAGAGAAAAGTGAAGAGGATTAGCAAATACCTTTTGTACCCTTGCAAGCAAACGAGTAAGATTGCTTTTCAAACTCCTTACACGCTCAAGATTCTTGGTGCTGACATTCTTAGCCAGCTCATCAAGCACAGGATAAGCATCTCTCTCAAGATCTGCAACACTCGAGTCCAAATATGTACAAACTACCTCCAATGCAATTTCCAAAACTTGAAATTCAAATGGAAGCTCAGCTTGCAAACCTTCAGAGGTTTCATGAACCGGTATCCATCGTCCAGAAGCCGATAAATTCGATTCCATTTCACGTAAAGCAAGCTGACGATTACCAGAAATACTGGAATTGGTTTTGTGAGAAAGCTGTTGCCTCAGTTGATCCACAAATGGAAGAACTTCTTGACGTAGAGGATCAAGCAAAAGCACTTCTTCTGCTGTGACTATCGCCTTTATATATTCCAAATTAACAACCATCGCCTTCTCCCTAGCTGCAACCATAAGTAATGTGTTAAAAGATTTTAATTTTAACCAACTCTCTTATTATGCTCACTCATTCAAATCACTTTAATAATGATAATAAGCATGACAATCTGATGTAGTACAACCTTATTTATAGAAATATAGAGCTAACTAAGAATTACACATACCAACGGTAAAACTAGCCTCCATTTACATAACTTAATGCCAAAACTTCCATCCCTGATTCCCTGAAATAACCAACTTTGCCCGCATCCCTCCCTTTTTTTCCTCTCAAAAGTATCTTCTATCTCTCATGCACACAGAAACAAGAAAATGATTACTTATAGTTTAATACTAGATGAGAACTCTCGAGGGCTTATATATATATTTTTTTGAAAGGCGACTTTCTTAAACCTCTACTCCCTTCGGGAGCAAACCCGGGTGTTTCCTGTGAGTCATGCATGTATAATAATAAAGGGAAAATCTCACCAAATAATAACCAAGTTTCTCATCCGTTCCACTAAAGTCACTCAGTTTTTTTTGTCTCTCTAAAGTCATTCAATTGTCATTAAGTGTTCCAATCTAGTGATTTTTTTTTATAAATATTGAAACTTTTTAAAATTAAGTGAGCGAAATGGAATATATATGAATCTTTGTTACTATTTAGTAAAAAAAATTCAAACTTTTATATAATAAATTCCCAAAATAGGATTGTTTTCTTAAAGTAGGGCAAAACCATGATTGTTTTTTTTTTGGTCCAAAAAAATGGTTATCAACTTTTTTAGTACAACACTCGAAGAGCTCAACAAAGTTGGTTTATCATACTTCAGACAAAAATCCCATCAGCCAGTTAGAGACTTAGAGCAATTGGAGCAATAAACTTATCTGTAAATAGTCGGTGTCAGGCCAGAAAAATAACTGATTAACTGATTAGGTTAAGAAATATTTATGTTGGAAATTTGGCCCAAAATCAAACACAATATTCACCTCAACAAAGATCGACTCTTTCTTGAATATAAAAACTCAACACACCAAAATACAATACCCTAACATCTCTATTTATACCTATACATAAGACTCTTATTAGACTTAAACTAGGAAACCAAATAAACTAATTAAGTTACCAAATCAACCTTATTTGACTCTAATATTAACTCCTAAAATAAAAACAAACTTTTGAAAACAAGAAAACTTCTTTGACATGTGAACTTAATCAGAATTATTCCAACAATCTCCCCCGTGATTTGGACTTGCTTCTTGCTCTTTGATTGAACCACACAGGTTCACGTCGCTATCACACAGATTTGCGACTCGCCTCTTGCTTTTGCTCTTGCTCTTGCTTCGGTTTTTGCTCTGTTCTTGTTGTTTCGTTCTTTGCCTTTCAATTCTTGCTTGGTCTTGCTCGGTTTTTGCTTCTTAATTCTTGCTAGATCGGTTTCTTGCCTTTTTGCTATATGTTCTTGCTTCTTGCTTGATTCGTGCTTAAACTAATTGAGCTGCATACCTGCTAGTTTAAATTAATTCACGTGCCCGCTTGCCTACTTCTTTAGTATTCACATTTGAGGTGTGTTCTTGCCTGCTTAGTTCAGTTCTCAACGATTTCCTGCGATAATTTTTCCTCGTGTGTATGCTTCACCTACTTGTTTACTAGCTTTAAATTAATTCCAACCATGAAGTTGAAATCTTTCCTTGCTTCCATGTCTTCTTTTATTCTTCTCGACGGCTGGTTCTTTCTTTTGATGGATCTCCAACCGTGAGTTCCTTCTCATGACCTACTTTGTTCCTTTCTCTTTTTTTTCACGGCAACAATCACCGCCTCTCCAACTTTGTTTTTGTAAATGGTGGTCGGAAGTTTTGAGAAATAAGGGGTGAGAAATTTGACTAAGTGTTGGAAAATTTCGAAACTTTCTGTCAAATTCCACCCCTCGCGCTACGCGGAAAAAAAAAATTATCAGCGAGAACACAACGAGAGCGAAGTGTGGGGATGCTGAATCCTCAACAAGGCTTTGAGAACTGCTGCATGCTTGGAGCATATTGACCCACCAAAATATCAGCTAAGTCTTTTCCATTTTCTTTTACTTTTCCCTGTTTTTGTTTTTGAGTCGTGTTTCCATTCCTACATTGAAGACAATGCAAAGTTTAAGTGTGGGGATGGGACACTGTCGTTTAGTTTTGTTTTTTTTCGTTTAGAGTGTTTTTTTTTATTTGAAAAAAAAATGTCTAAGAAACTTGATGATTGCATTTAAAAGCAGGAGATGATAGGAAATTGGGCCCTGGTTTTCATTTAATATTTATAAGACATTAAAAATCAGATTACACACTTAACTCGGGATATGTCTAGTAGGCCCAACTGACGGTAAAAAGCCCTAGGAGTATTTATAATACACTGCACCTTAAATCACAACATCCGTGGGTTCTCATCTTAGGAGAAGCGGTGAAGCCGAAACTGTCGAATAGTATAAGAGGTACCACTGTAGGTTAAAACCCGTATGTATTTAAGATTAGCAGATTAGTTAGCACACCTTACCTTTTTATGAGAATAAATCCGGGACTGGTGGCGCTTTAGGAAATTCCATCGTATCATTGCGTGAGCTTAAAAATAACTTAAGAACGAAGCCTATGTGTTTCCCACTGGGATGGTGACTTGGTGGATACACCCATGGGCTAAGTGCTTTAAATATTATAACCTAAAGCTTATGTGTTGCCCGCTGGGATGGCGACTTGGTTGGCAATACCTCTGAGTTAAGGTTACAATTATGTTATATAAAGCTCAACATGATTAAAAAAAAGAAAAAAAAAAGAGATGCAAATAAAAAATAATATATTGCAAAAAAAAAAATAAATAAATAAATTTATATTTATGCATCCATCCATCATTAGTTAATTTAAATACATCTGGGTATTGGGTTACAGTGGAAGAAAAATCATGAAACAAATGATTTAATCTGTGCTTCGAAAACTTGAGATGGGATTAGGTAGAACTGTGGATACCTTAGTGTGAGACCCTAGACCTAGTGTTCACTTAAAGATAACGAAATATGATTGAGGAAAATCCGTTGGTGGTTGGGTTTAGAAGGACAAACATACCGACAATCGCGGTTTTTGTGTTTTCGTGTCTAATAAGATAACCCATAAAATGTTGAAGACCTTGTGCTTGATTATGATCCTGTTTTGCATGAATTTTTCAGGGACGAAAAAGAGTTAAGTGTGGGGATGTGATGTATTGTAAAATACATGCATTTTACTGTCAATTTTATTCCCACTTTGTGTTTGTTTTGCTTCGGTTTTCTTCTATAACTGCTTGTACTTAATATTTCTATATCTTATGGTTGTTAGGTCACAAAGGAAGCGGATATGATTGAAAACGAAGAAGAACGAGTTTCCGGTTCGTGCGAGAGGGCTGTGGATAAGAAAGAAGATAGTTTCTGGATTTTTACCCCTGTCGCGTAGCGCGACAGGTATTGGAAGTCCCTCGCGCTACGCTAGGATTGAAAAATATCAGAATTGCCCTTTTAATGATTGCCCGACTGTTTTGTCTTTTCTGGGGCCCTCGCGCTACGCGAGGATGAATCAAGATCCCGTCGCGCTACACGACGGGTGGTTTTTCGCAGACATCTCCTTTTAAACCAAAAATTAGAAAACCCTAAAAAAAAGACGAGCCTGGAGCGGCTAGAGGCGACGAAAAGTGACGGAGAAAGGTGTTTTCAAGAGAAATCAAAGGCTGGGAAGGTATAGGATCGAAGAATCAAAGCATTGGATCAAGGATATCGGGTGTTCATCGTTCGGTTTACCTTGATTCTTTGTTTCTCTTTGATTTCTTGTTCTTCCTTTGTTATTAACAGATTATGAATTGTATTTATATGATGTTTCTTGGTTAAACTTTTAGAACTACCTAGGTTTAGATGATTGCACATGTTTGACATTGGTTTTTGTTGGTTTTTAGAACTTTTGAATGTGAAGAACTCATGATGTAACAAACTTGGTTTTGATCATTGGATGTGTATGCGTATTTAGTATTATCAATTAAATGATTTTTCAGTACTCATGTGCTTTGATGAATGTCTTTCATATAATAGGTGCATGCCAGATCAATTGCATGTGTGTTTTTTATTATTGGATGGTTTGCTAGACGTAGTATTCCATTGGAATGAAATTCGTGAATTGGTAAATCTAAATATTCAACCAATCTTAATAGCTGTGAGGTGAGAGATTGTCGGTTTATCTCGTGTGTCTGATCGCTAGTTTAGAATCTTTGTGAGAAGGTCTGTCTAGTTCGTCGTTCACATCTTGTTTACCGAATCCAATAGGAAATTCTTAGTTATCCCTTGCACTTAGGTGTATTGAGACTTTCGCGCTGTGAGGTAGATTGTCTAGCGGATACTTCTTGAGTAGACTGGATGACCTGTGAGGGGAACCCGTCCAGCCGGTGGTTTAACGGCTTTTAGGTCTCTTAGTTGACAATCCTTGAGAAGGGTCGAGGGTGCTCTAGGTTCCCTTTGAGTTTAGTATTTTAAGATCCCGGTATCACATCAGTTCTACTACCGATAGAACTTTCGTCAGACACGTGTAGGATTCGGGCCTAGGTAGTGCTTTCACCCTATCTGTTTTCGTTCCGTAGTTATTCTCTATATAACTTTTAATAAAGTATACCCGTGTAAAAATTTTGTGGATTTGTATTTTATTGTTGATACGAATAGAGTAGATCAGTGTACAAGATTTTGGAATTGAAATGGTTTATATTGAATTGCAAATAAAGACAGTGAAATCAGAAATGTTACAGTATGTGAGAATGGAACGTTCTTTTTGTTGGAACTTTTGGAGGAGTATTCACTGGAGCAGGAGGTGGGATTACATTTGATTGCGATCCTTGAGTAGTTGTTTCTGCGATGTGCGGACGAAGTGGTACCCCGGTGAATGTTTCTCTCCTTGGTGATTAAACTTCTTCTTCTGGCATGGGTGGTTCTAGATAAACCTTGCTATTTCTAAGAGTGATAGCACTTACATTTGCTTTTGGATTGGTTTCAGTATTATTCGGGAGGCATCTTGGTTGTCTTTCGGATAGGAGTTTTGTAATTTGTCCTAATTGCGTCTCAATGGACTGAAGAGTTGTTTTCTGTGTCCTAAACTCAACTTCGTGAAGACTGAACTTTTCCTCGTATTGTTTTTGACGAGCATCGGATAAGAGGGCTTGATTTTCAGTTGTAGATATCAACTTAGTTACCGCTTCCTCCAAGCTCAACCCATTACTTGGCTTGTTAGTTCCTTGAAATTGTTGACGAGGCTAGTAGTTTTGAGATTGTCTTTGTTGAAAGTGTTGTTGCTGTCCGAAACCGGATTGTCCTTGGTTGTTGTTATCTTTCCGGCTGAAATTTGGATGATTCCTCCATCCAGGATTATAAGTGTTGCTGTAGGGGTTGTTCTGCGGGCGGTTTTTTCCGATGAAGTCAACTTGCTCAATATTGGCAGTGATGCTTTTTACTTCTTTAGTAGTCTCAGTGATCGCTTTGCCCTTGCTAAGCTAATTGAGTCGAGTGGTGAGGGCATCTACTTGAGCAGAACGTGAAGTGACAGTATCGACAGAGTGAACACCTTGCCTGGCTCCCCTATTACTTCTTGGATTGTACGATTGATAGCTGTTCATAGCTATTTCCTCAATGAGGTTGTAAGCTTCTTGTGGCATCTTGTTTCCAAAAATACCACCTGCAGTAGCGTCGAGTGTTTGACGAGCTTGATTATGCAACCCACTATAGAATGATGATACTTGTAACCAAACCTCTAGCCCATGGTGAGGGCATTTCCTCATCATGTCCTTAAAACGTTCTCATGCCTCATATAGTGATTCACCATCTTCATGGGTGAAAGTGGTGATATCATTTCTCAGTTTTGTAGTTTTTGCTGGCGGGAAGTATTTTGATAGGAATTTCTGAGCTAGCTCATCCCATGTAGTGATCGACCCGGTAGGAAGAGATTTTAGCCATGCCTTAGCTCGTTCCCTTAAGGAGAAGGGAAACATTCGGAGGCGAATTGCGTCATTTGAAACTTCGTTCAATTTGAAAGTGTCACAAATTTTGAGAAAATTTGCAATGTGGGCATGTGGATCTTCATCGGGTAATCCATGGAAAGTGCATGATGACTGGATCATGTGGATAACATGAGATTTGATCTCAAAGTTGTTAGCGTCAACCGTTGGCCTTGTGATACTAGACCCCAAAGCCTCTAGTGACGGTCTTGCGAAATCGGAGATAGTGCGGTTTTCTACGGCCATTCTTCTTGTACGGTTTCTCGTATTTGGCGGTGAAAGAATCTTTCAGGCTCTGCTAAAGGCTGATATAAACCAGTAGTGGAGCTATGGATCATACACTGCCTGCAACAAAATGTAAGAGAGAAACAGATGAAAATGATAAGGCTAATCCGTTAACTTGAATTTTTCTTGAAATCAACGTGTCCCCGACAACGGCGCCAAAAACTTGATGTGTCATTTTTAATATATAAAAATATAATATATTTTTATGATGGTTTTACGAGATCAGGTTTTAAATTTATAAAATGATAATTACTTTAACTTAAAAACACACACAATAGGCAAGTGTACCTATCGTAGCGTAATATAGTTTAGGTAAGAACGAAGTATCGAACCAATGGACACGGTCGAGTTCCGGTACTAAACTTTCGTTATCGTTTAGCCGTATCAATTAGTGAGTGGGTTTTGTGTGTTTGTGAAGCAGAATAGTAAATGACAGAAAAATAAATAACATAAAAGTAAAAATGTTCGTGATGTGTGTAACAGGAATTTAAATAGTAGAATAGTAAACAACAAGAAAGTAAATATCTCGGAGATGATCGGGTCACAAAGAGTATTGCTTCGGGCTTCGATTCAGCTTGGTACATGATAATGTTAACTTGACTAATCCAGTGATATGACTACTACAAACTTGTGACCCGGGTCACCGCTAGAGCCTCATCCTCATGACATTTGATTCACGAATTAAAATCTTTAAATTAAAATAGTAGTGCCTCCTATTAGGGACAACAGTTACCCTCAACCCTTCGAATGGTCATCTCCAGGTTGGTTTAAGACATCGAACGTAAATGCTTTGTATTAAAGTTAAATAGGTGTTTATACTTTGTTCACCAGGAGGCGGTGCAACAATGGGACCGAGTATAAAGACGTACCGTTCCCAACATGAGTTCACCAATTCCTGGCATAATAAGTTCGTATAAAGACGTACGACCTTAATAATGCTGACCAAGCCTTGGCTTATCAATCTTTGCCTGTATAAAGACGTACAAGCTTTAAAGGAAGTTTGATTAAAAAAGTTTTACGATCTTACACTTTAAAATCAAGAACACTCACAAATATAAAGACAGGTTTAGACAGTAATAAAAGCCCACCAAATGGTGGTTTTAAGGACGATTAATTAAAGACATAAACATACCAATAGATTAATACGTCAAACATTAACATGCACCAAACATCATCTTCATCCTAGCAATACAAGAAGCTTAGCCACGAATGGCCATGCAACTAGCGTAACGTTGAGTTTCGTAGGCTCCCGTGTTATGGAATAAGGAGGAAGAGCCCCTCTACTCACTACTACTACTCTAATACTGCTAGAAACGAACTATTCTCTCTATATTTGGTTGTGTTGTGGTGTGTGGAATGAAGAACCCAAGCCATCTATTTATATGCCTCAAAATGAGCAATGCACGGCCGTGCATTGGATTGCACGGGCGTGCAAACACCCCGGGAATCAAACAGGGTACAAAGGACAGTGTACAAAGGACAGTGTACCGGAGCCATGGGAAGCAAGATTTGGTTTGCACGGTCGTGCATGGCATTGCACGACCGTCCAATGCCCAACTGCTTCCCAGTTTCATCTTTTAGCTGCTGGTTTGACTTATGCTGATCTGGTTTGACTTCTTGGGGGTCAAAGTTTGGGTTTGGTCCTCTAAAAGCTTGATTTCTTTATGTTTTAAGCTGGTTTTTGCTTTGTTTATCTTAGGACACCGAATAACATGCAATTATGAAATATTAACGCATTAAGTATCAATTGCAAGGCTTTTGTTTGATTAGTACCATAATATGGGGATTAATATGCATGAAAAACATGTATAATTTAGGGCATATCAATAACCATAACCGACTGATTGGTTAATCAAATAACCTTAACCATAACCGTCAGTTAATTTCGGTTATTGGTTAATTCAGTTTGGTAACGGTTCGGTTATCGGTTAATTTCCGTTAACAGTTAAGGTTTGCTCAACCCAACTTTCTTCCACAGCCTCCCGTCTCCCTTTCTTCTAGGTCTTCCACAACAACTGTCGCCATCTCCATATTGTGTATCTTCTGCAATGATTCAAGTGTTTTAACAAACGTTTTGCAGGTATAATCGTTTTTATTCTTCTTTACGTTCTTAATCTAGCGCAAACATCAAACCCTAGAGAGCGAATGCTCTCTCTTCATCCGCTGCTTTCCTTTGGTTTCGATCTTAAAAGGTTTGCAACTTTTCTTTGTTTGATTCCTTCCCTTTCTATTTCGTGAACATCTTATTCATCTCGGATTTTGTTGTTACAATGTTATTTTGAAGTCGGTTTGCGTATATGAAAATCATATTTACTAATTGTAGCAGATGATTGTTGTACAAAAAATACTCTTCATCCACATTACAAAGGTATATTAATTTGATGCATTTCATTTTAGTCTCTATGTATGCATTAATTAAAACTTCATTAAAGATAAATAACACACTAAATTTTGAGAGCACAGTCGAGAAAAGCTCCTGCAATTTCATATCTAAACTCTAAAAGTTTATTTGTGTCAAGCAGTACACATGCTTTTAGTTAGACTAAAGTTTAATGCAATAAGGATTGTCAGTTAGTAGTTAAATTAAGAGACTTGGGATGTTGTATGCTTACAATACACTTTAGGCTACTCTCGATCCGTTTACTTTTTAGTTTAACTATTTTATTAGTTAGACATAAACATAACCAAATCAACCATTCAGTAATGAATGGATCTAATTTGTCATCTCTAATTGCTTAAGAATAGTGTTTTTCTATAGTCTTCATGTATGTGATTGAATTTGTACACTGCTCATATATAACCGGTGATAATCAAGGTGTTGTATTTGGTGGGCAGAAATTACATGCTTCTGTTGTCACACCCATAACACAGGACAGTCATCTAACCGGAGTAGTACTTCCAACAGACATGTTCCCAGGAAAGAATGACTAGTCTAGAAGAGATTTATACACCGCTATTTTCTTAGACAGAACATTCCGCTTGTGAGATAACTACATGCTGGTCAGAAGGACGCCTTCTAGTTACTGTGACGTTGATACCAAAAACACACAACGGAAGCTAAGCCGTAAACCTCTTTCATTAATAACTAAACTGTTTTACATCATGAACTATACTTTTATTACAAACTTAACCATCTAGCAGGACTCATAGCTCTTCCAAGCGTGCTTTTATTTATCAGAGTATTTTCTTAACAACCATCTATAGCTATCATCTATCTGGAATGCCATCTGCTAACCTGTCTAAAAAGATTAGAAAAGAACTAGGTCAACATAAGTTGGTGAGTTCACTTTTAAAATCATTTGGTTTCAAAATTAGGGTTCAAAATGATATCTGTTAGCAACAACTAACAATCTTCTTCCAATAGCGACAACTATTGGATTTCATAAACATTCAAGGGTTTACAATCATCTTTGAATTAATCCGTATCACATCTAGATAACAAGCATTTCTATCATCTGCACTATAATGGCAACCTGACCATACTGTCTATACTGGAAAATAGTCAACTGCCGAAATTGAACAGTAGACCGCCCCGAAACTGAAGGCTTGGTCGACACAGGAATTACAGTCATGATACACCCCACCACATGAAAGCTTTTATCTGATGCATTGATAATAATTCAAGATACTTGGTCTCAAAATATCGTTTACACAATTCGTGTTCAAATCTGGTTTCACATAAAATCATTTGATATCTTTCTTTGCCCAAAACATATTTTAAAAGTATTAAAAATTGGGCATCATAACATTTCATGGAAAACATCTTTATAAAACAAATCTCATTTCATAATCAAAACCATTTATAAAGTATTTCCCAATTAGATGAACTCACCTTGACAATATCTCAATTTGTATAACTGCAATCAATACTTCATACAATATCCTAGATCATAATAACAATACTTAAATAAATGTATCTAGCTTAATTATGAGTACCAAATCGTAGTAAACTAGTCGAAACCTTACCTCAGAACTATCTACAACTATTTATGGACGAAAAGCTAGAAACCGGGCTTCAGAACGCGTACCGACACTTTGGCATGACTTCCTAGGTTGAGTGTGTGTGTGTTTGAGTGTGAAAAATGTGTGTGAAGATGTCTAAAACTCGTCTGCCATCGAAATCTATTTATATGGCAACTTTGGATTCATGTTGGACCGACATATAGGAGCATCTCGGTCTGACATCCCTTATGGCGGCTTATTTGGCATAGCGCACACACGTCGGACCGACATGAAAAACATATCGGTCCGACTTCCACATATCGGACCGACATGTAAAAGCATATCAGTCCGACTTGGGGCTGAGTCATCAGACACACGTCTGACTCTCCTGATTTCCTTCCTCTCTACACATCGGACCGACGTGGTCTGAGATGTCGGTCCGACATCGATCAAATTCCAAAATTCTTCATTTTTAACCCTTGATCTTTGGTATATTTGCAATTCAACCCCTGGACTTCAATTTCTGACATCTTTAGCCCTTATATTCTATAGGAATTTTCGATGTGTTACATCTGCAAATTTGATTATTTTTGACCCTATGTAACCGAAATTACATTCATCTTAATGACTTTAGACATTTATCCAAACACCAATTCTGAAGACAAAGTAGTTAAGTATGTTGAACCATAAGAAATTACAGAGAATATGGAGCTAAAAGACTTAAAGGTTGAGTCAAGTTTATATTTGTGAAGTATTTGGTTTAAATTTATGCATTAGGAGTACTCTTTATGATGTGTTATATTTTCTAATTACTTTGTTCTATCTATTTATACTATTTGATTTTTATCGGGAAGTACAGATTGGTTTGAGGGTGACATCCTGAGAGTGATTAGGGATCCACTAGGTAGTATTTAGTTGTCATCCTTAGAAACCCAGATAGTTTCCAGAACCAGTAGAAGTTGTACTTTGCAAGTAGGATTCCGACCTAGGTAGTACTCTTCTCATCTTCTGATTTCACCTTATTACTTTGTCTTGATAGTTGAGTCGACTTAGTTTGCTGCATTCTTAGTTAATCTTTAGTGTAGTCAACCCCCCCCCCCAAAAAAAAAAACATCAATCTTTAGTCCGAGTCAGAGTCTAGTATTAGTATACAGTGTCTCTAGGGTTCGATAACTCGGTTTACCATTAAGTTGTGCTACACTCGATAGGTACACTTGCCTGTCAGTGAGGTCCAGTTCATAGGTTTTCCATTTATTACTTAGGAGTCTAGGTTAGGTTTAGTATATATTTTTATAGACCGTCTGGGCGACATCATTTACCGACTTTTTATTGGTGTAATACCCCTTGTTTCACTGTTTACATTAGTGTAATACCCCTTGTTTTGTCATTGTAATACCTCGGTGTTTGTTTTACATTAATGTAATACTTCTTTGTTTTCATTAGTGTTTTGTTTTACACCAATGTAATTACGGTCTTTCTGCAAAAAAAATGTGGTGTAATTAGTATAATACCCCATGTTACATTGATGTAAGATGAACCTCTTAAAAAATATCTTTTTTGATGAAATTAAAATGAAATTAAAGAAAAAAATTAGATGAGTTTAATGGTATAATTTTTATAAAAAAAATAACATATTATAAAAAATTTATGAAGTTTTTTAAGAAGAAGGGGGTGAATCTTTTTTTATAAAAAGGAAGTTGGGGTGAATAAGAAAGGTGACACTTGTCACCTTCTTGTTAAATCTGATTTTGTGTGTGTGTGAAATGTCTATTATACCCTTTTCATATAAAAAAAAAGATGTGAACACATGGCATGATCTTGTTACATCTTCTTTATTTCCACAATTGGATAATGGTTAAAGGGTTAACACACTAAAGGTGGGTTAACAAAGGAGCCACACCATATATATATATATATATATATATATATAGGGGGAGGATCAAATAAGAAGTATGTTTTCGCTAAAAACTCTAAGAAATGACCAAAACGCTTAGAAACGATATCAAACTAACTCCGATTGAGCTCATTTCAGCGGCGTTGGAACCGTCTCGTCGAACTCTATCATCTTAGCTTTTAGGGTTTAGCTTTTAAGGTTTAGATTTTACGTTTGAATTTTAGGGTTTTAGCCTTATGGTTTAACCTTAGGGTTTAGCTTTTAGGGTTTAGATTTTATGGTTTAGGTTTTTTTGGGGGGTGGGGGTGGGGGGCTTAGGTTTTTGGGGGTGGGTGGGGGTGGGTTTAGGTTTTTGGGGGGGTGGGGTTGGGGGGTTTAGGTTTTTGGGGGTGGGGGTGGTGGTTTTAGGCTTTTTGGGGTGGGGTTGGAGGGGGGGTTTAGGTTTTTGGGGGTGTGGGTGGAGGGGGTTTAGGTTTTTGGGTCCGGATTAGAGTTCGATGAGAAGGTTCCAACGCCGCTGGAATGAGCTCAATCGGAGTTCGTTTGACCAACTTCTTAGCGTTTCTTAGCGAAAAATCACTTCTTAGTGGAACCTTCCCCTATATATATATATATATATATATATATACACACACATAAGGATTATTGGATTTTAATAATCCCACGTTTTACCAATTGGCCAATAATAATTCCAACTAAAAATATTTTTACCACCAGTCCCTACTTTCAAATTATTTTCTTACATTGGGGCCCCCGTTAAAAAAACTTAACGTCGTTAGATTTTATATGACGTGGACATCTGTAAACCGCCGGAAAGTCGAGCCAAGCTAGCAGTGGTCTCTTGGCGGGTTTTGAATTTGGCTCTGATGGTGTTTAACTAGTCTTGTTAAACACCACTGTTTTCTCTGTTTGAACTTGCCGGACAAACGAGACCAGTTAAACACCACCAGAGCCGATTTCAAAACCCACCACGAGACCACTGCTAGCTTGGTTCAACTTTTCGAAGGTTTGCAGATGTCCACGTCATATAAAATCTAACGGCGTTAAGTTTTTTTAATAGGGGGTCCAATGTAAGAAAATAGTTTGAAAGTAGGGATTGGTGGTAAGAATATTTTCAGTTAGAATTATTATTGGCCAATTGGTAAAATATGGGATTATTAAAATCCAATAATCCTATATATAATCAAAGTTTAGTTAGGATTCATGTAATTTAAGTGAACCAAAGAGTCTACCTCATAATCTTTACAAAAACCAACCAACAAGCTTGTAAAAATGAGATGGAACATAGTAGATTCAAGATGTACAAAACCGAAATCAAAACTAATATGAATTGTAGATGGTTCGATCTCCTTTGGAGTTAGTAATCTTCTTCCTTTATGAAATCTTACGCAAAATCGACTTTGGAGCTACCGAAAACAGTGAGTTTTCTCCCAAAAGTCGCCCCCTTTGTAAATAGGGTTTAAAATGAAATCTCCCATGGAAGCGACTACTTTACAATTGGGTAAACGGTCATTTAAGGGTAAACCGTCATTTTGAGTTTATGGTAAATGGTTGTTTTATTCCCTAAAAGTTCAGTTAGGATAAGGTTTAAAAGCACAAAAAAGTTGAAAACGGTTGTTTAAGGGTAAACCGTCATTTTGAGTTTATGGTAAATGGTTTGGGAGTAAACGATTGTTTTGGTCTTGTGGTAAATGGTCGTTTTGGGTCCAAACCCCTAATTTAACTTTTGTTTCATAACTTCCCACGGTCGTCTCGTTTATCTATAGACTAAGGGGTGTACCGACGTGGAGATGAGGTGGCCACCGTGGGTCGTTGAACATTGCGTCGCACTTGCGTGGTCCACCGTCGTGGCTATTTTTCGTGGAGAATATGATGTCAACGGTTATGAGACTATTCCCAACGGGTCAATTTAAAAAAAAGTAATCTTTTAGTTCATTCTCCTCCTCTATATATATATTTACCTTTTTTTTATAAAAAAAACTCACACTCCCTCAACCAAATTCAAAAAAACAACTCATGCATTCTCCCAACTTAATCCCAAAAAATGGACCTGAACCAACCGAACAACGTCAACCCATTTTGGTTGTCTTCTCCGTCTCCCGCTCAGTTCTACCAGATGCAACAACAATAAGCGGGTGTGGCATCCCTGATTTCTATGCCCGGTTCTATGATTCTACCTTGTAACTAGGGGTGTGCTCGGTTCAGTTTTGAGCCTCCACCGAAACCGAAATTTTCGGTTAATGGATTTTGAAAACCGATCGGTTTCGGTTAATTCGGTTTCGGTTAATCGGTTATTGGTAGTCATTCAGTTCGGTTCGATTAACCACTAAACCAAAACTTTTTACATAAGCTAAAAAATTTAAACTTTTATTAAGAATTTGACTAGAAATCAAACCCAAATGCATATTATAACTAAATTGTCTAAATAGTATACTTTTTTTTTATAAAATTAATAAGATTCTAACGCAAACAATTATGTATGAATTGCATCGAGTGTCTTAAAATTTAAATAGCTATATGTGTGTATATGTATGTGTATGTGTATGTGTATGTGAGTATGTATGTGTGAATATATATATATATATATATTTATAATTGGTTCGGTTCAGTTAATTCGGTTATTTCAAACACCAAAACCGAACCGCAAAATTTAGTTAATCGGTTATCGGTTAACCGAACCATCGGTTGTTTGTTCTGTTCGGTTAATTCGGTTCAGTTAAACCTATCTAAATTATTAAAAACCATTATTTTTATTATAAATCCTATCCTTATCCTAATCAAATAACTAACTCAAAATCCCATCCCTATCCACGCTCTAATTTTCGTGAACTAACCCCCGCCCCATCTCTTTTTCGATTTTTTTTTATATAAAATAACTAACTATTTTCACATTTTTGCAATCCTAGTCCAACTAACAAATTAAATTTTGCTTTTAAGCCCCTAAACTCACCCTATAAATAGAGCCTTAAAGTTTATTCATTCTTCACACCTCAACGATCCTCTAGGGCTCTCTAGCAACTAAAGGTCGTTCCTCTCATCTCTTGGAAGATTCTAGCTTAAATCCTTCTATTCTAAGTAAGTTCTTCATGTGTTCTTGTTTGTTCATACATTTCTTTCAAAAATCCTTCATAACTAGCTTAGATCTATGATTCTCTAACATGTTTATGTTATAATCATAGATCTAATCCAAGATCAAAAGTCTTATTTCATCAAACTTGTTCAAACTTTTATTTAAAAACTTGATTTTGATCTTTCTTGTTTCCTTTCAACTTTTAAAATTATGTTTCTACTAAAACTCTTTATTTTCATTTAAACCCCTCTAATATCTAACTTATTTCATTTGTATCCATACAAAATTTATATTTTCACTTTAGCCCTCATACTTTCCAAACTTACCAAACACACCCTAAACTTTGTTAAGTATATAAATAGAGTAACTTTCAAACTAGTATGTAGTTATCTGGCAAATATTAAAGTTCTGGCTAAGAAAAGACGTGATTCCGATCCAACCAACTCTTTCCGGAGAACTTTTCTGTTGGAGGTACTACTCTGAATGATAACCACTTCTAGTGTACAACAACCCCTTCCAAGATCAAAAGCCTTATTTCATCAAACTTGTTCAAACTTTTATTTAAAAACTTGATTTTGATCTTTCTTGTTTCCTTTCAACTTTTAAAATTATGTTTCTACTAAAACTCTTTATTTTCATTTAAATCCCTCTAATATCCAACTTATTTCATTTGTATCCATACAAAATTTATATTTTCACTTTAGCCCTCATACTTTTCAAACTTACCAAACACACCCTAAACTTGGTTAAGTATACAAATAGAGTAACTTTCAAACCAGTATGTAGTTATCTGGCAAATATTAAAGTTCTGGCTAAGAAAAGACGTGATTCCAATCCAACCAACTCTTTCCCGGGAACTTTTTCTGTTGGAGGTACTACTCTGAATGATAACCACTTCTAGTGTACAATAACCGCTTTCTACAAATTACAATAACAACCCCTCGACTATTCTAAACTTGTTTCTAATTAAATTAACAAACTTACTTAGGGAATCCATGCAAGGCATTCAATCCAAGTTAGTTCAAGTACAAGTTCAACCTTCTTAACTTGCAAGGTGAGTTCATAGCCCCTCTTTTACTTTCTATCTTTGGGGTGAAAAACATGCTCTCGTATTCAAACTCTATATCAATACTATTATCATACTACAAGGTTTTCATACTATTCAATAACAACTTTCTATATTTATAAACTTAAACGGGTTCATACACACTCTCTACCATACCATTAACTTTTTAGCCAAGGGAGTAAGTAAATAGATCTATTGTCCTGACAAGCCCATCTTGTGCTCAAGTTGACGTATTCTTTTCAACATCTCGGGTTGACGTATTCTTTTCAACTCAAGGGATCTAGATGACAGAAACTACATATTATAACAACACTTTGGGTCTGATGTGTTCGGACGGTGGGAATCTATTATAGTCACTAGGGTTGGTTGTGGACTCGATGTATGAAAGATTAATCCATAGGAGTGTTCAGACGGTGGGAATCTATCATCAACTTTTTAGTTGACCTATTTTAGCATGTTTTTCAGGTGAAGCTAACTAGGATGTTGATAAGCTCATTCTAGGATCAAGGACTATGCTTTAGTAGATTTAGCTAGACATTAACAAAAAGAAGACTTATTTGTTCTACTTTTGTTTTGTTTAACTCTTGTAATCAATGTAATCAACTATTCGATTAATATAATAGAAATTTCTTTTAATCATGTGTAATGATTCAATTTCGTTGCGCTCCCGTGCATAATCCGTCGGCGGCGGGGGTGTAACAACGGGTCTGATCCAACAGTTTGACATTTGAAACTACCAAATGCAACAACAACAACAACAACAATTGCCATCTATCCAACAACCGCCTTCAATCTAACAATACTATCAACCATAATTCGACTCACCACCAGACTCCCAAACCGTACTTGAGACCCAAACTGCACACAAAAAGGAGGAAAAATCAAGATGATGTGGTTTCGACCGGCCCTCGAAAGTGGACGCCCAAGGAAGAAAAAGCCTTAACGCGTGCTTCGATCGATGTATCCAAAGACCTGATAATCATAAATGTCCAAACACATGGGAAGATGTGGGCCGAGTTATGGATCGGTTTCACGATTTCATGAGTCGAGAGTCGCTTGACACAATCACTTCAAAGTGGCGAGAGATTCGTCAACAAGTGTTCAAATTTTGTGGTATATATAATAATAAATTGAATAACCACAAAAGTGGTGAAAGTGATGTCAACATCTTGAACGCTTCATTGAGCATTGCCGAGAACTAGAAAAATATTGTCACACCCCCAAATTTATTTTTCTTAATAAATAAATAAATAAATCAAGGTCAACAATTGTTAACATTACACAACAGAGAAAGCTAGAATAAAGACCTGTAAAGTATTAATTACCATTACAAAACTAAAATGAAATAGTACATCGACCTAGAACCATATAGGTCAAAATAGACTTGAGGTTTAACGATCATGCGTCTTCATGGTAATGTGTGATTCTAAAAGCCTATCTTGATCAAACAAGGCCTTCAGCTTCTAGGGTTTTAATCCAAAGGGTCAACCTATTCCAACCGTGTCGTAGCTATGTATTACCTGAAAAACAAGCTCAAAAATGCCAACGCAATGTTGGTGAGTTCACATGTTTTAAATGAATACAATTGGTAAAACCATTTGTACGAAATCCTTCGGCAAAAACCGTTTGCACGAAATTGATTGACAAAACCGTTTGTACGGGTGCTATTGGAAAAATCCTTTGCTCGAAATTTACTGACAAAACCATTGGTACGTATACCATTGGCAAAACCCTTTCCTCGAAATTGACTGGCAAAACCATTGGTACGTATACCATTGGCAAAACACTTTTCTCGAAATTTACTTTATGCATATGATAAACAAAACAAGTTAGCGGTTGATTCATCAATGTTTAGCTAGCACAAACGAATTATGTGATACACAAGCCTATAACCAAACCTTTAATGAATTCTTGAATTTTGCCCCAGCCAATTGTACCTTTAAACAATGAGAACAACAAGACCTAATATGCAATCATTTGACCCTGCTGGTTGGTTAGCACGACTAACCATGATTGGAGGTGTCAACCCAAATAGTACTATTCATATCGATCTAGGCTAAGTCCATAGCTAATGGTTATAGTTCGAAATACCGAGAACCTTTATGTGTTAACTCATGCACACAAGGGAATCAAATGCTTGTTTCTTGTTTTCTAGTTATCATACCATTTGAATTTAACATGTTTTCCCCCAAATATAAAAAACAGTAAAAAAGGGTCGTGAAACTCACCCGGTGACGTGTCAGGAACAATAATATCCTTCTGATAGCAATGGAAACCAATGTCCACACGGGTTTACGTCCTACTCGAGCCCTACGATACTTGAAGGTACTTAAGAGTTTTATGAACTAATCCTAATGCTATAAAGTAAATCTAAACTCGTGTCGAGTTATCACGTGTGCGGTTGAGCTCTGTTGATTCTTAAAGGTATTACCGGTTCAGTATACGAGGTTGGTTTAACATTCGGTAATATTATTTGCTTAATTCGAGTCGGGTTTCTTAAATATGTTTCAATGGTTATATACAAAATATTAGTTTGTCATGTACACAATCGTATATAGCTATGTGTGCGTATAATTAGTAATAATAATTCAGATTCGTGCGTCCTTTAACAGAATGTATGCGACTATATGATTTAGTAAAACCATTGCAGGAAATATAGTGTATTCATACACGTACTTATAATTATAAATATATACTTCTTCATATATTTATATAGTTTCAAAAACCATGAAACATAGTTGTACCGTATTGTGTTTTGGAATAAACGTTCCTTATTAGAGTTTGTTCGACCCTATGTAAACATATACGTGTAAATATACTTAAGTTAGTATATTCAATTAACATATTTTTTACTTATAGTCTTGACCAAAAACATATGTATATATATCTTCACTCATTGAATAAAATCGTCTCGAGTAGCCCTATACTCATTTGTTTTCCTTCAACACATATATTTACATTCTACGTATATATAGATGTGAAATTTTGTTTAAGACGAGTATTAGACATATATAATTATATGTACGTTTACACTATTCGATCATGGTATTTTAATGTCTTATAATTTGAAACCGTTCGTATCACTATATTTTCAAAACTCTAAAACCATATATTTATTCAAAATATATTTGTTTAAGTTTACAACTATCGTGTCATATATTTGAAAATTTCGATGACGTGTATATATATATATATATGTATCTATATATTATATTCGCGTATAAGAATATACAAGTGTATATATTCGTATCTCAATAGCACGTTACAATTGTATTACTCGTTTGCTCAAATCAAAATGTGAATATTTGAATGCAAAATTGTAATATAGATATAAATATTTTTATGTGATACCTTTGTATTTCTAACAAATATGGTTATATTAATTCTTGTTAATTACTCGTTTAGTTCATCCGATCATAAGTTTAAATACCATTCAACATTCAACGACATATTAAGATATATATATACATGTCAAAACACTTAAAGTTCAATCGCATTTATTTTGTATAAACCGTTTATGTGAATTACTCTAATATAATATAACATGCTTTCGCGTTCAAGTAATGTTATTTAATAATCGTACGTATCGTTAAATATCCAACCCAAGTTCTCATTTAACCAATTTTACATGTTCACGAATATTATTTTCACGTTCAGTAGTAAATCCTACATTTTATTTGGTGTGTACTCTCTTGACGGACAGGCGTGTTTTATAGTTAGTTAATATTAACCGCTAAGTTTAATTTTTTATCTTTATTATTATTTCTGTCATTGAATCTTTTAAACCAACACAATTTAACCATACATGCGCATTTAACTTTCACGAAATTAAATACAAACATTATGTTTTATACATTTCCGCTCACTCGGTCTCCGTATACGAATCCGTTGACTCGTGTTGACCATGGTTGACTTTCGTTGACCGGGTTTGACTAAGATTGACCGAGCCTTGAAACAATCAAAATACTAGATATGTAACGTATATCAACGGATTTAAGGTTAGACGAGTTTATTCAATGTGAAATGGGTTCGGGTTCGGAATTTTACCTCATATCGTCGGAAGACGAATGAAAACCATAGATCTGGAATTATGGACCACGTCGGAACCCTAGCCGACTTTGTCGAAAAACCGGTTCTTGCCGGAATCCTAGCTCCGTTGTAGGTCCCTTCGTGTGTGTCGGATCGTCACATGCAAGTGGTCTACTAGTCAAACCGGGTTGCGGAATTCCCGTGACTAGGTGGAGAGTCTTAATAAACAAAGTAAACCAAACACGAGAGTCACAATAAACGTTCTTTGTATTATAAACACTCGACGGTTACAGAGAGAATACAAGCTGCGTACTTAGCAAAACTGAGTTCGTCTGAACAAATGGTTCTGCGTACTTAGCTTCTGTGAACCTATCCTATTTATACTGACCTGATGCCTGCGTACTTAGCAAGTGCGCAAGATCAATTGCTCTTGCGTACTTAACAAGTACGCAGAGGTGTTCTTGCGTACTTGCTAAGTACGCAGGAGCTTTCTCCTGCGCACTTGTAAGTGCGCAAAACACTTAACAGAAAAACAACAAACATTATGTAAAAGTAAATACAACTCGATAAACTATTACATAATGACTCTTACATACAAAGACAAATTACAGACATTAGAAATACAAACTAAGACTCTATCCAGAGTGTTGTCACATGAAAGTGCATCAACAAACTCCCCCTTGACAACAGCTCGGGATCTTCATCGTCTTCAGTCTTCATTCTTCAGTCTTCACAGCACCTGTTCCTTAGCTTCCATCTTCTTCTTGTAATCAAGGCAGAACTTAATCACCTTGTCATATTTAGCAGAGAGAAGCTTTGTCCATTCGTCAGTGTGGATGCAGAATTTGTCTGCTAGTACCTCCAGATCGTTCACAGAGAAATTTATGAAGCAAACTTCATCAAAAACCCTGATCACTTCCTTTGGCACTGTGTTTCCACTATCTGACTTACCTTTACCCATAACCACAGCCTCGCCCGTTTTTGGATCAACGTACCAGTACCACATGTCACCAAGAATATCCTGAGGTAACTTGCTCAGGGGAATCTTAGTTTCACATCGTACTGGCTTGTATACCAATCTCTTTATGGGCTTCTTAGTCACAGGATGCACAGCGTGCTTATCCTTGACTCTTCTGGGCACCTGAGGCTTAAGGTATTCAAAGTTCCCTGATCTTGCTTCCCGCTGTAGTGTTACCCACAAACCCATTGCTACTGCATTACTCGAGTGACTTAGCAGATCGCGGTTTGCAAGGTTAACTAGGTCGTACTTGGGCAAAGAGTTGAACGCCTCACTGGTGGGTTTCAAGTATTGAACCCCCCCAGATCTTTTGATGGCGAACAACTGCTTGTCCTCCTCGAACCTAACAGCCAAGATCATACCTGTCGCTTCGTGCTTGTCTGTGATAGACGTCTTTTGCCACACGGGAGCTGGACCCTTTGTAGATGCAGAAGGCATGTCTTTCTCTTTTGGTGCCTCGGGGTCCACAGGTGTAGGGTCGACTGGGGAGGCTTCAGTTGTAGCTTCAACATTACTTGCCATATCAACTGAGCCTGTGTCTGTTTCGAGCAGAGATTCGAGCGATGGTATTTCAAAGATCTCACCATCCTCTAACTCGTACTCTAGTTCCCCGTCGCCCTTGGGAATCTCGATCACCACATCATCGTCATCCTCATTCCAGTCATCACCAGAGTCGATCTCTCCTTCTTCCAGATTAAGGAGAGCATCGATCTGTGCCTCTTTGGAATAGTCAGGCTCTAAATAAAGGATCTCATCATCAGATAAGTCCTTGAGCACGTCAGCCGCTGACTTCCCTTTATCTCCGCCACCACCACCTGAGGTATCACCACCCTCTAGCTGAGTAGACTCCCCCTCAGCCAATGGAACAGAAGAGATGGGCACAATCGCCAAAGCTAGGTGCTCACCTCCACTAGGACCGACTTCAGGATCCTTGTCTTTATCATCATCCTTAGTAAGATCGACTGGACGACAAGACTCGGCACCGGTGGATTTCTTTTCTTTGTCTTTCTCTTTCTCCTTCTCCTTCTCCCCCTGAGCACCTAGCTTCGCGGTCAGTTCACCAACTAATTTGACCATCGCTGCGTGCTCCTTTCTCTGCAAGTCCATCCTCAGCTCAAGTGAAGTTCTGTGGCCTAGAATCATTTCGTTAGTCTTCATTAATAGTTCATTCTGTGCCAAGACATTCTTCAACTGTTCATCAGTCCCCGTTCTCTGGCTACGCAGAATCTTAACTTCATCCGCCAGAGAGTTTATCTGTGCTTGTTGAGCATCAGAATCCTCTTTTGACTTTTGAATAGTCTTCAACAAGCAAGCAACTTGGGTTTCTAGCACATCGATCCTAGCTTCATTTGGATCCGGATGCCTAGATGATGAGGCTTCGGCGTTGTGGATGGGGGAAGAGAAGATTGTGTCAAAGTCGAACCCCTGTGAGAAATCACCGTAGTTGAAGGGTTGACCTGACGGCTCTTTGGTGGGTGTTGGGATGGGGGATGTAATGATGGGAGTTATGGTTGGGGTGATGGTGACTGACTCCGTGAGAAGTGGAGCAGTCACCGTCACCAGGACGGTTGGAGTAGGGAGGGTCACCGTCACAGGAATCTCCTATGTGACCGCCGTGACTGCCACATCTGTTTGAACTATTGGCCTTCTCCTCCTGCTATACAGTTGCTGTTCTGGTTGGGTAGATTCTGGAATGGCAGCTTCAACTTGTACTGGCTACACAGTTGGAATCTCTTCAACCATGGGGATGGCAACCTCTTGCCTATCGCCCCTTTTCTTGTTGGTGCTCTCATGCCTCTGTCTTTGTAAAGCAGCGTCAGAGTCGGAATCCGGCTCATATTCGCTGCTGGTGCTTTGTCTCTTTCTTTTTGAAGACGACGCAGGCTGGGTTACCTGTGCCCGTCTCCTCGGATGTGCCTGTGATGGTGCATCATCGGAATCAGAAGAATCTGATTCTGTAGCCTCCGAATCGGATTCCTCAGCACCACCAACACCACCTTCATCATTACCTTCATCATCATCATTCTCTTCATCTTGTTCTTCATCAGAGTGATCACTCATCTCTGGTCCCGAGTTGGGACTATACCAGTTCCAGTCCTCCGGAGCGACGTATGCTTCATTAATCAGGTGGCCGAAGAGTTCAGTATGCTCAGGGGTAGGTTCTACACTGCCTGGCTTTAGAAACTGTGCAAAGACTCTCTTGGCCACCCTTTTCACTTGCAGTCTCTCCCCGATAGCACGCAGGTTTGGCAACGCATCATCGATCAAAAGTTGCACAAACCTCGGGTATAAAAGGAACCTAAACCTCTCAGCTGTATTTATCTAGTCATTAAGTGCTTTGAAACTAAAGCGTGAGAAGTTGTAGCCCCGATTGAGAGACAAGCCCACCATGGCTGCTGCAAGGTCATGACCCATCGCATCTTTCCCTGCTTTCCTGGATGAGATGCACATGATCATGATGTGAGCAAAATAACGCCATTGATCTAATACCCACATTTTCTTGTAAGAAGCATAGTCCCTTTCCCCGACATATCCCATTCTCTGCCTCCAACACCCATCCACGTAGTAATCTGGATAGGATGTCGGGTCGGTGGCAAGGTCTCCAAACTGCAGTACTCTCCTTATTGTATCCTCAGAAATAGCAATAGCCCGACCGTCAACGGTAGCCCTTATGACATTCGGGGATACCGTGCAATCGTGCTCTGCAGTCTCCCAGAATTGCTCCAGGTAAGGTCTTGAGACTGTGGGGTTTGCTGAGATTGCATAGCTTATCTTTGATCTGTTCAGAAAATCCACAATCTCCCTGTATTGCAAGGCTGCCCCTTTCCATTCTGGTTCGGTATGTGCTAACAGGTTGAATTTGTCAGTGAATGCACGAGCCATAATCTGCAAACACACACAGAAAACATAATCAGAACAATTTATAACAATGGAAGTAGACACACATGACATCGTATAGTAGTTACACTTTGAAAAAATTTTCAGACTTAAGAAAAATTACTAAGTGTTGGTCCTGCGCACTTAGCAAGTGCGCAAGATTTTCCTCTTGCGTACTTAGCAAGTACGCAGGAATTACTTCTTGCGTACTTGCTAAGTGCGCAAGAACAACCCTTAACAAAAATTTTCAGAAATTTAAATTCGTTCAAAATGTGGGTTGATTAAGTCGCCACTAGGTCGGAATCAGTGACTCTAACCTATGGTACCATTATCAACACCACAAACCACTAAACTACTACCACATTTTGATCTAGGTCAGTGATCGACCCACTGACGGTTCGACTTCAACCCGTCGGATCAATCGATGACCAAAGGGAAAAATGGAGGATCGATTAGACATCCTAATAACTTGTTAGAGACACTAGTTACCCAAACAACCCATTTTACCCCAAAAATTTTACGGATTTAACCAAAAAAAAATTCTAAGTCAAAAGTCGGATCATAAGTCACGAGTCTACGGATGGAATTGGCCTAGATTCTCACCAATGATATGAAATACGATGATGAAAGTATGGACGGGATGAAAATAAGGTTTGAGCACACTCGATTTTGAGAGAAAAAAATGCAGGGGGGGAAAAAGTTAGGTTTGAAAGCGTAAACCTGAACATTTTCTAAGTGTCAAACTTATACCCCACTGATATTGTTCGTGCGTACTTGTTAAGTGCGCACGAATTAACTCTTGCGTACTTAACAAGTGCGCAAGGCTTAACTCTTGCGTACTTGCTAAGTGCGCAAGTCTTACTTCGTGCGTACTTGACAAGTGCGCAGAAACCTTAAGTGCGCAATTTTTCAACTCAGAAGTTATGAAGATATTTTAAGTCAAATAACGAACAAGATAAAAAAATATTCAATCGGGAGGATTCAAATACAATTCATGAAGATTAAACATAAAATATTTTTGGCCTTTTTCTGATTTAAACTTGAAATATGCATAAACTTAAAAACTTAAAAAATCTTTTTGTTCTTTTCAAGATAGATATATACAAGCATTTACACAAGCTAATTTTTTTTTTTTTTAATCAAAGACACGAGCAGAGGATCATATTAGGCTATCTTTTAGCAAAAACGATACAAAATAAACATCAAAGAATATGGGATCATGTCATGTATTAATCTTTATTCATACGTAATAAGCACATAAACAAGTAATTCAAGTTGACAATATTATAAGATTTGAAACTATAAGCATCTTTGTATCACGTTCTTGTGTATTAAGGTATTAATTAAAAGATATACAACGTGTACCCCACTTAAATGCTATGATATTTTGCACTATCTCAAGGCATCTAAGATTTTTCCAATGATATTCTTAATTTTCAGAATGAAGTTACATCAATTAGCACAGAAAAATCAAGCAGAATCCATAAGGATTATCAGGAATCATAAGATTCAGAATCGAGTGATTCTTTTGTTCTTAGTTTCATGTGATTTTCTTCTTAGAATATCGGTATGATGATTCGGGATAATGAGCATGGTGTTTGATTATAGGGTAAGGGGATCCAACTTTTATCTGGATTTGATTTCAATGAACCAGGAATGATTCAAGGGTGAATACATGCTCAACGGTTAATGTAGAGACATGTCTTGATTCAATCTCTCCTTGCATACTTGTGAGTATGGGCAGTGAGATGAACCGCATTAATTGTGCTAACAACATAACCCGAAACTGATCTCAAAAGAAAATTATTGTCAAAATCTAACATCCTTTATCTGATAATGATCTTTTCTATTCTTTTACACACACACACACTTGCAAACATGGGTTCAAATCACAGTTGTAATGTAGATTTAGTTTCCACACTACTAGTGATTCAAAGACGCATACAGCCTACTGAAAATTCAAATTACTTGTAAATAAACAGATTAAAAACATAATCATTTAAAACAATTAAGTAAACATGACGCAATCATTTCCCATATGAGCAATCTATGATGGTTAGATCATTTCAGATGTACTATCATTTCCTCGTTTCTCAAGTGAATCTTTTGAAATTTTCTCCATTTTCTATTTTGTTTTTGATTTTTTTTTTTAAATATTTTAAACTAAGAGAACTATTCAGAAAATTTAAAAGAAATAAAATTTAACTTCCATGAATTGAATTGATTTAAGAAAATTAATTTTCACTCGGGATTGAACATTCCTATCAAGTTGACAAGATGCTCAAAACGGGATCGATCAAATGCCTTTGTGAAAAGGTCAGCAAGATTGTCATCCGTGTGAACTTTTACAAGCTCAATTAAATGTTTTTCAGCACAATCACGGATAAAATGATGGCGAATCTCTATATGTTTAGTTTTGGAATGTTTCACCGGGTTATTTGTGATGGACATGGTGGCATTGTTGTCAATGAATAAAGGAGTTCCAGTGAAGTTCAAGCCGTAGTCTCTCAACTGCTGCTGAATCCACAGTATCTGAGAACAACCGCTAGCTGCAGCAATGTATTCTGCTTCACAAGTTGAGACAGAAACCGTTGACTGCTTCTTGCACTGCCAGGAGACCAGCCTGTCTCCTAAGAATTGACATCCACCAGAAGTTGACTTTCTGTCAAGGTTACAACCGCCATAATCTGAATCAGTGTAGGCTTTGAAGTCGAATGACTGCTGCTTAGAGTACCAAAGACCTAATCGGGGTTTCCCTTTCAGATATCTGAAAATTCTCTTCACAGCTATCATATGTGACTCCTTCGGTTGAGACTGAAACCTTGAGCACAAACATACAGCAAACATTATATCGGGTCTTGAAGCTGTGAGATACATAAGTGATCCGATCATCCCACGGTACAACCTGTTGTCCACATCCTTTCCATCTCTGTCGGGATGCAAACCATGATTGACTGGGATTGGTGTGCCATAAGTAGTGCTATCACTCATCTTGTATTTTGACAAGATGTCCTGTACGTACTTAGTTTGATGTAGATAAATACCATTCTCTCTTTGACTGACTTGCAGACCTAGAAAGAATGACAGTTCACCCATATTGCTCATTTCAAACTTGGACTTCATCACCTTCTCGAATTCCCTACACATCCCTTCATTGGTCGACCCAAAGATAATGTCGTCGACATATACTTGCACAAGAAGAATGTCACCTCCTGCTTTCCGTATGAAGAGAGTCGAGTCAATCTGTCCACGGTCAAAACCATTAGACAGTAAATGCTTAGATAATGTCTCATACCATGCCCGCGGTGCTTGATGAAGACCATAAAGTGCTTTGTCGAGCTTGTACACTTTATTGATATTATGCGGATCTTCAAAACCGGGAGGTTGAGTGACATAGACTTCTTCATGCACCTTACCATAAAGGAAAGCACTCTTCACATCAAGTTGATAGACCTTGAAGCCGACATATGTGGCATAAGCCAAGAACAGTCGAATGGCCTCAATTCTAGCAACTGGGGCATATACCTCATTGTAATCCAAGCCCTCTTGTTGATAAAAACCCTGAACAACCAATCTTGCTTTGTTCTTTACAACAACATGACGATCGTCCGTCTTGCATTTGAACACCCATCTGGTACCAATTGGCTGAAAGCCTTTTGGCAAGTCAACTAAATCCCACACGTGCAACTTTTGGAATTGAGACAGTTCATCTTGCATCGCCTCAATCCAGCAGTTGTCAGTGAGAGCCTCCTTCACATTCTTCGGCTCTAACTGGGACACAAATGCAGCATGCAGACATGTTTCCATGACACCAGTGTCGAATATCTCTGTGTAAAGACTGGTGTTCTCAGTGATGGTTCTGTGACGATTCTGAACACCGGCATAAGGATCACCAATAATGTTGTCGATTGGATGATTCCTATGCACTCTCGTCTCCGGTACAATCGGTTCCTGAATTTCTGGATCTAGATTCGTGCTTAACTCCCCCATTTCCGGTGATCCAGAGGAAGAAGATTCAATGTTTATTGGATCAGCTGGAGCTTCATTTCCTACAGTTGTGTTAGGATTGGCTTGAGCGTCATCTCCAACAATATGAACACCTTCGCTGTTATCACTGTCATGAGTTCCAGATGCAGATGCAGCATTGGGATCAGGAGTTATAATTGGTACAGTAGCACGAGTAGTAAAACTGGAGTCATTGTCGTCACGCAGAAAATCATAGACATTTGCGGCGTCTTCTGCGGATAAATCAGGAAGATTGAAAGACTTGAATAGCGCATCATAATCAAAACCCCAAGCTGGACCTTTTGGTTCTGGTGGAGTGTTGTGATTACTACAGTCCACTTCAAACCATTCCTCGACAGTACGAGTTCCTATGTTGTACACTCTCTTGCAGGGCGAATTGGCAACATATCCTAAGAAGATGCCTTCCACCGCTTTCGCATGAAATTTAGACAGACGGTCTTTATACTGTAGCAACAAGGAACAAGGACTACCAAAAGGAACTAGGTAATCAAGATTGGGAAGTCGATTGTTGATCAACTCATAACATGTCTTGTTGTGCCTTTTCACAACCAGAACCCTGTTTAAGACGTGACAAGCTGTATTAACTGCTTCTGCCCAGAAAGTGACAGGAAGCTTTGCATCAGACAGCATAGTCCTTGCAGTCTCGATCAGTGTTCTGTTCTTCCGTTCAGCAACTCCATTCTGCTGAGGTGTGTACGGCGCGCTGAATTCGTGACGGATCCCTTTCTTGAGACAGAAAAGTTCCATCAAATTATTCTTGAACTCAGTTCCGTTATCACTTCTTATTCTTCTAACTTTCAGCTTGTAAAAAGATTCCAAGCTCAGGATCAGGTATTGAAGAATATCAGCAGTCTCGGCTTTCGTACCTAAAAATGAACCCAAGAAAAACGTGAGAAATCATCAGTTACAACTAGACAGAATGACTTACCTCCAATACTCCTGATACTTATGGGGCCAAACAGATCCATGTGTAATAGCTCCAAAGGGGTATCGATAGAGTTTTGGAGCTTGGGCTTGTGAGACTTCCGTTGCTGTTTGCCCTTTTTACACGGCATACAGTCATCTGCAACGGTAAACCTCAACTTAGGAACCCCGGTTACCAAACCGTTTCGGACAAGATGATTCATTTTACGATAAGAAATATGTCCGAGTTTCCTATGCCACAAGATGGAGTCAAGTTCTGTCGCTTTTGTAAGCAAACAAGTAGCAACTGATGAGGTGGTTTTTGCCACGCTCATATCGATCTGATAAGTGTCGTTTGATCTTGGTGCTCTCATCAGAATCCAGTCTTCGGGAACCTCAAAACCGGGTTTGAGAATCAGACATTCTGACTTGTCAAACATCACCGAGTACTCCTTGTCACACATTTGGGAGACACTCAACAGGTTATGCTTCAGCTGCTCACAGAAGTTGACATTGTCAAAGCTGACACAACCATTTGAAACCACGCCTTGACACGTGATACTGCCGCCTTTTTCTCCAGCAAAGGCCACATAGCCGCCTCTGAATGGTTTAACGTCTTGAAGCAAGGCCATGTTTCCTGTCATGTGCCGGGAGCATCCACTATCTACATACCAACGGTTAGAGATAGTACCCTTCGGACGTCCCTGCACGAGTAACAAAAGAATTAGTTAGATTTGGAGACCCAAGCCATTGTGGTCTTGGGTCGTCCATCCTTCTCAAAATAAACTACTTCTTTCAACTCACAGTCATGATGACTGTCCAAAATTGGTGAATCTTTGGATGAATTTGGAACACGAGATTGAGAACCTTTAACTTTCTTATTCCAGGATCTCTTTTGATTTTTAACCAGAACAGTAGACTTTGGCTCAACCACAGCCGGTGAACTTGTGGAAGCTTCACTTGATTGAGTCTTAGTCAGCTGTTCCAGCTTTCTCAACCTCTTATTCCTTCTTCTTCTTTGTGGCTTAGAGAGTCTAGCCACAGATTTCTCACCAGTGCGTGTACTACCAGATGTAGACACACGAGGTACAGCAGGTTGCTTTACCTTTCTTGCAACAGATGGTTTAGCCTCAGATTTAATCTTAGGTTTTACCATAGGTTGTACTGGTGGTTTCACCACATTCTACTTAGGACTTTTGGGAGATGGTTTCACTGGTGGCGACCTGGGGATAACAGCAGGCTGTGAAGCAACATGTCGTTTCCCTTGGTTCTTAGAAGGACAGTTCACAACAATGTGACCAACCAAGCCACAGTGAAAACAGTTCCTCTTGTCTACATAAGTTCTCTTGTAAGGCTCATTAGGTCTGGCCTTAGATAACTCTCCATTATGAGCAGGAGGAGTTGGTTTATGAACAGAAGTCTGACCCTTTTCAGTTTGGTTTTTGGGGGTATAATACTTTTGCAAATTCTCTTTGTAACCAAGCCCATAATGAGCTGAAAAAGCCTCTTTCTTAACTTGGTTAATATTTTCATAACCCCCGTAAAGCATTACCTTAAGTTTATCATTTGTTTCAATGATATCAGGTTCAGTTAAAATGCAGTTATCACCATTAGTGATAATGTTTTTGTGGACTTTCTGTTCAGTCAGCAACTCCTCAGAGACTACTCCTTCAGGGCAAGTATCAATCGACCCATCTTCAGAGGCAGTAACATACTCCTCACTAGATGTGGAGTTAGCCTTACTTGAGGATTCATCCTTTTTTAGGGGAATCATCCTTATCAGAGGACTCATCTAGACAAGTGAGATCAATGTCTATCAAGCTATTGACAAACTTCCCACTTATTGGTGGAGGAATGGCATTGGTACCAAGACCTATACCCTTCATTTTCCTCACTACTGATTCGTAGTGCTCAACCACAAAGCGAGAGTTTTTCAACTTCTCATTTGTACATTTTAACTGCATGATCTCATTTTGCAGTTTGTTGATTTCATTGTTCCGTTTTTCTAACCCCCTATACGCAATATCCAAGTGAACTTGTTGCTCGCTTATTTGTAAAGAATATTCACATTTTTCCTTTTTTAATGTTTCAACAAATTCTTTAAAGCGTTTTTCGTTTGCTTTGTAATTATGAGCTGCCATGGTTAGGGGTTCGATTTTGTCTTGGAGCTTAGAAATTTCATGCTTTAGCTCTAGACATTTAGAACAAGAAATAACAAAGAAAGGGTTAGAATCTACCTCAGAAGATGAACTCTGTGCTTCTCCAATGGCCATGAGAGCAACGGCAGTGGTAGACCCCTTTTCAACAGTTATAGAAGCTTCCTTCTCCTCAGCTTCTTTTCTCTCAGCCTCCATCAGCTCCATGATCTCAGCCATGAGACCAACCTGTGTTTGAGCAATGATGGCATCCTCTAGATGAACACCCCAATCAAAGTCTTCGTCATGCTGAGCTACCAGTGCATTTGACGAACCACCTTGGTGTTGATTGTGGTGGCTAGTGTTGTTGTGGCCGTGGCTGTTTCCCTGGCTAGGTCTGGTGAAACCAGAGGCCGGTGCTCGGTCTTTTTGACACTCACGAGCAAAGTGTCCATAGTTCAGACACTTGTAACATTTGGCCTTGGATTTATCAAATCCAACCTTGGCATTAGAATGTCCACCAATGAACTTTCTTCCTGTTCTGTTCAGGAAACGCTTGGCCCTCCTCAAAAGCATGGCCATATTCCATTGAATATCCATGTCTTCAATATCATCAGGATCCACTTGGTTAAAGTCTTCTTCAATAGTTTCAGGATCCGTTAGCTTGCCACCTATGAAATTCTCATACGCAAGCATACATGATGAAAACAATGCTACATGATCTTCAGCTATTTTGACTATTGCAGAATGGTTAGCTGAAGACGTAGCTGGAGGATTTCTTGAGGTGTGTTGATGATTAGTTCCCAACCCTGATCCGGATGCATAACAAGCATGATCACCACACCCATTTGAGTGGTCTTCTTCATTGGAGTGTCCAATAAAGAGAGCAATTCCAGAGCCCGATGATTTTGAAGTGGAAGTCGTCCCATGATACATGGAAGGGTCCTGTATCTGAGGTCTTCCCGAGCTCTCCTTCTTCATAAGATTCATGTTATGAGCTTGAATCTTACCAATAGCCTCATCTACTGTTAACTCATAGAATTTAGGATTTTCCCTCATCAGGGTTGTATACATCTCAAACTTTGGTGGCAAAGCATCAAGAAATTTTTCCACCAGTTCTTCATCGGGATATTTCAGTTCAAAAGCTTTCAACTCCGTTTGTAAATGATAGAATCTAGAGATGAGATCATCTAACGATTCATTTTCCATAAAATTGAAGCATTCATACTGCTTCCGGAGAAGATCCCGCTTACTCTTCTTAATGTCACTGTTCCCCTCAAATCTTTTCTGAAGTGCTTTCCAAAGATCCTTGGAGGTGTCATAGCCTCGAAAACTGTGAAACAATTCCCGAGTTAATGACATAGTGATTGAGCCAAGAGCCTTCTTTTCCCGATCATAAGCTTTCTTTTGTTCCTCGTCAAGCTTAGAGATAGGCTTTGGCACCTCTTCATCAAGATAGATGTGCGTGGGATGCTTATATCCCTCAAGAATAGGTATCCATAACGATGAGTCGGTATAGGAAATATAGTGTTCAAACCTCGCCTTCCAATTTGAATAATCATTTACATTTAAAAGCTTAGGCGGTTTCTGAGGTGTACCGATCTCATTATCATAATTCAACATGTTTCCAAGATTCTAAAGGTTCGACATAGTGAACACTTAGTCTAAAATCAGAAAAGACAGAAGCTATTGCAGACTTAAGATTGGCCTTGCGCACTTAAGAAATGTTCTTGCGTATTTAATATTTGCTCTTGCGTACTTGTAAGTACGCAGGAGTAAATTGTTAAGTACGCAGGATATGTCTTAAGTTCGCAGTTCAGTCTTGCGCACTTGTAAGTACGCAGGAGATAACTCTTGCGTATTTAGCAAGTTCGTAGAAAACTGTACTTTTTGCCAAAAAAGGTAAGTACGCAGGACACCTTTTCAGCAACTCTCACCAAACTTTTCTGGTCACCTGAAACTCGCCGGAGATGGTGAAAAATAGGCTGATGATCAATGCAATCGAGCCAAAGGGTCAAAAACAAGTTTCTAACAAACCTTTTATGCTCAAACCACACAAATACACAACAAAAATCGGTTTTTTTGAGAGATTTTTGCTTCTAAAAAAGTGCTCAAGAGCTACCCCTTTTTTATCACAAAAATCAACAAAAATACCTCTTTTTGCTTGTAAAACTCAGTAAAACGTCTCCAAACTCACTTACAACACTCGAATTCAAGAGCAACGCTCTGATACCACTTGTAGGTCCCTTCGTGTGTGTCGGATCGTCACATGCAAGTGGTCTACTAGTCAAACCGGGTTGCGGAATACCCGTGACTAGGTGGAGAGTCTTAATAAACAAAGTAAACCAAACACGAGAGTCACAATAAACGTTCTTTGTATTATAAACACTCGACGGTTACAGAGAGAATACAAGCTGCGTACTTAGCAAAACTGAGTTCGTCTGAACAAATGGTTCTGTGTACTTAGCTTCTGTGAACCTATCCTATTTATACTGACCTGATGCCTGCGCACTTAGCAAGTGCGCAGGATCAATTGCTCTTGCGTACGTAACAAGTACGCAGAGGTGTTCTTGCGTACTTGCTAAGTACGCAGGAGCTTTCTCCTGCGCACTTGTAAGTGCGCAAAACACTTAACAGAAAAACAACAAACATTATGTAAAAGTAAATACAACTCGATAAACTATTACATAATGACTCTTACATACAAAGACAAATTACAGACATTAGAAATACAAACTAAGACTCTATCCAGAGTGTTGTCACAGGAAAGTGCATCAACAAGCTCCACCAGAATGGCCCGTTATAGCCTGAAAACGTGTCACTGTCTTCGTTCTACGAGTCCAACACTCCCAAACCTACCTAATACGTGTGAAATAACCTTGGGGTTACCGATCTAAGAAAATCAGGAATTGTGTTGAGATCTACTCACCAGAAAACATGGATCTCGCCGGAACACCATGTGGTGGTGGAACCCTAACCTCCGCCGCTCCTTTAGGTCGGGATATCTCCACCATTACTGTGAATCAGCAAAATCTACCACCACCATAGTGTTTAGGACTACGAGAGCTATCGAGAAACCTACTCCACTCGCTGAAAAGTCCCACGCCTCCGTCTCTGTCGTTCGCTCCGCCGAGCCCTGCTGCCGTGTGCTGTTGTGTTTCACTGTGGTTCGCTGGAGGAGGCCACCCGAGGGTGGCCGATCCTCCTCCCCTCTCTCACGTAAACCTCTCTCTTTACTCTCTTTACTCTCTTTCTCTCTCTCTCAAGTTTTGTGTATGTGGGTGAAAATGCGGGTAGAGAAAGAGTAAGAGAGCTTAAATACCTAGGGTTTTGAGATTGGGTGCAATCCTTACCAGTATCGCGTGTCAACACCGTGTCCCGTCTTACGTCTCGACCCGACTCCTCGTTGCATCTTTATAACTTTAAATTATTATTTCGTAATTAAAATAATTAGGAGATTTATTATAAATAAATATTTTTAAGATATTTATTATTTAAATCACGCGTTTAACAGTCGACTTAGCCGGTACACGCCGTAGTCGTGTCTCTAAACGCTTTCGGTAAGATTAACGTCTCACGTTCTCGTTTTCGATCTGTTAAGTTTTGTTCATGATGAATGTCAATACTAAAATAATATTCCTCAATATTTATCTCGCGAGACTATTTCTTGACACCGGGATATATCCAAGTCGGCACAAGTTACCGGTGTGTGTCTAAATTCGTTTAACGGGTTTAACGTTTAACACTCCTGTTGTTATTACTATTTTCTAGTATTATAAAAATAAATATTTATAATACCAACTGCACGGGTTTACGAATCGATAACCTCCATAGCATTAACGTTTCTTTACTGCAGTTTTTACGTGGTTTAACGTTCACACGCACTCTTCACGTGTAATTGTCTAAACAGACTTTCCAAGTGTATACTAATAGTTAATATTAATGTTTCGTTGTCTCAAACAACTGTCGTACTGAATATCTGGTGATAACCGTCAACTGACGCGTTAAAGTAAGTTAAGTTCTTAGAATCGCGTAACGAGTTGTTATAAGGATCCTTGAAAAGAACAAGTTAACCTAAAGTGTAATGTATATTGTATCAATAGCGTGCACAAAGTTTGAGTCAAATGTTGAACTTGGATTTGTGTATAAAGCCATTGATTTGTATTTGAAAGTATTGAATATGATATAAAGTTTGAAATAAATATTTTTGAAACATTTTGATTAAGATTTGAAATTGAATAGCTAAATAAGTAGGTTAAATAATTATTGTTTATAAAAATAGTGTAAGTATTTGATGTAACTAAGTATAAATAAATAATTATTTTTGTTTAAATATAAATTAAACACCGACATGGTGAAATTACACTTGTTGCACTTGGGGACTCTCCCCGTATAACTACCCTAGTTTTGATCCGAGGAGTTCATCTGGTTGAAAGTGTTAGTAGGCTAAACCCTACGTTGTTGCTGATGGGGTTGGTTAGACTGGGATCCCTTACTGTAGGAGTTGTTGTCAAACTTGAGCTTGTTGTTGTCGGTGGCCTTGGAAGTTGAACCTCTCGAAGGTAGAGTTCCCTGAGTCACCGCTTGTTTTTGTCAGTGCCCTTGGAAGTTGAACCTCTTGGAAGTTGTACCAGAATGAGGTACAAAGTGAGGGTTTTCGACTAGAATGGGTGCCGAGGATGACGGGTTTGATCTCCGGTGACTCTCTACTGCGACTCCGGCGAAGATGCAGTGGGCAAAAGCTTCTCTAGGACTCGTACAAGCAGTGCAGATGTTTAATTTTAGAGTGCAAGCTTGAATTGTTGCGAATTGGTGAGTAATACGGGATGAGTTCGACGGTTACAGGTTTATTACCCATTATTGAGATTAATTCAAATCAATGTCGATGTGTAATGTCCTAATATGATGTTTGGTTTGTGTAAATTGAATCTCTAACGAGCTTGGATCCTTATTGGGCCTAAAATGGGCTTTTATTTCTATTGGGCCTAGTGGGATTAGCCCAACAACGAGGTTTTATGATCCTGAAACTTTTGCAGGTGTCACAAATACCTTTCAAACTTCTAGGCCCTTGGGACGTTCTTAGGCGTTGTTTGAAGTGGACAAAAGTGCCCAGGATGTTTCAACAAAGTAGCGGGTCGAAAAGAACGTCGTTCGATAGGGAAGGGACCCCAACTAGTGAATCAGATGGACGGTGTTTCGTGGATCTCAACGAAGTTCCCGTTGACTTACCGAAGGAACTACAACGCCCAAGATTAGCAATTAAAATATATATTTATAAAAAGTCAAAACTGAACCATTGGTTACTCAATTGATTCGATTTTCTATATATTTTATTTATGGTTATATTATTTGTTTTTTTTTCATGTTCTGCAGCTTGGAGCTTTCATTTTATGATGTGGTTTCGACCGGCCCTCGAAAGTGGACGACCAAGGAAGAAGAAGTCTTAACGCGTGCTTCGTTCGATGTATCCGAAGACCTGATAATCAGAAACGCCCAAACACATGGGAAGATATGGGCGGGGTTATGGATTGATTTCACGATTTCCTGGGTCAAGAGGAATACCAATCGCTTGACACAATCAATTCAAAGTGGCGAGAGATTCGTCAACGAGTGTCCAAATTTTGTGGTATATATAATAATAAACTGAACAACCACAAAAGTGGTGAAAGTGATGTCAACATCTTGAACGCTTCACTTGAACATTACAGGGAGTTGGAAAAAACCTTTCAAACTTCTAGGCCCTTAGGACGTTCTTAGGCATTGTTTGAAGTGGACAAAAGTGCCCGAGATATTTCAAAAAAGTAGTGGGTCGAAAAGAACGTCGTTTGATACGGAAGGGACCCCGGCTAGTGAATCAAATGGACGGTGTTTTGTGGATCTCAACGAAGTTCCCAATGACTTACCGAATGAACTACAACGCCAAATCAGGAGGAACAAGGCAAATAAGAAAGGAAAGGCGAAAGCAAAGAAGAAATTATGGGTTACAAGTAAAATGGCAAGGAAATCAAATACATACTGGACAATTACCAAAAGATGGAAATCGAAGAAAACCCTAGCCACCACCACCCTTGGAGCCGAGCCACCTCCCCTCTTCCCTTGTCTCTTTCGGCCGTTAAGCAAAGAAGAAACCGAAGCTTCAACTTTGGAGTAATCGAGCATAACAATCAAAAAGTGTTTTCAGTTTTGATGATTTGCATGCAAGGACTAGTATTTGTCAATTGTTGTTTCATTATGTACTCGATAGTCGAGTCGTCTACTACATTCAACAAGTTTAATTCAAAGCTCTAAACTTTGACTATGGTTGCGTCTGGGTTTTACTACACTAGCAGTTGGACTATTGGTGGGCGTTCTTGGTTTTATAAGAACGGTTCGTGTGTCTTTCCGCCAAACTATTTTTTTTCAAATGGATGCACGATACCCAACACATTTAAGGGTTAGTTTTCTTCAAAACGCATTTGTAATTTCTTGTTAGCTTTTCCTAGGTTTAGTTATTTGATGTTCTACTAGTTCCTCAATCTCAAGAGTCTTGCATTGTGGTGGTGATTGGAAACATGTATGTAACTTTGTTTCCTAATGTAGTGTAGTGTATAGTTCAGTAATCTTAAACTTTGCCATATATTTCACTAAATTTAGGACATCACTATCATTACTAAGAGACTTTGAACCAAAATCTAAATCATGCTCTAGAATCCTAAAACGACAATTTATCACTTATTCTTTTGGACAACCTAACTCATGCACGTGGGGAGGTTAAACGGATTAAGTTGATGTCGTTAGCCTAGTGAATTGGAATGGTAAAAGCTGAAAAGTAAATGTCTCCCATGAAAAAAAAATAGATTAAAATCGTTACTTTCACCGAACCACATAAACAAAAATAGTAATTAACTCTAAAACTTAATATTTAATTTGCTTTAATACCTTATGAACCCAACTGTTTTGTTCATCACAGATAAAGTAAATGTAGCAAAATGGTACAAAGTAAAACTCGAGGGGGGGAAGGATAAAAATTTTAGAAGTACAAGGTGTAAAGGAGGAAAAAAAAGTTACGTAAAGGTAGCAAAATGGTACAAATTAAAACCCGAGGGGGGAAGGGTAAAAATTTTGGAAGTGGAAGGATAAAAGAGCAAAGGGGTTAAGTAAACATATCAGAATGATGTAAACCACGGGGGGAAAAGGGTACATATGTTAGAAGTACAAGGATAAAATATAAAACGACCACAGTGGGAGTCGAACCCACGACCTTCTGATCCGAAGTCAGACGCGCTAATCCACTGCGCTATGCGGTCTTACTTGTGTATATATATTATAAGTTAAATTACATATATATATATATATATATTTATTTATTTACAGAGGTTGGTTTGTGCACGAGCAACATAACTCAGTACTTTATATTATAATGGGAATTATGAAAGTATTTTAAAGATGTCAAGGAATAAATTAATAAAATAGAAAAGGATTTGATATATTACGATACTAGGTTAAAACTCATGTGTTATATGGGTTGAATAAATATAACTTTTTATAAAACATCAGTTTCTATGAAGATTTAAATGTTGGATATTATCAGTTATTGGTGAAAGAAAAATTAATGAAGATTTAAGAATTATAAATAACAAATAATGAAGAATTAAGAATTATAAAATTGTATTTTAAGATATATAATTGAAATTTTCTTATGATTTAGTAATTTTTAATAAATATATTAGAATACATTTTAGATATTTAATTGTTTAACATAGTTATTACTTAATAGCAGAGAGAGATGAAAAACAAAAATATAGACTTCACAAAAGGTTGACACGTAACAAGTATAGTTATTCATTTATTATAATATAGGTTAGAAACTTGGTATATTACACAGGTTGAATAAATGCAATATTATATAAACTTAGTAATAAAGATTTACATATTACATATTTATGATATATTACATAGTTTTTTAATACAAGTTTTAGAAACGTTATATAGTTATTTTTTAAAAATGTTTTATAAAAAGAATGAAAGAAATGTTCAAATTATAAAAATGTTTTATAAACAAACCTATTTTTTAATAAAAAACGTTTTATAAAAATAATTATAGAAATCATTATTATTTAATAGGAGAGAGAGGCGGGAATCAAAACTATAAAAATTACAAAAATTTGTATAATTAATAGGAGAGAGAGGCAGGAAAAAAATATTAAGGATGCACATGAGAGTGATAAATGTCCCACCAAAACTTTTATTTATTATATAGTATAGATATAGAATTGAAACAAAATACTTAGAAATATCTAACTTCATCAAAACGGTGAAATGTAATTACTTTTGTGATAATCCTTTTATTTTTAAATATTTATAAGATACTTATTTTTAATATATTTGTTTTAGATTTTTTGGTAATCTCAATTTCAATAATTGCTACTATCGTTAGAGTATTAATATTACACATAACTAGGTTCAAAAGTTGAGAAAAATCATCAACGTTTTCCACTATTTAGCTTCTTTTTATTTATATATATTTTTTTAAGACAAATATTATTAAGAACAGAAGCACTCACCCAATGAACACGGTGCAGCCAAGACAATTACAAGCTAATTAACATATAATTACGTGATATTAAAGTTGCACCAATCTTTCTAAGAAACGGATTTATACTTTAATCTATTTTTGATCCATAGTAATCCGAGAGCCTTTGTTTCTTCTATAACTTTTTTCTATTTTGATCGTCTTGATTGAGAAAACTACTTCGTTTCTAGCTTTTCATATACTCCAACATGAGATTAAGATTATACTGTAGAACACTTCTTTTTTTGTTTAATCCATTTAGCTAATCTAAAAAATCTTGTAAAAGGTAATTTATTTCACATTGTTTTTTTTACCAGCAAAAGAGAATATATAAAAAAACCTAACCGGTTAGCTAACAAAAAAGTTACAAGAAAACATAAGAGTGTTTTTCAACCAATCGACCCACTTCATGTTTAGCTTTCTATTCCTATGAACAATCCAAACATAAGAATAAGTAATAATAGAGTCGAAGATCGTTACTTCCCGTTGCTGTTGGGATTAAATACCGCATCGTTTCTAAATGTCCATAGAACCCACCAAGAAGAGAACATGATCGCTTCCAGCAAATCCTTCCTGTTATTTTTTCCTTTATGCGACTCGAAGAAGTTCATGATTTTGACCGGCTTTTTAGAAGCAGGGAGATAGATATATAACCATTTTGAGATAGCCCTCCACATTTTGGAAGCAATTAGGCAATCACCTAAGACATGATCCGTAGTTTCCTACTCCGTGACACACAAAGGGCATAGGATTGATGGAACGTCTATCCCGTTTTTATCCAAATTTACACGAGTAGAAATCCTATTCAACAAAATTCTCTAAACCAAGATATTAACCTTTCTAGGAATACATCTATTTCAAGACGTGGGTGAGGTCCTACCGGGAGAATACAATGATCTATCCACAGACGAATCGATCTGACTGAGAAAGGCTCATCTTCCACTAACCTGCAAAACCAAGAATCGTCTTCCAGATTTAGCGAGACAATATGGAGAATATGGCACATGTCTTCAAGTCGATCCGCCTCACTACCACCCCGAATGTTCCTACGCCACGACCAAGAGCACAAATCATTATTCCATCGATCCACCAACTTACAATCTTTATTATTTTTCAAAGCAAATAATATGGGAAAACGATCTTTGAGCCAGACATTCCCCACCCAAATGTCTTTCCAAAATAAAATAGAAGTCCCATTACCCACCTTTCTTCTCAAAAACGAATACGGAATGATACCTTTATCATGAAGAGAGTCAAAAGCCTTGACAATCCTACTCCAAACCCCATTTCCCCCTTGTGACATCCCTCTTTCCAAAACACCCACTTTACTTCCATGAATATAGTGGATTAAAGAGGCCCAAAGAGATTGTTGGTTACCCAAAAAGCGCCATCTCTACTTTAACAAGAGAGCATGATTAAAAGCGTATAAAGAACCGATTCCTAGACCCCCATTCTCCTTTGAAGCCAAAACCAAATCCCAATTAACCCAATGAAGTTTTCGAGAGGTTCCGTCCACGCCCCAAAAAAAATTCTCGAACGCAAAGCTTCCAAATCTTTAGCAACCTTCTTTGGCATAAGATTCAACGACATATAATAGATTCCAATCGAACCAAGAACTGACGAAAAAAGAACCGACCGACCACCAATAGACATCATATTAGCTTTCCATCTCGAGAGTCTCTTTTTAAATTTGTCTATGATCATACTCCAACCTTGAGACTTGGCCATATTAGCTCCAACAGGAACACCTAAATACTTGAAATGAATTTTTTCTGCCTTGCACCCCACCAAGGTCGCAAAAGCGCCCACCTCATGGAAATCCACTCCCACCCTAATCAAAGTAGATTTATGCATATTAATTTTTAACCCCGAGGCTAAGAAAAAACAATTCAAAGCAATAACCATGTTTTCAATGTTATTATAAGACTATTCACCCACCACTATAGCATCACGTTGTTATTATCATGTAATTCATTTTATAGATATTTCTGAAGTCCTACTAATAATTCGAAAAGAAATTACAAAGGTTTAGTGGTGGATTCAGGTCAAAATGTTGTCATTGATCACATATGTTTATTTGTTGTATTGATAGCTTTTTTAACACTATTTTTATTTCATTCATACAAATTAGACGAATATTAACATTATTTAGTTTTCGAGGATTACAATTTTTTATGATCTATCAAATATCATAAAGCATTAATATAATCAAAGTATTTTAATAAAAGCATGTTGTTGCTTATCATAAAAACTTAATACAAGTTGCAATTTTTAGTAATTTTTGTAAAAGTATAAAGAGGGGGGGGGGGGATTTAACAAGCTTTCCCCCATTACTCAAAAGTAATAGCAAGACATGCAAATGGCAAGGGCAACAAGTGTGGAAAGAAAGGCCATAATAGCATGAATGCAAAGAGCAAGAGCAACAAGGTTAGTTTTGGTTGTTTTTTTGTAACCTTGGTTCATTGTCTAAGCTCTTTTGGAACTTTGATTTTTCATGTAGTTTCTTTTATAACATATTCAGGATAAATACCAACGTCAAAATAATACCCGTACTTCTACTCATTTCCATTGACAGAAAACGAAGGCCCGGGTGCAAATCCATCCATTATGTCGTCGAAAATATGCGGTTGATCTAAAACATTGATATCATTGTTTGAGCCGGCAACCCCAAAGAACGCATGTCAAATTCAAATATCATGTGATGTCATGGCTTCAAGCATTATAGTCGGATGTGGATGATCACCTCGTTGATGCTGACCTCTCCAAGCAATGGGGCAGTTTGCCCTCTCCCAAAGTATGCAATCGATGCTAGCAAGCATCCTGGGAAAATCGTGTACGGTTTGAAGCACCTCGTATATTTATTGAGCGCCATTCTATCCGAGTCTCCTCAAATATCTTTTTCCGTATAGATTAATCACACTTTTACAAAAATAATAATAAATAAAGTAAATATTAATTGCAACAATAATTAAATAAATAAATCATATCTTCACAAAAACTGTAAAGACTACCTCGCAAGGTTTTATTTGCCATCTTTAAATAGTCATCCCATGAGTCGATGCTAGTGTCGTATATCAGTTGACGAATTATGTAAGTACACATTTGTAAAGCAGTAAAACCTCGTCTACCTCTTGCATCGTACCTTTATTGAAAATAATCAAACTCTTGCTCCAAATCTTCAGCTATTCATACGAATAGTTGTCAACTAATGCGACAACGACACCTAAACGTTTTATCATCATACGTTGGGTTGTCATAAAAATAATCTTTTACAAGAAATTTGTTAGCAGCCTCACGATCCTGGTTAATTTGTTGTCGGCTTGTTATTGGAACTGAACTTTCGGCATGTGAAGTATGAATTGGGCTGTGACTTCAACCGCATCCATGAAAACCTCATTTCATCCGATGATGAAGACGACGAAAATAATAAATTCATTTTTCTAAAAAAAATTGAGATATGAGAGATGTGAAAAACATGAGGCCGAGGTATTAGAGGTGTGAAAAAGAAAACGAGGTTGAAATATATATAGGATTAAATTTAAAATTTTAAAATAATTTTCTTTTACTCAAAACAGTCGTTGGGTAACGGCACAAATCCGCTCACGCACGTGGCTATGCTCACGGTGGCAAGGGCAACGCCCCCCTCACGCCACACCGACGCGGTGTACCATGTCCCTCACACCGCCACATCACCAACGCCCTCTCCCCTCACGCCCCATTACACTCGGTCTTATAGTACACTATATAGGAGTCATTATGCATAAAATATCTCAAAAAATTTACTTATATGTTTTTATCTTTAATAGTTATTGGATTATTTATTTATTTTTTATTACATCACAGGGTCGTCCCTAAGATTTCGGCTGTCAGGTGCGACTAGTAAAATTGGACCCCTAAAATATAAACTTATATATACATATAAATTCATTAATACGACGGTAGTTGTTATAACTATAACAAAATGATTTATTTTACATAGTTAAACGAATCGTGGGGCTCTCCTACCATTCTTGTATTACTGGAGCCGAGGCGCAAAGCGCAAAAGCACACTGCTTCACGTACGCAAGAATCAAAAGCTGATGACCTGGTGTGCGCAGGAGGGTAAAGCAAAGACTAACGAAAGGTCTTCACATTTTTTGTGAGGTTTTATTTGCAATCTTTAAATATTCATCCCATGAGTCGCTACTAGTATCGTACGCCAGTTGACGAATTACGTAAGTACACATTTGTAAAGCAGTAAAACCTCGTCTACCTCTTGCATCGTACCTTGCTGAAAATAATCAAACTTTCGCTCCAAATATTCAGCTATTCATATGAATAGTTGTCAACTCATGCGAAAAGGACGTCTAAACGTTTTATCATCATACGTTGGGTTGTCACAAAAGTAATCTTTTACAAGAAATTTGTTAGCAGCCTCACGATCTTGGTTAATTTGTTGTCGGCTTGTTATTGGAACTGAACTCTCGGCATGTGAAGTATAAATTGGACTGTGACTTCAACCGCATCCATGAAAATCTCATTTCAACCGATGATGAAGACGACGAAAATAATAAATTCATTTTTCTAAAAATTTGAGATACAAGAGGTGTGAAAAACATGAGGTCGAGATATTAGAGGTGTGAAAAAGAAAACGAGGTTGAAATATATATAGGATTAAATTTAAAATTTTAAAATAATTTTCTTTTATTAAAAATAGTCGTTGGGTAACGTCACAAATCCGCTCACGCCCGTGGCTATGCTCACGGTGGCAAGGGCAACGCCCCCCTCACTCCACACCGTCGTTGTGTACCACGTCCCTCACACCACCACATCACCAGCACCCTCTTCCCTCACGCCCCATTACACTCGGTCTTATTCTAGGAGTCATTATGCATTAAATATCTCAAAGAATTTACTTATATGTTTTTATTTTTAATAGTTATTGGATTATTTATTTATTTTCTTATTATATCACAGGTCCTGAGATTTCGGCTGCCGGGTGCGACTAGTTAAATTGGACCCTAAAATATAAACTTATATATACATATAAATTCATTAATACGACGGTAGTTGTTATAACTATAACAAAATGATCTATTTTACTTAGTTAAACGAATTGCGGGGCTCTCATAGCATTCTTGTATTACTGGAGCCGAGGCGCAAAGCGCAAAAGCACACTGCTTCACGTACGCAAGAATCTAAAGTTGATGACCTGATGTGCGTAGGAGGGTAAAGCAAAGATCAACGAAAGATGGCAGGAAGCTCTCAAGCAAAGACCAATGAAATATGGCAGGTAGTTTACCTCAGAAGAACAAGACAACCAAGTAAGGAAGAAACAAGAAGAAAGACAATATGGATGAAGCCTAAAACCACATTTAAAAGCTTGTACCAACCCAAAAGTTACTTATTTTGCTATATTTTTGGTCATCATCTTCTTCATTGTTTTCTCTTCATAACAGAGGTAAGAGTTCTTCCCCATGAAGTACCTCCGTCTGAGCTCATAGCGCTGCCGTCGGACCGCCGCTCACCCGATGGAAAACGTCGAACAATATAAATATTTTTTAAATTTTTTTGGGGAAGATAGGGAATATTGCTCGAGAGTTAAAAGAGACCGTTGAAGCAATGTATGTAATGAAGTTAGTTTTGTAGTCCATTTAAAATTATGTAAGGATTTAGTCATTTATGGAATGACGTTTTGATTTCTGACTTCTGTATAAGTAACACGTCAACACTAGTCGGGTTGGAGTGTCATACAAACCTACACGAGGTAGTAACAACTCAATGTGTTCCTATTGATCCTTTTGTATGCGGACACTATAGTATACAATGTTGGGCTTTGATGTGCGTTGCCATGTGTTGGTGGGTTGTTTTGGCTACATATATCCACACCGGGTCGTAACAACTCAATGTGGTTCTACCGATCCCTTTGTATGTGGATATTATACGGCGTTAGGCTTTGATGGGCCCTACTATGTGTTTCCGGATCTTAGGGGTGAGCAAAAAATTAAATTAACCGAACCGAAACCGAATTAACCCAAAAAACCGCATAAAAAAAACCGATCCAAACTAAAACTAACGGTTTGGTTTGGTATTTTTTGGAAACAAAAAATTACGGTTCGGATTCGTTTTGTATGTTTTGAAAACCAAAAAAACCGAACCGAACCGAATATATTCATATAAACATTTATAATATATTATGTGCATGCATATATGTGTTACACATATTTGTATTAATACTACGGTTAAGATTTATATTTGTTATTGAATTTATGTGTTATAATGTTTATTTTTAAATGTTAAGTATTTTATAAGAAACTAATAAATTATGTAGCTAAATAATTTGTGGCTTAAATGTGTAATAATCAATTAATCATTAGCTAGCAAAAAAATTTATTTTAAAATTCAAGTCCAATTGGTAAAACCAAAAAACCAAAACCGAACCCATTGTAAAACCGAAAAAACCAAAACCAAATGGTTTTCAAAAACAAAAACCGAACTTTTGGTTTTGGGTTCAGTTTTACCACAAAACCGAACCAAACCGACCCATGCACACCCCTACCGGAGCTTACAAACATATTATATTACATTTTTAAATATTAAAAACAAATTACATTATATTTCTAGATATTACACATGCCCTGATTTATATATGTGTGCCCATGCGCATGCATATGGCCCGACGCGGGCAACACGGAGAACACATTTTCTTATATTTAGATGTGAGCCCATGAGTCCCTATAGCTAGATGTGTGCAATACACACAAATAAAAAATCTCTACACGTGTGCTCATGGCATAATATGCATACATGAGAAACCAACTCCAGGTATGGGTCTGACTCTAAATTACATTTTCATCCCGATCCGTTGTGCACATGACATAACAGGTCTGACTCTAAATTCCGAGTTCATCAATTTCAACTCAAACAGTTGGGCCCACAACAAAATACGTACCGATGACAAAGTTTTTAAATTCCGAGACCAAGAATTCCAACAAACCCGCTTACAACGATATGCCATATTGAAGCTTCCCACAAACCACACCCAAACAACGACTTAACATATTTGAAATATAGGGAGATTGTCATTTTTAGTTTTGAATTGAGGTCCACCGTACTACTATGTTCCCATTTAAAAAAAGCTCGAGGTTTGTATTTATGGACAATGTTACCGACAGAATTTCCATCATAAACGGGCACACACCGACAAACGACTGAAAATTTTGGGTGGGAATCTACTCCAAAATCTTATTTTCAAAACTAGTGATGGATTCGTCGGCAATAAGTTTCCTCCAAAAATGACGAAATTGTATAGCTCCCTCCAAATAGTTCTTTCAGTAAAATGTTGACATCTGCCATTTGACCACGACTAGTGACTTCGTCGGTAATCCACGGTATTTTCCGACGGGTTACTGACCATATTAGTGAATTTATGTTTTTTTATGGGAAAGCGATATCCGTCAGTAAAGAATATGTCGGTGATACTCATTTATTTAGTAATGTTTATTTATAAAAAGTTATAAAAGAAAAATAAAATTATTACTTAAACAAAAAACTAAAAAACTTCATCCGCAAGTGGTTTGTGGGAAGCCACAAATAACATGTTGCGTTTATAGACGACGCCCCCATGATGCCCATTACACGATTATATCCGCATGGAGTTTTTGGGGTTGAGGTTCGTGGGGACAAACGCCCCAAACGGGTATGACGGGTCCTTCATTTTTTTTTTCATTTTTCTTCTCCTACGTAGCATCTTCTTTTTCTTTCCTTTTGTTTTCTTTTGAGAGGCCGGATGTGGTGTCTGAGGGGACTTTATCAGGATTTAAAATTATAAGAAACTAGTATTTTTATCCCGTGTTTCACGGGGAAGCGCGGTCGTTTTTTTTTTGTATTATGCGGCACGAGTTTGGTCGTTATCGCTTCGACTCGTCAAAAACAATAAAAGTTAACCCCGATATCGGATATGATTATACCAAAACATCGTCAACAATGTTTTCCTCTCATAAGCGTCTGGGTTTGTAGTGGCACCGCAACGGTAACGTCGTTCGCTATAGAGTACGACACAAAAAAAATATACTCGATTTTGAGCACAGTTCCGTTTTAAAAAAAAAACTATACCAAAACGTTCACAAAAAACTAAAATTAGTCGCGCATTCCATTTTTTTTTTAAGTTAACGAACGAAAGTTATTATAGAAAAAAAATTATTAGAAAATGAAAAGGGTTAAAAGCGTATATTATATATAGTATAAGGTCTGAAAGCAAAAATAAAGAAAAAAAATTGCTCACTAAAAGACTGACATGTGAACAACAAATTCAAATCTACTTTTAACTAAATTTGAAAATGTTTACGTTATAGAACTGTAATCTCGTTTCGCGGCGTGAACGTGGTTGTTTTTTCGCCGTATTACAACGAAGGAGGTTGGTCGTTATCAGTGCTGCTCGTCAAATATCATAAAAGCGACAACTGATATTAGTTACGAAAATATGCTCATGAGCTGTTAGGTTTGTCACGGCAACACAACATTGACGTCGCTCGCCATAGCGTTGATACAAAAAAGATCCACTCCATTTTGAATACAAATCTGTTTAAAAAAAATTAAAATCAGACGCGCATTCCGTTTTTTTTTAAAGCTAACGAACGAAAGCGATGATAAGAAAACAGTATAATAGAAAACCAAGCTTGTTAAAAGCGTATATTATATATAGAAGAAGGAATTAAAACGTAAATTAAAAAAAAATCACGAGACCAACAAGGTTGATGCATTGTATTTAAATTAGTAAAGGGTTCTATAGTTCATAATTTAATTTTATTATATTATATGTAATAAATTTGCTTTTATGTAATACATATTTATTTTGTTATAATTATAGTTGTAAATACGTGTAGCATTTATTTTTAAGTTTATTGATGTAAAACTTATTAATGGCAGTGAAAAATAAGTACGAAGAAAGAGAGAGTAGACTTTGGAGTATCCGGTAAGATTATTGTTTTGTGACTTTCAGGTCATGAGTTTGAGCCGTAGAAACAGTCTCCTGAACAAAGTGTATGGTAAAACTGCGTACATCAGATCGTAAAATGATCCGACCCCTTCTCAAACTCTAAGCAAATACGATAGCTAAGTCAAAGATAACCGTACCATGAAATAATTGTTTGTGGAAAATTTATAGAGTGGGAGTTGGTGATACGTGAACCACGTTTTAAGCATTTTCTGTCTTCCTCTTTGCAAATACTATTACCAAAATATGTCAATTTTAACCCTCGAAAAACCACTACCTTTCCATTCAACCCCCTCTTGTTTGTCTTCATCAGTCATCACCACCCCTGTTGTTATCAGTCTCTCTCTCTTTCCTGGACAATTCAAATCCAATTTTGGACATTCTCTCTCCAATCCATAAACAATTCTGATTTGATTCCCACAGGCGAACAAACGAACTCCTCGATTGCATGTTATCTCATAACCTCTTCTCGCAACAATCCTCAGCAATCTCGCATTGTTTTCACTAAAATCATCCATCTACAACACAATCCATATCGAATCGCTCGATAATTTCGCCAATTGTTCGTAATTACACCGATTGATATCCAGGAGATTAGGGTTTCCGGTTTTCACGGTGTAGATTGTGACGAATTGATGCTCAGTTGCTGTGTATCTGGAGCTGAATTTGTTATATCCCCAAATTGATAAGAGATTCCTCTGGATTAGGGCTCTCTGCTCGGGAATTTTGTATCCGGAAGAACAATTAGGGTAAGTTTTGATTAAATTAGGGTTAAGAAGTTTGAAATTTATCAGAATTAATTTTTTGTTTATTTTTTTTAGAATAACAGAAAATGGACAAGTACGAGCTTGTGAAGGATATAGGAGCTGGGAATTTTGGGGTTGCAAGGCTGATGAGGAACAAGGTTTCCAAAGAGCTTGTTGCTATGAAATATATAGAAAGGGGGCATAAGGTATTGTTAATATTATTTTATTAATTTAATGTTGTTTTATTTAACTGGTAGGTTGTTGTAAGGTAGAATTGTTCAAACACAGTTGTTATTAAAATTGGTTTCTAGATTGCCTTTGATTATGCATAATATTAAAGTCATTTGTTTGTGTTTTATATGTTTGGAACTTTGGATATTGACATATTGGCTGAATTCCATGAGGGTTTGCGTTATTTTTTGGTTGTAGATTGATGAGAATGTTGCTCGAGAGATCATAAATCACAGATCCCTTCGACACCCTAACATTATTCGGTTTCGAGAGGCAAGTAGCCTTCATTTATAGTTATCATTTTGCTTAGGTTGATTTGGGCTATGTTTTATCTCTAACGGATCAAACAGGTAAAATAAAAAGATTCGCTAAAGTCATACATGTCAAAGGCTTTGAGTGTGTCATGCAGTCAAAAGTCACCCAAACTGTATTTTTTCCTATATCATTTTATTAAAAAGTTAGATTATAAAATGTGTTTGTAATCATATTTGACACTGATTATTAATAAAAAAAAAATTGGAGAAAAGTGTTCCGGGTCAACCCAAGCGGTCCTTTTCTACTGGTTCTGATATGTTACCCAACCTGCCCGTTTGGCCGCCTCTAGTACTCTAGTAGAAGTCTGTAATATTCTGGATCATGAGCTTATAATCATGGTGGTGTTTCTATAGGTGGTACTGACTCCTACCCACCTTGCTATTGTCATGGAGTATGCTGCTGGAGGGGAGCTTTTCGATAGGATTTGCAATGCTGGAAGGTTTAGCGAAGATGAGGTCTGATATCTTCAATCAGAATAAATTTCTAAAAATACTTTGTCAAAATATTTAAATCTAGCCATAAGCGTTATTTCTTGACACTATCCACCAAATTTTCAGGCTAGATACTTCTTCCAACAGCTTATATCAGGAGTTCACTACTGTCATTTTATGGTAAAAGCCCATTAAAAATTGAATTTTTAATGCTATATATTTATATTATATTGAATTTTAGTGCTAATATCAACTTTGTGCAGCAAATATGCCATAGAGATTTAAAACTTGAGAACACTCTTTTGGATGGGAGCCCTGCACCACGCCTGAAGATTTGTGATTTTGGCTACTCAAAGGTAATGGAAAAGGTTAAAACTAAACTGTAAATTGAAATCCAGATGCTAATAGTCTTTAATGTTTTGCAGTCATCTTTGCTTCACTCCAGACCCAAATCCACAGTTGGAACTCCTGCATACATTGCCCCTGAGGTTCTTTCTCGTAGAGAGTATGATGGCAAGGTAAATATTTAACTTTTCAATTTCCATATAATATGAAAACATTGTTTGAAATGAATTTTGGGTATTTTTATAGATTATAATACTGTCAAATGCAAGCTCTAAGTGGGCTTTATATTTAAAAACTGAAATATTTGGATTTAGCGGAATTGTTTTAACTGCTTTGTGATTGAAAGGCATGGTTTTGAGTCATGAGACTTATTTTATTGAATTATTTGATTATCACGGCTTGAAATCTCAATCGTCAGTTTTTTGCTATTTGGTTAAAAAGCGAGTATTATCTGATTATTTTAGGGGTCAAAGAATTTGCAACAAAATTAATTATCTGATTATTGAAAGATGTATTAGTAAATAAGCTGTAAAAATTATTATATAAGTTAACAGAAAATAAATTATCAAATTTTAACTCTTTTATTCATTAGTTCTTAAAGTAATCAGAAAATGTCAAACTTTATCTGGTTTCTAAAACATAAAGCACATCTAAAATACTATTTTCATCGATGTTTTTATTTTAGGCCATGATTTATTTTGCAGATGTATTATTTTTCGGTTCCTATAAATGCTTGTTTCTTTAAATGATCTAAATACCTACCTTAAAGAATTACCATTATTTTCCAATAATGTTTGAATTTGTATTCTTATAATGTTCGGGGATTCCCGAAATTTGTTTTATGTTTGTTCAGATGGCTGATGTTTGGTCATGTGGAGTGACACTTTATGTTATGCTTGTGGGAGCATACCCTTTTGAAGACCAAGAAGATCCAAAAAATTTTAGGAAGACTATTCAAGTAAGTAGCTTTATTTTTTTTAACAAAAATTTTCTCTTAAATGTTGACTTTATTCTCGTTTTCGCAGCGGATCATGGCTGTGCAATACAAGATCCCAGATTATGTTCACATATCGCAAGACTGTAGGCATCTCCTTTCTCGGATATTTGTTCCCAATGCTTCCAGGGTACATATATATTGAATTTATGATTTTTATTAAAAAAAAATTATAAGTTTTTAGCTTTTTAAAACAAAATTATGACCAAGGATTTGGTCAATTTAGTGTATTGTCCACTTCCCATCTTATGGATTACAAGTCGACATGTCTGCTGGCTTTTACTTTGTTCACACTTAAGAGTTGAAATTTATGCAGCATCCAAGTTGTCCTTTTTTTTTTCAAACAAAGAACCACTAGTTTTTTTTAGATTTTATGTGGCTGAAATGAGTTGCTTTGACTATGATAAAGTCTTGTTCCTTTCATATACAACTTTCTCCTCCATTTTGTGGGTCCATTTTTAAATCTCTACATTGTATCTCTTCACACTACACATACCAAATGAAAGAAACGAGGTAGAATACGCGTATGGTATGGTATGGTATGGTATATGCTAGTTTATACCATATTCTATTATGAGACCGGACAGATGTTTGAATTTATTAATATTAATAAACCGGACTGTTGTTTGAATTTATTAATATTTAATATAGGTAGCAAAAATGGGAGGGTTGGGTACCGGGTTGAGACGGGTTATTTTTGGTGTGGGTTGAAAACTTGAAATAGGTTGGTTCGGGTTGACCCACAATCACTTTTTGTCCATCTCTTAGAACTTTGCTAAAATAATTAATGCGTTGGTTACAAAAGCAAATTACTACAATAATTATCTTAATGTTTGAATAAAGAGCTTTAGATGGTTATATGCAATAAGAATATACCCTGATCCATTTGGCAAGTCTATTTTTAGCAGACCCGTGTGGGGTAAAACATACCCAGATTGGCCCATTTATAAGTAAACGGGTCGCAATTGCCACCTTTGATAGAATTTCAGCTTTCGTTATTGCTAAAATTTTCATTTTGTTTGCTCGTTTTCTTGAATTTTTTGAGGTTATCATCCATATCTTCTAGTTGACTGGCAGTTACTCTTTTTTCACTAAAACAGCCATTATTTGACTTTTTTTTTCTCTTTATTTATTTTTTATTTTTGCTGTAGAGAATTAGCCTGAAAGATATCAAAAGCCACTCATGGTTCCTGAAGAATCTGCCAAGAGAATTAACAGAAGCAGCACAGGCTGTGTATTACAGGAAGGAAAACCCGACATTCTCTCCACAAAGCGTGGAGGAAATTATGAAAATTGTTGAAGAAGCGCGATCCCCTCCTCCTGCTTCTCGTTCCATTGGTGGATTCGGGTGGGGCCAGGAGGAGGAAGAAGAAGAAGAAGAAGAAGATGACGACGATGGCAAACAAAATGAAACTGAAGATGATGAAGATGAGTATGATAAAAGAGTCAAAGAAGCTCATCAAAGTGGAGAAGTTTGTCTTACCTAAAAGCTTTTACCTTTTCCTATTTTAGTTTTTCAGTTTGTAAAAAAATGTCGAGTTTACTTGTGGGGGAGCTTAATAATCAATGTGTGATGATATTGTATGCTTGAATCTGGTTTTGGTTATTTATCTTTCATTTCATCCGAAGCGGTTCTTCGGGTGATTGATGTTAGATGGGGTTTTCAAGTTCTTTGTACTGCAAAATGATCTTAAATGTTTAATGTTGTTTTAAGGATGCATCAAAACTTGAATATGGTTTTGGGTTATCAATATTTGGTTTCATCATAAGTGAGGAGCTTTAGTTCTTGGATTGGTTTAAACTTTTAAAATTGGGTGTACAAGTTCTTTGTATTGCTAGACATTGTCTTTAAGGTTAGCTAGGCTAACTTCAAGTACATCTCTTGTAATGTATACTTATGATAGGGTTTGGCTATGGTGTAACCAATTTGTAACTTTGTCGCAAGGAAGACCACTATGCCTCTTCTTGCCCTAACTTTGCCACCTTTCCTCACCGTGCACCGTCTATTGATGCCAACTTGGCTTAGGCATTTCAGGCCCAGTGTCATGTCACCACTAATACGTCGGACTATATGACCCAATCTTCTAATGGCCTTGCCACCTCAACAACATATCCGGGTAAACAATTTGTAACTTTTGACAGTGGTACCAATTTCTCACATTGGTACTACTTCCCTTGCTAATCGATTATGGAGCCGTGTAAGCCTCTCATGAGAGAGCCTCATAAGTGCCTCGATCATATGTAAAGGTTGAAGGAAGACACTTGGCTAAGGACCTTCCACCTTATACATAAAGAAAAGGAAAATGATGGTCTCAACTCTCATATGATGTTTTCTCTCCAAAAGGATACTGGCCTTCCATATGGGTCTCAACTGATATTTTCTCTCTAAAAAAGGAAAATGGTCTTCCAAATGAGACTCAACTAATATTTTATCTCCAAGAATAAAAATGCCTCTCTAAATGGGCCCCCATTAATAGTATGATCCCATTATCACAGAGGACGGTAGTTTATCACTAGACATGTTCACGTTTAGGATGTTCTCATGAACGAATATAGAAATGGCTCGCACGATTATTATTTTCAGAAGTTACCTCACAGAATTTATTATACGCATGCACCATGCCTTATCATTCATCGGGCATAAAGAGTTATATCTACTGATCACACATATAAGCATGGTCTTTGTTCAAAGGTCACACATTCTTCCAAGTGAAAAGAAGATATTATCACCACTTGGATTTAGAAGAACGGGCTAGTTGTCACCACTCGAATTTAGAAGAACGGGTGGTCGGATTCTCGCCCTTGGATGTGGTACCCTCTTACCTCCTTCCGTATATTTCTTATGCACACAGAAAACTAGTTTGCATGCGTGTATCGTGGTTCTTTAAGCATCGCCTCAGTCAGATCCACCTTATCCTCCTTCGGGTTAAAAGTGATATAGGGACTCATAGGTTGTGTGAAAGGCCCCATATACACTCATTATGAAGGTGGAAGAAAAATATGGTTTGAATATTGGCAACATTGTGAAATGACGAAGACAATAATGTTCCATGGTGAAAATGAGAAACTCAAAAGTGTGAATCAAGAGACACTCGAATAATGGTTCATTCGGGACAAAGAACATGGATCAAGGTCACGTAGACCAAACGTTACTTAACCCTACATAGTCACCACATTATGGAAAAGCTAACAATGCTTGCAGGGCGACTCAACGACAATAGTAGATTGGGGTACTTAATATCGTATCCCCATACGACACCCGACGACGACAGACTAATGAGTCTAGCGCAACTTAGTTTGCGCTACATCATGTCAGACTGTGGGACTTGATGAGCTATAGGTAGGCCCATTAGGGTTAAAAGCCCATATCCTAGCTTCCTCTCCACTCTCTAATCCTATCTCCTTCTCATTAAATATTGATACACACATACAAATATATATGCTTGATTATCATTAAAAACATACTAACTTGAGCATTAGAGTGCCCTCATGGGCAACCCCTCAGGCCCTCTAACTAGAGTTTTGTGTGGATGCAACTCAGATATGGACCAGAAAAACACGGAACCTCCTTTGTACCATCACCAAGGCAGATCCGACCCGGATATGTCCCTCTCAACTGGAGCTACCTCAAACCAGGGTTAACGCTACAGTTAGCTACACCAAACTTAAAAGGCATCTCTTATAATTTATACTTTTGGTGGGGTTTGGCTAGGTATAACAAGACGAGCCCCCACCCCGCGTAAGGTCGAGGTCGACTTGTCTAACATAAGAGAGTCTGAGCTCAAACTCAACTTGTTTTGAGCTCTATTTTTGAAGTTTGAGTTCGACTCATGAGTAGTTTTTCAACCTCAAGCTTGTCTCGGGCTCGGTTATTTTATTATTTATCAATTATTTTATTTTTATCAAATATATATACCATGAGCTCTATGGATTATTATCAACCAATTAGTAATAATCTAAATTATTATAATTCAATTTGCCACTACAAATATAATATTTATGATAGTTGTAATAAATATAATTTATTTAAGTAACATATATAACAATTGCATATTATATAAAAAAGGCATGTAAATATTGAAAATAGCTATTTTATGTTCCCACGTTGATGATAATCTTTTTAATATACAATTTATTGGAGAGCCAAAAAACTAAAATATGTTAACAAGGGGAGTTATTTATTAATTATAACAGTAAATACATTAGACTTATAAATTTAATTGAAGAATGAAACGCAAGAAAATAATATATGATATTTAAATTTTGTACATCAACCATTAAAAATAAAGTTTGAATTATGCATTTTATTATGCTCAAAGTGAGTAGTATGTTATAGGTTATTTATAATTGGTTTCACTCCCTTATAGATGGACCCCGTTTGTTATAACAGTAGTGGTTTTAGTTTAGTTCGAATTTAGGTTGATTCGAATAACTTAAATTATAAAAAATAAAAAAAATATAAAAATATATATTGTTAAAAAAAGGAAAAAAACTACATAATTCGAGTTCAAATAATTGGGTCGGTTCACTTCAAAGTTCACGGGTTTAAATTCGATTTAAAATCCAAATTTCGGGTTTTTTGAGTAATAAAAGACCCTAGATATGTTATCTTGTTTAAAAAAAAGGTACGCTACAACTTTCAGGGTAGAAATACAATAACTTTTATTCTAAAGGGTCTAAATGAAAAATATATGACAGTTGAAGGGGGAATATGAACTTACCCGGGGGAATTAGGGCACAAAATATCTTCGTCCCCACGCAAAACCCTTTCTGTCACTGTATACAAACACAAAGAAACCTTCTTCCTGGAATCGATTTCGATTCGAATTTCTTGTCACAAACGTCGCTGAAATTCACAAAACAATTTCTTCAATGGCTGCAAGAAAGCTGGTTCGAGATTTGTTTCTCTCTAAGCAGCCGCTGTATCAGCATTTTTTAGCTTCCAAACAGGTCTGTTATCTTCTTAAAACTTGATGATTTTGATCTTTGATGCACTGAAAGTGCCCAATTTTCGTTCGTATTGAGAATTTTTGTTTTAATATGCATGGTTTTCGGATTTGATATGTTTAGGTTTCAACATCAGCTTCGAGGTTTAGGGCACTTGGTGCTGCGAATGGGAACCTAATGTATCGTGAATTCAGCGTGTTTAACGAGTTTTCTAATAAGATTAAAGGCGAGGTGAACAGGTGTGTTTTTGTATTGATTTTCAAACTTGTAGGTTGAATTAGGGTTTTATGTTCTAAGGATGAATAGTAATTGCTGTAGGAATTGCAATTTTTTTTTTAATTTATTTTATGAAGTACTTTGTGCCTTCTGAAGTTTACATAGTAGAATCAATTGCTTATGTTAACTATGGTAGAAAATCATAATGTTTCTTTATAAGGGCAAGCTCATTTATGTGATATCATATTGCTACAATTATTCAACTTGGCTTGAAAGAACCTTGGTTTTAGAAAGTGCGAGCAAGGGATGAGGTGACCTAGGGGACATTGAAAACGCCTAGGTGAAGCAACGCGTTCTCCCGAAGCGATTTAGGGCGTGTACTTTTTGCCTGAGGCGGCGCATCAAGCGCTTCTTGTATAAACCGTGGGAGACAGCTGTGATGATACGGCTGTGTATATGTGTGTGAGAGAGAGAGATGTTACCAGGAGAAAGAACGAAGCAGACACCTCAATATTACTTTTATTTGGTTAAATTCAAAGTTCAATGGGAACAATTTGTCAATGGTGTTAATTTACCTGCTTTCAGGAATCAGGAGTTCCGAAAATCTGTAGAAGAATTGAAGGAAAAAACTGAAGAGCTTAAAGGGGTGAAAGAGGATCTAAAAGTTAGGTAATTTGTACTACAAAATCTTTTTAAGTTTGTAAGTTTTGCTTTAGTTGCTTATAGGCTGAGACATACTGTTGTATGTCAAAGCTGGGCAGACACTTGTATTGAAGGCCCTGAGATGGTGAACTGGCGAATGCAGAACGAAGCAGACAACTGAGCAGCTTTACAAGCATGTGGATGGCGTATGGACTGAAGCTGAAGCTACAGCAAAAAAGGTTACCTTCTGATTACTGTAAAAGTTTTTTAAGATCATAATTATATCTTTCACTTGAAGATATTAATATAGACATTGTGATCACCTTGCAGGTATCTGAGAATCTCAAGGAAAAGGTTTCTGCTGCTAAGGAGGAGGTATGTGGTGCTTTTATATTCTTTATTCTAAAAACATTTATGCTGCCATGCAAGATTAGTTAATGAGCTTATTATCATTTTGATACAGGTGAAAGAAACTTTAGGAATTGGGAAGCAGGAGTCCTCAGAATCCTCCAGCTCATCACATGCTTCTGCAGCAAAAGATGGCAAGAATGGTGAACAGTCAGCAAGTGGAGAAGATAAGAAACAGCAATCTGCTGCTGACTCAGCAGAAACGATATTTAGCAAGGTTCGGTCTGGTGTATCTTATTCCTTTCAGAAGGCCAAAGATGCAAAGGTTCTTGATTTGGCCAAAAAGGGTTATTACATTGTGAAAGAGGAGTTGAATGGTAGCGCGAGTAAGAGGGAACGGGCCAAAGCCTCCTCTAGTGCCGCCTCTCAAGCTAATGCTGAAAGAAGTACTAGAACAGATATCACTATTGTACCTGTAAAACAGTCCCCATTTAACAAGAAATGGGAGGCGTTTAAGGCGAAGGTAAATTTGCATTTTTTTTGAGTTCTAATTAAATTATTTATCATTTTTATGTGTTTTTAGTTGAAATAATTTGTTGTATTGTTTAGATGCAAGGTAATCCGATTTTTAAGCGAGTCACTGGCATTAGTGAACCTGTCATGACGAAGGGTCAGGAGGTATGGAAATTTATTGAATGTCAAGTATATCATTTTTTGCTGAGGTGACAAATTGGGATGTGGGATGACACATCAAAAGGAGGTCGGGTTTAAACATTGTTGGCAAGGGTTGGAACAGTCAAGTTGGAATGGCCTCGGACGATTCTTGTCCACAGTTGTCAATAGCGTAAATAGCGACAAGCTACCTATATGCTACGCAGCGATAGTGATGAAATAGCGCCCGCTATTTCATGTTTAGCGGTAAAGTAGTAGAAAATTTTATGAAATAAAAACCCTAAAGTAGTCAACTATTGTAGCAGTTATAATCAACAAAAAAAAATAGTCACACCACCAAAATAGCTAAAATACGCCATAACTAATCATCTAATGAAATAAAAACCCTAATATCGCCATTCGCTACTGCTATTAAAAAACCGCTATTTTCACGCTATGTAGTCGCTAAACAACATATAGCGCCACTAGACCGCTTCGCTACGTAGCGCGCTATAGTGGTCGCTATCGCCGCTATTGACAACTATGTTCTTGTCCAGTTTTCTTTTATAAATAGTTGTTATTTCAGTTATGATTACAAAAGTTATATTATCTTACAGTAATCTATGTTTCAAATAAATTGATTTTGGAGGTTTTATGCATTACCAATACACTTTGGGCTTCATCCTTTTGTAGTTTACCTTTTCTTTTGCCTTAGTGCAAACGGCTAATGTCTTAACCGATTTTGGGTTTTTCATTTCTGATGTATTTTTAAAATGAGATTCTCAGATTGCAGAAGATATGCGTGAAAGATGGGAGACTAGTGATCATCCTGTAGTTCACAAAATTCAGGAGTATGCTTTTTTAACCCCTTTTCTGCTACTTTCTCAAATCTCACATATACAGTTTTTGTTTCTATGATTCTGAGTGAATGATATGGCTTTCCTCTCTGCAACAGTATTAACGAGAGTGTTTTTAGAGAGACAGATGCTGCAACATCGTTTAAGGAGATCCGTCAGCGTGACCCGTATGATGATGCATTTTGGTTTCTCAATTTATCTTTCCTTAAAATTATATAACCCATTAATAATTTACATTAATATTTATCATTTTCAGGTATTTCTCTTTACCTGATTTCGTATCAGATGTCCAAGAAATTGTGAAACCTGTCCTCAAGGCCTACATTAAAGTAAGTTTGAAGTTCTATTAAATGATATTAAACTATGAATTTGTACGTATATATATGCTGTCTGGTTTTGATCTCTATTACTCGTGTGATTGCAAATCTGACTTTTTACAGGGAGAAACCGAGGTACTGGAGAAATATTGTGCACCTGAAATAGTTGAGAGATGTAAAGCCGAACATAGAGTTTGTGAGATGCAGGGCACTTTTTATGATAACAAGGTTAGTGGTTAATTACAGTAGATTTTAAGTAGGGGGTGTAAACTAGCCGGGCCCGAGTCCGAGCTCGTCTAGGCTCAAGCTCAGCTCCTAATCCAGACCAAAAGCCCAAATTTGTTCCACAAATCCACTAAAAAATTTGGTTTTTTTATGTGTAGTATTTTCGGCCTCCTAATTTAATTGTTCAAGTTCCGCCACTGTATGTGAAGCTCGAGATTGTTTATTAAATGAGCCTCAATAAAAGCTCGAGCTTGTTTAAGCTCGGCTCGATTCGAGTTGTTAGCGAGCTGATCTCGAGTAGCTCACGAGCGGCTCGGTTTGTTTGCACCCCTAGTTTTAAATTATGAACTGCATAGGGATTTTCTAATTGCTCTACTTGATGCAGATATTACATATATCTGAAGTCGATGTAAGAGAGACCAAAATGATGGGTGACAGTCCCTTGATTATTGTCGGGGTATGCACCATTTTCAATTCAGTTAAAAAAATATAAAAGAAGTTTGTACTGAGTCGGTGTAACTTTTGGTTGTACAGTTTCAAACACAACAGGTGTATTGTGTACGAGATAGACTTGGTGAAATAACAGAAGGAGGCAAGGTAATCTGGTTCATGTTTCTATGTCGAGAAAGCTGTTCTAGTTGGTTGACTTTGACATTGACTTTGACCTTGTTGGTCAATGATTTGGTTTTGTAGGATACGATCCACACGGTTCATTATTTATGGGCAATGCAACTTGTGGAGGTAGAAGGAGCACATATGCCAATTTGGAAGCTTAGAGATATGCAACAAGTTGGCATCCGGGCGCTCATTTGATCATAAAAACGGTCCCGCTAAGGTTCTTTTTTAACCATCATTGCTTTTAAAATCATTCGGCTGCTGGAAAAATTTTGTTTCTGGATATATTTTTATTGTTAACTTCCTGTTGATTAAAAGTAACGAGATTAAACATAAGTACCTGCATCTGTTTTTTATAAATGCCATCATTGTAATAGATTTTGACTCGAGCAGTTTTTCATGAAACTTAGTAGCAAAATAAGATCTTATTGCTGAGAATACGCTTACCCAAGACGTAAATGTTGAGGTAAGTTTTGTCCATCATCATCGTTAGATGATTATTAACGATTGAGACGACGTTCAATTTTTGTGTTATGACTTTCGATACGGTTCTGTTTTTAATTTTTGTCATAAGGTTACGTTTTAGTTTTATTTGACATGGTGTTTATACGAGGTTGTTCAACAGTTTATACTGTATCGAATAGCATGTAACGAAGACCATTTTACCTTTGGATTCTTTTGCGTAATTTTTTTTGTAACATTTGGGAGATCAAACTGTTGAAATAGATGAATTTACACTTTTGTATGATTATATTTTGAGTATTACTTTAATAAATTACTGATTTAATCCCAACTGTCTGCGATTTTGTATCGCGTTTGATCTTTAACCTTTAAAGAAAGTTTAAAAAGAACTTTTTGTTACCTTTCAATAAAAAATAAAATTCCCTAAAGGACATACATCTAGAAACACAACCCTTTTATTTGCTTCATTGCTCAGTGCTCACCATCATCGGCTACCTTTGTTGACCTTTTTCCCTGGAGCAACCGCAACTCGGTTAGCTTCCTTTGGAATGTTTTTACTTTTTAGGGCTTGAACGACGCTGTTCATTTTGATCCAACTTGTTGGACGCTGTTCATACAATCCGTCTTGTAAACGGTATTCACACATGAAGATCTTTGTATGTATGCTCATAGTAAGAATTTATTTAGTTTACAAGACGGATTGTATGAACATTTGATGACAAACAATGTAGAACATGACTTGTAAACATAATGTAGAACATGACTTATTCTACTTCATTGAACACGACTTATACAAAGTTATCTGCTCGATGGTTTTTTTGGGGAAGAAATTTTGAAATTTAAAGCAATCATCGAGATCGAGCAGATGACTTTGTATAAGTCGGAGGTTGATGGAACGGAAAGAGGGATGAAATCATCTGCCTGGAATTGGTATCCATGAAAAAAACGTTGGTGTTAGGTGTGATGGGTAGAGTGTTCAGTCGGAGGTTGATGGATCAAAAAGATTTTTTTTTTAATAAAAACGGTGTGGTGGTCTCTTAACACACGTTTAACAGTCATTTTAACGAATCGAACACGTTCTAAGTTGCAAACAATTAGGACTAAATATGTAATTTCTTAAAAATTGATATGTAATCCTAAACCCTAAACCGCCCCATGTTAAATCATTAAAATAAAATGTTGCTGAAGGAATGACCGAAGGAGTTAAGTCATGGCCCATAGGCCCATAATTAGAGGTGCACAAAATCAGATTTTGGGAAAACTTGATCAAACTTGATCGGGTGATCAGTTTTAAAAGCGGTTTGGATTAAGTCAAAGAAAGTCAAACCCGATTCGGCTCAAACCCTGTTCATAATAGAATGGTAAAGAACTCAAACCTGACGGTGACAGAGGTGCACATTCAAACCGGTTTGAGATCCGAAACCGGTGTCCAATCTAACCACTTGGCCTTGGCCTTGGCACTTGCTTCAATTTGACTGATAAAACTAAGGATGGTAAAGAACTCAAACCTGACGGGTAAACCTGAAACATTTAGAACGGGTAATGGGACGAGTATTTAATACGAGTCCGAGTATGGTATTAGTTTTAAAATTCTTTCTGAGTATCAGACAAATATTGTATTGTGTGATATCCGGCCAGATTACATAAAACATACATACTCATTTACCTCAACCATACCTGTAGTTTTTTTTTTTTTATGTTTTTTATATTTTATAGAGTAAACTGCCATTTTCGTCCCTGTGGTTTGGTCAAAATTGCCACTTTCATCCAATAGTTTGTTTTTTTGTATCTGGGTCCTCGTGGTTTTAAAATATTGCCATTTTCATCCTCGTGGTTTTAAAATATTGCCACTTTCATCCAGTCAGCTAACACCGTCCGTTTTTCTCAATTAAATGAGGGGTATTTCAGTCCTTTTACATATTTGTTTTATTTCTTCATCTTTTTTACTCTCACTTTTTAATCATAGAAACAAGCGACGGAGGTGTTCCAGTGGTGGTCGTCGGAAACTGGTCAGGAAAAGAGGAAGAAGGCCAGCAGGTGGATGATTAAATTAGAGGTTAAATTGGGGATGATTAAAAAGTGAGAGTAAAAAAGATGAAAAAATAAAACAAATAAGTAAAAGGACTGAAATACCCCTCATTTAACTGAGAAAAACGGACGGTGTTAGCTGACCGGATGAAAGTGGCAATATTTTAAAACCACGAGGATGAAAATGGCAATATTTTAAAACCATGAGGACCCAGATACAAAAAAACAAACTATTGGATGAAAATGGCAATTTTGACCAAACCACAGGGACGAAAATGACAGTTTACTCTATTTTATATTTTATTTGTTTCCCATTCTTCCTGAGTAATACAATAATCAACTAACTTTTAGTTTTTATATCTATAATTTCCTCGAGTACCAAAATTATTTAAAATTTAAAGAGTTAATTGCACAAAAGGTCCCTGTGGTTTGTTCGCTTTGCACGTTTGGCCCCAAGTTTTAAAAATTGCAAAATTAGCCCAAACTTTTATGACTTTGTTGCGTCTTTAGCCCCTGCCGTTAAAGGCAGTTGGTTTTTAGGATTAAGTTACCTTTTTGTACGCCTTGGTGTTCTTGTTATTTCCACTGCAAATTAAAACACATAGAAACCGCGAACGAAAATAATTTTTGGACAACCCGAAAAGATGACTTCACATCCTGTTATAAAGACATGGACATGTAATTGATCTATTTCTTTCAATGCAGAATGTTTCAGTTGATGATGGCGTGCTTGCAATTGCAGAGACATTGTCATCACATGTGATAAAGGAAGGGTATTTTTGACATTTTATAAGATTTCAAACATAAATATTTGAGAAACATTGACACATTCATATTCATGTATTTTACCTTCACCGACTAACCATCCTCCCAAATTCACTCCTCTTACCTTCACAGTTGAATTTCAAACAGAGAAATTATTTCAGGTTTCATTTTCTTGCAAGATAATGAAACAGGGAGCAAACCTGAGATGATCAACCACATTTGCAGATAATCAATTCCATGAAAAGCTAACTGCCCTTAACGACAGGGGCTAAGGGCGCAACAAGGTCATAAAAGTTTGGGCTAAGTTTGCAAATTTTAAAACTTTAGGGCTGAATGTGCAAAACAAACAAACCACAGGGGCCATTTATGCAAGTAACTCAAGATTAAAATAGGAAGAAATGTTTTTGGAAATCTCAACGGATAATTTTAATAAACTAACAACTATTCCCAATACCCAACGCGTATGAATAGGGGTGAGAAAATTAACGCCATAACCAATAACCGACATAACCGATGGTTATGGTTATGAAGCTTTGGTTCACCGACCAATTGGTTATGGTTACGGTTATGAAGCTTTGGTTAACTGATATAACCGAAACCGAACCGAACTTGAAACATTTGCATAGTGTGTGTATATGTATGTATATGTATATATAAATATATATACCATGGCTATATATAAAAGAAATTAAAAATATTAACAAATAATTAAATATGTCTTCTTTCAAGAAATTTATGTCTTCTAAGAGAGTTGAGAAAAAAAACATGAAAATTGCTTTAGGACTTTGAAAGTTGAAGGATAACAATGTACTAGGGACTATCAATCGCTATATTGTTGAAAGTTTGCATACATATAATTTTTTCTAATTTTCAAAATTTGATTAGTTAGAGCTTTGCTTGTAAAGCTGAGAGAAGAGATGAAACAAACATTTGTTAGTAAAGGTTGTCAAATGACTTATATTTGTTAGTAAAGGTTGTCATTTGTTAGTAAAGGTTGCCATATTCACATATATTTAGTCAAATGCTATGAACTATTTTCATCTGGAACAAAGCAAAAAATACATTGGACAATTAACCGAACTTAACCGAAACCGACCCATAACCAACGGTTAACCGACCATCGGTTATGGTTACGGTTAAGCAATCTTAACCGAACCGAACCAACTTTGCACACCCCTAGGTATGAAACACGGTTAAATCAAGTATGAGACTAAGATTACTAATACCCATATCACATTGTCATCCCTATATAAAACGCACTTTCTTGTATTTCGTTATGCATATATCAAATACAATGATAATATATAACTCAATTGTTCCTAATATAATCAAACCACACTAAAAACACTATTTTGCAAACATATTTTATTCCAACCAATGATGTTATATTATTCAGTATCACATAATCACTTTCGAAACACACAATCAAAACAGCACGGGAGAGTCGGTATGGCAGACTATTATCTTATTTTACATTTGCATTTTCAGGAGAAAACAAATATCCATCAAAATTCATATTGCTTCTGTTACACCATCACAGATCCTACATTCGCAACGGTTTCTGTCAACAAATCATGCAGTTTCCTCGTCTCCGCCTTAACACAATCCCGATCAAACAAAGCAGAAACAACCGCCACACCTTTAAGATTCGCCACCCCCAGTTCCATCACAGACCTCACATTTGAAAGATTTATGCCGCCAATAGCCACCACGGGCAGCTTTGAAGCCAAACAAACAGTTACCAAACCATCCAACCCGATGGTGCGGTTATTTGCTTTTGTGTTGGTTGGGAATACGCCTCCCGATCCTATGTAATCAGCGCCATCAGCCCATGCTTTTAGAGCTTGTTCTGGTGTCTTGCATGATACCCCAATGATTTTTTCAGGTCCGAGAAGGGCCCGCACTGTGTTGGCTGGCATGTCTGATTGACCAACGTGGACCCCATCAGCATCACAAGCCATTGCAATATCGACCCTGTCGTTTATCAGTAGGGGGATGTTGTGGGCATGGCAAATTTCAAGACATGCTTTGGCTGCTTCAAGAAACTCTCCTGTTTCAGCATCTTTTTCCCTGAAACAAGCAGGAAAAACAGTCTATGTTAGGGCCTTATTTTAATGCTAGCGCGTTATAAGTAGCACCTGAGACATAATCAAGTCTTTATAAGTTTATAATAATCATATTTAATATACTAATTACTCATAAAATTAAAGAAAATGTTGGCGGATCAACCCAGCTTGACCAGATTATTTGGCACTACATTCTACGCCATGACAAAGAACAGTCAAGTTACATAACAGAAAACAGATTATGGGTTAAAAATATTACACTGACATAACGAGTATTCTAACAGTCTCTATGATCATTTCGCTAGAAATGGCAATAGAACCGGAACAAAGATTCTAAATCATACACTTCATCTGCCCATAAAAATTGTAACATTTTCCACTTTATGCTTTCATGCAAGTATTGCAATGTATCACTTTCAAACTAAAGTTACATATATGCCTGTCATCATCATCACCGTTTATTGATGGTGTTGATTCCAGTCCATGGAATTATCGTCTTTTGTCATTTTTGAAATTCACTAATCCACAAATACAACAAATAAAGTCAACATAACGAGCATGGTGAGGCCTCTAGCTAGATAGAGTGATTGATTTTTTAAACATTATATTGACTTGCAAACTAACTTTCATTCTTGTGAAAATGTTGAAAGAACATGACATGTGGAGGTATAAAATCAAACAGAACCATTATACATTTTTTTGTCCAAAATTGGTTGCAAAATGTAGTGTTTTGCAAGAAAGATGATTCGTTTGCAATGACAAGACAAATGCAATGGTTGTAAATCACTCCACTAGATACGAAGACATAAAAGCTATTAAAGCCTACCATGCTTAAGATAAAAGGTGGCAATTTCCATCCATTTACTCATAAATGGGTCAATTTGGGTTAAAACTTCATCTCTAATGTGTCGAATAGGTAAAGTTAGTTTTTTTAGCTATAATGGAAACACATCAAATGGGTTGAAATTCCCTCATAATGTGTTCAAAATGCACGAGACCACCAATATAGTTATAATCAAGAAAATTAGATAACTATTTTATTAATATAGATTTTGTAATCATATTTAACAGATAGATTATTTATAAAATTCAAATAAAGAAGTGATAAAAAGTAACTACAGCCCAGCCTCACCCGACTTGTTTCAAGTTTCAACTATACTAAAATTTACCCATTTTGACCCAAAACCATTTTTGACCCATTAGTCTATTACCCAACCTGTCCATTTTCCATATCTGCTTAGAGGTCCAGGTGATTTTTCAGTTGCCATTACTAAATTTGAGATTTCCTAAAGTCGAGGAATATTGTTATTGAGACCAATGTGACGACCCGCCTAAAATATGGATCAAAAGGCTAAGGAAATCTAGAAAGTTCTAGATTATCTGAAGAAGCCTTGAAAGAAAGATCAAAGATCTAGAGTTCTCATAGAAAATGTATTAAGACTTCAACGGAAATGTGTGGAAACTTCATGGAAAGGTATGAAAGATCCATTGATAGAACCTACAATAATTTGCATAGATGTAGTATAGAAGAATCTAGATTAGGGAAGTGTATGTAGACTTGTCCTTCACACAAAAGAAGGTAGAGTGAAATTCAAAAAAGACATTATTGTCATGGCAAAATTTTTGGACAGAAAAAAGATTACGTTTGATTTCAGGAACATGAAGTATATTTTGAAGAGAAAAGGTTTTGTTTGGGGAGTAAAATTTGGAGGAACCAATGTGGAGAATGGGTAAACCCTTACCGTTGCCAACGTGGAGAGTATCCTCACCATAGTAGGCCTCAGAGTTGTCAAGGCTAGAGAGATCAGGAGCAACATGCTGATTAGCTCTAGTGTCCGGAAGCCAAGAGGTTGATGCTTGTGAGCGGTAATCAGTAAAGTTGGCGGATGGTTGTGGTCTTGTCCTCAATGTATTAGGATCACGATTGGGACATTGAGAGGGAACATGACCAATACCGCACTTGTTGCATGAACCAAAAACAGTATTCTGATTAGTAGCCCAACTAAATTGAGTACGATTACCTCCTCCTTGATTGCGGTTGTTGTAGTTCCCTCGTCCAAGGGTACTCCCTAATCGAAAGTTTGAGCCGCGAGTACGATTGTTGCTGGACCGGTTTATGTAGTAAGCCTGTGCTGGTTGTGAACTAACCGGTTGAAGTTGTAAACCAAGTTGAGTTGCAAGTTGTTGAATAGCTTGAAGGGCCTCCGGTTGAGACAGAGATTGACCGGGTGCACGGTTTGGAGTAACAGCCGTGAAGGCTTATGTTGAGGTTACTTCGATGGAGGGCTTTTTGATCATGAAGTCATGATCAGACAAGAGACCATGAAGTTCGACAAAAGCAGTTGGGAATTGTCGAGCAAGGAGAGTAGACTTCAAGCCGTTGTATTCTTTCCGTAGACCGGAAATCATCAACATAACAAGATCTTTTTCTTTCACCGGTTCTCCCAGATTGGCAAGTGCATCGGAGTATTCTTGAGCCCGACTCAGGTAAGCAGAAGCAGACTCATCACCTTTCATAGCAATCCTCAAAAGTTGAGAACGAAGAGTGTATTCCCTCGAGGAAGTATGAGGAGCATAGGCACGCTCGAGGGATAGCCAAAGATCTCTGGATGTAGTGCCCTGAACATGCTGAAATGATGCTTCAGAAACAGTGGACATGATTAACATGTAGGGGTGCAAACGAGCCGAGCCGAGCCCGAGCTTGACTAGGCTCGAGCTCGGCTCGTTTAACTTACTGTGAGCTCGAGCTCGAGCTCGGCTCGATTCGAGCTCTAATTTTGAAGCTCGGGCTCGGCTCGTTGGTAGCTTTACAAGCTCGAGCTCGGCTCGGGCTCGGCTCGTTTATTATATATTAATTAATTTATATATATTTATAATTATTTTTATATAAATTTTATTATAGTTTTTATATATAACATAATACATATTATTTAATTATATTTATCTTAATTTTATATATACTAATTATTATTATTATTTTATAAATATATATTAAATATATTAAAAACATTATATAAATAAAAGGCTCGTTAAGGCTCGCGAGCCGGCTCGAGCTCGATAAGTGAAGCTCGGGCTCGGGCTCGTTTAATAAACAAGCTTATTTCGAGCTCGTTTAAGCTCGGCTCGTTTCGAGCTTTTTAACGAGCCGATCTCGAGTAGCTCGCGAGCAGCTCGGCTCGTTTGCACCCCTATTAACATGCGAACGTGAGCATCATTAGAAACCCAGATTGCATGAGTAGGGTTTACGATAGAGGACACGACGGCTCCTTCTTTGTCTTTACCGGAGACGGATTCAATAGTGGGAGGACACGGAATTGTGCCATCAACATAGCCAAATAAACTGTTTGTAACAAGAAACGGTTGTAGCATTGCCTTCCAATAACCATAGTTGGTCGGAGACAAGGTGAAAACAAACTTGTGAGAATTATGGGTTGTCTTTTCGGTTTGAGAGAAGGCTGTGAGAAGGGCCATCGAAAAGGGCTGGTCGCAATCGCAAATAAAAAAAATTGGTTGTCTGGAGGGCTGTTGTTATCGGAAAAGAAGAAGGTTGTTGTTGCGATCAGAAAAGAAGAAGGCCTGTTGTTGCCTTGTTGTTGCGATCAGAAAAGAAGACTGTTGCCTTGTTGTTTTGATCAAAAAAAAAAGAGACCGTAGAGCTTGTAGCGGCTGTTTGAGGATTAGGATTAGGCTCTGATACCAAGATAAACTTGGTAATCAATATTGTATTATTGTATTGAATAATAATGATTACATGATGTATATATAAGATACATAATTACACTCTAATCCCTCTAATATTAAGTGATACATATATTGTCTAATATTAATTCAGTCTGGTTTACACCCATTAAGGCAAGTAGGGGACGAGATAAAGTTGTGCTGCGAAGAAGACACGACGAGGACGTCATGGGTTTAGGTGAGGGATAATATGACGAGCTGCCTAACATATGGATCAAAATACTTAGGAATTCCATCTTGAATCAAGAGCCTTGAAAGAAAGATCTAAAGTTCTCTATGGAAAATGTATTGAGACTTCCATGGAAATGTGTGAAGATTTCATGAAAAGGTCCCAAAGATCCATTGGAAGAATAGAATAATGTACATAGATCTAGTATAGAAAAATATTAAAGAAGGTTCTAGAAGATAAAAATAGTATAAATAGGAAGTAGCTCGAATACAAGTGTAAAGCTGCTTCAGTATCTTGCAAGTTGTAAGAATTCTCTCAAGCAATACAAGGCGTTCTTGTTTCATATAATCTTGTGTTCCTTTTAGTCGTGTGAATCGCTGCAAGTTTTGGAGTTAGGCTGACGTAGTTGGATTTTAGAAAGATGAGTTCACGACACCAAGCTCTAGACAAGTAACAAAAAAAATTATATGTTGAGAATATCTAAAACACACGAAAAAGGTAAAAAGCTAAACCTTAGCTGCACAATAGTGGCACCTCCTTCAATGGCAGCTTTAACTGCATCTGTAATAGAATGACCCCATCTTTTGTTCATCCCTGAATCTGTGACAGCATATAAGAAGAGATCACTGGGATCAAACATTTGCAGCCTGCTTGAATTTTTCCTCTTTAGCTTAAATGTGTGATCAAAAGGACCTTGTGGCCCGTTGCCAATATTAATGCTTTTGCTATACTCCAGTGCAGTCTCAACATATCGTTTTGCTACCTTCATTATCAAGTTAAGAAAGAATATAAAATTGAGCACAAATTTGACAAACTAAGCAAATGAGAAGCTAGGACCCTAGAAACAAGCAAATAATAAAATACCTTAACAGCTGATAACATTGAAGAACCCTTTGCCAACTCAGCTGCTATACATGATGCCATGGTGCAACCTGTTCCATGAGTATTCCTACTTTGTATCCGTGATGAACGTAACTCATAAAAATCTTTACCTGCATCATCAATACATAATAAAGCACATAAGTAGCTACCCCAAAAAATACAAAGATAAAAAGATTCTATTAATGGCATACCATCAAAGAAAATATCTACGGCATCTGAGGAAGAAGGGAGATCACCGCCTTTCACTACAACGTTTCTGAAACATATTGAAAAATTAACTTTGGTTATAAAAGAGAGCAAGACTAATGTTGACTTAAAGTGGCAAGAGTGTATAAAAGAGGTTAAATATAATGCATGGTTTAAAAATTACCGTGGTCCCATATCATGCAAAGATTTTGCTGCAGAGCGCATGTCAGTAACTGTTTCTAATTGCAAGCCACCAAGTAAAGCAGAAGCCTCTTTTATATTTGGGGTCACAATATCAGCCATAGGGAGAAGATCTTGCCTACAAAAAATATAAAAAAGTCAAACCAGGCATACATCATGAGTGTTCTCTGATATACCATAAAACAATATGGATAGATACAACTAAACAGCAAATAAATTTGCAAAATAAAAAAGATCACATGAAACAGATGTATATCTTACTTAAAAGTGTCAAGTGTTGAAGATCCAACAAGCACATGATCACTAGTAGACACCATGACAGGATCAACCACTAGAGCTGCCTTTAAAAAGTTAGACTGAGTCAACTCAGAAGCGACATATACTCTAATTTAAACCAATGTGTCATAATACCTTGAACTGGAAATTGCTTTAGACTGTCATGAAGGATCTTCACCATGGCGATTGATGGAAGCATGCCAGTTTTCACCTAATTAGATATTAGAATTAAGTTATGGTCAGCGTTTATGACCAAAACAACTCTGGCAAGAGCTCAAGATTACAACCAACTTACAACATCAACATGCATATCTGACAGTACCGACTTCAACTGTGTTGCAACAGATTCTTCTGGAAGAATGCTCACATCCTAATAGAAGCAAAACCAATCATCAAATTTAAAAAAAAATAATAATAATGAAAAAAACTAAGAGTTTAAGGAAACAGATATAGTGTTAAACCTGGACTCCAAGGGTATTCTGTGCAGTAACAGCTGTGATCACGGTAGAACAAAACACTCCACGCGCAGCACAAGTTTTAAGATCGGCTTGAATTCCTGCACCAGCTCCTGAATCAGAGCCAGCCATGGTCAAAACATGTGGGATTCTATTACTACTGGACCCATTTGTGATTGTTAAAGCCTTCTCCTCTGGCATTGCCTTGAGAGTCAAACCGCCAAATTGGTCAACCCCGTGTCTACTACCTTGTTTCGAACTGAATATTGTACATATCTGGCAGTTAATCACCACAAAATTGAAAAAAAAAACATCAAATAAACTAATATTTGCAACTTACTTCTAGTTACCAGCTCATTACCAGATGAAATACCATTCAAATTGGAAAGAAACAGAAGTTCTAGGTCTGACAAACAACATAACTTTAGAACATCAACACTGTTGAGAAGCTCTATCCGGTCAATGAGCTTAATAGTCAGATTGAAGATGTGACAAATAAGCAATTATTAGAACTTGGTTATGCATTGAACTTGGATTATAAATTTTGTAGTTTATATATACTGTGTTATGAGTATATTAAAATGCTAATTTTCGTTTTTTTTAATTAAAAAGAAAATTTTAAATATATAAAAAATTAAAAAATAAACGAGCCGGCCCGATGAACCACGAGCTGGCTCGAGCTTTTTACGAGCCGCACTCGAGCTCAACATTTCAGCTCCCTAAGACAAACGAGCCGGCTCCGCTCGGCTAGAGTTTTAAACAAGCCAAGCCCGAGCCCACCCTGGCTTGGGAAAGCTTTCCTTTTTGAAATATACCATGGACAGGGAGGTGTTTGGATACATGTTTTCAAAGTGATTTGAAGAATTATAATGAGATTAAAGAGTATGCTTAATCCAAATCCAAACACCTCCTAGGTCTGAAATCAACATCCAATTTGTAATCAAGCCATTAGTAAAATCAAGAATCATTCGTCATACAATCCGATAATTCATCTAATAATCGAGAACAGGTACCAGCAATCACAGTCAATTTCGAGCAGGAAACAACTTTTGATTTGTGAATTTAGTGATTATTAACAAGAAATCGAAATGATATTTGCGTGTAATTGAAAAGGAGAGAGCGAAGAGCGTACCTTGTGATGAGAAATGGAGGTGGTGCTTGAGAGGAGAAAATCCATATACGAGTAAAGTTGGATATACTATTAACGGGACTGGAATAAATCACCCACCAGTCATGTCTAGCAACTTGATGTAACTTTTAAGAGATTTTGAATAGCCTAATCTATAAAATTCATTAATTATATTATTACTTTTTTTAGAACGACATGTTGGTTAAGATGTCACTAACCCCACCTAGCGCAGAGTTCAAGTCCTATCACAGAGGATGTTACTGAAATTATAAAATTACTTAAGTATTAAAATATATATAACACATTAATACAAACTAAATGATATTTTTATATAAATATCGTTGATAACATAAATAAAAATATGAGATAAAAATTAACCACTAATCCTCAATTTGTATAAAAAGATTTATCAGGATTACAAAGGTTTAGTTGTTTATAAAATTCTAGACGTTGCGTATACGTGGTTTGTCATCTAATTATATACGAGGCTATATATAAAACAATATATAAATCAAGTAATTGTATACGTTTTATATATTAATTAACTTGTTTTTATAAATAATTTCTACGAAAGATGATGGATGTTAAAATATATAATAGTTAGAAGCAGAAACCACATTTGATAATAAAAATTCTAAAAAAAAATATAGCTACTTTAATCAAGAGTGTTTAAGTAGTATATATAAATTTAAAGTAACATTGAAAGTAAAAAACAAAAGTTAGTGTATTTAATTTAAATTAATAGTCTATCTAATTTATATTTTTAACTTAAATAATAATAATATTAGTACTCTAATTATAACAAATGACAAATGAATAAAAGTAGTTGGTAACAAATAATAAAAGTACATTAGCTTTTAAATGATTTAATTTTTGTCATTGATGTTATACGAAAAATCATATACACCCATTGTCACATCCCGTCAGGTTGGGTTTACTGTGACTGATTGAATCATAACCATAGCAGTGGAAACATAACTTAAGGTATAAAATTTTCATTTCATTTCATTTCAAAAGTTGTAGTACAACCTTTAAAATAAAGTACACAGTTTGCTAAACATCAAAGTAAAGGCGTACAACTACATGCTCCAAAAGCTCGTACTAATCAACCAGTTAATACTAGATATCTCCAATCACTAGTTATCCAAAGCCACAACTTATTATCCACCTAAGATGTGTTTAAAAACATTTTTGAGTCAGTTTACACTAGTGAGTCCTCAAATCATAGTTTGTTTCAAAACATTCGTTCAATCAAGTCAATCAGATGTCCTGTAAATGATTTAGAAAGAGTTAATTGCATAAATGGCCCATGTGATTTGATCAAATTGCATGTTTGACCCCCAGGTTTTAAAAATTGCAAATTTAGCCCAAAAATTTGAGACCTATTGCGCTTTTAGCCGCTGATGTTAACACCAGTTAGTTTTTAACGAAAAGTTAACCCGTGTGCCATCCACGTGACTTACGATTGCAAACTTACTCTTAAAAATGAGTAATATCAATCAAAATTAGTAAAAATCAATAGAAAAATTAGTGATTTTTACTGATTTTACTTATTTTTAACAATTTTTTTCTTATTTTTTTAATAATTTTTACTGATTTTAACTCATTTTTAGAGTTACGTTTGCAATCGTAAGTCATGTGGATGGCACATTGGTTAACTTTCCGTTAAAAACTAACTAGTGTTAACATCAGGGGCTAAATGCGCAATATGTCTCAAATGTTTGGGCTAAATTTGCAATTTTTAAAACCTGAGCTTCAAACATGCAATTTGATCAAACCACAGGAGCCATTTATGCAATTAACTCATTTAGAAATTAACATATAAAACCATGTAACATGCAAATCTACAATTCAAGATAATATGATTTTCATGGCCAAGATCTATCAAAAATCTACTCATAGCGATCATATCCCCTCGGGGCTCACATTACGGTGATCAGTCATGTCCGAATTAAGATGTGTGATAAGAGCACGACCATCTATCATCAACCTTTCGGGAGTCACAATTGGGACTTGGAGATGTGTGATAAGAGCACAACCATCCCCCAAAAGTTAGTTATATGCATATACCACAATTTAACATGCCATGTCAATTTCATTAACCCGTTGTAATTTCACATTTCCATCAGGACGTTTTCATCAAGTGTTTAAATACATTTATTTAAACCAATTTACACATCTTAGTTCAAAACCAGTTTCAAAAGAACTTACAAGGATGTGTCATTTTAAACATTCCATTTTGTAATTCCCAAGAATTTGTCCTTCAAAACCTTTGTATTTGGAAATTATTTCAAGCATGTATTCTAACACCAAAATTAGATAAAAATAGCACAGTATAGAACCCACAACAAAATTGTTTAGTAATATGCCAATAAGCCCAAAACATTTGAAAAAGGGTGTATGGGACTTTACATTAGTTCAAATTAGTTTCTTAACATGTGCATTAGCTCAAAGCATTAAAGCATTTAAAAGTGGGTGTCAATAACTTGAATAGTCTAATCCAATGGGCTAGATTGCATCGGTGGATAAAAAACTATACACCAAAGTATCCTTCACATGCCCTTTAACAACCGTATATTTTCTTAAAAGCCCCTCCATTTTAAACCCTGCCTTCTCCAGCACCCTCTGAGACTCTATATTCTCCACATCGGTAAACGCCTGCAACCTCACTACTTTCGGGAAGTCCGTCAACACCTGCTTCACCAGGGGCGAAGCATAGAAGGGGCCAGGGGTGGCCCCGGCCTCTCCCGTTTTTTCTGTTAGTAGTGTAAATTTTTGCATTTTCGTCTAAAATTTTTTATATGTATTGAGTCGGCCCCCCCTTATTTTTTCCCTAAAAAATTATTGGCCCCCTCTGATTTTTTATCCCTAAAAATTTCAGTTTAATACTCTATTCAGATTGATTCGATAAGTTATCAGTACGAAATTAAAAAAAAACTTTGTGGATTTAAAAAATAAAAGTGTAAGTTTAGGGGGGGGGGAAATGAAAAGTTGAAATCATTCACCCTAAAATTGAAATCCCCTCCTATGCCTTTCGTCGATCAGTCCCGCCTCCCCCAAAATTGAAATCCCCTTCACCAGTTCACTCATTCACCACTTCAGTGCCTTTCGCCGTCGCTCGCTGCCCTCGCTTGCCGGCCTGTTGCCGCTCGTCGCTTGCCACCACTTCACTCCTTCACACATCCAATTTATTGTTGATTTGTTTGACCCGACCCGAATTGAATCGTCGACCCGAACATGTAACCCGAAACATTGCGATAGGAAAAAAAATTTTGGGTCTCGTGACTTTCGGCCCCCGCTACTTATTTTTTCAAGCTCCGCCACTGTGCTTCACCGCCGCCGTCACGATCCCCCGTCCCCAGTACTTCGCCGCCACGCCATACCCTATATCCGCCTTGTGTCCGTCGTCATAGAAAGTTGAGACGAATCCGATGGAGCGGTCGTCTAGGCATATTGACCGGCGCCAACAGTGGGGTATGCATACCTCCTTGATGAAAGTCAAAGCTTCATCTCTTGTTGTCAGTGTTTCCCACCGTAGGAACCTCGTTACCTGCTCGTCGTCGGCATCAGAGAGTCTGAATGGCCGGAGGGTGAGGTTGGTGGAGGAAGATGAAGGATTCATGATACTGGGAGAGGGGTTACAGTCCGGCGTAGTTGAGCATATTCTTATAGTGCATGTTAGCAATTTTTAAATAAAGCTAATTGCTAAACATGTAATTTTTTTATCTTCAATGATTGCTCAATGCATTACATATTCGTAAGATAATAAAAAAAACTTAAGATAATATATAATTGAGTTAAATACGATTTTAGCCCATGTGGTTTGACCAAAATAATCATTTTAGTCTAAAAGTTTAAATTTGACTTTTTTACTCCATTAGTTTTACTTTTGTTTCAACTTAAGTCCAGCCATTTAACATCATCCATTTTTGTATTAAATTTTTATATAAAGACTAAAATACCCCTATTATCAAAAAAATTAAAAAGATAAACAGAAAATTAAGTTAAAAAAACACCCTTTTAAACATAACCCAACAAGGACTTAAAAAAAAACCCTTCCAGTCATAACCCTACAAGAACTTGAAGAAAAAACCCCAACCCTACAAGAACTTGAAGAAAAAACCCCAGTATTCTTCCCGCCGAGCTCCACCGCGACTATCTCCACCTCCGAGCTCCATCTCCACCATCTCCACCGCCGAACTCCATCGCCACCATCATCCCTTCTTCATCAGCAATGCGCTCTCTCTCTCTCACTCAATCTGTAACCCTAACCACCGTCGGCCACCATGTGTTGCTCTCCATCTTTTTATAATAACTTAACAGAAAAATTGAATATGGGTTAAATGGTTGGACTTAAGTTGAAACAAAAGTGAAACTATTGACTGAAAAAGACAAATTTAAAATTTTAGACTAAAATGATTATTTTGATCAAAACACAAGCACTAAAACCGTATTTAACACCATATAATTTCCTACTAGAAATTTCTTATCATAAAACCTTCTATTAAAAAGATACTTTTATGAATTAATTATCCCGATGGTCGGTAGTGGTATGTCTTGGGTATAAATTATAGTTTTGGTCTCAATTTTTAAATGTTACAGATTTTATCGTGTATATCTACTCGAGGGTAAGTGGGTCACATAGATGATCCTATCCTATCGTCAAAAATTTTGTTGAAATACTATTGTATCCCTTACAATTAGAAAAAAATGAAAAATTTTAAAACTCTACCAAACCACCCACACCTTCTAGGGATGTTTAACGGTTTGTTTTTCGGTTTGTTCAGTTTTTAATTTTCTTTTAAACCTATCTTTTAATCAAACAAAATTGAATTGGGAATTTGTCTAATCCAACTGAATTCAACCGAATAAACCAAATTCAGAAAAAGGTATAAACCAAATTTAACATATATAGTTATAACTTATTCAGTCAACCGAATGAACCGAATTCAAAAAATATATTCAAAACCAAGCATGTGTACATTGGTAATCTCTACCTTTAGACAGAAGAATAGTGAAGAACTCTTGGTGAAGGGTCATAAAATGGTAATAAGCTTGACTCGTTAACATTCATCAAAACCACTATATACCATTTGTTTATGTATATATCTATTTCACCACCCATAAAATATTTAGAGGTCAAGCTAATACTTGTCTTGACTACAAGTTTTTGTTAAAATTTAAAGAAAATTCATCAAACTAGAAATCCACATGTTCACCCATATAAGTTCATCCAAACAAGTTGTACTTTTTGATAAAAATCAATATACTTTACAAAAGCCTTGAGTTAAGATCCATGCAAACAAGTTTTATAGTTAGGGTGCATATAAATAAATACTACCTATGTTTGTAGGTTATTGTTTTGAAGTTGAAAAACTTATATTAAAATCTACTTGAAAGCAATAAACTATGATTTGGGATGTAATGTTGAAGAAAATGTTATTGAAACAAATTTTATTGTGAAAGAAAAGTACACTCGTTCGTGATCAAAATCAATCAAAATTATTCATAACTCCGTACAAGGAACTAAGGAAGTATGAAAAATGTCAATTTATGAGCGCAAGAAATATTTGAAGATTAAATCCATCAAAAGCAAGAATGAAGAAGTATGCGATGTACATTGTTTGTATGTATTGTTTCATCTAAACAATAATACGTATACCGTTGACCGAGTCGTTTACGTTTAAATCACATTTAAACGTTAATGATAAAATTTGGTAGTGCATGTCCCTACATGATCATATGTTTATAACAATGTTATTCATAAATTACGATCAATACACATAGTTTTAAAAATATGATATTTTACATGTTTACAATGAAAATATATGAAATTCTCTTTTATTAAAAGATGTGACTGGAATACTACAAAACTAGCCATATACTATACCCGTCCCGTGATAGGGTATTTCAATGTACCAAAATGTTAAATGAATCAACCATTTTAACAAAATAACATAGCATAAAAAGTCGTAAATACAATAAATACCTTGCCAACAAAAACATATTGAAGAGGTAATATTATCTGCCTGCCAAAACAATCGACTCAAAATCAGATAGAGAGGAAATTACATTACAAGAACGGTGAATCAATACGAACATCATTTCCTCTATATAAAGAAAGTTGGTTGTGTTGGGTAATCCCATGATTGCTTTGCATCCTCATTGGCATTACTCACTTATAGTTGCACCCACGAGTCATCAACCGTGAGAATCCAATGCTCCTACAAACCATTAACAAGCTTACAATCAAATCCCAACTTTCCTTCATGTTTTATAATTCTCTGAAGTATAAAACGGAGAACGGACAGAAAAAGTTTAACATTCTTCGAAATATGCATAAATTCTTAATATTTGATTGTTCGACAATAGCATGTAGATTGCGCCTCTAACAATGATTGGTACATCAGAAATAGACTCACCATCATATGGCAAATTCATGCGATCATGTTGTATCCACGACCATGTTTTTAGTAGAATATTTCGAAACGATATGTCGAATTTAACACATTACCCCTTTTGAGTTCACTACACACAAAAAACACGATTATAACATATTCGATGACATTTAATAAATTAGCAATGTAATGTACCTGGGGGCGTCCTTTGGGTAAAGCAAGTAAAACCCTATCTTTAGGCCACCAAATTTTAAGGGCCTAAAAAAAAAAAATTATATATATACATATATGTGGTTTTGGGCCTCAAGTTTTTTTAGATACATACTTGTCCTAGGTTTGGATTGGGCTTAAAGCTTAATGGATAAATGAACAATTAAATAAGATGGGCCTGCAATGTCTTAATGAAGGGATAAATTTGTTGAAGCAGGAACAGGATTACGGGAATTAGGAAACGTTGAAACCAACTGAAATGAAATTAGGGCTTAGGGCAATACTGCAAGAGACGATTAGGCGAACCGTCGCCTTGGAAATCGACATCAACGGCTCCCTGACAACCGGCGGGCGGCGGCGATGATGAAGAACATCTCTCTAACCATCCAACGTCTCTATTACTTGAATTTGTTAATTTGTTTTTATTTGTAAGTTGGCTCTAATCTGTGATAAATCTTGCTCTAATTATGTCAAATCGAATTAGGAAGCATGAATCCGGTCATTCTAAAAGAAAAAAGAAACAGAGACTAGAAGATGAAATTGAATCACAAAAAAGGTTCTTTACTTAAATTAAAATCATTCAATGATAACAGTTTAAAACAACATTGTGTTGATCTTGAAAAATGTTTAAAACATGATGCTAGCTTAGATATCGATGGTCTAGATTTATTTCAAGAACTAAAAATTTTAAGGCATATTATACATTTAGAATGCGACACACTTATTAATATACTTAATTATATTAAAAAGTTTAATTCTTTTCCAAATGCTTATATTGCCTATAGAATTATGTTAACTATTCCTGTAACAGTTGCTTCCGCAGAAAGAAGCTTTTCTAAATTAAAATTGATAAAAAAATTATTTAAGATCTACTATGTCACAAGAACGATTAAATGAGTTAGCTATTTTGTCAATTGAAAAATAATTGTCAGAAGAAATTGATTTGGAAAATTTTATTAAAGAGTTTGCTTCTAAAAAAGCTAGAAAAATAAACTTTATCTAAACATTTTATACAAGTACAAAATTATTAAAAAAAAGGAAATTTTTTTTTAACTCCGCCAAAATATAAACTTTTAAGTTTATTATTGCCGGTCCCAAGCCCGGATAAAAGAGGAGGGTTTATGACACGACCTTTATTGAAATGAGCCTCAAATTTTTGGTTAGCTTTAAGCCACCAAAATGGTTGAGACGCCCCTGAATGTACCCATTAATAATTTTAATAAAGTAATAAAAGAATATTTATTAAATTCTTAAAACCATACCATCAATGTAACAGAACTGTATTGGATAATCGAAAGATCTTGTAATGTAATGACTTTGAACCAATAATTAAATAGCAACTTGTGAGTAAAAGTACTTAGTTTTCATATTCAAAGCCTTGGCCTCCTTCGTAGCTGGTTTACAGACAGAGAACAAAATCAATCCATAAGCTCTCGGGTGGGCAAACTCGATAACGATGATTCCCTGCTCAGATGTTGCTAAAACTCTAGCTTTGAAGCCCTATCGAGTTCGACAGTTCGACCTGCAATTAGTCAGTCATTTTCAGGGCAGACTAGTAGTTTGATGACCGGAGAACAAAACATTTTATGATGAAATTGTTATATAAAAAATATTTAATTTTTTTAATTAGTTTTAATTAAAACGACGTAGTTTTGATAAGTTTCGTATATAAATTAGGGTGGAGGGGGTCGAGCTCGGGTTTGGGCTCGGCTTCACAAGAACACCGCCGCAACCCTATTGGGTTGTGGCATGGGTTGGATGGGCAGGTTCTTGAAGCCGTGGTTGTGGTGGTTCCTTGTTACCGTTAAACTAGTCGTTGCCCATTTAAATTTTCTATAAATACCAACCTTTATACCCTATTTTCATACCAAACAAATACTCTCCCACTACTACTATGTAGTTCTCTATTTTACCTTTTTCAACAAAATGAGACACAATCTTATTTTTCCCCATCATTGTCTAGTAGTTCCGAATCTAGCGGACTTGAATTTCTAACCCACGTTGTCGCCGCTGCATCCGAAATTAAAGATACTGGCACATACAAAAAAAGATATTTTGAAATATTACTTTGTCGATAATCTAAAATATGACACTGAGACGTTTTGAACGAGATTTAGGATGTCGAAGGATTTATTTCTAAAGATTGTTGCGGATATATGTGATAATTTTGAATGGTTTCAATAAGGGCATGCTGTGAGGATGAATGAAAGTTTCACGCCATTACAGAAATGCACATCAGTGGTTCGTTAGCTTGCTTCCGGTAATGTACCCGACGAATACGATGAATATTTAGCTATGTCTGCTAGGATCTCACGTGAATGTCTAGAATATTTTTGCATTGCTATTGTTATTTTATATGGTAAAGAATTTTTGCGTGCACCCACTAGCCACAACATTGCTGTTTTGTACGATGTACATGAAAGTAGACATGGCATTCCAGGGATGCTCGGTAGCATCGACTGTACGCATTAGGTTTGGAGAAATTATTTAACGCGTTTGTGAGGCCAATATAACTGAGGGGATCACAAATACCCAACGATCATGCTCGAAGCAGTGACGGCACATGATTTATGGTTTTGACATGCGTACTTTGGGGTTGCCGGTTCGAACAACGACATCAATGTTCTCAATCAATCTCCATTGTTTACTAACGAGATGCATGGAACCACTCATAGGTGTCCATTTTAGGTTAACGGTCGACAATACAAGTGTGGTTATTAGTTTTTGTAACATCCCAAACTCCTAAAATAAGTTGGGACACGTGTCGGTTAAGAAACGCGACGCTAGAACGTAACCGGACGCGAAAACAGAAAGTCGGTTTAACCGGAAATAGCCCAAAACTTCCCATAAGCATATCCCGGGCTAGAAAATGAGTTACGGAAGCCATAATATATGAAACTTGGGTGCCTCGGCGAGAAGAATGTGAAAATGGAGTCATAACGGACAGTCACAATGTGTAACGGTCCGTCACGGTTGTCAAAAGTCATAACGGATCGTCACCGTCCGTGACGGTCCGTCACGCCGCAAAATCGCGAAAACGCACCGTTTTACGCCACGTATCACTGACTCATCCCACCCAAAGGCCATGACGGACCGTCATGGGTCGTGATGGTCCGTTATGTGGTCAGAAAGTGCTTGAAGGCCAAGAAAACGGTAACGGACCGTCACCGGCGGTAACGGTCCGTTACGAACTCAGAAATTGCCTATAAATTGATTCTTGAAGCCGTTCAAATGGGAAAAAACACACACCAAACACCATATAAAACACACACAATTTGAGAAGGATTAGAAACTATTGTGGCGCGTTAAAATGCGAGTGCGGTACGCTGCGACTAAAGTTCAGAGCTGGAGAAGCGGTTAAGCGAGGAAAGAGTGTAGGAAACGACCCGAAGTTATTGTAAGTACACTGGACCCGTACCCTAGACATGATTATGTAAATTATGGGATTAAATGATATGTGTTATGTGTAAGACAAGGGTATGGGGTAATGAAGGGTTAGTCTAAACACTAAACGGGAATAATGGAGTAGTGACGACGTATCCAAGGGGTGGTGGATACGCCGCTGGTACTTCCTATATATAAATCTCTTGGTGCTTCGTGGTGAAACCATTATGAATATTTAGGGGTATAGACTAAAAGACAGTAATAAAAATATAGTAAACGAATAGGAGATCTTCCGACCGGTATGTAGTTATCTGACAAACAAAATGTTCTGTCTAAGGAAAAAGTGGTGTATAAATCCCTTCTGGACCCGTCACTATTTCCTGGGAACATCTCTGTTGGAGGTACTGCTCTCGAAGGATAATCACCCCAGTTTACCATATACGACAAGCATGAATATGTGATAAAGTTGAATGTGTGAATATGTGATGCATGATGAATATGAATACATGAATGCATGATGATACGTGCAAGTATGAATGAGTATGATGGAACGAGTCTAAGCCCTAAAATAGAATAACGGAGTACTCATGAAGTGTTAAAAGGGTGGTGGATACGCCGCTGGTACTTCGTATATATAAACCCTTTTAGTGCATCATGGGGAAACCATTATGAAGTTTTAAGGTGAGGACTGGTTGTGAAGTAAATCAAGCATATACGTGAAATGAAAATAAATGCTTGATACATTTAGGAGGCTGTGAGTATAAGATACTCAAGGTCCCAAATGAAAAGAGATACCCTGCCTGTAAGGTGGATCTCAAAAAAAATAAAGAAGAAGAAAACTAAAGATTAAAGTCTACGGGGCTAAGAAATGAATGAGCCTTCGTGACAAATGCAATGGGTCTTTACTGTCAAGTATAAGGACCTTGATGAAAACTCTGACCGGAGGTACGTCCGAAGATGGTCGAGAGGGGGTTAGCACACCTATGAATGAAATGAAAACTCTGATCGGAGATACGTCTGAAGATCGTCGAGAGGGGGTTAGCACACCCATAAAATATACGAATGACGTGACCGGAGGTACATCCGGAGATGGTCACGGGAGCGCCGAGAGCCTGGGAAACTTGAACAATAATAAGAACCTAAAGGTCAAAGGGTTCATAATAAAATGAACGATGCAGTGTACTTACTTACCGAAAGCTAATTCAAAAACGTTTTCTAAACACTGTAGGAAAGAAACATATGGAATAGAGCTTCCTGTGGATGAGGCCGGACGGAATGAAGAATCCCTAGACTTTTGTAATAGAATATTGTACATGTAAAACAATATTTATAAATTAAATATATTCGTGTCATTTAATGACAAAGTTTTGAAAAATCTGGGACTCGTTTTGTGCATTAAACTCTGATAAAATAATAAGAAATAAGAAGGATGTTTCGGGTTGGTATCTGAGCACGGTTTGAGGGATTTAAGTATCAGAAAGGGTACTTAAACTCAAACCATAAGTGCTCATGATATAAATAGGGATTCAATCCAAGACCATCCAAGGAAGCATGTATGATTAAATTCCAGTGCTAGAAATAAAAAGATGTGGATATATGTGGGCTGAACTTTGTATGAGATAAGCTCCATATGATAGTTGGGAGTATCATGATATGTAACATACATTGCCTTATACCTGGCCAGTATGGGAGATAATGTATGGGACCCCGTGATATCGTAAACATCACATGACAACTTATTTCCATAGATAGTAAGCCGAAAATGTGATTATGCATCATTAAAATGCATGAATGAATGTGCATATGTGTAAAATGCATAGATGGGGCCTTATGTGAAACCCTAGAATACTTGAATAGGGTTAAACTATAAAAAGGCATGTAGTATAAAACCCTAGACTATGATTAGGGTAAACGAATGAGAGATTTATGTCACACCCCGCCTCAGGCACCCCTTGGACGTGTGCAAGCTCGATTGGTACCTACTTTGATTTCAGAGTTTTCATAAAACACAGCGGAAGACTTTTTCATAAGGATCGAAACATCATTCATTTCAACCTCAAGGGTTGTATTTGTAAATATCAAAACCCAGTTGGAAAACAAAAAGCCTTGTATTTATTTCATAAACATAGGGATTTAAATACCCTTTTTGATTACAAAACAAGCTTGAAATCAAATACATCTCTTGTCTCTTTTGGACAATTTTCAAGCCACGGGAAATAGTACTATCCAAGGTTGACCAATCCCTTGGTCCTATCTCCTCTTTCATATTTTAGGATTTCCTATGCACGAGGCCTGAGAATCCAGCATGCAAGTTATCATTTCACAACATTCATTCCCGGTTCAGATCTTATGTCTACCCATATCCCCTTTTCCATTTTATTCAGTTCCTGAAAACATTTTTAAAATGAAACGTCAGCGCGAACACCGGTGAATACAATTATCTTGACAGTAAAATCATTTGGCATAAACAAGTATTAATTTTATAATCACAACTTTTTGTTCAATATACACACTCAGCAGGCCCATGTCCTGACTGTATGCACCACTGTATGCACTGGCGTCATGCCTGATAACAACGGACAGGTCCACGCCTCCGAATTTGTAATAAAATAAGCACCAGCCGCAATCCGGGACTCTCACCCGAGACCCGTGTATCCCTTGCAATTTTTACGTATACCTATGGCCCGAATGCTTTGTTCGTAGAAGAACATTGAGCATTATTCCCTTAACCTTTATTTGGCCATTTTCATAAACGTAAATGTTTTGACACAAGTTTTGAAATAGATAAAGTATTCACCTTTATTATAGGAATGAGCCTCTAAGTTGGAAATTATAGAATCATCTTCCTAGCTTGGTTTCTTTAGCTTTCCTCACTTCTACGAGCGTTTCTTCTTAAACCGGGCAATACAACGAGCGGGAATCGAACCAAAAGCTTCGGGATTGAGCTAAGGGGTCTCTGGAACAAGAAATGATAGTGAAGATCGATGTTGGTGTGGGAAAAGTGTTTGAACTAGACCAAGTATTTATAGGGTTGGTCCAGGAGTCGTGACGGACCGTTACGGGTGGTGACGGTCCGTCACCAGATTTGGGTTTGCGAGTTATCAGACACGCATCACCCCCTGGTCAGTTTTCGGCATGACGGGCCATTATCCGGCGTGACGGTCCGTTACAGAGTGATACGTGGCGCACCCAGGGCCTTTTGCGGCTGTGACGGACCGTTACCAGGCGTGATGGTCCGTTATAGGGTTTCCACGCATCAGATTTTGAATATGAGTCACTGGACACGTGGCACGTCCCTATTGATCGCGTGCTCAGCCCGTAACGGATCGTTACCGTCCGTGACTGTCCATTACCGTTGTAATTTAATGTTTTCTACTTTTTGAACCTTGATCTATAGGTTAATTACACTTATAGTCCTTGTGGTTTGTACCTTAGTCAAATCTTGGACGTTTTAGTGGTAGGTGTTACATCCTCCCTACCTTGTTTTAATCTCGTCCCCGAGATTACTTGAACAAGTGAGTATATTTCTTTTTCATTTCTGACTCCATTTCCCACGTGTACTCAGGTCCACGTCTGGAGTTCCATTTCACTTTCACAATCATCAATTTCTTTATTTTCAATTTCTTTTCCTGCCTATCCTCGATTTATAAAGGTTGTTCCACAAATTTCAACCTTTCATCTACCTTTACGTCATGTAGGGGTATTACCAGAGATTCGTCTGCCAAACATTTATGCAGATTTGACACATGGAATACATCGTGTACTCCATTCATTGCTTCTAGTAATTCGAGTTGATAGGCCACAGGCTCAACTCTTTTCAGGATTTTGAATGGTCCTACGAATCTAGGACTTAATTTTCCCTTCTTTCCAAATCTTACATCGCCTTTCCATGGTGAAACTTTCAACAGAACGTTGTCACCGACGTTGAATTCTAACGACTTTCGTCTTCTATCAGCATAACTCTTTTGAGGATCACGAGCCGTTTTCAATCTATCTTTTATTTGAATGAATTTCTAAGTTGTTTCTAGAACTATATCAGGACTAGATAACTGATTTTCTCCTATTTCAGACCAACAGATTGGAGTTCGACATTTACGACCGTATAAGGCTTCAAAAGGAGCGGCCTGTATACTTGTATGATAGATATTGTTATAGGAGAATTCCATTAGAGGTAAGTCGTCATCACAACTTCTTCCAATATCAATAACACTAGCCCTTAACATATCTTCTAGAGTTTGAATAGTTCTTTCACTCTTCCCGTCCGTTTGAGGATGGTAGGCAGTGCTAAGATTCAATTTCATTCCCAGGGCTTTTTGAAAACTTTTCCAGAATCGAGAAGTAAATCTACTAACTCTATCTGACACAATAGATAGTGGCACCGTGTAAAGATACAATCTCATTAACGTATAGTTGTGCCAGCTTATACATGCTGAATGTTTCTTTCATGGAAAGAAAATGAGCAGACTTAGTAAGTCTGTCAATGATAACCCAGATAGTATCATTTCCTCGACTGGTTCTGGGAAGTTTTGTGTTGAAATCCATGATTATCATTTCCCATTTCCAGACAGGAATTTCAAGTTGCTGTAACAAGCCAGGCGGCTTTTGATGTTCAGATTTAACTTGTGAACAGGTTAAGCACTTTGCAACATAGATAGCGATATGTTTCTTCATTCCTATCTACCAATAATTGGCTTTTAGGTTTTTATACATTTTATCGCTTCTAGGATGCATCGTATACTTAGATTTATGAGCTTCTTTAAGAATCTCTTCACGTACATTTCCATAGATAGGAACCCAGATTCTCTTATTCATTCTAAGAATATCATCATCATCTTTAACCAGTTGTTCAATCATGCCTCCCAAACTTTCTTTCTCGAAGTTTGGTTCTTGTAAGGCAAACCTTTGAGATTCCTTAATACGAGTAATAAGATTGATTTGGAGATCGAGTCTTAAGGCACGAACTCATTTAGGTTTCTCATGTTCTTTTCTACTCAAGGAGTCGGCTACAACATTAGCTTTGCCTTCATGATAACAGATTTCACAATCGTAATCATTAGGGACTTCCATCCAACGCCTTTGCCTCATATTCAGTTCTTTCTGACTGAATATATACTTTAGGCTTTTATGATCAGTGAATATGATGAATTTGACTCCATATAGATAGTGCCTCCATAATTTCAATGCGAAGATTATGGCGCCCAATTCTAAATCATGAGTCGTATAGTTCTTTTCATGAGTTTTTAATTGTCGGGAAGCATAAGCAATGACTTTGCTCCCTTGCATTAACACACAACCAAAGCCGGTGTGTGAAGCATCACAATATACTGAAAATCCTTTGTTTCCATCTAGCAAAGCCAGTATGGGTGCTTGTGTCAGTTTCTGTTTCAAAGTTTCAAAGACTTCTGATTGCTTAGGTCCCCATTCATATTTAACTGACTTGCGAGTTAGAGAAGTTAATGGAACAACAATTCGAGAGAAATCTTGAATAAATCTCCGATAATAACCAGCCAAACCGAGAAAACTACGAACTTTGGTTGGTGACTTCGGGATTTCCCATTTGGATATTGCTTCGGTTTTGATAGGATCAACTTCGATGCCATCAGCGTTAATGACATGTCCAAGGAATTGTACTTCTGACAACCAGAATTCACATTTTGAGAACTTAACATATAGCTTTTTGTTTCTCAAAAGTTCAAGCAAGATTTTCAAATGGTTCACATGCTCTTCCTTACTTTTGGAGTAAATAAGGATATCGTCGATGAATACGATAATAAATTTATCCAAGTAAGGTTTGCAAACTCGATTCATCATGTCCATGAAAGCAGCTGGTGCATTAGTAAGTCCAAACGGAATTACCGTACACTCATAATGACCATATCGAGTTCTGAAAGCTGTTTTGGGAATATCTTCTTCCTGGACTTTCAATTTATGATAGCCAGAACGAAGATCAATTTTCGAGAAACATCGAGCTCCCTGAAGTTGATAAAAGAGATCATCAATTCTGGGAAGCGGATAACGGTTCTTAATTGTGACTTTATTCAGCTCACGATAATCAATACACATACGCATTGAACAGTCTTTCTTCTTAACAAATAAGACTGGAGCTCCCCAAGACGACGAGCTTGGTCTTATGAATCCCTTCTCTAGCAATTCATCTAACTGTTTCTTTAATTCTGCCATTTCAGTTGGAGCTAACCTGTACGGGGCTTTAGCAATAGGTGCCATACCGGGTACTAGATTAATTCTGAACTCCACTTCTCTCTCAGGTGGAATTCCAGGCAGTTCGTTAGGAAAGATATCAGGAAATTCAGCCACAACCGGCACATCTTCAGTCTTCTTTTTAGTGTTGGTTACAGATATGAGGTATGCTAAGCACCCTTTGCGTAAATATTTTGTGGCTTTTAACATGGAAATTATTCCAACTGAGTTGGATAATTTATCACCATTTATAGTAATGGAATTGCCTTTTGGTGAAAAAATCTCTATAGCTTTCTTATTACACAGGATATGTGCTTGGTTAGAGGCTAACCAGGCCATTTCTAGAACAACGTCAAATCCTTCCAATGTCATTGGCAACAGTTGTACATGAATAACATGTCCTGATAGTGTGATGTTACAATCGTTTAGGATTTCTGAGATTTGGACTAGGTCCCCATTGGCAATTTCTATCACGTATTTCTTGTTTAATTTAGCTAGAGTTTTATTTAATAGTCTACATAATTTATGATCTATAAAACTTTGGTTTGCACCAGAGTCAAATAGAACTCGAGCATAGATATCATTGACAAGAAATGTACCCGTAATGACGTCGGGCATACCTGCTGCTTCATGAGTATTGAGAACGAATGCTCATGCATTCTTCTTTACTCCTTCAGTGGGTTTAGGACCTGTCTCTTCAGGCTTCTTTAGTTTGGGACAATAGCTCTTAATGTGGCCATCCTCACCACATTCATAGCAGGTGATGGTTTTATTTTTGTAACAATCCTCTGTTTTGTGTCAAGATATCTTGCAGAAACTGCAATAAGGTCCGGATCGACATTGTCCCAAGTGCCTTTTCTTGCACTTTGGACATTCAGGGATAGAAGAATTGTTATTTCGAGAATGGAAGTTTGGTTTCTTTGATTCATTTGGGCCTTGCCCCGTTTCTTCCTTCTTCTTTCTTCCCTCCTCTTGATTTCTGATCAGACTACTAGTCAAAGAGGCTCCTAGATCCATAGCATCGTCAAGGTTCTCACAATTGGCAACCTTAACCATGTCACGGATTTCTCCAATCAAACCCCAGATATATCTCTTAATCAGATTGGATTCAGGGGTAGCAAGATGAGGAACTATTCGAGCATACTCAAGGAGTTTGGTCGAATACTCTTGATGATTCGTTCCAATCATCTTTAGGCTTAGAAATTTTCCTTCTATCTGTCCCCTTTCATTCCGGGGAACGTAGTTCTTCTCCACTCTTGTTTTGAATGCATTCCAGCCCATAGTATAGGCTGCATCCCTTCCTTTGGTAGCAACAATGTTGTTCCACCATTCTAAAGCTTAGTCTTTGAATAGATTGGAAGCATATAAAACTTTATCTTCCTCAGAACATTTGCTTATGGCAAGCACATATTCAGTCTTTTCAATCCCCCTAAATGTGGCTATTCCTCCTTCTCTTCCAAAGAAGTTATACGGCTTGCAATCCTGGAACATTTTATATGTACAGCCAGAAATCTTCCTCTTCTTTTCTAGATGACCATAATTATTACCCATACCTTCATCTTTAGAAGAGTTATGGTAATATTCTTTAGTTTTCTTAGTTGGATGGGTAGCAGAACCCTCTGGTTTAAGAGTAACAGGTTTGGACTGAGTTATAGTTCGAGTATGTTGAGTGGTAGGTTGGGAATGGATAGATTTTGGAATGGAAGGCTGAACAAATAGCTTATCTGCTTGTCTGTTTTCCATTTCAGTAAAGATCATTGGAAGAGAATCCTTAATTCCTTCTGCAATCAATTTCTATAGTTCTTTACGAGAATCAGGGATTTCAATAGGATTTTAATCACTGTCTGTTTCCTTTTTCCCCTTGTATTGTAAGAAGGTCCAGTTTGTTTAGACATGCTATATAAGAAACAAGATTGGAATTAAAAACGGAACTTTTTATTGATAAAATATATACAAAAGATAGTACATGTAGAAATCATTGTTTCTAAAGTTTCCTAAAATTCTTCTCTTCAAGAGCTTGGACTAACAAAGCATTCCGAGCTTCAATTTTAGCTTTTTCTCGTTCCGGCTCAGCTATTCTGTTTAACAACATTTGCTCTCTTTCACTTCCTGATGCATTCTCATTTACATGAGGAGCAGGGAAAGGAACAGTCTCATAGTAAGGAACGTCGAGTTTATTAGAATCAGCTCGTTCTTCTTCTTTTTCTTCTTCTTTAGGATTACATCTATTTTCATAAGGCATTTCGGCGTATCCCTCATGAAAATTTTGTGAATATATTGGAGTGATATTATAGCTTCCAGCAGTAGGAGCATACTGAAAACTTATAGAAGGATTACAGGGAACACTAGGGTTTCCTATTTCTCCGAGACTTCTGAAAGTTGAACTCTCAGTTTCCTCATTATTTTCTATAGTAGTTTCATTTGTTTTGCGTTCATGATAATTAGCCGTAGCGAATTTACAAAGAAAGCTAGGACCTTTGCCTTTTCCAACCATAGCTGTACAGAGTAAAACAAAATGAACTTTATTATATCATTTAGAAAATATATTATAGGGACAAATACAACATAGATTTTAATCTTTCATCATCTCCTCTCCAAGGGTCATCAGACTTTCTCCATATTCATAGACCTGCTGTCTATCAAATTTGATTCTTGCCTTGTCCATGATTGTCTCCCATGTCACTTCGTCCCTTTGGCGCAACGAACGATCTAGGCACTCAATAAGAGAAGAAGGCATACTTTCCTCATAACCATATTTGGGTGGAGGTTGACGAAGTCCAACCATAATATCGTTATAAGCATTTTGGTATTCTGGAGGAGATTGGAAATAGGTTTCAAAAGGACCATAATAGACTGGTTTAGGAAACATATAAGGATCGTACAAAACTGGAGTTTCGGTTTGTTCAGATACATAGTGAAAAAATTCTTCTTCGGTTAATATGTTATGATGGGCTTGACTAGACTCAACCTCATTATTTCCTGGTTGAGATGGGACTTCATTGTTCCAATTGCTGAAATCAGATCCAGCTTCCATCCATTGGCTTGAGGTATCATGGGACTGGGGGATGGTATTCAGGAGTGACGTTATCCGGAATGATAGCAAATGGATCATTCTTATAGTAAGGCAAAGAAATAGGATTCATTTGTGAACTCAAAGGATGATATTCAGGTGATTCTTGCTTTATTGGACGATTGGGATCATAATAAACAGGTACAGAGTTATCTCCAGACATCTGCAATCTTAAAGTATTAATGTTTATCTTATTCTTTTGGTCAAGACCGAGATACTAAGGCCAGTATCCTTATCTTAACTAAAGTTCTACAAGGATGGTTATCTTTCCAGAGCAGTACCTCTAATAGAGATGTTCCCAGGAAAGAATGACGGGTCTAGAAGAGATTTATACACCACTCTTTCCTTAGACATAACATTCCGTTTGTTAGGTAACTACATACCGGTCAGAAGGTTACCTTGTTTCATTATCTTAAAGTAAGCAAATTCATGGTTGAAGCTTAGACACTAGATCCAAGTATCTAATTCGCTAAAACCTGTGGCTCTGATACCAACTTGTCACACCCCGCCTCAGGCACCCCCTGGATGTGTGCGAGCTCGATTGGTACCTACTTTGATTTAATAGTTTTTATAAAACATAGTGGAAGACTTTTTCATAAGGATCGAAACATCATTCATTTCAACCTCAATGGTTGTATTTGTAAACATCAAGGCCTAGTTGGAAAACAAAACGCCTTGTATTTATTTCATAAACATAGTGATTTAAATACCCTTTTTTATTACAAAATTAGTTTGAAATCAAATACATCTCTTGTCTCTTTTGGACAAGTTTCATGCCATAGGAAATAGTACTATCCAAGGTTGATTAGTCCTTTGGTCCAATATCCTCTTTCATCTTTTAGGATTTCCTATGCACGAGGCCTGAGAATCCAGCGTGCAAGTTATCCTTTCTCAACATTCATTCCTGGGTCAGATCTTATGTCTGCCCGTATCCCCTTTTCCTTTTCCATTTTATTCATTTCCTGAAAACATTTTTAAAATGAAACGTCAGCGCGAACGTCGTTGAATACAATTATCTTGACAGTAAAATCATTTGGCACAAATAATTATTAATTTCATAATCACAACTTTATGTTTAATCTACACACTTAGCAGGCCCATGTCCTGACTGTATGCACCACTGTATACACTGCATCATGCCTGATAACAACGGACAGGTCCACGCCTCCGGATTTGTTATAAGATAAGCATCAGCCGCAATCCGGGACTCTCACCCGAGACCCGTGTATCCCTTGCAAGTTTTACGTATACCTATGGCTTAAATGCTTTGTTCGTAGAAGAACGTTGAGCATTATTACCTTAACCTTTATTTGGCCATTTTCGTAAACGTAAATGTTTTGACAAAAGTTTTGAAATAGATAAAGTATTCACCTTTCTTATAGGAATGAGCCTCTAAGTTGGAAATTATATAATCAGCTTCCTAGCGTGGCTTATCTAGCGTTCCGACACTACTACGAGCGTTTCTTCTTAAACCGAGCACTATAACGAGCGAGAATCGAACCGAAAGCTTCGGGATTGAGATAAGGGTTCTCTAGAACAAGAAATGATAGTGAAGATAGATGTTAGTATGAGAAAAGTGTTTGAACTCGACCAAGTATTTATAGGGCTGGTCCAGGAGTCTTGACGGACCGTTACGGGTGGTGATGGTCCGTCACCAGATTAGGGTTTGCGAGTCATCAGACACGCGTCACCCCCTAGTCAATTTGCGGTGTGACGGACCGTTACAAGGAGTGACGGTCCGTTACAGAGTGATACGTGGCGCACCCAGGGCCTTTGTTGCGGCTGTGACGGACCGTTACCAGGCGTGACGGTCCGCTATAGGGTTTCCACGCATCAGATTTTGAATATGAGTCACTGGACACGTGGCACGTCCCTATTGATCACGTGCTCAGCCCGTAACGGATCGTTACCGTCCGTGACTGTCGATTACCATTGTAATTTCATGTTTTCTACTTTTTGAACCTTGATCTATAGGTTAATTACACTTATAGTCCTTGTGGTTTGTACCTTAGTCAAATCTTGGACGTTTTAGTGGCAGGTGTTACAATTTAAAACGATGCCATGTTTCAGCAAATGATGGCTGAACATCAAAACGACGAAATATGTGATGAAGGGAGTCACAGGAGAGCTGAATCTCCACTTCCCGAGGAAAATGAAGTTGAGCAAGTTCTAGAGATATCCGGAGACAGATCGCAATAGAAGTAGGAAAGGCTTTCGATGCAAACTTTCCGATCCTACAAGCTGAACAACAGAGCTCATTAGAGAGCTGGTTCGAAAGCCATAAAGATATTACTCGTAATGGAGGAGGAAATCCAAAAGTTGATACGAAGTCAAACCGCTATACATACATGGATTTCATGAGATGAAAACCTTTAGAGTTTAAGGGAGCTGTTAAAACCTGTAGAAAGTCAAAGATGGATCGCTTCATTAGAAACAACTTTTGATACATGTCACTACGAAAAAGAAGATGCGGTTACCTTCGCCACCGGCCAACTATAAGAAAGAGCCGGCGATTGGTGGGGAGTGGTAAAGAGAGAGAAAGGAAGAGACAGAATTAAGGAGATGAGATGGGATGAATTCAAGGATATCTTCCTGAAGCATTATTGCCCTCGAGCGGCAATTGAAAGACTCACTGAGGAGTTTCTTCAACTTCGTCAGACTACAGAATCAGTGGATGAGATCACGGGAATTTTCTTTGACAAGGCCAGATTCTGTCCGGCTTTGTTAACAACTCCAGAGATGTGGATGACGAGATACCATCTCGTTTTAAAAACTGAAATTAGAGATTTTATTCATCCATCCAAGTGTGCAAACTTGGAGGAGATGATTGATTGGGCTTGTGAACGCGAGACTGAGCTCAAGAGGCAGACTGAGAGAGATGGAAAGAGGAAAGAAGAAAGTTATCCTCTCCTATGCCTCTTAAGAGGTTTACGTTCAATAAACCAAGAGGCAGTTCCTCCCAAAGGAAAGCTATACATGACTGCAAGACTTGTGGAAGAAGACACCCGGGAGAGTGCCGATTCAAGTCTTTGAATTGTAACAAGTGTGGGAAGGCAGGACACACTACATTGCAATGTATGAGCGTAACCAGATTATGTTACAACTACTACAAACGAGGACATTTTAGCAGAGAATGTCCTGAGCTAAAATCTCAAGCGGAAAAGACCGGAGAAGGGTCAAAAGTAGCAGAAAATGAATTCAAACGGATCGAAGCTCCGAAACCAAGAGGTAGGGCTTTTCAGATCACTATCGAGGAAGCTAAAGACGTCCCTGACGTCGTATCAGGTACCTTACTCTTGAATTCCATGTCTTCTTGTGTTTTATTCGATACTGGAGCTAGTCGATCGTTTATTTCATTAAATTATGCAGACTCTAGAAATTTCACTAGAAGAAAGTTGGCTAAGGCATTAGAGGTTGAAATCACGAGTGATCGCAACTGCATAGTAACTGAAATATGCCGAGATTGCCGACTACTGATAGAAGAAGAAGATTATTTCGTCGACTTAATCCCAATGCCAATGCAAGAATTTGACGTAATAATTGGAATGGATTGGTTATATTTGTATGTTACAACGATTATATGCAACCAAAAGATCGTGCGATTCACGAAGCCTACAAGAAAGGACGTTAGTGTCATTGGCGAACGACGGAACCAGATTACGTTATGTACGATGGCTAAGATAAACAGCTACGTAAGACAAGGTCACCAAGCTTTCTTAGCCAACGTAGCTGATGTTGTAACATCCCAGAAATCTAGAAGCTTACAATCCTGGTTGGTGGACGACCCGATTTCCGTATCTATCAAAGTAATGAGTAGAGTTAGCTGATGGAGGTACAAATAAATTACCGTAATAGACTCGTGTTGGTCGTTAGTAAGCAGTTCAAGTTAAAACAAGTAGTGAAGGATAGTACGGGGACCCGGTTAGCCGTTATTGCAAAGATTCGAGATGGAAACACGTTAAGTGAATTAAGGGGACCCGAAACGAAACATCGGAATGCCATTTGGCCTAGGTGTGTTCGACGGCAGAAGTAGTCCGAGAGAGGGAGACGACCAGGAAACAGGGGAGATCGACGGCGTGGAAATGGTAGCTTGATCAGGTAATCCTTGTTTACGTTCTAATACGCGTTTGGTTAGTATTCCTATTTTAAAACCCGATTAGGGTTCGGATTTCTTGGTTACGGGCGACAAGTAGCCAGGATGATGGACCGGTAAGGGCTGTCGGTCGTCAGTCGGAAGAAAAAGGAGGACGAGGTTGGGGCTGCGGGTGTCCAGGGAGGAGGCGTCTACTATGACAGCTTACGGTGGCGGAGGCAACCCGCGTTGTGGAACCGACGGAAGGCAGGAGACGGCAGGTGACGGGACACATTGGATCAAGGGAGAGGCTGACTCGGGACAACCAACCAAGGTGGTGGCTGCGTGGGTGATGAACGACAGTGATGGCAGTGGTGGTGCCGTACGGCAACAGGCAACGAAGACGTGAAGGGGTGACTTGGTGGTGGCGCACGTTAAAAGAGACCGGAGGGACACCCGATTTGGATTGGTGCTTGGCATGCATGCATACATGGGACCAGATCGAGTGTGCGCGTGATCGGGGAGCTAGGGTTTGCATGGCAAGAATTGGGGCTTTGCATGTGCATGCATGAGAACCCCGTTTGAGTATAAGGTTTGCTAAATGGGTCTAGGACGATCCGGTACGAGTAGGGGTTTACGAGATGAGAATGGCTAAAGGTCTGCATGGCACACGTATGTGCATGTGTATGGAACAAGGGTTTCATGGATTTAGATTGACAAGCAGATGGGACGAACGTCGGCGTTTTATTATATTTATTACGTTATCCAACGTATGTTTTAAACGTATCCTGATCGTGTGATCGTACGTTTGGCAGGTGCGGGGTTGAGCGAGCACACATGGTGCAGAGCTAGGGTTTGGAAGCAGTATAACTGGTGAGTTTCTAATCTCCTCTTTTAAACGTTTTAAACGTTTTGGGGCTATCGTACATACTCATGCATTATATGTTATAAATTAAACGTGACAAAAGTCATGATGTGATATAGAGGTGTTTATGGGCTAATTATATGAGCGTCTACGTGGGGTCCTTAGAGTGTGTGAGAAAACATATTTGTGAAACTAAACGTATTACGAGTTTTGAGTTTTAAAGTGACGAGCTATGTATTTGAATACTTAAATACGAGACTAAGGGTGCGAGTCTTGCACCTAGAGTATGAGGGCTGGTTATGGAACTATTAGTGGTATGATGTATAGTGACCTATGAGGGGTGAGTCGGGATTGTATTTGCAGGTCGTACGAGTACGACTAGGAGGTGTCTTAGGGTGTGCATGTACGTAGTATGTGCTTAGATAACGAGACATAGTATTTGCATGTGTGTTGCTATATTAGCAGTGTAATGTGTTACGAGTTAGTCGGGGTGAGTCGGGATATAAGCTAAACGCTTATGAGTACGTGTAGGATATCTTATCCTAGTGTTATGTGTGAAGTGCAGGTGCAGTTAATGAGTCATGTACATAGAGTATAATGTTATGTGGTTATACATGTGTTGTGTGTATGGTGTCGTTGTCCTTGTGACACATCAGGTATTGTGTTTGCATTGTTTTCATTATGACACGACAAATGGGATTGTGGAGGACGAAGTCCTTCGGGTGGTCACCAAAGGTGAGGATGTCCAATAGGACAGTGACGAGCTCAAGGTGTGTCAAACGCCCTGACAAGGGTAACCCTGACGAGGGTTCGGTGACAAGGTATGTGTTTGCGTGCATATATATGTGTTAAATTGCCTGCAAGAGATGAGTTATATTAATTGTTTATGAGACAGTATTGATGTGATAAATATATGGATTCAATGTGGTGTGACGAGTTAGATTGACCATTGAGTCGGGATGAGTACATTATGTACAACTGTTGAGTCAGTTGGTTTATGAGAACCCTGGTTAGGGCAAGTAAGTCGGTGTCTAGAGGCTGGATGAGTTAACCAGTGTATGGTTAATATATATATGGTAAATTGTGTGTCCTCAGAGTAGTAAGCTCGATCCATGTCGGAGAGACTTACTGGGCTTAAATGACGGGTAGAGTCTGGGTTGGTGAATTCTTTTGGGATATTATAAGATAACAGGGGTTATTTATATGATGAAAATCTATTAAACTATTTTTCTAAAGACTGGAGGGTCTTGAGTGAAGATAAACAATAAATGAGACGAGTTGGCTTTTGTTAAATTAAACTATTAGAACTCACTCAGCGTAGCTGACTTTGTATGTACGTTAGATTATTTTGTAGGTGAGTCTGCTAGACGAGGCATCTTGGCTTGGGAGCGGTGCTACTCGGGTTGGTGCGCATGCATTCGTCAGGTAACGTTAAGGATATCAACGAGTTTAAAAGATAATATTAATTTGAGAAAGACTTTCGTTGTTTATTTAAATGAAAGTTAAGTGTTTTTAATGAGTTTACCTAGTGATGAGATCCAACTGTAGGGTGCCTGGTTTGGGGCCTTACAAGTTGGTATCAGAGCTGAGGTTTATGTGAAAATTGGTGTTTTTAAACAAATAAAATGCCTTAACTTAAACTGAAAATGGGACGAGGGTGAAACGAATGCCACCACGAGTAACCACGAGCCAAGAGGTACGTCTTTCGAGTTGAGCAGTAGTTATTATTTACCATTTGTCTAGTGCTACACTAGGTAAAGCGATTGGTATGAGTAAGTGATTTATGGTTCCGTGTGGGAACATGATGTGTGATATTTGTTGTAATAGTATGTAGAACTACGTGAAGTTGTATGATGTGATTAAATGAGACTATGATGTGAGTTGAGTAATGCGGAGTAACATTAATTGTAACTATGTGCGATAGTTTGACATGTCGATGTGATTTAGTGATTTTGTGTGTAACCTTGTTTGGTGTGAAATTATGATAAATATGACATGCTAGATTGTTAAGTGGTGCTATGTGAGTGGTATGGGATGCATGTGCATCCAGGGTGTGTGAAAGATAGAAAGCTAGTGTGAATATGATGGGGAAGGTTTAGAATCCGAACAGTAATGTGGACCACCAAATTGCATTTTATCACCGCGATTTGGCAGTCTATGATTACTCTCATATTCTGAATTTGACGCCCATAGTAATCACTCTAGCGTTCTATCTTGTGCAGGTACTGATGGCCATGACGATTCAGACTAGGTGGATTAGGCGGGGAGCTCTCATCAGGAGGTTGACAGAACGGTGGGCTAGACGTGCGGCTGCTGTTCATATGGTTATCTCCGGGAGAAGACGGATCTTAGCACCTGTTCCTTTGACGGTGGTTCCACCGGGGGCTGAGGATGAGCAGTAGCTACCAGTACAAGAGGTGATCTTGGCGCTTCCGGCGCCTAATGCTCCCAGTACTACTAGGGAAACTATGCGAGGTGGACCCAGTAGCTCCTTTTACAGGATAGGTGGTTGGAGATGATGAATTGCATTTGCAGTCAGAAGTCATCCTTCGATACACAACACCGAATCGGGAAACGGATGGCTGGAGGAATCTGACGATGAGGAACAAGTGGGTGATAACTTTGACTTGTTCAGTGATTAGGGCAATGGTGGTTAGCACGAGAGCCATAGATGCATTTTGAGTAGTGGCTGTCAGGCACATTTGTGACGAAATATTTGTTCTTGGTTTTTTAATTGCTTGATTTTAACCTGGACAGTGAATCTTACCATGGGATGATTTGAAACGTAGTTAATGATAGTTGCATGTGTGATAGCTTGCTATTGGTGGTGCAGTGTTAATTATGTGTGATTATGTGATTACCTTGTTGAACAACGTGAGTTGATACTAAATGTAATCTGTCATGTGATGCTAGAGCTTGGTTGATTAGACTGTATGAGTTGACCTGTGTAGACCTGAGTTTTGATCACTTGTGTGTGTCTACGGTTTTAAGATAGTGTCACTTATGTGTTATGTTTAGGTGATGTTTAAAGTGTAAGGGGTGTGTTACACCTTGTGTAAATGTTCAGGACGAGGTCCTGTGGGAAATCTTAAGTATACATCTTTAGTATATATAAATGTTCAGGACGAGGTCATATGGGAAATTGTAGCTACATACCTTATGTTTAGGTATGCATGTTCAGGACCAGATCCTGTGGGAAAATAAGATATCTTTGTATCTTGTGTATATGAATGTTTAGGGATGCTTTGTGTCTAGACTGAGTAGTGTGTCATCTTGAAGTATGGGTACGACCAAGTGAATTGTTTACGAGTGTATGAGGACGTGTGGCAGGGGCTACCGTTGTGGCGAGTAAGAGATAAGGTTCAGGAGTTTGTGTGTCTATAAATGACGAGGTCATATTATACGCACGTAGATTTACTCTGATCTAGCAGTTGTGTGTGTACATGATGCATGTTTAGAGTTTGGGAATACTAGTACAGGTATAGAACAATGTGTGTTTTGAAGATAGGTGTGTCGGTGGGTGTCATTGTAGTACACGCTTAGTTGTGCATAGGATGGGAGGTCTGTGTGCTCAAGTATAGTATTTCTATCTTGACGATTTTTCTCGACGCTGATACGTCGAGGTGATGCGAGGAGTTTTGACGTCTTTCTAGACAATCAGTGGGGTGCTCTTATGAGATGCCTATGCTTATATCTCAGATTCGGAGATGTGAGAATAAATGATGAAAGCGTTTATGTGTACACTTGACCCGAAATGTTTATGATAAGATCAAGGTGATGACGCTAAAGATTTCAGCACGGAGTTAATGAGATGACGAAGGACCTTCATGGAACACGTTCCTGACAAAGGATTCAGCCTATGTGAGGGAAAAGAGGAATAGGGATGTTTTCCCTGAATGAGACTGTAGAAGCATGTTTTGTAACTATAGATTAAATTCTATGTATCGGTGTACGTGGCTAGTACGTAGGAGGGTGTTCCTGAGTACTTAGCCCGCACACCAGTTTGGTCCTGCGTACTTAGTAAGTACGCAAGGCTTTTGCCTTGCGTACTTGACAAGTACTCATGACCAAACCATGCGTACTTAGTAAGTACGCAAGGATTTTGCCTTGCGTACTTGTCAAGTACGCAGGTAGTGTTCCTTCCCCTATAAATAGAAGACTTGTCTTCATTTGTAGGTGGAACTCTGGAACAAGGTTGAGAGGTGTCCGGGTCGGGAAGAGCTCTCCCGACCCCTGGACCGTGGGCTTAGATGAGAGATATGTGTTCCTTCGGTATGTAGTCTGTAATACGGGATGACTTCTATGTTATGGATTACGTGTCGTTTCATTGTCTTTTGTCTTTGTTCGTGTTTTCTCTGTCTCGTTTCTTGTTCCCACACAAATCACAGAACAGATCGTGTTATTTCCGCTGCACGACGAGGCTCCCGGGACTTACAACTGGTATCAGATCCTCGGTGTTCGTTGATTTGTGTTCCAGTTTCGATTTTTTAGGGTTTTGAGCAAAAACGAGTTCGTAACCTAAAATCCTTAAAATCGAGTTTGTTATCACTTCATTTGGTGTTTGGAAGCATTAATTTCTCAGATCCATCACTTTTCGAGCATTCTCCTCAAGATCCGTCAAGAACACTGTTGTACTGAACAAGTAAGCAGAATCACCTTTTCTGCGTATTTGCTAAGTACGCATGGGTTAGCCCTGCGTACTTAGTAAGTACGCATGAGAAGTGACCTGCGTACTTAGCTAAGTACGCAAGAGCATTTCTCTGCGCACTTAACAAGTACGCATGAGTACTTGCACTTAACAAGTACGCATGAGTACTTGGCTTTGCGAACTTACTAAATACGCAGCAACACCCTACATATGCGTATTTACTAAATACGCATGAACTAGCATCTGTGATTTAAAAAAAAAAAAATTTGGCAGGAAAACCTTCCTTGTCCAAATTTTTTAGGGATCATTTGTACGCGTGTTTCGGGCCATTTTTGAGAAGATAGTAATTTACGAGATTTTTGTTGGATGATACCACTTGTTATACATTGTTTAAGGGTCCATACCTGAAAATGTAGGCTACGAGTATCCGGGAACTAATGGGAGCAATTGGGTCGTCATCGGCTAAATGTCTCGTTCAATTTGTGAAGATGTGGTTGCTTTGGGTCTTTTGGAAAGAGAATCATCTTGTTTAGGTATTCAAACCTGAATATGTAGGCTACGAGTATCCGTGATACTTCTTTAATAGGGGATGAATACTGGAACAACTTGAACCCAAGGATTTGCTGTTTTGGATCTTTGCAAAGGAATAAAAGAATAAAATCCTGGAGTTGGCTAGTTGTGCTTATTGAGGATTTGAGTGAAGTGATGATGAAGCTGGTCATAGTTTACAGAGAAATGAGGGGGATAAAATCTAGTATTCATGAGACAATAAAGAGGTGGTGGAAAAGCCGTTGGTACTTCCTATATATATACCTCTATGACGTAACATGGATCTCAACTATGATTTGTTGTGTAAACTATATTTTTCGTGTTTGATTCTATCATGTGTTTTCAAGATGAAGCTGGATATTCGTTGGATTATTAGTTGAAGATGGAACCTTTTATCATTGGCCGATGGGATAGGAAACATACCCTTGTTTCTGGTCTAGTCAGATGGAGCTTAAACTGAAAGGGGATATTGGAAATGAACATCTTCGGGAATTTGGTTGACTCGTGAAGATACAGGATAGAGTTGGACACATCTGGTTGAAGACTTAAGTTTATCTTACTGGAATTCCTATGGGAGCTGATTAGTTTAATGCAGGTTATTGGAAACTCAAACTCTCTATCATATGCCAGCTGATTTGGAGTTATCTTAGTCTACTATTGTTACCTGGTTAGGAAGACATTGTCAGACTCAGAGTCCTAAGTCAGGGTGGAGGTTGCTACGGCTGAGAGGATGAACTACAATGAGTTGTGTTGGGTTAGTTGGTTCTTATTGAAGCACTTGGTTTGGTCTACAATGAAAGCTACAGTTATGAGGGAGTCGGGTTTGTCATCACTCGGCAACTGAAGACTGAAGTTTGAAGATTTGAAGATCTCAAGTGGAATGCCAGAAGATCAAGTCTCGCCAGAAGACACGTGATGTCATTAGTTTAGAGGGAGTCTGTTAGGACATTCTTTGTAAACTGATGATTATCAGTGTTAGTGATAGATAGAATTTGATTCTATTGTTAAGAGGGAGTTTGTAGAAGCATGTTTTGTAACTATAGATTAAATTCTATGTATCGGTGTACGTGGCTAGTACGTAGGAGGGTGTTCCTGAGTACTTAGCCCGCACACCAGTTTGGTCCTGCGTACTTAGTAAGTATGCAATGCTTTTGCCTTGCGTACTTGACAAGTACGCATGACCAAACCATGCGTACTTAGTAAGTACGCAAGGCTTTTGCCTTGCGTACTTGTCAAGTACGCAGGTAGTGTTCCTTCCCCTATAAATAGAAGACTTGTCTTCATTTGTAGTTGGAACTCTGGAACAAGGTTGAGAGGTGTCCGGGTCGGGAAGAGCTCTCCCGACCCTGGACCGTGAGCTTAGATGAGAGATGTGTGTTCCTTCGGTATATAGTCTGTAATACGGGATGACTTCTATGTTATGGATTACGTGTCGTTTCATTATCTTTTGTCTTTGTTCGTGTTTTCTCTGTCTCGTTTCTTGTTCCCACACAAATCACAGAACAGATCGTATTATTTCCGCTGCGCGACGAGGCTCCCGGGACTTACAGAGACAACGGATAGCTGAGGCTTGTGAGCAGACAGACTTCATGTTTGTACATTATAAATGAGGCACGGTCGGTGATCGTATAGCAAAGTAGAGCATCAGCAAGAAAAGTGAAATATGGGAGGGGTAAGTGCAAGATTGCATGTAAGTGACTGGGAAGGAGATGCCTACGCTAGCAAAGTGAGACTAGCTTAAAGTGGACTCTTGTGGAGCATTCAAGTGAAGCATGTGTTTAGCTGTCAAGACCGACAGAACGGGGGTAAGTGAACTTTTGAGAAATATCGAGAACTAGTGAAGATGACCCGAGTGTCAGGTGTGTGTACATGCTTAAGGGACGTGTTGAATGCGAGATAAGGAAGTAAATAGATACTATGATGAAGAAATTTAGTGGAGACTAGTGTAGCTTTGCACAAGCTCCTGGAGATAATCAGAGTAGGACAAAAGTAATGACCTTATGAGTAGGGCAATGGGATTGAGTTAGAGAAATCATCACAGGATGACGACTAAGGTATGAAGCCTATTTGGGAGGATGATCGTCGGAATGACGAGGCCTTTAGGGTTATACAGGAGACGAAGGCAATTGTGCCCGTGAGTCATAATGAAACGAGACAAGTGAGTGGAAAATTGGTGGTGTTGTGCTACTTAGTACTAGAGATGGTACGTGCGACGTTCTTAAGAAACAATAAGAGCGACAAGGTATTGTCAAGGATAATGACAACGAGACCTTCATGAAAGGATTGGTATTCAAGGCAATCACGGATGACAACTTTTAGCGAATGTCGGGATAATAGGAGTGGGAAATGAAGCCGTTTGGCTATTGACCAGAGAGAACAAGTAGCACCTAAGGATTTTGGTGCATGAGTAAGAATGGTAAGGAAGAGTTGAGTTAGTTTGTGCCGACGTAGGATTCGAGGACGAATCCTCTTTTAAGGAGGATAGACTTGTAACATCCTAGAAATCTAGAAGCTTACAATCCTGGTTGGTGGATGACCCGATTTCCGTATCTATCAAAGTAATGAGTAGAGTTAGCCGATGGAGGTACAAATAAATTACCGTAATAGACTTGTGTTGGTCGTTAGTGAGCAGTTCAAGTTAAAACAAGCAGTGAAGGATAGTACGGGGACCCAGTTAGCCGTTATTGCAAAGATTCGAGATGGAAACGTGTTAAATGAATTAGGGGGACCCGAAACGAAACATCAGAAGGCTTATAAGCCATCTTTGCGCAAAACCCTAGGCCATTTGGCCTAGCTGTGTTTGACGGCAGAAGTAGTCCGAGAGAGAGGGAGACGACCAGGAAATGGGGGAGGTCGACGGCGTGGCGATGGTAGCTTGATAAGGTAATCCTTGGTTACGTTCTAATACGCGTTTGGTTAGTATTCCTGTTTGAAAACCCGATTAGGGTTCAGATTTCTTGGTCACGAGCGACATGTAGAGAGGACGATGGACCCGTAAGGGCTGTCGGTCGTCAGTCGGAAGAGAAAGGAGGACGAGGTTGGGGCTACGGGTGTGCGAGGAGGAGGCGTCTACTGTGATGGCTCACGGTGGCGGAGGCAGCCCACGTTATGGAACCGACGGAAGGCGGGAGACGGCAGGTGACGGGACACAGTGGATCAAGGGAGAGGCCGACTTGGGGCAACCAGCCAAGGTGGTGGCTGCGTGGGTGACGCACGACGGTGATGGCAGTGGTGGTGCTGTAAGACAGCAGGCAACAGACACGATAAGGGGTGACTCGGTGGTGGCGCACGTTAAAAGAGACCGGAGGGACACCCGATTAGGATTGGTGCTTGGCATGCATGCATGCATGGGACCGGCTCGAGTGTGCGCGTGATCGGGGAGCTAGGGTTTGCATGGTAAGAATTGGGGCTTTGCATGTGTATGCTTGTACATATACGTGCATGCATGAGAACCCTGTTTGAGTCTAAGGTTTGCTAAATGGGTCGAGGACGATCCGGCACGAGTCGGGGTTTACGAGATGAGAATGGTTAAAGGTCTGCATGGCACACGTATGTGCATGTGTGTGGAACTAGGGTTTCATGGATTTGGATTTACAAGCAGATGGGACGAGCGTCGTGGTTTTATTATATTGTTATACGTTATCCAACATATGTTTTAAACGTATCCTGATCGTGTGATCGTACGTTTGGCAGGTGCGGGGTTGAGCGAGCACGCATGGTGCAGAGCTAGGGTTTGGACGCAATATAACTGGTGAGTTTCTAATACCCTCTTTTAAATGTTTTAAACGTTTTGGGGCTATCGTACATACTCATGCATTATATGTTATAAATTAAACTTAACATAAGTCATGATGTGATTTAGAGGTGTTTATTGGCTAATTATATGAGGGTCTACGTGGGGTCCTTAGAATGTGTGAGAAAACATATTTGTGAAACTAAACGTATTACGAGTTTTGAGTTTTAAAGTAACGAGCTATGTATTTGAATACTTAAATACGAGACTAAAGGTGCGAGTCTTGCACCTAGAGTATGTGGGCTGGTTATGGAACTATTAGTGGTATGATGTATAGTGACCTATGAGGGGTGAGTCGGGATTGTATTTGCAGGTCATACGGGTACGACTAGGAGGTGTCTTAGGGTGTGCATGTACGTAGTATGTGCTTAGATAATGAGACATAGTATTTGTGCGTGTGTTGCTATATTAGTAGTGTAATGTGTTACGAGTTTGTCGGGGTGAGTCGGGATATAAGCTAAACGCTTATGAGTACGTGTAGGATATCTTATCCTAGTGTTATGTGTGAAGTGCGGGTGCAGTTAATGAGTCATGTACATAGAGTATAATGTTATGTGGTTATACATGTGTTGTGTGTATGGTGTCGTTGTCATTGTGACACGACGGGTATTGTGGTTGCATTGTTGTCATTGTGACACGGCAAACGGGATTGTGGATGACGAAGTCCTTCGAGAGGTCACCAAAGGTGACGATGTCCAACAGGATAGTGATGAGCTCAAGGTGTGTCGAATGCCCTAACGAGGGTAACCCTGACGAGGGTGTGGTGACAAGGTATTTGTTTGTGTGCATATATATGTGTTAAATTGCCCGCAAGAGATAAGTTATATTAATTGTGTATGAGACGGTATTGATGTGATAAATATATGGAATCAATGTGGTGTGATGAGTTAGATTGACCATTGAGTCGGGATGAGTACATTGTGTACACGTGTTTAGTCAGTTGGTTTATGAGAACCCTGGTTAGGGCAGGTAAGTCGATGTCTATAGGCTGGATGAGTTAACCAATGTATGGATAATATATATATGGTAAATTGTGTGTCCTCTGAGTAGTAAGCTCGATCCATGTCGTAGAGACTTACCGGGCTTAGATGACGGGTAGAGTCTGGGGTGGTGAATTCTTTTGGGATATTATAAGATAACAGGGGTTATTTATATGATGAAAATCTATTAAACTATTTTTCTAAAGACTGGAGGGTCTTGAGTGAAGATAAACAATAAATGAGACGAGTTGGCTTTTGTTAAATTAAACTATTAGAACTCACTCAGCGTAGCTAACTTTGTATGTACGTTAGATTGTTTTGTAGGTGAGTCTGCTAGACGAGGCATCTTGGCTTGGGAGCGGTGCTACTCGGGTTGGTGCGCATGCATTCGTCAGGTAACGTTAAGGATATCAACGAGTTTAAAAGATAATATTAATTTGAGAAAGACTTTCACTGTTTATTTAAATGAAAGTTAAGTGTTTTTAATGAGTTTACCTAGTGATGAGATCCAACTGTAGGGTGCCTGGTTTGGGGCCTTACAGATGTAAATATGAAAGGGAAGGAACTAATCCAAGTTCCAGTAGTGAATGAGTTTCCCGAAGTATTTCCAGACGATCTATAGGAATTGATGTCACAACTACAAGAGTTGCTAGACAAGGGATTTATATGCCCTAGTGTATCCCCTTGGGGTGCACCAATTCTGTTCGTGAAGAAGAAAGACGGTAGTATGAGAATGTGTATAGATTGCCGTGAATTGAACAAATTGACTATCAATAATAGGTATCCTTTACCTAGGATTGATGATTTGTTAATCAGTTACAAGGATCTAGTTGGTTTTCCAAAATCGACTTAAGATCCGGTTATCACCAAGTCAAGGTACGAGAGGAGGGTGTACCTAAGACGGCATTCAGAACTCGTTATGGACACTATGAATTTGTAGTAATGCCTTTTGGAGTAACGAATGCTCCGACAGTTTTTATGGCCCTCATGAATAGAGTATGCCGACCAATTTTAGACAAGTTTGTTATTGTCTTCATTGATGACATTCTGATTTATTCAAAGAACGAAGAGGAACATGCAAAACACCTTCGTGAAGTACTTAGTACTTTACGAAAAGAGAAATTGTACGCGAAATTCTCAAAATGTGCATTCTGGTTGAGAGAAGTTCAATTTTTGGGCCATGTTGTGAATGCAGAAGGTATCTTGGTGGACCGAGCAAAGGTAGAGGCTGTAATGAAATGGTCTTCAACTAAGAACCCATCGGAAGTTAAAGTTTCTTGGGATTAGCTGACTATTATAGAAGGTTCATCCAAGACTTTTCTAAAATAGCCACCCCATTAACTAAGCTAACTCGAAAGATCTCAAAATATGAATGGAATGCGGCTTAGGAGAAAGCATTCCATACTTTGAAAGAAAAGTTGACATAAGCTTCGGTTCTGGCATTGCCAGAAGGAGTAGAAGATTTTGTGGTGTATTCTGATGCTTCCAAGCATGGGTTAGGATGTGTTCTGATGCAAAGAGGGAGATGATAGCCTATGACTCTCAACAGCTAAAGACATATGAAGCAAACTATCCAACCCATGATCTGGAATTAGCTGAAGTGGTGTTCGCACTAAAGATATGGAGGCATTACTTGTATGGAACGAAGTGTACGATTTACACAGACCACAAAAGTCTTAAGTATTTCTTTGACCAGAAAGACATAAACATGAGGCAACGACGATGGTTAGAACCGGTAAAGGATTATGATTGTGAGATCTTATATCATTCCGGAAAGGCTAACGTGGTAGCCGATGCTCTAAGCCGCAAGGAAGAGCATCATCCTATTCTGGTGAAATCATTTAAGTTAGTGATAACTCCTGATTTCATGAGCCAGCTTCGAGACGCACAAATCGAAGCATTAAAAAGTGAGAATATTAAGAAAGAAAGAATGGCTGGTCAGGAGAAGTTTCTAGAGGAGAATGAATATAAAGTGAAGACTCGATTTGCTCGTATGTGGATACCACGATCAGATGAGTTTAGACTTAAGATTCTTGATGAAGCTTATAAATCACGATATTCTATTCATCCGAGTACTACAAAAATGTACCAAGATCTGCGCAGAGATTATTGGTGGCCTAGAATGAAGTTCGATATCATGAAATATGTAGCAAAATGCTTGATTTGTTTACAAGTTAAAGTAGAACATCAGAAACCGTATGGGAGATTACAACCATTAGAAATCCCAGAATGGAAGTGGGAACATCTTACTATGGATTTCATAACCAAGCTACCAAAAATAGCTAGGGGTTATGATACCATTTGGGTGGTTGTAGATTGGCTAACTAAGAGTGCTCATTTTCTAGCTATACGTGAGACATATTCTTCAGAAAAGTTAGCTGATCTGTTCATTAAAGAGATTGTTCCAAGACATGGAGTTCCAGTCTCGATTGTTTCCGATCGAGATACCTATTTCACTTCACGTTTCTGGAAGAAGTTCCACAAAGAGATATAAACTAGATTATTAATCAGCGCAGCATATCATCCTCAAACTGACGGTCAAAGTGAGAGGACAACACAAACCCTCGAAGATATGATGCGTGCTTGTATAATCGATTTTGGTGGAAGTTGGGATAATCATCTGCCGTTAGCAGAATTCTCATACAATAACAACTACCATTCCAGTATTGGTATGCCACCATACGAGATGCTATATGGTAGAAGATGTAGGACTCCCGTATGTTGGGGAGAGGTCGGTCAGAAGGAACTAGGAAGAAGAGAAATCGTTCAGGCTACAGCTGAAAAGCTTGATCTAATAAAAACACGTTTGAAAGATGCACAGGATAGACAGAAGTCATATGCAGATAAGAGACGTAGACCAATAGAATTCCAAGAGGGATATTACGTTTTGTTAAAGGTGTCTCCTTGGAAAGGTCTAATCCGATTCAAGAAACGTGGAAAACTAAGTCCACGATTCATTGGTCCTTTTAGAATCCTCAAACGAGTTGGAAAGGTAGCCTATCAACTACAACTACCTGAAGAATTGGATAAGATACACAATACAATCCACGTATCTTATTTAAAAAAGTGTTTGGCGGACGAGACTGCTCATATCCCTCTAGAAGAGATAGAGGTTGATGAAAAATTAACTCATGTCGAAGAACCCATAAGAATTCTAGACACGAAAGAAAAGCAGCTACGTCATAAAACAATCAAACAAGTGTTAGTTCAATAAAAACACAGGAAAGGGTTCGAGATGACCTGGGAAAACGAGGAAAAAATGAGAAAAACTTATCCTCAACTATTTAAGAACTAACATATTTCGAGGACGAAACCTAGTTAAGGGGGGTATTTTTGTAACATCCCAAACTCCTAAAATAAGTTGGGACATGTGTCGGCTAAGAAACACGACGCTAGAGTGTAACCGGACGCGAAAACAGAAAGTCGGTTCGACCGGAAATAGCCAAAAACTTCCCATAACCATATCCCGGGCTAGAAAATGAGTTACATAAGTCATAATATATGAAACTTAGGTGCCCCGGTGAGAAGAATTTGAAAATGTAGTCATAACGGACCGTCACCATGTATAACGGTCCGTCACGGGTGTCGAAAGTCATAACGGACCGTCACCGTCCGTGACGGTCCATCACGCCGCAAAATCGCGAAAACACACCGTTTTACGCCACGTGTCACTGACTCATCCCACCCAAAGGCCATGACGGACTCCCATGGGCCGTGACGGTCCGTTACGTGGTTAGAAAGTGCTTGGAGGCCAAGAAAACGGTAACGGACCGTTACGAACTCAGAAATTTACCTATAAATTGATTCTTGAAGCCGTTCAAATGGAAAACAATACACACAAAACACCATATACAACGCACACAATCTGAGTAGGATTTAGAAACTATTACGGCGTGTTAAAGTGCGAGTGCGGTACGCTACGACTGCAGTTCGGATCCGGAGAAACGGTTAAGCGAGGAACAAGTGTAAAACGACCCGAAGTTATTGTAAGTACACTGGACCCGTACCCTAGACATGATTATGTAAATTTTGGGATTAAATGACATGTGTTATGTGCTATGTGTAAGACAAGGGTACGTGGTAATGAAGGGTTAGTCTAAACACTAAACGAGAATAATGGAGTAGTGACGACGTATCTAAGGGGTACTGGATATGCCGCTAGTACTTCCTATATATAAATCTCTTGGTGCTTCGTTGTGAAACCATTATGAATGTTTAGGGGTATATTCTAAAAGACAGTAATAAAAATATAGTAAACGAACAGGAGATCTTCCGACCGGTATGTAGTTATCTGAAAAACGGAATGTTCTATCTAAGGAAAGAATGGTGTATAAGTCTCTTCTGGGCCCGTCACTCTTTCCTGGGAACATCTCTGTTGGAGGTACTGCTCTGGAAGGATAATCACCCAGTTTACAATATATGACAAGTATGAATACGTGATAAAGTTGAATGCTTGAATATGTGATGCATGATGAATATGAATACGTGAATGCATGATGTTACGTGCAAGTATGAATGAGTATGATGGTACGAGTCTAAGCCCTAAAATAGAATAACGGAGCACTCATGAAGTGTTAAAAGGTTGGTGGATACGCCGCTGGTACTTCCTATATATAAACATTTTAGTGCATCATGGGGAAACAATTATGAAGTTTTAAGGTGAGGACCGGTTGGGAAATAAATCAAGCATGTACGTGAAATGAAGATAAATGCTTAATACATTTAGGAGGCTGTGAGTCTAAGATACTCAAGGTACCAAATGAAAAGTGATACCCGGCCTGTAAGGTGGATGTCAATAAAAATAAAGATGAAGAAAACTAAATATTAAAGCCTACGGGGCTAAGAATTGAATGAGCCTTCGTGGCAAATGAGTCTTCGTGACAAATGCAAGGGGTATATACTGACGAGTATAAGGACCTCGCTGAAAACTCTGATCGGAGGAACTTTCGAAGATGGTCGAGGGGGGTTAGCACACCCATGAATGAAATGAAAACTCTGACTGGAGGTACGTCCGAAGATGGTGGAGATGGGGTTAGCACACCCATAAAATATACGAATGACTTGACCGGAGGTACGTCCGGAGATGGTCACGACGGCGCTGAGAGTGTAACATCCCGGAAAATCTAAACTAGTAGTTCGGGTTAGTGGACGACCCGAACCTATATTAACTAAGAAGAAATAGAAAGGATTCTTATACTAGGTGCGTTTAACTACCGGGAATGTCATAGTTAGTTGTTTATATAAAGATTCGAGATCGATGCGTGCGAGAAATAAGTAAAGGGACCCGAAACAAAACTAGTAGGTGTTTATAAGCCACTTTATCGCTAACCCTAGGGCCATTTGTGACCCTAGGTGTGCGACGACAGAAGTGAGGTCGGGAGAGAAGGGAACGGCCGGAGAAGAAGGAGGACACCGATGGATAGGTGCAAGACGGTGGTCACGCGGTGGTGTGGTCCCCGGAGCGTGTTCAGGTAACCCCCAATCTTATTCTTGTTCATTTTCTTGTTTTCTTACGGTTGCACATAGGGACCCGATTAGGGTTTACCCTTGTTGTGGTGTTCGACGGAGGAGACGGCCACCCCGGGGCGGTGGCAGTCGGCTGTGTGGGTGAGTTCAGGCGTAGCAAGAAGGGAAGCAATGGAATAGGATGGTAATGGTGATACTATGGTGGCGCATGGCCGGCTACGGGTAACACAATAAGTATGATGGTGGTACGAGGTGGTAACGGACGAGGACGATGATAACTTAGGGAGATGGCAACGGGTCAAGGTAGTGGCCATGGTGGTGGCATACGGCCACACTAGTGGTGTCTCCGGTGAAATAAATGGCTCGGGTGGAAGGTCATCTGCGACGTGGTGGTGTTAGCCAGCTAGACTTTCTGCCCGACGAGGTAGCCGGAGTGATACCCGAGTGGGGTTTTGCTTGACGGATTTACGTGCATGCATAGGAACCCTACTCGAGTTCATGCGGTTGACATGTTAGGGTTTTCCTTGCATGGCTAGCAGCGTGTATGTAACCCGGCTGGTGTACACGTGTCTTCAAGGTTTTAGGGTTTGCATGATCATGTATGAGCATGCATTAGAACCCGAATCAAGTATTCAAATTCTAAGCGGGTCAAGAGCGACCCGGATCACGTGTACCCGCAGTAGGGACTTGAGAAGTTGGGGTAGTGTGTAGTCAAGGCCGAGTGTTAGGGTTATTTATTTGTACGTCATACAACGTATGTTTATAACGTGTTCTGAGAATGTGATCACGCGCTGTCAGGTTTGGGATTCGAGCATGGACGGACGGGATTGCAAAGCAAAGACTTGGACCCAGTATATCCGGTGAGTTTCTAATGCCCTCTTTTAAAATGTTTTTAACGTTTTTGGGGCTATCGTACATACTTTCGAGACACGTTTTATTACATTAAATGTGTATCAAGCATTGGGGTCTAACTCGATGAGTTTACGAATTTAAGTATTTAAATATGGGGCTAAGGGACTATGCATTGTCCTTAAGATGTGTAGGCTAAAGGCGAGTAAATGGTCACGGACCGTATAGTGACCTGATAGGGGTGAGTGGGGATTGTATTTACAGGTCGTACGGGTACGACTAGGAGGTGTCATGGGGTATGCATGTACGTGGTATTTACTTGGATAATGAGGCATAGTTTTTGTACGTGTGTTGCTATAGTAGTAGGGTATTGTGTTAAGGGTTAGTCGGGGTGAGTCAGATATAAGCTAAACATTTATGACTACGTGTAGGATACATGTATTGTTCTAATGCTATGTGTGAGGTGCAGGTGTAGTTAACAAGTCATATACGTGTAGTGTGATATTACATGTTATTGAGTTGTGTGTTTTTATGTCGTTGTCCTTGTGGCACGGCGGGTGATGTGTTTGCATTGTTATCTTTATGACACGGAAAACAGGAACGAGGTCCCTCGGGAGTTCACCAAAGATGACGATGTCCAATAGGACAGTGATGAGCTCGGGGTGTGTCGAATGCCCTGACGAGGTGTCGAATCCTCTTTTAAGGGGGGTAGACTTGTAACATCCCGGAAATTCTAAACTAGTAGTTCGGGTTAGTGGACGACCCGAACCTATATTAAATAAGAAGAAATTGAAACGATTCTTATACTAGGTGCGTTTAACTACCGGGAATGTCTTAGTTAGTCATTTAAATAAAGGTTTGAGATCGATGCGTGCGAGAAAGAAGTAAAGGGACCCGAAACGAAACTAGTTGGTGTTTAGAAGCCACTTTATCTCTAACCCTAGGGCCATTTGTGACCCTAGGTGTGCGACGGCAGAAGAGAGGTCGGGAGAGAAGGGAACGGCGGGAGAAGAAGGAGGACGACGACGGATAGGTGCAAGACGGTGGTCACGCGGTGGTGTGGTCCCCGGAGCGTGTTCAGGTAACCCCCAATCTTATTCTTGTTCCTTTTCGTGTTTGCTTACAGTTGCGCATAGGGACCCGATTAGGGTTATCCTTATTGTGGTGTTCGACGGAGGAGATGGCCACCCCGGGGCGGTGGCAGTCGGCCGTGAGGGTGAGTTTGGGGGAGTTCGGGCGTAGCAGGAGGGGCAGCAACGGAATAGGATGGTGGTGGTGATACTATGGTGTCGCATGGCCGACTACGGGTAACAAGAGAAGTATGGTGGTGGTAAGAGGTGGTAACGGACGAGGACGATGAGAACTTAGGGAGACGGCAACGGGTCAAGGTAGTGGCCATGGTGGCGGCATACGGCCACCTGGTGGTGTCTCCGACGAACTAAATGGCTCGGGTGGAGGGTCATCTGTGACGTGGTGGTGGTGTTAGCCGGCTAGACTTTCTGCCTGACGAGGTAGCCGGAGTGATACCCGAGTGGGGTTTTGCTTGACGGATTTACGTGCATGCATGGGAACCCGACCCGAGTTCATGCGGTTCAAGTGTTAGGGTTTTCCTTGCATGGCTAGCAGGCGTGTATGGTGCCCGGCTGGTGTAAGCGCGTCTTCAAGGGTTTAGGGTTTGCATGATCATGTATGAGCTTGCATTAGAACCCGAATCAAGTATCCAAGTTCTAAGCGGGTCATGGGCGACCCGGATCACGTGTACCCGCAGTAGGGATTTGAGAAGCCGGGGTAGCGTGTAGTCAAGGCCGAGTGTTAGGGTTATTTATTTGTACGTCATACAACGTATGTTTAGAACGTGTTCTGATCATGTGATCACGCGCTATCAGGTTTGGGATTGTATTTACACGTCGTACGGGTACGACTAGGAGGTGTCACGGGGTATGCATGTACGTGGTATTTACTTTGATAATGAGGCATAGTTTTGTACGTGTGTTGCTATAGTAGTAGGGTATTGTGTTAAGGGTTAGTCGGGGTGAGTCGGATATAAGCTAAACGTTTATGACTACGTGTAGGATATATGTATTGTTCTAATGCTATGTGTGAGGTGCAAGTGTAGTTAACAAGTCATGGACGTGTAGTGTGATATTACATGTTATTGAGTTGTGTGTTTGTATGTCGTTGTCCTTGTGGCACGGTGGGTGATGTGTTTGCATCGTTATCTTTATGACACAGCAAACGGGAATTGTGAAGGACGAGGTCCCTCGGGAGTTCACCAAAGGTGACGATGTCCAATAGGACAGTGATGAGCTCGAGGTGTGTTGAATGCCCTGACGAGGGTGCAGTGATGAGGTATGTGTTTGCGTGCTTATATATTTGCGTTAAATTGCATACAATCGTTGAGTTATATTTGTTGTGCATGAGATAGTAATAATGTGGTAAGTAGAGTTAGATTGACCGTTGTGTCAGGATTATGATGTGGTGTTTACAACTGTCATCTCAGTTGATTTGTAAGAGACTTGGTCAAGGTTGAGTAAGTCGATGTCTAGGGATTTGTTGTGTTAACCAAGTTTCGAGTTAATACGGGTACTAGTGTATGAGTTATTAGTGTATTAGGTTCGACCTATGTCGATGAGACTGCGGGATTATTATTATTAGGGGATGAATCTTTGGTAATGATCTATTATGGGACATCGTGTGATAATAGGGGTTATCAATTTGTTAATGAATTGTGAAACTATTTTATAAGGACCTAGGGTCCTGAGTACAGTTCAAATAACTTTTGTGACGAGTTGGCCTTTAATTAAATTAAACTATTAGAACTCACTCAGCGTAGCTGACTTTGTATGTACGTTAGATTGTGACGCAGGTGGGCTTTGGAGTCAACGTATCTTGGCTTGGGAGCGGTGCTACTCGGATTGGTGTGCAAGCATTCGTGAGGTAACTTAATGACATTAAATAGTTATTAATGTTTTTAAAAAGAATTCCGATATTGTTTGATATATCTAAAATGAGTATTTTTAAGGGAATAACCCGTCATGAGAACCAACTGTAGGATGCCCGGGTCGGGGTCTTACTAGTTGTTATCAGAGCCGTGATTTAAGAGAAAATCGGTGTTTTTATAAATAAAATACCTTAACTTAAACTGAAAATGGGACAAGAGTGAAACGAATGCCACCACGAGTAACCGCGGGCCAAGAGGTACTTTTTTGAGTTAGGCATTGATTGTTATATTATCACTTGTGTAACACTATGTGGAGTTTCTTGGTATGACTATGTGGTTTGGTGATTCCGTGAGTGATTATGTTTTGTAAGCAGAATGTTGTGAGTAATATGCTACGTGTGACTACGTGATAGTTATTAAATCGTGTTTGTGTGGGATGCATGTCCATCCGTTGTGTGGAAGGTATAATGCTAGTGTGAATATGAAGGGAAACGTTTAGGATCCGAGCAGTAACGTGGGGAACCAAATACATTTGATCACCGTGATTCGGCAGTCTATGGTTACTCTTATATTCCGAACTTGTTACCTTTAATAGTCGCATAAACGTTCTATCTTGAGTAGGGTTAGATGGATAAGACGAATCATGCGAGATCGGGCAGGCGTGAAGCTCTTGCTAGGAGGAATGCATGATGACAAGTCAAGCTGACGGCGGCTGCAGATGGAACTTCCAGTGAGTTAGGAGTAGTGTTGGCGCTTACCGCACCGAGTGTGACTAGAGTTTCTGTTGGCGACATGCCGCGTGGTGCTATAACTGGAAAGACCGGATGGAAGAGGATGGCGGCGTCTGCAGTGCGTGATTTCCCTCCAGAATGTGGACCTGCATGGTTGAGAGATCAACCACTTGCGGTGGTTAATAGAACTCTGTTTCAGGAGGACCTAGTGGATGATCCAGAATGTGACGAGGAGGAACCAGAGGAGGACACAACAGATGCATATGATGTGGTCTAGTAGTGATTTTGTGGGTATTGTTAGGATGCTCGATTGTTCGATGATTAGATGTTGTGGCTGTTTCCATGAGAGATTCCGGGGTGGTTTAACGTTATGACTGATCAGACGTCTACATGGTGTGATGCTTAATTCAAATATTGACTATTTGAATTTGACATTGATTGTGAGTTTTACCGTATGATGATTCGAACATAATTAATTATAATTGTGTTTGTGATGGTGTACGATTGTGTTTATAGTTGTTGATTATGTGCGGAAATGTGTGATTACGTGATTACATTTTGAATGACGCGAGTTCACGTTTAATGTGATTCTTGGAGAGCATGGTTGAGTAAGTTGTGCAGGTAGACTATTATAGACATAAACTTGAATCTTTCTGTGTCTACGGTCTTGAGATAGTGTCACCTATGTGTTATGTCTAGGTGATGTTGAAGTGTAAGGGGTGTGTTGCACCTGGTGTAGTTGTTCAGGACGAGATCCTGTGGGAAATCATAAATATACATCTTTAGTATGTATAAATGTTCAGGACGAGGTCCTGTGGGAAAATAGTAGTTACATACCTTATGTCTAGGTATGTTTGTTCAGGACTAGATCCTATGGGGAAATAAGATATTTTATATCTTGTGTGTATGAATGTTTAGGGATGTTTTGTGTCTAGACCGAGTAGTGTGTCGTCTTGAAATATGGGTACGACCTGTATGGGTACGCCCGAGTAAACTCTGTATGAGTACGTGTTGACGTGTGGCAGGGGCTACCATTGCGGTGAGTAAGGGGTAAGGTTCATGGGTTTGTGTGTCTATAAATGATGAGGTCATATTGTGTGCATGTAGATTTACTCAGATCTAGCTAGTTATGTATGTGCACTTTGTGCGATTAGAAGGTTGAGTTATTAGAGCATGTGTAGAACATTGTGTGTTATGTAGTTATGTGTGTCGGTGTGTGTCCTTGTAGTACACGCTTAGTCGTGCATAGGACGGGTGGTTAGTATGGTCAAGCAGAGTATTTCTATCTTGACGATTTTCTCGACGTTGATACATCGAGGTGATGCGAGGAGTTTTGACGTCTTTCTAGACGACCGATGAGGTGCTCTTATGAGATGCCTATGCTTATTCTCGGGAAATTCGGAGCACGAAGCCAATGGGCGGAGCTGAGGAGCTAGTGATGAAAGCAGTTACGTAGACGCTGGACCAGAGATACCCATGATGAGATCAAGGTGATGACGCTGAAGATTTTAGCACGGAGTTAACAAGGTGACGAAGGACCTTCATGGAACACGTTCCATATGTAGGATTCAGTCGAGGTGAGATACCAGAGGAATAGGGATGTCTTCCCTGAACGAGATGACGGATAGCTGAGACTTGTGAGCAGACAGACTTAATGTTCATACCTGAGAAATGAGACGCGGTCGATGATCGCACGGTAATGACAGAGCAACAACGAAGAAAGTAGAACGAATGAAAAGTGAGTGCAAGATTTCACATAAGTGACTGGGAAGGAAATGCCCACGCTGGTAAACATATGACTAGCTTAAAGTGAGCTCCTGTGGAGCATTCAAGTGAAGCAAATGGTGGCTGTTGAAACAGACGTGACAGAGGAAAGTAACCTTTTGAGAAACATATAGAGCTAATGAGGATGGCCCTAGTGTTGGGTGTGTGTACGTACGTAAGGGACGCATTGAATGCGTGATATTGAAGTAAAGGGACTCCATGGTAAAGAAATTTTGAGGTGACAGGTGTAGCTTTGCACAAGCTCCTGGAGATTATCAAAGGAGGACAAGGGAAGTACCTTTATGAGCAAGGCAATGGTGCCGAAGTTTTGAGGAGTCATCGCAGGATGGTGATTAGAGTACGAGATGAGAAGGACGACGAATGATCCAAATTAGGAAAAGCAAGGAACATTACTTGGGGATGACCATTGGAATGACGATATCATCATGGCTGTAAAAGGGAATCGACGGTGTTGTACCGTCTGCGTAAAAGTTGGAGGGACAATAAATAAAGGAGTATGTAGGTGGGACCTACCAGTCCCGAAGTTGAAAGCAAGCAATGGAGAGGACTTCTGTGAACACCAAGAATGGTGACCAAGGTGTAGAGTAAAATGACCACGTTGATGTGTACAGTGAAAGGATGACCCCAAAGGATTTGGGATGCATCAGTTGGATCAGAAGAAGGGGTGGCGTTGGTCTGTACCGACGCAGGATTTGAGGACGAATCCTCTTTTAAGGGGGTAGACTTATAACATCCCGGAAATTCTAAACTAGTAGTACGGGTTAGTGGATGACCCGAACATATATTAAATAAGAAGAAATTGAAAGGATTCTTATACTAGGTGCGTTTAACTACCGGGAATGTCTTAGTTAGTCATTTAAATAAAGGTTCGAGATCGATGCGTGCGAGAAAGAAGTAAAGGGACCCGAATCGAAACTAGTTGGTGTTTATAAGCCACTTTATCTCTAACCCTAGGGCCATTTGTGACCCTAGGTGTGCGACGACAGAAGAGAGGTCGGGGGAGAAGGGAACGGCCGGAGAAGAAGGAGGACGACGGCGGATAGGTGCAAGACGGTGGTCACGTGGTAGTGTGGTCCCCGGAGCGTGTTCAGGTAACCCCCAATCTTATTCTTGTTCCTTTTCGTGTTTGCTTACAGTTGCGTATAGGGACCCGATTAGGGTTATCCTTATTGTGGTGTTCGACGGAGGAGATGGCCACCCCGGGGCGGTGGCAGTCGGCCGTGAGGGTGAGTTTGGGGGAGTTCGGGCGTAGCAGGAGGGGCAGCAACGGAATAGGATGGTGGTGGTGATACTATGGTGTCGCATGGCCGACTACGGGTAACAAGAGAAGTATGGTGGTGGTACGAGGTGGTAACGGACGAGGACGATGAGAACTTAGGGAGACGGCAACGGGTCAAGGTAGTGGCCATGGTGGCGGCATACGGCCACCTAGTGGTGTCTCCGGCGAACTAAATGGCTCGGGTGGAGGGTCATCTGTGACGTGGTGGTGGTGTTAGCCGGTTAGACTTTCTGCCCGACGAGGTAGCCGGAGTGATACCCGAGTGGGGTTTTGCTTGACGGATTTACGTGCATGCATGGGAACCCGACCCGAGTTCATGCGGTTCACATGTTAGGGTTTTCCTTGCATGGCTAGCAGGCGTGTATGGTACCCGGCTGGTGTAAGCGCGTCTTCAAGGGTTTAGGGTTTGCATGATCATGTATGAGCTTGCATTAGAACCCGAATCAAGTATCCAAGTTCTAAGCGGGTCATGGGCGACCCGGATCACGTGTACCCGCAGTAGGGATTTGAAAAGCCGGGGTAGCGTGTAGTCAAGGCCGAGTGTTAGGGTTATTTTATTGTACGTCATACAACGTATGTTTAGAACGTGTTCTGATCATGTGATCACGCGCTATTAGGTTTGGGATTGTATTTACACGTCGTACGGGTACGACTAGGAGGTGTCACGGGGTATGCATGTACGTGGTATTTACTTGGATAATGAGGCATAGTTTTGTACGTGTGTTGCTATAGTAGTAGGGTATTGTGTTAAGGGTTAGTCGGGGTGAGTCGGATATAAGCTAAACGTTTATGACTACGTGTAGGATATATGTATTGTTCTAATGCTATGTGTGAGGTGCAGGTGTAGTTAACAAGTCATATACGTGTAGTGTGATATTACATGTTATTGAGTTGTGTGTTTGTATGTCGTTGTCCTTGTGGCACGGCGGGTGATGTGTTTTCATCGTTATCGTTATGACACGGCAAGCAGGATTTGTGAAGGACGAGGTCCCTAGGGAGTTCACCAAAGGTGACGATGTCCAATAGGACAGTGATGAGCTCGGGGTGTGTCGAATGCGCTGACGAGGGTGCAGTGATGAGGTATGTGTTTGCGTGCTTATATATTTGCGTTAAATTGCATACATTCGTTGAGTTATATATGTTGTGCATGAGATAGTAATAATGTGGTGAGTAGAGTTAGATTGACCGTTGTGTCAGGATTGTGATGTGGTGTTTACAACTGTCATCTCAGTTGATTTGTAAGAGACTTGTTCAAGGTTGAGTAAGTCGATGTCTTTGGATTTGTTGTGTTAACCAAGTATCGAGTTAATACGGGTACTAGTGTATGAGTTATTAGTGTATTAGGTTCGACCTATGTCGATGAGACTGCGGGATTATTATTATTAGGGTTGTGACGTTAGATTGTACGTTAGATTGAGACTGCGGGATTATTATTTACAACTTTTGTGACGAGTTGGCTTTTAATTAAATTAAACTATTAGAACTGACGCAGCGTAGCTGACTTTGTTTGTACGTTAGATTGTGATGTAGGTGGGCTTTGGAGTCAACGTATTTTGGCTTAGGAGAAGTGCTACTCGGATTGGTGTGCAAGCATTCGTGAGGTATCTTAATGACATTAAATTGTAATTAATGTTTTTAAAAAGACTTCCGCTGTAGTTTGATATATCTAAAATGAGTATTTTTAAAGGAATAACCCGTCATGAGAACCAACTGTAGGATGCCCTGGGAACAATAATAAGAACCTAAAGGGTTCATAATAAAATAAACAATGCAATGTACTTACTTAGTGAAAGCTAATTCGAAAACGTTTTCTAAACACTGCAAGAAAGAAGCATATGGAATAGAGCTTCATGTGGATAAGGCCGGACGGAATGAAGAATCCCTAGATTTTTGTAATAGAATATTGTACATGTAAAACAATATTTATAAATAAAATATACCTGTGTCATTTAATGACAAGGTTTTGAAAAATCTCGGACCCGTTTTCCGCATTAAACTGATAAAATAATAAGAAATAAGAAGGATGTTGCAGCTGTCCGATGAGATTTACCTTTCTTGGTCAACTTTTGTGAAATCTTATTCTTATCCAACCGACATTGAAACACCCTACTTTTTCACCCTAATTATAGTCTAAGGTTTTATATTTACATGCCTCATACTATTCTAACCCTAATTAAGCATTCTAGGGTTTTACGTAAGGCCCCCTTCATACATTTACACATACTCACATTCAATTATACATTTCAATCATGTATGATCACATTCTCGGCTTACTATCTGCTGAAATAAGTTATCATATGATGTTTGCGATATCACGGGGTCCCATACATTAGCTCCAATACCGGCCAAGTATAAGGGAATGTATGTTACGCATCATGATACTCCCAACTATCATATGGGGCTTATCTCATACAAAGTTCAGCCCACGTATACTTTCACACCCCCAAATTTATTTACTTAATAAATAAATAAATAAAGGTTGCAACGATTGGTAACATTACACAACAGCGGAAGCTAAAGTAAAGATTTCTAAAGTATTGAACACCATTACAAATATTAATATAAACTAGTATATTAACCTAAAATCTATATAGTTCAAAATAGGCTTGAGGTTTGACGGTCATGCGTCTTCGACTTCTAGAGTTTTAATCCGAATGGTTAACCTATTCCAACCGTGCCATAGCTATGTGTTACTTGAAAAACATACTTGAAAATGTCAACACACAGGCTGGTGAGTTCATAGGTTTGAGTATTGCAATATAAAGTGGTTTTCCTTGAAAACATTGTTAGTGTGTTCATGGCCATAATATAAAACCGCTTTCCTTGAAAACATATGCAGACTTCATAGTCATAAAGCGAGTAGTTTTCCCAACCAAAACACGTGATGACATCGTAGACATAAAAAGAGTCGTTTTCCCAATGAAAGCATGTGATGGCATCGTGGTCATAAAATGAGTAGTTTTTCCCGAAAACATTGGTACGTGTACATGGCTATAATATGAAACTGTTTTCCATGAAAACATTGATAAGACATTTGCATGTAAACGAATGACAAGACCATTTGTGTGTAAACGATTGGCAGATCCTTCTGCACGAAAATGTTTCAATATATATATATATATAAGGGAGGGATCAAGAGAAAACCACAAAGTTAGGCGAAAACCAAGAAAACCACATCATTTTAGGCAATTTTTTTATTTACGTATACGTATCCAAAAACAATATTTTTGATTTACGTATACGTAACCGCAATTTTTTTGTTTTATGTTTACGTATACGTAACACTATGTGTAAAAATGTTTTTTGGTAAAAATGTTTAATATTTCATTGATACTCTTATAAATAAATAAAAATAAACTAAAACAAAAAATAAAAATTATTATATGATTGGATAAAATTGGTTTTTTTAATGGTTTTCTTGGTTTTCGCCTAACTTGTGGTTTTCTCTGGAACTCTCCCATATATATATATATATATATGATAAACAAAACAAGTAATGTTGACCCATCCGTAAACTAGCTAGAAATACGAATAATATGTACATACATGAGGCATAACCAAACCATGGCATAGGTGTTTTGCCCTTCGCTCATACCTCACGAGAAATGTTTGAACACTATGCGGTCATTTGGCTAGAGGGACCCATGTTTTGCGCGATTAACCATGACCGGGGGTGTCAAACCCAAAAGTACTATCCATAGAATCCCAGGCTATCCGTAGCTATTGGTTATAAAATATGATGGTCAGGGGACTTTACGAGCTCCAAATGTGTTCACTCATGCAAACATAAAGGTCAGTTATTGTTTTCATGTTACCATATGAAAATGTTTGTAAGTATGTGTTCCATGTTTTCTAAAATGTATCAAGTAATGATGTTCTCAAATGTGTCAAGCAATGATGTTCCCAAATGTATCAAATGTGTGAAGCAAGCATGTTTCTCCCCCGATGTTTCTAAAACATTTAAAAAAAAGTCAAAAGGGGGCAGTGAACTCACCTGGTAATGTGTTATGTACGATGACGTCCTTTATGTATCAACGAAAACCAAAGTCCATGTAATATGATAGTAGCGGGTCTATGTCCTACTCGAGTCATATGATACCTGTAGATACTTAATGAGAATTACGGACTAACCCTAATATTAGGAGGCGAGTCTCAACTCGTGTTGAGTTATCATGTGTGCGGTTGAGTCATGTTGTCGATTTAATGATATGTACATATAATTAATAATCATAACTCCCGTTCTTGTGACTCTTAACAGAATGTGTGCAACTCTATGCTTTAATGAACTATCTCATAGTTTTAATATATACAAGTGTTAATATATAAGCATGCATATATGTAATTAAGACTCTAAAGTATATTTGTACAGTTCGTGTGTCTGGCAAGTAAACGTTAGGGTTTCTTTAAGATGTTTAGATCCATTTGTCAATGTTAATATTTATATATACTTATATATTTTTATGCGTATGTGTTTACAGCTAAGCGTCGTATTGTATAATATTCCATGATTTATAGAAGATATAAATGCTTATAATTATACCTTTACATATAAATATTATTGCATACACGTGACAACATATTTGTCCAAGTTTATAAAAGTCTAACTTTTCCTATTTATTCGAAACGTATACCTTAAATTTCCAATTGTTCGTGTCTTGTAATCAATGGCCTTAATGATATAGACATATATATACCTTTTATATTTGTGTATATAAATATACATGTATATATACTTGGTTCTATATGTCGTGTTAAATAACAATCGTTTGCTTTTATAAGGACGTGAGTATTTACATGCTTTTATAAATATATATACATATATATATATATATATATATTTATGTGTGTATATATACATATGTATCCATATCATGCGTTTTTATATTTATGAAAAATATATTTGTATTGCCATTTGTTAACTGTAAATTCCTCATTTATTCGGTCTATGTTTAAATACCATTCATCATTATACAAGGTAGATACGTATATGTTTTATACAAAACGTTTAAAGTTCAAATCATTCGGTCCATATTTATTTTATATAAATCTTTTTATACTAAAGACGTAACATAAACGTTTTCGTCGTTCACATAATAATCTCTAATAATTACACATATTGTTTATTTATCGTATTCAAGATTCTCGTTTAACGGCTCACGCACACTCGAATATATTTTCTCGTATGTTAATAATTATATAACTTAATAATTATTTATTTTCTCGTTAACAAGTCGTTAAATGCTCAACGTAATTCAACCGCACACGCGTTAAATTTTCGTGTACTTAAATATAATCACATTGGCGTGCGTTTTATACCTTTCGGGAGTCCCGTTTATTAACCGACACGTCCTAACCCTTACGGTGCACGTATTGACCAAGTTTGACTTTCGTTGACCGGGTTTGGGCACGACTCGGAATGCTCAAATCTGTCCAAAAACTACGTATTTAATACTCGGGAATGAAACCCGGCAACCAAATTAACCAATCTAAACCAAAAATGATTAACCCTAACGTAATCTACTAAATTTTGACGAAATGTAACTCGAAACTTGTAGATCGAGATGAGAGAACAACAAACAACACGGATCCGGTCGAGTAGGGCCCGCCGGTGTCACCGGAAAACACCTCTGTTCACCAGAATCATTCCAACGAGACATTTAATGCCAAATATGCGTAGATCTAAGCTTGAATGACAATAAAAATGGAATGGGGACTCACCAAAAAATGAAACCTGTCGGAACCCTAGATTCTTTCATCGGAATCTTTGCTGGAAAATCGTTTCCGCCTCTGGTTACCGGAAAAACGAAAGAAACAGTCGGAGTTAGAGAAAGGATGGCCAAAAATTACCTATCTCCGACGACGCTAGGCTAGCCGCCGCCTCCGTTGTTGCGGGTCGGAACGGCGGATCGCCGTTGCTGTCGTCTCCACCAACATCACCATCTTCATCGTCTTCTCTGTTGCTTGAACACAGCCTGATGCGGCTGTGTAGGGTCGTCGGAAAAATGATCTTTTTCGGAAAAAGGTAAACGGGGAAGGAGGTTGTCGGGCACCACCAGATCCGCCACCCATGCCATCGTCGCCTTCTTTCTATGGAGGAAACCTAGCCCGCCGTCTTCTCCGCCGTTAACCACCACCAGAACCGTCACCTGCACTTGCACCTCCGCCCTGCCGCTGTCACCACCACCAGATGCCTTACGCCGTCCTCGTCTTCTATCCGGCTCCGCCGTGCGCCGCCACGTTCTTCGTGGCTGAGCCGCTGCCGTCTGCCGGAGGGTGGTCGACTCCCCTCCTCTTCCCGATCTCTTTCTCTGCGTAAAACACAAGTGTGTGTGTGGGGGGGTAGAAATGAGGAAGGTAGGAGACTCAAACCCTTTTATATCTAGGGTTTCAAGAGGTGTTCCAAAGGGGAATAATACTGATTTGGTTAATTAACGTACTGTCCCGGATCTCTGTTTCGTTTATAATTCCCGTAATATTATTTCATAGATTTTTAGAATTATGAGATGTTATTAATATCTTTAAATATTTATTCTGTGAAATCCCTGTTATGACCACTATCTAAGTCGGTATACGTCTGTGCCACGTGTTTAACGTGTTCCTTCGTTTAAACAATTCGTGTTCCGGATAAAATTATTATTTCCCTAATAAGGATAATCGTAATTAATAATAATGATAAATTTTCGTTATAATATCTAATCGTACTAGGTATTAAATAACCAAATTCCGTTTACACCGGTATTTACCATAACCACGCGTTCCACGTCATATAACTCATGTGTTAGTCTCTCGATAATCGTCCAGAGTAAATTTTAATAATTTTTATTAACATTTAATATTAGTAGTCAGGTACCCCGTTGTGTGTCAGTTACCAATTGCGTACGAGTTAATTCGTTTAACCGTAAGTAGTGAGGCTATGTATACACTATGTATTATAACACGTTATCTCAAATCATCCTGTGGTGGTCCGTCAAGCAAAGTTAAGAATTTGGTATACCTGTTGGGCCTATAACTTGGCCTTTAAATGGCTTCAATCCCAATTGGGCCTTCCATTGGGCCGCTAATGGGCCAAGATCGTTTATGGTGCGTGAGTCATCCTAGGTTACTGACCCTAACCTCATGGTTGTCACATATACTCACACATTTATGTCTAAGCACTGGAATTTTAAACATACCTGCTTCCTCGGACGGCCTCAGATTGAATCCCTGTTTATATCATGAGCATTTATGGTTTGAGTTTAAGTGTCCTTCTAATACTCAAATCTCTCAAACCGTGCTCTGATACCAACTTGAAACACCCTAATTATTCCTTTATTATTTTATCCGATTTTAATGCGAAAAACGGGTCCCAGATTTTTCAAAACCTTATCACTAAAGTGATAAAGATATGTTTTATTATAAATATTGTTTTTACATAAACTATTACATTATGTAACATAGAGATTCTTCAACTTCGACCGGCCACGTCCTCAGGAAGCTTCATTCCATGTGTCTTTTTATTGCAGCGTTTGGAAAATGTTTTTGAATTAACTTACGCTAAGTAAGTACACCGAATCATTCATTTTATTATGAACCCTTTAGGTTCTTATTATTGTTCAAGTTTCCCGGGCTCTCGGCGCCCCGTGACCATCTCCGGACGTACCTCCGGTCACGTCATCCATATATTTTAATGGGTGTGCTAACCCCTTCGCGGCCATCTTCGGACGTACCTCCGGTCCGAGTTTTCATGAGACCCGTCCCGTAGGCTGGACATCTCTTCTCACTTATTTCTTATTGAGACCCACCCCTTAGACTGGACATCTCGTTCCATTCATTCATTAAGACCCGCCCCGTAGGCTGGACATCTCATTACATTGGGATCTTGAGTATCATAGACTCACAGCCTCCCAATGTATTCCCAACCAATCCTCACCTTAAAACTTCGTTACGGTTTCCCCACGATGCACTAAAGAGGCTTATATAAATGAAGTACGAGGGGTGTATCCACCACCCCTTTAACACTTCGTGAGTACTCCGTTATTCCATTTTAAGACTTAGACTCGTTTCCATCACACATTCATATTTACACATATAGAATGATCATCATGCATTCACATATTCACATTTAACACACATTGCATATTCGCACATATATCATGACTTCTTATCATACTTTCATATTCATCCCTGCTCTAATTCCTTATAAAGGTTTCTCCATGTTACGTTAAAGAGGTTTATATATAGGAAGTACCAGTGACGTATCCACCACCCCTTTAACGTCCCATAAATACTCCTTTACTTAGAATTAAGCTTTCCCATCTAATTCTCATTTAGTGGCATGATCTCTTTATGCTTTTATCTTAATTCTTGCTCTAATCCCTTACAAAGGTTTCGTCATGGTATGTTAAAGAGGTTTATATATAGGAAGTACCACCGGCATATCCACCACCCCTTTAACGTCTCATGAATACTCCTTTGCTTAAGATTAAGCGTTTCTCATCATTTATTTGATAGCATGACTTTCTCATGCTTTTATCCAATCCTTGCTCTAATTCCTCCTAAAGGTGTCCCAATGATGTATTAAAGAGGTTTATATATAGGGTGTACCAGTGGCGTACCCACCACCCCTATAATACATCACATATATTCCTTTATTTAGAATTAAGTCCTCCCTTATTCATACTTATCATATATTATAAACTGGGGTGATTATCCTTCCAGAGTAGTACCTCTAATAGAGATGTTCTCAAAAAAGAGTGACGGGTATAGGAGGGATTTATACACCACTATTTCCTTAGACAGAACATTCCATTTGTCAGATAACTACATACGAGTCGGAAGTTCTCTCGTTCGTCTACTATATTTTCGTTACTATCTTTTAGTCTATATCCCTAAATGTTCATAATGGTTTCACCATGAAGTATCAAAGAGGTTTATGTATAGGAAGTACCAGCGGCGTATGCACCACCCCTTGGATACGTCGTGGCTATTCCATTATTCTCGTTTAGTGTTTAGACTAATTCACATTACCCCGTACCTTATTTCCACACATAGCACATAACACATAATCACATAATTCACATAAACATTTATCTAAGGTACGGGTCCAATGTACTTACGATAGTCTCGGGTCGTTTCCTACGCTCGTTCCTCGCTTAAACGTCTCTCCGGATCCAAACCGATCGCACTTAAACGCGTCGCATCGGGTCGCTTGCTCCTTATCATATTCGTTTGTATGTGTGTGGTGTGTGTTTTTTTGATGTTTCAAAGTGAACGGCCAACTCCAGCTATTTACAGGCAATATTCTGATCCTGTAACGGACTGTTACCGCCGGTGACGGTCCGTTACCGTTTTCTTGGCCTCCAAGCACTTCCTGACCACGTAACGGACCGTCACGGCCCATGACGGTCCGTCATGGCCTTAGGGTGGGATGAATCACTGATACGTGGCGTAAAACGGTGAGTTTTCACGAATTTGCGGCGTGACGGACCGTCACGGATGGTGACGGCCCGTTATGACTTTTAACACCCGTGACAGACCGTTACACATGGTGACACCCGTGACAGACCGTTACCCAAGTTTTATATATTATGGCTTACGTAACTCATTTCTAGCTCGAGATATGCTTATGTGAAGTTTTGAGCTATTTCTAGTCGAACCGCCTTTCAGTTTTCGCGTCCGGTTACGTTCTAGCATCGTGTTTCTTAGCCGACACGTGTCCTAACCTATGTTTAGGAGTTTGGGATGTTACAGACATCAAGGAAAAAAATTTAAAAATGTGTAATAGTCGGCAAAAAAAGATGTTGAACGAGCTTTTGGTGTTTTAAAAGCTAAATGAGCTATAATTCAACGATCGGCCCGCGCGATGAAGCGCGAGAAGATACAAAATCAAATGTACGCATGCCTTATATTGCACAATGTGATTTTAAAAGATGTCGAGAATGCCATATCACCGGTGTACATTCCCGATCCTCCGACCGATGCAGTGGTTGACGTTAATATAATTTTGGAGTTGCGGGATCAAAACACACATTTTAGACTTAAATTTGATCTTATGGAACGTGTTGCAGCAAACTTGGACATCCAGGTTTCAGATGACGTAGAGTATTTTAGTATTTTTGTTTTTTTCGGTTATTTATGTATATTTTAATGAAATTATGTTTTTTGTTAATTTTAATTTTAACTTGAATGTATTTTTATTTTTTAGTTCATTTTAATTTATTTAAAAAAATGCTATGGTACTTAGGGGTTCAACCCCTTAAAATTATGGTAGTTTAGGATAAAAATGACGTGGCATGTTTAGATTGGTTATCCTTATAGTAGTTAGGGGTTCAAGGGGTTCCAGTCTAGGGGTGTGCAAAGTCGGTTATGGGTCGGTTTTCGGCTCTTCCATAACCATAAACGCTTGGTCGATTATAGCCTCTTCCATAACCATAACCATAACCATAACCGCATGGTCGGTTATGGGTCGGTTTCTGTTAATTTCGGTTAATTAACCACTTTCGTTCTGTAATCACGAATCACATTTTTTTAAGCAAAAGACATGAGATTAAGTTAGTAATATATTTTTTTTTCTAATCATAAATTCATAACTAATGCATTAGTTATCTATAAATTTATTTGAAAAGGGATAGAAAAATTTGTGCATATATTTGTGAATATATATTTTGTGCACCCTTAACCATAATCATAGTGAATGAGAAAAAATCATTTATACTTTGTGTATATATTTTATGTATAGGGTAGTATCGGTTCGGTTATGAGACACCCTTAACCATAAGCATAACCATAACCGTTTGATCAGTTAATCAAAGAACCATAACCACCGGTTAATTTCGATTATCGGTGTAACATCCCAATTTTTAAGAGAATAAAAGTCCATGGACTAAAGGTGTAAAAGTCCCAAAGTTAAAGGACTGAAATTAAAGAAAATTTCAAAAATCAGACCGGTAGCGGACCGCTACCGGCTTCTTAACGGTCTGCTACGTGTGGGCAACACAATCATGCAGAGAATGACACGTGACAGTGACGTGGGGGATGACTCAGCCCTATGGCGGACCGCCATCAGGCGGGTAATGGTCCGCCAGCCTCAATTTGGCCCGGACAACGAGAGGACGACACGTGATGATGACTCACTGAATAGGATTGGGTAGCGGACCGCTACCAAAGGCGTGACGGTCCGCCACATGCGGAGTACGCCAAACAGCTGGCAGTGGGCAGCGGACCGCTACCACCCAGCTTAACGGTCCGCTACGGATGGTGTTTTAGCCCTATAAATAGTTTGCATGAGCCGTTCATTTGCAACATCAAACACCAACATCATCATCACACACACCCGCAAACCGAGGCAAGGATAGCACGACGGTTACGAGTGCGGTACGCTACGAGTACGGTTCGAGTTCGGAGAAGCATTTAAAGCGAGGAACGAACTTAGGAACTAACCGAAGATAAAGTAAGTACACTGGACCCGTACCCTAGACACGATTATGTGAAATACGTGCTTAAATGATATGATTTATGTGATATGTGATATGACGAGGGTACGAGGTAATGACGGATTAGTCAAAACACTAAACGAAAATAATGGAGTAATCACGACGTATCCAAGGGGTGATGGATACGCCGCTGGTACTTCCTATATATAAAATTTTTGGTACAACGTGGTGAACCCATTATAAATATTTAGGGGTATAGACTAATAAATAATTATGAAATATAGTAAACGTATGGGAGAACTTTCAACCGGTATGTAGTTATCTGACAAACGGAATGTTCTGTCTAAGGAAAGAGTGGTGTATAAATATCTCCTAGACCCGTCACTCTTCCCTAGGAACATCTCTGTTGGAGGTACTGCTCTGGAAGGAGAATCACCCCAGTTTATAATATATGACGAATATGAATATATGATGAAAGTATATCATGCATGATAAACATAAGTACATGATGAGTAGGAGTACGTGAAATGCATGATGATACGTGCAAACATGAATGAGTATGATGGGACGAGTCTAAACCCTAAAATGGAATAACGGAGTACTCACGAAATATTAAAGGGGTGGTGGATACGCCGCTGATACTTCCTATATATAAACCCTTTTAATGCGTCATGGAGAAACCATTACGAAGTTTTAAGGTGAGGACTGGTTGGAAGGTAAATCAAGCATATCCGTGAAATGAAAATAAATGCTTGATACTGTAACATCCCAAAATAAATGAGGATTTTAAATAACGGGTTGAACCGGGACGAACGGGATAAAAGAACGAGGCGTAACGGGCCGGGCCGGTTGGGCCGGCAATCTTGAAGGGGGGGGGGGGGTTTCCTCCCTTTAAATAGCCAACACACACACCATTTCTCTCATTTGCAAGAATCTAGAGAGAGAAACCGTAGAGAGAGAAAGTTGGCGGATCGACCCGAGATTGAAGGAGCTTGTTGCTACTGAACTCGTGAGCAAAACCTCTGGATCAGAATCTCGAAATCAGGTAACACCCGAACCAAATCTGAGTTTTTGTTCGTTTTTGGGTTTTCGGGTATTTTTGTGAAAATGACGGGTTTTTATAAACCAAATGAGGAAAGGGTTATAAATCTGGAATCACGAAAGGAAAATACACGTTTTGAATACAAAAAGTCCGGATCTTGACAAGATCGGACCTGCATGCGAAAGTTAGGGTTTTTGGGGAAGATAGCTGAGTTCTGCAGGTATCGAAACTAGAGTTTCGAGTGGCCTGCAGGTGTCGAAACTAGAAGTTTCGAGTGGCCTGCAGGTGTCGAAACTAGAAGTTTCGAGTGACCTGCAGTTGTCGAAACTAGAAGTTTCGATGGGCCTGCACCTGTCGAAACTAAGTAGTTTCGATAGGTCTGCATCAGTAGGTGAAGTCAGTGTATTCACCTGTAACAGAACGAGTAAACCGTTAGAGTCGGGATTTAGGTCTGATGTGTATTTAATTAATCAATTCAGATCGGAAGTGACGTTGTTGGACCTTTGTTTAGGACAACCGAGACTAGCTTATAAGGTGAGTTCTAGAAGCCCTTCTTTTAATGTTTTAATTAAATGTTTTGGGCTGGTGTGCATACATACGAAACGAGGTTTATGAAACGAGGTTTACGAAACGAGGTTTATGAAACGAGGTTTACGAAACGAGGTTTATGAAACGAGGTTTACGAAACGAGGTTTATGAACGATGCTTCCGAAAGGGGAAGACGAAACGAGTTAATGAGATGTTTACGAAACGAGGTTTACGAGATGATGTTTATAAAATATTTTGCCAAACGAAGTTGTGAAAGGTTTACGAATGAAGTGTTATTTAATAAAACGTACGAATGCTTTAACTAAAACGAGGTAAAGGTTTTTATGAAAGTCACGAATGAACGAATCTGCCACGAGTTCCTACGGGAGCTAGAGTATGTATGTATGTATGTATTGGCCTTACCTTACGGGGGGCCTTTGTGGCTGGCTAACGGTTGTACAACTGGTTGAGGATGGGGTGACGACGGTCACCCATGGGATTACCGGGATCCCGATGGAAGGTACTATTCCTTGCGGGGAAATATTGCCTATGGTATGTTTAGTCTTCCTAGAGGTAACGAGCCTTAGGAGACGTATGTTTAGTCTTCCTAGAGGTAACGAGCCTTAGGAGACGTATGTTTGGTCCACCTAGAGGTAACGAGCCTTAGGAGACCTGGATGACGGATGACTTAGAGGTAGCGAGCCTTAAGTTCATCCGCTGGTATGCGATGTATGGATTTGACGGTTACGAGAAGGCGCAGATTCGGTTCATATTGACTATTGTTACGATGTTATGTTACGATGTTTTGATGATGTTAAGTTATTGCATGTTTTATGTACGCTTTTATTAAATGAAGTATGATGTTATGTTTTTGGCAAATATTTGATGTTAATGTTTTACGTTAAAACTAGAACTCACCAGCGTAGCTGACCTTCTTAGTATGCACATTCAGGTTAAGGGCAGGTTATGATGATGGACGGTGATGCTTGGTTAGCGATGAAGAGTTACCCGGCTGACACGAAGACTGGCATCCCGTTATGTTTTGATTATGTTATGTAATGAATGTTGTAAACAAAGTTTTACGCTTCCGCATGTAGAACAGTTATGTTATGTAATGAACGAAATTTTCCGCTGCGTATTTTGATGTATGAGTTTAAGAACTGTTTGTGAATGAGTAAATCCAACGCGTGGGGCCTCCCGGGTTTGGGGCCTGACAAGTTGGTATCAGAGCAATAGTTTGAGAGATTTGGACACTCCCTGTGTCTGAACTTAAACTGAGAATGGGACCGAAAGCGGATGCCAGTACGGGTAACTCGAGCCACAGCATCAGGTATGAAGGTAGTGTATATATATTTACATATATAGTATGCCTTAGGAAGTGTTAAGGTTAGGACTTGGGTTCTGATGGAAATCACAAAGGTGGTCAAATCGAAATCAAGAGGTAGTGTAATGGTTAATTGCAGATGGCCAGTGTATATTAACATCTTACAATGCTTGTTGAATTCTATTTGTTAACTAGCGTGATGACATTGGATTTCCTTGTCTTGTAGAACGGAATGGCAAGAAGAGGGAACGGAAGGCGTGGTGGCCGTACCGGTGGTCGTACCGGCGGTCGAAATGGTGGGCGTGGCAGGATTCCTGCGCGCCAAGAACACAGTGAAGAAGGAAGTGTTCACACTGAACCGGCGGTTAGTGTGCATGAAGCCGAGCAGACACAGGTCGAAGAGCAACCTTTCACTTTTGAACCAGAAGTGAGAGCAGCTATAGCTCGAGAATTCACAGAATTGATGAAGAATTCTCTGCCAGGTCTGTTGGCTGAAGCGTTGAAGCAGGTCAATGGGGCGGGTGGGTCTAGCGCGGCAATTGGTGCTCAGAACAATGAGACCGACAATGCACCGCCTGCTCGCGGATGCGATTATAAGTCCTTTAAGGCATGTGACCCGCCAATTCTGACTGGAAAGAAGGACGCGGTGGCTACTTTTGACTGGGTAATTCGTATGGAAGCCGCCATTCGTCTGAGTGAATGTCGACCGAATCAGGTCGTGAAGTTTGCTGCTAACTCCTTGAGGGAGGAAGCATCTCACTGGTGGGAAGGTGTACGCCAGGCTAAGGGGAACGAGGTGGTTGATTCGATGATGTGGGATGATTTGAAAACTTTGGTGATCAAGAATTTCTGTCCAAGGAATGAGATCGAAAAGGTAGAAAGGGAATTTCTGGGTTTGAAGGCTGGGAGCATGACGCACCGGCAGTATACGACACGGTTCAATGAACTGGCACGTCTGGTGCCACACCTTGTCACTACTGAAGAAAGAAAGATCGCTTGTTATATTCAAGGGTTGCCGGACAAGGTCCGCACATATGTTAAGGCAAACGCCCCTACTACCTACGATTCGGTAGTAGAACTGAGCGGCGTGGTATTTGATGATCTGGCACTGAATGTCGTTGCCATTGAAGAGCCTAAGAAGAAGCTGAGTTTTCCCGCTAAGCGATCGGGTGGGAAGTTGTTTGGGGCTCAGGACAAACGGGCCAGGGTAAATGAATTAGCAGTCTGTGGGAAGTGTGGGGGAAGGCATGCCGGTGAATGCCGGTTGGGATCAAATTTGTGCTACAAATGTGGCAAGACCGGGCACTACTCCCGAGAATGCCCGAACGGTATCAAATGCTACAACTGTGGGGAGAGTGGCCACATGAGCCGGGAATGCACTAAGCCCAGGATGGGCGAGACCGGGAAAGGGAAAGGCCCAGAGAAGAGGGAGGAAAGGCCCCGAGCGAAGACTCGAGCGTATGCACTAACGCAAGAACAGGCCAGGAATGACCCCGATGTGGCGTCAGGTACGTTCATCCTTGACAACACTTTTGTTTCAGTGTTATTCGATTCGGGTGCCAGTAAGAGTTTTATATCTGCAACTTTCTGTAAACGAGTAAAGTACACGGTTAGTAAAGTAGAACGAGCCTTTAATGTAGAAACCGCTGAGGGTAGAACCGTAATGGTAACCGAAGTAGTTGACGATTCCACGATAAAGATAGAAGGCCATAGATTTCCCGTCAGATTATTTGTTATGGTTTTGGGAGGGTTTGATGTCGTGTTAGGTATGGATTGGTTAACTGCCAACGAGGCTCAAATTATATGCAAACGAAAGATAATCCGACTCAAGGCTCCGGATGGTAGCGAAGTGGAAGTACTTGGGGATCGCGATGCCCCGATGCCCAACGTCATCTCGATGATTAAGGCAGCAGATTACTTGAGGCGCGGATGCGAGGCTTATCTGGTATACGTAATTGACAAGTGTAAGGAAGTGAAAGAACTGGACGATGTACCCGTGGTACGCGAGTACCCGGAGGTGTTTCCAGAGGAGTTGCCTGGGATACCACCCGATAGAGAGATTGAATTCCGAATTGACTTAGTACCAGATGCCCAGCCCGTGGCTAAGGCTCCATATCGACTAGCACCAGTGGAAATGAAGGAACTTATGGTCCAACTAGACGAGTTACTTGAGAAAGGATTTATTCAACCGAGCATCTCGCCGTGGGGTGCTCCGGTGTTGTTTGTGAAAAAGAAAGACGGTTCGATGAGAATGTGTATCGATTATCGCGAGTTGAACAAACGAACGGTAAAGAACAAGTACCCTTTACCAAGGATCGATGACCTGTTTGATCAATTGCAAGGCGCAAGTTGGTTCTCGAAAATCGACCTTCGGTCCGGGTACCATCAGTTGAAGGTGAGGGAAGAAGACATACCGAAAACTGCATTTCGCACGCGTTATGGACATTTCGAGTTCCGCGTAATGTCTTTCGGATTGACGAACGCCCCCGCAGCGTTCATGGATTTGATGAATAGGGTGTGTCGACCGATGCTGGACCGATCGGTAATTGTGTTCATTGATGATATCCTCGTCTACTCCAAGAATGAGGGTGATCACGCTTGTCATTTGAAGGAAGTGTTGGAAGCTCTAAAGAAGGAGAAGTTGTATGCTAAGTTCTCCAAATGCGCGTTCTGGCTTAGGGAAGTCCAATTCCTAGGTCACGTCATTAACCCGAACGGCATTATGGTAGACCCAGCAAAGATAACGACGGTAAGGGACTGGGATGTTCCTAAGACGCCAACGGAGATCCGCAGTTTCTTAGGGTTGGCAGGCTACTATCGGAGATTCATTCAGGATTTCTCGAAAATAGCTTCGCCATTGACAAAGTTGACACGAAAGGAAGAAAAGTAAGAATGGGGTCCGAAGCAGGATGAGGCATTTAAGGAGTTAAAAGAAAAGCTAACCCAAGCTCCAGTCTTGGCCCTTCCCGAGGGCAGTGAAGACCTGGTGGTATACTCTGACGCGTCGGGTCAGGGATTAGGGTGTGTGTTGATGCAACGCGGTAGAGTGATTGCATATGCGTCGCGGCAGTTGAAAGTTCACGAAGTCAACTATCCGACTCACGATTTGGAACTTGCTGCTGTCGTATTTGCATTGAAAATATGGAGGCACTACCTCTATGGGGTAAAGTTTACCATATACTCCGATCACAAAAGTCTGAAGTACTTCTTCGAGCAAAAGGAGTTAAATATGAGGCAGAGGCGATGGTTGGAACTTTTGAAAGACTATGACTGTGAAATCATGTACCATCCTGGAAAAGCAAACGTGGTGGCTGACGCTCTAAGCCGGAAGGATGTGCCTGCTCCTATTAGAGTGAAAGCTTGCCAAATGGTGGTAACGTCGGATGTGATGAGGGAAATTGAAAAGGCTCAAGAAGAGGCACTAAAGGGGGAAAACATAAAGAAGGAAAGGATGGTTGGCCAACAGGATAAGTTAGAATATAACACCCTTGGTGTTAGGACACGTTTTGGTCGGATATGGATACCTATGGGTGGCGAGCTTAGAACCAAAATCTTGGATGAAGCTCATAAGTCTCGTTACTCTATCCATCCTGGTACCAACAAAATGTATCAAGATCTGAGAAAGGAATACTGGTGGCCTGGAATGAAATATGATGTGACGAAGTATGTAAGCAAGTGTTTGACTTGCTCGCAAGTAAAGGCCGAACACCAGAAACCGTATGGGAAAATTCAACCACTTGAGATACCGGAATGGAAGTGGGAACACATTACTATGGACTTCATAACCAAGCTACCTCGCACAGCTAAAGGTCATGACACCATTTGGGTAATTGTGGACCGTTTAACGAAGAGTGCTCATTTTCTACCTATTCGCGAGACGTTCTCGTCGGAAAGGTTAGCGGAAGTATTTATTAACGAAGTAGTGGCGCGGCATGGGATGCCTCTGACGATTGTATCTGATCGGGACACACGATTCACATCGAGGTTCTGGAAGAGGTTTCACGAGGCAATGGGCACGAGACTCAATATTAGTACGGCATACCACCCACAAACGGATGGTCAGTCCGAAAGGACCATTCAAACATTGGAGGATATGCTTCGTGCTTGTATTATCGACTTCGGTGGCAGTTGGGACAGTCATCTGCCGTTAGCCGAATTCTCCTACAACAACAGTCATCACACGACGATAGGCATGCCGCCTTATGAAATGTTGTATGGGAGGAGATGCAGGACCCCGGTTTGTTGGGGTGAGATTGGACAGAAGGAATTGGGAAGTCTTGAAGTTGTAAAAGAAACGTCGAAAAGGTTTGATCAGATCAAAGCACGAATGAAGGCCGCCCAAGATCGTCAGAAATCCTACGCGGATAGACGACGAAGGCCTATTGAATTTAATGTTGGGGACAGAGTAATGTTGAAAGTGTCGCCCTGGAAGGGAATCATACGATTCAGGAAGAGAGGAAAGTTAAGTCCGAGGTTTATCGGACCATTCAGGATTATGGCACGGGTTGGTGAAGTCGCTTATCGGTTGGAATTGCCTGATGAGTTAAGTGGGATTCATCCTACCTTCCATGTATCACACTTGCGAAAGTGTTTGGCGGATGAAACGGCTCACGTACCACTTACTGACATCGAGGTCGACAACAGCCTTAACTACATCGAAGAACCTGTGGCCATCCTAGACAGGAAGGAGAAACGTTTACGTAACAAAGTTATCCAGTTGGTTAAAGTCCAGTGGAAGCACCGGAAGGGATCGGAAGCTACATGGGAAACGGAGACGGAAATGAAGGAGTCGTACCCTCAACTGTTTGACTTATGATAGGTTTCGGGGACGAAACCTATTGTAAGGGGGGTAGACTTGTAACATCCCAAAATAAATGAGGATTTTAAATAACGGGTTGAACCGGGACGAACGGGATAAAAGAACGAGGCGTAACGGGCCGGGCCGGTTGGGCCGGCAATCTTGAAGGGGGGGGGGGGTTTCCTCCCTTTAAATAGCCAACACACACACCATTTCTCTCATTTGCAAGAATCTAGAGAGAGAAACCGTAGAGAGAGAAAGTTGGCGGATCGACCCGAGATTGAAGGAGCTTGTTGCTACTGAACTCGTGAGCAAAACCTCCGGATCAGAATCTCGAAATCAGGTAACACCCGAACCAAATCTGAGTTTTTGTTCGTTTTTGGGTTTTCGGGTATTTTTGTGAAAATGACGGGTTTTTATAAACCAAATGAGGAAAGGGTTATAAATCTGGAATCACGAAAGGAAAATACACGTTTTGAATACAAAAAGTCCGGATCTTGACAAGATCGGACCTGCATGCGAAAGTTAGGGTTTTTGGGGAAGATAGCTGAGTTCTGCAGGTATCGAAACTAGAGTTTCGAGTGGCCTGCAGGTGTCGAAACTAGAAGTTTCGAGTGGCCTGCAGGTGTCGAAACTAGAAGTTTCGAGTGACCTGCAGTTGTCGAAACTAGAAGTTTCGAGTGACCTGCAGTTGTCGAAACTAGAAGTTTCGATGGGCCTGCACCTGTCGAAACTAAGTAGTTTCGATAGGTCTGCATCAGTAGGTGAAGTCAGTGTATTCACCTGTAACAGAACGAGTAAACCGTTAGAGTCGGGATTTAGGTCTGATGTGTATTTAATTAATCAATTCAGATCGGAAGTGACGTTGTTGGACCTTTGTTTAGGACAACCGAGACTAGCTTATAAGGTGAGTTCTAGAAGCCCTTCTTTTAATGTTTTAATTAAATGTTTTGGGCTGGTGTGCATACATACGAAACGAGGTTTATGAAACGAGGTTTACGAAACGAGGTTTATGAAACGAGGTTTACGAAACGAGGTTTATGAAACGAGGTTTACGAAACGAGGTTTATGAACGATGCTTCCGAAAGGGGAAGACGAAACGAGTTAATGAGATGTTTACGAAACGAGGTTTACGAGATGATGTTTATAAAATATTTTGCCAAACGAAGTTGTGAAAGGTTTACGAATGAAGTGTTATTTAATAAAACGTACGAATGCTTTAACTAAAACGAGGTAAAGGTTTTTATGAAAGTCACGAATGAACGAATCTGCCACGAGTTCCTACGGGAGCTAGAGTATGTATGTATGTATGTATTGGCCTTACCTTACGGGGGGCCTTTGTGGCTGGCTAACGGTTGTACAACTGGTTGAGGATGGGGTGACGACGGTCACCCATGGGATTACCGGGATCCCGATGGAAGGTACTATTCCTTGCGGGGAAATATTGCCTATGGTATGTTTAGTCTTCCTAGAGGTAACGAGCCTTAGGAGACGTATGTTTAGTCTTCCTAGAGGTAACGAGCCTTAGGAGACGTATGTTTGGTCCACCTAGAGGTAACGAGCCTTAGGAGACCTGGATGACGGATGACTTAGAGGTAGCGAGCCTTAAGTTCATCCGCTGGTATGCGATGTATGGATTTGACGGTTACGAGAAGGCGCAGATTCGGTTCATATTGACTATTGTTACGATGTTATGTTACGATGTTTTGATGATGTTAAGTTATTGCATGTTTTATGTACGCTTTTATTAAATGAAGTATGATGTTATGTTTTTGGCAAATATTTGATGTTAATGTTTTACGTTAAAACTAGAACTCACCAGCGTAGCTGACCTTCTTAGTATGCACATTCAGGTTAAGGGCAGGTTATGATGATGGACGGTGATGCTTGGTTAGCGATGAAGAGTTACCCGGCTGACACGAAGACTGGCATCCCGTTATGTTTTGATTATGTTATGTAATGAATGTTGTAAACAAAGTTTTACGCTTCCGCATGTAGAACAGTTATGTTATGTAATGAACGAAATTTTCCGCTGCGTATTTTGATGTATGAGTTTAAGAACTGTTTGTGAATGAGTAAATCCAACGCGTGGGGCCTCCCGGGTTTGGGGCCTGACAGATACATTTGGGAGGCTGTGAGTCAAAGATACTCAAGGTCCCAAATGAAATGAGATACCCGGCCTATAAGGTGGATCTCTATAAATAATAAAGAAGAGAACTAAAAAGATTCCAAACCTACGGGGCTGAGGAAAAGAAAGGAAACTCTAGGCCTACGGGGCTGAAAGAGTAAAAGATTCCAAGCCTACGGGGCTGAGGAATGAATGAGTCTTCGTGACAAATGCGAGGGGTCTATACTGACGAGTATAAGAACCTTGCCAATACTCGAACCGGAGGTACGACCTAAGATGGTTACGAGGGGGTTAGCACACCCATAAAATATACAAATACCGTGATCGGAGGTATTTTCGAAGATGGTCACGGGGGCATCGAGAGCCCAATAGAACGTGAACAATAATAAGAACCTAAAGGGTTCATAATGAAATAAACGATACAGTGTACTTACTTAGCGTAAGCTAATTCAAAAATGTTTTCCAAACACTGTAGGAAAGAAACACATGGAATAGAGCTTCCTGTGGGAGAGCTATCGGAGTTGAAAAATCCCTATATAAGATGATGTAATTATATTATCCTTTGTAAAACAATATTATTATAAATAAAAAAGTTACCTTAGCCATTATGATAAGATTTTGATCCAATTGAGACCGTTTTTCGCAATAAAATACTCTGATAAAATAAGAGATTAAGTAGTATGTTTCAATTGGTTAATTCAATTTGATGATAATACAATTATCGGTTAATTTCAGTTAACGATTAACATTTATTCACCCCCGGGTTCCACCATCTTCAACCTTAGATGCGTTATATTAAGATTTGTATTAGACAATGGTTTGTCCTAAATGTATCCCACCGTACACAAATCCTATCCACCTTTCTGGTTTCATACTTGGTACTCACCCGAACCCGGTTCGATGAACCCGATGCAGCGTGCTACGTGTCCAGATACATCCCCCTTCTGCCCTGCTTCGCCTCATCTTATTCTGTCGATTCATTCTCTGCGTGCCACCAAACTTAATCGCAATCTTTTCATCAATAGCGCCTCCAAAAGGTACGGAAACTTCCATCTCAAATAATTAGGATTTCTACTTACAATTAATGGAAGCCAAAGTCACCGGTTACTTTCTCCATTACTGCAACCGCTTCTTCGCTCTTGATTGCTGTTCTTGTTGTAGTTGTTGTTACTGTTAGGGTTAGGTAAACAAATTTTGTTTCCCGTTGTTTTCATAGAAATCTATGGATTTCACCCGTGCTACGCAACCGAACCTATCGTTAGGGTTTGTGCCTCACTCTTCTCACACCAGTCAAACATCCAACGATACCGTATCGTTTCATATCGATTCGAGTTTTCGAAGTTCTTCTCCTCACCTTGTTTCTGGTGTGCCTCTTCAATTGATGGAACAGCAGACAACAGCTGAGAGCAAAACAATGGATTTGAATGAGAAGCACCAGGAGAAGAAGGCTGGGAGCATGGATTTGAATGAGGAGAGCAAAATTGAGGGTGAAGAAGATGAGGAGTTTCGGATTTTAGGGCATTCTTTGTGTTTGAAAAGGCGGAGGGATAATACTGGCAGCTCCGCCACCACTGATTCGGCTTCCTCGCACAGTTTTGCAAAACGATGTCATATTGAGCAGAACAGCCAAGTTCAAAGTCTTGAATCTCGGAGACAGACTGTTCGGGCTTGGGGGAACCAGTCTCTTCAGGCTGCTGATCCTGATATATTTGAGATTTTGGAGAAAGAGAGGCAGAGGCAATACAATGGCATTGAATTGATAGCATCTGAAAATTTTGTTTGTAAAGCGGTTATGGAAGCTTTGGGGAGTCATGTGACTAATAAGTATTCTGAAGGCATGGCTGGTGCTAGGTACTATGCTGGGAATCAATACATTGATGAGATTGAAATTCTTTGTTGCCAGCGAGCTTTAGATGCTTTTGGTCTTGATTCCGAGAGTTGGGGAGTGAATGTTCAACCCTATTCTTGTACTTCTGCCAATTTTGCGGTTTATACTGGTTTGCTGCTGCCTGGTGATCGGATTATGGGGTTGGATACCCCTTCTGGAGGGAACACGAGTCATGGGTATTACACGCCTAATGGAATGAAAGTTTCAGGGGCTTCAATTTTTTTTGAAAGTCTTTCTTACAAGGTTAATCCGCAGACTGGCATTATAGATTTTGAGAAGCTTGAGGAAAGAGCTGTTGATTTTCGTCCCAAGATACTTATCTGTGGTGGGAGTTCATACCCTAGGGAATGGGATTATTCTAAATTTAGACAGATTGCTGACAAGTGTGGTGCAATCTTGATGTGTGACATGGCTCAAATTAGTGGTCTTATTGCTGCCAAGGTAAAATCTCTTTGCTAATTGGTAAATTGTTGCTAGTTATCTGCTTCACTTGTCTGCTTTATGTTATTGTTGGTGGTTACACTGTTGATTGCTACAAGATGTACTTTGCTGTAGGCTTTGTTATGGCTTGAGTTTTCCATCTCTTTTAAAGTTGCTCGATGGTATAGTTCCAAATTCTGCTTTTGTCTAAAGAGTTGGTAGTTTTCCATTGTACTTGCTCTATGTTTCTTTTACTCGGTCTACACTCGACAATTATTTGAAACCGAACGTTCTCATTCGTGCTGTGTGTTACATCTCAGTATGCCAATTTTAAGGTGCAGGACCGACTAAGTTTATAGGCATACAGGATGCATATGTGACCTGATCAATATTTTTTAACAGCATGTTATATATTTTTGCAGGCAATGTTGATACATTTTATCATATGTTAACATTATGCTACATTTTGGGTTAACCTTGTGCAATAATGAGTTTCTAATATCATTTGTTTACCATGAGACATGATGGGTTTTACATCTGGGAAGGAGGCTTTGATTCCAAATATTTCTGCTATACAGGATAACAGTAATGGGTTTTGTTAGGGAATACAGATCTGCTATAGAATAGCAGCACGTCTATTCTCGTCTATTTACATTTGCCATTGTGTCTTTTTTGTGTGTCAATTTTATTGTGCAACAATTGTTATTGAGTTATTCATGAAAAAAGTCATTTGTTCTCAGTGTTGTAAAAATCGCTAGGCGCTAGTCGGGCGGTGGGGTAGGGCCTAGGCCTAGGCGGGATTAATCGGGGCCTAGGCGGGATTAATCGGATTATAATTTTTATATGTAATTTTCAGTTTTTTATATATATACACACATTTTTATATGTAATTTTTATAAAAATGTTAATTTTTAAACCACACCAAAGGTTTTCGTCGGAATTTGGCCGGAAAGTTCAGGTTTTCGCCGTAATGTTCGCCGGAATGTTCGCCGGAATCTGGCCGCCTAGGCCCGCCTAGGTCCGCCTAGGACCGCCTAGGCCGCCTAGGACCGCCTAGGCCCAAAATTCCTTCTTAGCCGAGCGCCTAGCGATTAATCGGCGCCTAGGCGCCGCGTAGGCGCGATTTTTACAACACTGTTTGTTCTTTCAGATGGCTTCCATCTAGTTTTATGTTTTGATAGTTCCATGGTTATATTATATAGGAATGTGCAAGCCCCTTTGAATTTTGTGATATTGTAACCTCAACTACTCATAAAAGCCTGCGTGGTCCTCGAGGAGGTATAATCTTTTACAGAAAGGGTCCTAAGCCTAGGAAAAGTGGAATGCTTTTGAGTCAAGGTGACGGTAGTGACAAATATGACTTTGAGGAAAAAATAAATTTTGCTGTGTGTCCTGCACTTCAAGGTGGGCCACACAATAACCATATAGCTGCCCTTGCGGTTGCACTGAAACAATTGGCTACTCTAGAATACAAGGAATATATGCAGCAGGTGAAGAAAAATGCTCAGGCATTGGCATCTGCTTTGCTGAGAAGAAACTGCAGGCTGGTGACAGGAGGGACTGACAATCATCTATTACTTTGGGATCTTCGAAATCTTGGAGTGACTGGTACAATTCCTCTATTTTCATTTTATTTTTCTTCTGTGAATTTCTACACGTGGTTCAATTTGTTTGCTTTAGGACTCGATATGAAATTTGTCATTCTCTCATCACTACTTTTCACTAAAACTTTATTAATATGACCAAGAAATTACCAGCAGTGATGAAGGATTTTTATTTCCTAAATAGAATGCAGGTTTTAAATTGATGATATTATTATTATTTTTTTGCTTTGGATTTGGTAAATTGCAATATGGAGATACCATCTTTCTGACAAGATCAAGACGCAATCTCTAGGTAATATAAGTTTTCTGGTTCGCGAAAAGGTATCTGATCTCTATAATATTGCGTAGTGGTCAAACCTTGAATGGAAACAGGAGGAATAACATATCATATGCATGGGTATTGCACACTTAGCTTGTTTCCAGCAGGTCTTATGGGGTAAAGAAACCTAGGAGATGTAGTAGTAAGAAAACCTAGGAGATGGAGTAGCACTGTACCAGTGTGTCTAGTACAGCTGGTCTTTAGTCTAGGTTACAAGTTTTTTTTGTTCTTTGTTGGAGGTTTAATTGCCTTTTATGGTTTTTGGTGTTAATTTGTGCAGTTTCTTTGTTATACATTGTATAATTTGTGTTTGTTAGAAAAGCAATCGTTTGTATTAAAAACATATGTCATTATTTTTTCTGCCCTGAAGTTGGAGTCCACTTCTAACCTACTACTTCACTAGTTATTTTTCCATCTTATATTTCTAGTTACACTGTTTTTCAGTACAACTAAAGTGTTTTTACTAGTTTTGAAATCAGATTGTGGCCAACTCTTTTTATACTTAAAATGTTAAATCTGGAATATGTTCATTAAATTACTTGGGTTCTGCTAGTAAAAATGTGTTCAACTCTTGGTTTTAAAAAGCGAGAAGCGCACCAAAGCGACAAGTTCTAAATCCGAAGCGCAAATCGCAAAAGCGGAGCGATTTTCGTACGCGAAGCGCAAGGTGCTAATATAATTTTTTTTTTATATCCCATTGGTTTTTAGCATCCCCTACCCAAAATATAGCCATAAATAAGGTTTATATATGATTTAATGTATAAATTACTTACATTTACAACCTTTTTAGCTAAATGTATAACACTTTGAAGCACAAAAACAGCCCCAGTACAAGAATCCAGCACTCAGTGCGATTTTTTTTTCAAAAAAATGCAATTGTTTTGCGAGTTTTGTACGTTGCTCGAGTTGGGTTACATGACTCGCTAGAGTCATCGGCCTATGTCGAGTTGCGAGTAAGCGCGATTTTTAAAACCAAGGTTCAACTTTTGTTACACTGCCAAAAAATTCAGTGTTTGTGAGCAACCAAAGCTATGCGAATCATGGTGGCTGCTATTGCATGGGTGCATGACATTATTTGTTCATGAAAGTATACTATTCTTAAGTCTTACAATGATTTCTCACAATCGCTTCAACTGTTGGACAAGTCAGCCCCCTTTTTTTTCTTAATCTCCATTGACTTCATGATTGAGCTTGCATTTGCCTTTGAGGTATATGTTACTTGAAACTTGCTTTATGATTAATGTATTAATAGTGTAACAGTATACAACATGGAACAAACTAAAACCCTAAATTATCACAGATGTTTAGGAAACAGTTACAATATTCAATGCTCTCCCGTGACTTATTTTCCTTGTTGCTCATCAATGACATATGGTCCCCATGTTTTGTGCTCTCTTTTTTAGGTAAAAACTTGGAGAAAGTATGCGAGACGTGTCATATTACTGTTAACAAAACAGCCATATTTGACGATAATGGAACTCTCATTCCCGGAGGAGTGAGGATTGGTGAGTACTAATTCCTAGTCCTTTTTGTCCATTAAATAATCATTCTTTTAACCAGAAAACCCTTTTTGTCCTATCTCTGGTTTAACTAGAAAACCTTTTAACCTAAAAGCAAATTGGGTCAAAGAGGCATGCAAATAAAATATTAGATTATTAGTGTAATAAAATAAATTTTGTAAATCATATTTACCGCACATGTATTATTAGAAAATATGTTTAAAAATTGAATAAAAAGTATGCTGTGCACTACTGATGAATACACTTTAGGTACTCCTGCAATGACCTCACGAGGCTGTCTGGAATCTGATTTTGAGACAATGGCAGACTTTCTGTGTCGAGCAGCTCAAATCACAAGTTCAGTGCAGAGGGAACATGGAAAAATGCTGAAATCCTTCTTGAAAGGTCTTGAAAGCAACAAAGATATTATCGAACTCAGGGCTCAAGTTGAAAACTTTGCAACTCAGTTTGCAATGCCTGGCCAAGATTTTTAGTAAATACCCGTTTACAACGGTCTCCATTTCGTCTGTTAATAAAGACGCTAGTGCATATTGTTGTTGGTGTATTATGTGGAACCTGTGAAAGAAGACCATCTAATCCTGATCGTTTAAGGCTATTTGTTCACAGGTAATACACTATTTCTTGCATATCTAGTTAATATTACTTGGAAAGGAAAAAAATATTCAAAGTCAGCCGGGTCAATTAATGGCTGGTATACTATAGTATCTTTTTTTATTTTGATTAAATGGAGATAATACTGAATAGCATTTTTTTGGTATTATTGTTATCGTTTCTTATGTGTTTTGAGAATTGAATCTGGGCTGTTAAATTTGTGAGGCTTTTTGGCATATAAATAGAAAATAGGACAGTTTTGGTGTGTTTCAATTGTTTCATCTTCATTAATGTGTACAAGTGCCATAAGGTATTCAGATATTGACTTCACTCATGCGAGACCTCGCTGCCAAGAAGTTGAAGTGCACATGATAAAATGGTTGATTCATTCGATTAGCAGCGTTTATCCTTAGTTTAAGAAAGCGTTCTAGAGGTGCGCTTGGGTGAGAGGACATTGCCCCTTAAGGGCGCGCATGAGGCGCATATCAAAATTAGGGATGGTAAAATATTGAACCTGACGAGAATACCTATGATGAGACTAACCTAAAACCTGAAAAATCCTGGACGGGCATTCATGTATGGGATTAGGATTGATAAAAAAAAAAGGTTTTGCGGGTACAGTACAAGTATGGTATTTGATGATACCTAGCCCGAAGTCATACATGTTTACCCGAACCATATGTAGAAACATTTTAATTTTAATTTCCCCTTATCCCTTGTCTATTAATGCTTCGTTTAGTAGTTTTATTATGTTAAAAATGAACATTTCTTTTGAGATACGTATTTGATGATACTATTTATATTTAGTATGATATGAAATATAAACTTTTGTTTTAAGATTTATATCCTCGTATTATTTACATATTTTAAGTGATGATATATTTACTTTAATTTGTTAGTAAACCATTAAATTATATAAAAATTAGAATGGTAAGAAAAAAAAATGTAGACATGATAATTCTAAAAGGTGTTTTTTAACTACCTAATGGGTATAAACGATACTCGTTGAGTAATAACTCGAGAGATACCCGATGGGTGTTGTGTCGGGTATGAGACATTATTTTACAATTGAGTATGGGGCTGAGGTTACCAATACTCATCTCAAATACGTTCCATTGCCATCACTAGTCAAAATTGCTCGAGTACATGTATATTTGTGCATCAGAGGGTTTTACATATAGCCTTTCAGGTTGTACATAGATATTTGTATATTAAATCGCACCTTGGTCCACACCTTTTAAAACTAAGGTTGTATCAATGGTTGGTTGGATGGGATTTAGTTTGTTCAATATCCAATGTAATAAAACGACTCACGTCTTTTAAAACCAAGGTTGTATCAATGGTTGGTTGGATGGGATTTAGTTAACGATATCCCTTACATACTCTTTGTTCAATATCCAATGTAATAAAACGACTTTATACAAGCTGTAAAAATGTGGTGACATTGTGTCAAATTCTAGTTTCAAATAGTAGCGTTTTGGCTAGTAAATAGAAAAACTAGTTTTAATATGTTAAGAAGAAACCTCTTACACCTACCTTTTCTACACACCGTCAAATATTTAACTTTTACTATTGTGGACCGGTCAACGACTTTTCAAGTTTTATTGTGAGTTGTGTATTCTTTGTATGAATCGCAAAACATATACGTAATAAATCATAATATATATATATATATATATATATATATATATATGTTTGTGTGTATGTGTGTATGCACAAGTATAGGGGGGGGGGTTTGTATTAAACGACACTTTATGTATGTAGAAAGACGTATAGACACTTACATGTGATACATAAGACAAGTTATATAATCGCATAATAGACCATTGGGGTTGGTGGCCCAGTGACAGAGGTAAAGGCTTTTGGAGTGCCAAGTTTTGGAGGTCTTCGATTCAAGTCTTACAGGAGTAAAGAAATTCGTTGTTCTAAAAAATGTAATCAAATAATACATTTATTTTTTTAAAATCTCATTATATCTGATCAATATTACTAGGAGTGAGCAAATAACTGATTTAACCGAACCGTAACGGAATTAACCGAACCAAACAATTAACCGATGGTTCGGTTAAGCTATAGCCGATTAACCGAAATATGTGGGTCGGTTACGGTTATGGTGTTCGCCATAACCGAATTAACCGAACCGAATATTATCAATTTTAAAAATAAATTTAAAATACATCCCAAATTCTTAATAAGTAATAAGTATTGATTTATTCCTCTTTAAACCTTTGTAACTTGATAATCATCTCAGTTTATAAGAAAAAAAATCTTAGAAATCTACATAGGAATCCAGGAGCTAGTATCATTTAGAAATTTATGAAGGAACAATAACTTTACAGCATACAACATTCAACTTACTACAAGATCCAAAGACCGTTGGCCATTTGGTGCAATGGTAGCACCAAGACTTCCCATAGTGGAGGTCTTGGGTTCGAATCCTGGTCACAGCAAAAAAGGGGGCCTGTGATCAGGTCAGGGTGTTTACCCAGTTGAGGGTTTCTCCTGGGGTGGACTGCCCTAGATGTTCTAGGTGTTGCCCTGGGGAAACCCTATTATCCTAGAATATCTAGGTGTTGCCGTTAAAAAAAAAACAAGATCCAAAGGGTGATATGTCTGAAATTTCCTTTTAATTTGCCACTCTTTACAATCCTAAACACGCTTCACAATCTCTTAAAGCTAAATTATAATCAATTTAACAACTTTTACAAGATAACATTATGTTCACGAACCGTGGAATTTGTGTTATCCAACTTGTGCAAAGTTTTCATAAGAATTTTGTTATGAAAGAAATCATGCATGAGTCCCACACCGCTTGATAAATAAACAAGGCAGTGACACTAAGTCTTATAAAATGAAAATTTAAACTTGTCCCAAGCCAATTTCTTTAGTTTCGATTTTTGGTTATTGTACGTAAAACGGATCTAGATCATTTTTGTAAACCCTACAGATTTAAATTGCAATTTCATTATAAATGATTTGGTTAACCGACCTATAACCGAACCGAAAACCGATCGGTTAAGAAACTACAACAACCGAACATTTCAGTTTCAGTTTCGGTGGAGGCTTAAAACCGAACCGCCCCGTACACACCCCTAAATATTACATATAATTATTTGTGTAACATTACTAACCCTTGAGGTAAAGCCATTTTTTCTGTTTTCTGTTTTTTTTACTTTGTTTACTCTTTTTTTCTTCTCTTTTTTACATTGTTTTTCTAATAACCTTTTTAGCGATTTTGTCGTTTCAATGTTAGGACTTGTTTACGTTACAACGTGCTACGTATAATACTCTTTTCTATTTATACAGAACCGCTGTAACTTCGTAGGTTTTTTTATGTGCTTAACCACGTCAATGTCACCGTCGCAACACGCGTAACTAAGTTTGAAAAAGTGCCGCATCAAAATTTACAAGCACATCACATCATGCGGGCTTAATTTATAGTTCTACTTAAAACTCATTTTGTATGAAAATGTTACTTGTATGTGTGTATATATAAATGCACAAATTTGTTAACCTTTTGGAGATATGATTTTAAGATATTTATATTCTTTATGTCCCCTAACATGTATGCAAAACTCTTACTTTCATGAAAGAAGATATTTATTTTACTTTTTGAGGTCATATCATTGTCATATCTATCACTTCACTAGTGCTCAAACAAAAGTTATTTCTAGAAGGATTTCTCAAGATAAAAAAAACATATTAATTTAATAATTAATACTATCCACGGTTTTATGTTCACTTTACAAAACAACTTATGCCACGTCAAAAAGGTACAACTTTCAATGCATAACATACAAACCTTTATAGCATACCATATTTGAGAAACCTTTTCACCCAAACATAGTACTTGTATTCCTTGAAAAATGGTGAAAGTTGGACCAAGTTGATGGAAATCGAACACAAATCTAAATCTATTTGTTGTGGATTCATAATTCTAAGAGTGTCTTCCTACTTTCAACCACCTCATCAAAAAAGTCATCAAGTTGAACAATTGTATTCTCAACTCCACATTGCAACCTTCCAAAACAACTCTTTAAATTTTCAACCCTCCAACTTATATCAAATTTCATTTCAAACCCTCTAATTCTTTCCAGCTCTCTTTTCAATTCATCCATCGCGTGTGTTGTTTCTTGGAACTCGTCAAGTAAAATACCATCTTTCCCATCTTCTCTCTCGTTCACCCTCCTATTCAATCTTGCAGCCGAGACCATAAAATCTGATCTGGAAATCGTACGGTTTTCATTATAACCAGTAGTATTTGTGTTTGTCGACGAAGAAAAACTTGTTTCATTGGAGCAATAAACCATGCCATTGACCATGATCTTTAAAAGCAATGAGCTTATGTTCTTTAATGCATATAATGCTCCTCTAAATCCATTGAAGCTATTAAACTTAGATTGGACTGAAACACTCTCTTCAAATTTCATGGTCAATGGTTTAATTCTTGTTTCCGTTAAGCTCTTGTTTTCTTCCTCCAATCTCACACTCTCCCTTTGGCAACGACTGATAGCCGCTAGCACCTGAAAATATAATTTTATATTTTTAGTTCAGAATCCGGCTATTAAAAACCAGAGGAACTCAAGCAGTCACGAATTCATTTGATGATTTACCTCGCGCGAGATTTGTGGATTTAGATCATGGTTTTCAAGGATAGAGGGGATGCTAGCGCCCATGGAACAATAGATTTCCATGTTCGAAATGCCTGATTTTAAGACATGACATACTTCCCAAAGACGTGCACTCTCATCCATATACTCATCAAGCCATTTTTCGCCTACTGGCAAATGTAACTTGCGAACCAAAAGGGTTAATTCAGAGTGAAAAGATTGGAGGGATGCGAGGACAAGTTGTAGGAAGTGGATAGATATGACATTTTTAGAATGGAATGAATGATAAAGATTGTCAAGACTATGAGTGAGGGAGCTATAGAAACTTTTCAGAGAGGTGATGGTGGTGGTGGTGGTGGTAGAGGAGGAAGAATGATTCATCATGTGGTGGTGGAACATAAATTAAAAGAAGATGAAGAATAGAAAGTGAGTAGAATTTGGGAGGAGGGGTTTAAATATGGTGAAAAGGGAACATAGTTGGGTGCAATTATGGGTGTTTCTATTGGAGTGGAAGGGATGATTAGAAATCTACCACTTTCATTGTTTAATGTGGCATAAGTTGTACCATCATAATTTTAGAAATTTATTACTACTTGAAACATTTTCATTATGTTTACAAGATTTAGTTATTATGCTTTATTAAGATATATTTTAAATATTTTATTAAAATATATATGTCTAATACACTATGAATGTTGTTAAGAAATTACACTTCGGATTATTTCTATATACAATATGTCTTAAACCAACCTTTAAACAATTCTTATAGACATAATTTTATAAAATGCAAATAATAAAAATTAGAATTAATAAAATGCATCTACTTTTATAATAGTCCACTCTCTTGGGGTCCAACATATAATGATAATTAACAAAGAAAATCTCCAAAGTTGTTTACTTTAATTTATTTTATTGAATGATGTTAGATTATGTTTCTTGGGTTTTACCAAGTCAAAGAAACAAAACTTTACTCAAGATTTTGCTTCACATTTTTCCATTTTGATTTGATTTTCACTTTGGAATGGAGTGTTTTCTTCAACAACAAAATCACATACACACGGTGGTGAATAAGTTCGTAAAATATATTATCAATTTCAGGTTCTTTTAAAGTGTCATAATAATAATAATACTTTTAATAGTACAAACATAATATTTTCTACTTGAAACAATTAGCATGTTCTAAATTTTTTAATTTTATTACCTTATATCAAAATTCAAAAGCGTTTATAAAACACTTTTAGCTTTTCTAAAATAAAACAAAAATCATAATTAGTTAGTTAAATAAGTAGGGGAAGTTATTGTACAAAGGCTAAAAGCGTACGAAGCCACCGGAACGAGACACATGTTATTGGGGCGAAGGGTAAATCCGTCCGCAACCTATGCATATAATTATGCAAGTTATGCTATATAATTACGCAACCTATGTTTATAATTACGCAACACATTTTATAATTACGCACGATGATAATTATGAATGTTATATGATGATAATTATGCATGTTATACGCATAACACATCAACATTTTTTTTAAATGGTTGTTTTTTATAATAAAAGTATAGCAAGATTATACTCAAGTTAAAGATAATAAAATGCTAGATTTTGTGGTGCATTTTTTTTTAAATAATGTTGTATAAAAAGTTATCCGTCTTTAAAAATAATTGCTGACGTGACATCTTTTCATTTCAACCTTGATTATCTTGATCAATGGTCCAAAATCATTCGTATCATTTTACGCAAAATGACCTTTGTATTTTAACCTTTCTTTAAATAAGTATTCTTATTATACAATTAGATTTTATAGTTACTTAATGAATTTTATTTCATTCATGAATTAATTAAATCTTATAACTATTAATAGCATAGACTAATTAAAAGGAATTTGATCATAAAAGTAAACAAATTAATTTATATAACGTAATTAAAAAGTATGTAAAACTCACTAATTTAATAATAGATTTGTAGAGACATGAGGCCATGAGGGGTTTAATACAAAAACCGTGATATATATTTCATAAATTGGTGATGAAAGTTGTGACAAATTATATTTTGAACCGGTGACAGGAAAGTTTCGATGATTAATTATAAATGAAAATGACGATGTAAACCTATAAATTTGTGATAGATTAGCTATGAGACCGGTAACAAATTGTGAGAAATTGGTATGAAAATTATAAATAGCAATAAATTAGTGATTTATTCTGTTAAAAAAATAAATAGCTTAGAATTTAAAAACTTAGAAAGAAGAAATTGTACTCTATGACATATTTGGAAAACAAGGAATGAAAATATTTTAAACAACATACAAAAAAGGCCGGATCAAATCATGGAATAAATTTTAGTTTTGGAGGTCCTGAGTTCAAACCTAGACATGAGGTGAATTACTTGGTGTAATTTAGGAGTAGGAGTAGGAGTAAGTTAGATTTTGTGACACCTGACATTTTCAGGATAACTCCGTTAACACAAACACCGTTATCTCAAACATTTGTTTATAAAAACTCTGTTATCTCAATTAGTCATTCACACATTGCATTTAATTAGGATTAATTAAATGTGTCAGTTATTGCACAAACACTCAAGTAGCGGTAACTCAGAGAATTACCGAATCACACGCGAGCCTAACCCGGAACGTTGGTGAACTAATAAAAATAATTGTGAATAATTATATTAATGTAAATTATGTGAATTTACATGTTATGTGAATTATATGAACTTTCGTGAAATCACGTATGTTTATCAGAAATTAATTGTGCTTGTTATTTTTATAAACGTTAGAGTTTTATAAAAATAATAGTTACGGGTTTTAATTGTTATTATTGAAACTTATTTTTAAAATAACTCATGGACCCCCTAGATAATTCATGGACTATCCATAAATGTGATGATATTAACTCTCAATCCATCACCAAAGAGTGGATGCATGTATATATACATAAAATAATAAATATAAGTAACTCCTCAATAATGAGGGGAATACAAAGAGTATATAATAAATGGACTAAATAAATACAAGAGTAATTCTATACTTATGATACATTAAAAATAACCCATGGATTCTCTTGATAAACCATGGATTACCCATAACCCATGTTTAAACCCATGCTTGTATATATAGAATTTATAAAAAAAAAGATAAAGCCCTAGCCACTTTTTCTCTCAAAACTGTCGCAACCCAAACCCCTCATCCCTCCCTTGAAGCCAACACAAGAAAGCCACCCAAACACCCTCCATTCGACCTTGATTCTTGCAATTAAACTTGTATTTGGTCTATACTAGGCATTGCTAACACATCCACGTAAGTTGTTCTATCCGATTTCGTTACTTTATAGTCTCAAGATTCATGATGAAACCCTAGTTCATCCAAACTAGAATTTTAGCAATAAAGTTGGTGACCTTGATATTGATTTGATGTTATTATATCTATTTGATGATTATATTGTTAATGATGAAACCCTAAATGCGTATGATTCATAACTTGCTTAAAGAGGAAACTTTATTGATTATGTGATGTTATAGGATTGCATGTTAGATGTAATTGATGATGTTTATGATTGTAATTATGCTAGTTAGGTTGTATGTAATTGTTGTGATGCATTGAATCTCATTAACAAAGCTAGAAATTATAGGCTTTCCTAAAGATGAAACTTTATTGAACGGTTTTCATTATTGTATGAATTTTGTACATGCATGATGATGTAAGATGATGCTAATGTGCTAAACAAGATGTATTAAAGCATGCTAAAGTATTATTTTGTAGAAATCACGTAGATTGTTAATAGCTTACTAAAAGTGAAAACTTTTAGATTTTGGAACTTGGCTCCTAGACTTGTATTACATGATGTAATGATCTATTATGCATTAGTATGATTACATAAACATGTTAGGATCATGCAAACGTGTTATAGAAACCCCATGTTCATACATTACTAATAATAGTAACTTTGTTGATACAAATACATTGAATGTTCATAGCTTGCCATGTTAGGAAGTTTGTGAATCATGTATGTATCGTGAAACATGAACTACTTGTATATTATGTGTATTAGTATATTAAACAAACATTAAGTCACTATACGAGTCACCAACGGGTCGTCGGGTCAAACTTGGTCAATCTTGGTTAAACTATTAAATATTTTTCAAAACCTATAAACAATTTGGATTGTTTAGATACAACGGGTTTTATGAACTAACACGAACACACACTTATAGACTTATACATGATATGTAGCCTTTAGCGGGCCACCGGTACAACATTTGCAGTCTAGCACGCGCTCTAAGGTGAGTTTCACGGCCCCTTTTACTTGTTTTCCTGTTGGGGGAGAAACATGCACACAAACAAACATAGATCACATAATATTTCATTACCACTTGTTTACTTAACCACAAACATAACATACTAAATCCTTACATTCTCGAACCGTTAGTATAAGGTGTATAGCGAGGAAATTTGAGTAGTACTACTGGGTCTAACAAACCCCACTCGGGCTAGTCGCGCTAGCTCGACTTGAGGTTGAACGGGTGTAAATTGGCCTAAACATTTGACCATTGTTGATGTTAGCAATGGTGGAAGGCACACAAACAACAAAAAGGCAGCTTCGGTTGCGAACGCTTAGAGTAACTTGTACATTGTCTTGCTAACAATAAGTGTGACTTATGTATGTGGATCCTGCTAACACTCAAACATTTTATTTACTTTCAAACCTGTGAACTCACCAACCTTGTGTTGACACTTTAAGCATGTTTTCTCAGGTCACTATGGTACACATCAGGACTAGGATGCATCATGGAGTCGCATTGGTTTTATCAATAAATGAACAATGTTTTATTATACATCATTTACATTAATTGAGCTTTGTTGCGTGTAATTACTTTTGGATTTTATATTAATGTACGCTTCCGCAACCTAAACTATGAAACAACGTTTTACTCATGTTGAATGTGCAAACTTAGTATTTTTAAATTCATATAGTGGTCGTTCAACATGACTGATGACTACGATATTGGTTTGTCACACGCCTCGCGGTAGAACCCTGTAGGTGGAATTTGAGGGTGTGACAGATTGGTATCAGAGCCAGCGGTTATAGTGAACTAGGTTTGCATTAGAGAGTAGACTTAGTCTATAGCCTTAAACACTGCATTAGTCCTACACCAACACAGACACTCATGCATGATACACATCCACACATACATTGCAAAGCGGGCATGTTGACATCATCCACATCACCCTCTGCTGACGAGGAACGCATTCTCATTGCACCAACATCCCTAGTGGCGACACTCGTGGAATCGTCAAAACAGCATCCACTCCCGTCCGAGGGCAGCAAGACGGAGCCTTTGGAGGAGTCTCTCACACCACCATCATCTGCACCCCTTTCCACACCAACAGAGCCGAAGGAGACACCGTCTTGAACCTATCGATGACACCATCGAGTATGGTGGGCCTTCTCAGGTCCGTGTTAGGGGCGACACCCAGCACTGTCACATATCTCTTTGGGAGTTGGGTTCGTCGGAAGCGAGTCCCTCCTGCACCCACTAGCAACAATACCCCGACCTCACTAGCCTTACTCTACTTCAAGCCTGAACCCGTGGGCCTCTCATGAGGAACACCGTGTGGAGGCAGACCGTTGCATGTATTATTACAGAAATCCATTGACACATAGATGTCATCACTTTCCCGAGCCATGAACCCACGTCTTTGGTCGATATTCTGTTGAAGATAGATTGACCACAAAGTTGAGAGCGCCTTGCTCATTGCCTACTCGAACCCTATTCTGACTCAGTTGGAAGAACGACTACTTTGCTTCTTCCAGTAACTCATATCCATGAACTAGTTTCACATCTCGAAGTCGCATTTCATGTGCATGTTTGTTTCATGTGTATGTTCCCATCTACAATCCACTGGATTGGACTCTCGTAGTGTGTTTCAACTCGAGTGAATACTCGGAACAAACGATACTCATCCTGATATAAGTCCTAGTTGATCAATTTATGGTTGATGACTAAGCCTTTCGATGACTTATCATCTCTAGCAACACTCTATACTCGGTAATAAAAACTGAGGGACATTTTGACACGGGACAGGGAGAACTAGGATGAGCATGCAAAGCAAATTATCATTACGGGTGCACACGTAATAGTAATTTGAGGTGCATGTAAGTCCTGGTGAAACCTAGTATGTGGATAAATGGTCCTAATCTGTGATTTACAGACTTAACTTTCCACGGTCAGTAGAAATTCTCGTAACCCGCTCAGGGACTAGTTGATATCGTTAAACCTGTTCAACAGTTGATAGACGCGACTACCGGGTTAAAGATGTTTACGGACACACTGAGCTATCATCAATGGAATCCATCGTTTTATTTTCACTCATTTAAGAGTCTTAGTGAACTTAAGACTCTCATCCAAAATTGGTCAAGGAAGCCATTTTGATTGAAACTCTAGTAGAACCTCATGGCAAACCCTTCGACTCCAAGTATGTAAGTGGAATTTGAAGAACTCCTCTTAAGCTAACACTTTATCCCTTACGCTCCAACAATAAATTTGACCCTATTACTCTGTCTAGTGGCTAATCCTTAGTCTAACTTGATCTATACCCCAGCTTATCCAACTCTGTAATCAGATATTTTTTTTTCTTTCACAAAATGATCCAGTTGTCTCAGTGACGTTAGAATACGGGGATTCAATCTAACCAACCCCCAGTTGAATGCGATGGCTTAAACAATTATCCTATCCCTTATATTGCTAGAATCAATATCGCATAAGAATTTTTCCCTACATGTGAACCTCTTCCTTAGCCTTTGCGTTGACTGACGCTTACCTTATAAGCGTGGGTCTCACCAGAAGTCTCAACGTGACCTCACAAATTTCCCTACTGGTGCGGTCGTACTTCGACTCTAATGAAAAAGACAACAAAGGTATTAACCAACCCAGGTGGAAACATTCCCTTGACCTCGATGGTTACGTGACCCAAATCGTTAACGGCACCTCCACTGTGATTGAGGATTCCCCATCCTCCCTTCCTAGGTAATTTTTTTATTTTGGATCAATGATTGTTCATCGCCTAATAAAAAAGCTCTGTCACCGACACTCCTCAGCCTGATTTCAACCTCTAAGGGTTTGAGTACTTATTGAATGCCTTTTGTGGATAAACAACCTAATTTACCAAATTTTCACTGGTATAAACTCAAACTCGCTATTGCAATTGTTTGCGCACGCATAATGACGTGGTAAATCTCGAATCTTTCCCCCGATTAGAACGGTGGAGAAACTTGACTCTAGCGGGACGATTGAATGGACTTTTCTTTCAAATAAACAATAAACGAAATTGTTGACGCAATTTCGAGTAACCAATCAAGCTCCTGAAACGACCTTACCCGTGATGACCACATTTTCCCTTGTTTCGTCTTTACACCACGAATGGTTTAACACTCTTTATATCTTGTCAGCTCGCTACGTGACTAGAGCAATGGACTCATAGTGGATAGAGCATAAAACCCTATCAACGCCTCAGACTTACCAATTCCAAATCACCCTAGATTTTTCGGGTGTTTCGTACATCGGTTGTACACCTTCACGCTTGAACTTAGTGCTCTTGATCACTATACGAGCCGATAATCTATGAAAACACATCCGTAAACATAAAGTGTTGAACACCCCCCCCCCCCCAATTGAGATATTTTCCGAATGATTCCTTCATTTAACCCTTGCATCAGTTGTTACTTTCCCCAAATAAATCCTAACAGAAGTCGGCATGGCCTATAAGGTGGTTCACCCCGAATGCAGCATACTCTCTCATTGTGTCTTCTATTGCTCCTCAGTATGGTACGTAGACTTGAAACTCTTTTCGCACAAGAATTTGGTTTTTGATGCTGGTTATTATTTTATTTAGTTTTTTTACGGTAGTGGTTATTTAAGAAAGATTTGAAACTCGGTCTTTTGGGAAACCATTTGTTTTACCATTAGGCCATCTTATTATGATCTTTTTATAAATAAGACTAGTTAGTATTTTTAGTGAATGCAGACCAAAAGTGTGATCTCTCAAAAGAATCCATAAAACAAGTGTGCCACTAGTCGTGTAATTTTTTCTTAATTATATATAAAACTTTGGTAAGTTGAGGTTAAAAAGCTTTTACTTTTATTAATAAAGAATAACGAGAATAGGTAATTTGTTCTAATTAAAAAAAAAACTTCATCTATTTATCTCCTTAGTAACATTATTAGTCTTAAATAAAATTTAATAAAATTTAGGAGTAGGAGCAGAAGTAAGGTAGATTTGCCGTTCAAAAAAAATCATGGAAGAAATAAAGGCGAGCCCTTTTGTTTGGGATAAAAATAAGGCGATGGTTATATTTTTGTTTATATTTTAGGTTAAAAATAAGGCATAAAGTATGTTTATTTAACACATGTGAATTTACATATATATATATATATATATATATATATATATAAAAGAACATAACGTTGTATGTGTGTAATAATGATATTCCAACAATAAAAATAATGATTTTAATTAATTTTGATTAGTTTTCTTAAGTTTACATAGTAAGAGAGGGTTTACTCATGATAGAACCCTTATATATATATATATATATATATATAGGGGTGAGTTCACTAAAAACTCATTTTTATGAGAAAATAAAAAAACTCTTCATTAAAGAAGCTGCATATGTGTAGTACACCCAAAAGCCCCACCCCACCCCAGAAACCTAAACCCCCCACCCCACCCCTACCCCAAAACCTAAACCCCCCACCCCACCCCCACCCAAAAACCTAAACCCCCCACCCCACCCCCACCCAAAAACCTAAACCCCCCACCCCACCCCACCCCACCCCACCCAAAAACCTAAACCCACCCCACCCAACCCCCACCCCCCAAAAACCTAACCTAAAAGCTAAACTAAACCCAAAAAACCATCCCCAAAAGCTAACTATGCTACACATATGTAGCAAAACGTTGATTTTTTTTTGAAAGAGGACGACGCGGGGAACAAGGTCTCTGAAACGGTTTTTTAGTTTTTTATTTATATTTTGAGTTATGATTTTTTTATTATTTTTTTTTACCTTTAATAAATAGTTTTTTGGTTTTCTAATGAACAATGAGTTTTTTTATGATCTTTCCCCTATATATATATATATATATATATATATATATATATATATATATATATATATATGAAGTTTTAAATAAAAAGGGTTTTTTTCGTGCGAAGGTACGAAGTATTTCACATCATTTATCTACGTAATCAAGAGTTAAGATAAAATGTGATTGTTTTAAGTGTGAAAAGTTTATGAAAATGGTAAAATTGGAATATCTTATATTTGTTGACCTTTTTCAAATTCCCTCATTTTTTTAAAACACATAACTTTAAAAAAAAATTATACTATAAAATCGAGCATTTTATTCTCTTTAATTTGAGTATAGTCTTGCTATTCTTTTATTTAAAAAAAATTCGACTTTATAAAAAAAATGTCGATGTGCTGTGCGTATAACATGCGTGATTATGGTCATGCGTTATTATAAAACATGCGTGGTTATGCGTATAACATGCGTGATTATGGTCATGCGTTATTATAAAACACGCGTGATTATAAAACATGCGTGATTATTTGTATAACATGCGTGATTATGGTCATGCGTTATTATAAAACACACATAATTATGGTCATGCGTTATTATAAAACATGCGTTATTATTTATAAAACATGCGTTATTATTATAACGCGGACGGATATACCCTTCGTCCACTAAACACGTGTCACATGTTGGTGCCTTTGTACGCTAAAAACATTTTGTACAATAAATGACCCATATATATAACTATTAAGTAAGAATATAAAATAAAAACACATGTTTACGTTTGTTTAAAGGAATAATGAGGTTTCTTTTGTTGTCTACCAAGTTAATGACAACTTTATTCCTGTGGGTCTCAAAATTCAAAAAGGAAAAAATATGTTTAGATGATTGATGCGTGTAAAAAACAAATTGCTGTAAAAAATATGATTGTTGTAGCTGGATAGTATGGAAAAAAGGAGTGTAATTTAGATCTTTTGGATTAATAAATATCTTACTTAAATGAGAGTAAAATCGATATTTTTATCAACATTTTTAATACCACTAAAATTAAATTTTTGTATCTTGAAAACAAATTATTAGTGCACAAGTGAAAATTTTAAATGTATTATTTTTTATGATAACAAAAATAAGAATGTATGGTGAAATGTTACTTACAAATGATCATATCGTCACAATCTAGCTTCTCAATGTCGTAAGCTTAATGCCATACAAAAAAAAAACGATTAATCAACAATACGGAAACATCAAAGAGCTCAAAGAAAACTCGACAGAAAAGTGCACAAAAGCCTTACAGTCGATTGGTGGATTGACAACGGATCATGCGTAAGTTGTCTGCTAAAAAATTGCACAAAATAAAGTAAGAAACCATTGATACTATGGTCGAACCGTGCATCTACCTTCCAAAACCCAATTCAAAATCAAAACAAGGACTCCAATAGAGTGTCAAAATCAAGCAGAAGACCCTTGGTCCATGCTACAGTCCGACCGTGAATCGAGTATCCAACCACTACATATTTTTTCAATAACTGGTTGACGTTATATGCGTAGTCAAGATCGATAAAGCCAAAGTCAAGAAAGATAAAATATCATGTGGCAAAACGCAAGATCAATAAACACCTAAATGTACACGATAAAAGATCACTTAAGAAAGCTGTATAAGTTTCAAATGAAGTTGTATATAAATAAAATGCTTATAAAACAAAGTATTAGAAATTCAAATGAAGTTTTGTAAAACAAAATACATTTAAGACTTTAAACATTTTAAAACTAAAATATTTATAAAATAAAAGAGTAAACTTTGTTTTTACTCCCTGTGGTTTTGGTCCAAATAACGCTTTTGCTCGGTTAGTTTCAATTTGACTTTCCTTCATGTGGTATGCAATTTGTCTCAATTTAATCCAACTCACTAACATCGTTAGTTTTTTACTCACTAACATCGTTAGTTTTTTCTGTTAGATTTTTAAGAAAAGACTAATATACCCTTGTTCATATAATGATTGTTTATATATTTAGGAATACTTCAAATTATTATTATTATTATTATTATTATTATTACTACTACTATTACATAACCCTAGCCCCCACCCCAACCCGTCTTCATCTTTCGTACCACCATCGGTCATTATCTTCATCTTCTCCACCTCTTTCATCCTCCTCACATTCTTCTACCTTTGCTCACACCCCACCACCCCATCAAATCCTAACCCTGCCATCAAAACCTTCGCATACCCCCTAACTCCCTAATTAATCCAACCATTTGAGTTGTTGGAGAAGATGAAGAGTGAGGGTAGATTACAGATTTAAGTAAATTACACACTAATCCCTTTATTAATTTGAATATATTACATAACTAGGTTATAATCTCGTGTATTACACGGGTTGAATAAATACAATAAATAAATGCAATGTTATATACTTAATAATAAATATTTACATATTACATATTTATTACGTATTACATAGTTTTTTAATAGAAATTTTAGAAACGTCATATAGTTAGTTTTATAAAAAGAATGAAATAAATGTTCAATTTTTAAAAATGTTTTATGAACAAACATATATTTTTTTTAAATAAAAAACGTTTATAAAAATAATTATAGAAATCATTATTATTTAATAGGAGAGAGGGGCGTAAAACAAAATTTTATTAAAAAAAAATAAAGAAAACTTGTGCAATTAATAGGAGAGAGAGGCGGGAAAACTTGTATCACCAAAACTTTTATTTATTATATAGTATAGATTAGGTTAGAAACTCATTTATTACATGAGTTGAATAAATCCAACATGTTGTAAACCAATAGTTTTTATAAAAAAATGTATGTTGGATGTCATAAGCCATTGGTGAAATAAGAAATAATTAAGATTTAAGAATTATAAATAACAAGTAATGAAGATTTAATAATAATAAAATTATGTTTTAAAATAAGATATAATTGAAATCTTCTTATGATTTCATAAGTTTTAATAAATTAATAGAATGAGAAGATTTATATTTTAGATATAAAATTATTTAAAATCATTATCTATCATCTATTAATTATAATAAATAAAGGTTTTGAGATGACACATGTCATCATTTCTAGAGCCTCTAAATCTTTGTTTTCCCGTCTAAACATTTTTCAATTGTCTATTTTAATATTTTTTTTAAAACTCCTAAATTGATTAAATACCATTTAATTGTTTTCATATTTCTTATGATTTTAAATTTTAAACATTAAATGTATGATAACTTTTGGTTGGCCAATAACTTCCTTTTTTAAATACATTATTTATAATTAAATTTAACTAATTCATTATAATTCATAAGATTTAGAGGTGTTAATTTTTTATTTTTTAGAATATTATGAATTGTTACTATATAAGTGTTTTATTTATGTTACAATAATTCCATATGCCGCACACACACACACACACACACATATATATATATAATCTATTATTTATTATTTATACTACTTAATAAAAAAAATCGTAGGGGAACGTAGCGTAATTCTAGAGCCCCTCCATTTATATTTTCTCGCCTAAACCATTATAGCCCATTATTTTAGGCAACTAAATTATTTCTTATAATTCAATATCATAATAAATTTATATTCCATCATTATTTAATATTTGATTAATATCAACGTAATAAAATAAAATATTTTTATAATTTTTTTTAAATCAGTAATTAACATAAGATTTAGATTGGAATTTTTTTTCATAAAATCTAATAAAATTAAGTCATCTGCGAACCGTGGCCCTCTAAAATCTAATAATAATTTACCAACATATAAGATATTTATTTATTGTATTCTTTTCATAATTCAGCTCGAAATACCCGATCTAACCTAGTTATTTAATATGAGAGAGATGCGAGAACCAAAATTATTATAACTTCAATTATTTAAGATCATTATCATTTAACATGAGAGAGAGGCAGGAAACACAAATCTAGAATTCATCACAAATCGACACGTGACGGATAAAGTTATTGGTTTATTATAATAAACTTAGTCCTTAAATGTAAAAAGTCGAAAATACCATTTCATTTAACAAAAAAAACTAACGGTGTTAGTGGGTTTAAGGTAATTGAGACAAATTACATACCAAAGAGAGGAAAGTCAAACTGAAACTAATATAGCAAAAGCGTTATTTGGATCAAACCCAAGGAGAGCAAAAACGAAGTTTATTAAGACGTTGGAACCGTCTCATCGAACCCTAACCCGGACCAAAAAACCTAAACCCCCCTCTACCCGCACCCCCAAAAACCTAAACCCCCCCTCCAACCCTACCCCGAAAAGCCTAAAACCACCACCTCACCCACCAAAAACCTAAACCCCCCCACCCCGCCAAAACCTAAACCCACCCCACCCACCCACAAAAACCTAAACACCCCACCCCCACAAAAAAAAAAACCTAAACCGTAAAATCTAAACCCTAAAAGCAAAACCTTAAGGCTAAAACCCTAAAATTCAAACGTAAAATCTTAACTTTAAAAGCTAAACCCTAAAAGCTAAGATTGTAGAGTTCGACGAGACGGTTCCAACGCCGCTGAAATTAGCTCAATCGGAGTTCGTTTGATATCGTTTCTTAATGTTTTTGTCATTTCTTAAATTTTTTAGTGAAAAACTACTTGTTATTTTATTCTCCCCCAATTCTTAATACATATAGTAAAATAAAAACGAAAAGCAAGACATTATATCCGAGCTAAATCTACATAAATATATGCTAAAGAAATAAGATAACAGTTTCTTTAAAGATTCGGCTTCGAACCCGAGCCCAGGAGTATGAGTTTTCTGATATCACACTATTTTTGTCACAAGTTTTGCTAGTGGTTTTTCAAAAACTTGTTTAGGGAAATCAATTAGACTATAGCCTGAGGGGATTTCCTATATGATTTTGTATTTTTCTTTTTTAAGATTTTTTGGATTATGTATCTTTATATAAAAGAAAATATATACGGAACTAAAGAGAGAAATTGAAGAAAAAAACAACGTACATGGGATGGCGTAGTAGCAAGCGCTTGAATCTCTCTAGGTCTTTAGTTCGAATCAAACTTCCACACTTTTTCTACGTTTAACTCCCTTGAAGGCTAACTGCCTACCATAAACTGTATTTTACCCTGTTCATTAATTAGTAGGGTATTGATCAGAGTCCCGTAAATTTACCGGTAATAGGTTTTCACAGTTAATTTTTTTTTTAAGCAAAGTGAGAATTTCTTGTGAGAATTGGGCCTGATGTGATAGTGTAATGTCACACTTTCACTATCTTTGATTGGGTGTGACTTGAGAGATGGGCAGAATGTACGCAGGCCTGGCCTGCCTGTTTAACTATTATTATTTGACTTACACAGCTAACACCCCCTAGAGTTTTAAAACTTCCATTTTTGTCATTTGTAGTTACTACAAAATGACCCTTAGACTAATAAAATAATATTTTTGACTTCTATAAAAAAACTAGTAAACATAAACTTGCGCGTTGCAACGGGAGTGTTGATGCTACGGGATTTCTATAACGCTCGGTTTAGAATAAACTTTATGTCGAGACGTAGATAAAAAGAACGTCGCAACGGTATATGAGAAGGATAAACTGCGCCACTTTATATAAAAAACGAAATCGTTAAATAGTTCTGATGATTTGTAAGTTTGTGTGTCGATTAAAATTAACGTCGAAATATATGATAAGAGTGGTTAAACATCCTTATATTGTAATTTGTAAGTTTAATTAAAGTTGAGGGGACAAAAATAATTTTGTGGCCAAACTTCAAAAAACAAATGTTTGGTGATCAATTTAAAAAAAAAAATAATAAGTTAATATATTGTCGGTGTTTATGTTGATGATCTAGTGATTACAGGGACGAGTTCGATTGAAATAGAGAAATTCAAGAATCAAATGAAGTTAAAGTATGACATGAGTGATCTAGGAGTATCATATTACCTTGGCATTGAGGTTAAGCAACAGGAAGGGGCGATTGAGCTAAATCAAACAACATATGCAAAGAAAATTTTGAAGACAACGAACATGACAGATTGCAACCCTTCGAGAAGTACCCTACGGAGCCACGAGTACAGATCTTACAAACCGAGAACGAAGAGGAAGTGGATGGTACTGTGTATCAACGATTGATTGGAAGCCTTCGTTACCTTCTACACACTAGACAGACCTAGCTTACTCCGTTGATGTAGCTAATCGGTTTATGCAATCACCAAAACAAAGCCACTTGCAACTTGTGAAACATATATTAAGATATGTAAAAAGGACAGTGAACATGGGGATACGCTATGGTCAGCAAGAAGGAGACGGTTTGGTAGGTTACAGTGATAGTAGTCATGTCACAGACCAACACGAGGTTACAACGATATGGCTTAAAGGGCTTTTGTGTGAAATAACAAGGCCAGAAGAGAAGACGGTGCTACTACATGTTGACAATAAATCATCAACTGCCTTGATAAAAAATATAGTGTTCCATGGGCGTAGCAAACACATCAACATGAGGTTCCATTTTATTCGTGAATGTATTGAACGAGGTGAAATACGTGTTGGACATGTTACTGGTGAAGAACAGAGAGCTGATTCTTTGACAAAAGTATTACCGAGAATCAAATTTGAAGAGACGAGAAGCCTACTCGGTTTGAAGAATTTGGGAGGTACAATAAGGATTAGGAGAGAATGATAGGTTAATCCTAGTTTGAAGATGTGGGCTGACTTGGTACGGCCCAAATAACCCGATCGAATGGATTAAGTTTGTTTAAAGTTTAAGTTTGAATTTGCATAGAATAGGAATTGGAGTCTATATAGAATACTTGAGCTGCAAGTATTGATAGGTTATAAATAGGATATTTCATTATTCGTAATTTATGAGTTTTTGAGTTTGATAAATATAAAAAAACGTCTTGGGTTTCGTCCGCCCCACAAAAAAATCCGTGTTTTTGTTCTATTTTATCAATTGATTATCTCCAACATACGTCACCGCCACGACGCCACCTATACCGTTGCCGCTGTAACCACCATCATCGTCACTACCACCACCACCAACATTCGATGCCACCTACACTATCGTCATCGCCGCCACCACCACTTTGTCGTTGCAACCACCTCTACTCGTCGCCACTAGCCACCATAAAAAAGTTATAGCAGGTTAACCTATTTTTATACCTTTTTCTAAAATTACTCTTTTTAACCCATCGTCAAATCCAGCTTGAGCCGAATCCGTTTTGACCCGTTGCTCGACCAACCCGCCCGTTCCGTTTATTAGACTTACACCCGAATGGATGCTATTTCTCTAATTAACATACTATTTCTATATTTATTATCCAAAACTTGTGAAGTTTTAAAATGTTTTCAAAATAATTGACATAAATAAACATAATTTATTTAACTCTTATTGGTTTTTACATAAAGTTAATGACTGTTTATCAAATATTGTGGATCTTCGTTATATGAATAATTAATGTAATGGTCCATCATAAATTTCCATAAGGATTCATCACTCTCCCCTAAATAGTTATTTAATTTAGTGTATGCTGTAATATTTAACGAAGAAATACGTATTTTCATTGGATTTTATATTTTTAAGCTCACCATTTTCATTTAATATATTTGAGTTTTTCATACAAATATACAATAACTTATACAATGTTACAAATGTTTCTAAATGTCTTTGTAACAAGAAGAACTCAATAATTTATTTTTTTTATCGCCGAGTGGACCCTTCCCTAGAGGCTACCATACATCCTGAAATTATTCCATCCAAACATGTTTAGATATGAAGTTCTCATCTCATCCACAATTAATACGCTCAAAACACATTTTTGGTAATTAAAACGGGACATTTCTTATAAACCGATCATCTCTTCAATGCACAACTAACGTGAGGTTTACCTAATTATGTTAATATAAAGTAAAGTTGTGAGAATAATTAAAATTAATATGAAAATGTTAGGAAATTATTTAAAAAAGATGTCATGTGTATTTTTAAGTCTTAGGAAATGAAAGAAAGGGTTTTGGAAAAATTTTGGTGTCCCGTGTAGGAGCTTAGGTAAAACCCTTGAAGGGTTTAGAGAGAAAATTGGATAGCTTCTTGTTTCTTTAACAACAAGGAAAAGGTGGAGGCTCAAAAGGGTGTAACGAAGCACCCTTTCGCGCGTGCCGTGATTGAGGTGAACCCCTAAATAAAATATAGGGTAAACCCCTATGATTTTAATTTTGATGGTCGATGAAGGCAGGGGCGGACTTGGTAAGGCCGGGAGGGGTTCACCGGAACCCTTCGAGTTTCGAAATTTTAATAGAACGCTATAGAAAAAAAATGGGGTGAACCCCGAAATAAAATATAGGGTAAACCCCTATGATTTTAATTTTGATGGATAAGACAAAAATGTTTTTTAAAATATAGGGTGAACGATGTTTAAAACTCGTAGGGGAACAACTCTGTGTATTTTTTTTTAATTTGTAAGGACTATTTTATTTATATTATGTGTTTTTTAATTTCTAATGACGATGTTTTTTATTATTGTATCGTATTTTTATTATGTGATGAACCTTACCCGACCCGAACCATCGAACCGACCCGAAATTTTTTATGTATGGCCCTATGAAATTAGAGCATCTAAAAACAGTGAACCTCTTGGAAAAAATTCCTGGATCCGTCACTGGATGAGGCGTTAATGCGGTGTTTTTAGCGTCGCGCTTAGTTGGTTCGCATATAGCACCCTCGAACAGGTGCATTGATTCACTGCATGATACGAGTAAACGGTTAATTCCGGTGACTGTTCGAAGAGGTTACCAGGCTGAAAATGCATCGGTCCGAAGGGGTGCCTAGTGGCCTAAAAATACAGCTCCTGTTCTTTCATTTCTGCATTAGATTAACACATAATTTCCTTTCCAAAATTTTCCTTTTTATACCAGAATTACATGCACCTTTATTGCTATAGAAATAAAGTTGTTGTAAAAAGAAATCCTTGTTGTACTCAATAGTTGATCCGGGTTATCATCTATTTCGTGCAAGATTTGATTAACATATCTACATACGTTGCTTCATTGTATCTTGGGAGGCAATTCACCCATAATATCAATCTACTTTCAAGCAACGTATATGGCAGTTCACCCAGGGCATGCAACTCAAAGGATCGTAGGGCGAAATTACTTTAGAAAATAGATTACTCGTCTTGAAGTAACAACTGTAGGGATTTCTAAGATTACAACAGCGGATATATGAGAGTCGTGAAACACTTTCAAATCGAAATATTCGGTGGTTCACCCGAATACTTCAATCGGATAAAACTCAGATTGAGAAACAAGAATCGAATATGTGTGAATGCGAGAATTTTTGTGAATCGGTGAATTGACCAAATGATGAAGAAAACAGTTTTGCAGGGATTGGGGCCAGAAACTGCTTTTGACAGTTATCCATTTAATTTCGAATTTTAAATGAAATTGTGTCTTTTTATCTCCAATTTTATAAAACGGATTTCACATTAAATGAATTTTTGATATAACAACAATTGTCAAGGGTTCTGCCCTTGGACCTCGCTTCCAGTGGTGCTGCTCTCGGACCCCCGCCAACCCCTATTGCTCCCATGAGTGGCAATTAGGTTCCTAAAATCATAATAAACTCAAACAAATGTGTACTCTGTACCTTTTAACTTGTTTGATGCATTATATGATTCATCACTTGATTAACAAGTAAATCTAATTACACTAAAATTTAAATAGCCAAAAACAAGTAGTATAAACATACGACAACAACTTAAACCATTAAGTTTAAAATAAAAGTATATAATTTTGTATATACATGTACGTGTGCTTCAAATATTAAAGTGATTATTCACAACGAAAAAGAGCCTCCGCCGTCCATTTGTATGTACAACCAAAAAACCAGGAGGGTACCATGTGACCAAAAGTTAGCACCAACATCTTGACTAATAACGAATCCAACAAATTTAATAACGTTTTAGTATGTCTCGCCTACTATTAAATAATAATCAATTAATTAAATTTTTTACTTTTATTCCTCTTAGATTTTGTACATATTTTATTTTTTTAGTATTAAAAATAGGATTTCAAAGTTTTATTTAAGGTAATCTAATTATTCTTCGTCTCTAAGGACGCGAAGCTTTTAAAAAGTTTCAAAAGTGTAATGTTTGAAGGTTAATATATAAATACGGTGTTATACTAATTATGATAAAGTTTTATAATTAAAGACGGTCGTTATACTAAAAATGATAAAAATTTTAAAAAGTGGGAAAATCCCATCAATACGTTTTTCCAGGGCGAAGAGTAAATGTGTCCGACGAAAACCGTAAAAACTTGTTAACGAAGACATATAGGTTAGACACGGATGTACTGGGAGGACATTTTAATTAGACGTACGGTTGTTAAGGTGTTTCTAGCTATCCACTCATTTTTATCAATCTACTTTCGAGTAATATATATGGTAGTAATAATAAAAACCTTATAGAGTTAATGCTTCAAGTCATCATGACTAATCAATAAATCTCTAGGTAAACAATCTCTAGGTAAACAATCTCTAATACTTATATTAACTAACTTTCGTACACATAAAATGAGATTCAATCTTTTACTTCAAATTTATAAGCTGTTCCTTTCACTCATATAAGTATATGGTTTCCTTCATCAACCCCCACATAATGAATAAGAAACGAACATATATATTCAACTCGTGACACTTCCTTCATAGAAAGAAAAGAAGTAACTGTAAATTTTTTGTTTTAGCGAATCACATGTAAAGATATTGATAACACACATAGAGTTAATGGTACTTCATAACTAACTGATTGAGCATTAACTCGTAGACCACCTAAAAAAGAATATTTATTATTTGAATCGTATCTAGGAGCAATACTTGAAATAGCAATCTACAAAAAAATTCCATTACTGAGATCAGCTAGAACAACGTGATAATCGAAGGAATTACTAAATAACCTAATAAATTGATATGTTGTTATAGATGGTCTAATACTAAACAAATGAACATCTCTTAATGGAAGGAGATTTTCTTTGTAAAGTAATTTGGTACCATTTACTAGAGCTTGAAGAATCCTGAGAGGTCCGCATATTCAGGACCAATACACTGTTGCCTACCCACATGTATTTCTCTTCTAAGCAAACATTTACTAGTGCACCTATTGTAGTTCCTTATACATGAGTAAAAATAGGGATAAACATAGACCTCTTTTAAGGATTCCAATCTAGAAAAAAGAATTAATAGCTAGTACTTATGTTGTATTAATTATCATTTTGACGATCAACTTCTCCCATAATGATATCTATACTGCCTCGTATAGGCATAACATCGGCCAATTTCATCTTTTTAACTAACCGAGGAAGAATTTGCAAATTAATAACTAGCGGTGGTCGAATTTTATATTGCCAAGGAAAAACACCCTTATCTCCAATGAGAAAAATTCTCAATTCTCCCTTTATGCTTCAACTGAAATTAGTGATTATCTGATGGGTTCTTATTCAACGAATCTTTGGGCTTAACTTATTATTTTTATTAAATCATCATGGTTTTATAATAAATCTAGGGTTTGAATCGATTCATAAGGTCTTAACAAGAGAATTCATATCAATAATAAATAAAACAATTATAATAAACATTTTAGAGAAAAAACAAATAAAAGAAAAAAAGAAAGAAACACGGAAGAGAGAATTCAAGAGACCCGTAAGAATCAAGATAAAGACGATTGAGCCAATTTAATATTTTGGTATTATTGGCACAAAGAACTTCAGTTTTTTTATTTGTATCTTCACTTCTAAAAATTTTACTTTCATTTTAACTAATTTAGATTTCATAATAAGTGCACTCATAATATCTTGAATGAATGAGAACAAAAGTTATATCAGAGAAAAAAAATTAGGTGCTATAGTTCAAATATATTCTAAGACTAGTCATTTCTAATGAAAAGGATATACGATTTTTTTTATCTTAAAACCTTTTTTTAAACAAATTTTAGAAAATTATGTTTTATAAAGACCATCATAACTGCACTTTAGATAAATTTCTTTATTCCAATCTTGCAACTCCTCATACCATTCCAAAAATTATCATAATAAAATACGACAAATATTCTTAGCTATTATCAATAAGGGTAATTTGATATATCTTCTAAAAGTCGATTAAGTTAGTAACAAAACTTCTAGGGTATATCAAGGTTTAGTCTCGATTAATATTTCGCCAACAAATCCCTCAATTCACATCTTTGTTAAAAGATTTTTAAATCATTAGGGAATGTTTGATAGTCTCTTAATGATCTCATTAATAGGCTACCTCTGAATCATTAAGAAAAAAAAAGAACACCGAATGAAAATTATAACCTAATTTTACCTCTTTGCACATACCCCCATCTCCTTCTCAAAAAACGCCGCTACCCAGATCCTCTCCTCCCTCGTCACTATACCAGTCGTCCCCTCCGCCTGCTACTGGTTCGCCTCTCTCCCTCTACGCCTGCTACCACTCGCCTCTCTCCCTCTCCGCTGCTACTGGTTTGTCCCCTCCGCTCGTCCTCTCTGTTGCTGCTGCCGCTCGTCCTCTCCGATACCAAGGTACGTTCTTCGAACCCTAGGTCTCTGTTGAATCCTGCACTGAAATAACATCTCGTTTTGTTTTTATTTGATTTGGTCTCTGTCGCTGCTACTGGTTCTATTTGGTTTTAGGTCTACTTGATATGGGATGCGGGCGCCACCAACTCTCGAATTCATTTTCATAAAAAGAGAGTGGCGTGCCAAAAACATTTTAGAAACATATAAAATTTAGCTTACTGTGGTACCTATCACCCTATGTTGACAGTTTCAGTTTCACCGTTTCCCTAAGATAAAAACCCACAAGATTTCTTGATTCAATTCATTTAATTACCCTAATCAACACTTTTAGGATATTTAAGCTCTCAATACTAGCTGGGCCTACCAATTCATCACAAATTAGACACGTTTTCTATTGTTTATTTTATTTCACTTCAAATCACATAATGCCCAGTTTTAATACAAAACCTAGACGAATGTCTAATTCAAAGGACATTTTTCAAAAAAAAAAAATTCAAAGTTACAACAAAAGACTCAAAATACAAAACCTAGACGAATGTCTCCCATCCCCACACTTAAAACTCACATTGTCCTCAATGTGGACTGAGAAACGACGGTAACATAAAATAAATTTACAAAAATATGGGATGCGGGGAGGAAGGAATAAAGACGATGAACTCGAAGCTTGAAACTTGACTTCGTGTTGGATGTAAAAATCGTGATCAACAAGTAGTATAAAAGGATTCCAAGAACCGATATTTTTGTGTGAATGTTTTAGGTGTATGAATTTCCTTCTAAGTGGGAGCTATTTATAATGGAGTTGGAGTGTGGTGTTAATCCTTGTAAAGGAAAGAGGTATGGTGTAAATTATGGTGGAAACGCAAGTGTAAAGAGAGCCCCCTTTTGTTTTGTTCCATTAACCCGTAAACAAGAACAAGAAAGGAGGGAATGGTGATTAGATGGTTCATTGGATTAGATAGGAAATCTAGATGTGGGCATGGTACTTGTGCAGCCATTAATACAAGAAAGAAAGGAAATGGCATGACTTCTTGGCTGGGATTTGACAATGTGAACAGGGGGCCCTCTTGTGTCGTAAATAAGAAAAAGGAACAAGAAAGGGTGGAGTGTAACTCTTTGTAATTGATAAACAAGGGGGGGGGGGATTTTGTCATTTGGATCCCATTTTCAGCCGTACACCATATAAAAGTGAAGCATGGGTTAGAGGTTTTAATAGTTTAAACGGGTATTAGGGTGGTAGTGGATATAAGTTGGACGTGATAAAATCACACTTTTTATTAAAACCGAGTTTAATAAAACTATACATTATATATATTTAGTGGTTTACTAACATGTAATTATATGTTTAGTAATTTAGTATAGCGAAATAGCGTGTTAAAATTAGGTATACCGGTGAAACGGTAAAGGTGCGCGTTATAAATGCTAAGTTGAAATAAATAAATACACACATATATATGGGTTCTAAAATAGTGTCAACATTTTGAAATATTTATTAAAACATAAATATTAATTATCACCAACGTTCGTGTGTGCCGGTTATACTGCATGTGACCCGGTTATGAATGGACTTTGCTATGTATTAAACGACCTTAATTAACCATAATTAAGCCTAACATGTATATGATGTATGCAAATAATTACTAAGACGGGGACGAGTAATGACATGAAATTACCAGTTGTCACAAACACCATACAAACACTTAAGAGTATGGGGGGCCTAGCCAAAGTAACTATACCGCCTCTGAAGGTGCAAAGGATAGGTTCCAAAACTGTAGATTACATCTTTATTGGTTATGCTCATAACAGTAGTGCTTATCGGTTTCTTGTACATGAGTCAAAGAATCCCGACATACACAAGAACACTATCATGGAAGTTGAACATGCTTCATGGTTTGAACACGTGTTTCCTTGTAAACGACAAGAACACGCAAGCTCATCAACATCGGTTGAAGATGAGGTTCATGATAAGAGACATGAACGACTCGAGGTGAAATAAGTTGAACCAAGAAGAAGCAAACGACAAAGGGTTGAAAAATCCTTTGGACCGGACTTCATGACGTATATGGTTGAGGGCGAGCCCAATACCTACCGTCAAGCGGTTACATCTTCCGAAGGACCTCCATGGAAAGAAGCAATAAAGAATTAAATAGATCCTATTTTGCAAAACCATACATGGGAATTAGTAGATCTTCCTCCCGGTTGTAAACCGCTTGGGTATCGTTGGATATTTAAAAGGAAGATAAAACCCGATGATAGTATTGAAAAATACAAAGCGAGGCTACTGATCAAAGGATTTAGACAAAAGAGGGTCTAGATTACTTTGATACTTACTCTCCTATGACACGAATAACCTCGATAAGGTTGGTGCTTGCAATAGCGGCTTTGAGAAATTTGGAAGTTCACCAAATGGATGTAAAAACCGCTTTTCTAAACGGAGATTTAGAAGAGGAAATTTACATGGAGCAACCTGAGGGGTTCTCCGCTCCCGATCAAGAGGGAAAAGTATGTAAATTGGTCAAGTCTTTGTATGGCTTGAAGCAAGCTCCAAAACAATGGCACAAAAAGTTTGACAATGTCATGATTGACAATGGTTTCAAAATAAATGAGTGCAATAAATGTGTCTATGTGAAAGACACAAGTGGAGGTTATGTGATCTTATGCCTTTATGTAGATGATATGCTTATCATTGGAAGTGATGATAAAATGATCAATTCTACTAAAAACATGTTGAAAGCGAGGTTTGACACGAAAGACATGGGTCTTGTGGATGTAATTCTTAGTGTAAAGATTACCCAAACCCAAAATGGTCTTGTGTTAAGTCAATCTTACTATGTGGATAAGATTCTTGAAAAGTTCAATTCGAAGGAAATGGATATAGCAAAGACTCCGGTTGATACCACCACACATATAAGTAAAAATAGATGTGTGGCAGTTGCTCAGTTGGAGTATTCAAGAATCATTGTAATCTAATGTATCTTATGACATGTACTAGACCCGATTTGGCTTTTACCGTGAGTCGACTAAGCCGATATACTAGTAATCCAAGTTCCGTACATTGGAAAAGTATAACTAGGGTGCTAAGGTACTTGAGATACATAAGAGATTATGGACTACATTATAACCGTGATCCAGCTGTAATAGAAGGATACAATGATGCTAACCGGATATCGGACATAAAGGACTCAAGATCAACCGGTGGGTATGTGTTCACCCTTGGTGGTGCGGCTATAGCTTGGAAGTCGTCTAAGCAAACGGTTATAGCTAGATCCACGATGGAATCTGGGTTCATCGCCTTAGATAATTCTGGTGAAGAGGTGGAATGGATACGTCAATTTGTGGAGGATATTCCAAGATGGCCAAAGCCTTTGTCGGCTATTTGCATACATTGTGACAGCCAAGCATCGATTGGTAGAGCTCAGAGCTCAATGTACAATGACAAATCAATGCATATTAGACGTATACATAATATGGTATGACAACTACTCTCGACGGGGGTTATCACGATTGACTATGTGAAGTCAAAAGATAACATTGTGGACCCGCTCACGAAAGGCTTAAGCAAAGAGTTAGTTCAAAAGTCGTCAATTGGAATGGGACTAAAGCCCGTGAAAGAGGGAGTGTAACGAAAAACCTAACCTATGTGACTGGAGATCCCAAGATCTAAGTTCAATAGGACAACCAAACTACATGAACTACGGTCACTTTGGGGGGGGTACCCCAAAACACATAAAAGGGAGATACATTCTTCCTAGTCCATTCTTATACGAATAAGTGGCATAATTGGAGGATAAGCAAAACATATGGTTAGTGATTTATGGTAATCACAAGAAACCTAATGCTTTTAATGATTTATTAAGAATCACCTATGTGAAGAGAGAAGTGTGGTCACTTCAAATGGAATTGTTGGGGGCGCAATTCCTAGAACTCTCACAGAACCAGGCTAGTGATCCACGACCATAACGGACACAACTATGAGGGGTTGACCAGACCAGGGAGATTATTGTGTGAAGTATATGGCTGTCTACATAAATGGTGGTTGGTTCAAGGACATCGTGTCTACCGAACCACTAGGAGACTAAATATGCATCACAACGGAGGGTTCAAAGCTAACAACTACCTATCCGGCAATATTCAACCGCTGAAATTGTATCTTAATACTAAGAGAGTATGGATTCAGATCCATCCCTTGTGGGGGATTGTTAAAAAAATATGTGAAATGAGTTTTCACATGGGGAAAAAAATAAGGTTTTGTTTATTTTCACATGTGAGGAATTATTGGAACTCTTCAAGAATATGTGAAAATAAATAATAATAAAGTAGTATGATTTGGTTATGTTTTAAGTTTGATTTTATTTTGTATAAAATCTTTTAATTTTGAATTTAATTTAGGTATTACAATTTTGTGTGTTTCATCTTTGAATTTAATTTTTTGAGTAAAATCCATAGGTGTTTCAACTTTGAATCACTCCTTGAGTAATGACTTGAATGGTGTTTTAATTTTGGTTTACTATAAATACAAAGGTATGCCTTTGTTACTAGACACACTTGAACACAAACCTTCAATTTGAGCTCTCTTATCATTCTCTAAAAAATTATAGCAATCATTATCTCTACTTAAAGGTAAAATTTCGGGTTTAGAGTCCTCCCCGACTGTACACACAACTTCGGAATTTGTTTTAAGGGACCAATATTAAACACGAAGGCTCGGTCACGAATTTAGTATTCATCTTGGTTTTCGTACTTTTCTTTTATTTCTTTTGTAAAAGTATTGTAATTTATAGCTTTATTTGATTATTGTATTGTATTTGGAATTTATACAAGTGTTAGTTTTTATTTTTTGACGAATGGTTCTTACATTAAGTTCCTACTAGTATCCATGATAAAAGTCGGATTTTAGATGTAGAAATATAAGATAAGAAGTTGGTTCTCTTCTTTGTCAAAATAAGTGAGATTATCGTGGATAGAAAATGGAGTTGGATGTATCGCTGGACACTTAGTGATCAGCCTTTAAAAATCCATTTTTTTTTTAAATTAGAGCAGTACTATACTTAAATTAGAAAGAATAAAATTAATAGTTTTATGATATAATTTTTTAAATAATAAAATATATAAAAATTATTTGGTTTTAAAAAAAAATTAATGAACTAGATAAAAAGTCAACATTTGAGTTTCCATTTTGCCCTTCTCATCCATAAGTAACTTACACTAATTACGAAATTACCAACGCTTCATCTTATCTATTGATTTGACTTATCAAATGTCTAGATTTCTATCTACATTTTGTACGATTTTTATGCAATCCTTCATACACACTCAAGGAAAATAAAAAATAAAAATATATTTGTGCGAGCCAACAAACAAGCTACCTTTAGCTCGAACTAGTCTAAATTGAACTTATTACGAGTTAACCATATCAAATGGGAATCTTTTAAAGGTTTACATTGTATAACAAACCAACTACCATCTGACCTGAGATTCCTCAAATATCCATTCCCACCAACTACCATGTGACTTTGAAATTTCTCATATATCCATCCGGATAGAGTCGAAAAGATGATCATTGAAGAAGAAATAGTCTCTCACACCAAAGTCCAAACTCCCTTCATAGTCTAGCCCCGAGCAAATCATAATGACGAACTATCCAAAAAGGGCTAGCGACGCAGCTTGTTACCCGTTTGTCTTCTATTTCGATGCAAATTTAAAAAAAAATCTAAAATTAAGGTTCTAGATCACCTGGTAATAGATTGTTCTCTAGTGAAGTTTTATGTTTCAGTTATGACGATATGTGTAAGGCCTCTTTTCCCGGGTAACCTCACTTGTTGGATTTACTCATAAACATAGTCATAAATACTGAACTTAAATTAAAAACATTCGTCATTCAATTACAAATCATTCGTCATTCAATTACATAATATAACATAACTTGACAGCGGAAGTCTTAACACATATATTAAAGTGGGATGTCAATCTTGTGTCGGGTAACCTTCACGCCATCGCGCGACCCTTTCTTCCTTTACCTGAAATGTATACTAAAAGTCAGCTAACGCTGGTGAGTTCTAGTTTAAAGACAATCATACATAATATTTATCTTATCATGAATATAATGTATATATGTATATTCGTACTTTTAAATATTCTTTACTTTACTGTTCTCACATAACATTCATTAAGGGTATTTACATATGTACATACATACTTTCTTTGAGAGAACACATATTGGCCATAATCTTAAGGGAGATCAACCCGTCATACTTGTCGTGAATGTCACGAAGACATCGCTGTCAGAACTACCGTCGTAGCCCATTTCATTACCGTCCGGCTCTAGAAAACCGTCCGTCATTCATTAATCCGTCCAGCAACCTTTGTCCGTCCGCTCTTAAACCGTCCTACCGTCGTAGTCCGTCATTTTGTCCGTCTGCCCTAGGGCATCCGTTTCCCACGCGACCATTATGTATGCAACCGTTCTACTTTAGTTAAGGCATTTGCTTCGACCGTACATTAATACCTTTTCATACGTCCTAGCTTGCGAAGGAACGTTTTTGTCCCGGTTGCAAAATAGTCACGTGGTCGTCCGTCTACCGAAGTAGCCGTTGTCATAGAAGGGTTTATAACGTTTACATTCATTCATAACATGCAATATATATGTAATATAAAGCAATATTTCATTCTTTTACGTTATTTCCTTCTTTCATTCATTCTTTAAAATCATACGCTTCTTTCTTTATTCATAATTCATTTTCATATATAAGTATTTATATATATACGTATGATCACATTGACATTTATAACATTTAATCATTTAGTGTATACACTTCAGTCCCAAAACATTTAAAATGATTTGCACATAACATAGAAGGGGGCACATAGAACTCACCTGATGAGTAGTTTCTGAAATACACTTAGCTGGCTACTGAGCGTCACTAATGTCACTCGCGATCTGTATAATAAAGTCATACACGTAAGGTAGTGCTCCTAGATGACACTAGACATTACTATGCTTGAATCTAGTAGTTTCGATGGATTCGTTTATATCGAAACTTGGTAGTTTCGATAGGTTGCTTAAGTAGAAACTTGGTAGTTTCGATAGGTAACTTAGGTGTAATCTTAGCTTCAGATCGTGGGCATATTGAAACTATGGTAGTTTCGATAGGTCTGCATATATATATATATATACATCGAAACTATGGTAGTTTCGATGGGTCTGTATATATATCGAAACTATGTAGTGTCGATGGGTCTGCACATATCGAAACTAAGTAGTTTCGATGGGTCTGCACATATCGAAACTAAGTAGTTTCGATGGGTCTGCACAAACCATCTTCCCCAAAAATCTGAAGTTTCTGCATGCGAATCTGATCGTGCCAATATCTCAATTTTTCTTAGACCATAACGTTCGGTTTTCATTCTAGATGCTATACCTAAGCTCATTTTAAAGTTTCATCCGCAAAATCGTCATCTATTGGGCTAAAACCGAAAATCCTAAAAAAATCATAAAAACTCAGATTCTGATCGAACGCTTACCTGGATTGGATTTCTGATTCGGAGAAGATGGTCACGAGCACAGCAGCAACGTTCTCCTGAATTCCCGAGTTGATCCGTCACTTTCTCTCTCTAGACCCGAGCTCTCTTCTCTCTCTCTAGAACTTGCGTGAGTGAGGAAATGAGCAGAGAAGAGGGCTGCCTTGCCTCTTATATGCCTGGGCTTCCCTCGGCCCATTGAAGCCGAGCCCAAGCCCGCCCCCTTTTGTTTAAATATTCTGACTAAGTCACCGATCTCGCTATATTTATTCGTTTTATTATTTTTGGGATGTTACAAGTCTACCCTCCTTAGAAAGGTTTCGTTCTCGAAACCTGCTAATCGTTAAACAGCTGGGGATATAGTCGTCTCATTTCGTCTTCTTTTTCCCAAGTAGCTTCTGAACCCTTTCTGTGTTTCCATTGTACTTTTACTAATGGGATTGACTTATTGCGTAGTCGTTTCTCAGCTCGGTCAATAATGGCTATCGGTTCCTCTATATAATTTAGACTGTTATCCACTTCGATCTCGTCGTAAGGTATGTGAGCTGTGTCGTCAGCTAGGCACTTGCGTAGGTGCGACACATGGAACGTAGGGTGTATTTCGCTAAGCTCGACGGGTAGGTCGAGTATGTAAGCAACTTGACCCACTCTCGCTAAAATCTTGAAAGGTCCGACAAATCTTGGACTTAGTTTGCCACGTTTTCTGAACCGAATGATTCCTTTCCACGGTGATACTTTCAACACTACCATGTCCCCTACTTGAAACTCTAAATCCCTCCTTCTCTTATCCGCGTATGATTTCTGTCTGTCTTTTGCGACTTTCATTCGAGCCTTGATTTGATCAAATTTCTCGGAAGTAGCTTTGACCACTTCGAGACTTGCAAAATCCTTCTGTCCAATTTCCCCCCAACAAACCGGGGTCCTACATTTCCTCCCATACAACATTTCAAACGGCGGCATGCCAATAGTTGTGTGACAGCTGTTGTTATATGAAAATTCTGCCAATGGTAGATGGCTGTCCCAACTCCCACCGAAGTCAATGACACAGGCCCGGAGCATGTCCTCCAAGGTCTGAATGGTCCTTTCCGATTGTCCATCGGTTTGGGGGTGGTAAGCGGTGCTGATGTTCAGTCTAGTGCCCATTGCTTCATTGAATTTCTTCCAAAACCTTGATGTGAATCTAGTATCCCTGTCGGACACAATTGACAGCGGCATACCATGTCTGCTCACAATTTCCTTGATAAATACTTCTGCTAGTCTTTCTGACGAAGAAGTCTCACGTATTAGCAAGAAGTGAGCACTTTTCGTCAAACGGTCGACGATCACCCAAATGGTATCATCGCCTTTAGCTGTTCGCGGTAGCTTGGTAATGAAGTCCATTGTGATCTCTTCCCACTTCCATTCCGGTATAGGTAAAGGTTGCATTTTACCGCATGGTTTCTGGTGCTCGGCCTTAACTAGTGAACACGTTAAGCACTTGTTCACGTATTCAGTCACATCACTCTTCATGCCAGGCCACCAGTACTCTTTCTTCAAGTCTTGATACATTTTGTTTGTCCCGGGGTGGATAGAATAACGAGACTTATGGGCCTCATCGAGTATTTTGGCTCTAAGCTCGCCAATCTTAGGTATCCACATCCGGCCAAACCTAGTTCGTACTCCGTATGCATTTGCATCTAAGTTCCCTTGTTGTCCTACTATTCTTTCCCGTTTCACATTTCTTTCTAACAGTGCTTCATCTTGTGCCTTTGATATTTCACCCATCAAGTCTGGTGTTATAATCAGCTGACACGCTTTGATCCGGATAGGTGCCGATTCTTCCTTTCTACTTAAAGCGTCAGCCACTACGTTTTCCTTGCCTGGATGGTACAATATCTCACAGTCATAGTCTTTCAGTAGCTCTAACCATCTCCTTTGTCTCATGTTTAATTTCTTTTGTTCAAAAAAGTACTTCAGGCTTTTGTGATCGGAGTAAATGGTGCATTTAACTCCATACAGATAGTGTCTCCATATTTTCAACGCGAAAACTACTGCTGCTAATTCTAGATCGTATGTTGGGTAGTTAACCTCGTGAATCTTTAGTTGCCGTGATTCATAAGCAATTACCTTTCCTCGTTGCATGAGTACGCACCCTAAACCCTGCCCTGAAGTGTCAAAGTAGACTACCAAGTCTTCATTTCCTTCAGGTAGTGTTAAGATTGGAGCTTGGGTTAATCGTGCCTTAAGTTCCTCAAACGCGTTGTTTTGGGTTTGACCCCATTCATATTTCACTTCCTTCCGTGTCAGTTTATTTAGTGGCGAGGCTATCCTTGAGAAATCTTGAATGAACCTTCGATAGTAGCCTGCCAATCCCAGAAAACTTTGTATCTCTGTTGGTGTCTTTGGGACGTTCCATTCCTTTACTGTCTCGATCTTTGCAGGATCTACCTTGATTCCGTTTGGGTTTATTACGTGACCTAGGAATTGGACTTCCCTAAGCCAGAACGCGCATTTGGAGAACTTTGCGTATAACTTTTCCTGCTTTAACACCTCCAGAACCTCTCTTAGGTGACAGTGGTGATCACCCTCGCTTTTTGAATACACCAGTATGTCATCTATAAAAACTATCACCGATCGATCCAACATTGGTCGACATACTCTATTCATCAAATCCATGAACGCTGCTGGTGCGTTGGTCAATCCGAAGGACATCACGAGAAACTCATAATGCCCATAACGCGTGCGAAACGCGGTCTTTGGTACGTCTTCTTCTCTTACTTTCAACTGATGGTAACCCGACCTAAGATCGATCTTTGAGAACCAACTCGCACCTTGCAGTTGATCAAAAAGGTCGTCTATTCTAGGTAGTGGGTATTTGTTCTTTACTGTTCTCTGGTTCAATTCGCGGTAGTCAATGCACATGCGCATACTGTCGTCCTTCTTCTTTACAAATAGTACCGGAGCGCCCCATGGTGAGATGCTCGGTCTAATAAATCCTTTCTCGGTTAGTTCCTCTAGTTGAGACATCAATTCTTTCATTTCAGACGGAGCCAATCGGTAGGGGGCTTTGGCAACGGGCTCAGCTCCTGGCAGTAAGTCAATCTGAAATTCTATTTCCTGATCGGGTGGTAACCCAGGTAGATCCTCAGGGAATACTTCCGGAAAGTTGCACACCACGGGTACATTCTTGAGTTCATTCATTTTCGTTCTATCATCAATAACATATGCCAGATAAGCTTCGCAACCGCGCCTCATGTAACTTTCGGCCTTGATCATCGAGATGATGTTCGGCATCGTGCAATTCCAATCTCCATAAACCGTAATTGGGCTCCCGCTTGGAGCCTTGAGGTGTATCCTCTTACGTTTACATATGATTTTAGCTTCGTTGGCAGCTAGCCAATCCATACCCAATACTATATCGAATCCTCCTAAGGTGAGAAGGAATAATCTAGAAGGAAACTTATGTCCCTCTATTTCTATGATGCAATCCTCTGTTACTTGGAATACTGCCGAATTTTTACCAACGGCAGTTTGTACGCTAAAGGCCTTTACTATGGTGTTGATAGTGCAATCCAGTTTACGACTAAATGCATTTGATATGAAGCTTTTACTAGCACCAGAATCAAATAAAATAGCAGCACGTTCATCATTAACTAGAAACGTACCTGACACGACATCAGGATTTCCCCTTGCTTCTTCCTCAGTTAAGGCATAGGCCCGAGTCCTTGCCTTTTGTTGTTTCTGTTCCCTCTCCTTTCCCGAACCAGATTGGCCGGCCTTCCTTCAGTTCTTTGTCAGATGTCCAAACAATCCACATACTTGACATTTGACGTCCTTCAAACAATCTCGGGAGTATTGCCCCGGCCTCTCGCACTTATAACACACGGTGGTGCCGATTCGACACTCGCCCAGATGTTGCCTTCCACATCTCTTGCATGTTTCATATCCGTCCAACCTTGGTTTCTTAATTTCAGCTGTTTCCTTCCCTTTTCCGGTGCCTCTAGACGGGTTCTCCCACTTTCTCTTTTGTGTCTCAGGTGCCGGGTCCTCATTGGTATAATCGTCGTAGACGATTCCAGACAGGTTGACTACCGACTCGAAGGTCGATGGTAGATTAGCTTTTACATGAACACGGACCCTTTGCGGCAGACCCTTGACATAGTATTTGATCATACGTTCTTCAGTTTCCACCAAGTGTGGTACCAGTTGGGCCAACTCGTTGAATCTTGAAGTATACTGGCGATGAGTCTTGTTGCCAGCCTTGAAGTTTAGAAACTCGTTCTCCACACGATCAATCTCGTTCTGTGGGCAGAACTTCTGGATTATGAGCTTTTTCAGGTCTTCCCATGTCATTCTGGCAAGAGCATTTGGCGACTTTGTTCTTTGAATGTTTCTCCACCAACCTAGTGCTTCATTGGTGAAAGAATGAGCAACATATTTGACCGCCTGGTCCGGTCGACACTCGCTGATGGTGATTACAGCGTTCATCCTCTCAATCCATTCGAAAGTAGCCACCTAATCCTTGCTACCATCAAACTTGGGTGGGTCTCCGTCCTTGAAACCTTTGTATGTACACCCACGATTGCTTGATCCCATTTTCACTTCATCCCCGTCACTGTCATAAATTTTCTCTTCATTGTTCCCTTCATCCTCTTCTTTGCTTTTCTTTAATGCCTCAGATAGTAGGTCAGGCAATATGTTCTTCAGAGTAAGTACGACCTCGCGGGAAATAGCATCTCTGACTTCAGGTTCTAACTGTATAGGCCCTGGACTATCGTTCCCAGTTGGTGTCACATCTGTTTCGTGCACACTCTCAGTGTGTTCTGCGTGCAAACTCTCTTCCTCTTCATGTCTTTGCTTCAATGGAGGTCTACCTACTCGGCCAGTGCGACCGCCTAGTCGTCCTGTTCTTCTTCCACCAGCCATGAATTCTTAATTTCCTGATAGTTATAAAGGGAATACATCAATGTCATTCCTTCAGACATAGTTTGGAACAGTACGAGCAAGGTAAATTATTAATTACAGTGACCGGTTTGTGATTACTAATTTACATTGCTTTTCGGGTTCAAAACTCTTCAAATGGGTTGTGACATTGACATCTATTTGTTCTAAGTTAAGGTATCTATATTCTTATCCAAGAGCGTTAACTTTAATACTTACTTACCGTGCTGCGTTGGCGTTGGTTACCCATACTGACATCCGTGCGTTGGTCCCATAATCAGTTTGAGTCCAGACATTTAGGGATGTCTGAATCTCTCAAACTATTGCTCTGATACCAACTTGTAAGGCCCCTTTTCCCGGGTAACCTCACTTGTTGGATTTACTCATAAACATAGTCATAAATACTGAACTTAAATTAAAAACATTCGTCATTCAATTACAAATCATTCGTCATTCAATTACATAATATAACATAACTTGACAGCGAAAATCTTAACACATATATTAAAGTGGGATGTCAGTATTGTAACCTTCACGCCATCGCGCGACCCTTTCTTCCTTTACCTGAAATGTATACTAAAAGTCAGCTAACGCTGGTGAGTTCTAGTTTAAAGACAATCATACATAATATTTATCTTATCATGAATATAATGTATATATGTATATTCGTACTTTTAAATATTCTTTACTTTACTGTTCTCACATAACATTCATTGAGGGTATTTACATATGTACATACATACTTTCTTTGAGAGAACACATATTGGCCATAATCTTAAGGGAGATCAACCCGTCATACTTGTCGCGAATGTCACGAAGACATCGCTGTCAGAACTACCGTCGTAGCCCATTTCATTACCGTCCGGCTCTAGAAAACCGTCCGTCATTCATTAATCCGTCCGGCAACCTTTGTCCGTCCGCTCTTAAACCGTCCTACCGTCGTAGTCCGTCATTTTGTCCGTCTGCCCTAGGGCATCCGTTTCCCACGCGACCATTATGTATGCAACCGTTCTACTTTAGTTAAGGCATTTGCTTCGACCGTCCATTAATACCTTTTCATACGTCCTAGCTTGCGAAGGAACGTTTTTGTCCCGGTTGCAAAATAGTCACGTGGTCGTCCGTCTACCGAAGTAGCCGTTGTCATAGAAGGGTTTATAACGTTTACATTCATTCAAAACATGCAATATATATGTAATATAAAGCAATATTTCATTCTTTTACGTTATTTCCTTCTTTCATTCATTCTTTAAAATCATACGCTTCTTTCTTTATTCATAATTCATTTTCATATATAAGTATTTATATATATACGTATGATCACATTGACATTTATAACATTTAATCATTTAGTGTATACACTTCAGCCCCAAAATATTTAAAATGATTTGCACATAACATAGAAGGGGGCACATAGAACTCACCTGATGAGTAGTTTCTGAAATACACTTAGCTGGCTACTGAGTGTCACTAATGTCACTCGCGATCTGTATAATAAAGTCATACACGTAAGGTAGTGCTCCTAGATGACACTAGACATTACTATGCTTGAATCTAGTAGTTTCGATGGATTCGTTTATATCGAAACTTGGTAGTTTCGATAGGTTGCTTAAGTCGAAACTTGGTTGTTTCGATAGGTAACTTAGGTGTAATCTTAGCTTCAGATCGTGGGCATATCGAAACTATGGTAGTTTCGATAGGTCTGCATATATATATATACATCGAAACTATGGTAGTTTCGATGGGTCTGCACATATCGAAACTAAGTAGTTTCGATGGGTCTGCACAAACCATCTTCCCCAAAAATCTGAAGTTTCTGCATGCGAATCTGATCGTGCCAATATCTCGATTTTTCTTAGATCATAACGTTCGGTTTTCATTCTAGATGCTATACCTAAGCTCATTTTAAAGTTTCATCCGCAAAATCGTCATCTATTGGGCTAAAACCGAAAATCCTAAAAAAATCATAAAAACTCAGATTATGATCGAACGCTTACCTGGATTGGATTTCTGATTCGGAGAAGATGGTCACGAGCACAGCAGCAACGTTCTCCTGAATTCCCGAGTTGATCCGTCACTTTCTCTCTCTAGACCCGAGCTCTCTTCTCTCTCTCTAGAACTTGCGTGAGTGGGGAAATGAGCAGAGAAGAGGGCTGCCTTGCCTCTTATATGCCTGGGCTTCCATCGGCCTATTGAAGCCGAGCCCAAGCCCGCTCCCTTTTGTTTAAATATTCCGACTAAGTCACCGGTCTCGCTATATTTATTCGTTTTATTAGTTTTAGGATGTTACAATATGTGCATACATAACTTTAAAATCCTAAAGCATTTGATATACTTAGTCGCCGTAGCGTAGTAATTCCATCTTCCCCTCTTCACCTTCTATTGAAAAGAAAAATTGTTAAATAATTACTGGCTACGAGAGTAAATATACGCTTTTTTTATAATAAGTATTGCGAATACGGGATTTGAAAACATGAACTCAAGGTTATGAGTCTTGTGAGCTACCAAACTCCTCTACTAGTGCCAAAGAGAAGAAATGAAAACTAATATACAAGGATTAAATGCTTCCATTGGAAGAACTGAAAACTAATATACAAGGATTGTATTGTCCATCTACTGTACAAATAGAAATGGCCTATTTATAGAAAAATGATAAAGTGACCTTCTATGATGATTAAACATCCATTAAAACCATCTGTTAAATTTTTACTTTTTATAAATAATATAACCGAACAATTTTTATCAATAACCGAAGTAATAGAACCATTTTAATCAAAACCACCCGGCTATAAGACTAAAAGAAAAAATAAAATATTGATTATAAGTTTGGTTTTAACACGTAGCTAAATCAAACCGACCCAACCCAATTATTATGCATTAAACCGCAAAAAGATTATCTTAATAGTACAAACTTTACATAAAAATATAATTAATAAATCATGAGTTATTGCCATGTACGGCTACCAAAAGAACAAAAATTCAATCAATCTTGCTATCTTGGCCCTACCAAATGATTACACTCCTAAATAAAACAAAATTTGCATGGGAAATTTCCATTATTTTTATCATCATCATCATCATTGTCATTATCATTATCATTATCATTATCATTATCATTATCATCTACATGCTTCTATGCTTCCTAATCTCCCAATTCACACTCCAAAATTACACACAAATCACAATTAACAAGATTCTAATTTCTATATATTTCTTAAGAGTCACCTATCTAAGCATGTCATTAGCTTGCAATTGTAGCCCACTCAACAATGGTGAAATGCTAAAAGTACTACCATCTCCTGTGAATGTAGGGTGCCCTAAAGGTGTTGGCCTATCAGGAATTGGAGGCACTTCAATATCACCTTCTAACATCTTCAATGCATCCATGATTGTAGGCCTTAAAACCACCATAACATGAGCACACAAAATCCCCACAAGCACAAATCTTTCCATTATCCCTTTAGGGTTCATAGCCTCATTACTTGCACCATGTCCCAATAAACAAGGATCCAACACTCGCCCGGCATCACCGTCTTTTATAAGCGACCACGCCCAATCGGTAATCAAGAACCCGCGAGGCGAATCAGTGCATGACAAGTCAAGAGCTCTTCTCCCAGACATAATCTCTAAAACCACAACACCAAAGCTATAAACATCACTTTTTTCAGTCAGTTGACCATATAGCGCGTATTCAGGGGCTAGATACCCGTGGGTACCGGCTACTCTAGTGGTAAGATGAGATTGACCATCTCTACTTTGCTTTGCTAACCCGAAATCCGCCACTCTAGCTCTCATGTTTGCATCAAGAAGTATATTTGTAGCTTTGATATCTCTATGATAAATAGCCGGTTTGACTCCATAGTGAAGATAAGCCAAACCCTTTGCTACATCAAGAATTATGTTCTTCCTTTGAGGCCATGTTAGTGGCGGTTTTCGACTCATAGATGGAAACAAATGATCATCAAGATTCCCATTTGACATATACTCATAAACAAGATACCTTTGAACATCCCTTCTCTCATACTCTTCATCCTCACCATGAATACAACACCCTTTAAGTGAAACAAGATTCCTATGCCTTAAATTGCTAATGATTTCAACTTCATTACAAAACTCATCATTCCCTTCAAACTCCGATTCTATGATCTTCTTAACAGCAACAACCGACCCATCCGGTAGAACACCCTTGTAAACCACCCCAAATCCACCTCTCCCTATCAAATTCTTTGGTGAAAAGTTATCAGTCGCCTTTTCAAGATCCTGAATCTTGAACCATATAGACCCTGTATTCGGCCGCCTTCTTAACCGACCCGATCCACCCAATTCGAATCCATCGACACCCAATTGGTCAATTTTCCCTCTTTTCCTCTTTCTATCCCACCAGAACCATGATCCCACAAAACAAGTGATCACCACAACACCAACAAGCCCTCCGATCAATCCGAATATCAAAATCGAACTACTCTTTTTACGCGATTTGGGTAAAATATTAATCCCAAAAGGACAAGATACAGCACCATCACTTTCCGGCCCAAATCGATTCACAACCCCAGCAGCATAAAGAACAACAAAGTAAAAACAATCATTATAGTGTGAAGTGTTACCATCAATTGAAATCAATTGCCTGTGAATCTTTAACCCTGCATCAACACAATTAGCACAGGCAGTTAGATCAGTAAGATCATTTCTACATGCCGAATCAAGAAGCGTGGTTTCCCCCAATTTCTGGCGCCAATCTTGGACAGTCCGAATTGCCGCACAGGTGTTCGACGAAATGACAAACTGAATAGGGTCAAAACAGAAGGAAGTGAGGTTGCTGGGCAGCGAAAGGGAATTGAGTTTCGTTTGAAAATCGGCGAGACAAGCCGAGGAGGTTGCGAGATTAGGGAGATTGAAATTGGAGGTTGATTTGAGGTGTTGTGCTAAGCTCATGCCGAAGACGCTAAGTAACGTTTGACAGCAACCGGTGGAATTGGTGACGGGTTTGGTGGAGTCGGTAGAGTGGCGGCAGTCGGCCGTCGGGAAAGAGAGTCGGAGCAGGTAGTTGTAGTCCATCGGGCAATTGGTGGGGGTTTGAGAGAGAACTGAAGATGACGACGAGAAGATTGTGAAGACGGCGACGGTTGCGAGAAGATTCATGTTTTGACGGTTGGGTTTTGGAAAATAAGGGAGAATCTAAGACGCAAGAAAGAGAATAAATAGTTGAATAGATGGGTGGCGTAGGGGATGATGATTGGAGGAGAAAACGGTAATGGTGAAGATCCCCAAATGATAACGACCAGTCAAAGGCTATACTTATCGTGGACTAACAAGAAATTGACGAGGGTTTTCCCCGCTTTTGCTTAAGTACGCGTCATGTTTTGTGAACCAGAGGCTATAAAAGTTTAATTTTTTTTAACAACACTCAGATATTCTAGAATAATTGAGTTTCTTCGGGGCAACACCTAAAACATTCAGGGCAACCCACTACAGGAGGAACCCCTAACTGGGTAAACCCCATGAGGGTCCAGGTTAGGTTAGGGGGTTTTCTCACATATGGTGAGTTTTCTCCTAAGGGAGGTGGAGATGATCGGGTAGATCAGTGACCCGTCAGTGATCCAAATTGCCGTTAAAAAAAGTAAAAACATACTATAAGTTAATTAAAAATAAGAGGTTAATAGTTGGAACACCAAGGATCGTGGAGGTTATGAGTTCAAGTCCCACTCCTCAAGGATTAAAGAAATTTGCCTTTAAAAAAAAATTAATTTTAAACTAATAAATATACGAAATAATGAAATTATTAATTATTAGTAATCCAATATGTATTAAAGACACCCGTGAGTTTCTTAGTAACATGTAAAGATAAATATAAATATAATAGTTATAGGGAAGGGTTCAAATACCAACCAAGTTTTTATATGATAATCGTGCTAACCACTATAAAACATTCACATAATTTATAGTTATTTCACACATATTTAATTGCAAAAGTTAACTGCCATCCAACTCATGGACTATTTTTGTTACGTTTATGTATAGTTTGGGACCTGTGGTGTAATTTCTCATACTTAGGTGTTACTATAAACTCTATTCTCAGTGGCGAAGCTTGAAGAAAAACGCAGGGGGCCGGGATGCTTTTTTCCTATCGGGGGGCTGGAACTATAAAATTTTCGCCGAATACGTATAAATTAACACTATTGAGCGAAAAATCGGCCGAATACGTATAAATTAACACTACTGAGCGAAAAATCGGGAGGAGGGCGGGCCCTAAGAAAGCTTCGCTCATGTCTATTCGTGTACTTAACTCTTTTTTATAAAAAATTAGAGTTATAATTTAGGTGTTACAATAAAATCTATTCCCTCTTTTCACCTCTTCCCCTCCCTTTTTTTACCTCTTAGAGCATCTCCAATGCTTGTTTTCAGAGCGTTTTTGAATTCACATGAAATGACAGCCGATGTGGAGGAAAGAGAAAGGAGATGAGTCCGTCACAGCAAACACTATCGCCATCTTTTAGATAGTAAGTACACAAATTTACGTTAGTGTATTTCATCGGTTAAACCTAGTTTGGTCACCAAGTTTGCCCATTAAAAATGTATAATCAACAGCTCTAATTTAACCAAACGTACCCAGTATAATCCCACACATAGCTAACGCTATTAGTAGGGTTTGGGGAGGGTGTGATGAGGGCAAACCTTACTCCTATCCCAAGGGATAGAGAGGCTGCTCCCGTTTAGACCCCCGGCTCCATGGGAAAGAAAAAGATAAAAATATAAATAAAATTAATGAGTAATAAAGTAAAATAAATCTAACAGTAATCTAACAATTAGCAGTGTATGACTAGAGTATATTAGTCACAAGAAACACAACACACCTACAAGAAACAAGACATACGCAAAATCTTTGCTAAACAACTCTACTCTCCCACACAACGGGTCACTCATCCTAAAACCCTAATACGACGTCTCCATGAAATCAACAGCTCTAATTTAACGAGTATAAATACTAAAACAAACCTACACATTAAATCCAATGTTATTGTGACCTTAGTTCTAGTAACACGTGATAAGAAAATGTTGTTTTTTTTAGAATGATCATTGTAAATTATTGCAATGTTGAAGGACGGTTTTTGTAGCCTAGTTAATATTTTTTTTGAACGGCAAATCTACCTTACTCATACTCCTAAATTACACAAAATAATTCACTCCATGCCTGGGTTTGAACCCAGGACCTCCCATCTAAAAGGCAAGAGCCTTTTCTAAGTAAGCTAGTCTCACATTTCGGAGCGTATAGTTTACGTTAATAGTTAAATAACACCCATTCAGGACTGTATGTTTGTAACTAAATAGTTTTTGCACATTCTCACACTTCTCGTATTATATATTTATATTTAAAATTAACTAATTAATACCTTATAAATAAAGTGGATTCCAAGCTGCATATTTACAGGATATATGCCAAAAAGAACATGTTAGGTAAATTATGTTTCCTTTAAAAACAAGGAACACTTTAATGTGGGTTTAAATAATTGGTTTTTGTACGTCGATTTAAAAACTAATAAAAAGTTTATAGTATTCTCATCTACTTTAGTCTTCACGGGTTTATGTATGTCGATGAAAGTTGTATCTTGACTTCAATCACTTTTATAGCTATTTTTTAATAACACCACCTAGATTTTCTAGACCATATGTATGTGTATAATGGTATTGATTGCTAATATTCTATGCCTAATATTAATTTGTTAATTTTTACGTCTTGTGCGGCTTTAACCACCTAGATTATCAGTTCATGCGGCAGCAGTTATTAAATGTACCATAATGGAATAAAAATCGAAAGTTTATATACTACCTTAGTATTAAAATAAATACATGCATCACTTGAAGCAAATGTAAAAATTACTTAAATTAACCTTATGAATGAAATTTTAGAAAAGGAAACCAGAATTCATAAACGTAGAAAGGAAAAAAGAATCACGTTTCCTTCAAATATGGAAGTACACTATCCACTAAATAAATTAACCTATAATTTGAAGTTATTCTTTTATCATTTTAAGTTTTTGATCCATTAGTATGTATTAAGCTAGTATATAAGTTTTTATAGAAAAAATGGATAAAATCATGAAATAATAACAAAGTTTTAATATTATTTTAATAAAGTCACCCGTACTTTTTGTTACAATAAAAATACTCATGTTTCATTTATTATTCCATTGTATAACTTTTTATATTTTTTTTAAGTTGACTTAGATAAAACAATTATGAAACTTGGTTATTACTTAGTGAACTTTTTTTTTCATAATTACCTCATACTTTATGTTATACTTAAAAAAATAACCAAGTTTTATATATGTTTCATTTAGGTTAGTTAACTTTAAAAATGTTAACGTTTATAAGAAAATTTTACAACAATAGAAATATTGAAATTTAAGTAGTTTAGCTGTAAGAAACAATCTGTATCATTATAACAAATCGAATATCCTCGAGTCTTGAACCTTAAAACATTATGTATGATGATAATGTTTGGCTCTTTAACAAGCTAAAGTCACATTTCATTAGATCGTATCATATCATGGTGAAACACAATAATACATTCTGAACCAACACTCATCTGAGACGAGTGTCTTGGTTATCTACAGTTTATAAAACAATATGATAATAGGCAAACTTATGAATATGGTTGAAATATTTTAATATTGTGAACAACGTGCACCAAATTGGTAGAGATGGAGTATATAGGTGTGTTTGGGGACCGTTCATAATCGCATTTCAACCCTGCATCGAGCAATTTTTTAAAATGATAAAAATGTTCACTCGTCAACAATGCGTCATCTTTGACGATTTTTTGTTTGCATGGCCTTTCTTTCATTTAGTGTTGTTAAACAACATGCAGAGGTGATAATTTCGACCCATTTACTTAGGTCTTATACCAAGTGGGTCAAATAAGAAAGATTAGTTAAAAGAAACGGGTCAAATAGGTCGGGTGTGAGTCATATGGGTTGAAAGTCGCCCACATTGCTTTATTCAAACATATTACGGTCTAGTTTTAGTTATCACATTTAACACATTAATTAGTTTAGACAGCTGACCTACACTAAACTTACCGTTTCAACCCGTTACCAGATCCACCCATTTTGCCACCTCTACCCGTCGACGTTCTTTGTAATAAGAGGAGAGAAAAAAAACTACATGAAAAATGGGGAGAAGTAGTGACATAAGAAGAGAAGCAATTTACCCCAGTGGTGCAAGTAGGGTTGGATTAACATCTTGACTATCCAGTCGACTCAAATTAATATAATCCGTACAAATTTGACTGTTATAATATAATAGCATGGATCAGGTTGGACTTTTTGTAAATCGGGTCAATGATATATGGGTTCACTGGGGTCAGGTCAGGTTTAGTATATACAAAAATTCGAACTGCCACGCATAATCGATTTCTAATGGTTCCAAATTAAACTTAAAAAGCACATCACTCAACTTAAAGAGGTTGGTTCCTGGGCATTTTGAGGTTATGAATACAGGTAGCAATTTCAACCATATAATTTATGAATGGTCAATTGAGTTGGTTTTTGTTATCATATATAACACATTAACTGTATTATTTTTTTTTCATTGAAATGGACAAATGTGTATGTTGGTCAACCCAACCGCATCTGGCCCATTTCAACCGGTGGTAGAAAATGACCAATTTCAACACCTGCCCGACCCACCCATCTTTCCACCTCTGCTAGAAGCAAATTGGTAAATTGTGTACCTGGTTCAAGAAATGATGGTTAATCTGGCAGGTAGACAACTTTAACAAATAGAAGATGGATATGTGGCATTGCTTGATACCCGTCAACTCTTTGGTACAATAGCAGCTAGTGCACGGGCATATGCTGGTGGAAGGCTTCTCAAGATGGGCTTCATTTGATGACCATAAAGTGATATTAAATGAGAAACAGCCTCTCCTATTTGAAGTTTAACTTCTCGTGTTTCAAGTGGCGAGATAGCTACTTGTACAAATACAATAATCAAATCCGAAACTAGCTGAAGGATCTGTTCAACAGTTGGTAGTATAATCCAGAGAGACGTGTTAATGAATAAGTTTTGAGTTCTTGATGGCAGAAGAATATATGTTAAGTGAAAACGTGAATGGAATATGAACTGAATAATTAACTTGGGAGGGGGAACCCACAATATATACAAGTAGGAACCCTAGAGACGTCTATCCTCGGGCTCATGGGCCATAAACTAATAAATACATAATATACAATTAACACTCCTCAATTTGGAACATAGATGTTAATCATGCCCAACTTGTTACAAATAAAATCCATCTGAGTTTTTCGGAGAGGTTTAGTGAGGATATCTGCAAGCTGAAAGTCTGTCTTAACGTGAATCGGCTGAATGGATGGAGGGTCTGTTTGAGTGCCTACTACCCGATCTCTGATTAGATGACTATCAACCTCAATATGTTTCGTCCTCTCATGAAATACTTGATTTTTGGCTATATGTATAGCTGATTGACTATCACAATATAACCTAATCAAGTAGTCATAAACAACTCCCAAGTTCTATGAGAAGACGACGGACCCATATCATGTTTGATGTTACATCTGCCATGGCTCTGTACTCTGACTTGGCACTCGATCTAGATACCGTGTGTTGTTTCTTACTTTTCCACAACACAAGATTTCCTCCAACAAACACACAATGCCCGGTGGTAGACCGTCGTGAGATAGGACAACCTGTCCAATCTGCATCTGAGAATCCATATATACATCCATCTCCATCTTCTGTGAAAGCACCCACACGTCAATGACCCTGATCAAAATATAAGATCCCCAGACCTGGTGTGGTCTTGAGATACCTCAAGACACGAAGAGCAGCATCCAAGTGTCAGGGGTATGGTGTGGCCATGAACTGGCTCAGGACACTGATAGCAAAGGAAATATCAGGTCGTGCAACTGTCAAATAGTTAAGCTTCCTAACCAATCGTCTGTATCGTTCTGGATCCTTCATTAGACTCCCGTCCTCTGGAAGGAGCTTCTCTGTAGGAAGCATTGGAGTATCAACTGGCTTGCAACCCAGTAAGACACTCGGTTAGCATATCAAGAAAATACTTTCGTTGAGAGAGAAGTATTCCTTGTGAAGAACGAGACACCTCTATGCCAAGGAAGTATTGAAGTCGACCTAAGTCGCTAATCTGAAACTAAGACTGAAGGAATTGTTTGTTAGTCCCGACTCATCATCCCCTGTAACTATGATGCCATCCACGTAAACAACTACAATAATCATTCGGCCCTCTTGGTGTATGAAGAATACTGAGTGATCATATGCACTACGGACCATCCCAAACTCTCCTATAACACAAGAAAAACGACCGAACCATGCCCTGGGAGACTGCTTAAGACCATATAATGAACGGCGTAATCTACATACTTTCGAGGCCTCCTCCTCGGCAATGAACCCAGGTGGTTGCTCCATATACACCTCTGTCTCAAGAACACCGTTAAGAAAGGCGTTCTTGACATCACGCTGGTGGAGCGGCCAATGATTAATGGGAACAAACGACATTTTGGCAACCGGTGAGAAAGTCTCATCATAATCAATACCGTATGCCTTTGAGAATATCCCTTAGCAACTAACAGGGATTTTAGGGGATGCAAAGAACCATCGGGGTCGAGTTTAACCGTGAACACCCAACGACAACCAACAATACGCTTGCCATGAGGAAGCGTTACAAGATCCCATGTATGATTGGCCTGTAGAGCCCCAATCTCGTTTTCCATAGCCTGTCGCCAACCTGGATGAGCTAGAGTTGTCATCACATCCTTGGGAACCGGGTAGGAATCAAGGGTAGTAGTATAGGCATGAGACTCATGGGAGAGACGAGAGTAGGCAACATAATCCTAAATAGGATAATGGGTGTGGTGTCTAGTTTCTTTGTGAAAAGCAATAGGTATATCGGGATATGGTGCATCAGGAGGGTCATAAACATGTGTATTTGATGTAGCAGGGGTAGTATCTGGCAAAACAGGGGGGGTATCTGGTAGGGGTGCATCAGGCTCAGTCGTAGGGAGTGGAACTGAGGGCATACCAGAGTCATGGCCCGAATGTGAATCAAGTCTATGTTGTTTGATCCTTACGTCACCGAGCATATGTGAAGATTAACGGAGGGGGCTCTGTCGGTAGGCTCAATGTAGCATGAACCGGAGCTGTAGCGTTTGAGACCGGGGGGACAGATGGAACAGAGGACACATGAAAGGTGGGGATGGTGTGAGACTCGGGTACGGGTCAGAAATAGTTGTGGACTCAAGAAAGTAAGAACATGATTCGTGAAAAGCGACATCGGCACTGGTAAAGTATCGCTGAAGAGAAGGACTATAACACCGATACCCTTTCTGGACACGAGAGTAACCAAGAAATACACAACGGCTGGCTCGGGGTTCAAGTTTAGTGACTTTTGGACGATGATCATGAACATATGCTACACATCCAAAAATTCTAGGTGTGAGTGGAAAAGGGTTTCCTCTAGGAAGTAGGACAGAAAACGGGGTTTTACCACTAAGGACAGGCGAGGGTATACGGTTAATCGGATGAGCAACTGTAAGGACGTCACCCCAAATCAATGAGGGACATGAGAATTAAACATGATTGTGCGAGTGGGTTGGCGATTCTTGCATTCAGAAACACCATTTTGTTGAGGTGTATACACGCATAAAATCTCGGGAACAATTCCATGTGTTTTCAAATATGTAGAAAAATCAGAAGAAAAATATTCTTTTACATTATCAATAAGTAAGGTTTTAATTGATGTGTTAAACTGGTTTTGGACATATGAGTGAAATTCATGAAAAATTGAACTTACTTCACTACGAGATTTCAATAAATAAACCCAAGTAGCATGAGAATAATCATCAATAAATGTAATAGAATACTCAAACCCAAAGTTGATTTGGTAGGGCACGAACCCCATACATCAGAATGCAAAAGTTCAAACGAAGTACTGAATCTACTAGCACTCTCGGGGGATAGGGCGCCGGGTGTGTTTACCAAGCTGACACGACTCACAATGAAAATCAAGGGATAGTGGAAAATCTGGACTCATTTGCCTCAGAACCGCTGCGGAGGGATGGCCTAACCGACGGTGAGACTCCCTAATACTGGAATGACATATATTCTCCATAGGGCGTGATGGTAAGGACAAACGGTGCACCAGCCGGTTCGTCCCTAGTTTCTGAAAAACACAGTGAGTAGGATAAAATGTTACAAAGCAATTATTTTGTTTAGTAATTTGGCTCATTAAAACAAAGGCTATCATGAAACTTAGGAACTAACAAGGCGAAAGAAAGGTTTAGGGTTTTCAAATTACTGAAGGATCCAATGCCACGAACCGGACATGGAGATCCATTAGTAAGACGTACCGGTGGGTGAGAAATATCATGCAGACTAGAAAAAATGCCTTGGTTCCCAGTCATGTGATGAATGGCTCCAGAATCAATAATTAAGGATGAGTCAAGGCTAGAGAATGTACCTGAATGGGCCGAGTTGGCTCGTGGACTAGGAGCGGTAGACTGGGAGGCTAGTAACTGTTGGAGTTTATTATAATCATCCTGGTTAAATGTCTAGGTGGGAGCCTTATCAACAGTCTAATCAGGAAGCTCATCGGTAGTAACTATTCTAGCTCTAGGACGGGGAGGTAGCTGAGATCCAGGAGGACGGTCTGGGCAATTGTTCTTCGTGTGTCCAACCTCTTTGCAATAGGATTAGGAACAGAAGATACCACTACCGCGTCCAATACCCTTTCTTTGAGTCACATGAGAACCTCGGCCTCTACCCTTACCAGTAGATGTATGCATGGCTGATGAGTTGGTAGTGGTTGTATGCATGGCAGATGTGCCGGTAGTGGTCGTATGGGTCGTTTCTGAACCGTACATCTCTCGTAAAAGATGATACGTGAATGCCACAGAAGAGATAGCGGTAAGTTGCTCAATAACATGGGTCGAGCACTAGCATACTTAGGTGATATGCCAACAATGAACATCATGACACCCATCTTGGTGTTGCACTCCTCCTTATTAGACAATTAAGTTTAGTCTTTATTTTGTAAAACTGTCATCATTATTACAAAGGGTCCTGAGCAGTCCTCAGGCCCTGAACAGTCCTTGAGTCCTGTATTTATATCCCTGATTGTTTCATGATTATGACAATACAATATACAACTTCCTTCACCAATTTCAACTTGGTATCAGAGCCCTTCTCGGTTCTGACCTCTTCTGCCACTGGAAAACAACCGGCACCCGCTTCCACCCTCACTGTCATGGCTCTCCTTGCTGCCTTTACTACTGCCGACAAAACCTCACACAATTCTCACAAATTCGGCTTTACTTTGTCTCCTACAAACTACGGATATTGGAAGGCAATGATTCAGCCCTTCCTTATTACAAATAATCTGTTTGGTTACATAGATGGAACCATACCCTGTCCACCAGAAACAATTCAAGTGACTGAAAAGGCAAAGGAGGGCACTTCAGCAAAGCTGCAACCAAACCCTAATTATACAACATGGGTTTCTAATGATGCTCATGTCCGAGGACTGTTAATATCAACCATCTCTGAAGCCTCTTTTCAGCATGTTCAAGGTACCACTTCTCGAGATCTATGGCTTTCTCTTGAGCGTGCTTATGCACCTCACACTTCCTCAAGAGAATATACCCTAAAAACACAACTTCTTAAGATTGCAATGAAAGGTGATGAAACTGCTTCAGCCTATCTTACTAGAGCACAGGAGTATGCAGATGCGCCAACATTGGTGAACCAATTAAAGAAAAAGATCTGGTAATGCTTGTGATCTCAGGCCTTCGGGAAGAGTACAATAGTTTGAAAACCAACATCCTTGCTAGACAATTTCCCACTGTTTTTGCTGAACTTCTTGGACTCCTGTCTGATCATGATTTCATGATTAGGAAATCTATTCCAGATATTGCACCAGTTCAAGCCTTTATGGTTGCTACTACTACCGGCTCCATAACACCTCATCCTGCTACAATGCAGACCCTTCAACAGCTGGTGTCTCAACTTGGGCTCCAACTTCAGCCTGTCCAGCCTGCCTCACAGTCTTCTCCACACCTTCTACTCAAATCGGCCAAGTAACACCCGTGGGAGTGGCCAGAACAACCGCCACGGAGGACGTGGCAACTACAACAATAATCGTAATCTGGGAGGAGGAAACATGAGTCAGTTCAGCTGGGCCTCGAATCAAAACACCGTTTATGGTACGTGCAACAGATGTGGTATTGGTCACATCCCGTCACAATGCCCTAATCGTGATCCAACTACCCGTCGGGTGAGACAACCATCCGAACCATCTGCCAACTATGCTGACTACCGCTCACAAGCATCCACTTCTTGGCTTCCTGACACAGGTTCCAATTACCATGCTACACCGGATGTCTCAGGTCTTGATACTGCTGAACCCTATCATGGTGAGGATAATCTACTTGTTGGTAACGGTAACAGTTTACCCATCCTTCATATTGGCACCTCACAATTTTATTCACCAAATAAAACCTTTTCCCTTCAAAATATTCTTCACGTACCTGAAATTAAAAAGAATCTATTTTCCGTTCAAAAATTCTGCCATGATAATAATGTCTTTTTTGAATTTCATTCTACTTTCTTTTCTATGAAGGACAAGTTTACACGCACTACCCTCCTCACGGGTCCAAGTAAGGATGGACTCTACTCCATACGTCTTCCCCGGATTCAACCATTACCAAAAGTCGCCTTCTCAACCACTCGTGCTTCCTTCACCACATGGCATCAAAGGCTTGGTCATCCGCATCCACAACTTTTAAAGTACATGTTATCTAAATTTTGTTTACCTGTTTTTCCCAATAATTTCAATTCTGATTGTACTTCGTGTTCGGTTGGAAAATCTTCCAAACTTCACTTGTCATCTTCTACTTATACAAGCTCTCATATTTTGGATTTACTTTTCTGTGATGTATGGGGCCCTGCGCCAACTACTTCGTTTGATGGCCACAATTATTTTTTACTATGTGTTGATCACTACTCACGATTCATGTGGATTTTCCCCTTAAAACTTAAATCTGATGTGTTTGATATTTTTACACGATTTTTAGCTATGGTTGAACGTCAATTCCAAACCAAGGTAAAATCTGTTCAAACAGATTGGGGGGTGAATTTCGCCCTCTTTCCCCGTTCTTTTCTTCATTAGGAATCATTCATCGTCTATCTTGTCCACATACAAGCGAACAAAACGGAATTGTTGAAAGACGCCACCGCCATGTGGTCGAAACCGGCCTTACTCTATTAGCTCAATCCAATATCCCACAACGGTTTTGGAACTTTGCTATTGACACGGCTGTTTACTTGATCAAACGTATGCCCTCCCGAACAAATTCCAACACCTCTCCCTTTGAGCTAGTATTCAAACATAAACCTGATCTCTCCTTCCTTAGGGTTTTTGGCTGTCAGTGCTATCCACACCTTCGACCCTATAACAAACACAAAATGGATTTCCGCTCAACACCTTGTGTGTTTCTTGGGTATAGCACTTCTCACCACGGGTATCGATGCTTTGACCCTAATTCTGAAAGAATCTACATTGCGCGTCATGTCCGGTTCAATGAACAATACTTCCCTTTTCATAGCCATCCTGCGACCACACCAAGCACACCATCTCTCAACCCGTATGTATCTTCCTATCCTAATCCCTTACCTTCAGAAAACACACCCTCTACAGCTGCTCCCTTACCTTCAGAAAACACACCATCATCTCCCATTCCCACCTCCCCTACGGCTGAACCCCCTCTCACACCACCCACTTCACCAACGGCCCACACACCACCACCTCAACCTGACCAACAACCAGCAACATCCCCACCTATAAAAACCTACCAGCGCCGTCCTAAACAATTTGTTCCAGACTCTACAACCACTCCATCCCAACCAAATCAAACCCCACCTCGTACTAGACCTTCTAACCTCCGCCAAAACCCAAAGCAAACACAACCTTTCAACCCAACCTCCTTTTATACAACTACTTCCATCACTGAACCAACCACCTTTACTGTTGCCAACAAAGATCCTCATTGGCGTAAAGCCATGGAGGAAGAGTATTCAGCCCTAATGAGAAACGGTACGTGGTACCCTATCCGCCACCACAAACACCACCATCGCCGCCCTAAACCCTAACTCCTCCCCGTCGCCGCCACTATACAACAGTGGTCGTTTTTCCGGCGACATGCACCTCGCGAAAGCCACAATGCTTTCAGTTCCGTTTATTCGAGGGTTGCATAAAAAAAATAGAGATCTACAATAAGGGAGTAGAAAAAAAAGGGAAACAAACCCATAGTTGTTGAAGAACTCCGGCGACCGGCGACCGGCGAAGTGGTGACGGCTGGAAGATGATTAGGGTTTTCGTAATCTAGTTTCGACTGGGCCTCACAAGCCCATTTACCATTGCTGTAAAAAAGAAAAAAAGAAAAAAAAAATGTGTGACGGGCGAAAGCATGGTGGAGAAGGAGAAGACCAACTATCTTTTTGCATGGTGGAGAAGGAGAAGACCAACTATCTTTTTAGTTTTATGTTTTTATATTTTCAACCTAAATCTCTTCCGAGCTTAGTTTGCGGGAGAATATTAGACTAAGTGATATAGTATAGGGACTAGACTTGTAATATGGTGTTCTATATAAACACCTCTTTATGTAAACCCTAAACACACAATCACATTCTAATACAATCATATAACAAGGTTTAACTGTCCCTACATTATGGTGTGATAACCTTGGTGCTACGTATCTTTCTGCCAATCCTGTTTTCCATGCACGTACCAAGCATGTAGAAGTCGATTTTCACTTTGTCCGAGAAAAGATCGCACAACGGAAGATTTCGGTCCAGTTTATCTCTACCGATGATCAGATTGCAGATGTGTTCACCAAGCCGCTATCCTCTCAACGGTTTCTCCTTTTACGGTCCAAGCTACAGGTCGCTTCCCGGCCTTAGCTTGCGGGGGAATATTAGACAATTAAGTTTAGTCTTTATTTTGTAAAACTGTCATCATTATTACAAAGGGTCCTGAGGCCCTGAACAGTCCTCAGGCCCTGAACAGTCCTTGAGTCCTGTATTTATATCCCTGATTGTTTCATGATTATAACAATACAATATACAACTTCCTTCACCAATTTCAACTCTCCTGGACTTCAAATTAGCAGTCGGTGGAAACATGACACGTAATTCATCCTAAAGTTTTGAGAACTGGGTAAAGTAATCCGTGAAAATCACCTTGCTCGGCTATGCTATAGGCTTGAACCACAGAATATGCATAATGATGAGACAGAGATTCCTTCGCCGAGAAGGATGAAGAAAGATGGTCCCACATTCCTTTCAATTGGGAAAGTTTTGGGCAATAGTGGGTATCTATGGCTCCATAGCATTCCACATAACCATTTGAATCCCACTGTCATCAATATGCCATTACCGGGAAATCGGATCAGGAGGCTGCTTAGTCAAATGGTCTTCTTTGTCCACGCTTGCAAGGCCTTTTTGGACAAAAAGACTCCATGAACTCCGATTACTAGAGTTAAGATTCACCGGAATACGTAAAACCGAGGCAAAGTTAATTATACCTGGAGCAATAGTAGTCTCAGTCTTCTTATCATCTCCCACTAAAAATAAAGAATCTGAACAACTAACGTTGTTGACCCAAACTCGACCGTAACTCAAACCGGACCTGATGCAGAACTATAAACCTCGTCGAACTGGAATACTAATACACCAGGGGTGTTCGGACAGGTCTCGCGAACACAGGGGAGGAACGACGGCAGTGACCAGAGGTGTCATGCGCCCACACTCGCCGGCGATTGAAACGGTAGCGACAGAGAAGAAGCGGCACGTATGGCGGCGGAACGACGGCGTATTTTCAGGAAATCCTATTCGAGGGTTTCTGAAGTTGATGGCGACAGCAGTGTGGTGAAAAAAGTTCTTCAAAAAAGAGAAGGGTTGTTCGAGCGTAACACGGACACGGAACAACGTGATGCAGGTTCTGGAACAGTAAACGGGGGCTGGTGTTTCTCTGGAAACCAGCGACATACTAGAAACGAGATTCAATTCTCGGAGGCAGTGGCGGCTGAGAGCCAAAGCTCTGATACCATGAAAACATGAATGGAATATGAACTGAATAATTAACTTGGGAAGGGAACCCTCAATATATGCAAGTAGGAACCCTAGAGACGTCTATCCTCAGGCCCATGGGACATAAACTAATAAATACAAAATAAATACATAATATACAATTAACAAAGTACCTGTGAGTTGGAAGATAAAACAAGGTTGCAAATGCAGGTGTAAACAGGAACAGATTCCCCATGATCTTCTTTTAAAGGGAGAACTTTGAGGAGCATTGGGAGAACCTGATCAGCGAAAGATAAAGATAGTTTGATTACAAATTAAATTATTTCAATAATAATCTTTTTCGGAATAAAATGATTTAGGAGGTTTTTATGCATTAAAAATACAATTTGGACTAGTTATTTTGATTTTACCTGTTTGACCCATTACAGATAAATCATAACCCGAACTGGCCCATCATAAATGGTCGAAATGGTCGCCTGGTCTAGTATACAAACCTGATTTAATGGAATAGAGTGCTGGTGTGCCATAATCATTCTTGCAACTGCACCTGCAGCATTGTCCCTTACTGCATCGTCTGGCTCCGATTCTTCAAACAATGGGTAAAGGCATTGCAATGCATCATCAAAGTATCTGATAGATAAGGGACAGAAAGAACCAATAAGAAAGGTACCAATGTGGCCCAAGTTAAAGTTTTAAACTTCCCGTCCCACTCTCTTCCTCATAGATACAAATAATAGGCGAAAAATCTTAGTGAAAGAAGTGTACTTCAGACTGCAGTCGCCACCATTCTGGCACAACTCTCCGACACAGAATGCAGCATTCCTCCTATTGGTTGCTGATGGTGAAGCCAGCTCTTTTAGTACAAAGGGCATCAACGGCTGAAACATGATGCAATATTCCAAAACTCAAATAGAATAAAACTCCAAGAAAACCGTTGGCATTAAAACAGCATCTCTACAAAAAGATTACATTTACATAACCAGAAATTGGAGCCCCCATATTCTGAGCGACTTCAGCAAGACATGCAACCACCATAGTCCAGTCTTTAGGTGAGCTTGATCCTTTCTGCAGGCCAAGGGTTTGATATAACTTGGAGAAAAGAGTGATGAATGCCAAATGCTTGAGGTGGCTATTTTGACCCATTACTCACGTTATGTTTTATTTCAAACAGGTCAAACATCACCCAAAGTATATTTTTAATGCATAAAACCTCTTAAATTTATTCAATAAGATTATCACTGAAATTATAAAATTTTTGTAATCATATTAGTATACTAATTATTTTAAAAAAATGATATTTCTTTTGGAAAAAACGTGTTTCGGGTTAACCCAACTTGTTTCAAGTTTTAACCTATACCAGCATATCAATCGTTTTGCCACCTTTAGAAAATGAAAACATAAGCTCACCGTGAACTCCATTAATGGAGTAAACAGAATTGCAAAGATAGGTTCAAAGTTGGAACCCATAGCCTTGGCAAATGCAGGAAGGAGGTCTGTAACAGCATCCATGAGCACTTCATTTTGTCCAGGATCATAAACCTTGATATCACTGTCACATTTTACTTGCTGACATGCTGACATCTGCTGAAGTAATACAAGAGTTGACTCTACAAGCCTAGCGATGTCTGAAATTTAAAGAAAAAAAGGATAATGAGCACCTCCAATAAGTTAGTACATAAAAAGTCAGTTAGTATATGAGCTCATAGTTATAAAAAAAAGTCATACGAGGTTCAATCGCAACATATCCAAAATCCTTGATGATCTGTGCTACACTCATGCAAGTTTGAGCAACCACTTCCTTGTCACCATCTTGATTCATTGTCTTGATATAAACGGTCATCACAAAATCTGGAATTTTATACATTGTAAAAATTTTAAGGAACCAATTCAACACCTAAAGATTGCTCACGGGATCCGCTGGTTATCTGCTGCTAACGATTCATGACTTACCAATAAATTGTTTTATCTTTGACGCTCCATCCTGTAAATTAGAAAGAAACTTACACTTCAATCATATTTGCGTGCACATAAAGAGAAAAATTTACAATTAACAACATTCTAATAGTTACTTCTGGGTATTATAATAACTATTTTGAGAGATGATGGGCGAAAGGAAATGAAGGATAGAATCAGCAATCTCCTGGTAATTGCCACTTAAGGAGTTAAGGGTGAGCTAGATATTAGAGGTGGCAATTTCAACCCGTTCATTTATGAATGGGTCCTTTTGGGTTATGTTTTATTTTTAACGGGCCAGAGCATTCACAGTGGCTTCCTCGTCCTCATCCTTATAATTTATGGATAAACCACCTTTATCTCTAAATTTTGTTCATCTTTTAGAAACTTCATATATCCCATTCCCCATTTCTATCTCTATTTAATTAGATAATATTTTATTCCATTTTTATTCTTTGTTCTCTTTCTTCCACTCTCAACATATGGGGAAAAGGGGACGGGTGCTGATTAAACAACAACCATACCCAGTAAAATACCACCAATAGCAAAGCTATTGATAGGGTCTGGGGAGGGTGGGATGTAGGCAGACCATACCTCTATCTTTAATGATAGAGAAGCCGCTTCCAAGGAGACCCCCAGGTCCCAAAACCACCAACCAAATCTGTGAAATGTATTAGAAACATATAGTTCTACGCATGGATGGGGACTAATTAGTGAATCCCTAAATATTAGGGAATGAGAAGTTAGTCCCTAAATTTAGTCCGCATTTTAGGGAATGGGATGGAGTATGATATTAGATGAAAACCTTAAATTTTTTTCCCAAATTATAGGGATTGGGTTGAGAAAGGGAATGGGTTGTGAGTGCTCTCAAACAAGTAAAATTAAAAAAAAAATTATCTTAAAAGGAAACGGGACAAATGGGTCGAACCGATGAAAGTCAGCTAAAGTGTAGTTTAATCATTAATTCTTAAACAAACCTCCTAAACCAATTTATTGGAAAAATTAGATTATGAATGAAATAATATTACTTTTGTAAGCATATTTAAACCACAAGTTATTTAAACAAATTTGGACAAATAATGTTTCGACCCATACAATATATTTACCATTTTCATCCCATTAATCAACCCGCCCACTTAGCCACCTCTACTGGATACCATTCAGAGTAACATTAGCTGGTCAGATGAAACTTTATTACATTAAATGTTGCCCCCTTATTCCAATGTCATATGTACACCATAAAATAGCTTAAGAGATGCAAAAGAGAATGTTTTTCTAAAAGGGAAGATGCGTAATGAAATGCCCTTACATTATGACCTTGTAAAAAGAAACGAGCAGCTGTCAAAATATCTGCAACAAGACCAATTGACTTTTAGAGATGGGAAGGACATGCATCATCCAATGCAATATTAATATTATTTTGTTATGTTTAAACGACGTGCGGAGTAACACGTGTAGGTAATCAACTGGTAGAAGTGTCTTGTCAGATAAGGTCCAAAAGATATAAAGATGCTGTCTAACATAAGAGAAGATAATACTTTTTTTTCCCTTTTATAAGAAGATGTCAAGAAAACTTACACGCCAAATGATAAATCAAATTCCAGCTTTAGTGGAACCATGCGCTCATTATTAGATCCTTGTAATCATTTATGGTAACTTACTGATTGTTATATTATTTCTTTTATTATTCATGTTGAGTATAGTATATTTAACAATGACATGTCCATTAAAAGGGAGAAAGTTGTGTTTGTTACTTACATTTAAACATGTTGTGCATAGCAAATTGGTGATCCAAGAACACATATCAGCCATTCTTGAAGAGAGTTATTTGTTACTTACGTTTTAAGCCAGTAATTGCCTGAAGTCGGACATCTTCATGGAAATAGATGGAATGCTTCATCATAATCATTAATGACTCTTCCAAATATCTTGATATAATTAAAGACTTACAGTTCTAAGTGCTGGTATACGTTGACAGTGTAAAATACAAACAATTAAAAGGATACGGGGCATAGGCACTCTTTGTATGAAGTGCAAATAGACCAAGAGCTTGAGTTGCAGCAGCTTTTTCATCTAAAACCTCTGTTCTTATACTGATATTTCCCACTTTCGGTTCATCTTGAGCTTCATCATCAGATGAAACTGATCCCAAACCAACAACATCTTCATCTTCATCCTCATCCTCATCAGAATCATTAATATCTACAGCAGGTCCATCATCAAGATAGCAAGAAGAGAATGCCAAAGGTACAACATGTGGAAGATACTGTTTACAATAATATAATGCCACACATCAAAAATAAAATCAGGCTTTTCAGAAAATAACCAAAGTCGAGTGTATACCCGAACCATTCCATCTTCCAAAATTTCTGTCACATTGCTAAAAAATCCATGAGTATGCTCGCGAAGTTCACTGCACTCCAGCCCATAACCCTAAATCATACGTTAGAAGTCAGCTCTTTAAACATGATGTGACTTACGATAGAAGGAATGATAGAATTATTACAAAAACTGCAGCTCCAATAAAAGGTGGTAATATTGGTTCCATTTTTTCTCTTCCAACAATTACTGCAACTATCCCCACCAACTCAGTAGCTCTTGCTCGGCAACGGAGGTCCTCTTCATTTGTAAGCACCATAAAAGGTTTCATCAATTCAAGAACCCTATCTGCATAAGGGATAAATGCTCTATCTGCAGCAAATACAACCGAACTGATTGCAGACTGCAGAAATTAAAGAAAAGTTTGAAAATTTTGCTGATCAACCAGCTCAAGTGAATCATGAAGAATGCATCATTACCAAGCACGTTTCTTGTAATATTCTTGGACTATATTGGAGAGAAGCAAGTAGTTTTCCCAGCAGAGTATCAAAAAATGGGGCAATTTCCTCATGCATGTTCTCACAAAAAGCTGCCAATGCATAGTATGATTTCTCCTGCAAAGAAGATTCAGTTACATCCACAAAGAGAATGAATCAAGGTGGAGAAAAGTTAAACCTTGTAATATGATTGTATTAGAATGTGATTGTGTGTTTAGGGTTTACATAAAGAGGTGTTTATATAGAACACCATATTACAAGTCTAGTCCCTATACTATATCACTTAGTCTAATATTCCCCCGCAAACTAAGCTCGGGAGAGATTTAGGTTGAAAATATAAAAACATAAAACTAAAAAGATAGTTGGTCTTCTCCTTCTCCACCATGCAAAAAGATAGTTGGTCTTCTCCTTCTCCACCATGCTTTCGCCCGTCGCCATGCTTTCGCCCGTCACACATTTTTTTTTCTTTTTTTCTTTTTACAGCAATGGTAAACGGGCTTGTGAGGCCCAGTCGAAACTAGATTACGAAAACCCTAATCATCTTCCGGCCGTCACCACTTCGCCGGTCTCCGGAGTTCTTCAACAACTATGGGTTTGTTTCCCTTTTTTTTTCTACTCCCTTATTGTAGATCTCTATTTTTTTTATGCAACCCTCGAATAAACGGAACTGAAAGCATTGTGGCTTTTGCGAGGTGCATGTCGCCGGAAAAACGACCACTGTTGTATAGTGGCGGCGACGGGGAGGAGTTAGGGTTTAGGGCGGCGACGGTGGTGTTTGTGGTGGCGGCTAGGGTTCCGCCGCTGTGGCGGCTAGGGTTCCGCCATAGGTGGAGGCGGCAGTGGTGGTTGACGGCGGCAGTAGGAGTGGATAGAGAAGACTAAGCGCGGTTGTTTGGTGGTGGTGGGCAGGGCGGTGGCGGCGGCCGACCGCCCCTCCGGCGATGTCTCCGGTGACTAGCTCTGATACCAAGTTAAACCTTGTAATATGATTGTATTAGAATGTGATTGTGTGTTTAGGGTTTACATAAAGAGGTGTTTATATAGAACACCATATTACAAGTCTAGTCCCTATACTATATCACTTAGTCTAATAAGAAATGACTGTGTAGGGTGGGTTGGCTAAAAGAGTAAATAGGTGGGTCCAAAACATTTGTCCAAAATTTGTAAACTTTTTTAAATAGATTAGGGTATAATTTACGATGAGTCGATTACGAAACTGTATTATTTAGTGTTCTAAAGAAACACAATTTAAAAGGTTGTATGCATTAAAAAACACTTTAGGTGACTTTCGACATGTTCCCTTTTAAGCTATTGTTTCCAATATATCCAATCGAGATAAAACATACTGCGAATCGACCCATTCATAAGTAAATGGGTCATAACTGTTACCTCTAAGATTAAGGAAGGTAACATTAGCTGAAGAATTGAACACTTTATGATCTTAATGTACCTTCACATCATCAGATGCATCTTGTAAAGATCTTAATATATGAGGGAGAATCTTTTCATAATGAGAGATAATTTCTGGCTGCAGATATTCAGCAAACTGACCTAATGCAAATGATGCAGATCCTCTTACAACCTGTTCAGGATCTCTTAGACCCTCTAAGACAACATGGAGAACGGGCTCAAGCTTCTCTTTAATCAACTCCAAACAACCCTCTGAGATCAAACCCAAAACCATGATAGAAGCTTCTCGGAACTTTGGATCAACATTCCGACTGTTTTCAGACGCAAATTCAAAAATAGGTGGAAACACATGATTTGGCAACGTTACAGACATAGTATCAAGAACTTCCGCAGCAGCTCGATCTGGTGATAGATCATCATCTAAATCACTGCTGGTTGCTTCTGTAAGCAATGGGCACATAATTTGGAGGATCGGAATGATCAATTGGTGCTTCTTGAGTGAACTGGATCTATATTTTGCAAGCCATGATATAATTTGAATACCCTGATGACGAGTGCTAATTTCTATATTTGAACTGGAGCAAACCTCAAGAGAGAACTTGACTATGGCTTTGATTGATTCTCCGGGAAGGGGTGCTGGAGATTCAATTAGTTCATCAAATATCTCAAAAGCAATTATGGCAATATCTTCATCACCAGATGATAGGCATTTTTTTGAATAATTCAATATGCCCGGAATATACTCGCAAAATTTAACCTGCACACGTATATGATTTAGAATGTGTTCATAAATCTACAAGAAATATGTGGGGCATTTTCTTCTGAAATCTACAGGAAAATATCTAAATAGATAGACTCACCACTTGAGATTCATCATGAGTGGACTCCAGAAAAGCCCCAACTGCCCTATTCAAATAATAGAGTTCCAAAGTACCTTATAAGATAACATTCATACCAGAATAGTTTCTAAAACATCCAAATTAAAACACAAACTTTTGACAGAAAATATTACTTCAGAGCAGCAATTCTAACATCACTGATCTCATCCTGTAGGCACTTGAGTAGAAGTAATTTCAAGTCTGCAAAATATGGTTGAAATGAATCCCCGATTGTCTCAGTTAAGGAGCTAAACAATAATAATCCCACCTGCATCATAAAGAAGTATATAATTAGTTTTAGTTGATCCAAAATAGTGGTGTAAGTTAAATTTTAAAATAAAAGCATAAATATATGTGTTCAGTTAGATAGAAAGTGGTGAGACAGGATTTATAAACAAACAACAATATACTATCATGTTTAAAAATCAAAATGTAGAACAGCACAAATGAAGCACCTCTCTCAGATCTTCTTGTGCACTCTGACTGCACTGGAATATAAAAGGCAGTAGGTCTGGCCATTCGCCACCTGGAACTGCACACTTTGCAATAATACTCACCACATTTGCACTAGCTCGCCTCACAGATGGACTGACAATGCAAGATAGCCATAACACAATCAGTTTTGTTTTGGGGATGGGGTGAAGAAGAAACACAAATGAGGAAGCATAAATGTAAGTGATCCAACTTATACAATCATATCCATTGCATATAGCAGATAAGGCATAATGATGAAGCCATTGATTTATGACACCAAAATAATTCTGTTAAGTTCAGAAGAAAAAGACCATAAGATGACTACCAATTTGAAACATGCTATGTGCAAAAAAAAATGAACAAACAAGCTAGACCTCCACCATTTTAGGTTTCTTCAAGGTAAAGAAGACCATAATGTTGCTCCAAAGGTTCACTTATGCACCTCAAATGCAATTGGACAAATATGGTGTTTAACGAATCTAATTATACATACCAATTACCATGTTTGAAGTTTGATATTCACTGATGCCATATGAGCCCATTGACTTCTAGTTGCAGCCCAAAAATAACCTAGATATCTTTTAAACATTTCAAAAGCATTTACACATCATTTTTAAGTTTATCATTCCTTATATTCCCTTCGTTCCTTCACGAATGTACCCGAACCAATAGAGGCACTGTGGTTGTTTCGTGCGTACCAAAAAATCATGGGCTGCAATCACGTGCGCCCATATATATATTCTAAACCATTTAATTTAATACTATTTAAAAATGATAATTGGTACTATTCATGCATAGGCATTCAATTTGTTTGGCTGTTACGTGGGACTATGGAAGACAATGATCATCAAGATGCTATATCCGGAGGTTAAATCAACACTCAATTGATAATTGCTGAAGGCTAACAAGTCTAGCTGTAGATAGTGTTTGGTTTCTTCTGTTGGTTTATAGAGTTGCTTGAACTTTGCTATGGTGTACCACACTATCAATCACTAGGCCTGAGAGAGTACTAATTTTATACGAATTTATGTTAAAACTAGTATCAACTTAGAACTTGAAAAGTATGTATACTGCAATTCTAGGGCATACAATGATAATTCTAACCAAACCTCGCTAATCATTTCCAACTAATTAATTAATTAATTGTGGAGGATATGAGTTTATCACAGTCGGCTAGCACAAAATATTAACAATTAATTAACGAAAATGAAGAACTACATCATCAGAAAAAACGAATTTGATACATAAAAATCAAAATTCGCAACCTGTACTCCGTTAGGATGCTTTCAATGAGAGATTGTTTGACAAGTTGGCGAAGCTCATCCGGAAGTTTGTGCCAGTGACCGGTGATCTTCTTACGGAGGAGAACGGCGGAGAGCTGTCGGACATTAGGCGTCTTCGCAGAGCGTATATGATCGATAAGTTGAGGAACCACCTGTGGATCCCTAACTAGACGCTTAATTTGATCCTCCGCTTTCCGTCGCGCCTCGTTGTCGGGCATGAGGAATTGAAGCAGAAGAAGCTCCAGTGATTGCGCCATTGTTATCTCCCCCTTCTCTCTCTATCATCCTCTCTCTATATCGGTATATGAACGTAAGAACGGTGAGGGTTTTGCTTTTGGCGCTGGGACAACATGCTGATATAGTTGGTTTACGGAATAAGGTCGTTAGATCCATTTGTCTTTTATTTAAGACCAGGGGGCATAACCTACGTTACGCGACAGGTGGTAAAAGTTACAGGGCTCGGTTTCGACGACATGTATGTTTGTAATCACGTGAAAAAATTCACATCGAAACATTAAAATAATTCATGTCTATGAGCTAATAAAAAGAGTGTAATAGGAAAAAATCTCATAACTAGTTAGTAAAAAAAGAGAACAATATGTTCGTTTTGTAAATGATAACTTTATTAAAGTTTTGGAACTTTAGTATAAATTGGTTAAAAGTAAAATCTTTTAAGATGACTATCTCGTCATCTCTCGTCGACCAAATTTGAGAGGCTCATGTGGTAGCACTCGGAGGGGATTTGAAGAAGGAACGGATGGTTCTTTATGTAGAGCAGCTTAGGGAAAATAGCTTAGGGTTGAAAACATGATTTGATAGAATTTGGATTCCTAGGTTGTCAAGTGTTTTGACTACCATTCTTGAGGAGGCGCATAAATCCAAATATTATATTCATCTGGGGGACAAAGATGTTCTATGATTTGAGGTTAAAATTTTTGGTGGTCGGGAATAAGGAGAGACATAGTAAAATATGTTGAAAAATGCCTCATGTGTTCAAGGGTGAAAGCTGAGCATTAAAAGCCGTATGAAAAGTTTCAACCGCTTGAAATACCTCTTTGGAAGTGGGAGAACCTCACGATGGATTTGATTACGAAATTACCAAAAACTCGGAAGGGGTATGATATGATTTGGGTAGTGGTGGATAGGTCTTCCCATAAAGGAAACTTATTCCTCAGAGAAATTGGCAGATGTTTGTATCAAGGAAGTTGTGTCATGACATGGAGTACCCGTTACTATCTTGTCGGATCGGGATACCCAATTCACTTCACGTTTTTGGAAGAAATTCCATGAGGAGTTAGGAACGAGGCTTAATCTTAGCACCACTTATCATCCAAAAACGAATGGACAAAGCGAGAGGACGATTCAAACACTTGAGGATATGCTCATGGCGTGTGTGCTAGATTTTGGGGGTAGCTGGGATGACCATTTACCGTTGGCGAAATTTTCATACAACAATAACTACCATTCGAGTATCGGTATGCCTCCGTTTGAAATGTTGTATGGAAAACGACGTCGAACACCCGTTTGTTGGGGTGAAATTGGTCAAAAGAAGCTCGGTAGTAAAGATATGGTTGAAAGCACGGTGGGTATAATTTACCAAATGAGAGCATGTTTGTAAGCTGCTCAAGAATGTCAAAAGTCCTACGCTGATAAAAGGAGAAGGCCGATTGAATTCCAAGCAGGGGACTATGTAATTTTGAAAGTTTCTCCATAGAAAGGTGTAATCCGGTTCCGGAAATGAGTGAAGTTGAGTCACCATTTTATCAGGCCATTCAAGGTGATATATCGAGTCAGAAAACTGGCGTATCGTTTGGAGTTACCGGGGGATTTGGGTAAACTCCATAACATGTTTCATCTATCTCATCTATGAAAATGTTTGGCAAATGAATCCACTTTCGTGCCTATTGATGATATTGAGATAGATGAAAGATTGAATTATACGGAGGAACCAGTGGCTATCTTGGATAGGAAGATGAAACGCCTTCGAAACAAGGAGATTAACCAAGTATTGGTGCGGTGGAAACATAGAAAGGGGGCGGAAACTACTTGGGAATATGAGGAAGAGATGCTAAAGTATTACCCTAATCTATTCGGTGAAGCGGGTTTCAGGGACGAAACCCAATATTAGGGGGAGTGATTTGTATCAAACTGTAACATTTATAAATTTTTCCTGTCAAAATATATAATATAAGGATCATAAGTGCAATTACATCAAAGATCAAGGACTAAAAATGGAAAATTTGAGAAATTGATTAGATATCGGACCGATATCTCTTTTCATATCGGTCCGAAGCGAAATATGGTTGGATATCGGACCGGTATCCATTACTATAACAATCCACAATAGAACGTTGAGTAGGTTATCGGACCGACATCAATCTATAACGGTCCGACAACCTCCTCTCAGCCGCAATTTATGGCGCTAACACGTGTCTATTACTCAGCCCTAGAATCTGACGTGTGTCATGATATCGGACCGATGTGGACCACATAACGGTCCGACATGAACCGAAAATATGTGCGGTCCAATCAGATGTTGACATTTAGGGCGGACGTGGGCATGGCTGGATGTCGAACCGACATCCAATTGATATCGGTCCGACATGGGTCCAGAAATCAGCCTATAAATAGATTTCAATGCTCGATCAGTTTTCACATCAACTTCGAAATTCCACGTTCTTATAAGCCATTTCCACTCTCATAAAACCATTTCCGCTCATACGTTTAAATTACCAAAGTGCCGGTTCGCTTTAGAGAAAGACAAGAAGCTAGGAAACGCTCATTTAGAGAATCCAAGCTAGACGGTCTAAGCAGAGACGCTGCCCACTAGGACGCTCACTCTAGAAGCCTACTGAGTCGAAACTCTGTCAAGGTGAACACTTGTATTTTTATAAAATGATTTCAAAACTGAAAATGGTTTTGATTATACTCTAACTTGAATGAATTTATACAACCATTAGTTGCATAAGATGATTTACTTTATAGCAGTCAGCCCATAGAGTCACGTATATATACACGTGTTACAGATGAGACGTTGTATCAGGGCTAGGGGTTGAACCCTTGGTTGTTGTAAAGCCCATTGCTTGAAGCTAAGGCAGATAGACATAAAAATATATTCAAGGTCCCTGGTGTGGCTGGTGGTTAATCCGTTGACTGTGTAAATTGACCAGAAACTATGGCAAATTGTTCTATTTATTCACGTTTGTCAGATTATGATTTCCAATATACTTGAATTCACCAGTTTATATTGATAAAATATTTTCAAACGTTTACAGGTAACCAAGGATGAATTGATTTTGATATAGCCATGTGATAACAAAGAAAAAATGTCATGAAAAAGGGAACGTCCACCTTAGACATCAGTTGAAAGAAATGGCTCATGAAAACCTTGGTTTTGTAAATTAAAACGTTTGTATACAATATTAGGGTTTATCCCTGTTTATGAAATGAAATGAAACGGGAGATTCCCCGTCTTTTGAAAAGATCATGAGTTATGAATTATTCCGTTGTGTTTATAAATCTCTAATGAGATAAAAAAACTAAGAAACAGGTACCAATCGTTGGTCGCACGCCCGGGTGGGCTAAATCCGGGGTATGACAGGTTGGTATTAGAGCCATTTGTTTCAGCATATTAGATATTAGAGATTAGTATCTAAGCTGTAACTTGATTATGATATTATTTGGTTTAGCAAATTAAGATACCCAGGTAAGGTATCTAAGCTTAAACTAGTATAGACTGCCTGCTAAGAAAAGGTAGATCTCCATAATAATTAAGTGATAACTATACAAACGTCTGGAAATAGTTATTATGCTTATATCTTCGGACAATCTGAAGAAGAACGTTATCATCCTACTGGATCCATGGAAAATCCTGTAATCATTTTCGATATTGGTGAATCCCTTTCTGATCCTATCATGGCCTCTGACAATGAATCCTATCATAAAAATCAATCTAGCTCATCCTGGATGGAAGCTACTTCGGATTTTGAGAATTGGAGAACTGATACTCCACCTCCAGTAAATCAGATAGACATAAATGAAGCTGGACCAAGTCGGTCTACTAAACCAAAAAGGCGTGTTAGAATGTCAACAGAACATGTACACGTATTTGCAAAAGAAATGGAAGAGCTATATCAAGAAATACCTGAGGAAGCAGAACTTGAAATAGAAACTCAAGATCCATACCTTTATCCAATTGGTGAAGAAAATCCTTATACTCTTCCAACAATGTTAGAGGAGTATATCAGAGAACCAGTTGATGGTCCTGATGATCCATACCATAATGTGTTTAACGACATATTATTTGGTATTCGTGAACCCCCTCCTCAATATAATTGTTCTTCAGCTCATCTTGGAACACCTATAGAATTCCTTGATCGTGCCTTAAGAGAAACTGATAAAGTCAAGAAATAATCAAGGCAACTCAAGGAAAGGGTTCATCAACTGGAGAAAGAAAAATAAAAGAAAAAGAAAAGAAAAGATAAAGTAAATTAACTAGACTTAAGGGTAACCATCCAACCGGTATGTAGTTATCTGGCAAACTAAATGTTCTGTCTAAGGAAAGAGTGATGTATAAATCTCTCCCAGACTCGTCATTCTTTCCTGGAAACAATTTAGTTGGAGGTACTACTCTGGGACGATAACCACCCTAGTCTACTAAATATAATAAATAGGACAATTTATTATTTTAATATGTAAAATATAAAGTATAAATAAAAGTATTTTATTTTATTCAGATAACTGGAAAAGGAAAAGGTCCCTTCTATGTTCAAAAATATGCTCCACCTGGATATGTATTCCAGCTTACAAATGAAACGGATTTAGAAACTGGAACAAGTTCAAGACATTCAGGAAGTACATATCAAAGCTTAGGAGAATTAACACCTTAGACAAATCCTTATGTACCTTCCATCAGTTTTCATTCTGCTATTATAGCCGCAAGTCGGAATCATGATTATGGAGAAAATCCATATTATTATCAGGGACTACCTAAAATTCCCTTTGAAAATAATCCTATTCCTAAAGAAGAAAAAAGAGAAGATTCAAATAGGCCATATGAGTATTATAAGCCTACAAATGTACAAAATCCTCAAGAAAATGAGGAAAGTTCTGATAATGATCATATTAGAACCTTATAGGAACGAGTAGCAGAATTGGAAAAAGAAAATCATAGATTAGCATCTGTAAACGCCCAGAATAGAGCGTCAAGACAAATGCTAGAAAATGTCGGTAATCAGGGTTATATGTAAATTTCCTTTCCAATCTTTATAATATATATTCCACATATTAATAAAATTCCTCTTGTGAATAGAATGTCGAAAGAAGGTGATTCTCATAATACAAGGGGCAAGAGCAAACAAATCCAAAATGAAACATCTGAACAACTGCAACAAAAGGAAGAGATAAAGAAAATGGTTGCAGAAAGAATAGAGGAAGCTCTTTCTAAAATTTTGAAAGCCATGAAAGAAGATAAAATGAAAAATAAATTGGCTGAATCTAAAAATAATCATCATGAAGAAAACCATAGTTCAAATGGAGACAATTCATCAAGCAATGATGAAGAAGTTAGCAAGAAAAGGAAGAGAAAGAAGGGATGTACGTACCGTGAATTCCAAGGATGTAAACCTTTGGAATATGCTGGAAATGAGGGTGCAGTTGCAGCCCTAAGATGGTTAGAAAAGACCAAATCTGTCATATCCATAAGCAAATGTGCTGATGAAGATATGGTGCTTTATGCATCAAATCTTTTTAAAGATGAAGCATTGGAATAGTGAAATTTTATCATTCAAACCATGGGTAGACACAAAGCATATGCCATGGAATGGGAGGAATTCAAAGAAATGGTGATACAAAGATTCTGTCCCATTAATGAACGAGAGAGAATTGAAACCAAAATTTTAAATCTCCGTATGGAAGGAGCTAAACATCAAGAGTATGTCTTCAAGATGTTCGAATATGCTCGTTTAGTTCCACACCTCTCAACCCCAGAATCCAATCTAGTCAAAAGATATATTTGGGGTCTTGCAGAAGAAATCAGAGATATGGTCAAAGCTACTATGCCTCAGACCATTGCTTATACCGTAAAACTAGGAGGAATTCTAACTGACGATATGATAAGAAAACAGTAAGAAGGGAAGGCAAGGGAAGTGGCCAAGAGAGTTATGGAAAACCAGAAAAGTAATTCTTCTTGGAAAAGAAGAAATCATCCTGCCAAAGGAGGATTTAATTTTTCTATCCCTGAATGTAAAACCTGCAAGAAGAGGCATACTAGAGAATACTTCTTTAAGAAAATTTACTGTCATTTCTATAAGAAGACTGGGCATATATTTGAAAACTGCCTAAAGAAGAAAAACATCTCCTGTTTCAACTGTGGAGACACTGGCCATTTTAAATCAACCTACCCAAAGCTTAATCAAGCAGGATCTAGTGGGGAAAAAGCCAATGAAGGAAATAAAAAGAATGTACGAGCTTTCGTACTGAATACTCGTGATGCTGCAGCTGTTCCAGATGCAGTCACTGGTACATTTCTTATTGACAATATTTATGCTAGAGTATTATTTGACTCTGGTGCAAATTTAAGTTTTATAGATTATAAATTCTATAATCTGTTAAACAAGCCCTTAGTTCCACTAGATAAGATTTATGAAGTAGAAACGACTGAAGGAAATCTTGTTAAAATTTCTGAATTCTTAGATGATTGTGTTATCACAATATCAGGACACATCTTACCTGTGCAATGCCTATGACATTAGCAGGATTTGATGTTGTCTTAGGAATGGATTGGTTAGCCAGTAACCAAGCCCATATCCATTGTGATAAAAAGGCCATGGAAATCCAGATTCCTTCTGGAAAACCTTTAACAATCTGCGGCGACAAACAAAATCGACCTCTGGGAATCATCTCAATGCTGAAAGCAACTAAATGCCTTCAGAAGGGATGCATTGCATACTTGGTTCAGATTTCTACCAGTACAAAATAAAAGAAGATTGAAGATGTATCGGTATTAGCTGATTATACAGATATATTTCCAGATGAATTACCTGGTATACCATCAGAAAGAGAAGTAGAATTCAAAATCAATCTTGTACCAAGAACGGCTCCTATTGCCAAAGCTCCATACCGATTAGCCCCAACTGAAATGAAAGAATTGAAGAATCAATTGGATGAATTGCTTGAAAAAGAACTCATTCGCCCAAGTTCATCTCCTTGGGGTGCTCCAATTCTTTTCATTAAAAAGAAAGACGGTACAATGTGGAAGTGCATTGATTACCGGGAGCTAAACAAAGTAACGATTAAAAATCGTTATCCTCTTCCTAGAATTGATATCTATTTGATCAATTACAAGGCGCTTGCCATTTTTCTAAAATAGATCTTCGATCAGGATATCACCAACTGAAAGTTCAAGAAGAAGATATTCCTAAAACTGCTTTCCGAACCAGATATGGACATTATGAGTTCACGGTTATGCCATTTGGACTTACTAATGCTCCTGCCGCATTTATGGATATGATGAATCGTATCTGTAAACCCTATCTAGTTAAAGTTGTTATTGTTTTTATTGACGATATACTTATTTATTATAGAAATATGGAAGATCATGGAAATCATCTCAGAATAATACTTAAACTTCCGAGAAAAGAGAAATTGTATGCTAAATTCTCTAAATATGAATTTTGGCTGAGAGAAGTACAATTTCTGGGTCATATAGTGAATGCAGAAGGTATTCAAGTAGACCCATCCAAAATTGAAGCCATATCTAAATGGGAAATTCCTAAATCTCCGACAGAAGTCCGTAGTTTATTGGGTATTTCAGGATACTACAGACGATTTATTCAGAATTTCTCAAAGATTGCAGTTCCTTTAACTACTTTAACTCATAAGAATGTAAAGTATGAATGGGGAACAAAGCAAGAAGAAGCTTTCCAAACTCTGAAAGAGAAACTGACTCATGCACCAATACTGGCTTTTCCAGATGGCAATGAAGACTTTGTAGTCTATTGTGATGCTTCTCACAACGGTCTAGGTTGTGTGTTAATGCAAATAAACAAAGTTATTGCCTATGCATCTCGTCAATTAAAAATTCATGAAAAGAATTACACAATTCATGATCTAGAGTTAGGTGCCATAATTTTTGCCCTAAAATTATGGAGACACTATCTCTATGGAGTTAGATTTACAGTTTATACTGACCATAAGAGTTTGAAATATATCTTTGGTCAGAAAGAATTAAACATGAGACAAAGAAGATGGTTAGAGACCTTAAGTGACTATGATTGTGAAATCTGTTACCACGAAGGTAAGGCAAATGTTGTTGCAGATGCCTTAAGTAGAAAAGAAAGAGAGAAACCTAAACGGGTTCGTGCTCTCAGACTTGAACTTCGTGTAGATCTCATATCTCAATTAAAAGATGCTCAACATTTTGTTCAAACAGAAGAAGACTTAGAACAAGAAGAAATGGAGAACATGATTAAACAATTGACTAAAGGAAATGATGAAATACTTCGTATGAATAAAAGAATCTGGGTTCCGATCAACGAAAATATTCGGGAAAGAATACTCGAAGAAGCACATAAATCAAAATAAATGATGCACCCAGGAAGTGACAAGATGTATAAAAACCTGAAGGAGAATTACTGGTGGATTGGCATGAAGAAAGATATTGCAATTTATGTTGCAAAATGTCTTACTTGCGCACAAGTAAAGGCAGAACACCAGAAACCTTCTGGTTTATTGCAACAATTAGAGATACCAGTTTTGAAATGGGAAATGATAACAATGGATTTTATTACTAAACTTCCTCAAACCAGTCGAGGAAATGATTCTATCTGGGTAATCATTGACAGATTGAAAAAATCTGCCCATTTTCTCTCAATTAAAGAAACCTTCAGTATTGATAGATTGGTTCGTCTGTATGTAAATGAAATTGTATCTTTACATTGAGTGCCATTATCCATAGTGTCAGATAGAGACAGCCGTTTTACATCTTGATTCTGGCAAAGTTTCCAAAAAGTCATGGAAACTCGTCTGAACTTGAGCATTGCCTATCATCCACAAACAGATGGGCAAAGTGAAAGAACAATTCAGACTTTAGAAGATATGCTTCGAGCATGTGTGATAGATTTAGGTGGTAGTTGGGATGATCACCTACCCCTAATGGAATTTTCATACTACAATAGTTATCACACAAGCATTCAGACGACACCATTTGAAGCTTTATATGGAAGAAAATGCAGAACGCTTGTATGCTGAGTTGACATTGGAGAAAACCAATTATCAGGTCCTGAACTCATTCAGGAAACCACTGACAAGGTAGCTCAAATACAAGAACGATTAAAAGCAGCAAGAGATAGACAAAAGAGCTACACCGATAAAAAAAAGAAAGCCACTAGAATTTGACATTAGAGACAAGGTGTTATTAAAAGTATCACCTTGGAAAGGTGTTGTTCGATTCGGGAAGAAGGACAAACTAAGTCCTCGATTTGTTGGACCCTTCATGATTATTAAACGAATTGGACCAGTAGCTTATCAATTAGAAAAACCAGAAGAGATGAGTGGAATACATGACGTATTCAATGTGTCTAATCTTCGCAAATGTTTAGCTGATGAATCTTTGATAATGCCTCTACAAGACATAGAGGTAAATGAGAAATTAAGATTGGTAGAATAACCTCTACAAATAGAAAATCGTCAGACTAAAAAGTTGAAGAAGAAAAGATTGAAACTGGTTAAAGTCAAGTGGAATTCTAGACGTGGTCCTGAATATACTTGGGAACTAGAAATAGAAATGAAAAAGAAGTATCCACACCTGTTCCAGTAATCTCGAGTACGAGATTTTTCAAAAGGTGGGGAGAATGTAACATTTATAAAATTTTCGTGTCAAAATATATAATATAAGGATCATAAGTGCATTTACATCAAAGATCAAGGACTAAAAATGGAAAATTTGGGAAATTGATTAGATATCGGACCGATATCTCTTTTCATATCGGTCCGAAGCGAAATATGGTTGGATATCGGACTGATATCCATTACTATAACGGTCCGGAATAGAACGTTGAGTCGGTTATCGGACCGACATCAATCTATAACGGTCCGACAACCTCCTCTCAGCCACAATTTGTGGCGCTAACACGTGTCCTATGACTCAGCCCTAGAATCTGATGCGTGTCGTGATATCGGTCCGACATGGACCACATAACGGTCCGACATGAACCGAAAATATGTGCGGTCCAATCAGATGTTGACATTTAGGGCAGACGTGGGCATGGCTGGATGTCGGACCGACATCCAATTGACATCGGTCCAACATGGGTCTAGAAATCTGCCTATAAATAGATTTCAATGCTCGATCACTTTTCACATCAACTTCGGAATTCCACGTTCTTATAAGCCATATCCACTCTCATAAAACCATTTCCGCTCATACGTTTAAATTCCCGAAGTGGCGGTTCACTTTAGAGAAAGACAAGAAGCTAGGAAACGCTCATTTGGAGAATCCAAGCTAGACGTTCTAAGCAGAGACGTTGCCCACTAGGACGCTCACTCTAGAAGCCTACTCAGCCGAAACTCTATCAAGGTGAATACTTGTATTTTTATAAAATGATTTCAAAACTGAAAATGGTTTTGATTATACTCTGACTTGAATGAATTTATACAACCATTAGTTACATAAGGTGATTTACTATATAGCAGTTAACCCATAGAGTCACATATATATACACGTGTTATAGATGAGACACTGTAACAGGGCTAGGGGTTGAACCCTTGGTTGTTGTAAAGCATATCGCTTGAAGCGTAAGGGAGATAGAAAAAAATATATATCCAAGGTCCCTGGTGTGGCTGGTGGTTAGTCCGTTGACTGTGTAAATTGACCAGAAACTATGGGCAAATTGTTCTATTTATTCACGCTTGTCATATTATGATTTCCAATATACTTGAATTCATCAGTTTATACTGATAAAATATTTTCAAACGTTTTACAGGTAACCAAGGATGAATTGATTTTGATATAGCCATGTGATGACAAAGAAAAGATGTCATGAAAAAGGGAACGTCCACCCTAGACATCAGTTGAAAGAAATGGCTCATGAAAACCTTGGTTTTTTAAATTAAAACGTTTGTATACAATATCAGGGTTTATCCCTGTTTATGAAATGAAATAAAACGGGAGATTCCCCGTCTTTTGAAAAGATCATGAGTTATGAATTATTCTGCCGTGTTTATAAATCTCTGATGAGATAAAAACTAAGAAACAGGTACCAATCGTTGGTCGCACACCCGGGTGGGCTAAATTCGGGGTGTGACACAAACCCACTTCCGGGTTAATAAAATAATATGGTAATCATATATTAAGGGAGTGTAAATATTAACTATGGAAGTTGGAGGCTAGTTACAAAAGAGGAAGTTAGCTAGTTTTGGTGCAAGGAGTCAAAATTACAACTTAAGGGACTGATCTTGTAAATTGGCCAAAGCTGATTAGAGGTGTATGTGTGTGTGGCGACACACACTCTCTAATCAGAGGTGTGTGTGTCGACTTTTGTAAGGGAGAAAGATAGGGGACGAGCTCAAGCTTGTGTTGACTTTTGGAAGAGATTAAGAGATGGGAGGAGCTCAAGCTTGTAATATGCAATTGCATGTAAAGATTGAAGGTTTTGATTCACACAATCCCTTCAAATCATCAAATGATCAAGTTAACAAGGTTGGAGCTCAACCAGAATCATCTCTAGCTAAAGGTAAGTGCTTTGCACTTATTTAGTAGTGATAGGTGTTGGTTGTTACAACTGTATGATTACTTATGTATTTAAGTGGTGCTAATTGTATGATCATGTTATATACAAATGGTGGGGGCGAATGTTATTAAAGTCAATGAACTTCATAGGAATGAAATGGTGAAAATGGGATCTTTGAATCCCAAAAGTTTGATAAATAATTTGTAGAAATAAAGACTGATGGCTACAAAATTCTCTAAGTACAAATGCTGCTGATCTCAGAGTTTGCTGCTGACCAACAAACTGCTGTGGATAAGCTTATCTGCAGCGGATACTTGTTCTTCTGCTGAAGAACAAATTTGCTACGGATAGCCTTATCTGCTGAAGACCAGAGTTGCTGCGGATAGCCTTCTCAGCAGCATCAACACTTGACGCTGCTGATAGGCAAATCATCAGCAGCTTTGGATGGTTGTGTCTTACTGCTGATAAACAACTCTGCTGCTGATAGTTATCCATTCATTGAAGATCAAACGTTGCAGCTGACCAGCCTTGCAAAAGCAAAAGCAACCATTACCACTGACAACTTTCTGCTTCTACTCTGACACACTCCACGCAGAAAGAATGTCATTGGTACAAGACAGTAAAAGACAACAATGCTCTTCTCCAAGCATGCAAACAATGATGCCTTAGAAGTCGTTTGAATAAAGTTAACTAGCATAGTTATTATTATTGTCTGTACATGTAGAATAGCTTCAATACAAGATCAACGGTCTGTGTTAGATCTAATCCTTAGAATCAAGGGTCTGTCTTGATTCTAAGTTACTATATAAGTAGTACTTAGAGTCATTGTATCTTAGTGCTTTTCTTAGAGTTTTCTCTGTAATCTTGTAACCATTGAAGCTTAATACAAATTGCATTTATCAGTACTTCTTGTGTTTACTTGTTTACTTTGATTAAGTTTTGATTGTTTCCGCCAATCTCAACTGGAATAGAACCATCTTGTATTTACCGATCCTACATAATTTATAGGTTATCTAAGGTGACTAGTCTCACGTGTGTACACTTGTATGTATGATAATTTGGTGTTAATGTTATTGGTGTTTGAAGTCTATGAATTACATATTTTCATAAGGTGTTTGAAGTCATGAACTTCACATATAGGTATATGGTGGGTGATTAAAGTCATTGAACTTCACTTTGGTGTAAATATGATCATATAAAGGTGTTTGAAGTCTAAGAACCTCATCCGAGAGTTATTTGAGGTCATAAACTTCACAAGGGTGAATTGGAGAAATTGAGGTCTTGAGAACCTCACAAATATGATGTCGTTTGGTTAATAGGAGGTATACTAAACCAAAGAAATTATACATATGTGTTATATGTATGTAATAGGTGGTGTTTGGGGGTTTAAATAAGTCGGGGTTACAAGCAAATGGGTTGGCTTGACCGAAAAACAGCAAAAATGGGTTGTTGATGCAGGGGGCGTACCATACGTCCACCCCGGCGTTCCATACACTGCCATGCATATGGAACGCCCAAATCCTCCTGTCAACGCTGCTCCATACACCCAAAACTGTCGGTTTGTCGTTTAGGTTTGCCTAGGGTTGTATGGACTAAGGGCTTCACTTGGGGTTGATTATAATTGTATTTTATGGTGTTTTTGTTGTAGGTAAAGCTCCGATCTAGTATTGGGTCGTGATTCGTGTGAAGTTGGATTCTCAAGCATGATCGTTCGGATTGTTTTTGGAGAACTTAACCTTGGTGTTTAGGTTATTAAACATGAAATTTGAATAGATTTTTGGTGTCTAATCATGTTGGTCATTTTAAAAAGGGTTACGTGTTTACCTTTCTTTGGGAAATGTGAAAGTTTTATTTATTTTGTTTGTAAGTAACAATAGTGTTGTTTTGACTAGACGTTAATGGGACCTATTACGCATGATTTTGAAAGTTAAAATTATGTGTAATTTTGGTTGTTACAGTGTCGTGTATATTTTCATGACTATTTTTATATTTTTCATAACATATTAAATATGAATAAACTACATACATTAATATCATTAAATACACATTTCAAGGGAAATTTATTTTTTCATATAATTAAACATGAATCATTAAAAGACAAAGGTTAAGTGAAAATAAAAATTAAAACTTTTCGGGTATATGATTCGACTAAATGGGTATGTGATTTCGGATAATCGGGTTAGGTATCACCTAATCCTATAGATAGAGTAGCGACGGATTACCGACGGCTATTTCACCAATGGATTCCTTTTTCTACATTCCTTTTTTTGTAATTTCTATTTATGCGTTGTAATCCTATTTTTAGTTTTAGTAACACAATTTATATAAAAAAAAGTAACACAATTTATCAACTATAATATATAATCTTGAACTTTACAAACCAACGGCACCGAAATAAATATTATATCTATAAATGTTCGTGGGGATTGAGTCTGAGATGAAAAGGTAATGATCGAATATGGACTTAGAGCATGGGGTATACTCATGTGATTATGGTGTGGTGTGATAATAAAGTGCACGCCACGTGACGCCACGTCACTATCCTCATTATCACACCACCTATCACTAGGCAAGGGGTATACCCGTGTGATTGTGATGGTGTGATAATTAAATGTTTAATAAAAAAAATACATTAATTAAAATAACTAAAAAAAAACATTAATTCAAAAAACTAAAAAAACATTAATAAAAAAATACATTACTAAAAAACAAACATTAATAAAAAAAAAACATTACTAAAAAAAATACATAACTAAAAATCTATGGGATACCATGACGTTCTTTGATCTCCTTTTGTTTTTTCAATCAAAAAACGTTGCGTGGTGGAGAGTGAATCAAGATCCATGCCAAGAATTTCGATCTTCTGTTTTGTTCGTTTCCAATCCATTCTCTCGTCTTGGGCATTGTTAAATCTTGTCATTTGTTCCACCATTCTCTCTCCGATTTCATCGTGACGTGAAACCGAACCCGAGCCCGTTGATTGGGCTTTTGCTTTTTTCTTCTCTATCGGGCTGAGTATTTCTTCCACGTCTTCCGCTACATCTACGTTGAGATCGTAGAAAGATCTACCATCCTACGTGCCCGGACTAGCGTCGATGTCGGTTGAGGTTCTTTTTTTGGACGAGCCGGTTCGGCTGGGGGCAATGTATAGTGTTTGCCACTTAGGCTATTGCCTACAAATCTCCCAATAATCAATTGGTGCATCGCCACCAACGTCGTCTTGAAATTGGACCGTTGTTCTCCCTAATATATCGGCATCGCTCTCACCGCTTCTTAGGTCCCGCAAACATTCTTGGTATATCCCGTGGAACTTTACAACCTTCCCATTTATATGAGTCCATTTTGAACTCAATTGGTCTAAGGTTCGGTAACCAGGCGGTACGCCCATGAAAGATTCAAATTTTTCACAAACGCGAGTCCATAACGTCTTTTTGTTTTGAGCGTTGCCTTCAAAAAAATATAATAAAAATTAATAAACACAAATAAAAATAATAAAAATAAAAATATTTTTTTACCGATTATTGGATCCTCCGAGACATCTATAAACGCCTTAACCAAGTGTAGTGGTTCGTCTTTGCCCCACTTCTTTTTTGTATTCGGTCGGCTTGACGTCTTTTGCGATACCTTTTTTTTTCCTTTTTTTTGTGAAACATTTTGAGTATCGGCCACGGTTTCTTGTGGCATTTCTTGAGTTTACGGTACGAAGTCAAGTGGTGTACCCGGTTGGGACATTGGTGATTGGTAGTTAAACATTTGAAAATTCGGGTTTGATTGAAAGTTTTAGTTGGGTTGGAAGTTCGGGTTTGGTTGGAAATTCGGATTTGGTTGAAAGTTCGGGTTGGGTGGAAAGTTCGGGTTTATTTGGGTGGCCATGAAAGCGTTATCACGAGACGCGTATTGAGCCCAAAAGTGTTGGTTCGGATCGTTACTCATTTTTTGGTAGAAAAGTAGAAGATTAGTAGTGGAAGAGTAGAGAATTAGAAATGAGTGAAAATATATGCAATAAAATTGGGTATTTATAGTGAGTAAAAATAATATTATTAATTATTAATTATCTTTTTTATTCAAACGTTATAAAATATTACCGTTCAACGGTAATATTTTTTTGATAACATCAATTTGCTCGCGTGATTTTTTTCACGGAAGGGAATGACGCCGTGATTTTTCGCACGAGGGGCGGTGTTGGTTTTCAATCACGCCGTGATTTTGGCAAACACGTAGGACGACGTCGTGCTTATAGAGAGTATACCAGATGACTTTAGTTAGGCCAACACATGAACTATTACGAAATCATTTTGACCAGAACATATTATGTTAATTCATATTGAAACTTTCTAAAGTTGCATGTTAGCTTTAAATCTCATCTTTTGATCTCTAGAAGCTTATTTTATGTTATTATCTATGAATTCAATCAAGTGGTGGAGCGATTATTAAGTATTACGTCTCTAGCCTTAATTAAATCCATGCTCAAGCTAAATGTCATATTATTATCCTTTTTTTATCATAATAATATTTTTCAGTTCCTTTATCAAAATTACACATACTTAATTTGGCAACTAAAGTTTTTTATATTTAGGTATTATTTTATTATATTATAATAATGTTTTCCTAATATATACCATAAATGCATAAGTGAAGTAGGGAGTCGTGTTTGATAGAGGGCATCTCCAACATGACACGAACCCAAATAGAACACAAATCTTAACACGGCGGAATATAAAAATCTTGTTATACACATGAAACTAAACACGACAAATATATATTTGTTGGTTTACATTAACGCTAGGTGATTAACCTGATTTTTTTTTTATTTTATCTTTTTGCATATTAATACTTTAAACATTGAAAATTTATTATTACAAATATAAATTTATAAAAAAAAAACTGACACCCATTTTTTACATCTTAAATTTTGATATAAAATAATCAATCAATTTAATTATGATATAAAATATATTTTTAAACTATAGTTAACAAAAAAAAAATGGTTAAAGGTTCATCATCAAATTTATATTGTTATTTCATGACAATTGTTTTTCAAGTAAATTACCCGTTGTGTACTTTTGCTACACAATAAACATATTAAAGCGATAATTTGTTGTAAATATAACACTACATAAAAAATAAAAAATAAAAAACTTCAAAAAGCCATTCTTAATGTTCCCGTTACCTTTTTTTGGTTTCTTAAATAGGCGAGAAGAAAAAGAACATAGATTTTTTGTTAAAATGGGCTATGGTATAAAGTGTAATCACTTTTGGGCTTTTCTCTCCAAGTTGATGCATACGGGGTTGTCACCCTTCGGATTGGCGACAGCTTCATACAAATTCATCCCAATCATTGGCTTGAATCAGACATGTCAGTTAACCAAAAGCTGTCGCCCATTGGAATGGCGACAGCCTCCAGTCACCTATCCAAATGGCGATAGCTTTGGGAGATAATTAAGGTTATCGCCTATCCAAATGGCGATAGCTTTGGGAGATAATTAAGGTTATCACCTATCTAAATGGCGATAGCTTTGGGAGATAATTAAGAAGGTATCGCCATTCCAAAGGGCGAGAGGTTTGGTGACTGACTACTGGAGGCTGTCGCCATTCCAATGGGCGACAGCTTTTGGTTAACTGACATGTCTGATTCAAGCCAATGATTGAGATAAATTTGTATGAAGCTGTCGCCAATCCGAAGGGTGACAAGTGACAACCCCATATGCAACAACCTGGAGAGAAAAGCCCAAAAGTGATTACGCTTTATACCACAGCCCATTTTAGCAAAAAATTCAAAGAACCTAAGAGTATACTTTCAAACATGTTTGTGCTTATACAAGCAATCTCCATCGTTCTAGCCTTCATCTCTCACAAACACGAATCCACAGCCGCAACCGTCGTATCATCACCTTCATCTTCCATAGTCGTTCCCGTTAACAAACATACCGATGCCCCTAACCCTTTCTACGGCGCTCGCGCCTATTTCAACGTCTCATGGTACTCGCCACAAAACTTGCTAATAGACCTCGATGCACCATTCATATGGCACTACAGCTACCCGCGACAAGACGGCTGTGGCGCGTGCCCACCCGCCCTCACATGCAATGAGTTTCCATGCATCAATTTACGAACCACTTACTCGTACCAAACCGCTTCATGCCCACCACCAACCAACCGTTCATATGAAGGCAATTTTGATTGTGAACTATGCCCGGTTAACGTCATCAACCTGGTTACTGGATCGTGTAGCCAAGTCATAGCAACCTACGATGATTTAATGTTTAACACAACGATGGTCGAAATGTTTTGTCGGATTTGTATACAACTTATCCCACCACCGGTTCTGCTGCTCCTTGGACGTTTGATCCGTTCCCTTCGAATATTGTTGGTGTGATCGCACTTTCGTCCTCGCCATACGCGTTACCAGCGTACTTACGCGATCCGGTTGAAAGAATCATAGCTCTATGTTTGCCTAGCACCTTATATTCTCCCGGGGTTCTTTTTCTCGGAAATGGTCCTTATTATCTACTTCCTCAATCGAACGTTGACGTGAGGAGTATACTTTCATATACCGTGTTGCTCAAGCAACCTAATTCGTTTGGATACTTCATTGGTGTTAAGGCTATTGTGATTAGAAACCGATCTATTAATGTTCCTGGGAATACTACTACCAAGATAAGTACACTTGACCCTTACACCAAACTTAGAACCGATGTTTACAACATCGTGGTTCGAAGGTTTTCGAGGGTTAAAAAACGAATCCAACCTGCAAAGTTGGTCGCACCGTTTGGTCTTTGTTTCAACACCTCGGTTAATGGTACCAAAGTTGGTATAAGAGTACCGGATATTGATTTGGTTGTACAGGATGGGAAGAAGTGGACGATTTCCTCCGCTAACTCGATCAAGCAAGTGACGGAAGATGTGGCCCGTTTGGCGTTTGTTGACGGTGGTTCGACGAGTGAACATGCGATCGTGGTCGGGACGTATCAGTTTGAGGATAATTTTGTGTTGTTTGATTTAGAGAATTCGAGTTTTGGGTTTAGTTCCTCGTTGCTACGTAGACAGACCTCATGTTCGAACTTTAACTTTAACAATTTCTAATAATTCAACCGGCGATGAATGGAACTATCCATCGATATATCTACGGTTTGCTTTCCTAATAATGAATTATGGCAAATGATATCGCCATTCTTAGACCATAATTGCCTAGAATTAATTATAAGACAAAAGTATGGCATGAATGTCATGTAGGTGTGGTACATAAAGCATGGACATACACTAGATTTAACTTAACTTTTTTGGCTTTTCCGGCCAAACTACTTTCTCTTCATCCTATGATGGCAATAGAATTTGTTTGGGATGGGTATGTAATCTCAGTTCTAAATCTGATTCTCATGTCTCATGCTCGGTCCTATACCCATTAGGTGATTACTCGCCAGATGTCATGTATAGAAATAGGAAAACTAAAAATTAGTGGGTTAGTTGGTTACTCTATTACCCTAGGAAAATAAAAATTAAAAAGAAAAAGTTTACGGGTATGACTCTGATAAACAAATACATATTTTTTGAGTAATCAAGTCTAATATGACCAATTCACCAAAATTTTATAACTTCGTTTTCCAAAGAAAAGAACATCTGGTTCTATGAAATATGATTTTTTTCTTATCAGATTATTGATTTCATATATTCACGAAATACTTTAATCTGAAAGCGATCTCTTACATGGTTCAGAATAGGGGTGAGCAAATAACCGAATTAACCGAACCAAACAAATAACCGATGGTTCGGTTAATCCATAACCGATTTAACCGAAATTTGCGATTCGGTTTCGGTTTTGGTGTTTGACATAACCAAATTAACCGAACCGATTATATATATAAATATACACACACACATACACATACATATATACTGATAAGGCCTGTTTGAGTAGGCTAGACTCCAAGAAGAAAAAAAAGATAGAGATATAAATTGGAATTCAATTGATTCATTCAATGCCTAACTATTTCTTACAAACCCGTTTAAATAAGAAAAATAAACCAAACATAAAAATGGAAAAAGATACTGATTATCCTAAATTTCAGTGGTCAATTAGGACCCAAATTTCATGCAGCCAATCAAGGTAAATGGTCAACCCTTTTATTCAAACTTTATGCCATGCCTTGCGAGGAATTAATCATGGAAACGGTTGGGTCTTTTGTGAGCCCTCTGGGCCGGAGATGAGGGCCGGTTTCTATAGTTGGACTTGTGGATGGGTCCGTCTCAGTCGCCTCAGGTTTGCGGGTCGTATCAATATCCCCCCGATGAAGATCGACATTGTCCTTAAGGTCGGCTAGAAGTTCTGATGGTAAGGTTGCTAGTGGTTCTGTTCAATCTCCTTTGCAAGGTCGCAACAAGGAATCGTGAAAAACAGGGTGTATCTGTGCACCCGGTGGTAATTCCAGTCGATACGCGACTTTCCCGATTCGTTCAAGGACTTTAAATGGCCCATAGAAACGACGACTGAGCTTTTCAACTTGGCGGGCTGCCACAGAATGTTGGCGGTAGATGCAAAGGCGAAGCAAGACGAGCTCTCCAATCTCAAATTCTTTGTCGATTTGGTGTTTGTTAGCTTGCTCAACCATCCGTTGTCGGGACTTCTGCAGGTTTTCCTTTAACACCTCAATAATTTGATGGTGTTCTAGTAGGATCTCTTCAATAGTAGGAGGGTTGGGGTTATCAAGTATGTAGTGGGGAATGGTTGGTGGGGTTCGGCCATACAGAGCTTGAAAAGGTGTCATATCAATGGCGCTATGGTGACTAGTGTTATACCAAAATTCTGCCATGTAGAGGTATTTCACCCAATGACGGGGTTCATCACAAGCAAAGCAACGTAGGTAACCTTCGAGGGTGCGGTTAAGGACCTCGGTTTGCCCATCTGTTTGCGGGTGATAGGCACTTGAGTGCAGAAGTTTGGTACCAATGTTGGTGAAGTGCTCTGTCCAAAACTTGCTTAGAAAAATGGGGTCCCGATCCGATAGAATAGTCTTAGGAAGGCCATGTAGCTTATAAACCTGATTAAGAAAGAGAGTGGTGAGTGAATTAGTTGGGAGGAAGGGCGAGGAAGTGACCGAATTTTGTTAGGCGGTCCACTATAACCCATATGGTCGATTTCCTGTTAGAGAGGGGCAAATTAGTAATGAAATCCATTGATATTTCCTCCCATACATGTGTCGGAGTTGGTAAAGGTTGTAATAACCCATTTGGTTTATGTGTTGAGTACTTGGTTTGTTGGCATATCTGGCACTCGGAAATGAATTGGGTGACATCCCGACGTAGGTTTGACCAAGAGAAGGAACTACTCAGTCGTTTAACCGTGGCTGTGATGCCCGAATGACCACCCAAAAAACTTGCATGGAACTCATATAGTAGCTTCGACCGCAGAGAAGGAAGGGGCGGAATGAGCAAACGACGGTTGATGTAAATCAACCCATCATGAAGCCGGTGGTGTGGAAGAGACTCGGGTTTTTGAGTAAGCTGTTCCATGAGTTGTCGACCCTCTTGAGATGTGAGATAATAGTCTCGGAGCTCGTGTAACCAAGTAAGGGTGGGTGTTGACAAGGCGTTGAACTCCGGTGTCCCGATTCGACTCAACGCGTCCGCGATTTTATTTTCCTTTCCCGGTTTGTAGTGAATTTCAAAATCGTAACCGAGGAGTTTGCTCGCCCATTTATGTTGGTCAGGTGTTTGAATGACCTGTGTCATTAAGTGTTTGAGACTGTGTTGATCCGTGAAAACCCGAAATCGGCGACCTAGGAGATAATGCCGCCATTTCTTCACCGATTCGCTTATTGCAAAGAGTTCTCGGATGTAGGCAGAAGCTGCTCGCATTTTCTGGTTCATTTTCTTACTAAAAAATGCAATAGGTTTGTTTGCTTGAGATAGAACTGCCCCTATGCCAAAATTTGATGCATCCGTGGTGACGTAAAAAATAAGATCAAAATTTGGCAAAGTAAGTGTTGGCAACCTGACCATTGCTTCCAACAGATTACTGAATGTGCTCTCGGCTTCATTGGACCATTGAAATGTCTTCTTGTTTTGCAATAAATCAGTTAAGGGTGCTACTATATGTGAGTAACGTTGGACGAATCGGCGGTAGTAGCCGGTTAGGCTAAGGAACCCGCGAAGTGCAGTCTGTGATGATGGCGTCGGCCACTCTTGTATTGGTCGGATTTTTTCCGAATCCATCGCAACTCCCTTTTCGGATATAACATGTCCCAAGTAATGAACTTCTGAAACACCAAAAATACACTTCGAAAATTTAGCAAAATAATGATGTAATGAGAGGATTTCGAAGACCTGTTGAAGATGTCGATAGTGGTCCTTGGCCATGGTGCTATATACTAGAATGTCGTAAAAAAAACTAGCATAAAGCGACCTAAAACGTCCTGGAATATGTCGTTCATAGCAGCCAGGAAGGTGGATGGCGCATTCGACAAGCCGAATGGCATGACAAGGAATTCATAGTGGCCGTCAGTTGTAGGGAAAGCGATTTTGTGGGTATCTTCAGGCGCGACCCGTATTTGGTGATACCCAGCTTTTAGGTCTAATTTGGAGAAAATCCGTGTGCCGTGCAATTCATCAAGAAGCTCGTCTAATGTGGGAATAGGGAACCGATCGCGGACCGTGATGGCATTAAGAGCCCGGTAGTCCACACAAAATCGCCATGTACCGTCTTTTTTCGAACTAGTAAAACTGGGGATGAATAAGGACTTGTGCTTGGTTTGATGAGACCTTCTCTCAACATCTCAGATATGAGTTGGGTCATGACTTCTTTCTGATAATGTGGGTAACGGTAAGGGCGTACATTGACCGGTTAGGTGTTAGGCTGCACATGGATATGGTGATCATGAACACGTTTGGGTGGGAGGGTTGTTGGTGTCTTAAATATGTGGGAATATGTATGTAAAAGAGTTTGAATATGGCTATCTGGATGATTTGTTTTTTCTTGTGCATGAGTAGTAGGATGGTGTTGAAAAATGATGGTGAACATGGAGGCAATGGCATCTTTCTGGATTAAGCTATGTATGGTGCTTGATGAGGCTGAGGTGGACATTGGTTCCCTGTTAAAGTGATTTGAGAATTTCCATGTGTGAAGGAAATGGAGGGAACTGAAAAATCAGCCGTTATTTTCCCCAACGTGCTAAGCCAAGCGACACCTAACACCACGTCTGCCCCTTCTATTGGCAACATGAATAATGGAATAAAAAATGGGGTATTAGCCAACTGTAGTGAAATATCGGGACATAAGCCTTGGTAGTGAATAAGTTGGCCGTTTCCAATCATCACCGGGAATTGCGGAGTGATTTGAGTAGGTAGATTTAGGAAGGAAACGACACAAGTTGTACAATGTTATAGGTACTACCAGAATCGATCAAGACCTTAACCGGATGTCCATTTATGAAACCGGTAACACGAAGAGCCTTCGGCGAGACATGGCCAAGTAATGCGGCTGGTGATAATGAAAGGAATTGGTTCGGGTGAGTGAGAAATGTAACCGATTGAGGCGCGGATATGAGGTCATCTCTAAGATCAATGAGAGGTGGGGTGTCCTCATTGTCAACAAGAAGGTGGAATTGTGGTGGATTACATTTATGACCCGGGTGAAATTTCTCTGGACAACGGAAACAAAGGCCGGCGGCTTTTCGTTTTTGAATAGCTTCTGGTGATAGACGGTTAATCGGCAATTGTTGGAGGGGTGTGGTTGGTGTTTGTAATAGTGGTGGTTTTGTGATAGGTGGTGTCGGAGTCGACCCAGAATTGATGGTCGTAGTGGTATGGGATGGTGTAAAGTTTGAGAAGTTTCGATATGGTGGGGAAGGTTTGGGACGGTACCTTTGAGCATCAGTTTTATCTTCTCTGAGTTTGGCTAGACCAACCGCTTCAACGAACGCGCGTGGTTTGAGGATGGACAGTTCTTGTTGAATGTCGGTTCGGAGACCTGAAATAAAACAGTTTAGCAAGGCGTCTTGGGGTAGCCCGACAATACAGTTGCTAAGACGTTTGAACTCGGTAACATAGGCCGAAACTGTGGTGGTTTGGCGGAGTTTGAAAAGAGCGGCTTGATGGTTATCGTAGGTGGATGGGCCAAATCTAGTTTCCACGGAACGTGTGAATTCTTCCCTTGTGGTAAGCAACCGATTGTTGTATAAGTACTTATACCAACTAAGGGCGTCCCCGGATAGGCTGAAAGAGATCATAGCCAGACGCTGTGGTAGGTCGATTTCATAAAATGTGAAATACTGATCAGCTTGAAAAAGCCAATCTAAGGGGTTGGTGCCGTCAAATGTTGCTAGATAAAGTTTTGGAGGACGGATTTGAAGGTTGTGTGCCGGTGGCCGCGGAGGAGGTGGTTTGTTTTCTAATGTAGAAACCATCTCTTTTTTTGCAAGAAGGGCAATTAGAGTATCAAGTTGGGATGATTGTTGGTGCATGGCTGAAATAAGAGAATCAAATTTGTTGTCTGATTTGGAGGATTGGTTGTTCAAGGATGAAATGAGAAAGTCAAATTTGGATGTCTGATCGTTCAGTGCTGTCGACATGGTCTCGGCCACCTCTTCCGATACAACCGAAATCATCTCACCGGGGTTTTGGTTGTCGCGTCGTGGAGGCATGGTAAACACAGGTTATGAAGGTGAGTAAGTCGATGAAAGCACCAGTTGATAAGGCCTGTTCGAGTAGGCTAGACTCCAAGAAGAAAAAAAAGATAGAGATAGAAATTGGAATTCAATTGATTCATTCGATGCCTAACTATTTCTTACAAACCCGTTTAAATAAGAAAAATAAACCAAACATAAAAATGAAAAAAGATACCGATTATCCTAAATTTCAGTGGTCAATTAGGACCCAAATTTCATGCAGCCAATCAAGGTAAATGGTTAACCCTTTTATGCAAACTTTATGCCATGCCTTGCGAGGAATTAATCACGAAAACGGTTGGGTCTTTTGATGAGCCCTCTGGGCCGGAGATGAGGGTCGGTTTCCATAGTTGGACTTGTGGATGGGTCCGTCTCAGTCGCCTCAGGTTTGCGGGTCGTATCATATACACACATATATACACATACACATACATATATATACACACACATACAACTATTTAAATTTTAAGACACGCGATACACTTCATACATAATTGTTTGCGTTAAAATCCTATTTATTTTATAAAAAGGTATACTATTTAGCCAATTTAGTTATAATATGCATTTGAGTTTGATTTTTAATCAAATTCTTTACAAAAGTTCAAATATTTTAGCTTACGTCAAAAGTTTTGGTTTAGCGGTTAACCGAACCGGATCGAATGACTATCAATAACCGATTAACCGAAACCGATCAGTTTATAAAATCCTTTAACCGAAAATTTCGGTTTCGGTTTAAGTTCGGTGGGGGCTCAAAACCGAACCGAGCACACCCTTAGTTCAGAAAGCTATAAGGGAAATTACGAAATCGAAAGGATACATTAAACACTTACTATCTACAGTTACTCATATGTTTACAATTTAGTCCTCCTTATTGACAAAATCAATCAAAGACCTCACAAGAAGACTGCAACATTCAAACACACTACGTATGATTGATACCACTATTCGATCATGGACAGACCGTCAAGAGCATTGGACAAAGCGCTCATAATTCTATTGATCGTGGTCAAGACGTGCATCGAGCATCAAAGGCGCATATCAAATACAAGAGCTAGGGTTAATGCAACAATTCGACAATATACTGACCACCCATCAATAGATTTTTAAGATCGAAATAAGATCCATCAATAGATTTTTAAGAACGAAATAAGATGAAGAATTTGAGTTAACTTAGCAAGTCTCAAGCAAAGTTGAAGAACATTACCAAATAATATAATCACTCTCAAATCAATCTATAAAAACTCACACAATTTCTATAAAGGAAATTATCTTTTTAACAATTTAAGATTTTACAAAAACGAAATAAAGAAAATTAGAAAGTAATTTTCTTTAAAAAGATTTTTTTAAAATCAAAATATACAAAAAAATGTTTTGATATAGAGTGGCGAAACTATAAATTTTTTTCTAAGGTGTCATTTTTTTTGATACACGGGTTTATAATAACACGGAGTCAAAGTTTTCTTATCGAGTTGGCTCGGGTCACATAATAAAAACCATGGGCGGAACATTTAAGGGCCAGAGGGGGCCAGACCCCCCCATTTTTTCCTCAGAATTATTGATTTCGGTCAACTAAGTTTATTTCATATTAGTTATATTGTTTGGCTCCTTTTAATCCAGATCAAAAGCCTAATTTTTTTTTTAATTTATGGTCTTTGTTTGGTGAAAATTTTGGTTTTTTTATATGTAATATTTTCGGGCCCTTCCAATTTAATTGTCCAAGTTCCGCCACTGATAAAAACCAATATCATAATAAAATTACAATTTCATTGGAAAAAACACATAATGTATCATACCTTTAATCAAGATTCAAGTATAAAATCAATTAAAATTAATAATTTTATAACTCTATCATACCTTTAATCAACTATAAAATCAAATAAATTAATAATCTTATAACACATAATTCAAGTATAAAATCACAGTAAAAAATATTAAAAATAAAACATGAGCCTTTAATGATTTAATGTCCACTATTAAAAATTAAGTAATTGGGCATAAATTTTAAAGTATAATTTTTGTAATATGTAAAACGTCTGGATAACGTTTTTCTTTAATAAAAAATATATATAGTTTTTTCTTGACAATGGGGTCAATATCTTTTTTTATAAAACCGATAGTGTCAACGTAAAATAACAATGATGTCACTCAAAATTTTCCTATTACATGTTACATATGAGACGTTAAATTTAGTGGTGTCGGGTCCGCCACTAGGGAAGTAACCAAGTGTTTTGGAAAGAGGTAAGTTTGAGAGGCTAAGTTCTCAAAACTGAAAAGTGGAAGTCTAAATGTGCGCATCCGGGGAATCGAACCCCGGTCAGTACCGTGGGAGGGTACTATGATACCACTACACTAGATGCGCTTGTTGAACTTTAATGTAAGGATAAAGTAGTTATTTCAATGAATGTACAACTTTTAATGGAAAAACATATTTTGAATTATTGTTGTGAAATTTAAACAATCAAATTTAGACAAACTAGAGCAATAGAAAAAAGAAAAGAAAAAGGAGGCGTAAAATATTAAAAATGACAAAACATAGTTAAATTAAACAACTAAATAAACACAGAATTAATGAAATCACAATTCAAACGTTTTCACAATTAAATATGAATCAAATCTAAAAAATTGAGGAAAATCTTCAACGTAAAAGACGAGCCTCAATTCGGGTTGACTGTGTCGATTCGGGTATACCCAACCTGACCCGATACCGATATAATTACAGAAATCAGTACCTGGGGAAGAAACTCGGTTAGAGGGAAAAATCGGGTTCGGTGAGATCGGTTAAAGCAGAAGACCTATACCGAGACCCGAACTCGAGCTAAGAATCCCGAAAGCCACCGCCAACTTCTCGCTATGACCACCGAGGCTTTGTTCCTGCTCCTCGTCACTAACATCGTGCAACGCAAACATTGTTTCCGCCACATAATCCAACACTTTCATCTTCTCCGGTAACGCCTCCAAAAACTTATAAACCTCACCCGACATTGGGTGAGATTTATCGCCTCCAAGAAACATATGCAACTTACCATCGATCTCAATCCAACTGCAACCTGGGCTCTTCTTTACGCCTCGGGTTTTCAACAAATCTCTAAGATTATTCACCTCTCTCCACATCCCGGCTTCCGCGTACATATTCGAAAGAACGACATAATTCCCGCTGTTTTTGGGCTCCAAAACGAACAACTTTTTAGCTGAGAGTTCAGCGATCTCGAGGTTTCTATGGGTTTTGCTGGCGGATAACAATGCGCCCCATATGCTGGCTTCGGGTGGCATTGGCATCTTTTTAGCGAGTTCATACGCTTCGTGTAATCTCCCACCTCGCCCCAAAAGATCAACGATACACGCGTAGTGTTCGTGAGTCGGTTCAACGTTGTATTGCATTTTCATCAAGTTGAAATAGTTTAAACCAATATCAACCAGACCCGAGTGGCTGCAACCCGATAACAAGCCCGTGAATGTGATTGCATCTGGTTGAACCCCGGCTCGGACCATGTCATTGAAAGTTGAAACGGATTCGAGCCCACACCCGTGAGACGCGTATGCACTGATCATCGTATTCCGCGAGACCAAGTTTCTTTTAAAAGTTGGGATTTTTCGGAAACAAATCTGCGCGTCAGACAGCGATCCACATTTGGCGTACATAGCAGCGAGCGCGGTTAGCACGGACGTGTTTGAGTTAAGCCCGATGCTAGTGGCATAATCGTGAATCTTTCGCCCTCGGTCAAGGTCGGAAGACTGCGCACACGCGGGGAGGACACTCATTACAGTCACCCAATTCGGTTTCACGTTCGACACATCATTAGTCATTTCATCAAACACCTCAAAAGCCTGATTTGCTAACCCGTTTTGCGCGTACCCTGAAATCATCGCAGTCCACGACACAATATTCTTGTTCGACATCCGCGAAAACAAATCTTCCGCAACACGAACCATACCATTCTTCATGTGCCCCGCAATCAATGCGTTCCAAGACGAAACATCTCTCACAGGCAGTTCATCAAACACCTTCCGTGCATCCCCTAGCTCACCACATTTCACATAGAAATCGATCAACGACGTCCCCACGTAGAAATCAAACTCCAACCCCATTCTCAAACCTTTACAATGAACACATTTACCTAACCAAACATCGCGTAAATCAGCACAACTCTTCAACACAAAAGGAAACGTAAAGTAATCACCACGAACCCCAGCCGCATCCATCTCCAAGAATATCCCAATACTTTGTTCAGAAAGATTGTAAAGAGAACACGCTCTGATAATCGAATTGTACAAAAGGGTGGATGCGTGTTGACGGATGCGATTAAATAAGACGATAGCGGAGTCGATGTCGCCTGAGCTAGCGTACATTGCGACCATCTTTGAGCCGAGGAAGGGGGTGGGAGTAAGTCCGCGAAGGATGACATGGGCGTGGATCTGTTGACCTAATTTAAGGAGGTTTAAGCCGGTTAAGAACTGGAAGATGGGTGCGTATGAGGATGGTAATGGCGAAGGGGTGGATTGGAAACGAAGTGGGTGTAGAAGTGCCGTTAACACCGAGTTTTGTGAGGTTAAATTCCTCCATTTCATTGACAGATGGATAGGGTAGAAGCTCTTAAAACTAAAACAGAGAAGGATTATGAAACAAGTGCTGGAAGAAGATGAGTATATTTATGCCGGAAAATGAAGAGAAGGGATAAAAAAAATGCGCATCCGGGTAATCGAACCCCGGTTAGTACCGTGAGAGGGTACTACGATACCAGTACAATAGATGCGCTTGATGGTGTTATAATCAAAGATAAAATTTCATGACTCTACAACTTTAAGAGTTAATTATGATTTATTGAGTAATGTTTATCGATTTAGAGTAAATTTCGGTTTTAGTCCATGTGGTTTGGATCAATTCCTTATTTAGTCTATTAGTTTTAATTTCTCCTTTTTAGTTACTGTGGTTTTATTTTTATTTCAATTAAAGTCAAATGGCTAACACCGTTAAAAATTTCTGTTAACTATTTTGTGAAAAGACAAAAATACCACTCTAATTAAAAATACCCAACTCCACTATCTTCTTCTCCATAAAAACCCTAAAATATACACACACCTCCACCTCTATTGCCACCACCACACACAAAAATCCGGCCACCGTCCACCCTAAATATCCGGCCAAAATTCAAGCAAAGATTGATATTCCTTACTTCGCATGAAAATTATACTATTTTTTTAAGTTCTTCTTGTTTAATTAATGTATAAAGTATAAATGCTTATTGATATACCATTATTGGGTTAAACCTCGTCATGTTATTGCCTGTCAATGGAGCCTCAAGCCGTGAAATCAAACCTTGTTCTCATCCTCGATTACCGTTCCCAGTACACACATCTAATCACCTGTCGAATCCGAAGCTTATCCGTCTTCTCCCTCTGCATATCCGGAACTTCCTCACTCAAATCCATCACTAAACTAAACCCCTCTTTGATTATCCTCTCCGGCGGCCCCTATTCCGTCCATGTCGCCGGTGCCCCTGTTTCCTAGATGGGTTTGAAAAAAATGGTGTCTATGTGTTGGGCATTTTTTATGGATTGCATTTGATTGTACAGAAGTTGGGTGGGGAATTGGCGGTTGGGGAGAAGTAGGAGTATGGGAGGATGGTGATTGAGGCTGTGAAAGATTATGATGGGCTGTTTAGGGGTAAGAAGGTTGGGGATAAGCAGGTGGTTTGGATGAGCCATGGGGATGAAGCCATGAAGTTTCCGGTTGGGTTTGAGGTGGTTGCGAGTAGCGAATAAGGTGGGATCGCGACGGTGGAGAATCCGGGTAGACCGTGAAACTTCGTCTTCTTCCACCGGAGCTGTTTCTATGCCGTCGAACCCACCGCTACTGTTGTCGTCGCTGTTGTAGGTGGTAAAGGTGGTGGCACCGATTTTGATCCTAGCGGTGGTGGTTTTCCCCCTTTTTTCTTGTCCGATACGAGACAGAGAGGGTGAACCACTCCATTCCCCCCCTCTGCAAATCGGTGGATTTGGTGCCGAATCTTGTTCATTTGCTTCCTCCCCCTATCATGTTCATTTACTTCTTGTTCATCGATGGTGAACCACTCCATTCCCCCTCTGCAAATCGGTAGATTTGGTGCCATGGGAGCTTCATGGTGGTCTTGGATTTGGGGAAAAGATGAACAACAAAGAGAAGATGGAAGGTTTAGAGGGAGGGGAGAGAGAGAGAGAGTAGATAGAGATAGATATAGCCATACAAGGTTTTTAAATTAAAAATATATTATTTACTTTTTTTTTGTTTTTTATTATATAAGGGTATTTTTGTCAAATAACAAAATTTAATAGAAAAAACTAACGGTGTTAGCCATCTGTCATTAATTGAAACAAAAATGAAACCACAGTGACTAAAAAAGAGAAATTAAAACTAATGGACTAAAATAGAGAATTGACCCAAACCACAAGGACTAAAACCGGAGTTTACTCATCGATTTATTAGAAAGATAATCTAGTTGGCTTTTAATATTTATTTAATGAGAGTTTTAGTTGGGGTAGGATTAGGGTTTATTTTGTGTGTCGAGAATTACAATATATAAAAGAGTCGATCAGAGGTTTTCAATCAAATAAACATGTTTAATTCTTGGGTTTGAATTTTTTATTGGCAAAACTTTTTGTAAATTATATAATTACCAAAGTCGGCGATTCACCGACCAACACGTGTGATCGCGGTGTCAAGGCTAATAAAAACAATAATAAAAACTACCTCTTAGCTACTTAGACTGCAGACAGGGAAGTATAGTTGTTGAATCCACATGAACCAGTGGAGAATGCTATTTGAACGAAATTGATTCAATGACTACTAAAGTTTAAAACTTTATCAATTAAACTAATGTAATTTGTAAAAAGCAACGAACTTTAACTTTAGAAAACTATTAGAGAAAAACGACCACTCCGGGTTTCGGATTTAGCAACACAAACACACAATTCCAGTTTCAAATCAGATTAGAGATTACATAGACATAACCTTGTTTAACTGTTTAACCCAACCACACAATAATCAATTCAATCACAAAATCAGATTATTCCCAATGCAAGAAAACCAAGAAACGTTGATAGATGTGATAAATCGAAAACATGCAATTGTTCATAAATCAAACACATAATTGAATTCAAAGAACTTAAGAGGTTCACAAAACTTCAATCCAAACTGATAATCTTCTGAAATCATATACCTATATGCATAAACCGTTCACCCGGAGGGATCACGAAAAGCGTAGCCGCTCATGATTTCCGAAAACATCAAAGTAATTAACCTAGCACTTACAAGCATTCAAAACTAAGAACAATTGACCAAAAAGCTCTTGAAATCGCCTTAGCACTCCTCTGGGACGGCTGGAACAAAGATAATTCGAGAATGCGAGTCCCTAGGGTATTTAATTAAAATTAGGTTTTAATTTTCCGTAATCCACATCTTCGCGTGTCGCGAAGATCTCTGGCAAGTCCTTCGCGTGGCGCGAAGGCCAAAAGAGTCGCAGGCCTTTTTCTTCTTCCTCGTGTGTCGCGAACTTCTTACCCCTGGTCTTCGCGTGTCGCGAAGACCCAACTTTTCAGGAATTTGACTTTTCTTGTTTGACTTTGACTTTACTTGGCTTCTCGAGCTTTGTACCTTCGTTATTCTCTTCGTATACTTCCACTCTTTAGGCACAATTAACTTGCCACACATCAAACTACGAGACACACATAAAGCTGACTCGATAAACAAAGTTAAACTACTAAAACGTACAAAAACCGACACTTATACACAGGATATTTGACCCTACATCACATCCCCACACTTAACCTTTTGCGTCCCGAAAAAGAATAATACAATGGAATCATAATCGGAAAAAATGCTACTTATACTTTCATCATACACAATCCAGATTCTCATAACACGTTAACTGTAACAATTGGTATTTCGATCTGATTAAACCCAACCACCGACCTATCGAGCCCCTGATTATGTGATCTATTATATATTCATTACCAAGCAGTCAGTTTATCTATAGGTCTCACACTCAGGAAGCCACGACTCAGCCTAATTCCATCTCAAGGTCATGTTTAGGCCCGAGATAAACCATACAGATTTCCCACCACTATAAACACTAATTTGTAAGTTTTAAAAACTATATGGAATTATGGATCGATGGATGAAAGTTTTGAGCCTTCATTAATGATGTATGAATAAACCTCACCCGGTGTTGTTTCAATCAAGTTGGAACTCGACGTGTGACACGTAGGCTGCAGTTTCTAAACAATGAAGAACATAACTCAACTTAGAGGCGTTTCGACCAGGTCAATATCCCAGAAGGTAACACATAAGTCAAATCAGTCATCTATGATTGATCACAAAAGCCTACCCATGGGTGTTTCAACCAAGCTTGTGACCCGGAGGGTAACACGTAGGCAGAACTCAAGTTCTCAATCTAATTAATTAAGCTCATGAATGATGCGGATTATGGAATGTGGGGGCCACCAGCTTTCGGATTTACTTTCATAAAAAGAAAGCAGTGTGCCAAAAGATTTCAAAAACTTATAAATTATTGTTTATAAAGGTACCTATCACCCTATATTGACAGTTTCGACCTTACCGACACCCCTAAGATGAGAACCCCCAAGACATCCTAAATTAATTATTCAATTAAACTAGATTCACTATCAGAATGTTTAAGCTCTTAAATCGGTTGGGTCTACCAAAACGTTACAAATCAGACATGTTTGATTATCATTATTATTCACTTAAATTCCACACGCAAATTCCCAATTGTACTATCATTTTCCATTTAACTGCAAAACTCTAATCCAGTGACATTTTTGAAAATTTTCTAAATTTTTATGACTCAAAATATATATTCAAATATAGACCTGGACTAAGGTCTCCCCTCCCCACACTTAAACTTGACATTGTCCTCAATGTAGGAAGATCGACTAAAAAAACAAAAGAAAAATACAAAAAGAAAAGAAAACTTAGCTCGATGGACAATCGTATAGCATTTCATTCGTGATCGTGCTCCACAGATACAAACGGGTAGCTTTGTACAAAAGAATTAATCGAAAGTCAGACTATCCTCCCCTGAATGGAGATTGAGTACGGGAAATTCAAATCCAAACCTGCAAAATAAGCTTGAAACAAACCCACAAGCATCATATCGACTCGACATCATGACTCAAATAAAAATAAAAGACTCGACTGACTCGAACGACTAAAAAAAAATAATTAAAAAATTAGGGTTTCAGGGCTCCTTCGCGTGTCGCGAAAACATGGGAGGAAACCTTCGCGTGCCGCGGAGGACAAAAAATTTTCGGCCCCTTGGTTTGTTCTTCGCGTGTCGCGAAGACCGGTTCTTTTTGTGATTTTTGGTTTGTTTTCTTTCTTTCACCTTTGAGTCTTAATTGTGTGTCTTTGTCCTATTTGCTACTTGTGTGTCATATCTGAGTGTCTAACATAGGATCGAGTCTTTCTATTTTTGAGTCTTTATTTTGTTTCTTTTGATTTTTGTGTGTCTGTTTATGCAACGTACTCGTTCCTAGGGATCACCGCGAAAACATGGGAGGAAACCTTCGTGTGCCGCGAAGGACAAAAAATGTCCGACCCCTTGGTTTGTTCTTCGCGTGTCGTGAAGACTGGCCTGGGAAGTTCGGGTGGCGCGGAGACACCTCCATCACAGAAAGATTAGACGATTTTTCAACTTTTTCACCTCCTAAAACTCAAAAATTTCACACTCTTCAAAAATTTATTCCAACACTTAGATTATATGCACACATACCTGGAATGTCTTTCCTGCTGATTTTTATCACTCAAATTGGCACGAAACCCTGCAAAAACTTAGAAAAGACGCAAAACTATACCGAAAAACTCAAAAACTTCTACAAACTCTACAACGGCATCCTACCCCCACGGGTTTGTGTATTGCCCTCAATCACACTCTATTCAACCATAATCTCCCCAGAGACGTCCCCACACTTGGCCAATTGCAAACAATTAACTAAAATAAAGAAATGACAACCTAACTCACTTTCGTAGGAATCACAGATGCATTTAACATATGAAACAAGCCTTTTAAACCCCTTGGTAGCCCGAGTGGACGAGTTTAGTCTCGTGAGGGTTTCTAGAGAACACACCCACAACTTTCATTTAACTAGACATGAATTAAAACTTAGGTTGCCTCCCACGAGCGCTAAGTTTAACGTCTTCAGCCAGACGCGGTGTACCTCATTATGGTTACCGATTCTTCAAGATACTCCATGATTCTTCAATGAAATTGATAACCACTGCTTCCAGATATGGTTTCAACCTGTGGCCATTGACTACCTGCTTCAGATGATCGTCGAAGTCTTCAATCTCAATGTTCCCATAATTACCTACCCGTGTAATCAGGTACGGGCCAATCCACTTGCTTTTTAACTTTCCTGGAAACAACTTAAGCCTAGAGTTGTAGAGCCAAACCTTCTGCCCCACTTCAAACGTCATCTTCTTCAACTTAGCGTCATGAACTTTCTTCATCCGATCTTTATAAGCAGAAGCACACTCATACGCTGCATCCCGTAACTCTTCCAGCTCATTCAATTGTAACTTCCTTTCCATACCCGCAACATCATAGTTAAGGTTAACGTGTTTGACCGCCCACAATGCCCTATGTGCAATCTCAACGGGCAAGTGGAAACCCTTGCCATACACCAATATGTATGGTGTAGTGCTGATTGGGGTTTTAGAAGCGGTGCGGTAAGCCCACAATGCATCATCAAGCTTCCCTGACCAATCCTTCCTATCTGGCCGCACTGTCTTCTGCAGAATCTCTTTGATCTGTCGGTTGGAGACTTTAACCTGTCCACTGGTTTGTGGGTGATATGGGGTGGCTATTCTATGATATACGCCATACCGTTTAAGCAATCTCCCAAATTGAAAGTTCTTGAAATGTGAGCCTCCATCACTTGTGATTGCACCAGGGATTCCAAATCAGGAAAAAATGTTGGTTTGCATAAATTTGCATACCACTGCATGATCGTTTGTTTTTGTTACTATAGCCTCTACCCACTTGGACACATAATCCACAGCCACTAGAATATAGAAATACCCACAAGAATTCGGAAATGGCCCCATAAAATCTATGCCTCATACATTAAACAAATCCACAACCAAGATTGGCTGTAGTGGCATCTCGTTCCTCTTTGAAATACTGCCCATCTTCTGGCAGTTCACACAGTTCTTAGCGAACTCAAAAGCATCCCGAAAGATGGATGGCCAAAATAGGCCTGCTTCGAATACCTTTCGCCCTGTCTTTTGTCCACTGAAATGTCTACCACATGCGGATGCATGTACCAGCCCTAACACACATTGAATTTCTGACTCTTGTATACATCTTCTAACCAGTTGATCTGCACCCACTTTGAATAAGTCTGGTTCATCCCAGATGTACTGACGCGCTTGTGCAATGAACTGGTGCCGCTTCTTCTTAGACCAATGTTCCGGAATTGCTCCTGTAGCCAAATAGTTAACAATGTTAGCAAACCAAGGAGTAGTAGAAACTGATAGTAAATGTTCATCAGGGAATGTTTCATTAATATCTCCCTCCGAATCACTTTCATCCTACACAATGCGTGAAAAATGATCTGCCACAACATTCTCACTCCCCTTCTTGTCGCGGATCTCTAAGTTAAATTCCTACAATAACAAGATCCAACGGATCAATCGTGGCTTGGCATCCTTCTTTTCCATAAGGTACCTGACTGCACTATGATCAGAATAAACAATAACTTTACTACCCCAGATATATGATCTAAACTTATCCAATTAATATACTACTGCTAGTAGCTCTTTCTCAGTTGTTGTGTAGTTAAGCTGAGCATCTGAAAGAGTCTTACTTGCATAGTATATCACCACAGGTTTCTTATCCACCCGTTGTCCCAACACTGCCCCCACAGCATAGTCACTAGCATCACACATAATCTCAAAGGGTAAAGACCAATCCGGTGATTTTAAAATAGGGGCCTCACCAATTTTTGTTTAATTAGCTCAAATGAATCTAAACATGCTTTATCAAAAACAAAAGGAACATATTTAAGTAATAGAAATAACCCTTACTAGAAATAACATGACCCAAAACCACCCCTTCTTGAACCATGAAGTGGCTTTTATCCCAATTAAGTACCGGATTAGTTTCAACACATCTTTTTAATACCTTAGTTAATTGATTCAAACATGTTTCAAAAGTTGTGCCAAAGATTGAAAAATCATCCATGAAGACCTCCATGGACTCCCCGATCATATCTGAAAAGATACTCATCATGCACCGTTGGAAGGTGGTCGGGGCGTTGCACAAACCGAATGGCATTCTCCTAAATGCGAAGGTGCCATACGGACAAGTGAACATGGTCTTTTGTTGGTCTTCTGGATGTATTTCAATTTGATTATATCCCGAGTACCCATCTAAGAATCAATAAAACTTCTGACCTGCAAGTTTCTCGATGATTTGATCAATAAAAGGGAGAGGGAAGTGGTCTTTTGATGTTGCAACATTTAACTTCCTGTAATCTATGCAGATTCGCCACCCGGTTACCGGCCGAGTGGCAATCTCTTCACCACTCTCTCCCTTTATTACCTGGATGCCAGCCTTCTTAGGTACTGTTTGAGTTGGACTCACCCAACTGCTGTCAGAGATTGGGTAGATGATACCCGCATCCAACCACTTGATCACCTCTTTCTTCACCACTTCACGCATGTTGGAGTTCAATCTTCGTTGAGCATCCCGAGCAGGTTTTGCCCCTTCTTCTGTGATAATTTTATGCATGCCAATTGCTGGGCTGATCCCTTTTAGATCCGCTATGGTCCCCGGTAACGGCGCCATTTTGATCGCTGTGTCAAGGCTAATAAAAAACTATAATACAAACTACTTCTTAGCTACTTAGACTGAAGACAGGGAAGCAGGGTTGTCGAATCCACAGGGAACCAGTGGAGAATGCTATTTGAACCAAATTGATTCAACAACTACTAAAGTTTAAAACTTTATCAATTAAAGTAATGTAATTTGTAAAAAGCAACGAACTTTAACTTTAGAAAACTATTAGAGAAAAACGACCACTCCAGGTTTCGGATTTAGCAACACAAACACACAATTCCAGTTTCAAATCAGATTAGAGATTACATAGACATAACCTTGTTTAACTGTTTAACCCAACCACACAATAATCAATTCAATCACAATATTAGATTATTCCTGATGCAAGAAAACCAAGAAATGATGATAGATGTGATAAATCAAAAACATGCAATTGTTCATAAATCAAACACACAATTTAATTCAAAGAACTTAAGAGGTTCACAAAACTTTAATCCAAACTGATAATATACTGAAATCATATACCTATATGCATAAACCGTTCACCCGGAGGGATCACGAAGAGCTTAGCCGCTCATGATTGCCGAAAACATCAAAGTAATTAACCTAGCACTTACAAGCATTCAAAACTAAGAACAATTGACCCAAAAGCTCTTGAAATCGCCTTAGCACTCCTTTGGGACGGCTGTAACAAAGATAATTCGAGAATGGGAGTCCCTAGGGTATTTAATTAAAATTAGGTTTTAATTTGCCGTAATCCACATCTTCGCGTGTCGCGAAGATCTCTGGCAAGTCCTTCGCGTGGCGCGAAGGCCAAAATAGTTGCGGGCCTTTTTCTTCTTCCTCCGTGTCGCGAACTTCTTACCCCTGGTCTTCGCGTGTCGCGAAGACCCAACTTTTCAGGAATTTGACTTTTCTTGTTTGACTTTGACTTTACTTGACTTCCCGAGCTTTGTACCTTCGTTATTCTCTTCCTATACTTCCGCTCTTTAGGCACAATTAACCTGCCACACATCAAACTACGAGGCACACATAAAACTGACTCGATAAACAAAGTTAAACTACTAAAACGTACAAAAACCGACACTTATACACAGGATATTTGACCCTACATCAACGTGTAACATCCCGAAAATCCAGAAACTAAAGGTGCGGGTTAGTGGACGACCGGGATCCATATTTTACTTAATGGTGAGTAGAATTGACCGGAGGAGGTGCGTTCAGATACCGAAATAAGACACAATTAGTCGTTTGTAGAGGGTTCGAGATGGAAACGCGTTAGATGAAACTGGAGGGGCCCGAAAAGAAACATGGGATGGTTTATAAACCATCTTTGCGCAAACCCTAGGCCATTCGGCCTAGGTGTGTGCTCGAAGACAAGGGAGAGAGCAAGGGGGACCACGACGGCGGCCTAGCGGTGGTCTCAAGGTAGTTTCAAGTGGGAACTCCATTCCTATCAAAGGTAAACCTCGTTTGTATACTTTTCTAGTTTCCTTTTCGTGTTGTGCTTGAAAACCCGATTAGGGTTTGGGGTTGTGGTCACAGTTAGCGACAGAGGAGACGGGGAAAGGGTGGCCGGCCTGTGGTGGTGGTCACGGGGGAAGAATGGGACGAGGCGGCAGAGATGGCGGTAGGTTTTGGAGGGGTGGCGTGAGGACTGGAAAGGAGGAGCACGATTGTTGGCGAGCGGGGGAAGACCGGCGGGTGCTAATGCTCGCTGTGGTGGCCCGGTGACATGTGTAGGGCTGCAACGGCCTAAGGGTGGTGCCCAACGGACGAGGCGGTTGTTGTGGTGGTGCACCGTTGTGTGAACGGAGTAGAACGGAGATGGGGTTACACCCGACATACGTGTTGGCTTGAGTGGAAGCTAGCGGCGGCGGTGGTGGTGAAGGCGTTAGTCAAATAGTGCGTGGTTAAGGTAAATCTTTACAAAGAAGACGAGGTGGTGTGCATGGGCATGCACGGCGGCAAAGCACAGTGAAATGCGGGTGGCCGACATAGCGGTAGCAAGTCACGGTGGTGGCTGTGCTGGTGATGCACGATGGTACGCAGTGGTGCATGGACGAGTTCGAGTTCAAGTCCGACACGAGCTAGGATTGCATGATGGCGTGTGGGTGATTAGGGTTTACATGGCAGTGTTACGTGCATGCATGGAACCCGGTTTAAGTATTCGAGTTCTAAACGGGTCAAAAACGGTCCAACCCATGTACCCGTGGATCGAGGGTTCATTGGTTCAAATGTCGAGTGGTTATGATGAGATGTGGAGTTTATATTTATGCATTATTTGACATAAACTTAAGACTTGTTCTGATCATGTTATCGAGCGTCTGACAGGTTTGGGCTTCGAGCGAGAACGGACGGGTTGCAGAGCGAGGACTTAGACTCAACGTAACCGGTGAGTTTCTAATCCCCTACTTCTTAAACGTTTTACTGTTTTTGGGGCTATCGTACATACTTACAAGAGATGTTTACTATATTAAACGTGTTAAGAGTTTTGAGTTTTAACCCGTGGTGTTTATGAACTATAATATTCATTAAAGTGTCAGATGGTCTATGGAGTGTCTATGAGATTATGTGAGCTAGGGATAAAAGAGTTAATGACGTGTGTCATGCTAAGGGTTAGTCAGGCTGAATTGGGTTATAAGCTAAACGCTTATGAATGCGTGTATGATATGTTATTCTAGTGCTATGTGTGGGGTGCATGTGTAGTTAATGAGTCATGTAAATGAAGTGTGATATTATGTGTGTATACTTGCGTTGTGTGTTTGTGTCGTTGTCCTTGTGACACGACGAGTATTGTGTTTGCTCGATGTCTCTATGACATGGTAAACAGGATTATGAAGGATGAAGTCCTTCGGGAAGTCACCTAAGGTGACAATATTCAACAGGTTAATGATGAGCTCAGGGTGTGTTGTATGCCCTGAGGAGGGTGCAATGATGAGGTATGTATTTGTGTGTATACATATATATATATATATATATATATATATTAAATTGCATGCAAGTGTTGAGTTATATTTATTGTGCATGAGATGATATTGTTGTGTTGTGTAGATGATATTAATGAGGCTAGTAGAGTTAGACTGACCGTTGGGTTGGGAATATGATGTGGTTTTTACAACTATCGTGTCAGTTGATTTGTGAATGCCTTGGTTAGGGCTGAGTAAGTCGATGTCTAGGGATTTATTGTGATTAACCAGGTGTCGAGTCAATATGTGTGGTAGATCGTGAGTTATTAGTGTAGTAAGTTCGATCCATGTTGGTGAGACCACTGGATTACAATTAAGGGATGAGTCTTGGGTGATGAATGGTTACTGGATATTGTAAGGTAACAAGAGTTATCGGTTTGTTAATAATTTATAAAACTAATTTAAAAAGACCGGAGGGTCCTGAGTGGAGATAAATATTAATTGTCACGAGACGGCTTTTATTTAAAATTAAAATATTAGAACTCACTCAGCGTAGCTGACTTTGTATGTACGTTAGTTTCTGTTGCAGGTGAGCTTTGGGGACGACGTATCTTGGCTTGGGAGCGGTGCTATTCGGTTTGGCGTGCAGGCATTCGTGAGGTAAATTTATGTCGATAACGATGTTAAATAATAGTTCTTGTTTTTAGAAAGACTTCCGCTGTAGTTTGATTAATAACATATGTATTTTAAAGTTAATAACCCGTTATGAGAACCAACTGTAGGATGCCCGGGTTGGGGTCTTACAAGTTAGTATCAAAGCTGAGGTTTAAGAGAAAATCGATGTTTTTATAATAATAAAATACCTTAACTTAAACTGAAAATGAGACGAGGGTGAAATGAATGCCACCACGAGTAACAACGAGCCAAGAGGTACGTCTTTTGAGTTATGCATTTATTGTAGAGTATTAATTGTATGGTGTGAATAAGTGAGATTATGTCGTGAGTTGAGTAATGTGGAGTGGTATTTATTATGACTATGTGAGATAGTTTGGAGTGTCGACATGGTTTAATAATTTTGTGTGTAACCATGTGTGGTGTGTAATTGTGATAAGTATGATGACTTGCTAGATTATTGTGTGGTGCTATGTGATTTGTGTGGGATGCATGTGCATCCGGTGTGTGTGAAAGGTAGAAAGCTAGTGTGAGTATGATGGGGAAGATTTAGAATGATACCTCTTGTGTAACATCCATGAATTTTCCGGCCACTTTTTTTTTGATTTATTTAATAGTACAATGATAACATTTTAAATTTTACTCTAGTTAAATGCATTGTAAATTCTGAATTATTATTCAAGTATTTCGAGTTCAAGTTTCATCCTTACAATTTCACATTTTAGATTTTCAATAAAATACACATGTATATAATTTATATATGTATTCTTATAGATCAATTAATACAAGATATAACTTATGGACTTTGACCTTGTAATCCCACTCCCTATTTAATATATATATATATACACACACGCGCGCGTATGTAAAAATGTAAACGTTATCATTTTTTTTAAACATGAGTATGTAATCATATTTATGTATATATATTTGAAAATTATTCACATAAAAATAGATGATAGTTTTTTTTAACAATTATATATTTAACATTTTTAAATAAACTAATAAAACCAGTTTTATAAATTTTATACAAAAAAAATATAAAAGCTAGTTATATTTTAAAGATGTTTTAAGTCAATTAAAGTGGTCTTAAACCCCACTTTTTGCATTTGAACCCTTACTATGATAAATGAACTCTCTCTTAATCACTTGAACCCCCCATCAAGCCATTTGAACCCCCCTTACCTTCCAAATTGGCCCCGATGGAGTTCTTGAGCTCAATTTTGACTTGTAAAAGTCAACACCAGTTCCAAGCTTCATTAATCCTTGTAAATTCGGTGTTTAACTCTACCTAATCGGTTACTGAACCTCATGCGATCAGTAAGAACACGAAATCATTGCATTGATTGAAAGATCAAAGCTTTAAAACCCATTAAAGAGCCTTTTCGGTTATAGGCTTGAAACCACCAAATTGGAACTCAATCGATCATTTAATCCGCCAAATAACTACTGATACGAGTTGTTTTTCATCACATTGAAGGACCCCAAACCTGTTACCATCATTTTAACACTCAAACGATCAATTCCAGCCCTCCCCCTTCTCTCACAATTCGCGAGAGAAGGAAGGACCCGAACTCATTCATTCAACGATTCCAAGCTCGAATCTAGGTATTAATCGTGCCTCTGTATTTGTCTTAATCTTCTATAACAGAAGCCCCATCATTCTGAACGTAATTGGAATTTGATTTGGGGGCTAGGGTTTCAAATTCATGAGTTGGGGAAGAAGGTTCTTGAGACCTTTAGGATAAAACGCAAATTATTCAGTTCCTCTTGAATGCAATACCCCAGATTAACTGGTTAAAGCCCATGGTGTATAGACGCGGGGTTACGAGTTCGAAACCGGGCAGACCCAGTTTTGCTCGTTTTTTTTGTTATTTAATACATAGATCCTCAAGCGCGCGCGCGCACACACACATATATATATATATATATATAAACATACATACTCACAAATGTTGACACAAAAACCATTTTATAATTATTAAAGAGCAAGATATGTATACATACTTCTTTTACTTTATAACAAAACATAAACAAATATATATCGCTTCTTTGTGATGCTTTTTTTTATAAATTCATCTTATGGTTGTATAGTTTACTTATTTCTTTATAAACAAAAGCTTCTATTAAACTAATCCCTTTCATAAATAATCAAGGGATATATTTATTTCTTTTTGTAAATAAATAGATGTCGCATACATACACATTCTTTAACAAATTCATTTATTTAAAATCTCTAAATTATAAATCACGTATAACGTAAATATGATTATGTTTATGAGACAAATTATAGATAATTGTTTAAACACTACTACCCATCCTTTAAAAATGCATTTTTCTTGGCAAAGAATAATGATGTAAAACATTTAAATGCTTATAGAAATATTTGAATAATCATTTTTTTAGATAAACAATTATACAAGTTCATTTAAATTCTTTAAACTTACTTATATTAATATTTTTTTAACACCTCTTTTATTTATTAAGTAAAAGAAATCCATTAAGTAAGTTAATAATTATTTTATTTACATAAAATAAATTATTTAAAACGTTTCTAATCCATAATTTATTTATCATTCTTAGAATGATTATAAAACCAAACGTATTATTTTTATAAATCCTATTCATGTATAATTAATTAGAAAGTCTATTTAATTATATATAAACTATTTTATCATTATTATTCAATACAAGTGACAAACATATATAGTCTTGAAAAATTACACAAATCCTATAACTGATTCCCAATCCTATGAAACCCTAGAATCTCAAAATTTCTTACTTTTATTAGACGTACATTATGTCTAGAATACCAATTTATCCGTGTAGGTTGATTGTGAGGAACCCTCACGAGGCCTATCTATCTCTAACAATTCATACCATTACTAGCTTCATTACAAGTGAGTTCATAGCCCCCTTTCTCTTTACTATTGTTTACAAATACTCGGGGTGGAACATGTTTACTTACCATGCTTACCAAATTTAATACCATTGTTCTCATGCTATTCACTATGTGCTTTATGTCTTAAACTACTTGGTGACCATTACATGTGTTCATGCTAGTACATTCATTAACCTGCTACCCAGGCCTAAGGTAGTACCTAACATGATCATTTATAGGGGAATCCGATTCCAGTTAACACGAACCTTGGCGGATTTTGTGTGTACCATATTACTATTTTTCCAAAACACAATCAGTGGGATTGCACTTACAAGTTTTCTATTTACTACGGATTGAATGGTACGCTTGGAACTTTGTATGTTTTCACATTTATGCCATAGTTATGCTTTGAACAGTATTGAATTACAAACACTTTTTACTTAACTTTTGTTAGTGTCAAAACCTATGTTACTCACCAACTACTTGTAGTTGACATTTACTCACATGTTTCAGGTGCACCCATTTGAGGACCCTACCTACTCATCTAGGACTTGGATCTAGTTTAAATTAAATTATATTATGTTTTGAACGTTTCGTTTTCCATTCCCTATGTAACGGATGATTTTAAGTTGATGAATAAATATTGTCATATAATAAAAGATGATCATGTGCTTATGAACAACCGCGTCAGCCCCGACGTTTAATCCGTCGTCGGTCGGGGTGTGACATCTTGTGACTTTCAGGCATCACTGTATGATCTAGACCCACAAGCTGTGGATGACGGTGTCCCGGTCACCACGAAATGTGGATAAGAAGATCCTATCCCGAACATTTGGTAGCCACGACTGTTGGGATGCACACTCTTCCACACAGCAAGATCATCGCGATCCTTCGGATGTTAGCTGCGGTCCTTCCCGTACAACCTCTCAAGTTCCCCCGTGAACGATGTCTACATTTTATCAGAACAAAGAAAGTCTTACTATACTTAATGTTGTTATAATAATTATATATAAACGATAAATTTAACTTACAAATGATTCTTTTGATCGTTCAGTAACAAACTCTAACTGATCGAAACCCATAGACCCGCCCTTTTGTTTCTCCTACACAAAAAATAGTATTGTAATTGATAAGTGTTAAATATACAAAGAGTTACTAAAGTTTATACATATGATTAGCTTACCAAGTTGATACGATGTTCATCGAAACCCATAGACCCGCCTGTATGACGGGATAGTGCATTAGAGCAATTCTTTCTCCCGGCTGCAGACCATTTTAACCATTCCATGGTGTTCCAAATATGTAAATAGTAAAAATATATGTATAATATATAAAGATAGAAAAAAAAAGAATATTGTATTAACACCCTTACCTTACACAAACGTTGCCATCTCTCAAGAGGCACCGCTCTAGGAGGATAATTGCAAGTTATCTCGAAATTCTGTTCTTCATCTGCAATAACACCCTTACCTTACACAAACAATATATGTTCCTAACAATCATGTTCGTCTTCATCTAAAGAGCAGTCAGAAGAAAACATTTCATCATCATCATTATGAACATCATCAACATCATCATCGTCGTCATCATCATCTTCAAGTTCTTCCTCCCCTCGATCATTTGCTCTGATGTATTGGTATTTGTAACCCGGTCCAAGCGTTCACTCATTGATACTTTATTCGGCAACTCAAAACATTCATCAATCTGAAAGAACACATGTGCTTCTATGTTTCCATCATTCGAGACTTCAGTTTTAGATGCAGTGACTTCATAAATGTGTTGGGCTTTTCTCTTGATAACCTCCCATAAATCTTTTGTATCATTTGTCACGGCAGGGTATGATGTGTAAAACACTTGCTCTGCCTTTGATGCCAAGATAAATGGGTCGTTACTTTGAAGTCGGGACTTAGGTTTGACATCAACCAGCTTATTTTTGTGAACTACTACACCGTGTTTGTTATCAAACCATGTATATTTAAACAGTACAACAGTTTGAGGCCCGCTTCAATCATACTAGAGCTCTAGTGCGTCATTCAATAAGTCATAGTAGTCAGACTCTTTAGCGTTATACGTCTCCCCTCTCACACATACACCACAATTTGTGGTGACAAGTCCTTTACCATACTTATGCGTGTGGAACTTATAACCATTTACAAAGTACCCAATGTGAGAGTGAGCAAAAATCGATGGTTTACTTGCTAAAATTTCCAAATGCCGAGTGCTTCCATCAATTAAGCCAATCCTTACCTACAATGAAGAACATACACACAACGTGTTGGTTAATGATGCACTAACATTAATCATTATGATTTAACTGGCTTTACTTACCCGGTCTTCAAACCATTCAGCAAAGTGGTTATCTCTGAGATTCGATATCGGCTCGTCCGGATATAGTTGTGGCACCACTTCATCGAACTCGTCGATGTAAGGATAAACTTCTACACAATTTAAAAGAACATACGTGTGCGCCTTTTTAAGTTCTTCAATACTCATGCGTGTCCGTGTTCCACCCTTTTGATATAATCGTCTAGATGGAACGACAAACACGCTTAGTTGAGAGCCTCCACTCGAAGAACTAGGATATTGTGGTGTGAAATTCCGCGACGATCGATTATGGCATGTCTCAATAGTTTAGTCAAAGTATAGAGAACAATATGTGGCGACTTCATTCACTAGGTGTTCCCTCGCGATTGAACCCTCAACACTTGATTTGTTTCTAATTCTTCTTTTTATCAAGCCAAGCTTCCTACATTTAGAAATCATTGAGAATGTGTTAGGAATGTTGAACAGAATTTTGAAAAACATTTTGTTCATAAGATTACAAACAATGTGGTTATCTCTCGTATTGATACATCCATCTGTATTGCATCGGACCACCAAGAAGAGCTTCATTAGCTAGGTGTATGACCAGGTGCTCCATGGAATCAAAGAAACAAAGGAGGGCATATTTTCTCCAACTTGCATATCGTTAGAACAACCGTGTGTTTCATGTTAACCAAGTCATCTACATGCAACGTCTTTAAGCATAAGACCCGAAAGAACATGCACAACTCTGTTACAGCATGATATGTCTCTTTTGAAACAAAACCTCTAATAGCAAGTGGAAGCAATCGTTGCATAAACACATGACAATCATGGCTTTTGAAACCATGAAAAGTGTAGTCTTTGATGTTTACTAAAGTCCCTACGTTTGACGCATACCCGTCTGGAAATTTAAGCTTTTTCAACCAAGCATAGACCTTTTTAATGTCATCTTTTCGTAGAGTGTAATCCCCACTAAGTTTAGTTATCTTCCCATTGTTATCACAGGTTTAAAAGATGACAGTCACAAATATGCTCAATGTCTTGCCTTGCCTTCATATTGTCTTTGGATTTGTTGGTGCCCATAATTGTGTGAAATAGATTTTTAAATACATTCTTTTTGATATGCATCACGTCAAGGTTGTGTCGGATCAACAACTTACGCTAATACGGAAGTTCCCAAAAGATGCTTCTCTTTACCCAATTATGTGTAGTCTCAAAGCCGGGCGGTTTTCTATATCTTTCAGTACCATGAGGTTTACCATCATAAACAATGGGCAAATATTTTATAGTCTGCCATATTTTCTCTCCAGTTGGCTCTAGAATACGTCTTACGCCCGAAACCATTTTGTTTTTCCGAAAGTTAATCTTATTTTTTAGGAAACAATGTCTGGCGGGAAGATGTTGTGTATGGCAGTCAAACCAACATGGTTTCCCTCCAAACTGAAGCTGGAATGATCCCGATTCATTCGAACAATACGGGCAAGCTAACTTACCGTGTGTGCTCCATCCGGACAACATCGCATAAGCAGGGAAGTCACTAATTATCCATAGCAGTACGACCCTCATTTGGAAATTGTTACGTCGATGGGCATCATAAGTTTCAATACCTTGCGTGAACAACAGTTTCAACTCGTCTACTAAAGGTTGTAGAAAAACGTCGATATTTTGTTCGGGATTCTTTGGACTGGGAATGATCAAAGGAATTTGTATGTATTGCTCTTTCAAGGCCAACCAAGGAGGTAGGTTGTAAACCGTGATAAATACCGGCCAACATGAATATGGGTTTCCGCTTGTATTATTTGGATTAAACCTATCAGTACACAACCCGAGATGAACATTGCGTGTCTCTTTTACAAAATCAGGAAAGGCCAAGTTAAAATGGTGATAGGCCTGACCTTCACTAGGATGACTTATCTTTTCTGAAGGAATACGATCTGCGTGCCAAGTCAAATGTTGAGCCGTCTTATTTGAATAGAACAATCTTTGAAGTCTTGGTCCGATAGGCATGTAGTTCATCACCAAATAAGGCACATTCTTCCCTCTTTCCTTGTATCTGTCTTCATTACATACTATACAACGACCCAAATCAGAATACTGTCCATGGTTTTGGCATACATGAATCTGATGTGACGGCAAATCTAGTGGCTTCAACATCTTCTTGGTCTCATAAAAGTTTCTAGGTAGCTTTTCACCGTCGGGTAGAATGTCTTTATCGGAAGGAGTTTATCAAATGTTGAGTCGGAAACATTACAATCTGATTTCCAATTCAATAACCTGGTGGTGATAGAGAATGTGCTAGTGTCTTTAGCCCCTCGTATAAAGGCTCATTAGCTTGGTTTAACATGTTATAGAATGCATGTGCTCTTTGATTTGGATCTTGTGGTCCTTGCTGATAATAAGGATCATGATTTTGGTGCATGCCTTCCATAACCATTTGATCGTATCCGGTATATTCACCAAGATCTTCATCAACATCTTGACCCATATGTTGAGACGGTAGGGGGTTTGAAAAATAGCCCACATTTATAGCTTCATCAGGATATAATTCACCATGCACATCCCATAACTGATAATCTTCCATGAATCCTTGGGTAATTAGATGACAATCAATTTCCTCTCTCGTCTTGTAATAACCATTTTTTCATTTACTACACGAACATCTAATTAGTAACTTTTGGACCCCATCTGTAGTTTACCTTTCAATGTTCGTTGCATTTTCATATGCAAAATCCAAGAAATAAGAGACTGCTTGTTTAAATTGCAGATTAAAAGTACCATCTCTATTGGTTCTCATTGTGTACATCCATTCTCTATTCGATGACATTTTTATTGACCTGTACTAACCTTTGGTAGGATTCATATCAATATCAAATCAAGATAAATTTGATAAACATACAAATGATTGACCTTCCTTCCCATATAAAACAAATTATCAGACCATCCTAAATGAATAAAAAACTACACCTTTCTTCCACACTCAATCAGGGGAACTAATCCACTCAACTTAAATCTGATGTTTAACACCTTCCTTAAACAAGTTAGATCATCAAAAACTATAATCTTTCTTAAAAATACTTAACTTTACACAAAACAATAATTAGACCTAATTAGCAACCATACTAAAGCTAAATTACAAGTTATAATCTTTTAATCAGCTCAACTAAAATCATACTAAAGCTAAATTACACAAAACAATAATTTTATATATCATATTCGCCATGTATTTGCATAATAGAGTAGGTCTATACTTTAGTTTCATAAATTCGGTAATTTGCACAAAACCACAAAAAAAATAAAATTTCTTTGATTTTTTTGCTTGTAGCTAAATGACATATTAAGCACTCTATATTGGTGTTTCCTGGACTAAGAGAGAAGTTATGCACTCAATTTGTAAGTTGATATTGACAAATGGAGGTCAAAGTAGAATTTGGCGTACCTAAAGGCACCAAAAAGAGTGAGGGGTTGGGGTACATGTAACACAATCTCAACTAAACACTTGAACAAACAAACCCATAAACAATCTACACATACACAATTTGTTGATTAAAACCCTTAAAATCACATACCTGAACTGATTTTAGTCGAAAGAGTGAGGAGTTGGGGTACAGGTCGTCGACGCAGTCAACGACTGGGTACACGTTGTCGAAGCAGTGATTGGTTAGGACAGGAAAGAACGGAGCAGTGACCGGCGATGAGCGAAACGATGATGAAGGGAGCGCCGATTGTAATGGTTTGATCTAGGTTCTGTCCTAATTTTTTGTGTTGGGGGGAAACAAATAAGGATTGAGAGGGAAATAAGGATTAGAGATATCGGAGGAAATGAGGAATGGAGGGAATAATATACATGTAGTATTATTATTTTTTGGATACTATTTACATGTTAATCTTTATATTTAAAAAGAATACATCTATTTATCACAAATTAAATTATTAATCTTTGTAAAATTATTTTTTGATTTTTTAAAAACTACTTTCTGGCTACTTCAAAAGAATATATTTATTTTTCACAAAATTAAATTGTTAAAAGTTCTAATTGTATTGTAAAGGTACATTAAACATTCCATATTGATCTGAAACACATTGTTGGAAGGGCCTAGTTCAGGCATGGGTAATTAATGATACATGCTGAAACATTTTTTTAATGGGCACCAACCAACATGAGTATGTAACCAAACTCCTAGAGTATTCAAGGTTAGTACCCCATCTGGCCACACCATAATCTAAACATAATCAAGGTTAGTACCCCAAACCCGTGAGGTCTTACGTGTTGGATTTACACAATAGCAAACAGTTCTTAAACTTTAAACATTCAATAACAATAGAAATTGACGTCATTACATCATCTTAAAACACAACTAATTAAAACATTCGTACAATACGTTCATCATTCATACCGTTCCTATCATTTCATTTCTCGTCCTTTCATCGCCCTTGGGATTCATAAGTTCCCAAGGTAATTACATCGCCCTTAAGACTCGTCGGTCATTAAGGTAATACCATCACCCTTAAAGCACATAGGTTCATAAGGTCTTACCATTCACCATTCATGGGTGACGTTAACCCCGAATGACCGTCGCTACTACCTTCACCAGTTGTACAACGTTATACCCATTGATAGACCACATAGGCGCTACCTCTGTTATACTTATGGTACTATGGTTTTCCCATAACATACCCCATCCTAGTGTCCCATTCTCCATTTCTTGTCTTTCCCTGTGAATACATTTGGCCCACTTAGATTGTCCGGTTTTCGGGATGTTACAACTTAAGTCTTAAAGGGCAACAATAAGTCAACACATATGCATATACACATACACTAACACACACGACACACACAAATACACACTCATACACGTACATACACTAACACATGCACATACCACATAAACACTTATGCATATACACATACTGTAACACACATACACTCATACCGTACACACACATGCACACACTAACACATATGCATATACACATACAATAACACACATTCATACACGTACATACACTAACATATATGCATATACACATACACTAACACACATACATATACATATTATGTTAATAATAATAACAATCCTTAACTATTATTAAAGTATTTAATTATTAATATTATATTAAATAATAATAATAACCTTTAATTACTAATGATTTTAGATACTAATATCATAAAATTTATTAATAAATATGTTAAACAAATTAAAAAATAAATAATTACTTTTGTGGGAAACTTGTCGGAAATATTTATATATTCCGACAATTTTCCGATAATTTTGAAAAAAAAACTAATTTTAAATATTAAATAAATAAATAACCCTATTTACTAAATATATTAAACGAATTTAAAAATAAAAAATTACATTTGTGGGAAACTTGTCGGAAATAGTTATATATTCCGACGATTTTCCGACAATTTTGAAAGAGCCTGTTTTTTAAATATTAAATAAATAAGTTAACTTTATTAATAAATATATTAAACGAATAAAAAAATAAAAAAAATTAATTTTGTGGGAAACTTGTCGGAAATATTTGTATATTCTAACAATTTTGAAAAAAATCCGATTTTTTAAATATTAAATAAATAAGTTACCTTATTTAATAAATATATTAAACGAATTTAAAAATAAAAAGTTACATTTGTGGGAAACTTATCGGAAATAATTATATATTCCGACGATTTTCCGACAATTTTGAAAAAAACCTATTTTTTAAATATTTCAAACGAATTTAAAAATAAAAAATTACACTTGTGGGAAACTTGTCGGAAATAATTATATATTCCGACGATTTTCTGACAATTCTGAAAAAGCCTATTTTTTAAATATTAAATAAATAAGTTAACTTTATTAATAAATATGTTAAACAAATTAACAAAAAAAATTACTTTTGTGGGAAACTTGTCGGAAATATTTATATATTCCGACGATTTTCCCGACAATTTTCAAAAAAAATTCGATTTTTTAAATATTTAATAAATAAGTTGCATTGTTTAATAAATTTATTAAACCAATTTAAAATTATAAAATTACATTTGTGGGAAAATTGTCGGAAATAATTATATATTCCGACAAATTTCCGACAATTTTGAAAAAAAATATTTTTTAAATATGAAATAAATAAGTTAACGTATTTATTAAATATGTTAAACGAATTAAAAAAAAGAAAAAAACTACTTTTGTGGGAAACTTGTCGGAAATAATTATATATTCGGACGATTTTTCCGAAAAATTAAAAAAAACTTATTTTTAAATATTAAATAAATAAGTTAACTTATTTAAATAAATATATTAAACGGATTAAAAAATAAAAAAAAATATTTTTGTGAGAAACTTGTAGGTAAATCGTTGGAAGTAGCTTATAATTAGCGATGGAATGACGACAAATATATTTTTGTTGGGATTTTGTCGGAAAATTGTAGGAAATCTCTTGGTTACTTTTTTGTTTTTGTTTGTCACTAACTCGTGAGAAATTTCTTTTGTTGGTAATTTATCGGAAACTTTTGTACGAAATATACATGTTTTCTAGTAGTGATACTGGTGGTTCGTTCCGTTTGCCTCAAGGCTTGGGTCACTAATTTGATGATTATGTTGATTTGCCAATAGTCAACTACAAGATATTTTTGGTTCATGTTGATTTGTGAGGTTTATGTGTTTGTTGTATGTCTGTATAATAAATGTGGTCATATGTTTAAAAGCTTATGAACACTTTTTTATGTAAAATGAATTTTTTTTTGTGTGAAAACCATCCATAAACCAATAGGTAATGTATGAAAACGAGTACAGTTGACATGTGTATACTCCATTGAAAACAATTGTACCGTGTTGTTTTTTTTTTTTTCTAGTTGTCTTGTGTACAAATGACATGTGTATACAACGTATATATACTTTGACAACTTTAATTATGTAGATGGTAAAAACCAGGGGTGGACGACATACGTCGTCACGTAGAGGTGGTAGCTCAACCGATAGCCCAAGCGTCCACACTTCAGGGCGTTCCATACTTTGATTATTAGTTTTTTCTTTTTTTTTTGTAAAAAACAAATATTATGGTATTTGATCTTTAGGAATAAAAATATAAAATTTTGGTATTTGTATTGGTGTTTTTGTTATTTGTATTGCTGGAAACAAAAATATAAAATTTTGATATTTGTATTGATGTTTTTGGTATTTGTATTGACGTTTTTGTTATTTGTATTGTTGGAAACAAAAAACATAAATTTTATTTAAAAAATTAAATAAGTGACAAAAGTCCATCGAAAATTTAAATATAAAATTATATTTTTTTAAATATAATAAAATTTGAGACGGACTCGGCGAGAACTTAAAAAAATTACGTCGCTAATCTGTCGCAAATGTGAATATTGGCTAGAAAAATGTTAAACTTGGCCGGAGAAATATTCGTCGCTAACAGATCCGTCGGTGAAGGTATTACCACGACCATATTGCCGACGGACTTTCACCGACGAAACCTTGTCGAGAACCACTTTCACCGACGGAATCATCCGACGGTGAAAGTCTTGTCTTCTAGTAGTGAAGGAAAAGGAAATGAATATTAAATTGACTGCACTTGTGAAAACATCAACGTGTTGTATGTCTCTACAACCAATTCGCCCATTTAACGTTTACACAACAATTTCTATTATAAAACCATAAATACGATACATTTAACGTTTACACAACGATTTCAATTATAAATAATAATGGGATTTTATCCATTTGTCTTGTGTCACAATTATCGACTTGAAATGTTTGACTATGCACGTATGTTTATTATTATCTCGTGTAGTTTAATATATGATAACTAGGTTATAAACCCTTGTATTACACGGTGTTGTATAATAGAAAACTGAAATTACAATAACGTGTATAATTGAAATTATATAAGTTGTAAAAGAAAAAAATATATAAATGAAGAATTTTTATTACGTAAAACAACAAAAAATGAAAGTATAATTACAATTCACAAATCTCTAAATACTTGTTTGTAAACGACATTTGTTGTTTTATTTGTAATTTTACCGTGTTTATCAAGTATCAATAGTTTAAGTTCATCTCTACTTTTTACTATGCACACCAGTTGCATTTAAGTGAACTGGTTGCATGTTCAAACATCTCTTTGATTCACTTCCGATGCATTAGAACTGGTCTAAGCAAGATGACTTGGTTGGACCTGACTTATAAATAATCTTTATATTTTTTGTTCTTCCTCCTTACCTGTGTGGCTTTCTTTCATTTCTTTTATTTTACTCCATAGCTCGTATGATTAATAAAGAATTATTATTTAATAGATAAAGTAATAATACTACACATTTTGGACATCCAGACATATATGAACTAATGTTGTACATCTGGTAAGAATTTGAACACAAAAAATGCAGACATTTAATAAAAAATTAACATATGCACACAAGCAAACACACTCACAATTACTTGAATAAGATCCAATCCATTTCCTGCAATAAAACTATTTTAAATTAAAAGTTAAAATTAAAGTTAGAAAATCTGTGAATGCCTTCTAATAAGGCTTTAAATCACAAGAAAAGTCTGGGATAACAATTTCATATAAGGATGTTAATTTTTTACATTTTAGAGCACCCAAAATTTAAAACTTCACTTTGAGGTCAAACAAACTCATTATCAACTTCAAAACTGATTACTTGAATTAAACTTCTTTGATGAGCACCCAAAATTTCAACAATACTCATCAGTCACCCCACCTGCACATCATCATTTAAACACAAAACATTAATAAATGCAGAAAAGTTACCAAAAATATAAGAAAGTGCAAGCACATACCACATAATCATCCACTTTGGCATTCTTTATAAGAGTAATTGTTGGAAGAACACAAGTTTTAGCTTCTCAGACAAAAAAACAGCCTTTTTCAGCTTGAATCTTTATAAATTGCATATCGATATGTTGTTTTGCCAATATACTCAAGTGTTTGTCTACTACCTGCACCATGTCAACATCAGGCCATCTTCATTCAAAGCACTTTTAAAGGCATATGATAATTCTTTCATTCTATTTTTCTAAGAGATATCTAAAATAATATGCCCCAAGAATGGTTGCTACAGTCTTTATTTTCTGTGACTTTAGTTGTATAAAAAAAATAATTAATCAGTGATTGTTTAAATTTGGGTAGTAAAATGTCCAAAACCCTCCTGTCATTCCATAAAAATTATGTTCTTAGTACTTTACAACCTACACTATGAACTTCTTAAGTTCAAAGATGGATTAACTTATCAATACATGAAGACCCTTGCTACTGATTTTTGTTAAAAGCAGCCCGTAACTTGAAGTACCTGCAAGGTAACAACACCTGGTTTAAAAGATGCGTCACCTTCAAAAAAGATAACTTTGGCTCTGGCCAAGTTCCTCAGCGCTAAACTCATCAGTCCCGCCAAGCTTATTAAACCCCGCCTGCACATCATCATTTAAACACAAAATACATATTTCACATGGACCGCTTATTACTTATGATACAAATAAATATTATTTCTTCATTGTGTTTTTTGCACTTACTCCTGACCTGTGTGGTTTTCTTTCATATCTTTTATTTTACTCCATAGCTCATATGATTAATAAAGAACTATTATTATTTAATTTAATAGGTAAAGTAATAATAATTAGACACATTTTGGACATCCAGTCATACATGAACTAATGTTTTACTCCATATTTACTCCATAGCTAGTAAATAATAATTCTCGTAATCAAGTGGCTCGATGGGACAAACATTAGCACCGACGATAACAATCTGTGATGTCGTATTGACAGTAAATTAAGTAAAACTCATAGAGAAACTTAGGTAAAATCTAGATTCTAAAGTTCTAAATGCTAATGTTCTAAAAAAAGCTTTGGTTCAAATGGAATGGGGTGTGATCGTGTGAGAAATCTTGAATCCTAATACTCTAGAAAAGTAGAAATCAATTTCTTTGGCTCAAATAATTGTGAGCGTGTTGAGTTCCTTCTAGATTTAGGTCTTTTAAGTTGATCAACCAATATACATATTACTTATTCAGCATGAAAACAGCTCAAAATCAAAGTCGAAGATAGGAAACCTGAATCAGAATGTGGCCATAATCTAAAAAATCAGAGAAAAGAAAATCTTCAACCAGAAACCTATTTCACGCAATTTACCCTAAATTTTCCTAATTTTTGAAATTAAAACAGAAGATAAATCCAAAATTCTCAAATAAGGCTAAATAGCCGGAGCCCTAGACTCAGAAATCAGAAATACGAAACAAATTTCCAAACCCTAACCGACTCAAAAGGGGCTATCTATTAGATCACAATAATAAGCAAACATATAAAAAAAATCAAGATCTGTTGGATCTGGTCACTTCTGAGTCATTGAATAACGGTCCTTCTTTTATGGCTAAGTAGTAGGTCCTGTTTACGTTGCTTGTAAGCCATTTAAAGGCAGTTGATCTTTAATAATAATCATCAGAATTTCATGAGTCATTTGTGATAGCACTTGAGTTCTTTCAAGTGGTATCAGAGCGCAACTTCCTGAGAGATTAAGAAGTTAATCGACGTCAAATGGGGTCTGAAGGAAGAATTTCGTGAGTCATTTGTGATATGCCGGATGTCAAGATAGTAGAAAAGGTACTTCGTACTCTTACCGAAAACTTCAATTTCGTGGTTTGCTCTATTGAAGAATCCAAGGATTTGGATACTATTTCTGTTGATGAGTTGCAAAGCTCATTACTTGTTCATGAGCAAAAGTTGTTAAGAAAAATTCCTGAAGAACAAGCCCTGAAAGTGGATGAAGTTAGTACCGGACGAGGTAGAAGTATGTCTAGCCGAGGTAGAGGTCGAGGTGAGTTTGATAAGTCCAATATAGAATGTTATAAGTGTCGTCAAACAGGACATTTTCAATATGAATGTTCGAACGGGGATAAGGCTATGAACTATGCATAGTTTGATGAGAATGAGGAGTTAGTTCTCATGGCTGCTGTTGAAGACAAAGTAGTTGAAGGAAATTGGTTTCTTGATTCTGCATGCTCAAACCATATGACCGGGAATCGAAAGTGGTTTATGAACTTAGATGAAAGCATCGCTCGAACAGTTAAGCTAGGAAATGATGTTCGTTTGGAGGTGAAAGGTATCAGGGATATTCGTGTAGAGGTAAATGACATCGTTCAGATAATTACGCAGGTTTATTTTGTTCCAGCTCTCACCTCAAACCTCATAAGTATTGGTCAACTTCAAGAAAAGGGAGTTAAGGTGGTCATTGAAAAAAATGAATGCGAGGTGTATCATCCTTAAAAGGGTTTGATCATTGATAAAAAATGAGTAAAAATAGAATGTTCATTGTTCGAGGAAGAATGAAATCATTAGAGACACATTGCTTGCAAGTCAGCTATGTTAATAATACAAACATTTGGCACCAGAGGTTTGCACATGTCAATCATAAAGCCATAAGGACCATGCAATACAAGAAAATGGTAAGAGGGCTGCCCCAAGTATGTGGAAGAACTACTGTGTGTGCGACATGCAACATTGGCAAGCAACAACGTCAAGCAATTCCAAGATCAAGTCATTGGTGGGCAAAAGAAAAACTCCAACTGATTCACACTGATCTATGTGGGCCAATCAAACCCACATCCCTAAGTGGCAAGAGGTATGTTCTTGTGTTTATAGATGATTTTACATGAAAAACTTGGGTTTATTTCTTAAATAATAAGAGTGAATGCTTTGAAAGTTTTTGTCATTTTAAGGCCATGGTTGAAACAGAAGTAGGGGCAAATATCAAAAGTCTTAGGAGTGATAGAGGGGGGGGGGGGGAATTCACCTCTCAATCCTTCAATGAGTTTTGTGAGCAAAATGGCATAAAACGACAGTTAACGGCCGACTACACCCCACAACAAAACTGGGCGGCAGAACGCCGCAACAGAACTCTTATGAATATGGTAAGGTGCTTGCTAGTTGAAAAGAAACTGCCACGATATTTTTGGCCCGAAGCTGCAAAGTGGGCATGCCATGTTTTGAATCGGTGTGTCACCCACGCACTAGATAATTGTGTTCCAGAAGAGTTATGGACAGGAATCAAACCAAATGTTGATTACTTCAAAGTTTTTGGTTGTGTAGGACATGTTCATGTTCCTGCACAACTAAGAACAAAGCTTGATGATCGTAGTTACAAATGTGTTCTACTTGGAATAAGTACCAAGTCAAAGGCCTATCGACTCTATGATTCAGTTCAGCAGAAAATTGTGATCAGCCGTGATGTTATCTTTGAAGAAGACAAAGAATGGGAATGAGAAAAGAAAGAGTTTGGTGAACAAGAACTGGTTTTTGATGAAGATGATGTGCCAAAGCAGACGAAAGTAGAAAATCATGAGGAATCTCAGTCAAGTGAACAAGAAAAGGAGATGTCTCCAAACTCAGACGTAATTCCAGATACTCAAAATGAAACTATAAATTCTGAGGCACTCCAAGGTGATGGGATAGCAGCTGAGACATCTACTCGAATCAGGAGACCACCTAGTTGGTTGAATGATCACACTAACGGGGAAGAACTTTCTGATGAAGATGAAGCTGGGTTCGCTTTGTATATCTCTTTAGAAGACCCTACAACATATGAAGAAACCGAACAAGAAGTTAAGTGGGTAAGAGCTATGGAGGCTGAGATAGATGGAATTAATAAAAACAAAACATGGGAACTTGTTGAACCACCAATTGGAGTCAGTCCAATTGGAGTTAAGTGGGTCTACAAGACTGTAACATCCCAAAAATAATAAAAACGAATAAATATAGCGAGACCGGTGATTTAGTCGGAATATTTAAACAAAAGGGAGCGGGATTGGGCTCGGCTTCAATGGGCCGAGGGAAGACCAGGTATATATATAAGTCAAGGCAGCCCTCTTCCCTGCTCATTCTACACTCACGCAGCTTCTAGAGAGAGAAAGGAGAGCTCGGGTCTAGAGAGAGAAAGTCGACGGATCGTCACGAGATTGGAGGAGCACGTTACAGCTGTGCTCGTGACCATCTTCTCCGAATCAGAAATCCAATCCAGGTAAACGTTCGATCATAATCTGAGTTTTTATGACTTTATAGGATTTTCGGGTTTTGGCTAAAAAGGTAACGATTTTGCGGATGAAACTTGAAAATGAACTTAGGATTAGCATCTAGAATGAAAACCGAACGTTTTGACCTAAGAAAAATGAGATATTGACTCGATCAGACGCGCATGCAAAAACTTCGGATTTTTGGGGAAGACGATCTGTGCAGACCTATCGAAACTACATAGTTTCGATATGTGCAGAACCATCGAAACTACATAGTTTCGATATGTACAGACCCATCGAAACTACCCAGTTTCGATATGTGCAGACCCATCGAAACTACCATAGTTTTGATATGAGCCACGATCCGAAGCTAAGATTACACCTAAGTTACTGAAGTTTCGACAGAAGCAACCTATCGAAACTACCAAGTTTCGACAGAAGCAACCTATCGAAACTACCAAGTTTCGACAGAAGCAACCTATCGAAACTACCAAGTTTCGACAGAAGCAACCTATCGAAACTACCAAGTTTTGACAGAAGCAACCTATCGAAACTACCAAGTTTCGACAGAAGCAACCTATCGTAACTACCAAGTTTCGATAAAGCAAATCCATCGAAACTACTAAGTTCAAGCATAGTAATGTCTAATATCATCTAGGAGCACTACCTTACGAGTATGACTTTATTATACAGATCGTGAGTGACATTAGTGACGCTCAGTAGCCAGCTTAGTGTATTTCAGAAACTACTCATCAGGTGAGTTCTATGTGCCCCTTCTATGTTATGTGCAAATCTTATTAAATGTTTTGGGGCTGAAATGTATACACTAAATGAATAAATGATATGAAATGTCAATGTGATCATACGTATATATATAAATACTTATATATGAAAATGAATTATGAATAAAGAAAGAAGCGTATGATTTTAAAGAATGAATGAAAGAAGGACATAACGTAAAAGAATGAAATCTTGCTTTATATTACATATATATTGCATGTTATGAATGAATGTAAACGTTATAAACCCTTCTATGACAACGGCTACTTCGGTAGACGGACGACCACGTGACTATTTTGCAATCGGGACAAAAACGTTCCCTCGCGAGCTAGGACGTATGAAAAGGTATTAATGGACGGTCGAAGCACATGCCTTAACTAACGTAGAACGGTTGCATACATAATGGTCGCGTGGGAAACGGATGCCCTAGGGCAGACGGACAAAATAACGGACTACGACGGTAGGACGGTAAAGAGCGGACGGACAAAGGTTGCCGGACGGATTAATGAATGACGGACGGTTTTCTAGAGCCGGACGGTAATGAAATGGGCTACGACGGTAGTTCTGACAGCGATGTCTTCGTGACATTCGCGAAAAGTATGACGGGTTGATCTCCCTTAAGATTATGGCCAATATGTGTTCTCTCAAAGAAAGTATGTATGTACATATGTATATACCCTCAATGAATGTTATGTGAGAACAGTAAAGTGAAGAATATTTAAAAGTATGAATATATATAAATATACATTATATTAATGATAAGGTAAATATTATGTATGATTGTCTTTAAACTAGAACTCACCAGCGTTAACTGACTTTTAGTATACATTTCAGGTAAAGGAAGAAAAGGTCGTGCGGTGGCGTGAAGGTTACCCGACACAAGACTGACATCCCACTTTAATATATGTGTTAAGACTTCCGCTGTCATGTTATGTTATGTTATGTTATGTTATGTAATTGAATGACGAATGATATGTAATTGAATGATGAATGTTTTAATTTAAGTTCAGTATTCATGACTATGTTTATGAGTAAATCCAACAAGTGAGGTTACCCGAAAAGGGGCCTTACAAGTTGGTATCAGAGCAATAGTTTGAGAGATTCAGACATCCCTAAATGTCTGGACTCAAACTGATTATGGGACCAACGCACGGATGTCAGTCATGGGTAACCAACGCCAACGCCAGCACAGTAAGTAAGTACTAAGGTTAATACATTTGGATAAGAATAGATACTCAAACCTATAACCAATAGATGTCAATGTCATGACCAATTTGAAGAGTTTGGAACCCGAAAAACAATGTAAATTTCTAATCACAAACCGGTCACTGTAATTAAAAATTTACCTTGTTCGTACTATTTCAAGACTATGATCTGAGAGAATGACATTGATGTATTCCCTTTATGACCATGAGGAAAAACTAGGAACTATGGCTGGAGGAGGGAGAACTGGACGCCGAGGTGGTCGCACTGGCCGAGTGGGTAGACCTCCATTGAATCGAAGAAGTGAAGAGGAAGAGAGTGTGCACGCAGAACACACTGAGAGTGTGCACGCAGAACACACTGAGAGTGTGCACGAAACTAATGTGACCCCAACTGGGGACGGCAATCAAGGGCCTATACAGTTGGAACCCGAGGTTAGGGATGCTATTGCCCGCGAGGTTGTACTTACTCTGAAGAACATATTGCCTGACCTATTATCTGAGGCACTAAAGAAAAGCAAAGAAGAGGATGAATAGAACAATGAAGAGAAAATTTATGACAGTGACGCGGATGAAGTAAAAGTGGCAATCGTGGGTGTACTTACAAAGGTTTCAAGGACGGAGACCCACCTAAGTTTGATGGAACCAAGGATTCGGTGGCTACTTTCGAATGGATTGAGAGGATGAACGCTGTAATCAACATCAGCGAGTGCCGACCGGACCAGGCGGTTAAATATGTTGCTCATTCTTTCACCAATGAAGCACTAGGTTGGTGGAGAAACATTCAAAGAACAAAGTCGCCAAATGCTATTGCCAGAATGACATGGGAAGACATGAAGAAGCTCGTAATCCAAAAGTTCTGCCCACAGAATGAGATTGATCGTGTGGAGAACGAGTTCCTAAACTTTAAGGCTGGCAACATGACGCATCGCCAGTATACTTCAAGATTCAACGAGCTGGCCCAACCGGTACCACACTTGGTGGAAACCGAAGAACGTATGATCAAATACTATGTCAAGGGTCTGCCGCAAAGGGTCCGTGTTCATGTAAAAGCCAACCTACCCTCGACCTTCGAGTCGGTAGTTAACTTGTCTGGAATCGTCTACGACGATTATGCCAATGAAGACCCGGCACCTGAGACACAAAAGAGAAAGTGGGAGAACCCGTCTAGAGGCACCGGAAAAGGGAAAGAAACAACTGAAATTAAGAAACCAAGGATGGACGGATATGAAACATGCAAGAGATGTGGAAAGCAACATCTGGGCGAGTGTCGAATCGGCACCACCGTGTGTTATAAGTGCGGGAGGTCGGGGCACTACTCCCGAGATTGTTTGAAGGACGTCAAATGTCAAGTATGTGGATTGTTTAGACATCTGACAAAGAACTGCAGGAAGGCCGGCCAATCTGGTTCGGGAAAAGAGAGGGAAAAGGAACAGCCGCAGGCTAGGACTCGGGCCTATGCCTTAACTGAGGAAGAAGCAAGGGGAAATCCTGATGTCGTGTCAGGTACGTTTTTAGTTAATGATGAACGTGCTGCTGTTTTATTTGATTCTGGTGCTAGTAAAAGCTTCATATCAAATGCATTTAGTCGTAAACTGGATTGCACTATCAACACCATAGTAAAGGCCTTTAGCGTACAAACTGCCGTTGGTAAAAATTCGGCAGTATTCCAAGTAACAGAGGATTGCGTCATAGTAATAGAGGGACATAAGTTTCCTTCTAGATTATTCCTTCTCACCTTAGGAGGATTCGATATAGTATTGGGTATGGATTGGTTAGCTGCCAACGAAGCTCAAATCATATGTAAGCGTAAGAGGATACACCTCAAAGCTCCTAGCGGCAGTCCAATTACGGTTTATGGGGATTGGAATTGCACGATGCCGAACATCATCTCGATGATCAAGGCCGAAAGTTACATGAGGCGCGGTTGCGAAGCTTATTTGGCATATGTTATTGATGATAGAATGAAAATGAATGAACTCAAGGAAGTACCCGTGGTGTGCAACTTTCCGGAAGTATTCCCTGAGGACCTACCTGGGTTACCACCCGATCGGGAAATAGAATTTCAGATTGACTTATTGCCAGGAGCTGAGCCCGTTGCCAAAGTCCCCTACCGATTGGCGCCGTCAGAAATGAAAGAATTAATGTCTCAACTAGAGGAACTAATAGAAAAAGGATTTATTAGGCCGAGCATCTCACCGTGGGGCGCTCCGGTACTATTCGTAAAGAAGAAAGACTGCAGCATGCGCATGTGCATTGACTTCCGTGAATTGAACAAGAGGACAGTAAAGAACAAATACCCATTGCCTAGAATAGACGATCTCTTTGATCAACTGCAAGGTGCAAGTTGGTTTTCAAAGATCGATCTTAGGTCGGGTTATCACCAGTTGAAGGTGAGAGAAGAAGATGTACCAAAGACCGCGTTTCGTACGCGTTACGGGCATTACGAGTTTTTAGTGATGTCATTCGGGTTGACCAACGCACCAGCAGCTTTTATGGACTTGATGAATAGAGTATGCCGGCCGATGTTGGATCGCTCAGTGATAGTTTTCATTGACGACATACTAGTTTATTCGAAGAACGAGGGTGATCACCACTGTCACCTAAGAGAGGTCTTAGAAGTGTTAAAGCAGGAAAGGTTGTATGCAAAATTCTCCAAATGCGCGTTCTGGCTTAGGGAAGTCCAATTCCTAGGTCATGTGATAAACACAAAAGGCATCATGGTAGATCCTGCAAAGATCGAGACAGTAAAGGAATGGAACGTTCCAAAGACACCAACAGAGATACGAAGCTTTTTGGGATTGGCAGGCTACTATCGAAGATTCATTCAAGATTTTTCAAGAATAGCCTTGCCACTTACTAAGTTGACACAGAAGGAAGTGAAGTATGAATGGGTTCAAACCCAAAACAACGCGTTTGAGGAACTTAAGGCACGATTAACTCAAGCTCCAGTCTTAACTCTACCTGAGGGAAATGAAGACTTGGTAGTCTATTCTGACGCATCGGGGCAGGGTTTGGGGTGCGTACTTATGCAACGAGGAAAGGTAATCGCTTACGCATCGTGACAACTAAAGATTCACGAGGTTAATTACCCAACACATGATTTAGAGTTAGCAGCAGTAGTTTTCGCGTTGAAAATATGGAGGCACTATCTGTATGGAGTCAAATGCACCATTTACTCCGATCACAAAAGCCTGAAGTACTTTTTCGGGCAAAAGGAATTAAACATGAGGCAAAGGAGGTGGTTAGAGCTACTGAAGGACTATGACTGTGAGATATTGTACCATCCAGGCAAAGCAAACGTGGTGGCTGACGCTTTAAGCAGAAAGGAAGAATCGAAACCTATACAGATCAAAGCGTGTCAGCTGATTATAACACCAGATTTGATGAGTGAAATATCAAAGGCACAAGACGAAGCGCTATTAGAAGGAAATATAAGACGGGAAAGAATAGTAGGACAACAAGGGAATTTGGATGCAAATGCATACGGTGTACGAACTAGGTTTGGCCGAATGTGGATACCTAAGATTGGCGAGCTTAGAGCCAAAATACTTGATGAGGCACATAAGTCTCGCTATTCTATCCACCCCGGGACAAAAAAATGTACCAAGACTTGAAGAAAGAATACTGGTGGCCTGGCATGAAGAATGATGTGACAGAATACGTGAGCAAGTGCCTAACGTGTTCTCTAGTTAAGGCCGAGCACCAGAAACCATGCGGTAAAATGCAACCTTTACCAATACCAGAATGGAAGTGGGAGGAGATCACGATGGACTTCATTACCAAGCTACCGCGAACAGCTAAAGGAAATGATACCATTTGGGTGATCGTCGACCGCTTGACGAAAAGTGCTCACTTCTTTCCAATACGTGAGACTTCTTCATCAGAAAGACTAGCAGAAATTTTTATCAAGGAAATTGTGAGCAGACATGGTATGCCGCTGTCAATTGTGTCCGACAGGGATACTAGATTCACTTCAAGGTTTTGGAAGAAATTCAATGAAGCAATGGGCACTAGACTGAATATCAGCACCGCTTACCACCCCCAAACCGATGGACAATCGGAAAGGACCATTCAGACCTTGGAGGACATGCTCCGGGCCTGTATCATTGACTTCGGTGGGAGCTGGGACAGCCATCTACCATTGGCAGAATTTTCATATAACAACAGCTATCACACAACTATTGGCATGCCGCCATTTAAAATGTTGTATGGGAGGAAATGTAGGACCTCGGTTTGTTGGGGGGAAATTGGACAGAAGGATTTTGCAAGTCTCGAAGTGGTCAAAGCTACTTCCGAGAAATTTGATCAAATCAAGGCTCGAATGAAAGCCGCAAAAGACAGACATAAATCATACGCGGATAAGAGAAGAAGGGATTTAGAGTTTCAAGTAGGGGACATGGTACTGTTAAAGGTATCACCATGGAAAGGAATCATCCGATTCAGAAAGCGTGGCAAACTAAGTCCAAGGTTTGTCGGACCTTTCAAGATACTAGCAAGAGTGTCAAGTGGCATACAGACTCGACCTACCCGTCGAGCTTAGTGGAATACACCCTAAGTTCCACGTATCACACTTACGCAAGTGCCTAGCTGACGACACAGCTCACATACCTTACGACGAGATCGAAGTGGATAACAGTCTAAATTATGTAGAGGAACCGATAGCCGTTCTTGACCGAGCTGAGAAACGACTACGCAATAAGTCGATATCGTTAGTCAATATACAATGGAAGCACAGAAAAGGGTCGGAAGCTACGTAGGAAAAAGAAGACGAGATGAGGGGACTATACCCTCAATTGTTTAACGTATGAACAGTTTCGAGGACGAAACCTCTTTAAGAAGGGTAGACTTGTAACATCCCAAAAATAATAAAAACGAATAAATATAGCGAGACCGGTGATTTAGTCGGAATATTTAAACTAAAGGGAGCGGGCTTGGGCTCGGCTTCAATGGGCCGAGGGAAGCCCAGGTATATATATAAGGCAAGGCAGCCCTCTTCCCTGCTCATTCCACACTCACGCAGCTTCTAGAGAGAGAAAGGAGAGCTCAGGTCTAGAGAGAGAAAGTCAACGGATCGTCACGAGATTGGAGGAGCACGTTACAGCTGTGCTCGTGACCATCTTCTCCGAATCAGAAATCCAATCCAGGTAAACGTTCGATCATAATCTGAGTTTTTATGACTTTATAGGATTTTCGGGTTTTGGCTAAAAAGGTAACGATTTTGCGGATGAAACTTGAAAATGAACTTAGGATTAGCATCTAGAATGAAAACCGAACGTTTTGACCTAAGAAAAATGAGAAATTGACTCGATCAGACGCGCATGCAAAAACTTCGGATTTTTGGGGAAGACGATCTGTGCAGACCTATCGAAACTACATAGTTTCGATATGTGCAGAACCATCGAAACTACATAGTTTCGATATGTATAGACCCATCGAAACTACCCAGTTTCGATATGTGCAGACCCATCGAAACTACCATAGTTTCGATATGAGCCACGATCCGAAGCTAAGATTACACCTAAGTTACTGGTCGAAACTACCAAGTTTCGACAGAAGCAACCTATCGAAACTACCAAGTTTCGACAGAAGCAACCTATCGAAACTACCAAGTTTTGACAGAAGCAACCTATCGAAACTACCAAGTTTCGACAAAAGCAACCTATCAAAACTACCAAGTTTCGACACAAGCAACCTATCGAAACTACCAAGTTTCGACAGAAGCAACCTATCGAAACTACCAAGTTTTGACAGAAGCAACCTATCGAAACTACCAAGTTTTGACAGAAGCAACCTATCGAAACTACCAAGTTTTGACAGAAGCAACCTATCGAAACTACCAAGTTTCGACAGAAGCAACCTATCGAAACTACCAAGTTTCGACAGAAGCAACCTATCGAAACTACCAAGTTTCGATAAAGCAAATCCAACGAAACTACTAAGTTCAAGCATAATATTGTCTAATGTTATCTAGGAGCACTACCTTACGAGTATGACTTTATTATACAGATCGTGAGTGACATTAGTGACGCTCAGTAGCCAGCTTAGTGTATTTCAGAAACTACTCATCAGGTGAGTTCTATGTGCCCCTTCTATGTTATGTGTAAATCTTATTAAATGTTTTGGGGCTGAAATGTATACACTAAATGAATAAATGATATGAAATGTCAATGTGATCATACGTATATATATAAATACTTATATATGAAAATGAATTATGAATAAAGAAAGAAGCGTATGATTTTAAAGAATGAATGAAAGGACATAACGTAAAAGAATGAAATATTGCTTTATATTACATATATATTGCATGTTATGAATGAATGTAAACGTTATAAACCCTTCTATGACAACGACTACTTTGGTAGACGGACGACCACGTGACTATTTTGCAACCGGGACAAAAACGTTCCTTCGCAAGCTAGGACGTATGAAAAGGTATTAATGGACGGTCGAAGCACATGCCTTAACTAACGTAGAACGGTTGCATACATAATGGTCGCGTGGGAAACGGATGCCCTAGGGCAGACGGACAAAATGACGGACTACGACGGTAGGGCGGTAAAGAGCGGACCGGACGGATTAATGAATGACGGACGGTTTTCTAGAGCCGGACGGTAATGAAATGGGCTACGACGGTAGTTCTGACAGCGATGTCTTCGTGACATTCGCGACAAGTATGACGGGTTGATCTCCCTTAAGATTATGGCCAATATGTGTTCTCTCAAAGAAAGTATGTATGTACATATACATATACCCTCAATGAATGTTATGTGAGAACAGTAAAGTGAAGAATATTTAAAAGTATGAATATATATAAATATACATTATATTCATGATAAGGTAAATATTATGTATGATTGTCTTTAAACTAGAACTCACCAGCGTTAGCTGACTTTTAGTATACATTTCAGGTAAAGGAAGAAAAGGACGTGCGGTGGCGTGAAGGTTACCGGACACAAGACTGACATCCCACTTTAATATATGTGTTAAGACTTCCTCTGTCATTTATGTTATGTTATGTAATTGAATGACGAATGATATGTAATTGAATAATGAATGTTTTAATTTAAGTTCAGTATTTATGACTATGTTTATGAGTAAATCCAAGAAGTAAGGTTACCCGGAAAGGGGCCTTACAAAGACAAAGCTTAATGAAGAAGGAAAAGTAGATAAGTATAAAGCACGGCTGGTTATGAAGGGCTATGCACAAAGAAAAGGGATCGACTACGAGGAGGTTTTCTCTCCCGTAGCAAGATGGGATACCATTCGAACCTTGCTGGCCATTTCTGCTCAACGCAACCGGAAGGTTTTTCAGTTAGACATAAAGAGTGCGTTTTTGCACAGGGAACTAAAAGAGGTTGTATATGTTGAACAACCTCAAGGGTTTACTAAGAAAGGGGAAGAAGATAAGGTTTATAGGCTTAAACGAGCATTGTATGGCCTGAAACAAGCTCCGAGAGCTTGGTTTCAGTGTATTGAAGGGTATTTCAAACTTGAAGGGTTCAAACAGAGTCATTATGATGAAAGGAGTGATAAGATTATTGTGGTTAGCTTGTACGTGGATGATTTGATCTTTGCTGGAAATGATGAAAGGATTTGTGAGAAATTCAAGCACTCTATGCAGAAGGAATTCGAGATGACAGACCTTGGAATGATGCGATATTTTCTCGGAATTGAGGTACAACAAAAGGGATCTGGAATTTACTTGTGTCAAAGAAAGTATGCAAAAGAAGTTCTATAGAAGTTTGAAATGTGGGAAAGTAATTCGGTAGTAAATCCAATTGTTCCTGGCACCGTTTTAACCAAGGCTGGAGTAGGGGAGGATGGTGATTCTGCAAGATACAAACAGTTGATAGGGAGCTTAATGTACATCACTATTACAAGGCCGAGCATGATGTATTCGGTATGTCTTTTATCAAGATTTATGGCACAACCTAAGAAAGAACACATGGATGCAGCCAAGAGGGTACTAAGATATTTAAAAGGCACATACAATTTTGGTTTACTTTATAAAAGGGAATCGGGAATGAAGGTTGAGGTTTACACCGACAGTGAATACGCTAGAGATGTGGAAGATCGAAAGTGTACTTCGGGGTATGTATGCTTGTTAAGCAATGCAACAATATGTTGGAGCTCTAGAAAACAAGGAATTGTTACTTTATCATCTACAGAAGCGGAATACGTAGCTGCTATGACATGTGCATGTCATTGCATGTGGCTGAAAGGAGTGCTTAAGGATCTTAGTGAGGAGGACATTGGAACTCTTGAGGTAAACTGTGATAATACCTCAACAATTAAGTTGTCGAGGAATCCCGTCATGCATCGAAGATCCAAACATATCGACATAAGATTTCATTATCTAAGGGACCTTGTAGTTCAGAATGAAGTGAAGGTGGTGTACTGTAAAACAGAAGAACAAATTGCTGATGTTATAACCAAGCCAGTGAAGATAGAAACCTTTTGCAAGATGAGACAACTAATGGGAGTTGTGGAGATAAAATGAAGATGAAGACACTTCAGTTTAGGGGAGGATATGTTGGATCTGGTCACTTCTGAGTCATTGAATAAAGGTCATTTGACCTAGTTATTTTACTGTTGTTATTTCTTTGAATTATTCGAGTCTGTTCCTTCTTTTATGACTAAGTAGTAGGTTGAACTTTTGTTTTGTTTACGTTGCTTGTAAGCCTATTTAAAGGCAGTTGATCTTTAATAATAATCATCAGAATTTCGTGAGTCATTTGTGATAGCACTTGAGTTCTTTCAAGATCTTCGTAACATATCGTAGTACGTACCATTTTCGAATCTAATTATCGATCTCCGATCGGTGGATGGCGCTGGTTTATGCTGGTTTTAGGTTTAGGAATGAAAAAGAACGACGAGTATTAGGGTTTTTATCAGATCAGGGAAACAGTCGTGGGTCGGGTTTTGACCTGCGTGTTTTCTTAAACGGGTTAGGAGGTGTTATGGGCGGGAAAAATTATATGAGAGTTAATATGGTGATGACATGTGTAATCTTTTGTAATCATTTATTAGGTTAAAGATTTACTAGTATTCAAAAAAAAAAATATATGATAATTTACATGTAAAATAATGTTTTTCAAAATAACTATAACACAAATAAAAAGTAGCGAAGAGTTCATAAAATTAGTCATTTTAGTAACTCTGCAATTAATTTTGTAGTTCAGAAAAAGATTATAAAATCTCAAACCAAACTCAATATCAAGATAAAATAGAAGAATTTTTATTAGAAACTAAATTTATTCTCAAACGTATCTGTTAGAGTAAATTACAAATTAAGTCCTTTAATTATTACCCAAATTTTAGTATACGTCCTTTAACTAAGGAACTTACAGAAAACGTCATTTATGTTTAAAAAACCTTGCACGTTACGTCCTTTAGACTAACAGGCGTTAAATTTCACCGTTAAGTCAGGTCATGTGCAAAACATATGAGGGCAATTGTGTCATTTCACCTATCCAGGGACTATATGTGTAATTAACTTAAAAGATTTGAGCTTAACACTCTTTTAAATAAACCAGATCTCAAACCCTCTCTCTCTCTCTAAAATGCCCAAAACCGGGTACATCTAGTAGTTGACACAAAACATAACAAACATAGTTCTTAAACTGGAAATCAATATCTGTTACAACGGAAGTCTTTAACTCAAACATTCATAATCCAATAACAATAAACATTGTTTAAAACATAAACTATCAGGAGTGAGAAATGTCAGTCTTTCGTAATACAGCCCGGCAGTCCATGTTATCCAGCCCTCATGGCTGCTTACTCATTCTTTCCTTTTATCTTTACTACCCGTCAGGCATACTAAAAGTCAGCTAACGCCGGTGAGTTCTATCTTTACTTTAAACTGTAACTTTCTTTAAGTATCTAGTTTTATAAAAGTAAAATAAGCTTTCTTTCTTTAGTTTAAAACAACTTTGCTTTTGCCTTTACTTTAAAACTTTACAACGTTACAATTTATAAAATCGTTCCGTTTCTATCTTTCATTAAAACTTTATTTTTATGGAAACCGGTTAAGGTGTCCTCCTTCACTATTTCCAACTTTGCTTTTCACTCGTACATGACAAGTGACTATAACATAATTTAACTATCACATATGGATCAATGTTCGATGACAAGGTCCCTTTTCTCGCTTACATCTCAGGATAAGACTTTTACTTTGCTGTGCCCACATCTCAGGGTGGGACTTTCTCCCTCACACCTCAAGGTGAGACTTTCTACTTTACTTGCTCACACCTCGGGGTGAGACTTCTACTTTTCTTGCCTGCAGGACTTTCTACTATTTAACTACTATGCAATTATACTACGTCACATAATATAACGTTATTGAAACACATAACACATAGACAAATAACACATGAGTATATAATATGGCATATGTCACTGTCACTATCAAGCTACACCGAAGTGCAGCTTCTTTATCTTCTTTGCTTTAACTCTTTACTTTCTTTAAAAATATATTTCAAAGATAGTACTATACTCTTTAACACTTTCCCTTCCTTTTTTTTATTTTATAAAAATAACATTTTTATAAAAACTATATTTTCTCTTTAGCTTTATAAAAATAACATTTTTATAAAAAAAAAAACTATACTTTGATTTTCAAATCTTTCTACCAGTATGCATGCTAGCCCAAAACCGTTAGGGAAAAAAGGGCAATAAGAACTCACCTGATAATCGGGTTCCTGAGATACTATCACTAGTCAATAGGCATATCTAGGTGTCACACACAATCTGTATAATTAATTCATACAAGATAAGATAACATACCTAACCGACACTAGGCGTTTTCTACTTTTAAGCTGGCGAACTTAAGGTTACGTTCGCCACTTTTGATACAGGCGAACTTAGGCTATGTTCGCCTCTTTGACATTAGCAAACTTGTCAAGTTCACTTTTCTTGGATTGTCAGGCCCCAAACCCGGGAACCCTACTTGTTGGTATAAACGCAAGCTAAGTAGTCAAAGACCTCAAACTAAACTCAATTCATTGTATCGGAAATCAAATAGTCAAACAATGATCAACGACCCGACCCAAACATAATTCAAACCAAGTACTACTATTCAAATATCCCAACGAAATGACTAATAATTAAATGTCATCACGAACGCACACGGTAACCAAACGCCATCTAGAAGCTGCCAGCTCACGCCTTCTCTTTACCTGAAATACATGCTTAAAACGCCAGCTACACTGAGTGAGTTCTATAGTAGTTTATTAGGGATATTAAATCCCGAAACCGTTATAAAAATGGTTTATGTCTCAAAGTTTTAGCTCATAAAATGTTTATCTCAAAATCAAGTAATTAATCAACGACATACATATATTTCCCGTTCACTGTATCCAAGGACACAAGCGAACACAGTCTCCCGCCTGACTACCGCCAGACACAATAACCCGTTGACTAATGTCAACACAATGCAAGCTTACGCTTGGTCACCCACCATGACCGTTAAGTACGTGACACACTCTCATCCATAAATGCAAACATAACGATTATTTAAGATAAATAGTTCATCAAAAGACATCGTCTACGCATGCAATTACTAAAACGCACTACACATGTATTCATGCCTAAAACAATAAAATATTTAAAAGTGGACGATAGAAACTCACCTTTGCTCAACACACTTCGATCTCTAGAACTCGCTAACTTCTCGTGCTCGCCTTTCGAACTCGTACCTAACATACACACAATTCACGAGTCAATGCACGACCCGACGTTAAATCTCCGCCTACCCGACTAACCCGACTTCACGCTTGGCCGCATGCGCGTGTACGACACCATGCATGGCACTCATGCACTACGTGAACCCCCGTTCACGTTCTCGAAGTCCCAATGCGATCCGAACTCCACTCCGGGTCTCCAAACACGCCAAACACCACCTTCGTTCATCGCTACGCACCATAGTGCCTCTCCCACGCGTCACCCGTCCTTGGACGGTTCCGCACTAGCGCTGCCCGGCTCAGGGGACTACCGCCGTGGTTTTTCGAAACCATTACAGCCATCACAGCCGCCGTCGAGCCACCGTAGCCCCACCACAGCCGACGTTCGGCCTTCTCCGCCTCGTGGTTCACCACTCGGCCCTAGCCGGCCCTTCCCTGACCTCTCAATACTTGCTAGCCACCCTCAATGGGTTCGACCGAACACCCCTCAACCCGCACACGCACCTAAATCGAAAACCATGATAACAACAAGTCAAGTTTCATGATTATACCTTTGATCCGAGTGACTCGTGCGAATCGAATCACTAGAGAACTTGTTTCCTTCACATTCTTGCCTCTTTCAAAACCCTAGAATCATAAAAATGATTATTATGATTACCTGAGACCCAAAACACGTAAACAATGATTAGAGGTTTGCGATTATATCTTGGATCGACTACCAAATGCGACAAACGGCTCACTTTCCCTCTCTTCTCCTTCTCGACAGCCGTAAACACAAATGGGGGTTTCCCCTTTGCGTAACACCCTAAAGGGTGTAAACGTTGGACCGGGCTTGGACCCTCACGCACCACCGACTCCCGGGGCTTGACCCATTTCGTGATTTAATAAAATTCCCCTACAACATGTTAATTTGATCGCCAACCCCTTTAGATTTATTTACATACCATGGATTACTTCCTTTTGTGAGCTAACCTTTTCGGCCGATTTGTGCAGAGTAAGAGATCTTTAAAAGAGAAGGCATAGATTTATGGGATATTGCACCAGTTGCTTATGAGGTGCCAAAAGACCGAAGCCACGTGACAGGATATGAGGAGATGATCCGCTGTCTCCGGAGTAATACCACGATTTATTTACATACCATGGATTACTTCCTTTTATGAGCTAACCTTTTCAGCCGATTCGTGCAGAGTAAGAGATCTTTAAAAGAGAAGACATAGATTTGTGGGATATTGCACCAGTTGCTTATGAGGTGCCATAAGACCGAAGCCATGTGACAGGATATGAAGAGATGATTCGCTGTCTCCGGAGTAATGCCACAAAACGGGCAAGATAACGAATTGACTTGCATGTTCCTCTTATATAGTGCTCCCAAGGTGGGGATTTTGTCCATCTCTGCTCTCCATACGAAAATGTTGCATTTGATGGGTGCCCATTTGGTCCACTTCATGATGAAAAAACTATTTGAAGTAGCTTCCTTGGAGAATAACTCTTTAACCGATCTAACTGAGAATTGACTCGTGCTGTCGCCTAGCCATGTCCAACCATCCTTGCGATCCGAGACATGTACCTGCAACAACAAACTATTACAATCCTGCAATTATCTAAGTTTAGAAGGAGATTGAGGATTGAACTTCCATTTCCATTCCCATACGAGATTTTGGTTTTCAAACTTGTAACAATATTTTATTTTGCATCTTTTCCTGGTTTCCAGTGCAAATAAGCTCGGGAAGATGTCTTTTAGCGGTTCGTCTACAACCCAGGGATCGATCCAGAAAAGAATGTTTCCCCCGTTGCCTAACCTACCCTTTATCATAGTTTGTAGTTTCTGACCGTTGATGAGTAACTTGGACTCCATCCTAGCAATATTCCTCCAAACTCCAGTCATTGTTTTTTTGACCGGAAGTATGGACCCGTTTTTCTTGTTGTGATGAAAAGCTAATATCACCTTCTTCCATAAATTTTGATCTTCACTTTTGAATCTCCACACCCATTTAGTCAATAGGGCATTAGTGATATCTTTGAGAGGACTAATTCCCAGACCACCGGCTTCTTTCGATTTAGTAACTCTGTCACAGGCTACCCAATGAATCTTTTTCTTATCTTCACAACCTCCACAAAGAAATTTTTTCCGAATCGACTCTAGACCATCACCCATTGATTGGTCTCGTTTCCGGTGTGTTTCATTCCCGGATACGAATTTATGATATTCCAGTAGGTCCCGGATGGAGAAGGCAAAAATGCATGGGTTTTTTAACTATTGACTGACTAGGACCATACTGAGTTAGCTACTGATCAGGAAGTGAATAAGTGGTCAACGATTTTTGGGTATTCCCCACACAGAGAGCATAATGCAAGTCCATTAAAAATATTCCTCATCGATAGAGCAACCCTTGTAGGTAGTCGGTCCATTTCTGCTCTCCATCCATGTATGTTAATGTTCAATGGCACCCATTTATTCCACTTAAAAGCATAATGGTTAGCAGATGGGTTATACTGAATGATTTTGGACCTGACTGATTTTACCGAAAACCCATTTAATTTTTGACATCACCGAGCCAGACCCACCTGTCTGCAGTTTGAGAGATTACCACACCACTTAATAGAGCTTTACATTGGATGTACTCTATTAATTCAGACGTAGATTGAGGCAATCTTTTCCATCTCCGACCCACTCCAAATTATGTCCGTCTTGTGAATAGCAATCTTCATTATTGCAAGATTTGTTACTTTCAAGATTAAACAAGGCTAGGAATTTAACTCGTAATGGATTTTAAGCCACCCAAAAATCAAGCCAAAATCGTATTTTTTCACATGTTCCAACCTCCCCTTTTATCATAGAGCCAATATCCACTTTCATTTTTTTAAAGGATAGGATCAATTTTTTATATGTTCCTCGAAGGGCTAGATAAGTTAGACTTAACTGGAATCGAGAGCCACAATGTAGGGCTATGATAAATTGAGGCGATTACCTTTCTCCATTAACTTGAATCCTTATGCCTGTATCTCCACCACCACTTGGCAAGCAAAGCTAAATTCATGTCTAAGAGTGAGCCTAGACCGAGACCCCCAGATTCTTTTGGAGCAATCACTCTTTCCCAACCTACCCAATATACCTTTGATTTTTCTGCATCCCCCCTCCCCCTCCCTCCCAAAAGAATTGTTTTCTGAGTTTTACAAGGGATGAGATTACATGAACCGGAGCTTTAAAAAGAGATACATAGTAAATATGTAAGATATCCAAAACATATTTTAATAGAGTCATACGTCCACCCATTAATAGCATTTTTGATTTCCATGTTGAAAGTCTTGATTCTATTGTTTCTATCACCGATTTCCATTGCTTCGTGAGATCCATATTGGCACCGGCCGGTAGCCCCAAGTACGTGAATAGAAACTAAACTTTTGGCAACGTAACAAGTCCGCCATAGTTTGAATACTTGAAACGCCCCAAACCGTGTACATCTCATAGTTGACACAAAACATAATAACATAGCTTTTAAACTGGAAATCAGAATCTATTACAACGGAAGTCTTTAATTAAAACATTCATAATTCAATAACAAGCAATCTTTAATAATCATTGTTCCAAACATAATCTATCAGGAAAGGAAATATCAGTCTTCAACACAACAACCCAACAGTCCACGATATCCAGCCCTCACGGCTCCTTTAACTCTTTACTTTAGTTTACTTTTGCTACTTGACATGCATACTAAAAGTCAGCTAACGCTAGTGAGTTATATCTTTACTTTAAACCGTAAACTTTCTTTAAGGTAGCTTAGTTTTATAAAATAAAATAAGCTTTCTTTCTCTATCTTTAAAATAACTTCACATTCACTTAAAATACTTTACAACGTCACAATTTATAAAATCCTTACGTTTCTTTCTTTCATTAAAACTTTTGTTAGAACTTTACTTTTGAGGGAACCAGTTAAGGTGTCCTCCTTTACTCTTTCAAAGTTTACTTTTCACTCGTACAGGACAAGTGACTATCACATACTTTAACTATTACATATGGATCATTGTCCGAAGACAAGATCCCTTTCTCGCTTACACCTCAGGGTAAGACTTTTACTTTAGCTGTGCCCACACTTCGGGGTGGGACTTTCTCGCTTACACCTCAGGGTAAGACTCCTTTAGCTTGCTCATACATCAGGGTGAGACTTCTACTTTAGCTTGCTCACACCTCGGGGTGAGACTTCTACTTTAGCATGCGTGCAAGACTTTCTACTATGCAACTACTATGCAATTACACTACAACACATAATATAATGCAATCACATAACATCACATAGACAGGTAGCACATATTAACACATAAACATATAACATGGCATTTGTCACTGTCACTATCGAGATGCACCGAAGTATAACTCATTTGCCGTTCTTTAACTTTCATTCGTTACTTTCTTTAAAATATTTATTTCAAAGATAGTACTATACTCTTTATCTTCTTTCTATTTTATTTTTATAAAAATATCATTTTTATAAAAAACTATACTTTTCCTTTCAAAACTTTTTGTCTGTATGCATGCCGGCCCAAAACCATAGGAAAAAGGGCAATAAGAACTCATCAGTTCTGCTATCACTAATCAACTATCGAACTGTCAAGCTAGACGATCACTACTGAAATCTGTATGAAGTCAACACATGATATAGGTCAACTTTAGCTAGTGTCGCTGGTGAACTAGTTTCTATAACACACTAGCGTCGTCGGACAGTGTCGCCTGGTGACAATGTTGCTAGGCTTAGTGTCCTCAGAGTAGTGTCGCGAGAACTTTTGTTCTAGATTTAGTGTCGTTACCATGTCGTTCAGGTGCATGGTGACATTATCAGTGTCGTCTCTAGTGTCGCCAATCATTGGCATTTCTTGGGGACTGCGCGTCGTCTTCTCGACTAGTGTCGCCTCAAGAAATAGTGTCGCCACATAGTGTCGCCTGAAGAACACCTTCATGTTCCAGGCCCGTTTTTGATCCAAAATCATAACTCTTACGTCCAAATTGTTTATAAAGCTAGATCTGAGCTTTAATCCACTTTTTACACGTAAAAATCCAATCTTTATGTTAAAAACCCATATAGTGTCGCCTGAAGAACACCTTCATGTTCCAGGCCCGTTTTTGATCCAAAATCATAACTTTTACGTCCAAATTGTTTATCTAGCTTCCATGAAGCTAGATATGAGCTTTAATCCACTTTTTACACGTAAAAATCCGATCTTTATGTTAAAAACCCATATAAATCCTAAAACCCACTTTCTAAACATAAACTCAGATCTGAGGACGATTCTAACTTGTATGCACGTGATTCTTCTCCTCTAGACTTCCCCAAAGATCCAGCAACGATCTGAGATGAATATGAAGGTTTGTATGAAGACCTTGAAGCTTTCTCTCTCTAGGTTCTCCCTCTTTGTCTCTCTAGATTGTGAAGGTGAAGATGGCGAATGAAGAACAAGGGGGTGGCTAGGGTTCTTGAGGGCTTCCCCCTTCAACCCAGTCCAGCACGATGCTTAATACTCAGGCCGGCCCTGCTCATTTGATTCTTAGCATGTCACCCCACACCCGAAACCCTACTAAATTTTAGGATGTTACAAGTCTACCCCTCTTACGAAAGGTTTCGTCCTCGAAACTTGTCGTAAGTCGAACAGGTGAGGGTACAACTCCTTTATCATTGTCTCATTTTCCCAAGTAGCTTCCGATCCCTTATGACGTCTCCATTGTACTTTGACCAACTGAATGACTTTATTTCACAGATGCTTCTCTTTCCTATCAAAAATGGCCACGGGTTCTTCAATGTAATTGAGGCTATTTTCTACCTCGATGTCATTGAGTGGCACGTGTGCTGACAAGTTAGCTAGACACTTGCACAAGTGTGACACAAGGAAGATAGGGTGGATTCCACTCAACTCCTTAGGCAAATCCAGCCGGTAAGCAACTTCACCAACTCATGCAAGAATCTTGAAGGGTCTGACAAACCTTAGACTTAATTTCCCTCTATTTCTAAACCGAATAATCCCCTTCCAGTGAGATATTTTTAACAATACCTGATCCCCGACATTGAATTCAATGGGTCTCCATCTTTTGTCCGCGTAAGATTTCTTACGATCCTGCGCTGCATTCATATGAGTTTTTATTTGGTCAAACTTTTCAGAGGTCGCGGTGACCACTTCTAAGCTTCCCAACTCTTTCTGTCTTATCTCACCCCAACAAACCGGGGTTCAACATCTTCTACCATGCAACATTTCATAAGGCGGCATGCCAATGGTGGCGTGGTAGTTATTATTGTAGGAGAATTCAGCCGGAGGTAGGTGATTATCCCAACTGCCACCAAAGTCTATAATGCAAGCGTGGAGCATATCCTCTAACGTTTGGATGGTCCTCTCCGACTGACCATCTGTCTATGGGTGATAAGCCATGCTGATATTCAATCTTGTACCCATTGCCTCATGAAATCTTTTCCAGAACCTCGATGTGAATCTTGTGTCCTGGTCAGATACAATCGACAGTGGTAGGCCATGTTCATTGATAAACACCTCTGCCAGTTTCTCAGATAAATAAGTTTCAAGGATCTGCAGGAAGTGTGCGCTCTTCGTCAAACGATCTACTACAACCCAAATCGTATCATGGCCCTTAGCTGTGTGAGGTAGCTTAGTGATAAAGTCCATGGTAATACGCTCCCATTTCCATTCCGGTATGTCCAGAGGCTGGATTTTCCCGTATGGCTTCTGATGTTTGGTTTTAACTTGTGAGCAAGTCAGAAACTTACTCACATAGTCTACCACTTCATTCTTCAAGTTCAGCCACCAATACTCTCTCTTTAAATCTTGATACATCTTTGTGGCTCCCGGGTGGATGTAATATCGAGACTTATGGGCCTCGTCAAGTACTTTGGCCCTAAGCTATCTACCCTTAGGTACCTACATATGACTACATCGGGTCCTCATTCCATGAGTGCTTGTCTCTAACTTTACCTACTGACCAACCATTCATTCTTTCTTTATGTTCTCTTCCTTGAGTGCCTCTGTCTGTGCTTTTTCTAACTCTGTCATAAAATCTGGTGTCACTACTAACTGATATGCTTTCACCCTAATAAGAGGTTGATTCTCCTTCCGGCTTAGGGCGTCAGCAACCACATTTTCCTTTCCTGGGTGGTATAGGATTTCATAGTCATAATCCTTTAATAGCTCCAACCATCGCCTTTGTCGCATGTTCAAGTCTTTCTGCTCAAAGAAATACTTCAAGCTCTTGTGATCCGAATAGATGGTGCATTTTACTCCGTAAAGGTAATGCCTCCAAATCTTTAATGCGAAGATAACTGACGTGAGCTCAAGGTAATGAGTCGGGTAGTTGACCTCGTGAATCTTTAACTGTTTTGACACATACGCGACCACCCTTCCCTTTGCATCAATACACAACCTAACCCTTGATCCGAAGCGTCAGAATATACCACCAAGTCCTCGTTACCCTCGGGTAATGCCAACACTAGGGTTTAGGTCAGTCTCTTCTTTAACTCTGCAAATGCTTCAGACTGAGCCTGACCCCATTCGTACTTTACTTCTTTGCGTGTCAACTTTGTCAGAGGCGAACCTATTTTCAAGAAGTCCTGAATGAACCTTCGATAGTAGCCTGCTAATCCCAGAAAACTCCGAATCTCAGTCGACGTCTTCGGATTTTCCCAATCTCTCACTATCGTGATCTTTGTCGGGCCAACCATAATGTCGTCTGCGTTAATAACGGGACTTAGGAATTGAACTTTCCTAAGCCAGAATGAGCACTTAGAAAATTTGGCATACAACTTTTCCCTTTGTAACGTCTCTAGTACCTCTCATAAGGGACATGCATGATCGCCTTCACTTTTCGAGTAGATGAGTATATCATCATCTATGAATACTATCACCTATCGATCCAACATCGGTCGGCACACCTGGTTCATCATACTCATGAATGTTGCTGGGGCATTCATCAAACCAAAAGACATCATGCCAAACTCGTAATGTCCATACCGCATGCGAAACGCCGTTTTCGGTATATCCTCTTCTCTTACCTTTAACTGATGATACCCCGACCGTAGGTCGATTTTGGAGAATCATTTTGCGCCTTACAGTTGGTCGAATAGATCATCGATCCTGGATAGCGGGTATTTGTTCTTTACTGTACGTTTATTCATCTCTCTATAATCGATGCACATTCTCATCGCACCGTCTTTCTACTTTACAAACATCACCGGAGCACCCCAAGGAGAAATGCTCGGTCTGATAAATCCTTTATCCAGAAGCTCTTCTAACTGTAACATCCCGAAAATAACGACAAAACCATAAGCGGAATGAAATCTAAATAAGGGGTGCGAAGAGGGTGGGGGCTCGTGTCTGTGGGCCGAGAAGGGGAGGGGTAGAGGGGGTTTAAACCCTAGCCTCATTCAAACTCCACCCCATTTCTAGAGAGAGAAAGTCATACAGAGAGAAAGCTTTGGATTTGGCTAACGATCGATCCTCTACCTTGCTACATCACTCGAGTAAACATTTGATGAAGGAAGGAGTCGATTTGAGGTAAGAAACTCTCATTTTGCTATGTTTTTTCTCGAAATAGGTTTTTCCGGGTTTTGGCTCAAAAAGGTCAGGTTTTTATTGGTCGAACGATGTCATACTTTAGATCTGGAATCACGTGGGGAAAATACACCTTTTGAACGTAAAAAGTTCCAAACTTGACGAACCCGTCGATCCAGATCTGAATCCATGCAAAACTAGGGTTTTGGGTAAGAAGTGAAGGTTCATGGCTGGGATCTCGGGTAGGTTCACGGCTAGGATCCCGGGTAGGTTCACGGCTGGGGATGCAGGGTAGGTTCACGGCTGGGGGCACCCGGGTAGGGTTCACGACCGGGTAAGGTTTCACGGCTGGAATTCTCGGGAGAAAAGGGAAGCTAGGAACCTTAGGTTCGCGGCTCTTCTAGTTCACGTGCCCCCCTTAATCCGAAAACCCCCTGATACACCTATGGTGCCGTGTTCTTCTAGGTTCACGGGAATGAGCCAGGTACGTTTAAAGTTCCCGGTATGAAGGGATTAATGTAATGAGTTGAATGTGAAGATAAGATTTGGTTGTGTACGTACATGTTAGAAGATCCTTTAGAGACCTTTGACCTTGTTCATCCCAGGTGAGTTCTAGAGCCCTTCTTTTAATGTTTTAATAACCGTTTTGGACTGGTGTGCATACTTACAAAATGATGTTTAATGAAATAATGATGTTTACAAAGGATGGTGTTTATGAAATGTTTGCCAAATGAAGTTTATGAAAGGTTTACAAATGAAACATTGTTTAATAAATTGTACAAATGCTTTAACTAAATTGTGGTAAAGGTTTTATGAAAGTCACTACTGAACGAATCTGCCACGAGTTCCTATGGGAGCTAGGGTATGTATGTATGTATTGGCCTTACCCATACGAGGGGCCTTAGTGGCTGGCTAACGGTTGTACAACTGGTTAATGATGGGGTGACGACGGTCACCCATTGGATCACCGGGATCCCAATGGAAGGTACTATTCCTTGTGGGGAAATAGTGCCTAAGGTACTGGTTGGTGTCGAAGGGCTTTGAGGTATCGGGCGCTAGGTTTCTCTCCCCGAATGACAGTACGGTGTTGAAGGGCCTAGTGGTGGCGTGCCTCAGGGTTTCTCCGCCAACCCACGGTGTATGGAATTGATGGTTACGAGAAGGCGCAGATTCGGTTCATGTTGACTTTTGCTATGTTACGATGTTTTGATGATGTTAAGTTATCGCATGTTTTACGTACGCTTTTGTTAAATAAATGAATGTTATGTTTTTGGCAAAACGTTTATGATAAGGTTTTATGTAAAGCTAGAACTTACCAGCGTAGCTGACTTTTAGTATGCACATTCAGGTTAAGCACAGGTATTGACGACGGACGGTGATGCTTGGCAAGCGAGAAGAGTTACCCGGCTGATCATGATGACTGACATCCTGTTATGTTTTACTTATGATGTGTTTATGCTTTAGACAGTGTTTACGCTTCCGCATGTTTGACTATGTTGACGTTATGTTTGAACGAAATTTTCAGCTACGTTATTTGATATTCAAGTATAAGAAATGTTTATGAATGAGTAAATACAACAAGTGAGGCCTCCCGGGTCTGGAGCCTTACAAGTTTGTATCAGAGCAATACTTTGAAATATTCGGACACTCCTAGTGTCTGAACTTAAACTGTGAATGGGACCGATAGCTGATGCAAGTGCGGGTAACTCGAGCCAAATCATCAGGTATGAAGGTAGTATATATATATATATTTACATATATAGTATGCCTTAGAAATGATAGGATAGGACTTGTGTTCTGATGGAATTACCAAGGTGATCAAATGGAAGTCAAGAGGTAGTGTAATGGTTAATTGCAGAAGGCCAGTGTATATTAACATCTTATAGTACTTGTTGAATTCTATTTGTTAAGTAGCGTGATGACATTGGATTTCTTGTCTTATAGAACAAAATGGCGAGACGAGGAAACAAAAGGCGTGGTGGGGGCCGTACCGGCGATCGTACCGGTGGTCGAGGTAGGACTCCTGCTCGTCAGGAGTACAGTGAAGAAGGAAGTGTCCACACTGAACCGGAAGTTAGTGTGCAGGGGACTGAGCAGACTAATGTTGAAGAACAACAGTTCACATTCGAACCAGAGGTGAATGCGACCCTTGCACGAGAAATTCATTGACATGATGAAGGCTTCCTTGCCAGATCTATTGGCAGAAGCATTGAAGAAGGCTAATGAGGTGGGTGGGTCTAACACGGAAACAGGTGCCCGGAACAATGAGGCTTTCAATGCACCGCTTACATGCGGTTGCGAATATAAGTCCTTCAAAGCTTGTGTCCCGCCAGTCTTGACTGGGAAGAAAGACGCGGTGGCTATGTTTGACTGGGTAATCCGGATGGAAGCCGCCATTCGTCTGAGTGAATGCCGAGCGAATCAGATTGTGAAATGTGTTGCTAACTCCTTGAGAGATGAAGCATCCCACTGGTAGGAGGGTGTACGTCAGGCTAAGGGGAATGAGGTGGTTGACTCGATGATGTGGAATGGCTTGAAAACTTTGGTGATCAAGAACTTCTGTCCAAGGAACGAGATTGAAAAAGTAGATAGGGAATTTCTAGGGTTGAAGGCTGGGAGCATGACGCATCGGCAGTACACCACTTGATTCAATGAACTGGCACGTTTGGTGCCGCATCTTGTCACGACTAAGGAGAGAAAGATATCCTGCTACATTCAAGGGCTGCCGGATCAGGTCCGCACCTATGTTAAGGCAAACACCCCTACTACCTATGATTTGGTGGTGGAACTGAGTGGCGTGGTGTTCGATGACCTTGCAGTGAATGTTGTTGCTATTGAAGAGCCTAGGAAGAAACCAAGTTTTCCGGCCAAGCGATCAGGTGGGAGACTGTTTGGAGCTTGGGAGAAACAGGCTAGAGTGGATGAGACCCCGATTTGTGGGAAATGTGGTGCAAGGCATGATGGGGAGTGTAGGTTGGGAACTAATATGTACTTTAAATGTGGCAAGACCGAGCACTATTCCCGGGAATGCCCGCAAGGTGTCAAATGTTATAATTGTGGGGAAAATAGACACATGAGTCGTGAATGCACTAAGCCAAGGATGGGGGAAGGTGGCAAGGGGAAAGGCCCGGAGAAGAAGAAAGAAAGGCCCCAAGCAAGGACCCGAGCAAATGTGCCGACACATTAGGAAGCTAGGGTGGATCCCGATGTGGCATCAGGTACGTTCATCCTTGACAACACTTTTGTATCTGTGTTATTTGATTCGGGCGCCAGTAAAAGTTTTATATCTGCCACTTTCTGTAAGCGGGTGAAATACACAGTTAGTAAACTAGAAAGGGCCTTTAGTGTAGAAACCGCTGAGGGTAGAACCGCAAGGGTAACCGAAGTAGTTGACAATTGCATGATAAAAATAGAAGGCCATAGATTCCCCGTCAGATTGTTTGTTATGGTTTTGGGAGGATTCGATGTTGTGTTGGGTATGGATTGGCTAACTGCCAACGAAGCACATATTATATGCAAACAAAAGATAATTCGACTCAAGGCTCCGGATGGTAGCGAAGTTGAAGTATCCGGGGATCGCGACGCCCCGATGCCTAACGTCATCTCGATGATTAAGGCAACGAATTACCTGAGGCACGGATGTGAGGCTTATCTGGTGTACGTGATTGACAAGTGTGAGGAAGTGAAGGAACTAGACGATGTACCCGTGGTACGCGAGTACCCGGAGGTGTTTCCAGAGGATTTGCCTAGGATACCACTCGACAGAGAGATTGAGTTCCGAATCGACTTAGTACCATATGACCAGCCTGTCGCTAAGGCTCCATATCGACTAGCACCAGTATAGATGAAAGAAATAATGGCACAATTAGACAAATTACTTGAGAAAGGATTTATCCAACCGAGCATCTCAACTTGGGGTGCTCCGGTATTGTTTGTGAAGAAGAAAGATGGTTTGATGAGAATGTGTATTGATTATCGTGAGTTGAACAAACGTATAGTGAAGAACAAGTACCCTCTACCAAGGATTGACGACCTGTACGATCAATTACCGGGTGCAAGTTGGTTCTAAAAAATCGACCATCGATCCGGGTACCATCAGTTGAAGGTAAGGGAAGAAGACATACCAAAAACCGCATTTCACACGCGCTATGGACATTTTGAGTTCCGCGTAATGTCCTTCGGATTGAAGAATGCCCCCGCAACGTTCATGGATTTAATGAATAGGGTGTGTCGACCGATGCTGGACCGAACGGTAATTATGTTCATCGATGATATCCTTATCTAGTACAAAAATGAGGGTGATCACGCATGTCACTTGAAGGAAGTGATGGAAGCTCTAAAGAAGGAGAAGTTTTATGCTAAGTTCTCTAAATGCGCGTTCTGGATTAGGGAAGTCCAATTCCTAGGTCACGTCAATAACCCAAATGGCATTATGGTCGACCCAGCAAAGATAATGACGGTAAGAGATTTGGATATTCCTAAGACGCCAACTGAATTCCGTAGTTTCTTGGGATTGGCGGGCTACTATCGGAGATTTATCAAGGATTTCTCGAAGATAGCTTCTCCATTGACAAAGTTGACGCGGAAGGAGGTAAAGTACGAATGGGGTGCGACCCAGGAAGAGGCGTTCATAGAACTGAAAGAGAAGTTAACCCAAGCTCCAGTCTTGGCCCTCCTCGAGGGCAATGAATACTTGGTGGTATACTCTGATGCTTTGGGTCAGGGATTGGGGTGCATGCTGATGCAACGCAGGAGAGTGAACGCGTATGCATCATGACATTTGAAAGTTCACAAAGTTAATTATCCGTCTCACGACTTAGAACTTGCGGCCGTTGTGTTCATATTGAAAATCTGGAGGCACTACCTTTATGGGGTAAAGTTCACCATTTACTCCGACCACAAAAGTTTGAAGTACTTATTCGAACAAAAGGAGCTGAATATGAGGCAGAGGCGATGGTTGGAACTTTTAAAGGATTATGATTGTGAAATCCTATACCATCCTGGAAAGGCGAATGTGGTGGCTGGCGCTCTAAGCCAAAAGGATATACCTGCTCCTATTAGAGTGAAAGCTTGCCAGTCGGTACCGGATGTGATAAAAGAAATTAAAAAGGCTCAAGATGAGGCACTTAAAGAAGAGAACATAAATAAAGAGAGAATGGTTGGCCAACATGACAACTTGGAATATAACACCATTGGCACTAGGACACGTTTTGGTCGGGCATGGATATCTATGGGTGGCGAGCTTAAAACCAAAATCTTAGATGAGGCTCATAAGTCCCGCTACTCTATCCATCCCGGTACCAACAAATTGTACCAAGATCTGAAGAAGGAATACTGGTGGCCTGGAATGAAACATGAAGTGACGAAATACGTAAGCAAGTGCTTAACTTGTTAACAAGTTAAGGCCGAACACTAGAAACCGTATGGAAAGATTCAACCTCTTGATATACCGGAATGGAAGTGGGAACACATTACAATGGATTTCATAACCAATCTACCTCACACAGCTAAAGGTCATGATACCATTTGGGTAATTATGGACCGTTTAACAAAGAGTGCTCATTTCCTACCCTCGTCGGAAAGGTTCGCGGAAGTATTTATTAACGAAGTAGTAGCACGGCATGGGATGCCTTTGACGATTGTATCTGACCGGGATACACGATTCACATCGAGGTTCTGAAAAAGATTTCACGAAGCGACGACGAGGCTTAATATCAGCACGGCATACCACCTGCAGACAGATGGCCAGTCCGAAAGGACAATTCAAACGTTGGAGGATATGCTCCGTGCTTGTATTATTGATTTCGGTGGCAGTTGGGATAGTCACATGCCGTTAGCCGAATTCTCCAACAAAAACAGTTATCACTCGACAATAGGTATGCCGCCTTATGAGATGTTGTATGAGAGAAGGTGTAGGACCCCGGTATGTTGGGGTGAGATTGGACAGAAGGAATTGGGAAGTCTCGAAGTCGTTAAAGAGACGTCAAAAAGGTTTGACAAGATTAAGGCATGAATGAAGGCCGCCTAAGATCGTCAGAAATCCTACGTAGATAAACGGCAAAGGCCTATTGAATTTAATGTTGGGGACAGAGTGATGTTGAAGGTATCCCCTTGGAAGGGAATCATACGATTCAGAAAGCAGGGAAAGTTAAGTCCGAGATTTGTCGGACCATTCAGGATATTGGTACGGGTTGGTGAAGTCGCTTATCAGTTAGAATTGCCTGATGAGTTAAGTGGGATCCATCCTACGTTCCGTGTATCACACTTGCGAAAGTGCTTAGCGGATGAATCGACACACGTACCACTTACCGACATCAAGGTCGACAACAACTTTAACTACATCTAGGAACCCATGGCCATCTTAGACAGGAAGGAGAAACGTTTACGTAATAAAGTTATACAATTGGTTAAAGTACGATGGAAGCACCGAAAGGGGTCTGAAGCCACTTGGGAGACAGAAACGTAAATGAGGGAGTCGTACCCTCAATTGTTTGACTTATGACAGTTTTCGAGGACGAAACCTTTTGTAAGGGAGGTATACTTGTAACATCCCAAAAATAACGACGAAACCATAAGCGGAATGAAAACTAAATAAGGGGTGCGAAGAGGGTGGGGGCTCGTGGGCCGCATCCGTGGGCCGAGAAGGGGGGGGAGAGGGGTTTAAACCCTAGCCTCCACATATGTTTATCCCTATTCCTCATTCAAACTCCACCCCATTTTTAGATAGAGAAAGCTTTGGATTTGGCTAACGATCGATCCTCTACCTTGCTACATCACTCGAGTAAAGATTTGCTGAAGGAATTAGTCCATTTGAGCTAAGAAACTCACAATTAGCTATGTTTTTCTCGAAATAAGTTTTTATTAGTTTTGGCTCAAAAAGGTCGGGTTTTTTTGGGTCGAACGATGTCATACTTTAGATCTGGAATCGCATGGGCAAAATACACCTTTTGAACGTAAAAAGTTCCGAACTTGACGAACCCGTCGATCCAGATCTGAATCCATGCAAAACTAGGGTTTTGGGTAAGAACTGAAGGTTCACGGCTGGGATCGTGGGTAGGTTCATGGCTGGGATCCCAGGTAGGTTCACGGCTGGGGATGCAAGATTCACGGCCGGGGGCATCCGGATAGGGTTCACGGCCGGGTAAGGTTTCATGGCTGGAATTCTCGAGAGAAAAGGGAAGTCGAGAACCTCAGGTTCGCGGCTCTTCTAGTTCACGTGAGGACTCCCGAGAACCCCCCTTAAGCCGAAAACCCCCTAAAGCCGTGAACTCCTAAGTTCACGGGAAGGAGCCGTGTACACCTACGGAGCCGTGTACCCCTACGGAGCCATGTACTTCTAGGTTCACGGGAATGAGCCGGGTACGTTTAAAGTTCCTGGTATGAAGGGATTAATGTAATGAGTTGAATGTGAAGCTAAGATTAGGTTGTGTACGTACAAGTTAGAATATCCTTTAGAGACCTTTGACCCTGTTCATCTAAGGTGAGTTCTAGATCCTTTCTTTAAATGTTTTAATAACCGTTTGGGCTGGTGTGCATACTTAACAAATGATGTTTTATGAAATGATGATGTTTACGAAGGATGGTGTTTATGAAATGTTTTCCAAATGAAGTTTATGAAAGGTTTACAAATGAAACATTGTTTAATAAAATGTATGAATGCTTTAACTAAAATGAGGTAAAGGTTTTATGAAAGTCACTACTGAACGAATCTGCCACGAGTTCCTATGGGAGCTAGGGTATGTATGTATGTATGTATTGGCCTTACCCTTACGGGTCCTTTGTGGCTGGCTAACGGTTGTACAACTAGTTGATGATGGGGTGACGATGGGCACCCATGGGATTACCGGGATCCCGATGGAAGGTACTATTCCTTGCGAGGAAATAATGCCTAAGGTACTGGTTGGTGTCGAAAGGTTTTGAGGTATCAGGCCCTAGGTTTCTCCGCCCGAAGGACAGTACGGTGTTGAAGGGCCTAGTGGTGGCTTGCCTCGGGGTTTCTCCGCCAACCCATGATGTATGGAATTGACGGTTACGAGAAGGCGCAGATTCGGTTCATGTTGACTTATGCTATGATGCTATGTTACGATGTTTTGATGATGTTAAGTTATCGCATGTTTTTCGTACGCTTTTGTTAAATAAATGAATGTTATGTTTTGGCAAAACGTTTATGATAAGGTTTTATGTAAAGCTAGAACTCACTAGCGTAGCTGACTTTTAGTACGCACATTCATGTTAAGGACAAGTATGGACGATGGACGGTGATGCTTGGCAAGCGATAAGAGTTACCCGTCTGATCATGATGACTGGCATCCCGTTATGATTTACTTATGATGTGTTTATGCTTTAGACAGTGTTTATGCTTCTGCATGTTTGACTATGTTGACGTTATGTTTGAACGGAATTTTTCGATATTCAAGTTTAAGAACTGTTTGTGAATGAGTAAATCCAACAAGTGAGGCCTCCCGGGTCTGGGGCCTTACACTAACTGTGTCATTAACTCTTTCATCTCCAGAGGCGCAAGTCAGTACGATGCTTTAGCCACGGGCTGGGCACCTAGTACTAAGTCTATCTGAAACTCTGTCTCACGATTAGGCGGTAATCTAGGCAAGTCCTCGAGAAACACCTCCGATAAATTACACACCACGTGTACGTCTTTCAATTCTTTTACTTCTTTATCTTTTTCTATCACATAGTCCAGGTGATGGCATGTTTGTTTTATAAAAATGTATATTTAAATATATATTTGAAAATGAGTTTTCACGAGATTAAGTTTTAAATTAATAGGCAAGTGTACCTATCGCAGCGTAATATAGTTTAGGTAAAACCAAGTATCAAACCAATGGACACGGTCGAATTCCAATACTCAACGTTTGTTATCGTTTAGTCGATTTAATTAGTGAGTAGGTGTTGTGTGCTTGTGAAGCAGAAAAGTAAATGACTAAACAGTAAATAACGGTAAAGTAAATAACAGCGAATGTAAAACGTGCGTGAAGTGTATAACAGAAATTTAAATAACAGAATCATAAATAACAAGAAAATAAATAGCTCGAGAATAATCAGATCACAACGAGTATTTCTTTAGGCTTCGAATCCGCTTGGTATATGATAATGTTCTGTTAACTAGACCGATGGTATGACTAATACAAATGTGTGAAAGGTACACCGCTAGAGCCTCATTCTCACAACATTTGATTCACGAATTATGTTCTTTAAAAATAAAATAGCAAGACTACGAGCAGGGACACCATTACCCTCAACTCTTTAATAAATCCACACATTCGTATGCTTAAGATCTACCTCTGAGTTGGTTTAAGACATCAAACTTAAATACCTTTATTTTTATTAAAAGAATGATTAAACTTTGTTCACCAGGATGCAGTACAACAATGGGACCATGTATAAAGACGTACCGTTCCCAACATGAGTTCACCAACTTTTTGTTTCATGACAAAGTTCGTATAAAGACGAACGTTTTCTAATAATATCAACCATGTGTTGGCTTATCAAAATCCGCTTGTATAAAGACGTACATGTTTCAAGAGAAATTTGATTAAAAAGGTTTTACGGTCTTACACTTCAAAATCAAGAACACTCACAAGTTTAAAGACGTTTAGATAAAGATACAAAGTCCACTATGAAGATGGTTTTAAGAGAGAATGATTAAAGAACATAAACATACAATTAGACTAATAAGTTAAACATTAACACCCACCAAACTTCATCTTCACCCAAGCAATACAAAGGGTTTAGCCACGAATGACCATACGAACAAGCATAGAGCAAAATTCCGTAGGCTCCTCTATTGCGAACAAAGCGGAAGAGCCTTTCTATTCTCTACTCTACTCTACAACTAAAGAAACGGACTATGGGAGTGTGTTTTCTTCTTCTAGATGGTGTGTGGAATGAGGAACCCATCATTTATAGGCCCCCGAATGGCCAATGAACAACCGTGCATTGGGTTGCACGGTCGAGCAAACACCTAGGGAATCAAAGGTACACATGGTAGGGTACGGTGTATCTTGGGACACACGGAATGGCCATGCACGGCCGTGCAATGGGATGCCCGACCGTGCATCCCTGTTTTGCTCCCTCCTTTTGTCTTTTGCTAATAGTTGACTAATGTTGACCAATGTTGACTTCTTGGGGGGTCAAAGCTCGGGGGTGCTCCTTCCTATCACAAGAGAAAGCTTGATTTCTTGATGTTTTTGGCTTGTTTTTGCTATTTTTCTCTCGGGACATCGTTTAACCTGCAATAATGAAATATAAACGTTTTAAGTAGCAATTGGCAAGGTTATTATTCAATTATTACCATAATATGGGGATTATTATCCATACAAAACATGTATAATTTAGGACATATCACCAGGTAGGCCTCGCATCCGCGTTTCATATACTTCTATGCCTTTATCATCGAAATGACGTTCGCTATCGAGCCGTCACGATCCCCGTAAATAGAGACTTACGTTACCATCTGGAGCTTTGAGCTGAACTATGTTTCACTTACATACAATTCAGGCTTCGTTGACAGCAAACCAATCCATACCCAAGACCACATCAAACCCTCCAAAGGCTATAACATACAACCTTACAGGGAATCTATGATCATCTATCTTTATCGTGCAGTTGTCTACAAGTTCTATCATTACGCCAAAATTGACCTACGGCCACACATATTCAAAAAACGCATTGCCACACTTTTGATTAAATGTGTGGCTAAAGATCATTAATCACATTTCAAAACCTTCTATCCTACTTTTGGCTACACATTTTATTTATTCATGTGACCAATGTATAACAATTCAAAACCTTCAGCCACACTTTAATAAAAAACTGTAGGTTTTAGTAGCCACACTATAAATGTGTGGCCAAATGTGATCTACGGCCGCAGTATTTGTTTATTTTTTTTGATACATGTGACCAAAAACACATCTATTAGCCACACTTTACAAAAAAACTGTGACATTTGATAGCCACACTAGAAAAGTGTGGCCAAATATGATATACGGCCACCGTGTTTGTTTCATGTGACCAAAAAATACATCTATTAGCCACACTTTAAGAAAAAAATGTGACATTTAGTAGCCACACTAGAAAAGTGTGGGAAAATGTGATCTACGGCCACAATATTTGTTTCATGTGACCAAAAACACATCTATTAGCCACACTTTAAGAAAAAACTGTGATATTTAGTAGCCACACTAGAAAAGTGTGGCCAAATGTGGCCAACTGCCATATTGGTATTTATTTGAATTTATGTGTGGCTAAAAGTCATAAATGGTCACTGTAAAATGTTTTACGTGTGGCTAAAAGTAATATATGGACACGGTTAAAGTTTTTATGTGTGGCTAAAGGTAATGAATGATCATAATTTCCACTTCTCCCCGCCAACTGAATCAGAAGACTAAAGTCTCACACATTAGTTACACTAAAGTTATTGCTTATAAATTACGATCTCCAAATTAAAAACCTAAACTTATTGCTTAATTAATTTCGTCTTCATTCAATTCGTCAAAATTATGGCATGGAGAATACGATCAGCTGATGCTTCTGCAGCTGACTACAACGTGATGTACGGTGGTGAGTATATACGATTTGGACTTTTTTAAGCTAATGTGTAAACTGTTTTGAAATTTTAGGCGACAATCGGACGTTGTTCTTTTTCAAAATCCATCATAGGGGCCGACGGTACTATGGAGGCCGTGTGACCTACCTGGACTACGTCGACATTGACGTATTGACTGTGTACCAGTTTAGAGAAATGCTCTCTACCATTGGGTGTTCGTTAAATTTAATTGACAGATACTCTATTAACTATATGATCACAAAAATGACGCTGGACTATGGATTGGTTCCATTGTACGATGAATGGGATATAAGGGCTTTGGCCCTTTACGTGAAGGAGTTTGATGAAATATCCTTATACCTGGAGATGATGGAGGAGTCCAGCTTATATACTTCGTCTGATTGTCTAGGATGCTACCTGACGCTTGCTGTAAGTGATGATGGGTAACCATGCTCTATGTGCGGAGGCCTAAAGCTTGCTGTAAGTGATGATATCATATGGTCTAGCAGCCACCATGCCACATCTGATGAGGATTTGATTTCGGATGCTAGGTCATGATATATAGGTTGATGAAAACAATATATTTTTTGGACAATGTATGCATGACAATATATTTATGTGTATCTAAATATATAGTTGCCATTTAAATGACAATCTTTTGGTAAGCTAATTTAGATCTTTTGATGATATTTTGTGCATTGATAAGTAATCTAAATATTTGGTTGATGTTTATGGTTTTGGTTGACGTATAAGTCTATATCAGCTAATAATTAATGATAATTGTATTCAATTGTGTATTTGGTTGATGTGTGTATTACCATATATGTTAAGGTTAGGCCATATGTACTTTGTCTGCTCCAAGAATAATGAGATGTTGCAGTTGAATTTAAATTATCTTTTGGATACTTGTTTTTGGTGTTATGATGTTATGTTACTAATTTTTGAAACAATAAGTTGGGTCTCTTATCCATCTTTGGTTTATGGTCACATGGGTCATGTTTATGTTAAGTGGGTCATGGTTTGAACAAATGGGTTAGCAGGATGATTAGTTATGGTCAAATGGGTCAGATTGTTGGTTTAATGGCTCTAGGTGTAAACTGGTCATTTACGCAGATTAAATGGGCCATGTTGTAGGTTTAATGCATGGTGTGTAGGGTTGATGGTAGTCAGGTTATCTATGCATGTTTAATGCTATGTAGGTTTGGTCAAGCAAGGGTAAAATGGTCATCAAATTTTAAAATGAACAGCTGAGACTTTAATGTCTGTATAAATGAGTCCTTATATATGTTGTTTGAATTCCACGGTGAAATAGTTGAGGTCATTGTTTAGCTATATTGGTGATAGCATTGAGTTTGGAAAGGGTTTTATGAAGGCCTGAGACACACAGATGGCTTTATTAGTCAACATAGATGGGTTGAGTGATTAAGCCATATGTGTCGGTCTTAGGCTTTGATAAAACCCTTTCCAAAACTCAATGCTAGGCATTTTGTGTAGGTTTAATGCTATACAGGTTTGGTCAAAAAAGGATACTATATATGTCGTTTGAATCCCATGGTCAAAGAGATTGTCATCCATCAAACAAATGGATCAAAAGCTACCATCTTCAAAGTCTGACCAAGTTGATAATGTTTTGCAGGAAAAACATGTTCAAAAAGAGGTTGTGCAAGAAAGAAAACCAACTGTTGAAAAGGATGACTAACAAGCAGCAGAAGCCGAGTACCATGATCCATACGAAGACTATGATCCTGATGTATTGAAAAAGGAATGGATTTACGACAGTCCAGAAAAGGAGGTTGACTAAGGCTACCATAATCCTTATGAAGGCGAGCATGATTCAGACTGGTCAAATGATGACTGTCATTGGAAAATAATTTTAGTTATTTGGTTTCAACATTACACTTCATGTATGAACTTAACAAACCTGCATTAGTAGCCATACAGGCCTGCACTTTTGTTGAAATATGAGTGTGTGTTTTGTGTTTTTTCCAAATTGGTCAAATAGTAAATCCAATATGCAGCGAAAGTAATAAGATCAATTATTCACAAAACAAACAAGATGATAAAGGATGTTATCATCACGGATTTCATTACTTCGAAATGAAAAGTACAAAGTGGCGACTTATGTGAACATTCTATTTATACATTAGTGACATCTAACTAGGTTAACAAACTGCTGGTTTTGGGAGAACTGCTGGTGAACAACCTCACCAGCAGTTTCTCTCACCATGTCTTCAGGGCAACTCTTTCTTTAATCTTCAACCTTAGTTCTTGTAGATAGCAGTTCTAACCAGATGTTCTATAAGTAGTTCTTGTACATATTCTTCACTACATAAAAATACAAAGAAAATGACCAACGTAATGACGAGGTTCAATCAGCATTACGTAAAAATATACCCTTACAGTCGGCTCTAAAGTAATTATTGTGGGACTTGTTAACCAGGTCAAGTGGATCTACAGGTGGCAATATATTATCATTTTGAGGAAAATTTAGAGTACTAAATTCATCATCGACAACGTCATACGTATCTCTATAATTTCTGGGAGGTATCATAAGGACAATATGCATTTTTTTATCCAGTTGGTCTTTAACATAAAACACTTGTCGTGCTTCTGAGGCCAATATGAATGGATCATCCTTGTGGCCTAATATGTTAAGTTCGACCAATGTGTAACCAAGACTGTCATGTTTGACCCCATTTCTACTCTCAACCCAGTCGCACATGAAAAGCGGAATTTTTTTAATATGATAATCTAGGACCCATATCTCTCGTAAAACCCCGTAATAAAATTTTTGTTCATAGGTTACTGGTTCTTTAGAAATGTGCATGTCAGATGCCTCTACACCAACCCCACTGTTCTGGTAAACTCTACCTTCACAAGCTTTTGTACGAAATTTATAGCCATTGATGTCATATGCCTCGTATTTCAATACGTTGATGTGTGCTCCATGTGAAATCCACTTTACGGTTTCTGATATACTTTTTGGGGAGACCGCTGACTCTTTTTCGACCTGAATTTCATTACAAGGATGAGATGCACCTAGCTTGTACAAACTACAACAGAGAAAAAACAAAGATTATGCTGAAATTTAATTTACCTTGTTGCGTAACCGGTTACCAAACGTTAAGCTATGCTCTTTCTCTAGCCATGTTTGTCATTTACCACCATGTTGGTTTTTCAAACAGGTTATGTTGTCTACAAGTACATAAATGAGTATCATATTTGATAAATCCTATTACGAAATAAAAAAAAAACAAAAAAACAAACATGTTACTAATACTTACTCGATATACGGCTGAACTTCAGACGTATTTTGTAATACATAGAAATGTGCTTTGAAGAAGAGTGCTGGAGAAACTTGATCCGGTTTACCGGCTGACAAAGGATTTCCCTCCCCGATATCATTATCATTATGCTTATAATCAGGAATACCAATAGTCTTGATGCTTTTTTGGTATTCGCTGAAAAACTCAATTGTTTCTTCTGCAATATTCTCCTCAGCAATGCATCCTTCTGGATAAGTTTTGTTTCGCACATGCCCTTTTATAAACTTCATACACCTTTCAAAGGGATACATCCACCGAAAGCATATTGGCCCACATAATTTTATCTCCTTAACAAGGTGCACAGTTAAATGAACCATAACATCAAAAAATGATGGAGGAAAGTATTTCTCGAGCTGGCACAGTGTCACACATTGCTCTTCCTACAGCTTATCAAGTTCTTCTACCTTGATTTCTTTGCTACATATTGACTTGAAAAAAAAACAAAGCCTGGTTATAGCATATCTTGTGGGTTCTGGCATGATAGATCGTATTGCAATGGGCAAAAACTGTTACATAAGCATATGATAATCATGTGATTTAAGTCCCACAATCTTCCTATCCTTATGACTCACCAAACTAGAAAAGTTAGAACAATACACTTGTGGAACCCTTAAGTTGTATAATGTTTCACAAAACATGTTATTTTCTTCTTTCGTTAATGTGTAGCATGCTGTAGGAAGTATTGTATTGTTGCCTTCTTTTTTAGCCTGCAACTATTGTTTTAACCCAAAATGCACCGGATCCAATCGAGAAGGCAATCCATCTTTCGTCTTTCCCAGAACGTTTAGCAACGTTCTGACAATACTCTCAGCCACATTCTTTTCAATATGCATGAAATCAATACAATGTTGGACACAATTATATCGCCAATACTTAAGCCGTCGAAACCATATGTTGAATTTCTTCCAATAGGTCGGTTCTTGGTGTCCGGAATTTGATGTTTTTGTTTTTCTCTTATTTGTATTCCCCCTCTTTCAGTCGAAGTTTGTAGGATTTCTGATTCTTTAAATCCCTTTCCCCACATATTCTTAACGTATTTAACCTCATTGAATATTTCTTCCCCTGTCATAGGCTTTGCAGTAGTTCTCAACTCTTGTTTTCCATTGAACGCATTTGTTTGCTTTCTGGAACGGTGGTCATGAGGTAGATATCTCCTGTGACCAGCATAACTGTGCTTGGCTGAGTAAGGAAGTCTAACACAGTGAGTTTCTTTCCAACACACTACACAACCATTGAATCCACTATAAGGGCAACCACATAGTGTACCAATAGCAGGGTAGTCATTAATCGTCCATAATACAACTGCACGTAGTGTAAAATTTTCTTGTGCATAGGCGTCATATGTTTCAACTCCTTCTTCAAATAAGAGTTCTAGATCGTCAATTAAAGGATCCAAAAACACATCAATATCGTTTCCAGGCGCTCCCAATATTAATAATGAAAGCATGATGAACTTTCTTTTCATACACAACCAAGGTGGAAGGTTGTAAATGACAGTTAAAACAAGCAAGACACTGTGATTTCTATTGCCTCTATTTACGTCCACCCCATCAGTGGAATTTCGGGAAAATTTTCATCTATGGCTTTCCATGCGGGTGAATCCGATGGGTGGCGTAAAACACCGGGTTTATTGGAACTGGTGGCGTGACTTCTTAAATCTTCTGCTGTGCTCTTCACTTGAAAGAGTCGTTTAAATCGTGGAATAATGTGAAAGTACCACAATACCTTTGTAGGAATATTTTTGTACATTATTTTAGTCTTCTCATCCACCTTCCACCTTGACTTCCCACATGTTGGACATACTGTCAAGTCCTTGTACTCCTTCCTGTAAAGAATGCAGTCGTTGATACATGCATGTATCTTTGTGTATCATGAACCCATTGCCTTCATTATCTTTTTGGCCTCATATGTATAGTTCACCATTTTGTTACCTTCAGGTAGCATCTTTTTCAACAAAACTATAAGTTCAGTAAAGAACTTATCGGATACTCCATGCTTACTCTTCAACTTGAGTAGTTGAACTAGTGCAGACAACTTTGTGAAGTTAGGACATCCTTCATATAGGGGCTTCTCAGCGTCTGCAAGTAGTTCTAGAAACTTTTCATGGCCATCTATGAAATTGTCTTCTGTAGCTTTTACCATTTCTACTGTTTCATAGGCATCTGTTGGAATTTCGGTGTCAACAAAGTTCGTATGATCAATCACAATTTTTGTTGGCTTGTCTTTTTCTCCATGTTTAATCCACCTTGTATAATTTGGATCGATTCCCATCATGAACAAGTGAAGCTCTACATCGTCCACGGGAGGAGAGTAGTGGTTTAAACAATTCACACATTGACATGGAATTTTTGTTCTTTGTTTATTACATTTTAGTGGGTCCATCTTCAAATTACGAATTGCATAATCTACAAATGCCTCAACTCCAGTCGAATATGGTTTTTTGGTTCTGTAGGTTAACATCCAAGACTTATCCATCAATTCCAAGAACTGCATGAGATTAATACTAATTAATCATAATATTATGAGATTAACATCAAGTGGCCATTTAATATATATGTCAACATCAATTGGGAAACCCAAAGTTAAAAATCGATTAACATAACTCATGATTAACATCAATTTGAAGAAGACTAATGACATTAATACCAACATCATGAAGGTTAACTAGTTCAAACCAGTTACGTATTGTATTAAGACTAATTAATCACATATATTATGACTAATCACATATTAAGACTAGCTAATTAATCACAAGTTATGAGATTAACATAACTCATAACATCTATGACATTAAAGACCAAAATCTAATTAATGAGATGAAAACCAAAGTCGATTATCTTCAATAACTACACTGGGGTTTGGTGAGACGGCAATTAATGAGATGAAAACCAAAGTCGATTAGCTTCAATAATGTAACATCCAAAATTCTCTTTATTTAAAACATGAGAACTCATTTAGGACTAGGGTTGTCAAAGAACGAAAACATGACAAGAACATTTAACTATTAATTGAATCAAAAGCTAGTAAGGTTAATTCTACAAAGTTGAGGGGCCCTAAATGAAAATTTCTTAAAACATAATATCTACTTCTTCTACCTCAGTCGCCAAACTCACGAACCCATTTCTCCTTCCGGTGTTCCTTCGTCTCCTGTAAATCCAAGCTCATCTTCACCATAAAAACCCTAATCCGGCCAACTAAGATCCGCACTTGCACGGACCGGAGGGAAGAGCCCAACTTCGTTTCATAACACAATGGACGATGAGAGTAAACACGATAGCTGCTGCCATAGCTTCGATAGCAGCAGAGAGCTAGTACGCATCAGGTCACGACGACTATGGTGGATAACGGCAGTTAACGAAGGTGATGATGGTTTGGGTTGAAGCTCGCGACAGTGGTGGTGGCGAATTGATGCGTGCACGGGTGTGCCGGAGAAGGATGAGTTCGTGGCGGTATGGTGGTTCGTGGGTCCCTGGTACGGTTGATAATGGCTAGCGTTGAAGGTACAAATCTTCAAATTTAAGGTGGTTCACGGCTGGTAATGGTCCGAGTGGTGGTTCAGCAGCAGCAGGGAGTTCATGTTCATGAAAATAGTTTCGGGCGGCTTGATTATGGCTGTAGTAGTGATGTGGTTGTCGAAGGCTGTTGAGGGTAGGCTTCACGATGACGACAATGGTGTGTATGGGGCAGTGACGGTGGTCCATACCGGTTGTTCTTGAAACACACCACTTTTAAAAACAAAATTTTAACGCGCGGAAGTCTTAACCTAGGAATTTTTTTTTTTTTACCCTCTCGCGTACCGCGAGAGAATCCTTCCTGGACTCTCGCGACCCGCGAGGGACCCTTTTTCTCAGAATGTTTCCAGTTTTCAGCAGGTTTTCATACTTAGCCATTTTTCCAACTTTTTCCAAAATACAAGACAACAAATTTGCCCAACACATGGGTTTTAACCAAAAACCCCTTCAACAACATGATCAGAACCCAAAAACATGTTTTGTTTATCAAATTACAATCAAAAAGGGGAATTCCACCAAATCATCAAAACATGAAAATATGCATACGAGGATCCGCCAACGCCTTGGACTTGACTTTGACTACCTCGGAGCTTTTCCTACATTCACCACACATATCACCATTAGTAATGAAGATAAATTCATAACAAACAAGTAAATTCCTACTTGTTTCACCCATTCACCCATTTGACCCGTTTCCACCCAAATTGTCATTTAGGCTACATATTCTTGCACCCTTACTACAAGTTTCAATTATGATCAACACATGATCCATTTCCATTATGGCACAAAGGCCATAACTCCTTTTCATTTATGATCAACACATGATCCATTTCCAATTTGGCACAAGGCCATATCTCCGTTTCATTTATGATCAACACATGATCCATTACCATTATAGCGCAAGGCCATAACTCCGTTTCATTTATGATCAACACATGATCCATTACCATTATAGCACAAGGCCATAACTCCGTTTCATTTATGATCAACACATGATCCATTACCATTATAGGTTAACACTATAACTACATTCATTCATTGCACATACTAAATCATTCACAATTTATCATATCACAAGTATGCACACAACCACATAACACATAATCCATAAAATTCACCATTTATCATCAATACTAAGTAAGTGCATAGGCACTTACCTTTTGGGTTAGACGACTCCGCTCCGCCTTCTAGACCCACAATTTGATTGCCTAAACATACACACCTAGTTTAGTAATCTAATCATTCATTCAAAACACATACAATTGAGTTTACCACCCAAATTTCCATTTTCAACCCAAATTGACCCGTTTGGGTTATTTCCATATCCAAACACTCCCTTTAATCAAGAACTCAACTCAACCACTAGAATTCTCTTTCCAATACCTTGACACTAATTTTTATCAAACTAGTTTCTTTAAGTTAATTTGGGGTTTGTTTAAGTGTCTAACACCTCCATAACACTTAATCATCATCAATTTATCAATTTTTCATCAAAACCCCAAAACCCCCAATTTCCTCCATATGAACCCTAACTTTCAAAAATCAAAATCAAAGGGTTCCATGGTGTTGTTCACCTTCCTACACCTTTAGTTTAGCTAGATTATCAATAATCTAACACCATTTTACCACATGCAACCATAATTTCGGGTTTTCAACAAAACCCAACAAGAACACCATAAATGGTGGATCAAAGAGGAAGAAATCACTTACTTGATGTTAGAAAGGTGATGTGTGAGCCAACACCTTCAAGTTACAAGCTTCAAACACACGAATTTTGGCTTCAACCCGATTTCTCCTCTCTTCCTCTTCTCTTGAACGACCCAACTCCAAAATGAAGTCAATTTTGACTTCTAAAGGTCAAATATGGCAGATTTGCCATGTTTCACCTTTAGCCCCTCTACTTTCAATCTTTTCCATTTCCTTCCATAACTAGTTAAAACTAGTATATCCCCGTTACTAACTTGAAACCCGCTTGTTTCCACTTATTTCTAAAATATTATTTTCACCATAATATTTATTAGAATTATTTATTTATTTATAACGAGACCCGGATTTTGGTTCGTTACAAATCTCCTCCCCTTATTTGGGTTTCGTCCCCGAAACCCGACTTCACATAAAAAGGTTCGGATAGCATTTGAGCATCTCTTCCTCGGTTTCCCAAGTCATTTCCGCCCCCTTTCGACATTGACGAGGACTTAACTTCCCCCGTTTCCTAAACCGTATCACCCCTTTCCAAGGAGAGACTTTCAAAAGCACAAAGTCCCCCACTTGAAACTCAATCGCCCACTTCCTATTATCCGCATAAGACTTTTGGCGATCTTGAGCCGCCTTCAAGCGTGCTCTAATTTGGTCAATACTATCATTAGTTTCCTTGACCACTTCGACACTTCCAAGCTCCCGTTGACCAATCTCACCCCAACACACGGGTGTTCGACACTTTCTCCCATACAATGCCTCAAAAGGCGGCATACCAATATTAGAATGGTAGCTATTGTTGTAAGAGAATTCCGTCAACAGTAAATGGTCGTCCCAACTACCACCAAAATCCAAGGCACACGCTCGCAACATATCCTCGAGCGTTTGAATCGTTCACTCGCTTTGACATCCGTTTGTGGATGATAAGCGGTGCTAAGATTCAATCTAGTCCCCATATCCTCATGGAATTTCTTCAAAAAACGAGAAGTAAATCTCGTATCACGATCCGATATAATCAACACCGGCACACCATGACGTGACACAATTTCCTTCACATACATTTCCGCCAATCTATCCGAAGAATACGTTTCCTTTATAGGAAGGAAATGTGCACTCTTCGTCAACCGATCCACTACTACCCATATCGCATCATAACCCTTTCGAGTCTTTGGTAGTTTAGTGATCAAATCCATGGTTATATTTTCCCATTTCCAAAGCGGTATTTCAAGCGGTTGAAGCTTTCCATACGGCTTTTGATGCTCCGCCTTAACCCTTAAACATGTGAGACACCTCTCCACATACTTAACAATATCACGCCTCATACCCGGCCACCAAAAATGACACCTCAAATCATAAAACATCTTTGTGGCCCCCGGATGGATAGAATATTTGGATTTATGCGCCTCGTCAAGAATAGTTGTCAAGACACTTGACAACCTAGGTATCCAAATTCTATCAAAGCATGTCTTCAAACCCATGCTATTTTCACCAAGCTTATCAACATAAGAAATCATCCGTTCTTTCTTCAAGTCGCCACCAAGTGCTAACACTTGGGCCTCCCGGATTTCATCAATAAGAGATGATGAAATTGTCATCTTAAATGACTTCACCTTGATAGGTGAATGACTTGACTTTCTACTAAGCGCATCCGCCACAACATTTGCTTTACCCGGATGATAAAGTATCTCACAATCATAATCCTTAACCAATTCAAGCCACCGTCTTTGCCTCATATTGAGGTCCTTTTGGTCAAAGAAATATTTGAGACTTTTGTGATCCGTGTAGATCGTACACTTAGCACCATACAAATAATGCCTCCAAATCTTGAGCGCGAAAACCACGGCTGCAAGCTCTAAATCATGGGTTGGGTAATTCACCTCGTGAGTCTTTAATTGCCTAGATGCATAGGCAATCACTTTCCCCCTTTGCATCAAAACACACCCCAACCCCGAATGCGAGGCATCCGAATAAACAACAAAATCCTCGGTCCCGTCCGGCAAGGATAGAACAGGCGCCTTAGTCAACTTTTCTTTCAAGAGTTGAAAGGCAGATTCTTGTTCGGGACTCCAAACAAACTTTGTCTCCTTACGAGTCAACTTCGTCATCGGCAAAGCAATCTGAGAGAAGTTTTCGATGAACCTCCGATAATAACCCGCTAACCCCAAGAAACTTCTAATCTCCGAAGGCGTCTTCGGTGATGACCATTCTTTAACCGCCATAATCTTGGATGGGTCAACGGTAATTCCTCTTTCATTAATCACATGACCCAAGAATTGGATCTCGCGCAACCAAAATGCGCACTTGGAGAATTTAGCATAAAGTTTCTCCTTTTGCAAGACTTCAAGAATCTCACGCAAATGATAAGCGTGATTACCCTCGCTCCTTGAATAGATGAGAAGATCGTCAATAAACACAATGACCGAACGATCAAGGAACGGTCTACACACCCGGTTCATGAGATCCATGAAAACCGCAGGTGCGTTGGTCAAACCGAAAGGCATAACCGTAAACTCATAGTGACCGTAACGAGTGCGAAAAGCTGTCTTATGAACATCCTCTTCCTTCACTTTCAACTGATGATACCCGGACTTCAAGTCAATCTTAGAAAACCATGACGCCCCTTGCAATTGGTCGAAAAGATCATCAATCCTAGGCAATGGGTACCTATTCTTCACTGTCAACTTGTTCAACTCCCGGTAATCCATGCACATTCTCATGCTCCCATCCTTCTTTTTGACGAAGAGAACGGGCGCACCCCAAGGTGAAACACTTGGGCGTATGAAACCCTTGTCAAGAAACTCTTGTAATTGCTCCATTAGTTCTTTCATTTCTGGCGGTGCCAATCTATAAGGCGCTTTAGCTACCGGCTTAGCACCCGGTATCAAATCAATTCCAAACTCTATCTCCCTATCCGGCGGAATCCCCGGTAACTCGTCATGAAACACATCTACGAATTGGTTCACGACCGGTACATCGTGAATCTCCTTTACTCTTTCATTCACATCCGCGACACAAGCCATGTACGCCTTGCACCCACGCGCCATGTACTTGGTCGCCTTCACATAAGTGCACAACCTTACTTTACCCTTTTTATCACCTTCTATGTAGATGGACTCTCCCGACGGGGAAACAAGTTGGATCGCCTTCGGTCCACATAAAATACTCGCCTTATTCTTTGACAACCAATCCATCCCCACAATAACATCAAAATCTCCCATAGCCAAAGGAATCAAATCAATAAAGAAAGTTTCGCCCCCCGCTCTCAACTTACAATCTCTAAAAATGTCAAAGACAAGGAAACTCTTATCATTAGCCGCTTCGATTTCTAAGGGTTCATCTAACTTGCTACTTACAAAAGAAGAATGCTTAACAAATTTCAAAGACACAAACGAACGGCTAGCCCCCGAATCAAATAGAACTAGTGCAGGTAATGAGTTAATATTGAATGTACCTGACACTACATCCGCGTTGTTCTTTGCCTCTTCCGCCGAAATGTGGAAGGCTCTTCCCTTAGGCTTTGGCGTCTCAACCTTCACCCCGCTTCCACCTTGCTGCTTTAACTCGGGACAATCCACCCTATTGTGCCCGGGCTTGTAACAGTTGTAGCATATACGGACTTGGCTTGGGCATTGATTAGCCATATGCCCCGGCTTTCCGCATTTATAGCATCTTGAAGAACCCTTTCTACATTCCCCAAAATGCACTTTTCCACATAACTTACAATCTTGCGAAGAAGGTTTAACAAACGGCTTCTTACTAGGGCTCTCGCCCTTTATCTTCTTCAACACCTGTTCCACAATTTCCCTTTTTCTCTTCTCACCCCTAGCCTCTTGCCTCTTTAACTCCACCTCCCTTTCCCGACACCTGTTTATTAAATCAACAAGCGTGGTAAATGAGGATGGAGATATGCTATCTCTGAATTCCACTGTTAGCATAGCATAGAACCTATCAATCTTGCCCTTTTCGGTCGATACCACATCCGAACAAAACTTGGCCCGAACAAAGAAGGCCCCGACCAATTCGTCAATTGACTCAGTCGTCTGTCTCATGAGGAGAAACTCCTCAGTCATCCTGTCCACCGCGGCTTGCGGGCAGTGGTATTTCAGAAAAGCCGCTTTAAATTCCTCCCAAGACATAGAGGTCACCCCAGAAACACCTCTCTCTCTACGGAGATTCAACAGCCATTCCTTTGCCCTCCCAGTCAACAGAGGCACACTGAACATTACCCTATCCTCGGGCCTGCATCTAGTCGTTTCGAAATTCGACTCCATATCCACCACCCACCGGTGGCTAAGTATCGGGTCCACCTGACCGTCGTATTCTTTCGGTTTAATCACCATGAAATCCTTGAGAGTACAACCTCGAGGTTCCTTATCTTTCTCTTTCATGACCTCTTCAAGAGAGAGCTTAATAGTTCCCCTCATTTCCTCCATCAAGAGATTTGTGGCTTGCTCAAACGCCTTGGCCACTTCTTCCTTTATCATATCTTGGGTCCTTGGATCCAACGGTTCTTCGTTCACATCAACATTTTCAGGGTGGTCACCCTCGTCCGTCATCTCTTAACTGAGAAATAGTACCAAAAACACCTTAACATTCCTATACCTTCAAATCACCTAGGGTATATATATATATATATATATATTTACCTACTTATACACATACATATGCGATCACCTTCACCTAATCCTTGCAAATGTTCATTGTCATATGGTTATCATAAAATCTCTTGCACATCTCGTCTTATTAATCATATTGGCCAGACATGTTTAATAATACGTTATGTCCAAGTGTAATTATCATATGCATATAACAATTCACAAGACAAGTTTCGGCACACATAACACTTTGTCATTCAATCAATCATATGCATTTACAACATATATACATAATCACTTATTAAATCATTACTAACCTTTCATTTCCGAAAGCTCCGAGTCTTAGTCAAGTCCTTCGTGGATTCTCGTATCATTTCCCCCATATCAAGAGCATCCGGTTTGAGTTTAGTGTCTCGCACACCAAATCCCTCAAACCATTGCTCTGATACCAAGTTGAAACACACCACTTTTAAAAACAAAACTTTAACGCGCGGAAGTCTTAACCCAGGAATTTTTTTTTTTTTACCCTCTCGCGTACCGCAAGAGAATCCTTCCTGGACTCTCGCGACCCGCGAGGGACCCTTTTTCTCAGAATGTTTCCAGTTTTCAGCAGGTTTTCATACTTAGCCATTTTTCCAACTTTTTCCAAAATACAAGACAACAAATTTGCCCAACACATGGGTTTTAACCAAAAACCCCTTCAACAACATGATCACAACCCAAAAACATGTTTTGTTTATCAAATTACAATCAAAAAGGGGAATTCCACCAAATCATCAAAACATGAAAATATGCATACGAGGATCCGCCAACGCCTTGGACTTGAATTTGACTACCTCGGAGCTTTTCCTACATTCACCACACATATCACCATTAGTAATGAAGATAAATTCATAACAAACAAGTAAATTCCTACTTGTTTCACCCATTCACCCATTTGACCCGTTTCCACCCAAATTGTCATTTAGGCTACATATTCTTGCACCCTTACTACAAGTTTCAATTATGATCAACACATGATCCATTTCCATTATGGCACAAAGGCCATAACTCCTTTTCATTTATGATCAACACATGATCCATTTCCAATATGGCACAAGGCCATAACTCCGTTTCATTTATGATCAACACATGATCCATTACCATTATAGGTTAACACTATAACTACATTCATTCATTGCACATACTAAATCATTCACAATTTATCATATCACAAGTATGCACACAACCATATAACACATAATCCATAAAATTCACCATTTATCATCAATACTAAGTAAGTGCATAGGCACTTACCTTTTGGGTTAGACGACTCCGCTCCGCCTTCTAGACCCACAATTTGATTGCCTAAACATACACACCTAGTTTAGTAATCTAATCATTCATTCAAAACACATACAATTGAGTTTACCACCCAAATTTCCATTTTCAACCCAAATTGACCCGTTTGGGTTATTTCCATATCCAAACACTCCCTTTAATCAAGAACTCAACTCAACCACTAGAATTCTCTTTCCAATACCTTGACACTAATTTTTATCAAACTAGTTTCTTTAAGTTAATTTGGGGTTTGTTTAAGTGTCTAACACCTCCATAACACTTAATCATCATCAATTTATCAATTTTTCATCAAAACCCCAAAACCCCCAATTTCCTCCATATGAACCCTAACTTTCAAAAATCAAAATCAAAGGGTTCCATGGTGTTGTTCACCTTCCTACACCTTTAGTTTAGCTAGATTATCAATAATCTAACACCATTTTACCACATGCAACCATAATTTCGGGTTTTCAACAAAACCCAACAAGAACACCATAAATGGTGGATCAAAGAGGAAGAAATCACTTACTTGATGTTAGAAAGGTGATGTGTGAGCCAACACCTTCAAGTTACAAGCTTCAAACACACGAATTTTGGCTTCAACCCGATTTCTCCTCTCTTCCTCTTCTCTTGAACGACCCAACTCCAAAATGAAGTCAATTTTGACTTCTAAAGGTCAAATATGGCAGATTTGCCATGTTTCACCTTTAGCCCCTCTACTTTCAATCTTTTCCATTTCCTTCCATAACTAGTTAAAACTAGTATATCCCCGTTACTAACTTGAAACCCGCTTGTTTCCACTTATTTCTAAAATATTATTTTCACCATAATATTTATTAGAATTATTTATTTATTTATAACGAGACCCGGATTTTGGTTCGTTACAGTTCTAGTCCGACGCAGTTTGCTCTGGTAATGGTTAAAGGCGGGGCAATGGTAGTGTCGGGTAAGGTGTTCACAACAGTGAGTTTTGATGTAGTGGTTCACAATGGTTTTAGCAAGTAATGAAGACGGTGGTTCACGATGATAGTAGTTTCAATGATGGGGAGTATGGGATAGTTGTTTTGTTGATGATGAGTATGAAATGGTAGTTTCGATTGTTGATGGGTAGAGGATAGTACTTTCGGATGATGAGGGTTGTTTCGGGTGATGATTATAGGAGGATGATGATTATTGGGTGATGATGATTCTAGGATGATGATGATATGATGAAGATGATGATGATACGATAATGATGATACTATGACGATGATTACATAACGATAATGATGGATACGGTTCGGTTCGGGTCTCGGTTATATTTCGGGATCGTGTTTGGGAAGGTATATCCTCTAAAACCTTAGAACGCTAATTATCATTATTAGTTGGGTTACGAACACCGTACTTAAGGAGGCTTGTAAGGGATCTATATACAACAACCGACAAAGATTTATTACTTTTATAAAGTGCTATTTGATAAAGGCATAAAAATATATCGAGGTAAGAAGTTAAAACTCAATTAATATGGAATATTGGTCATAATATGGTAATGGAAATAGACAATTAATATTGTCGGGTTTTAGATAAAAACAAACGGGACTCTGTCCAATTTGCATTAGGATTAAGGAAATATATTTTACAAGTGTAGACGTCCTCTTTAGGGATTGGGTTGTTTGGGAAAGAAGACTGATGCTAGCGAAACTACTAAGTTCGCTTGAATCAATGTAGGGTGAACTTATCTTAGTTCGTCAAACCCTAAAGATAGAAACAAAGTGTCAGGTTAGGTCAGCTATCTTAACTTATACGAATAACTTATATAGATTGTGTGACACCTAGAGACGTATACTGACCAGTGATTGTATCTCAGGATGTGCTTATCAGGTGAGTTCTAAATACCCCCTATATGTTACATGCAAATCATTTTAAATGTTTTGGGTATAGACTAAATGAATAAATGTTATGAATACCAATGTGATCATACGTGATGTGTGTATATATATATATATATATATATATATATATATATATATATATGAAAATGAATGATGAACAAAGAATGAAACGTATGTTTATAAGGAAGGAATGAAAGAATGGCATAACGTAAATGAATGAAATCTTGCTTTATATTTTATATATTGCATGTTAAGAATGTATGTAAACGTTATGGACGCTTCGATGATAACGGCTACTTCGGTAGACGGACGACCACGTGACTATTTTGCAACCGGTACATATACGTTCCTTCATCAGCTAGGGCGTATGAAAGGAATTAATGGACGGTCGAAGAAATTGACTTATAGTAAGTAGAATGGTTGCATAAATAATAGTTCGCGTGGGAAATGGATACTTTCCAGTAGACGGGCGAATTACGGACTATGACGGTAGGACGGTATGACGGACGACAGAAGGTTTACCGGACGGTTTTAAGCTATTGATGGACGGTTTCTAGAGCCGGATGGTGAAGTAAATGAGCTACGACGGTAGTTCGAGAACGTCTATCTTTGTGACTTACGTAAGACGAGTTGATCACCCTTACGTGCATGACCAATGAATGTTTATTGAAAGTACATGTGAATACATATTTATGTATTCGCATATGAACGATAAATGAAGGCAAAGAATGTGTTAATGTGTATTTATATATGTGTATATACTTATAAAGAAATGATGTTTATACCTAATTGCTTTAAACTAGAACTCACCAGCGTTAGCTGACTTTTAGTATGCACTTCAAGTAATATGAAGAGAGGCGGGCGAAGGCATAGTGGCTACCTGACTCAAGACTGACATCCTGTTTAAATGCTTATGTTCTAGAAAAATGTTTCTTTTGTATGTTAAGACTTCCGCTGTTTATGTAACCAAATGATGTATGCTTCCGCTATGTAGAATGTTTTAATTAAGATGTCAGTATTTGATGACTATGTTTATGAGTAAATCCAACGAGTGAGGTCACCTGGGAAAGGGGCTTTACAAGTTGGTATCAGAGCAATAGTTTGAGAGATTCAGACACCCCTATATGTCTGGACTCAAGCTGATATTGGGACCAACGCAAGTATGTCAGTACGGGTAGCCAACGCCAACGCCAAAACAAGTAAGTTAGTAGCAAGGTTAATACCTGTAGCTTAGAATAGATGCCTTAAAGTAGAACACATTCTTTAGATGTCTACTACCAATATGAAAAGTTACACGTATCACATACTATGGTAGACGATTGGAGCACATAAGTATAGTAAATGTTTAATAACATGTAGCTACTGTTATTAAGCTTTTGCTATGTGAGTATGTCTCGATTTGTCATCCATCGTATGTACTCGTCACAGAGAGTGAAAGGGATGTTAGCGTAGTGCTATGAATGACTCACAAAGTATAATAACGGTGCGATCCGTGAGGGTGGATCACAAACAACGAGTAGAAGAAATTCATATTATGAAGCATTATAAAACGAGTCAGGAATTCACGAGTAAGGTAAGTTGGCGATTACGTCAGGATCTACGTAATTGTGAATTTACAGGTGCTTGTGCATACTGATGAACCTTATCATGTGGATTAATACACATGTCACCGAAAACAATTAAATCACTCCAACCAGGACTATGAGATTAGTCACTTAAGTAATGATGATTGCAACGGATTAGCAAGACGAATGATGGCAACAACGACATAACAAAGGTGGAACGAGGAGGAATGCGAATTTAAATGAAGTTTGCTGAAGTTGAGTAACACTTAGGAACAAGTTTAAAAAGATTGACAAAAGCTGGTCGGGAACCTGATGTAAAAGTGATAAGAGTATTAAATCAAGAAAAGACAAAGAGATGGCAGGATTGCACTAGAAGAGAATTAGGATAATCAGAGAGTCTATCAATCCCTAATGAGAAGATTGCTTCACATAGCAACCCGCGAACGACGAGGCCGATTAAGTAGAATTTGAGGAACTCTAACACTTGTTTGTTTCAAATTGAGAAAGTAGCTTCCAAGGATTACACGTTAGTGTGAGATGTGAGTACTACATACGTCAGACCAAAAATGATGGTCTATTGTCAAGGTATGCATGAGTATGCAAGAAATAACCACCCGAGTATATGTCCAAGAAATACATGAATACACGAATGACATCTCTCCATGCAGAAGACGACCCGAGATAAACTACTATGAATATCCACTGAAACAAGAATATAGAGATACCAACGACAACAAGTAATGGGAACTGTGATGTTAATTAGGGTGTGCATGCAAAACCAAATGGAACCAGATCCAACCTAAGGATTGTTTGGTCAGGATGAATGTGAAAGGCAAGCCCAATGGTGTGAAGAAAGGCATGAGTATCAGTAAGGACTCAAAACGAGTCAGAAAACACTCTACGATGATTAAGACAAGTCAATATTACGCGAGACTACTGAATTGAAAAGTTGATTAAGAACCCAACGAGACGAGAAAGGAAAGGAATGATCAAGTATCACCACTCGTGTCATCTATTTGTAATGAGTCCTATGAACGAAACAATATGGTTCCTTCGGAGACTCAACGATATGGTTAATTCAGGAACGAAACGATATGGTTCATTCGGGAACGAACTGACATGGTTCCTTCGGTAACGAACTGATATGGTTCCTTCGGGAACAAGATAGTAGGACTCGTTCGGGAACGATAGGGTATGATTCATTTGGAAACGGCAAGGTACGTTCTTTCGAGAGCAAATGCACCGAGGATAGCTTATGAGGTACCCATAATTACCAACGCGGATTAGAAGGATATTAATAACAACTGCCTAGGTCACAAAGGAGAAAAATTAAACAAGATACTAAGATACTTAAGAGATACTCCTAAGTGTTAAGGAGGGTTCATGGCCCGCTCAGCATGGCAAATCCGCGCAAGTGTTTGGCCGATTCAGGTTAAGTTCACCCACGAAATGTGCATCAGCGTAAAGTTGGTTATACTACGTATTATAACATCTGAAGCGTTCATTACAAAGAATAAGAGGTAGTGGTAATATGTAAACCCTAAATTACATGCAGTTCACCTATGTCATCGAATGTTCATCTCACTTTCACGAAGCAGAACGGTTGAGTTCACACGAACCTAAAAGACAACCTAGTAATGGGAAACGCAGCTTAATTGTGTATAAGAGGCACCGAATTTCGAGGACGAAATTCTTATAAAGTGGGTAGACTTGTAACATCTAAAATTCTCTTTATTCAAAACACGAGACTTCATTTAGGACTAGGGTTGTCAAAGAACGAAAGCACGACACGAACGTTTAACTATTAATTGAATAAAAAGCTAGTAAGGTTAATTCTACAAAGTTGAGGGGCCCTAAATGAAAATTTCTTAAAACCTAATATCTACCTCTTCTACCTCAGCCGCCAAACTCCCGAATCCTATTTCTCCTTCTGGTGTTCCTTCGTCTCCTATAAATCCAACTCATCTTCTCCATAAAAACCCTAATCTGGCCAACTGAGATCCGCACTTGCGCGGACCGGAGGGAAGAGCCAACTTCGTTTCAGAACACAATTGACGGCGAGAGTAAACACGAGAGCTGCTGTCATAGCTCCGGCAGTAGTAGAGAGCTACTACGCGTCAGGTCACGATGACTATGGTGGATAACGAAACACAAAAGGCAAGTGTGCCTATCATAACGTAATATAGTCTAGGTAAGAACCAAGTATCGAACCAATGGACACAGTCGAGTTCCAATACACAACTTTTGTTATCGTTTAGCCGGATTAATTGATAAGTGGGTTTTGTGTTCTTGTGACGAAGAATAGTAAATGACAGAAAAGTAAATGACGATAAAGTAAATAACATAAAAGTAAGAACGTGCGTGATGTGTGTAACAACAATGTAACGAACATAATAGTAAATAGCAGAAAAGTAAATATCTCAGAGATGATCAGGTCACGAAGAGTATTGCTTCGGGATTCGAATCTGCTTGGTACGTGATAATATTAAGCTGATTAATCCAGTGGTATGACAACTACAAACTTGTGACCCGGGTAACCGCTAGAGCCTCGTCCTCACGAAATTTGATTCATGAATTATAATCTTTAAATTAAAATGGTAGTGCCTCCCGTTAGGGACAACATTTACCCTCAACCCTTCGAATGGTCATCTCTAGGTTGGTTTAAGACATCGAACTTAAAATGCTTTATAATAGAGTTAAATAGGTGATTATATTTTGCTCACCGGGAGGCGGTGTAACAATGGTACCAAGTATAAAGACGTACCGTTCCCAACATGAGTTCACCAATTCTTGGTCGCATAAGAAGTTCGTATAAAGACATACGACCTTAATAATGTTGACCAAGCCTTGGCTTATCAATCTATGCTTTTATAAAGACGTACAAGTTTCAAAAGAAGTTTGATTAAAAAGGTTTTATGATCTTACGCTTTAAAATCAAGAACACTCACAAATACAAAGATGGATTTAGACAATAGTAAAAGCCCACCAAGTGGTGGTTTTAAGGACGAATAATTAAAGGCATAAACATACCACTAGATTAATATGTCAAACATTAACATGCACCAAACATCATCTTCACCCTAGCAATACAAGAAGCTTAGCCAGGAATGGCCATGCTAACTAGCGTAACGCTGAGTTTCGTAGGCTCCCCTATTATGGAACAAGGAGGGAGAGCCTCACCACTCTCTACTCACTACTCTAACTATGAAATAAGCTCTCTCATGTGTGTTATTGAAGGGTGTAATGGTGTTGTAAGGTGTGTTTAATGAAGAACTCTATTTATAGGCCTCAAAATGAGCAATGCACGGGCGTGCAAACACCTCGGGAATCAAACAGGGTACACGGGACAGTGTACTGGAACCTTCAGGAGCAAGATAGGCAATGCACGACCGTGCAACCCTCCTCTGCTTCCCATTTTTGTCTTTTAGTTATTGTGTTGACTTCCTTTGACCTGGTTTGACTTCTTAGGGGTCAATGCTAGGGTTTGGTCCTCCAAAAGCTTGATTTCTTCATGTTTTAAGTTGGTTTTTGCTCTGTTTATCTTGGGGCACCGAATAACCTGCAATTGTGAAATGTTAACGTTTTAAGTATCAATTCCAAGGCTTTTGTTTGATTAATACCATAATATGTGGATTATTATGCATGCAAAACATGTATAATTTAGGACATATCAGTGGTCCGTTCCGGTTGTTCTAGTCCGACGCAGTTGGCTCCGGTAATGGTTAAAGGTAGGGCAATGGTAGTTTCAGGTAGGGTGTTCACTATATTGAGTTTCGATGTAGTGCTTCACAATGGTTTGAGCATGTAATGAAGACGGTGGTTCACGATGATAGTAGTTTTGATGATGGGGAGTATGGGATACTTGGTTCGATGAAGATGAGTATGAAATGGTAGTTTCGATTGATGATGGGTAGAGGATAGTACTTTCGGATGATGAGGGTTGTTTCGGGTGATGATTATAGGAGGATGATTATTATTGGGTGATGATGATTATAGGATGATGATGATATGATAATGATGATACTATGACGATGAGAAGGATGGTTAGATAATGATAATGATGGATACGGTTCGGGTCGGGTCTTGGTTATATTTTGGGATCGTGTTCGGGAAGGTATATCCTCTAAAACCCTTAGAATGCTAATTATCATTATTAGTTGGGTTACGAAAACCGTACTTAAGGAGGATTGTAAGGGATATATATACAACAGCCGACAAAGATTTATTACTTTTATAAAGTGTTATTTGATAAAGGCATAAAAAGATATCGAGGTAAGAAGTTAAAAATCAATTAATATGGAATATTGGTCATAATATGGTAACTGAAATAGACAATTAATATTGTCGGGTTTTAGATAAAAACAAACGGGAGTCTATCCAATTTGCATTAGGATTAAGGAAGTATATTTTACAAATGTAGACGTCCTCTTTAGGGATTGGGTTGTTTGGGAAAGAAAACTGATGTTAAAGAAACTACTAAGTTCGCTTGAATCAATGTAGGGCAAACTTATCTTAGTTAGCCAAACCCTAAAGATAGAAAAAAAGTGACAGGTTAGGTCAGTTATCTTAACTTATACGAATGACTTATACAGATTGTGTGACACCGGGAGACGTATACTGACCAGTGGTAGTATCTCAGGATCCGCTTATCAGGTGAGTTCTATGTGCCCCCTATATGTTACATGCAAATCATTTTAAATGTTTTGGGTATGAAGTGTATACACAAAATGAATAAATGTTATGAATACCAATGTGATCATACGTGATGTGTATATATATATATATATATATAAATGAATGATGAACAAAGAATGAAACGTATGTTTACAAGGAATGAATGAAAGAATGGCATAATGTAAATGAATGAACTCTTGCTTTATATTTTATATATTGCATGTTAAGAATGCATGTAAACGTTATGGATGCTTTGAAGATAACGGCTGCTTCGGTAGACGAACGAGCACGTGACTATTTTCGTAACAGGGACATATATGTTCCTTCATCAGCTAGGACGTATGAAAGGCATTAATGGACGGTCGAAGAAAATGCCTTATAATAAGTACAATGGTTACATAAATAATAGTTCGCATGGGAAACAGTTACTTTCAGGTAGACAGGAGAATTACGGACTACGACGGTAGGACGGTATGACGGACGGCCGAAGGTTTGCCGGCCGGTTTTAAGCTATTGACGGACGGTTTCTATAGCCGGACGGTGAAGTAAATGAGCTACGACGGTAGTTCGAGAACGTCTGTCTTTGTGACTTACGTAAGACGGGTTGATCACCCTTATGTGTATGACCAATGAATATTTAATGAAAGTAAAGGTGAATACATATTTATGTACTCGCATATGAACGATAAATGAAGGCAAAGAATGTGTTAATGTGTATTTATATATGTGTATATACTTATAAAGAAATGATGTTTATGCCTAATTGCTTTAAACTAGAACTCACCAGCGTTAGCTGACTTTTAGTATGCACTTCAGGTAATATGAAGAGAGGCGGGCGAAGGCATAGTGGCTATCTGACTCAAGTCTGACATCCTGTTTAAATGCGTATGTGCTAGAAAAATGTTTCTTTTCTATGTTAATAATTCCGCTATTTATGTAACCAAATGATGTACGCTTCCGCTATATAGAATGTTTTAATTAAGATGTCAGTATTTGATGACTATGTTTATGAGTAAATCCAACGAGTGGGTTCACCCGGGAAAGTGGCTTTACAAATAACTATACTAGCTGATAGATTTTGAAATGGGGGATGGAATGGAGATATGACTTCAATAACAATCTTTTACAATTTGAAAAAAAAAGGAAATTTTAAGATCCCGCAAGTTTTCGTGTTAATTCTATTTAAATAAATTAAAAGCAATCTATTTCGTTCTCAGGGTGTAGCTCAAACTGTTGAGTCGCTTGTGATATATATCATAGAACGCGAGTTCGAGCCTTAGTAACATTTTGTTACCTATTTTTTTAATCACTAAGTTTCAAATAAAAAAAATACAATATTGACGGTCAAATATCAACACAGTGACCTTGAGAACACGCATAGACCTTTGAACTATATTTTTCTACACATTTTTTTCTAGACCTTTGCATTTATTGGTGAGAACCCAATAATTAATCATGGGTAAAAGTTTTAATTTTAAGTGTTGGGTAAAATGGTAATTAAACACTTTTCATACATTGTTAATGTGTACACTATGTAAAATTTTTTGTCTTAGGTGTCTTATTGTTTTTTGTTAAATTATAACCCTATCCTTCTATAGTATTATATATAGTAGTATAGATATTCACAAAGACCTTGAAAAAAACTCAACAAACTAATGGATGTACTTACAAACATTGATGCTATGATCAACACAGTGACCCGTGAAATAGAATAACAAAGCCAACTACTAGCTAGAAGATCTCCTTGCCCAACCACCAATGATAACCCGATATGAGTATGGAGCTCTGGTCCTTGAAAAAGTTGAGTTAAGCAAATCCACTCTTGAGAAACTGAACAAGCTCAAGACAAAAGTTCTGCAAAGGTGGGTTGAGATTGCAAGAGGGGGTTGACCATGAAGTTCTAAAGACAAAAGTTCTAGAGATCGTTGTTAAGTTTTAGTTTTTGGTTGTTAATTAAGTTTTTGGTACTTTGATCATGATCTTTGTTTGGTTGTTAAGTTTTAGTTTTTGGTAATTAAAGGTTTAATGGTAATTAAAGGTTTAACGGTATTGCAATATGTACCGAACTGCTGGTTTCTAATGTACCAATGAATGTCGATTAAGAGTATTAAATGGAGACTTATTTTATTTATATTTCCATATCTATGACTAGTCATATCTTCTATTAGCCATGATTACCCCATTTATTCCCCATTTATGCTAGTGGTGAAGGTTTTTTTGGTTGTTTTTTTGTATTTTGTTACAAGCTGATGTAATTGGTTTTGATGGATGTATGTTATGCATGTATGGATCATGTTTTTAACATAAGTTCTATCGTGAAGTAATGGTGGATCGGATGTTAACGTTATAATAAAATTATAATAGTTTATAATTACTAATTAATTTGCGTTTTTCGTTTTTCATTTTTCGTTTTTTTAGTCAAAATACCTCATATGGTTTTTTGTTAAATTATGTACATGGTTTTTTTTGTCAAAAATAGAGTAATGACGGTTTGGTTTAGCTACTAGCACATATCTCAATGGAGTAATGATGGTTTAGGCGCCATTATTACCATTTCTTAACTTTTCAATGTAAAACAGGAAATGACTAGCATTAACCAGCTGTTCTATCCAGCTTCTGAAACTGAAACGACTGTTGGTTTACCCATTATTACCTATAAATAACCATCTTTCACCTAAAGCAACCACCATTCTATCCAGTATTCTTGTATTCTCCCATATACAATTAAAATGGCTACTTTTGGAGGTTTGATCAGGGATTTCTTTGAAATGTGTCAACCGGAGATACTAAGAGAGGTTGATGCTGCCATCAACACGGTGAGAGGGCTATACAAGAAAATCAACAACTGCTTGATGATCTTCTGAAGCAACCACCCACTCCAGCACGCTACAGGTATGGCACCCTGCTGCTTGAAAAACTCTACGCCAACAAAGCCACACTTGGGAAGCTCAACAACTTGAGGCTGGAACTGCTGGAAATCTGAATTGAGCATGCAAGAACTATGGCTATAAGGTTTGGTCAGTGAGGGTGCTAAAGCTTTGGTTGTGTCGGTTTTTTGGTGAAGCTTTGGCTGTGAATGTTTTTTGGTTTGTAAAGCTTTGGTTGTAAAGGCTTTTTGGTAATTGTGGATGTAATGATGGATCGTTTATAATGAAATTAACAATCCCTAGAGTATTTGCATTTCATTCATACTTACAAGCCCTAAAATTAACAACACTGATTATATGCCCTAAAAAAACAAACAGGTAATAAAGAGTTTAAACTGCAATTGTTTAACTTCTTTTTTTAGTTCAGTCTCTGATTCAATCCTTAAAGCTTCCCTCATTGCGAGTTGATTCTCTAATTCATTTTTTGCCCTCAGTAAGCCAAGAATGATGTCCTTGCATATTTTGCACACCATAGGATCAAACCACTTAAAATAGCCACATTTTGATGATCCCTATTTCAAATATAGAGAGTGAGTTTTTGGTCAAAAGACAACAAGAATTCCATTTTCAATTTCACTTAACTCAGACGCATAAATGTAGAACCTCCGACCTGGATTTTTTGAGGTCCATGATGTTCTTAGCATCGCTTCTTGACCACAAGAACAATAAACATGGTCATGATGACCATGAGATCGATTGCTTCTTCTACTCAATGTGGAAGATTCCATGGCGATCTTGACCTAGGGTTTTTATTTGCGATTGACGGCGAAGATCTTCAAAGAATAAATGCTAAATTCTTTCAACTTAATAATAAACTATAATTTATGACCCGCGCCTTGTAGAAGTCATGTGTAAAACAGCAGAAAAGTTTAACGTTTTTTTTAGTTTAATAAAATAAAAGTTACGTCTCACTTGTAAAAGTCTTAATATGTCAATTTATATATGAATAATTTAGAGATATACCTATGTCATAACTCATGTCATCCATAACCTATGACACATGACCCACCCATAAGCCTTCTAATGCCATAACCCATATGATGATGATGATAACCCAAATGATGATCATGATGATATATAACCCATATGATGATGATGATGATAATGATGGTATATAACCGATATATGTTGATGATGATGATGATTTATAACCCATATGATGATGATGATGATGATGATGATGATAACCCATATGAGGATGATGAAGCTGATGATGATCATCATGACGACCCATATGATGATGATTTTAACCAATAAGCCTTGTAATTCCACAACCCATGCCACCCATAACTCAACCAAACACACAACCAGTGTGACCCCTATAAATGTTATGGGTCATACAGGCGGTCATGGGTGATATGGGATATGTCATTTTAACCCATGACCCATATGTCGTGTAATGCCACCTTTACTCATAACCAGTGTGACCCACCCCTACAAGGCTTATTGGTCATATGGGTCATGGGTAATATGGGTTATGATATTATAACCCATAACCCATCATATGGGTCATGGGTGGTATGGGGTTTGGCATTATAACCCATGACCCATGGTCATATGACCATATGGGTTATGGGTGATATTAAGTAATGTTTTTATGTGTTTTATGTAATGATGATGATGATGATGATAAACCATATGAGGAGGATGATGATGATAACATATAAGCCTTGTAATGCCATAACCCACGTCAACCATAACTCACAACCAATAACCCACGGCCAGTGTGACCCCTATAAGGCTTATATATAGATCATACGGGCCATGGGTCATGGGGGATATAGGATATGGGGTATGGCATTTTAACCCATGACCCATAAGCCATGTAATGCCATAACCCATGTCACCCTGACTCACAACCCGTGTGACCCCTAAAAGGCTTATTGATCATATAGGTCGATCACGGGTGATACAGGTTATGACATTATAACCCATGAACCATGGTCATATGGGTCATGGGTGGTATGGGGTATGACATTATAACTCATAACCCATGGTCATATAGGTCATGGGTGATATTAATTAATGTTTTTATGTGGTTTATGTAATGATGATGATGATGATAAGCTATATGATGATGATGATAACCCATAAGATGATGATGATGATAACCCATAAGACGACGGTGATAACCCATAGGAGGATAATGATGGTGATGATCAGGACGACCCATATGATGATGATGATAACCTATGTCACCCATAACTCACAACCAATAACCAACGACCAGTGTGACCCTATAAGGCTTATATAGGTCATACGGGCCATGGGGCATGGGTGATATGGGATATGTCATTTTAACCCATAAGTCGTGTAATGCCATAACCCATGTCACCCTGACCTGACTCACAACCAGTGTGACCCCTACAAGGCTTATTGGTCATATGGGTCATGGGTGACGTTAAGTAATGTTTTTATGCGGTTTAGGTAATCTTTTAATTTTAATTTATGTTTTGTTTTTTTAGGGGTTAATTATATATGTGGTTTATGTAATTTTTTTTTAATTTATGTAATGTTTTAAGTAGGTTTATTATAAACTTAATTAGTTTTTTGTTTTTTTATAAATATATTTTAGAAACCGTAATTAGTTTTTGGTTTAAAAATTCCCCAAAACTACATGGCGGGATCTTAAACAAAATCAGCGGTAAAATTTTAAGAAAAATGTTGAAACTTCATTTAGGTCACAAAATCAGCGGTAAAATGTTAAAGAAAATTCTCCAAAACTACTTGTGCTCCCAATTCGATTTCAAATATGTCGTCTTCCCTACCGAGCTTTTGTATTTCCGATCTCAAATCTGATTTCATTAATTTGAAAGTCATGGACGGTGAAGGTCAATTATTGATCCAGGATCAATTCAACGACGATGGAGATCCAACAGACGACTATGAAAGCGAAGATCTGGATCATCACAACGACGGTGTGATGGTTGACCAGGTTACCAAGCTAGGTGAATCACAAGTCAACGAAGATATGGATATGGATCTCAGTTTAGCTACAACGAAAACAACTAAGAAGGGGTTGACCAAGTTACCAAAGTTACATGCAGCATATACAAACTCTGGTTGAAGAAAACACAAAGTTATGTTTGATGAACTGGGTAGGTTAACTAGGGAATATAGATCAGAATTTCCAAGTTATTTGGAAGACCTAGTAAGGGAAAAAGTCGGATTAAGGTTTCTAGCATGGAAGGCGATGCCAAAAGAAGTAAAGGATAAGCTGTGGGAAGAATTAACGGTTAATCTACTTCTTTTAAGTTTTAATTATAAATATGCATTTTCACAGTTTCATTTCCATGTGACTAATTAACTGAAGAAACTCATGGTAATCAGGTATGAATCAACATCTCATATCATCTCAATATATAGTAAGTTAATACAATAAGCATCACACCCAGGGCCGGCTCAACATATTTTGTGGCCTAAAGCGAACGTTGAAATTGAGGCCTTCTGTGAAAGTTTTGTAAGTATATAAAAAAATTAAAAATCTAATTTAATGAAGCATCAAAACGTATAATTTTGACATAAAAGTGGTGAAATTATCATTTCTCTCTGAAAACACAAAAGTTAAGAATACAAATTAAAGTAGTTTTTCAATTTTTGGTGGCCTAAAGCAGTTGCTTTAGTTGCTTGTACTGTAGAGCCACCCCTGCTCACACCTACCTATCCATACAAGCTAATTAACTCAACAACTCTAGCAAACTCTAATTAATACTAACAAACTAGCCTATGTTATATATTGTAGAAATATTATGAGATTGATGCATGTCATAGGAGTTTTGTGATGAATCCGCTTGGTCACCTTCTTTGAAATTTTAGAAGAAAAGTGTATGTGGGATACATAGTACCCAACCTAGGTAGACCGGTGAAACTTAAGATAATTCCTAAGCAGTATCGTACATTGGTGGAGCAATCAGACTGGGACAAGTTCGTTACATATACACAATCAGACGAATTCAAGGTTTTATCATTTACTCTAATTAATGTTCATTATCATTATATTTTTAATCTTTCTCTTTTTAAACTCTAATGAAAAAATTAAAATGTTTGTTGGAAGAATATATCAAAAACAAGAAAAGAAGCACGATCAAAGTACGTTTATGATCATCACCTGTGACGAGGAGGATATACTTATCTAAGAGATAAACTGGTAACTTTATTCTCTAATTCATGTGTGTTTTTCTGTTGTATGTCTGATGTGTGAGTGTCTGCTACTTTATGTTGAATATATTACAAGGCACATGTCACACCCAACCGATGGCGGAATACGCCGGGGCGGACGTGTGGACTGTTCATAAGCTCATGATCAATTAAAGTTTCATATATTAATTACATCAAGATTTCATTAAAATAGTTCAAATCAACAACCAAAATCAAATACATCAACATGTTCAATTTCTTTGTTTACTAATTCCAAATCCTATATATATTATCTTGCATATGATCTCATACCCTAGTACCTGAAACATGATGAAAACAGTGTCAACTAAAAATAGTTGGTGAGCATACATAGGTTTTGACACCACAAGTAAAGTTCAAATATTTTGTGTACAAATCATATGATACATGGTTTATAAATCATTTATGGAGAATCTAAGTTGCACCAATGTAACCTTGTAACTAAAGGGCATAACAACACATGTTATCCTGATGTAAATGTAGGGCATAACAACACATGTTATCCTGATGTAAATGTAGGGCATAACAACACATGTTATCCTGATGTAGGGCATAACAATCAAATGTTATCCTGATGTAATGTGTTAATGATTACACGAGTATGTCATGTATATGTAGCCTTAACAGTTTGCATTCAAGCACAAAGCACAAATAAACACATATGATCATATTGTAGAATTTTACATACGTAATTGTAAATAGTGTGTTATTGAGTAATCATGTTTCATCCCAAAATGTACAAAAAGGAAAATGGGCTATGTAAACTCACTTGTATAGATGGTGTAGATAGCACGAACAATAGCTAGTAAAAGTGATTCTTGTAAATCACAAAGTTAACCTAGAGTGAGAATGTATGATCTTGAATTAATAATGTGTACGGAGTCTATGTCATGATCAAATGTTCATCTGTTTGATATGTGTGGATTTGTACAAAGGTTATGTCATTTTATGTGACAGGATGTAAGTCGAGAAAAGTTTGATACGTAAAATTGTAAGTTCAAAGTATATATGAAAAATAATATTTGTCTTTAAGGTTTATGTTTAATTAATTTAAATAAATAAATTCATGTAGGGTTTAAATAAATAAATCTATCTCATTTATTCATTTAATAATAATGTGCTAAGAAATATTGTAAATATATATTAGTATATAAATAGTTTATATAGGTTTTGAATAAAATAATCATATAAACTTTTTATTTAGAATATTTAGTTTTATATCTGCTAGGAAGCATCAAATAAATGGTTTAAAATTTCCAAGTTGATAGTTGGGTTTATAAAACAATTTCCGTGCCTTGGAGTTTTATAAAATAATTTTTATAAAGAAATTTGAAATGATTTAAAAAAAAAGAAAATTGACCAAGGGACACACGACCGTGCCAGGGTATGGGCACAACCGTGCTTAGGCATGGGACGCGACTGTGCCTAGCCAGGAGGCACAATCATGCCTGGGCACGAGGCATGACCGTGCTAATCGATTAGCACGACCGTGTCTGAACTTTTCCAGAAAACGAATTGGTTAAATCTTATAAGGTTAAATGCTGGAATCATGGAGCTTTCAAATAGTAGGTTATGGCGAATTTGTCCATATAGTTTAATTGAATTTAGATTGATTCTAGGGTGCTGTTCGATCAAACTCGAATGATTCGTTTGTGTTAATTTCGATAATGTAAGCCCCAATTAACATAGGGCTTTTAATCTATGAATGAAAACGAAGTTGTGGACGTGTTTAATTACCTCTAACGATATCGAATTGATGGAGTTCGAGCAAAAGCAGGTTTGCCTTCGAGTGGCTTGTTCTTCAGCGGCTATGTTTCCTTCTCCGGTGAAATCGAATGATGTTACAGGTTCCGTGGAACTCGTTTGAGGTGTGCAGATGGTTAATTGCATAATGAAAAGAGGATTGGTGCGAATTCGAGTGTAATCGTTGGGGGCTTCAACGGTTATGACTTAAATTCCATAATTGGAATTAATTCGGGTTAATTAGCAGCGATGAATGGTTAGAAACGGCCTAATGATGTCCGAAACAATCAATGTCGAGTTATAGCTGCGAATTCGAACGTTTTGAGGCGTTACAGATTGAGTTTACGTCTTGACTGTGCATGAGGCGCGACCGTGCCTGGAAATAGGCACGACCGTGCCTGGAAATAGGCACGACCGTGCTTGGGCACTTGGCACAACCGTGCCCGTGCACTGGCGTAACCGTGTCTACTTGAGTTTTGATTAAATACAGAAATAATCCTTGTAGTTTGGTGTTTGAGTTTGAGGAATGGCAGAATTAGTCCCTGGGGTTTGTGATTGGATAACTTGGACTAACTGAACTAATTGTGTTTGTGCGAGATAACAGAACGGAGTTATCTCTAAATAGCCGGATTTCACATCATACATATATATATATATATATATTTGTAAGGCTAAAAGATAAATTTGTATGAATGAAATTCTGAGTTTAATAAACTTTTGTAATTACGGTTAATGTGACACAATGAAATTCACCAGAATTGAAGTTGAAATGTTGTTATTGCACAAAACAAAGCATAAGAAAATCATGGATGTTACAGTACAAAACAACGAAATTTCACCCGATGAAATCCCCTCCCGTGCTTTGATGTGGACAAAAGCAAGGGAAGACAAAAGGGGAGAATACAAGAATGCTGATGTCAAAGTCATGGCAGATAAAATAGTAAGTTTAACTTCCAACTTCTGGAAATTATGTTAAAGAAAAATCATTCCCAAACTCAGTTAATAGAGTTGTAGTTGTAAGATAAGACTGAAGGATAACTAAAACTGTCATTAGCTAGGATCAGTGTTTTAAACTTAAAGCCGGTAACTCATAGTGACATCTAACTAGGCTAACAAACTTGATTCTATTTATACATTAGTAAGAATTACTTGTTACATCACCCTGATTGTGACATCTAAGTAGGCTAACAAGCTTGTTTCTCAGCAATTAGTAAAATTGCTGGAACAAGTAAACAGCTGGAATGGACACAACTGCTGGTTCGGGGAACTGCTGGTGAACAACTTCAACAGCAGTTCATATAACCAGTCGTTACAGCCAGATGTTCTATGCTTCTAGAAAATCAACAGTTTGCTCTTTGTAAAGTCAAATCCCTATTCTTCTGTAAAGTTCTGTTCAACGCCTGGAGTTTTGGCTTTCAGAATCAACAGTTCGTGTAACGAGAAGTTACAGCCATATGTTCTATGCTTGTAGGGAATCAGTAGTTTGCCCTTTGTAAAGTCAAAGCCCTATTATTTTGTAAAGTTCTGGTCAACGCCTCGAGTTTCGGCTTTCAGAATCAGCAGTTCTTTTCATGATCCAACAATTTACTGTAATGCATGTTTACTTTGTTAAAAAAACATCTCACTACATTCTTTTGACATTGTTTTTGCAGATCGATAGTGAAACACAAATCATGGATGGAACCCTGAACCTTGATCCGGGCATGGATGCCCTCACAGTAGTACTTGGCAAGGAAAGAGGTGGATTTTTAAAAGGGATTGGCTATGGAGTGACTTCTAGTAGATATTGGAATGTTCCTCGAACAAAAGGATCATCAAAGAACGAATTGCACTACTTGAGTGTCAACTACACAAAAAAGATGAAAAGATTAACACCTTGGCCATCCATATGGAAGAAACACAAAACAAACTTAATCAAGTTCTACAACATTTGGCTGTACAAGGAGTGCCGTTGTTACAAACACAAGTAAAAGTGACTTATTTTATTCACAAATTAATTAATGCTTTAACATTTGCCCCTCTGTCGTTACATTTTTTAGGTGAATTCTTTGGACAATTATGTTGGATCTAACCAAAGTACTAGTGGTACCACATATAAACTGGGGCAAAAGAAAATGGTAACACAAGTAAGTATTTGACAAATTCATTCTTTTTTATGTCTGCTCCATAACCTAATTAATTGAATTGTAGGTCAATTATGTGGATAACAATCTAGGATCTAAGGACAATACTAATGCTACCCAATCTAACGGATCATGTAAAGCAGTGCCAACAGAAGTCACTCCTCGTGTAAGTATTTGACAATTTCATTCTTTTTTTTATAATTTTCCGTGTAAGTACTGATTTTCCATGACCTAATTAATTGAATTGTACGCCAATTTTGCGGAGACCAAACTTGACAAAACAGCAGTGCAAACATAAGTCACTCCTTAGAGTAACTTATCTAAAAGGGTGAAAACCAGGAAAATGAAAGTTGATGTATCACAAGTAGATGTCCCATCTCATTTGGAATCAAAAGAAGATGTCCCACATGTACGTATTGCGTGAAATGCACATATATTGACTTAACTTTACCATGTTAATATATCCCACAAAATTTTGTAGACATTTAAGTGTAGTCTGTATTCTTTAAATTTAAACAACCGCGTGGCACTTGGTACAATTCATTGGTCAACTAAATCACAAATCATTCATGGAGTTCCACTACAAGATGATTGCTATAGAGTTTCTATTGATGAATCTATAAAGGGAGCAGCATTTTTACCAGTAGAAACTAGTGAGTTCAAAACAGTTCACGAGGCAGTACATTCTTTTGTTCCTTGGCCAAAATCTCTTGTCAAAAGTGACCAGCAGGTTTGTTCCTTAATTAATATCTGATTAAATGCAACTAAAACAGGTATTAATATTTGTTTCCATGTTTTGTTGCTCCAGCTACCAGATCCACCATCCAATCAAACACAAAACACTACAACTAAAGTTACTAATAAGCAAAAGAAAACTTTTACAATGATACAACATATGAAAAAACAGCAAGGAACAAGAAGAAAACCAGCAGCCAACAAATAGACATTCTTTAGTATTTAACATAAAGCTTATGAATTGATTTTGGTTTATTATTCAGATTTATTCTTAATATAATTTGGTTATCTCATTCATGTTTACTGCTGTTTTTAATTATTATATACAAAAAAATGGAAATAAAATGGCAAATTACACAAAAATGGCCACATAGAACCCCAGTAAATATGTGTGACCAAAGGTAAGACAATAGGCACACTTAAAATTCCAAAATTTCGTGTGGCTCTAAATAACCATTAGCCACACCATAGTTACTTTGTTTTATGTTAGTGTGACGTAATGATAGCAAACGTCGTGGGAAAAAACTATATGCGTGACCAAAGTTAAGACAATACCCACACTTAAAATTACAAAATTTCGTGTGGCTGTAAATGACCATTAGCCACACCAAAATAACTTTGGTTTTTGCTTATGTGACGGAATGATACCAAAAGTCATGGGAAAAAACAATTATGTGTGACCAAAGGTTAGACAATAGCCACACTTATAATTACAAACTTTCGTGTGGCTATAAATAAACCATTAGCCACCCCGCAGTCACTTTGTTTTTTGTTAGTGTGACTGAATGATAGCAAACGTCATAGGAAAAAACTTTATGAGTGACCAAAGGAAAGACAATAGCCACACTTAAAATTCCAAAATTTCGTGTGGCTATAAATAACCATTAGCCACACCATAGTTACTTTGCTTTATGTTTGTCTGACGAAATGATAGCAAACGTCATGGGAAAAAACTATATGTGTGACCAAAGGTAAGACAACAGCCACACTTAAAATTACAAAATTTCGTGTGGCTATAAATGGCCATTAGCCACACCAAAGTAACTTTGTTTGTTTGCTTATGTGACGGAATGATACCAAACGTCATGAGAAAAACAATTATGTGTGATCAAAGGTTAGACAATAGTCACACTTAAAATTACAATAATTTTTTGTGTGTCAAATAAAATATTTTAGCCACTCTTAAAATAAATTCATGTGAATATATAATATAAACGACCACACTTACAGTAAATTCATGTGGTCGTTGTTACCATTTAGCCAAACTTATTGGGACAAAATGCTTGATCACAATAACCCTTTTGCCACGGTTTTATTAAATAAGTGTGGCTAAAACAAACTTTTTAGTAATTTCATGTGGCCGTTGCGACCCGTTAGCCACACTTAAAGTAAAGTCATGTGGCTGTTGCTACCCTTTAGCCACACTTAATTGAGGGAATGCTTGATTCCAGCAAGAAATGTTGATACCCTTTAGCCACACTTTTAAGCTGCTACGGCCACTAAAAGGCGTGTGTGGCCGTATGATACCTACGATGACTCGAGCTTTGGTCACATTTGAGCTGGAAAAAAAAGTGTTGCGAAAGGCCTACGGTCACACGTTTTTTGTGTGGCCGTAGTCCATTTTGACGCAGTACATTGTTTTACCCACAATAGTCTCCCTATTAAAGTGTCGTTCTACTTTACTAACTTTGCATTTCATTCTTTTACACCTTGAAGACGATATGAAACCCCTACTGGCACCAGAATCAAATAATACCGAAACAAAGGTGTGGTCAAGAATGAACGTACCTGAAACCATATCGGGGTTTTCTCTAGCTTCTTCTTGTGTTAGTGCATACGCTCGAGTTCTTGCCTTTGGCTTCTCAGCTTCCTTTCCTTTCTTGGTGCCAGCAGCTTTGGGTCGGTACAGTCGTTGACCATATGACCAGGGTTTCCACAATTATAACATGTCGATGCACTGAGGCATTCACGCGAATAATGGCGAGTCTTTCTGCACCGATAACAGATATTTAAACACATGCGGCACTCCCCCGAGTGCTTCCTCCCCCACTTAGCACAATCATTCCCATGCTCTATCCTCAACTTCTTCGCCTCCGACCCCGCCCACTCCTTTGCCGGCCGCTTAATGGCACTTGACACTTTCTTTTGGGTTTCGGCATACAATGGGTCCGCGAAGTCAAAATCATCATATACTATCCCAACTAGCTCCTCCACTGATTCAAAACTTGTAGGGGTGTTGGCTTTAACGTGCACATGAACTTTCTGTGGCAACCCCTTTATGTGATACTTTATTCTCTTCTCCTTGGTGTCCACCAGAAGTGGAACCTACTGAGCCAACTCATTTCAAGGTGTACTGGCGATAAGTCATGCTGCCATGATTCCTTCTTCCCTGCGTGAATTCCCGCCTCCCTCCTTTTGTAAAAATCTCAACTTTTGGTTGGCTTTCGGTAGACTCCATTTTTATTTTCGGTGTGGAGGACTGTGGTGGTGGTACGGAGGATCGGCGACAAAATTTCTTCAAGTCCGCGCAACGTGGTGGAACAAAATCATCCATGGCAGAACAAAATAGAATATTTGTCCGCGCACCGTATGGAGGATCGGCGACAAATTTCATCCATGGCGGAACAAAATCAACCGCTGATTCATTCCGCAACTCGGTCCATCTTTATTTTCTTAGATCTGAGAGTTTTTTATTTGCAATTTATGGAAATGGCTACAATTTCTTCAAGTCCGTGCATCGTCGGAGAGATCTTTAAGGATTACAGCCCTTGCCAAGCCGGAATCGTTAGAGCTCTCACTTACGATGTATGAATATCCTTCTCTGATTTTTTAACTACTTTTTGTGTGTTTATAACTTTGACTTTATCTAATTTATAACTTTTGATTGTGTGTTGTTGTTTTGTTGCAAATGTGAATGAGTTTTACACAACCTGCTATCCGAGTTTACATTTAGAATTTATTTTTTGATTAAAATTGAGTGATTTTGAGAACTTATTGTAATATAAGGTTCATGTTGTTTACTCGATGATCAAAAAGTGATAGGTTTGATTTTTTGGAGTAATTTTAACATTTGAATTGATAAGAATTTCTTCGATTTTAGGGAAAACATTTACCACTTTAAAAACATATAATTCTTTCTAACAAATCATGCAAATAGAATATTTGTTTTGTGCTTAATTCGGTGTGGAGGACTGGTGGTGGTACGGAGGATCGACGATGGAACTCGAGGAGGTTCTTATGGATTTCTCAAAAGGAAGCCGCCTTTTGAGTCGGAGCTTCAAGAGTGCTAGTGTTAGAGTTAGTACGTATATGTGACACAGGTGTTACGTATATCATACACATAGTGTTACATATACGTATCATGAAGAGATGATTTTGGTTTCGTAAAATTATGTAAGTTACTTTTGTAAACTGTATATTTGGTTTTGTTTGTAATCATGTTGCTCTTCACCTTTTATGTGTTGTGTTGTTGTAAACCTATAAAGTTTCTGTTTTAATTAATGTTCTTCATCTTTTGTATGTTGTATTTGTAACTCGTATTGTTTCATATACGTAACTTAGTAGCTTATCAAAGTTATGGTTCTGATACTTATATGTAACTCAGTAATTTCTATCAATTTTTATGTTCTGTTAACTTGTAAGGCCCCTTTCCCGTGAGACCTCACTTGTTGGATTTACTCATAAACATAGTCATCAAACACTAACATTTTAATTATAAACATTCAACATAGCGGAAGCGTACATAATTCAGTTACATAAACAACGTAGGTCTTAACATTTATCATAAATTAACACATAAGAAATTAAACGGGATGCCAGTCTTGAATCAAGGTAGCCTTCATGCCTTCGCCCGCCTTTCTTCTTTTAACCTGAAGTGCATACTAGAAGTCAGCTAACGCTGTTGAGTTCTAGTTTAAGGCAGTTAGGTATAAACACCGTTCCTTTATAAGTATCTATATACGTATACATATATAAATACACGTTAACATTTGATTTGCCTTAATTTTTCATTCATCATAAGTACATATAAATATACGTACACATCTTAGCTTTCATTGAACATTCATTGACATAAACATAAGGGTGATCAACCCGTCATAGTTCACATAAGTCACAAAGACAAATGCTCCGTCATACCATCGTAGTCCGTCCTCCATGATCGTATGGATTCCTTCGACCGTACGTCATGTTATACCGTCCGGATTTCTTCGACCGTCCGTCTGAACGGTTCTACCATCGTAGACCGTCATATTCGCCCGTCTGCACTAAGGCATCTGTTTCCCACTCGAACTATATATACAGCCGTGCATCAATTGAGGGACTGACTCTACTGTAGTAGCCTTAGTTTAGTCTATCTTTCTAGACTTTCATTTCTTGCTACATAATAGTCGAGTGGTCGTCCTTCTATCGAAGTAGCCGTTATCATCGTTTCCGTCCATAACATTTATTCCTACATAGAAAACAATATATACATGTATATAAAGCAAAATTTTGTTCTTTTACGTTATGTCATACTTTCATTCCATAGAAAGCAATATATACATGGATATAAAGCAAGATTTCATTCTTATATGTTATGTCATACTTTCATTTCATAGCTTATAACATACTTGTCATTATTGTATTGTCATATAACACATAAGGCTATATCTAACATTCATAACTTTCATTCAGTTCATGTATACACTTCAGGCCCAAAACATTTAAAATCATTTGTACGTAACGCATAGGGGCACATAGAACTCACATGTCTACTGGTATTCAACCCAAAGATGATGTTTTAACTATTGCTAATGTGTATACTGATATGCACATAAGTCAAAGTACAAATTCTATTATTTAAGGCAAGAGTCGGCTGAGACAAGAGAGAGTCGACCGGGAGTGTTGGCTGTAACACCTGAGAGTCGGCTAGGAGAGTCGCTAGCCACACTCATAAGTGTCTCCTGATCTTATGTTCAGGACTTTGGGTTTGTGCAAGGAGCCGATTCTCAGCGTGTTTATCTTGAGGGTCGACTCTCAGAGGGCCGAATCTCAGGAGCCGATTCTTTGAGGGTCGATTCTCTCTTATGACCGATTCTCATCGTCTTTTTCCTCGTTGAGTGTCGGCATTTGCAGGTGGCTGACACTCGAGAGTCGGCTCAAGAACATCAAGTGTTTCCAGGTCAGATTTTGAACCAAAACCTTAACTTTTTACGTTTAAAACATTTATCTACCTTCCATGAAGCTAGATCTGAGCTTTAAATCATTTTTCATGCATAAAAATCCAACCTTTATTGTTGAAAACCCCATCAACCCTAAAAACCTTTTTTTTGAAGAAAACTCAGATCTGAGGTTGATTCTTACCTTAAAACTCGTGGTTCTTCATGTAGAATCGATCAAGGATGTTGGAGAAACAAGATGGAGCAGAAATCGGAGCTTGGATGTTGTTCCTCAAACTTTCTCTCTCTAGAACCTCAAGCTTTCTCTCTCTAGGGTTTGTGTAGGATTTGGTGGAAACGAGGAAGATGAGATGATTTCCCCTTTATATGCATGGGCTACACCGGCCCATTGGAGCCGAGCCTAAGACCGTTCCCTTGCTATTCATTTATCCTTTGGTTAATTTCGATCTTGTTGTTATTCGTTCGTTTTATTACTTCAGGATGTTACAAGTCTACCCTCCTTACAGAGGTTTCGTCCTCGAAACCTGCTGTACGTTAAACAGTTAAGGGTACAGTTCTTTCATCTCATGTTCTTTTTCCCATGTCGCTTCTGGCAGGTCCAGTCGGTAAGCAACATGACCAGTCTTTGCTAGGATTTTGAAAGGTATGACAAACCATAGACTTAGTTTTCCCGGCTTCCTGGATCGGATGATTCCTTTCCAGGGTGACACTTTTAACAGTACCATTTCCCCTACTTGAAATTCTCTGTCTCTTCTTCTCTAATCTGCATATGATTTATGTCTGTGCTTAGCGGCTTTCATGCTAGCTTTGATTTGTTCAAATTTCTCGGAGCTAGCTTTGACCACTTCGAGGATCGCAAAGTTTTTCTGTCCAATTTCTCCCCAACATACCAGGGTTCTACATCTCCTTCCATACAACATCTCAAATGGTGGCATGCCGATGGTTGAGTGATAGGTGTTATTATATGAAAACTCTACCAATAGCAGGTGGCTATCCTAGCTCCCACCGAAATCAATGATACAGGCTTGGAGCATTTCCTCCAAGGTCTAAATCATCCTTTCAGATTGACCATCGGTTTGAGGGTGGTAAACGGTGCTAATATTCAATCTAGTGCCTATTGCTTTTGTTGAATTTCTTCCAAAACCTTGATGTGAATCGAGTGTCCCTGTCGGACACGATCGATACTAGCATACCATGTCTGCTTAAGATTTCGTTGAAGAATAATTCTGCTAGCTTCTAAGACGAAAAAGCCTCACGTATTGGTAAGAAGTGAGCACTTTTCGTCAAGCGGTCGACGATCACCCAAATGGTAACATTGCCCTTAGCTGTTCGCGGTAGCTTGGTAATGAAGTCCATCATGATCTCCTCCCACTTCCATTCTGGTATTGGCAAGGGCTGTATTTTACCACATGGCTTCTGGTGCTCGGCCTTAACCGGTGAACAAGTTAGGCACTTGCTCACATATTCAGTCACATCGTTCTTCATGCCAGGCCACCAGTATTCTTTCTTCAAGTCCTGATATATTTTGTTCGTTCCGGGGTGAATAGAGTAGCGAGACTTGTGGGCCTTGTCAAGGATTTTGGCTTTAATTTCACGGATCATAGGTATCCACATCTGGCCAAAACGAGTTCGTACACCGTACACATTGTTTCCAGATTTGCTTGGTGTCCCACTATTCTTTCTCGTTTCACATTTCTCTCTAACAGAGCCTCCACTTACACCTTTGCTATTTCATTCATCAGATTTGGTGTGATAATTAGTTGGCATGCTTTGATCCGAATAGGTGTCGACTCTTCCTTTCTGCTTAAGGCGTCAACCACTACATTTTCCTTGCTTGGATGATACAATATTTCACAATCATAATCTTTCAGCAGTTCCAACTACCTCCTTTGTCTCATGTTTAATTCCTTTTGTTCGAAGAAGTACTTCAGGCTCTTGTGATAGGAGTAAATGGTGCATTTAACCTCGTACAGATAGTGTCTCCATATCTTTAATGTGAAAACTATCGCCGCCAACTCCAGATCATGAGTCGGGTAGTTAACCTCGTGGATCTTTAACTGTCGCGAGGCATAACCAATTACTTTTCCTCGTAGCATAAGTACACAACCCAATCCCTGACTTGAAGTGTCAGAGTAAACTACCAAGTCTTCGTTTCCTTCAGGTAAGGTCAAGACTGGAGCTTTGGGTAATCTTGTCTTTAGTTCTTCAAATGCATTGTTTTGGGTTGGGCCCCATTCATACTTTACCTCCTTACGTGTTGACTTCGTCAGTGGCGAGGCTATTCTCAAGAAATCCGGAATGAATCTCCGATAGTAACCTGCCAATCCCAGAAAACTTCGTATCTCAGTTGGCGTCTCTGGGATGCTCCATTCTTTCATTGTTTCAATTTTTGCAGGATCTACCATAATGTCGTCTAGGTTTATAACATGACAATGGTGAACACCTTTGTTCTTGGAGTAGATGAGAATGTCACAACGCGCATTTGGAGAATTTTGCATACAACTTTTCCTGCTTCAGAACTTCTAATACCTCCCTTAGGTGACAGTGGTGATCACCTTCGTTCTTGGAGTAGATGAGAATGTCATCTATGAAAACTATTATTGACCGATCCAACATTGGTCGGCATACTCTATTCATTATATCCATAAACGTTGCTGGTGCGTTGGTTAGTTCGAAGGACATCGCGAGGAATTCATAATGTCCATAACGCGTACAAAACACGGTTTTCGGTACATCTTCCTCCCTTACTTTCAATTGACGGTAACCCGACCTAAGATAGATCTTTGAGAACCAATTGGCGCCTTGTAGTTGATCAAAAATATCATCTATTCTAGGTAGTGGGTATTTGTTCTTTACTGTTCATTTGTCCAATTCACGGTAGTCGATGCACATGCGCATGCTGCAGTCTTTCTTCTTTAAAAATAATACTGGAGCGCCCTAAGGTGAGATGCTCGGTCTAATGAATCATTTCTCTGTTAGTTCTTCTAATTGAGACATTAATTCTTTCATTTCTAATGGGGCCAATCGGCAGGGTGCTTTAGGAACACTTCTGTGAAGTTGCACACCACAGGTACATCTTTGAGTTCTTCTGTTTTCATTTCTAATGGGGCCAATCGATAGGGTGCTTTAGGTTTTTGGGTCCAGGTTAGGGTTCGATAAGACAGTTCCAACTTCGCTGGATTGAGATCAATCGGAATTCGTTTGACCCACCTCTTAGGATTTCTTAGCGAAAAACCACTTTTTAGTGGAACTGTCCCCTACACACACACACACACACACACACACATATATATATATATATAGTGTGAGGTTTGGCTACAAAGTCAAAAGAGTGTAAAAAGCTTAAAAAGTCATTTAAAACGCTTATAACCAGCTCATACGAACTTCGATTTTACTCATCTCGGTGGCGTTGGAACCGTCTTATCGAATTCTATGATCTTAGCTTGTAGGATTTAGATTTTAGGTTCTAGTTTTAGTCTTAGGGTTTAGCTTTTAGGTTTTTAGGGGTGGGGGTGGGACTTTTAGGTTTTTGGGGGTGGGGTGGGGGTTAGGTTTTGGGGGGGTTGGGGGTTCAGTCTTTTAGGGGGTGGTGGTGTTGTTTTTAAACGGCTTTTTAGGGTTTTTTGTTAGGGTTTAGATTTTGGGGGGTGAGGGTTTTAGGTTTTTCGAGGTAGGGTGGGGTGGGGTTTTTGGCTTTTCGGGGGTGGTGGGGTTTTTAAACGACTTTTTACACTTTTTTTACTTTGTAGAATATCCCTCCCCTATATATATATATATATATATATATATATATATATATATATATATATATATATATATATATATATATATATATATATGGGAAGGTTCCGCTAAAAAGTGAATTTTCGTTAAGAAACCGGGTCAAACGAACACCGATGGAACTCATTCAAGCATGGTTGGAACCGACTCGTCGAAATAAAACCTAAATATAAACCCTAAACCCGAAAAACTAAACCCTAAAAGCTAAACCCTAAAGATAAACCATAAAAGCTAAACCCTAAAACATAACCACCCCACCCCCTACAAAAAAAAAACCTAAATCCTCCCACCCCACCCCCCCCCCCCCAAAAAAAAAAAAAACCTAAACTCCCACCCCCGCCCCCCAAAAAACCTAAACCCTCCCCCCCCCCCACCCACCCCCCACCCAATTACCTAAATCCCCCCACCCCACCCCACCCCCCAAAACCTAAACCCCACCCTCCAAAATCCTAAATACCCCCACCCCCCAAAAACCTTGACGAGCCGGTTTTAACGCCGCTGGAATGTGCTCAATCAGAGTTCGTTTGACCCGATTTCGGTTAAAAAAGAAATCATTTCTTAGGTTTCTTAGCGAAAATTCACTACTTATATAGGGAAGGTTCAAATGATAACCAGTTTTTTATGTAATAACCGTGATAACCACTATCAAATAATCACATAATTTATAAATTTAATTTTATTTTAATTGTTACCCTTTGAACATATATCTTAAACATAAATACGGAATTCACAAGTCTTGCATATACGTATCACATAATGTTACATATACGCGACACATAGTGTTACTTATATGTAATAATAACAAAATGATAATTGTTAAATATACGTAACACTATGTTTGAGAGTGGTTATCATGGTTATCACATAAATTTTAGTTATCATTTGAATCTCACCATATATATATATATATATATATATATATAGGGGACGGTTCCACTAATAAGTGGTTTTTCGCTAAGAAATCCTAAGAAGTTGGTCAAACGAACTCCGATTGAGTTCATTCCAGCAGCGTTGGAACAGTCTCATCAAACCCTAACCCGGACCCAAAAACCTAAACCCCCTTCCACCCTACCCCCAAAAACTTAAACCCCCCTCCAACCCCACCCCGAAAAGCCTAAAACCACCACCCCCCAAAAACCTAACCCCCCCCCCCCACCTTAGCCCTCCAAAAACCTAAACCCACCCCCACCCACCCCTAAAAACCTAAACCCCCCACCCCTACCCCTAAAAAAGCTTAAACCATAAAATCTAAACCCTAAGGCTAAACCATAAGGCTAAAACCCTAAAATTCAAACGTAAAATCTAAACCTTAAAAGTTAAACCCTAAAAGCTAAGATGGTAGAGTTCGACGAAACGGTTCCAACGCCGCTGAAATTAGCTCAATCGGAGTTCGTTTGATATCGTTTCTTAAGATTTTTGTCATTTCTTATATTTTTTAGCAAAAATGTATTTCTTATTTGAACCTCTTACTATATATATATATATATATAGACCACGCATTCATGTATATATACACACATACACACATGTGTAGAAGATGAATAGGTTTCTTTAAAAGAATTTCTTGTCTTTAACTTGAATATAGAATAACTCTTGAAATTTAAATGTTTGCTAGAAACTAAATAGAGTAAGGGACAATGAAAAATATAATTTATAGAGGGTTAAATGGATGTTAACTAATTCACTCTACGTCCTATTCTCGATTCACCAATCGAGAGCTGCTTTATTAAAACGTCTCTTTAATGCGGTAGAGAACACCAGTGTACAAACGTCTCACCAGTGGTAGTGATCAAAACGTCTCACTATGCTAGGTAGCAATCACCTCTCTAAACGTCTCACTAAATATGGTAGTGATCACCAAGAACAATGATTGAATGAATGGAAGTTTGAAACTTGAAGTTATTTTCTTTCTTGATCTTTGATCCTCTTCAAATACATAGAATATGGATGGAAATGGAATAGATTAATTGAAATTATATAAGACTGTTTTTCTATTGTAAGAGTCGTGTCAAATGTCGAGGTAAAGTGTGGTATTTAAATGCTAAATGGATAAAGATGGAAAATAGCCATTTTTAACTCACAGAAGGTGCCCGGTCCGACCTCACATCAATCGTGAGATCTACAGTGCACATTTCTTGATAAAAAGTTTATAGGCGTTTGGGATTGCTTAAGGGGACTACTAACAAGACATGGGAATTACTACGGGGACCGGGCCCTATACGCCTCATATAGGCCAATACGAGGCGTATAGGCTCTTCACAATTTCTAACACGACAATATCATACAGCTGGTCATTCAAACCGTTATACGCATCGTACAGGACCATACGATGCAGTTTAAGGTATGAGGTACCTTCTGCAACACGTCAACCATCACATCACTATACGTCGCGTATTGACCAATATGCAGCGTATAGTGATGTGATGGTTGACCAGTTGCAGAAGGTACCTCGTACCCTAAACTGCATCGTATAGTCCTATATGATTCGTATAACGGTTTGAATAAGTAGGTGTACGATGTTGTCGGTGTACCTCGTATCCCGAGTTTGTATACGATGAACCCTCTTACCCTACACAACCCATTAGCGACATCTCGTTGTTTCAAGAAGAAATTTGGAGGTAATACGTATATATATGTGTGAAATTGGGTGTTTTGGGGTTTTGCACCTATTTTGTGAAATTGGTGTTTTAGTTGTTATTTATTTGAAACATATAGATAAATATATAAATGTATGTATTATTTTGTGAAATAGATGGTTATTTTGTATAGATGTATGTATTATTTGTGAATTTGTAGGTTTGTGTAGATGTGTAAATAAATAGATGTATGTATTATTTGTGAAATTGTAGGTTTGTATAGATGTATAAATATATAGATGTATACATTATTTGTGAAATTGGTGAATTGTAAGTTTGTATAGATGTATGTATTGTTTGTGAAATTGGGGGTATTATGTATTTATTTTTTTGTGAAATTGATGGTTTGTATTAATATAGATGAAATGTTGGTGTGATGTATGTATTATTTGTATGAAATGTATGTTGTTATTTATTTATGTATGTATAGATGAAATTGATGGTGTTATGTATGTATGTATGTATTAATATAGATGAATGTATGTATGTATATGTTAGTAATTCGAACACGAACCGTTTCACTTGTTTTGACCCGAATATTTATTATTATTCATTTGGGTATTTGTATGAATTTAGATGAATATATTGTTGTTATTTATTTTTGTTAAACGTATTATTTGTGTGAATACAGATGAATGTATGTATGTATGTATATATTTATATTAGTAATTCGAACACGAACCGTTTCACTTGTTTTGACCCGAATATTTGTCTTTATTATTTATTTTGGTATTTATATGAATATAGATGAATATATTGTTGTTATTTATTTTTTGTGAAATGTATGTATATATTTAATCCATTTTGATTTTTTATATTTGTATGATTTTTTATATCTAATACATTTGTAATGAATATGTAGGATTTCCTGGTTAGCTTTCTCTTGCCATCTACTTTGACCGTATTAAAAAGGTAACATTTTTCTACTATACCAAAAAATGTTTAGATTATGTAACACCTTTTTAGTATATCGAACTCGAACACGATCCGTTTGTTAACCCTTTTATCTCGGAAAATTTATTATATAAAGTATATTTTTTGAAAAATAAAATAAAAAACAAACTGTTCGTGTTTGAATTACTAACATAGATAAATTTTGGATTGTCTCCTTTAGAAAATACCCTTTAGAAAATACCCGTCCGAAATTTAACTAATAGAGTTAAATTTTGGATTGTCCCCGTTTGGGACTGTCTTTTGAATATTCTATCTCATTTAGGATATGTATACGTTTTAACGGGTTGACTATTCAAGAGTAAATTGGTAGATATTTCTCCTACTCTTTGAGTTTGCGTTTCATACGCATACTTGAGGGGTTAAGGGGAAATGTTGTCGATTTATTCTTGAATAGTCAACCCGTTAAAATGTATACATATGAGATAGAATATTCAAAAAATGGGTTAGGATCCATCACATGTATATACTCCATCTGATGTGATATTAGTTAATAAAAACAGTTATGATAATTGATAAGAGTTGGATTGCACTGCGAGATCGTAATCATCCAGATTTCATAAAAGGTCTTCAAAAGTTTATAGATAATGCCAAAAACTATGTTGACGAAGATGGAAAGATTTATTGCTCGTGTAAAAAATATGTCAACTCTTATCGGCAAATTCCGTCTTCAGTTTATTCACACGTACGTGTTCATGGGTTTCTACAAGTATACAACACTTGGTTTTATCACGACGAGGAATATGCTAATGCTTCGGATGCAGAAGCACTTTGGGCTTCAAATACAAGTGTTGCAGCAACAAATCATGAGATGTTTGATACACTTGATGATGTTATGGCGGAGCAAAATACACATGAAGAAAATACAGATGAAGATGGAAGTGGAGCTGGTTTAGACCCGGAATTTGACGCGTTGTTTGAAGAGCTCCGTACCGAGTTATACCCTGGTTGTAGTTGGATGTCTTCCCTAAACTTTTTATCAAAATTGATGCATTTTAAAGTTATGAACAAGTGGATGGATACTTCGTTTAACCAACTTTTAGAGCTTCTAAGAGTTGCATTACCGAAAGAGAATCACATTCCCGAATCTCACTATGAATCTAAAAAGAAGCTGAGAAAGATTGGTTTAGGATATCAATCTATCCATGCTTGCATCAACGATTGTGCTCTGTTTTGGAAGGAGAATGAGTCAAAGGAAAACTGTCCGGTTTCTAACGAGAGTAGATGGGTTAACCCAAACACAAGTGGCAAGAAAGTGTCACGTAAAGTGTTGCGCTACTTTCCTTTAACTTCTCGGCTTCGACGAATATATAGTTCCAGATTCACGGAAAAAGATATGATATGGCATAAAACAGGATGCTGAAGGGATTCTATAATGCGTCATCCGGTTGATGGGAAGCAATGGCAAGATTTTGATATGAGGTATCCAAAATTTGCGAAAGAATCCAGGAACGTTCTCTTGGGTTTGGCTGCTGATGGCTTTAACCCTTTCGGTAACATGAGTCAGTCTTACAGTATGTGGCCGATAGTGTTGACAACGTACAATACACCTCCGTGGTTATGTATGAAAGAGACTTCATTCATGTTAAATTTGCTAATTCCAAGGCCTAAATCACCTGGAAAGGACATTGATGTTTTCTTAAAGCCTTTGCTGGATGAGTTGAAAATGTTGTGGGAGAAAGGAGTACAAATGAGAGATACATCAACCAACACTGTATTCAAGATGCATGCGGCACTATTATGGACTATCAACGATTATCCTACTCGTAGCAGCTTGTCTGGATGGAACGGTCATGGTTATTTATCATGCCTTACTTGTAACAAAGACACGCCCTTCTATCGTGCTATCAGTAATTTATCTTATGTTGGTCACAGACGATTTTTGCCTTCCCATAATCGTATGAGAGATAGTCTATTGTTTAATGGCAAAAAAGAGAAAAGAAAGCATCCTATAAAATTGACGGATATTAGAACAACTAGAAAACCTCCTCGATCGTGTTCCTGGGAAACATCCTAAGCATGGAGGTGTGAAAAGAAGTCGTGTTGAATCAGAGTTGAATTGGACCAAACTGATTATCTTCTTCGAGCTGGAATATTGGACTTCTCTCGAATTAAAACACAATCTTGATGTTTTGCACGTTGAGAAAAATGTGCGTGAGAGCGTGTTGGGTACTTTGCAATGAACGACAAATCAAAAGACACAACCAAAGAAAGAGAAGACTTGGCAATTTTAGGCATTCGACAAAATCTATGGCTAACAACGAAAAATGAAAAGGTCATCAAACCGCATGCCCCTTACTCTTTCAAACCAAGTGATCGAGAACGTTTTTGTAAGTTCATTAAAGAAGTGAAACTACCCGATGGCTTTGGATCAAACTTTAAAAATAAGGTGGTTGATTCAAATATAATTGGGTTAAAGTCTCATGATTATCATATTCTCATGCAACGATTGCTACCAATAGGGATCCGAATAGGTCTGCCCGCGGATGTTAAAAATGCAATTAGTGACCTTTGCACATTCTTTAAAAAAATATGTGCACGATCAATAGATATGACAGACATGCAAGAAGCACATGATAGCTTGGTAAAAATACTATGCAATTTGGAATTGATATATCCGCCAACATTTTTTGACATAATGGTTCACGTAGTTCTTCATCTACCCGAAGAAGCTATTCTTGGTGGGCCTGTATATATGAGATGGATGTATCCTTTTGAAAGATATATGAAAAAGCTGAAAGCGTATGTCAGAAACAAGGCCAGGCCCGAAGGGTCAATAGCGGAGGGTTCTGCTGAAGAAGAAGCATTGATATTTTGCTCTAGGTATCTTGAGGATGTACAAACCAAATTCAATCGTCCTGACAGAAATGAAGATCTTGGCATTCCAAAGAGGCAATACTCTGTGTTTTCATCACAATGTCGGCCAATATCGGCAAAGAAAATCACTCCACTTTGTGAAAAAGCCAAAAATTCATTAGGATGGTTTGTGCTGGACAACTGCGTTGAAATTAAAACCTACTTATCGTAAGTTTTTCTCAAAATTTTCTTTTAATTTTAGTTTTTAATAAATAAATAACTTGGACATCTTTTCTATCCATCGTACAGGGAATTTAAAACCTAGTTTCCTGACAAAAATGTAAAACTGATTTTTCTCCATGGTTCAATGCTAAGGTAAACATGTCTCCCGACTATACCGACGAACTCAGGGCATTGGCACATGGTCCGTTGAGTGCATATTCTTACACTGCTTACATCGTCAATGGTGTTAGATTTGTACACAGTCGTGATCTCGGACGCACTACCCAAAACAATGGTGTTGTTTCATTCGGAGAAGATGATACACCATATTATGGTGAACTTGAGAATATCATAGAGTTGAATTATTTAAGTAATTACTCGGTTGTAGTCTTTCTTTGTAAATGGTTCAACACATTGGGTAACAGACGGATAAATAACAAGGACAATCTGACTATTATCGACGCCAGCCTCCAAAGTTATGTTGGTTGTGAATGGTATGATGCTCAATAGTAAATTTTAGCCACACAAGCTAAGCAGGTGTTTTATCTCCATGATCCTTCTTGCCCCGCCGGCAAGTGAAAGGTTGTGGAAGACGTTCATCATCGGAAACTTTGGGAGGATATCGGTGTTGTTAACGAGATAGATGTACTTCACGACACTCGATCATCTGATTATAACTTAGATGTCAACTCAGACCTTGAAAGTAATATTAACGAGGGTCCAAGTACCAGTGCTGTGCCAGTCGTACATGGCACTCAATCATGTAGTATGTTTATCGACGTAGGCAACTTGCCCATGGTGTCAACTTTAGGTGAAGGTGGTCACTCGAGTCTTAACCCCAAGATTGTGGATGCTGATGAAGAAGATGAAGGCACATACACTTCAGATGAAGACGACAACGATGATATTAATGATGATTCTGATTGACTTATAATGTATGTGACACTTATTTTATTAAAATATGTAGACACTTATTATTAATAATTCTGAATGACTTTTAATTAATGTAGACACTTATATTATTAATGATTATGATTGACTTCAAATTTATGTAGGTATATATGGCGACTTATGCTCGTTCACATGGTGGTGACGGTGGGGGGTCGAGATCCGTACGACAATTCTAGTAGGATCCCTACAGATTGCGAGTCTTGTAAGTTACTTGTTTTACTTAAATACATGTTTTTATATTGCATATATTTTTAATTTGCTAATTCTTCAAATTCATGTAACAGCTGCCTCGAAAAAAGTACGGGGTCGTGGTAGAAACCCTGATATGCTTGAGGCTTTCCAGAAGAATGGCAACAAGCCACTCCCACTTGAGCTTGATCCATCTGCCGAGACATACAAGTTTGTCGGTCCGCACGGACGATGGTTTGTCCGAAAAATCTCTGTTGCTCAAAAGAAAATTCCAGCACACTATTCTAGTTGGGAAAAAGTTTCTATGGAGCATCAAAACACCGTATTTCGCAATCTTCGTGTAAGTATAAAATGTTATTTTTTAAATTTAATAATTATTAAATGTTTCCTAAATCCCTTTTTTTACAGAATTACTTTGATCTAGAAAGTTGGGGTAACACACCGCAGTGGCCACGAATATGTCGCAGGCATCCATGATGATTGTGCCCGTAGATATCGTGACCGTAAATCAATGTTAAAGAAACATTTTGAGATGATTGGTGGTTACGAGGATGTGGAAGATGCAAAGAATCATCCTCATGAGTCCATCAGTTCCGGTAATTGGAAATCACTTATCGACGACTTGTTCCTAAATGTCGGGTATATGGCATGCTCGATTCAAAATGCTTCAAACCGAGCTAAACAACCATATGCCAATACTAGTGGGAGTAAGTCATTTGCTCAACGGCGACACGAGAAGGTAACAAAAGTTGTTAATATTATCTAAAAATGTATTCATAAGTTAGTCAAATATTAGTAATATTATTTTTGTTGTTTATAGGTGCAACAAAGTGGAAGATTGGGTATAAATGAGTTGGAGACGTATCCACACTTCTCACGGCACATGGGTCAACGAGCGGGCACAAAACGATTGGGTAAGTATATATATTTTGTTATTATGTTGCGAATCAAAGTATAAATGAATCAAAATGACACGTACTCATTCTAAATAGGTCAAAATTACTCGTTTAACACAAGTCCACTAATACATGTATATTATTGCGTTTTGATACCTTTATTGTAGTTTGAGAAATTATTTGAGTATTAAGTTTGTATATTGTATTTGTAATTTGGAAAATCCATTAGAATATTAATCGTATTGGTTATTATAGGTTTTTATTGAGTTTTGATGAATTATTATGTTTATTGAGTATTGTTAAATAGATTGGTTATCAATTTTAAAGTAGTTATGCTGCCGGATTTTTTAAAAAAATTTTATATATGTTTATTTTTTGTTTATTACAGAAATTAATTCAAGAAAAGTTGACCCGGATGCAACAAGCCGGCGAAGAGGTTGATGAGGAAGTGGTCTTACGACGTGCCCTTGGCGAGAGACGCGGTTGGAGCCGAGGGGTTGGAAGAAAAGTAAGAAACATACTCCGACTCTCAATTCAACGAAATGAAATAACAAATTCGGCAACTGAATGAAACCGTCAAACAGATACAAGAGCACCGCAGTCGATCCGGCAACCAAAATGACGACGATGAAAATGATTAAACTTGGTTGTAATATTTGAACGATTTGTAATAACTTACACATTATGTTTATTTTTGTTGAATGTTTTGTATAATATGTTTTATTTTATATATAACAGGTTCTGAATGTTTGCTTAGTTTAAAAATCTGAAAATTTATAAAATCTGGAAATTTATAAAATTTAAAAAAATACTTTTTTTTAAATACACTTTTCTCGACGACATGTCGCAATTGGGCATAATATATTTAATTAAAAATAAAGATGAAATAAAAATTAAATACCTAATCTCGACGACATGTCGTCGAGATTGGTTGGATTTAATTTTTATTTTATCTTTATTTTTATTGGTAAAAAGCTTTCCCGGCAACCTTTTTTCGACCACATGTCGTCGCAACAGAGCATATTTCTCTCGACTACATTTTAAGCAGTCTCGACGAAACTTTGCCGACGGGAGTATTATCGACGACATGTCGTCGAGAAAATTCGTTGAATCTACCTAAAATTCTTGTAGTGTTTGTCAGTAGACTGTATGCAAATTGGCTTATGGATTTTGGGCCAGACAATACATATTAAATTTGTATCATGGCAAGAATAATTGTAGCAAAAACGATCCCATATAGAAAATAGTGCAAAAGATGCAAATAAAGCAAATTCATTGTTCCCATAAGATATGCCATTTAAATGCAAAGTCAGTCACTTGACACTTGACAAACACACAACGTCAAAGATTACGTGCTTCACAAGTATCTACATCTTGATTCATGTAATCTAGAAAAATCAAAAGAAAAGAAAAGTTGTCCAACCCCAACATTGAATCTAAAGAAAACATATATAGTTAAAGATTTGACTTCAACTTTTTGTGTTCATATTTAATAAAAAGGTTGGATAAATGATGCAAAAAATAGTCAAAAGTATATAAAAAATATAACTGTTATCACACTTACTAAAAAAAAGTTTATACATTTAATCTAAAGATATATAAATATATAACAATTCCATCTTTTATTTTAACCTTTTTATGTCTATATTGTTTGTGTAAAATTAAATACATAATTTTTAAAAGAAGTCAAACATAGAAGCCCTCAAATTAAAAAAGTTAATTGTAGGCCTTTTATGCATTCCAAACATCAAGACGGTCAATATGAAGTTTTGGAATTTGTTGCGGTAAATGAATAGTGGATTAACAAAAAGGTTGTCAGAGTCAGTCATAACCATAGCTAGGTATGTTGTTAACAGGTTCCCTCTTGTAAGCCTCTGCTCTTTGACTCCATATATCCAACATTTAAAACTTCAAGATTCATACATACAAACATATGAATGTGGCTTTTGAGAACTTTTTTTAACAAGAAAATGATTAAAAAACTATAAAAGATAATCTCTTGAGTGTTGGAATTGAGAACATGAGTGTTGAAAATATTGATTCAGACAGCTTGCACTGACATTATGTGCTGACTAATAACTTGTACATTTAAAAGCTGTATTTGCTCATATATAGTTTACTAGGTTTTTGTTGTTCAAGAAAGCATCTAGATTTAGAAATTAAGACCAGTTGTCATCTAGCTTCATGTCCATACATGTTTACAGTGCAACTATTTGAGTTTATTCTGGGTTTTAAACTCATCACTAATTAATAATGTGTTCTTATTAAAATGTACATGTATCAACCTCTTTTGTGAAAAGAATATGTGATTACATGTTCCATAAATCAACCCAAATGGGTTCAGTTCATTACAAATGGGTATTGTTTGATGGATTATTAGAATGACTGAAAAATATGTAGGACAAAAGGAAACATGAATCTAACTAGGTTAGTAATCTTGAAAAACCCTAATTTACCCAAGAAACCAAGATAATAACTCATCATAGGCTAAGCTTCGGGTCCAATGGTAAAGCCATTTGGAGTTAAAGTGAAGCTCCTCTTGAGGTCATGGGTTCGAGCCCTGTATAGACGGATTGATGTAAATTAATTGTGGTGTAGATTAGACACCGTTTAAAAAAAAGTAATCTTGAAAAACCCTAATTTACCCAAGAAACCAAGATAATAACTCATCATAGGCTAAGCTTCGGGTCCAATGGTAAAGCCATTTGGAGTTAAAGTGAAGCTCTTCTTGAGGTCATGGGTTCGAGCCCTGTATAGGCGGATTGGTGTAAATTAATTGTGGTGTAGATCAGACACCGTTTAAAAAAAAAGTAATCTTGAAAAACCCTAATTTACCCAAGAAACCAAGATAAGGACTTGGGTTTCAATGATTAGGAAATGATTATGTAGCAGCTCAGAATTTTCTGGATTCAATGAATCTCATCATACACTTGCACTGATAGGAAGAACCCTAATACATACAGCAAGAAACAAGAATCTTGATAACAGTAAAGAACAGCAGGAACCCATAAGTTAATATCTATATATTAACATGTACTAAAAGAATGAAGAAGGATGTATAAGCAAAGAGGTTTGAGAGGAATGAAGCCTGGTCCGATGCTGTCACATTTACTAAAAGAAGTTTTAGAGAAATCATTTTCTCTTGTAAGTGAATGCATCGAGCCAGCCAACATCCCCCATAAACCACTGCTGGTCTCTTAAGTTTCCCTCTGATCCCTTACCGCCATCTGGTGCTACAAAGATACAGCTACATATATATATATTCAGAGAGAAGATCCATGAGAAACCCTAAGGCCACATAGAAGCTATATAGAGGAGAGAGAGGGGAAGAGAGAGAGAGAGAGAGAGAGAGAGTAGTTGGGGGAGGAAGATAAACAATTCCATTTCCTTTTTTTGGTAAAAGTGGAAATTGCAATGCCTGTGATACAGTTTTTTTTTTATCAAAGAATCCTAACACTATATAAAAGAGAGGGCTTTTAAGGACATGATGCAAAAGTCAACAAGCCCTTGGTGAAAGTGAATATATAGTTTCGTTCGGATTCGAGTCAATTGAAATGATATGTTGATAAATCCATAGATCATTTTTATCCCACTGGTAAAAAGGATTCGGAATATCAGACATTGCTCAATCAAAGACACATTTAATATTGGGTTGTTTGCATAAAGATATGGAAAAATTTGCAGAAAATTGAACAATTATACAATATTTTCCTAATATAACACGTTGGAATTATTAAGCTACTAATGTTCGCAAAAGCAATCACTGTAAATGTGCAAGAGCAATTAGGCAATATCCAAGTCCCTAAAATGTCATTATTATTTTTGGAGTTAAGTCGTATAGCTTCGCATTTGTTATAGCTTAACCATTTTATGGTAGATAATGGGGGCACACTACAAGAAAACTCGTCTGATACTACGACCCAAAGTTTAACCCATCACTTATAAATTCAAAATAACTTTTCTTCATAACTTTTACGCATCCCTTAAGATAATGACCAAATAAATTCGAATCATATTAATATATATTTTATAAATACATTAAATGAGTTTCTAGAAATGGACACAAAAGTAAAAAATAAATAAATTCATATCAGTTATGGATCAAAATATCCCCTAAGATATTGATTAAATAAGTTTGAATCATATTAAAATAGATTTTAAAGCTATAACTTTGTAACTATATATATGAACTATTTTTTAGACGAATAATGTCATTTTCTATTTTATTCTCTCTACATGTTTTCTTCGATGTACTCTATAATATATAACATTTTATCAAAATGAAAGATCATATCAAGAAGACTAGAAAAGACATATTGGACGTACGGCTAAAGAGAAAAGACATCTTGGACGTACAGCTAGAGAGAAGGAAATACCAATATGGGTTTGTGACCGGTGACGGATCCAGGAAATATTTTCAAGGGGTTCACCCTATAATATTTAGGGGGTTCACCCCAGATTTTTTACCTACCGTTACACTAAAATTTCGAAACTCGGAGGTTCATGTGCACCCCCCCACTCTTCTTAAGTGCGCCCCTGTTTGTGACAATCATGAGTTCATGGTTCGGGTTTAAAAAGGGTCCTACTAACGAGACACGGGTTTTGCTAACCAGACACGGCATTATACGCCTCGTATAGGGCAATACGAGGCGTATATGGCTTCACAATTTTCAACACCAGACAACATCGTACATTTGGTCATTCCTAACCCTTATACGCCTCGTATAGTGCAATACGATGCGGTTTAGGGTACGATGTAACATCAACCAGCACATCACCATACGCTGTGTATAGTGCTATACGTGGCGTATAGTCATGTGATGATTGACTAGTTGCAAAAGGTACATCGTACCCTAAACTGCATCGTATTGACCTATACGATACGTATAGCTCAAAAAAAATTCTATTTAAGCTTCTGCTTTCACATTTGAACGATACAATCGCAACAAATTTTATATACGTGCTCAAAAAAAGACAAGTATAGCCATGTCGTGGTGGTGGGATGATAACTATGGTTATCAGCCATATTCTAACGAGTCATTGGAAAACAACCCAGAAAATTCTGGCGTTCATGCCGGGTACGAGACATGGCCGGTAGATGTGAATCAAGAGGAGGTCTCGTCCTACATTCATTCTAATCACCGGGTAAGGCTTCCAGATTTGAACGAGCCACTAAGCAATCCCGAGTTCGTATACGGTGAACCCTCTTACCTGACACAACCCACTAATGATTCCATATACGGTGAACCCTCTTACCCGACACAACCCACTACCTCTTACCCGACACAACCCACTAACGATTTTGTATACGGTGAACCCTCTTACCTGACACAACTGACTAACAAGTCCGTATACGATGAACATTCGTACGAGAAACAAACCAATACAACCGTGTCATATGAAACTGACCAGGTATAACATTTCTGCACATATATACTTACATATAATTTACTTGTAATGTTTAGTATGTTTGTTTGTTTACGTATGAAATGTTTTATTAACAAAGTTATAATTTAAAAATGTAAACACGATGAATATGTTATAAAAGTGTTAGTAAATTTTTTGAAATGTTTTAGAAATTAAAAATGTAAGCTGTTAGTAATATTATTCAAAGTTTTATAAAAATTGTTAAAAAAAATAAATATTATATAAATTTAAAAAAAATTCTTACACGTGCTTCATTTATTAGAAAAAAAATGCAATATCTACATCAATTTTATAATTGCAGAATTTTCAATCTCGTGAAGAGTCGGTGAATTAGGTTGTCCGCAGAGGACGTGATAATGGTTACGTCATTGTCAACCGACGATCGAGGAAACAAGGCGACGAACCGTCGGCATCGGTTATCAAGGTATGGCTTGTGTGTGACCGTCACGGCGAACGCAAGTCTACAGCCACGATTAGACGTGTCGGCAACAAGAAAACATGCTGTCCTCTTAAATTGGAAGGAGAGTACCAAGAAAATAGTCGTGCTTGGAAGTTAAAGGTGATGGATGACAGTCATAACCACGATCCTACTCAATATCTTGAGACGCACTCGTTTGCCAAGAAACTGTCTCAGTCGGAATACCTTTTGGTGGCGAAGTTGTATTCGCAAAACATATTACCACGTAACATTATGGAAACCATAAGGGAACAAAACCCAGATAGTAGGTGTACTGAAAAAGACATTTACAATGCGATACATAAGATAAAAAACGAAACAAGAGTATGCGATACTAGGTGAAACTCCCATGCAGGTTCTGGAAAACCTGCTTTCTTCTAAAAAGTACGTCTATTATACTCGAGAGGATCCCGCCACAAATGTCGTGGAGGAGGTTTTCTTTGTTCATCCGAAATCGTACGAGATGTGGCGTGCATTCCCGCATGTGTTGATGATCGGCGCGGCATACAAAACGAACATGTATAAACTTCCATTTATTCAAGTTGTCGGTGTGACTTTCACACACCAGTCGTTTTGCGTCGCTCATGCATTTATAACCAAAGAACGGGAGGAAAACTTCATATGGGTTCTACTGAATATCAAAGGTATGTTGCAAAAGTGTATGGAGCTGCGTGTGATAAAATATTCCCGAACACTTCCAAGTATCTATGCAGGTGGCACATCCACGAGAATATATCAAAACATTGCAAGGCATTGTTGACAGACGAAGAGTGGACAAAATTCAAGTATTCATGGGCGGTATTGTGTGAGTCTCCCACACCGGGATATATACCAGTACAACTTCAACCGACTTTATGAACGACTGTATGCAGCTAGACGAGGAAGTAAGTTTTTATTTTTTTCAAATAATATATATTTTTTTTAATTTATAATATTTATTCGGATCACGCCACAAATGTCGTGGAGGAGGTTTTCTTTGTTCTTCCGAAATCGTACGAGATGTGGCATGCGTTCCCGCATGTGTTGATGATCGGCGCAACGTACAAAACGAACATGTATAGACTTCCGATTATTCAAGTTGTCGGTGTGACTTCCACACACCAGTCGTTTTAAGTCTCTCATGCATTTATATCCAAAGAACGGGAGGAAAACTTCATATGGGTGCTACTGAATATCAAAGGTATGTTGCAAAAGTGTATGGAGCCGCGTGTGATAAAATATTCCCGAACACTTCCAAGTACCTATGCAGGTGGCACATCCACGAGAATATATCAAAACATTGCAAGGCATCGTTAACAGACGAAGAGTGGACAAAATTCAAGTATTCATGGGCGGTATTGTGTGAGTCTCCCACGCCGGGATATATACCAGTACAACTTCAACCGACTTTATGAATGACTGTATGCAGCTAGACGAGGAAATAAGTTTTATTTTTTTTTCAAATAATATATATTATTTTTAATTTATAATATTTATTCTGGTTTATATTATTTTTCTAGGAGTTATAGACTATGTGACTAAAAATTGGTTGAACCAATATAAAGAAAAGTTTGTATCAACATGGTCCAGCAGAAACCTCAACTTTGGTCAACGTACAACGAACAGAGTCGAGAGCCAACATGCACTCTTAAAGAGCTATCTTAGAAATGCTAACAGCTCAGTACATAGAATTAGAGCATGGGTTTGGAACAAGCCTTATAAGGAAAATGGACCACCACAAAGCTATTGAATTGTTTGATAATCTACACGGTAAGGTTTCACATAAAGCTCTAGACTTGTTAGAAAACGAGTGGTGCAAGTTATATATTATACGGAAACAAAATGCATCGTGTGGTTGCCAAATTTTCAGTAGTTGTGGGTTGCCGTGTGCTTGTCGGATAGCAAAGGTTGAAGCTACAGGTCATAGAATCAACCTTTTACGATATATCACATTTCTTATAATTCCAAACTGTTTTAACTATCTCGTTTTAATACAGGTGGCAGAATACCTTTAGATGCAATGGACGTCTTCTGGAGGAAGCTTGATTTAAAACCGTCCTTTGTTGAGAATGAAAATGTTGACGTGGATAAAGTACATGGTCTTGTGAGAAACAAAATAATATTATAACCCGAGCAGGTGAAAAAAAAGTCTGTTGTCGAGAATCGCAGGGGTGGTCTTTCCGAGCAAAACTGACAAGAAAGCACCTGTGGTACAAGAAGATACTCGTGGTCGTACAACTTTGAAAAAGCAACAACAAAGGAAAAAGGACGCCACAAGAAACAGTTCGCTTGTAGATTTCGAGGACGCCGCGAGAAACAGCTCATTCATAGAATCACAACAAAGCAGATGTGACCCTTCGAGACATAGCTCGTAGGAAAGACGAGCGAGTTCAGTCGTAAAGTCGAAGGAACCCATCATGCAACGCAGTCCTTCAACGACTTGTAAAGGAAAACCGCCACGCGGTGATAACGGGTTTCCATTGATGGTGGGGGATGAAGCAGTTAGCAATATTCATCGTTTTAAACATTTCATTCCATCTTTGTTTCATCGCTATATTTCACATATACAAGATGTAATGCCTGACGGTAACTGTGGTTTTCGATCGGTAGCTGTGGGCTTAGGTTTAGATGAAAACAAGTGGCTTTATATTCGACAACGGCTTCTATAGGAGATGGACGGTCATGGAGAGTGGTGGAGAAGTGTTTTAGACAGAATCGCCTTTCAAAAGTATGATGACCTGCGTCGCAGGATAGATTGACAGAAGGTGAAAACCGCACCCGGTAGTCATTAGATGTCGATGACCTACACGGGACTCCTGATTGCTCAAATATTTGACGTGATTGTTCAACTTTTAAGCATCGCCGGCAGTCAAACCTTTTTCCCCTTATGCTTTGGTCCTAACGTTAACGCTTACCATCAAGTCGTATCGTTCGTTTATGTCAACAATAATCATTTCATCCACTTTAAGTTAGTCGAAGATTATCCGATATCCATACCGAATCCTCTTTGGATTTTGCACCGAAATGATGCTGCAGCAGATTGAAAAAATATATACAAGGATCATATAGAACGATTTAAGTAGATAATGGATAGTGTTGTACATACAGTTCCACAATACATAACTAATATTGGATAGCGTTTGTTTGTAATTATATTTTAACTATATAATTTTCTTTTATATTTGCTAGTGTACAATAATTAATTGGTCTACTTATTTGAAAAATTGACTCAACTGATGATAAAAAACCAAGATCAAAAGATAAAATAAAATAAAATTTTGTTTTTTTATTAAAACCTTAATAACAAGATCAAGAAAATAAAATAAAATAAAATTTTATTTTTTATTAAAACCTTAATAACAAGATCAAAAAAATAAAATAAAATATTTTTTTTTAAAACCTTAATAACAAGATTAAAAAATAAAATAAAATTTTAAAAAAAATTTCTATACGCCACGTATTGGGCTATACGTGGCGTATAACGCCGAAGATGAAGGGACATTTGAATCTTTAAAAGTTTTGAATTTTAAACCCATACGCCACGTATTGGACAATACGTGGCGTATAGGCTTATGGTATACCCAAATCTTGCCCTCGTACAGACCAAAAACGCAAACAAAGCTACCCACACACACACATACGAACGCTTGTTGACAGAGATACTTGGGTCGAAAATCATCATCTTTACTCGTAAAGATACGTATTTTGGACTCCCTTTCAATAATATTTAGTTTATTTTGGTTATTAACGGTTAAAAGTGGCTAAAAAGGGGGTTTTTTTCTGAAAATGGACAAACTATACGCCACGTATAGCGCTATACGTGGAGTATAGTTCATCTGATGAAGACGATGAAATCATACGCCACGTATAGCACTATACGTTGCGTATTGTTCTTTTTACTCGGTAACCGCTGTCGCGTATGACCAGCATTGCCACGTATGGGTCATGTTACTCGGTAACATGGCCGCGTATGACCAGGTAAGCCCGTCCATAGGCTATACGACACGTATAGTGCTATACGCCTCGTATAGCTTTATTTATTAATTTTTTTAATAAATTAATATTTGTGGCACGTATATCGACGTTGATTTTTTTCAGGTATGTCGGATTCGGATATAGAGGTGGATATTGGGATGGAGGTGGATGAGGACGATCTTGCTCACTACCCACTTTTGCAGTTCCCGACCGACTCGGACGCGTTTAGACGGTGTCAGAACTTACGCCACATGACGATGGGCCCGGGGACTGCTGGGATTGGGGGCTTCTTCAGGAGGTCAGCGAGGACGAGCGAGCCAGGGCCATTATCGGTGAGGATACGCCTTGGGATCGTTTGTTTGAGCTTTCATTTTTGGAGACCTATAGAGAGGTGGTTGTTGAGTTTTTTTCGACGTTCACCTACACGGTGCAGCCGGAGGAAGATGATGATGCCGACAGGGAAGAGCATGAGCCGTCGGATGAGCCGGAGCAGTTCTCGTTTTGTATGTTCGGCCAGGATTACAGTATGACGCTCCGTTAGTGGGCGGTGTGTAGATGCATAATATGTCCCTAATCCCTTGTAATATGTATTTCATCTATGTTTAATGTAATTATTTGATGTATTAATAAAATTACATGTTTATCCTTAATGTTTACTCATATATAACGACTGTGTATTAAACGATCTGATAAATATCGATAACGTTGATCAATCGTGCTATTGAAAGGCCCATTCGCACGAATGGATCATGAGAATGATCCATTCGCGCGAATAGATCATGAGAATGATTCATTCGCTAGAATAAGTCATGAGAATGATTCATTCGTACGAATGAACCATTCTAATGATTCATTCTTACGAATGAACCATTCTGCTGATTCATTCGCACGAATGAGTCCATTCACATGGCTCATTCGTACGAATGGCCTCAGCACTATATATAGAACTTTCACTTCATGAGCACATAGACAACACATATACACATAGAAGAGACTAACCAGAGCAGAACCAGACTAAGCAACATAACACACACAAACTCTTTGCACCTGTATTGTCGAATCTCTGTCCATTGAGAGTTTCCAGGTCTTGTATCCAACTTCTCTACACCAAAGGGTCGATAGAAACCTTCGTTTCGACATCTAATCCGCTCGTTTCTTACGACCCGATCCGTGTCATAGATTGGATTGCCAATCAAATCGGATTCCGCACGATTTGGTTCGGTTAATGTGTTGAATCATTGGATCAAGATAGATCCTGATCCAACACGGTGTTGACCGGCTTGTATTACCTGCCAGAGACGGTCACGCCACTTTACCCCGACGTTGTGACAGAGGTAGATAGAGATGATCTCCTTATTTTTTGGGGTCTTATTGCTGATGGCCCGTGGTTGAGGACCAAGGGGAGGGTCTCGGCGACTAGAGACCCCCTCTACAGATATTTACACCTGCTTATTTCGAAGTCTATTGCACCGCGTCGGAAAATCCTTGAGTGGTGCACGGAGAGAGACTTGTTCTTTCTCTATTTCTTGCTTACCGACAGGCGGTGCGCCCTAGCGACATGCTTAGCGCTGTACTTTGCGTCTACCTTTCACAGGCAGAGGCGTGGGCTGTTGTATGGAGGTGCTTTCATCACGAGTGTGATGTGTGTTCATGTGTCATGGCAGCATCATGTGCATCAGATGGCCGACCCCATCTAGCATGTTCGATTAGATTGCCGCACGGCGAACGGCATGCGTATAATGTACTGATTCCCAGGACTCGGCCTTCGGTTTATAGGGGCCGACCGGGACCAGGTTTCCCGCAGCCATTTCCGCAGATTCCGGAGACGTCGGTGCTGGATATGCCGGTTTCGCTACAAGGGGCGGCGATGGAGCCAGACGCAGCCGCCCGTGACGTTCCGTCCGCTGATAACCAGTCGCCACAGCATCCTCGACACGTTCGTCGACCTGTTATGTTACACATGGCCACAGAGGCCTTGCTCGAGGGACTTGCTGATGAGTCACGGCGACAGGCTCGTCGTAACAACCGGATGGAGAACTTGATGATGTGGGCGTTTAATCGCGTCGTGGGTCAGGCGTAGTGTTGTTATTTTAGTAAGTTGTATTTTTTGTTATGTATGTACAAACATTTTGATATAATATATGTAATGTTTTGGTTATTTGTTTGGTTGGTTATGATATTTAACTTGTAATGTTTAGTTTGTTTGTTTGTTTACGTATAAAATGTTTTATTAACAAAGTTATAAATTAAAAATGTAAAAACGATGAATATGTTATAAAAGTGTTAGTAATATTATTCAAAATTTTATAAAAATTGATAAAAAGATAAATATTATATAAATTAAAAAAAGTTGTTGAAAAGATAAATATTGTGATTTTATAAAAAATTGTTAAAAAGATAAACATTATAGAAATTAAAAAAAAAGTTCTTATACGTGTCGTATAGCTCTATACGGCATGTATAGAGACTTTGTATGCCAAAATCCATCAAGTTTGAAGCAGAAATATTACCCGTGACTCATACGCGGCGTATGGTGCAATACGCCGCGTATAGGCCCAGACGCTAAACAAGGAATAACAGGTGGCATTCTGTGTCTGCAAACTTAAACCTTATACGACTCGTATTGCCCTATACAAGGCGTATAAGGTTTCGGCTTGTCTAAACAACAATATTTCGTGTCTCAATATAATCACCCTAATTTTAATATATATCTTTTTGGAGGTTGATGATGAAATGACGTAACTAGCCCGGAAAAGGAGGTGGTGAGCACGTGATAGAAAATAAATACAGGTTTTTGACAGAAAAGAACCAGGGAAAAACAACGTTGAAGAACATGAATGTTAACTTACTCTGAAAGCTCAATCATGTCTTATTCCCTTGTTTAATATAATTTTTGTTACAAAATAATTTTTTTTTAAGGTAGACTATATATCTCTTTGGATACCCTCACGCCTATACGACTCGTATAGGTTCATACGAGTCGTATAGGTGTCAGGGTGTCAAAAAATATGTCGGGGTGTCATATACGACTCGTATGAGCGTATACGAGTTGTATATGTGTTAGGGTTGTTTTTTTTATCTTGATAAGTTTATAAAATTTGGATGCATATCAAGGAATCTTACGTCGTGTAAAACAATTCCCATGCATATCAAACTTTTTCTTATACTTTCTATGACTGTTCTTCAACCTTGTTCCTTCAAACCCTAGCTTTCACCCGTACATTTCCACGACTGTTCTTCTACTCGTCTTCCTATCATTACTCATCCAAATTCCACCTTTTGAAGCGTTCACACCATGTTAATCCACCACCGCCACCTCCATACCAATCCCTTTGACCACGGGCAACCATCGCCAATCAAAAGAAAGCTCTCTGTTCTTCACGTACACCGACACCTAAAGGTCGAGGACCAGTTATGTGGATTCACTCGTGGTAAATGGTGGCAGGAACTGCGAGAAATCATTCCCCTTAATCCAGATGAAAGTTGCACTTCTGTAATGATCCGAAACATACCGAATAACTACATGTACGTTAAGATTTTGAGATGCACCGTTAAGATTTCGAGATGTAAATCAAAGGTTTCTTGTATTGATCATTGAAAGTTCGTTGCAATGTGAATTTGACAGTTACATAACAACGAAACATTACATTCTTATTTATAGAACAGAAAAATACAAGAAACCTATACATTAATGTCTTAGTGTAAGCCAGTTGGCATAATTAATTCTAACTAACTCATTTGAGTTAGTTAGTCGTTGAGCTCGTCATCCGGAGTAAACACCTTGATAAGAAACACAACTGGTCTGGATCATCATCCGGAGTGTTTAACTCATCCGGATCATCTGCCTTGTACTCTTTAGTCTCTATCCGGAGTATAATGACATCCGAACTTCGGTCTTTATTTGGATCAGTTCTTCATCAGGAGTATTTGTACTTGTAGTCTTCAAAGATATTTATCTGGATTATTCTTTATCCGGGGTAAATTCTTCATCTGGAGTAAAAGTTGTTTGTCCGTATATTTACACTTATATGTTTTTTTTTGTGAACAACAGCCTTATCATGACTTTACAGATGTTATATCAGATTAGTTGGAAGGTAAACGACACTAACATTGACACAGTACACAATAGAGGCACGTAGTAAAGGAATGTGAAGTTCAAGTAGAAAATTCTGAAGCCTACATGTTTCAGTAATAACATTAGCAATACTCAGCTTCGTCATTGAAGCAAGAGATAGCATCCTGACCCTTCAAAGACCAAGATAACAAGTTATCTCCCATGAGTATACAATAACCATAAGTGGATCAATTAGTATATGGACAACCACCTAATCGGCATTTGAATATGCTACAAGAAGAGAAGCGGGTGATACAAATATCTGCAACCCATGATCTATAGTTCAGGCACACTTAGGGTTCGATCAATTCCACACAACATCAACAATGGATAGTAATTTTTTTAACTTGATCTTACATTTGTATTTGTTTTAGTAACTAACAACTTAAGCTGATGTTGTAGACTGAGATATTGGGACGCTTCCCGCCTTTTTCTAGGGTTAATGTAAGTTTTCTTCATTTGAATTAATATTCTCATTTACTTTCTAAGTGTATTGTTTTTGGAAATAATCTTTGAATTAACATCATTAGATTCCAACTATTTTTGTTAGGCTTGATGGTTTGTGCAACATTATCTTTGGTTATCCATGTGCATGTGTAAAATACCAACTTGTGTTGTAGGAGATGATTTTGTAGTTTTGTTAAATTTGTAGAAATTAGATTACTTACGATTACCAAAAGTGAGAGAGGTGATGCATTATGTACAAGTATCTAATGCACAAGAACTCTTTTATGTCTATATACATAAATATGGAAGGCATAAACAAAAATACTTGTTGGCCTGGTGGTAGGTGTGCAGCACCACAGTTGCATTGCGCAAGTTCGAATCCAGACAGTGAACACTCTTTTTTACCTTTTTGTTTTTACTTTTTTTAAGATTCTTTTAACTTCTTTCTTTCACTAACCTAATTCATTTTCAATTTTATTTGGTTTTATCTTCTCGCTACATGGTTTTTTTTAGTTCGTTAAATAGTTTTTTAAATGTCGCAAACGTTTTCTACAACAACGTGGCTTCTTTGTAATTTCGAATATACAATTGCTTCGTTCCTATGTTTATCTACGTTTTTATGTGAGTTACATTTAGGATGGTCATTTAAACCGCGACGTAACAACATGCGGGTTCGCGGCAACGTTTCAACGTTATTTTTTATTTTTTTACGCCTCTAAGCCCCCGCAGCGCGGGGTCTTGATACTAGTTTTGTTCAATTTGTACTTACGTGTACAATTATATGAATCTCTTAATTAGGTCTAATTTATGATTTTAATTATATTATGAGAATTTCTAGATTTTTTTGGTTTTATTTTTATATTTATATTTTTGAAAATTTGAATAGATGTTTAATAGAATTTTTAAAGTGACTAATTTTTTTAAGTATATAAAAAATTTGCGACTGATTAAGGATTGAAATGACATGATATCTGAGATTATTTTTAGTCCTTAAAAGAAACATATTAAAGACTAAAATGACGTAACACTAGGCACTAATTTATAGTTTCTGAAGCATCTTATTAGGGGCTGAATTGGCATGAAATTGCAAACCTAATGAAACGTAGTAGAGACAAAATAAACATAGTTTAAAGGACTCATTTTTCAATCCCTAAAAAATACATCAGGGATTGAAATATCATAATATCAAAGACTGATTTCCAGTTACAGAATAAAAGTATTGAGGACTGAAATGATGTTGTATAGAGGAATAGATTGAGAACTGAATTTACATGTATTGGAGAATGAATGTTAGTTCTGGTTGGTGATATGCAATGGGGACTGATTTTTAGTTACCGATACCACTATCTAGGACTAAGTATCAGTAACAGGCCGGGGACTGACAAAATCAGTCCCTAATGACCATTAGGTACTAATTTGGGAGCATCGAGGACTAATTTTTCAGTCTCAAATATCCTTCCTTTTTGTAAAAGGGTGACAGTAAGTTTTTTTAACTTATTTTACTTGTTTATTGTTAACAATAGTATTAATTAGTGTGGAATGCCACTCTTCGACAAACATTAGGATAATTGTCTAAATAAGTAATGGAAATGTTTAAGCGATTATGTTGTCGAAAATCCCGTAAACCATATAATCCTTTTTTTTGGTAAAACCATATGAGAGTTAAGCCTAGCTTTTTCAAGAGCAAAATGTCAACGTCGAGCTTAGCGCTAGACGTGTAAATGACTGATAACCATTAGAGCAAAGTGTTGAGGCTGAAAGAAAGGTCGACCCTTTAATTCTAGGACCGGTGATTTCCATTATGATGTGACCGGTGATCTCGACATCTAAAACACTAGAAGATATTATATTCTTGGTTTACAAACTACTAATCCGTGTCTAATGTTTGATTTACAAGAAAAACTAGTGAAGATGCTTATGGATCAAACGATAGGAAGAGATGCAAAGGCATTTCAATTCAAAGACATGCTCCAACAGATGTTAAGTACTTTTGGGCTTTTATGAGCCAACACCTGCTAGGATACGAGTCACCACTCCGATCCAATCCCATGAACCTCGGATACTTAGCTAGATAGCTTGTTATTTATTGATAATACTATCTTTAACCCCATGTGTTACACGAGGTGAAAAATTAAGATTATAATGATAAATATTTTAACACCTCTTTTTATACAAATTTGATATTGTATTGGTAATTTTTCCATTTTATTAAATGTTAAAGTTATATGGATGAAAGTAATCAAAACATCAAAAAAATACATGAAAATACAATTCATAAATAGTGTACTTTTTACAATACATTAAATTACATGTCAAACGAAACCTTACAATTATGATTTACAATTTGAAAATATTTTATTATATACAACATTTGACGTGGTATTGTTAACTTTTCCATATTTAACACCCACTAAAGGCATGTTTGGGATTACTTTTAGAACCTCCTTATTAACTTATTAAATTTTCTAAAAAGTTAATAAGTTAAAAGGTTGTTTGGGTAATCCAAAAGGAGGTGTAAAATGTGAGTTGGAAAGTTAAAATCCAAAAGTAAAGAGCTCTTTACTTTTGGAAATGACTTCTCCAAAAGTCATAAGGAGATTTCAAAAGTAATCCCAAACACCCCTTAAATGCAACAAATAATAGAGTTTTTTTTCCTCAATAACTGAAAACACAAAATAGCCAAAACCATTCTAAAAAAAGGTCACAAACGGTGCGAACCTGATTGAAGCCAGTAGGGAGTCAAAGAAATCAAAGATAATCAAATTGGTCAACAATTTCCTTACATATGTTGTTTCTCAATTTTATTAGTTTTTTAAACTCTATCAACTATTTTGTAGAAACTTTAACCTTGATATTGTAACATATTTACAAATATTTAACTTCTAATTAAATTTACGTATCAAAATTAAATTAATTATTTTTAAATCTCTCCTATTATACGGAAAATCTTGCTAAATTTTAATATTTAATCTCTCATTTAAAATAAAATAAAAAATACAAATAAACTTTAAATTTCAACAATATATCGTGTTTTAAATTCAAATTTTAAAACTCCAAAATTTAAAAATCTCACTTCTTAATATATCACCACAATTTAAATTTAAAAATCCAAAATTAAATATGAAAAAAAAGTTAAAACTAATAAATTGGAATTGATACCAAACATTTTTTTTTTAAATCTCGTCATTTAATAAAGATTAAAGTTTAAAATATAATACACTTTTAAAAATAAATATTTATAAATTTCTTAATTTTAATTAAAAAATAACTATTAAAATTTACAAATCAAAATAAAAAAGTTATTTATAAATATCAAACTTAATTAAAAAACTACAAATTAAATATTAGTAAACTTTATTCTAACACATATTTATTTTTAAAATATAAAAGTAGTATTTTCAAATTTTTTATGTAAAATTAAAAAATCTTGCTTTTTTAATAATAAAATTTTAAAAACTCGCTTTTTTAATAATGAAAGTTTAAAAACTCGTTTTTTTTAATCTCCTATTTTTATATATTCTTGATTTTTTAAAATATTCACTTTTGATGATAGATTTAAAAAAAATTAAGTTAGTGGTAATAATGGTGAATTGATTTGGTAAAATGTTTATTTATATAATTTTTCAAAAAAATTAAGCTAAATATAGAAATATTGATTGGTGGATGTAAATGTAGTTTTGAGGGGAAATAGGTATGAGGATGAATGTGGTGTTGACAAGTGCCATAATATTTAGTTTTTTATTAAAATAGGGATTATGTAGAGTAAACTTCGTTTTTAGTCCTTATGGTTTGGTCCAAATAACCTTTTTAATCCAATAGTTCTAATTTGACCAGTTTTGTCCCTGTGGTTTCAAAATTGTCGCAATCAACTACATTTCATTAACGTCATCCAAGTTTTCTGTTATATTGTGGTGAAAAGATGAAAATAACCCTGAAACTAAAAAGTTAAAAAGTACATATATTAACTAACTATTAAAGCCCATGAGATTGAACAGTGACTAGGGGCAAACTGGTACTTTCACTAAGCATCGTCAAGCTGGTAATTACTAATAATGGTTTAAGTTTTCTTTTTCTTTCACTAAGCATCGTCAAGCTGGTAATTATTAATAATGGTTTAAGTTTTCTTTTTTCTTTTATAATTTTGCCACAAAAGTTTAATGGTTTAAATTTTTTTTCCAGTTTAGTGGCCACAAACTTTTTTCTTTAAACTTGGGGTTTCGGTATTCGCTTTTATGGTTTTCGACGAGCAGAGACGATAACGACCAAACTCATGTCGCGTAGTGCGGTGGAAAAATGACCAGATTTCCGCATCGTAGCGTGGAGGGATAACTTTCGTTATCTTTTTTTTAAACAGAATGCACAACTATTTTCTTTTTTTATCAAAGTTCCGATATAAATTTATTTTAAAACGGAGTTGTATTCAAAACAGAGTATTTTTTTATGTATCAGTGAGTGAGGTCACCGTTGCGGTACCGTGACGAACCAAAACCGATTATGAGCGAACATTATCGTTTCCGGTATTGGTATTATCAAAATCGCTATCGGTATTTGATTTTATGGTTTTTGATAAGCCATATCGATAACAACTAAAGTCACGCCGCGACCAAACTCCCGCCGCGTAGCGCGGGAGAAAAAACTACTAAACATTAAAGAGATCTCACTCACATTTGTGTCTGCACTCACTCCACAACCAAGCCCTAAATCAAACCACCACCGCAACCCTCCGTCTCCGTCTCCGTCATTCCCACCACCACCAAACCTCGATTTTCCCTAACCATCACTCCCAAACCCTTAGCCCGCAATCGATTGTGGATGCTCATGACCCTCCAGCCCTGATTCTAACCTCGTTCTAACCAGAAAGAAACCAATGACCCTGAATCCACCATCAATTTCGACATGTCAACATTTTCAAGGAGAAGCAGTAACAGAAACCTAAATCCGATTTGCAGGTGGCCGGTGATTTGCAGGTTGTTGGCGGCGATGATTGAGCAAACGGATTTTTCTAAAATTAGTGTTAACGAGTGGTTTGATGTTTCAGGTTGCGATTAAGTCTACAAAAATCGACATTACCTTGGATCAAGATTAAGAAAAGGATGTTGATTTGAGTGCTCGGCGGCTGTGATGAACGACCGAGAGGCGTAGCAGCGACGGCGACTGTATTGTTGACGAGCAAAGACACGACACCACCTATATGATGGCGTTAGTTTACGGCTCTCGTCGAGTGTAGAGCAGCCTAAAAAGGAATCGCCGAACAGGACCAGACTGGACCGGGTCGAGGCTAAATTTTGGGGGGGGAGGAGTCGCCGGAAAAGGAATCACCGGAGAAGTTGAGGTCGACTGAGGGGGTGTTTGGGATTACTTTTCAAAATAACTTATTGACTTATTACCTTTTGAAATAAGGTAATAAGTTATAAGTTTGTTTAGAGAATTCAAAATAAGTTAAAAAATATGAGATGAAAAAGTTGAAATCCAAAAGTTAAAAATTCTTACTTTTAAAAATAAGTCAAAAGTAGTTTTGAAAAGTAATCCCAAACACCCCTTGAAATGTCTGTGGGTGGGGGTTAGGGTTGAAGTGAAGAAAGGGCTAAAATTGGGTGGGTAGGCCGGTAGGGTTTTATTTTGTTTTAGTGTATTTTCGTCTTTTCATACAAATTTAACGGAAAACTTGCATACTATGTTAGTGAAACGTAGTTGATTGTGATATTTCTGAAACCACGAGAATAAAACTTGTCAAATTAAAATATTGGATTAAAAAGGTTATTCGCACCAAACCATAGGGATTAAAAGCGAAGTTTACTCTATTTTTTTTTAATATTTTTACATGATTGAAATGATTTTTTTTCATCTACAATATTTTTTTATTGATTTGGAACGTGTTATTTACTTTTATAGAAAATCGTAAATATTTTTTTCTATAAAGGATATCTATCACCAATGCATAAACTTGTCGACAATCTGTATCGGTGATCTGCTAGTGATATACATTATGTAAATCATTGGTCTCTAACTGGTCAGTAATATTACCACGATGATCCGAAGATATTGTCTTGGGTGAACTTGTTCGTGGCCCATCAACAATATTTGTCGTTGATCCATCGATGATGTCTTCACCCATGTTGAACCAATTGTATATCAACAGACCTAAACCCCTCTTAAACGCTCCATAAGTTGAGATGAGATATTGGTAAGGATGGCAATGAGACAGTTTGGAACGGGTATTGGCAATCCTAGTCTCATACTCATTGGGTATCGGGTATACCTGTTAGTTTTATAAAAATTAAATGTTGGGATTCCCAAGTAGATTTCTTACTATTTTTAGTTTTTATATAATTTTACTATCTAAGAAATCTATACCTAATAAATAAATAAATGGTTGCGCCACGTGTTATAATTCTGTGAGCCCAAGATTCTTATTCTCGCTTATTTTTTCTTAAATTTTTAATATTTCATTTATTCAACTATTTAATTTTTTTCTCAACTATTTAATATTTCTTTTATTAATTTAATATTTCCATTATCAACTATTACATTTATTATTTTCGTTTATTACTAACTATTTAATATTCCTTGTATTCAATCAGTGTATTAACTATTTAATATTTACTTTATTCAACCCGTGTAACTTAGTTAGAAATATAAAACTAAAAGGTCAATAGATCAGTAGATTACTCTATTATCCAATTAAAAAGAAAAATAGTAGTAAAATGCTTACAAGTATGGTTTGAGTAAACGTGTATGTATGTTTTTGGTAATCTTGTTAGTATTATCTAATACATACTCATTCCAGTCCCGCAAAAATCGTTAAAACTAATTCCTTACCAGGTCTCATACCCGAACATCTACGGTTTTTACCCGTCAGATTCAGGTTCATTTATCATTCCTACGGATCGTAATGCATAGATAACATGATATAGATTTTTCCTTATGTTAGATTATACACCAAATAAGCCCCACTAATACCCTTTATTTATTCTTATAAAAATGCCAAAGAGCTAAGAATATCATATTCGTTTTAAAATCATAGCTCAACAAACCCAACCAACATTTAGCAAATGTACAATCAACCTCTAAGTGGTTGGCCCATCACCCATGTTCTTTGGAGAATTTCCAAGTTTTCTTTTTTCCACACGAATGTTTATATTTTTAAAGTTAAATTCTTTAAGGTCCAAAAAAAAAATCTCAACGAGGAATTAGATTTCTATACAAACAACTTTTAGTTTCTAAGTAGAATATTAATACAAGAAATTTCCATTTTGAAACCTTTAAGTAAAATTGTTGGTCAAAGAAATAGACTAACCCTTTTCAGCAATGTTTTCAGGATCGGACCGGACGTCGAAGCGGTCTTCTTACCGGTCCATTGGCCGGCTAGGATTTAAGAACCGGACGACGTCATAAATATTATAAAAATAAATCAATCAAAACAATCATTAATCATTCAAAAACACCAACAACTCAATTCCAATAATCTTAAACTAACAGTTAGTTACGAAATATGAATCCAAGTGACTTAAAAGAGATTAAAAAAATAGCCAACCGGTCCGACCGCCGGGTCGCTACAGGACCGTTTCAACACACCTAACTGGACCGGCCAAGCCTCTGGTTCGCGGTCCGATCGTCTAGTCCGATCCGGGTTTCAAAACACTACTTTCAGAACTCAAATTTGTAAGTTAAAAATAAAATAAAAGTCATCAGAACACCATTACTTATGATATGGGGATTATGAAATTAAAAAAGAAGTAACCTACAAGATTAGGTTATTTAATATTATAATAATGGTATTAAGTGTCAATTCTATAATGTAATAAAGTTTAATAAAGCTAGCATTAGAATCTTTTAATTAAAAAGGCATTATCTTTATAATCACTAATTAAATTTTATTATTAGTTAAACTTTTTTTTTTGTACATAACCAAAAGTAACACTAATACATCGAATGAACTCAAACGAGTGAGAATAACGCGGATACAAATTCAACTAGTTGATGTCTTTAATAATGTTTTTTAGAAATTGTATTACTATACATATAATTACCATCCTATGAATACAATTACATACTCACAATTTTATGTCTTTTTTATTTATTTATTTTTTTCAATCTAACCACACAATTGAATGTGTAGGTAGATTTTTTTAATTTTATATTATTTTAAGTTTTATAATATTTTAGTCTTTATAAATAATTTTGGGCATCTTTTTTTTCTCTTATAACTTTTAAAATATGACGTTTTACAAAATTCTGAGTGTGCCGCTGCGACGTGCTTATTTTATTTACGCTTTGATATAAATTTTATTCAAAACCGAGCTTTCGTTATAATGTTCAAGTCATATAAGCACGAATGTAAAGTACGTCGAAGCTGTTTAAATGTTTCATTTTTTTTCCTCTTACAACATTTAAATATTATGTTTTATAGAATTCAGATTTTGTCGTTTCCACATTCTTTCTTTTATAAGTACGAGTGCATAGATCGCCAAAACCAATTATTACAAATTTTAACACTTAAAGCTATGATGCACACGTTTGAGAGAGATTTTTATACAGTCATAAGTCATGCTTATTCACATATAACCACACAATACTATAATATTTCACATATCCTAGAAGGTTAATTTCGTATGTTTGAATGTTTAAAGGCTCCCTCTCAAACCAAAGGAAGAGAGTCATATAACAATATCATATTCGTGTATATAGAATAACTAGGTTAGAGCTCCGTGTATTACACAAGTTAAATAAATAAAATAATTAGTAATAAAGATTTAGAAATTATAAGTAGGAAAAGGAATTTTAGAAAGATTAAATAGTTGGTAATGAAGATTTAGAAAATCTTAATGTAATTAAAAATAAGCTGAAAAAATAATCTTAAGCTCAGCGAATTATGACATGTAGCGTAACAAGTTACTTATTTATTAAGTATAAAAGATTGTATAAGAATGAAAGGATGACATTGTAGAGTTATCAAAATATATACACTTCGAAAACAAAATAAATGAAATATATATGGTAATAATAAAATAATTATTATAGGAGATAAAATTTGATGATAAAAATAATTAATTGATGATAAACAAAATTATGAGTTCAAAAATTTGTAGATAAAATTTGAAACGAATTATTAATCTAGTTAAAATAACGGAGATAATTAAAATATAAAAACAGACTTGATGATATAATAACTATCCATAATACAAATTTATTTTTTGAAAATTGATAAGTAATGTCATAAAATATTACTATCCAAGAATTAAACCTAAAATTAAATTGCTTTGAACGTTTTTAATGCATTTTAGTTTGTTTAATTTCTCAGATCGTAATGAGCTGTAGGAAGTGGCTCGACACCAACTGATCAGGTCAGTAGCAACCAAGTAGTTGGGCACTAACTGATTAGGTATGTAGCAACACTAGACCTCGGTAGTAGCTGGGTCAATATAAATGGTAGGAACAGTAGACCTTGACCCCAACTGAGGTCGGTATCAACACTGGACCTCAGTAGCAATCGAGGTCTGACCCAGCTCGGTACCAACCTCGCACCAGCCTTCAAAAATACAAGGGCGGCTCTCGACGATGCTAGTATGCAAAGTGCGCAATCAAAGCGCCACATTGCGCCCATCACCCACGCGCGTGAGTGTGGGAGTGCGAGTTAGGGTGCTTAGGGTCCCCATTAGTGATTGCTTTAAAGGAAACAAATACTTTACAAGGCTCCCATATACATACCACTCTAAGTTTGGTCCTCACGCCTATGTGGGACAAGTTCCACGACCAATTTCGTAGCTTTTCACAACTTTGAGCATCGATATCTCATTCATCTTAGCTCTGATTTGGACGTGATTTGATTCGTTGCGAAGCCCTCACAAAGTAGAACACAAAAATAGAAAGATATAGATATATTAACATCAGTTACATATATTTATTTCTGTCCAAAATTGACAAAAATCATTTTTTGCAGTTTGATGAAAAACTCATATTTCACCCACATTTTTTCAACACTAACATTGTAGGCCCATCCCTTGAATTTTCGAGTAAAGTCAAGTTCATGCTAGTCTCCATCATTTACTTCATGAAGTGGGTGGAAGCTAAAGCTTTAACAACAATCTTCGGACAACAGGCTAAGAATGGCATCCCATTATTCATAATTAGTGACTACAGCAAGAAGTTTATGATAATACCTTCAAAGGGTGGTGTGAGGACTTAGAAATACTACAAAGTCTTTTCCGCCATGGATCATCCCCAAGGAAATAGATAGGTAGAGCGAACTAATATGAGCATCGTAGAAAGGATCAAGACAGGCCTTGGCCGGGAAGGTCCAAACTGGGTAGAGGAAATATCTCATGTACTATAGGCACATCAGATAATTCCAAAAACTAGTCACGTTGAGGCACCATTCAACTTATTTTATAAATCTAAAGTAGTGATACTAACAAAATTCAGTGTACCCACTAATTGGGTTCTTTAAGTGTAAGTGATGTGTCATCATTTATACATATTTTTCATATATAACATCTCCATATTTGATTGATTTCTAGGCAATTACACTGAAATTAGGACTAATTTGATTTTTTTTTTAGATAATTACAGGTTATTTGGATTCCCGTGCAAAAATGGAGAAAAGGTCAAAGATCTGTAAAAGTTAGAGGCCAAGCACGACTGTGCATGGCCAGGCACGCATGTGCCCTCCTTGGATCAGGTCAGGAACACTACAAAAAAAACGCCCAGATAGTCAACACTCAGTCAACCAGGAGGCATGACCGTGCGTACTTGTGCATGCCCGTGCATCCCTGCAACCTTGCCAGAAAAGCTAACTCCATACAAAAGGTGATTCGCAGGGAAAAGGTACACACACCCATGCGTACAAAGGTACACATGTGCCTCACCCCAGATTTCGCCTATAGATAGGAGCTTAAGCCCTCTCATTCAACAAGCAACAATTTGGGGAGAGTTCCCACATGTCTCTTCCATGAGAAAACAAAGAGAGAGAGAGAGAGAGAGAAAGTTTAGTCACTTTATCTAATATCAAGAAGCATTTCATAATCACTACACTTGTCTTTGGTTTGATTACCTGTTTTAATTCCATAATATATATATATATATATATATATATATATATATATATATCAACAAGTGTTTGTGTATTCATTTTTACGGCCACTAGTGGCTACTCTTCTTGTATCACTTGGTTAAAGATAAAACTTGGTGCAAATTAATATTTTAAATTAGTAAAACGGTGTGCTTATGCCTTTTGGTTTACTCTTAACTATGATCATTCTCTATGGATGTGAGTACTTGGTCTTTAATCACTAGAGCCTTAAATCTTGTGGGTGTTTTAAGCAATACATGTTGAAAAACCATTGTTTGAGCATTCATTCAAAGTTGTATGTCTTTATACAAAATCTTTGATACTACACTAGACCCATTGGTAAATATTTATACTTTGGTTGGTTTGGGTTGGGTATTCAAGCAAATCATTTTAAGTTTTAGCTAAACCTTGTGTTTTGTGTCGGTTTTTTATCTATCCTCTTGCTTTTAGCTTGCGTAGGACTCTTAGCTGGACTCTTAGGAATTAAAATTCAAGGACTTAATTATATTATTTGTATTTAACTGGTTTAAATATAAATAAATATTTTTGACTAATTTAGCCCAAAAATAATTAAGTGAACTAATTATTTAGTGGGCTAATTATTTATTTAGATTAAATAAATAATTATGTGGGGAGCCCACTAAAATTAGGTTAAACCTTGGAGAGTTTATAAATAGTGATCATTCATAAGATAAAAGGTACACAAGAAAAGTTGGAGACCCTAGCCACAACCATCAAAAGTTGTTATCACCCATCCCATTGGGATTCTCGGTTGAGGCAAAGAAAGAGGCACCGAGTGCCTCGTTTTGGTTCCCATTTTGGTGTTTCTGTAATAACGGGCAAAGGCTAGTACCATTGTCATTGAACTGTTGTTGATATATGAAGTGAAAATATCGATTCTGGTGAAGATCAAGGTAAGATTTAAATATTGTATCTTCATCTTGTTCTTCGGTTTTCGCGAGTTCTTGCATCCGGATCCTGTTAAGGGTATCTCTGATTTGATCAGAGTTCTTTTCATGATCTATTTTCTTCCACTACACTAAATTTGATTTTATCAAAGAGATCACGAATCCTCAACAGTAGTATTATAGTCACTTTGGCAAGTTTTGCGAAACCCTAATCGGTTCAGATTTGTTGAACCGCATAAAGTTTCAAACTTTCTTGTAAAGTTTTAAACTTTATTATAATAGCAACCTTTTTTATCATTACCGGTACACTTGATGATTTTATTGGTAAAAGTTTCATTCTTTTGTTTTTGAATGATTGTGCTGATAATATGTGAACCGAGCTTTTGACCCATGATTGTTTGTTTTGGATTGTTTGTCTTGTATTTAATTTTTCGTTTAGATTCTTGTATTATATTTTTGGAATCCAAGTAATAGAATAGGTTTGCATTTTATTTTTATTCTATGTAACCAAAAATTGAGACGAGACAAGATAGACGCGAGAAAATACAAGAAATGAACAAACAGAAAAGGGAACCATGATACAAAAAAGGATGTCAAAGCTAGTAGGAGAATCTAGAAGATCAAAATTTTGATTTTGGATTGTCCCTTATTTGACCTTAGTTCGGATGCTCAAATTGGCTCTTAAGCACCGAACAACTCAAAGCACAGGTTTACAATGTTGTTTTGTTTTGTTTTATTTTATTTTGTGAGGTTGGGTGAATGTTGATTCTTAAAACCTGCAAAATCTATACTATATAATAAATAAAGGTTTTTAGTGACACGTGTCGCCTTCACATTCATTCTCACCATTTTTTTCCCGCCTCTCTCTCTTATTTAATGCACTTGTATCTTTTAATAATAGTATATATATTTAAAGCAAATATTAATTATACAAATAAAACACATTTATGTTTAATTATCTCTTATTATAAGAAACTTTGAAATTTAATTATTTAACTTTTATTTCAATAAAATTGTAATGAAAGTCAAATTATATTAAATAGTAATTAACGTATTTTCGAACCCAAATATATATTATATTTTACATATTTTGAGTTTGTTTCTATCCTTAATTATATGTAATATATTTTTACACCTGTAAATATATATATATAAAGATTTAAAAAATTTATATATTGATATTTTTCAACCCGTGTGTAGACACGGGATCTAAACTAGTCATTTTATAAAACAAACAAATGTTTTAATGTTAAAACTAGATTGACACGATAAAAAACGACAAGATATTAAAATTTTGATTTTTAGCTATCTTGTGAAGGTTTTGAAATTAAATGGTTAATTTGGGATAAAAGAATGAGTTAATTAATTAAATAAAATAAAGAATTTTTTTATTAAAACTCAACAAAATTAATAAATATGATTTTTTAATTAAAAATTGGCATCACGTTTAGATACTGACGTAGTTTTAGATTAAATATTAAAACCTGAACGTCTAGCTAGAAACACAAACAACCAATTAAAACGAGTTATTAAAATAACAGTAAGAAAATTCGTTTTGTAAACCTTTCTAAAATGATAAGTTATGTGTTGCCCTTCTTTGAAACACTTGGAATGGTATACGCCCTGAATGTGCTGGCCTTAGCCATACATTTAGGACTACATGTGTCGGGACAAGGTGGGCCATGATTTTCGAGAGTCTCGGGCCGGTTGCACATGTTGTCAGTAGAAGGATGACCTATCACTCAAATCAGTGAAAAGTGCACTTTGCTAAACACAGATGAGAGTAGGCACACATGGGATAAAATGTGCTAACCTGACAAAGGTCGTCTAACCAATCCCATAACGGTTTAGGAGTGGCATAGAGATGAAATTGGCAACAGCCTACCTATATAACCTTATTCATGTATTGTGACATGGTCCCTACATGAGTATGGTGAAATAAGGATCCTAATATTTAAATAGATTAATGTTTTGAAAAAGGTCATGATGTGTCGTGTGGGTTTTGTAAACTTTTGTTAGTTTTCAACACAAGATCTGGTTTTAAAATATGTGAAGTGATTAATACTTTGACCCAATTACACACAATAGGAAAGTGTACATATCATATAGCAGTATAGTATCGTAACCGGCTTCTAGCTTCACGTTCAGCAATGTCCAAATAGAATTGCCTTCTAAGCACATGGAAAAACTTATTGTATCTTTTAGATGCATTATGTCTATCTTGATTTTGGTTGCGTCGTCCAAGATTTGTACCCCTCCTGTGTACTATTCCATTTCCGACATGAAACTGTTAACCGCTCATGCTTCTCTCTTACCAATGAACAGTGACGGTTTGGGGACTTTGACCCTTAGTGAGAAAGGGTTAGTGTTTCCATTTACGCTAACGACGACTTGGATGCATTCTTACACCTTTGCTTCCAAATCCAATAAGTTTTTATGGCATTCACAAACTTAACGCTCCACTTCTTTTCGCAGCTTAGCGATCTCGTCCTTAATCTTTTCGCAACTTAGCGATCTCATCCTTGATCATTGGATTCACCTCGTTGCACCACACCTCAGTTGCAGCTTTGAATTCATCTTTTAATTCCCCAAAATTCCAACACTTGTATTTGTTGGAAGGAGTAGTCAACTTGGGTTCCCATTTCAGTGATTAATGTTTCAATGTCTCCAAGTTGTTTTTCCAAGGTTTTGTCCTTAGGCGTTTTGTCACACCCCGCCCCTGGCACCCCCTGGACGTGTGCGACTACGATTGTCATCACAATTGAACTATGATTTCAGAGTTTTTATAATTACAGCGGAAGTATTTTTCAAAAGTATCGTTTAACATTCTTTCAACCTCAAGGGTTGTATTTGTAAATATCAAAACTTAGTTGGAAGACAAAAGTTTTATATTTACTTTATAAACATAGTGATTTAAATACCCTTTTTAATTTGATTACAAAACATCGTTTGAAATCAAATACATTTATAGCCATCGGAAATAGTACTACCTAGGGTTGATCAATTCCCTGGTTCTATCCCCCTTTTCTTTAAGATTTTCTACATATGAGGCCTGAGAATCCAACGTGTAAGTCTATCCTTTCATAGGTCAGAACTGATGTCTGCCTCTCACATTCGGGTCAGATCTGATGTTTGCCTCTACCCCTTTCTTATTTCTGTTTATTCTTTTCCTAAAAACATTTTGAAAATAAAACGTCAGCGCGAACGCCGGTGAATACAATTATCTTGACATTTAAAATCATTTAGCACAAACAAGTATTAATTTCATAATCACAACTTTATGTTCAATCCACACATTCAGCAGGCCCGTCCTGTTCAATCGCACCACAGTATACACTGGCGTCATGTCTTATACCAGTGGACAGGTTTGCCTCCGAAGTTGTTATAAGACAAGCACCGGCCGTAATCCGGGAATTTCACCCGAGACCCGTGTATCCCTTGTAAGTTTTACGCATACCTATGGCCTGAATGCTTTCTTCATAAAAGAACGTTGAGCATTATTTCCTTAACCTTTATTTGGCCATTTTCGTAAATAAAATGTTTGACACAAGTTTCCAGAGAGATAAAGTATTCACCTTGATTATAGGAATGAGCCTCTAAGTCAAAATCTTATAGACTATCTTTTTAACTTGGTTTCTCTAGTGTACTAGCACTTCTACGAGCGTTTCTTGCTAAACCGGGCACTACGAAGAGCGGGAATCGAACCTGGATCGTCGGGAGTGAGCTAGATGGTCTCTGGAATAAGATATGGAAGAGAGAGTTGATGTTGGTGTGAAGAATGGGAATGAACTCGACCATCTATTTATAGGGCAAGTTCTGAGACCGTGACGGACTGTTACGGGTGGTGACGGTCCGTCACCAACTAGGGTTCGCGAGTCATCAGACACGTGTCGCCCGTTAGTCAATTTGGGTCGTGACGGACCGTTACCAGGTGTGACGGTCCGTTACGGAGTGATACGTGGCGTAACATGGTGAATTTGGGGCCGTGACTGACCGTTACCAGGCGTGACGGTCCGTTATAGGGTTTCCACGCGTCAGATTTTGAAGATGAGTCACCGGACACGCGGCAAGCTATCAGGGTTCGCGTGCCCATCCCGTAACGGACCGTTACCATCCGTGACGGTCCGTTAGCGTTGAATTTTCATGATTTTCACTTTTTGATCCTTGATCTATAGGTTATTTACACGTATAGTCCTTGTGGTTTGTACCTTTGCCAAATCTTGGACATTTTCGTGGCAGGTGTTACATCCTCCCCGACTTGTTTTAATCTCGTTCTCGAGATCATTCGAACAAGTGAGTATATTTCTTTTTCATTTCAGAATCCAGTTCCCACGTGTACTCAGGTCCACGTCTGGAGTTCCATTTTACTTTCACGATCATCAATTTCTTTCTTTTCAATCTCTTTTCCTGCCTGTCCTCGATTTGCAGAGGTTGCTCCACGAATCTTAATTTTTCATCTACCTCTATATCTTGTAGGGGTATTACTAGAGATTCATCTGTCAAACACTTGCGTAGATTTGACACATGGAATACATCGTGTACTCCATTCATTTCTTCTGGTAATTTGAGTTGATAGGCCACATGCCCAACTCTTTTCAGTATTTTGAATGGTCCTACGAATCTTGGACTTAATTTTCCTTTCTTTCCAAATCTTATAACGCCTTTCCATGCTGAAACTTTCAACAAAACGGTATCACCGACGTTGAATTCTAACGGCTTTCGTCTCTTAACAGCATAACTCTTTTGACGATCACGAGCCGCTTTCAATCTATCTTTTATTTGAGTAACTTTCTCAGTCGTTTCTAGGACTATTTCAGGTCCGGATAACTGATTTTCTCCTATTTCGGACCAACAAATTGGAGTTCGACATTTACGACCGTATAAGGCTTCAAAAGGAGCGGCCTGTATACTCGTATGATAGCTATTATTGTAGGAGAATTCCATTAGAGGTAAGTGGTCATCCCAGCTTCCTCTAAGATCAATAACACAAGCCCTTAACATGTCTTCAAGGGTTTGAATGGTTCTTTCACTCTGCCCGTCCGTTTGAGGATGGTAATGCTAAGATTTAGTTTTGTACCTAGATCTTTTTGGAAACTTTTCCAGAATCGAGAAGTAAATCTATTATCTCTATCTGATACAATAGATAGTGGCACACCGTGTAATGATACTATTTTGTTAACGTACAATTGTGCCAACTTATCCATGCTGAACGTTTCTTTCATGGGAAGAAAATGAGCAGATTTAGTAAGTCTGTCAACAATAACCTAGATTGTATCATTCCCATGACTGGTTCGGGGAAGTTTAGTAATGAAATCCATGGTTATCATTTCCCATTTCCATATAGGAATTTCAAGTTGCTGTAACAAGCCAGAAGGCTTTTGGTGTTCAGCTTTTACTTGAGAACATGTTAAACATTTTGCAACATAGATAGCGATATGTTTCTTCATTCCTATCCACCAATAATTGGCTTTTAGGTTTTTGTACATTTTATCGCTTCCAAGATGCATGGAGTATTTAGATTTGTGGGCTTCTTCAAGAATTTCTTTACGTACGTTTCCATAGATAGGAACCCAAATTCTTTTATTCATTCCAAGAATTCCATCATTACCCTTGACCAATTGGTCGATCATTCCTCCCAATCCTTCCTTCTCAAGGTTGGGTTCTTGCAAAGAAAGTTTCTGAGATTCCTTAATACGAGTGATAAGATCGATTTGGAGATCGAGTCTTAAAGCACAAACTCGTTTAGGTTTCTCATGTTCCTTTCCACTCAAGGCGTCAGCTACAACATTAGCTTTTTCTTCATGATAACAGATTTCGCAATCGTAATCATTTAGGACTTCCATCCAACGTCTTTGCCTCATATTTAGTTCTTTTTGATTGAATATGTACTTTAGGCTTTTATGATCAGTGAATATGGTGAATTTGACTCCATATAGATAGTGTCTTCATAATTTAAGTACGAAGACTATGGCGCCTAATTCTAAATCATGAGTCATATAATTCTTTCATGAGTTTTCAATTGACGGGAAGCATAAGCAATAACTTTGCTTCCTTGCATTAACACACAACCAAAGTCGGTGTATGAAGCATCACAGTATATACTGAAAAGCCTTCGTTTCCATCTGGCAAAGCCAGTATGGGTGCTTGTGTCAGTTTCCGTTTAGAGTTCAAAAGCTTCAGATTGTTTAGGACCCCATTCATTCTTAACTGATTTGTGAGTCAGAGAAGTTAATGGTATAGCAATTCGGGAGAAGTCTTGGATAAATCTTCGATAGTAACCAGCCAAATCGAGGAAACTACGGATTTCGGTTGGAGATTTCGGGATTTCCCATTTGAATATAGCCTCAATTTTAACCCGGTCAACTTGGATGCCATCAACGTTAATGACACACCTCAGGAATTGAACTTCAGATAACCAGAACTCGCATTTTGAGAATTTAGCATAAAGCTTTTCGTTTCTCAAAAGTTTAAGCAATATTTTCAAATGATTAGCATGATCTTCCTTACTTTCGGAGTAGATAAGAATATCGTCAATGAATACGATAATGAATTCGTCCAAGTAAGGTTTACAAACTCGATTCATCATATCCATGAAAGCTGCTGGTGCATTAGTAAGTCCTAACGGCATTACCGTGAACTCATAATGACCATACCGAGTTCTGAAGGCAGTTTTGGGAATATCTTCTTCTTGGACTTTCAATTGATGATAGCCAGAACGAAGATCGATTTTTGAAAAGCATTGAGCTCCCTAGAGTTGATCAAAGAGATCATCGATTCTGGGGAGTGGATAACGGTTTTTGATCGTGACTTTATTCAGTTCGCGATAGTCGATACACATGCGCATCGAGCCGTCTTTCTTTTTAACGAACAAGACCAGAGCTCCCCAAGGTGACGAGCTTGGTCTTATGAATCCTTTTTCGAGTAATTCATCCAACTATTTCTTTAATTCTGCCATCTCCGTTGGAGCTAATCTGTACGGGGCTTTGGCAATTGGTTCCGTACCGGGTACTAGATTAATTCTGAATTCTACTTCTCTTTCAGGTGGAATTCCAAGCAGTTCATCGGGAAAAACATCAGGAAATTTAGCTACAACCGGCACATCATCGATCTTCTTTCCAGTGTCGGTGGTTATAGATACAAGGTATGCTAAGCATCCTTTTTGTAAGTACTTTGTGGCTTTTAACATGGAAATTATTCCAACAGAGTTGGATAATTTATCGCCATGTATAGTCAAGATATTATCTTTTGAACGAAGTTCTATAGCTTTCTTATCACACAGGATACGGGCTTGGTTAGAGGCTAAACAATCCAATTATAGAACAATGTCAAAACCTGCCAAAGTCATTGGCAACCGTTGTGCAGGAATAACATGTCCTGATAGTGTAACATTACAATCATTTAAGATTTCAGAGATTTGGACTAAGTCACTGTTGGTAGTTTCTACCACGTATTTCTTGTCTAATTTAGTTAGAGTTTTATTTAACAGTCTACAGAATCTATGATCTATAAAACTTTGGTTTGCACCAGAGTCAAACAAAACTCGAGCATAAATATAATTGACACGAAATGTACCTGTAATGACATCGGGCATACTTGCTGCTTCATGAGTATGGAGAACTAATGCTCGCACATTCTTCTTTACTCCATCTGTAGATTTTGGACCAGTCCCATCAGGTTTCTTTAGCTTGGGACAATTGATTTTGATGTGGCCTGTTTCACCACACTCAAAACAAGTGATTTGTTTCTTCTTGAAACAATTCTCTGCTTTGTGACCGGACATTTTGCAAAAGTTGCAGAAAAGTCCAGCACGACATTGTCCTAGGTGCCTCTTTCTGCACTTGGGATATTGTGACATCCCTGATTTTTATGCCTGATCCTATAATCCTACTTTGTAACCTTGATTGATTTATTATACAATGAACATTTTTATGCTTCATATCACTTGTGATATCATTTCATTTCAAATTTCCAAGTCTAGTCTAACACGAGTATTCTATTGCGCATAGAACGGCTTGCGCATTATATTTTGATTCTATATCTGATTCTGGTATTCATTCTTAATCTTGCTACTTATAGTAGCTTTGGATGCCTTAGACTCTAACCTAATAAAAACAGTTCAAGTTTGTAACTTCGTTTGACTAAAATATAATTTCAAGGGTAAAAGTTACACATACGTAAATTTCAGGGTTCCTTTTGTAACGTCTTCGAAATCTGGTTAATTTTTGTAAATTCAATCATATATCATTATTATTAATATAATTTTCGAAATTTTAAGTTTATATATTATTATTTATTATTTAAATTAATAAAATCAATTAATTCCTTTAAACTTATCCAAAATGAATTAAAACCATTATTTTTATTCTTAAATCATATCCTAATCCATTACATCCATTAACTAACTAATTTTGAACTCAATCCTATAATCCATATCCTCAAAATTTCGTGAACTAACCCCTATATCCATTATTCAAAAGTTTTATAAAAAATTCTAAGATTTATAAACCTATGTTTATCACCTTTGTTATCCTAATAAAAAAAAAAAAAAAAAAAAAACCTAACCAACTTTTCCTCTTTTTCCTCTCAAACCCACCCTATAAATAGAGCCTTAAACCTCATTCATTCTTCACACCTCAACAATCCTCTAGGGCTCTCTAGCAACTAAAGGTTGTTCTTCTCGTCTTTTGGAAGATTCTAGCTTAAATCATTCCATTCTAAGTAAGTTCTTCTTATGTTCTTGCTTGTTCATACTTTTCTTTTCAAAAATTCCTCATAACTAGCTAGATCTATGATTCCCTAACATATTTATGTTATAATCATAGACCTATCTAAGATCAAATGTCCTATTTTAATTAAACTTGTTCAAACTTTTATTTAAAAACTTGGTTTTGATCTTTCTTGTTCCTTTCAATTTCAAAAATCATGTTTTTACTAAAACTCCTTATTTTCAAATTAAACCCCTTTAATATTCAATTAAATTTATTTCTATCTTTACTAAACTCATATTTTCACTTTAACCCTTATACTTTTCAAACTTACCAAACAAACCCTAAACTTAGTCAAGTATACAAATAGGGTAACTTTCAAACCAGTATGTAGTTATCTGACAAACATTAAAGTTCTGGCTAGGAAAAGACGGGGTTCCGATCCAACCAACTCTTTCCTGGGAACTTTTATGTTGGAGGTACTACTCTGGAATGATAACCACTCTAGTATACAACAACCACTTTCAACTAATTACATTGTCAACCCCTCGACTATCCTTAACTTGTTTCTAACGTAACAAACTTAACTTAGGGAGTCGTTAAGGCATTCGATCCAAGTTACTACAAGTTCAAGTTTAACCCTTTCATTTGCAAGGTGAGTTTACATAGCCCCTCTTTTACATTTTTACATATTTTGGGGTGAAACATGATTACTCATCAAACACTATTTGCAATTACACACGTACAATTCTACAATATGATCATATGTGTTTATTTGTGCTTGAATGCTATTTGTTAAGGCTACATATACATCTCATACTCGTGCAATCATTAACACATTACATCAGGATAACATGTGTTGTTATGCCCTACATTTACATTAGGATAACATGTGTTGTTATGCCCTACATTTACATCAGGATAACATGTGTTGTTATGCCCTACATTAGGATAACATGTGTTGTTATGCCCTTCAGTTACAAAGTTTCATTTGTGCAACTAGCTTAACTTAGATTCTCCATAAATGCTTTATAAACCATGCATCATATGAATTGTACACAAAACATTTGAACTTTACTTGTGGTGTCAAAACCTATGTATGCTCACCAACTATTTATAGTTGACCCTCTCATTTTAAACATGTTTCAGGTACTAAGCTTTGAGTTCATATTCAAGATGCTACACTTAGGAATTGATGACCTAATCTTAAATTTTAATATGGAGATTTATGTATTTTTAAATTCTTGTATATGATGTAACTGATTACTTGAGTTATGAAATGAAATTAATGTTTAATTATTTCAACTTTAGCAAACCATGAGCTTATGAACAGTCTACATGTCCCGCCCCGACGTTTTCGCCGTCGGTTGGGGTGTGACAGATTGGTATCAGAGCCAGGTTATAGGGAATTAGGTTATTAGACACCTTTAACCTAGACTATAACCTTAGGACACCCATATTATGCCATGCTCTATGTACATGACATTAGTCACATTACTAAATGCTACATGATTTCTACTTTGTGTGAATATTTCTACATGATATTCTAAGTGTTACATCGCATGATAAAATACCTGATAGCCTATGTACTACACTACCTTATAACTCTTGTGCTTATAAGCATTGCTATCTACATGCTACCTATTTAATTTCATTAAGTGTTATCCTAAGTCTTACCACACACTTACTCACACCTAATCCTTTATGCACCCTCATTTTTTGCACTCATGTCACCATCATCATTTGTGAAAAAAAAATTTTAACTCTTAGGCCTAAAGCCTATTAAGATTTTAAAATCCCGTCAAAGTTTTGAGTTCTGAAAATTAGTAAAGAACATGTGCAATCCGGAAGGGTGAGTGCCTGTACTTTGGGTCTTCTGTCTAGGAAAGCATTTCATATAAATCCAAATCAACCGAAGGATCCGTATGCTTTCCTGGGAATTCCCGAAGTGAGTGTTCACTTATAGGCTAAAGCATGTCTTCTCGAAAGTATAAAAATTTGAATCACTTTGATTTGTCAAAGTATCCATTTGATTATATTATCAAATGAGTACAATCTAAACACCATCATTTCGTTTATTACAATTTAGTACACGTATCTAAGCCTTCTTTGTAACTAATCATTTTATTATCTAAATTAAACAACATCGTTATTTTGTTCAAACAAAACGTTTATCAAACCTCTAGATAGTATCTGAAATATAAATTTCTATAAACATTTTAACCTTGTAAGAAAATTGAATACAACTCGTTTTATAAAAACATTATTTTAATTAATAATTAATTATGACTTTTCTCGTTAAATTAATTATTATTAAACATTGGCTTAGTTATTAAATAATTTAGCAATTATTTTATCTTAGAAATAGTCTTCTTATAATAATTTAAAATAAATAAAAAGATTTTCATTAAATTATCCATATAGTTAATTATTTAACTGTTTTTCACCATTTTATAAACAAGAATAAGTTACAACTACTTATTTATTTTACAAACAAAAGAACACAAATCAGTTATTCGTAAGCACAAATATCTACACAACTTTCTCATTATCTTACTCCCTTAGAAATGCATGATTGTACTAAGCACTACAATGAGATGAATAAATTCATGTAGTCATCCATATAAACCTCAATAAAATTTCAAAGTTAAAATCCAACTACCCACGTTATGAGTGAACGCCAAACAACACGCTTGTCTACAATACACGGCTACGTGTAAAATTCGATAGTTTACATTACACATAAGGTCCAATCACTTAGATATGAACATTCACATGATACATTAAACTTAGTTATTACAATATGCATGATACTAGGTTAATCACATGATAAATGAAACTTGTTGGTTTGATACATTATACTAGATTGATCACATAATACATGGAATTTACTTGTTTACGAAACACATGATACTAAATTGTTCTCACTATACAATATACATGATGCTACATTACTCACATTATACCTGAAACTTATTTCTTACAAAATATATAATACCAAATTGTTCACCTTATACATAAAACTCATTTGTTTACTATATACATGGTACTAAACTATTCACAGTATACATGAAACTTGTTTGCTTACAATGTACATAACACTAGATCACACATGAAAACTTGAGTGCTTACATTATACTTGATTGTTTACATTGTTGCAATTGATTAAATACATCATACACAAGACATGATTATTCACCTTATCCATGAAAGCTACTCGGGGTTTGACGTATTCTTGTTCAAACACGAGGAAACTATGGAACCCTAAGCTATGCCACGTTATTACTCTTTAGTACCTGATTGACTCTACTATCTATGGACATAGTTATTTGTTAGCAACACATACGTGAAAGCAATAGTTATGAATTAAGTGTTTTTGTGTTACCCCCTGGACCCCACACACAACGGGATGAACTATGTAGACCATGCGACGATTTGGATAATTACGGGTGCACACGTAATTATAAAGATCAGCGCATGGGAAAACATAGTGAAATCTGTCGTGTGTTATGACATGAAACCTATCGTGGTGCATAGTAACAAAACTAATGTGATATGATAAGGACACGGTGGATACGCCGCTGGTACTTCCTATATATAAGTGTTCCTGTCATAAAACCAGAAGTAGCGTTATTATTGCCACGTAAAGTTTTATGTTGTTTGACGGGGTCAATGTTTGTGAAATCTTTTATCCACTAATAATTCCTAATAGCATTAGACTACATCTTAAACAAACCCTAATCATCAATTTTCCATCAATCCCATTCCATGCAATATATTTCATACTTAGAATCCAAAACATCATTCGACAGTTCCTTCTTAAATACCTTCAAAACATAATTCATCACCAACATTCATACCTGACCTTGAGTATCAAAACCTAAATCTTATCATCAGTTATACTCCTCGAACCAACCATCATGACGCGTTGATAATCCAAACCCTCGCCTCTTTTTTCCGGTTCAGTAGCCTCCATTGGTTAAATTTCGGGACGAAATTCCCTTAACATGGGGAGACTGTGACATCCCTGATTTTTATGCCTGATCCTATAATCCTACCTTGTAACCTTGATTGATTTATTATACAATGAACATTTTTATGCTTCATATCACTTGTGATATCATTTCATTTCAAATTTCCAAGTCTAGTCTAACACGAGTATTCTATTGCGCATAGAACGGCTTGCGCATTATATTTTGATTCTATATCTGATTCTGGTATTCATTCTTAATCTTGCTACTTATAGTAGCTTTGGATGCCTTAGACTCTAACCTAATAAAAACAGTTCAAGTTTGTAACTTCGTTTGACTAAAATATAATTTCAAGGGTAAAAGTTACACATACGTAAATTTCAGGGTTCCTTTTGTAACGTCTTCGAAATCTGGTTAATTTTTGTAAATTCAATCATATATCATTATTATTAATATAATTTTCGAAATTTTAAGTTTATATATTATTATTTATTATTTAAATTAATAAAATCAATTAATTCCTTTAAACTTATCCAAAATGAATTAAAACCATTATTTTTATTCTTAAATCATATCCTAATCCATTACATCCATTAACTAACTAATTTTGAACTCAATTCTATCATCCATATCCTCAAAATTTCGTGAACTAACCCCTATATCCATTATTCAAAAGTTTTATAAAAAATTCTAAGATTTATAAACCTATGTTTATCACCTTTGTTATCCTAATAAAATAAAAAAATAAAAACCCTAACCAACTTTTCCTCTTTTTCCTCTCAAACCCACCCTATAAATAGAGCCTTAAACCTCATTCATTCTTCACACCTCAACAATCCTCTAGGGCTCTCTAGCAACTAAAGGTTGTTCTTCTCGTCTTTTGGAAGATTCTAGCTTAAATCATTCCATTCTAAGTAAGTTCTTCTTATGTTCTTGCTTGTTCATACTTTTCTTTTCAAAAATTCCTCATAACTAGCTAGATCTATGATTCCCTAACATATTTATGTTATAATCATAGACCTATCTAAGATCAAATGTCCTATTTTAATTAAACTTGTTCAAACTTTTATTTAAAAACTTGGTTTTGATCTTTCTTGTTCCTTTCAATTTCAAAAATCATGTTTTTACTAAAACACCTTATTTTCAAATTAAACCCCTTTAATATTCAATTAAATTTATTTCTATCTTTACTAAACTCATATTTTCACTTTAACCCTTATACTTTTCAAACTTACCAAACAAACCCTAAACTTAGTCAAGTATACAAATAGGGTAACTTTCAAACCAGTATGTAGTTATCTGACAAACATTAAAGTTCTGGCTAGGAAAAGACGGGGTTCCGATCCAACCAACTCTTTCCTGGGAACTTTTATGTTGGAGGTACTACTCTGGAATGATAACCACTCTAGTATACAACAACCACTTTCAACTAATTACATTGTCAACCCCTCGACTATCCTTAACTTGTTTCTAACGTAACAAACTTAACTTAGGGAGTCGTTAAGGCATTCGATCCAAGTTACTACAAGTTCAAGTTTAACCCTTTCATTTGCAAGGTGAGTTTACATAGCCCCTCTTTTACATTTTTACATATTTTGGGGTGAAACATGATTACTCATCAAACACTATTTGCAATTACACACGTACAATTCTACAATATGATCATATGTGTTTATTTGTGCTTGAATGCTATTTGTTAAGGCTACATATACATCTCATACTCGTGCAATCATTAACACATTACATCAGGATAACATGTGTTGTTATGCCCTACATTTACATTAGGATAACATGTGTTGTTATGCCCTACATTTACATCAGGATAACATGTGTTGTTATGCCCTACATTAGGATAACATGTGTTGTTATGCCCTTCAGTTACAAAGTTTCATTTGTGCAACTAGCTTAACTTAGATTCTCCATAAATGCTTTATAAACCATGCATCATATGAATTGTACACAAAACATTTGAACTTTACTTGTGGTGTCAAAACCTATGTATGCTCACCAACTATTTATAGTTGACCCTCTCATTTTAAACATGTTTCAGGTACTAAGCTTTGAGTTCATATTCAAGATGCTACACTTAGGAATTGATGACCTAATCTTAAATTTTAATATGGAGATTTATGTATTTTTAAATTCTTGTATATGATGTAACTGATTACTTGAGTTATGAAATGAAATTAATGTTTAATTATTTCAACTTTAGCAAACCATGAGCTTATGAACAGTCTACATGTCCCGCCCCGACGTTTTCGCCGTCGGTTGGGGTGTGACAGATTGGTATCAGAGCCAGGTTATAGGGAATTAGGTTATTAGACACCTTTAACCTAGACTATAACCTTAGGACACCCATATTATGCCATGCTCTATGTACATGACATTAGTCACATTACTAAATGCTACATGATTTCTACTTTGTGTGAATATTTCTACATGATATTCTAAGTGTTACATCGCATGATAAAATACCTGATAGCCTATGTACTACACTACCTTATAACTCTTGTGCTTATAAGCATTGCTATCTACATGCTACCTATTTAATTTCATTAAGTGTTATCCTAAGTCTTACCACACACTTACTCACACCTAATCCTTTATGCACCCTCATTTTTTGCACTCATGTCACCATCATCATTTGTGAAAAAAAAATTTTAACTCTTAGGCCTAAAGCCTATTAAGATTTTAAAATCCCGTCAAAGTTTTGAGTTCTGAAAATTAGTAAAGAACATGTGCAATCCGGAAGGGTGAGTGCCTGTACTTTGGGTCTTCTGTCTAGGAAAGCATTTCATATAAATCCAAATCAACCGAAGGATCCGTATGCTTTCCTGGGAATTCCCGAAGTGAGTGTTCACTTATAGGCTAAAGCATGTCTTCTCGAAAGTATAAAAATTTGAATCACTTTGATTTGTCAAAGTATCCATTTGATTATATTATCAAATGAGTACAATCTAAACACCATCATTTCGTTTATTACAATTTAGTACACGTATCTAAGCCTTCTTTGTAACTAATCATTTTATTATCTAAATTAAACAACATCGTTATTTTGTTCAAACAAAACGTTTATCAAACCTCTAGATAGTATCTGAAATATAAATTTCTATAAACATTTTAACCTTGTAAGAAAATTGAATACAACTCGTTTTATAAAAACATTATTTTAATTAATAATTAATTATGACTTTTCTCGTTAAATTAATTATTATTAAACATTGGCTTAGTTATTAAATAATTTAGCAATTATTTTATCTTAGAAATAGTCTTCTTATAATAATTTAAAATAAATAAAAAGATTTTCATTAAATTATCCATATAGTTAATTATTTAACTGTTTTTCACCATTTTATAAACAAGAATAAGTTACAACTACTTATTTATTTTACAAACAAAAGAACACAAATCAGTTATTCGTAAGCACAAATATCTACACAACTTTCTCATTATCTTACTCCCTTAGAAATGCATGATTGTACTAAGCACTACAATGAGATGAATAAATTCATGTAGTCATCCATATAAACCTCAATAAAATTTCAAAGTTAAAATCCAACTACCCACGTTATGAGTGAACGCCAAACAACACGCTTGTCTACAATACACGGCTACGTGTAAAATTCGATAGTTTACATTACACATAAGGTCCAATCACTTAGATATGAACATTCACATGATACATTAAACTTAGTTATTACAATATGCATGATACTAGGTTAATCACATGATAAATGAAACTTGTTGGTTTGATACATTATACTAGATTGATCACATAATACATGGAATTTACTTGTTTACGAAACACATGATACTAAATTGTTCTCACTATACAATATACATGATGCTACATTACTCACATTATACCTGAAACTTATTTCTTACAAAATATATAATACCAAATTGTTCACCTTATACATAAAACTCATTTGTTTACTATATACATGGTACTAAACTATTCACAGTATACATGAAACTTGTTTGCTTACAATGTACATAACACTAGATCACACATGAAAACTTGAGTGCTTACATTATACTTGATTGTTTACATTGTTGCAATTGATTAAATACATCATACACAAGACATGATTATTCACCTTATCCATGAAAGCTACTCGGGGTTTGACGTATTCTTGTTCAAACACGAGGAAACTATGGAACCCTAAGCTATGCCACGTTATTACTCTTTAGTACCTGATTGACTCTACTATCTATGGACATAGTTATTTGTTAGCAACACATACGTGAAAGCAATAGTTATGAATTAAGTGTTTTTGTGTTACCCCCTGGACCCCACACACAACGGGATGAACTATGTAGACCATGCGACGATTTGGATAATTACGGGTGCACACGTAATTATAAAGATCAGCGCATGGGAAAACATAGTGAAATCTGTCGTGTGTTATGACATGAAACCTATCGTGGTGCATAGTAACAAAACTAATGTGATATGATAAGGACACGGTGGATACGCCGCTGGTACTTCCTATATATAAGTGTTCCTGTCATAAAACCAGAAGTAGCGTTATTATTGCCACGTAAAGTTTTATGTTGTTTGACGGGGTCAATGTTTGTGAAATCTTTTATCCACTAATAATTCCTAATAGCATTAGACTACATCTTAAACAAACCCTAATCATCAATTTTCCATCAATCCCATTCCATGCAATATATTTCATACTTAGAATCCAAAACATCATTCGACAGTTCCTTCTTAAATACCTTCAAAACATAATTCATCACCAACATTAATACCTGACCTTGAGTATCAAAACCTAAATCTTATCATCAGTTATACTCCTCGAACCAACCATCATGACGCGTTGATAATCCAAACCCTCGCCTCTTTTTTCCGGTTCAGTAGCCTCCATTGGTTAAATTTCGGGACGAAATTCCCTTAACATGGGGAGACTGTGACATCCCTGATTTTTATGCCTGATCCTATAATCCTACCTTGTAACCTTGATTGATTTATTATACAATGAACATTTTTATGCTTCATATCACTTGTGATATCATTTCATTTCAAATTTCCAAGTCTAGTCTAACACGAGTATTCTATTGCGCATAGAACGGCTTGCGCATTATATTTTGATTCTATATCTGATTCTGGTATTCATTCTTAATCTTGCTACTTATAGTAGCTTTGGATGCCTTAGACTCTAACCTAATAAAAACAGTTCAAGTTTGTAACTTCGTTTGACTAAAATATAATTTCAAGGGTAAAAGTTACACATACGTAAATTTCAGGGTTCCTTTTGTAACGTCTTCGAAATCTGGTTAATTTTTGTAAATTCAATCATATATCATTATTATTAATATAATTTTCGAAATTTTAAGTTTATATATTATTATTTATTATTTAAATTAATAAAATCAATTAATTCCTTTAAACTTATCCAAAATGAATTAAAACCATTATTTTTATTCTTAAATCATATCCTAATCCATTACATCCATTAACTAACTAATTTTGAACTCAATTCTATCATCCATATCCTCAAAATTTCGTGAACTAACCCCTATATCCATTATTCAAAAGTTTTATAAAAAATTCTAAGATTTATAAACCTATGTTTATCACCTTTGTTATCCTAATAAAATAAAAAAATAAAAACCCTAACCAACTTTTCCTCTTTTTCCTCTCAAACCCACCCTATAAATAGAGCCTTAAACCTCATTCATTCTTCACACCTCAACAATCCTCTAGGGCTCTCTAGCAACTAAAGGTTGTTCTTCTCGTCTTTTGGAAGATTCTAGCTTAAATCATTCCATTCTAAGTAAGTTCTTCTTATGTTCTTGCTTGTTCATACTTTTCTTTTCAAAAATTCCTCATAACTAGCTAGATCTATGATTCCCTAACATATTTATGTTATAATCATAGACCTATCTAAGATCAAATGTCCTATTTTAATTAAACTTGTTCAAACTTTTATTTAAAAACTTGGTTTTGATCTTTCTTGTTCCTTTCAATTTCAAAAATCATGTTTTTACTAAAACTCCTTATTTTCAAATTAAACCCCTTTAATATTCAATTAAATTTATTTCTATCTTTACTAAACTCATATTTTCACTTTAACCCTTATACTTTTCAAACTTACCAAACAAACCCTAAACTTAGTCAAGTATACAAATAGGGTAACTTTCAAACCAGTATGTAGTTATCTGACAAACATTAAAGTTCTGGCTAGGAAAAGACGGGGTTCCGATCCAACCAACTCTTTCCTGGGAACTTTTATGTTGGAGGTACTACTCTGGAATGATAACCACTCTAGTATACAACAACCACTTTCAACTAATTACATTGTCAACCCCTCGACTATCCTTAACTTGTTTCTAACGTAACAAACTTAACTTAGGGAGTCGTTAAGGCATTCGATCCAAGTTACTACAAGTTCAAGTTTAACCCTTTCATTTGCAAGGTGAGTTTACATAGCCCCTCTTTTACATTTTTACATATTTTGGGGTGAAACATGATTACTCATCAAACACTATTTGCAATTACACACGTACAATTCTACAATATGATCATATGTGTTTATTTGTGCTTGAATGCTATTTGTTAAGGCTACATATACATCTCATACTCGTGCAATCATTAACACATTACATCAGGATAACATGTGTTGTTATGCCCTACATTTACATTAGGATAACATGTGTTGTTATGCCCTACATTAGGATAACATGTGTTGTTATGCCCTTCAGTTACAAAGTTTCATTTGTGCAACTAGCTTAACTTAGATTCTCCATAAATGCTTTATAAACCATGCATCATATGAATTGTACACAAAACATTTGAACTTTACTTGTGGTGTCAAAACCTATGTATGCTCACCAACTATTTATAGTTGACCCTCTCATTTTAAACATGTTTCAGGTACTAAGCTTTGAGTTCATATTCAAGATGCTACACTTAGGAATTGATGACCTAATCTTAAATTTTAATATGGAGATTTATGTATTTTTAAATTCTTGTATATGATGTAACTGATTACTTGAGTTATGAAATGAAATTAATGTTTAATTATTTCAACTTTAGCAAACCATGAGCTTATGAACAGTCTACATGTCCCGCCCCGACGTTTCCGCCGTCGGTTGGGGTGTGACAGATATTCTGGGATGGGAGAGTTGTTGTTTCAGGGAACAAAATTGGATTTCCTTGATCCACTTGGGCTTTGCCCAGATTCTCTCCTCTTCTTCCCCTCCTCCTGGTTTCTAATCAAACTGCTAGTTAGTGATGCTCCTAGATCCATAGCATCATCAAGATTTTCACAATTTGCGACTTAGACCATGTCGTGAATTTCTCTAATCAAACCCCAAATATAACGTTTTATCAGGTTTGATTCAGGGGTAGCAAGATGTGAAACTATTCAAGAAGTTTGGTGGAATACTCCTGATGATTTGTTCCTATCATCTTAAGACTCAAGAATTTTCCTTCTATATGTTCCCTCTCATTCTGGGGAACGTACTTCTTTTCTACTCAGGTTTTGAAAACATTCCAGTCTATTGCATAGGCTGCTTCTCTTCCTTTGGCAGCTACTATGTTGTTCCACCATTCTAATTCTTGATCTTTAAATAAATTTGAGGCATAAAGAACCTTGTCTTTTTCAGCACATTTGTTGATAGCCAGTACGGATTCAGTCTTTTCTATCCACCTCAACGTGGCAATTCCTCCGTCTCTCCTAGGGAATTTATATGGCTTGCAGTCCTGAAACATCTTGTATGTACAGCCAACTACTTTTCTCTTCTTTTCTATATGACCATAGTTATTACCCATACTCTCATCTTCTGAAGAGTTATGGTAATATTTTTCTTTCCTAGTCTTCTCGGTTTTATGGGTTGCGGAACCTTCAGGTTTCAGAGTAATTGGTTGGGACTGAGTGATAGTTCGGGTATGCTGAGTTAAAGGTTGAGAAGTGATAGATTTTTTATTTGATGGCTGTGCAGATAGCTTATCGGCTTGTCTCTTTTCTAACTCAGTAAATATCATTGGAAGAGAGTCATTGATCCCTTCTGTGATCATTTTTTGGAGTTCCTTTCGGGATTCAGTAGAAGTACTTTCAACTGCTGTCTGTTTCTTCTTTCCCCAGGTGTGTTGTGAAGGTCCGGTATTTTTCAACATACTATATAGAAATAAGATTGGAATCAAAACAAAACTTTTTTATTGATAATAGAAATTATAGAAATTATTGTTCCTAGAAATTTCTAAAATTCTTTTCTTTAAGAGCTTTTATTAGCAAAGCATTCCGAGTTTCAACTTCAGCTTTCTCTCGTTCCAATTCAACTATCCTGTTCAGCAACATTCGTTCCCTTTCACTTCCCGATGCATTCTCATTTATATGAGGAGCAGGGATGGGAATCGTCTCATAGTATGGAATGTAAGGTATATTAGAGTCAGCACGTTCTTCTTTTTCAGGATTATTTTCATAAGGCATATCGACATATCCTTCATGAAAATTTCGGGAATATATAGGAGTGATATTATAACTTCCAGCGGTAGGAGCAGAATGAAAACTTATAGAAGGATTATAGGGAAAACTAGGGTTTCCTATTTCTCCGAGGCTTCTAAAAGTTGAACTTTCAGTTTCCTCATTACTTTCTATAGTTGTTTCATTGGTTTTTCGTTCATGATAACTAGCTTGAGCAAATTTACGAATAAATCTAGGACCCTTGCCTTTTTCGACCATTCTGAAAAATAAACAAAACGATATTTTATTTTTATAGAAATATATTACAAAATACAATAAAAATGATTCTAATCTTTCATAAGTTATTTTCCAAGGGTCATCAAGTCCTCTCCATACTCATAGACTTGTTTCCCATATAATGTGGTTCTTGCTTTGTCCATTACCTTCTTTCTTGTTACTTCGCCCGTTTGGCGCAATGAACGGTCTAAACATTCAATATAAGAAGAGGGCATACTTTCCGCATGACCATATTTAGGAGGGGGCTTACGAAGTCCCATCATAATTTCATTATAAACATTTTGGTATTCCGGAGGAGCTTGGAAATACTCTTTGAAAGGGCCATCATATGGAGGTTTAGGAAACATATAGGGATCATATAAAACAGGAGTTTCAGAATTATAAGATTGATAGTCGGAACTATTTGAAATAGGATTATTGAATGGATAGTCTTCCGGGTTTTCAGAAACAGGTTCATATTGGTGGGATTCCTCAAATGGATCCTCTTCTGCTGATATGTTTTATTGAGTATAACTTGATTCAGCCTCGTTGTTTCCTTGTAGCTGTTGGATATTCGTATTCCAGTTGCTGAAGTTAGAACCAGCCTCCATCCATTGACTAGAAGACTTATAAGATTGAGGGTGGTATTCGGGAGAGTTGTTATTAGGGAAAATGGCAAACGGATCATCGTTATAATAAGGCGAAGAGATAGGGTTCATTCGAGATCCTAAAGGATGATACTCAGGTGATTCTTGTTTAATCGGACAATTGGGGTCATAATAAACAGGTACAGAATTATCTCCAAACATCTGCAATCTTAAAATATTAGTACTTATCTTATTTTTGGTCAAGACTTAGATACTAAAGCCAGTATCCTTATCTTAACTAAAGCTCTACAAGGATGGTTATCTTTCCGGAGTATTACCTCCAACAGATATGTTCCCAGGTAAGAGCGACGGGTCTAGGAGAGATTTATAGACCGCTCTTTCCTTAGACAGAACACTTCTGTTTGTCAGATAACTACATATTGGTCAGAAGATTACCTTGTTTTCTTATCTTAATCTTTAAGTAATAGATAAACTTGTGGTTAAAGCCTAGATACCAGATCCAAGTATCTAATTCGCTAAAACCTGTGCCTCTGATACCAACCCTGTCACACCCCGCCCCTGGCACCCCCTGGACGTGTGCGACCACGATTGGCATCAAAATTGAACTATGATTTCAAAGTTTTTATAATTACAGCAGAAGTATTTTTCAAAAGGATCGTTTCAACATTCTTTCAACCTTAAGGGTTGTATTTGTAAATATCAAAACTTAGTTGGAAGACAAAAGTTCTATATTTACTTTATAAACATATGGATTTAAATACACTTTTCAATTTGATTACAAACAGTGTTTGAAATCAAATAAATTTATAGTCATCGAAAATAGTACTACCCAGGGTTGATCAATCCCCTGGTTCTATCCCCATTTTCTTTTCTCTAGGATTTTCTACACAAGAGGCCTGAGAATCCAACGTGTAAGTCTATCCTTTCATAGGTCAGAACTGATGTCTGCCTTTCACATTTGGGTCAGATCTGATGTCTACCATACCCCTTTCTTATTTCAGTTTATTCTTTTCCTGAAAACATTTTGAAAATAAAACGTCAGCGCGAACGCCGGTGAATACAATTATCTTGACATTTAAAATCATTTGGCACAAACAAGTATTAATTTCATAATCACAACTTTATGTTCAATCCACACATTCAGCAGGCCCGTCATGTTCAATCGCACCACAGTATACACTGGCGTTCTGTCTTATAATAGTGGACAGGTTTGCCTCTGAAGTTGTTATAAGACAAGCACCAGCGGCAATCCGGGAATTTCACCCGAGACCCGTGTATCCCTTGCAAGTTTTACGCACACCTATGGCCTGAATGCTTTGTTCGTAGAAGAACGTTGAGCATTATTTCGTTAACCTTTATTTGGCCATTTTCGTAAATAAAATGTTTGACATAAGTTTTCAGAGAGATAAAGTATTCACCTTGATTATAGGAATGAGCCTCTAAGTCGAAAGCTTATAGACTATCTTTTTAACTTGGTTTCTCTAGCGTACCAGCACTTCTACGAGCGTTTCTTGCTAAACCGGGCACTACGAAGAGCGGGAATCGAACTGGGATCGTCTGGAGTGAGCTAGATGGTCTCTGGAATAAGAGATGGAAGAGAGAGTTGATGTTGGTGTGAAGAATGGGAATGAACTCGACCATATATTTATAGGGCAAGTTCTGAGACCGTGAGAGACAAGTTACGGGTGGTGACGGTCCGTCACCAAACTAGAGTTCGCGAGTCATCAGACACGTGTCGCCCTCTAGTCAATTTGGGTCGTGATGGACCGTTACCAGGCGTGACGGTCCGTTACGGAGTGATACGTGGCGCACCAGGGTGAATCTGGGGCCATAACGGACCGTTACCAGGCGTGACGGTCCGTTATAGGGTTTCCACGCGTCAGATTTTGAAGATGAGTCACTGGACACATGGCAAGCTATCAGGATTCGCGTGCCTAGCCCGTAACGGACCGTTACCGTCCGTGACGGTCCGTTATCATTGAATTTTCATGATTTTCACTTTTTGATCCTTGATCTATAGGTTATTTACACTTATAGTCTTTGTGGTTTGTACCTTTGCCAAATCTTGGACATTTTTGTGGCAGGTGTTACACGTTTCTCCATATTTCTTAGATCCTTTTCGAGACTATTATCGGCCGCATTTTTCTTCCCCAACAACAATATTTTCAACAGCACCCTTACTTGTTCCAGTTGCCATGCCAAACAAATCGACTTGCTCTAATACCACTTGTCACAGAGTGATTTACAAACTCTCATGCTGTGACTTATGTAACATCCCAATTTTTAAGAGAATAAAAGTCCAGGAACTAAAGGTGTAAAAAGTCCCAAAGTTAAAGGACTGAAATTAAAGAAAATTTCAAAAATCAGACCGGTAGCGGACCGCTACCGGCTTCTTAACGGTCCGATGCGTGTGGACAACACAATCATGCAGAGAATGACACGTGGCAGTGATGTGGGGGATGACTCAGCCCTATGGCGGACCACCACTAGGCGGGTAACGGTCCGCCAGCCGCAATTTGGCCTGGACAACGAGAGGACGACACGTGTATGATGACTAACTGAAATGAAGGAATTGATGTCACAAATGCAAGAGTTGTTAGACAAGAGATTTATACGCCCAAGTGTATTCCCTTGGGGTGCACCAATTCTGTTCTTGAAGAAGAAAGACGGTAGTATGAGGATGTGTATAGACTACCGTGAATTGAATAAGCTGACTATCAAGAATAGGTATCCCTTACCTAGAATTGATGATCTGTTTGATCAGTTACAAGGATCAAGTTGGTTTTTCAAGATTGACTTAAGATCCGGTTATCATCAGGTCAAGGTACGAGAAGAAGATGTACCTAAGACAACATTTAGAACTCGTTATGGACACTATGAATTTATAGTGATGCCGTTTGGAGTGACGAATGCTCCGGCAGTTTTCATGGACCTCATAAATAGAGTATGCCGGCCAATGTTAGACAAATCCATTATTGTCTTCATTGATGACATCCTGATTTATTCAAGGAATGAAGAAGAGAATGCACAACACCTTCGTGAAGTACTTAGTACTTTACGAAAGGAGAAACTGTACGCAAAGTTCTCAAAATGTTCATTCTGGTTAAGAGAAGTTCAGTTTCTGGGTCATGTAGTAAACGCAGAAGGCATCTCAGTAGACCTAGCAAAGGTAGAGGCTGTAATGAAATGGTCTCCACTTAAGAACCCATCAGAAGTTAGAAGTTTCTTGGGATTAGCTGGCTATTATAGAAGGTTCATCAAGGACTTCTCTAAGATAGCCACCCCATTAACTAAGCTAACCCGAAAGAACTCAAAATATGAATGGAATGCGGCTCAGGAGAAGGCATTCTAGACTTTGAAAGAAAAGTTGACACAAGCTCCGGTTCTGGCATTGCTAGAAGGAATAGAAGATTTTGTGGTATACTCTGATGCTTCCAAACTTGGGCTAGGGTGTGTTCTAATGCAAAGAGGAAAGGCGATAGCCTATGCCTCTTGACAGCTAAAGACGCATGAAGCAAACTATCCAACCCATGATCTGGAATTAGCTGTAGTGGTGTTCGCACTAAAGATCTGGAGGCATTTCTTGTACGGAACGAAGTGTATGATTTACACAGACCACAAGAGTCTTAAATACTTCTTTGACCAGAAGGACTTAAACATGAGGCAACAACGATGGTTAGAACTGGTCAAGGGTTATGATTGTGAAATTCTATATCACCCCGGAAAGGCTAATGTGGTAGCCGATGCTCTAAGCCGCAAGGAAGAGCATCATCCTATTCTGGTGAAAGCATATAAGTTAGTAATAACTCCTGATTTCATGAGCCAGCTTCGAGACGCACAAATCGAAGCATTAAAAGGTGAGAATATTAAAAAAGAAAGAATGGATGGTCAGGAGAAGTTTCTAGAAGAGAATGAATATAAAGTCAACACTCGATTTGATCGCATGTGGGTACCATGATCAGGTGAGTTTAGACTTAAGATTATTGATGAAGCTCATAAATCACTATATTCTATTCATCCGGGTACTACAAAAATGTACCAAGATCTGCGCAAAGATTATTGGTGGCCCGGAATGAAATTTGATATCATGAAATATGTAGCAGAATGCTTGACTTGTTTAAAAGTTAAAGCAGAACATCAAAAATCGTATGGGAGATTACAACCATTAGAAATCCCAGAATAGAAGTGGGAACATCTCACTATGGACTTCATAACCAAGCTACCAAAGACAGCTAGGGGTTATGATACCATTTGGGTGGTTGTAGATCGGTTAACTAAGAGTGCTCATTTCTTAACAATACGTGAGACATACTCTTTAGAAAAGTTAGCTGATTTGTTCATCAAAGAAATTGTTTCAAGACATGGAGTGCCTGTCTCGATTGTCTCTGATCAAGATCTCGTTTCACTTCACGTTTTTGGAAAAAGTTCCATGAAAAGATGGGAACTAAGTTATTGATCAGCACAACATATCATCCTCAAACTGATGGACAAAGTGAGAGGACAATACAAACTCTTGAAGATATGTTGCGTGCTTGTATAATTGATTTCGGTGGAAGTTGGGGTAGCCATCTGCCATTAGCAGAATTCTCATACAATAACAGCTACCATTCCAGTATTGGTATGCCGCCATACGAGATGCTATATGGTAGAAGATGTAGGACTCCTGTATGTTGGGGAGAAATTGGTCAGAAAGAGTTAGGCAGCAAAGAAATAGTTCAAGCCACGTTAGAAAATCTTGACTTAATCAAGACACGTTTGAAAGCTGCTCAAGATAGACAAAAATCATATGCAGATAAGAGACGTAGACCAATAGAATTTCAAGAGGGAGATTACGTTTTGTTAAAGGTATCTCCTTGGAAAGGTCTAATCCGATTCAAGAAACGTGGAAAACTGAGTCCACGATTTATTGGTCCTTTCAGAATTATCAAAAGAGTCGGAAAGGTAGCTTATCAGTTAGAACTACCTGAAGAATTGAATAAGATACACAACACGTTTCATGTATCTTATTTGAGAAAGTGTTTGGCAGACGAGACTGCACATGTTCCTCTAGAAGAGATAGAGGTTAATGATAAACTGACTTATGTTGAACAACCTATCAAGATTCTAGACGCAAAAGAAAAGAAGCTACGTCACAAGACTATCAAGAAAGTGTTACTACAATGGAAGCACAGAAAAGGGTCAGAGATGACCTGGGAAAATAGAAATAAGGAAGAGTTACCCTCAATTATTTAAATATTAACAGGTTTCGAGGACGAAACCTAATTTAAGGGGGGGGAGAGTTGTAACATCCCAATTTTTAAGAGAATAAAAGTCCAGGAACTAAAGGTGTAAAAAGTCCCAAAGTTAAAGGACTGAAATTAAAGAAAATTTCAAAATTCAGACCGGTAGCGGACCGCTACCGGCTTCTTAACGGTCCGCTACGTGTGGACAACACAATCATGCAGAGAATGACACATAGCAGTGACGAGGGGGATGACTCATCCCTATGGCGGACCGCCACCAGGCGGGTAACGGTCCGCCAGCCGCAATTTGGCTCGGACAACGAGAGGACGACACGTGTATGATGACTCATTGAATAGGATTGGGTAGCGAACCGCTACCAAAGGCGTGACGGTCCGCCACGTGTGGAGTACGCCAAACAGCTGGCAGTAGAGGTGCACAAATCGGTTTTTTAACCCAAACCGGTTCAACCCGACCCGAACCGGTTTGGTCAACAAAAAGTCAAAACCGGTTTGGACCCAAACCGGTTCGGGTTAAACCGGTTTTGGTAATGGAAATATGCAACCCGATCAAACCGGTTAGGGTAGGGTTTAAACCGGTTTGAACCGGTTTTTTTTTTTTTTTTTAAATGACATTAAATTCGCAATAAAAAAATTTTATATTAAATTTATATTAAATTAGCATTAAATTTGCATTAATTAGCATTAAATTCGCATTAATTAGCATTAAAAAAATTTTATATTAAATTTATATTAAATTAGCATTAATTAGCATTAAATTAGCATTAATTAGCATTAAACTCGAAAACCGGTTTAAACCGGTTTGTAAACCGGTTTATCAAACCGGTTTATCAAACCGGTTTGGTTGAATCGGTCCCCAACCCGATTTCAGCCAGAAAGCTCCAAACCGGTTTTGAACCGGCGGTTTTTGGGCAACCCGAACCGGTTTGGTCCAAACCGGTTTAACCGACGGTTTGGACCGGGTTAAAAAAAAACCGGTTTTTTTGTTCACCTCTAGCTGGTAGTGGACAGTAGCGGAATGCTACCACCCAGCTTAACGGTCCGCTACGGATGGTGTTTTAGCCCTATAAATAGTTTGCATGAGCCGTTCATTTGCAACATCAAACACCAACATCATCATCACACACACACTAAATACGTGCTTAAAAGATATGAGTTATGTGATATGTGATATAACGAGGGTACGGGGTAATGACGGATTAGTCTAAACACTAAAGAAGAATAATGGAGTAATCACAATGTACCCAGGGGTGGTGGATACACCGCTGGTACTTCCTATATATAAACCTCTTGGTACTTCGTAGTGAAACTATTATGAATGTTTAGGGGTATAGACTAATAGATAATAATTAAATATAGTGAACGTATGGGAGAATATCCAACCGATATGTAGTTATCTGACAAACGAAATGTTGTGTCTAAGGAAATAGTGGTGTATAAATCTCTACTAGACCCGTCACTCTTTCCTGGGAACATTTCTGTTGGAAGTACTGCTCTGGAAGGAAAATCACTCCATTTTACAATATATGACGAACATGAATATATATATGATGGAAGTATACCATGCATAATGAATGGGAATACATGATGAATATGAATACGTGAAATGCATGATGAATACGTGAATGCATGATGATATGTGCAAACATGAATAAGTATGATGGAACGAGTCTAAACCCTAAAATGGAATAACGGAGTACTCACGAAGTGTTAAAAGGGTGGTGGATACGCCGCTGATACTTCCTATATATAAACCCTTTTAATGCATCGTGGAGAAACCGTTACGAGGTTTTAAGGTGAGGACTGGTTGGAAGGTAAATCAAGCATATCTGTGAAATGAATCAAATGCTTGATACAGTTGGGAGGCCGTGAGTCTAAGATACTCAAGGTCCCAAATAAAATGAGATACCTGGCCAGTAAAGTGGATCTCAATAAATAATAAAGAAGAGAAAAAATAGAACTCCAGGCCTACGGGGCTGAAGGAGAAAAGATTCCAAGCCTATGGGGCTGTGGAATGAATGAGTCTTCATGACAAATGCGAGGGGTCTATACTGACGAGTATAAGAACCTTGCCAATACTCGGACCGGAGGAACGGCCTAAGATGGTTGTGAGGGGGTTAACACACCCATAAAATATTCGAATACCGTGATCGGAGGTACGTCCGAAGATGGTCACGGGGGCACCAAGAGCCCGAGAAAACGTGAACAATAATAAGAACCTAAAGGGTTCATAATGAAATGAAAAAGATGCAGTGTACTTACTTAGCGAAAGCTAATTCAAAAACGTTTTCTAAACACTGCAGGAAAGAAGCACGTGGAATGAAGCTTCCTGTGGACAGAGCTATCGGAGTTGGAAAATCCCTATATAGGATGATGTAATTATATTATCCTTTGTAAAACAATATTATTATAAATGAAAAAGTTACTTTAGCCATTATGACAAGGTTTTGATCCAATTGGGACCGTTTTCTATAATAAAATACTATGATAAAATAAGAGATTAAGTAGGATGTTTCAACTTAGATGTGTTCTAAATTAAGCCTTTTGACCAACGATGACAGCGATTCATGACAAAAAATGTAGAATACAAGCTTCGTAAACTGAAGCTGCTTATATCGCTTACAAAGAGAACGATAACAAAGAGCTTTATAAGTATTACTTTACGGAACTTGGTGTTGGTTTGGGTAATTTGCAAATGAAGTATTACCTTTCTAGATCATTCTAACTTTAGAGAGTTCCTTACATGCATTCTAGAGTGTATGGATTCTAAATCTAGAGATTTCCATGAAATTATTCAAGGCATTTCTAGGTCTTTCCAAGCTAACCTTGGATCAAATTTTCTAAGGATATCTAGAGTGTGTCTTTGGAGCCTTGGTGCTTCAAGTGTTGCACAAAAACTTTTAGATCTCGAGCCTAACAAGCTGAATTTAGGTGGGTCGTGACAACACACTATCAAGGTACCATATAATCTTCTCTTGATTGCTCTGCACCAATAAATCACATAAAATAAGTTTCTTTTAGGAACATACTTGGAATAGGGTTCAATTAGAGGCATTTAACAATCCACTTCTTTGTATCATTTTGAAAATTTGGTTCTTTGTTAAGTTTATTTGATGTTGATTTGGTTTAATAGGTCTTGGACAAATAGCTATCTTGCAATGATTTGCTTTATATTCTCTATGTTCAAAGTTATAACATTTCTGTCCCCTTTAAAGTTTGGATATAGAGGATGTGGGGTTTTCTCGGTTCACATGATGTTTGCAAATTCTGATTACTATTTGAAACTAAGCTTACAATTTGAGCACATAACTTAAGATGTTCACCCTTAAGTACCTTGATAACACAATCAAGCTTAACATCATCCTTAGGTTTTAAACCTTTGGATTTGGACCGAGACTATAGGACTAGTCTTGTTCTTATTCGTTTTAGCAAGTTCATTTTAATTTCTTTGCATTTTTTTGCATGAACTAATGAACACTTCATTTTTTTCGTAGAAGGTAACCTAGTCTCATTACATTTGTGCCTAGTAGTTGAATGCAGCTTATATTCTCATGGCTTACAATTTGAATCGGATTTTTTAGTCTTTGAGACTTGTGAACTACTTAACTCATTAGTTAAGTACTTAAGTTACACAATTCATCATTCTTAAATTTAGTATTCAAGAGTGAATCACAATTTCACTTTCCTTCTAGCTTTACAAGTGGCATGGGATAGATTAAGAATGGATATAGTTTAGGAGTAGAAGTAAATGGTTGTGTGGGTCGCGTTCTAAAAAAATATACTGTCTATAGTGCATTTGCTATTTTATCATATAACGTGTTTCCAACTTAATTTCCAAATTGCCAATGCTTAAAAAAGTCTTCATCATACATGTCCAACGTATAAAAAGTGGTTCTCATTTTCCTGTACTTCTCAAATTCTTTAGTGATCCCCATTTGACCTCGTTCGTATATGTGTGTTTGTGTATATATGTGTCTATATAAATGTGTGTATCATTTCATGGTTAAACATAATGTTAGGATTTGTATGTCAGTTTTAAAATTTTGTTTTGTAGCGGAAGACTTGGAACATACAATGATTTATAATAAATCATTTTAATAAATCTCCCACCACGTCCAGTTGCAAGTACCATGAAACTAAACAAACCATATGTATTTTAAAGAAATCTAACCTTATGGAATCAGGAGACTCGTTGGTGTAGAGATAATAAAATCTAATGATTTCTCTAACGATATCCACACACAAGCAACCAGAAAGTGCTATTCCATATCATCAACGTCAAGAAACTGAGATTGATCTAAACCAAAACGCCTTTCTTCTTGAACAAGCCTCACGAAATTTAGGTTTGGGGAACCTTAAATTTTGAAATTCCTTGTTTTGTAGGTGTGTATATATATAAACACACACGCACACCTACATATTGCCATGTTCAAATGAGAACTGTTAAAAGTTTAAGAACCATTTTTTAAGTGTTGGGTTTGTTTGATGAAGAATTTTTGTACCCATTGACATTTCATAATTAACCCAAAAACATATTCGTATTTATCATTGAATACAAGTAAACACATATGTATTTACCGGTAAATGCACTATATGAAAACAATAACATTTTCATAATCAAATACTAAAACATGTTGTGTTCATCGAGTATAATTTATTCACCGGTAAATACACTATTATAAACTATAGTGTATTCACTATTCACCACTAAATATATAATGTACTCACCTGTGAATCAAATGATCACCTAACATGGTTTCGCATTAGTTATTAAAATGTCAAGACTTAAAACAAATCTTTATTAAGTAAGTCAGACCGTTCAAAAATGTTCTCATGTGAATGATACTTAAATTTTTAGTGCTTCTCATTATAATCAAACAAAAAGACTAAAACTGGAGAGAATGGTAGGAAGAAATCTGACAATTTACCCCTCCCCATATGATACGTAGTGCGTTTAACTCATAAAACAGTGCGTCAACTCTTTGTGCTTTTTGTACCAAAATTTAATTTTTAGTCGGATGCATTTTTCCTCCCCTATGGTACACGTGGCTTGCCCCATTAGCTTGTCACACTTCTTAGGATTTTAATCTCTTTAGCATAATCGCATCAAATAAAAAGTTTTAGCGCGTGGGAGAAAATGGGTTTTAACGTGTGGGAGATGTGTACTCGGGACCATTGATCACATCATTTAATGATTAAGATTAAGATGATAGAAAAATTTAATTAATAAGGAAACACCATTTAAATCTAGTTTTACTAAATTATTAATATCAAATAACTTTTTTATATGTTCTTTGTTATTTAAATAAATTACCTTAATATATTAAGCCAAATAAAAATTCTTTTTAATTTAAAATCAAGACTATGGTTAAGCAAAAAACTTACACACATACACGCTTCCTACATGATGAATACAAAATTTTAGGTGGACATTTATCTCTTAATTTATGTTCATGTTTGAAGAGTAATATTGACGACATTTGCTTCTTTTCTTTTTGCCCTTTAACTTTTCTTTTTGTCACAAAAGAACCCCTTTTTCTCCACCAATCCGTTAATATAGATGAAATATAAGTTTATAATAGAATCTAAGTTTTATAAACATTGTTTTCAGAGCTGGACCGGACCGGTCGGACCAGGAACCGGATACATAACCGGTCCGGTGGTGTGTAGTTGAACCGTTTTCATTTAAACCTCGGTTATAGGTTGGATGGATTTCAAAAAAAAAATTCTTCAAAATCTCATTTTCTATTTAATTTAGTATTTCAAGTTGTATATTTATTTACTTAAGCTTTCATATGACATTAAAATTATAAATTCACATCAAAACAAAAGGTTGTTTTATATTTTATATCTATATACATAGTTTTAACTTTTATATTATTTATAAAGTCATCCAGTTCTTAGATCCGGTTCAACCAGTGGACCTCTAAAGCTCCCGGTTCGATGTCTAGTCCGGTTCCGAAAACATTGTGTATAACAAATCTTAAGAAGAAGAAGAAAGTGGCGTATTATTTAGGATTGAAACGTTAACGTTAACGTCCATTCAACAAAATTTCTTCATTTTGTGTGACTCAAATACTTTGTTTATCATATCTATAAGATGCATAACTATTTATTTATTTCTATTACCTTATTCAGTCAAGCTTAATTCAACACTTTCTTTTCGAGTTGTCTAACGACGCGATACTCTAAATTCCGTTCAATTTTTTTCATAAGAGAAACCTTATAAAAACCATACTAATTCTTATCAAAGAAAGACTTGATAAACGATAATGTTCAACCAAGCATAAATAACTAGATAATATACAACACTATCAAAGCAATTGAGGTTATCGATATAAGAAGAAAGTCTCGCATAAACGTACCACTTTAACGTCTTTTAATATAGTTTTCAGTCTAAATTTAGCATCTTCGGTTATAACACGATTCAAAAACAAAAAAAACGCCGTTATAACAAGTAAAACAAATTAAATAGTCGCGTAAATTAACCTAAAACTAACGAAAATATATACGATAAGAAATTAAAAAAGTTGAGGGTAGTTATTTCAAATACAAGTAAAATGAGGGGTAATTTGGTAATTTCATGATTTTGAAAACTTAAAAAAAAATGCCCAAAATAGTTGTAATGGTACATATCAGAGATGCTTCCTCCTCAGTGCTAGTTACTTACAGTTGTACCAAACACACATAACACACACACACACACACAATGTGCCCCATCAATACCTCTGGTTAGTCTCTCATCATCCTACACACATCTTCATCTTCAATCAATATTCACACCAACAAACATTCATAATCCAACAAGTGCACTGATGCTTTTCAAATGGGGAAATCCGAACCACAATTGCCGATTCACAACCACCAGGACCAGAATCATGATTCATTTGCTCCATGTTCATTGCGTTTCTCCGCAATCGCTCGGTTGATAAGTTTCAAGTGCGTTTTCGTTTTGCTCCTTAGTGTTTCCGTTCTATTCACCGCGGTTTTTTCGATCTTCAATTTGCACCATAGGCAATCTGGATTTGATGCAAAAGCTTCAATCAAGCACAGTGGTAAGTAGGTTTGAATCATTCTTTTTTATTTTGAGAATTTGGTTTCTAGGGTTTGTAATTTGTTATATTGTTATATTGTTTGATTTGTGATTTTGATTATGTTTCTGTAATTGTTTGGAGATTGGATCTGAATCTCACAAAATTTGATTAGAATAAAAAGTTAGTAGTATTAATATAAACAGTGATTTGCTGGAATTGGTAGATGGATATTGATAGTTATTGTTCTGCTTTATTATAACATCTTAATTTCTGATTTGATGGTTAGGTGATGATCTGGAACTGTCTATTTGATATTTAAAGTATTTAATGTTTCTAGCAAATTCATTAATTAGGATCATCAATGTTGTGAAATGAAATTGGATCTTACCTTTATAATTTTCAAACACAAGAAACTATGATCTTTGTGGGTTTGATGTGTAATCAACAAGATTTATTTCTGTAGGAATTCAAATTAATTTGTCCTAAAAACATCTTAAATTATTTTGTTTTGATCTGTTTTGTAGAAAGAATTGGTTTGATAATTATGATGAGAAGTTCATGGTATTGAAATGATGTAAATAATATTATGGTTCTACATATATGTTCATGATGAATTCTTCCCACAATCATCTATATTAACTAATTGATGAGAATTGTTTGGAACACACTTCCTAGATGCTTGTGACAAGATGAGGATTAATTCTTGTAAATAATATACCAATTATGATTTTAATAATATTCTAAATATAAAAGTTATTTTTAAATCGTATATCAATGATAATGTCTTGAGAGAATATATCTTTGTTATTTCAGCCACGGTACAGGCATACTTCAGATTACAAAAGCCCGTTTCATATCTTCTTCCTCAGATCTCGAGACTAGAGTATGATATTTATTCAGAAATAGGCGTTCCTGACACACAGGTTTGTAAATAGAAGCTATTTCCATTATCTATATTTCCTAGAGGTGGCAAATTGGGTCAAAACGGGCCGGGTCGGGTTCTTTTACCTGAAACGCTTTGTCTTTAAAAGTTTCAAAGTTCTTTTAAATAATTAGTGTGTCAATATATGATTACAAAAATTCTACCATTCGAATAGTAATCTAAATTTATCAATGAAATGATTTAGGAGGTTTTATGCCACTTTGAGCAACTTTCAACCCGTTTCTTTTTAAGCTATATTTTACCCGTTTGACCCGTGAGTGATAAAACACAACCCGAATTGACCAATTCATAAGTAAATGGGTTGAAATTGCTGCCTCTTTTTCCCATCTAAATATGCATTTGAACACATTATAACTACACATGAAGGAAAATCATCTTAAAATTCATTAATCTTTTACAGGTTGCTATCTTATCCATGCACAAAGCAAGTGCATCTAACTGGACCCATGTGGTGTTTGGTGTTCTTCCTAATCCAATGAATTCTTCAATAAACCCCATGTCTTTGAGTGTGTTGAGACCATCTTTTCTTGATTTGTTCAATCAACGGTCCAATTTGACTTTGACCCCATCCATTTTCGGCCAACCGTCTTCTTTTGATATTCTAAAGTTTCCTGGTGGGATAACAGTTATTCCTAAGCAGCAATCTGCATCCATCTGGATGCTAAGACAAGCCCGTTTCAATTTTACCCTCCCTAATTCTGTGCGTGAAATAGAAGAAAACTTTGGTGAGCTGAAGGAACAGCTAAAATCAGGGTTGCACCTCAAATCTTATGAGGTAAAAAATTTGCTTAATTATTATTTTTTAATTTTCTTGGGGCTATTAGTTGGTTTGTTTGTTGGCAAATTCTTGATATATGTAAGTTAAAATTTCTACCAGCTTACTTATGAATGGGTCGATACTTGATTTGATTATGTTAAACATGTAAAGTGAAAAATGTTGAAAAGGAAATGGGTTGAACAGGTCAAGCGTTATCGACAGTGGCCCAAAGTGTATCTTTATTGCATAAAACATCATAAATCATTTCATTCCGAAAATTAGATTGCTATAGAGATAATATACCTTTTGTAAGCATATCTTACATATCAAGTAACTATAGGAAAAACTTGAAAACCATGAGCAAAGTGTTTCCGATTAACCTTACATGTTTCGACCCATTAAGGTTTTGATATAAATCCGCGTTTACTTTTTATATGCAATATATTAATAATAAAATAGTTTAACTTGATATCAGTGGTGGCAATATCAACACATTTATATGAAAAGTTGAAAACGGGTCAATTCAGGTTTTATTTCATTAAAACGGGTCTAATGAATGAAAATAATCAAAAAACATAATGGGCCAAATGAGTTAGTGGGTCAAAAGTATTTTAGCATGTATTCAAATGCTTAAAATGTTCTAAATCATTTTAACTAAAGACATTATTTTAACATTTGAAAATATAGTTTTGACTTTTTGTAATCATGTTTGATACATTGATTATTTATGTAAATACAAAAAAGAACGACAAAAAATTTGGCACGACCCAACCCGTTTTGACCTGCATATAAAAATCACCAGTGTGTAAATGTTAATAACTGTTTTTTATCTCTTTCACAGAGTGTACATATGCAAGTAACCAACAAAGCCGGTTCAACAAGAGACCCCCCGGTTACAGTTCAGGCATCAATCATGTCAGATTTAGGCAACCTTGTGCCTCCAAGATTGAAGCAATTGGCCCAAACAATCACAGGATCCCACTCTGCTACAAATCTTGGACTTGATCACTCTGTTTTTGGTAAAGTTAAGGAAATCAGTTTATCTTCTTATCTGTACCATACCCTCGATGCACCTACCCCTTCTCCTGCTCCATCTCCAGATTTTGTGGGACCCACTATTTCCCCCTCGCCAGCTATTTCACCACCTCAGCACTCACCACACTCGCCGCCTTGTTCTAATTGTGTGTTTTCTTCACTGGCCCCACAAAACGGGCCAGACCCGTCTTTACCACCTCTTCCAAATGCCCCACCACCTTTAGTGGACCGTTCTTGTGGTGGGTTTAAAACCTTGCCTCTACCGCCACCTATGCATTTGAAAAGTCCACCACCTATGTATAAAAAGACAGAAATGCCCCCTGGTCTTCCTCCTTTACCAGTTGTGTCGTATGGCTCGCGGGTTGATCAAGAAAAGGAGGTTCAAAAAGTTTCGGCGTCTCCACCAGTTTCGGTTTCACCATTATTGTCGTGTAAGTTACTTTAATCTCTCTTACACGTTCCCTTTTAGTTAGTCTGTTTTTTTAAAAAATAATAAAAATTAGAATATTATCAGATAATGGTGGAATGTGCTTTCTAGTTTTCCACAAGTGTGGCACATGGCTAGAAAATATTATCTCTGTTTATAAATTATGATCATGTGATATAAAGTCAACTAATGTAATAAATAAAGTTCCACCATCCATGGCTGAAAAACACCAAACCTTTTAAAAGTTTCCAAATCTTAACTTTCATTTTCTCTCTGTTTTACCCCTTCTCATCATTACAAACAAAGTGGTGAGATTGATACAAGATCTATAAATTTGTTTTTATTCAAGGGTATTTTCGGTATTAATGGGTCACGGGTTAAGTTTTGGTTCAGATCAAAATGGGTCCAGTTTTTGTCATAGTTATCAAAAGCGAGCGCCTGGGCGCAATTTTAAGGCGAGGCGCGATAAATGCGCCTTGACTTTAAGGCGAGCACCTTGTGAAGCTAACGAAGATTTTGGTACTTTACTTTGTACATGATGGCGGTAACGACCTCCATACAAAGGTCAACAATTTAATTAAACTAGTCGTTGATGTTCCACTTCATGAACCGGGATTGATAACCGAAAATGGGCCGACAACAAGAAATGGGCCAATATTCACGTGGGTCAAAAAATTGAACAATTGGATCTTCATGATGGAGGTTAAATGCATGCATGTCCACGTTCACCACCACCAATAGTTACTTGCTATTTCTTTGTTTCATGTTTTACTGCATTTTTTTTGTCATGCTTTCCCCACTTGTACTTTTAGCTTCTTAGGTAGTATTTTAATTCCATTTTTCTACAACTTAGGACGTGGGTAGTTTTTAGGATTTCTTTATGTAATCAATTCTAGTGATGAATGAAGGTGGTGAAATTATGTTTGAAAATTTTATGTATGTTTTCTCTCTGTTCTTGAGAGTTTACAAACGGTCCATTGCTAGCGCAAAGTTGGCTACTTTGTGTGGTGTTCTTTGGAACTAAGCTTGAGTTGGGTGGTGAATTTTGTATCCCGATTCACATTTAGATCGCCCGGCGGGTCGTGTGAGTGGTGTTTCTGTATCTCATCCCTACCCGTTGCCTATCCTTTTTTAGCTTGAATTTTAATTTCTATCCGTTATTGTACTCTGATTGCCTATCATTTGGTATCAGAGCCGGAACGACCCGTTTCGACTCATACTCTTTCTACCCCGTTATCCTACCTAAAAAAAAGCATGTTCCTGACTTTACTTGTCAAGTCTGAGAGTTTTATGAGTTCAAGGCCTCTCCATGCTCTGAGGAGTTCACTTCTGCACTACATGAAGAGGAGCCCGTATATGATGAAGACGTAACCGAGCCCGATGAAGAAGAGTGTGTGTTTGTGAGGAGACTTCTTAACGGGATTACCAGTCAAGATGGTGAAACTGAAATCGTGCCTTGTTCTTGTATGACCCAAGGAAAATCTTCCCAAAATGGTCAAGTTGCTGGACCAAAGATTGTGACTGTAGGATCTTCATTTGTATCTAGCGGGCCTCCTCAAAATGATACCGAACCGCCTAAAGTTGATACCAGCGTGGAGGTCATCCATGAGCAAGTTACAACACAGATCAGTAAGGATGGTGATGGTGAAAAAGGCATCTTTGCTGTTTTGGAGATCAATTGCAGTCAAGCACGCCCACGACCTTCATGTAGCCACGATGTTGTTTCAAGCTCTACACAACACATTCCGGTCTACATACAGCCCCCATGCTCTCATTTCTTTATGTAATAATTTCCGGTCTACATACAGCCCACGATCTCATTTCAAGTTGTTCACCAAGTGTTTACAAGTCTTCAAATTCTCCATCAAACGTAAGTCCGGGAAAATGAATAACGGGGCGGATCTAGCTCGAAGACACCTCCTGTTAGACATCATATCACGAGTTGATGTTGGTGATTCAAGTTTGAGGACAAACTCTTTTGAAGATGGTGAGAATGATAGCGGTAACGACCCCCATACAAAGGTCAACAATTTAATTAAACTAGTCGTTGATGTTCCACTTCATGAACCGGGATTGATAACCGAAAATGGGTCGACAACAAGAAATGGGCCAATATTCACGTGGGTCAAAAAATTGAACAATTGGATCTTCATGATGGAGGTTAAATGCATGCATGTCCACGTTCACCACCACCAATAGTTGCTTGCTATTTCTTTGTTTCATGTTTTACTGCATTTTTTTTGTCATGCTTACCCCACTTGTACTTTTAGCTTCTTAGGTAGTATTTTAATTCCATTTTTCTACAACTTAGGACGTGGGTAGTTTTTAGGATTTCTTTATGTAATCAATTCTAGTGATGAAAGAAGGTGGTGAATTTATGTTTGAAAATTTTATGTGTGTTTTCTCTCTGTTCTTGAGAGTTTACAAACGGTCCATTGCTAGCGCAAAGTTGGCTACTTTGTGTGGTGTTCTTTGGAACTAAGCTTGAGTTGGGTGGTGAATTCTGTATCCCGATTCACGTTTAGATCGTCCGGCGGGTCGTGTGAGTGGTGTTTCTGTATCTCATCCCTACCCGTTGCCTATCCTTTTTTAGCTTGAATTTTAATTTCTATCCGTTACTGTACTCTGATTGCCTATCAGAACATTTTGTTATTCAAATTTTGGATTTACGTTTGAATCTTAGACTATTTTAGAACTTTTGGTACTAATTAGATGATATTAAATGTTATATAATAGATTTTCTTTATTTTATTTGAAGAATAGTATTATTTTTAAGTATAGATTCCTTTCATTTAAGTGCGCTTCTTTTTTCTCAGGCCCTCGCTTTTTTTGCGCCTTGCGCCTAGGCCCCAGGCGAGGCCTATGCGCCTTGAGTGCGCCTAGCGCCTTTGACAACTATGGTTTTTGTAATATAATTACAAAAACTATTTATGCAGAACGATAATCTGCTTTTGATAATACAGCTATTGACCCGTTTGACTTGTTTCATTTTCTGATAAATTTTTAGATTTAGACCAGTTGACCAATTAGAAATAAAATTATAGCCCATATCAACCCATTTTGTAAATGGCTCAATTTGGCATTTGGGATGCATATTTTGTTATTTTGACCATTTGGTGAATCCTAATGTTCTTTTCCTCTGTTTTTTGCAGCTTCAGCAGCCTGTTGTTTCAGTCACATAACCTGGGCTCTATTATTCTTCTTTACACTTGTGACACTCCAAACTATATAGTATGCAGATCCTCTGACACACACACACAAAAGCACACATTGATACACATTGTACATGAACCAAAAGGTCAAAGCCAAACGGTGGCGGGCCCCTATCTGTTCCACGTTGTGAGGAATAATTCCCGAAGGGAATCATTCCTTAAGATGGCGGCTAGTCGAGAAGCTTTACGCGTCCATGTCATCACAACAAAAGGTGTAACTTATGGTTGATTGTTTTTTATGTAAAAATGAAACAAGCTTACAACTTTATTGTTCAAAATCATTGTGGAAAAGTGAGATGCCTCCCATGTTATATGAAAATCAATATTACTTGCCATTGCATTAGGAATACTTAAAATTCCTTCCAAGTGAAAGAAGCGTTTTGGACTGTTAGATCACATTAGTTTATGGTTAAGAGAGTGGTAAGATTGTAACTAATAGGAAGTTAAAATAGTTGAAATGGCAAAAGCGGAATCTAACTGATACGGGAGCATCCAAACCATTTAACGTCCGACCTGTATGGAGAAAGCTTGGAGTGGGGAGCAAGTTAAAGATTCAGATGATCTTTTAGCTATTTAAAATTATTTGTTTTCAATTTTTAGGATATCTTGTTACCTATTTAATCTATTATTTATTTAGTATAAATAGGGGGTTAGGGTTTATTGTTTAGGAGTAGTTTTTTATGATGAATTAAGAAGTTGTAAGCGTGAAGCTTGCCGGCCGAATTATTCGGTTCAGGTTATTTGAATAAACGTCATATTGTTCTTGAGCCATTTGAGTATTACTGTGGATTCGGTATCACTAACCTTCGTTGTTGACTTTATTTAAATCCAATTTCTATCAACTTTTTAAAGTCGTTGTTGACTTTATTTAAATCCAATTTCTATCAACTTTTTAAACTCAAGTAATTTTTATATACATTATTATTTTTTTAAAGAAAGGTACACTATAAAATCGAGAATTTTATTATCAGCGTCTAAGCTAGTTAAAACGGTGCGTCTAAGTTGTCTAGGTCTAAAACATGAACGAACTGTCCGATCGTAATGGTGCCTGCAAACCATTACAACAGTATGTCTAAAACCACTTGTAATTTAATAGACGTATCTACCATTGCCATAATATGTGTGTCGCATCTTGAATACGTTTGAACATTTCACATGCAAAAATCACTTTGTAGAAGAACTGACTATGAATGCTAATGAGAAAACCATCATCTCTTGAGAAAACCAAGACAACTTCATTCAACTAATCACATAATGTAGAAATTTTTTTGTTCTATTTATTTGAAGGGATTTTTTAGTAAAATTTCAACCCATTATTTAGATAATTATATCTTTTCTAATTGAAATCTCTTCATTTTTTTCCTATACAATCGGTCTCTTATTTTGATTTTTTCAATATATCGATCTTCACCAAGAAAATTTATTCAGTCCTTCAATCACCCATGTTTTTTCCTTATTTCCTCGTCCTTCTATAGTGCATACAAACATTCTTGAATGTGATTGTGCAGATTCAATCACGCGATTTCTTCATCTTTCTTCAAAATCACGATTTCTTCACCTTTCTAATAAAACGTTTGATTCTTCAAGCTTCAATTGATTATCCGATTTCTTCAGCTTCTTGTAGAGATTACAAGGTTTGTTGAACGGGTTGTGTTATCTAACTATTTTTTTTTACAATTTCATTTAACAGATCAAGGATGTCATGCTCATGAATCGTTACATCATTTTTTTTTACATTTTAATTTTCAGAATTCTTCTACAGACTACATTTTTGATTTGGTGATGATCGGGAAGCGAAGAACACGAAGAAAATTCTCTCGTTTTTCTGTTCTTTTAAGATCAAAGGCGAAGAACACATTAATTACATATATTCAACTCATTAGTTTACTTAAATTTACAAACTATGTAACTAGTTAATTTATCAAGTATGATGAACTACAAAATGCAACCATATTGGAGCAACAAATATGTAAACAATTGCACATTGTATATTCACAAGGGGATTAACTTAGTCTTGTGAATATAAATTTAGTTCTTATATTTGTGCATATATGTAACTTCAAAATTTGTGTAAGCTTAGTCGTTCTACATATGTGTAGTCTCTCACATACTTTCGTAAGTTTATATCTGTTAACATATAATTTAGGTTTTTTTATATATTTCCCCCTATAAACTTCTAAATTACATATATCTCCAACCCCTAACTTTAATTACATATTTCCTCAATTAACTTAAAATTACCCAATTACCCATCACAAATATTTAAGAAGTGGATATATGTAAATAATACTTTAATTGGTTCATTAAGGGTAAAATGGTAATAAAATAAATTATTTTAATTGAATTGGATAAATATGTAATATATAGGTTTTAGGAAGAGGAAATATGTAATTAAATTTTAGGGTTGGGTAAATATGTAATAAAGAAACTTAGGAAGGGGATATATGTAAATGCCCCTATAATTTATAATAGTTACATATATGTAAGTCCAAAAATTATTTAGTTTTTCACATACTGGTGGACTATTCTTCTTGTTCTTCCTTCTTCTTGTTCCTTAAGATTCTTCTGATCAAACCTACAATCGATAGTTTTGGGTTAGATATTTTGTAAAATACGAAACAATGATAGATACGAGAAATAGTGAGAAATCTTAGAGATTGATTAATTGGTTTTCAAAATGATTTCCTAATTCTACCCTTTACACCCCGTCACCCAATAAATTAATTCTCAAACTTCTTCTTTTTTTATTACAAAAATATCGTTAAATTGATCAAATATGAACGATGGTAGGTATTTTATTTGTTGGTTTTCTTATAAAAGTGAGTTTTCTTATGAACCACGCGCAAGGAGCTTTGAATAAGAACCACGAAATATTTTGGCACAAAGTTATTTACTCACACACATCAACCAACATCCATCACCTCCATAAAAGGATTCAAATAATCAAATCAATTTGAAACACACCCATGAAAGAAAAGACCTAATGATTTCAAATCAAATGATCTTAAATCCGAAATTAAAAAAACAATAACATAGAAACCCTAAATCGGTAACATCTTGATGTATACATGTATAAGTTTCAAACACACGCAATCGATGAGAAACCAAGAATTAGAAGCTATTACACGTGACATATTGAAAACCGTGTATATGCGAAAGGGTACATGTGTAATCAAAGCCCATTACTTGGACACAAAGATACTACATATATGCATTGTTGGACACACCGTGTAAATGCGTGGAGGGTATGTGCAAGGTTTTGGATGCGTACTGCATCAAACATTTAAAAATTCTGTTTTCTTGAATATAACAATACTGTAATCAAATTAAAAAGAATAAAATTCCTAATTATTTATCATATAATTAAAAAAAAGTAATAATACAATATATAAAAGTTGTTTGCGTTTACAAAATTGTGAAACTAGATTTAAACCCAAAAAAGTTAACACTGGAGTCTTTTTTTTCCTTCCCATTATAGCCATAACTGACTTCTAGCTAAATACGAATTTGACATCGTGTCATCTTAGCCATTTATTTGACTTGTCGATGGTTTAAATTCTTTCTTACACTTTCTAGGATTTTTAGGCGTTTTATTTTATCTTTCCTCTATATGTATGTGTATGTGGGTGTGTTGGTTTCTATATAAAGTGGAAAATGTGCGCAAAGTGTTCGAAGCATCCGGAATGTGTCATGTATATTTTATGGGTATATGTGTCTATTAAATTACAAGTTGTGTTTAGACACATCATTGTAGTGGTTTAGGCGGACCATTATAATCACCTAGTTCGTTCATGTGTCAAAACCAAAACAACTTCAATCATTGTAATGTTATATGCACCATTGTAATTGGACAACTTTAACCGCACCGATATAATTACAGTGCATTAAAATTTAACAAAAAAATTGTCTTTTTTTCTAAATATAGCAATACTACTCAAATTAAAGATAATAATATTCTTAATTTTATGGTATAAATTAAAAAAATAATCTAATATATAATATAAAAGTTATTTGAGTTTTGGAAAAATAGTGGGACTAAATTAAACAAAAAAAATCAACAATGAAGACTAATTTTTTAGTCATTTATAACGTCCTGTTATTTACCATTTTATCACTGTCTCTATCTTAACCATTAAAAAAATCTAATCAATGGTGTAAAGTCTTTTATGTGCTAAGTGCCAAAATTTCACTTTGTATTTTATCTTTATTCTACATATATAAGGGTTGTTCCTATACAAAGGCTTAAAAAAAGTGAATGAATGAAGCTATTAGGAGGCCGAACGTGTACGTACCTAAATTTTATGGTCAATAGATATTTGTGTTCATTTATGTACGCAGGTTTCTAGTGCACACATTTGCATCATGTAAAACTGGATAACAACATTGTGTAATACATAATTAAAACCCATCACAGATTTGAGCACACACCGCACCGTGTAAATGCGTGTAAATGCGTCAGACACATACCTGCACTGTGTGAAAGGTATAAACACACTATGTAAATGGGTTACACGCATCGTTTTATCGCACAATGCAATTGACCTTTTAAAAAATGTTGGTTTTAAAACGAATGTAGCAATTCTATTCTCATATCAATGAGAAAAAAATTCTTGATTTTATGTTATAATTTAAAAATAATGAAGTATATAAAAGGTATTTAAGAATAAAAAATTGACAAATTTGGGTTTTAATGGAAAAAAAAAGTCAATACAAGAGCGGATTCCCTCTTTTTACCCCTTATAACCATTAGTAACTTCTAATTAGTTACAAAATTACCATCTTATCAATTCTACCAATTAAATTGATTCAATCAAAGGTTAATAATCTTTTTTTACGCTTTCTAGAAAAAAAAATGGCCTTTATATTTAATCCGCCCTAAGTGGATAAAGATAAAACACAAAGTTGATTTTTCATGAGAAGTGTAGTAATTGCTCTTTGACGACCATTGCTCATATTATTTCAATGGTTAAGATTGAGACAATGATAAGATTCTTATTTTGTAAGAAGTTACGAATGGACATTGAAAGGACAAAAAAGGAACCAGTCTCCATTATTGACTTTTTTAAATCCAGTTCTACGGGTTATTTTAAACTCAAATTACTTTTACATCATTATTTCTTAAAAAAGTACATCAAAAAATCAAGAATTTATTATTTTTAATTTGTGTACAATATTGCTTTATGTTTTTGTAAAAGTTGATGCATTGTTGATTATAATGGTGCGTATAAGTTGTCTAGATACAGTGGAACATCGGAGCTTTTAAACCAATTACAACAGTGTGTCTAACATACAATTATCCGTCCAAGTTGTATAGGTCTGACACATGAATGAACCATGCGATTAGAATGGTGTGTCCAAACCATTACAACGGTGCGTCTAAAACCACATTTAACTTAACAGACGCACATGCCTTCACCCTAAAATACAACAAAAACTCATAAGTTATCCAACCACATATTAGAAAAGATTTTATCCAACCACATGGATCATCCAACAAAACTCATAAGTTATGTGCCATGTACATATTCAATCCAAAAGTGAAAACCCTAGTTGAATGGTATGAAACACATAAAATCTAGTACATTAAATTTTGTCGCAACACAAACAAACAATTAAAAAGTAAATCTTTAAATCATTGCGAATGAATTTATAATATTGTTACATATTAAATTATTTGGTGACTTACATTGTGAGATTAATATTCAAGCATCGTGTCTTAATATATATTATTTCTAAAAGGGGACACCAAATTAAATAAGAAGTCATAAAGCGAACAAAGTGTGTCACCAATTCTCTCTGCAAAGAGGACATTAGAAGTTAGGTAATAAATTATGTTCAAATAAATGGAATTCTAGAAACAAAATTAAGATTGAAATAAACAGACCTAAGAGAGAAGTCGGGTTACTATTGTCATGAAAATAATCATGTTGAAATGTCGAGCTCGCGAAAGCTCTAAAAGGCCATAAGGTAATTAATTGTTCTAGACCGCGGTTCATGTTGATATTGTTTTCAAAATCTTGTCTTGAGAAAGTGTCTTCATAATGCGTTTGTTCATTGTTGTTTGAGAGGCCTTGTATCTTATATCGACATACCGGGCATGTATCGTGAATACTTAACCATGGAATGATACAATCGGAATGATAGAAATGTTTACAAGGTAGCTCCTTTACCTCTCCTCCGACCTCAAACTCATCTTTGCAAACAGGGCAATGAGAATCGTTAACCAAATGAGATGGAGTTAGACTCACAAGTGGCAAAGCTTCAATGACTGAAATCGTTGTTTGTGGAGATCCTGGGCTCTCTTCTTCACTGAGAACACTATTAGCTTCAACAGGCGTACGCTGATGATTAGGAGATCCAACAGCTAAAAGCGTTGGCTGAGAGCCTGTAACTTGGAAAATGAAATTGGAATCTAGATCTTGTTCAGTTTCAGTATCAGTATGAAGACCTAATGGTCTTGTAAAGTGTGGTTGTGGCTCTCGCGGGTCAAATAGATAGGTCAAGTTCTCTATTAATTGCGAGGCTAAAGATGGTTCTATGTTTGCAATGTTGGATACCAACCTAGGTCCACGCATGTCAAGCTCATCGGGCACAATGCCTAGACATCGGGGGCAAACATTTTGAGGTAGGTTATTTGAGTTGGTTCTAAATGTTCTTTGACAACGTCGACACCAGTAGTAATGATACGTTCTCGTCCTTTGGTTCCCATTGACGATAACTCGACGACGAGGTAGCAAGGACATGATTGGAAGGACAAAAGATCAAATTGAAAAAAGTGTGTGGAGAAAGATGTGAAAAAGAGAGACATGTGAAGGAAATGTATTTATAGGGTGTGTTTTAAGAAAACATAAATGATAAGGGATGACTTGAATAAGTTGCAAAAGTCTAGGGATTCTTGACTTGTGATGGTTTTCTTTTGCTTTGTTTGGATGTTATGTGCCCTTCTCGATAAAGTTAGGCATGCATGAGCGAGTCAAAGTTGGTATTTTTGGGCAAACAAATCTATATATATGTGTAGGATAGATTAATATAATTTAATTTGAATACGAATTCAATGGGATGTTTAAACCATTACGATATTAATTTTTTATATAATCAACTACGTTCATCTCGGTTAATTGAGTATTATTATGAATCACTTTTAATTGATCATTTAAGATTCAATTAGTTTCAATCAGATTTTTCATTTCTGTCTCTCGTAATTTTTGTAAGACTCATTCAAATATGTCAAAATAAAAATAAGGTAAAAGCAATTTTTTAAAAACCGGGTTTTAAACAGTATCGGGTTAGGCTCAGAAATGGTTCAACCGGTTGTACCGGACGGTTCAACCAGGTTGACTAGTGAACCCTATAATTCCATAAAAATACAACTTCAACTCAAAATATAATCCAAAAACACTCTATTTTTCAACAAATTTTTTAAAAATAAAAGTGTATAATTGCTTTATGTCATTTGAGTGTTGAATGTATCAAATTCACAATTACTTAAAAGATGAAATTCACTATTATCGTCATCCTTGTCAACAAGAGCATAACTATTTGATCGACAGTGGTGGAACCAGAAATTTTTTTCATGGGGTCGAAAATTTTTTAGGTGTTCAGTTGTTTCTCGCTAAATATTAATTTTTTTCAGTCTGGTCACATAGTACACACATTGTCACTAATTACAATTAGCAAATAGCACATATGACATAGCACATAGGGCGAGAATCGTGAATTCGTGATTAGCAAAGAACCTTAATTAAATCATGAGGAGGCAGGGCGAGGATCGTGATTAATCTTTCTTCTGATTGTGTTAACTTCGATTAGGAGGTATGACGAGAATTATGATTAGCAAATTGTTGTTCTTCGGATTGTGTGAAGGGTGAATGTGAAACGTCGAGACGTGCTACTTAGATTTTTTATTAGGCTAAATTGTTCAAAAATTTAAATGAGTAACAGGTTAACTATATGTGGGCTTAATTGTTTAAATGGGTAGTAGTTAATTAAATATAGGTTTAATTATTTAAATGGCTAAGTTTTAGTCCAAGTTAAGTTATTAGTTTAAATGAGGGTCGGTGTTAAAAATAAAATTTACTTGGGTCGGTGTTTTTTCTTGCGGTCGGTCAAAATTTTAAGGGGGTCGGTGTCAAAATTTTATGGGGGTCGGTCGAGATTATACCGCATATATAACAAATAATTTTGTTTCCATCGGGGTCGGCCGACCCACCTAGCAATAGCTAGGTCCTCCAATGTTGATCGATCGATGCAGGAAGAGGAAAGGCTGATTAGGAATGGACTGATCGATCGATGGCTACTGGCTAGGTTAAATGTTTTTAATCGGGCCGAAAAAACTTAATTTTTTTGTTTAAACCTAAAATTTTACTTTGGCCTAAAACCGGTACAACGGTCTAACCCGGTATTACCGGTAATATCGGAGGTTCAAGTTACAAACCGTTCTTCCAATTTACCGGGCTCAAACTTTTCGGGCTAGTGACCGAGATCCGGTTCATCTAGTATTACCGGCCGGTTTGAACCGGTTTTTAAAACATTGGGTAAAAGCTCACCAAATCCAATGTTTTCAGGACCTGGTCAAACATGTTGAACAACGAACCGGGTGTGTAGTCGGTCCGGTTTTGCCTCTTTGAACTATTTTCATTTGAACCGGCCGGTAGGACCACTCAAACTAGTGAACCGGACTAGTCGAACCGGATTTTAATTTTATTTTTTCCTTCAAAATCTCATTTATAAATTCACTTATATATATATATATATATATATATATATATATATATATATATATATATAACAATTATAGTATTTATCTCATCATTAAGTTCAGTCCGACTAGTGAATCGATAAGACGACTCATTGATGTATGTTTCAGTTCTAAAAACATTGACCAAATCTATGCATATAAGTCGTCTTTTTACTTTTATACGGTCTCTTTTTGTTGTATATTTTAAATAGTTTCGAAAATAAAATGTATTTCTTTAAAAAATATATTATTGAAAGAGTAAACTGCAGTTTTCATCCTTGTGGTTTGATGGTTTTAACAGGTTCAGTACACCCCTAACACTCTGAGACCCTGAAGTTACATTTCTTAACGCTTTTAGTCCAATTTCGTTAACTTCGTTAAGTTTTTCAGTTAAATCATGTTAAATGACCAAAATGCCCTCTTCGTCCCCACTCCACCACCACCAGCCGACCACCACCTGCCACCACCCCCACCCACCTGCCGCCCCTCTTCCAGCAGCCCCTCTCCGGCGGCCGACCACCACCTACCACCACCGCATTACATTTCTTAACGAAAATCGATTATAAATGTTTTATTTTGCAAGTAATTTGATTTGCATCAGGATCAGATGATGAAAGCAGGGTCATCAGAAGAGAGATCGCGCCCGTTTCGATTAATGAAAATCGATTATAAATGTTTGATTTTGCAAGTAATCTGATTTCATAAGCTGCTTTCTTCCGTTACACAATTTTTTTCACTAGAAATTCACTCAGGAATTTGATTGATTCTGTCGATGCCAGACTACCTGGGAGAATCGTTGACGAAATATCATAACTCTGTTTTTGAAATTTTGAAATCGAAACTCCACCATCGATGCAATACTATTGAATAACTCTCCGGAGGTTCAAATTAGGGATGAACTCTGTTTTTGCTAGTATTTCACCGGTTTTGGGGCAGATTCGGTTGCCCGAATCCAACCATTTTGGAATTGAAACCCGATCGCATGTCTGACCGGTGAAAACAGTCACCGGATCCGTCATCAATTCTAGAGAAATCGAGCACCGGAAATCCACCGGATTTAAACATCCGAGGGTATCCAATTTAGCATAATTCGAGGGTATCCAATTTAGCGTAATTAGAGAGTATCCAAACATCCGAGGGTATCCAAATTAGTGTAATTCAAGGGTTTCCAAATTACGATTCTTAAAAAACATAATTTGCGGTGGTGGCAGGTGGTGGTCGGCCGCCGGAGAGGGGCTGCCGGAAGAGAGGGCGACAGATGGGAGGGGGTGGTGGCAGGTGGTGGTCGGCCGGTGGTGGTGGCGGTTGTTGGTGGTGGAGTGGGGATGAAGAGGGTATTTTGGTCATTTAACATGATATAACTGAAAAACTTAACGACGTTAACGAAACTAGACTAAAAGCGTTAAGAAATATAACTTCAGGGACTCAGAGTGTTAGGGGTGTACTGAACCTGTTAAAACTATCAAACCTCAGGAACGAAAACTAGAGTTTACTCTTATTGAAAATATATACTCACCTAAGATGAATTCCCTTATATATCTCATAGATCCCAACTTATACAATGTGAATTGCACTCTACTATATTAAATTAACTGAGTTTTTTTGTGAGGAATTAAATATATGATTTTACTAATACAAGCTATGACTCATTGCTGATAATAATCCAAACTATGACTCAATGACCGATAATAATACGTACTTGCAATTTGACTGGTGATAGTCCTAACTTTCAATTAGGGATGAGATCGGTACCATACCAGTACCGATACCGAATTTATGAAAAAGTGGGTACCGATACCGGTACCGAATTTACCGGTACCGAATTTATCGGTATGGTACGGGTACCAGTTACAAAATGTTCATATCGAGATGGTACCGGTACTGAATTTATGAAAAAGTTGGTACCGGTATCGGTACCGAATTTATCGGTTCGGTAGGGTACCGGTATCAGTATCAAATCTATCGGTTCGGTACGGTACCAAATGCTCATCCGTACTTTCAATTTCTTTGCCAAGGACAGTCCCAATAGCATAACCATCATATATTTACTCTTGATTTACACTGATTTTCACTCAATTTCGCTTGTACATTTCTTTATTTCGTTCAAAATCATTATTTTGAACGAAAACAAGTGTATATATATGATAATTATACTACTAGGACTGCCTTTGATAAAAAATGTAAAAGTTAAAACTGTAACCAATTAAATTATAAATATAAATTTTTATCGACCAATAAATGATAATTTGGATTATTACAATTTAATTTGCCTAAATAATATTATGTAGAAAATATAGTTAATTGAAAGGTTACTTTAAAACAAGTAGAAAATATAGTTAATTGAAAGGTTACTTTAAAACAAAATATCTTATTTAATTTTAAAAAGTCATAAAATAAAGTTATCAAAATATGTTGGAATGACAAGTGCATTTCATGTACGTACAGACGTAAACTTTATGCAAAATTTATACTATATAATAAATAAAAATCATTTATGTCACGTGTCGTGTTCATATCTGTTCTCTTCATTTTTTCCCGTCTCTTTTTCTTTTATTAAATACACCTCTATTTTTTTAATAATGATTTACATTTAAAGAAAATATTAAGTATACTAATAAAAGTATAAAACACAAATTATCTCTTATTTTAAAAAACTTTAAAATTTAATTATGCAACTTTTCTTTTTAACTAAATAGTGATGTAAATCAAATTATATTAAATAGAAATTAATGTATTCAAACCGTGTAATATACGAGTTTTTAAATATATGAACTTTTTATTACTAAGTATAAAATATTACATTTTATCAACCCTATTACATAGGTTTTTTAAAATACAAATTTTTTATTACTAAGTATATAATATTACATTTTATCAACCGTGTAATACACGGGATTTTAACCTAATAATAAATATATATATATTTAAAAGGCCTTAATTTTTTTTGTATTTTATGCAAATAAAGTAAGGATTTAAGCTTTAAAATTTAAAATCCCTTAATATTTTAGCAATTATAATTAATCTATACTATCTATATCTATACTATATAATAAATAAAGGCTTTTCATGTCACGTGTCGTCTCCATATTCATTCTCAACATCTTTTATTTTAATCAAATAGTAATGAAAGTCAAATTACATTAAATAGTAATTAACGTATTTTCAAAACCGAATTATATATTAATTTTTACATATTTTGAATTTTGTTTTCCATCCTTAGTATATCAATATGTAATACATTTTTACACTTGTAAAATATATACATAAATATTTAAGAATTTTATGTATTGATATTTTTCAGCCCGTGTGTGACACGGGTTCTAAGCTAGTAATCATATAAATAAAAATTTTGATGAGAACAGTAAAAAATTAAAGTTTAGAAAAAACCATAATAGTTTTAAAATTGATTATTTCTTTTTATATACTAGATAAAATAATTCTTAACTAGTAGATCTAATCAATTTAAAGAATTCGAAAATATTCTTAGATTTTTGTTTTTAGTGAAAAGTTAAAAACAAAACCGATGATAGATTTCTGTTCTTAGATTTCTGTTTTTAGTTTATCGGGTCGTGTTAGTCGGGTTTTTGGATTTCAAAAAGCATACCGACTACCGACCCTAATAAGTTTAGGGCATTCGGTAATCGGGTTAAACGGGTCAGCTTATTCGGGTATTCGGGTTCACTAATGGGCTGGAAACAATTGGGCCAGTTGAGAGTTGGGCTGCAAAATCAAAGTTAAAATAACTATTAATTCTGTATATATGAACTTGATAGGTAAAAGAAAGAGAGAGAATTTTTCTTGCGTTTTAGACATTTGCCTCTGCTTTTTAACCAGTCATACATGCTTGAAATCCCATGATAAGAAGTTTCTGAAAACTGATTCCGCAAAAATTCAAATATTGTGTTTTGTTTCCGATTCTGTAATAGAAACACGTCAGCCCATTTTGAACCGGGTGTTATATATGTTTGGCGCAAAACGACCCAATTACTGATTCCGCAAAAATTCAAATATTGTGTTATGTTTCTAATTTTGTAAAAGTAACACGTCAGCCCATTTCAAACCGGGCGTTGTATATGTTTAGCACAAAACGACCCAATTCTCATGAGAGCTGATTCAAATTTCACACACTATCATTTTCCCTTTTGTTATATTGATTTAATGATGCAGAAATAAAATAAAAAAACAACAAAAGAGAGAGTTTATAACTCCTTTACCTTTTGCCTATTACAATCCTTGCAAATACAATGTTAGATCAGCTAAAATTGAAGGATATTTTAGACATTTAAGTTGTCTACCATATATACTATATATCTAGCTTGCAATTGGCATTTCAAACCATTGTAATTGACACTGTAATTTCTACGAAACCAACATACTTGCAAACATGCCAAAACTTGAAAACATTTGAACTCCAAGTGAGAAGTCGAAAAACACCATAGTTTAAAAGTTTCTGTTAACTGAAATGGGATTTTTGCAATTTTCACAAGTGCGTTGGTCGGTTAGAATTGAAGTGTCAAGTACAATCATTTACAAAGGCCAACACTTGTGTTTTTTTTTCTATATGCAGAAGGCATCTAATACCCTTAATCTGGTATTCTGGTACCTTATTTAGTCGACCCGAATCATGAGTTAACCATTGGGTTGTCTTCCTGGACCAAATCCTCAACCGGGTTTGATGCAGCCCAGACGGCTGCATCCATGTATCCAAGCTCATACAGATTATCAAGAACAGAATTAGCTGCTGGCTCCAATGCCCAATTGAAAAGCTGCATGTATACTTAACATGTTAATTATGATTACAAAAACAATATTACCATTACAAATTTACAACTTTAATCTAAAGCATTCATAAGTGAAGTTGTTTCCATGTTAATAAGAATTTTTTACCTCTCTAGGGCTGGCGCGATTTTCAGGATTACAGTCGGGGCTGATCCCAATGTCTTCCAATCCCAAACGACTTGCAGGAAAAGCACACACACGGACCTGAAATTACTGATATATTTTTAATAATAATAGAATAATAGAAAAGATTCTGATAAGTGATAAAAAAGAAAAAAAATCAAGTTTACCGTTCGAGCAGCAGATGTTGGTGGCATGAACAAAGTCAAACCACCATCTACACACAGTCGGTTTCTGAACAAGATTGCTGGTCTTGGAGCAAGATATCTGCACAAGATATAATTTTTAGTGTTTATCATGTCCTAAAAGTACCGACCGGTAGATTGATTGCAAAGAAGATTACCCGGGGATGAATGAAGAAGTAATTACTGCATTTATGAGATCTTCCCTGGAATCGAATTGATCAACCAGTAAACCTCTAGGCCTCCAAAGAATTTGTGTTACAGCAACTATACTCATTATAAAATTTACATAAGAAAGGTCATCAAACAATACAGATTGTCTGCTAAATCTATATAATTATTACAATCCATATCTTATTGATTTTATTAAATTAAAATTTTCATTTTTTTCAGCTTGCATTGCATCCAAAAATGATGTGTATTTAACTATCATGTTAACAATTTGCATTCTCTAGAAGGGAAGAATTATGCTCACCTCTAACCCTCCCATTAGACCTTATATGAGCATCATCTGGCAGAAATTGTTCAAGAACATCTCTGAGAACAGCCTGGCCATAAAGCAATTATTTATATTGGTATACAAATAATTTAGTTTTGCAAAGAAGTGTTGGTGGGTTGGGTCAACCCCACTGACCCGTTTTGCCCTGCACATAGAAACTATACATGTTGACCCATTGTCCAACCCACCCGACCCATTTGTTTGCCACCTTTAATACACAAGTTGATAAAAATATACCCCAAGACGAAATGCAGTCCCTCTACTTCGGCAATCTTGAGCCAAAACTTTTGTAGCTTCTAAAGCCTCCTCCATACTTGCTCCTGATGCAACTACTGCACATACTATGGCACCAGCTGATGAACCAGCCAAGGGCGTTGTATCCTGATTCAACCGACTATTATCACTATTTGCAGGGAAAAAAAAGAAGACCGTACAGCTTTCATAATGATAGCAGGTCACGAAGAGAAAAATCAAACTAAAATTAGAAAGATAATACAAATGAAACGAACATATGTGCTAATGCGGACCATAACTGTGTAATAACAAGCATTGTTGAATATGAATATCAAGACAAACAAGCACACTCTTTCTTGAGCAACAAAGAATGACAGGAATAAAGATGTAAAAAAGGACATTATTTATAAGGCTCAACTTCTCAATATTATAAAAATCATAGATAGCTATGAGCAAACGATCAAATAAGAGATGAGTCTTGCCTTAAAGGAGATTTAATATAATCCTTAATCTATGGCCTCATTTTCCTCTTTCAAATTTGGAACAATACAACAAATTAAAACATGATGATCATAAACAATATAGAAGGCTTTAAAAATAGTACATAATTTGCTTTTTATTACATCAAATACACATACACCCATTCATGTCTCTACTCAAACTCAAAAACCATAACTGTATAGTTAATGAATTTGAGTTTATATACTGAAGTCCATTGAGCCAAAGCTTGGTTTTAAAATGTGCTCATCATGCGATTAAGCGGTGATGAGATCGCATCGTTGCAGTTGATGCGATTTCAATATTCCATGATGCGTATGTGTTGCGACGCATCATGCAGTTGCCCAATATTTGAACAAATTAGACCATCAATTGCAATGGGTCTGAGTTTTTCAAATCTAACCATCAAACAACCATACCCAGTAAAATCCCACTCATAGCAGATCTGTTTGTAGGGTCTAGGGAGGGGTGGGATGAAGACAAAGCTTTCCTCTACCCCAGAGGATAGAAAAGCTGCTCTTTGAGACCTCAGGATCCAAAAACATTTTTCTTTTTCTTGTACAGTTTATAGTGTGGTATAATGTAGTATAGAAGTCCATGTAATAAAAAAGTCACGAATAGAGTCAGAGCAATAAGGATACAACAATATTATCACAGTAGCCAAGTATCGCTAGCATCAAGTGTTGGGTAAACTATAGTAGCAACAGGATAACAGAGCAAAGAGACAAGAAAAGAGATGTATCACTAACCTCTTTCAGCATATCTATACCATCCTCTAAAAAGTCTACGCTCCAAGTCACACACTAAGGCACAACTAAGCTAAGGCAAAGTTAAGGCCAAGGAAAAGCTAAATCTAAGGCCAAGCTAATGCTAAGACTAGAAACAAGTCTAAGACATAACTATACAAACCCCTAATAGTCCATACCTTAATCTGACGTTTCCAAGAACTCCTACCACTTATCATGTCCTCAGAAAGGTGCAAGTCTATCAAATCTTTCCTACTCCGCTCATCCCATGTTAGTTTGGGTTTGCCTCTGCCCCTCTTCCCTTCCACTGTGAGAGTTTCCACGTTTTTCACTAGAGCAGTCATTTGTCTCCTCTTCACATGTCCAAACCATCTCAATCTAAACTCTTTTATCTTATCCGAGATACATGCGACCTCTAGTTTCTCTCGAAAAACTTCATTTCTTATCCGATCCATCCTTGTGTGCCCACACATCCACCTCAACATCCTCATCTCTGCTACCTCCAGCTTTCACTCTTGTGTCTTCTTGATGGCGCAACAATCGATTCCATATAGCATAGCTGGTCGAACTGCAACCCTATAAAATTTCCCCTTTATGGGAACCGCTTGTCACACAAAAATCTTGTGGTTGCTCTCAACTTGCACCAACTGCCAAAATTCCCCTTTAATCTTTCTGGGAGCCGTTTGTCACACAAAACTCATGTGGCTGCTCTCCACTTGCAACAATTGAACAAATTTGACCATCGATTGAGCAATGGGTTTGAGTATTTGAACAAATCAGACCATTGATTGAACAAATCAGACCGGAGATGATGAGAATGTCTTATAGTTTAGTGTTTAAAACTTAACAATTCAAAATATTATCTATAAACAATTTCTTAGTATTTCCATAATAACGAATGTCTCGCGTGATGCACGCGCATCAATCGGTTTTGGGATCAAAACGTATCTGAGCACCACACGCTTTTTAAAACCAAAAGCCAAAGGCCTCTTAGCATCATACAATTTCAGTAATGTATGCTCAGCTATTTTATGACTGCAAATAATGAACTTTAAGCCACACATTAATCATCTCTTTCAAGTGCCCCACATTACCATGTGAAATGAAATATAATCCTAGAGTAACTAACCAAAAGTGAGAGCAATCTCTCCATTGTTATATGAACAATCTAACAATTTGATAACACAAATTTTTAAAAAAACTAAAACACAATTCATTTGGTATACCTTAATGTAACCTTTTTCAATCAGAAACTTAGCAACACCAAGATGATATGGAAACAAAAGTCCAGCAGCAGAAAAGCTAAACCCTGGGCTACTCACCGCCTTCCTTCCTCTCTCCGCTTCCACGTCCTTCAACCTCTGCTCCCACACCACATCTCCGTCATCCACCACCGCCGCAATCTCCTCCTCCACCTCCACCTCCTTCCTCCTCCTAAACCTCTTCCAAAACTTCGATTCCTTTTTCCCATTCAATTCCTCACCAAACATCCTAACCTTCTCCTCCGAATCCAACGGCTGTTCCATCGCATTACCGCTCTTAATAATCCGAGACGCTATGCCGAGAAACAGATCCCCCGTCGCCACCGCAAATGACCTCTTCTCCGATTGTGGCGGCAATGGCGGTTGGTCGGAGGCGGTGAGGTTGTTGCGGTCGTTTGACGAGGATTTTGAATTGAATTTTAGAATTGGAGGGTGGCGGAAGGGTGTGGTGCGGGGCCTAGGGTTAGGGTTAGGGTTGAAGAGGAGGGAATTGGAAAGTGAAGTTGTCATCGGAGAAGAAGGGGACGGTGGAGGACGGCGGTGGTAGTTATAAACGAGTCTTTGGACGGGAGTTTTCGTGTATATATTCATTATTTTTTATTATAATATTAATTTAAGACAAAAGATGTAATCAGTTACAAATTTTCAAAAACCACCTTTGATTTAGTCATTTAACGGAATATTAAAAACTAGGTTAGAATTCTGACAAGTGTCCTCTTAGTTTACTTGTTTATTAGGTAGTGCAGATGTTTGATGGGTAATATAACTTTTATTAAACTTTTTGAAACTTAAATAAAACTTGTCAAAAATCTTTTTTTTTGGGGGTTATCTCGATACGTGAAGAGATATTCCTATTAAGCTTGTCCGGATAACTAAGTTTGGTTTGAGGGACCTCAACCAATCCAATACGTCCAAGATTAGTGGGACCCAACAATGATTTCCGGACTATTACCTCTGGATATATGATATCCGGATATGCGGAGTTTATGCGATGACAATTTTATAACCATATAAACTTAAGCATCGAAGGAAATGTACACATGCGGTTAATGTGACATAGCTACACATGCGGTATAGATACAATATCATGTCCATGGAAAAGACTGTGTAGTTGAAAGAGTTGTTGTCTTTAAAATAAAAAGATGATAGGACGTCTTGCATGATGTTTCACTTCCTCCCTGGAAAAGGACGACCGTAACAGTTAACCTTAACGACTGGACGATGCATGCTCTCATTGAACACACTCATTAACTACTCATATTTAATACCATCTAAGCCGGAACACTTACCTTTACTTGATGATGATCCTACTTGGTGGTCTTCACTCTTGATCACTTGACTTCCAATGAGTCATCTTTTAAATTCAATATTCATTTCAATGGTATAGCTTTGTTCATTTGTTCATGATTATTATATTGATTACTTCCAACTCTTATCAATTCATATTTGCACACATATGTATATATGTTTCAAGTCATGATTCTTTACATTTCATACACTAATTGGTTATTGATTTACTTTACTTTGATCTATTAGCACATGTCATAATCTTCAAATTAAATCTTAAATCAATTAAAAAAAGGAAAGCTATAAAAAAATCCATCTCCTTTGCCGTTCCAAAAAAAAAGTCCTTATATAAATAAGAAAACCAATCTAAAACGATAAGAAGGTATCTAATATTGATAAAATTTTGGGATGTTACAGGTTTGAAAATTTTTCACGGGTACTGAACATATATGGTTTTAGGTGATACCATACATGATTACCCGAAACATTCTTACGTGTTTACTCGAATCATACCCGTAAACATTTTTTTTCTTTATCATTAGGTAATAAAGTAATCAATTAATCCACTAACTTTTAGTTTTTATATTTCTAATTTCCTTAGGTAATAAAATTATTTAAAAACTAAAATAGTAAGAAATACATTTGGAAATCTCAACGGGTAATTTTTAACAAATTAACGAAAATACCCAATATCCCACATACACCCAACATGTATGAAACACAATTTTACAATAGGATATGTGACTTGGATTACCAACACCCGTCCCTAAAAACAATGATATTGAATACCCTCCATGAGTCTAACAAGCCACACGAGATGAGAACTGTGTAATTGGTTATCATTAAATATGTAAAGGTTCTTTCTTTCGGTAGTTAAAATTGAAAAAAGTAAAAGTTGATTTAGGAGTTAAAAAAGTTCCATTGCCGGGAATCGAACCCGGGTCTCCTGGGTGAAAGCCAGATATCCTAACCGCTGGACGACAATGGAATTTGATGCTTGTTTTGTTTAAACAGTTTATTTAACGACAAATGGACAAAGTCAAAAGTCAACAGATGGAGCTGTTTAACTGGGAAACTTTTCTATCCCAATGTGATAAATCGGAAGGAAATGATAAATAGTCTTGGCTTGAAGCATTCATGACACTAGGATGGTTATTGAGAAAAAAAAATGGTGATTTAGGGAAATTACATCCATGAATGGAACAAATGATTACCATTGAAGCTATATTTGTTCGGTTGGCGAGCAACGTTAAATAGAATTTCAACAAGAGAATCTCTTGCAAAGAGATGAGTTAATGTTATTCCCGGACTGAAGAGGGTCTATCAAGCAATCATCATGATTATGGTGCATATGGATAGCAAGAAATCGGAACTTTTCAACAATCAAAATCCGAACTCGAAAGAATTATTGGAGGATGTCAAGGCGTGTTCATTTCCATGGATCAAAATAGAGGAAAATTAGATTAATAAAATTAACTTTTCGTTTTAATCTAAATCTTTGATGTAATAGTATGTAATCTCTTCATCTTGCTAGTCTTTCTCTATTAATAAAATCTCTTTCGTTAAAAAAAGAAAAATATTTTTATTGGAAGAATTTTAAAGTATTTTTTTGTAAATAGTATTTCGTTGCTAAATGGTTTCTAGTTGTATGTTAGTAAATGGGCCTACTTCTGCTTCTAAGGGTTTCTGTTAACTTTTTATTTTTTATTTAGGGTTAATTAGATATTATTTGTTGATTTCAATTAAGTTTGACTATAGATCATTATGGGTTCTTCTTGCTTAGTAACAAAACAAATTTAAAAGTGTAATTCGAACTTATCTTCTTTCTTTTTTTTATTACCTTACTCGCGTACGTATACGATCGTTAAGTCCTAAAAACTAAAAAAAGGTAAATTAACCGTCGTTAACCGCAGCATCGCGCGAGGGGAAATTAATAGTTATTCCTCAAATTGTGAAGTGCAAATTAGATTTTCTTTTGGTTATTGATTTTCCTTTAGGGTATATCCCGAGAGTGTCTATAACTCAATTTGTATTCATTAACTCTTTATTATTAAAACTAGGTTAGAAACACATGTATTACATGGTTGAAAAAATCCAATTTGTTGTAACCCAACAGTTTCTATGAAAATTTGTATGTTAGATGTCATCAGTTATTGGTGAAATAAGAAATAATGAAGATTTAAGAATTATAAATAACAAATAATGAAGATTTAAAAATTATAAATAACAAATAATGAAGATTTAAGAATTATAAATAACAAATAACGAAGATTTAATAATTATAAAATTATACCGTTTTCATTATTCAACCCATGAAGATTTAAGAATTATAAAATTATATTTTAAGATAAGATATAATTAAAATCTTCTTATGATTTAGTAAGTTTTAATAAAATAATAGAATAAATTTTAGATATTTAATTATTTAAAATCATCATTATTTAATAGGAGAGAAGATTATTTAATAAGAGAGAGAGACGAGAAACAAAAATTTAGACTTCACCAGAAGTCGACACGTGACGGATAAAGTTATTCATTTATTATAATAAGGATGTCGAATGTCATTCTCTTTACAAAAAAAAAACAGCACTAATTTTTTTTTATTTTAGAACGACGAATTTTTTTTACTCCTGTGAGACTTGAACCCAATATCTCCAAACCTAGGTGCTCCAAGAGGCTTTGCCTCTGTCACTGGGTCACCAACCCCTAGGGGTGAGCAAACCTTAATCGTTAACCGAAATTAACCGATAACCGAACCGTCATCGAACTGAATTAACCGATAACCGAAATTAACCGACGGTTATGGTTAAGGTTCTTTGATGAACCGATAAATCGGTTATGGTTAAGGGTGTCCCATAACCGAACGTTAACCGAACCGATATAACCCTATGCATAAGATATATGCATGATTGGTTCATTTTTAGGCACTTTAGTTCTTGTTAACTATTTGATTAAATGCGATTAGTTTTATTTATATTACATGTACATTTGGTTTAATATTTTGTAGGTTTGAATCTGATTACAAGCTTAAATGATATATTTATAAAAAAAATGGATGGTTAAAGCTCAAAGTTAATTTGTTTAACTTGAAGTCTAATTGGATTGACATAGTTTAGGTTTTGGAGTCTTAAAACAACAACATAGACAGAAGCATCACAAGAATAGTTATATCAAGAACATATGATCACTGTCTATTTTGACTCTCAATTCAAACTTGTAGATATTAATACTCAAAACTTACATCAAGTTCTGGAATTTATTTGCTGAAAATAATCATGGTGTTATGAAATTTTGTCTACAAATGTGACTGTATCTCTTGAAAGTCAAAATTACCTTTTCTATTTAAGATGAAATTCTTGGACCGTTTCATTTTCTTGCTCATAGGTAAAAGAGTATCAATAAGATCATTATAACTGCACATGTACCAATGTAATGGAGATAATTTTTACAACATTGTTTTTTTTAAGTGCAATTTGAATCACTGACAGTCCACTGGCTCACTCGATCATCTCCACCTCTCTCAGGAGGAAACCCACCATAGGTCCAACCTGGACCCTTTTTTTTGTCACAAGTGGGACTTGAACCCAAGACTTTCTCATTTTAGTGAAGTCTTGAGTATACACCTTTGTCACTAGACTAAGCTAGTGGTTGTATTTTTACAACATTGTTGCTAGAGATTTTCAGAAGTTTGAACCATAGGCCATTGGTCTACAATGACTTCAAGAAACAAATATTGATACTATTGGGACAAACAGAAATACTTTAGCTCTAGTCCCATGTTACCTAAAAAAAAATTCACATAGTCCCTCCTTCGTTATTACCCTCACCCAAAAAAGTACCCTAAGAAAATATCTAATGAGGAAGTGTCAGCTCATTTTTACCTAAATCCAACCCTAATACCTTAAAGTGTTGGGGCACAACCCTAAAGAATTTTTTTTTAAATTAATTCTTTATTAAAATTAACTAAAAAAATAAAATTAATAAAAAAACTTCATTAATTAAAAAAAGTTAAATAAATAAAAAAAAAGCCTTACACAATTCAAACAAATGCATAGCATATCAAAAAATAATTAAAAAAATCATACAAAACAATCGTTTCTCTCTGTTAATATGGAACATGTGTGTTCTTCAAGAAAAGATGAATGTCTTCTCATCCATCTAAACATGAAAAACTTTCATGAAATTCTGAATTCAAATCAAGAAGAAGAAACTCCTTTGTTTTTGGACTTTCCTTCACCTTTCTTTCACGGGTAGATATACCCGAAGTCTACTACCCGATCTCTTACCCGAATCATCGGTGGCGGTGTACCCGCATAACCCGGATGGCTTACCTGAATACCCTTAGTAGACATGCATAGGTTTTTATAGTTGGTCCAAACATGGCCCAACAAAAACTCATTAATTTAAATTTTGTTTTAAAAGCCCAAGCTAATTATATTGGTTAATTAACATAAATTAACCGAAACCGACCCATAATCGACGGTTAACAGACCCTGTTATAACCGACCAATCGGTTATGATTATGGTTGTGGAAGAGACTATAACCGACCAAGCGGTTATGGTTTTTCTTTTAACCACTGGGGTTGGGGTTGGGGTTGGGGTTGGCTAAAAAAAACCCAATAATACATTGGATACACGCCACTTAATAAAAATTGATTATTAATGAGAATCGATAAACTAATAACTAGTTTTTATATCGGATCAACAGTCACACCAGTTAAATCGAGAAACGTTATGTCGTTATTTCTCTTACAAATTAATGTGCCAAAAAAACTAAACATGTCAATTTTAAGTTAAATTAGTAAAAAAAAGGGACTGAAAATCCAAGCAAAACCGATAGAAACCAACTAACACTTGCTTGTTGCCATCCTCTGATGGTTGATTCTTAGACCGAAACGACCAGTTGTTGAACACGAAACGCGCAAGAGACACGTCTTAGTTCGACAACCTGGACGAGTTTCAAAACATTACCAAAAACAATAATACATATAAACCAAACATACCATATATGATTGGTAAACACATTAAAATTCTCAACTTAAAGCCAAATATTATTATGTGGATCTTTATGTATACCATAAAACAACTAGTTTTATACCCGTCCCAGTCCGTGTGTCCAAAATTAATAAAAGCAAAAAGTTAACTTTTTAAACAGAAAATACATACTGTCTGACTGGAATAAAAAAAACATAACACAAAAGTTTTCATTGAATTATAATACTTGACAATTATTTAATTTTTAAATCGCTTTGACTTTTGCGTACTCCTCCTCGGCGTAGAACGACGGTCTGATTCAACTTGTAGACCTAGATCGGTTGTCATACAAAAACATCTGTATTACGTGACTACTGTACATAATTATAGTGTGTTAAATTCTAAAAAAAATACTTCACATTCTCCAATACGTGATGTAAAAAATACGCTTACATGATAATATAAAAAATAATAATAGTAACGTAAATAGCTGTATTATTTGAGGATAATTAAAGCGCATTAGTGTACGAATCAAATAAATAAATGTGGAGCGAACCAACACCTAACCGGATTCAAAAAAAAATATCCTAAACTTGAACCCACATGGGTTTTTTTTCCAGGTTTCGTTTTACAACCCGGATCTCCTCCACTCTGTAACATCCGAGACTTTTTCAACTAATATTTTATATTTATGACCACCGTAGTATTTCAATCTCGTTAGCTCGTGCATGTACGTATTGTCGTGACAATTAATATTTCAAACGTTTAAACAATTCGAAGTTTATAAGATTTATTTTCTACCTTCACATATTATATATTATTATATAGAAAATAAATTAATGAAAATGAGATTATATATATATATATATATTTTATAAAAGTATTAAATATATATATATATATATATATATATATATATATATATATATCTTATTTCTCTTTTTATAAAATTCCTAAACTAAATGTGATTATTAAATGAAATTGATCTTGAACCCCCCTTTTTTTTTTTGGCTTTTGAACCTCCTCTAATACCTTAAAACCCTTAATAGTATCTGAACCCCCTTGGTGAACCCCCTCCCTTTCATAACTTCGACCCTAGAAGAATAAGTTTGACTTGAAAAAGTCAAAACCCACTTCTACCCGACTCAAATATTTTGAATCCTAAACAATCAAGATCGTATATTAATTGCGTATCAAGCCCCAATTTGAGAAACCTGGACCGAAATCGTGAGATTTGGAACCCAATTTGGTATATCACGTAAATGGGTGCAAGATTTGCGAAATCACTGGAATCAAGCCCCGAAATCTCGTCTCTTACAGCTGTTAAACGTGTTCCTAAACGTCCTATATATATCCTAACCCTTTACACTTGATATCACCACAAAATCGTTTCTTTTTTTCTCCCTTTTTTTTCCGATCGACGCCTAGGGTTTGGGACCCTCAACTAGAGGTGGGCAAAAAAACCGGTTTCAAACCGGGTCACCGGAACCCGACCCGAACCGGTTTCATGACCAAACCGGTTTCATCCAACCCAATTCGAGACCCGATCCAAACCCGTAGGTGTGTAACCAGTTTTAAAATAAATTTTGGAGGTCGGTTCTTAACCCGAACCGAACCGGTTTCACCCTCAAACCGGTTTCGGTCCCGACCCGGTTCTCAAACCGGTTCGAAACTGGTTCGAACCGTTGGGATTTTTGATTTTAACGGCTTTATAGTTGTTGGAACGGCTATATGACCGTTTTTTTTTTTGTTTTTTTGTATTTTGGAGCCCCTATAACTTGTATAAATAGGTGTGGGTTGTATTGGTTCAACCACACAATTCCAAAACGCTCTCATTTCTCAAAAACGCTCTTATTTCTCAAAAACGCTCACGCTCGAAAGTCGAAACTCTCAAAATGGCAAACGAATCTCAACAATCTAATATTGTTGGTGCTTCTCAAAGTGTTAGTGCTCCCACGGTTGTGCGGGTTATTCCTACAACAAGGAATCCCAATGTTTGGCAACATTTCGATTTATGCGAAATGTCGAATGATGGTCATAAGGCTCGATGCAAGTTGTGCGGGCATTTTTTTGGAAAAGACGCAAACACAACTTTGAAGAATCACATTGAAAAAAACTATTGTTCGGTTATAAAGGCTCAAGCTTCGCAAGGTCAAACAAGTATGACAACCGAAGGTAATATTTTTGCGTATAATGTTGACTTGGTTCGGGAGAGGATGGCGCATTTTGTGATTCAAGAGATTCTACCTTTCAAACACTTTGACAACGAGCGTTTGACTCGGCTTATTCAACAAACGCTCCAACCTCGCTACACTCATGTAAGTCGTGCTACTCTTAGACGAGATTGTATAAATATGTGGAAAAAAGCTAAAGTAGAAATAATAAATGAATTTGAAAATTTAAAAACCGGTATTAGTTTAACTTGTGATGTTTGGTCGGCTCCCCACAATTTGCCGGATTCTTACATTTGCGTTACCGCTCATTGGATAAATCAGGAAAGTTGGCAAATGATGAAACGTACTATTGCGTTCGATATTTTTGCATACCCCCACACCGGTGACAATTTATTTTATATTTTAGACAAAGTTATAAGAACTTTTAAAATAGAAACAAAAGTTTTTTCAATATCGTTTGATAACGCCTCGAATAATACCGTCACGGTAAACCAACTTATTTTAAAATATAACCCGATTTGTAATGGTATTTTTTTCCATAGCCGATGTGTTGCACATATTATTAATTTAGTTGTGCAAGATGGTCTTAAACACATTGACGATGTTAGAAATCAATTTAAACAAATGTTGCGTGACATTTTTCATACAAGTCAAAGAAGATATCATCGATATATAAAATTTTGTAAAGACGGGCAAACCGAATGTTTAGGTCCAAATTGGGACGTTTCAACACGTTGGAACTCAACGTGTAACATGTTCGAAAAAGCCATTCAACAAAAACGAAGTTTGCAAATGTTTCATGCCCAACTAGCAAGGCACCAAAAAGTAACAAAATTTCCGACAACGGGTTGGGGTATCATTGAAGGTGTAGCCGATATGCTCCATATTTTTAAAACCGCTACAACCTATTTATCGGGAGTTTACTATCCAACAAGTCCTTTGGTTTTAAATCAACTTTTTCTAATGGTCGAAAAATTAAACGAATATTCCATGCGAGGCGGCGTATTTAAAGAAATGATACCGCCAATGAAAGAGAAATTTAAAAAATATTTTAAAGAAATGCCTACGATTATTACTTGCGCCGCCGCCTTAAACCCGTGCTTAAATGTTTCGGGTGTTGAAACTTTAATTGAAAAAATAATTTACGGTTTGGATTTATACCAAGAAGACGTATTTTTAACGGATAGAGCAAAAACTATTTTTACACAAAATTTGTCTACTTTATTTACTGTTTATGTTGAAAAATATGGTACAACATCTACCGTTCATGAGCAATTTAGAAACGCTCCATCAAGTGCAAGTACTAGTCGGAGTTCAATGTTAAACTTATTTAACACTATACTTAATGAAAATAGTAAACGTCAACGGGGTAATACCCCAAGTAGCGAATTAGGTAGATATATCGGTTCGGATTTTTTAACCGGTATGAATGCTCATGATTTTGAGACATTTGATATCTTGGCTTGGTGGAAAGGGAAGGAAAACCAATTTCCCGTCCTATCCGCTATGGCCCGTGATCTACTAACCGTCCAAGCTTCTACGGTAGCTTCGGAATTTGCTTTTTCTGTTAGTGGCAGGGTTGTTTCTTTACGAAGAACAAGACTAACTCCGCCATCGGTGGAAACGTGCATTTGCTTAAAAGATTACTTGGACGCGGCGGAAAGAATACAACATATATCTTCCCTTGAAGGCGAACTCGAAGTCGAGGGAGAGATATACGAGGACAAGGTGGAAGGAGGATTGATTGAAGCAATCGGCGAAGACCTCCTACGAGGGAGTTCGGGATCCGACTAGTACCGACTACCCGGATTTTCAATATATTCACGAAGAAGACTTTTATATTTAATGTATTTTTAATTTGTAAACTTTTAATTATTTGTTTTGTAATTTCTAAACTTTATCTTGTATGTTTTGTAATTTTTAAGTTAAGTTAATATCTTTAACGGTTAATTTTTTAAAAAAGTAACGGTTTTTTTTAAAAAAAAATCCGGGTAAACCGGTTTGGGACCCGAACCGGTTTAGTAGCCAACCCGGTCCTCAACCCGGTCCGATCCGGTTTGGTAGGGTTGGGTTCGATTATCCTTGAACCCGGTTCGTGACCCGAACCGGTTCGTACGTCGACCCGGTCCAAGCGGGTTTTGCCCAACCCGACCCGGTTTTAAACCCGAACCGGTTTCGTTTGAAACCCGATTTGTACACCTCTACCCTCAACCGGCCGTGTTTCTGGTTCGTTTCGGAAGAGCAACTCCAGGTATCATTTCTTTAAGACTGTGCGGATCCAGGAATTTTTTCCAAGGGGTTTACTGTTTTTAGATGCCCCAATTTCATAGGGCCTAAACCACTACGCTTACTGTGAAACTTTGTAAGAGGGTTCACCGTGGGGTATTTTAGGGGGTTCACCCCAGTTTTTTTACCTACCGTTACACTAAAATTTCGAAACTCGAGGGGTTCCTGTGCACCCCCTCCGGGCTACGTAGGTCCGCCCCTGCCTCTGTTACCCTTGCTAATCGAAATCGTGAATGGTTATGGGAGGGGAGAGGCCTGGGTTCTTGCGACAGGTCTGATTGGGGAAGAAGTCAACTGAAATGATAATAATAAAACTAATTCTCGTCCATGTTTAAACCAAAATAGGATAGTGGTCTGGTGGTAAACCTCCCCTGCTTGCAGCAGTACGGTCGAGGGTTCTATCCCAGTCTGACCCATTTCTTTTTGTTCTTTTGTTTCTAATTCTTTTTACCCTCTCACACTTATATATATGTGTTTATAAATCATTATTAAGTTGTGTTTAATTAATAAATTCCTTTATAAATCTTTCAAAGGTTTTTAATTGTTACCTCTTCTATATATATATATATATATATATAGTTACATTACAAGAAAGATTACTATAAACTAACCCTACCTTTGATAATAAACGTTTTGATAATCCAAAATGGTATTTGAGCATTATTATTTATACACGGGTATTATTTTGTTACTATTATATGCTCTTAAAACTCGGCAAACATTGTTATTTTGCCATAAACTCTATTATTTTGTACATATAACTTTTTAAAACTATAAATATCGAAGTTGTAGCGACATGACGATTATTAAACTAAAATGTTATATAATTATATTTAACCTAAACCTTTAAAATAACATAATCTATAATATATTCTAATAGTATTTTATTAGTGTTACTAAAATCATGAGATTTTATAATTATTTTAATCATATTATTACTATTTTCACAAACATTATTTCACGTAAATTCAATCATATATTATTAACACTTTAGTTATCGTCAAAATTCGTATCTCTAATATTCTTTCGTTCGTTCATTCTAAAGTCCCAATCGTTCCGTTCTTATTCCTTTTAATCGTTTTTTTATATACATTAAATGACATATCTTATTTAAATTAGGGCGTCCTTAATTATCGTTGCTACAAGTTACAAGTTCCATCCTCTACTTATTAAGGTGATATTCATAGCCCCTTTTTTCTTTTTACTTTTGGAGTGAAACATGTATATCTATAACTTGTTAACTCAACCACTTTTATCAAAACAAATCCTCAATCAAGTAATTTCAATTATGTGCTTGATATTTGAACACTTATAACAATATTGCAATCATTAACTTGATCATAAGCCTAAGGAAGTACTAGTATGACCATATGGGGGAAACCGATATAACAACGGCACAATCTTTGGGATTATGGATGCATTTTAACGGCACAATCGTGGATTGTGAATGCTTATAACATATAACATTTAGGGTTGATTGCAAAACGTTTGTGTTAATATGCTTGTACATTTGTTTGAACTTGGGTTGAATTTGTTTATATCTTTATAACAATTTATCTTTATAACTTATAAAACCTATGTCTCTCACCAACTTATTGTTAACCCATTTTCTTACATGTTTCAGGAAATAAGTAGTCGATGACAAAGGATCACATAGGAGAGCTTTTGGGACTTAGCTAATAAAATTTGAACACTATCTTTATTTTATTTTGGATGTTGTTTGACTTGTCTAAACAAGGGTTGTTATCAATTATGAAATTTTAATAATTTATGTGTTGCCTTAATGTTGTCTTTATACCTTGTGCTATGAACTTAATGTGTGACACCTCGCGTTTCCGCCTTGGCGGGGTGTGACACACTCGACTTATATGACACGCATTTCTAACCTAACCCCCCATTTCCTCATTTCTTCAACCTTTACACTTCTCTCGCACCCCTGTACGTTAGGGTTTCTGAAACCCTAATGGCTTCGTATAATTGACGACGACTCGCATATAGATCCTCCGTTTGTGGGTTTTACACGTTCTGTCATACAATCGGCTGTTGGTTTGTCACCGTTTCTATATGAATGGAAACATCAATCCGGCGTTTCGCTTGTCATGCAAATTTAGTTCAGCCTTTTAGGCATCTTGCCAATTTAGGCAATCATCTCTGTGTATGTACTCTTACAGAGTTTTAGATACACAATCTTTTTCTTCGATTACATTTGTTGCTATAGCATATGCAAATATTTCAAACACGTGTTTTATTTCGGTTCCATATTGTACAACTTTGTACATAATTTATAGAGATCTCATATTCATTTAATACCGGTGTTATATTCCTCTTTCGAGACATTATCATTTTCTTCTAGATATGTATTAGTCTCTTCTAGGACATTACATCTTCTAAAGTTTTATAGTTAACCTTTTCTAGGTTTCATCAATAACCTCTTATGGGGTTTTGAATGTATCCTCTTTTGGGTCTTCTAGGATTATATCAATAACCACTTCTAGGGTTAGTTTTATAACATTTTTCCAAGGTTTCACCAACTGCGTTATTTTGATCTTTTTGTTTTTTCGTGGGTTCTTGTCTTTGGAACCATTTTATTTCCCACGTTTTCTTTACATGGTAATCCTTATGGGATTACTTCAATTCGAGCAAGTGTATTTGATACTGGTGTATGTGACTTTGTTACTATGTTTGTGTTTGTGAATGCATCTTGTAATTGATTTGCTATAATTCTGCAAAAGCATGACATATTAGACTTCAGGCTCATATTAACCACTTCAGGGGTGATGATGATGCATTCGATATTTTTGTTTTCATGTACTACCAGTCTTTCCTTTCTTTATCTAATCTCCCCCTAAGACTAGGAATAATGTCTTATTTAGACAACATATTATGTTGTAAACATGTCTCATTATGGTACATTATGTTGGCGGTAAAATATTTATTGTTGAGACAAACTTAGTTCTCTTCCAGAGAACATTTGTACATAGGAGTATTCGTGATCAGCAGTTGGTTTTGAACTTATTAGTACATCGGTATGCCCTCATGTATAAGATAGCTATTCGCATCTTATCAACAATTGTCTAGCTATTAACTGTAATCATGTAGTTAACAATTTACCAAAAAAATATATTTGAACATAATCTGCTGCTACATTTAAGGTAGTTAAAAGACTCACACGTGACCATATAGAGATGTATCTCTTAAGATCATAAAATACTGAAAACATCCCACATGGAGATTAACATGCCCGCATATGTCCTCTTGAGTTCTTCCCAAATATAAGAGGGATTCTTTATAGGAGTTCGTTTTTGGAAAGCTTAAAGATTGATTTGCTGAGAGAACTCACTACACATGATAAGTGTTTTGGTAGCAAAAAAAAAATTAATTATTGAGAGGGGGCTTGTTGGCGCTTTTGATCATTCACCTCATCACGATGCTACCTTAATGACCTATTTGGTCATGCTGTGTGACGAAAAATATCTTTAGCTAGTAACTTATGGCTACTTACCATATTTGATTTTATTATATTATTTTGTGAAATATATTTCTAGATTGTAAAATCTTAAATTTTCTAGTATGGTCTTCTGGCCATGTTTGTAATTTGGAGATATCCAATATCGTTTTTGGTCACAGTTTCAATGTGATAATCGTCGAGTTTCTTTTGAATTTACTATAACATAAGACATTTCTTCTAATAGTTTTGTGACTATGATCTTCTGGAGCATTTAATAAGGTCACTAACACATGAAATAGTACCAATAAGTGTCTCTGCTTGAGACAACAAATAAAATTATTTTTTATGTTTTAGGATAGTGTTAGTTGTGTCGCTATCAGACATTCATTCACCACTGACAGTTACAATAACTCTACTGGGGTATTGTAACATAATTTTGTTACCTAGTAGGTAAGATGGCCATGCTTTTCCGGAGCATTCGATAAATTATAAACACTTCTATCTACCAGGTATTTATTTTTGATGGCTAAACGAATGTATCTAAATGAAGGGGTGATAACGCGGCTACAAGGGTGCCCTCGATGAGGTTTATATATATATATGATGAACCCTATCCTCTATAGGTTTTTTTGTTCACCTCAATGGCCTCTGCTGGGGTCTACCTCTTCATTCCCTCCATATTGTAGCTACATTCGCTTCAGGGAATGTGTTAGCATAGTTTGGTCACGCTTGATGGTTTTTAAGTAGGAGTTTATCATTTTGCCCGTGACCGGAAGACATGATATGAGCTCCAAATATGTATGGTACCACGTACTTAGTATTCTTGCGATGGGAGCGTGTTAGAAGTGTGAAACCGGAGAACGTCTTTTCTAACATGTAAGCATCAGTGATATTCTCTCCGTATTGTTTCAATTCAGAGGTAACGTGGATATGAGAGCGAAGTTGTACTCGCTAATCGTCTTAAAATTTTATAATTGCGGGTGGACAAATTAATAGCAAACTTTTGAGAAAATGACCAACTTCTTATGGTCAACCATGTCATTAATGTTCCTCCACATGTCAAGAAGATCCTCAATGGTGAGGTATTCCCTTCTTAGGTTTTTGGGGATATGGTGGATGAGAAAGATTATGATGTTAGAATTCGATTGGAAGGAAGCCTTGTTCCTGTCATGGAATATCTCCTTCGGGTTATTTGTCTTCAAATAATTTTGGCATCTAAAGCCTACTAGAGGTAACTATTTTCCGCCAAATGGATTTTGGCATCTAGGCTCCACGGGAGATAGTTATGCCTAGATATGCCGAGTGCTCTTTGAAAATCTAAGTCTATGTCAAGGAACATTTGGTGATAAAAGTTCTTAAAGATCTCGAAGTAAGATCATAATTTGAAGAGTTAGAACTTTTCATATAATAAAGAGCTCAAGACTCTAATCCATATATTTTGTTCAATTACTTACGTGTGAAAAACATAAAGATGTATAAAGCTCAAGTGTGTTCATACTCATAATCTGGTTTACATTATATAGTACAATACAATTGAAACTGAAAATCTATATCATGAATGTGGGTTAATACCTAGTCAAAGTAACTAAAAATTGGGTTAAAGATGATAATAAATAGTTGTGTTTATCAATAATCAATATAGCAAAGCACACCATTTGATTTTAAAATTTATTACTACAATATAGCAACAAACACATAATTATTACTATAAGCAAATTGTTTTAAACACTGCATACGAACTTGAGCCACAAATATTTTACTAACCACTATTATTTTATTAAATATATTCTTTTCTTTTAAACTGATTCTATACTCTCAACGAAGCAACAATATATTTATTTATCTTTTCCATTCCTTTTGAGAAATACGAAAATACATATATGACATGCAAATAAGACGTTGGTAAATAGTAAATACATCACTAACCATATTAATATATATCAGCCAAAGTTGCACTATATTACTATTACTAGTCAATGAGTTATAATTTCCATCCTAACCGTCTCACTTATTTATTTAAACTAAGAATTAATTATAAAATAAAGAATCATTTAAAACTCAGTCAATAAAGTTATTATCAACTCCACTGTAAATATATTTTGCTGAAATATCGATTAATTTGTCAACCTTATTCTACAAATATATTTATAACTAAATTAAACCTTTAAATAATTTAATTAAAAAAAATAGTGGTGGTGTGGTTACAATTAAATATATTTATAACTGAATTGAACCTTGAAATTCCAACGGACTACCACTACGTAACTTAACTTCAATTAAATAGAAAAACGCATTTTAAATAAGTTACATCTTTAAATAATTAAATTAAAAAAATATTAACAATTTGCTGGGAAATTAAACATAACCCACGAAGTCATCTTCCCTAATATTAGGGTTTTTAACCCTGCCGTAATCCCATCACCAAATACCCAAAAAAACAAATCGACGGAAATCCAAAACTTTTACAGTAGAATATTTAAAACAGACAAGCATGATTCACGAAGGTTTATAGGGTAAGTTAAATTACCTGGTTTTGTAAAGAAATTGATAGCTTTGTGATCTCTGTGTCGCTTTTGTCGCCGGTGGCTATGTTACTGTCGAATGGGATTGAGACCGAGAGTTATAGGATAGGGTGTCCTCGATTGGGTTCCGACGGTTGAAGAGGAACCACGTGAATACGTGATGATGCTTTCACTGCTACTTTGGGAATTTTTGTGGCTGCAATGGTGATCAAGGTGCTGATAACGTGTTGGAAACAAAGAGAGAATAGGAGAGAAAGCTTCATATACGATTTAACATCACGTGTTGAAAATAGGAGAGAGAGAATAGATAGAGAGAGAGAGAAAACTGAATCAATCTTATTATCACTTTTATCAAGTACAACAACATATATATACCGGTAATACAAATGAAACGGACCATACAATAATTGTGTTATTCAATGCTCCTAGTGGGAGGTATAATGTCTGTCATAAATGTGAGATTTATAACACTCCTCCTCAGACATATTATCGTTCATTATACATTATTAACAACATACTTTAGGATGATGTTAAGTCAGTATTTCGGGACCGAAAAATATAAACTGATACTACTGGATGAGTTATGCTGTCTCGTTAAAAACCTTACTAAGAAAAACCCGATAGGAAAAAACTTAGTTAAGGAAAAAAGAGTGCAGCGTGTATAATACTCCCCCTTAAACTAATAAAAGTCCTTCAATATGTAGAGTCTAATCTTCTATAATGAGTGCTTGACTTAGTTTTGATGTAGTCTTCTTTTACCTACAAGTTGCATTACCTTCATAGGTAATCTCCAGGTCTTTCTTGATTTCTTCTAAACCACATACTTCTAGTATGTGTTGGATCATTGGTTTTTAGCCTCGTGCATTCTTGACTGGTATATTTGATAGTATTATTGCCGTGAATTTCCCTATTGACCTCTAAGAAATCTTCATGTCCCCGTATGTGAGCTGGTATCCTGACAAAATTTTATGTCCCACAAATATATTGGGATATGTCTTTTTATCAATTTCATTGTCTATGCGTTAAGTTTGGAACGTCTATTGCTAGCACATGTGTTGAAAACACAATACTATGTCTCGGGATATTTATGAGGTACATTTGTGCACCGATTGCGCTTAAGTATGGCACTCCTGGACCAAGTACTTCTTCTCGCTTTTCTTGGGGGCAGTAAGGATTCTTGTGTATGAGTAGCAATCAGACATTCATGGGTGTGCTTAGCAGATAAACTTTGTCCATATTAAAATGTACAACACCTTCTAGAAGTTCTTTGATTGATGGACATATATACAATTACATGTATACTCAAAACTACAGGTCGAGGAAATAATTAACTTGTGTTAGTTTCTTATAAAATCTTCTCTCTACCGGTTCGACAATTTCTCTCGATGATGTTTACATTATCACTGTAAACTGCGATTATGGTGAACATGAAGGGTGAAAATTTCGATAAATATAATGGACAAATCCATAACACATGTACTCGAACTACTGGTCGAGGAATAAACAAATCATGTCATATTATTTCAAAATTCTCTATCTAGTAGTTTGACAGTTTCTCTCAATAATGTTTACATCATCCCCGTAAACTACGATTGTAATGAACTCTAAAAGGTAAATTTTGATAAAGACCTATAACTGATTTTATAAGTTATATGACACATATTTCAGGTACCAATTTTAATGCTTCGGGCATTTTTAACCCTTTAGAGGTTTTCATGTAGATATCCTTTTCAAGTGTCTCGTATAATTACGTGGTGACGACATCCATAAGTTTTATCTGAAGCTCTTTTAAGACTGCGAGGCCTATTAAACATTTAAAGGTCATCGCATCCATTACAGGGGAATACGTTTCCTCATAATCAACTACTGAGATTTGGGAAAACAACCTTTGTGTTACAATTTGTGCCTTATATTGCATAATCTTATTCTTTTCGTTTCCTTTTATTTTAAAGACACCCATTTATAATCTACTGGTTTGACGTCTATGGGTGTTCGAACTATAGGTTCGAAAACGTTTTGATAATCGAGCGAACTTGATTTAGCCTTTTCAAGGCATCTTGCCATTTTTGCTAGTCATTTCTGTATATGTACTCTCACAAAATTTTATATACGTAATCTTTTCATCGATTCATTTGTTGCTATAGCATATACAAATATTTTCATTAACACGTGTTTCATTTCGGTTCCATGTTGTACTATTTTTTGTACATAATTCGTAGAAATCTCATATTTATTTAATACCGGTATTATCTTCCTTTATTGAGGCGTTATCATTTTCTTTTAGAAATGTACTAGTCTCTCCTGAGACATTTACCTCTTCCCGGGTTTTATAAATATCCGCTTCTAGGTTATATCAATGACCTCTCCTGGGGTTATAACCTTTTTCTATGATGCGTTATTTTGCTTTTTAAGTTTTCATGGGTTCTTTTCTTGGGAACCGTTAAGAAAAGATGGGAACTCTTAGACTCTCTCGACTTCTGTGTTTTTCCCCACTCTCGTTTGGCACCGGCGACCTCGTTGTTTCAAGCTGCGTTTTAGAGAGAGATTCTAGAACAACTGCCGCAGAAAATATCTTCGTTGGTTGAGAAGTGGGTTATTACACCTTAATTGGTCGTTGGGTGGTTTTTAGTCGGTTTTTCGAATTCTACGGAGTCATGGCTGGAAAAACGAGACACAACAGAGATCAATGAAGTGTGAAACTGTTATATCACGCTGCACTCTTTTTCCCTTAACTAAGTTTTTTTCCTTTGGGTTTTCTTAGTAAGGTTTTTAACGAGCCAGCATAACTGATCTAGTAGTATCAGTTTATATTTTTCGGTCCTGAAGTACCGATTTAACATCATCATGAAATATGTTGTTAACAATGTATAATAGCGGTAATATGTCTGAGGGGGAGTGTTATGTAAACCAAATCATTTGAGATGAATAATATGAAGCTTTCTCTCCTGATCTCTTTGTTTCCAACAAATAACACTAACAATAATAAAAGATAATAATTAAAATTAAAAAAAAAACATTTTTCATCCGAAATGCATAGAAACTTCTCAGGCGGTGAATCTGCCTAGAAATATAGCTTTCATCCAAACATAGAGTAGGTAACAACCAATGTTTTGAAACCCGGACCGGACCGGCCGGTCGGACCGGGAACCGGTGGTCTGACCGGTCCGGTTACATGTGTTGAACCGTTTCTGCAACGAACCGGTGGTCGGACCGGTTGAACCGGCGGTCGGACCGGAAACCGGGTGGTCGGACCGGTTGAACCGGCGGTCGGACCGGAAACCGGGTGGTCGGACCGGTTGAACCGCTTGACTATTTTTTTTTTAATCTTTTTTAAGTCTCTTGGCTTCTTATTTCGTAGGTAATTGTTAGTTTAAAATTATTGGAATTGACTTGTTGGTGGTTTTTGAAAGGATTAAAAGCTATTTAGACTGATATATTTTTATAATATTTATGACGTCATCCGTTTCTTAAATCCGGTCCGACCGGTCCGACCAGTGGACCGGTAGGGAGACCGGTTCGACGTCCGGTCCGGTTCTGAAAACATTGGTAACAACTAACAAACACATTAAAATTCCTTAACTTAAAGCTATGATGAGTGAATCTTTATTTATACCATAAAATAATATAATAAACTATTAAAACATACATAAATAAATATTATTATTTTAGTTAAGCTACAGAGATTTGAATCTTCATTCCAGCAACACAGTGACCAGGGAGACTGCAAATGAAGTTGTTAAGACCCTTCACAAGCCTAATTTGGTCTTTTCCACTTGTGTACACCTTTGCATTTCTTGGGGTAGTGCTACACCCATCATACCCTGCTTTGTTCACTACCACCACATTATGTGCTCCTTTTTGATAGTTGAACACTAGCTCCCAACATAAAACAATAAATCATTTAAATAAACATTTATTTGTTATATATTATCAAGGGGAAATTACAATAATACCATTTGAATAAACTTGTTTACCCAAATAAATATCGATTTTTAGAAAATAATTTTGAATTTACCATTACAAATGGTTGTATCCAATCAAAATAGGTTACGTATCTCAAGATTACGAAGTTCCATGCATATGACGCAAAAGTCTTGAAGCTTTGCCGTGTAACTGGCGCAAAAACCTGTTTATGTGCCGGTGGATGCAAATCTTGTCGAGTTTTACGTCAAGTGCAACGTGTCTAGTTATCATTGGTTTTCCATTTCATAGAAAGATATGTAACGATCAAGTTAATAACTTAAAGAAAAAGTGAATGACTATTTTAGTAAATAAGTTTGGTAAAATTGATAAATAAAAATAAATATATGATGAATGTGTTAGAAATATGTTTAGTCAAAATGACTATTCACTGATTTTCTATTTCTATTATTACTATTATTATTACTATTAATTTTACTCATTAACGTAAAAAAAAATTGAAATCAAGACATATTAGGTTAAGTAAATGGGTCGAAATTAAAATTTTAACCAAAGATATAGCTATGTAAGAAATTTTATTGATGATATGATGTTTAAATGTTACCAAGGACGTCGCCGGCCTTGAATTTCTTGCCTTGTACCCAGCCGGAGGTGTTGAACGTCCAACCACTGCCACCACCGACGACATAAGTAGCCGCCTGAGCTACCTCGCATTGAAGCGCCACCACTAGTAGACAAAGCACCGCGACTACAGCCATTGCACTGCCTCTTCCCTCATCCATGGTTCAATTAAAGAAAACAAGATATGAAGGATTTGATGAATTGATGACTTTACTTTTTTTTGTGGGATGGTTTGGTGGATATGGAACCTATTTATAGAAAAAAGTTCTCACTTTTTCTCGGTTTTGAAATAAGTCCATAGTTTTTTGATACAATTTTTAAAATAATTATTTATACAAACAATCACAAAAATAACATATACAGTTTAATGATTATAACATTTTATTGAATAAAATCTTATAACCGAATTGTATAATTATGACTGAGATGTAGAGTTTAGTGAATATACTTTTACATATAAATAATATTATGTAACGACGTTCTCGTTATTTGTGAGAAATATTCTAGTATTTCTCACAAAGTGTACCCCCCCCCCCCCCCCAATAATTTGCAAAACTTAACTTTTATACTTTCTAGATTTGATGATAAACCATAAAAGTTTTACCGACCAACAAAGTGTAATAAAGTTAAAACAGTAGGAAAGTGGGTTATTTTATTAAAATAAATAATAAAACAAAGTAACGACGTTCTCGTTATTTGTGAGAAATATTCTAGTATAATACCGTATACAAAAAATAAAATGAAAAAATAAATATAAAAAATGATTTATATAACAAACTTGATTCGAACTTGTGTTTTCGACGAGTACTTTAACAAAGCTCTCTTAGAATATCCTTGACACGAGTTTTCAATATGTTGGATCTTCAACTTTTTTCTTAACTACAACAAAGAACAAACTAATTGTTAACCGGTTATGGTTGAGGATTCGTGTTTAACACGTGTCTTTTAAAATAGATTTCGAGTCTCCTCTAAGAGAACTGGCCTATCTCCCCAGGTACAACAACCTTAGCATTGTGTACTGTAGGAGATGACTCTCACTTCGAAGTTTCACTAGGGAAAATAGTGTTATCAAGATTAGGAAAAGAAAATGTGAAGTTGGTGATGTGGTGGAAGAAATTGGTGAGACTTCTCTTTAGTGGGTTGCTCGACTATCCCGTTTTTTATGTGAGTATTCGGGTTTTCATCTCCTATAAAAATGAATCAAAAAATTTTATACTCACACCAAAACTCTATATTTTAATTTTTATTTAAACAAAATTATGTCAATTTAAATAGATTTATGAATCAAAATAAAACATCCATCTTGATTCATGACATGCTTTGTATTAAAGAAAAATATGTCAATTTGAATAGATTTATGAGTCAAAACAAAACATATCAACATATGATTCATGACATGTTTTGTAACCACTTAACATTAATCAATAAGATATAATAATTTTCTATTTATGACATCATCAACACTAACTCTCATTAGTAGCAACTTGAATCACCAAAGTAGAGCACTATTCATTCCAACCACCTAACGTTGAGTATTGATATCTCATTTATTTTAGCTCCGTTTTAAACATAATTTGGTTTGTTGTGAAGCTCTTACATAGTACAACACAAACCCGACCAATAAATAATAACTATATGAATCACAATTACTTATAATTATTTGTGTACAAAGTTAATGAAAACCATATTTTCACTAAATTTTCTATAAAAAACAAGTTTAATTTTTAAACGTTAAAAGAATTAATTTTGCAAAATGAAAATAAAACTCTTCTTTTGAAGCCATGTTTATAATTTTTTAATGCTAATCAAATGTAATCCGTTCTTTATTCTTGCCACCAAAGCACGTGCATAAAGCACTCGACATGTATGAAGAATTAGGTTTTGAAAACATAATTCATGAGCATGGTAAAAAAAACCGATAAAGGTTCAACTTTATGTTGATGGATAACCTTATGATTAAATGATCTTTGTCGGGCTTCTTCAACATTGTGAGTCATGTTTGAATTTGACACGTACACAGTGGCGGATCTAGGAAAAAAATCCAGGGGTATCTAAAATTTCGTTAAGGGGTATCTGGATATATAAAACGGTAAAAAAAAAAATTCCCGCTGCGCGTCGAAAATTCCCACTACGCGTCGAAAGTTGAGGGGTACCGACAGGTACCCCTGCCCTCCACATACATCCGCCCCTGCACGTACATGTGTTAGGATTAGGTTTCCAGGACCTACAGTCTCAAATATGTCGAAGTTTCCAATCACTATAGTTGAAAATAAGTAGCACGAGTTCTTAGTGTTGTGTAAAAGTTTCGAATATAACAGTGGGAGACACATGAAGATACGGAAAGCGAAGATGAACCAAATTGATATGATCATTCTTCTAACGACTAGCATTTTTTTTGTAAGTTTTCCAAATTATGGGGGGGGGGGAGGGGTTGTATATTGTTGAAATACTTAGATTAATTGTAATATTACTCTTGATTGTGCATTAAGTTATGATAATTAAATAGATTGGTTGACATTATATTTATAAAATTATAATTTTTTTAAATAGGTAATTAATAGAAATGTTCGATTTATAGTCGTTATACTGTAGTAATTTCTATAAATGAGCTAATTCTCTTCTTTTTTTGTTAAACCAAGAATTGGATTGAATAGTTACGTCTAGGGTTGTAAACGAACCGAACGTTCAACGAACAGTTCGTGAACCGTTCGGTGGGAAATTTGTTTACGTTCGTTCGTCTAATAAATGAACGAACATAAACAAGAAATTCCGTCCGATTAACTAAATGAACGAACATGAATAGAGGTCTCGTTCGTTCAATTGTGCTCGTGAACGTTCGGTAACGTGTTCGTGAACGTTCATTAATTTATGTTCGTTTACGTAAGTGTTCGTTCATGTTCATTTTGTCTACGTTGTTCATTAAAGATTTTTGTATATTTCTATTTTATTTTATCTAATTTTTTTTTATTCTTTAATATTTATTTTATTTTTTACCCTAATAATTAACTAAATAAAGTAAGTTCGACACATGTACATAAAACTTGATATTAAAATGATCTTATTAAATGTTAATTTCGGAAGACATTAGGGTTGACATCAAAAGTCCAAACAAGGCTTCGTTCGGTTCCGTTCGTAAACCGTCCGTGAACAAATCCATTTCCTTAATGAACGAGCACGAACATGAAATTTCATTCGGTTAATGTTCATGAACCGTTCATGAACAGGTTAAATGCTAAACGAGCACGAACAAGGCTTCGTTCGATTCAGTTCGGTTCGTTTACAGCCCTAGTTACGTCACGAGACATGCTAAAACTGAGCACAACTCAAGTTCATTACGAGACATACGCTAAAACCAAGCTCAACACATCACAAGTTCGTCACGAGAGTTTACTTTTAATTATAGTAGTTTGTAATTTAGTTTGAAATTCCAGAATTTATAATATATTTTGAACTTCTAGAATTTTTATTTGTGTTTAAATTCTAGGAAATAAAAATATTTCAAATTATATATTTTTTATTAAGAAAAATTGCCGAGGGTCGGGCCGTAGGTACTATTTCAATGGATCAGTCGAAATCTGTAGGTAAACTACCTGCGGGTAATCCGTTGATAATATGTCGTCGTTGTTCTGTTGGTAATGAGTAAAATTGTGACCTTGTACATCTTGTTGATAATCTGCCGGTAAAGTTTCCGTTAGTAATATGTCGATAGTATCCGTCGAAAACTGAATTACCCACTATCAAATTGTTTACGGGTTATTATCGACCGATCCTCGTCGGTAATAACTTCACTGACAGATCATCTACGGGGTGTTCTGTCTAGTTTTAAAGTAGTGTACCGTGTTTTTTAGATTCAGATGATAACCATAACAGAAAAATGGAATGACAAATTAGACACTAATTTTCATAATAATTTACATAACTACCATCGTATAAAACATGCACCGATATTCTTTTGGGTATGTTACAGCGACACGATGACACTGTAATTAAATATAATTATAATGATATACGTGTTTCTCGTTCCATCACCCATGATGAAATTCATAGTTTTATTAAATTTCGCTACTTCATTAAGTCGAAAATAATAATGGTAAATATGTAAAAAAAACATGTTTTTGTCCATACATAACCAGAAATTTTATATACAATAATTATATACGAATATAAATATTAACAATAATTATATGCGAATATAAATATTAAATTTGTAATGTATAAACAAAATATGTTGCAATAACGGTTGTTCCTTGTTAGTGATCGACATCATTATTCGAAATGATGACATCTTTATTACATATGGAGTTTCTTTGGTTCTCTCCATCTAATGTCAAAAGTCAAAAGTCAAAAGTCAAAACTTAAAGTTTAAGTTTTCTAATAAAAAAAAAAATTTAAACGAGAATAAATTTTTTAAAACAAAATTTTAAAATCTTTAAAAGATATTACTCACGATTTTTATGATGAATATCCACATGTTTTTTTTAATCTTTAAAAGATGTTCCTCCAAGATACCGAACCTTAATTGAATCTCATACTTCTTTCTCATTCGGGTATTGTGCAACTTGCATCAAAATGTCTTCTGACAATGTTTGAAAGATCATTGCTTTCATTGTAGAAACCCTCTTCTCATCTACTTTTGATACAGTTGAACCAACCACCTCTTAAAGACCATAAGCCTTTAAGATCGTTTCCATCAGAATTGCCCACGTGGTGTAGTTTGATTCAGTTAACTTTGGACACTTTAATGACACGTTCCTTTGCTCACGGATTGGTGTCAATGCTTTGTTTGCTGCATCATCTGCCATGTTTTTTTGCTTTCTTTGTTTCTTAACTTACTCTTGCTAATCTTGCTTGCTTCTCTTACTTCTGATCTTGCTAAAAACTTGATGGTGATCTTACTATGTTTTTGTTATCTTTTCTTGCTTAACTTGCTTTCTTTCTTGCTTGACTTGCTTATTTTCTTGTTGATTAAACTTACTTATCTTGTTGTGTTCTTGCTAAAAACTTGATGATTTCTTGATATTCTTTGCTACTAAACTTGTGGAACTTCTTTCTTCATTCAGCAGATTCAAAGTACCGAACCCGTTGTCTCTTGCTTACTTGCTTTCAGTCAGATTAGATGGAACACAACCTGATTATCTGCTGCTTTCTTGCTAGTCGAGAATTTCAAGTCTGCTTCCAGCAGAGAAGGATTGCCTACCCAAAAACCGATAACACCTCTCGATCTTGCTCATTCAGAAAACACCTTCGATAACACTCCAACCCATTCAGTAGCTTAGTGTTTAAAGTGTCCCTATCCTAACTAGACTGGATTGTAACCACTTAGCCACTTTCAAATTCTTTATTCCGCACCTAAACCTAAGCATTTGTTGGATATAGGATGTCCTATCGTCAATTAAGTCAACGTTACTATCGATGTATGATCCAAAGAGTTACACTTTGGGCAACGACCAATTGATAACATTTAGTCATAAATATTATAGTTCACGAAACATGGTTTTATTATTCGTCTAATAAATATTTAATGAAATTCGGCAATTAATTATTTAGAGAAATAATTATATACGGAGGAGTTAATGTTTAAGTGTTAAACATTTAAAGGATTAAGTTTTACTAATTATTTGTAATTAGTTAAACTGCAAGGGTTAACAGTAATTAATAGTTAATTAGTTGGGTATTAAATGTTAATACCTCACGGGTGCAGTCTACAATTAGGGAGGTTATAAATATAACCTTAAACTGAAACCCTAATAACAGTTTAGTTGCCTCCACCTGAAACATGCGCCCCCTTTCTCCCTCCAGTTTCCGTCCGCCGCCGCTGATCGCCGTCGCCAGCCTCACGCCGCCGTCGTTTTCCGTGAACCGTGAGACGGTTCTCGTCCTCTTGCGGGTTTCATGATTAGTCACTAGCGAGACGCTCGTTGAACCAAGGTGTTTGATATTTCGGTTATTGTCGAAGGTATATTTATTTACCCGCTATGGTTAGTTTAATTTATTGTTTATACGCGTGTAATCTGATCACTGACGGGATCCCGGTTTTGAACCGTTAACTTGTACAATCGCTTCCGCTCATTAAATCCGATTTATTTATTTAATAAGATTAAATCAATTTGTTTTAAAAGTTAAAACTGGTACAAGGATTCCCAACAGTGGTATCAGAGCCATCTTTACGCGCGTTTAGACATATTATTTATTTTTCGATCTTATGTTTTATTTGTCAAAACTTTTGTTTGATAAAAATATCGTACCTTTTTTGTTTGGTTTGGTTGTGTTTGATAAATCGAGCTCTAGTGACCCGTGGTTGTGTTTATTTATTTTGGTTGTATTTATCTTTGTATATAAGTATATTTATGGGTTATTTAGAACCCGTTGTAATAGTTAGGTTTATTTTATTTATTTATTTTTATTGTATTTGTAAATAAAATTGTAAACCCAACGAGACGAATACTAGAAGAGCAAAGGCAGACACAAACGGGACTAGGAGATGGAGATATTGGACTAAGTGGAGATATCAAGATTGGTTATTTTGTTGTCCCTTAAACCAGTCCGGTATTCGTTTAATGGCTCAAACGAAAGCGGACAATATTTACTAGTTGCTCGATTTATATGTTTTTCTATATTTTTGTGGTTATTTACATTATTTAGGATAATAATTAAACTGCAAATATTTTCATAAAACTTTCAACACAACCTTAAAACGATGAGAAAATTAAATTGTTTAAATATTTCTCGAAAATGTTATTAAATAAAAGTGTTTTATATTTAAAAGTAAAAAAGTTTTAAATTTAATTGTTTTATTTAAAACTATTTTAAATTAATTAAAGAGTTGATTAGTTTAAAATACAGTTCGCGATTAACGACCAATTTAGATTAAATAAGGTACTTAAAATTGGATCGTGTAGAGTGTTGAAAGACGTTTCACGAACTAAATAGTAAAATCAGTTTACTAAAATTGTAAGACTTGGATCATGCTCCTCGTCGTCCAAAATATTTTTGACCTTTAATCGGTAATTTAAAACATTAAAGCAAATCGTAAATTAAAATCAATATTTCTGCGTCACCCTAAATTGTGACACTTCAACTGATCTATCCGAACCTCAGTGTTAGTGAATTACCCTGCATCCGACCCTACGGTTTTGGTTGAAGGTACAGCCGCGATTCTTGAGTTACTTAGGTCGGCTCTACGGTTACGATTAAAGGACAAATATCACTTAAGGTCGTATTAATTGGGCGTAGTTGAGGGAAACGTATCCAAGCTTGACAATACTCGTCATGCCCCTCAAACCGAGAATTGTGTAGTTGACACAATCGGTAATCGTTACCTACCTACCTAGCCATGCCAGTGGAGAGTGCTCAACCATTCACTGAGCTATTGTGAACCGGGATCTCACTCCTGGTTATATATTTTTGCAATTAGGTCATAAATTTAATTATGACGTTATGCATGAAAATACTAAAACTTTATTTTGAATTTTGTAGATGTATAACGAAATCCATTCCGACTCCGTATTCGCTCTAAAGTCTATGCTTTATCGGAACATGCTCGAAGGGGGAAACTTCTCTTAGTGGTTCCATATTTTGAGAAGTGTTCTTAAGGAGGAAGGGAGATCGTATGTTCTGGAAATTCCATTTCCCTCGATTCCACCCACTAGCGGCTCCATAGTGCTTTGGAGACGACACGTTGAGGATTCAAATGAGGTTTCATTTGTGATGCTATCAACAATGTGTGACGAACTTCTTCGTGAGCTAGAATATTATCCTGCATACGATATGGCTTGCGAATTGAAGAAAAAGTATCACCAAACTCGTAGTGAGCATTTTAAAGCGCTTAAGTCCTTTTTCAAGTTGTATGGAAAGAGGAACAGGGGTAAGCTTACATTTTTCTAAAATGATGAGAGACATTGATAGCCTGAAAGATCTTGGTTCCCCTATCAATCAAGATATGGCAATAGACTTCATCTTGATGTCTTTGCCGGTTGAGTATGAAGAATTCGTAAGTCACTACAAGGAAAATGTAGTTGAAGAGACCTTGTCTGAACTGCAAGGGTTGCTTATGGCTGCCGAGATGACTATGGGATATATGAACACTCTGATCTCTAAACCAATAAAGCGTGGCAGGAAGAGAGCTATTTTCCAAAGTGATGACGTTTGTCATTACTGTGGAGAAATTAGGCATTAGAAAAGTACTTGTCCAGCATACCTTGCTAAGAAGACCAAAGCTTTAGAAGCAGGCTCTTTAGGAATATTCGTTATTGATATCATCTCTTTGTCTAACAAATCTTGGGTGTTTGACATTGGATGTGGTTTTCACATTTGTAATGATTTGCACGGACTAAAGAAGGTTAGGAAGTTGAAGCACAGCAACTTGGAGCTCCATGTGGGAAATGGGCAAAAGGTCGCGGTGAAGCTATATGAGAATATGTTCTTTTACTTCCTTCTGGTTTTGAACAAAGTTTATTTCATTTCTAGTTTAACTAGGAATATTGTTTCGGTCTCCGTTTTGTAAGAACAAGGATTTAAGTATGCTTTTGATGGTGATTATATTTCTGCATATTTGAATGATTTGTTTTATTTACTACAAAGCATCATAATGGAATCTATGATATAGAGGTCCATGATAATAACGTTTTATACATCTCCTCCAAACGTATGAAATTAGATTTTAATGATACGTATCTATGGCATTGTCGACTTGGACACATAAAAAATAATCGCATAAAGAAACTCCAGACTGCAGGAATTTTGAATTCCAGTGGTCAAGAGTCTTTTGATGGTTGTGAATCTTGTTTAAGTGGCAAGTTAACCAAAGCCCCTTTCACCGATATCGGTCAAAGGGCTAAGGATCTGTTTGGACTCGTACATACTGATGTATGTGGTCCATTCAGAACAATGTCTAGAAGTGGAGAGAGATACTTCGTTACATTTATGGACGACTTCAGTAGATATGGTTATGTTTATCTTATGAAGCATAAACATGAAACGTTTGAAATGTTCAAACAAAACCAAAATGAGGTACAAAATCAGCTGGGTAAGACGATTAAGATGCTTCGATCTGATCGAGGTGGCGAATATCTTAGCCAAGAGTTTGACGAACATATTAAGAAATGTGGGATCATTTCTTAACTCACTCCACCTGGAACACCACATCTTAATGGTGTATCTGAGAGGAGAAATCAAACTCTATTAGAGATGGTTCGATCAATGATGTGTCATACAAACCTCCCACACTCCTTTTGGAGTTTTGCTCTCGAAACTGCCACAAGAATCATCAATCTAGCTCATACAAAGAAGGTGGACAAAACACCTTATGAGGTATGTCATGGGGAGAAACCTAAAGTGTCATACCTTAGGGTCTGGGGATGTAAAGCCTATGTTACTGGTGAATCTACGGATAAACTGAATCCACGTGGCGATAAGGTCGTTTTCGTCGGATACCCTAAAACCATTGGTTACTACTTCTACAATCCTATTGAAAACCGGGTTTTCATTAAACGCAGAGCTACCTTCTTGGATACGGAACTACTTGAGCGAGGGAATGGAGAAAACCATGTGGATCTGGATGAGATCCGAGAACCACAAGTAACCGAACCTCAAACTGAAACTGCCAATCAACATGCGACTATTGAAACTGAATTTGAAAATGCTCAAGATTTAACTGTAACACAAACCATCCGCATAAGTACTAGGGATCATCATGAACCCGACTGGTATATCGGATTTCATGAGATTGACGACATCCTGATAGTTGATCAGGCTGAGCCTACTAGTTACAAGTCTGCAATCTTAGATTTAGAATCTAAGAAATGGCTTGTAGCCATGGACGTCAAAATCCAATCCATGTATGGGACTTGGTTGATCTTCCTTCCGAGAGTCGAACTGTAGGAATTAAGTGGATTTTCAAGAAGAAAATCGACATGGATGGAAATGTGCAAACCTTCGAAGCAAGGCTAGTAGCGAAAGGTTTTACTCAGACTCAAGGAATTGATTATGATGAAACCTTTTACAGAGTATCCATGTTTAAGTCGATTAGGATCTTACTTGCCATTGCTGTGTATTATGACTACGAAATATGGTAAATGAATGTTAAAACTGCGTTCCTAAATGGACACCTTACTAAAGAAGTCTATATGGTTCAACCGGAAGGTTTTGAAGATCCAAAGAATCTTAGTAAGGTATGTAAGTTAAACAAATCCATTTATGGATTAAAACAGGCATCCAGAAGCTGGAATCTTCGCTTTGACCAGAAAATCAAAGATTTTGGTTTTGTCAAAAACGAAGATAAACCGTGTGTCTACAGGAAGGCAAATGGGAGCTATATCACTTTTCTGATTCTGTATGTAGATGACATACTACTCACCGGAAACCATATTCTTATGCTACAAGATGTAAAGTCTTGGCTAGGTAAATTTTTCGTAATGAAAGATCTTGGCAAAGCCGCCTATATTCTGGGAATAAAGATCTATAGAGATAAGGTCATTCGACGCTTTTCAATGTAAGATTCCAAGAGAGGATCATTGCCTATGGCAGAAAATAGAAAGGGCTCCATATGCTTCTGCTATTGGTTCCATCATGTATGCCATGCTATGTACTAGACCCGACATACCACATGCGTTAAGCATGACTAGTAGATATCAACAGAATCCAGGTGAGAGTCACTAGACAACTATGAAGAACATCCTTAAGTACTTGAGAATGACTAAGGATATGTTCTTGATATATAGAGGACTGGAAGAAGAACTAGCTGTTAAATGTTACACTGATGCTAGCTTCCAGACAGATTGAGATGATTCTCGATCACAGACGGGATATGTGTTTGTTCTGAACGGTGGTGCTATCACTTGGAAAAGTATTAAGCAAAGTGTTGTTGCTCAATCCACCATCGAGTCGGAATACATTACCGCTTCAGAAGCTGCAAAGGAGGCTACTTGGATGAAGAAGTTCATTGCTGATCTAGGGGTAATGCCTAGCATTCAGAAACCAATCGAGATATTGTGTAACAACACTGGTGCCATAACTCAAGCCAAGGAACCAAGGTCACACCACAACACGAAGCACATACTCAGGAGATTTCATTATATCAGAGATACATTAGAATGGGAAGACATTGTGTTAAACAAAGTTCACACAGATCAGAATCTAGCAGATCCGTTCACTAAGCCTATGCATCAAGCTAAACATGAGGAGCATGCTGATAAGATAGGTCTTAGATTTGCTAGACAGTGGGTTTGATATGTAATTTAGTATTTGGTGCTTTCGAACAATATGGTTATATTGGTATTTTATTTTGATTTAATGGTTAAATGCATTATAAATAAATGTTGATGTGTTCAATATTTTATACGTTTTAGAATCCTTGAATATTGTATTCTAAATGTTCGTAGTCAGTCTAATTCATGGGAATCAATCTGAATGTAAGACTATTGTGAATTAGATGATTGGTTAATTTCGAATGAAAGTCCAAAAAGTTGGAGATCATATTCACAGATATTCATTAGATAATGAATATTTGACGTAACTCGTTTTAAAACTATCTTCATGAATCAAGGTCTTAAGAAGTTTTGAATGTGGTAAATATCTGTCGATCCTTTGACCCGAGGCACGTATTTGAACTAACTTTAACTGAAGTTTGTTCTTTGACCATATTGATATGCCCTAAATTATAAATGTTTTGCATGCATAATAATCCCCATATTATGGTACTAATCAAACAAAAGCCTTGCAATTGATACTTGATGTATTGCAAAATACATCTATTTATCGTTTAGAGTTTGTATAATTTTCGTATAGTTTCGTTGTGTTTTCGTAGTTAGATTAGTTTCTTTTGATAGTTTGTGTTTGCACAGGTCCCGGTTGCTGAAAGGAGCGAAAAACAGTCAAAATATGCTGAAAAGAGTTAACGGTTGGAATCGGGTAGAGTTGGAGCTGAACGGGAACGGAAAAAAAAAAGAAAATCTGGCAGAAACAGGTTTACGCGCCACGCGACACCCCTGAGGAGGGAGGATACGCGCAACGCGTAGCCTTGGAATTGTAATGCCCAGAAGTGAAGGCGCCGCGCCACGCGACGCCTAGGTGGGATTCCTGTCGCGCGACGCGACGGGGGTTGTTTTCGGCTCAGTTTGTTGCTGCTGCAGAATTGTTGCTGAAAATCATATATAAACATCTTAAAGTCAAAGTTTAACCTAGTTACGAATAGGGTTTCTTGAGGGCGAATTTTGCAGCAAGTTCTGGGATTTTTGAAGCATTCTAACTCACAGGAATCACTCGGTTGAAGACGGAAGCTTAGGAAAGAAGAACATTCGGGTTTTATCATCCGGTTTTCCTTATTCTTGTGTTTTCATTCTTTTAATTATGAATTCCTTTGTTAAACATTGTGTTTTGATTTTTATTACCATGATGCTTGGCTAAAACTCTTGAACTACCTAGATTAGATGAAAGATTGAATAAAGTTTGGATTTTTATGGACTTTATTGTGTTTATGGATTAATCTCAAAAAAGTAATAAACTTTGGAAGTTCTAATTTGGTGCATATGCGTATCTAGCTTTGATTGTTGATTTTTTACTGTTTTACACAAACTTTGGTGAATGTCTTTCATGTAATGGGTTTGTGTTGATTATCGAGTCTTTGCGGGTTCAGAAATCTTTGGGTAAATTGGCCACTAGCCTTAAAAACAGTAATTAAAATACAGTTAGAACTAGGTTTTCTGCTTAACTTGTCGCTGAGAGGCTCGAGTTTGTTAGAAGGTCACGGTTTAACATATAGCTAATGTAGGTTTTGAGAGAAGCCGGTCTTAGTTCCCTAGTCATTCTTGTGTCTATTAAACCAAGTTAGAACCCATAGTTGCCTTAGACTTCCGTGCTGAGAGGTAGGTTGTCATGTTAGGGCACTTTTAGAGACGTTAGAGGACTGAAAGGAAGTCTAACAGCCGGTGTTCATAACGGCTTTGTAGAGTCTCCTAGGTTTCTTCCTGAGAAGGGTCGGGAGGTCTTAGCTGAGATTTCTTAGGGTTTAGTACACAAAGATCCTGGTTCCATAGCACTTTAATACCATTAGAAAATCCATTCCTAAATCAATCAGGATTCTAGTCTAGGTAGTCATTCATCTCTACTGAATTCAACCTTAATCTATTTCATACTTTAGCTAAATTAACTTTAATTTCAATTTTAGGATTTTTAGTAAACCCCCCCCTAACAATAAAAATGGTTAGTGTCGTGTCCGTGTCAGTCTAGGTCTAGATAGAGTCGTTAGCGTAATTTAATAGAGTCTCGTGGGTTCGATATCCGGACTTACTTAGCTTTACTAGAGTCGATCGGTTCACTTGCCGGTTAGTAGTAGTGTAGTTTAAGAGAGTCTAGAGTATTACTTAGTGTCTAGATCTAGGATAATTTAGTTTATTTTTACTAGATTACTTTTAGAACATCAATACTTAATGCGTTAATATTTCATAATTGCAGGTTATTCGGTGTCCTAAGATAAACAAAGCCAAAACCAGCTTAAAACATGAAGAAATCAAGCTTTTGGAGGACCAAACCCGAACTTTCCCAAGAAGTCAAACCAGGTCAACATAAGTTAAACCAGCAGCTAAAAGATGAAACTAGGAAGCAGTTGGCATTGCACGGTCATGCAATGCCATGCACGGCCGTGCAAACCCAATCTTGCTTCCCAAGGCTCCGGTACACTATCCTTTGTACCCTGTTTGATTCCTGAGGTTTTTGCATGCCCGTGAAATCCAATGCACGATCGTGCATTGCTCATTTTGAGGCCTATAAATATGTGGCTTGGGTTCTTCATTACACACACCTCAAGACACCCAACCAGAGCTAAAAAAGTCCGTTTATGTAGTCTAGAGTAGAGAGTAGAGAGTAAAGAGGCTCCTCCTCTTTGTCCGCAATAGGGGGGCCTACGAAACTCAGCGTTACGCTAGTTAGTATGGCCATTCGTGGCTAAACTCTTTGTATTGCTAGGGTAAAGATGATGTTTGGTGCATGTTAATGTTTGACGTATTAATCTAGTGGTATGTTTATGTATTTAATTATTCGTTCTTAAAACCACCATTTGGTGGGTTTTTATTATTGTCTAAATCCGTCTTTATATTTATGAGTGTTCTTGATTTTAAAGTGTAAGATCATAAAACCTTTTTAATCAAACTTCCTTTGAAGCTTGTACGTCTTTATACAAGCAAAGATTGATAAGCCAAGGTTTGGTGTTGGGTATAGAAATGAGACTGATGCTGTCAATAGAAACTATAGTATCGAAACTAGTAATTTCGGTTGAACTTTTGTTCAATCGAAACTAGTAGTTTCGGTTGAACATTTGTTCAATCGAAACTACCTAGTTTCGATGCCTGTTTTTCAGGCCTGTTTGGCAGGTGGCTTGGAAAACAAGGCACATGAAGCCTCCTATATATAGTAGAATACCCATTATGAGTGAGTGTGTCTGCAGAGGGAATCACCACCCCAGGGGGAGCTCACCCTGGGGTGAGACTAATTGTTAGTGTATGATCGAGCGTTTATTTTCATTTCAATCAAAGAATCATAAGTTTTATGCTTTCAATTATCTGTTCTTGTCATTTTCATATGTTTCTGTTCGTGTATGTGACTCCCGCACCCGTCTCTAGCCATTTCTGATTCGAGAGTGATGCCGGATCTAGAGATTCCGCCTCTCAATCCGGACTGTTTGAAGAATTTCTCCGCAGATCTTTCTCTTAGGTCTGCTCAGGACCTACACTTGGTCAACATTAGTAAGGTCGTACGTCTTTATACGAACTTATTATGCGACCAAGAATTGGTAAACTCATGTTGGGAAATGGTACGTCTTTATACCCGGTCCCATTGTTACACCGCCTCCCGGTGAACAAAGTATAATCATCTATTTAACTTTAATACAAAGCATTTACGTTCGATGTCTTAAACCAACCTGGAGATGACCATTCGAAGGGTTGAGGGTAACTGTTGTCCCTAACGAGAGACACTACTATTTTAATTTAAAGATTTTAATTCGTGAATCAAATGTCGTGAGAAGACCCGGGTCACAAGTTTGTAGTAGTCATATCACTGGATTAGTCAACTTAACATTATCACGTACCAAGCTGATTCGAAGCCCGAAGCAATACTCTTCGTGACTTGATCATTTCCGAGATATTTACTTTCTTGCTATTTACTATTCTGTTCATTACATTTCTGTTACACACATCACGCATGTTTTTACTTTTTCTGTTATTTACTTTACCGTATTTACTTTTCTGTCATTTACTATTCTGCTTCACAAGCACACAAAACCCACTCACTATTTGATCCGGCTAAACGATAACAAAAGTTGAGTACTGGAACTCGACCGTGTCCATTGGTTCGATACTTGGTTCTTACCTAAACTATATTACGCTGCGATAGGTACACTTGACTATTGTGTGTGTTTTTAACTTAAAGTATTTATCATTTTATAAATTTAAAACCTGATCTCGTAAAACCATCATGAAAATATATTATATTTTTATATATTAAAAACGACATATCAAGTTTTGTCGCCGTTGCCGGGGACACGGTGATTTAAAAAAAAAATTCAAGTTAACGGATTAGTCTTCTTAAAAGTCAAAAAATTTACAAAAAAGTTAATTATGGATCCATACAACGATAACTTTACCGAGGAAGAATTTTTCAAATTCGATAGAAATTTCTCTGATTCATGGTGCGAGTTGTGTGGGGGATCACACGACACTGAGGAGTTTTATCTCTCCATATGGCGTACCATGGATCATGAGATGAATCTTCACCCATCACCATTTGAAAATTTACTTCCTTCACCACCTCTATCAGTAAACCCTGATTGTGCATTCTATAAACCAGATCCTTGGAAGCCAGACACGTTATTCCGTAATTTAGAGGAAATAAAAAAACAAATCATTAAACTCTATGCTACGAAACCACATGAAGATCCTTCTGAAATTTTAGATCACCCACCAAATATCGAGGCAGATCAAGCATCACACGAATAGAACGCGGGGGTAGTAACCATGATACCCATGAACAACACAGAAGATACCGGCGAAGATGACATAGTAAGGGCTGAAATTATACAGGAAACCTTAGAACCACCGAGGTTGAAAAACAATTCAAACGCTTTCAGTCTTTATTAAGCCAAATTCAGCTAAATCTACCTTACGAGCTATTCCTCTATAAGATGCCAGCTCATGCAAAGTTTCTTAAGGATGTGCTGACTAACCAAGAAAAAATGGAAGAACAGCCAAAAATCGCTTTGAACGAAGAATGCTCAACCATTATGAGAGGAAGAAAACCTCCTGACCAGTTCATGATCTCCTGTCTTATAAGCGACTCAATCCAAGGTAATGCTATTGCTGACCTACATATTAGCTTATATATTTTACCTGGCGCTATATTTGACAAAATGAATCTCTAGAAACTCCAACCCACAAAATTAGAACTATCCCTAACCAATAAGACGGTTCGTTATCCAAAGGGAATTGTTAAAGATGTGCTTATAAAGATTAATGAATCCGTCTTCCCTGTGGATTTTGTGGTGATTGACATAAAAGGAGGAACACATTGCCCTCTTATTCTCGGGAGACCATTTCTCAATACAGCCCTCGCCCTCATTGACGTTTGGGGGGGAAGACTAGGATTAAGCATTCAACAAGAACGAATCACGTTCGATCTTAAGAAGGCCATGCATCGACCAAGCAGTCATGATGATCTCGCTTTCTCTTTGACGATTTCGACTACCTAGTAGGCTACTACATGCATGACGTCTTGGGAAAACAAGAATATTGACCAGCTGAGGAACATGACGAATATTTAATTTATGAAGGGTTCATGATAAAACACACTAATCATGATGATGTAACAATAGGCATTGAGGAGATGGAAGATCGAGACGAGAGTGAGAAGATAAAATGCTATATTGAGGAACCACCTACACTTGAGCTAAAGGAGCCTTCCTTGATGAAGAATCCAAGCTTCCTGTTATTATCTCCTCGAGATTGGAAAATGGCGAGAGGGAAAAGCTGCTAGAAGTTTTGAAAAGGCACAAGAAAGCTATCACATGGAAGCTAATGGATCTTAAGGGAATTAGCCCCTCATTTTGCACACATAAGATACTTATGGAAGAAAATTACAAGACCAGTGTGTAGCACCAAAGACGACTGAACCCTAAAATGCAAGAGGCAGTGAAGAACGAGATTATCAAACTACTAGATGCAGGAGTTATCTACCCCTATTCAGATTCAACATGGGTCAGTCCAGTACAAGTCGTACCAAAAAAGGGAGGTATAACTATAACATCTGCCAAAATCCCGATCTCAATTTCTGCCCGGAACTTATACAAAATAACGGGAGTTAATGAAAACCCAAAAAGAGTCAGAAAATAAATTTGAAAATTCTGAAAGTTAGGAGATATCGGACCGACATGGGATTGATATCGGTCCGATATGGGAAGAGGTTAAACGTTGGACCGACATGGTCTAGAAAACAGTCCGCAATGCATAACCCTAGAAACCCTCTGCACCAGCCACGTGTAGGGCATGCGTCAGCATGTCGGACGCGTGGACGGACGTCGGACCGACATGGCTTGCCTACTCGGTCCGACATGGATGGGTGGCACTCCGGAATTGCATGGCTACCATGTGGCGCGCATGCCGGACAATGGAGGCATATCGGACCCATATCCCCCGGGATAAAGGTCCGACTTGAGGCTGTTATCAGCCTATAAATAGAGGAGCATTGGCATTTCTTTTTCCACACCTTCACTCTCGAACCTCCTCTTCTCCCGAACCTTTCTCGAGCCCTCCAGCCGTCCCGACTCCCGAGCCGCTCCTCCCGGTTCGACCGACGTTCGCTTATCAACCGGACTCGAGCATTTAAGAGCCGAAGAAACCCGAGGAACTCATAGAAGTGCAAGTTAAGGTGCTAGAGCCCTAAGAGTCAACTCTAAGAGCTACTTAGCATTAAGATTATTATCCTTCGATCTCCGAATTCAAAGCTAAAGGTGAATACTCGTCTGTATCAAAAATACTCGTTCTCATGGTGAGAACAAGCTTTTCAAAACGGTTTACAAAAGACATACATGTCTATGTCATAAACGGAGTCTGTCAAAACTGATTTATAAGACGTGCTTGGGCTATAGGCTATCATCACACAACAAGACAGACTATCATGTTTTATAAGACGTGATTGTGCTATAGGCACCTTCACGCAAAATGATCAAACGATTTACGTTTACTAAAAGGGCAAAACACGATAATTAAATATTTACTCATAATAGTCCCAGAATTAGGGGTTGAGTTCAACCCCTGTGGACAAGATTAAATCCCAGAATTAGGGGTTCTACCCTTTTGGATATGATTACCCAAGAAGTGTACGTAAAGTTTGATCAAATATTTATACTCGCTCCGGTTCCGGTTAGGCCGGGCGGGGTTGGCTTGTATGTCGGGTGATTGCGTAAAACGCAGGAGTGACAGTCTGGTCGCGTAGCCCCCAAGTACTTGTCCAATGTATACAAATGGATAAATCGAAAGAAAGCGAAGTGTTCGCTAGAATCTAAAGATGAAATGTTTAACTGTTTAATTAAACTGTTTTGCCGTATTTATGAAAATGATTTGAGGTCATAAAGTATTCACCAACATGTAGCTGACGTTCATTTTCAAATGTTTTCAGGAAAGGAATGAATTGACCTCATCGTATCGGGACCGGCTACGGCCTGGGTCCCGATGACAGTTTTGTTGCATAGCCGGGTCAGGCCACACACCTAGACCCGGTGCAACCCTAAAATATGTTATTACAGGTCGTGCATTGCACAGAACGAACCTGAAGAGTAAACAAGGTTAAGGTGACCGAAGGACTATGTTTTCCTTAGGCAGATTACCTCCTTGTAATCTTACTGACTTTACGTCAGAGTTTTGATTTGAAATCAAATGTACAAACGATCGGGTTTTCAAACCCAGATATTTAAATAAAGATGTTCTTTGTCTACACGACGAGATTTAGGTATTTACAAAACCAACCTTTGAGGTTGAGATGAAACGATCCATTTTCAAACGTTATTCCGCTGCACAAAAACAAACTCTGAAATCAAAGCAGGTGCCAACGGATGTCGCAGCCCGGTAACGTCTCGGGGGTGCCCGGGGCGGGGTGTGACATTGGTTGGTATCAGAAACTGAGGTTTTAACGAATTAGATACATAAGATTAGTATCTAAGCTCTAACCAGATTAAGCAATGACTTGCCTACTAAGCAAAGGTAGGTAGACACTTGCCTGTAAGCTGATAGTGTCGAAACATGTACGTAGTATTATGTCAGGAAGACAAGGATACCATAGCTACTATAACTCTAATGTTACTGTTAAACAAGAATCAATGGCAAATGCATACGCACCCATGGAAGAAGGAAACTTCTCATGGTATCATGCTCTGCCAAAGGTTCCAATGAAGGAGGAATACGAATCAGATCACCTAAGCCAAATGGGTGGCTCTGACTTTAGTAACTAGAGATGTACACCACCACATTACCCAGTACCTCCTCCACCAAACTACTCTCCACCTCAAACACCTCCACCGCCTATGTATCCCCCTTCCACTAATCAATATGAGGCAGGGTCTAGCAAGAAGGCCACTAAACCTAGAATAAGGATGAAAGAACCTGTTGAGAAGCTTTCGATCATAGGAGCTAGTTTAGAGGAAATGTATAAAAATTTGGAGAACTACGAAAGTTCCGAATCCGAAGGATTCCGTCCTCTACCTCTAGTGGAAGCCTATTCACCACAATCAGCCAGTTATGAACCGTTTGCTGATTACCTCAACTATCCTATCATATCGGGTCCATACATGAGTAATAATTCAGACACCGACAGAAATTATGCTAACACAAGTTCTATAAGAGCCTACTCCGGAAGTTCTGGATCGTACATCGATTATGCAAATCATCCACAATTCATGGATCCCTATATCTAGGATGAATCCTATTCTGGAACAAATTCCGAATACACTAGCGGAACCTTTCAAAATCTAGGGGAAATAGAAACATCCAAAAATTTATATGAAACCCCAATGAGCTATTACGCCGCTCCAACACTCGAAAGCTATAACCAAACCTACGTAAACAATTATAGCTACCTAGAGAAACCACCCGAAATCCCGTATGAACGCCACTACACTTTGGAAGGTGTCACAACCCATTCGGCGGCGGAATCACCGAACGTGACGTGTAGGATTGTTCAAAGGCATCGTGACACTATTGTTGAAATATAAATTTAACCGATTTCATTAAACTAAGAATTTCAAATACAATTGTTTCAATTAAAGGAAATACATTGATAAACAAAAGACAAAAATATTTAAATTTGATATCTAAGGCAAAGTCCTTAGATTTCGTTTCCATGGTAGCATCAAACATCTCCTGAAACCATGTAAAATAATATTTGATCAACAATAAAGTTGGTGAGTTCATACAAGTTTCATACATATAATAATCATGTTTAAAGCAACAATTCACATGCATAGACATACTTTACTAATGTTCATACAATTTGTAATGATATAGTTCAAACCTATTGTTGACATAGCATACCTAGCATCCAAAGAATACTAGTCAAAAAAAAAATAACATAACAAGATCGGGGGCTCCATAAAGGTAACGAAAAGCCGACGGGTGTCAATCCTATAGCGCTACACTTGTTAAGTGCGGTTTTGCAAGAATTAATGAACTATTGTATTAACAAGTTGTATTTAAGCATGTAGTCAAGTTGTTGTCACATGAGCATGTTAATGAATTATGTTTGAATAAAGTGTGAATCTTGTAGTGTATGGGTTTTGAATATGTACATGTTTTCAAGTCCCAAAGTGCAAAAATGTAAAAGGGGCAAGTATGAAACTCACGGTTTGGCGTGGTAACGAAAGGATGAACGGGAAGGTGAAGAGTCGGGAATGCCGGTTAACCTAAAAGGTAACGTAGGCATAAGTTCGGTGGAGAAGAAATAATAAATAATATATATGTATAATAGTATCAAGTTGGTCATGCATCGCCGACGACGGACCGAAACACAAACCCCTAACTTAGTTAGGAATTCGGATGGTCAAAAGTTAGTATAGTTAGTAATATACCACTTGAAGTGGCCAAGAGAAAGGTTGGGAAATCCACAAACCTTGTTAGATTTATTTATAATATTTATGTATAGGATTTGAACACCTTGTGGCTATTGGATGTCTTATGGTAGATGAACCTATGTTCATCTACTTCATCCAAATACCTTAGCACAAGGCTTCCATCATAGAATTTTGATGGAGGCTTGGTTTGGTTTTACCACAACTAGATGTAAAATATCCAAACAAGAACATGAAGAAGGAGAAATGTTAGTTGAAAGACCACAACTTGGACCTCAAATGGTGACTTATCTTAGATGTTTACCAAGGTAAACAAATGATAAGATCCTATAGAGTTATCCAAGAGGGTGAAGGAAGAATTGTTAAGAAAAAAAAAGGAAGAAACTTGAAGAAAAAATAAGGTTTTTACCTTATAAAATTCTGTCAAAAATCTTGGAAGAAATGGAGCATTTGGAGAGATTTGTGAGAGAATTTGGAGGGTGTAGGGGTGGAGGAGTAAAAGGGAGTGGGTATTTATAAGTGTGGATTAGGGTTTGGGGTATTAAATGAGTTAGTTGGGAGTTGGTGGTTGAAAGGGAGGTGATTCTTTTTTAAAAAGAAAAAAATGAAATAATAATAATAATAGTACAAATGATAATAATGATAATAATACTACTACTAATAATAATAATAAACCGAGCGTGTATGGACGTGAAACGAGAATATAAATGTAAAAAAAAAGTGAAACGCGTGTTTGTAATATATAATTTTGTAATATTGCACGTATGATGTTGTCTTGCATATGTATAAATGTAATGTATGTTGTAAACATGTAATTGAATAAATCCAATAAATTCATTGATCATAAGTCTCGGGTTACAATGGATTCAAAAATGAAAGTACAAGGGTACAAAATGTAAATAAACGATGATGTGGAAAGTACGGATATTACAGAAGGTGAGGAAAGGGCTGACTCCAACAGACCCTACGGAACTTACCATTCCACCAATCCTACTCCAATCCATACTCCCCGGACTAACGAGGAAACCCCGAGAGAAGAAAGGATTGCAGCAATGCAAGCTCGCATAGCTGAATTAGAAAGTATTGAAGCTGAAAAAGACGCCAAGATCGCCACTCTACAATAAGCATTGATTAGAGCTAGGGGTCGTTAGAATATGTCTTACCTATGTTATTTCAATTACCGTATTGTATTTTGAAGTTTGAAAATAATAAAAATCTTGTATCTCCCTTATCAAAAAATAAAAAGATCTTCGAATTCTAATGAATATTATGTCTTTGGTCTAGAATGTCAATAAGAACTGGACCATCCACACATATGTGTGGACGAAAGAAACAAGCTGAAGAGGCCATAGAAAAAGAGGCCCAAGCTGTAGAAATACAGAAAATGATAAACAAAGGAATTGAGGATGCAATTCCAACAATGCTAGAGGCATTTGAAAAGGCTCAGGCTGCCAAAAATATAGGAAAAGAAAAGGAGCATACGCTTCATAACTCTGAGCATAATGAATCAAACCACACTATTTTCATGAGAAGGGAACATTCAAAAACTCATACCCATCAAAGTTCCAAAACCAAGAGAACCCGAAATGAGGAACACTATTACTCAAGTGACAGCTCTGCGGACAATTACAAACCGCGACACAAAAAGAGTAAACACATGGGTTGCTCATACAAGACTTTCCAAGCTTGTAAGCCCTATGACTTCCTTGGAAAGGAAGGAGGAGTAGAAACACTACGATGGATAGAAAAGACAGAATCAGTCTTGGCCATAAGTAAATGTGCCGAAGAAGACAAGGTCCTCTATGCCTCTAACCTCTTCAAGAAATTCGCTCTTGAATGGTGGAACGCCCTGGTATCCGTCAAAGGAAGAGAAAGGACATATGAAATGAGTTGGGACTCATTTAAAGACTGAGTCAAGAGAAAATTTTGTCCTATCAATGAAATAGAGCAAATAGAACAAAAATTCCTGAACCTAAGAATGGTTGGCTCTAACCATCAAGATTACATGACCAAACTGTTAGAATATGCACGACTAGTGCCGCATCTAGCTACGCGTGAATCCAATCTCATAAAAAGATACATCTATGGGCTGGTCAGTGAGATCCGTGATATGGTAAAGGTTTCAAAACCTAAAACCATCGATGATGCGATGGATCTAGGTTCTCACTTAACGGACGGTATGATCCGAACCTTGGAGGAAAATAAGAAAAAGGAAACCTTCATCCGAGGGAAGATAGACTTCAAAAAGACCAGTCAAGGTTCTAGCACAAAGGAAAGACAACCTAGTTCTTCCGAGTGCAAAACATGCAAGAAAAGGCATTCAGGAAAATGTCGACTTCTTATCACCTGCCCTGAATGTAAGTGTACGGGCTATCACAACAATCAGTGTCCGTGAAGGAAACTAGTCACATACTACAACTGTGGCGAGACCGGGCACTACAGGAGCGAATGCCCAAAACCAAAAGTCATTAGTGGCTCAGGTACTAAGCCGGCCACCAAAACTAAGAAGAATGGTAGAGCATTTCGCTTAAACGCCAAAGAAGCTGCAATATGATCGATGTCATATACGGTACTTTTCTTGTCAATAATGCTTATGCTAAGGTGTTTTTTGACTCTGGGGAAACCCAAAGTTTTATAGATCATAAGTTCTGTAAACTAGTTAATAAGCCCTTAGCTAAGCTAGACAAAACTTACCAAGTCGAAACCGCGAACGGAGATCTGATCCTAGTCTCCAAATCTTTGAATGGCTGTTCAATTACGTTATCTGGACACGTCATACCCATACAACTCTTGCCAATGGATTTGGCTGGCTTCGATATAGTCCTTGGAATGGATTGGTTAGCAACTAATCAGGTCCATATCCTCTGCGACCCAAAAGCCATTGTATTACGCACACCTTCAGGAGAAGTAGTGACAATTAAAGGAGACGAATCAACCAACCCTGTTGGTTTGATATCTATGATAAAAGCAACAAAGTATCTACGAACGGGATGCCTTGCTTATCTCGTATCCGTAACCACCTGCAATACCGAGCAATAACTAAAGGATGTACCAATCATCTCTGAATACCCTGATATCTTCCCTGAAGAGTTACCTGGAACACCGCCATATCGGGAAGTTGAGTTTCGGATAAATCTCGTACCAGGCACAGCTCCGATAGCCAAAGCTCCGTACAGATTAGCTCCTACCGAGATGGCTGAATTAAAGAAACAAATTGATGAGTTATTGGAGAAAGGATTTATAAGACCAAGTTCCTCACCATGGGGAGCTCCGGTACTTTTTGTGAAAAAGAAGGATGGATCGATGAGGATGTGTATAAATTACCGAGAATTGAACAAGGTTACGATCAAGAACCGGTATCCCCTTCCAAGAATCGACGATCTGTTTGATCAGCTCCAAGGAGCAAGATGTTTTTTTTTTCCAAAATAGACCTGTGATCAGGCCGCACCAACAGCGAAATCACTCGCGTCACACATAATCTCAAATGGCAGCTTCCAATCAGGAGCCACCATGATAGGGACATTCACCAACTTCTCCTTCAACAGATTGAATGCACTAAGGCACTCGTAAGAGAACACAAACTGGGCTTCCTTCTCAAGAAGTTGGGTCATCGGTCGGGCAATCTTAGAAAAATCTCTAATGAAGCGTCTGTAAAAGCCCGCGTGACCAAGGGAACTCCGAATAGATTTCACAGAAGTGGTCGGGGGCAGCTTAGATATGGTATCGATCTTAGCTCGATCAACCTCAATCCCCGCTCGTGAAACCTTGTGCCAAAGCACAATGCCCTCCTTCACCATGAAGTGGCACTTCTCCCAATTCAACACCAGGTTGGCCTCTTCACAACTGGCCAACATCCTCTTCAGATTCCCGAGACAATGATCGAAGTAGCTCCCAAACACAGAAAAGTCATCCATGAAAACCTCCATGGAGTCCTCGATCATATCATGAAAAATGGCCACCATGCAACGCTAGAAAGTGGCCGGAGCAATCGGGATATGCCAATAAGCAAATGTGCCATATGGACATGTGAATGTCGTCTTCTCCCGGTCCTCAGGAGCAATCGGGATATGAAAGTAGCCAGAGAAGCCATCCAGGAAACATTAGAACATCTTCCCCGACAATCTCTCCGACATCTGATCAATGAACGGGAGGGGAAAATGGTCCTTCCTCGTAGCATCATTGAGTTTGCGGTAATCGATGCAAACCCTCCAACCTGTGACTGTACGAGTAGGAATCAGCTCATTCCTCTCGTTGGTGATAACAGTCATACTTCACTTCTTGGGAACAACCTGAACCGGGCTAACCCAGGGTGAATCAGAGATTGGATAAATCAAACCAACGTCGAGTAGCTTAATCACCTCTTTCTTCACCGCCTTCTGCATGTTCGGGTTCAACCTCCTCTGGTGCTGCACAACTGGCCTGAAATCATCCTCCATAAGGATCTTATGGGTACAAAAAAAGGGATTAATTCTACTAATGTCCATAATCCTCCATACAATGGCCTGCTTGTGCTGCTTCAACACCTCCAATAGCCTCTCCTTCTCATCACTCGTCAAATCAGAGGTGATAATAAAGGGTAATCGAGACTCACCATCTAAAAAGGCATACTCCAAATGGCTCGGGAGCTCCTTATGCTCAACAGGTGGTGGGTCCTCAATAGAAGGCCGCTCTTTCGGCTCAGACTCTCTATTAACAATCTCAAATACCTCTGGACACAGGAGGATCTCATAGCCCTTTAGGCCATACACCTGCTCCATGAACTGATCCTCACCAACTGGATCTAGTGTCTCCCCTCCTACAATCTGCATGTCCAGGGACTCTTCCTCAACTGTGTCCTGGAGATGATCACTCACACAACAATAGACGGTCTCAACAAAGTAGAGTGAATCATCCTGATTCTGAGTGTGATGCATGGATCTCCCAACGTCAAAGGTCACCTCTTCTTCGTCCACCCTCAGTGTAAGCCGGCCCGAATACACATCAATCAGGGCCTTGGCGGTGGCTAGGAATGGTCGACCTAGGATAATAGGGACATTCTTGTCCTCATCCATGTCTAGAATCACAAAGTCTACAGGAAACACAAAACGATCAACCTTAACCAACATATTCTCCACTATCCCTCGCGGATACTTGACCAAACGATTGGCAGGCTGGATACTCATGTGTGTCGGTTTAGGTTCTCCCAACTCAAGCTTAGCAAAGACCGCATATGGCATGAGGTTAATGCTAGCACCAAGGTCAGCAAAGGCATTGCTGACCGACAAGCTCCCTATCAAACAGGGGATGGTGAAACTCCCCGGATCTCTCCTCTTCTAGGGCAGCTTTTTCTGAAGCACGGCCGAACACTCCTCGTTCAGCGTCACATGAGATAACTCCTCCAATTTCCTCTTGTTCATGAGGATGTCCTTCAAGAACCTCGCATACTTTGGCATCTGAGCTAGAGCCTCCACAAATGGTAAGTTGATATGCAACTGCTTAAATAACCCTAAAAACTTACCATACTGCTCCTCCATCTTCTGTTTCTTCAACCTGTCTAGGTATGGAACGGGGGAAGTGTAATCTCTCACAGCCTCTCGAGGGCGCGATGTGCTCGTTGGCTTACCCCTCGGTGGTGTCTCATCTGGAATCTCAATCACAACCTCCTCCTCGGATGACTCATGCACAGGGACCGGTGGATCTGGTCCTATGTCTCTACCGCTCCTCAAGGTGATGGCCTTCACATGGGCATTGGAATTGGCCTCAGTGTTGTTAGGCAGGCCACCTGGAGGTCTCTCAGAAAGAAGCTTTGTGATCTGCCCAACCTGATTCTCTATGGTCTGGATCGAAGCTTTCTGATTCCTCAGCTCAGTCTTGTGCGTATGAAAACGCTCCTCCATGTAGCGGTTCTGCTTCTCGGTCAACTGATTCTGACTCTCCGAGTTGGCAAGCAGCCGTGCAACAATGTCCTCCAAACTGGATTTACCCTCAGATGCGGGTGGAGGACCGTTGCTAAAACCTTAGCCGTGAAAGTGGCCCTGATAAGGTCTGGAATGGGAACACTGTCCCTGAGACTGGTGGGACTGATGCTGGAATGGTGGGCGCTGAGTGAATCCGGGTGGGTTCTGGCCACTGTTGCCAGACTTCCAACTGAAGTTTGGGTGATTTCTCCACCCCGGATTATATGTGTTGTTGTAGGGATTGTTCTGGGGATGATTCTGGTTAGACATGAAGTCAACCTGCTCGTGGGTCCCTAGATCCCCAATCTGACAAGCACTCGTGGGATGCGCCCCACCACATAACTCACACAAGGACTGGGCCTTGTGGACCTGCATCTGATCGATCTTGGTGGAAAGTGCTTCCACCTGGGCAGCTAAAGAGGTGATTCCATCCACGTGATGGACACCCTGCCTCTGAGTCCTCGGTCGGGAAGTATGCTGCGTGTAGCTCTTCGACGCCACCTTCTATAACAAGTCATATGCCTCCTAGGGTGTCTTTGTTCCAATGTCTCCACCCGCGTATGCATTGATCAGCTGCTTCCTTGTCATATCTAGACCATTGTAGAAGGTCTCACACTGCTGCCACTTCAACAATCCATGGTGGGGAACTTTCCTCATCAGTTCCTTGAATCTCTCCCACGTCTCATAGATCGTCTCCCCGTCATCCTGCTGGAAAGAAAGAATCCTAGCCCTCAATTTTGTTGTTTTCTCCGGAGGGAAGTACTTCTCTAAGAATTTAGCAGCCATCTGGTCCCAAGTACTAATGGACCTAGGGGGAAGTGACAATAACCAAGCCTTGGCTCGATCCCATAAGGAAAACGAGAATAATCAGAGCCGAATAGCATCGCCGGAAGCGTCACGGATTTTGAATGTGGCGCAAATCTCTAAGAAACCGGCCAGATGAGTATTGGGATCCTCGTGATCCTTGCCATCAAATTGCCACATGTTCTGCACCATCTATATGATGTTGGATTTGATCTCAAACTGATGCGCTCCAACAGTCGGCCTATTGATGCTCGACTCTAAACCCTCAAGTGTCGGTTTTCTAAAATCCGAAAGCGTCCGACCCGCATTCGCGTCCGCCATCTCTTCTACCTCGTCTGGGCCACGAATCAGGAATGGGCCCGCAATCTCTGATGAAGATCGTGCTCCGGCTCGGAACACGGCTCAATAACCTCCACGGCGGAAGTTGAGGACATACACGATCTGCAAGACAAGTTAGATTTAAATAGACGAACCTAAAAAAGAAAAGAAAAACAAGTTAGACAAAATAATAATTACAGATGAAAATAAATAAATAAATAAAAATGAAAAATAAATTGGAAATAAAATTAACTAAAATATATATACAAATGCGACTAAAAATATCAAATAAAAATGCAAAACGATCTATACACGAAAATTGCAAATAACAAGCAAGAAAATACGATATGCACAAATATATATATATATATATATATATATATATATATATATACTATATGACTAAAAATCAATTCCAATCGTTCTCGCAAAACCGTCTCCCCGGCAACGGCGCCAAAAACTTAATGTGTTGAAAGTGTATATATATTTTTATAAGAATTTTTCACACAATTTGAGTTTTAAAAAAGGTTTTCACCAAAGACTAATCACACACACATCGGGCAAGTGTACCCGTCGGATAGCAATATAGTAAAGGTAAGAACCGGATATCAATCCGTGGACACGGTGGAATGCGATAATAAACAGGAACTAAGATTCAATCAAGTGATGGTAAAAATATATTTTGAAGAGTTTGTTTAATTAACTAACATGCAATTTATATAAAACTAGACTAAAATCACAAATCAAACAATCAAGGAGAAAAGATCACTTCGGTGTCGAATCCATCTAGAATACATTCAATACACTCATAGAAATATGGCAAATACACGAAACATAGATTGACCAAATTCTCATCAAAGACATCTAATCAAATGACCATTCGGAAAGCTAGAATGAATAACACAAACTAACCACCTAAAATCATGCAATGAAGCTCACGTGTTGTAATCATGGCAATGTTTATAAAGATTGGACTAGCTTCCGATTAAGGTACACAAATCCAACAACTAGTTGGAAAGATAATATGAGAAACATACTACCCACCTCAAGTTGATTTAATTAGACAACCACATGCATTTCTTCAACATACAATGTTCATACAAAGTTCATATCAATTAGGAGAATGCGTCAACAAATCCTAGACAAACATAAAACTAAGCATGAAACACCATAACAAACACTTTGTCTTTCCAAACATAAGCATAAGGATACACATACAAGAATCATAAATCATACACAAGACTTCATCCACCATTCCTAGTCAAATGCCATAAACTAGCATACAAACATACACTAATCCATGAATACAAGCATAAACCATAAGTTTTCCAACATAATATGGTATACACAAATACAAGCCTTGAAAACAACTTTAGATACTTGAATACATAATTTCATTGAAGAATAATCATATGATTGTCATAACATTAACATAATAATTGCCAATAATCCATGAATGTTGTCAAACGATTCATGAGCACAAGAATGACAAATAAGCAGGGAAAAATACTAAGAAACATGCTATGAAAACAAGGATCAAACCACTCCTACGAGTTTAGATGTTGTTGTTGATGTATGGTGATCCTCTTGATGTTGTAATCTCTCCAAGTTGCTTGAAATATGGCTGGAACAAGGCTGGTTCGGAGCTCAAACAGAAGGTTTTTGCTCTGGTTGCTGAATGTCTGAATGAGAGAATGGCTCCTGTATTTATAGAATAGGGGAGGCACGACCGCGCTAGGAGGGAAGGCACGATCGTGCCTGTCACTGGGACGCGACCGTGCCAGGGAGCTAGCACGATCGTGGTGTAGAGGGTTGACTGGTCCGGAGCTTCTATTGGGTCCCATTGAACGAGGAAGTACGGCTGGTCAGACTCACGGGATTAAACGCGACCGTGGGGGTGTTGGAGCACGGTTGTGCTCGAGAAAGTGTCTTGGCGCGGTCGTGCCAGGTACGGGGCGCGACCATGCCTAGGGTTTCCTGGCTTGGCGCGGCCGTGCCAAGTAGGGGGCATGATCGTGCCTCTACCTCAGAAACCCTAAAATCTTCATCTTTATCCTGGAATTCCCATGTTTGTTCACTCAGCTTCACAAAAACCTACAAAACTGTAAATGGAGCAATCAAGTGTCTAAACGTTGGAAATAACCAAGAATTGATCGTGAAATGAGTGAAGTTTTGTGCCAAAAAGATGTGTAAATTCTAACACATTAGCACACCAGCCCAAAAACATTAATTAAAACATTTAAAGAAGGGCTTCTAGAACTCACCTGAAATAAACAGGGTCAAAGGTCTATAAAGGATCTTCTAACTTGTATGTACGCAACCTAGTTTTAGCTTCTCATACAACTCATTACATTTCATTCCTAACCGCAAACTTCACCCAACCGCAAACTTTACCCAAACCGTGAACTTCACCCAGTCGTGAACTTCACCCAACCGTGAACTTCACCCAAACCGTGAACTTCTCCCAACCGTGAACTTTACCCATCTGCAAACTTCACCTTACCGTAAACTTTACCCAACCGCAAACTTCATCAGCCGTGAACTTCACCAGCCGTGAACTTCACTCAACCGTGAACTTCACAAACCGTGAACTTTCCAAACCGTGAACTTCCCAAAAACGTGTTTTTGCATGGATCCAGATCTGGATCCATTGATTCGTCAAGTTTGGAACTTTTTACGTTCAAAACGTTTGTTTTCCGCTCGTGATTCCAGATCTATAATCATTTTCTGTTTTGGTTAATAAAAACCAACATTTTTACCAAAAATACCCGGGAACCCGATTTTAAACCAAAAACTCATATTTGGAACGAGTTGTTACCTGAATCGAGATTCTGAATCGGAGATCTTGCTCACAAGCTCAGTAGTAACTCGCCTATTCAATCTCGGTTTGATCCTTCACTTTCTCTCTCTATGGTTTCTCTCTCTAGATTCTTGCAAATGAGAGAAATGGAGGTGACTTGGGCTATTTATAGGGAGGCTCATCCCCCTTATGCGCCACCCACAAGCTCGCCGGCCCGGCTCGTCACGCCGTGTTCGTTTATTCTTTTCGTCTCGTGTTTACCCATTATTATAACTCGTCGTCTTATTTTCTTTTTTGGGGATGTTACAGAGAGAGAGAGGCGGGAAAAAATGATGAGAATGAATGTGGAAGCGACACGTGGCATGGAAAAACCTTTATTTATTATATAGTATAGATTTACTTTTATCATTTTATAATTATTATATTTCTTTATACTATTTTTTTTATATATTAGAGAGTTAGTAGGAGTTTAAAGTTTATTTTGTAATCATACACTCAACCTTGAGACCTTGTTTTTAGTCAAGCAAATGTTTAATGGATACTTGTTTGTTCATAGCCTATTTTTAACCCAATAGGTTTTAACTAAGAAATTTGTTAATTAGTGAAACACGGTAAACTAATTTGATATAAATGTATTATGTGTATTGGTTAAAATATAATTAAGTTCCAAATTAAAGAGTGAACCAAACGGGTGAAGCATTGCTTTTCGGTTGTCAAGGTCGGGCATTGGGGTCGTTCAAATCGGCTCTAACCTTTCTAGGATTTTACCTAAAACTGTCACGTAAAAGAAATCCATTAGAAGGGTTTCTAAAGACAATCATGTGACGGTTAAGTCGGTATTCGTAGACTTGTAAATGAACTGAACAAATACAAACTGAACATATTCGTTTCGTTCGTTTAACTTTAACTAAACAAACGATCGAACACGAACAAATAATAAAATTTTAAAGAAACGAAAATAAAGGAAATTAAATTAAAAATATATATCTTTATAAAATAAATAAGTTGATTAATTAATTAATAAAATTTCAATATTGAATGTATGATTACAAAATAAACTTTAAACTCATACTAACTCTCTAATATATAATAAACAGTATAAAAAGTATAATAATTATAAAATGATAAAAATTAAATAGCTTAATAAAAAAGAAAATAAATAAATTATAAAAATATAAAAAGAAATCTATTTTTGTAAAACAAATAAGTTGTTTAATTAATTAATAATTTTTTTTAAAAAAATTAAAATAAATGAGGAAAGTATACTATTTATTTAAACAAACGAAAATAAATAAATTAATAAAAAATATATATCTTTATAAAATAAATAAGTTGGTTAATTAATTAATAAAATTTTAAATAAAATCTATAAAATAAAATTAATAAAAAGAATAAATGGAGAATAAAAGAAAAAGGAAAGAAAAGAACAAAGTAAGGTAAACTTTACATCACAAGAATTGTCCTTTAGGACTAAAAGACAATAATGCATTTGACTTAACAGAAATATTTAACTCTAGTTAGTCAAAATGACAAGAAATGAGATAACTTTTCAAATAAAGCACAGTAAGTGAAAGTAAAAGTTTTAAATGACTCATTCCATAATTTTGGTAAACATAAAGGACAAAAGTTGTAATTTAGTCTTATATTTTATACCTAATTCATGTAGCCTTGATAATCTTATAGTTGTAGATGACTTGTCTTTGATTTAGTGTTGTGTTTGAAATTTGAAAAATCATACGAGGCTAAAGATATATATTTTAATTAATAGATGAGTGAATATCATCTTAACTACTACTTCTCACCCATAGTTTAATGGTACGGTGTTTACACCTCACAAAAGTGATGTGGGTTCAAATCGTTGCAACTACAAGGTTATATGTTATTTAGGTGTAAAAAATTGTTTAAAAAAAACTACTTACTACTCACTAAATTACTCCCACTGAATTTGGTGATAACCTTTATGGCTACGCGATCAATTCTTACTGTTTGATTAGAGTCCAGGCCATTTCGAGTTTTAGGAAAATAAAAGCAATGAAATTTGATAAAGTTTGGTTTGTCCCTCGTAGGAGGATGTTGAACCTTACAAGGGTATATAAGCGGGAGACTTCTATGGAGATTACTTCCTTAGTAATCTGGGATCGTGACATGCAAATCACAGCGGCAACGATATAGCGATCGATTATGTGTTTGTGATTAGCGGTAACGCGGCTAGGGTTTTTCGAGACTGGACCAAAATCCATCTACATCATTTACGTAAGGAAACTCCGAAGACAAGCGATAGGGACGGGAACCCGAATGTGTTTCAATGTCCCATGCTTATCCCTACCAACTATATGGTATGGGCTATACAGATGAAGGTGATCATGAACGTGTAAAGGTTTGGGACGACATAGATCCAGGTACAATTGAAGCCAACAAGAACAACGTGGCAATATTATTCTTTAAAAAAAAATAAACCATAAAAAACGAGCATTTTTTTATCTTTAAGCGTCTATTATTACACATATGTAATGAACCATTACATATATCTATACTATATAATAAATAAAGGTTTTTCATGACACGTGTCGTCACCATATTCATTCTCATCATTTTTTTCCCGCCTCTCTCCATTATTAAATACACATTTATCTTTTAATAATAATATATTTTATAAGAAAATACTAATTATACTAATAAAACATATTTATTTTAAATTATTCCTTATTATAAGAAACTTTGAAATCTAATTATCTAACTTTTATTTTCAATCAAATAGTAAATAAAAGTCAAATTACATTAAATAGTAATTAACGTATTTTCGAAACTCAATTATATATTAGTTTTTATATATTTTGAATTTTGTTTTCTATCCTTAATATATGTAACACATTTTTACACCTATAACATATATACATAAAGATTTAAGAATTTTATGTATTGATATTTTTCACCCCGTGAGTATTACACGGGTTCTAAGCTAGTATATAATATGAGCAAGCATGTGATTGTTCATATTATATATATATATATATATATATATATATATATATATATATATATATATATATATATATATATATATATATATATATAGCATAACTAATATGAACAATTACATTTGTAATTTATTCATATTACATATATGTCTTATTAAAATGTGTAGCATTGTTATAAAGCTTTGAATAGTTTAAAAAAATTGTTTATAACGTATATTTTTATGAGTAATTATATTTTATACATAATTCATGTAGCCTTGATAATCTTATAGTTTTATAGTTACAAATGACTTGGCTTGATTTAGTAATGTGTTTGAAATTTGAAAACTCATATGAGGCTAAAGATAAATATTTTAATTAACAAATGAGTGAATATCATCTTAACTATTTACTTCTCACCCATGTTGGGAAAATATTCTCAAATTAGAGTCCAGGCCATTTCGAGTTCTATGAAAATAAAAGATCACAAGTTTGGATTAAAACGACTCGTTGTACCATTGAAGTTTTGAAGCTTCAAGTTAGCCTTCTTTTGAAAATTGGCTCGTGATGCTTGCTTTCAACGTCCGCACTGCTTCTAGCACGCCATCCTGAAATGACCAGTGTAAATGTAGTCAATCATGTTGCATTTCTAACTCATGCTTGATGACAACATAAAGTAGATGTGTAAGAATGAAACAAGGGTTCATGATGAAACCAAGTAGAGGTGACAAAATATGCAGGTCGGCCAAGCAAAAAAATTTAAACTATTAGCGGTCATATGTGATTAGAAAAATCATATCATTTAAATAATAAGTCATAAGGAGGAAACATAACATGGGTGACTTCTCTTTTAAAATAATTATTTAATTTAGATATTAAGGAGGAAACATATCCCGAATCAACCCATTCGTAAGTAAATGGGTCGAAACTGTCCACCTCTAAAACCAACATATTGGGAAGCAACATTTAACTTTTGGTTAGAGCAATGTGTTAGGCAAAATGATTATATGTAATGAAAGTAGCACATAGTTTAATACAAGTGTTCAACTATTAGTCAAAATACCCCTCATAAATAACAAAAAAGACAATCTTGTGAACCAAAAATCAATGCTAATAATATTTTGTAACAATACTTGATAAACTTATGTATCATTTTACCAAGAGAAAGCGTTACCTCGGAAGACAATCTTTGAGAAATTAGTAAGGCGTTCGCTTTGACTTGAGAAGATAAAGCATAATTAATTGCTGTAGTAAGAGCACTCGCGGCTTCCTTTATTGTGATCTCGTCATCTTCATCTGGGAGCAATTGATTTCTCTTCAGAGGTTCTGGTGAAACTCCAAGCCAGAACATCCTCTCTGCCCAATAAAATTGATCCAGCATAAACGGGCACAATACCTGCATATTTCATTAATCACTTGTAAAAAATGTAAAAACTAGATAAACATTGGATCATAAGGACATATTGAAGCAGACCTGTGGTATTCCCGCATGCAAAGCGGCTGCAGTGGATCCACTAGTTGAGCCGAATTATATGCCAAACAGCACATTAGTACAAAAAAGGGTGAAAGTGTTACAAGGATAGGGGTTAAACAAGCCGAGTCGCTCGTGAGCTACATGAGATTGGCTCGCTAAAAGCTCGAATTGAGCTTAAGCTAAAACGAGCCCGAGCTCAAGCCTGAATTGAAGATCACTCAATAAAAGAGAGTGAGCTTCATATACCGAGCTTGACTAGGCTCATGAGCCTAAATGAGCATGTTATTTATATAAATATCAAATATTTTTTATTTAATATAATATATATATAACTACATAACAAATATTATTACATATAGTTATGATAAAAATAACTAAATTATATATTATGTTATGTATAAAAAATTATAATTATAAATATATACAAAAATAATTGTATATGTATATAAATAAAATAATCCTTATTATAATAAATCACTAACTATTATGCCACATGTCATTTTTTTGTGCACCCAATTTTGGGTTTTCCCGCCTCTCTCCTCCTTACAATCAATCTCTTTGATTCCTAAAATTACTCCCCTAATTTCATCAATTAATTTCCATTCAATCTTTGTTTTCCTTCTTTTTCTATGCACCCAAATGAATTTAAAAACAATGTAGGAACTTTATAGTTTTGTAAGAAAATTGATTATTGTCCATATCCATTAGTTAACACGAATCCAAACACTTGTGAATAATTAATTTTAGCTACAAAATGTGACCTATTTCTTAAACTAGTCTTGAAACGTGAAACCTTAATGTACCAGTAATGAGAAGTATATAAGTGTATTATCAATTGTATTCTTTTAATGATTCAGCCCGTGTAATACATGGGTTTCTAGGGGCGAAACATAGTGGGGGCCAGAGGGGGCCCAGCCCCCCCCCCATATTTTGCTTAGAAGTACTGATTTTGGCCCACTAAAACTATTTCGTATTAGTTATAACGTTTGGGCCCCCCGATCCAAATAAAAACCCACACTTATGTGTAAGAACAGGGTTTTTTTGGGATTTTTGGTCTTTATTTGGTGAAAAAAATTTGGTCTTTTTATGTATAATCTTTTCGCCCCCCCCCCCCCCCCCCAACTTAATTGTTCAAGTTCCGCCACAGTTTTCTAACCTAGTTAATATATAATAAACGAACCAAGCTTGAGCTTGAAAAATCACACACAAACCGAGCTCGAGCATAGAGCTCGAAATGAGTCAAGCTCAAGCTCGGATTTGTTCGTTTACGCCTCTATACAAGAGGATAGAAGAAAGAAAAGGCTGTAAGCTTACCTACCACCATGATGAATAGCTGCAGCACATTTTGGAAACAGCCACCTGTAAGGTACAGAACTAGTTGCAGAACGAAAAAGGAATCAGGCAAGTATTAAAATTTCCTGTTCACTCACATGGAATGAAAATGATTCATTGGTTTATTTAATTTAAATTTTAGATAAGGACAAGCAAAGTGTATGTCTAAAAAGGAAAATTTATTTCAAGTTAACTGAATACTTAAAAACAGAAATCTAAGCAGACAACAAACAGAAAAATGCTTACCCTGAGAAACAGAAAAGCCGGCCACTAAAAAGAGAGATTCCGTCCTTGATGAAATCTGTTTTTTCAGAATGTGATGATGTTTCTACAGCAAGCAATCGTATTGCAGCATCCAAAGGTCCATATCCAGATGAGAAAAGGATAAAACGGTAATTTGTTGCCTCTAGAACACTTTGAAGGACATGAAGAAACAGCTGAGGTTTTCTCATGAAGCCCATGCTGCCAACAGAAGGGTGTTGTGTTTCAGAATAGAAGATTAGGTAAGATCGGTGGAATGGGTAAGAGGTTGAAATGGGTCAGTTTTACTACAGGTCAAAACGGGCCAGGTTGGGTACTTGGGTTGACCCATAAACACCTTTTGTCCTTTTTCTAAACTTCTTTTATTAATGAAAACGTTAATTATGATTATATAAAATAATTCATCACAGTAATAATGTAGATCTTTGAATCAAAATGATGTAGGAGATTACATGCATTAGAAATAGACTTTGGTTCCCTTTTTTAGCTTTCTTTTTAACCTGTTTGAGATAAAACATCACCCAAATCCACTCATTCGCAAATCGCCAGTTAATGGACCAAAATTGCAACATCTAATGATGACCATAGATGGAACAGAAACTGGAAGAGTGGAACCAAGAGTACAAAAGTTTTCGTCTCCAGAACTATGATTATAGATGCACTATAGAACAAATAACTAAAACCACTGTCTTTGCTGAGGTGTCTAGGAGTATTAAAAATGTTATAATATAGTGACCTATAGTGGACATCTATCTTTACTAGTGGCTGAGGTGACAAGTTCGACCCATTTACTTATGAATGGTTAGACTTTGGTTATATTTTTTCTCTAATGGGGAAAATGGGTCAAAGATGCCTAAAGTGTATTTAATACATAAAACCTCCTAAATCGTTTTATTCAAAAAAAAACTATAGTGTTATTGAAATAATATAATTCTTATAATTATATTCATAATCAGTAACTACTAAAAAACTAAAGAGCTCAAGTCCTAATGTATTGAAGGGTGGACAGATGGCAAAAAGCTGGTGTCCAAGTCCTAATGTATTAGTTGTTATTATGTTAAACTTGAAAAAACTTGCCTTCCAATAGAACTCAAGCCAATGAAAACAGGCGGTAGTGATTCTGGAGCATATAAAAAGTGTTGCAGCTCAGTGTGAGCTGAGCACATTTCAGCTTTCATATTTAAATTCTCTGAAGAGGTCAAGAGTGTAATTTCTGCACATTTTTTGCATGAGAACTGCCACTCCATAGGAAGACTCCAGAAGCCACAAACATGAACATTTGAAGGCCAATAACCTAAAGCAATGAAAATGAGAACACTTATAAGTTGAATGATTAATGTTGCAACTGATATTCTGTCATCACAAGAAAGCAAAACACTAATTTAAAGTATTGTGGTTACATGCACACATACAGCCTTAATCTGAGGAAGGCATGAAATTTCATTTACTATACAGTTCCATGGTCAAATATAGGGAAAGTTGTACAAAAGGGTAACCAAATTTGGTCCATTTTCTTTTTCGCGTGACCAGCTTTTTTTCGCTAGAAATAAATCTCAAGCTTAAAAAAGCCTCGATTTAAGATGACTTTCAACCATGACAGCAGGTGACTGGTATCTAATCGCCACATTGGTGCCAATTTAGTGTGGTGTAAAAGAAAGTTAACAGAGTTTTTTTCTAATTAATTATTGAATGTTTTGAGGCTTTTTATCAAAATTCAAAGAAGAAAACAGAAGGTTTATTCTGAAATTTTTAAAAGCTTGAGGATTTCTGTTTGTTTGTTTGAAAGTTAAATGGTTTTCTGTGGAAAATAAAGATGGTTACATGAAATAGAAATTGAACCAAAGTTGGTTTTACCTTTTTATGCATTTAGCCCTCAAATATATAAGCTTTACCATCCTTGCAGCCCATTGGCGTACCCACATGGTTTGGATGGGTGTCGGCCGACCCCCATGAAATTTTTTTTTGCTTGTTATATGTACGATCTAATCCCGAACGACCCCGTGAAATTTTGACGCCGACCCCCATGAAATTTCCTTTTGACCAAAACGACACCCAAAAAATTAATTTAAAACTTTAAAATTTTACAAATATAAATGTATTAATTATTATAAACTAATTAACAAATATAAACTTATTATAAATTAATTGGTTAATTGGGCATACCCATTAATAAGCTTTATAAACAATTAACTTCACTAGGCCACTAACCACCAAATAACATTTTACCCTAAGCCATCTAATCTCTTCTAAACAATTAACTGGTCTTGTCATACATTTTCAATCTTCATCGAACGTGATTAAGTGAAATGGAAACAAGTGACTATCGACGGACAAGTGCCCTCCCCCCCCCTTCCAAACCTAATTAAAAATCACATGCCACTACCGTCTGCGTGAGTCAGGTTATGTGTTAGAGGTTGCCCCTCCACTCTCCCGAATCTTGTACCAAAAGACCAAACAACCCTAGGTATTTGTTAAACTTTTTCTCTAACAAATTAAGTATTTTTTGAAATTTTACTCTAATTTCACTTTATTATTTAATTATTTGCTATATTATTTATTAGAATATTAGATTATCAACATCCAAACACCGAAAAAAGTTCGGTGACCTGACTTTTGGCAAAAAAGAGTTTCAATGACCCGACCTGACCCGACAAAGAACATCTCTTTTAATAAACATCCGAACACCGAAAATTTTCCAACACCCATAAAAAATATTTCTGGGTCCGCCACTGCTTGCATCTCTATAATTATTATTGGAACTGTCATGATGTGAAAGAAGCAAAACTTCCTATTAGACATTGTAACTTTGCAGAAGCCTAGCACGTACCCAAAAAGGAGGATTTTGACCAAGAGAAATTACCGTACCGGGATATTCTACAATTTCTTTACTGAAACCATACCTGTTATGATGAAATGACTAAAATTAGAATAATAAATACGTGTGTTGTATTTTTCTTAGAAAGTAAGCATGAAGAGATAACATGCAAAGTAGCATTATACACATTGTATTCTTTCCCAAAGTTGAACTTCTAAAATAATTGCTACCACGGCTTTGATCTTACAGTAGCGAAGGAGATGAAGGCCTGCTGTGCCACACGGGATGACTTGTGACTGGATCCTAGATGCATGAAAAGGCAACAAGATGATTAAAAAAAGAAAGAAAATGAACAAGGTAGCATACATTGCAAAGGATAATGCTAGAGATGGTCACATCGGTGGGTTGGTAACGGGTCAAAACAGGCGGGCCAGGTTGGATTGACCAAAACTTTCTTGTCCCCTTTTTTAAATAATTAATGCCTTAATTATGATTAAAAACTGATTTATCATAATAATAGGTCAAAATGGGTTTGGATTGAAACGGGTCATTACTAACACGGACCAAGATGGGCAGGTCATGTAGGTTTGACCAACAAAAACTTTTCTTGCCACCTTTAGAGAAAGCCATGGCCATTTCCAGTTTTGGTAGATGACAAGAAACTATATAAACTTGGCTTAAGTTTTGTGATACTAATTAGTTTTCTAAATCATATAATGAGGAAGGAAATCAATGGAAGCAAGGACATACCGTGAAAGGCAAGGGACTCAGCTTTAACTCAGTAGCTCTCCACGTTCCCCAGTCCTCGGTAAAAAGAGGCCACATCCAATGGATAACATCTTTCCAAGAAATCTTGTTTAGTTAAAATTTCAATATCATAAATCTGTTAGTGAAGTCTTTTATCAACTAAAAGAAAGTATAGGAGGACATGAATGGTTGATTAATAGGCGATAAAAATCTAAATCCCGTGTGAAAATATACTACACGAGTGGTTGAAGATTTTTATACGTGCCCATCCATGATTTAATTAAGAAACTACATTGACTAAGTTAATTCATGTCACATGTTATATTTTTTACAGTCATTTTGTATTTAAAAATAATTAAACTGAATGTGTATGAAAATGAACTGTAAAACAATATTTGTCGCGCCAACTATCAAGCAAAACTGCAAATTAATGAGGCAACGGTCAAAATTTGGAAATAAAAAATTAAAGAAGAGAGAAAAGAGACGAGAAAACTATTTTAAGTAAGATATATGTCAATAAAGTGGAGAATTTGAGCTTTACCTCGTCACTTGGAGCTGCTTGAAGATAACTGTACAAAAGTGGAAGTTCTTCACTAAATTTCCGTTCAAACGATGAAGGAGCGCTGCACTTGGTATAGTATGAGCAGCAGACACATACAAACAAAAAGAAAATAAACATAAGTTGCTTTATCCTATATAAAAGAAAACAGATAATAAAAACAAGATGTAAACACTAATTTTGCAAACAATTCAGCTTTATATACCTATAACAAGTTGCATGATATTATATTGATAAAGAAAGTCAACTGTACCTATAAGGAACAACATAAGGAGCTGCTACAACACAGCAAACATTAAAAAGCTCAGCCAGGCTCCAACCTTCCTGCACAGTAAAGACAGAAGTGTTCCTCAGTTGAGATTAATCATCATACCTGTAATAAAATTTGACTTGGACATTCCTGAACATGCTATAGGAAAATACTATGTGAATTAACTTTTGCTAGTTAAGTCTCTAAATAAATTAATTTAGGAATTACAAGGAAATCATGGTTTTTTCTTTACTTTACAAACAACATAAACTTCAAGTAAAGTGTGAAAATGGTTGTTGTACATAATCAAAAACTGTCCTCTTCTACAGAATTAGTGTACAGTAGCATAAAAGATCAGGGTATTAAAAACCTTCTAATTTACAAAGATAAGCAACAGTTTCGCATATAAATAAGGCATAATTTCATTTGTGTACAGGCTAATTTGCCTTTTAAGTGCCTGGTGGAAATTACCAATGCAAAAAAGTTTATTATGACGAGGTCGCCCTCCATGCTCGGGACATCACCAAAGATATTTTCAAATATGACAACACATTCTTGTCTATGTTTTCTTGTTAATTTCCTTTTCTCTTGATGAAAGGAGAACTGCACACAACCTGGAAACTCCAAACAGACACAAAGACCTGGTCAAACCACAGAGTTGATATCCTTTTGCAACAAAAAAAGATAATCTAAAACAAACTAAACAGTGACAACAAAAGGTTTTGCTACCAAAACCTGAATTATCGTTATGTTCACCGGGAGAAAGAGCAGGAGGAGATGAAACAGGAAAACATGAAACTTTATTTGTGCTTAAATGTTCCCGTATTTCCTGCAAAGAACAAACGAATTTAAATCATATTGACGTTTTACTTGTAAAAAGTAGCAGGTGTATACCAAGCACGGTGCAGCATGAAAACTAAAACTCTTTCCATAACTGTCTTAGTTTCTATTTTTCTCTTTATATGATAATTTTGGCTTTCTACAATTAGAATATGAAATTATTATCATGCTAATATCTTTCCTAGTAATATATTTAAGGAACATGTATCATACAGACGTGCACAACATATTCAGAAGGAAAAATCTTTAGACTTTATACTGCTACAGCCAGCAACTATTGAACAAACCTCATGTGCAGAATGCGTTATAAAAATCACATGGTATTGAACCTGGTCATAAGCAAAAGCTGTGGCAATTGCCTGCATATAAATTTCAAGATCTATCATGTAATTAGCATAAAAATGTTAATATAATAAATGAGATGATCAATAGAAAATAAAATCAAATTAAGATAGTACATCATTAGCAATCAGATATTGAAGTTAAAATTGATGTCCTTAAACAACCATAACTAGACATATGGTAAGTCACAATTTCATATGCAAAGTCTCCTTTGTTGAACATTTACACTAAGGAAGTGAATGGACACCAATAAACTAGAATGTAATATAAGTAAAGTATTTTTGGAGAAAATTCTCCTATATTGTTAAAGCATGTACTTATAGTCAATATTTGCTTCAAGATTATATAATCAAGTCATCAGCTTCCTTATACTAGTACACTTAGAACCTTATTTACGGTTTAAGTTGATGTTAACATATCCTTACTCTGCTAAACACTAGGAGTTTTTTCATCCTCTCTGGCTATAATTTACAGTTTACCAGATTAATAACATGAATAGGCATCAATAAATTTAGAATACATAGAATAATAGGTACATTTCCATGAATGTTTCAGAATCATGTTTCCTAGAATCTTTCCTTAAGCTAAGGGTGTGGTATGGTTGAATGATTTATTCTTCACCACATAAGCACTTGTTATTTCCAACATTCATTTCTCGTTTAATTTGGAACAAAAGGAGAAATGAAAATGGTCTCATTTTCGAAATAAAGAGGATATATTATGCAGCTTTTAGACATTTCTTATTTAATATTTGGAATCAAATGAGAAATGAAACGATCTTATTTTTGGAACTGAAGAAGTAACTTACAGCTATAGGAAACACATCGCCTTTTGTCCCAAAGGCCATGAAAACAGCCTTAGGCTGCCTTCTTATGGAAGCCATTCTTCTTACCTTCACTCTTTCCAGATGATGAATGTCACTGAGAAAAAACGATTATTAGATCAGAAGGTCAGGAGCAATTCATAAATTACATAATGCATCATGTTAGTTTCCAAAAAAAAAAACTATTTTATTAGACTTTTTCTACCATATATCAGTCACTATAAATAAAGAATTCTCAAAAACTGAAACTAAACTTATGCTTTTGTTTAGTTATGTGCTAGCAAGTGTTGCTAGATTGAAAGCTTGCACGATTCAATTCGAGTAGCCTGCAAATGGAATTACAACTTGAAATGTGATAAACATAAGTCTCCTTAATGTTGTAGCAAGAAAGGGGATGTTATTACAAACTAACTGAATTCAAATAGGTTTAGTATTGTCTACCAAGTATCATTTAAGATATATTTAAAGATGATAATTTATTTACAAATTAACTTAGCAAAAATAGAGAGATCTCTACAAAGAACATGAAACTGTTTACAACCGCATCTCTATCTTTAAGGGATGTTAATTTGTTGCTTATTAAGAAATAAAAAAATAATTTTACTTAAAGATGGAGTAATCTTATTAATTGTCCATCCAACATTTAGAATTTGATTTTACTAACAATAGTTGAGCATCATTTGGCGACACTTACACTTTTGTTTTTATGTTTACATATTAGAAAAGTGAGATGTTTCGCAAACGTTTACATTTGAAAGACCAAAATAAGGGTAAATTTAAAACTTTGATTTTGACGTTTCCAAAGTTTACAATACTGATACACAAAAGCACATGTTGACTGTTTCATTATAATGAGGTTGGGCTTTTGAACTTGGTAAACTATAATTATATTTTTGATTTTAAGCTTTAATTATTTTTCTTGGAAAAAGAAACAATCTCGTCAAATGTGCTTTTACATTATTGTTAAGTAGAAATTGCAATACATTAAAAAAATGAAAACGGAAAACATAACATAAGTGTTACCAAACAAGACCTAAGAGTTCCTAAGTATTACATAATACACCATATTGTCAAATGTATTAACCTGAATGGTATTTAGCATGTCCTATGTGGTAATCCCACAAAGAAATAGATTATCAAAACAACATATTTGGTTTATGATGTAAAGGGAGGTAAAAGAGAAACAGATAGTCAAAACCTTAGACATATTTTAACTTCAAATCTTAGCTCCTACTTCAAAGTTTCTTATATTGACATGAATTCTTATCCATTACTCAAAATCCCTTTTGTAGCTAGGGTGATTCAACACAATGATATGAGTGCTATAAACCTTGATTAATAAGTAAAGAACCTTTGTGAATTGTGATGTAGTACTGTTTGGCATTTTGGTTAATGATGGATTTTAGTCATTTGAAATTAATGGATTTAATGTTCTGTTTTAAGCATTGTGTTATGAATAGGGTGTAACCTCCCTTTCTATTCCGGGAAGGGGGTGTTACATATTTGCTGAACAAAAGCCACAAGATTAAAATAATGACTCCTGGATTTATATGATTATGAGCTATAAATACGATTAACTCGTGTTTCTTGCTTTCAAGATCAAAATTTTATTACTTAAGGCGTCCTTACGGTAGAACAATGATCAACAGAACACAGATGGAAATATTTGTAAAGACATTCATTTTTCTTAACTATCTATTAAGAATGAAAATTTCATAGCATAAGGAATAAAATATATGGAAAATATACTTGAAAATTTGTAATTGATAAGCATAAAAACAAAAGGGTATTATATTAGAGCTGATTATATTTATTTCTTTTTTTTGTCTAGTTCTGTACTGCTGATTATAGACTTAGAGAAAATGGATAAATTGGCAAGGCAAGTAATAGATAAATGCAGCCACATTACAGAGCAACAAAAGAAAATCCAAAAACATATCAATCTAGCCTCAAGGTACTTGAAAGCTTTCTATCTAATAACGAAAAAATCACCTAAAAGGTTTGTTAAAAAGATTCAAAAAGAAAACATTAAATATAAGTCGAGTCAATTGATCATTAATGGAAAAGGGTTAATTCCAGCCTAGATAATTTCTTTTTATATAATATTAAATCCTTCTAAGGAAGATAAGTAAAGTTTACAAAGATGATAATAAGGTTTAATAAATAAAACTTTAAATGGCCTTTATTTCAAGTTCTTAAAAAGTGATTGTAAGTGAGTAAATGCATGAGTATATGAAATATATTCTGAACCAAATTAATGTATTCCAAAATATCATTAATTATTTTCATAAGATGTAATCCTATTTTGTCACTAAGAGTTGTACCTACAATTTCATTTGGTGCTTGGACATTTCCAGAGCAAAAAGAGAACCATTATCAAGAAAGGAGAGCAGGAGCCCAAAGGTAAGCCTGTCACAAATTGAACTTTTAATTTTTAACCCGTTGTTCCCTCTGTGTTTATTTTGCTTGCTTCTGTTTTCTTCAATACTGGTTTTTAGGTAATTGAGTAAAAGTTTCCCAAGGGGTCAGATATCATGGTGAAAGAAGGACCTTGCTATCATTGTGGAATTAAAAGTAAGACTTTCCTGATTTGATTTTTCTATGAGCAGTTCAAATTCATTTTTATGATATTTATATTCCTATTTACTTTATATTACTTGTAGCATGTCTTCTTTTAGTGATCTGTACTAAAATGGTTACATGATAATTTATATAATTGGATTGCTCTTTGGGGGAATACTTTTATGTTTAGCCAAATATTGTATAAAATAATGTGTATATGTGTGTCGAGCTAGATACTTATATGCATATTGCATGAAGGTATCACTTCAATGACACGAGAATCTTGGTCAATTGAAATTAAAACTATCTCTAACATTTGAAATTTTGGCTCACGAATGCTTGGTCTAGAACCTAAAAAATGGGTATTGGCATCTATGCTAGGAATAAAGAACTCTATTTTTTTAACACATTGAGAGAGAATTTCTTTTTGCGCACTAACTAAAGACTTTTAAAGTTTTACCTTTATTTCATGTCATTTTTAAGTTTTCGATGTCATGCAGCTATTTATCATACCTTAAACATTATATGATGTAAGTTTGTGTATTCCTCATGTTAAAGCTCCAACATGCATGAACCCTCTAGCAGATTAATATAACAAAAGAATAAAGTGTGCCTAATTTGGTGAGATAGACCAATCACGGGTCATGGATGCATGTGTCTATGAAACTTAGAAGGGCTCTAACAGATTCTAATATTCATACAACATTAAAAGGATCAAATGCATACCAAGTACTAGATTACATTCAACTGTTAATGCATTATATCCATTCCTATGTACGATGAAAAGTTAAACTTATCTTTACCCATTATTTACCACTCCTGTTGAATTAGTTACGTATTATTTTTCATATATCATACTCAATCCGAAAATCTGGAGGGAAGAGGGATCCCTAGTAAATATATTGAGGCAATTAGGGATATGTATCATGAGGCTAAGACATGCGTCCGAGCACCCGTGGGGGATACTGACTTTTTTCCGGTGGAAGTTGGAGTTCACCAGGGGTCGGCACTAAGCCCCTTTCTCTTTGCAGTAGTTTTGGATGAGTTATCAAAGTCGATTCAAGATGCAATTCCATGGTGCATGCTTTTTGCTGATGATATCGTGTTGATTGCAGAAAGTAAAGAGACATTGAACAACAGACTAGAGGAATGGAGAACAGTCTTAGAGCACAAAGGTTTGAAGATAAGCCGATCTAAAACCGAGTACCTTCACTGCAACTTTAGTGGTGCAAACGTCGACGAGGAGACCCAGATTTCTATTGAAGGTGGGGTTGTCCCTAAGACACTGAAGTTCAAGTATCTAGGATCTGTCATCCAGAGTAACGGGGACATCGACAATGATGTAGTCCATCGGGTGCAGGCTGGTGTAAATGGAGAGCGGCCTCAGGTGTTTTGTGCGACAAGAGGTTCCCAATAGGGTTAAAGGGTAAATTTTATAGGGTAGCAGTTCGCCCAGCGATGCTATATGGAACCAAGTGTTGGGCCATCAAGAAGACACAAGCTCGAAAAATGGATGTAGCTGAGATGAGGATGTTGAGGTGGATGTGTGGACACACAAGAAAGGACCGAATAAGAAATGAAGTTGTTCGGAAGAGATTGGGAGTCACATGTATCTCAGATAAGATAAGAGAAGGAAGATTGAGATGGTTTGGACATGTCAAGAGGAGACAGAGCACAGATCCAGTGAGAACGGTGGAAACTCTCGTTGTAGAGGGGAAAAGGAGCAGGGGGAGACCGAAATTAACGTGGGATGAGAGGATTAGGCTTGATTTGCTAGATTTACACCTCTCAGAGGACATGATCAATGATAGGATTTCATGGAGACGTCGTATTAGGGTTTTAGGATGAGTGACCCGTTGTGTGGGAGAGTAGAGTTGTTTAGCAAAGATTTTGCGTATGTCTTGTTTCTTGTAGGTGTGTTGTGTTTCTTGTGACTAATATACTCTAGTCATACACTGCTAATTGTTAGATTACTGTTAGATTTATTTTACTTTATTACTCATTAATTTTATTTATATTTTTATCTTTTTCTTTCCCATGGAGCCGGGGGTCTAAACGGGAGCAGCCTCTATATCCCTTGGGATAGGGGTAAGGTTTGCCCTCATCACACCCTCCCCAGACCCTACTAATAGCGTTAGCTATGTGTGGGATTATACTGGGTACGTTTGGTTTGGTTTGGTTATACTCAATCCGAAAATCAATTACTTTGATGTTTGGGTGAGGCAAATCTTTGATATTCACTTGTCACAAATTAGTTCAGTCTTTTGTTTAAAGTACGAACATTAAGAACTTCCTTTATTATTTTAATATAAAAATCGTTTACCTCACTTTAATTACTCCCTCGGTCCCAAAAAATTTCAACACTTTCCATTTGAGATGTCCGCAGAAACACTATTTCCTTCTTTATAAAGATTACAATGCAAATTTGCTAACTTGCCCGTTAGCGGTCATTACAAGGTATTTGTGAGATAGATTTTGGTTCACAAATTTTCTGAATTCTGTCTTATGGAGGGATAGATATTTGATTTAGTTAAGGGCTTCTATTAAACATTGTGTCAAGTCAAACTATTGATTGTAACACAAACAACTTCTTACAAGCAATATTGTCTACATATACTTCCCAAAACGGTATGCAGGATGATAAGTTACTAATGTTAGTAATAACAAATGACAAGAAAACATGTTCATTGGTTTCTACATACTCGATAAATGAATTCATTCGAGCATTCAAGCAAAAGTTTAATCATTATAGAAGTATCCGTGCGAACATAATCGACATTCAAGTGTTCAACAATCCTGGACATGATTTCCATGTTTATTTCATACACACACATTTGAAGCATGACATTTAACATCTGTATTATAATTCAGTGTGACTTAATTACATTCCCTAAACACTGATGGATTACGATGTTGAACAGGCACTCCGTTATGGAGAAACGGACCAACTGCAAAGCCAGTGCTTTGCAATGCATGTGGCTCCAGATGGAGAACAAGAGGAACACTGAATGATTATGTTCCAAAGCATGCAATGAACCAGAACACACAGATGAGTGAGTTACCTGCTAACGAAGACTCCGATCAAGCAGACTCGAGCTCTCCTGATGAGGCAAACCCAGCTGGTAATAATTCAAAACCCTAATCAACAGTTCTATTCACTATCGTGTGTTGTTGTTAGCCAATTGAGCTACGAGAAGACCTAAATCATAATAAATAGATATGATTAAACCAAATTAATCGTCGAAACAACATATTGGAAGATCTAACACTAACTATTTCGCAATTAAACAAAAATACAGTAACTGTAGTTGATTAATTTGGGAAATTACGTTACCTGTACGATTATCTTCTCTCTAAATCTGTTAATATCACGTTCGGCTGGTTGAAATTGAAGTGGAGTTCGTTGAGAATTGCGATCATATGGTTTCAGACAAGTCCCTGGTGTATATGGTTCGAAGTTCCCCAAAATATTACGAGCCAGATTTTGAAAAAGGTGGAAACTAGGAGGGGCAAATTGTAATTGTGTGTGCTTTGTTTTTTTTAATTTTTTAAATTCTTGTTTATATTCAGTGATAAAAAAGGTATTTTTTTTTTTTTGAAAGGCTAATATCATATCACAAGAGCACTAGCAAGCCGCTAGAAAGCGTAAACAACAAGAAAAGGAAATTACATAAATTCAAAATTTTTCCATTGAACCTCCTTAATATCTAAATCTCGAGCTCTATGCTTGATCCAAAGGTAACCCAAAACTTTTACCTCCTCCACGATATTGTGAGCCACCACTTTCTTCCCCCTAAAAACAACATTGTTTCTAGCCTTCCAGATTGCCCAGCAAGACAGAAGCATAATGGATTGCATGACTTTGGAGTAAGTCGCTGAACCCTCCAATAATTCATGAAAAGCTAAAATGTCTTTAAACGAAAAAGCAAGAACCTGGGGGCACTTACACCAACTCGAAATTGTGGACCATACCTCATGCGCCACTCTACATGCCGTGAACAGATGGTCAATACTTTCCACTCCGTCTAAACAAATCGGACATAAATCATTAATGATAAACACGTTTCTTCTACTCAAAGCATCCCTAGTTGGCAAACGGTCAAGCATCGCCCTCCAACCAAAGATGTTAACTTTAAGGGGGAGCCAGTTTGACCACTTAAAAACTTCTGACCCGTTTGCCTGCACTTGATCATAAAACATAGCCCGAACAGATTTAACCGAGAAGTTGCCACTAGAGTCCGGCATCCATTGCCACGAATCTTCCTCTCCCGACAGAACACACTGACGCAAGGCATTTTCACATCTGTCCAGGTCTTCTCTTTCGGAAGGATTAAGGATAGATCGGGTCCAATTCCAGCACGGTTGAACCGCCCCATCCAAGTTGACCAATCTGTCAGCCACCGTCGCATCTTTAGATCTTTCCATGGCAAATAGGCTAGGGAAAGCCACGGAAAGAGGCGCCGAACCAATCCACAGGTCTTTCCAAAATCTGATTTTTGCCCCATTCCCAACATTCCCTTTAATCAAACTTTCCAGAAAAATGTTCTTTTTCTTGAGACAATCTCCCACTTTAACTATATGCCTCCAAATGCCACCTGCATAAGAATTTAAAGGAATAAAGGGAACTCTATTATGGCATTTATGCAGTGCGGTAATAAGTTTAGCCCAAAGATGGCCAGATTGAGTCTTAAACTTCCAATGCCACTTAGCAAGTAGGCTAAGATTACAATCCACGAGAGGAGTTAAACCGAGCCCCCCAAGATGCTTAGGAGAGGTAACCTTCTCCCACGCCACCCAATTGATACTATTTTTATCTTCCTTGCCACTCCAAAGAAATTTCCTCCTAAGCCCATCAAGTTTACGAATGACACGTAAAGGAGCTCTATATAGAGAGAAAAAATAAACCGGAAGACTATCAAGAACCGCTTTGAGCAGGGTTACTCTTCCACCTATAGAAAGAGACGAAGCTTTCCATAAGGAAAGTCTATTCTCCACCACTTGAATAACCGAGCTCCAATTCTTATAAAGATTCATGTTTGCACCAACCACTAATCCGAGATACGAGAATGGTGGAGATTGAGCAATACATTGGAGATGGGAAGCTAAAGCCGAGACTTCCCTTTCGTCAACGCCAAGGCCAAAAAGAGAGGATTTAGAATAATTGATTTTTAAACCGGAAACAAGGTAGAAAGCTCTAAGAATCCTTGCAAGATTGAGAATATTAGATTTTGACCATTTCCCAATCACAAGCACATCATCCGCGTACATAAAGTGGGAAATATCCGGACCATTGTTCGGAATATTTAGACCTTCAAAGACACCGACTTGAGATGCCCTCTTGAGGAAGCAAGTGAAAGCTTCCATGGCCAAGATAAAAATGAGAGGGGATAGAGGATCACCTTGACGGACTCCCCTAGTGCATTGAAATTCAAAAGTCGGAGATCCGTTTACCAAAACCGACGACCTAGTCGCCTCAAGACAACCACGAATCCATCTTCTTTTACTGGTCCACGTGTGTTTGTTTTGTTAATCGTCTGGAACAGGGTACGGTCACAAATGAGGTATTTAAGATTGAAATCGTCTGGAACAGAAAGTCTAACATCCACTAAAAGAGTAAAGAAAATGACATGTACAGTACACTCCTTTTACTGGTCCACGTGTGTTTGTTTTGTTTTTTCTTTTTTTTTCAATTTCCGTTTCCACACTTTTATTTTTTTCAATTTCCATTTTCACCCCCTCTTACTTTATATATTTTACGCTTTTAACTCGTTTGATTTTTTATTAATATCTTTTTTCTATAATAGCTTACATTCGTTACATTTAAATAACAAACAGACGTCTGATTTTTGTTCTTTTAATGTTTCGGAATAATTTTTTTAAACAGGTTTATATTCAAAATCGAGTCCACGTGTGTTTGTTTTGTTTTTTCTTTTTTTTTTCAGTTTCTGTTTTCACACTTTTATTTTTTCAGTTTCCGTTTCCATCCCTCTTACTATATATAATTTACGCTTTTAACCCGTTTGTTTTTCTATTAATATCGTTTTTTTATAATAGCTTAGGTTTGTTACATTAATAAAAAACTTGAAAGTGCGTCTGATTTTAGTTTTTTTTAATGTTTCGGTATAATTTTTTTTTAAACAGATTTGTATTCAAAATCGAGTTTAGTTTTTTTTATCCTACGATATGGTGTGCGACGTCAGCGTTGTGTAGCCGTAATAAACTCAACCGTCTATAAGCGAACAAAATCGTTGCTGGTATTTTTGGTATTATGGTAACCGATATTGGTTGTGGATTTCATGATATTCAATGAGCGGCATCGATAACGACCAACCTTATGCCTCGTAACACGGCGGAAAAAAAAACACTCACACATCACGAAGCACGGCTACAGTTCTATAACCTAAACATTTTCAAAATGAGTTAACAGTAGATTGCACTTACTTGTCTATGTGTCAGTTGCCACGTTTTACTCTTTTAGTGGCCAAATTTTTTTATTTTTTTTTTGCTTTAATAATTTGTACTATATATAATATACGTTTTTAACTCCTTTAATTTTCTAATAATTTCGTTTTTCTATAATAACTTTTATTTGTTAACTTAAAAAAATAAATGTGCGGCTGATTTTAGTTTTTTTTTTTAACGTTCCGGTCTAAACTTTTTTTAAAACGGAGTTGTGTTAAGAATCGAGTACCAAACACTTATGAGAGGAAAACATCGTTGACGTTGTTTTGGTATAATCGTATCCGATATCGGTTTTCACTTTTATTTTTTCCGACGCTTCAAAGCGATGACGACTAAACTTCTGCCACGTAATGCGGAGAAAAACACGACCGCGCTCCCCGCGAAGCACGGGGTAAAAATACTAGTTCTTAATTAAAAAGATTTGAACAAGGATTCTACAGTTGTTAATCAACATTGGTTAATTTGGACGGTTCCTCAGGCCTTGCACCCAACCTTTACAATCCACGTCTTTCTTTCTGATTTGTGGAAAATAAGAAACCAACAAACATCACCAAAGCATCCAAAGCATTTCAAGGTTTGGTGCACGTGTGGATTTTTTTATTTTGTTTTCTTTATTTAAATTTCACCCCGTACGCTATATACAAAATACGCTTTTAACATATTTAATTATCTAATAATTTTATTTTTCTTTACTAATTTTCGTTCGTTAAAGTTTTACAAAAAAAGCGAGCGCGCGACTGTTTTTAGTTTTTTCCTCAACGTTCTGATATAATTTTTTTTTAAAACGTAGTTGTATTCAAATTCGAGTTTTTTGCTATCGTGGCATATAGTGCATGCCGTTACCGTTGTGGTTCCGTGCCGGAACGAAACTGTTATGAGCGAACAACATAATTGCTGGTACTGGTATTAGTGAAACCGGTCTCGGCCTTCGCTTTTATGGTTTTCGACGATCCGAGCTTTTGCCCTTTTTTATTATTTAGTTTTAGGTTTATTTTTTATTAACATTACTTTAACTGTTGAACCTTTGTTTTTTTTTTAAATTTTATTAACGATCAACTCGACGCCCGCGGCGGAGCCCTAGTGTCTTAACTTAAACTGATAATGGGACCAAATGAAGGATTTTTTTTAAGCGTTTCGATTTTAATTTATTTGAAAATTTAGTTTTATTCAAAATGTGGATTTTTTTTTGTATCGTAGTCTATATCAAGTGTCGTTACCGTTGTGGTAATGTAATGAACCAAACTTATTATCAATGAATTGGGCAATTTGACACCCGCTGTTTAGCGCGGTATTCAACTAGTTGTTAGTAAAGTGACTTTAGGGAAACACTTGGAAAACAACTTTGTTACTGTTATGTGAAGTTTTTATATTTAAATTTATCTCGTTTTTATGAGTATTTTTATAGCCTTTTACTATATATTATGTGACATTGAAAAAAATTATATATAATACCATTTGTGAAACAATAATAATCAATTGGAAGCAAACTCTAACGAATAGTGAATAATTTTATAAAAATATTAATTATTCATGTGTTATAAGCATGTTTTAATTATGTATTTGAAATAACACCCACTATAAAATATCAATAGTATCCTTTTAAGTGTTGTTTTTAACAATGCTAGAGATAATTTTTATAAGGAAGATCGTATAAGTAGTTACTATATGAAATATGTTTTTATATTTAATGATATTTTTAGACGTGGATCTTAAAATTTACGTATTTGTATGATTGTTACTTGAAATTTGTATGGTTGATATATATATATTAGCCGACTCACTATCAAGAATGGTGAAACTTTGTTTTACAGGATGTACAGAACAAGAGACAGAAGTCCTGGAGAAGGGTCTAGCAGCGATGGGGGAAATATTCGAAGAAAATGTGAAGTTAAGCAACGAGAAGAATGGCTACGAAGAAATAATCCAGATTTCCAGCTACTGCCAAAAATTTATAGAGGACAATTCTCGTTTGAAGAACCAGGTGCTCTGTATAGACACTATCAAATCAGAGCCAACACCACCCCAATACGCCTTGAAGAATCAAGTATCTACGCAGGAGTTGCCCAACAATACGAAAGAGAAGCCGCCAAACAAGCCGTCAGAACTATGCGCCACCTCCAGGCAGTTTTGGACTTCAAAGCCCAAGTCTGTCTTGCAAAGTCATCAGCAGATAACTATTGGGGAGACCATTGGCCCAATGTTAAGAAACAGAATCAGCAAGCCCGAAAACTCCTATCAGAACTTGAGGCCCTATGCAACGAGCTGGGCCAAGTCCCAATCTAAGCCCAAAGAAAGTAAGTGTCCAGGAGCCCACGCATGGGATGAAGAAATCGCTAGGCGACAACAACTTCATAATAGAAGCATGAAATACAATCAGGCACTATGGCTGATTGACGAATCGTGGGGACCACCACTATCCATGCCACGATATTGCAAATTATAGAAGCATACGTAAGGGATGACGTTTCCTCTCAATTATATGGTTTGCTGGCCGACAACTTTAGGTGTGATAGGTTGTCTGCATCAATAATTACTTTGTCTTAAAGCATGAAGGGTTTGTATTATTGTAATCTATCGTCAGGGATGACGATCGTGTGCATTATTGTAATATGATTGCAGTCTATCGTCAGGGATGACGTCTGTTGATCATTATTGATCTCAGACATATCCTATATATAGGTGTGTTATGTAAAATGGAAGACACACTCTTCCAACCAACCAACCTTGTATCCAAAATCCTTTGAAGATTATAATCAAGTTTCCGCTGTTTTAAAGTAATCTCTCTTTTGAATATTTTGCATTTCAGTTTTTACTTTGTACTGATACAGAATTAATTTGATCCAATTTATTGGGGCAAATTCCTTTTATATATATGAAGTTTTAAATACAAATGATTTTTTGGTGCGAAGCGTATGAAGGATTTTGAAGCGTTGATCTGGGAAATCAATGGTTAAGATCAAATTTGATTGTTTTAAGCGTGAAAAGATTATGAAAAGGGTAAAATTGGAATAGCCTATTTTTGTTGACTTTTTACAAGTTCCTCCATTGTTTTTAAAACAAGCATAACTTTATCATACGGCATTTTTTTTAAATTATGCCATAAAATCGAGCATTTTATTATCTTTAATTTGAGTATAATCTTGCTATAATTTTATTAAAAAAACGACTTTTTTTTAAAAGGTCGATGTGTTGTGCGTATACCATGCGTGATTATGATCATGTGTATAACATGTGTGATTACGCGATTACATGATTATGATCATGTGTATAACATGCGTGATCAGTGGCGGATCCAGGAATTTTTATTATGGGGTGGCAAAAAAATGGGTAGGGTCGCAAATGGGCCTGGTCAAATAAAACAGAAAACTATACAAGTGTTCTGACCGCATGATTAACAAAGTCTATTTAACTTTAATAATCGTTTTAAATGGTTTTGATATTTAAATTTTTTTTGTGAGTGTGTCCTTGCCCTTATTTTTGTTTTACAGTGTGCCCCCTTACCCTTAATTTTATTTTGTAATGTGTCCCTTCCTTTTTCCGGAATTAGCCAAAACTGGTCTTTTCAAACAAATTTTGAAGATTTTTAATGGAGGGTTGGACGGAGTGCCTGTCCACCCCCTCCCTATCCGCCTGTGTGCGTGATTACGTGATTATGGTCATGTGTATAACATGTGTGATTACGTGATTATGGTTATGCGTTATTATAACGCAGACGCATTTACCCCTCGCCCACTGAACACGTATCGCATGCTGGTGCCTTCGTACGCTAAAACCCTTTGTACAATAACTGGCCCATATATATATATATATATATATATATATATATATATATATATATATATATATATATATACACACATATAGGGGGAGGAACAATAAGAAGTAGTTTTTCGCTAAGAAATCTAAGACATAACAAAAACTTTAAGAAATGATGAGTAGGGGTGGGTTTAGGTTTTTGGGGGGGTGGGTTAGGGGGGTTTAGATTTTGGGGGGGTGGGGGTGGTGGTTTTAGGCTTTTCGGGGTAGGGTTGAAGGGGGTTTAGGTTTTTGGGAGTGCAGGTGGAGGGGGGTTTAGGTTTTTGGGTCCGGGTTAGGGTTAGATGAGAAGGTTCCAACGCCGCTGGAATGAGCTCAATCGGAGTTCGTTTGACCCACTTCTTAGTATTTCTTAGTGAAAAACCACTTCTTAGTGGAACCGTCCCCTATATATATATATATATATATATATATATAGGTTAAAATCTCGTGTATTTTAAAAACTCGTGTTTTACACGTGTTGAATAAAACCGTGGAATACAATATAATCCGTTAACATATACACTCGTCAAAATATGTCAGGAGATTTATTAATATAAAGATTAGTATTTTCTTTAAAAATATATTATTATTATTAAAATATAGATGTGTATTTGATAAGAGAGAAATGCAGGAAAAAAATGATGAGAATGAATATGAAGGCGACACATGGCATGAAAAACTTTTATTTATTATATAGTATAGATATGTAATTATTATTATTTATCATGATAACGTGTTTTGAAATTGTTGTTTCTTTTGTGTTAAATCTCCATAGATAATCGTTGTACTACCATAGATTTACTAACTTAATTTCTCTGAGTTTTGCAGAAACAAGCGAGCCAAATTTTGGGAATGTTCCTAGGCGTAGAAGATCCAACCTTGATCAAGTCGTTTTATCGTCGGTAGAGCAGCTTCACAAGCAATTATACGACATTGCGCATGAAGAACCGGAAGTATTTCTGAGAGGGGAGGTGTTTGGAGATGTACTTATTGGCCAAGCAGACAATACGATGTCCACTGAAAATGAGACTGCTCTTGGTGCAATGCTCCTCAACCCGTTGCCTAAGGATCTTGAACCGAGTGAGTCAGTGTCGTCTTCTAGCATGAAAACAGAAGATGCATCTACTTCAGCCGAAAATGTTGGTAATGGTAATGACTCTGCATCGCCAGGAAGTGGTGGTAATGATGGTGTGCAGGGAGAGTCTTCGTTTACATGAGAGATTGCGTTTCTCATCTACCCAAAATAAATTTCAACATACTTGATTTTCAGCTTTTGAGTTTTGACTTATGTTATTGCTTTTACAATGATAGAAAACACAAGTGCATTTCAGAACATTAGACCCAACATCTTGGTTTTATGATGTATTCAAAAGCTTATTTTAAGGATGTCATAGAAAGAAACTTCTTTACAATTAGGTGGCTTTCGTATTTATTACCTCTTGGTTATATGATACAAGAAGGTACCTTTTGTTGTGTCTATATGTACTCTTTTGCTAGAAAAGAGGTCATTTATTCCAAATAATACAAGATATTGTTATCATGACACATTTTTTAAAGAACACATGATGCACGTTTGCGAGTTTAAAGGTATGAAAAGGTGCAACAATGGTTTTCTACTCGTCTACTGATTTATATGTAGACAAACATAGAAACATGAACTAGGCCAACCCTAACCAAATGGAACATGGACCGTCTAGCTACAACGTGCTGGTGTAATAAAAGTTGCCAAATAAAGTGATTTTGTGATACAAGTGTCGTCTTAGATATTGGTATAAATTTTTTTTTTAAATCTAAACTAAATTCGTAGCATCTTTAATGATATTATCATGTCAATGAATATCGTTTAGTTACACATGTTTTTAGAAAATTGTACAAATGTTATATACCTTCAATGTGTGTAATTTAAATTACATTAAACTTCGTTATATATAAATAGTAACATGTTGAATACAGACTTGAATAGTATACAATGACGTTTTAGATATCTTATAAAGATACAACCAAAAAAAAATTCAAATTCTTACTGAACTTTATAAAGATCTCAATGTCTTGATTTTACCTTTGACTTGATTATGCCCTTTGTTGGTGTGTTTCTTATTCTCTTATCTAAAGACCTCTGTAAAACCCGTGTGTAGACACAAGATCTAAACTAGTTAGATTTAATAAAAAAATAAAACGTGACCTAACTAAAAATATCATGAAAAAAAGTTAGATTAATGAAAATATAAAAGCGTGTCAGGACAAAAAATCTATATCTATACTATATAATAAATAAATGTTTTTCAATGCCACATGTCACCTTCATATTCAATATCATCATTTTTTCCCCGCCTCTTTTTTTTTCTATTAATAATATTAAATATACCTCTATATTTTCATTAAATCCACCCCTATCTTATTAAATACACCTCTATATTTTATTAATAATATTTTTTTAAAGAAAATACTAATCTTTGTATTAATAAATCTCCCGACATATTTTAACGAGTGTAAATGTTAACAGATTATATTGTATTTCATGGGTTATTCAACCCGTATAAAAACACGAGTTTTTAAAAAAAATATTTTTTTTATTACTTAATATATAATATTATAATTATATTTATTTAACCCGTGTAACACACGGGAATTTAACCTAGTATAATAATATATGACAACCATAACTTCAAGGCTAATTAACTTTATATGTGATTGGCGCACAATTACCATTTTTGTCATAGATTAGAGCATAATAAGGTGGTTATGATCATCACCTCAGGTTCTAACAAGTCGGTGTTGTAGGTCGAAACCTCGCGAACATTGAATTGGAAACCAATTCATTGATTTTGCATCCATATTGTTAGTCCACATCACGATATCGTATATCTAACCCTTTATTCTGACGTACGCAAACAAACATCCATTTAATGAACCAATAACGTCCGCTATTGTTGATTACTGGTGCGCAATGTAACGAATATGATTATCATGATAATTAACACTAATCTCCTTATTTCAATAATTAACACTTTAATCCTACACTAATTTTCATGTAGATTAGTTTTTTCTTTTTGCTAAATAGTAAAGTGTTAGTGTTATTGCCCAAAATACATTCGGCCCATCACCAAACGGTAAAACCCTCGAGTCCTATACAAATAGCCAGCAATCATCTTCCCTCCGATTCTCAAGAACCCCCAAATCAAATCAACTTCTGTCATCTTCGATTCAGACCAAATCCACTCCAATTTCAACAATTTTATGGGGAAAGACGACGACGATATGAGAGGGGAGATGGAGGAGAGGCTCATCAACGAAGAGTACAAAATTTGGAAGAAGAACACACCGTTTCTGTACGATCTGGTCATCACGCACGCGCTCGAGTGGCCGTCGCTCACCGTCGAGTGGCTCCCGGACCGTGATGAGCCTGCCGGAAAAGACTATTCCGTTCAGAAGCTGATTCTCGGGACTCATACATCGGAGAACGAGCCGAATTACCTCATGCTAGCTCAGGTTCAGTTACCTCTTGAAGATGCTGAGTACGATGCTCGTCATTACGACGACGATCGCTCCGATTTTGGTGGTTTTGGTGGCACCAATGGCAAGGTTTGTGCTTTTGCTGCATTGTGATGGTTTTTTCCTTTGTTTGAAATTGATAATTGAGTTGATTTTTTAATTTTCAGGAAGATTGTTGTTGTTTTGTGTTATAGGATGGTAATTTTTTTGTTTTGAGTGATAATTCGTTGTTTTGATTGAAATTAGGGTTAGGGTTAGGGTTAGGGTTCATTTCGTGTATGTGTATGAGAGGGCTTTTTTGTTTACAATCCTCTATTCAGTTGCTGATGTCATACATGAGGATAAATAATGGTGCTTTCTGTATAATTTTTATTTTAATTTGTTTGGGTACCATGGTAGACACACATTGCTTTTTTTTTCTGAAGACGTTTAGGGTTTTCTATTTAAATAAAGGGTTGATGGTGATTTGAAGTGTTTTCAAGTGATAATTTTGGGAGAACAGTTGTAGGACTTTAGATTGTGTTTGTATGATTGACATTGTGGTGTGTGCGTACAGTTGAATGTTGTAAATTGTAATTGTGAATCGGGCCTCGGTTTTTTATCTTTATCATGGATTTATGGGTTGGGTTAAAGAAATCAGTGTATTTTTATGTGGAGATGGATCTTAAAATGTTTAGGGGTTATAGGAATTAGTTAAAAACAGGGACAGATTATACTCGAGTTGTTTATGTTTTTTACATCCTGAATGTAATTTCAGGATTTATCTATGTAATTAATAGTTGTCAATAGCGAATAGCGGTAAATAGCGACAAGCCACCTATACGCTACGTAGCGAATAGCGGTAAATAGCGGGCGCTATTTCACGTTTAGCGATACACTAGTAGAAAGTTTTAGAAATATTTTATATTCAACTATTGTAGGATATGTAGCAATTATAATCAATAATCATCTAAATCTTCATATATTAGGGTTATTAGCAACCCTATTTATATTAATCAAGTAAAAAACTGGTTAAAAACATAAAAAAAAACAAAAAAAAAACAAAAGTCGCTATCTGGTCGCTATGTAGTCGAGAAATGGAAATAGCGGACCCTTATCGAATCGCTATGTAGCGCGCGCTACAAGCGCTATTGACAACTATGATGTAATTATCTAAAATGAGGATGTTTTGTCTGTTTTAAGTTTGAATTAACAATTCATGTAATGTTCAATAGTTTCCTACGCCACCATTTTTTGTGTATAAATTGTATCTTAGGTTTAGTTTGGCTCTATTACATTTGTTTGTTTAGATTTACAGGCCCATTTGTTGAATTGCAGGGTTTACTCTGCAGTATTACTTATATAACTATTAGGGTTACTGCTTGCCTTCACACATGCCCATCGTCTCGTGATATTTTATTTTTTGCAATGTTTTCCCCTCCTAGGTGCCAATTCAGAATTCAGAAGTTTGTTGCATATATATGTGAGTAGAATTGGCTTCATATTTCTTCACCATGCTTGATTTTATATGATTTTTTCTTGCAGGTACAAATAATTCAGCAAATAAACCATGACGGAGAGGTGAACAGGGCTCGTTATATGCCTCAAAACTCGTTTGTTATTGCTACAAAAACTGTCAGTGCAGAAGTTTATGTATTTGATTATAGCAAACATCCGTCTAAACCTCCTCTGGATGGAGCATGCAGTCCTGATTTGAGATTAAGGGGCCACAACACTGAGGGATATGGCCTATCATGGAGTAAGTTTAAACAGGGTCATTTGCTTAGCGGTTCTGATGATGCTCAAATTTGTTTATGGGACATAAATGGAACTCCCAAAAACAAGTCACTTGACGCTATGCAAACATTCAAGGTAAATTTATATGATTCACCATCCGTCATCATACTATAAATATTGATTCTAATAGTTATTTCTTTCATGTTTAACAGGTCCATGACGGTGTTGTAGAAGATGTAGCATGGCATTTGAGGCATGAATATCTATTTGGTTCATGTGGGGATGACCAATACCTGCACATATGGGATCTCAGGTCTCCGTCAGTTACTAAGCCTATCCAAAGTGTAATGGCTCATCAAAGTGAAGTAAGTACAAGATTTCATCGTTATGAAAGCGACAATGTGATTTAGAAAATCAAAATTAGATATTTTGCTGTAAGAGGATGGGTCTGTCATCTTGATAGAGATGGTTCTCCTTCGAATTAAAGTATTAAACAGTTCCTTTTTTATAAAGAAATTATGTTCAAGCAAGTGTCATAGACCGAAATTCCGTTATTGTTTAATATTGACTGATAATAATAAAATGGCTACAAGAGATAGTGTTTTGATGTATTAATTAGACAATCGTTGGTTTGAGTGTTTGACAAATACTAATATGTTAAGGAATTAATACATTAAATGACCAAAAAGTTTAGTCTTTTTAAAAAAGGAAGACGTGATTAGTGAGATGGAGTAAAAGGCTCAATTATGTTAAAAGAATGGGTAAAATAGGTAATTTTATTTTGCCATCTTTTGCTGCTGCAAGTATGAAACTGATAATCTAAAACTTAAAAATAATCAGAAGGAGAATTTGTTTATCCAAACTTTAAAAGCTGATTATTGTAATTTCAAGTTCTAAGAACATGCATCTTGGAAATAAGATTTCTTATGTAAGATACTTAAATTGGCTTTACCCATTCTGCATGAAATATGCTAATGAGAGTTCATGATTTGTTTCTGTATTTGTGGTAGGTTAACTGCTTAGCTTTCAACCCTTTTAATGAATGGGTATTGGCAACTGGGTCAACCGACAAGACTGTTAAGTTGTTTGACTTACGTAAACTCAACTCTGCTCTCCATACCTTTGATTGTCACAAGTAAGAGTTCTTACATATCTTCGATTAATTTTTTTATTTTGTTTTATTCTTTTTCCAGTATGAAATTAATTGTGATATTATTTACCATAGGGAGGAAGTGTTCCAGGTTGGATGGAATCCAGAGAATGAGACAATTTTAGCTTCTTGTTGTCTTGGTAGAAGGCTCATGGTGTGGGATCTTAGCAGGTACGCACTTGATTGTTAATCAACATTGTGGTTGTATTTTTTTTTTCTCTTTATTTTAATATAATGGCTTTGAGATAATGGTGATTACTTCCATTTTTCATATTATTTTGCAAACACATACTAATTACATATGATCAAGTGAGACGAACCTAGTAGTTTTGTTTTAATGGGAAATTCTTCATTCAAGGGTCAATGATTACTTTGAGGTGTGTTAGACACTTGTAAATTTACATTTTCTTGCAAAAAATTGTCTTGCTGCCAGATCAGTTGTAGTTGTTGTTCACCATCTACAAATGGCCATACATCTGTTTTTACATACATATACATGCACACACGCATATATATAAAACATGTCCATGAAAGAAATTTGAATTTGGAATTCAAGTTTAACAAAAAAAGTAGATGGTGATTTGAACCTATTAGCTTTAGGTTTCATTCAGTTCCAATCTATAAAGGTGGCAAAATGGCTCAAGATGGGTTTTGGTCAAATGAGTAATTTTTGGTATATGTGGTAAGTATGGGGTTTGGTTGGGTCGGACCTGAAACACTTTGTCCAAAATTTTATTTTTTTTACAAAAGCTATTTTATCAGTTATAATATTGTTTTCTTTAATAAAATGGTTTAGGATGTTTTATGCATTAAAAGTAGGCTACTTTTGACTCATTTGACCAACTTTTTAGCTAGTTTTTAATGAAATATACTTTTGACTGGGTCGAAATTGCCACCTTTACTAATCATACATGTTAAACATCTGAACAGATTGTGTAAATAACACATGAAAAAAGAGTATCAGTTTGGTCCACCCCTGGTCCCTGTTGACACAAAATGTTTCAAATGTTTCATATATCATCATATTTAGCACAATCATGTTTCTCTCTTTTTGGGAATGTCTCATAATTTTCTATATTTGCATATTCTACGTTTATACCATTTAATATCAAATACTAGGTTAAAATCCCGTGTATTACACGGGTTGAAAAAATAAAATGTTATATATACTTAGTAAAAAAAATTTATATTTTTAAAAACCCGTGCAATACACGGGTTGAATAAACCGGTATATTATATCGGTTGAACGATTTATAATTAAATAATAAGTATCTGTAATTAGATTTATATTAAAAATCCAAAATAAATTCGTTTAATATCATTCAATATGAGAGAAAGGCGGAAAAAATTGATAAATGAACCAGAAAGTGACACGTGTTCATAGAATTTTATTTATTAATATAAAGATTATTGTTTGATATTATTATTTAATAAGAGAGAGAAACAGAAAAAATAATATTAAATATGAGAGAGGCGGGAAAATAAATGTGAGGAGTAACCAGAGAGTGGCACGTGTCCCTAATGGTTTTGTTTAATAATATGACTATTCTTGTTTGAAAACACAGGATTGACCAGGAACAGACACCAGAGGATGCTGAAGACGGTCCACCAGAGTTGCTGTTCATCCATGGTGGACATACAAGCAAAGTTTCAGATTTCTCATGGAACCCATGTGAAGAATGGGTGGTTGCTAGTGTTGCAGAAGATAACATACTTCAAATCTGGCAGATGGCTGAAAACATCTACCATGATGAAGATGAAACACCTGCAGAGGAATCCCGAGGTGCCTAGATATATATATCCTTAAACTATATGAACAATTAGGTTCGGTTTTCATTTTATCCAAAACATGTTTGTTTTCTGGCCAACGGATGGCTTTAAAAGATGCAGTTTATAGTGTTTGGATGAAGTGATGTGACCATCAGATTTGCATTTCATGTTAAGAGAAATTTTTTGATGTAGCTTTTGGTGTTTGGATTCAGTTTTTAGTGTTTGGAGTTATAAATGACTAGTGTCATAAATCTTTTAGGGTAGTGATGGTTGTTAAGGAAGTAATTTCGAGTGTCTGTAATGGAGGCCCTTTCACGGGCGTGGAACACGATCCCCTAGGGCGTGAACGGGGGTGCCGGGGTGAAACGTGAGTGGAGTCACAGGGGAAGGGCAAGAAGCTTGTCAAACTAGCCGTTGGAACTGCTCTTTTATTAAAAAAAATTAATTTTTATTCTATAAATAAACTACTATTATCTTAAAGCATGTATTTTTTATAACTTCTTATTCTTAAATACCACGTAAACATGCATTTGCAGGGTTTGAACACATCATTTTTATGCGGGGCAATAACGTACGTCTCTAGGTCACAAGACCGATGATTAAAGCATGTATATCGGTCTCTTTTCAAATGCTTTTTAATAGTTTTTTCAAAATAGAAGTTTTATATTTTTATTTGTTTAGTTATTATATTTTGCATTGTTTTTTTGTTTATTTATTGTCATATCATTGTTTCTTAAAATGAGTATGGCTCTCGGCCTCTCGCAACGCTTAGAGTAATAAGGTGGAAGTGTTGAGGTCAGATTGTGTGACAAACTGATAAAATAGCTGATATGTAACAGACGTATTTTCAGATGAACTAGAATACTAGATAGTGATAAGCGGGCAAGAGAAGTTTCTAATTTGTTTTAAACGTTCTCAAAAAACCATAGTTTTAGTTTTGAATTTTTAAATAGAAATAAATCATTTAAATGAATTTGGGAAACATTGCATTTCTATAAAGATTTATCTTTGTATAGAAGAATGTGAATATAATAATGAAACTAGATTTCTTTCGCCCGCGCTTTGCTGCGGGAGTCTGGTCGTTATCGGGGTCGGCTCGTTAAGGTGGATAAAACTTATGTTGAAACACAACGTTGCTATAACACACGATAGAAAAAAAACTCCAAGTTGAATATAACTCTGGTTTTAGTTAAAGTTATACATGAACGTTGACAAAAAAAAAACCGCGCATTCTGTTTTAAAAAAAAAAAGTTAACGAACGAAAGTTGGCACAGAAAAACGAAATTAATAGAAAACTAAATGGGTTAAAAGTGTATAACATGTATAGTATGAGGGGCTAAAACGATTCCCCCTCACAACGCGGCAGGGACATGGGCGTTATCGGTTCGGCTCGTTTGCGGGGCTAAAAGTACACTCGCTATAGTGTAAGAAAAAAAAACCTGCGTACACTCGCTTTAGCGTAAGATGATTTTTTTTTTCGATTTTGAATACAACTCCGTTTTCAATAAAATTTATAGCGGAAGTTCGAAAAAATAAACCAAAGAAAGCTGCGTTTTTTGTTTTATTTTAGGTAAAGAACGTAAATTATTATAGAGAAACGAAATTATTAGAAATTTTTACGGGTTAAAAGCGTATAATATATATAACATGAGGGTTAAAAATGAAAAAGATAATAAAAAACAATTTAATTGTTACGTGGCACTCCCCCACCGGGGACGAGTTACTGTTCACTCCGGTTCTTCTTTAAAGTGAGTTTATAATTGCCTTTTTAGACTTGGCAATCGGCTTTATAATTCACTTTAAATGAATTAATTGAAGTTTGAAAAACTATAAGTAGGTTTGTCACTCACTAAAAATAATTAATAAGAATAATAAATAAAATAATCAAATTAGCAAAAAGTCAACTAATAATAAAGAAAAAAAATATAAAAACATAAACAAATATGATGACTCATAATTTAGCTAAAAAATGAAACATATGTTGTTAACTTTACGTTATAATGATCAAATTTATTGACATTTGTTATATATCTCTATAGCTTTTATGCTTTAGAAGTCCTTTTTCTGGTTCTTTCTCTTTTAGGTCGTTTCCATGATATGAATCTTCGTCTTTTCAATATGATCAAACGATGTTCTTTTGTATCACTAACTATTTTAACGTGTCCAATGCATAGATATGTCATTAGTTGAACAAATAATCAAAATAGATGTTCAATGCATGGTATATTAGGCACACACATGTAACAATACATTCATATTTAGGTTGAAGAAGTGAAACGGTAAGTTTTTCATAAATATAGGTTCTTGCTACCGCTGTCATACCTCTCATTACACTTGTTAACGAAAAATTTGACAAGTTATAACTAGGATTCGGACAAAATAACCATAGTTGAATAAATGCATGACATGTGATTCACGAACATGCATTCATGTTTACTTCAAATAAGTGTTTGTGAATAATTCATTTAGAATATTAACGAACGAACATAAACAAACACGAACACGAAAATCTGTTCTTTTAAGTGTTCGTGTTCGTGTTCGTTAATTTGTTCAGTTCTAGACCTACATATAATGAAACATCATAATTCAATAGAAAACAAAAAAATTGAACCCACAAAATCCATAATTTCTTCTAGTGACGAACTCTAATATTTAACACTAATTAATAACTCTACAATTCAAACTGAGTTTCAGAGTGTGTGAACAATACTTTATTTTGGTTTGGGTGAGAATGTGAGATGGGCGGCGCTGACACGTGTCTATTGCCTTTTGCTTTATATTTTTTTTTACTTACAACAGTCTTTTATTATTTTTTACTTATTTTGTTCTATTACAAATCAATAACTTGTGTTGTCGGGTTGGTTAATGCTTTGCTTTTAAGGATCAGGAGTTCTTTCTTTTGCCTTTTCTTTTGTTATTTTTTAATGAGTTAAATACGGTTTTAGTTCCTATGGTTTGATTAAAATATCAGTTTTAATCTAAAAGTTTAAATTTGACTTTTTTAGTCAAATGATTTCAATTTCTTAATTAAAGTCCAGATCACTAACACCATCCACTTTTCCTGTTAACTTTATACAAAAAGACTATAATACCTCTATTACTAAAAAAGAAAATATATATATATATATATATATATATATATAAATAGTTATATCTCTTTTAAAAACCCTAATGTAGGTCCCCGGGCGTCTTGGATCGTCACATGCAAGTGCGTTGGCTAGTCTAACCGGGTGCGGAATGCCCGTGATTAGGTGGAGATTCAATCAACACAAAGTAAACTGACAATAAAACACAAGATACTTTAAACTTCGTCTATTGATAATCACAGCCGGTTACAATGTGCAAATGTGTGCGTACTTAATCATAACAGAAACCAACTATATATACTAGATCTGTTGCCTGCGCACTTGCTAAGTGCACAGGGCTTAGTTCTTGCGTACTTAGTAAGTACGCAGACAGTGTTCTTGCGTACTTGATAAGTACGCAGGTTAAGCAACCTGCGCACTTGTTAAGTGCGCACAACACTAAACAAAGACAAATACAACGAACAGTACCTTTGAACATGATTACAACTCGCTGAAATACAAATACAAATACAGAAAGACAATACATAAGTAAAAACAATCTTCAGAGTGCATGTCACAAGAATTGCTTCAAGAAACTCCCCCTTTACAGCAGCTCTGGATATGTCTTCAGTCTTTATCAGCTTCAGAGTGCTTGTCACAAGAATTGTTTCAGCAAACTCCCCCTTGACAGCAGCTCTAGAGATGTCTTCAGTCTCTTATGCAAGTAGTATTTGTCTAACAACATCGTATCAGAGGTTCCCCAAGGTCAAAATTCGTGAGCTAAAGAATGACTATGTCAAATTTGAGCTCCGTGACCATAGGTTCCCCAAGGTCAAAATCCGTGAGCTCAAGGATGACTATGTCAATTTTGAGCTCCGTGAAACTGACGCCAGCATGGCTAACGCGCTCCACGTCAGCAACTCAAAATGACGTATATAAAAAGATTCAGGTAGGTATCCTTAAATAATCCTATTCTTCCTCCTCTCAGTCTCATGTTCAGGAACATACTTATTGTCTTAACTCTTTCGTCTTTGTCTTTTGGAGGATGCCTCGGGAAGGGAAACCTTCGCCATTCTCCGTGGGTGTGTTTGGTCTGGTGCATCATCAGAATCAGATTCAGTCGCCTCAGAATCTGACTCTTCATAACCATCTCCTCCTTCTTCTTCATCACCTCCATCACCAGTCATCTCTGCAAGAACATGAGGGAAACAACATTAGATCAAACAGAATCATCGGAATAGAACAAGCATGACATGGTATAACACTTGCACATTGAACTGATTTTCAGACTTAGAAAATTTTCTGAGTTACACTTCCTGCTTACTTGATAAGTACGCAGGGTTTACCTCATGCGCACTTAACAAGTACGCAGAGACCCTTGTGTACTCAAACTTTCAATTCAAATTATGAAGATGTCAAGTCAAATAGCGAACCGGATATGAACATTCAATCAAGAGGATTCAAAAGCAATTCAAGGAAGTTAAACCCAAATATTTTTGGCTTTTCTTAACTTTTGATAAACTGTACTGAAAATCTTTTTGTCATTTTCGATAATGATTGAACTGTACACGAACTTAAAATCCTTTTGAGCTTTTCTGAATAAAGAGAATATGCACAAGATTCAGAACCGGATATACAAGAATATACACACAAGCTATTTTTGATCAAAGTCATGAGCAGAGGATAATATCAGGCTATCATAAGCAAAAATGATACAAAATAAATATCAAAGAATATGGGATCATGTCATGAATTACTACTTATTCATACGTAATATGCAATACAAGCAAGTTAACTCAAGTTGTCAATATTGTAAAATTTGAAACCATAAGCATCTTTGTATCACGTTCTTGTGTGTTAAGGTATTAATTATAAGTATACAACGTGTACCCCACAGTTCTGCTATAATAATTTAAATTGCACTATCTCAAGGCATCTAAGATTTTCCCAAAAGTTTCCAAATCTCCAGAATGAAGTTACATCGTTTAGCACAGAAAAAACCAAGCAGAATCCATAAGGATTATCAAGAATCATAAGATTCAGAATCGAGTGATTCATTTGTCTTGGTTTGATAGGTTTTTCTTTTGTGAATATCATATGATGATTCAGGTTAATAAATATGGTGTCTGAGGATTTAGGTAAGGAGATCCAACTTTTATCTAGATTTGATTTCAATGAATCAGGTATGATTCAAGGGTGAATATATGCTTAACGGTTGATGTCAAGACATATCTTGGCCCAACTTCCCACTGCATACTTGTGAGTATGGGCAGTGAAGTGAACCGAAAATTTGTGCTAAAGACATAACCCGAAACTGGTTTCGTATGAAAATATTTTGCCAAAATCTTACATCCTTTATCTGATAATGATCTTTTTGCATTCTTTTACACACACACATGCAAACATGGGTTCAAATCACAGTTGTAGTATTGATTTAGTTTCCACACTACTAATGATTCAAAAATGCTTATAGCCTACTGACAATTCAAATTACTTGCAAATATTCAAATTAAAACTGAAACAACTTAAACTTTCAAGTAATCATGATGCGATCATTTCCCATATGTGCAGTCTAAGACGTTTAGATCACTTACTGATGTACTATCATTTCCTCTTTTCTTCAAATGACTTTGAAATTTTCATGATTTTCTATTTTGTTTGGATTTTCTGAAGATGTTAATTAAAGAGAAAACGAACTAAACAAAAAAAATTAAAATAAATAAAGTTTAACTTCCATGAAATGATTTGATTTTGAAAAAGAGTTTTCACTCAGGATTAAACATTCCTATCAAGTTGACCAGATGTTCAAAACGGGTACGATCAAACGCTTTAGTGAAAAGGTCCGCAAAGTTGTCATCCGTGTGAACTTTGACAAGTTCAATCAAATGCTTTTCAACACAGTCACGGATGAAATGATGGCGAATTTCTATATGCTTAGTTTTGGAATGTTTCACCGGGTTGTTCGTGATGGACATAGTGGCATTATTGTCAATGAATAAAGGAGTTCTAGTGTAGTTCAAGCCATAATCTCTCAATTGCTGCTGGATCCACAATATCTGAGAACAACAGCTCGCGACAACAATGTACTCCGCTTCACATGTTGAGATAGAAACCGTTGACTGCTTCTTACATTGCCAGGAGACCAGCCTGTCCCCCAAGAACTGACATCCACCTGAGGTTGATTTTCTATCGAGGTTGCAACCACCATAATCAGAATCAGTATAGGTATTGAATTCAAATGACTGCTGCTTCGAGTACCAAAGACCCAATCGGGGTTTCCCTTTCAGGTATCTGAAGATCCTCTTCACAGCTATCAAGTGAGATTCCTTCGGTTGTGACTGAAACCTCGAGCACAAGCAGACAACAAACATAATGCCGGGCCTTGAAGCTGTGAGATACATTAGAGAACCGATCATCCCACGGTACAATTTAAAGTCCACATCCTTTCCATCTTTGTCCGGCTGCAGACCATGATTGACTGGGATTGGTGTGCCATAAGTAGTACAATCATTCATTTTGTATTTTGACAAAATGTCCTGCACATACTTAGTTTGATGTAGATAAATGTCATCCTCCCTTTGACTGACTTGCAGACCCAGAAAGAACGACAGTTCACCCATGTTGCTCATTTCAAACTTGGACTTCATCACCCTTTCGAATTCTCTACACATCTCTTCATTAGTAGACCCAAAGATAATGTCGTCGACATAAACTTGCACTAGTAGAATATCACCTCCTTCTTTCCTAATGATTAGGGTCGAGTCAATTTGTCCACGATCGAAACCATTGGACAATAGATGTTTTGTAAAGTCTCATACCTCGCCTTAGGTGCTTGATGAAGACCATAAAGTGCTTTATCCAGCTTGTACACTTTATCAATATTATACGGATCTTTAAAACCTGGTGGTTGAGTGACATAGACCTCTTCATGAACTTTGCCATATAGGAAAGCACTCTTCACATCAAGTTAATAGACCTTGAATCCGACAAAGGAGGCATAAGCCAGAAACAGTCGAATGGCCTCAAGTCTAGCAACTGGGGCTACACCTCTGTGTAATCCAAGCCCTCTTGCTGATAAAAACCATGAACAACCAACCTTGTTTTATTCTTCACTACAAAATGTCGATCTTCCGTCTTGCATTTGAACACCCATCTGGTTCCAATCGGATGCATACCCTTCGGAAGGTCAACCAAATCCCACACGTGAAACTTTTGGAATTGAGACAATTCATATTGCATCGCCTCTATCCAACAGTTGTCAGCGAGAGCCTCTTTCACATTCTTCGGATCCAATTGGGATACGAAGGCAGCATGCAAACATGTTTCCATGATACCTGTGTCAAGTATCTCATCATACAAACTGGTGTTCTCAGTAATGGTTTTGTAACGAGTTAGAACACCGGCATCAGGATCACCAATAATGTTGTCAATTGGATGATTCCGATGCACTCTCGTCTCCTGTATTTGAGGTTCTTGAATAGCTGACTCAAGGTTTGTGCTCAACTCCCCCATATCAAGTGTACCCGAAGATGACTCAATGTTGATTGAATCAACTAGAGCATCATTTCCTACATGAACATCAGGATCAGCTTGAGCATCATTTCCTTCAACATGAACTTCATCTATGTTGTCACTGTCAAGAGTTCTAGATGCAGATGCAGCATTGGAATCGGAAGTTGGGATAGGTACTGTTGCTTTGGTTGAGAAATTGGAGTCGTCGCCGCCACAAAAAAACTCATACAACTTGGCAGCGTCTTCAGTAGATAAACCAGGAAGGTTAAAAGACTTGAACAGAGCATCATAATCAAATCCCCAAGCAGGACCAGTTGGTTTTGGTGGAATACTGTGTTTACTGCAGTCCACTTCGAACCATTCTTCCACAGACCTACTCTCAATATTGTACACTCTCTTGCATGGCGAATTGGCAACATATCCTAAGAAGATGCCTTCCACCGCTTTTGCATGAAATTTAGACTTGCGATCTTTGTACTGTAACAATAATGAGCAGGGACTACCAAAAGGAACTAGGTAGTCAAAATTTGGAGGTCAATTGTTGATCAGCTCATAACAAGTTTTATTGTGCCTCTTAACCACCAGAACTCTATTTAAGACGTGACAAGCTGTGTTGACTGCTTCCGCCCAGAACATTACGGGAAGCTTGGCATCTGACAGCATTGTCCTTGCAGTCTCAATTAGGGTTCTGTTCTTCCGTTCTGCAACTCCATTCTGCTGGGGTGTATACGGCGCACTAAATTCATGACGAATACCCTTCTTGAGACATAAAAGCTCCATCATGTTGTTTTTTAACTCCGTGCCGTTGTCACTCCTTATTCTTCTAACCTTCAGTTTGCATAAAGTTTCCAAGCTCACAATCAGGTATTGAAGAATTTTAGCAGTCTCACCCTTTGTACCTAAGAAATGCACCCAAGAAAAACGTGAGAAATCATCAGTTACAACTAGACAGTATGACTTACCTCCAATACTCCTGATACTTATGGGCCCAAACAAATCCATATGTAGGATCTCCAAAGGGGTATTGATAGAGTTTTGGATCTTGGGCTTATGAGATTTCCGTTGCTGTTTGCCCTTTTTACAAGGCATACATTCATTTGCAACGGTAAATCTCAGCGTAGGAATCCCGGTTACCAAACCGTTTCAGACAAGATGATTCATTTTACGATAAGAAACGTGTCCGAGTTTCCTATGCCACAATATTAAGTCAAATTCTGTCGCTTTTGTTAGCAAACAAGTAGCAACTGATGAGGTGGTTGTGGCCACGCTCATATCAATCTGATAGGTGTGGTTTGTCCTTGGCGCTCTCATCAGAATCCAATCGTCAGGAACCACAAAACCAGGTTTGAGAACCAAACATTCTGACTTGTCAAACATAACTGAGTACTCCTTGTCGCACATTTAAGATACACTCAACAAGTTATGCTTCAGCTGCTCACAATAGTTGACATTGTCGAAGCTTATACATCCATTGGAAACCACGCCTTGACAAGTAATACTACCGCCCTTCTCGCCTGCAAAGGCCACATATCCACCTCTAAATGGTTTAACATCTTGAAGCAAAGCCATATTTCCTGTCATGTGCCTGGAGCATCCACTATCTACATACCAACGGTTAGAGATAGTTCCATTCGGATGTCCCTGCACGAGTCACAAGAAATTAATTAGATTTGGAGACCCAAGCCATGGTGGTCTTGGGTCGTCCGTTTTTCTCAAAATAAACTACATCATTTAATTCACAATCATGACTATAAAAAATGGGCGAATCCTTAGAAGATTGAGAACTTTTGGTTTTCTTGTTCCAGGACCTTTTCTTCTTTTCCTTCTGAACATTAGGCTTGCTAGTCTCAAATTTGGGTGAACTAGTGGAAGCTTCACCTGGTTGACTACCAGCTAGTTGTTGTTCAAGTTTTCTCAACCTTTTGTTCCTTCTTCTCCTCTGTGTCTTAGAAAGTTTCACCACATGCTTCTCACCAGTTTGTGTACTACCAGAGGTAGATACACTGGGTTTAACAACTTGCTTTAGCCCTTTAGGAACAGATGGTTCAACCACATTTTTTGCTGGTGGCTTAACCATTGGTTTCACTGGTGGCTTCACCACATTTAATTTGGGACTCTTGAGTTAATTCACTGATAGTGTCTTAGGAGAAACAGCTTGTTGTTGAACAACTGGCCGTTTCCCTTGGTTCTTATCAGGACAGTTCACCAGGATGTGACCGACCATACCACAGTGAAAGCAAGCTCGTTTTTCTTTGTACGTCCTCCTGTAGGGCTCTCTGCTTTTGGATGCAGATGACTCGGCTTGATGAGCAATGTGAGTTGTTTGATGAACATTAACAGCGTCTTGTGCTTGACCGGATTTGCTTTTAGGAGTAAAATGTTTTCCATGTTTTCATGATGATTCTTACTCAAATTATTAACAAAAGCTTCTTTCTTTACTTGCTTTACGGACTTGAAACCTCCATAAAGCATCATTTTCATTTTTTTTTTTTTTTTTTTTAGGTTCAGTTAAAATGCAATTGTCACAATTAGTGACAATGTTTTTCTCAATTCTATGTTCATCAATCAACTCTTCTGAGACAACACCCACGACCTTAGTGTTCTCAGAACCTTCATCAGAGAAGAACTCCTCATCAGAAACTGACTCAGCCTTACAGACAAATCAATGTCCACCGGCCCGTTGACAAACTTGACGCTTACTGGTGGATGAATGGCATTAGTACCTAAACCTTTGCCACTCACTTTTCTCACCACAGACTCGTAGTGTTTCACCACAAAGCGAGAGTTTTTCAACTTCTCAAGTTTGCCACTCAACTGCAGGATTTCATTTTGCAGTTAGGAGATCTCGACATTTCTTTTATCTAACCCCTGTATGCAACATCTAAGTGAAATTGTTGTTCACTGATTTTAATTGAAAACTCGTGTCTTTCTTTCTTAAGATTTTCAATTGAATCTTTAAACCGTTTTTCATTTTCTTTATAACTTAGAGCTGCAATACGTAAGGGTTCGAGTTGATCATGGATACGATCATTCTCGTCCTTCAAGGTAAGATATTTGGTACAGGAAACAACAGCAAAAGGATTAGAATCTACCTCAGTTGACGAACCGGATGCTTCTCCAATAGCCATGAGAGCAAACGCAGATATAGATTCTTGTTGGTCAGCAACAGATGCTTCCATTTCCTCAGCTTTCATCAACTCAACAATCTCTGCCATTAAACCTATTTGAGTTTGTTCAAGTATGGCATCTTCTAGATAAACACCCCAATCAAAGCTCTCGTCCTGTTGAACCACTAATGCACTGGACGTTGCACTTTGACTCTGATTGTTGTTGTTCTGATTGTTGTACCCTTGGTTGTTTCCCTGGCTTGGTCTAGTGAAACCCGAAGCTGGTGCTTTATCCTTTTGACATTCCCTTACGAAATGTCCAAAGTTATTACATTTGTAGCACTTAGATTTGGATTTATCAAATCCAATCTTGGCATTAGAATGCCCACCAATGAACTTCCTACCTGTTCGGTTCAGAAAACGCTTAGCCCTCCTCAAGATCATGGCCATGTTCCATTGAATATACATATCCTCCATATCATCCGGATCCACCTGATTAAAGTCTTCTTCAATGGTTTCAGGATCCGTTAGCTTCCCACCTATGAAGTTCTCGTAGGCAAGCATGCAGGATGAGAACAGTGCCACATGATCTTCAGCTATCTTGGCAATAGCACATTGGTTTGCTAAAGGGGTAGAGGTAAGGCTTCTTGAGGAATGTTGGTAGTAAGAACCAGATCCTGATGCAGCAAAACAAGTATGACCACCACAACCATTAGAATTATCATCTTCCTGAGGAGTCCCAGAGAACAAGGCAATTCTAGAACCAGATGACTTTGCTGTGGAAGACACTCCATAATACATAGAAGGATCTTGAATCTGAGGTCTTCCATATCTTTCTTTCTTTTTCAGGTTCATGTCGTATGCTTGAACCTTTCCAATTGCATCATCAATTGTTATCTCATAAAACTTCGGGTTCTCTCTCAACAGTGTGGTATACATGTCAAATTTTGGTGGCAAAGAATCAAGAAACTTCTACACCAATTCATCATCAGGATACTTGAGTTTATAAGAGTTTAGCTCTGTTTTCAGGTGATAGAATCTAGAAATAAGTTCATCAATAGATTCATTCTCTAAATATCTGAAGCACTCATACTGCTTCCTCAATAGCTATCACTTGCTTTTCTTGACGTCATTGTTTCCCTCGAACCTCTTCTGCAAAGCCTTCCAGAGATCCTTAGAAGTATCATAACCTCTGAAACTGTGAAATAGATCCCTAGTCAAGGCCATAGTTATAGAGCCATGTGCCTTCTTTTCTCGGTCATAAGCCTTCTTCTCTTCTTCATCTAGCTTGGAGATAGGTTTAGGAACAGTTTCATCAAGAAACAGATAGGTTGGATGTTTAAATCCCTCAAGAATTGGTATCCATAAGGTGGAATCAGTATACGAGATATACTCATCAAAGCGTGCTTTCCAGTTCGAATAATCATTTACATTAAGCAGTTTTGGTGGTTTCTGTGGAGTCCCTATCTCGTTATCATAGTTCAACAAACTACTAATGTTATGAATATTTGACATAGTGATTAATTTAGTCAAAAATCAGAAATTTTGCACAACTTGCGAACTTGGAACTGGCCTTACGCACTTAAAAGTTTGGTCCTGCGCACTTGAGATTTGCTCTTGCGTACTTAGCAAGTACGCAGTAGTAAATGTTAAGTACGCAAGAAGAAAAGTTAAGTACGCACAAGAATGGTCTTGCGTACTTAGCAAGTATGCAAGAAGACTGTCCTTTTTGCCAAATAAGGTAAGTACGCAGGATGCTTTTTCAACTGCTCCACCAATTATTTCCGATCGTCGGAAAATGCTCAAATCTTAAAAAATTGAAGTTTTGAACAAATTGATCAACCCAAAAGGTTAGAAACTAGTTTCTAACAAACCCTTGATGATCAAAACACTCAAACAAACAACAAAAAGGTCGGATTTTGAAGGATTTTTGCTTTTAAAATAGCGCTCAAGAGCTATCTCTATTTTATCACAAAAATCACCAAAATCGGTCACTTTTCCTTGTAAAAAGGTTGTAGATTGTGTCGAAAATGCTCCTAACACACTCACAACACTCGAAATCAAGAGCAAATGCTCTGATACCACTTGTAGGTCCCCGGGTGTCTCGGATCGTCACATGCAAGTGCGTTGGCTAGTCTAACCAGGTGCGGAATGCCCGTGACTAGGTGGAGATTCAATCAACACAAAGTAAACCGAAAACAAACACAAGATACTTTAAACTTCGTCTATTGATAATCACAGCCGGTTACAGTGTGCAAATAAATGCGTACTTAATCACAACACAAACCAGCTATATATACTAGACATGTTGCCTGCGCACTTGCTAAGTGCACAGGGCTTAGTTCTTGCGTACTTGCTAAGTACGCAGGTTAAGCAACCTGCGCACTTGTTAAGTGCGCACAACACTAAACAAAGACAAATACAACGAACAGTACCTACGAACATGATTACAACTCGATAAACCAAAACATACAGACGCTGAAATACAAATACAAATACAGAAAGACAATACATAAGTAAAAACAATCTTCAGAGTGTATGTCACAAGAATTGCTTCAACACCTAAATCCCATCTCTACCATCTCATCCTCTCCTCCCTGGCTCAAGAAAACCACCCCACCTCCACACTAGTGCTACCTCCACCTCCACCTTGCTTTGACCTCCTTTGACCTCAAAAGGGAAAACCTTGCTTTTTTATATAAATAAAAGTATAGAACAATGGAAGTACTTATCATGTTGGTGCTCTCCTTTTCTCCCCTTCTTTTGGATTTTCACCTACATATCGATCTGAATTGAATTCATACTTGTACGTCAGTGGAAAATCGATAACACCCTCTTTCCATCAGTAAAAAAAGGATTATTGGATTTTAATAATCCCACCTTTTACCAATTGGCCAATAATAATCCCAACTGAGAATATTCTTACCACCAGTCCCTACTTTCAAACTATTTTCTTACTTTGGAACTCCCGTTAAAAAAACTTAACGCCGTTAGATTTTATATGACGTGGACATCTGCAAATCGCCGGAAAGTCAAGCCAAGCTAGCAGTGGTCTCGTGGTGGGTTTTGAAATTGGCTCTGATGGGATTATTATTAGCAAATTGGTAAAATATGGGATTATTAAAATCCAATAATCCAAAAAAAAATGCCCCTTCTCAGTAATGGCAGGTGTGGTTTTCTTAAATTGGGGAAAAGGGGAAGAGTACTTGGGGTTTTTTAAGTAGGGAGAGATTTATATTTTTTCTTTTTTTATTAAAAAGTGTATTATAGTCTTTTTGTACATACTTAACAGAAAAATTCTAACGGGGTTAGTGGACTGGACTTTGATTGATACAAAATTGAAACTATTGGACTAAAAAAGTCAAACTTAAACTTTTAGATTAAAACTGTTATTTTGTTCAAACCACAAGGACTAAAACCGTATTTAACTTTTTTTTAATCCAGTTTTTTTTTGTCAAACCACAGGGACTAAAACCGTATTTAACTCTTTTTTATCATCTTGTTTACAAACCAAGCCGATCCAAGTCCGCAAGTTTACAACTGGAACCATTTCAATCCGAGTTTTTTTCAAGCAAGATTCGAACCTCGGTTAAATATCCAATTTTAGCACTAAACAAAATACTTGTTTACCCAATCTAGCCAAAAAGAGCATGAAACTAGGCCTGTAAACGAACCGAACGAACACGAACATCGCCGTGTTCGTGTTTGTTTATTTAATTTTAACCGAACACGAACACATAATCAAACACATTTTTTTGTTCATGTTCGTTCATTAAGAAAATGGAAATGTTCGTATCCGTTCATGTTCGTTCGTTACTTCGTTAAAAAGCTAAACGAACATAAACGAACACAAATGAACAAACATAAAACAAACACAAACGAACAAACATAAACAAATACAAACGAACATAAATGAACATTAACGAACACACATGAACAAGTCTAATACTTAATAATTCATCCAAAAACACATGTAAATTAGTAGTTCAAATGTACATGATTCATCCAAAAACAAATGAACATAGACGAACGTTAATAAACGAACATAAATGAGCAAAACGGTCACGAACGTTCACGAACATAAATGAACGAACACGACATGTGTTCATGTTCGTTCGTTTAATTAAATGAACAAAAAAATTTGTTCGTGTTCGTTCGTTTATTAAATGAACGAACATAAACGAACTTCCCGCCGAACAGTTCATAAACGTTCGGTTCATTTACAGGTCTACATGAAACACATGGTTCAATTTTCTCAAGTAAGGAGGTTTCTCTATTTATAATGGTTTGCTTTATGATTAGATTGGGTAAACCATCAATGTGAGGCAAGCTAAAAAGTAAAAAAAAAAAACATTTTGTTTAACTTTAAAGGATTAGACCTTAATATACTTGTAAATTGTGTTTAACAAGTGGCATTTAAGATGATGTCTTAAATATGGATAAAATTACCTTTTTTACCCACTCAATATGCTTTATATAGTAGTACAGACAAGTGTCTTAAAATGTGGGTAAATTACCATCCAGTCCTTCCAATATGTTTAATATATAAATTGTGGGTTGACCCGCACAAAGCGGCGGATGTCACGGAGGCTCTTTTCGAGAGCGTAATCTAACCCAACCTGCCTTAAACACTGATTATATTTGGGTAATCTAACCCGACCTGCGTAGCGCGGGTTTTAATTGCTAGTTATTTATTAAATTAGAAAAAAGGGAGATGGAAAGTGTTTTCTGGTTGGCCCAAACCACAATCCACAAACAACCTGACCCACCCATGTGGTAGAGGTGTAAAAGAAACCGTTTCCAAACTGAAACCGGAATATCGACCCAACCCGAACCGGTTTAGGGTTAAACCCGAACCGCCGGTTTGTAATAGGCTTAAGGACCGCCATGATCGAACCAATTTGAAACCGGTATAACCTCAATAGAACCGGTAACCTAAATTAAAACCGCTTTGTACACCTGAAACTAGTGTAATGGAAGTGGTAATTAGCAAAGCAAGAAAACCGAGCATAAGTGGTAGAGATGCACACTCGAAAACTAGTATCCGACACCTAGAAATCAGAATAGTTTTTCGAGATTGAAGTAATTTAGTTGAGTAGAATCTCAATAGACTACTGTTGGAACTTTTACCTAATCCGACTCAGTTACAAATGTTGGCGATCTACCCTAGCTACAAAACCTTTTACCAAAAATGAAGTGCAGCTACCATGGTAAATCTCAAAAAACTGTTTTAATTCAACCATTAAAGACAAGATGGAAATTAAGCAGATTCAATATCTGAACCTTCCAAACCTTCTTGATAGACTTCAAAGTCTTCAGGACTCCATCTGCATATCAACTGTAGCTTAAAAGTAGCCATCTTGATGTCCATTAACCGCTGCATTTACATATATATTTTATTATTTAATGTGTGAAATGCAATTATAAAATATATCAATAGTAATCTATTTTTTCAAATAAAAGGATCAAGCGTGACAATCACTAGCTTAGCCTAGTGGCAAAGGTGTAAACCCAAAACTTCATTAAAAAATGAGGAGGTCTTGAGTTCAAATCCCACTTGTGACAAAAAAAAGGGGGTCCAAGTTGGGCCTGGGGGTTTTCTCACCTATGGTGGGTTTCCTCCTGAGGGAGGTGGAGATGATCGGGTGGGTCAGCGAGCCGTCAGTGATCCAAATTGCCGTTAAAAAAAAGGATCAAGCGTGACCTGTTTCTATTTTAATTAACTTATCTTAGTTATCCGTTTGACGAATTAGAAATAAAACATAATCTGAATCGACTCGTTCTTCTGTAAAAGGTCAACCACGGACCACCTCTGACAGAAGCATAGCCGCGTGGACCACAATATAATGGCAGTTATAATGCATCTTAATGCCACACCCCATAATTACAGGGCAGCTGGCCCTAGGCCAAGCCGCCTTTTAGCGGTTATTAAAGATATTGGCCAGCCCCTTTTCTTAGTCCCCAAGGTTCTAATTATTTTAGGACAGTTTTGCAATTTGGAAACGGTTTAACCCTAATATCTAGTCTATAAATATAGGGCCTTTGTAAATGTAATCTTCACCGCCTCTAGACTCGCTAGTGCGGCCGTGGATGTAGGTCAGCTTAGACTGAACCACGTAAATTCTTGTATTGTTTTTATTTCAGATTTTGAGCATCTTTGTGCGATTTGTGTGTTTGATTTTCTGTTTGTGCAAATCAAAACCACTCGCCATCGTTTGTTCAGTTGTTCCTGGTTTCATCGCAGGTCAACGCGGCCGGTCAACCTTTGATGGTGAACGAAACTTCAGTAGTCGTTTGACCTGAAGCTGATTACGATCAACAAATTTCTGTTTTAATCAGTTGTGAAGGTTTGACCAGATTCAGTCGGGTTTGACCAGAAAAAGTCAAACATAAAAGTTTAGTGTATTTGAATAGCTGTGATGCCCGATCCCCTAACAAGATATGTTTTATTATTATCTTTTTGATAAATGTGTCTTTTACATGAATTCACCGGCTTTTGCTGACGCATCTTTTTAAGCCTGTATCCCAGGGAAAAACTATGGTCTCAGTGACAAGACGAAGAAAAATATGTGTTCAAATGCTGATAATTGGCATAGACGATGATTGGAATAGCTTAAACAGTCAAGAAGAACTCATGTTATTAGATTAAAGAAACAGATGTGAGACAAGATTTTTCGTTGTGTTAATCAAGTGTCTATTCTAAGCTAATTCTGTGCAAATCTAGTTGCGCCTTTGATATTTGGGGTGTGACACCAACTAAGAAGAAGATATTGATTCTATAACTATATTAAAAAGAAAGGCTGGTAACAAACCAATATGCGAGAAGATTCAGGTGATATGGGTTTCCCCTCTTCACATACAACAAAATCCCCAACAAGTTCCACAACACCTGCTCAATGTTAACGAAACCCAAATCAAGAAACAGCCAAACAGGTAATCATTATTCATTAGATTCAGGTTCAAACGGGTTGGGTTGACCTGAAACAACTTTCTCAAGATTTTGTAATATCTTTTGTAGGTAATAAGTGTGAAACATATAATAACAAAAATTACACTATGTCAAATAATCTTGTTTAATAAATGAGCCCGAGACTCACTTATCGAGCTGGCTCGTGAGCCTAAATGAGTCCATTATTTAGATAATTTTTATTTAATATACTAAATATATATTTGTATAATAATTATTATTTTATATATAATTATGATTAAATTAATTAAATAATATATATTATGATATATATAAAAATTATAATTAAAATAAATATAAATGTAAATAAATAATTCACGAGCCGAGCTCGAGCTCTCATAAGTTAAATGAGCCGAGCCACCTCGTTTACACCCATAGTTGAAATTGTCACCTCAACTAATTGTGTGTTTGTGTGTGCTGTGTTTTGTAAGAGAGTAAGTAGACACCTTTATTTAAGCGCACTGGCATTCCTTGCTTGCGCAAGAATGGTTCCATCTCATGTGTGAACTGATCCAGAGGACCTTCTTTAAGTTCCACCTGAGAAGTCAAACATCACATACAGGGTGAGAAAAACGAAAGAATAAATCAATATTCAGTGTAAGGTCACACATTAATGAATTTAAGGTTTTGTAGAAAGGAAAAGATGATGATGGGTAGCTTGGTTTTAAAAAGCGCGCCCTAGGCGCAGGGCGACCTAAGGTGCAAGGCCCTTCTCTTTTGTGTACTTAAGGAGCGAGCTGTACGAAAAGCGCAAAAAGCGCACGAAAAGTGCAGGTGAGGCGCATGCCTCATGTATAAAAAGGGAAAATATGCATTAGGATGTTGTACAACGTGCTTTTTAGGTTGTACATGTAGGTATTTTATATGTTAAAACATATATAAAGCTTATTATAGTTAAATTTTTGTGTAGGGGATGTTAAAAACCTATAATATATATAAAAAAATTATATAATCATTTTGCGCCTTGCGTACGAAAAGCTCACCGCTTTTGCGCTTTGCGCCTCGGTTTTAGACCCCGTCGCTTTTGTGCGCCTCTCGCTTTTTAAAACCAAGATGGGTAGAAAATAGCACAATAATTAGCAGAAAGAATCAACATGAAATGCAAATTATTAAACCTCTTACATCAGTGTGACTCGCATGCTCAAAACTCTTACCAATGATTTCATGAAATACTTAAGTAATAAAGCCTCGTAAATCATTATTAAAATACATCAACATTTTTACTAACCGTTTCAGTTGCAATACTCCCCGTCCTAGCAAAATCATAATCTTCGTACTCATTAAATATTCTGCAAAGATGAAGTCGTAAAGAATCATTATGCATGTAATAAACATATTAAAAGAAGCACTCAAAAAAGCCAGATTTGATTCATATTGAAATCTTCACACGCAGCATATTTAAGTGACTCAAAAGACTGGTGTTTAGTGGTAACCTTTGGGCCTCTTCTTTAGGCATGTTAGTTAAACAAAGCCCAGAATCCCCATGAAGCAGCTGTATGGAGATAATGAAAAGAGAAAATCTAATAAAATGAGGGTACATTATGTGCCATGGCAAAACTCATAATATTCGGTACTGAAAATATCTTGTACCTTGGACACTTTGTGAAGGCCTGATCTTATTTCATCAGAATCAGAGCGGCCTAAAGCAACCTGCATGACTTTGTTTGACCCTAGAAAAAATCTGAAACACCAAACACGAAAAATCAAGAATATTATCCAAAGGTATATTCTTCATCAAACATATTTGTTGTTTATAACTTTCACACGAATCAATGTTCACACCGAAAAGCTAATTTATATCATTGAAGTTTTCCCAAATATATATTAAATGTTCAAGTTCCTAAATGGTTTCTTGTTTCTCCAATATTCTCTAGAAGTAAAATAAAATGGTTAAGCCTCAAATATATACTGATTTAAACATATTAATCTAAGGTACCTGCTGGTGGATTTAAGCTTCTCCCTAAACTGCTTGAACTTGAGATTCCTCATGTTCTCAAAGCTAAAAACATATATGGAATTATATTGCTCCACCGCCTCCCGAATGGAGTTCACAATGTTCTCTTTATGCTCCCTCCCTTTCTTCTTCGTCTTCGACAATGTCACTGCATTCAACAACAATATACAATTGTCAAAACATCAAGCCCAAATCTTGAAACCTCTTATGGAACTTTCATCAACCCAATGTCCCACAATTTCTGTTCTATGCAACTAAATTTAAGCAACAAGCATTACAAGCAAAACAAGATCTTACACATTTTGACAAATTTACCATCTTCATTTGTGAGTATAGCTTTAACTGTGTGTGGAGAGACAAAAATAATTTTATGCTAAAGGGAAATCATTAGGGAAAAAAAACTTAAAATTTATTGAGCTGCAATTTTAGTTCTGAAGGTTGAATTAAGATCAAAAAATTTTGAATCAAACGATCTCCTACTCCACGAAATACCTAAAATCAATCAAAGGAGTTGCACACAGTTTCCACATTCGAATCAAATCGATTCAATCACTATAAATAGAAGCTAGCTAAGTATCGAACAATTTAAACACTTTACCTGCTCGATCTCTCTTGGATTTCGGCATGCTTGAGTTGAATTACAATTCTTCGAAATTTCGTCGGAGTGTTTTCACGAAAATCAGACGTAGCTAAACCCTGAAAATTGGGTATTTTTCTAGGGTTTGAAACCCTTTTGCTCTTTAGTTCTATATTATGGGCTTCATTTCACCACATTTTTTTTTATCTATTAAAATTGGGCTCAGGCCCATTTCTTCATGTCTAATTTAAGTATTTAACTCTGAACTCTGAAGTCCAATTTGTTGATTCAAACTCATTGCCGGAGACTAGAGATGGAAAAAAAAAACCGGTTTGGCTTTTTGAACCAGTTTATAACCCGATCCGGTACTAAAAAAACGGTTTGACCAAAACCGCCGGGCCGTACACCAGTTCGTGTCTTCGCGCTCCCAAACCAGTTTCAACCCACCCAAACCGGTATGTATAGGGTTCGATATTTTCCAATCCATACCGGGTTGTGCCCCGAACCGGTTTCCACACAAACCGGTTTTGTAATTTCTGAAAAAACCTTGAACCGGTTTGGTGAAAAAACCCGGTTTGCCCACCTGTACTAGACACAAATTGTCATTGTAGAGGTGTACAAAAATCAGTTTTTGGGTCAAATTGGACCGGTTTAGAAACCGGTTCAGATTGAGTAAAAAAAGTAAAAGTAGATTGAGTCAAATCAGATCGGATTAGAAATCGGTTCTATAAGGGAAAAAACCTGGTCGGTTTGAAACCGGTTTATTGAATTGGTTTGGTTTTAACTGGTTTCTGCGGAAATATCTCAAACCAATTTCAAAATTGGCGGATCAGATTGGGACAAGTTTCAACCAAAATGGTTTCTGGATGGGTATCACATAAACACAAAATAATCATGTATTTTTGTCATATTTTAAAAGTACTTTGTGTAATTTGTTATCACTTAGAGTTAATTATATACAATATTAATATATTTTAAGTCAATATTTATTTAAGTGCTATATTCCTTTTTTTCTAGTGAGTGGTTCCGGTGGCGAAACCAGAAATGTTTGACTAGGGGATCATAATTGATTTTTTTACATTTGTTGTTTTACATCGGTTACCTTTTACCAACAACTTTATACCGTAATAACTCAACTTTTTTCTTAATCTCTTTTATTATTTTTATTTGTATTTAACAGATGTTATACAAAATTAATATTTTGTTTATTATTATTTTCAAAATGTCTTTTTAAAGGCATCGTGATATAAAATGCTTTCTAGTATATATGTTTTTTTCTAAAAATGATAGAAAAATATATGTGGAATAAAAACATTGGTAAATTAGAATGATAATAAAGTAAAGTAATATATATATATATATATATTTTGAACTGCAAGTAAAGTAATACATGATAATATAATTCATAAACGAACCGTTTAAAAAAAATCTATACAAACTGATAAAAAATCAAATTACTATAACCACTAAAAAATGTTAACCTTCTTAACTGTGAAGTGACTAATGCATCACAATCTCTTTTGCTGGGCTGTCTCGAAAAAAATAATAATATTGGACTTTTGTGGTTTGAAGGTTGAGTAATAAGTAATAAGTAATAAGGTTTCTCCGGTCTTCTTCACCCTCTTTCTTCACTTCACAACAACCAGAGACCTGAAGTGAGAGGTGATAACCAACCGAAAAAACACTTGATGATGATGTTATCTATCTTCACTCCTCTTTTCTTTCTTTATTTTAACCAATCTACAGGGTAATTTGAAGGATCAACTTTATAAAACATTTCTCCGTTCAGATACCAGTAAACAACAGATCTAGCCGGCCGGAGGGTCAAGGGACCCCCTTGACCCCTCTCTGGTTCCGCCGATGAGTGGTTCATTATATTATATTTATCAACTTTCGAATCATACTATTTATTAGCAGAACCGGGGGATCTAAGGGTGCATCGACTATGCGGCCTACCAAAAGGCATCACATGTCATTTTCTTACGGTTTGTACTTTCCGACTATAAGTAGTATGAAAGGCTAAACAAGTTTAGAAAACATTATATTTTAACCCAAAGAATGAATGTAATTCAAAATGTATTGTTATTTTATTGAAAAAAATTGAAGTATATCGTCTAAAACAACAAACTTAAACGTTTGATTTTATTTTGCTTACAATAATACTATTTTTTTAAACAGTATAGGACAGTATGCATTATTATTATTATTTTTTAATATAACTTGTTTGTATATATTAACTGATTTAATTGATGTTATGTCTATGTTAAAGTTAAATAAGTGATATAAACTATGGTGGGGAATTAGTTTATATTAAACAAGGTTATTATTGGAGATATAGATGTATAGTGGGGTTAGAACAAAATTTTATCGAACTAATGAGAACAAAATTTAATTGAAAAAGGATGAGATTAAATTCAAAACAAATAAAAAAGAAACCTAGTTACAAATCATAAGATTGGTTAGAAAAATTGGATCGAAATCTAAGGAGAACAAATTGAAAAGATAAATAATTGAGCTATAATAAAACGAATAAGAACAAAAAAAAAACACACGTGTCATCTAACATAGTAAGAGCGTAGTGTAATCATCAATGCATATATTAATTTATCATCAGTAAGTTATATAGTGTAGTCATTATGCATCATTAACACATAATATATAACAACACATACATAAAAATATCAGCAATAACACGTGTACTGTACGCAATAATGCATGTACACAATATTACCAGTAACACGTGTAATTTTGCAACAATGCATACACTCTAAAAATATAATCAATAATACATTTAATGAGGCATCGATTGCATAAACTATACTAAGAAGGAATATGTAAGTGTTTGCAACAATGCATATACTAAAATATAATCAGTGACACATGTAGTGTAATCACCGATGTATAAATTATACTACAACGCGTGCAATGTATGCAACAATAATTAAAGTAAAGTATCACCGGTAACACCTAAAGTGTATGTAATAAGGATTACACTAAAGTATCATCAATAACACATGTAATGTAATCCCTGATGCATAGACTATATTATTAACATATGTAATGTATGTAACAATGATTACATTAAGTATCATCACTCACATGCATTATATGCATAAGTGGTTACAATAAAGTATAAACAGTAATACATATAGTGTAATTACCAAATGCATACGCTATACCATTAATGTTTCAATTATTTTTTAAAACAACACAATATGAATTTCTCTCTCACATATTTTAACCGATGCATACAATATACTATTATATTTTCACTTATTTACAATACTATCACCGTGTCATTTTTTAATATTTATCAGCATTTTTTAAGATTTGATTATTTTTTATTACTTTCTTCTTTTTCTAACGCCTTGTCACCGGTTCATTTGTTATCGTGTCGTGTGTTGCCGTTTATGTTTATGCCACCCCGACCTTCGACTGCCACGTCACTTTCAGTCATTGTCATGTTTTGCGTCGTCCCCTTTGTATTCTTAAAATGTACAAATTTTATATCTTAATAAAATTCTTTAAAAAGAAATCTTAAATTTTAGTTAAACTATTGGGAATTTCTCTAATTTAAAAAGTTTACAAATTTATAAAACATAACTCAATTTTTTTAATAAATAAAAAAAACATATATTGGAGGGGCCCATTTGCCCATTAGTGCCCACAAACACGTCCGCCAACGATCGTCACGAACAAAGCACACAATGCAGACGTCTGAGGGTCCTTTTCGTTCATGAATACCACACAGGCGTCTGTTCATCCCCAAAAACGTCCATTGTGGATACTAATCACTGGGTAAACCAGTACTTTTTAGTCGAAGGGTTATCATAAGAGCAAGTGGTATACTTGCGTGAGATGTCTGTGTGAGAGGGGATCACGGCGTGAGTGGGTTTGCAACACCACCCCTTGATGGCGTGAGGGGGTGTGAGAGTTTCACGTGAAGATCTTCACGGGTGGAAGGTGCAAAATGTAGCCGTTCAACGGCTAAAAAAATAAATTTTAATTTCGTTTGAACGGTAATTTAAAAAAAAAACCTTTTTACCCACTATAAATAACCATTTAACCCATTTTATAAAACACACTAAAAAACTCTCATCTTCTCACTATCCATTTTATAAAAAAAATCACATCTTCTCTCTATAAAAAATCTCATTATCTAAGTCATGAATCCTAACGATCCCAAGATGTTTTGGCTTCATTACGCGTCTCAACAAAACGCATTCAACCTACGGTCTCCGACAAACCCAAACGCGTTCACCCAAACACCACCTTTTAACCAAAACCCGTTCGGATCACCCGGGTATGTCCCAAACATGCCTACTATGCCCAATATGCCTGCGGATACTCACAAGATCCGGAGTTTGTTTCGGAAACGCAACCCGTTCCGGAGGAGGAAGAAGACGTTGAGGAAACGCAACCCGTACGTAAAGGTAAAGGAAAAAAGAAAATTCCCGCAACAAAAGCATCCTCACAGGTTACAAAAAAGTGGGATGTGGACGAAGAGCTAAACTTGGCTAGGGCGTTTGTCGACGTCTCGAAGAATCTCATTATAGGTATTTAATATATAATATTATTTATTTTTACTACTTCATTATACAAATTAATATTAATTGTCTTTAATTTTTTTTTAGGTAACGCTCAAAACAAAAAAGTGTTATGGAAACGTATCGCTACAAAATTTGAATTGTTAATGGTCATACCCCCGAGTATCGAATTATGGACCAATTGAGTTCTAAATGGACTCATATTAACCGAAAAGTCTTAAAGTTTCACGTCATCTACCAATAATGTGATAGAAGCCTAAAAAGCGGTTGTAGTGATACCGACATTTTAATGCAAGCAACGTCTCGGTATCAAGACGACGGAGGAGTCCAAACTCCAATTGCGACCTGGAAACTATTAAGGAAATCGCCGAAATGGCAAACATTGTACGTGAATCCAAGCGGAGACGGATCGTCAAAGAAACGATCTTCGGCGGACATTGACGCTAGTCCGACCGCGTCAGACGGAAGATCAACGTATGATCTCAACCGGGAGATAATGGATGACGAGGACGACATACAACGTCCGATCGGCAAGAAAAAAAGCAAAGGCACGCTTCGGGCTCGGGATCCAGCTCGGTTCCAACTCACGTCGACATCGGCCAAAAAATGGTCAAAAAAATGGAAGAATTTAATGTGAGAGAAAGAGAGAAGTTGGAAATTCTCGCTCTCGACCTTGATCAGATCACTGGCCCCCGACGAGCCTTTCTTGAGAGGAAACAAAACGAGATCAAGGCATAATATGGAATCGAATAGTTTTATTTATATTATTTGAATGTTTATATAACTTTTTTTTTGTTATTTGAATTTTTATTTATGTTCTTTTATTATTATAATTTTTATTTATGTCCTTTTTTATTATAATTTTTATTTATGTTTTTTTTATAATTTTATTAGTTAAATGAATATTAATTAAAATGCATTTAATGCTCACACCACACTCACTCACTTGGGTATTTCCCTTACCAAGTGAGTATGGTGTGAGAGTTGAAAAAAATGACGTGACAATCACTTTTCCCCTCACTCACTTGGGTATACTACATGCTCTAATGCTCTCTTTTCTACTGACCACAACTAAAAGGTCCAACTCATGTTTTGCTTTAAAAATATAATTCATCTTTTTCATATAAAAATAAACAAATTCTTTGACTAGGAGGTACCGGACCATCTTAACACTCCCCTGGTACTATTACAATCTAACCGGTCATTTCGGGTCTCCTTCCCTACGTTTGTGCACTTTATAACAGTATAACACAAACCGATCTTAATTTGCCATGTTATGGGCAAAGTGGCTTGACCCGCCCGACCTTTCTTCCTTAATTACTATATGACAAGTGTTAACCATCTTCTATCAAATACTGTCATTAACAAGACACCCTCGCGTGTTTTATTTAGCTTTCTTTACTTTAGTCTGAGCGTTCGAGAACCTTTCACTCGAACCCCATAAACCCATTTGGGCTCGGCACGAGTTGAGAGGATGTAACCCAAACAACAATACAAGTAGAAACATTTCGAAAGATGTAAAACACATAAGATAAAATCTTTACATGGGTGTAATTCAAATTTAAAGAATGTTCAAATCAATAAGTTTTGAGTAAAGCATAAACAGGTCCTGGGCAAGGGAATCAGTAAGAATTACAAACACAAATAAAATTAAAAAGAAAAGAAAAACAACTTACTTTCTTTCCAATTTGAAGTGGAGCCAATGGCAGTTGAGAGACAAATGTGCATACAAATGAACTCCATTACCATTCCTCTTCTTATCCCTCCTAAAAAAGCATCTAACTTTAACATCTTGATTTCCCTTCTTTACATCCCTTTTTATACAGGTATCTACGTTTGACCACTCCGCCTTCTACTCCCCGACCTGCCCAGTAAAACCCTACCCTGGCGGCGGAGCCGATTCACCAGTGACATGCCACCACCACCATCACCACCACCATTGTCATCATCATCATCACTATCACCATCATCATTGTTAGCATTTCTACCAAATGAGCCATCAGTTCCGCCAGCACCAAATGCATGAAACAAGAGAAACACATTAACAAGACTGTTATCAGCCGCCACATCTAAACCAGTGCCAGTGTTGCCCCGCCCTAAACCGCCCACATCAAAACCCTCCTCGTCATCATCTGAATCTGACCCGTATGGATTCCTTTCAATCACATAATCACCAAAAACCACCGCTCCCGGCATTGATGATGTCACCGTGCTAATCACGTCTTCCCGCTCTCTCTCCCGCTCGAGCCGCCGCCATTTCTGTTCCTGATCGGGGTCCACTTCCCGCGGCTTAGAACACGGGTGTTCTGACTTAACATGTTTCTTCAATTCCTTATACGCCCCAATGAATGAACACTTGTCATGCATACACGTTCTTTTCTTACAATTAAGATATTCCCGAGTTGACTCCACCACGGTCCACCCTTTGACTTGGCCTCTGCAAAGGGGACACGCCAGCTCGGCCACTTCCACATGCTTCTCAATAGGCCAACCTGATAACGGATCCAATACCGGGCTATTCTCTGTGGTTGTGAAAGGTGGCGGGTGATGTGGGGACAAAGATGTAGTTTTGGTGTAGGCTTTTTTGTACTGGTCCAGGCAGTTGGAATAGCGGGAGCTAGTACCACACATGTAAGGGCGGCAACCCTTATCGTGTGAAGAACATAGAAGAAGAACAGCATTATGAGGATATTCCATGCATACCGAACAGGTAATATCTTCTAAATCTTTTTTAGGCATGCTTATGGTTGATTTTTTATCATTCAGATTTGATAAATGATGTTCACAAGTGAGCACTGGATATGGGGTTGACCTGTAGTTTCTTGAAGCCATTCTGCGCCTTCCTCTGGTACCTTTAGCCATTCTTGAGACAAACCTGTTGCGGACACATTAATTAAGAGAATTTAAGACAAATTTACAGACCCTTCTATCCTTTGTGATAGAGGTAAGGCTTGCCCTCATCTCACCCTCCCCAGACCCTGCTGTTAAAGTGAGATTTTTGTTAGGTATGTTTGTTTGTTTTAAGACGAATTTACTTAGGAATGGATTGTTATGGGTTATGTTTTATCTCTAACATGTCAAACATGTAGAATCAAAAAGTTAACTAGAAAGGAAAGGGGTAGAACAGATTAAAAGTTGCCCAGACAGTACTTTTAATACATAAAACCTTCTAAATCATATAATCTAAAAAAATTACTTCATTATTGAAATAAAAACCTCAACCTACAAGATTACCCATTTTGAACTGTTACTCAACCCGCCTATTTTCCCTTAATGGGAATCCAAATGATATAAGCTTTAAAGAAAAAGGTAGTTGAAAACGCATCTGTTTCGGAGGGCAGTGTACACGAATGACAATGAACAAACTACCATCAAAAGAATATGCAGTAGTATCAAACAGTTCAAAATAGCAAGAAATATACAATACTTATCATTAACAGAAACATTGTGCACAATAACAGGGCATCAAGAAAAAAACAAGATAAGTAACGCCCAGATTGACAAGATTGAGAAAAACTCCAAATATCTGGTAAATGATGCTATTTTGATCTTAAGTTGACAGTAGCCACTTGACCTCACAGTCAAATGGAGATAGTTACTTTGGATGGAAGAGTTTTTGTTTTTTATATATACATTTCCAAATTGATGCTTTTTATTCTAACCCTGTCCCTAAAACAATTACAGATAACAAAAAAAACATTCTTGAGAGAACTTTGTATGGATTAAAGAATGTGATAAAATTTCTAAATGCCACATATGTGTGAACATAAATGCAAAATAACTTCAGGATAAGATATCCATGTTAATATGACACATATGCCAAAAAAATATATTTTTTATAACAAAAGGGAAAGCTTCAAACAAATTTAAACCTAAAAGCAACGCTTTTAATCTGTTGAAACAAGTTAACACCAGTATGCAACTTCCCAAAACTGACATTGCTAATTTAGTATTCGTTCACGTGCAACCAAAATGGCAAAATAACTGGATAACATCAATCTATGAAAGTTAGAATCAACACTACCGTAAAGAAAAAAATATGAACAAGATACAACTATGAAAATCAACAGCTCATTTATAAAAAGACCCTGCTGAATGCTGATGATACTGATTAAGATTTAAAATTGGATAGATAACCTCTAGAACATGATCACTGTCCTATAGAAGAGGTTAAAAATGGCAAAAAAAAATAAAATGAAATCTAACCACAATTGATCAAGAGCATATAGATTGACTAACCACACACCAATATACTTACAAAATTGGTCCTAACAATGCTGAAAATCCAGATACACAGATCACACAATTCGACTAATAACATCATCCAAACAAACACAAGACTACATATCGCGCCAAGCAGATAGCAAAATCATCACAATTTGGATGTAATTAATAAACCAATTCACATCAATTATTCAAAAAGTCAAACTCTACAAAAACTTACACTTGAAATCAAATCTGGATCCAAGAGCAAATGAAGATAAGATGTTTGCAGATATGTTTATGCAATAAACCAAGTCACACAAATATAAGTAGCTAGAAAGCCACACAACAAGCTATATCCAAACAATCACGCGAGCGACAGTTAGAAATGAATTAATTAATCAATCAATCCATGCTCTTTCATCACAAAGTCGAAGGCATCACAATTTACTTCTTTTAATATTAAAATAAATAAATAAAAAAGGAAAAAGCACATGCTGTTGCGTCTAACCGACCCCCAATCTGAGATTCGAACTTAAAAAACTCAAAAAAAAACTATCGAATAACAAATCTCAGAAAAGAGTAGATAATTAATTATATGATTTTACAATCAGTGAAAACAAAATCGTACCTGAAAATTGTTCGATAGGGGATCGATTTAGTGAGAGAGATGGAGATGGTGATGGCTAGGGTTTGTTTGTAGAATTAGACGAAATGAGCGGTGAGATCGATGAAAGTGATGGAGAGCGCGGGCATTTCGATTTTCTATCCTGCTAACACGAAATCATGAGAGAGAAAGACGATTGATTTTATGGATTCGATTCCTCTACCATATTCGGTTCTAGAGAGAGAAAGCGTACGTAAGATGGAAGTTTGGGGGGAGGAGTGGGGAATCAAAACTCTACGCGCTTTCAGGAGCGTGAAGTTAGAAATTAAAAAAGATAACCGACTTAGTAGTCTAGTGGTATGATGTTTAACTCTTACAAAAGGAGCGTAAGTTTAAATAATTACAAGTGTAATGTTAGATTCTATTTATGTGTAAAGTTATTATTAAAAAAAAACTGAACCATAACGAAAGCAGATCAGAGACACATGATGAGTGTAAAAACTAAATAACCGAAGAAATCCAACTATGATTGAAAAACTGATAGTTCGGTTATGAACTTATGATATACGTGTGTAAGTAACTGAGTTATTTGAGCCAAACCGACATCAAAATCAATATTTTTATTTTTAATTTTTTTAATTTTTTGATAAATAATATGTTATATGTTAAGTTTCATGCTAACATATTAGTTGTCATTTATTTTTTTTTATAAATTAAAAGAATAGCTAATATTTTTTGCTCGAGATATAATTTAATTTATTAATTAAATTAGCTTGGATTCACTCACGTCAAGAAGTCAGTGGTTAATGGAATCCGTCGGACCATCTTTTTCACTAAACAAGTTAAGCGAATCGTTTGTAACTAAAAGCGAACGATTGTGAAAATTTAAAAACGTCTATTATAGTTTTAGCCCATAACCGAAAATAACTGGGTTACTCTGTTCGATACTAAACGAGTAGTAAAATTCAATAACTCAATCGCTTTAGTCAATATTGAACACCATAATAAATTAATAATTAATGAATAATATTAAAAGTATATAAGAAATTTTCTTTTCATAAATATGATGATGCTTTATTCTTTACGTGGCCTTTATAGAAATGGGTTGAGCCCTCATATGCACAGTAACTTTTTAGTGACCCATTTTTTCTATCTTCAACTCTATTGGTGCGTTTGAATTCCGTCGATGATCTATCGGAAAACATTACCGAACAGTTTTACAGGAATCTAATCGGGAAAAGGGCGTTGGGGTAACCTATTAGCCTCTAATCAACGACAGATTACCGACTGATTTGTAACCGTTGGTAATTTTGTGACGGAATACTGACGAGCGGTATATTTAAAAAAAACCTGTTTAGCGACAGTTTCGTCTAAAAATTTCTGATGGCTATGTCCGTCTAAAAATCATCGTCGGTGATAGTGTTGTTTTCTTGTAGTGCTTATTCCACTCATTATTCTTTTGTGAAAAAAAAAAAACAAAAGCCAACCAACTGGGTTGGTTAGCGAGTCTTGGGTTCGACCTCTGACCCTATCATCTCAACATCAATTTGATTTTTTACGCTATGAAAATTGATTATTTTTTTTTTATTTTAGTGTTTGTAATTAGTTTTAGACATATTTTGTTTTCTTATTATAAGTTTTAAAATATCATGTTTTTTTTATGAGTTACTTTTTTTTTCAATGGGCAAGTGTAGATCATATGTCGTCTTAATGGACCCTCATTGAGCCTTAATAATCATGATAGCTCTTAACGGACAATTGAACTTTATCAGGTCATATTAGGTCCTAAGGGGTTAGATCGGGTTGTAGTGAGTCATATTGTTACTATTATGGCCTAATATGGTCCATTAAGATACCTATGATCAATTTATTATCTATAATGATCTAATATGTCTCGAAATATATGTAGACTTTGTTTAGGAGCTATCAAGGCCTAGTATGGTCCATTAATGAATGTATAACTTGTTATTGCCCGTTAAAATATAATATGACTCACTACAGTCTGATACAACTCTTTAAGACCTAATATGACATAATAAAGGTCATAATGGACCATTAATAGCTACCAAAGCCTAATATAGTCCATTAGGGTTTGTATGACCTGTTATTGTCTGTTAAGATCTAATATGACTCATTGCAGTCTGATACAACCCTTTAAGATCTAATATGACATAATAAAGCCATAATGGGCCATTAAGAGCTGTCAAGCCCCAATATGGTCCATTAAGGCATGTATGACCTGTTATTGCCCGTTAAGATCTAATATGACTCCCTGCTGTCTGATACAACCCTTTAAGACCTAATATGATATAATAAAGGCCAATAAGAGTTATCACGACCCAATATGGTCCATTAAGGCATGGATGGTCTGTTGTTGCCCGTTAAGATCTAATATGACTACCTCCTGATACAACCCTTTAAGACATAATATGATATAATAAAGGCCATAATAGGCCATTAAGAGCTATCAAATGCTAATATGACTCACTATAGTATGAATACAACCTTTTAAACACATTCTGTATTTTGATTATCACAAATATTCAAATGCTAAACAAATATATTCATATGTTCATACTTCATATCTCAAACTCTAAAAAATTAAACAAACAAGCAAACCGATCACAAAAAATTAAATATAGGAAACAACGCTCACAGTGTTGAATTAACCGTAAATATTGATGCGGGGGCATCCATGGGTTTACATACGGCTATTCGGTCGGTGGCATGGTGAGTCAGTAAAAGGACCATTTGATCACGGTATTGTTCCATACGAGTGTGATGGGGTCGGTTCGGGTCCGTGGATCAGGTGGAGAGAGCGAGAAGGTGTTGGATGATCTTAAGATTGTCGCTATCTTTTATTTATTATATCTATTTTGTTTAATTGAAATTTAAGTTATATAGATCTAGTTTCCAATATCTACAATGTATTGTATATTAGGATGTTGGGTTATCATTGTAATAACGTTTTATTGATTATTGAAAAATCGAATAGCATTAAGCTTTCGTCCACTGAATTAACGGTTGAAACCCGTTGATAGACTTTGATTGTTCTTGATCCATTTGAATCATGACTCCGCGTGCATCAAGTGGTATCAGAGCTTTTTATTTTCCAATGGCTTTGCGTGGAAGAGAAGACCCTCTCGCCTGTAGATTCACCGGATGAGGCAACAATAGAGTTATTCACGACCCACGTGCTCGTGGTGAAGGCTGTCCTACTATTCGTAGAATCGTCGACCTAGGCAGCGAAAGATTTGGTGCTGACCCACAAGATTCTATCATTCAGGTTAATCGTGATTGTAGATCTGTCGGACAAGGCATCGATATCGAAAACCATGACCCACGAGATCTTAAGATCAAAAGACTTCGGCAACGAGTTCGCGATCTTGAAATGCAACAAGAGATCAAACGACTCCGATAACGAGTCCGCGATCTAGAGTTGTAATGGGAGATGCGCAAGGCGGAACCCGATTTGAGTACCGTCGTTTGGGACGAAGGTGATGACAGAGAGGAGGGAATGGATGAAGATTTGAAGACTGATGTGGTAGTGGATAATCGTTTGATTCATGTGGCTGGTAATGATGATTCTGGTTGCCTAGTGGCCCTAGTTCCTACCAAGGTACTAGCTGGAATGCATGGGAAGTTGATCAAAGTACCTCCAGGCTTATCGGATTCGTGTGCCAGTATGGTGCCTCTCATGAAGGTTTCTTAAACAACAATTGGGGTTGATAATGGGCAATATGAGGGTACATCCAAACCGATGGTCTCACCACACAAACGTTCTGTTTTGGAGTCGGAGCCAACATCTAAAAAGCATGTAGGTTTTAATCCATCATCATCCGAACAATCCATATCGGCACCGAAAGATACCGGTGAACTAGATAATATTAGGCAAATTGAAAGTTCCAATGAGATTTTAAAATCAAATGATGAGCCTGAGGTGAGGCGTCCATCAACATTGTGTGTTAGACCGAATAAAACTCTTCATGGACCGCAAATAAAAACTGGGGGAATTAAAGTTCCGGTGTCATCCAATGGACTTTCTGAACCGTTTGGTAGTACCCAACATATACAGTTTGGAACCATTCCTCTTGCTGTTAATATGTCCATTGTTAATTCTAAATTGCCAACAAACGGAATGTCTTTGAAACCTTCAACTGGTTGTGATAATTTTTATTTTTGGAAGACCAAGGTACCGATATAAATACGCTATTGTAACGAACCATCTTTCAGGTTTGTCCTATACTATATTATTTATATTGTAGGGGTGTATTTAAATAAAATAAAGTTGGAAGGTGTCATTTTAAATGGTGGAATTACCTAGTTTTTGAAGGAGGAGTCAAAATTACAAGTAGAGGGGCTGAACTTGTAATTAAACCAAACTTGATTTATGTGTAGGTGGGGGTGGCGACTGTGTGTGTGTCGTGATTTTGAGAAGAGAAAAGAGGAGAAGAAGCACCAACTCAAATCTGGAAATTGGAGCTTGAAATTGAGGGTTTTGATCCATACAATTCCTTCAAATCATCAAGTAAGATCTCCTTCTTCTCTTGAATCCACCGTTAATGGTGTTCTTGGTGGGTTATGGTGAAATCAAGCTATGGGACTATTTTGGGAGTTGTAAATGATTAATAACTTGATAAAAGTTATAATCTAGCTTGATTAAAGGCTAAAAGTGGTAGATAACATCATATTAACATCTAATTCGATGATTCAAGAACTAGGGTTATTAAGGGTTTTTCAATTGAGATGTTTATATGATGGATTGAAGGTTGGTAAGTGTCTATGGTGGTAATAGACACATTAACTGATTTAAAATCTCAATTAATTTGATGATTTCAAAATTAGGGTTCTTAAGCACCTAATTTGAGGGTTTTATAATTGGAAGTGTTTAAATGGTGAATTGAGTATGAATAAGTGTTTATGGTGTTATATAAACACATTTTAAAGTATAAAATTCAATTGTTTGGTGATTTATAAATTGGATGAAATTGTGAAAAATTGGTGAAAACCTTAACGGGTCAAAATGGGTAGAATTGGTTTAGTAATGGTTAAAAGCTTGTATGGAGCTTAATCAACCAAGATTAGATGTTAGTATAGATCATAAGATCTTGGGTGGGAGTTAAACTTCTATTGGTGAATGTATTGAGGTAAATTAGATTACTAAAACATGTGGATCGTTAGGTGATCGAGAGGTGGTGGTTGCTAGCTTGGAAGACTAATCGGGGCCTTCAATAGCCAAAGGTAAGTGATTTGCATTTACTTAGTAATAGATATGTTGGTAGATGCATGTAAATAGGATTATGTGATTAAATTCTATTCATGTATGGTGTGTTGATAAAATTTGACTTTTGAGGTTATTAGTCAAACTTAATTGTGGTAAATGGTGAATTGGTGTAGTTGACTATGTGGTATATAGTCAAACTAAAATATGGAATGTGGTGTTTTGAAGTAAATTGACTTAATGTGTAATAAGTCAAACCATTGTGGATAATGGTGAATTTGATATAAAATTGACTAAATGTTGTATAAGTCAAACCATTATGGATAATGGTGAATTTGATATAAAATTGACTAAATGTAGTATAAGTCAAACCATTGTGGATAATGGTGAAATTGATGTAATTTGACCTTAATGGTATAGGGTCAAACTATTATGTTGAAATAGGTGTAATTAGACTATGTGATTAATAGTCAAACTTGAATGTGCAAATGCGATAAATAGGTGTAATTAGACTATGTGGTTAATATTCAAACTTGATTGTGCAAATGTGGTAAATATGTGTAATTAGACTATGCGGTTAATAGTCAAACTTAATTGTGAAAATGTGGTCAATAGATGTAAGTTGACTTATGTGGTTATTGGTCAACTAATGGGTGATATGCGGTTAAATGATGTAAATGACACATTGTGGTTAAGAGTCAACTAAAATGTAGAATGTGGTAATATTAGACTAAAATTGACTTAATATTGTAAAAGTCAACTGTTGGTGGTAAAACAGTAAATTGGTTGATTACATGAGGTGTGGATACTTCATGGAGGTGTTTACGTTCACGGGTGAAAGTGATGTCAAGTACATCACGGGTGAAAATGAAGTCAAGTACTTCACGAGTGACATGAAGTGTGAATACTTCATGGGTCGGCATGGAGTCAAATACTCCATGTGAGAAAGTGAGAGGTGGATCTCTCGTTAGACATGTGGATATGTCAAGTTGAAAGAATGGTAAAACATACAATGTGTATGGGTCGTTATATGTTTAAAGTTGTAGGTTGTTATGTACCTAAACTAACGAATTATTAGAACTTGTGTTAAACTCTTAATGAGTGGGAAACGAGTAGTGGTACTCGAGTTTGGGGATGAAAAACTAACAAATATATGTTAGTATATGAGGGTAGGCTTATATGGAGTATAAATATAAGTTTATGTTTAATAACGGCTTAAAAATGCAAACGGGTCAAGTCGGGTGGGTCGAAAATGCCAAAACTGCAAAATTGGGTTTGCTGAACTGGGCTGGAGTCTAGGATGCTAGTCAGACGCCAACCTGGGCTGTAGGACGCCAATGTTGGATGCCAGTTGGCTGATTTTTGGGGTTTTGGCCTATTTTTGTTGTAGGGACTTGTGGGAGGTCCCTAAGACTTCTTATCTTTACTAACCATGTTCAAATTGATGTTTTGAAGGTAGGGAAAGCTCTAGAGTGATATCGGATCTCGCATCATCTGGATTGGATTCTCGTGGTTATGTTTTGTAATTGGTTTTTGTTAATATTCTCGTGTGGAGTCTTTACAAACTATTTGGAGTTATTACAAGTTGTGGATAACTTGTTGGTATTTTTGTTTAAACTAATTAAGGTAATTATGTTAGTTTAATTCATGTTTGTAAAACTTAACGTGTGGATACGCTAAATGTCGTTTTTGGACCTAACTTTCGCGTTGTTTTAAAAGTTTAAATCGGGTTGAATTTTTAGGTGTTACAGCTATGGGCGCAAAAATGTGTAATGAGGCTTTATTTCAAAAATTGGTTAATGGTCATGAGGTGAAGGATGGGGAAACTCGGTGATTATATGATCCTCCTCATATCGATCAAAATGGTGAAAGAATTGTTAAGCTTAATGGTCATTTTATGAAAAAAATGCAACGAGGTCTATGTTTTACAGCTATATGGCTATATAGTTGGAGCTAAATTATTTGAGGGGCCAAAGCAATAGCGAACAACAAATGGCCCAAAGCTCCCTTCGACCCAGGTGCTACAGGTCCAGACTAAGGCGAGACAACCCGTGAAGTTGAACTGTTTAGGCGGGTCATGATAGTAATGAATATGAATCGGGTTGATGTTCCTTTCCATCCAGGCGGCTATGGTCCGGATTCGTATTGTCAAGTTTACGAAAAAACTTGCTGACAAGATTTTTTTTTCAAAGACGAGGGTATGATGCAAGAGCATCGCATTTAATCAGACCCGGACCTGCACCCGATGGTGACCCGTTGGAGTTGGTTGGAAGGTGGCATTTTTTTTGGAGAAGATCAAATGTTACCTTTTATTTTTATTTGAGTTTAATATTTTGAAATTGTTTCCTATTTATTTTAGTTTCCTATGATATTGAACTATTATTTAAGCATGTCTAGATAATAGGATTATGCAGTTTTTTTATCCTAATTATCATAAAGAATACCTTTGAGGTTTCTTTGAACTATTCGGTTTTTAAAGCTTTTGACCTAATCATATAGTTATCTAGCCATTTGTTTGATTTCGTTAATTGCATCAAGTTATGTCAAGGCCTATAGTTTCAGCAACGACCAAAGAGAAGAGGCTTACAGAAGGTATTCCCCTACCTTTATTGTATGCCCTTATAAAACAGGGCCATGAGGTGTTTGGATGCCATGTTACACCTCGCCGGAAGGGTCTACACCATCCGGGTTAGCTCTCGTATTCGGCATGGTGAGGTCGTTGCGGTCGTAGGGGCTAAGGATTCAACCCGTCTCCTTCATGTGATCGATGGGCGGCCAGGTATTGTTTCGACTAGGATTTCTACTAGTCCTATCGACCGATGAGGTGGGGGTCTCACTAGTCATGTTTGGATATGGGGACGGGTTTGGTTGTGACGAGGGTGTATGCTGGGTATGTGGTAGGTATCGTTTGGGGTTGCATAGTTCTAAACATAGGTTTGGAGTAGTAGTCGGGTACATAATGTTACTAGGCCATTGGAATTTCAATAACACAAACCCGAGGGTTGGTAGCTTGGGAACCGGTCGGATTGGTCTGAGGCAGGGTTCAGCTAATCCCAATGGGTTTCGGGTTTCCCTTCGAATGGATTGGGGATTCTTGTCGGGTTAAGACGTGGGGAGAACCAATGGCTCAACTGCTCAGAGTATCCTCATCGTGTGGCGGGTGTACCGGTATTGCTTATATCAGGTGAAAATGAAGAAATGTCTTGCAGAATTTGGAATTGCACCCATGCGAGTCAATGATCAGTATTTGACTCGTTCTCTTTTGAAGATAAACACCAAGATTGGATTCCGATGGGATAATGATCGGAATATTTATATGGTGGGCCTATTTGGGTCAAAAGGTTTGGGTTGTGCCAAAAGTATTAGGCTTGATCTTCATGGGGAACTTTTGAGGGCTTAACGGGTTTTGTTGTTGGGCTATACAAGACTCGTGGACGAGTCTTTTTTCTAATCTGTCGGGTATGATGCAGGAGCATCCATAGGTTTACATACGGGTATTCATTCAGTGGCATGGTGAGTCAGTAACATGACCATTTGATTCGAGTATTATTCCATACGGGTGTGATGGGCCGGATCAGGCGGAGAGAGCAAGAAGGTGTTGGATGATCTTAAGATTGTCCTTATCTTTTAATTATTGTATTTATTTTGTTTATTTGAAATTTAAATTGTATAGCTCAAGTTTCCAAAGTTTATCTAGAATCTATATTGTATAATAAATAAAGGTTTTGGTGGGACAATTGTCACTCTCCTATGCATCCTCATCCTTTTTTTCCGCCTATCTCTTCTATTAATTATACAAATTTTCTTTAATTGTTTTTTTATAATTTTTTGTTTCCCGTCTCTCTCCTATTAAATAATAATGATTTCTACAATTATTTTTATAAAATATTTTTTATTTAAAAAAATTGGTTTGTTCACAAATTTTTTTTATAATTTGAACATTTATTTCATTCATTTTATAAAACATTTTAAAAAAATAACTATATAATGTTTCTAGAACTTTTATTAATAAACTATGTACTATGATATGTAATATGTAAATCTTTGTTATTAAGTATATAACATTTTATTTATTCAACCCGTGTAATACACCGGGTTTCTAACCTAGTGTATTATATATTAGGATGTTAGGTTATCATCGTAATTATGTTTTGTTGATTATTGAAAAATCGAATAGCATTAAGCTTTCGTTCACCGAATTATCAGTTGAAATCCATTAATAGACTTAGGTAGTGTTTGGTATACATGAATATATGCAGGGCCGGTCCCAAAAATCCTCAAAACGTTTGGGCCCGGGACATGTAAAAAAAAGCGGGCCCCATAATATAAATTCATAATGACATAATAAAAAACTATAACAAATGAATAACAATTAACGAATCATACATAACGATTAATGAATAATGATACATACCTCGAATAGTCTAGTGAGCCTTTTTTAATTTCTAAGTGGGTTAATAGGATAAATGGATAATACAAGTAGTGGACATTTTTTAATTTCTAAGTGGGTTAATAGGATAAATGGATAATATAAGTAGTGGACCTTTTTAATTTTTAAGTGGGTTAATAGGATAAATGAATAATACAAGTTGAGTCTTTTATAAAAGTGTATATAAAAAAATTAAAACTATGGGCCCCTTAGGAGACCGGGCCCCGGACGGTCGCCCTCCCCGCCCCCTAAGGGCCGCCCCTGAATGTATGATGGAATGGAATAAGTCATTGCGCTCGAATGAAAAAAAAACATGTTTGGTAATCGCATAGAAATTCAATGAACCATTACATTACATAAGGAATGTGATTCTTTCATTTCTAATGATTTTCATTCATTGGAGGAGATGTGTTTTCTTTTCATTCCTTCAAGGAATGGAATGATTTTATTTGATTAATGATCCGAACCATGACTCGAACCATGACCCGACCCATATCCCGACTCATGACCCAACCCATGCCCCGACCCATAGACTGAACCATGACCCGACCCATGCCTGGACCCATGACAAGCCGCATGACCCGACACATGCCTGGACCCATGACCCGCACCATGGCCCGAACCATGACCGAAACCCTGACCCGACCCATGACTCGAACCATGGCCCGACCTATGACCCTGAATCATGACCCGAACCATGGCTCGTCTCATGACCGACCCATGACCCAACCCATAATATGAATGTATTAGTTAAAAATATTTTATTTTTCATAAAATATTTTTCTATCTACCAAACTGCACGAAGTAACGATTTATTTCATTCCCATAGGGTAAACAAACATGACAATTGAATGGTAATGATCCATCTATTTCCTTCGTCCATTTCATTAACTCGTCCATTCCATTTTCCCGTTCATTCTATTATCTCATACCAAACAGACCCTTAGATTGTTCTTGAACCATTTGAATCATGCCTCCGCGTACATCAAATATATTAATCAGCTTAAGCACAGCGCAATACTAAAATGTCAAGAAAGGAGAACATGCGATTAAACATCATTATTTAATAAAAAAATACAGAGAAAATGTAATTGGTTATGTCAAAGTTGAAGACGTGCGAACATGTAATTTTCCCTTTGAATGCCGTCAAGTATTCATCCATTTCAACTTTCTTGACGAGACTTGTGAGAGCCGTAAAGGTCTAGACTTTCCCAACCGGAATTAGTTATATTGTGGAAAGTATTGGCTATTATTTTTTTTTTATCGATAATATAGTTATAAACTTGTTGAAAAAAATAAATAAATAGGAGAAAAAAATAATTAAATAGGTCTTGGTAATAAATTTTTTTTTTAATTTGGTTCATACTTTAGTGTTCATTTGCATTTTTTTTTCACTCATACGTACAGGGGTTAATCTTGATGGGTACAAGTCATGGAGCTGCACTTGGGTTTTGTTTGGACAGGTCAAGTCACCACCAAGTTATTTTAGTCAAATGCAGTTTACGGTTTTAATTAGGTCACATGTTTTACATTGTTTTAGTGTGCCCAGATCATGGGTTAGTTTTTTTTTTTTGAAAGGCAAATTTTTTTATTCCTGTGAGAGTGGGACTTGAACCTATCACCTTTTCAAACCTTGATTTTCCAAAAGGATTTTTCTCTACCACTAGGTCACCAAACCCATGGGTTAGTTTTGATCGGGTCAAGTAGTGGGGTAGTTTTCTTTGCATGAGTTGTATTTATGTAAGAGAAAGGTCTTTAACTCCAACGCAGTAAAATAACATGTATGTGAGTTGTATTTGTGTGTGATTGGCGCTGATCCAACAGTACGCTATATTTAGCTCCTCGCATTTTGAGGAGTAATAAAATGACCATTCTAATACTAAACTCTAATTATTTAAAAATTAAAATATAAAATATAAAATATAAAAAAAAACTGAGATCTAATTAATATTATCTATATACTTGTAATAATTAGGCTGACTCGAAACTTGTAGATTCATCGATGCTTGGAGCACTTGGTAATCCTATCAAACGAAGCCATGCAATATTACCTTAACCGAGCTCGAGCATAAATCGAAGCTCATTTAATAAACAAATCCGGACTTTATATACCAAGATTAACTAGGCTTGTGAGTCTAAACGAGCCTGTTATTTATTATTATGATAAAATAACTAAAATAATAAATGTTATGTTATATTCTGGGAAAATTACCAAAATGGACATTTGACTAGTCAAAGTTACCAAAATGGACAAAGTTTTTCAGTCTACTTAATTGTGGTCATTTAGACCATTAGTCGACTGAAGAAGGCTAGTTCAGCCTGCTTAAAATTCCGTGCCCAACTTACTTTTGTCAGATTTATAACCAACCAGATAGTGACACGTGGAGGCTCTGAAACCCAAGCCGGCAAAATCCCACTTCCAAGTAGACTGAGCCGGCGAATATTTTTCTTTCACCTGGCTTAGCCGGCTTGGGTTCGGATGTCTTATCCGGCTTGTTTCAGTCGGCGCCGAAAGGCTTAATTCACTTGTAAGGCGGCTGAAGTGGTATTACTAGCCTTCTTGGAGTTTTATAAATATTAATCTTATCATTACAAACTTCATATATGGTTTTTAACATTCAATCTACACTCTAACGTTTAACTTTAAAAAAATGGGTGTAGGATATCCATTTCCAGCAAACCCTTCTCTACCGGTTGATGAACCTTTTAAACCTTTCCAGTCTGCAAACCCTTCTCGACCATTTGATGAACCCGTTAAACCTGTCCAACCTGATGAACCTTTAACCTCGACGGATGAAGGGTGGAATTGGGCATTTGGTTAGGTGTTTGGCCAACTCCAAATTGGGGACAACCCTGTCCCCAATTTAGAAGAGGGGTACGTCACTGACCTTGGAGAGGAATATGTCCCTAATTCTGAGGAGGGTTACGTTACTGACCCCGGAGAGGAGTACGTTCCTAAGCCTGAAGACGAGGAGGAAAACCTTACCGATGACGAACGTCCCAGTTATTTTTATCCATGGGAAGACGAGCCCTCGTTGCATTCGGATAACTCCTTTGATTCATTCGAGCATCTTTAAATTTCTCTAATTTTTGTTTATGTAATTTTTATTTAGGAGGTTATGTATGTTTTTAGTTTAGTTTGATGTTAATTGGGATGTATTTTCTTTTTTATGTTACGTATGTTTTTAAGTTTTAATTTTTAGTTAACAAAATTATAACAAAGTAACAATTATAAATTTTACAAAATAGGAAGATTTCATTACAAATAACAAGATTTCAATAAAACAAAAAAAAAATAAAAATAAGATACAATATCACTCTACGTGTCAGTAGGTGTCGGTAAACAACGACAAATATAAATTTTATTCTCCATGAATCGTCGATATTCCGTAACATTCTCCCCGATATCTCCATCAAAATTTAAAGGCTTTTTCACAGTTAAATGTTACATTACCATACAAGCTAAAACTCCTGAATTTTCAACTAGGAAACGGTGGTGGTTTTGGATGTATTTTTCTTCACTAAAAAACGTAAACTGTTTTTCACTTTGCTTTGATTTTCTCCAATAATGAATATTGACTAACAAAGCTCCGAAGTGTACAGCAAATTTAGTCAGTAGGGGAAATATTAAGTGGCGATATACCACTGAAGAAAATTTTTCCGTCTAGTATTGTTCTATTTCCATATTTTTCATATCAATTCCTACTAATAACCAACGTCTTTGTTCTATAAAAAGTGGGACATAAACGTAATCAACTTCCCAAAGTGTTCGAAAATATTTTTTCTAACCCATAGAAAATGAAAATGCTATCTTCGACGACTGATTTAATAAATGATGATAGTACTGCGGTGGGAAGACGGTCCAAAGCAAATTTTGCGGTGATTCGTTTTTCGTCACTTTTACGTGTCGAATGCGCATAATTCTACCCACCCAAGCTTCGATATGCTGTAAAAAAATTTTTTGTTATAACATTAATAACAACTTATAATATAATAAACGTAATAAATATAAAAGTTTTGATGCTTTACGATTGGCGAAAAAGAACCGTTGTTATCCAATAAACTGCCCCAGAACTCGTTACCCAGTTTTTCTGTTGATTCTAGTAAAGCAGAATAACAAAATGTAGCATCTCCGTTCTTATAAAAATCCATCACATTTTCTGACCAATTTTCCGACTCATCACATGGAAACAACCACCTCGGCTTTTCTGGAATATTTGGATGTAATGTCGATGATTCTCCGGCCTGCCTTTTCGGTAACCGTCTCCACCCCAGTAGTGGTCCACTTTGATGCCGCATGATACGGCTGCGAATTATATTGTTCTTCATTTTTTCCTAAATCCTCTCGATTATCCATTTTTTTGGTAGAAATAACTATCTTTACCCCGGTATTTATAAAATATTAAACTTTACATTTATAAAAAAAAATTTATTTTACAAATGTACAAGGCGGCTAACGGTTGCGTATTAGACGGCTACATTCCCGAGTAGCTGACACACCTATCCTACACATCGACATCTGACATCAAGAAGGCTTTCCTGGCTATCGAAGACGGCTCAGCCGGCGTACCATGTATTTGTGTACTTGTTAGACGGCTAAAGAAGTCTGACGCAAGTCGCGGTTTTCGAAGACGGCTAAGCCCGCATGCTTTGTCGTTAATAGTCAGCATAGTCGGCTGAAAGTAGCATGTTCCCCAAAGACGGTTGATTTCTCCTCAAACGACATTTCAACGGCTGAGCAGCCTAATCTTAGGGTTTTTTTCAAAAATTTTGAAGGTTTCAAGCATATACGGAGCATCGAAATTTTTGAAGGTTTCAAGCATATACGGAGCATCGGGAGAGCATACTATGCATACGAGGATCATGTCTGACGAGATGGGGTACATGACGGTAATCGATTTTTGTTTATTTGTTGTTTTAGCCTTGTAGATGTTATATGTTAGCCTGTTAAATGTAATATAATAGCCTCGTTCGAAATGTATATGTGAAGTATGTCTGGACAGTGAAATGGTTAGCCTGCTTGATTGGATATATTAGCCTACCTAGTCATGCTTGAAACTACTAACCTTGTGAATTATGTTTGGATGGTTTGATGTCTGGGGCTGGATTGGATATATTAGCCTTCTTAATTGGATATATTAGAACCTTTTCATTGGATATATTAGCCTTCTTAATTGGATATATTAGCCTTCTAAATTGATATATTAGCCTGCTTAATTGGATATACTAGCCTTCTTAATCGGATTTCATATGTTAGCCTGCTTAATTGGATATATTAGCCTGCCTAGTCATGCTTGAAACTGCTAACATTGTGAATTATGTCTGGACGGTTTGATGTCTGAGGCTGGATTGGATATATTAGCTATACTAGCCTTCTTAATGGAATTTCATATGTTAGCCTGCTTAATTGTATATAGTAGCCCGATTTGACATTTATTCTAGCCTGGTTATTTTGTGGCTAAATGTGGTAGTTTTTGCAGGCTAAGGTGAGAGTTAGAAGTTCGCCCGGGGTTGTTACGCAGATAAGAGCCAAGCTCAACGAAAATCAGTTGAAGATATGGAAGGGCACATGCTTCAAGAGATGGTTGGGTTGTAAATGCACAGCGGCTGACAGCTTGTTGATATACCTCATGTTTCAACATGAAATTACAACACAACTTATCCCAAGAACCGACGGGTTGTACTATCATGTTGGAGGGGAGGCCCTAAGGTTCGGACCTAAGAAGTTTTGTCTAATGACCGGGTTTAGATTTGGTGAATGGAACAAGCCTACATCAACCTTTAATGTAAAATTTAAGGACAAGGTGTTTGGTGGGGAGAGATTGACTTGTAATCAATTGGTGAAATTTTACGCTGGGGATTTATCAGGTGTGGAAGACGATGATGTTGTACAGCTTTCCTTGTTGCTGTTGGTTGAATTTGGCTTCAAAGGAACCCAGACCACGTCTTATATTGACGACTTTTTGGTAGAATTGGTTAATGATCTAAACCAGTGAGACCGGTATCCTTGGGATAACTATTTATGGGATGTTACTTATCCGAGTCTCCATAGATGTTTTGAGTTTAAAAAGAAACAAATGGAAGAAAAGAAGCAGAACGTGATGAATTACTCTTTGAATGGTTTTGTGTGGGCTTTTAAGGTTAGGAAATTTCAAAATATTTATGCATTTTCAATTCATTTTAATATATGTGTGGCCTATTACTAATTCATTTCAATATATTTGTAAAGATGTGGATCTATGAGGTTCTTCCGGAGTGTCGGACCTTCATAAATACATACAAATTAAAGGTTCCGAGATGTCTGAGTTGGGGTGTTGGTTTTAGGGTTAAGTGGAATAGAGCTACTGGGTGATGGCTCTGGTGCCTCACTAATAGGAAACAATAAATTCAATCCCGGATTTGAATAAAAATGTGTGTCACTAGGATTAGAATAAGGCGTGTCATGATTTGGCTCAAAATGACAGGGAAAGTAACTCTCTTTTTCATATTGATCTGCAGGAACATTTAAATCAAACGGGAACTTAAATTCATCTTCTTTTGCCGTATGTTGAAAGCTAGAGCTCCGTAATGAATCTGATCAATCTTTGAGGGGCAGATTTACTTTTACCAATTGGGTCGAGGGTGATCTTCTTGGCAGTGGTTCCTTAGGTTCTGTTTACGAAGGTTATAATGAGTAAGTGACGTTTCATTATGTATACAACCATCATCATCTTCATCTAATGATCTGCACACCAAGTGTTTGTTTTAATGTCCAAGTCTTTATGATCATCACTATTTTAGTTGCTACCCTTAAGTCATAACCTACTTTATAACATATGGTGATTGAAATCAAGATTACAAAGCTTCATCTTGGATCGTCATTATGATCTGACCAACCCTAAACTAAAACCTATCCATCTTGCACTTTGAGCAACACCCATAAGATTCCTAGTTATAGTGTTCATCATAGTTACTACTCTGAATTGGTCACAAAGTATAGTTGGGATTAGGGTCGCTTAACGAGCGAGCCGAACCAAGCCAACTTCAACTCGGGCTCGAGCTCGAAGTTAAACGAGCTAGCTCGGTTCATTTATTCTTTACAAGCTAAAATTTGAGCTCAAGCTCGTGGCTTGACCTTGTTTATTTTATTTTTTTACATACATGCAAAATTTATAAATAGATGCAATACAAGCCAAACTAGCGAGCCAACAAGCTTAGATTGCTGTAAAACTTGGCTTAGAAAGATTAAGATTGGACTGCTATTTGGGTTATGTAAAAGATATTGGACTGAATATTACTGAAAGGTGTGCCTTACAAGTGAGGAGAACCCTTAATATATAGGAAAACTAGAAACCCTAACTAACTTGGGCCCGTGGGCTAAACACCACTAAACCCTAATATTAAACTACTAATATATTTAACACTTCTCCTCAAGTAGGAGCATAGATGCTAATCATGCCCAACATGTTATAAATAAAATCTTAAAACATAACCGAAAAACTAGACTGGAACACAAGCAGGATCAGGACAGCAGGAACAAGATTCTTGTAAGAACAAGACAGTAGGAACAAGATTCTTGTAAGAACAAGTCAGCAGGACTAGACAGCAAGAAAAAAGATCAACAACAAGAAACAAATTTCTAGTAAGAACAAGAACATGAGCAGGAACAGGCAAGCCCTGATCGGTGAACAACGGCTTCTGGAAAGCCATGGTCGATGAACACCGGCTTCTGGGACAAGACAGGTAAGCCTTAAGCGGTGAAAAATGGCTTCTTGGAGGTAAGCCATGATCGATGAACAACGGCTTCTGGGAGGTACTGATCGGAATCTCGAACAGCGGCTTCAGGGTGGGACAGGAACAAGATCTGGAACAGGAACACGGTGGCGTAAGCGGTCAAGACACATTGAACCGAACATCGAACTTGACAGCGGTGGTTCTGGGGCAGAAACGTGGTGACTGGTGTGGTACTCGGAACAGGTGACGGGAACAGTCACAGAAACAACTCTCGAACAGAAAACGGGAGACTCTGGTGACCAGCGGCAGATTCCGGCGGCGGTGAAAACAACGGCGATGTCAGAGGTTTGTTCATACTAAAATTGCGAGAGCAACGATACAAATCCGGCTAGATTCTGGTAACCCACGTGCTGGTAATGTGGGCGGCAGCGACGGAGGTCCGGCCAAAAGAGAGCAACGATACAAATCCGGCTAGATTCTGGTAACCCTAATCGAGGACTTCTAAGACTGATGGCGGTGGCAGTGAGATGTAAAGGTGTCTCGAAAAAAGATTTCAAGAATAGGGAGATCGGAAACAGAAACAGGAACGGTAACAGGAACTTGAAAAAGAACCGGAACAAGATCTGAATAGGGACAAAGACAGGGTGGCAACATCGGTGGCGCCTCGCCGTCCTGTCTAGGGTTTGTATCAAGGGTAGTGACGACGGCTAGGGTTTGTGGCGTACTTAGAGCCTTAGCTCTGATACCATATAAAAGAGACTGGACTTAAAGCTTGCAGATTTTGATGCTATTTCGAAGTTCTATACATTTTCCTTATTTGAGTTCTATTACACGTTCTAGGGATATCAAATGTGCTAGTATATTGGTTGATGCAAGTGGACCAGTAAAGCTTGCAGATTTTGGATTGGCAAAGGTAAGGAAAACATACTGTTTTAATATTCCACTATCTTTTTCTCTTTTTTTTCAATATGATTTGCTTTGAATACCAATGATTACATATACATTCAATCATGGTTGGAAAAATCGCTAGGCGGATGGTGGGGCCTAGGCCTAGGCGAGATTAATCGGGGCCTTGGCGAGATTAATCGGGGCCTTGGCGGGATTAATCGAATTGGAATTTTTATATATAACTTTCCGTTTTTTATATATATACACACATTTTTATATGTAATTTTTATAAAAATGTTTATTTTTAAATATTTATACACATATTTGGCTAGAATTTGAAGGGTTTGGCCGGAAAATCCAAGGTTTTCGCCGGAATTTGGCCGAATTTTTTTTAGGTTTTTGCCGGAATTTTCGACGGAATATGGCCGCCTAGGACCGATTCCGATTAATGGTCCGCCTAGCTCAAAGTGCCGATTTTTACAACACTGCATTCAATTTATCTACACTCTACATGCAACCACATTGAATGACATTAAATCTTGCAAAGGGACTCCGTATTGGATGGCACCAAAGGTTAATTTTATTCTCTTAAATGTTGTTTTGTCTGTTGCTCTATCTAGAGGTGTAAATTGTTGGAGAATTGGATCAAGCAAAGACTTGAATACCCACGATTTTCTGTGATCAAATCGCAAGATCACGACACATTTTATTATATATACTACATTTTGTCAAGCCATGAATAGTGATTTCAATTTTTATATAATATAATTAGTTTTAAACATGTTTTATTTTTCTCTTATAACTTTTAAAATATAATGTTTTATAAAGTTCAGAATATGCCGTTGCGACATGCTTATTTTTATTATTAACAAAAGACTACACAAAATACAATAGCCCTATACCTCTATTTATACTGAAACTAGCTTAGAACCCGTGTATTACACACGGGATGAAAAATATCAATACATAAAATTCTTAAATCTTTATGTATATATTTTACAGGTGTAAAAAATATATTACATACACTAAAGATATAAAACAAAATTTTAAAATATGTAAAAATTAATATATAATTGGGTTTCAAAATTTCTTATAATAAGGGATTGAAAATAAAAGTTACATAATTAGATTTCAAAGTTTCTTATAATAAGGGATAATTTAAAATAAATGTGTTTTATTAGTATAATTAGTATTTTTATTAAATATATTATTATTAAAAGATAGAGATGTATTTAATAAGAGAGAGAGGCGGGAAAAAAATGTTGAGAATGAATATGAAAGTGACACGTGGCATGAAAAAACCTTTATTTATTAGATAGTATAGATACAACCCTTGCTAAACAAAAAACCTTAACCGACTCAAATAGGAAACAACTCTTCTAATTTTATTCGTACCAAACAAAAATAAATCAAACCAAATCTTCGAGTAGATTCTTTTCTATTTTTCCTCCCACAATTTTAACTTTGACCCTTTAACTTCCCCTGTTAAACCAAATCAACCTTTCACATGTAAAATCAAGATTAAACTTCCAACAATCTCCTCTTAATCTTGATTCTTGTATCACCTAAATCTTGAATCCCCAACTAGATCCATAACTCTTTCACTTTAATCCTTGGACTGTTTATCTCACATTCTTCTTTTCGATCCACTCCTTGGTCACGTAGACCATTTTCTTCAAAAGACTCACTCAACCTTGGCAGCCCCATCTCCATTATGATCTTCATACTCATCTTCCTTGGCACAACACGTCTCCTCTTCCATAACCTCAAGCTCTCACAACTTGTATTTTTTCTTCTTTCTTCCTTGATCACAAACTGAATCACCAAGTTTAACCGCTTCACACAGGTCTTCGACTGTTTCTCAATCTCTTGCACCACTTGAATCACTCAAGTTTCCGATTGCCTTTACAAATTTCCACAACCTGCTTCACACTAGTTTTCTCAATCAGCACTTCCCCTTGGACTCCCAAACGCACCCGTCATAGGTGATCGCACCCTTCACAGGTCACGATTATTCCACAATGGTCCTATCATGCGGACTGCTTCGATTGATCTTTCACAGATTGACTTACTTCTTCTTGCTTTGATCTTGATCGCTTCACACGACCCGCTTTCACAGCTTCTTGCTCTCCTTTAATCGTCTCTGGCAATGCTTTTACTTCGTTCTTGATCGTTTCACACGATCAGGTTTCCACTTCTCTTGAACCAATCAGGTTCTGGATTTCGATCAATCTTTCACAGATTCAATCGGGTGGCTCCATTCTTCTTCACAGCTCGATCGTCCTTCTCCTCGTCTTCACAGGCTTGATCTTCCTCCCTCGATCGTTCTCCTCGCTTTGATACCAAATGTTGGAGAATTAGATCGAGCAAAGGCTTGAATACCCATGATTTTCTATGATCAAATAACAAAATCGCGACTCCTTTTATCATTAACAAAAGACCGCACAAAATACAATAACCCTATACCTCTATTTATACTAAAATACAACCCTTGCTAAACAAGAAACCCTAACCAACTCAAATAGGAAACAACTCTCCTAATTTAATCCTTACAAAACAAAACAAATCAAAGTGAATCTTCCAGCCGATTATTTTCTGATTTTCCTCCCATAATTTTAACTTTGACCCTCTAACTTTCACAATTAAACCAAATCAACATTTTCACATGTAAAATCAAGATTAAACTTCCAAACATAAATTTCAACTATGGATAGCAAAAACCCGAACTCAATGGGAATACCCGAAACATCCCGGACAGGTATTCAGGTATGGAACCGGGTATTGGATTGATAAAAAAAATTCCACGGGTATGGAATTTGGTGATACCCGACTCGATTACCCGAAACCATATACCCGTTTACCCGAACCATACACCCGAAAATTTTTAATTTTTATTTTCTCTTACCATTATCAAGTAATGCTTCATTCTAGGAACTTCTTTATGTGAAAAATTAACTTTTTTTGGGATATGTAATTGATGCTAGTGTGTGTGTGTATATATATATATATTTTGGATAAAGGATATTATTTATATTTGTATTTTATGAAGTATGAACTTATCTTTTTTTAAATATTTTAGATATTTCAAACATTTTATTGTAATGATGATTTGTATGTAATTTGCTATATTTTAATTTGTTGTAGTTAGAAACATAAAATTATATAAAATTTATAATGGTAAGAAAAAAAATGTACATGAAAATCCCAACGGGTATTTTTTAACAAACTAACGGGTATATCCGATACCATTCCGGTATAATTTTTTTAAAGCGTTTTGTATTCAAAATTGAGTGTATTTTTTTGTGTCGTACGCTAAAGCGAGCGACGTTACCGTTGCGGTGCCGTGACATACCCAACCGCTTATGAACGAGCAACATCGTTAGCGGTGTTGTGGTTTTATCGTATCCGGTATTGGTGTTCAATTTTATAGTTTCTGACGAGACGAAGCGATGACGACAAAACTCATGCCGCGTAATGCGGAGAAAAAACGACCTCGCTCCCCTCACGAAGCGCGGGGTAAAAATACTGGTTATTGAATAGTTTTCAACATTTTAAAATTGCTTGTTACTGATTTAGATGTATGTAGTTTAAGACATCAAAATGAAAACATGCAGGATGATGTAGGTTTACAAAGCCTGGTGTAACACCTTCTTTGAAATAGGAGTGACGTGTTATATTTACATAATTGAAGATAATAAATCTTAGAAAATATTATAATGTATAACTTAATTGCAATTTAATAACAACTTCGATGCTCTATTTTTCTCTAGATTATTCTTAGAATATGTAGTTACCAAAAAACTATGAATGATCGTCCTTAATGAAATGCCACAAAAGATGAAGATACACAAGCCAAAGGAGGCCAAATACACAACCACTAGTTTAGCCTAGTGGTAAAGGTGTATAACCAAGACTTTATTAAAATGGGGAGGTCTTGGGTTTAATTCTCACCTGTGACAAAAAAAAGGAGGTCCAGGTTGGGCCAGTGAGTTTTCTCACATATGGTGGGTTTCTTCCTGAGGAAGGTGGAGATGATCGGGTGGGTCAGTGGTCCGTCAGTGATCCAAATTGCCGGTAAAAGAAAAGGAAGTCAAATACAATGTATTTCATACTTAAGCTCATAATTTGTTAGAAAGATATAATTTATAACTTTCTAGGTAAAACCTTTATTATTTATGATATAAAATAAAATTATATAGATTTTATAAGTAAAATATTAAGTTTAATACAAACAAAAATGAGTTTAACTCGGGGAACTTCAAAACACATTTTTTTAACACCACCATCTAGATTATGTAGGATATAATGTGCAATACCTAAATAATACATGATAAATTTGTCACCTCCAAGACTTGAACCCACAATTAGGGGTGTGTTCGATTCGGTTCGGTTTTGAGCCCCCACCGAACCGAAATCGAAATTTTCGGTTAAAGGATTTTGAAAACTGATCGGTTTCGGTTAATTCGGTTATTAGTAGTCATTCGATTCGGTTAACCGCTAAACCAAAACTTTTGACATAAGCTAAAAAAATTAAACTTTTATTAAGAATTTGACTAGAAATCAAACCCAAATGCATATTACAACTAAATTTGCTAAATAGTATACTTTTTTTTATAAAACTAATAGGATTATAACGCAAACAATTATGTATGAAGTGAATCGCGTGTTTTAAAATTTAAATAGCTATATGTGTGTATATATATGTATGTGTACGTGTATGTGTGTGGGTGTATATATATATATATATATTATATAATCGGTTCGGTTAATTCGGTTATGTCAAACATCAAAAATGAACCGCAAATTTCAGTTAATCGGTTATGGGTTAACCGAACCATCGGTTATTTGTACGGTTTGATTAAGTCGGTTACGGTTCGGTTAATTCGGTTATTTGCTCACCCTACCCACAATCTTTGGTTGAGGTGAGATCAGAAAATATATTCAAAACATACTATCTAAATCCTAAAACGTTCACGTAAAACTATGACATATAACGTTTTGAGTAAAAATGAAATTATTCATGTAAATGAATACATGCACGTATACATTATATGTTTTCTTAATCAACACCATCTTGATTTTATAGGATAAATACATCATACATGCATCTTATAGGATTTGAACCCTATCCTTTTGGTTATGAGGTACACCACTTAATCATCAGAATATCTTTTTATATGTTAATTCCTACTAACCTTAAAAACCAAGGTTGGTGGCCAATCCAAACCCACCGACCAAGGTTTCACATATGACCTTTATGTTTTAAAATTTTCACTTAATACCCCCTAGTTTCATATACAACCCTCATGTTTCAACACTTTCAAATAATACCCTTTAACTTTCTACATTTTCAAATATACCTTTCAAGTTTCTAAAGTTTCAAGTTTAACACTGGACAAAATTCTCAACTATACCCCTCAAATTTCTAATCTCTCACGTTTACCCCTGTAATAAATATCCGCCGACATGGGTTCAAGTCTAGGATTTGACAAACCGTGTTTTTTCGTTTACTTTTTTTATATTCGTTTGTAAAAAAATATTTTCTTATATTTTTGTTTTGTTTTTACTTTGTTATTAAGTTCTTCATTCTAAACTCTCACGTTTACCCCATGTAAAAAATATTGTCGTTTCAATTTTAATTCCTATTCGCGCAGCAATTTATCTAATTTTCTATCTCTAGAACCGATTACTTAGTAACGAAGTTCGCCGCATATCGTTTTTTTTCTTTTACTTTATTTTTATATTCGTTTGTAAAAAATGTTTTTTTATCTTTCTGTTTTGTTTTTACTTTGTTACTAATTTCTTTAACGAGTTTGTCTTTTCAATGTTAACTCCTATTCGTGTAACAATTTATCTATTTTTCAATCTCTAAAACCGAGTCGCGACAACTTCATACATTTATTTTATGTACTTAGTAACGAAGTTTACAAACCCGCCGCATCGCATGGACTTAATTTATAGATTACTCTTAAAAGGCAATGTAGGTGACCAATGAGAAGCAACCGACATAGCCATTAATCTTTGTATAAATATCATTTTGTTCTACAAGAAAACTGAAGAGGCTTAACTCTATATTTCTTTTATATACTTAAAGAAGAATTATATTTATTATTAATATTATATTCTTTTTTATAAAATATATATAAGTGCATAATTTTAAATGTTGTATCTTTTCAATAAACAACTACATATTAGTAAAAAAAAGCTATGTTGTAATGTTGTATCATAAAACTAAAACATTTTATAAGTTCGTAAGAATGAGGTCCAACCATTGGAGTGCAGTCGTTGGCCCAGACGTGGCCCGCATCATTCGAGTTTAGTTATGTACCTACCCATGTTAATATCTAGGTTATATATTCATATAGGAATACTTAAATTTTAAATGTTTTCGTACAATTTTGAAATAAAAAGTAGCTGTTTTCATATCAACTCAAAAATCAAGATGATGTAAATTTTACATGCGTACGATATGGGCTGGAAGAATTCCACTCACGACGACTTGACTTCACTAATAACTATCTACCAAATTAAGCCGTGAACAAGGGAGACGATGGCATCAACAGCTGCTTCTGACACCTCCTCTGAATCTGATCAATCTTTGAGGGGCAGTTTTACTTTTACCAACTGGGTCAAGGGTGATCTTCTTGGCAGTGGTTCCTTAGGTTCTGTTTACGAAGGTTATAATGAGTAAGTGACGTTTCATTATGTACACAACCATCATCATCTTCATCTAATGATCTGCACACCAAGTGTTTGCTTTAATGTCCAAGTCTTTATGATCATCACTATTTTAGTTGCTACCCTTAAGTCACTTTATAACATATGGTGATTGAAATCAAGATTACAAAGCTTCATCTTGGATCGTCATTATGATCTGACCAACCCTAAACTAAAACCTAGCCATCTTGCACTTTGAGCAACACCAATAAGATTCCTAGTTATAGTGTTCATCATAGTTACTGCTCTCAATTGGTCACAAATTATAGTTGGGATTAGGGTTGCTTAACGAGCGAGCCGAGCCAAGCCAACTTCAACTCGGGCTCGAGCTCGAAGTTAAACGAGCTAGCTCGGTTCATTTATTCTTAACAAGCTGAAATTTGAGCTCAAGCTCGTGGCTTGACCTTGTTTATTTATTTATTTATTTATTTTTACATACATGCAAAATTTATAAATAGATTCAATACAAGCCAAACTAGCGAGCCAACAAGCTTAGATTGATGTAAAACTTGGCTTAGAAAAATTAAGATTGGACTACTATTTAGGTTATGTAAAAGAGATTGGACTGAATATTACTGAAAGGTGTGTCTTACAATTGAGGAGAACCCTTAATATATAGGAAAACTAGAAACCCTAACTAACTTGGGCCCGTGGGCTAAACACCACTAAACCCTAATATTAAACTACTAATATATTTAACACTTCTCCTCAAGTAGGAGTATAGATGCTAATCATGCCCAACTTGTTATAAATAAAATCTAAAAACATAACCGAAAAACTAGACTGGAACACAAGCAGGATCAGGACAGCAGGAACAAGATTCTTATAAGAACAAGACAGTAGGAACAAGATTCTTGTAAGAACAAGACAGCAGGACTAGACAGCAAGAAACAAGATCAACAACAGGAAACAAATTTCTCGTAAGAACAGGAACAGGAGCAGGAGCAGGAACAGGCAAGCCCTGATCGGTGAACAACGGCTTCTGGAAAGCCATGGTCGATGAACACCGGCTTCTGGGACAAGACAGGTAAGCCTTAAGAGGTGAACAATGGCTTCTTGGAGGTAAGCCATGATCGGTGAACAACGGCTTCTGGGAGGTACTGATCGGAATCTCGAACAGCGGCTTCAGGGTGGGACAGGAACAGGAACACGGTGGCGTAAGCGGTCAAGACACATTGAACCGAACATCGAACCTGACAGCGGTGGTTCTGGGGCAGAAACGTGGTGACTGGTGTGGTACTCGGAACAGGTGACGGGAACAGTCACAGAAACAACTCTCGAACAGAAAACGGGAGGCTCTGGTGACCAGCGGCAGATTCCGGCGGCGGTGAAAACAACGGCGATGTCAGAGGTTTGTTCATACTAAAATTGCGAGAGCAACGATACAAATCCGGCTAGATTCCGGTAACCCACGTGCTGGTAATGTGGGCGGCCGCGACGGAGGTCCGGCCAAAAGAGAGCAACGATACAAATCCGGCTAGATTCCGGTAACCCTAATCGAGGACTTCTGAGACTGATGGCGGTGGCGGTGAGATGTAAAGGTGTCTCGAAAAAAGATTTCGAGAATAGGGAGATCGGAAACAGAAACAGGAACGGTAACAGGAACTTGAAAAAGAACCAGAACAAGATCTGAACAGGGACAAAGACAGGGTGGCAACATCGGTGGCGCCTCGCCGCCCTGTCTAGGGTTTGTATCAAGGGTAGTGACGACGGCTAGGGTTTGTATCGTACCTAGAGCCTTAGCTCTGATACCATATAAAAGAGACTGGACTGAATATTACTGAAAGGTGTGTCTACGATTGAGGAGCACCCTCAATATATAGGAAAACTAGAAACCCTAGACTATCTTGGACCCGTGGGGTAAACACTACTAAACCCTAATATTAAACTACTAATATATCTAACAGGTTATAACTTATAAACATTAAATTTTAAGCTTAATTTAAATGAGCTAAATGAGCGAGCCAACAAGCTTAGATTGATGTAAAACTTGCGCCTAGACAGATTAAGATTAGACTGCTATTTGGTTATAACTTGTAAACATTAAGTTTTGGGCTTAATTTAAACGAGCAAGTTTACCATGGTTCGAGCTCGGCTCGTTTATAAACGGGCTGATTTCGAGCGAGCTTTTTGAACAACCCTAGTTGGGATTAACTCTGGAAAAGAGTTCATCTGCTTTTTTTCTTATTTCTTTATGTTGGGATGTATTTTTTTTTAATTATTTTTATTTATAGAATATGATAATATGAATAGGTTATGCCAATAGTTGGCCTGTAATCCTTTGATATGACCTTTGATTCTGTTTGCAGAATGGGATTATTTTTTGCTGTGAAAGAGATTTCTTTACTTGATGAAGGTAGCCAGGGAAGGCAGAGCATTATTCAACTTGAACAGGTGATCCATAGTTTTTTCATCATTTCTTCTTGTATATGTTATAGGTCTCACAGACATCAATCAGATCCTGAGTTTCTGTATACTTAGCTTTATTTTTGTCTTCCTTTTAATTTTTCAGGAAATATCTTTATTAAGTCAGTTCCATCATGAGAACATAGTTCAATATCTTGGAACAGATACGGTATGCAATTCTCCTCTCAAGGTCTTTTTGACACAAATATTAGGGACTTAACACTTTAATTTTGATGATAAACAATGAGATAAGATATGGTTTTTTGATATAAATGCTTTGATTTTTCTAAACACTATTTAAGGTGTTTTAATTCAAATGTGATAATAATAATAATAAGTGATTGTTGTTTATGTGTTCTTTAGTTTGTAAACTAGATTTGAAAAAAATATACAGAAATTGATTAATAATAAAGATGAAAATAGGTTGACAAAGAATGTGTCGGATGAAAATGCTTCTCACTTGAAGCTACTTTTAAGGGTTAAATGTTCATAAATGATTATATTGAATTCATGTCCACACACACATACATATAATTTTCCACTTGTGTATGACAAATGCGCCTTCGCCTCGGCTTTGAGGATCCTATCTCCTTGAAGCGCCTCTCGCCTTTTAAAACACAGGCCACCTCTAGTCTTAACCGTGTACAATATCACAGACCTTTTCTATGTAACTTTCATTTTACTTGGTCCCACATTCCCTCTTGATCAAAAAGTATGGTCAAAATACAGCTTTAGCGCGAGCTATTAAGGACTTCCTAATTAAAGCAAAAGTTTATACCATCTCTTTCACCATACATGTGGGTACATGTTAAGTTGAAATGATGTTTCAGGCTGATGGCAAGCTGTATATCTTTCTTGAGCTCGTAACTAAAGGTTCACTGGCAAGGCTATATCAAAAGTATGAAATGCGGGATTCCCAAGTCTCGGCTTACACCAGACAGATTTTGAGTGGTTTGAGCTACTTGCATGAACGAAAGGTGGTTCATAGGTAAACCTTCTTTCTTTTGATGCAATTTCGAAGTTCTATACAGTTTCCTTATTTGAGTTCTATTACATGTTCTAGGGATATCAAATGTGCTAATATATTGGTTGATGCAAGTGGATCAGTAAAGCTTGCAGATTTTGGATTGGCAAAGGTAAGGAAAACATAGTGTTTTAATATTCCATTATCATTTTCTCTTTTTTTTCAATATGATTTGTTTTGAATACCAATGATTACATATACATTCAATCATGGTTGGAAAAATCGCTAGGCGCTAGGCGGGCGGTGGGGTGGGGCCTAGGCGGGATTAATCGGATTGGAATATTTTTATGTAATTTTCAGTTTTTTATATATATACACACATTTTTATATGTAATTTTTATAAAATGTTCATTTTTAAATATTTATACACATATTTGGCTGGAATTTGAAGGGTTTGGATGGAAAATCCAAGGTTTTCGCCGGAATTTGGCCGAAAATTTCAGGTTTTTGCGGGAATTTTCGCCGGAATTCGGCCACCTAGGACCGATTCCGATTAACGGTCCGCCTAGCTCAAAATTACAAGTTAAATGGCCGCCTAGGCCCGATTTTTACAACACTGCATTCAATTTATCTACACTCTACAGGCAACCACATTGAATGACATTAAATCTTGCAAAGGGACTCCGTATTGGATGGCACCAGAGGTTAATTTTATTCTCTTAAATGTTGTTTTGTCTGTTGCTCTATCTAGAGGTGGAAATTGTTGGAGAATCGGATCAAGCAAAGACTTGAATACCCACGATTTTCTGTGATCAAATCGCAAGATCACGACACCTTTTATTATATATACTACATTTTGTCAAGCCATGAATAGTGATTTCAATTTTTATATAATATAATTATTTTATAATATTTTAATAATATAATTAATTTTAAACATGTTTTATTTTTCTCTTATAACTTTTAAAATATAATGTTTTATAAAGTTCAGAATATGCCGTTGCGGCATGCTTATTTTTATTATTAACGAAAGACTACACAAAATACAATAGCCTTATACCTCTATTTATTCTGAAACTAGCTTAGAACCCGTGTATTACACACGGGATGAAAAATATCAATACATAAAATTCTTAAATCTTTATGTATATATTTTATAGGTGTAAAAATGTATTACATATACTAAGGATATAAAACAAAATTTTAAAATATGTAAAAATTAATATATAATTGGGTTTCAAAATTTCTTATAATAAGGGATTGAAAATAAAAGTTAAATAATTAGATTTCAAAGTTTCTTATAATAAGGGATAATTTAAAATAAATGTGTGTTATTAGTATAATTAGTATTTTTATTAAATATATTATTAATAAAAGATAGAGATGTATTTAATAAAAGAGAGAGGCGGGAAAAAAATGTTGAGAATGAATATTGAAGTGACACGTGGCATGAAAAAACCTTTATTTATTAGATAGTATAGATACAACCCTTGCTAAACAAGAAACCCTAACCGACTCAAATAGGAAACAACTCTTCTAATTTAATCCGTACCAAACAAAAATAAATCAAACCAAATCTTCGACTAGATTCTTTTCTATTTTTCCTCCCACAATTTTAACTTTGACCCTTTAACTTTCACTGTTGAACCAAATCAACCTTTCACATGTAAAATCAAGATTAAACTTCCAACAATCTCCCCTTAATCTTGATTCTTGTATCACCTAGATCTTGAATCCCCATCTAGATACGTAACTCTTCCACTTTAATCCTTGGACTGTTTATTTCACATTCTTCTTTTCGATCCACTCCTTGGTCACGTAGACCATTTTCTTCAATAGACTCACTCAACCTTGGCAGCCCCATCTCCATTATGATCTTCATACTCATCTTCCTTGGCACAACATGTCTCCTCTTCCATAACCTCAAGCTACAACTTGTATTTTTTCTTCTTTCTTCCTTGATCACAAACTGAATCACCAAGTTTAACCGCTTCACACAGGTCTTCGATTGTTGCTCAATCTCTTGCACCACTTGAATCACTCAAGTTTCCGATCGCCTTTACAAATTTCCACAACCTGCTTCACACTAGTTTTCTCAATCAGCACTTCCCCTTGGACTCCCAAACGCACCCGTCATAGGTGATCGCACCCTTCACAGGTCACGATTATTCCACACTGGTCCTATCATGCGGACTGCTTCGATCGATCTTTCACAGATTGACTTACTTCTTCTTGCTTTGATCTTGATCGCTTCACACGACCCGCTTTCACAGCTTCTTGATCTCCTTTAATCGTCTCTGGCAATGCTTTTACTTCGTTCTTGATCGTTTCACACGATCAGGTTTCCACTTCGCTTGAACCAATCAGGTTCTGGATTTCGATCAATCTTTCACAGATTCAATCGGGTGGCTCCATTCTTCTTCACAGCTCGATCGTCCTTCTCCTCGTCTTCACAGGCTTGATCTTCCTCCCTCGATCGTTCTCCTCGCTTTGATACCAAATGTTGGAGAATTAGATCGAGCAAAGACTTGAATACCCACGATTTTCTATGATCAAATCACAAAATCGCGACACCTTTTATCATTAACGAAAGACCGCACAAAATACAATAACCCTATACCTCTATTTATACTAAAATACAACCCTTGCTAAACAAGAAACCCTAACCAACTCAAATAGGAAACAACTCTCCTTATTTAATCCTTACCAAACAAAACAAATCAAACTGAATCTTCCAGCCGATTATTTTCTGATTTTCCTCCCATAATTTTAACTTTGACCCTCTAACTTTCACAATTAAACCAAATCAACCTTTCACATGTAAAATCAAGATTAAACTTCCAAACATAAATTTCAACTATGGATAGCAAAAAACCCGAACTCAATGGGAATATCCGAAACATCCCGGACAGGTATTCAGGTATGGGATTGATAAAAAAAATTCCACGGGTATGGAATTAGGTGATACCCGACTCGATTACCCGAAACCATATACCCGTTTACCCGAACCATACACCCGAAAATTTTTAATTTTTATTTTCTCTTACCCTTATCATGTAATGCTTCATTCTAGGAACTTCATTATGTGGAAAATTAACTTTTCTTGGGATATGTAATTGATGCTAGTGTGTGTGTATATATATATATATATATTGGATAAAGGATATTATTTATATTTGTATTTTATGAAGTATGAACTTATCTTTTTTTAAATATTTTAGATATTTCAAACATTTTATGGTAATGATGATTTGTATGTAATTTGCTATATTTTAATTTGTTGTAGTTAGAAACATAAAATTATATAAAATTTATAATGGTAAGAAAAAAAATGTACATGAAAATCCCAACGGTTATTTTTTAACAAACTAACGGGTATACCCGATACCCGACGGGATGGGTCGATTTAGGTTTGTTTTATCTCATAAAAATTTAGTTAAAAAGGGAATTGGTCAAATTGTTTAGACAAAGAAAAAGGGCGTACCCGGTGCTTGACTTTGTTCAGACAAAGTCTAATTTTTATGCATAAAACTTCCTAAATTGTTTATTATAATATTATTTAGTAATCATAATTAACGCACTAAATATGTTAAAAATCTTTAAAATGGGCCAAAGAACTGTTGATTGCTTTCCGTTGTATGTTTTGCATTGACAACTTATGTTCTGCATCCTCAGGTTGTTAATAATAGATCAAACAGGGGCTATGGACTTGCAGCTGATATATGGAGCCTTGGCTACACCGTGTTGGAGATGTTAACGCGCAAAATTCCATACTCCCACTTGGAAGGGGTATGCATAACATTTAGTGTACTATACTATCTTCAATATTGTATAGTGGTGGCAAATCCATGGGCCAGGAAATGGGTCAAAAAATATGCGGATGTAAACGGGTTGTCGAAAAGATTTGTGTTGGGTTGACCTGAAGAAACAGTATCCCGTTTTTAATAAACAAGTTGTGTGTTAAATATAATTGCAAACACTACATTATTACAATAATAACCTAATTTTTTAATAAATTTATTTTTACCCGTTTGTCTGATTTCCTTTGCAGTCATTATACTTTACTGTTTAACTCGTTTGGTTTCACAGATGCAAGCACTGTTTAGGATTGGCAGGGGTGAACTTCCTCATATTCCTAATACATTGTCAGCCGAGGCCCGTGATTTCATACTCAAATGCTTGCAAGTTAACCCGGATAACCGGCCTACTACTGCAGAACTACTGGCCCACCCGTTTGTGAACATGCCAACTTCGATGAACCTGGGCGTGATTTCTGGGAATGGCGGTGGCAATGTCTCAACTGTCACTTAATCCATAACCTCACGAGTGGGATCGATCTTTATTTTATGAGTATTTGTTAATCAGTTTGGACGTTAAGAATCTTTTAATATTGACTCGGTAAACATATACAAATATTTATAAACGTCTTATAGAGTTTACTTATTGCTAATTCTCGAGTTTACTTATGAAGTTCGACTGAGGCTATCAGTCGAACATCTCTTCCACTCGTTGTAGATCCGTAGGCTCAACGTTTGGGTTTGACTGTTGAGCCTAGACAAGGATTGGCACATTGGGTCTAATCTTTATTATTTTCTTATTTTTGTTAATTCGCGTGTTCGATGCATCAGTTTTGTGTTAATTTGCATTATTTTTGTGTTGGTGTGCATTAATTTTGTAATGTTGTGGATCAGTATCGTATTATTGTACATCATTTTAATAATAATATAAAATTGATGCACATCAATACAAAAGTAAGGGTGCGAATTTCTGACATGACACAAACCTAACACGGAATTTGTGGGTTTGGGTTTAGTCTAATATGTTTTGGCCGACAACATAGCTAAACAAGTGGTGGTCGGGTAGACTTGGCCGAGTCGAGGGTCGACCCCGGTTATTTTTAAAAACATTAAAAATATGTATTTTATATTATAATTAAACTGATTGAGTATTTTATGCCAAAGATTAAAAGATAAAATGAGCATCCGGTTAGTTTAAGCGTATTTTTTTATGTACATCTGTCTTTTTGTTGTCAATTTGTAACTTCAAAGTATTAATATGCAAAAAAATAAAATAAAATTTTGGATTAAAAGGGTCGTGTCATGTCAACCCGTGAAAACTTGTGTCGTGTTTGGATTCATGTGTCTGACACGATTTTTGGATTTGTGATACGTGCCAACCAACCCCACGTCGAGCATTCACCCCACCCCTCATATAACCATGCATAAACCACTTCTCTTTTTGTATTTCCTTTAGTTTATTTAGCATCATGCGATAGTTGTTTGTCCTTGATTATCTAGTACTTAGTGGTTCTAGGTAGCGGGTTAGTGCTAAGTTTCTTTTGTTATCTCCTCTAATTATGTTAAGCCTATAAAAGAAAGGCTAGTTGTTGGTTGAATGAATTTAAGCCGAGAAAATTGTTCTTTCTAGTTCTTGGGATCTCGAATCGGCCGCGTGTTTGAGTTCTAAAGTATGGGATGACTATGGCTCTTTCTAACGAGGTTGCCGATGCCCATGTGATGATATAACACATTCTACATAAGTTTTGATCGGAAATGTTAAATGTCCCATTCATATGAAGATGTTACATGTGATTATAATAATAATCTTTTTTAAAAAATTGATGAGAAAGCTCGTTTGGTTTTCGATCATCCAACTAGTGACATGTATGGTGGTCATAAAACGCCATTTTAAAATGTGACGTCTATTTTAACGTTCTTGATGAAAAAGACCAAATGTGTGATATCGAATAAAAATATTAACTTGTATGCATCATCCGTATAATTTATTGACAATGACATTTTTGTTGTATAGTAACGAAGTCAAGTATTTATGTTCCCTTCCATGTTGAGTAACATAAATCATTAAACCCGACCAAAAGAAAGCAAATTAACCGGTTTAAGATTTATAAAGAATCCACAATTTAGTTCACGACTTGAAACTTAAAACCGGTCATTAAACCAAACCAAACCGACCAATACCTTATTTATTTTCTCATTTTTGAAATATGCACTTATACATTCGTATACCTATTATTTTTAAAATTTAATACAACGTAAAGACCCAAATCAATTTAATACAAAGTAACAATTTTAAATCACCCAAACCGAATTGTTCGTCATTTATTAGCATTTCGGCCCAGAAACACCCATGTAACATACACCTCTTGTTAACCGAAACTGTATGCCAAGACAGATTTTGAAGGATCGGAGTTAGCCTATTTACACCAATTGATTCCATAGATCAGAATAAACCGCACCTGCACTTAGTCTCGAGCGTTACTACTAGAATCCGGTTTCACCAATCAAACAATTGTCTTTCCTTTTGTCAAAAGTATGTACAAAATCCCTCTATAGACAACATGCCTTTTTTGCCAATCTTTACAACAACAATACAAACAGCAACAAACTCTGCAGATGCAACTTACAACAATTAAACCACAACCCGAACATGCTTTCATAGGCAGAATCAACAACGTTCGGGGAAGACTTGCTCTCCAACCACAATCAGTTCCTGTGCAGGTTAACACAATCAAATAAAAACTCAATGTAAGAGGTGACAATTCCGACTGAACTACTTGTTAATGGGTCGATTCGGGTCACGTTTTATTTCAAACAGGTGAAATAAAAAAGTCTAGCAAAAATGGGAATACGTCAATGGGTCAAACGGGCTAGTTTGAAAGTCGCCAAAGTCTATTTTTAGTGCATGTAACCACCTAAATTGTTTTTATTCAAATGTTTATATTATTATTGTAATTGTTTCTGTAATTATAACGTACGTGATAATTATTATAAAAAACTAAAAAGTAGAGGAAAAGGTGTCTGTGAGCCAACTCAAAGCAAAAAAGGGTCCGTTTTCACCTGTTACCCAATCCGCCTATCTTAACACAATACCACCTCTAACAACTACCTTTAAGCTACTAGATACTGATGCAACTGATACATTATTGATAATCACCAGATCCGGGTTGAAGTCTGGGTCTGACCTGAACTGGGCAACAGTTTCTGACCCAGTCTCCCTCTTATGCGCCAGTTTCTGCTTAGTGGGGAGTTTCTATCAGTTTTTATTAACCTCCTTGTGAGTCTAGATATAGGGGTCGATAGTTTAGTTTAGGGTTGTCTAGTATTTGATTTTGGTTTAGCTACTGTAATTTGGAGACTCACCCATCTCGAATTGGGTTATCTTGTTCCTTGTTTCTGTTAATTGAATCATCCAATTTCAGTTCCTATCATATGGCTTGATGTTGCATCAGATTTGACGGTTAAAATTCTTTACCATGTCAAACTAATTTTTCGCAATACTTGAATGATTATCATTTACTTGGTTAAAATGAAAATTAGAGCCCAGAACTTACCTGAATTGTTTACCATGGGCGATTATCAAAAGCGCCTACAGCTGGGTGGCAATGTAGTCTGGAGAGACAAGGGCAAGGTTCATAGAAGTTCGTCTCCTCAAAAAAGGGTGGTCCAGTAATTGGGCGGCAGTAGGGCGGTCATTTGGGTTGACTTGCAAGCATTTAAGTATGAAATCTTGGGCCTCTGTAGACAATGTGTCAGGTATTGGAGGAGGTTCACCCCTGCCAATTCTAAACAGTGCTTGCATCTGGGAAACCAAAAAGCATGGTATTATGAACAGAGCAGATTACATTACACACAAATTTTGAAAGTAATTATTTGATATTAAATAACTAGAATAAGATAATCAGCTGCAAGAAAACAGGGTGTAAGAGAAACTCTTCTGATGATTTTCTGTTGCTTGTAATTATATAACTAGATGTTGAGTATTAAAAAAATTGTAATTACTTAAGTAAGAAATATAATGACCAAATACAATTTTATGAAAAGAAAAAATGAGAACTTATAATATAGGAGGAGAGGTCTCTCAAATCAGGTTAAAAACAAGGGTAAACTGGAAGTTGAACTTTACCATAGATAATCAGTTGCAACTAGTATAAAACAGATTATTTGATCACTAAATAATAGGATGTCAAAAACAAAAATATTTATCCAAACATTAAAAACCGATTAAAATTACACGTTCAACATGCTTAACGCCATTTCAACATTCTAAAGTAAAAGATCATATTCTTTTGCAACATGTCAGATCAGAATACGGTTTCATTCTGGGCGCTTCTTTATAAACGCAGTATGTATCATTTATTGTTTGTCAACGCCTGATCCAGCAACACTTCTAACACGACGGTCTAAATTCTAAAATATCTATACTAATATATATACACATATATAGTTGTATGTATGTGTGTGTATCACGCAATGCAATGTTAGTTAATACGCACCTTATGCTATAAAATGAATTGTTAGAGGGCATCATAGTTTAAAAAAACGGTTGAGGCGTGCGCCTCGAGGCGCGGCGGTAAGAAAATGAGTATGAGGCGACGCCTCAGGGGGCATTTTTGTGCGTACGCCTCAAAGGGTCAAGGCGTTCAAAAAAACGTTAAAGGCGTACGCCTCGAGGCGCGCCTCTTGCTGTTTTAGGGTTTAGATGATGAAATTAGTTAGGAAAGTTCTATATTTATAAGATATATAATTTTTATATGCTGTTTTAGACTTTCTATGATGAAATTAGTAAGGAAAGTTCTATATTTATAAGATATATAATTTTTATATTTATTTTTTAATTCCGCTTCGGGCTGGAAGTTGAACTTTACCATAGATAATCAGTTGCAACTAGTATAAAACTGATTATTTGATCACTAAATAATAGGATGTCAAAAACAAAAATATTTATCCAAACATTAAAAACCGATTAAAATTATGGAAGATAAAAGCATATGTTACACGTTCAACATGCTTAATGCCATTTCAACATTCTAAAGTAAAAGATCATTTTCTTTTGCAACATGTCAGATCAGAATGTGGTTTCATTCTGGGCGCTTCTTTATAAACGCAGTATGTATCATTTATTGTTTGTCAACGCCTGATCCAGCAACACTTCTAACACGACGGTCTAAATTCTAAAATATCTATACTAATATATATACACATATATAGTTGTATGTATGTGTGTGTATCACGCAATGCAATGTTAGTTAATACGCACCTTATGCTATAAAATGAATTGTTAGAGGGCACCATAGTTTAAAAAAACGGTCGAGGCGTGCGCCTCGAGGCGCGGCGGTAAGAAAATGAGTATGAGGCGACGCCTCAGGGGGCATTTTTGTGCGTACGCCTCAAAGGGTCGAGGCGTTCAAAAAAACGTTAAAGTCGTACGCCTCGAGGCGCGCCTCTTGCTGTTTTAGGGTTTAGATGATGAAATTAGTTAGGAAAGTTCTATATTTATAAGATATATAATTTTTATATGCTGTTTTAGACTTTCTATGATGAAATTAGTAAGGAAAGTTCTATATTTATAAGATATATAATTTTTATATTTATTTTTTAATTCCGCTTCGGGCTGGAAGTTGAACTTTACCATAGATAATCAGTTGCAACTAGTATAAAACTGATTATTTGATCACTAAATAATAGGATGTCAAAAACAAAAATATTTATCCAAACATTAAAAACCGATTAAAATTATGGAAGATAAAAGCATATGTTACACGTTCAACATGCTTAATGCCATTTCAACATTCTAAAGTAAAAGATCATTTTCTTTTGCAACATGTCAGATCAGAATGTGGTTTCATTCTGGGCGCTTCTTTATAAACGCAGTATGTATCATTTATTGTTTGTCAACGCCTGATCCAGCAACACTTCTAACACGACGGTCTAAATTCTAAAATATCTATACTAATATATATACACATATATAGTTGTATGTATGTGTGTGTATCACGCAATGCAATGTTAGTTAATACGCACCTTATGCTATAAAATGAATTGTTAGAGGGCACCATAGTTTAAAAAAACGGTCGAGGCGTGCGCCTCGAGGCGCGGCGGTAAGAAAATGAGTATGAGGCGACGCCTCAGGGGGCATTTTTGTGCGTACGCCTCAAAGGGTCGAGGCGTTCAAAAAAACGTTAAAGTCGTACGCCTCGAGGCGCGCCTCTTGCTGTTTTAGGGTTTAGATGATGAAATTAGTTAGGAAAGTTCTATATTTATAAGATATATAATTTTTATATGCTGTTTTAGACTTTCTATGATGAAATTAGTAAGGAAAGTTCTATATTTATAAGATATATAATTTTTATATTTATTTTTTAATTCCGCTTCGGGCTGGAAGTTGAACTTTACCATAGATAATCAGTTGCAACTAGTATAAAACTGATTATTTGATCACTAAATAATAGGATGTCAAAAACAAAAATATTTATCCAAACATTAAAAACCGATTAAAATTATGGAAGATAAAAGCATATGTTACACGTTCAACATGCTTAATGCCATTTCAACATTCTAAAGTAAAAGATCATTTTCTTTTGCAACATGTCAGATCAGAATGTGGTTTCATTCTGGGCGCTTCTTTATAAACGCAGTATGTATCATTTATTGTTTGTCAACGCCTGATCCAGCAACACTTCTAACACGACGGTCTAAATTCTAAAATATCTATACTAATATATATACACATATATAGTTGTATGTATGTGTGTGTATCACGCAATGCAATGTTAGTTAATACGCACCTTATGCTATAAAATGAATTGTTAGAGGGCACCATAGTTTAAAAAAACGGTCGAGGAGTGCCCCTCAAGGCGCGGCGGTAAGAAAATGAGTATGAGGCGACGCCTCAGGGGGCATTTTTGTGCGTACGCCTCAAAGGGTCGAGGCGTTCAAAAAAACGTTAAAGTCGTACGCCTCGAGGCGCGCCTCTTGCTGTTTTAGGGTTTAGATGATGAAATTAGTTAGGAAAGTTCTATATTTATAAGATATATAATTTTTATATGCTGTTTTAGACTTTCTATGATGAAATTAGTAAGGAAAGTTCTATATTTATAAGATATATAATTTTTATATTTATTTTTTAATTCCGCTTCGGGCTGGAAGTTGAACTTTACCATAGATAATCAGTTGCAACTAGTATAAAACTGATTATTTGATCACTAAATAATAGGATGTCAAAAACATAAATATTTATCCAAACATTAAAAACCGATTAAAATTATGGAAGATAAAAGCAAATGTTACACGTTCAACATGCTTAATGCCATTTCAACATTCTAAGTAAAAGATCATTTTCTTTTGCAACATGTCAGATCAGAATGTGGTTTCATTCTGGGCGCTTCTTTATAAACGCAGTATGTATCATTTATTGTTTGTCAACGCCTGATCCAGCAACACTTCTAACACGACGGTCTAAATTCTAAAATATCTATACTAATAAATACACACATATATAGTTGTATGTATGTGTGTGTATCACGCAATGCAATGTTAGTTAATATGCACCTTATGCTATAAAATGAATTGTTAGAGGGCACCATAGTTTAAAACGGCGGTAAGAAAATGAGTATGAGGCGACGCCTCAGGGGGCATTTTTGTGCGTACGCCTCGAGGCGCCTCTTGCTGTTTTAGGGTTTAGATGATGAAAATTGGTTAGGAAAGTTCTATATTTATAAGATTATATAATTTTTATATGCTGTTTTAGACTTTCTATGATGAAATTAGTAAGGAAAGTTCTATATTTATAAGATATATAATTTTTATATTTATTTTTTAATTCCGCCTCGGTTCGCCTCGAGGCTTACGGTTACGCTTCGTGAGGCGAAGGGAAAACGCCTCGAGGCGCGATTCCGTTCCTTTAAACCTTGGAGGGCACCTTATGCTATAAAATGGATTGTTTGAGGGCGCCTTATGCATATGTTAGTTACAATTCTAACAACCGCTTTAAAGGAAAGATATAAAAGATAATAAGGTAAAAGACATGCATACCCCTTCCAAGTGGGAGTATGGAATTTTACGTGTTAACATCTCCAACACGGTGCAACCAAGGCTCCATATATCAGCAGCGAGTCCATAACCGTTGTTTGATCTATTATTAACAACCTGAGAATGCATCACACAAGTTGTTAATGCAAAACATACAACAGAAATCAATCATTAGTACTAGAATCCCTATATGTGGAAGGTCAATTGTCTCAGTTTCCGGTTCGGGTTAGGACATTTTTTTGGACAAGTCAAAACAGGATGGACAAGTTGGTTGTTAGAATAACAACTTTTTGTCCACTTAAGGTTTTTAATATATATTTAATAAGTAAATTATGATTACGGAACTAAAAGATTGTCATAATGATTTAATTATTTGAAAAAAACGATTTAGGAAGTTGTATGCATTATAAAATAGAATTTGGGGGGCTTTAATCACAATTCGACTTTGGGGCTTCAACCAGTTTGAACAATTCAACGCGCTGCTTTTTACTAATTTTTTTAATTAGACCAGTTTGAGATAAACCACTACCCAAACCGACCCATTCATAAGCAAGTGGGTCGAAAATTCCACCTCTGGATACAGCCACAGACAAAACTACATTTAAGAGAATAAAATTAACCTCTGGTGCCATCCAATACGGAGTCCCTTTGCAAGATTTAATGTCATTCAATGTGGTTGCCTGTAGAGTGTAGATAAATTGAATGTATATGTAATCACTGGTATTCAAAACAAATCATATGGAAAAAAAAAAGAAAATGATAATGGAATATTAAAACACTGTGTTTCCTTACCTTTGCCAATCCAAAATCTGCAAGCTTTACAGATCCATTTGCATCAACCAATATATTAGCACATTTGATATCCCTAGAACATGTAATAGAACTCAAATAAGAAAACTGTATAGAACTTCGAAATAGCATCAAACGAAAGAAGGATTACCTATGAACCACCTTTCGTTCATGCAAGTAGCTCAAACCACTCAAAATCTGTCTGGTGTAAGCCGAGACTTGGGAATCCCGCAGTTCATACTTTTGATATAGCCTTGCCAGTGAACCTTTAGTTACGAGCTCAAGAAAGATATACAGCTTGCCATCAGCCTGAAACATCATTTCAACTTAACATGTACCCACATGTATGGTGAAAGAGATGGTATAAACTTTTGCTTTAATTAGCAAGTCCTTAATAGCTCGTGCTAAAGCTGTATTTTGAGTTTTGACCATACTTTTTGATCAAGAAGGAATATGAGACCAACTTAAATGACAGTTGCATAGAAAAGAAGGTTTGTGATACTGTACATGGTTAAGACTAGAGGTGGCCTGTATTTTAATAGGTGAGAGGCACTTCAAGGAGATAGGATCCTCAGAGCCTAGGCGAAGGCACACTTGTCGTACACAAGTGGAAAATTATATGTATGTGTGTAGACATGTATTCAATATAATCATTTATTAACATCTAACCCTAAGAGTTGTTTTAAGTGAGGAGCATTTTTATACGACACGTTCATCGTCAACCTATTTTCATCTTTATCATTTATCAATTTCTGGAATTTTTTCAAATCAAGTTTACAAACTAAAGAACACATACACAACAATAACTTATTATTATCACATTTGACACCTTAAATTGTATTCAGAAAAATCAAAACATTTATATCAAAACATCATATCTTATCTCATTGTTTATCATCAAAATTAAAGTGTTAAGTACCTAACATTTGTGTCAAAATAACCTTGAGAGGAAAATTGCATACCGTATCTGTTCCAAGATATTGAACTATATTCTCATGATGGAACTGACTTAATAAAGATATTTCCTGAAAAAATAAAAGGAAGACAAAATAAAGCTAAGTATGCAGAAACTCAGGATCTAATTGATATGAGACTATAATATATACAAGAAGAAATGATGAAAAATCTATAGATCACCTGTTCAAGTTGAAAAATGCTCTGCTTTCCCTGGCTACCTTGATCAAGCAAATTAACCTCCTTCACAGCAAAAAAGTGCCCCAATCTGCAAACAAAAGAAAAAATCATATCAGAGGATCAGAATGAGGAGAGCCCGAATATAAGAAAATGACACACACACACACATTTATATATATATATATAGAGAGAGAGAGAGAGATGTATTATAATCGTTAACCTCATTAACAAAATCTGCAAAATGACACATTTGGAACTGTAGTGTATGTATTCTCGATGCTAAGAATATAAATAAGCTGATAATAATATATTCCGATGAACTGTTCAAATCCAATACCACAAGACAAAGCCACAACAAATAGTTCTAATGGCACAACTAGGCATCTCTACTCATTAAGATCAGATGACATCCTCATTAGATGGGAGCTTTACACAAATAGGAATATTGCCTAGATTGTGGCTTCTGGACTACTTCTCTAATATTGAAATCAAATCTTATTTATAAAGCTAACACAGGGGAACAGACAGGATCGTCAGCAATTAACCTGTTAAAAAATATAGTGCAGGGTTGTTCATTTTGGCTGCATCTTTTATAGAACAATACCTCCTAGTAAGATTACAAAACCTGGTTATGGAGAAGTTTAGGGAGGGGGTCAACTTGATTCCTAGGACAGTTTTCGATCGGTTGCTCTGAATTCAATGGAATATTATAGATAACATGTTGAGGTAAGATATCTGTTGTCTCCCATAGCTGGATCGGCGTAGGATGTAGTAAATCTTATTCTATCTGCTATAATAAAACTAGTCCTAACGACAGATCCATCAAATATGTGTAAAGAGAAGGGATCTCCTTGCTGCTAAGTACACTGGATTAAAAAAAAGTAAGTTTTGCAAGGACCACATTATCGATCAGAAATTGATCACACCAAAGTCTGTGCAGAAGAGGTTGAATGCTATTCAAGTCCCCAAACCAACCAACTAGTTTGAGATATAGATTTCTTATTGTTGAAGACATACAACTATACAAGTTATCTTATTGCCAAAAAACACCAGCTACTAACTGTATTAGATATCGAAAATGATAATTGTTCACTTACTCGTTAAAACCTTCGTGAACGGTGCCAAATGAACCACTTCCAAGAAAATCACCCTTCTGCCAATTTTTAAAACCGCCCCTGAACGATCCATTGGCCGAAAGAGGATATTGAACCTTAACAGCTACGATAGAGGAGCCTTCATCCTCATCACCCAACTTATCAGAACCAGATGGTGAGACAACTGTATCTATTCTAGATGTCATCATCCCGCTTGTCTCAACGTTCCCATCATCTGGTGCATCTGATACCAAGTCTTCATTATCCGTAGGAGCAAAACTCCGAATCAAATCCCAATTTGAACCCGTATCATCCACGATCACTCGAGACATAGCAGGTGGAGGAGCAAGTAACGGTGACCGGAGCCCCTTGATTCCACTTCCACTCTCCACATGTCGTCTCTCAAGCGCTTTATCCGTTTCATCCTCACCACCGTCTTCTAAAACCCTAGCACTTATTTCCGTACACTCATTTCCAACTCCAATCCTGTTCTCATCAATTCTGCAAACGCTGACGTCATCAACACGCTTAATAACATCATCCGTCACCAAAACCCTAGCATCCGCAACCTCGTCCGACGTTGAACTCTCGCCGTCCGTCTTAACCTCATCATCGCTAAAACTAGTTTTACTTTCAAAACTCTCCGGCGATTCTCTAGTCAAAATCGGATTAGAATGATTAAACCTAGATGCAGACGGAAAACTACCTCCCGTCGGTGAATACGATCTACGCTTCTCCCAATCAGCCGTCGATATCGAGAAATCATCCGGCCCTAACCCTAGCCGCCTGCAAATCACTTCAAATTCCCCCTCAGTTCCTTCAATTCGAAAGCTCGTTCTGTCAGATAACGATACAATATCAAGCGATTGAGTTCGATGAGCAGATTGATCGTCAAATTGATCATAAAACGATGAAGATGGAGATGTAGAGGCGTCGTAATCGATGTTCTTGATCGCGTTTCTTCGTTCCAGCCTCCTCGGCGCTACCCGCTGCTTCTGCCTAGAGTACAGTTTCATGCTCCTTTTGCTTCTCTCTCTAGATCTCGCCACCAACATCAGTTTCTCTCTCTATACGCATAGGTATATACGTACAGGCATCTGATTTGAAAATTGAAGTAGAAGGAAGATGATGATTTTGGTGTCTGCGTGAATATAAAGGAATCTACGCGGTTGTGGGTTTGACGGCCTTATGTACCTACGTACCATTGGAAAATACAGAATGACCCCTTGTATTTATAAAACATGTGTTTGTATTAACCCTTAACTTTTATTAAATACATTCAACTCATTTTATATTTTTCCCCAAAGAAAAAAGTACTCCTTGATGTTTTCACTGTGCTTTTAGTGTTTTAGGACTTATCTCGACTCTCAAATGGTTGAATATGTGACACTAGGGGCGTTTACGGTCTGATTCGGACGGTTTTGACCGAACTGATAAGTATAATTTTTTAAAATTAAACCAAATCGGCTGGATTGGTTGGGTCGGTTTTAACAGTTTGTTGGTTTGGGCTGATTTTTTGGTTCTTTTTTAGCATGAGTCGCACCATTAGATTTTTAGAAGTTTAGTATGATTGTATGTTTAAAAATAGATCAAGCATTTACCTTTTGAGTATTAAAGCGTATATGAAATAAAAAATTGAAAAAAAAATTAATTCATAGCAAGAAATAGGTTAAATTAATAACATATATCTATTATAATTAAAAGTACTTATACGTATTATAATTGTTTGATTCCTATACAACAAAAATAGTAATTTTAATTAAAATTATATACATTAAAATTTTAGTATTTAGGCCGGTTCGGTTTTAGCTACAGGTTCCAAACCGTAAACTAGGCCGTGAAAACCGGTTTTTCAAACCGTAAACCGGACCGGTTCACTTCTAAAACAGGTTGAACCGGCCAATTTAGTTCGATTTGAGCAGTTTAGGCGGTTTCAACAGTTTTTGAACACTCATATGTGAGAGATTTGAATAGAAAGAGAAAAGGATACAGAAAAGTGATTTATATTTTTCAATTATGACAAATTCAAACTTGATGTGTCATGATTTATATTGTATAAAACTTTTATAAATAAAAAGGTGAATTATATAATTGGTTTAGTATAAATTGTGGATTATATACCTTGTTACTCTAAATATCTCTACTATGAATAAGATTTTACTAGGTATGTTTATTTGTATACCTCGTTAGTAATTTACAAATTTCATTTTTGGTTTTACTTTTAGTTTAGTTAGGTTTGAGCTTGAATCGGTTCGTTTACACACTTGGTGTAGGTTGCGAGAGATGACAAAGGTAGTTAAAGATGGCATATACACAAATCACAATTGGTCACTTGAACCATTATGTTAATATGTGTTCGATTTTTTTTAAACACGATGTGTTAAATATATGGAAATGTCTCTTTAATCTCTTTTTTTTTCAAATACAATACGAGTAAAACAGATTTAAGTGTAAACAAGGAAAATAATCGATCAAAAGTACAAATATTAAATTTTATCAAGTGTTTATATTACAGTAAAGTTGTTAATAATATTAAGATTATTATATAGAAAATCATATAAAAACAAAAAGTTTTGTTTATGAACGAAAATAGAAATTTATAGAAACAGAGAGGACTAAAAATGTAAGTTTTATAAGGTCAAAAAGATCATTTAATAATAGTTGGCAGTTGGACAACGTGATAAAAAAGGAAAATAAACAATAACAGCATCCACCATATTGTAATTTTAATCAAAGTAGATAAAGGATTAATATAATACTCTCTAAAATAAAAGAATAATATAATTGTAAAAGATGAGTTTTCCACTTTTTCACTTTAGAAAATAAAAGACTATTATGATACATGCTAGGCTTGATTAACTCACTTGAAACCAATTGAACCATTTAAACCGAAACAAGTTGATTGGTATTGTCGGTTTAAGGTTCATACGGTTCGGTTTACATGATATGACGGTTTAACGGTTTAGTTTGATTTGAAACATAGAACTGGTTATATAAACCGAACCAATCATTTAACCTATATTATTTATATATTTTGTTTAACTTTTAGATTATGTAATTATGTATATTTATTATAATCACGAATCATCCTTATTATTTTAAAGTTTTTATACAAATATAAAAATCGGTTTAAACCCCCGAAACACCATGTGGGCCGGTTTGGTTTGTCGTTCCGACCTTTAGCGTCCTTTATATGGTTTTTTTATTTTTTAAGCCAAGAGTATAATAAAAAGGAAAAATAAACTTAATGTGGGAATAAATTCTTTTTCTATTTCTTTCTTTTCAAACCCAAGAACATAGTGATAAGTTTGGTGGTTATCAGGGGCGTCTCTACAATACAAACAACTAAATCAACTGCTTTAAACCTCTAGATTTTAAGGGTCCAAAAGGTTGAAAAACTACTTTAATCTATATTTTAAGCTTAAAATATATGTGACAATCCATCAATTTTTGTGTTTTTAGAGAGAAATGAGAAATATAATAAAATGATTGAAGGTTTATTTATGAGGTTATTGTAACAACATTGGCCTAAACATTAATTAATATTATACGTTTTGACGCTCTATAACATTACATTTTAAAAACTTTCATAATGTATATAAAACTTTGAAAAAAAGACATCAATTTCAAAGTTTACGTTAAGCCTAAAATATGTTGAGTCGTCCCTGGTAGTTAGTGTTCAATAAGACCAAGTTATTTGTGAGGTTTTGTCGACACTTGACATATGTAAGCCTATAGCTTTACATATTTAGTTAAAACTCGTTAATTATAATTGTTCAACTTGACTTAAGTAAAATATGGTTTCATATCTTTTGACGTTTTACATCGCTTTACTGTTATCTAAATAGTGAAATTTGATCTTTGGTATATTTCTTTAAAAATTATGATCAAACTCCTTTCCATATTAATCGCGCCTTTCAAATAAGACATGACGTAAAATACAATACATTGAGGGGAGAATCATATGAGTCGATACAAACAATTTGACCATCCAAATCAAATATAAATAACATGAACCCTTTGTAAATGTATTTGTAAATGTATAACCAGGGATATTTAATATTTGGGTTTGATCGAATTTTCGAGTTGGACATGTAAGATCTGACCATTTGATTTTCGATTTTTCGGATTAGTTGAATCCAAAACGATTGGTTTAAAAGATTGGATTCAATCACTATATGAAGTGAATATTTTTAATAAACCAAATAGTGATATGTTTCATATACATAATAATAATGCATATGCTTTTTTAGTATTTCTATATATTATTTATATATTTAGTTTTTTTTTTCTATTTAGCTTAGTCCATTTTTTTCCTTGAACGAATTTAACTAAATATTACATTTCTTTAAATTTATCCATAAATTTGGTTTAACCCTCAACATCTCATTCTCCATCTCTATCTTTATCTTACTCACAAACACTTGTTTTATTAATTTTTTACTTTTTCTTTGACACTCAAAAAAATATATAAAGATTGGTGAAAATGAATCTCTATATTTAGAAAATCACTATTTATTAAACTCTAAAACTTAAAGATGAAGATAACGATAAAGATCCTGATGGAAGTGCAAAATAGAAAAAAATCTATAAATAATGGAAGAGATGAAGATGAAGATAAATAATGAATAAACCAATAATCACTTGTTGTTTTTTATTTTAATAATGTTATAATATTCTTATTTATATAAATAAAATCAGATATATCTTCTTAATTCGAGTCCAAAGTCCTTAAATGAATAACTTGATTTTGAACGACACCTAATCTACACCACAATTAATTTACATCAATTTATTTATGACGAGGCTCACACCCTTTACCTCAAAACGAGGTTCACCTTAACTTCAAATGAATTTACCATTGAACCTAAAACCCCACCCCTCATAAGTAAAATGTTAACAAATTTAGGGGGTGTTTGGGATTACTTATTAAACTACTTATTAACTTATTTTAAAAGTTAATAAATTAAAAGTTTGTTTGGATAAATCAAAATGAGATGAAAATATAGAAGAAATAAATAGTTTTTGAAAAGTAAGTCCCACTTACTTTTCAAAACTACTTATTAACTTTTATAAAAAGTTAATAAGTAGTTTTGAAAAGTAATCCCAAACACCCCCTTAAAGTTTTGACAAATTTATATCTTGTACTCATTTCACTCACTAGATTTTGACTTCTTATTTAAAATTTTGACTTTTTTTTTGTGATTATTTGACTTTTATCATGTTCGCAATATTTTGACCTGTGCTTTTCTCTCCTTTGTAAAAGTAAAAGAAACAAAATATAAAGTCAAAATTGTCCCACTACAAATTTTCCATTATTCTTAGTTTTTAATTTTTTGAGTTTAATTTTCAAAGTGTAAATACTGAAAATATCTAGTTAATGTTTGACTTTGCCCTTTTAAACCTTGATTTTCTAACTACTTGATTTGGTCCAGTGGTTATCGGCGATGAAGGATCAACCTGCCCACGCAGGTTCGATCCCGAGCCAACCCGGGTTTTAGTCCGGAGTGCGTTACGCTAGCGGGTCTTGGCCTGTGTAGTGGCGCAACTGTTGTCAAGTGGCAGCAGGCTCCATGGTTTCCCGGTGATAGCCAAATGCCCCTCGTTCTGAACACGCGGGCCCAGTTCAGACAACGTAGTGGTCAGGCTGTGGGGTATGGGTCTCCGATTTGAAGATGTAACTGCCACGTCAAAAATGAAAGTTACCTATAAAAAAAAAAACCTTGATTTTCTAGAGTAGAGGACAAAAATCTCAATTAACATATCTATCTATACTAATAAATAAAAATACATGTTTCTAGTTTATTCTCATATTTATTTTTCTGTCTCTCTTCTATTAAATATAATTTTTTATTTCTCTTTTCTATTAAATAATTATTATATTAAGAAACATAAGAGCATGAGGTATACCGGTGTGATAGTGGTGTGATGTGATAATAAAGTGCACGCCACGTGGCGCCACGTCACTATCCTCATTATCACCACCCATCACTTGACAATGGGTATACCCATGTGATTGTGGTGGTGTGATAACTAAAATAAAACATAATATTTAATTAAAAAAAAATAATCTCATGGTCAAATATTAAAGAACTAATTACACGGATGGTCCCTGTGGTTTGACCAAATTACGGTTTTCGTCCTTAGGTTTGAAAAATTACGGATTTAGTCCAAGAAACTTTCATTTTGTTACACTGACGGTCCCTAAAGTGGATGGAGGTTAACCTTTTCAGTTAAGTGAGTGTGAAATGACCAAAATACCCTTAAGCTTAAATTGATAAAAAAATATAATTCTTAAATCAGTTAAATAATCAAATATGTGGGTCCCACCATACTAAAATAATAAAACATATTAATTTAATATGGGCTCCACCCACCACCGTCTTCTTCAATCTTCTTCACCCACTACCCTCTTCTCCCTCCACCTCTACCTCCGACGCCACCACCACCACCCCTTCCCTCCCTCCACCTCCATCAATACAAATAACCGATACTTACATACAAATTATTTACAAATAAAAAAAAGCGAGAGAAAACCTGGAAACGGAAAATTCTGGAATGTGGATAACGTGAGGCCTTAGACGAAGCCTCGAAGATCCTCTGTGATGCCGAACTTTTCAAGCTCTAACTCCGACGGCGAATCGGAGGAAGAGGTAATGGAGAGGGAGGGGGTTTGATCGGCGATGGAGAGAAGAGCAGCATTTTTGAGCTGATCGGCTTTTTTGGACGCTTCGGCGGCAATGTCTTTGAACAATTTAAAATTGAAATTGAACCTCAACCTGTTTTTGACAGGCTGGTCCAGTTTTTTTCATAAACAAGATCTTCCCAAATTTAAACAGTTTTCAGTGATTTCTTCAAAATCAAACTTGCGAAATCCGAATTGAAGTAAGAACTGATCACAGGAAGGATGAGCGTAATCGAAATTTTAACTCGAGTTGATGCGATTTGCAAGAAGTACGACAAGTACGACGTCGAGAAGCAGAGAGATCTTAATGTCGCCGGTGACGACGCCTTTGCTAGGCTCTACGCGGCCGTAGAATCTGACATCGAGACTGCCCTTCAGGTGATTTATATTTAGATCTGTATCAATTCGTTTTGATATCTAGGGATTTTAGGCTATTTGTTTCAAACGGTCAGTACATTTTTAATGTTGATTTGTTAATGTCTTTAGAAAGCGGAGACAACTAAGAATGATAAAAACAGGGCTTTCGGTGGTGGCGATTAATGCTGAGATACGACGGACCACAATAATTTGGGGATGGGGCCACAATAATTTATACAGGGTTCAATGGTGAAGAAGAGGAGAGGGGCGGCGGAGGTGGAGGTGGAGGTGGAGGGAGGAAGGGGTGATGATGGTGGCGTCGGAGGTAGAGGTGGAGGGAGAAGAGGGTAGTGGGTGAAGAAGACAGAAGAAGATGATGGTGGGTGGGGCCCACATTAAATTATTATGTTTTATTATTTTAGTATGGTGGTACACACATATTTGATTATTTAACTGATTTAAGAATTATTTTTTTTATCGATTTAAGCTTAAGGGTATTTTGGTTATTTCACACCCATTTAACTGAAAAAATTAACCTCCATCCACTTTAGGGACCGTCAGTGTAACAAAATGAAAGTTTCTTGGACTAAAGCCGTAATTTTTCAAACCTAGGGACGAAAACCATAATTTGGTCAAACCACAAGGACCATCCATGTAATTAGTTCAATATTAAAAATTTTCGCATGAAAAATCTCATGGGAAACAACCACGGTGTGAAAAAAAAATTCAAGGGGGCGGTGTTCCGGTATCATCACGGCGTGATCTTGTATGTCACGAAGGATCACACGAATGTTTAACTGGGTATACCGGATGCTCTAACAAATTTAATTATTGATAGTTATTATATTATAACTAAATAAACTTAATATAAAATAAATCATGGATAGTTATAATTTCTTACGTTATTTATTATTTTTGAAATATAAGTTTATATTATGAAAGGTTGTTATATTATCAGACTGTTTTTACATTTTAATAAACTATATTATTTTAGACAACTAGATCAATTTTCGTTTGAATTTTTACCTACAGATTTTTGAATTTAAAAATTTTGTTTATCATCAATCATATTTTTATAAATTTTACAAACTCAAAACGATTTTATAGCCGTGTAAGATCCAATTATCTAATATTTGTTATGATTTGTTAAATCCCTCTGTGTTTTTTTTCATATTATTATAGCCGTAGGTATTCAAGTAACTATTTTCTTTTTTTCTTATTTCGATTTATATCATGACTTATTTTAGCTATTTGTGTATGTTTTATTTATATTTGTAGATGTGACAACTTCGACCTATTTTCTTATGAACGGGTCGATTTAAGTTATGTTTTTTCTCTAGCGGGTCAAACAGTTAAAATCAAATAAAAGTAGTAAAAAATGAGAAGACATATCGGTTGAAAGTCGCCTTAAGTTTAAATTTCATGCAAATAAATATATTTAGATTGTTATATTATAATCAGAATAATATAAAATTTTAGTTATATTTGACACTAAGCTATACCTAATAAACAAGTAATTAGTCACGTGTTACAATTCAGTGAGCTGAAGATTCTTGTAATCGTTTGAAATTTTTACGCTTATTTTCTTGTGAGCCCAAGCTTTACCTAATAAATAAGTAACTCGTTGAAGTTTTTTTCACTTATTTTTTCTCAATTATTTATTATCTTCTTTATTAATATTTATTTTATGAATATTTCAATTATTTACTATTTTTTTTCTCAACTATTTCCTTTGTCTTTTCACTTATTAATACATGTTTAATATTTCATTAATCCAACCCCGTGTAATACACGGGGTTCTAACATTGTTTTAGCTATAAATTGAAAAATTGTAATTATATTACTAAAACCTTAAAACCCAAAACTCAAACCTTTCATGCGTATAGTAGAAGTTCTTAAAGCACCATTTTTGTCTTATTAGATGGCAAAGTCGTATTTTTTTAAACTACTCCACATTCTTCAATTGCTGTCACTCTTAAACTTTTTAATAATATTTTTGTTTTTAAATTAGTTTTATTTCTCTCTTATAATTTTTAAAATATGATATTTAACAAAATTTCGAGTGTACCGTTGATACGCGTCTATTTTTATTTACGTTTTGATATAAATTTCATTCAAAACCAATATTCCGTTATAATGTACAAGTCGTCGTAGCACGAATATACAAGTCGTTTAAGCTTTGAAATTTTCCGTCTCCACGTGCTCTTTTTTTATCAGTATTTCGATTTTATTTTTCTTTTGCGAGATGAATACCAGTGTATACGTCGTAAGGACCGAGTCTTAAAAGTTTTAACACTTAACTTAACTGAACCCAAAACTCAAACCTTTCATGCGTATAGTACAAGTTCTTAAAGCACCATTTTTGTCTTATTAGATGGCAAAGTCGTAATTTTTTTAAACTACTCCACGTTCTTCATTTGCCGTCACTCTTAAATACGTTCTTCATTTGCCGTCACTCTTAAATTTTTTAATAATATTTTGGTTTTTAAATTAATTTTATTTTTCTTTTATAACTTTTAAAATATGATATTTAACAAAATTTCGAGTGTACCGTTGAGACGCGTCTATTTTTATCTACGTTTTGACATAATTTTCATTCAAAACCGATCTTCCGTTATAATGTACAAGTCGTCGTAGCACGAACGTACAGGTCGTCGTAGCACGAACGTACAGGTCGTCGTAGCACGAACGTACAAGTCGTTTAAGCTTTGGAATTTGCCGTCTCCATATGCTCTTTTTTTATCAGTATTTCGATTTTATTTTTCTTTTGCGAGGTGAATACCAGTGTATAGGTCGTAAGGACCGAGTCTTAAAAGTTTTAACACTTAACCGATTTCGATCGAACAACATCGGTACCATCATCGGTATTATAGGAATCGGGAACGGTGTTTTTTATCTTCAGTTGATGTTAAAAACGTTTCGATATACTTTTAGGTATGTAACAACTTTATTTTTTAGGTTTTCTCTTTCGTTTGCTATAGCGGATGTTCGTTTCCTACGGTTACTGCAACACTACTTATACCTTAAAAGACATAGATCAAAGCATTAAAGCTTATCAACGGTCGCGAGGAACACACGGATTTGTGACGGTTTCGTTTTTTATATAAAGTTTCGAATGTTATCAAGTACATCCAGATTTAGTTTTTCTTAAGAGGCTAGTTTTTCTTAAGAGGCTGTTCAGGAATCGAACTCGTGACTAGTTGGTTATAAGGACAACGATTTACCAGTTATAGTAGATCACCTTTCATTACATATTATATCAAAACAAATTAAAAAAATAATAAACTACTATTCATACGAAGAGACAAGAGTAAGAATCACCATCTCTGTCACACCTCCAAATTCCACTTCGGGCTATAACCGTGGGGCGTGACCCGAGAGGATCTTTAACATTGTGTTACTTTGAACGACCACTAAATGGTTTTCAAAATACCTGTTTAACAAGGGTTAAACGAGCCCAAAATAAGGTTTAACATAGTTCAAAATAAATGTGCGGAAGCAATGTATTAAAAGTTTACAACGCTTGAAAAAAGATTTAAAAAGCGTTTGTCAAAACAAAATGCCCATGCATGATGAGTGTGTGACTCCTATGGGTGCATCCTAGCCACATATCCTATGCATTCAACGACCTGAGATAAACATGCTACAACGGGTCAACATAACGTTGGTGAGTTCATAGGTTTAATGTAATTGAAATCATATTGTAAAATGTATTGAAAACATATGTACTCTACACAAGCATTGCTGATCAGACAAAACAAAAACTATAATAAGTCCATCAACCGACGCTCAACTGTAGCCACTGAAAAAGAAAAAGATGTGGTTCGCCTCTTTGTGCCTTGCATATTAATGCATTAGGTCAATAATGTACCCATTCGACCTCCAGTCTAAGTTAGCGCTACTAACCCGGGTAGGGGTTGTTAAACCCAACAGTACTGTTCATGATCACCTCGCTATGGAATAATTAACGGTTGACTCTGAGAGGACTTTGTAATCAACAGTACCAACTTATATAATTAATGTAACTGTGTAAGCATGAAAAATATGATTTTTGAAAATGTATACTTGAGCATGTATCCCCCCAAAGAAAAAAACAAGTAAAACGGGGCTATGAGAACTCACCTGGTAAAGCAGTGAAATGATATGCAAAGTCTTAGCAAATACTGATAAGTGAGACGACCTACTCGTGCCCTATGAAACATTTAGCACTTTAAGGTCTAAGTATTGTAAATGTTTGACTGTAGAACTCTATGCATCCAAATAAGTTGTTTGAAAAGTGACATTGATGTTTCTGAGATGTTTTGACTCGGCGACCGGTTTGTGACACGTTATGGACTTAAAACATTCAAATCCTAATATAGAAATCAAACCTCCTTTCAAATAGCCTATTTACATTCTAATAAACACATTAGAACATTCGGTAGAATTTAGAACTTGAAACACAACTTTTGACACATTAAAGTTTCCTTAATTGGAAAGTCAAGTTTTGAGTCCTAAACATGACAACTATGCAAAGTTAACATTCACACATGAATTTAGGCATGTTATAACACACATAAAGTATTCCAATGTTTTGCTGCTAAAAATGGACAAGTATGAGAGTTTAAGATAATTAAAGTTTCCTATTATAGAAAGACCATATCAAATTGTCAAGTTTATGAACCAATAACATATATTATCATACAATGCACTTAGTCAAGTGTTACTAAGTCACTTAAACCCTTTATCCATATTCAAAACTTCCAAACACAACCTTTGGAAAAAATCCTTATTTAGAAATCCGAGTTCTAGAGCTCACACATATGCATTTTAATCTATCATTTCAATCATTCTTTCATAATGTTCACTATATTAGTTTTATGCTTTAAATACACCCAAACATCAAGTATCCATACATGTCAAGAATAAAGTTTCTAAAAATAGAAAACGAGGCTAAAAACATCATGAACAAGTGATTTTATCTAAAAAAAAATCATACAATATCTATATCTAGTGTTTATGCAACATTTTCACCAAACAAATCACACCATAACCTTCTCCAACAAAAACCCAAAAATTAAAGTTTTCATAAATAGAACCGAGCATGAAATTTCATATGACCAAAAGTTCTAACTAGCAAAACTACTTATTTTATCCATTATTTACACATATTCAACCATTTCCTATTATCAAATCACCCTAAACATGGTATGTAATACAAAACCCAAAATTAAAGTTTCTATAAATAGTAAAAACGAGCATGCATGTATGATCCAACAATTTTGACAACAAATTTTTCACATATTATCCATCTATAAACATTACTACAACATAATCCATCATCAAATCATCTAACATACGCTCATACAATAAATTTTCCTTTTAAGGAAACCGAGCCTAAGAACAAAATCCGAGTCCAAAACCACCAACAATATGTACCATTTTGTTAGAAAACTAATTTTATTCAAGAATCTATGGTTAGTTATTCATAAAAACTTTTTTTTCTTGGATGCATGTTCATATGAACATGAAGATAAAAATGGAGAAAAAGTGGGTTTTAATGCTTACCAAGCTTGAAATTTGATGGATGGAGGATGGATTTCTCTTGCATACACTTGTTAATCACCTTTGGAAGCTTGGATTTGGTGGAAACATGATCAAACAACAACAAAATATGAAGATGATGATGGTGGTGGGTGTTCTCGGCCAAGAAGAGAGAAGAGAGAGAGAGAGAGTGGACGGTGAAATGGGGGAAGGGGGTATTTATAGGGGTTTTTTGATACCGGGTGGTAAAAAACGAACAATCACCGATTTATTGATGGAATTCCCGAACTAGTATGAACAAAATGATTCAAAAATAATTTGACTCATATTGATATGTTTAACATATAAAATTTTCAGATTTTTATTTGAAACTGTCGGTACCTACTCCGGACTGGCCGGACTGCGTTGAAACATAAAGTTTCTCCGAAAATTCCCGAAAAATTCACAGAGACTTAAAATAACATACCACAGTATTACATGCAATTTGTGCATACCAAATATATGTCTAAGTGTCTGCTTAGAATTAGTCGCCTAGCTAGTGCACACTGCGTGTCTACCGGACTGTGCTGAAAATAAAAGTATCTCTAAAAATCACCGAAAAATTCATATAGGCATGATTTATTATATCACAGTGTTACATATAATTTACATGCACAGATTATATGTCTAGGTATTTGTTTTAATTTATCACCAACGGTCGTGCTACAAGACGTGTGTTTGACCTGGTAATTTTTCGGATTACCGACACGTGTAAACGAATTGTCTTGCTGAATGTGAATTGAACTTAACTACTGTAAAATTAAGTGTGATGCATGTCAAATAATATAATATGTATCCCAGTCGGGTATGAATATTAGCCTGAAATTTTGTCGGGTGTCACAATCTCTCCCTCTTCTCCCGTCTCTCACTTGATCTGTGCAGAAGACGTTTATGTGTAAATGAGGAGCGATAAGCTTCAAACGTTAAAAGCAATATGCAGTTGTACATGATGGCCTGGAATTTATACTTCACTATTCACTAGTTGATGTTTGTTTTACTTAATATTAATGTAATATAATATATTACATAATTAATATGATTTCAAACATCAAGTTAAAGACACACAATGTTGATGAACTTTTAAATTATAGCTTTGACTTTGATCTAGATATAATTTTCTAATGTATTTATAATTTTTTTTAACTTTCTTATTTTTATATTTCGTTGGTATTTCTTTGACTTGTGAAAATTGTCTAATAAAAATGCTTTGTTTTTCATTTTTAAATTTCGTTTCATTTTCACATGGATACGCATTTATTTAATTACTTACAAATAATTCATTGTATATACTACAATTATTAACGTTGGTGGTTCTTCATCATTCAAAACTAGTTTTATATCCATCCGTTGGTCGGGTATTTCAATGTAATGAAATGAAAACTGATCGACGCATTTAAACAAACGTAACACGTGACACAAAGAAATCACTAATTTTGCAAAGTCTAAAGCAAATAAATCAGAAAGAAGTTTTAGCAAACGTATTAAGTTATTATAGAACATATTTAACTTATAAAAACCATATGCAACGTTGACGTTCAACATTTCTATCATACGATAATACAAAACAAAGAAAGACAACACAATTATCATAATCATTGTAAAATTGAACTAAACAATTTTGAATAACATATGTAGTTCCGATCTATAAAACCATAACTGCTAACACATTTATTCATCAACCACATCGTTTACCTCAAACCTAGAGTTGGCATAATCGCCTTGTTACCGGTAATTTGATTATAACATCACTTTGAACATTCTCATTTTGCCGCATAAATCGGTCAGGGGACATATATCAGCAACTGTAAAATCTCATGCTTGTAAAATGTATGTTCTCTTTCCATGATAAGGAGTTAAACAAACTTACAAGGGTTTTGGGAACTTCCCATGAACCCAAACCCGATGCATAGTCTTCTGTTTACGTCGATTTACTGACTTCACACAATAATATTCAAGCTCAACCTGTAAACAGGTTTTAACAGAAATAACTACTCCTTAATGTATTTAATGATTGGCTCATAGTTACATGTGGCTCATGTAACAGTATACATAGTTGTATTAGACAGAGGAAAATTCAGCTATAGATGCCGCGAGAGGAGAGAGTAGTTAACTCCAAAGTGGAGGAATGGGGTGGTTTTCATGGCGGTTATCTTAGCTTTTAGAAAACCATATGTTAACTGTCATTTTTTTAAGGAATCCGTCTAGTTTAAAGGGCTGGGATTGCATTTTAGCTTCATCCAACGACTATTATTATTCTTGACTGTGGTTAAATTCATCGTTGTCAATAGAATATATAATTTCAAAAATATAACTATTCGTTATATGTTTTTATTTCAGAACAAGGAACAAAATAAAACCACTACAGTTGGTTTGGAACCCGCATTAACAGGGGTGAGGTGTAACACCATGCCAATTCTAAGGTCTTTACTTTGCCAAAAATAAAACCCCAGGGACTGGAGTTGCCAAATCCCAAAGATAGGGGTTGAAAATTTGAAAAATATGAAAAGGGGGCCGGTAGCGGACCGCTACCGGTCTGCCCTTATCGTATCCACCACGGTCGCGCTGCCACTTTCAGGCTCCATGTCCATGTTTGTCGCTGCCACCTCGGCCCCCACTATTGTATCCACCTCCGTCGACTAAACCTCCACCATTGCTGTTACCACTCCACCTTTTTCGACATCATCGTTGCCGCCTCCATCCATTCATCGCCATAAAAACAAATAGAGGGTCAATCATTTTGATAATTCTTCTTCGTTATAAAACAACCCATTTTAATGTGAACCCATATTGGTCAAAAACCCGTTTCGACCCAACCAAGTTGACACTTTTTTTTTAAAATTATTGATAATTTTTTAAAACGACTCATTTTGACCAAAACCAAATTGAAACTTTTTAAAACGGTTTGCTTTGACCCAAACCAAATTGATCATTTTTTAAACAACCCGTCTAACCCAAACATATTTTGGTCAGACCTGTTTTGTAAGGCCCCAAACCCGGGAGGCCTCACTTGTTGGATTTACTCATTCACAAACAGTTCTTAAACATGAATATCAAATAACGCAGCGGAAAATTTCATTTAAACATAACTTAATCGTTGTTCATACATGCGGAAGCGTAAACATTGATTAAAACATATTTACAACATAACTAAACATAACGGGATGCCAGTCTTCAAAGCAGTCGGGTAACTCTTCATCTCTAGCCAAGCATCACCGTCCATCCTCATAACCTGCCTTAACCTGAATGTGTACACTTAAAAACGTCAGCTACGCTGGTGAGTTCTAGTTTTCGTTCGATTTAAGAAATGGTTCATCATTCAAACATTCATTAGGGTTTAACATTCGTATAAGAAAACAGGGCCTTTCATTCGTAAACCTTCGCACATTTAAACACATTGAACGGATCATTTGTTTAAAACATTAACATTCATTTAAGTCATACATTACTATCTAAAATCTGTATCGTTACGCGTCTCTATGTCCCCGTAGGAACCTTTAATGTTGTGGGCAATCGCTACATATCACCGTCATTGCCACAACCATTCATTACGTGGGGTCAACCGTTACGTATCGCCGCCATTGCCCAACACGCATCTTTCCTTTGGGAATCAACCGTTACGTATCGCCGTCATTGATTTCCCATTACCCTTTCCCTTAGGATGATCGTCATCACCCGAGTAACCGTCGTTACTCCCTTACCAGTTGTACAACATCAAAACCATTGGCAGGCCACTAAGACACTACCCCTGTTGTTCTTATGGCAACTATGGCTCGCTGTCCATAATCTACCACAAGGCTGGGAATCTCGTTCCCAGACTTCATTAGTCAATTCCATTCATTCGACAGATTAGATTTGTAATGACTTCTTTAAAACCTTTGCCCTTTTTTGTTTTCTTTTCATAAAATCTTTCCTTCACTTTCAAAACCCTTTACCTTTTCATTAAACCATTTCTTTATAACATTCGTTCGTAAACATTCCGTTCATAAACTTTCTTTCCATAAACCCTTCGTTCCAAATCATTTCCTTTCGTAAACGTATTTTCATAAACATCATTTTATAAAACAACATTTCATACGTGTACACACCAGCCCGAAAACATTATATAAAAACATTTAAAAGAGGGCTTCTAGAACTCACCTGATACGCTAATATGGGTTGTCCTAAACGAAGGTCCAACAACGTCACTTCAGATCTGAATTGATTAGTTAAATACACATCAGACCAATCCCGACTCTAACGGTTTAACCATTCTAACATACTGACTTCACTTAATCAGTTCTGATGTCTGCGCACTTAGCAAGTGCGCAGACTCTGCTTCCTGCGCACTTAGCAAGTGCGCAGGACCCTCTTCCTGCGCACTTAGCAAGTGCGCAGACTCCTGCTCCGTGCGCACTTAGCAAGTGCGCATGACCTGTTCTTCGCGAAAACCCTAACTTTCGCATCCGGGTCTGATCATGTCAAGATCCCGAACCTGTTGCATTCAAAACGTTCGTTTTCCATTAAGGAACTCAAATCCGTGATTATCTTTCAGTTCCATCCGTAAAAACGTTGCCTTTTCACCCAAAACCCGAAAAACCCAAAAACGAACAAAAACTCAGATTTAGGTCGGATCGTTACCTGAATCGAGCTTCTGATCCGGAGGTTCTTCTCACGAGTTATGGAGCAACACACTTCTCAAATCTCGGGTCAATCCGACAACTTTCTCTCTCTACGGTTTCTCTCTCTAGAAGTTGCAAATGAGAGAAATGGGTTGTGACCTTGGCTATTTATAGGGGAGGCTCCCCTTCTAGCCCATCCGACCCGACCCGACATGCCTCGTTCGTTTATTCTGTTATTATATCTGTCGTTTTATTTTTGGGATGTTACAAGTCTACCCCCCTTACAATAGGTTTCGTCCCCGAAACCTATCATAAGTCAAATAGATGGGGGTACGACTCCCTCATTTCCTTCTCCGTTTCCCAAGTGGCTTCCGATCCCTTTCGATGTTTCCATTGGACTTTAACCAATTGGATAACCTTATTACGCAAACGTTTCTCCTTCCGATCAAGGATGGCCACGGGTTCTTCGATGTAATTAAGGCTGTTGTCGACCTCGATGTCAGTAAGTGGTACGTGAGCCGATTCATCCGCCAAACACTTTCGCAAGTGTGATACATGGAAAGTAGGATGAATCCCACTTAACTCATCAGGCAATTCCAACCGATAAGCGACTTCCCCAACCCGTGCCATTATCTTGAATGGTCCGACAAACCTCGGACTTAACTTTCCTCTCTTCCTGAATCGTATGATTCCCTTCCAGGGCGACACTTTCAACATTACTCTGTCCCCAACATCAAACTCGATAGGCCTTCGTCGTCTATCTGCATAGGACTTCTGACGATCTTGTGCGGCCTTCATTCGCGCTTTGATCTGATCAAACCTTTCCGACGTCTCTCTTACGACTTCGAGACTTCCTAATTCTTTCTGTCCAATCTCACCCCAACAAACCGGGGTCCTACATCTTCTCCCATACAACATTTCGTAAGGCGGCATGCCTATCGTCGTGTGATGACTATTCTTGTAGGAGAATTCAGCTAACGGCAGATGGCTGTCCCAACTGCCACCGAAGTCGATAATACAAGCACGGAGCATATCCTCCAACGTCTGAATAGTCCTTTCGGACTGACCATCCGTTTGCGGGTGGTATGCTGTGCTGATATTAAGCCTCGTGCCCATCGCCTCATGAAATCTTTTCCAGAACCTCGATGTGAATCGTGTGTCCCGGTCAGATACGATCATCAAAGGCATCCCATGCCGTGCTACTACTTCGTTGATAAACACTTCAGCTAACCTTTCCGACGAGAACGTCTCACGAATAGGTAGGAAATGAGCACTCTTCGTTAATCGGTCCACAATTACCCAAATGGTGTCATGACCTTTAGCTGTGCGAGTGTTGATGCACTTTCCTGTGACAACACTCTGGATAGAGTCTTAGTTTGTATTTCTAATGTCTGTAATTTGTCTTTGTATGTATGAGTCATTATGTAATAGTTTATCGAGTTGTATTTACTTTTACATAATGTTTGTTGTTTTTCTGTTAAGTGTTTTGCGCACTTACAAGTGCGCAGGAGAAAGCTCGTGCGTACTTAGCAAGTACGCAAGAACACCTCTGCGTACTTGTTAAGTACGCAAGAGCAATTGGTCCTGCGCACTTGCTAAGTGCGCAGGCATCAGGTTTGTATAAATAGGATAGGTTGACAGAGGATAAGTACGCAGAACCATTTGTTCAGACGAACTCAGTTTTGCTAAGTACGCAGCTTGTATTCTCTCTGTAACCGTCGAGTGTTTATAATAAAAGGAACGTTTATTGTGACTCTCGTGTTTGGTTTACTTTGTTTAGTAAGACTCTCCACCTAGTCACGGGTATTCCGCAACCCGGTTCGACTAGTAGACCACTTGCATGTGACGATCCGACACACACGAAGGGACCTACAAGTGGTATATTCTGTGATTTTTTTCATGTTTCTGAAATTTTGCTAAGGGTTGTTCTTGCGCACTTAGCAAGTACGCAAGAAGTAATTCCTGCGTACTTGTAAAGTACGCAAGAGGAAAATCCTGCGCACTTGCTAAGTGCGCAGGACCAACACTTAGAATTTTTTTCTAAGTCTGAAATTTTTTTCAAAGTGTAACTACTATACTACATCATGTGTGTCTACTTCCAGTGTTATAAGTTATTCTGAATATGTTTTCTGTGTGTGTTTGCAGGCTATGGCTCGTGCATTCACTGACAAATTCAACCTAGTGGCTAACACCGAACCATAATGGAAAGGCGCGGCCTTGCAATACAGGGAGATTGTGGATTTTCTAAATAGATCAAGAATAAGTTATGCAATCTCAGCAAACCCAACAGTCTCAAGACCTTACCTTGAGCAATTCTGGGAGACTGCAGAGCACGATTGCACGGTGTCCCCTAATGTCATAAGGGCAACCGTTGATGGTCGGGCAATTGCGTTCTCTGAAGATACAATCAGGAGAGTACTGAGGTTCGGAGACCTTGCTACCGACCCGACATCCTATCCAGATTACTACGTGGATGGATGTTGGAGGCAGAGAATGGGATATGTCGGGGCAAGGGACTATGCTTCTTACAAGAAGATGTGGTATTGGATCAATGGCGTTATTTTGCCCACATCATGATCATGTGCATCTCATCCAGAAAAGCGGGGCAAGATGCCATGGGTCATGACCTAGCAGCGGCCATGGTGGGCCTGTCTCTCAATCGGGACTATAACTTCTCTCGCTATATTTTCAAAGCACTAAATGACCAGATAAATACAGCAGAGAGGTTCAGATTCCTTTTGTACCCGAGGTTTGTGCAGCTACTGATCGATGATGCACTGCCAAACCTACGTGCTATCGGGGAGAGACTGCAGGTAAAACGGGTGGACAAGAGAGTCTTTGCACAGTTTCTAAAGCCAGGCAGTGTAGAACCTACCCCTGAGCATACTGAACTCTTCGGCCACCTGATTAATGAAGCATACGTCGCTCCGGAGGACTGGAACTGGTATAGTCACAACTCTGGACCAGAGATGAGTGATCACTCTGATGAAGAACAAAATGAAGGTGATGATGAACATGAAGGTGATGATGAAGGTGGTGTTGGTGGTGCGGAGGAATCCGATTCGGAGGCAACAGAATCAGATTCTTCTGATTCCGATGACGCACCATCAGAGGCACATCCGAGAAGGTCGGCACAGGTAACCCTGCCTGAGTCATCTTCAAAAAGAAAACGACAAAGCTCGAGCAGCGAATATGAGCCGGCTTCCGACTCTGACGCTGCTCTACAAAGACGAAGGCGAGAGAAAGCCAACAAGAAAAGGGGCGATAGGCAAGAGGTTGTTATCCCCAGGGTTGAAGAGATTCCGATTGTGCAGCCAGTACAAGTTGAAGCTGCCCGTCCAGAGTCAGAATCTACCACGCCAGCACGGCAACTGTTTAGTAGGAGGAGAAGGCCACTGGTACAAGCAGATGTGGCGGTCACGGCGGTCACAGAGGTGATTCCTGTGACGGTGACCCTCCCTATTCCAACCGTCCAGGTGACGGTGACTGCTCCACTTCTCACAGAGTCAGTCACCATCACCCCAACCATAACTCCCATCATTACATCCCCCATCCCAACACCCACCAAAGAGCCGTCAGGTCAACCCTTCAACTACGGTGATTTCTCACAGGGGTTCGACTTTGACACAATCTTCTCTTCCCCCATCCACAACGCCGAAGCCTCATCATCTAGGCATCCGGATCTAAATGAAGCTACGATCGATGTGCTAGAAACCCAAGTTGCTGGCTTGTTGAAGACTCTTCAAAAGTCAAAAGAGGATTCTGATGCTCAACAAGCACAGATAAACTCTCTGGTGGATGAAGTTAAGATTCTGCGTAGCCAGAGAACGGGGACTGATGAACAGTTGAAGAATGTCTTGGCACAGAATGAACTGTTAATGAAAACTAACGAAATGATTCTAGGCCACAGAACTTCACTTGAGCTGAGGATGGACTTGCAGAGAAAGGAGCACGCAGCGATGGTCAAATTAGTTGGTGAACTGACCGCGAAGCTAGGTGCTCAGGGGGAGAAGGAGACAGAGAAAAAGAAAGAGAAAGACAAAGAAAAGAAATCCACCGGTGCCGAGTCTTGTCGTCCAGTCGATCTGACTAAGGATGATGATAAAGACAAGGATCCTGAAGTCGGTCCTAGTAGAGGTGAGCACCTAGCTTTGGCGATTGTGCCCATCTCTTCTGTTCCATTGGCTGAGGGGGAGTCTACTCAGCAAGAGGGTGGTGATACCTCAGGTGGTGGTGGCGGAGACAAAGGGAAGTCAGTGGCTGATGAGATTCTCTATCTCGAGCCTGACTATTCTAAAGAAGCACAGATCGATGCTCTTCTTAATCTGGAAGAAGGATAGATCGACTCTGGTGATGATTGGAACGATGATGATGATGATGATGTGATAATCGAGATTCCCAAGGGCGACGGGGAACTAGAGTACGAGTTAGAGGATGGTGAGATCTTTGAAATACCATCGCTCGAATCTCTGCTCGAAACAGACACAGGCTCAGTTGACATGGCAAGTAATGTTGAAGCTACAACTGAAGCCTCCCCAGTCGACCCTACACCTGTGGACCCCGAGGCACCAAAAGAGAAAGACATGCCTTCTGCATCTACAAAGGGTCCAGCTCCCGTGTAGCAAAAGACGTCTATCACAGACAAGCACGGAGCGACAGGTATGATCTTGGCTGTTAGGTTCGAGGAGGACAAGCAGCTGTTCGCCATCAAAAGATCTGGGGGGGTTCAATACTTGAAACCCACCAGTGAGGCGTTCAACTCTTTGCCCAAGTACGACCTTGTGAACCTCGCAAACCGCGACCTGCTGAGTCACTCGAGTAATGCAGTAGCAATGGGTTTGTGGGTAACACTACATCGAGAAGCAAGATCAGGGAAATTTGAATACCTCAAGCCTCAAGTGCCCAGAAGAGTCAAGGATAAGCACGCTGTGCATCCTGTGACTAAGAAACCCTTAAAGAGATTGGTATAAAAGCCAGTGCGATGTGAAACTAAGATTCCCCTGAGCAAGTTACCTCAGGATATTCTTGGTGACATGTGGTACTGGTACGTTGATCCAAAAACGGGCGAGGCTGTGGTTATGGGTAAAGGTAAGTCAGATAGTGGAAACATAGTGCCAAAGGAAGTGATCAGGGTTTTTGATGAAGTCTGCTTCATCAATTTCTCTGTGAACGATCTGGAGGTACTAGCAGACAAATTCTGCATCCACACTGACGAATGGACAAAGCTTCTCTCTGCTAAATATGACAAGGTGATTAAGTTCTGCCTTGATTACAAGAATAAGATGGAAGCTAAGGAACAAGTGCTGTGAAGACTGAAGAATGAAGACTGAAGACGATAAAGATCCCGAGCTGTTGTCAAGGGGGAGTTTGTTGATGCACTTTCCTGTGACAACACTCTGGATAGAGTCTTAGTTTGTATTTCTAATGTCTGTAATTTGTCTTTGTATGTATGAGTCATTATGTAATAGTTTATCGAGTTGTATTTACTTTTACATAATGTTTGTTGTTTTTCTGTTAAGTGAGCTCGTGCGTACTTAGCAAGTACGCAAGAACACCTCTGCGTACTTGTTAAGTACGCAAGAGCAATTGGTCCTGCGCACTTGCTAAGTGCGCATGCATCAGGTTTGTATAAATAGGATAGGTTGACAGAGGATAAGTACGCATAACCATTTGTTCAGACGAACTCAGTTTTGCTAAGTACGCAGCTTGTATTCTCTCTGTAACCGTCGAGTGTTTATAATAAAAAGAACGTTTATTGTGACTCTCGTGTTTGGTTTACTTTGTTTAGTAAGACTCTCCACCTAGTCACGGGTATTCCGCAACCCGGTTCGACTAGTAGACCACTTGTATGTGACGATCCGACACACACGAAGGGACCTACAGCGGGGTAGCTTGGTTATGAAGTCCATGGTAATGTGTTCCCATTTCCATTATGGTATATCAAGTGGTTGAATCTTTCCATACGGTTTCTGGTGTTCAGCCTTTACTTGCGAGCAAGTCAAGCACTTGCTTACATACTTCGTCACATCACATTTCATTCCAGGCCACCAGTAGTCTTTCTTCAGGTCTTGGTACATTTTGTTGGTACCAGGATGGATAGAGTAACGAGACTTATGAGCCTCATCCAAGATTTTGGTTCTAAGCTCGCCACCCATAGGTATCCATACCCGTCCATAACGTGTTCTAACACCAAGGGTGTTATATTCCAACTTGTCCTGTTGGCCCACCATCCTTTCTCCCTTTATATTTTCTTCCTTCAAAGCTTCATCTTGAGCTCTTTCGATTTCTCTCATCACATCCGATGTTACCACCAACTGGCAAGCTTTCACTCTAATAGGAGTAGGCACATCCTTTCGGCTTAGAGCGTCAGCCACCACGTTTGCCTTTCCAGGGTGGTACATTATTTCACAGTCATAGTCCTTCAGGAGTTCCAACCACCTCCTCTGCCTCATGTTAAGATCCTTTTGTTCGAAGAAGTACTTCAAACTTTTGTGGTCGGAGTAAATAGTAAACTTTACCCCGTACAGGTAGTGCCTCCAGATTTTCAATGCAAATACGACAGCAGCAAGTTCCAAATCGTGAGTCGGATAGTTGACTTCGTGAACTTTCAACTGCCGTGACGCATATGCAATCACTCTACCGCGTTGCATCAACACACACCCTAACCCCTGACCAGACGCGTCAGAGTATACCACCAGGTCTTCACTGCCCTCGGGAAGGGCCAAGACTGGAGCTTGTGTTAGCTTCTCTTTCAATTCCTTAAACGCCTCATCCTGGGTCGAACCCCATTCGTACTTTACTTCTTTCCGAGTCAACTTTGTCAATGGCGAAGCTATTTTCGAGAAATCCTGGTTGAATCTCCGATAGTAGCCTGCCAATCCTAAGAAACTGCGGATTTCAGTTGGCGTCTTAGGAATGTCCCATTCACTTACCGTTACTATCTTTGCTGGGTCAACCATAATGCCGTTCGGGCCAATGACGTGACCTAGGAATTGGACTTCCCTAAGCCAGAACGCGCATTTGGAGAACTTAGCATACAACTTCTCCTTGTTTAGAGCTTCCAACACTTCCTTCAAATGACACGCGTGATCACCCTCATTCTTGGAGTAGATAAGGATATCATCGATGAACACGATTACCGATCGATCCAGCATCGGTCGACACACCCTATTCATTAAATCCATGAATGCTGCGGGGGCGTTCGTCAATCCGAAAGACATTACGCGGAACTCGAAATGTCCATAACGCGTGCGAAATGCAGTTTTCGGTATGTCTTCTTCCCTCACCTTCAATTGATGGTACCCGGACCGAAGGTCGATTTTCGAGAACCAACTTGCGCCTTGCAACTGGTCGAACAGGTCATCGATCCTTGGTAAAGGGTACTTGTTCTTCACCGTTCGTTTATTCAACTCGCGATAATCGATACACATTCTCATCGAACCATCTTTCTTCTTTACAAACAACACCGGAGCACCCCACGGCGAGATGCTCGGTTGGATAAATCCTTTCTCAAGTAACTCGTCTAGTTGGACCATAAGTTCCTTCATTTCCACTGGTGCTAGTCGATATGGAGCCTTAGCCACGGGCTGGGCATCTGGTACTAAGTCAATTCGGAACTCAATTTCTCTATCGCGTGGTATCCCAGGCAAATCCTCTGGAAACACCTCCGGGTACTCGCGTACCACGGGTACATCGTCTAGTTCCTTCACTTCCTTACACTTGTCAATTACATATACCAGATAAGCCTCGCATCCGCGCCTCAAGTAATTCATTGCCTTAATCATTGAGATGACGTTTGGCATCGGGGCGTCACGATCTCCAAAGACTTCGACTTTGCTTCCATCCGGAGCCTTGAGTCGGATTATCTTTCGTTTACATATTATTTGCGCTTCATTGGAAGTTAGCCAATCCATACCCAACACCACATCGAACCCTCCCAAAACCATAACGAACAATCTGACAGGGAATCTATGACCTTCTATCTTTATCGTGGAGTTGTCAACTACATCGGTTACTCTTGCAGTTCTACCCTCAGCGGTTTCTACGCTAAAGGCCATTTCTAGTTTACTAACAGTGTACTTCACTCGCTTACAAAAACTCACAGATATAAAACTCTTACTGGCACCCGAATCAAATAACATAGAAACCAAAGTGTTGTTAAGGATGAATGTACCTGACGCCACATCGGGATCCGCCCTGGCTTGTTCCTGCGTCAGTGCGTACGCACGAGTCTTTGCACGAGATCCCTCTACCTTCTTTTCTGGGCCTTTTCCCTTCCCGGTTTCCCCCATCCTGGGCTTCGGGCAGTCCCTACTCATATGACCATTTTCCCCACAATTGTAGCATTTGTAACCTTGCGGGCATTCTCGGGAGTAGTGCCCGGTCTTGCCACACTTAAAGCACAAGTTAGATCCCAGTCTGCATTCACCTACATGCTCCCTTCCACACTTCTTACAAACAGTCGGCTCACCCACTCGAGCCCTCTTATCACGAGCCCCAAACATCTTTCCCCCAGTTCGCTTGTTTGAGAAGCTCGGTCTCTTCTTTTGCTCTTCAACGGCAACAACATTCAGTGCCAGATCGTCAAATACCACGCCGCTTAGCTCTACTGCCGAATCATAGGTAGTAGGGGCGTTTGCATTAACATAGGTGCGGACCTGGTCCGGCAACCCTTGAACATAGCAGGCAATCTTTCTCTCTTCAGTAGTGACAAGGTGTGGCACCAGACGTGCCAGTTCATTAAATCGGGTTGTGTATTGCCGGTGCGTCATGTTCCCGGCCTTCAAACCCAGAAATTCCCTCTCTACCTTTTCAATCTCGTTCCTTGGGCAGAAGTTCTTTATCACCAAAGTTTTCAAGTCAGCCCACATCATCGCATCCACAATCTCGCTCCCTTTAGCCTGACGTACACCTTCCCACCAGTGGGATGCTTCCTCCCTCAAGGAGTTAGCAGCAAACTTCACTACTTGATTAGCTCGACACTCGCTCAGACGGATGGCGGCTTCCATACGTATTACCCAATCAAAAGTAGCCACCGCGTCCTTCTTCCCAGTCAGGACCGGCGGGTCACATGCCTTAAAGGACTTATAATCACATCCGTGAGCAGGCGGTGCATTGTCGGTCTCATTGTTCTGAGCACCAACTGCCGCGCTAGACCCACCCACCGCATTGACCTGCTTCAATGCTTCTGCCAACAGACCTGGCAGGGAAGTCTTCATCAACTCTGTAAATTCTCGAGCTATGGCTGCCCTCACTTCTGGTTCAAAAGTGAAAGGTTGTTCTTCAACCTGTGTCTGCTCAGCTTCATGCACACTAACCGCCGGTTCAGCGTGAACACTTCCTTCTTCACTATACTCTTGGCGCGCAGGGAACCTTCAATGCTTGGCCGGCCCGAGACACGCATAAATTTAATGTTGAGCCGTTCGAACCCAACCGAAACCGTCCCACCTAATTCAAGCAATTAAGATGGAAATCGGGTATAAATACCCGTTGCCATAGCTCAACATCTTCACACTCAAACACTCTCAACCCTCAATTCGATCTAAACGAACCTCCATTCGCCGATTAGGAGTCGCGACAGCCGACGACCACCACCATCTCGTTCTCCCTCGTTTCTACATCAAATCAGGTAATCCTTGTATGCATCACGATCGTTTTCACGAGAGGATCAGAAGCCCTCTGTTTAATTTCATAAACAGAGGGTGATTCGATTCGTATTTGAGCAATTTCGATTCTAGGGTTCATACGGTTTGGGGTTTGATTCGGGAATCTGTTTAACTATTTCTTTTTTCGCGTATTAAACTAACAAGACCAGCAGATCAGTTGGTTAAGTGGTTGTGTGCGAGGTTGACCCGGGGCAGACCCGAGTTCGATTCGGTCTGGCCCCAGGTTTTTGTTTTTATTTATTTTTTGGCATTTTAAAACAGTTTTAAACTTTTAACAATTTTTATAAATTATGTGGAATCTTTATAAACTTAAAAATAATTTTGACTTATACTTTTATTTTCCAGAACCATTTTAATTAATTAAACTTATAAACTTATACTTCATAATCCTTTATAAACTTAAGTACTTAAAAACTATAAAAGTGTCTTTATACTTTTATAAAACTTATGACTTCGCCGAATCTATTTATTTAAAACTTATATTATTATTCATGTTTTAAAGAATTCTTTTATCCGAATCGGTGACTTAAACTTATAAACTTTTAAACTTATATAACTCTTGTAAACTCATAAAAGTTTATAAAAAAAAAACTTACTTAAAAAGCATAAACTTATAAATTATTAAATTTATACACTTTGTAATATTTAGAAACATAAATCTACTTGCCTATACAAAACGAGAGGAATAATTGTACTTTATTTATACATTATTTATAAACTTTATACACTTGTAAACCTTAAAATCTATAACTTAAAAATATGTATTTTTATCTTAATAAAACTACAAGATAATAAATGCCCAAATGTTTTAATAGATGGTTAAACCAAATAATTATTCTTATAGAATAATTATTCATCTATACTTTAAATGATTATTATTAAACTTTAACCATTATATACTCTTTAAATAATTATTATAAATCTTTAATAATTATTTATCTCTTGAATAATTATTATTAAACTTTAACAATTATTTAGTCTTTTATTTAACAAATACTTCAACTCTATTTTCAAATGCTTAGAAAACTATTTTGATTATTCTTGTATAATGAATAATTGTGAAACTTTTGAATAATTATTTTAATCATTCTAAACTATAAACTTATTAGACTTCGATATTTAGATCTTGCGTCATTCATTTAAAACCTTTACTATAAACTTGATGTTATAAACACAAATCGTTCCCATCTCCCGTTGTAACCCTAGTCGATCTTGAAATCCTAGATCCTTACCATAGACTTATAGGATCATACTTAAAATCTTTAAACTTTCATACTTAGGCTTATCGTGAGGATATTCTCCCTCCAAGTCTTGCAAATACTTATCCGTGTCGGATACTATTCATCATCCAAGTGAGTATACTTAGCCCCTCTTTCCTTTTATGCTTTTGGGGTGAAACATGTTCAAACTTCAAACTTATACAATTCTTGTACAAACTATGACTAGATGCTTATTCTTATGTTAAACTTGAGACTTGTATGCTTAGATTAAACTTAATTCTAGCATGTTCATTAACTTTGGCCGAGCCGATGGTAACAATGATAGATCTATTGCATTTGACCAATCCACCTTGATTGATTGACCCTTCGGGGGGAGCCCTTGGTGATTGTTACTTAAACTAATACTTGAAACTTATAAGGGTAACCTTCGGGTTATGCCTAAACTTTGAGACTTATAAGGGTAACCTCCGGGTTATGCCTAAACTTTGAGACTTATAAGGGTAACCTTCGGGTTATGCCTAAACTTGGTTGGAGGTTTGACGTGCACAATGTTTAAGATACTTGTTCTCATACTTACATTAAAGAATGCATATATCATAGTGAATTGTAATACTTTTCAAATACTTGTTAAACTGTGTCAAAACCTTTGTATCTCACCAACTATTTTGTAGTTGACAGATTCTTTCACATGTTTCAGATTCTACATCATGAGGCTTATTTGTGATCACATAGGATGCTTTGGACCTAGTCTACTTATAAATTGAACGTTGTATTCTTGTTATGTTCCTTGTATTGAATCTTAAATTATTATTTAAATGAAATATCGAAACTTTAATAGTCAACCTTGTGCTATTGAACAACCGTGTCCGCCCCGACGTATAATCCGCCGTCGGTTGGGGTGTGACAGATTGGTATCAGAGCCTTGGTTATAGGGAATTAGGTTATTAGACACATGACCTAGACTATAACTTAGGAGACCCAAACATGAGCTATCTCATGTCCTTTACTAGGAACTTTCTCCTCATTCTATTCTTAAATCTTATACGTGAACGCTTGGAGATTCTACGATTCTACATATCTACGTGCTACAAGGAGTCTACTACATCGAGGACACGTTCTTAGGCTTTAAGTCTAATCCTCCACTAAACTCTCGTCAAGGATATTTAAGTTCTAGATAATGTGTGAGAACCTGTGCGGACCGGAAGGGTGAATACCTGTATTCTGGGAAATTCTGTCAAGGAAAGCATTTCGTATAAATCCAAATCAACCGTTGGACCCGTATGCTTTCATGGGAATTCTTGGGATGAGTATCCACTTATAGGAATGCATGACTTCTCTAAACATTAGTGGCTTAAATTCCTCTTGATATGTCAAGATACTTATTTAGTGATATGCACTAAATGAGTACCATCTCAAATACTATACACTTCATAAGTTCATGATTCAAAAACTTTCCTCTAATCCTTATTCTATGATTCTTAAGTCTCGTTACATGACAGCATGATTACTCGTCATGACCTGAAGGAGTTACCTTCAAGGAGAAATTCTTACGAGATTATACTTAAATACATAAGCTTATATTTATAGATACTACCCAATAAACTTCGTGATCGTCGTAATACAACCCTTAAAACTATGTATTACTCTACAAATTCTCCTATAAACTTCATTATTTTATGAACATAACACTTAAAAGGAAACCCTTGTGTTTCATCTTATTTTCATCACTTAATCGAACTACTCTAAATGACTCACTCAAACTTTTGCTACACTTTTATACATCTCAAAGTGTTTATACATCTTTAAACTTCATGATCCTTGTAATACCAGCACATTTAAAACTATGTATTGACCTACAAGTCCTTTTACAAACTTCATTATTTTATAAACTTGGCACATAAGGGGAAACCCTTGTGTCTCATCTCACTTTCGTCACTCAAACAAACTTCATTTTATGACTAACTCAAAACTTTGTTACACTTTTAATCTGAAAACCTTCATACGCCCTTAAAACTTGCACGTCACCGTTTCTTGTAAACAAAACTTAATGTCTTTTAAACCTAAAGTACCTTAACAAAGAAGCTCGTAACCTAAGCAATTTCCTTGTAGAGGAAGAAGCCTACCCTAGGATAAACAAGCTCCACGTTTAAAGACTCTAAGCCCGCAAAGAAACCTTGACATAGTACCTTAGACCCAAACATCGATGACAATAACTGAGAGGAGTTGTAGGCCCATGAGGAAGTTCTGGCTAGGGAAATAGGGTACTTAAGTGAGTCTTTGTGACCACCCCTTCTTCCGGGAATCCTCCTCGTTAGCCCATCAACTTCCAATCAAAACTATTTTTTTTTTTTTAAAAAGAAAAAAATATTACTGCGATGACTCAGTATTATGGATAAAAGCCTTTTTCATCAACTTACTTTAATTCCCCGTTTAAAATGTATTATGCAAGGGCAAACGTTTAAGGGGAGTTATTTTGAAATATCATCTCATTATCACTTACTAAATCGATTTTCTTTTCATCGTTTCAAACTTAACACTTCTACCCATACACTTCCGTCAAAAGTAGCTCACGTTAGTACTAGAGATAATTGACAACGTGACATTAAAACTATAAAAACCCTAAGAGACGCGTATACTTGAAGAATAAACTTTGAACAAACCTTCTAATTCGTAAGCACTCTTTTAAAACAACTCGACTTACGAACCACTGCCGTAATCAACTATGATCCTTACCTCTTATATAGACTTCACACTTCTAAACTTGACCAACGTTTCATTTGACAATCACCCATACTTTATCATAAGTCTTACTTATACTATTTATCAAGGTTCAACTTGTCACTTCTAAACGTCTTAATTACACTCTATATAAAAAAAAAAAAAAAACTATACATGCTATCTAAAATCTGTCATACATTACTATCTAAAATCTGTATCGTTACGCGTCTCTATGTCCCCGTAGGAACCTTTAATGTTGTAGGCAACCGCTACGTATCGCCGTCATTGCCACAACCATTCATTAAGTGGGGTCAACCGTTACGTATCGCCGTCATTGCCCAACACGCATCTTTCCTTTGGGAATCAACCGTTACGTATCGCCGTCATTGATTTCCCATTACCCTTTCCCTTAGGATGATCGTCATCACCCGAGTAACCGTCGTTACTCCCTTACCAGTTGTACAACATCAAAACCATTGGCAGGCCACTAAGACACTACCCCTGTTGTTCTTATGGCAACTATGGCTCGCTGTCCAGAATCTACCACAAGGCTGGGAATCTCGTTCCCAGACTTCATTCGTCAATTCCATTCATTCGACAGATTAGATTTGTAATGACTTCTTTAAAACCTTTGCCCCTTTTTGTTTTCTTTTCATAAAACCTTTCCTTCACTTTCAAAACCCTTTACCTTTTCATTAAACCATTTCTTTATAACATTCGTTCGTAAACATTCCGTTCATAAACTTTCTTTCCATAAACCCTTCGTTCCAAATCATTTCCTTTCGTAAACGTAGTTTCATAAACATCATTTTATAAAACAACATTTCATACGTGTACACACCAGCCCGAAAACATTATATAAAAACATTTAAAAGAGGGCTTCTAGAACTCACCTGATACGCTAATATGGGTTGTCCTAAACGAAGGTCCAACAACGTCACTTCAGATCTGAATTGATTAGTTAAATACACATCAGACCAATCCCGACTCTAACGGTTTAACCATTCTAACATACTGACTTCACTTAATCAGTTCTGATGTCTGCGCACTTAGCAAGTGCGCAGACTCTGCTTCCTGCGCACTTAGCAAGTGCGCAGACCATGCTTCCTGCGCACTTAGCAAGTGCGCAGGTCCTTCCTCCTGCGCACTTAGCAAGTGCGCATGACCTGTTCTTCGCGAAAACCCTAACTTTCGCATTCGGGTCTGATCATGTCAAGATCCCGAACCTGTTGCATTCAAAACGTTCGTTTTCCATTAAGGAACTCAAATCCGTGATTATCTTTCAGTTCCATCCGTAAAAACGTTGCCTTTTCACCCAAAACCCGAAAAACCAAAAAACGAACAAAAACTCAGATTTAGGTCGGATCGTTACCTGAATCGAGCTTCTGATCCGGAGGTTCTTCTCACGAGTTATGGAGCAACACACTTCTCAAATCTCGGGTCGATCCGACAACTTTCTCTCTCTACGGTTTCTCTCTCTAGAAGTTGCAAATGAGAGAAATGGGTTGTGACCTTGGCTATTTATAGGGGAGGCTCCCCTTCTAGCCCATCCGACCCAACCCGACATGACTTGTTCGTTTATTCCGTTATTATATCTGTCGTTTTATTTTTGGGATGTTACATGTTTTGATTTAAACGCGTTCTGACCCATTACCCGACCCACCTTAGGCATATTCGTCAGACTATTAACAAGTGATTAATGTCAAGCTGCTCAAATGTCAAATCAAATCGTGAACACCAAATAATTATTTTAATATGAAACCAAAAGGTTATTAAAAAGTATATCGTCGGGAGTTATTCACCACCTCTTAACATATTTTGGAGCATCATAAAAAATATAAATTCATTTTTTTTAAATATAATGAAACTAGTTCTAATAACGAATATAAATTATCTTTTATATTGTACTTTGTTTGAATAATAACTACTCGTTTTGATATATAGAATGGGTGGTTATCGAAAGGAAAAAAAGAGAGATAAAAAACATTTTTTAAAGAGAAAAAGATAAATATATATTAAATTTTAAAAGTTAATGAAATTATTTTCTAGAATAATTATAGACTTAGGCCTAAAGGGAGGACTAATACCAATTAACAATAATAAACTTTCTTTTTTTAGAAGTCACAAATTTTTCTAAAGATATGAACGTAAAACCCCAAATTTCCCCATTAGTTTTGACTCATTTTCTATTCTTTAAAAAGTAAACGAGGCGACCATAAAAGAAAGTCAGAGGCGTCCTCATTTGCGTTGATCTATTATTTGATAGAGTAAATTAGGCGGTTAGTTCACCTAATTTGTTAAAAAGGTTAATTACACATTTTGAAGTTTGAAAAGTAACATGTTTGAGTTTGTGTTTTCAGTTTTGTAATATGCTAACTTTTCTGTTAAGTTTAGATGAAATAATGAAATTATCCTTTTATAATTACAGGGGCGATTTATATCATTAATCCTATTTTAATTACAGGACAATTTATGTAAAGCACATTAATATAATAATTTATTTTATTTTACCAAATATATATCTCATCTCTCTCTAACCCTAGTACCAGACCATGCACCGCCGGTTCAACCACCTCTTGTGACACCACTGCCAGTTCTGATGCAGGTGCATCCATGGGCCGATCTAGGAATAGTCGGCAATGGACTCGGGTGTTGGAAATTTGGGCCGTTTGACCATGGGATTAGTCCGATTGTGCAACATAGGTCCGATTCGGGTCCATGGATTCGGTGGTGGAGGCCCAAAGGCATTGGATAAACACTATATCCTCATTATCTTTATTTGTTTTGCTTATTTGAATTTTAAATTGTATGATTTAGTTTTGTAGTTTATCCTTTTGACTAGTATAAGTTAGGGTTTGGATTGTCTGAGAAGTTGGTTGATTTTGTTTGAATAAAGAATTTATAAGCTTTAAGCTTGCCGACTGAATCATTCGATTCAGACGTTTGATTGAAACCTTGTTCTTTATTAAGCCATTTGACTATGTTAGTGGTATCAGAGCTTTGGTTCTTCAAATGGCTTGTGAGAGGATTGTTATTCTAAACTATAGATTCACCGGAAGAGGTAGTGGTAGAGAAATGTTTGGATCACAAGGTTACATGTTTCAAGGAACCGACTCAGTGGTGTTCTTTGGAGGCACGAACTCAGAGAAAGAAGGACGCCCTGGAGATTGTAACAACATCTATTCGACACCGCCATGTTTCGATGTTTAACCGGGTGATAAGATAAGCAGAGAAGATTTGGAATGGGTCATGAAATCCTTGAACGGATCAGACCATCTTGATGATGAACCGTTGCAAGGGGGTCACATCAAGGTTGAGTCCAATATGGAATCAACGAGTAAGGTCACGTGCATGGCTACTAGGGGGTCCTAGAGGTTAGCACGGCGACTATGTGAAATCAGGGTTTGCAAGGCTACCTCGTTTGTGTTGGGTTGGGAAGTCCTAAGAAGGGACCAATAAAAGGAAACAGGGTACAATGTGGGCTTACACCAATAGGGGCTAATCGACAAGAGGGCCAGGTGGGTCCAACTCTCATGTCAAGTCCATGTCTGGATAGGTCTGAGAGTTTCGAGGAGGTCTAACTTTAGGGAAAACCTCAACAAGACAAATAGGGTAAGCCGTATGAGGCTTGTGGGTATCGCCGGTGACAATAGGGGGAGTCAGAATACTCCTTCAAACTCTTTGCATGATTTAAGAGCAGGAGGAGGCGTTTGGTGTTCTAGTGTCTGTCAGGTTTCCCGACGTGGATCAAGGGCTCGGGTTTCTACGAAAGAATAAGGGATCACATCGAGGCCTTGGACAGGTAGGCTTTTCCATTTTCTGGTACGCCATCCCGAGGTAGGTATGGGGGAGTTAGGGCGAGGAGATGGTCATTCGTTAGTCAGCCCTGGGTTGTGAGGCAAAGCGACGGTGATGGTGTGATCGCGAGTATTGGGGTATCGGCCCATGTGGACTGTAAACAGTGGCACTGATATGACGTAAATTATACATGTTTTGCACGCATAATTATCCCCGAATTTATCACAATTAGAGATAATATGATAAGATATGTTACTTAATCTACTTAATTGTGTTACAACAGGATAATTACCCCTTGCATACAAAAACATGAAGAAATACTCAAAAACAGGGCAAAATCAGCATCCGGAGGCCACACCCAAGGAGTCAACCCAGAGAGTCAAAATCAAGCAAGAATCAAAATTAGGGGTTGCACGGTCGTGCATCCCATTGCACGGCCGTGCAAATGGTGTTTTGCTTCCCTGTACTACCAAAAGCTGCCAGATTCCCTCACGTGTAAGAAACGGGTACTTTGCACGCCCGTGCAATCCAATGCACGGCCGTGCATTTCCAAAATCTTAGCCTATAAATAGCAAGCTCATTCTAGTGTTTTAGATGTCCAAGATCAAGAGTTGGGAAGGCCTTAGTGCTCTTCTAAGAGCCGAAACTCTCTCGGTTTTGGTCAATCTAGCTTTTCTTTGTTTATTTTCTTTTAAGGTCTTGTAATATAAACTTATTCTTCTCGTTCGAGTGAAACAAGATGCAACCTATACCCACTCTCCCTTGGTGTTGGAACACTTCCACACATTATTTAAGGGTTAGTGGAGTCACTTGTATGGTCATTTATGGCTAGTCCTTTTGTGTTGCTCGAGTTGGTTGAACTTTAATTAATTAATGAAGTATTTTTAGTTTGTTATGTTTTTAAAGTCTTTACTATGAGTTATCTTAAAAAGACAGGAATAAGTGATCTTTAAACCAATCTAATAATCTTAAATCTTGTGAGTTACTTAAGCAAGACTTCTTGCTTGGGAAGCTTATTCAATGTTTGTACGGTCTATATACAAGTCTTGGTGCTAGCATGGCCAGTTAGTATAGATTTAATATTATGGGTTGATTGGAGGTTTGGGTATTCAGCAGGCCGTTTGAGCCCTAAACAGACCGGGCGGTTTGTGTCGGTGATCTTTACTTCTCTCGTATCGGCTTCCAGAGGACTTCAAGCGGGAGCCATGTGGTTTGATCTTGAGGATGAAAGTCTTATTTATTTAAAATAATATTATAAGTAAAGACAACTATTTAAGAACATAATTTGTTAGGTCCGAGCGTTCACAAAGTACATTTGGAGGAAGTCGTGCATTCCGACTTACCGGAAGAAGTTATAAGACCAGACGTACGTCAGTCACAGGGATAATCTTAGTCTGAATAATGAATTGTGAGATACCGACAGACTTGAGACCCCGTTTAGGGTCCGTTATATTCATTATGGAATAGTTGGCCGACCGTATCCACTGTTCCGTTACGAAATGCTAACCCCCCTATCGAAAGGGTTAGTACTAGTAACTATGACCAACCTTATTCTAAATCATTAATTAACAAGGGGTAACAACTAGAGTAACACCTTAAATGGGATAATACTTCTAATTACATTTCTTATCTTTTTATTTTCCTTTTAAAACAAAACCCATTTTCCAACTTATTATCCTAGTCAGACAATAGCAAGGGTTGAGTACGGGATCCGTGTCCATGGTTCGATACTTGGTTCTTACCCATACTATACTACGCTGCGATAGGTACACTTGCCTATTGTGTGTGTATTTAGTTGAAGTACTTATCATTTTAATTTATAAATTTAAAACCTGATTTTGTGTAACTCTAAATCAAACATTAAGAATATATCATGTTCCTCACATTTGACATCAAGTTCTTGGTGTCATTACTAGGGATACATATATATATATTTTTATATACATATAAAACACACATCAAGTTTTTGACGCCGTTGCTGGGGACACGGTAATTATACGAAAGATCTAAGTTGTTGGACTGAATATTTCTATTTTCTCTTTGTTTTATTTCTGCTTTATTTTTCTCTTTTATTTTTATTTTTAACTTTATTTTCCCTTTGCTTTATTTCACCTTTATTTTCCCCTTTTATTTTTATTTTTATTCTCTTCTACTCTGGTGCTCGTGTTCATTTTTTTGTTCTTTGTAGTAGCTTTAATGGAGTGCACGTCTACGAGAGTTATTGTGGAGAATACTGGGATGATTATAAGTACCACTACTTGCCCTAGACTGACTTATATGGGGCGAGTCTGGTCGAAGACTCGTTAAATAAACATGACACTTCCGGGAGGCAACCCGATTATAAATAAATTGAAAAGTTGGTGCATACGGTAGAAAACATGAATCTCAGGTTTGTCTTACAAATTTAAGTTTCTCGTACTTCCTCCATCAGGTATGCCTTCTCGATACTAGGACTTTATAGTTTTTATTTTTCGTTTTATGTTTTTCTTTGAGTGTTTGATAGCTTTTATTGGTAAAGGATGATTCTTAAGCTTCTATGGGTACCGACCATACGCATGGTGACGACGTCTCATCAGGGGAGTATTAATTTCACCACACTCTTATTATGCATGACACATATCATATTGCATACATCCATATTGTCAGAAACTAAGTGTGGGGTGGAATCCCACTGATAATTGGCTGCATAATTTTGTCCCAAGTATTGTAAACGCATGATTAACAACTACCCACATTGAATTAAAATATATAAGTGTTAAAACATTTTCAAAAATAATTTTAAAGAATGACAACTTCTTAAATAATCTAAAAGCAAGAGTCTTAAAAATCATTTGGCATAAACGGTTTATAAAAACAGTAATTTGAAATATCATTGAAGTGAATCAAGGAAACAAATAGGGAAGATTATAAAGCACAACAAAAAGAAAGAAATAAGTTTATGCATAATTTTACTTTTATACCCCCTATCATTCGTTTCATGTGAGAATTCGAGCCTATCCGAGCATTATTACATAACACATCAAGTTTTTGACGCCGTTGATTATTACATATTTCACATGCTCATTTCGTTTGATAGAGTGTTTGCTAATTATTGCTTTACATGTTAGAACTTGTGTAAAATATACATTTCAAGATCATAGACTAAAAGAATGCATAAAAATGATTGAGGCATTAGGATTAACCCACCTTCTTTAGCCTTCTCTCCTTCTCTCACCTACCCTAAATACTATCCCCTAGTTAGCCCCTTTGAGCATGAACCTTTTCATTTCTAAACCTACATCTCAAAACCTATATACCCGACAAATTAGCCTTTTATCTTTTAACCCTCTTGTTGAAAAATGACTTGGCTATGAATTAAAGAATGATTATCCATCGAAAGTTTATAGATCCATCTTAAGTTCAAAGAAAGAAACTCAACTGGTATGAAAAGAAGAACTATTGTGAAGATAAAGGGGCAACCAAAAGAAATTATTAAATCGCCCAAGCTAGTGAAGAAATCACATCAAAAGAAAATCAAACTTACTCGAAAAATTGGAGTATGCAAAGCTAATCAAAGTGGATGTATTAGGAAGAAACAACCGAACAATTCATGAAGAATTGATAGCAATAAATATTTCAAAAACAAGAAGAAATTGACGTTTTTAAAGAATGGATTTGGTCTTGACGATCTGACCTTAAAAGAGTCCTTAGATTAGCACAATGTCTAATCTAAGTTGGATGAGGAATCATTTACCTTTTTATCTTTAAGCCAAGTCAGATTTTCAACATTTAACCACTATTCCCAATTACTTCCTACCCTAACCCTAAGCCAAACATTACAACCCTTTACAAAGTCCTCCTGATTTATGCACATATTTTATGTCAATTGGTGGAGATTTGATTTCTATACAAACCTATAATTATACAAGCATTAATTGTAGCATTGAATGTTTTCCTTGATATACCATATCCATATAACCCGAGTGTTGAGTGAACATTTGTGAGACAGTAGTTTTGTGCATAATCATAATTTCATCAAGTATGTTGGGCTTGCTACCCTCTTGTGGAGAAACACTCGAAAGGTACAACCACCAAATCATTGTTTTTAAGGAGGCCATTCAGCCATTTGTGACAACAACTTTGGATTAACATTTTATCAATACTTTACTTCCACGGGTATAATCATGCACGAGTTTGCTTGAGGACAAGCAAAGTTTAAGTGTGGGGTATTATGATACGACGTAAATTATACATGTTTTACACGCATAATTATCCCCGAATTTATCACAATTAGAGATAATATGATAAGATATGATACTTAATCTACTTAATTGTGTTACAACAGGATAATTACCCCTTGCATACAAAAACATGAAGAAATCACTCAAAAACAGGGCAAAATCAGCATCCGGAGGTCAATAGGGTTCGTGCACCCAAGGAGTCAACCCAGAGAGTCAAAATCAAGCAAGAATCAAAATTAGGGGTTGCACAGTCGTGCATCCCATTGCACGGCCGTGCAAATGGTGTTTTGCCTCCCTGTACTCCCAAAAGCTCCCAGATTCCCTCACGTGCAAGAAACATGTACTTTGCACGCCCGTGCAATCCAATGCACGTCCGTGCATTGCCAAAATCTTAGCCTATAAATAGCAAGCTCATTCTAGTGTTTTAGATGTCCAAGATCAAGAGTTGGGAAGGCCTTAGTGCTCTTCTAAGAGCCGAAACTCTCTCGGTTTTGGTCAATCTAGCTTTTCTTTGTTTATTTTCTTTTAAGGTCTTATAATATGAACTTATTCTTCTCGTTCGAGTGAAACAAGATGAAACCTATACCCACTCTCCCTTGGTGTTGGAACACTTCCACACATTATTTAAGGGTTAGTGGAGTCACTTGTATGGTCATTTATGGCTAGTCCTTTTGTGTTGCTCGAGTTGGTTGAACTTTAATTAATTAATGAATTATTTTTAGTTTGTTATGTTTTTAAAGTCTTTACTATGAGTTATCTTAAAAAGACAGGAATAAGTGATCTTTAAACCAATCTAATAATCTTAAATCTTGTGAGTTACTTAAGCAAGACTTCTTGCTTGGGAAGCTTATTCAATGTTTGTACGGTCTATATACAAATCTTGGTGCTAGCATGGCCAGTTAGTATAGATTTAATATTATGGGTTGATTGGAGGTTTGGGTATTCAGCAGGCCGTTTGAGCCCTAAACAGACCGGGCGGTTTGTGTCGGTAATCTTTACTTCTCTCGTATCGGCTTCCAGAGGACTTCAAGCGGGAGCCATGTGGTTTGATCTTGAGGATGAAAGTCTTATTCATTTAAAATAATATTATAAGTAAAGACAACTATTTAAGAACATAATTTGTTAGGTCCGAGCGTTCATAAGTACCTTTGGAGGAAGTCGTGCATTCCGACTTACCGGAAAAAGTTACAAGACCAGACGTACGTCAGTCACATGGATAATCTTAGTCCGAATAATGAATTGTGAGATACCGACGGAATTGAGACCCTGTTTACGGTCCGTTATATTCATTAAGGAGCAGTTGGCCGACCGTATCCACTGTTCCGTTACGAAATGCTAACTCCCCTATCGAAAGGGTTAGTGTCACACCCCAACCGACGGCGGATAATACGTCGGGGCGGACGCGGTTGTTCAATAGCACAAGGTTGACTATTAAAGTTTCAATATTTTATTAATGAATAATTTAAGATTCAATACAAGGAAGAAAAATACGAATACAACATTTAATTTAAGTAGTCTAGGTCCAAAGCATCCTATGTGATCACGAATAAGTCTCATGATGTAAACGTGAAACATGTGAAAGAATCTGTCAACTACAAAATAGTTGGTGAGATACAAAGGTTTTGACACAGTTTAACAAGTATTTGAAAAGAATTACAATTCACTATGATTTGTGCATTCTATAATGTAAGTATGAGAAAACAAGCATGTTAGACATTGTGCACATTCAATCCTCCAACCATGTTTATGCATAACCCGCAGGTTTAAAAGTTTGGTTTAGTAACAATCACCAAGGGCTCCCCCCGAAGGGTCAATCAATCAAGGTGGATTGGTCAAATGCAATAGATCTATCATTGTTACCATAGGCTTGATCAAAGTTAATGAATATGCTAGTTTTAAGTTTAATCTAAGCATACAAGTCTCAAGTTTAACATAAGAATAAACACGTAGTCATAGTTGTACAAGAATTGTATAAGTTTAAGAATTTTGAACATGTTTCACCCCAAAAGCATAGAAAGGAAAAAGGGACTAAGTATACTCACTTGGATGATGACGAGTATCCGACAAGATTAACTGTTTGCAAGGCTTGGAGAGGGAGAATATCCTCACAATAAGCCTAAGTATGCAAGTCTAAAGATTTAAGTAAAAGTCTAAGACAAAAGATCTAGGATTTCAAGATTCGACTAGGGTTCCAAGTAGGAGATAGTAATGTTTATGGAGTTTAAATCAAATTTCAAATAAAGATGCAAGATTTGTATATCAAAGTTTAATGAATTTATAGTTTTAGAATAGTTAAAATAATTATTCAAAAGTTTTACTACTTTTAATTACATATGCTAGGTAATAATCAAAATAGTTTTCTAAGTATTCGTAAATGGAGTTGAAGTATTTGTTAAATGAAAGACTAAATAATTATTATAGTTTAACAATAATTATTCATGAAATAAATAATTATTAAAGATTTATAATAATTATTTAAAGGATATATAATGATAATTATTATTTTGAATTTTAAATAATAATTAAGGTTTTACTACAATCATTTCAAGAATGCATAATTATTAAGGATAAATAATTATTTAAAATGTTTATCTAATTGAAAATAATCAATATAAATCATTTACGATTTATTAAAACATTTAAGTATTAAGTATTTATTAAAATAACTTATAGTTAAATAATGTTTAAAATGTTTTCATAAGTTTAAATAAGTGACATATAGTTATAAGTTTAATAAAATCTCAAATAGCATTTCTTATAAAGTTTTATATTTTAATTTATAAGTCTTTAAAGTGTACAAGTTTATAAGGGTTTAAAGTTTCTATTAAATCTTTTAAGTTTTAGAAATCAAATACTAAATTAAGTTTACTGATTTATATATATAGTTTCTGTGTAAATATAACCTTTATAAAAGTTTAGAAGCATTTTTATAGTTTTTTTAAGTATTTACAATTGTTTTTAAAGTATTAAATATTATAAGTTTTAACTAAGTTTAAATTAATTAAAATGGTTTGGAAATATAAAAGTGTAAATAAAAATCCAATTCAAGTTTATAAAAGTATCAGAAAGTTTATAAAAATGATTAAAAGTATTAAAAACTGTTTTAAAAAGGCTGCAAAAATAAAAGGAAGCAAATTAAAAATAAAATGGACGAAACCGGCTCGAACCCGGGTCACGGACCGGGTCAAACATGCACACACACACTAACCATCCCGGCTACGGGTTCGCTGCTGTTAATATTGAGAAAAATAAAAGATAAACATAATCCCAAACCAACCCAGGTTTCCATTAGAACCCTAGAATCGAAATCGCCAAATACACATCGATTCGCCCTCTGTTAATGGAATTAAACAGAGGGCTTTCGATCTACACTTGATTTCGAACCCAATGGTACAAGATTTACCTCAAATGGTTTGGAATTGAAGGAGAACGAGCTCGGATTTGTAATCGACGGTCGCTGGAATCGATCGAACAGTGGGGGTGCAATACGTAGAAATTAGAGGTTTGAATGGTTTGGGTGTGGTGTCGTCCAAATGTAGCAATGGGTATTTATACCCAATTTCAAGAATTAATGTCCGATTAGGTGGGGGTTTACGGTTGAGCTAAAACGAGTTCAAAATCGTATCACGCGGCGTTTGGCATTGAATTGATGCATTGAATATCTTGGGTTTGGGTCGCATGCGGGTATAGGAGATCGAGGTTCATTGAACCTGACCGGAAACGCGTTTTCGGGGAAAAGGCGAGTGAAACCGGTTTCAGTTGGTTTCGAACTCGCGACCGGGATCTGTTTCGGAGGTTTGAAGTAATTACCCGACAGGTCCCTGGAGTTTGAAGGCTTTATCATATGGGTTTTGTTTAAAAACAAGTTTCAGCTATTGTCAGTTTAGATCCCTGGACTTTTATATAATATAATTGTGTTTTATAAAATCCCACCAAGTTTTTATAGGTTTTCTTTTTCATAACTTTTAGGTTTTTAACTTAAAAGTTTCAAGGTTTAAATAGAGTTTATTATTTATATATTAATAATTATAAAGTTTTAACATGTTATAAGATACACATATATATTTATGAATATTCTCATATATACGTATATATATGTATCAAGTATAGTCATATATATATGTCAATTAAATTAATTTGTTTAAGAAAATAGTTTTTTTAATATCCTTTCAAGTTTTGAATTAATGATACATGTATGGGTTTAAGAAAAGGGTAGGTTGGAAAATACTGGATATTACAGTCTCCCCTTCTTTAGGAAATTTCGTCCCGAAATTAAAGTAGAAATTTAAGTCTATGATACGCACAAGGATAATAAGAAAAATACTTTACGTTCCCAAGTAAACTACGGGCTATGTTTAGAATCCTAACTGGAATGACAAGAATAAGATTACGCTCAAGTTTCTAAGTTTTCAAGGTCTGGGGTTGCCAAAAGTTTTTCTACAAAACATATAGTTTCATCGAAATGTAGGAAGATTCGTTTTCAGAAATGCATTCGAGAGAATATCTGCTGCATTTCCATTCAGGATTTCAAGAGAGATGCATCACTTAGGATGGATTCGATGATAGTTTAACGATTTGAGTTTGTAGATTATTACGTCTAAGGATTGCTACGGTACCTAAGTTCCGTGGCTACCTTTTACGATAAGTCTTAGATCATAGCACACGACAGAGTTCACTATGTCTTCCCATACGTTGATCTTCATACTTACGTGTGCACCCGCAAGCATTTAAATCGTCGCATAGTCCGCATAGGTCCTTCCGTTTGTGTGTGGATCAAGAAAGAGTACAAGAATTTGTTTAACTCATGACTAGTGTTTCCACGTAAGAGTGATTATTGATTAACGAGTCCCTTAGAGAGAAACGTCATTCAATGATTAAAGAGAAAAGAATGTGACAAGATTTAGAGTTTCAAAGTTTCCTCGTGATTGATTAAGAATACTTCAATCATTGAGTAGTTTAAAGTCTTTACACTTTCCTCGGGTTTGATCAAGAATACATCAAACCTTGAGTAGTTTAAAAGTCTTATACGTTCATCATGTTTGAATAAGCATACGTCAAACATGGAATAGTTTAAAGTCTTATACGTTCATCATGTTTGAACAAGAATACGTCAAACATGGAGTAGTTTAAATTGTCTCTTAGTTTAGATTCAGTGTATAGAAGTATACGATTACGTTTTGAGTATAAAGTGGTTATCTAAATACCCTAGTGTTTAAGAGAGGTGTGAGACAGCGTTTGGAACAGGATTAACCGTTATACGCTTTCTCACAGAAGATTCGAGTTGTCCAGAAGATTAGTGGATCCTGATGTTTGGTTTAGATTGGAGTCAGGGGATGTACTCTGCTAAAGAGAGTAATGTCCTCCTTCCTGCTAGTGTCTAGTATCAAGAGTGAAGTTTTCTCGTATATATGGAATGTACATTTATCAAGTCTTATAGGGTTTGGTTAAGATGGACACACAAAGTTTTCAAGACTAAGAATCCAAGTATAAGTTTGGAAATGGGATAAGTCAGTTGAGTTTCAAGTTTCAGTATTAAGCTTTACATGATCCTTTATTGATTATGTTTAGTTTTAAGAACACGGGATTGAGTATTTGTACAAGTTTTACATGACTCAAAAGTCTCTGACCTCATAGTTGCGTATACGAAGTTTAATGTTTTAGCAATGTGTATTTAAGCTTTTAGTCCCCGTTGTGATTTTTAGTAAGTATTTTACGTGACAAGAGTTGAATGAGGAAAGTCTCCAAGCATAGAGTAACGGGAAAAGTTTCGATAAGGTTTATGATAGTGTGTTTACAAATGACTTATCTTGATTCATAACAGAAAGTATAGTTTTCTTTTATTAAGATGTTCAAAAGCGACGAGTTGGGCATCGATAAGTAGTACCAGTAAGATTTATAAAAGTTAGGCGTGATTGTCAAGCGAAAAGTTGGTCAAGTTTACATGTTTTAAGTTTATATAAGAAGTAAGGGTCATGGTTGTTTAGGGTAATGATTCGTAAGTCGTGTTGTTTTTGAAAAAGTGCATACGAATTAGAAGATTTGTTCAAGATTTATTCCTCAGGTACACATGTCACTTAGGATTTTTATAGTTTAATGCAACGTTGTTAATTATCTCAAGTACTAACGTAAGTTGCTTTTGACGAAAGTGTTTGGGTAGGTGTGTTAAGTTTACAATGATGAAAGGAAAGTTAGACTAGTAAATGCTGGCAAGATGAAATTTCAAAGTGGTTTCCGTTTAGATGTTTCAAAATTGGGACTTCTAGCCCTTACATAATACAATTTAAACGGAAAATTAAAGTGTGTAAGTAAGTTGATTAAATATTTTCAAAAGGTTTTTATTCATAATACTGAGTCATCACAGTACTATTAAAATGGTTTTTGGTTTGACGTTGATGGGCTGACGAAGAGAATTCCCGGAAGAAGGGGTGGGTCACAAGGACTCACTTATGTACCCTATTTCCATAGCCAGAATTTCCTCGTGAGTCTACAACTTTTTAGTTATTGTCACCGATATTTGGGTTTAAGGTACTATGTCGAGGTTTATTGTGGGCTTAGGGTCTTAAACGTGGAGCTTGTTTATCCTATAATAGGCTTCTTCCCTTGCGGGAAAGCGATCATGTTACTAATCACTTTGTTAATGTACTTTAGGTTTAAAAGACGTAAAGTTTTGTTTACCAGAAACGGTGATGTGTAAGTTTTAAGGACGTATGAAGGTTTTGAGATTAAAAGTGTAACAAAGTTTTTGAGCTAGTCATAAGATGAAGTTTGCTTGAGTGACGAAAAATTAAATGAGACACAAGGGTTTCCCCTTATGTGTCAAGTTTATAAAATAATGAAGCTTGTAAAAAGACTTGTATACATAGTTTTTTTTTATTTTAAATGTGCTGGTATTACAAGGATCATGAAGTTTAAAGATGTATAAACACTTTGAGATGTGTAAAAGTGTAGCAAAAGTTTGAGTGAGTTATTTAGAGTAGTTTGGTTGGGTGATGAAAATAAGATGAAACACAAGGGTTTCCCCTTAAGTGTTATGTTCATAAGATAATGAAGTTTATACGAGAATTTTGTAGAGTAATACATAGTTTTAAGAGTTGTATTACAACGATCACGAGGTATAAGTTTATGTATGTAGTCCTTAAGTATAATCTCGTAAGAATTTTCTCCTTGAAGGTAACTCCTTCAGGTCATGACGAGTAAGCATGCTGTCATGTGACAAGACGGAACTTAAGAATCATAGAATAAAGGTTATAGAGGAAAGTTTTGAATCATGAATTTATGAAGCGTAAAGTATTTGAGATGACACTCATTTAGTGCATATCACTAAGTGAGTACTTTGACATATCAAGAGAAATTTGAGCTCACTAATGTTTAGAGAAGTCGTGCATTCCTATAAGTGAATACTCATCCCAAGAATTCCCAAGAAAGCATACGGGTCCAACGGTTGATTTGGATTTATACGAAATGCTTTCCTTGACAGAATTTCCCATAATACAGGTATCCACCCTTCCGGTCCGCACAAATTCTCACACATTATCTAGGACTTAGATATTCTTGACGAGAGTTTAGTGGTGGATTAGGCTTGAAGCCTAAGAACGTGTCCTCGATGTAGTAGTCTCTTGTAGCACGTAGGTAAATAGAAGCATAGAATCTCCAAGCGTTCACGTATAAGAATTAAGAATAGAATGAGGAGTGAATTCCTAGTAAAGGACATGAGAAAACTCATGTTTGGGTCTCCTAAGTTATAGTCTAGGTCATGTGTCTAATAACCTAATTCCCTATAACTAAGGCTCTGATACCAATCTGTCACACCCCAACCGACGGCGGATAATACGTCGGGGCGGACGCGGTTGTTCAATAGCACAAGGTTGACTATTAAAGTTTCAATATTTTATTAATGAATAATTTAAGATTCAATACAAGGAAGAAAAATACGAATACAACATTTAATTTAAGTAGTCTAGGTCCAAAGCATCCTATGTGATCACGAATAAGTCTCATGATGTAAACGTGAAACATGTGAAAGAATCTGTCAACTACAAAATAGTTGGTGAGATACAAAGGTTTTGACACAGTTTAACAAGTATTTGAAAAGAATTACAATTCACTATGATTTGTGCATTCTATAATGTAAGTATGAGAAAACAAGCATGTTAGACATTGTGCACATTCAATCCTCCAACCATGTTTATGCATAACCCGCAGGTTTAAAAGTTTGGTTTAGTAACAATCACCAAGGGCTCCCCCCGAAGGGTCAATCAATCAAGGTGGATTGGTCAAATGCAATAGATCTATCATTGTTACCATAGGCTTGATCAAAGTTAATGAATATGCTAGTTTTAAGTTTAATCTAAGCATACAAGTCTCAAGTTTAACATAAGAATAAACACGTAGTCATAGTTGTACAAGAATTGTATAAGTTTAAGAATTTTGAACATGTTTCACCCCAAAAGCATAGAAAGGAAAAAGGGGCTAAGTATACTCACTTGGATGATGACGAGTATCCGACAAGATTAAGTGTTTGCAAGGCTTGGAGAGGGAGAATATCCTCACAATAAGCCTAAGTATGCAAGTCTAAAGATTTAAGTAAAAGTCTAAGACAAAAGATCTAGGATTTCAAGATTCGACTAGGGTTCCAAGTAGGAGATAGTAATGTTTATGGAGTTTAAATCAAATTTCAAATAAAGATACAAGATTTGTATATCAAAGTTTAATGAATTTATAGTTTTAGAATAGTTAAAATAATTATTCAAAAGTTTTACTACTTTTAATTACATATGCTAGGTAATAATCAAAATAGTTTTCTAAGTATTCGTAAATGGAGTTGAAGTATTTGTTAAATGAAAGACTAAATAATTATTACAGTTTAACAATAATTATTCATGAAATAAATAATTATTAAAGATTTATAATAATTATTTAAAGGATATATAATGATAATTATTATTTTGAATTTTAAATAATAATTAAGGTTTTACTACAATCATTTCAAGAATGCATAATTATTAAGGATAAATAATTATTTAAAATGTTTATCTAATTGAAAATAATCAATATAAATCATTTACGATTTATTAAAACATTTAAGTATTAAGTATTTATTAAAATAACTTATAGTTAAATAATGTTTAAAATGTTTTCATAAGTTTAAATAAGTGACATATAGTTATAAGTTTAATAAAATCTCAAATAGCATTTCTTATAAAGTTTTATATTTTAATTTATAAGTCTTTAAAGTGTACAAGTTTATAAGGGTTTAAAGTTTCTATTAAATCTTTTAAGTTTTAGAAATCAAATACTAAATTAAGTTTACTGATTTATATATATAGTTTCTGTGTAAATATAACCTTTATAAAAGTTTAGAAGCATTTTTATAGTTTTTTTTAAGTATTTACAATTGTTTTTAAAGTATTAAATATTATAAGTTTTAACTAAGTTTAAATTAATTAAAATGGTTTGGAAATATAAAAGTGTAAATAAAAATCCAATTCAAGTTTATAAAAGTATCAGAAAGTTTATAAAAATGATTAAAAGTATTAAAAACTGTTTTAAAAAGGCTGCAAAAATAAAAAAGAAGCAAATTAAAAATAAAATGGACGAAACCGGCTCGAACCCGGGTCACGGACCGGGTCAAACATGCACACACACACTAACCATCCCGGCTACGGGTTCGCTGCTGTTAATATTGAGAAAAATAAAAGATAAACATAATCCCAAACCAACCCAGGTTTCCATTAGAACCCTAGAATCGAAATCGCCAAATACACATCGATTCGCCCTCTGTTAATGGAATTAAACAGAGGGCTTTCGATCTACACTTGATTTCGAACCCAATGGTACAAGATTTACCTCAAATGGTTTGGAATTGAAGGAGAACGAGCTCGGATTTGTAATCGACGGTCGCTGGAATCGATCGAACAGTGGTGGTGCAATACGTAGAAATTAGAGGTTTGAATGGTTTGGGTGTGGTGTCGTCCAAATGTAGCAATGGGTATTTATACCCAATTTCAAGAATTAATGTCCGATTAGGTGGGGGTTTACGGTTGAGCTAAAACGAGTTCAAAATCGTATCACGCGGCGTTTGGCATTGAATTGATGCATTGAATATCTTGGGTTTGGGTCGCATGCGGGTATAGGAGATCGAGGTTCATTGAACCTGACCGGAAACGCGTTTTCGGGGAAAAGGCGAGTGAAACCGGTTTCAGTTGGTTTCGAACTCGCGACCGGGATCTGTTTCGGAGGTTTGAAGTAATTACCCGACAGGTCCTTGGAGTTTGAAGGCTTTATCATATGGGTTTTAGTTTAAAAACAAGTTTCAGCTATTGTCAGTTTAGATCCCTGGACTTTTATATAATATAATTGTGTTTTATAAAATCCCACCAAGTTTTTATAGGTTTTCTATTTCATAACTTTTAGGTTTTTAACTTAAAAGTTTCAAGGTTTAAATAGAGTTTATTATTTATATATTAATAATTATAAAGTTTTAACATGTTATAAGATACACATATATATTTATGAATATTCTCATATATACGTATATATATGTATCAAGTATAGTCATATATATATGTCAATTAAATTAATTTGTTTAAGAAAATAGTTTTTTTAATATCCTTTCAAGTTTTGAATTAATGATACATGTATGGGTTTAAGAAAAGGGTAGGTTGGAAAATACTAGATATTACAGTTAGTACTAGTAACTATGACCAACCTTATTCTAAATATATCATTAGTTAACAAGGGATAACAACTAGAGTAACACCTTAAACGGGATAATACTTCTAATTACATTTCTTATCTTTTTATTTTCTTTTTAAAACAAAACCCATTTTCCAACTTATTATCCTAGTCAGACAATAGCAAGGGTTGAGTACGGGATCCGTGTCCATGGTTCGATACTTGGTTCTTACCCATACTATACTACGCGGCGATAGGTACATTTGCCTATTGTGTGTGTATTTAGTTGAAGTAATTATCATTTTAATTTATAAATTTAAAACCTGATTTTTATGTAACTCTAAATCAAACATTAATAATATATCATGTTCCTCACATTTGACATCAAGTTCTTGGTGTCATTACTAGGGATACATATATATATACACATATAAAACACTCATCATGCACGCAGTTGGTTCACTGAGGGTTCATCTGGTCGGGAAGGGGGGGTCCCTATGGGCCGGGGTTGAGTCTGCTAGGAGGTTTGGTGGTGCTCAAGTTAACCTTGCCCATCGTCATTGGTTCCCTATTGTCTAGGTTGACTTACATGGTGAACTTGGTAAGAATGGCAGGAAAATATCAGGTCCCCGGGGGGGGGGGGGGTGGAATTTTAACAACAAGATATTTGTTGTTCTGTTCCGGTTGGACCAAGGGTTCATGGTGGCTTGGTTAATTTATCAGGGCAGAGGGTGGAGATGTTTGTTTGTGCTCGTATTAGCGAAAGCTGGGATATTCCCTTTGCATGCAATCCCTGTGGACTTTCTTCGTCCTTGGAAGAAGAAGTGTCTGGCAGAACGGAGGATTGTTACATAGTGCAGGTCCTCCAAGCTTGGCATTGATCTTGAGAAGAGCATTGGTCAAATATTGATCATTGTCTGGGTAGCGAAGGTTGACGGGACTCTGCCGGGAGGCAGTAGCGGTCCTACAGACATTGATGTTTGGGTCGTGTGTCTTCACGGGCCTAGTGATGGGTGTGTTTTAGGTCTCTAGGAGTGCAGCTGGGATTACACGGGAAATATCGCAACCCAATTACGGGATTATGTTCCAGTGGACTTGAGTGAGATTTTAGGTTCCTACTAGACTAGTCTTCTTGGGCTTGGCATCCTCAGGGAATCCAATGTGTGCGGGTTCTTGCTGTTGGGCCATACAAGACTCGAGGTCGAGTATTTTTCTAACCCGGGGAGTATGATGTTGGAGCATCTATGGGCCGATCTGGGAATAGTCGTAATGGACTCGGGTGTTGGGCTAAATATATAGTATGAGATATATATATTAATCTTCATTATTATATATATATATATATATATATATATATATATATATATTTAATCGTGTTTTTATCAACCGTATCGTCTGGATTAAGTTAGAGTTATTACAATTATCTCATTATTTTTGTTAGTTTTATAATTATCCGATTGTGTTCTTTTAGAGATTCTTATGAGTTATTTAATACAATATCAAATAATCATATTGTTATGAGAATAATAAGACATAAAATATAGAATGATATATTATTTTTCACAACAAGATTTTAAAAATACATAATATAGAACAAAAATAAACATTATATAGTTTTAAACAACAAACTCACAACACTTGCACCCTCTTAAATATTGTATTGAGGTTATGAGGTAGACATTAATGATAGTAAACAACTAACAACATGTTATTCTTTGGTTATGACACTATATATGTTCTCATAACTCCTTAAGAAGATGACTCACTTGTTGGCGAGCTTTGCACATTGCCACCAACGGCTCATCTTTGGGCATGGTTAGACCTTTCCCTTCTGACAACTCCACCAACTCTTCACCAACCCTTTCCCATTCAAAGCATTGGATCAAAGATGCCAAAGCTAACCCAACGACCCTATTTGCGAGCCCATACCCGGGACACTGCCTACGTCCCACTCCAAACGGTATGAACCGATACCCCTCCTTTCCCATTTTCTCAAACCTCTCCGGCTTGAAACTTAATGGGTCGTCCCATACCGTTGGGTCCCTATGGATGGCTAACGCGTTCACCAACACTATTGTGCCACGGGCCACATCAAACCCACCAATGGTGCAGTCTTCTGAAGACTCGTGTGGCACCAATAGTGGTGCTGCTGGGAATAGTCTTAGGGTTTCGTTAACGATGCATTGGATGTATGGAAGATTCGGAAGATCGGTCTCTTGTACCAAACGTTCTTGTCCTGTGGATTCGTCGACCTCGGCCTTAGCTTTTTCTAAAACGTTGGGATGATTTAAAAGAAGTGACATAGCCCACTCTATTGTCACAGATGAAGTGTCTGTTCCCGCGAGTAGCAATGCCTATACAAAAATGGTAAGCGGTTTAAACTAACAAGAACCAAAGAAATAGTTGATAACTTGATACAAGAGTAACAAGAATTATTTTTAAAAATGTGTTTTTTAAACTGATGATAAAAAGTGAGACTTTTTTTTTTAGTTTGAATTATGGTTAGTCAGGGTCTTCAAATTCAAAGTTTGAAATATGAAAAGTGGTATTTCTTGTAATTTTATTTTATTTTTTGTCTTTTTCAATTTTTATTTTAATATAATTTAGTTTTTCTTTAAGAATATATATATAATAGCTAACATTTAAAAAAAATATTAAATTAAGGTTTTGTTGTATTTTTTATTTATATTTTAATATAATTTTTTATGAAAACTTAGTTTATTTAAAATAAAGTAATGTTAAAATTTACAGAGCGATTTCCACTTTTCTAAATCTGAAGCTGCTAATTTGAATAGCCACCAATCCAGAGTTCAAACTCAGCAAAAACAAAATACCCCAATTGCCATATAGGTTTTCAAAATAACTCATTTAAAAAAAATCTACTAACAAAAGATAAAAATTTCATTTAGATCTATTCATGGCAAGTTGGTAACCCTCTATTTTATTTTAAAATACAAAAGGTATTATACGGTTGTAAAAAGGGATAATTCCTAAAATGAACATTTTATCAATCTTTTTTCTCAAAATAAACATTGAATTTTCAACTTCCATAAAATAAATATACCAAAATTTTCAGATTATTCACTAAATCCGGCGAAATCGCCGACTTACGTGAACGTGTATTTTTTTTCTTTTTCGCCGGATTATTTTGAAATTAGAACGAAAACGCCATATTATTTTGAAATTAGAACGAAAACGCCGGATTATTTTGAAATTAGAACGAAAATGTCTGATTATTTTAAAATTAGAACGAAAAGCAGGATTATTTTGAAATTAGAACGAAAACGCTGGATTAGTTTAAAGCTAGAACGAAACGCCGGATTTTTTTTTTCAAGTTAGAACGAAACACCGAATTATTTTAAAGTCAGAACGAAAACGCCGGATTATTTTAAAATTAGAATGAAAAAAATACACGTGTAAATTTTTGGCGAACACAAGTAAGTCGGCTATTTCGCCGGATTTAGTGAATAATGTGGCGTTTTTGACATGTTTATTTTATGGAAGTTAAAAATTCAATGTTTATTTTGGGGAAAAACATTAGTAAAATGTTCATTTTGGGAATTGAAGGGTTATTTTTACAAAAAAATTGAAAACTTTTTGCATGCTTAGTATGGATTACTAGGTTATAATGAACATACGTACCAATATATTGCCTTTGATTACATTATCGGTGTAATATTCGGGTTCCAATTCCTGCAAAGAAAGTATAGTGTCGATGAATGTCTTCGCCTTTCCTTTCTCTTTACACGAATCGAAACGTTTACTCCGACACTCGTCTATCAAGTTTTGCAAAAAATTATCTGATTTATTTTGCAATTTCGAAAACCTCTTCTCCAAACCCTGAAAATCATCCCATTTTAAAAATGGAATGAAGTCACTAGGGTTTGATGCTCCACTTGCTTCAAATACATCACTTATCACATCCTTGAACTCACTAACCTCCTTCAAATCGTTCATATTCGTCCCATCGAACCGTTTACCAGCAACGATTTTCAAGATTATGTTAAACGGTAACCCTTGAAACCTTGACTTCAACTCTACTCTTTTAAAACCTTGAAAAGAATCTTGAAAAAGTTCTTTAATCAACGACCTAACTTCATCTTGTCGAACACTCGTGTAAGTTTTGAGTCGAGTTGTTGAAAAAAGTTCAAGGGTCATAACGCGACGAACGTCTCTCCAGAGACGGCCATAAGGCACAGAACTGATCCCCATGTGATCATAGTCAAAATACTTGCCACTTAAAAGAAGTGGTCTGTTGGCTAAAACAATGTCATTTTTGGTGAAACATTCTTCTACGGCTGATGGTGAGGTGATTACAAGGACCCGACGGGATCCAAACCGAAGAGCCATGATGGGACCATATTTAAAAGAAAGGTGTTGTAACACTCTATGAACAGGTCCTTTGATTAGATGGAGATGGCCAATTATTGGGAGGGAGGGTGGACTTGGTGGAAGGTTTTTTCCCTTTTTGGGTATACTCAATTTTATGAGCAAAAGTAGAGGGATGAAGGATAAAAGAGAAAAGAAGATAAGATGAATATGATCCATTGTATATAGACACAGTAACACACCCATATATATATATATATATATATATATATATATATATATATACGCAAAGTGTCAAAGACTTTAAACGGGATGTTGTGGAACACATGTTTGTGCATCACGGAATAAACGTTTCTCTGATGTTACATTCCATAAAGTATGTATATGGAAAAATGATTGTTATGTGTGAATATGTGTATCATTACTTGTGAATATAAAATAATAAAAAGAGTTTGCTTTGAGTTGCATGAAAAACAAATGTTGTTGCTACTAACAGTGGCGAAGCATGAAGAAAAATGTAAGGGGGCGGTATTTTTTTTCCTATCAGGGGGCCACAACTATAAAATTTTCGCCGAATACGTATAAAGTAACACTATTAAGCGAAAAATCGACCGAATATATATAAATTAACACTACTGAGCAAAAAATCAGAGGGGGCGGGCCCCCTCGGGCCCTAAGAAAGCTTCGCCCATGGCTACTATGCCTCTTGACATGCGTTTAGGCTTCACATTTGCAGGCGAAGAATCACTATGAGTATTTTTTAAGAGGGTCACTAAGTTTTAATGTTCGAATATCTATCAACTTGATTTAAATATTTTTCAAGTCGTGTCTGATTTACAGATTTTTTTGATGGTTCCGTTATCTTTTCAATTGAATTTGTGTTGTTATCTAGTGTCACAAGAGGTTTTGTTTATATTTCTTCGTTAATATCAAAAGTTATTCTAATCATGTGAGTCCCTTTATTGCATCAATGGGACATCCCTAGTTAATTGGCAAGTCTAATCTACTAATTAGGTGAATATGTTTATTGCTTTCAAAACCTTGAAATATTTTACGCTTACAAAATGGCAATGCATTTATTAAATGTTTAATGCATAAGGGCTTCTACAAGAAACATTCAGGCCATAAGTATACGTAAAACTTGATCAAGGGATACACGCGTTATGGGTGAAATACAGATAATGAGGTTGGTATTTGTTTATAATGTGGTGTAAGACGGAAGGACGCTGTGTTGAACACACAACTAAAGTAAGACTAGGACTGGAGTTCCAACAGCCACATTATAGACACAATACTAGTGTATATCGTGGTTGTACACTCGAATGAAATAGTTCTGCTGGATGTGTAGATTGGACCCAAGTCATGGTTAAATGTTTTAATACCGTATTTTCCAAAATGATTTTAGTGTCCTGATAAATATATTCACCAGCGTTCGCGCTGACGTTTATTTCCGAAAATGTTTTTGAGGTAATCAATGATTATATGTGAGGATAGTCCTTAGGGACATTCTCGGGGATAAATGTAAATATGTTTTTTGACAGGGTTATGTGCTGAACGGAGGACGACTCCTTAGGTACAGGAGATAGCCCTACAGGATAAATCAAGAGGAGGTCTCTTAGGATGATGATTTCCTAGACACAGGATACTCCCTTGATATTCACAAGGATAGGTTCCGAACGGATAAGGTCGCAACTACCTTGTGGCTTTATATAAACGTGCTGATGCAGGAGTTGTTGTACTTTGACTCAAAATGAGTTTGTAAACATCGGGGTATTTAAATCCCCGAGAGGTTCATTTATCCCCAAGAAATTGGAATTGTCCAATACCAACCATCGGTTAGAAATGAAAAGGTTCATTTATCCTAAAACATATATATTACATACTAGGTTAGAAACCTCGTGTATTATACGAGTTGAATAAATGCAATGTTATATATAGTTAGTAATAAATATTTACATATTACATATTTATAACATCTTACATAGTTTTTTAATATAAATTCTAAAAACGTTATATAGTTATTTTTTTAAAGTGTTTTATAAAAAGAATGAAAGAAATGTTCAATTTATAAAAATGTTTTATGAACAAACCTATTTTTTTTAAATAATAAACATTTTATAAAAATATATATAGAAATCATTATTATTTAACAGGAGAGAGAGGCAGGAAATCAAAAATTATAAAAACAATTAAAGAAATTTGTATAATTAATAGGAGAGAGAAGCGGGAAAAAAAAAGGTAAGAATGCATAATAGAGTGACAAGTGTCTCACAAAAACCTTTATTTATTATAAAATATAGATATAGATTTATCCATTTCATTTACATATTTCCCCATGCTAAGATAATTAATTACATATTTTTCCAAGCCAAAAAATCAATTACATATTTCCCCTTCATAAAACATATATAATACATATTTATCCATTTCATTAAAATTTACTTTTTAATTACCAGTTCACCCTTATTTTTACCAAGGGGTTTTACATATTTCCACTTATGAAGACCATCTTTTACATATTTTCCCAAGTTGTTTGATGAAGAATCAGTTTCATAATGTTTGTTGGAAAATCAGTTTCAGTTCCTTAAATTCCTTTTTGCTTTTGTGAATATTCTTTAAAAAAATTAAAAATAAATTAAAATATAAAATATAACATAACCCCACACCTTCGATATTTTATATTTTATATTTTATTTAATCAGTTTCAGCTCCAGTAATTTCATTTAATATTTTATCTTTTTTAATTTCTTTAATTTTTAAAAAGAGTATTCACAAAAGCAAAAAAGAAACTTAAGGAATGGAAACTGATTCTCCAATAAACAACATGAAAATGATTCTCCATCAAATAACTTGGGGAAATATGTAATTGGTGGCCTTAGGAAGGGGAAATATATAAAATTCCCTTAGTAAAAATAAGGGTAAAATAGTCATTTAATAAGTTAATTTTAATGAAATAGATAAATATGTAATCTATATGTTTTAAGAAAGGGAAATATGTAACTGGTTTTTTGGTTTGGGGAAATATATAATTAATGATATTAGTAAGGGGAAATATGTAATTAATTTTTTGGATTAGGGAAATATGTAATTAATGATCTTAGCGAGCGAAAATATGTAAATGTCCCTAAAATAAATATAGTTAAATATTAAGAACTAATTAGTAATTTAGGGTTAATGTAACTATATGAATATTAAATTGGTTAAATTGGGAAATGAGTGTCTTGACGACACCACCATCCTCTATGTAATAGCGAAATTTTTTTTAGAAAAACACAAAAAAAATGTGGGGTGGAAGTCTAGAACCCTTGACCTTCGCTTGCGAGTGTTAAAGAAAAGATGGATTACCACTGTGATATATTTAAGTTTTGGTTTCATATTAGACAATTTTTTTTATGGGGTCAAAGTAAAAAAAATACTAGGGTCACTCAAAATTTCAGTACTATATGCTCTACCAAAATTTCAAAAATCAATAGGGTCACCTAACCTTAGTGGCTTCAAGGTGGGTCCACCCATGCGAAGAACCATCTTCAGTCTTGTTGCGAGGTTTTATCCGGTGAACAAGTTCCGACGTGAGAGTAAGTGTTTAAGGAATGAGAGTATTTAATGACAGAGTTAATGAATCAAACTAGGTTGTTAAGAAACATATTTATAGCGTGTAGTTGAGGTTCATTAATTGACGAGTGTACCCAATATGCTATAAACGTCTCTCATCTAACTCTCACTGTTTCGAGCAATGTTATATTTTACTGCATTTGTATAATATGTAGCAATCCTTACTATTGGTAACATCTATCAAGTCTTGTTGTTCTTAATTGTATAGTCCGGCGTGAAGCTATGGCTTTATAGTTTAGACCGGACTATACTTCGTCAATGCTTACGACCTAAAACAATCATCCGCCGCTACCATCCACCGTCCTTTCCTGTGTGTTGTCGCCAAAACACTAATTATTTTATAGATTTCTCTAGTACGTTCATTGAAGCCATTATCAATCTTGTTAGCAGTCCATCTCAGCCTCCTACTTCCACCGGAGTTCATTCTATCACCATTAGAAAACTAACTGGATCTGCCACTTATCTATCATGGTCAGCCTCGGTCAGAATGTGGTTCAAAAGTCAAGGCCAAGTCGAGCATTTGACCAAAAGTGTTGAGCATATAATTAAACCATATCGTCTTAAGTGGGGACGAGCCTAACTATGTAATTTTTTACGGTAGTGTAACACTCGACAAATTTCGATCCCTAATTTATACAAAAATAGAACTAGAAGGACTAGAACTGCAATTAACCTAAAGTTTAGGGGCTAAAAGTGAAAAATATGAAAATCAGGCGGTAGCGGACCGCTACCATAGCCATAACGGTCTACTACGTGGTCCCAAAGCTAAAACTCGGGAGCTAACACATGGCTGATGACTCACTAGGGTTTTCTGACGTGTGGCAAGGGTAGCAGACCACTACCCGTAGCTTAGCGGTTCGCTATGACGCAAAAAGGGGCGAAGCCCAGAGAAGCTGACGCGTGGCCTTGCTAACTCGCTAGGGTTGGGGCGGTAGCTGACACTACCCCCTGCCTAGCGGTCCACTAAGGGTCTAATTCTAGTCCTGTAATTTGAAGTTAATAGCAGTTCATTTTTCACACCTCGGATTCTTATCCCATTTTTAGAACGCGTTCCCACTTCCTAAATTAATGTACCGCACTTGTGTTAAGAACTTTCCGCCTGGAATAAATCTGTAGAATCTCCGCCAAGAAAACTTGAGGTTAGAAACCAATATGGAGGTGATGTCCAGCTAAGCGAAGGACATTAGGAACTCACAAGCTTTTCCAAAACCAAGATTCTGAAAAGGTGAATACATTTAAATGCTTTTAAAACCGCAAATTGATTTTGTTTTATGGTCTGACTAAAATGAACTACTCAAACTATTTGGTTGGATAAGGTAGTTTACGTGATAGCATTCAAGCCATAAGTTCACAAATGATTGGATCCACGTTATACACGTGTTACAGATGAAATGCTATAATGGGGCTAGTAACAGACTCGGTTGTGGGCACACGTAAAACATGATCATCCTAGTATAATACTAGTGTGATTAGTGGTTATACCTTTAGATGCAACAGTTCCACTGAATGTGTAAACTACTAATCCAAATATGGGCAAATTGTTTTATTATTTCAATTTAGTCAACATCAAACAAATTTTGATTGATGTATTCACTGGCTTTCACTAATATGTTTTCAAAATATTTTCAGGTAACCAAGGATAGTTGTTTTGTTGCATTTATGCCGAAAGTATTAAGACTCCTTGGTAGATGATGGAAAAGATAAGATGTCGTAGGGATGAAGATTGACTACCTAGACATCTAATGTACCCCTTGGCTCTGTATAAATGATGACGATCCTTATGTAAACATTTTACTAACGGGTTTTGTAACATTCAAGGTGAAATCCCATGTTTTGAAATGAAAAGCATATTTCAAGCTATTGCAACTTTATAAGCATTTCCGCTGCGTATTTCAAACTCTAAAAATATGAAATCAGAAACCAGGTACCAACTGTTGGTCGCTCGCTCAAGGTCCTGAACACCGGGGTGTTATAGGTTGGTATCAGAGCCACATGTTTCAGCGAATTAGATACTTAAATTACTATCTAAGCTCTAACCTTTGATGATATCACATGTTTTAGTAAATTAGATACTTGAATTAGTATCTAGGCTTTAACCTCTAATACTACAAGTTTTAGCAAATAAGATACTTACTTGATTAATATCTGAGCTTTAACTAGATTAAGACCAATTGTCTACCGGGTAAAGATAGGTAGATACTTGTGTCTAGATCTAATAAGTTTTATGCAGGATGTCATTTAATATATCATTCGCCTATAAACACCCAGAAACTACACAGGAAATGCATATTATAATACCTGACGATGAATTAGTAATATCAACCAGTATCACCCATCTGAAGAAAATTAGGGTCAATCTAACTACTCAGGACATGACGGTGATTCTGTAACACCTGCCACAAAAATATCCAACAAAATGCCAAGGTTAGAACCTATAAGGACTTAAGTATCTAAAGTACCAACAAGGTTAAAAATGAAAATTTTGAAAATTTAGTAGATATCGGACCGACATCTAGTTCATATCGGTCCGAAGCGAATAGGGTTTGGAAATCAGACCGAAACGAAATCAAGTCAGATATTGGACCGACATCCTTATTCATATCGGTCCGCAATTGGTTGTATGACAGTTATCGGACCGACATCAATATATAGCGGTCCTCAAACCTCCTCTCAGTCGCAATTTGTGGTGCTAACACGTGTCCTATGGCTCAGCCCTAGAATCTGACGCGTGCCATGATATCGGACCGACATGGTCCACATATCGGTCCGACATGCACCAAAAACATGTGCGGTCCAATCAGATGTTGACATTTAGGGCTGACGCATGCATAGCCGGATGTCGGACCGACATCCCTTTGAAAACGGTCCGACATGGTCTCAAATATCAGCCTATAAATAGCTGATCGATCTCAGACGTTTTTTTCATCCTAAAACACGATTCCAACTTCTAAAAACTTGTTCCAAGAGATCCCTAGCCCACTTCCGACGATCCCTGTCCAACTCCCGCTCTTTTTAGCACCCGGATTAAGAAGATACGCTGTTAGAAGTGCTGGTACGCTAGAGAAATCAAGTTAAGAAGCTAGTTCTATAAGCTTTCAACTTAGAGGCTCATTCCTATAAAACAAGGTGAATACTTTACCTCTTTCAAAACTTGTATCAAACATTTACATTTACGAAAATGGCCAAATAAAGGTTAAGAGAATAATGCTCAACGTTCTTCTACGTAGAAGTATTCAGGCCATAGGTATACGTAAAACTTGCAAAGGATACACAGGTCTCGGGTGAAATTCCCGGATTGCAGCCGGTGCTTATCTTATAACAAATTCGGAGGCGTGGACCTGTCCGTTGTTATAAGCTATGACGCTAGTGTATACTGTGGTGCGATTGAATAGGACGGGCCTGCTGAGTGTGTAGATGGAACAAAAAGTTGTGATTATGAAATTAATACTTGTTTGTGCCAAATGATTTTACTATCAAGATATTTGTATTCACCGGCATTCACGCTGACGTTTCATTTTAAAAAATGTTTTCAGGCAATGAATAAAATGAAAAGAGAAAAGGGGATATGGGCAGATATAAGATCTGACCCAGGAATGAATGATGAGAAAGGATAACTTGCACACTGGATTCTCAGGCCTCGTGCATAGTAAATCCTAAAAGATAAAGGGGGGAGATAGGACCAAGGAACTGATCAACCTTGGATAGTACTATTTCCCGTGGCTTGAAACTTGTCCAATGAAGACAAGAGATGTATTTGGTTTCAAACTCTGTTTTGTAATCAAATGAAAAAATGGTATTTAATTCCCTGTGTTTATGAAATAAGTACGAAACTTTTGTTTTCCAACTGGGTCTTGATATTTACAAATACAACCCCCAAGATTGATACAATTGTTGAAACGATCCCTGTGAAAAGACTTCCGCTATTTTATAAAAACTCTGAAATCAAAGCAGGTACCAATCGGTGTCGCACACGTCCAGGGGTGCCTGAGGCGCGGTGTGACAGATTCGGTATCAGAGCCACATGTTTTATCGAATTAGATACTTGGAATTAGTGTCTAAGCTTTAACCCTGAATTTGCTTACTTTAAGATAAGGAAACAAGGTAACCTTCTGGCCGGTATGTAGTTATCTGACAAATGGAATGTTCTGTCTAAGAAAAGAGTGGTGTATAAATCTCTCCTAGACCCGTCATTCTTTGCTGGGAACATCTCTGTTGGAGGTACTGCTCTGGGAAAATAACCATCCTTGTAGAGCTTTAGTTAAGATAAGGATACTGGCCTTAGTATCTAAGTCTTAACCAGAAAGGAGATAAGTACGAATACTTCACGATTGCAGATGTCTGGAGATAATTCCGTTCCTGTCTATTATGACCCCAATCGTCCAATTAAACAAGAATCCCCGGAATACCATCCACTGGGTTCACAAATGAATCCTATTTCGTCACCCTACTATAATGATGATCCATTTTCTATATTCCTAGATAACCCCTCTCCTGAACATCATTCCCAGTCCCATAACACCTCAAGCCAATGGATGGAGGCTGGTTCTAACTTCAGCAACTGGAATACTGATGTCCAGTAGCTGCAAGAAAATAATGAAGCTGAATCAAATTATGTTCAGCATAATATGTCAACAGAAGAGGATCCATCTAAGGGATCTCATCATTATGAACCTGCTTCGGAAAATCCCGAAGACTACCCATTCTTTAATAATGCTTCAGGAAATTCTAACTCTGAATCCCCAGTCCTATACGATCCTTATATATTTCCCGAACCACCTTATGATAGTCCTTTTAAGGAATATTTCCAAGCTCATCTAGAATACCAAAATGCTTATAAAGATATTATGGTAGGACTCCGTGAGCCTCCACCTAAATACGGTTATGAGCATAGTATGCCTTCTTTTCCTATTGAGTGCCTAGATCGTTCATTACTCCAAACGGACAAGGTAACAAGGGGGAAAATCATGGACAAGGCAAGAACCAAATTTTATGGACAGCAAGTCTATGAATATGGAGAAAGCCTGGTGACTCTTGGAGAGGAGCTGATGAAAGATTAAAATCTATGTTGTATGTATTTTCCTGTAATATATTTTTAGTAATATAATAAAGTTCATTTTGCTTTATTCTGTACAGCTATGGTTGGAAAAGGCAAAGGACCTAGTTTTCTTCGTAAATTTGCTCCAGCTAATTATTTCGAACATAAAACGTATGAAACTACAATAAAAAATAATGAGGAAACTGAAAGCTCAACTTTCAGAAGTCTCGGAGAAATAGGAAAGCCTAATGTTCCCTATAATCCTTCTATAAATTTTCATTCTGCTCCTACTGCTGAATGCTATAATATCACTCCATTATATTCCTAAAATTTTCATGAAGAATACGCCGAAATGCCTTATGAAAATAAATGTGATCCTGAAAAAGAAGAACGAGCTGATTCTAATAGTATCCCACATCGTCTGGTTAAGAAAATTTGCAAGGGAAATGTGGTTATAAAAGGAGAACACCCATCAGGCTTTCAGTTAACTTATTTTTGTTGCTTAATCGACCCATTGGCCCGTATAGTAACGCAAAGTTTTGCTTTTTTTTTTCACCAATTAGTGGAGAAAGCTACAAGACCAGTTCGCCGAGTATGCCTAGTTGAACAAGGTTGACCGAGTTTGAACTCTAAGAAAGTTCATAAACCAATTATTTTTCTATCCCACAGCGTCTGGTTAAGAAATTTTGCAAAGGAAATGTGGTTATAAAAGGAGAACACTCATTTGACTTTTAGTTAACTTATTTTTGTTGTTTAATCGGCCCGTTGACCCGTATAGTAACACAAAGCACATAACATATGTACTTATCCCACATTGGTGGATAATAGAAAATGAAAGAAAGGATGAGTTATATAAATGGATTGTATGCTTACCTTAGTATACTCAATGCATTATCAAAAGTGCTTATGTGATGGTTGGGATCTATCTCACATCACAAAGTTAAACAAAACTTCGACCGTCCATTGTCTTATAAAAGGGAGGCCCAAGCTAAATTCATTATCGTTGGTTTAATGGTTAGCCAACCAAACCTAGCTAAAACTTTAAAGTTTTAAATCCAAGATTAACGATGGTCTGAATCAATCCGTGAACTTGATTTCAACTGAATCATATTGATTTTAGTGAGAGTGTAAGACTGTAAAATACTAAACCCAAGAGTAATGTGGTGGTAATTCACACTCTCTGCGAGCGCGGGCTTCCCTACTTTTTAATCTATACTACCTTATATTGGGTGGGCAAAAGGGTAATTTTACCCAATTTTAAGACACCATCTTAAATACCACTTATTAAACACAATATACAAGTACATCAAAGCCTAATCCTTTAAAGCTAAACCAAATGTTTTTTTTACTATTTAGCTTATCCCACATTAGTGGTTTACCCAACCTAATCATAGAGCAAACCACTATAAATAAAGAAGCCTCCTTACTTGAGAAAATTGAACCATGTGTTCCATGCCCGTTTTGGCTAGGTTGGGTATATAATGAATATTTTTTTAGTGCAAAATTTTTTATACTTAACCGAGGTTCGAAGCTTTCTTGAAAAAAACTTGGCTTGAAATCGTTGGGGTTGTAAACTTGCTGACTTGGATCGGCTTGGTTTGTAAACAAGCTGAGCCCGAGCTAGGCTTAGCTCGACTCGTGAGCTTGTGAGCTAGGTTTGAAGCTTATAATAATAATAATAATAATAATAATACCCAAATATAATTAGTGTTTAAGGCAGGTCGGGTTAGATTACGCTCTTAAAAGAGCCTCAGTGACACCAGTCGCTTTGCGCGGGCCAACCCACTAGTATATATATATATATATATAGATGATGGTTTAAAAAAAATCACATAGTTATGCAAAAACTAGAGAAAACCAACCAAACCAATAATATAATTTATAAATTATTTAATCTCTATTATATATATATATAGACACACACACGTATACATTTATATAGGGTATGGATCAAATGAAAACCACAACATAGTCTTACATATACGTAACCCGTAGTGTCACACTCCCAAATTTATGTACTTAATAAATAAATAAATAAAGGTTGCAACGATTGGTTCATTACACGATAGCGGAAGCTGTAATAGTGATTTCTAAGACTTGATTACATATACAATTACTAAAACTAAGTAATACAATGATCTAAGTTCTTCTAGATCAACGATAGACTTGAGACTTGATATTCTATGTCCTTCCAGCTACTAGGAACTGATCCAACATAGCTAGCCTATTCCAACCGCGCCATGGCTAAGGGTTACCTGAGAAACATATTTGAAAGTGTCAACACAAAGGTTGGTGAGTTCATAGAGTTAGTTATATTAGTGCTAGTAGTTTTTCCCGAAATCATGTTCATGACTTTACCGTCATAAAACTAAATAGTTTTCACCCGGAAACGTATCCATGACTTAACAGTCATAAAATGAGTAGTTTTCACCCGAAAACGTATCCATGACTTAACCGTCATAAAATAGGTAATTTTATTCGAAAAAGTATCCATGACTTAACCGTCATAATATATGTAGTTTTCACCCGAAAACGTATCCATGACTTAACCGTCATAATATATGTAGTTTTCACCCGAAAACGTATCAATGACTTAACCGTCATAAAATAGGTAATTTTACCCGAAAACGTATCCATGACTTAACCGTCATAATATATGTAGTTTTCACCCGAAAACATATCCATGACTTAACCGTCATAAAATAGTAATTTTACCCGAAAACGTTGTCCATGACATTACCGTCATAAATAAGTACAAATAATTGTAAACGCATATGATAAACGAAACAAGTGTTATTGATCCATTCGTAATCTAGCTAGGCTTACAAATACCTATGTTCGTACATGAAACCGTAACCAAACCATGACAACAGTGTATGCCCCTCCTTCGTTAAACCACAAGCATATGTTAAGACAATATGCGGTCATTCGGCCATGTGGACCCCTGGCTAGCGCGACTAACCATGACTGGGGGCATCACCCCCAATAGTACTATCCATAGAATCCCTGGCTAAGTCCATAGCTAATGGTTACAAAGTGTTTGTTGATGTTCAAGGGACTTTACGAGCTTTATAATTGTTCCTCATGTACAACATAATGTTAGTGTCTTGTTTCCTTATTATCATATAAAAATGTTTTCAATGTTTTCTTAGTTGTATAAAACAACAATGTTCTCAAATGTATTAAACAATAATGTAATACATAATATGTAAGTATGTTTCTCCCCTGCAGTTTACAAAACATTAAAAAGCGAAAAAGGGGGCCGTGAACTCACCTTGTGTCCGATGAAATCCTAGCAAATAACAGTGTTCTAGAAGTTCCTGTCTATCCATACCCTAATCACACAAGGATACCTTACGTGTTAAGACTTAACCGTCTTAGACGCAAGTTGTTCACCCGACTTAACAAATCCCGTTAAGTACGTCTTTGTTTAATAAAACAGTGTTTTCATGTGACGACTCGTTGGTGATTACTATTCTAGTCTAGAGCTTATATATTTTCCGAGAAAATATTAGGTTTCCATATTGGTGACTTGTTAGGTGTACCAAAAATAAATATTATTTTTGCGATAACTCATAATATATTTATATTATGATCACGTATCAACATATAATTATTTCTTACCAATAATTATATATTATCACAAATATCGTTCAAGTATGTTCTACGCATGTCTATTTTCCTACGTGCACATAAACCCTGTTAACGCGTCCGCACGTAAATACTTGTTCCGAACGACATTTATTAACTTGTTTTTATTCAACATGTGCTTAAATATGTTTCATGATAACATACGATCATTTATTTTAAACCGAACGTCTTTAGATTTCATGTACTCATTCCAAGTTCTATGTTATCAACTATAAACAGTTATAACATATATACAATTTAAACTATTTAGTCGTCTCATACAATTTAAACTATTTAGTCGTCTCATAACTCATTCCGAGTTAACAAGTTTTCCATCATTCACATATATATATATATGTATATCATGACTTATATATATATATATATATATATATATATATATATATATATATATTTACATGCATATGTTTAACCATTTTCCAAGTTCTACAACTTATGATCATACACCCACATATACGTTTAACCTCTTTATATGAACGTATAATTTCACACTTAACAATATTCCAAGTTACCAAACTTAAACACACACATACAAATCACAATTTCATTATGTATATGTCCACACATTTCATTTGTCAACATAATCATTTATGTAGAAGTATATATATATAGATCTACATTTAGGAATTTTCCATGTAAATCAACTAAGAATACACACATGTATATATATCTAAGTTACTATTTTTATACATGTATTTACATACTTAGTTATTTCCAAATCATTAATCAAATCAAATATGTGTATATATATACATGCATATCTCGGTTATTCATGTCTTGAATCTCATCATCATACTCAACAACAACTTGCCATAACGATCAAAACAACTAATTAAGCAAATAATCTCATTATTTTCGACCCATATATGTATATTTATATAAAACATAATTTTTAAACTTAATAAAGTTAAGTTTTTGTAAAAACTTATTAACTCTTTAGATCTCTTTGAAATCCTTTGTTTTCCTTGGTGAACAACATGTTTTCAACAAGATTATGAAGATGAAAAGACATGTTCATGACGGATTCATACCACCAGTCAAAGGTAGGTGAAGATTTACTAGTAGAAGATGATGGTAGCTTGATTCTCTAGCAAAACCGACCCTTGGTTCTTCAAGAACTCCCTGGATCTCTCAAGTTCTAGCTAATCTTTCCAGAGAACTTTGTTCTTGAATTTTTGAAAGGTTAAGTGTTTGTGTGTGCATATGGATCGTATATATGGATGTATATATAAAGAAAAAGATAAAGATGGTGTGTTGTTCCATCGTCATCATTACCAGGCAATGATGAAAGGATGTGATATGACGTTTGCATGAAAAAGAATCGATTAGACATGACACTTACAACGTCATCATGAAGGATGGTGGATTAGACAAGACTCTTACAACATCATCATGACGATTTGATTAGACATGACACTTACAACATCATCATGACGATTTGACTAGACTATTGCTTGTAATCATTTTGAAAGGCATGGTGATATGTGGGTGGGCCCCACATTATGGCCGAAATAAAGGGGGTAGGGTAGGGTGTTGTCACATCAAGTAATCATTATAGGGTAGGGTAGGGTGTTGTCACATCAATGGCAATCATTCCAGTGACTAAATACATTGTACTTAGGTGGTGCAAGCCCGATAGGTAATCCCGTGATCATATACCCGGTGTATAACTTTTTAGGATTAAAAATTATATCTTTTGTATCTTGACTATGTTTAATAGTCTACTAATTAAACCCGTCATAGTTAATATCTTAACTATAATATATATGTATACACACAAAAATAACTTGTCACCAATATTTATGTTTTTATATCAAAACGTATTGCTAGACTTTACTGGAATAAAAATCTTGTTAATCACCAACGAACGTATCTTGCGGGTTAAAATTACTTATTTCCTAGTAATTCTAAAAAATTACTTAGATATATTGTGTGTTCCTTTGCTAGACCTTTGACAATACTATGTCAAAATAATAAACCAGGAAATATAATTCATGAACGTGAAATTATATGATATGGATATTGACCTGAAATACTGGGTGTCACACGTAGTCTGGTTGGTTATCTAATTTCGCATTACTGCGTGGTTTCATAACCGGAACCCCGTCTTATGTCCAATTACAGACAATTACCTGGCCCTTATGGGAATTTAACCCATAAAGCGTGTATCCCTTGATCAAGTTTTATGTATACTTATGGCCTGAATGTTTCATGTAGACGCTCTTATGCACCAAACTTTTGAATACTTGTATTGCCATTTTGTAAACGCAAAACATTTCAAGGTTTTGAAAAGTGGATAAACATATTCACTTGAAAGTAACTCGGTAAGAATTTAAGCTTAAGGGATAGTGATCCTAGCACCACATCCTTAGTTCCCTAATGTCATTGCTTAAGCGGAGAGCAATTCGTCGAAAGTGCGGAAATAAATGAGACTCAGAGAATTACCGGGGAAATGGCATGAGTACCGAGGAAATTCGGCTCAAGGAAGTTTGGAAGTGGATTGGTGGCTTGAAGGTGTGGAAAAAAGTCTGGCCGGACTTCTCAATTTATAGGCAAACTTTAGGCGCGTAACACTGCCTCCCCATGACTGACCGTTATGGTAGGTGACGGTCCTTCACCACTTTAGGGTTGCGGAGTCACCAAGACACGTGTCACCTTCTGGTGAAATTGGCGGCGTAACGGACCATTACTGGGGGTGAAGGTTCGTTATAGGGTTACACGCGTCAGAAGCACATGTTGAGTCACCCAGACACGTGGTAGCACCCGGTTCAATCTTTCCTCAGGTCGTAACAGACCGTTATGTCCGGTGCCGTTATGGCCGGTGACAGTCCGTTACCGGCCCAAATTTAATTTTCTTTGATTTTTCAACCCTTAAACTTTGGTATTATTACAATCTCAACCCCAAACTTTTAAATTGGCCACTTTTAGCCCCTAGGTTTCTAGAAATAACAATTAAGGACCCGAAAAATGACCTGGTGTTAATCCTCCCCACCTTTATTTAAATATCGTCCTCGAGATTTATTGAAACATGTGCGGGTATTTCTTTTTCATTTCGGACTCCAGTTCCCACGTGTACTCAGGTCCACGTCTGGAGTTCCATTTCACCTTCACCAGCACCAGTCTCTTCCTTTTCAGCCTTTTAATCTGATGATCCTCAATTTGTAAAGGTTGTTCAACGAATTTCAACTTTTCATTCACATCTACATCTTGCCGAGGCATTACCTGAGATTCATCGGCCAAACACTTTCGCAGGTTTGACACATGAAATACATCATGAACACCGTTCATCTCATGTGGTAATTCAAGTTGATAGGCGACCGGTCCGATTCTTTTCAGAATCTTGAATGGCCCAACGAATCTTGGACTAATTTTTCCTTTATTTCCAAATCATACCACACCCTTCCAGGGTGAGACTTTTAACAATACTCGATCGCCCACACAGAATTCTAACGGCTTACGACGCTTATCAGCGTAGCTTTTCTGTCTATCACGTGCTGTTTTTAAACGTTCTCGAATTTGTAATATTTTTCAGTTGTTTCCTGAACTATCTCATGACCTGACAAATGATTTTCTCCAACTTCTTCTTATGACCACATGAGAAAATAGAATATACATTGATCTAAGTTAGGAGGTGAGTGGTGCACACTTGATAGTTTCTGATGCTAATATACATCAGAGGTCAGGGAGCAGTGCCCCAAGTAGCGGGGTCCTAGGGGCGGCAACCTGCTGGGGTTAAGTTTGGAAAAAAATTATTTGCCTTGTTTTGTATGCACTGGAAATTGCTATGGAATCACAAAGTTGCCAACAAGTTGATGAAATCTGACCTTCAGTATCAACTGTAGTCTCCAGTATCAAAATTGAAGATCCATATCAAATTTGGTCGCCTGTATCAAATTTGGGCGTCTGCACCAATTTCAGTCGTCTATATCAAATTTGGTCTTACATACAAAATTTTGTCATCAGTATTAAATTTGGTCTTCCATACCAAATTTGGCCTTCCGTTTCAATTGGTCTTTAGTACCAATTGAAGCTACGATTAATGATTAATAAAACTGCTAATGGTTGATGGTTATGGCAGTTATTTTTAACAACAGATATGACGTTTCGTTAACCCCCTATATAAACAAATCATTTGGTCTGATTTGAAGAATCGAAATTCATACATTCAATTTTTAATTAAAAAACTTCTCGTTCTTGGATAAACTTTCTGTCTTATCTAATTATTGATTTCGTGTTAGACGAAATACTTTAATCTGAAGACGAACTATGTGATTCAGAAAAATATCCAATTAGATGAGATCCAAAAACACTAAATAAATAAATATATAGTTACGAAGATTATAAGAAGTATTTGGAGGATAAACAACATTTATAAAACAATATTGAAGGTTTCTTACTTTAAAATTTTCAAATTATTATATATTATTATTACTAGGTTAGAATCCCGTGTATTACACGGGTTGATAAAATATAACGTTATATACTTAATAATAAAAAAATTATATCTTTAAAAACCCGTGTAATGAATAAAATTCTTAAATCTTGATGTACATCTTAAAAGTGAAAAAAATGTATTATATATACTAATGATTTTTTAAAAAAGTTCAAAAATATGTAAAAATTAATATATAATTGTGTTTCAAAACTACATTAGTTTCTATTTAATACAATTTGACTTACATTAACTATTTGGTTAAAAAAAAGTTACATAATTAAATTTTAAAGTTTCTTAAAATAAAAGAGAATTTAAAATAAATGTGTTTTATTAGTATAATCAATACTTTCTTTAAAAATAAATCATTATTAAAAAAAAGAGGTGTATTTAATAAGAGAGAGAGAGAGAGGCGGGAAAAAAAATGGTGAGAAAAGATATGAAGGCGAGACGTGGCATAAGAGATTTTTATTTACTATATAATATAGATTATTATTATTATTATTATTATTATTATTATTATTATTATTATTATTATTATTTAATGCCTCAAAATTGGCTACCTTCTAAATGAACTAATGAAGGTTTAATGTTGCTTCCTTGTCCTAAAAGAGCATTGGTGAAGCCCGTCCTACTGTTCTAGCATAGAGGCGTTTATATCTATTTGGGCAGCAAGTTTTAACTTGCATTATTATAGTCTAACTAGAATTTAACCCCGTCTGTTGCGGCGGACGGAAACTTGGTGTTGTAGCGGTTTTTTTTTCTTCCTGAATCCTGCATCGGTTTTGAAAAAAACTTAAAGCGAAACGTAGAATATTCATAAATTTAAAAATAAAATTAAATACTTTATATTTTCTTAAAGTGTGTTATCTTTATTTTCTTTTTATATTTAAACTTTCTATTTGTTTTTCTTTATAAAATGTTTTATATAAATTAATAAAATATTTTGTCTTTTATTCACTTTTATATTTAACCTTTTTCCAAAATATATGAAAAAAAAATAAAAAGAAAATATAAAAGACGAATGAAAATTACATTTGCATTTACAAAAATCAAATGGAATGAAAAAGGAGAATGGTAAGTTAATCTCTTTTTTTCTTAATTATGGATCAAATGGGCTTTAGCGAGAAATGGAAAGCTTGGATTAATGGGTACCCAAAATCGGGTCGAATGTCTGTTTTAGTCAACGGCTCTCCAACGAACAAGTTCGGAGTTTCTCAACGTGGAGTTAGGCAAGGAGATCCGATCTCTCCATTTCTTTTTATCATAGCAATGGAGGGTCTCACATCCATGATCAAATCTGCCATTGATAAAGGTTGGTTTAAGGGCATAAAGCTTCCTAACGATGGCCCGAGAGTTACCCATACAATGTATGTGGATGATGTTTTTTTTCTAGGGGAATGGGATAGCCAAAATGCCATCAACTTGAAACGTATTTTGAGATGTTTATATATTGTCTCTGGTCTAAAGATCAACTATCGCAAGAGTAAAATTGTCGGGGTCGGTGCGACGGATCCTGAAAGCAGAGATACGGCTTCGGTTTTGGGTTGTAAAATTGAATCGTTCCCTCTTATTCATCTTGGAATGCCTATCGGGGCAAACATGAGACTCTCAAAAAATTGGACGGTTATAGTTAACAAGTTCAAGGAAAAATTGAGCATTTGGAAGTCTAAAAACCTTTTCATTTGAGGGAAGATTAACATTAATAAAATCTGTTTTGGGCAACCTTCCGCTTTATTTCTTCTCTATGTTTAAGGCGCCTTTGAAGACTTTAAACGAATTGGAAGCCGTTGGGAGGAGGTTCCTTTGGGGTGGATCTATATCCAATAGGAAAGTCCATTGGATTGGATGGGATAAGATAACAAAGTCAAGACAAAAGGGCGGCCTAGGAGTAGGAAGTCTTGAAACCATGAATCTTGCCTTGCTCGCTAAGTGGAAATGGAGGGCTTTAAACGAACCAAAAAGTCTTTGAGCTCGATGTATCCAAGCTTTAGACAAAGTTTCCTTCAACTCCTTGGAGGACTTATGCAAGAAAAACAGGTCCGACCCTTGGTCCTGTATTGCTCTAGCTGATAAGAAGTCTTTAGATTGTCCATCAAGAAGATGTTTTGGAAAAGAATTAGTGATGGTCAAGTTCTTCCTTTTGGAAGCTAAATTGGTTCGGTTATTCCCCCTTAAAAGATATATTTCCACGCCAATTTGATTTGGATAGGGAAAAAAATTGTCTTATCTCTAACAGAATTACCATCCATAATGATTTAAGCATTTCATTTACTTGGGATTGGAAAAAAATCATTTCAATTGGGTCTAGCTTTAAAATAAATAGTTTCATGGCTTCAAATCATAAATCCAGAAAAAAGCTCACAACTTTTGCCTAAAAATTAAGGCGAAGATTCCTTGAAACATGTTCTTCATAGTATATGATAAAGATACAAGATTTACCTCACAAATTTGGAGGAAGTTTCAACAATATTTGGGTAATTCATTAAATTCGAGTACCTTACTACAAAACGTTAAACAAAACAACTGGCTAAAATGAAACATAACCCAAACTGTTCATAAACACATCCTATGCCAAGTCTTCGCCAAATGCCATAGCCGATCACTGTCACTGGTCAACCGTGACCTTTCCCCTTAGCTATGTGTAGTACCCGTCATGAGAGGCGGTCGGGAGCCACCTGGCATGAGAGGGGCGTGGAACACCGCGCCGCCCCCTCCTTGCCAGTGGGGCGTGGGAGGGTTGGCGTGGGTGTATGTCACACCTCCAAATTCTACTAACGGAGTTTTACCGTTTGGCGTGTTACAAACCAGGATCTTAGACATCAGTTACATCAAACGACACTATATGGGACTTAAAATGTCATAACATAAAAGTTCAGAGTTAATGCGGAAGCGTTTAAACCGGAAAGTAATTGCGCAAAACAACGCGCCAAAGTTTAGTTTAATAAAAGTAAGTGAATTGTTTTAACGGTTTGCATATGAGTGAAATGATAGTAGGACTCCATGCATGTCCTAGTTATGCAACCTGTGTCTTAGCGACCTGAGAAAACATGTACGAAAAGTGTCAACACAAGGTTGGTGAGTTCACAGGTTTCAATAACAAAGTAAAGCGTTTGCAGATTATGTACATTCCAATATGCATATCTATAGGTAGCTAACCTACGTTCCTGTCTTGCTAAAGCGTTCGTAACCGAAGCTGACATGAGTTTGTTTGTTTGCCTCCAGTCAGGTCTATCAACTCTGACTAATGTGATTAGGCTAATATTTCACCCGTTCGACCTCTAATCGAGTTAGCGTGACTAACGCGGGTGGGGCTTGTCAAGCACAAGTAGTACTACTAAACATTACCACGCTAAGATCCATATTAACGGTACAATTTGAGTGTAAGGACTTTCAATGATAGTTGCAATACGCTTAGCACCAACAGTGATATCATATGAAGTACCATAATCAAAATATTTTGCGTCATGTTTTCTCCCCCAACGGGAAAAACATGTAAAATTATGTTTGTTTGCGTACCTGTTTCTCCCCACGGGAAAACAAGTGAAAGTATGATGGTTTGTGTACATGTTTCTCCCCCAACAGGAAAACGAGTAAAAAGGGGCCGTGAAACTCACCTGAGTTGTGTACGAGTAGAAGATAGCACCACAAAAGGATGCAAGTAGGAAACACAAGAATTTGCCTGTGAACTGCTTGCGTATGCCCTAAAATTATAAGCATAATAGTTAGGGATACAATGGGGTTTTGTGACGACGACACGGAAGATTTGTACGTCCTAAAACATTCTAAGGACCAATGAGTAGACGAACGTGTCCATAGGAATATAGGTTTCTTAATATAATAATTAAGACAAAAGCGTTACGTGTCGAACATCTCTAATACAAATAATATTAATTAATTAATAAATAAATTCGTGCGTTTGTACCATTTAACTATGGCCTAAGAAAATAATATAACTAATATATTATTTTTGAACTCGTAGAAAATATATGATAATCGCTTAAGTGGCAAAAATAATAAATATATTATTTTTATTCGAGGATATAAACGTGAGTAAATAATATAAATAATTATATTATTAATTAGTTTGAAACGTTACACGAGGTTTATAAATGAGCCGAAAATAATATAAAATATATTATTTTTAATTGGTGTCATAGGTTGAAAAATAATATAAAAATATTATTTTATTCAAAGTTTTGGTTTGAAAATAATAAAAATATATTATTTTAAAAGTAGAAATAATTCTAAATATAGGTTATAAAGTTAAACCCGAGTCCACGGGTGATTTCCGGGGTTAAAACACCTTAATATATAAATATAATAATATGGGGATAGGTTTTATATTAAAATAATGGCTAAAATAATTAAAAACTCAAAAACAGGGGGAGAGAGACTCGAACCAGGGTCCCCTCCCTGTTTGCCCAAATGCTTAACCAGTCTCGCCGGCTAGGGTCTTCACAACAAGTCCCGGTTCTAATAGTTTATAACAAACAAGTCCCTGAGGTATCCCTCCCATACACATACTAGTTCGAATCCGGTCCTGATCCATCGATTTCGACTACGATTGGAGTTAATTGTATAGGGGTTTCGTTAATCGGGGGTTTGCGAATCAATGGGTTCGTTTTATTGCAAAAACAACATCTCATGGGTCGTTTGATTACCGAATGAACGTCGAAACCGTAGTTTAGGATGTTTGATTCGATTTGAGCAATTTAAATGATAAAACATATTAAAATCCTAGGGCTTTTATTAATTACGATCTTGTGAATTCAGTGGTGTAGTTTGATTTGATTGAAACTGTGCTTACGAGAAAAACCCCCAAATTGACCTAAGAACAAACCCTAATTACCGGATCATTATCAATTCGATAATAAAAGATTGAATTAATAGAGGGCTTTCGTTGATTTAACGGTTGCGAAGCTAATGATGTGGTTTAATTGGATTTAAATCGGGTTCTGAGTAGGGTTTGACTAACCTGGGAATGCATGAACCCTAGGTATCAGATCATGATAAACCCGATAATGTAAGCCCTAATTAGGTTAGGGCTTTTAATCTAGATGTTAAAACAAAGCTAAGGATGGAATCAATTACCAGAATAGATGGTGGATTGATAGGATTCGAGTAAATGCAGGTCCGACAGCAAGCAGTTTGAGCTCCGACGACTTTCTCTGCTACTCCAATCGAATTGAATAGTGTAACAGGTTCAGTGGGTCTCGATTTAGGTGTGCAGATGATCAATTCGCGAAATGATATACGAATTCGATGAATTAGATGGTATTTACTCATCATTTCGATGGTTAAGACTTTAATACCTAATAATGGGATTAATTCGACACAATGATTGTAATAAAAAATGTAATAACGATCGTTAATGCCTTTGTAATAACGATCCTTGTAGTTTGGGTTGAGGTTAAATAGGTTAATATTTAACTGGATTTGCTAACGGAATTAACTAGAAAATCCGAATTGTCACAGTGTAGCAACGGCATGGGGCAATCTGTGTCCATTTCTCAGTTGCACATGTTGCAAAATGAGTTGCAATTTAATCTCATGTAATCATCCCACACCATCTCAGATAGAGAATTACCTTGAGACATAATATGAGACTGGTGCCACTGCATTGCTCGGCCTTCCAAGTGCACTGAAGCGTATCTTACTTTCAGTCTCTCCGGTGTTTCGTTAATTGAGAAGAAATGTTAACATATGTATAACTAGCTTTCGACGTCGTTGCCATCGAATTTTGGGAATTCCACCTTTGACAGACGATTGTTGTTTCCGCCAATCTCGATTCTTCATTTGATTGCCCAAAATTAACCCTAGGTTCTTCGATTCCACTTGAATTGACTTTAGGATGTTGTTGATTAGTTGCAAAATTTTTATTATCTCGTCCATTTGCGATCGCATAGGGGCCATCTCCGATGAATTCTTCTCTGCCAATGCTTTGATTCCTGCGAGCTCATTCAAATTCTTTTCTACAGCTGATTCGAGCCGAATTAAAGATATTCAACGCTTATTGATTGATTTTCCACCTCCTGATTGCTTTGATTCCGTGTAGCCGCCATTACGACCTAATTGCTTCGATCGATTGTCACTGTGTCGAATTGTTACCTTCAAGAGCTCCAATAAGAATCGGTTGGCTATGAAACCAATGTTGGCTATGAAATTGGAAGATAAAACTAAGAGAAAGAAGATTCAACAATCATAGATTCTTGTTCTCATTAACGAACTTCAGTTTAATACACGAGATCGTTAACTAGCCATTACATCCGTTACTATTCTTACAAACTAGCCCTCTACAATTGTTAAAAGTACAAACTAGTCCTCAGAGTTACAAGTACTACAATTGTATTCCTTCTACTATTTAAACTTGCAACAACACGTGATGACTCATGAAGTTGATGAACCCTTTAGTTCACATGAATATTCTTTGGGCAGCTAGGTGCTATCCTTAGCATATAAGAAAAAAAAACTATATATAAATAATTATGAGCAGAATGATCCAAGGAGAGAAAGTTAAGTTCTAGCTGAAATTAAAGTCTTAAATCACCAATCAAGCATATTTCTAAATTCCTATCTTTTAGCCTAAATTCTCCAATTTAGTGACTTCCAGCAAATATACGAACCAAAGCTAATGGAAATTTATGTTAGTTCTAGAGTTTAATAGGATAGAATCATCACAAATGATGATTTAATATTATTAGAAAACCATTGATTTCAATTATGTTAAAACTTGCTGTTTTCTAATAGTGATTCCATATATGTAAATGTAATGAAGTAAAATTTACTCTTTGTTTAATCGCTTCCACTTAATATTTTTTAAATGGAAAAATTTAGAATCATTTTATAAATACACTATTATATTGTGAAAATGTGAATAAATTAGTTTTTTTTAGGGAGAATTTCATATATATCCCTACAAACTTGCTAAATATCATATATATCCAAACTGAACTTTAAATATCATATATATCCCTCTCTAATAATTAAAATATCAAATTTATCCATTCTAATATATTTCATAAAAATAATTTAGAATATGACCATTTTACCCTTATATTTATCAAAATTTCATATTTACTCATTTTATAACTTAGTTTTTTATTTGTTTTTTTATTGTTTTTGTTCCTTTTTTACTGTGATTTTTTATTTCGCTTTTTACTACAGAAATTTAAAATTAAATATTGTAGACATTTGCTATGGTTTTCAGTAGTTTTTACAATGATTTATAACGATTTTATAAGTTTTTTTCTTCAATTTAGATCATTTTTTATTGCGGTTTAGAAGATATTCATACAATGAATAATAAAAATCTGATAATGAATTAAAATTTGTAGTGAATAAAAAGTCGCTGTATTGCTTTGAAAATGAATAAAAAATTATGAAAACTATGAATTTAAAATTTGTGAATCAATGAATCAAAAGCCTTGGAATCAAAAGTCGCTACTATTGTTTTACTTTGCACAACCAAAATTAGTGTGTGAACAGACGATTGATTCTTAAAGACTCAAACAATTAATTATATCTGTTGTGTTAATAAGTGATAAAAAAATTAAATAATTGATGATTGAACAAGTGATTGTTTCTCAAACAGTGGATTAAAAGCGATGATTTTGCATTTACTCGACAATCGATTTTACTCAAGTTTTTACAGTTATTAAGGTAGGATGATCGAATAGTACTAACCATTATTCCGAATGGACGAAGCTATCGGAGATGAATGGCCGACTATTTTAGTGGATGAATTGGAGAGGGATTAAAATAATAGTACAATATAAAAGGGTAAATTTGTCATTAAGTTAAAATTTATTAAAGAAGGATATATATGATATTTAAAGTTTGGTTTGGATATATATGATATTTTGTAAATTTCTAAGGATATATATGAAATTCTCCCTTTTTTTTAAAACATGGGTTTTAAATAAGTGCTCCAAATGATGAGACTATGTGTTACCGATTCAAGTCCAGGGGCGTGATTGATCCGAGTCAGCACCACTTTTGTAGTATTTGGGCGTGGAAGGGCGTTAAACACCGCACATGAGGGGGCGTGAAGGGTTGTGCGTTGATGTGGCTCCGATGTGGTGAAGAGGGGGCTGAGCATGAAAAGTTTGGTTGATGTGGCTCCAACGTGGCCTAGGCGTGGTTCCACTACACATGGTCTGATGCCATCGGCCAAGTTTGACCTAAATCCACCTCTACCGATCAAATTACCATGTGATTGTAGTGATGTTGTTACTTTCTTTAGATAGTATGTCACCATGACGTGGTGTCTCTTGCCTAATATCATAGAGAGAAAGTAAGTGATGAAAAAAAGCCTCTTGATGGAGGATAGCTTTAGAGCCAAAATGTCCATGTGAGGTAATGTGCCACTAAAATGTTATGTAATTTGATTGTTACACATCATAAACAATTTAAAAACAAATTTACTGTTTAGTTTGTTTGTATTTGATTCTACAATAGTAACCTTAACACACCCATAAATCATTAACTGAAAACAAGTCATACAATTGTCTAATTGCAAAATAAAGCTAAGCTCAAACCATCCAAATATCAATTTAGTTTCATTTATGATAATTCTGATTAATAGCTTACCAGATAAATTATATAATAACAAAAAAATATGCAACTCCCTTTTACGAATTAATACATATAATAATCTAATGTAGGGATGAGCATTTGGTACCGAGTACCGGTACCGGTACCCACTTTTACATAAATTCAGTACCGTTATTTTCGATACCTGTCCCGGTACGGTACCGATACCTATAGAGATGAACATTTTGTAACAAATACCGGTACCGTACCGATAAATTCGGTACCGGTACCGGTACCCACTTTTTCACAAATTCGGTACCGGTATTTTCGGTACCGGTACCGTACCAATCTCATCCCTAATCTAATGTGTGATACGTATAATAACATGTATTATAAACTTGAAAATACAAACACACTCATACAATAACCCTAAATATGAAGTTTTTGTTTACATTTGAATTTTTAAAAGCGTTTTCATTTTCGACAATTTTTAGTGAGAATTTGACGTGAAACACAAAAGAATAGAATAACTCTTTGATAGGAAATTGGAATATTATTGAATGTCTTCCACTATTATATCATGTTCATTTTATAGAGAATTTGTTTTGGGAGATCTGGCCAAATCTTGAAATTGAAAAATGATAGTCTATGATTGAAATTAAATACCTAAATAAACACGTGAATTAGAAAATTTAAAAATTCATATATTTATGAAAATTACAAAATTTGAAGAAACACTTCAACGTTTCGGATTATGAAATTTAGGTACATCTTTTAGCCTTAAAACTCTAGATGTCATATCCTTTTTAAGTTGAACATTTTTTTTGAACGGCGAACATTGAATGTTGTGACGTCGCACCCCCCGTCACATGGGAGAGCATCGTCCAACTCCGACCAATATGTTGTCTTAACCGGACCCACTTGACGTCATTGAAAAAAAAAACATTATTATTCTAGATAGCCTCCATATGAAAAAGAAAACAGTATTATTCTAGATAGCCTATAATGTTGTCTCCACAATAGATGGTTTTGTTATTACATTTTAGATATTTATATACACATTATCTAACCATTTAATTTATTAATTTATAACCTATCATAAATATCTTTAGTTATTTTTAAAATTACTAATTTTAATTCTTTACCTACCAATTCAATATGCCCATTTCCGGTCCTCATATTAAAACAAAAAAATATATTATTCTTAAGAAGACATTCGGATAGTTACGTGATGTATCGTATAATCAAAAGGTTAAAGTTTAAATCCTATAAGTTACATGTTATGAAGTACTTTTACTAAAAAAATCTAGAAATTGCTCAGAAAAAAATATAAAAAAACACAACCATATTTACATTTAAAAAAAAATCTAATCCACTCTTGGTATTTATTGCTTCACACCCATGTATTCAATGCACCAAAATCAAATTCAACCTAAAACTCTTGCACCCAATAAATGCATATTCTCTCATTTCTATCATATATTATAACAACTAGCTTAGAACCATTATATTACACACGCGGTGAAAAATATAAATATATAAAATTTTTTAATCTTTTATATATTTTTTAAAGGTGTAAAATGTATTACATATACTAAGAATAGAAAACAAAATTCAAAATATATAAAAATTGATATATAATTGAGTTTCAAAAATACGTTAATTACCATTTAATGTAATTTGACTTTCATTTACTATTTGATTGAAAATAAAAGTTACATAATTAGATTTCAAAATTTTTTATAATAAGCGATAATTTAAAATAAATGTGTTTTATTATTATAATTAGTATTTTTCTTAAATATGTTATTATAAAAAATAGATGTGTATTTAATAGGAGAGAGACGAAAAAAAATGATGATAATAAATATGAATTCGACATGTTAAATGAAAAAATATTTATTTATTAGAGAGTATAGATTTATAACATGTTACTTGGACGACAACCATTTATGCTATTTTTAATTAAGTCATTAAATACATCACATCTTCCTCATACGTCAATTATTTTAACTTTAAATTAAATACAACATCTTCTATTCCCCTTTAAACAAAGGTAATATAATATTCGTAAACTTTTTCATCTTGTTCCTCTGGTTAGTTGAGCTAGATTTGATGTAGATTTGAGTCCGAATGAAAGAGAGAATGTGTGGGTTTTAGAGAGAGAAATGTATATCTGCTTCTGGGTCTGACCCAACTTTCCTTTCTTTTTCCATCTTCATCATGTCCTCCACCTGTTCGACGAAAGTCCTCAATCAAAATTTCATCTGATTTCTTACAAACAACCTCACCTGGTGGTCTAGCTGATGATCCTCATTCCTGAAGGTTTGTGTAGATCTCTAACCTTGCATTATTTACAGTGATTTCTGTGCCCTAATTGGGGTTTTGATTTGGGATTTTTTAGTGACAAGTTTGAAACCCTAACTCCTTAAAAACCCTATTTCTTTTTTTAATTTTACATTTTATGGAGTTGGTGATTCCTAAAATGCAGAATTGATGGGCTTTTGACATGTCAACAGGTTGATTTTTCTTTTATTTTCTATAATCTTTCTGATTGAATTTGTTTCTATTTATGTACATGTTTATTTTGATGTATAATATAATTAGTTTAAAGCACAAGGAATCTAATAAATATATGACTTAGGTGTATGCTGTATACAGCATGCCTACTTGCCTAGATAATTGATGCTGGTTTTTGCCCAAAAAACTGTCAATTAAATCATAATTAAAAGGAAATGGATTTTATAGAGTGCTGATTAGAAAGTATTTGACTTTTTCATTGTCTGGTATAGTCAAAATTTTGTGGGACAAACACTGTTGAAACTCTTGTTTCTTGCTCATGATTTTCAATTTTGCTGTTCATACACATCAATTTAAGCTATTTATGTACCGTCTCATGAAAATTGCAACAATTTTCCTTTTGGTTTTGTTGCAAGATTATAGCTTTAGATTGAATCTTCAAAGGCAGATATAAATTTTTTTCATGTTCTTTATCCACTTTTCTGTTTTCCTCATTTACCCTTCTGTTTTTAATCATCATCTGCCTCAAACTTGCTTTGATTGTTTTGCAGCCATTGAAGTGTTTGTGTTCATTAATTTCTTTTGAAAAAGATGTCGTTTCGTAGCATAGTTCGTGATGTGAGAGACGGGTTTGGGAGTTTATCGAGGCGTAGTTTTGATTTGAGGCTATCGGGCCTTCATAGCAGAGGGAAATCACAGGGTTCAATCAATGACTTAAATGATAATCATCCGCCACTTATTGTCCAAAACAGTAGGTGGGCTAATCTCCCTCCCGAGCTTCTTTTTGATGTAATTAAGAGGTTAGAAGAGAGTGAAAGCACGTGGCCTGCAAGAAAACATGTTGTTGCTTGTGCTGCGGTTTGTAGGTCTTGGAGAAGTATGTGTAAGGAAATTGTTAGAACTCCAGAATCTTGTGGGAAGCTTACCTTCCCAGTTTCTTTAAAGCAGGTATTTACCCTTTTTCTTGAGGTGTCAAAATGGGCGAGCCAGATGGGTTGGTAACGGGTCGAAATGGTACAAGTCGAAATTGGCCAGATTGGTTTTATCTAAAAAGTTTTAAAAAGTAAGTAATTGTTGCGTTGAATATGATTAAAAACTTCATATTTTTCAGTAATAATCTGGTTTTTTTTTAATAAAATGATTTAGTAGTTTTTATGCATAAAATGATTTTAAAAGTTCATATTTTTTCAGTAATAATCAGATATTTTTTTTTTTTGAATAAAATGATTTAGTAGGTTTTATGCATAAGAGTACACGTTAGGTGATTTTTGAATGCTGTGACCTCTTTCCATTCCGGCTATTTTTTGTTTCTTTTTATATTTTACATGTTTGACCTGTTAGAGATAAAAACATAGCCCCAGCCAACAAATTCACAAGTAAATGGGTCGAAATTGACACATGAACATTTTCCATCTCAATATGCATAAAATTGTACTATAATTACTGATCTATTTTCTTTTCTCAGCCCGGGCCACGTGATGTTACTATTCAATGTTTCATCAAGAGGGATAAATCAAACTTGACATATCATTTATTTCTATGTCTTAGTCCAGGTGAGCATATGCTATTCATTTATACTCCTTGAGTTCCATGAATATACCTATTTGAGAGCCATAATATGAAAATATGATGGGGCAATTTGTGGCTTACGCGTGTGATTTTATTTTTGAAGAGTCAGATTTCAAAATATTTATGTGAAGACAAATTTAATGTTGCTAAATTAACCTTTGAGTTATAAAAATTGAATTGATTTTGCAGCTGCTTTGCTAGTTGAAAATGGGAAGTTCTTGCTGTCTGCAAAGAGAACTCGGAGAACTACTTGTACTGAATATGTAATCTCCATGGATGCTGAAAACATTTCTAGATCAAGCAACACTTATATTGGAAAGCTCAGGTATATAAAAATCTAACATTTTCGCTTTGTTATTGTGATCATGGTTACATATATTTGATGGGAGGAGAATTGGGTTGGGCTGGGTCAGTTGGGTTGAGTAGCAGGCCAAACCAGTCGGGTCGGTTGGTTAGACTCTCAAATTCTTGTTTATAAATTTTCATTTTTGTATTATAAAATAATTAAGTGAAATGTTAACTATAGCTGTCGTGGATAAAAGGACTGATTTTAGAAGATTAATGAATAATGATTAATAATTTGAACCTAACCACCTTTAGGGGGTTGGTGGTTTCAAAGCCACCTCCAAGTGGTTGATGATTTTGATTGATTATTATTTATTCTATTTTTGTCTTAAAAAGTTAGTTGTTAACCATGGTCACGGGGGATATTGTTGGCAAAACCTAATAACTAGTGCGTTAATTATAATTTAAAAAATAATATCATTACAATAATAATCTAAATATTTGAGTTAAATGATGTAGGAGGTTGTATACTTGTAGGCACTAAAAACATTCTTTTGGTGATTGTCAACCCCTTTGACCTTTTCCCTTTCAGCTAATTTTTTATTTGACCCGTCACTCTGAGATATACCACAACCCATATCAACCATTCATAAGTAAACGGGTCGAAACATAAAAAAGTTTCAATTTTTTTAAATCTTTTGTGTTGTTTCTCACAGGTCTAATTTTCTTGGGACAAAGTTCATAATATATGACACACAGCCTCCACATTCTGGTGCCACTATCCCGCCACCTGGCCGATCAAAGAGATTTTATTCCAAAAAAGTCTCACCAAAAGTGCCAAGTGGCAGCTACAACATCGCACACATCACCTACGAGCTTAACGTTCTTGGCACACGTGGCCCACGTAGGATGCACTGTGTCATGCACTCGATTCCCGCCTCCTCCCTTGAACCAGGCGGCACTGTGCCAGGTCAGCCAGACCAGCTCCTGCCGCCCCGCTCCCTGGAAGACTCTTTCCGTAGCATGTCCTTCTCAAAGTCACTCGACCACTCAACCGAATTCAGCAGCTCTAGGTTTTCCGAGATCATGGGAGCCGCCACATCAGCTGACGTCCCTGATAGTGAAAAGTCAAAAATGCCCTTGGTCTTGAAAAACAAGTCGCCTAGGTGGCACGAACAGTTACAGTGCTGGTGTTTGAATTTTAGGGGACGCGTGACAATTGCTTCAGTCAAGAACTTCCAGTTGATCGCCGCCCCTCCAGCAGCAGGAACATCCCAACCACCACCACCACCTCTGCCACCACCGGAGCACGATAAAGTGATACTGCAGTTCGGGAAAGTCGGGAAAGACATGTTTACGATGGATTATCGGTACCCTTTATCTGCATTTCAAGCATTTGCAATCTGTTTAAGCAGCTTTGACACCAAATTAGCCTGTGAATAGAAAATTTAACATTAGGGTTCCCAAGAGGAACATGGGCAAATAGCAATGCCTTTTGTTTGGTTGTCTATTTTGTGTGTACCTTGTTAAAATAAAAAACTCAGATTTTATAATCGTTTGTCTTGTTACTGTTATTTAATATGGTTTTGTTATATTCAAACTCGGTTAACTTTTAGGTTATCATGATGCCTATCCAATTGGTGAAAAACATTGTTCAAATTTTTTACTTGTATCTTCATTTTAGGATTTGGATTTCTGCCAGAATGTTTGGATTTATACATAGTGTAGGGGTGACAAAGTCAAAGGCTTGGTCAATTTGGGTAGTAAAACGGGTTCAAGTCAAAACGAGTAAAATATGACTTTCTAGATAAAAACGAGGAGGTTGTAGGTTTGGTTGACTTTCAACATGTTTGACGTATTTAATTGTTTAGTTTTATTTATTGATTCATAATACTTTGGGCAAGTATAAATTCTATAGTCAGATTGGTTTCAACTCCAAGTTGGTTTACCGGAACTATTTATATCTTTTGGTGTGAATTTACAATGCTAACAAAATATAGAACATGAAGTAGTGAATGAGAATTTAGAAAGAAAAAAAAACAACCGGTCCAACCACCGACCGATTCATCTTGTTGGTGTCATAATCGGCCTGCACAAACGAAGGTGGTTCAAGAGCACTCAACCGCACCTGTTACGTAAGTGGTTCCCAGTCCGGTTTAAAAAACTCTACAAATAACTTAAAATTCTCGGTTTTAACCCATTATCTAACCCACCAAGTTTATCTATTATGCCACCTATGGCTAGAGGTGCACAAAAGAACCGGAACCGGAACCGATCCGATGGATTATCCGAAACCGGATCCGGCTAGAACCGGTTTTTTTAGAACCGGTCCGGATATTTTGAGAACCACCGGTTCCGGGACCGGTTCTGGGTTTTTTGACGGACCGGATAAAAATCGGGTAAAAATCGGATATTTTGGAACCGGTTTTTTCGGACATTTTGGAACCGGTTCCGAACCGGTTCTAGCCGTTGGGGTTAAAAAAATGGTGTTTTTCAATATCTTTTGATAACGCTTCAAATAACACAAACGCGGTCGAAAAATTAAAAATAAAATATGAACCACCTTGTAACAGTGTTTTTTTCATTGTCGATGTGTTGCACACATCATTAACTTGGTTGTGCAAGACGGTCTAAACGTCCAAGAAATAAGAGACGTAAAAGAAAATTTTAAAGTGATGTTACGTGAAGTTTTTAGCACAAGCAAAAAAAGATATATAAACTATAGAAACTTGTGCCAACAAACGGATTCCATCTTTTTAGGTTCGAATTGGGACGTACCTACTAGATGGAACTCGACTTGGAAAATGTTTGAATCGGCCTTAAGGCAAAGAATTACTTTAAAACATTTCCATGATGAACTTGTACAAAAGAAACGTTGTTTACAAAAATTTGATAATATAAGTTGGGATATGATCGAGAAACTAACTAATTTGCTTGAGGTTTTTAAAAATGCAACTACATGTTTATCGGGAGTTTATTATCCCACGTCTTCGCTAATACTTCAACAATTATACTTAATATGTAATAAATTAAAAGAGTTTGAATATCACGGCCCTATTTTTGAAAAAAATGGTAAAACCTATGAAAGCTAAATTTAAAAAATATTTTTGCTTGAAGGACCATTTGGATGCCGCCGAACGTGTACAACATGTTGCAAAACTAGAAGGCGAGCTTGACGTTGAACAAGAAATACATGAATTCGAAGTAGAACATGGGGCGGCGACTCCACTTTCGGACGAAGAACAAGCTTACGATGAAGCCCAACGTATCTCAAGCGAAGAAGAATGAAAACCGATGTTACAAAGACTACGACGAAAAATATTGAAAACATAATAAATAATTAATGCTTTGTGATTCAATTATGTTTTTTGTATTTTTTTTGTACGAACTATTGTTAAATAACTTAAAAAAATCTACAAAATAAATAAAACATGTATTTTGTAGTGTATCTTTGTTAATTTTTAAAAATTTTTTTTCCGGAACCGGTGGAACCGGTTTTTTTTATCCGGTCCGGTTCTAAATATCCGACCCGGTCCCAATAGGTTCCAAGTCTCCACACCCGGAACCGGATCCGATCCGGAACCGGTTCTAATGGATCCGGTTCTCGACCAACATTGACGGAACCGGTCCGGATCCGAACCGGAACCGGTCCGGATCCGAACCGGATCCGGTTCCGAAAAAAAACCGGTTTGTGCACCTCTACCTATGGCCATGGTGGTTGCAAGCCACCCTAATTACATATTTTGTCACCTCTGGCTATGGTGGTTGCAGTAAGAAAGAAAGAATCTTATTGGGACTTAAGGTGGGTTAGGCCTATATATGAATGTGATAACAAGCAACATGCACCATAATATTCCAAAAGATGGGTCACATGAGGTTCATCACTTTCTGACCCTATGAACAGTGTTTGCCAAACTAAGTTCACTTAATCTAGGAATGGGACACCTAATCTTTTCTTTCTTCTATACCCAATCCGACCCAAGGTTTAAATGATTGTTGTTTGGTTTGTTTTTCAAGTGTCAAACTTTTTATGAAATAAAAATGTTTAATTTTGACTTATATGGCAAGAAGATCTAAAGGTGGTTGTATTGTATAGATATAAAAGAAAGTAATAAATGTCACATTCATGATTTCAACTTACATTTATATTTGTAGTTGTGGGAATAGAGAGATGCACAATATGTCAACATCAAAGAGCATTTATTAACTTTCAATAAATAAAGATTGAAAAATGACACCTACTATAGTAATAGAACTAAATGATAGGATAATTTGCTAAAAGATAAGGTTATACTAGCAAATGGGTTGGTGGGGTGGTGTACAATATGGTATGTGCTAAAAGTTTCCCTTTTATGATGTTTTGTTAATGGGTTGGACCATTGTATAAGAGAACTCATTAGGTGTTCTAAGCACATAGTCTTAAGAAACAATCTTCGACAATCAAGTCGGTCAAGATCTATCATAGATGTTACTATCTTGTGTAAGTATGTTTTGTTATTAGGTTGGACCGTTGTAACTATATCTCGCTTGGAAATGAGCTGCATTATGTAAGAGAGCCCGTTAGAAGGTGTCCTAAGGCATAGTGTCAAGGAAACAATCTTCAATTATCAAGTCAGTCAAGATCTATCATTAACAACCTGTGTTAGTTCAATTTCAGGTAATTAGTTATCCGAATTTTTGGACCTTAAGACTCGACAAACATCATTAAGCATTGTTTTGGGTGTCTAACAAGTGAGTTGAAATATGAATGTTCCATATTTCTTCAAAATCAAACCAGTGAACCCAACTTGTCAAGCACTCAACACAATCAGTTTGATTTGTTGTTTTTCGAAACCATGGTTAATAGGCCGGTCTATAACTTTTGTCAAAATCGGTTAACCCACGAACACCCTAAATGTGGGTGCATGACAAGAAGTCAATTAGTCAAACGATGAAAAACGACTGTAACTTATTACTATATGGGTTGCGTTTATAATTTCCTTTTCAAATTTTATAAAATAACAATTATGAACGTGGGTGACACACACTTTCACCATTCAGAATCTAGGACCACTCACAAGCTGCCATGTGTATCCTTTTGCTTACTACTTTTTTCTATCTTTTTTGCTACATAAATATCTTAAGGCACAAAGTAATAAAAGTTGGTCTAATGGTTTAACTCCTTTCCTGGGCACAATAGACGTGGGTTTTAGGGGGTGTTTGGGATTACTTATTTACTCTACTTATTAACTTATTAACTTGGTGTTTAGGAAAGCTACTTATTTAGTCTACTTATACCATTTTTCAAGAAGTAAGTCCATCCTTACTTATTACTTATAACTTATTAACTTATAGCATAAGTCAATAAGTAGTTTTCAAATAAAATCCCAAAGTTTTTGAGAAGTTACAAATTATGACTTATGACTTATGACTTATGACTTATTACCTTTTTGAATAAGTTATAAGGAGTTTCAAATAAGTAATCCCAAACACAGCCTTAGTCAACTTTTTTCCTTGGCCTTTTACTTTGTTTTTTGTTTTTCTTTTTCTATTTTTTTTCTTTTGTTTTTGATTTAATCACTTTTGCTTTATCTTTTAATTTTCTTTTTTATTTAGTTTATTTCTATATGATTTTTAACAAGGTAGCCTCTTATACTGTATATAATAATGTACGTATTTATTCCGTTTAATTTTCTACTAAATTGATTATTCTATAATAACTTTCGTTTGTTACCTTAAAAAAAGGAATACGAAGTTGTCTTTAGTTTTTTTTTTCGACATTCCGATATGATTTTTTTCAGGGCCGGCCCTGGGGTAGGCCAAGCCGGGCTGCCGGCCAGGGCCCGTTTTTTTCGGGGGCCTAAAATTTTTATGGGGCCTGTATATATATACGTTTTTCTTATAAAATTTTAAATACCGTTTTATATATTGGGTCATTTTTATAAAAAACTTAAAAATATATTGGGCCCTTTTTATAATGGTTGAGCCCTTTTAATCTTTATAATGGTTGGACCTTTTTAAACTTAAAACTCAATATCAAACAACCATAGGTTTTTTTTTTTTAAAAAAAGGGACGAATTGTTGCAGCCCTGATCGCTGTCTGTCTGCCTCCACGGCAGTCGCAACTTGCAAACTACCGTTCACAGCGTCACAGGTCAGTGGCCACCGTCTGTTGATTGTTCTTGTTCCTTCTTGTAAGGCATTGCCTTATTGGATTTGGATGAATATATTATAGATGATATAATACTATGATAGACTTTTTATTGTTTTTGTTTATTTTATAAGTCATTGACTCATTGACCACGTGTCCAACAAGGGCAGCAGACATGAGACATGATAAACTTTTTATTGTTTTTGTTTATTCCATGATAGACTTTTTTTTTGTTTAGGAACCTAGATGAAGCAATGCCTTTTAATTCCACTAAGATTTTCTTATTTTCTTATTTTCTTTATTCCATGAATAATTGTTGAATTTTGATTTGATTTTTAGAAAGCATGCCTTCTAGAGAGCATAAACTGCGAAGATGTGATTAAAGAGTTTGTTAGCAAGAATGCTAGGAGAGCTTCGCGAATCATCGGTTAGCTATTACGGTATATAATATAACATTCTATATTTTTTCTATGTTTATTGCTATAACGTTAATCGTCGTTTAAAAAAAAATTAGTTTATATATTTTGTTCGTATGGGCCTTTTTTCCGGCTCGGATGAGGCACTTAAATCCTCAGGACCGGCCCTGATTTTTTTTAAAAGGGAGTTGTATTCAAAATCGAGTATTACTTTTGTATCGTAAGCTATAACGAGTACCGTTACCGTGACGAACCGAACCAATAACGACCAAACAACATCGGTGTCGGTATCGGTGTTCGTTTTTGTGGTTTTAGGTGGATGTAAAGCATGACTTAATTTTTTGGGTTACATCTTTCAACATTTGTTTGACGAAACCATCACAGATGATTTTTCTTTTCTATCATAAACTATACTGAGTCCCGATGACTTCACGAACTGAACCGATAACTAACGGACAACATCGGTAACGTTATCGGTGTTATTTGAACCGACATCTTTTTCTTTATAAATTAGTTCGACCGGTTTTTATTTTTATGATTTTTTGTTTGCGACGGTTTTACGCGGTTTTATCTTTACATTAATCGACCTTTTTATTCGTTTTTGTTTTATTTTTCATTTAAACAACGTTAGGTTCGAGACCGTAGGTTCGAAACCGAGATAACGTAACGCGTGCCTCGTCGCCGCGAGCCGCACACTAGTTATAAACACCCCGTAATCTGCTTTTACTTCCTTTGCTAGGGTTCCATACATCCCCTGTTCTTGTCAACTTTGGAGCCCCTTCAAATCCCCCTCTTCATAATTCCATGATCAAATACGAAAGTATTCATATCACTCTTTTTGAATCATTCATTTAAATATTTAATTCAATCCATCTTCTTCGTGTTGTTGATTTGTTCGAAAACCTGCATTATATGAATTGAAATTGTAGAAAATTTGTTTAGTAGTAATCATGATCTGAATTCACGAAAATGCTTCAGTTTCACCTCGTTAATCGTGTAATTTTTAGGGTTTTTGCTTGAATTGCATGTGCGTAATGAGTGATCATGTGAGATTAGTCATTGTTCTTCAATTTTCTTATTTTTTTTTAAAAGCTAGGGTTCTAATTACTGATCTAGGGTTCTAATTACTTAGAATTTTTTAACTGTAGTTCTAATTTCTGATCATTTGAGTGCACTGAATTTGAATTTTCCAGAGAAGTGATTTACACTAGGGTTCCAAAAAAACTTCAATGATAGCCAAAATGCCATATCCAAATGGTTGCACAATGCCACAATGTAACGAAAAACACTGGCTCCATTATTTTCGCGTATACGAACGATTCTAGTCAAGTTTATTCGGCTGGAATGGTCAGTGATTTTGATATTCAACGCGATAAAGAACTCGAATAGTTTCAGTATCAAATCTTTAGCCAGTTCAAATCTCTTTCTGACTCATCTGATGACAATTTTCTTTCTCTTAATTGGTTATCCGAGCTGTTTGTTGCCTGTCATCAACATTTTAAGGATATTCTCTCAAAGTATACTACAGATTTTTACAAAATCGCCTTTAGATAAGCTTGTTAACGAGTTTTTTGGCTGGATATCAAGGCACTTGATATCTGTAATGCTGTCTGTGACGGGATTGAGAAGATTTGATGTTCACATAAACAGTTGGAGATTGTTTCAGATGCTTTAAGTTTGAAGCACAAGAAACTGATCTGCAGAGGTCAGTTTAGAAGGGCGAGAAAAGCTTTATATATGTTGTCTAGTAGTATGATCGACAGTAATAAGGATTCGGGATGGTTCTTTTCACACAGACTAAAATCTTTGGGGCACTCACAGAGACGAAAAGATAAGAAAGAACTCTCAAGATCACTCGCATAGAGTTTGACTAGTTCTTGGTCAACAGGTGAACGGCTTCAGTTACTGGTAAACGGGTTGGTCCGCCTTGAGCAACTGAAATAACCGCCTCCCGTGGTTTGGCAAACATTGTTTTCGCAATGGGTTTTGTCCAGATGTTTGTCTTGTGGGTCCTAGTGGCTGCAATCCCTTGTCAAAACAGAGGTCTGCACACTGATTTCTTGATACCAAGTCAATACTTATGAGTTATGGAGTGATCTCTTGTCGGTTATTCATGTTCGGGTCATGAATGAATCCAAGAGGTCTGACCACAAGAAAAGTTTTGGGTTATTGAAGGAGATCTATCATATGGAGAAGTTGGGTCGTTTTGTTAAATTTGATTGATTCGACTCACCAGTTTCCATTGACCGAAGAACAAAAGGAGAAAGTGGGAGCTAATGAAGTGTCTCTGGTTGGAGTGCCAAGTGAGACAAGTGTTTCACAGAATTATGTTTTGTCAGTAGGAGGGTTTTGGTATCTTGTCTAGGGCATGATCATGAGGATCTAATATCTTATGGAAACAGGAAGGAGAACAGAAGATCACACACAGATAATAGGTTCCTTGCAGGTCAATAAACTCTGAGATGGTTTGTATTTCTTGTGTGTTACAAATGAGAATGATGAGGGGATTAAATAGATAACATAAATACATTCTAACCCCTCTAGAATAGATAAAAGCATATAGACTAATATTCCCCCAAAAGCTAAAGCAGGGGAGCTACCTGTAGCTTGGACCTTAGAAAGAGGAACCGTTGTGTTGGTAGTGGCTTGGTGAATACGTCTGCAATTTGATCATTGGTTGAAATGAACTGGACCGAGAGTTGTTTCCGAGCAACTCTTTCTCTAACAAAGTGGAAATCAACTTTGACGTGCTTTGTACGGGCATGGAACACAGGATTTGCTGAGAGATAAGTGGCGTCGAGGTTGTCACACCATAACGTGGGAACAGAGTTGGTAGAGACCCGAAGTTCGTTCAATAATGCTTGAGAGATCCGGAGCAACATGGTGACTGGAACCGGTGTCGGGCAGCCAAGAGACGGAAGTCTGGGAGCTATAATCAGTGAAGTTTGCGGAGGGCTGTTGTCTCATCCGAAGAGTAGAGGGGTCAGGATTCGGACATTGGGATGGAACATGCCCAATACCACACCGAGAGCACGAGCCATAAACAGTATTTTGATTGGAAGCCCAACTAAACTGGCTTCGATTTCCATGGCCTTGATTGCGGGTGTTGTAATTGCGTCCACGACGACTGCCACGACCACGGTTATTTTGGAACCTGGAGGGCTGAGAGTTGGCGTAAAAGGCTCGTGGAGGCTGCTGTGAACCTGTCGGCTGAAGCTGGAAACCGAGTTGGGCAACAAGTTGCTGGAGAGCTTGAATGGTTTCTGGTTGCGTGGAAGCAGAACCAACAGAACCAGTAGGGCGGTTGTTTGGCAGGGCTGTAAAGGCCTGAGCCGGTGATGTTTCAATAGTCGACTTCCTGATCATGAAGTCATGATCTGATAATAGCCCGTGAAGTTCAGAGAACGCTGTTGGAAACTGTCGTGTAAGCAGGGTAGACTTTAGCCCATTGTATTCTTCTCTAAGTCCTGAAATAACAAGCATAACAAGATCCTTTTCTTTAACCGGCTCGCCAATATTGGCTAGAGCATCGAAGTACTCAGTTGCTCGGTGATGTATTGCAAAATACATGCATTTTACTGTCAATTTTATTCCCACTTTGTGTTTGTTTTGCTTCGGTTTTCTTCTATAACTGCTTGTACTTAATATTTCTATATCTTATGGTTGTTAGGTCACAAAGGAAGCGGATATGATTGAAAACGAAGAAGAACGAGTTTCCGGTTCGTGCGAGAGGGCTGTGGATAAAAAGAATTAAACTTTCTGGATTTTTACCCGTGTCGCGTAGCGCGACAGGTATTGGAATTTCGCCGCGCTACGCGAGGATTGCAAAATGTCAGAATTGCCCTTTTAATGATTGTCCGACTGTTTTGTCTTTTCTGGGACCCTCGCGCTATGAATCAAGATCCCGTCGCGCTACGCGACTGGTGGTTTTTCGCATAAACCCCTATTTAAACCAAAAATTAGAAAACCCTAGGGGGGAATAAATTGGAGACGGCAGAGGGCGATTAGCAGACGATTTCCAGAGCATTGGAGAGCACTTGGAGTCAAGAAATCAAATAATTGAAGCTTAGGATCGAGTTCTTCGGGTGTTAGCTCATCGGTTTTTCGTTTCTTTCTTTGTATCTTGAACTTTTGATAATCAATGTCTTTGAATATGATAATAGTTACTGATTTGATTATGGTTATTGGCTAGAAACTTGGACTACCTAGGTTTTGATGAATACATATGATTGACATTAGGTTTTATCCGGTTTTGGATGATTTGCATGTGATGAACTCATGATGTAATAAACTTGGTTTAGATTATTGGATGTATTATGTGTGTCTATGATTGTTTATGGATTGATGATTTACTCCTCGTGTGCCTTGGTGAATGTCTTTCATGTAATAGGTGCATGCTAGATCAATTACTGTGTGTCTTTTATTAGTGGGTGGTTAACTGCGTACGAGTTCACCATAGGGTAATCTTCTTGATATAGAGAGTTTAGATGTGCAACCAATCTTAATAGCTGTGAGGTGAGAGATTGTCGGTTTATCTCGTGTGTCTGATCGCTAGTTTAGAATCTTTGTGAGAAGGTCTGTCTAGTTCGTCGTTCACATCTTGTTTCCGAATCCAATAGGAAATTCTTAGTTATCCCATGCACTTAGGTGTATTGAGACTTTCGCGCTGTGAGGTAGATTGTCTAGCGGATACTTCTTGAGTAGACTGGATGACCTGTGAGGGAAATCCATCCAACCGGTGGTTTAACGGCTTTTAGGTTTCTTGGTTGACAATCCTTGAGAAGGGTCGAGGGTGCTCTAGGTTTCCTTTGAGTTTAGTATTTTAAGATCCTGGTATCACGTCAGTTCCCTTATCGATAGAACCTTTGTCAAGCATGTGTAGGATTCGAGCCTAGGTAGTGTTCTTTCTCCGTTTGGTTCTCGTTTCAACTTTCGTTTGCATTCATAGTTTTCTCTTTAGTCCTTCTTTTAAGTTATTCTTAGTTTTTATTAGCAAACCCCCCTTCTTTATTATTATTTTATTTAAGTAATTTTGTATGGATAAGTCTTTCAGTTTCTAGTTAGTGTTTTCTGTAGAGGTTCTTTGGGTTCGATATCCGGACTTACTTAGGCTTTACTACATTCGATAGGTTCACTTGCCTGTCGGTAGTTTAGTTGTTTAGAGAGTTTAGAGTATTACTTAGTATTTTATTTAGCTTGTTTTGAGTCATTTAATTCAAACTACTTTGTGCACATCAAGTTTTTGGCGCCGTTGCCGGGGACCTCTGAGTCGATTGCGCTGATTAGTTCTGAATTACTTATCTGTTTTTTTATTTGAGTTTATTTGTTCTTGTTTTTATTTCTTTATAAATATCTTTCTTACTTTATTTTATTATTTTTTTTCTCACTTTATCTTCTTATTTTTCTGTGCAGTTTATACCCCATTTGCGCTCGCAAGGACCGCCACCTGCTATTTCTTTGGATTCGAAAAGCGACTCCACGGAATACTCAGAGGGATCCCACAGCGAGGTAAGTGTTTCTTTATCTTCTCCTTCTTCTTCCACCAGTTCCCCCAGTTCTGTTTCTTCCCCCTTATCTAATTCATCCACTCCATCTAGCCCACCACCTTTTCATCCCGACATGGCGAACCGTCGCACTGTTCATCAGCAGTCTACTGCGGGATTCACGGGGATTAATAACCCCATTACTGTGCCAAACATAACCAATGAAAATTCTTGGCAAATACCCTCATACATTATGACCGCAATTAATAATTGCCAATTCAATGGTCGTGATGATGAGGATGCTCCCGTTCACATCGCTCGCTTGACCCGTATCTGTGGTACTTTTAATCTTCAAGGTGCCACAGATGATGCGATTTTTCTCCATCTTTTTCCATTCTCCCTTGCGGGAAGAGCCGCCACTTGGCTCGACTCGCATCCTCCGGGCACATTCACCACTTGGGCCGGCCTACACGATGCTTTACTAAATAAATATTTTCCACCCGCGAATGCTGCCCGGTTGCGCGATGAGATTCATTCTTTTAGAATGCCGCCCGATGAGCCCTATTATATGGCCTGGGAGCGGTTCCAAAATCTGCTCAGTCGTTGCTCCCAACATGCCCTTGTAGAGAAATTCTACAACGGGCTCACTTATGAGACTTGTGCGCGCTTTGATACTTCTGCAGGAGGCCACCTTATGGGTAAAAGGAATGTGGCCGAATGCAATGATATGTTTGAGAGTTTCGCCCAGGCGGAATACGAGCAGCGGTCTGTTACTAGGAATTCAAGTCCTAGCACTAGTACCTCCTCATTTTCGAGGGGTGTTCACCACGTCAATGTGGACACTAGTGTAGCTGCTGCGCTTGAGGCTCTGGCGAAAGATGTGAAGGAGCTGAAGATGAGGGTGGCGCGATGTGAGATGTGTCGTGGCGATCATGCTACTGTTGAGTGCCCTGTGCTGAATCAAGAGCAAGTCGGTTATGTGGGAGGTCAAAACCGATACGGGAATTCTTATAACCCCAGTTGGGGAAATCATCAAAATCCCAGCTTCAGGTCTTCCGGTAATCCCCCTGGTTTCCATTCCAATTTTCCTCAGAACCAGGGGCAGGGTGGTCAGTCTTCGGGTAGTAATTCTGGGAGTACCTCGGTTGGAGGCGTTGGTAGTAACCTAGGTAGGATTGAGGAACTGCTGACGCAGTTAGTGGCAAAGGATGCATCGACCTAGAAAATCCTTCATGAGCATGACATCCTTCTTAAGAACCAGCAGTCCGCTTTCCTAGATTTGCAGCGTACGGTTGGTGACATTGCTAAGCGTTTGGATAAAAGGCCGGAAGGCCAGTTTTCGAGTGGTACCCAACCCAACCCAATCGCCCACGTGAATGCGGTCACCACCCGTAGTGGTAGAGGTGGAGAGCTTTTGAGTTCACCGGTGGAGGTTGAGAAAGAACCGGTTGATGATGAGGTAGAGAGAGAGACTCCTAGGAGGGTGCATTCGAGGCTAGTCGCAGCAAGTACCGCACCAAACAGTGAGTCTCTAGTTGGTAAGTCTGTTGACAAGAAGCCGGTTGATGTTAAGCCCACTCCCGAGATTGATCTAGCCCGTATTCCTTATCCTGAGCGTGTTGCTAATCAAAAGCATGCTAAGGAATACGGGCATTTTCTTGATATGTTTAAACAACTGAAAATCAATCTCCCATTCATTGAGGCCCTTCAGCGTATGCCTAAATACGCTAAGTTTTTGAAAGATCTTTTGAAGGGGAAGGACCGGTTGGGTAAGTTGAATGAGGTTCCTTTAAGTAGGGAGTGTTCTGCAGTGATAACAAACACGCTACCGGAGAAACTGACAGACCCAGGTATTTTCACAATCCCGTGTTTGTTTGGTGGCGATGTTCGTAGTCACGCGTTAGCGGATTCCGGTGCTAGCATCAATCTGATGTCTTATTCTCTCTATGAGAAGCTAGCACTCGGTAAACTAGCTCCAACGCGCATGACACTCTCCCTAGCGGACCGGTCGATAAAATGTCCACGAGGAATTTTGGAAAACGTGCTTGTGAAAGTTGATAAATTTGTTTTCCCTGTGGACTTTGTGGTTATGGATATGGAGGCGGATACCACTGTTCCCATCATCTTAGGACGTCCGTTCCTTCGCACCGCCAAAGCCGTCATCGATGTTTTTGACGGAAAGCTCACACTTAGGGTCGGTGACAAGACAGTCACTTTTGTGGTATCCAAATCTATTAACCTAGGAGGGAGTGGTGATAGTGTTGATAACCCCAAGTGTGGGGATGTTAAGAAAAAGCCGGAGGTGATGATGAAGGCTGTAGGTGGTGAGATGTGGGAGGCAGGTGAAAGTGGCTCGTTTTCGAGCGAATGAGAGGAATTCTCCATTGATCCTCCCACATATTGTGGTTTGTGAGTGTCTTGGGTGGAATCCCCAAGTGTAGAGTTTGTAGAGTGGTTTAGGTTGCGTTAGTTGTTTAGTTGTTTATTTTTCGGTTGTGTGTTTTGTGTTTTGATGTTTGCATGCAGGGATTATAATTGATTTTTGGAAGAGCTTTTAGCAGCAGAATGCGGGTCCCCAGGTATGTTTGTTTTTTGTAAATGGTGGTTGGAAGGTTTGGGAAATAAGGGGTGAGAAATTTGACTAAGTGTTGGAAAATTTCGAAACTTTCTGTCAAATTCCACCCCTCGCTCTACGCGACGCTTTCTCGTCCCCCGTCGCGCTACGCGAAAAAAAAAAATTAGCAGCGAGAACACAACGAGAGCAAAGTGTGGGGATGCTGAATCCTCAATAAGGCTTTGGGAGCTGCTGCATGTTTGGAGCATATTGAATCGCCAAAATACCAGCCAAGTCTTTTCCATTTTCTTTTTCTTTTCCCTGTTTTTGTTTTTGAGTCGTGTTTCCATTCCTGCATTGAGGACAATGCAAAGTTTAAGTGTGGGGATAGGACACTGTCGTTTAGTTATTTTTTTTTATTGAGTCTAGTTAACTTTGAGTGCATTTAGTTAGTTTAAATTTTATCTATTTATTTATGTTCTTGAAAAAAAAAAAGTCTAAGAAACTTGATGATTGCATTTAAAAGCAGGAGATGATAGGAAATTGGGCCCTAGTTTTCATTTAGTATTTATAAGACATTAAAAATCAGATTACACACTTAACTCGGGATATGTCTGGTAGGCCCAACTGACGGTAAAAAGCCCTATGAGTATTTATAATACACTGCACCTTAAATCACAACATCCGTGGGTTCTCATCTTAGGAGAAGCGGTGAAGCCGAAACTGTCGAATAGTATAAGAGGTACCACTGTAGGTTAAAACTCGTATGTATTTAAGAATAGCAGATTAGTTAGCACACCTTACCTTTTTATGAGAATAAATCCGGGACTGGTGGCGCTTTAGGAAATTCCATCGTATCATTGCGTGAGCTTAAAAATAACTTAAGAACGAAGCCTATGTGTTTCCCACTGGGATGGTGACTTGGTGGATACACCCATGGGCTAAGTACTTTAAATATTATAACCTAAAGCTTATGTGTTGCCCGCTGGGATGGCGACTTGGTTGGCAATACCTCTGAGTTAAGGTTACAATTATGTTATATAAAGCTCAACATGATTAAAAAAATAAAAAAAAATAAAAAAAAGAGAAAAAAAAAGAAAAGAGATGCAAAATATATATATATATATATATATATATATATATATATTATGCATCCATCCATCATTAGTTAATTTAAATACATCTGGGTATTGGGTTACAGTGGAAGAAAAATCATGAAACAAATGATTTAATCTGTGCTTCGAAAACTTGAGATGGGATTAGGTAGAACTGTGGATACCTTAGTGTGAGACCCTAGACCTAGTGTTCACTTGAAGATAACGAAATATGATTGGGGAAAATACGTTGGTGGTTGGGTTTAGAAGGACAAACATACCGACAATCGCGGTTTTTATGTTTTCGTGTCTAATAAGATAACCCATAAAATGTTGAAGACCTTGTGCTTGATTATGATCCTGTTTTGCATGAATTTTTCAGGGACGAAAAAAAAGATAAGTGTGGGGATGTGATGTATTGCAAAATACATGCATTTTACTGTCAATTTTATTCCCACTTTGTGTTTGTTTTGCTTCGGTTTTCTTCTATAACTGCTTGTACTTAATATTTCTATATCTTATGGTTGTTAGGTCACAAAGGAAGCGGATATGATTGAAAACGAAGAAGAACGAGTTTCCGGTTCGTGCGAGAGGGCTGTGGATAAAAAGAATTAAACTTTCTGGATTTTTACCCCTGTCGCGTAGCGCGACAGGTATTGGAATTTCGTCGCGCTACGCGAGGATTGCAAAATGTCAGAATTGCCCTTTTAATGATTGTCCGACTGTTTTGTCTTTTCTGGGACCCTCGCGCTACGCGAGGATGAATCAAGATCTCGTCGCGCTACGCGACGGGTGGTTTTTCGCAGAAACCCCTATTTAAACCAAAAATTAGAAAACCCTAGGGGGGGAATAAATTGGAGACGGCAGAGGGCGATTAGCAGACGATTTCCACAGCATTGGAGAGCACTTGGAGTCAAGAAATCAAATAATTGAAGCTTAGGATCGAGTTCTTCGGGTGTTAGCTCATCGGTTTTTCGTTTCTTTCTTTGTATCTTGAACTTTTGATAATCAATGTCTTTGAATATGATAATAGTTACTGATTTGATTATGATTATTGGCTAGAAACTTGGACTACCTAGGTTTTGATGAATACATATGATTGACATTAGGTTTTATCCGGTTTTGGATGATTTGCATGTGATGAACTCATGATGTAATAAACTTGGTTTAGATTATTGGATGTATTATGTGTGTCTATGATTGTTTATGGATTGATGATTTACTCCTCTTGTGCCTTGGTGAATGTCTTTCATGTAATAGGTGCATGCTAGATCAATTACTGTGTGTCTTTGATTAGTGGGTGGTTAACTGCGTACGAGTTCACCATAGGGTAATCTTCTTGATATAGATAGTTTAGATGTGCAACCAATCTTAATAGCTGTGAGGTGAGAGATTGTCGGTTTATCTCGTGTGTCTGATCGCTAGTTTAGAATCTTTGTGAGAAGGTCTGTCTAGTTCGTCGTTCACATCTTGTTTTCCGATTCCAATAGGAAATTCTTAGTTATCCCTTGCACTTAGGTGTATTGAGACTTTCGCGCTGTGAGGTAGATTGTCTAGCGGATACTTCTTGAGTAGACTGGATGACCTGTGAGGGAAATCCATCCAACCGGTGGTTTAACGGCTTTTAGGTTTCTTGGTTGACAATCATTGAGAAGGGTCGAGGGTGCTCTTGGTTTCCTTTGAGTTTAGTATTTTAAGATCCCGGTATCACGTCAGTTCCCTTATCGATAGAACCTTTGTCAAGCATGTGTAGGATTCGAGCCTAGGTAGTGTTCTTTCTCCGTTTGGTTCTCGTTTCAACTTTCGTTTGCATTCGTAGTTTTCTCTTTAGTCATTCTTTTAAGTTATTCTTAGTTTTTATTAGCAAACCCCCCTTCTTTATTATTATTTTATTTAAGCAATTTTGTATGGATAAGTCTTTCAGTTTCTAGTTAGTGTTTTCTGTAGAGGTTCTTTGGGTTCGATATCCGGACTTACTTAGGCTTTACTACATTCGATAGGTTCACTTTCCTGTCGGTAGTTTAGTTGTTTAGAGAGTCTAGAGTATTACTTAGTGTTTTATTTAGCTTATTTTGAGTCATTTAATTCAAACTACTTTGTGCACATCACTCGGGTAAGGTAGGCATATGAAGATTCATCTCCCAACATTTGTATTTTTAGCAACTGAGTTTTCAGGGTGTATCTCTTGGAAGATGTGTGAGGGGCATAAGCACGTTTGAGAGATAGCCAAATATCACGAGAAGTGTTACCTTGGACATGTTGGAATGAAGACTCAGAGACGGTTGACAGTATCAACATTCGGATGTGGGCTTCATTAGAGACCCAGGCTGAGAAGCATGGGTTTGGTGTCATTAGGAAACCAGTAGAGGTCTCCTCCTCCTTCCCTGAAACCTCCGACTGAATTGTTTCAGGAGGGCAGATAATGGTTCCATCGATATAACCAAATAGGTTATTCGTAACAAGGAATGGAGTAATCATCGTCTTCCGGTGTCCATAATTGGTGGATGAAAGGGTAAATCCGAATTTGTGGGAGTTGAGTTGTCTTCTCAGTTTGAGAGAAAGCAGTAACCGCTGGAGTGGCCATTGTTGGGCTGAGAAGGGCTGCCGGTCACCGGTGGACTCACAGGAGCTGGATGGTTTAGAGGGGAAGGTAATCAGGCGCTGGCAGGGGAAGAGATACCAGCTCTGATACCACAATAAACTCAGATGTTTTGTATTTGTTGTGTGTTACAAATGAGAATGATGAGGGGATTAAATAGATAACATAAATACATTCTAACCCCTCTAGAATAGATAAAAGCATATAGACTAATACAGGTAAACCATGTAGTTAATCAGATAGCTTTTTCTTTGATGAATATATACATATATACATACATACATATAGATACACACGCGCACACATGGTCTATTTGATCAGCCATGATTCCTAGAGGCTTCTGATGTAGTTCATCTATGCCCTGGCTTTTATTTCATTTGTCTTTGTAAATACAAGTTTCTTTGTTAAAGTTTCATTCTTTGAGATATAAAACTTGAGGGTGAGCTTTGAGCAACCTGACCTGAAGGTCATCATGGATTCAAGCCATAATACAGGAAAAAGATTTGAAACAGCAGTGGTAATATGAGCTGGGTTGGGTTGAATAACGGGTCATCTTTATTAGTATTTAATGCGTTAATTGTGATGATAAAAACATTATTATTATAACAATAATCTAAATCTTTTTAATAAAAACTATTTAGGAGATTTTATGCATTAAAGGACGACCTTCAACGTGTTTGACTTTTTGACCCGTTTGGTTTTTTAGCAAACTATTAAAAACCAAATTATTTTCTATTTCACTTTTTTGAGATAAAACACAACTCGAATATATAAGTGATCAATTTATGAAGAACAGTGTTTTCAATACCGGACCGAACCGGTTGGTCAGACTAGGAACTGGGTACCTGACTAGTGCGGTTATGTCTATATTAACCGTTTTCATTTGTGAACCAGCCGGTCGAATAGTATTTTCATTTTTTTTTGTTTTGAAATATCGTTTGCTGATTAATTTAATACTTCAGACTCCATACTTATTCATTTAAATATTTAAAATTATATATCTATATCTATACTATCTAATAAATAAATGTTTTTTCATGACACGTGTCGCCTCCATATTCATTCTCATCATTTTTTTCCCGCCTCTCTCTCTTACTAAATACACCTCTATCTTTTAATATTAATATATTTTTAAAGAAAATACTAATTATGCTAATAAAACATATTTATTTTAAATTATTCCTTACTATAAGAAACTTTGAAATCTATTTATGTAATTTTTATTTTCAATCAAATAGTAAATGAAAGTTAAATTACATTAAATAGTAATTAAAATATTTTCAAAACCCAATTATATATTAATTTTTACTTATTTTAAATTTTGTTTTCTATCATTAGTATATGTAATACATTTTTACAACTGTAAAATATACACATAAAGATTTAAGAATTATGTATTGATATTTTTCACACTGTGTGTATTATACAGGTTCTAAGCTAGTATATATATATATATATAAATTTGTAATATTTATGACATTATCCTATTTGACCGGTCACACCAGTGGACCGGTAAGTTGATTAGTTCAATTATCTGGTACGGTAACATTGTATGAAAAGATTGACGAAGAAAGTCAAATTATATGAAAGGGAATTGATTAACATCTTTCTGGGCTAGCCCATGTTCACTGATGTTCTAGCCCAGGCTATCTGGATGCTTAACATGGTGAGTAGAGGTGCACAAACCGGTTTTTTTCCGGATCCGGACCGGTTCCGTCAACGATGGTCAACAACCGGATCCAATGGAACCAGTTCCGGATCGGATCCGGTTAAGAGAGTGGAGACTTGGAACCTATTGGGACCGGACCGGATTTATGGAACCGGACCGGACAAAAAAAAACCGGTTCCACCGGATTTTTTTTAAAAAAAAAAAATTAAAAAAGATACACTATAAAATACATGTTTTATTTATTTTATAGCTTTTTTTAAATGATTTAACAATAGTTCGTAAAAAAAAATACAAAACATAATTGAATCACAAAATATATATTATTTATTTTGTTTTCAATCTTCTTCGTCGTAGTCTTCGTAACATCGGTTTTCATTCTTCTTCGCTTGAGATACGTTGGGCTTCATTATAAGCTTGTTCTTCGTCCGAAAGTGGATTCGTCGCCCCTTGTTCTACTTCGAATTCATGTATTTCTTGTTCAATGTCAAGCTCGCCTTCTAGTTTTGTAACATGTTGTACACGTTCGGCGGCATCCAAATGGTCCTTCAAGCAAATACACATCTCCATAGATTCCGGTGTAAGCCTCGTTCTTCGAATAGATAAAATCCTGCCACTAAGAGAAAAAGCAGATTCCGAAGCTACCGTAGAAGCTTGGACGGTTAGTAGGTCACGGGCCATTGCGGCTAGAACGGGATATTGGGATTCCCTTTCTTGCCACCAACTCAAGATATCAAAGTTTTCAAACTCTTTGGATCTTAGAGTTGAAATAAAGTCGGTTGCTTGATATCTCTCAAGCTCTCTATTTGGTGTGGTTCCACGAGCTCGTTTATTATTTTTGTTTCTTAAAGTGTTAAATAAATTTAGCATCGGGTTCCTTGAACTACTAGAACTTGAACCCGAACTCATTGATTCACGTATGTTTGATGGATCACCACTTCCACCATATTTGCGTAAATAATAATCAAACATATTATTAAAAGCCAAATTGAAATCCCTTATTGCATTTGATTCAAAATTTGGGTCTTCCTCGAACATATTTAAATCATCCGATATTGATCCGATTAATGTTTCAACACCGGTTACATTAATCGTTGGGTTTAAGGCGGCTGAACATGTAACAACGGCCGGCATTTCCGAAAAATATTTTTTAAATTTAGCTTTCATAGGTGTTACCATTTTTTCAAAAATAGTGCCGTGATATTCAAACTCTTTTAATTTATTACATATTAAGTATAATTGTTGAAGTATTAGCGAAGATGTGGGATAATAAACTCCCGATAAACATGTAGTTGCATTTTTAAAAACCTCAAGCAAATTAGTTAGTTTCTCGATCATATCCCAACTTATATTATCAAATTTTTGTGAACAACGTTTCTTTTGTACAAGTTCATCATGAAAATGTTTTAAAGTAACTCTTTGCCTTAAGGCCGATTCAAACATTTTCCATGTCGAGTTCCATCTAGTAGGTACGTCCCAATTCGGACCTAAAAAGATGGAATCCGTTTGTTGGCACAAGTTTCTATAGTTTATATATATTTTTTTGCTTGTGCTAAAAACTTCACGTAACATCACTTTAAAATTTTCTTTTACGTCTCTTATTTCTTGGACGTTTAGACCGTCTTGCACAACCAAGTTAATGATGTGTGCAACACATCGACTATGAAAAAAAACACCGTTACAAGGCGGTTCATATTTTATTTTTAATTTTTCCACCGCGTTTGTGTTATTTGAAGCGTTATCAAAAGATATTGAAAATATTTTTGGTTGAATTTTATAAGTTTGAATTACCGACTCTAAAATATAAAATAAGTTTTCGCCGGTATGTGGATATCCAAAATAATCAAACGCAATCGTGCGCTTCATCATTTGCCACGACTCCGGTTGAACCCAATGTGCGGTAACGCAAAGGTACGATTCGGGTAAACCATGTGGAGCGGACCAAACGTCCGTTGTTAAGTTAATGCCGGTATTTAAATTTTCAAAACCTAAAATTAATTCTTTTTTAGCTTTTTTCCACATTTTTAAACAATCTCTTCTCAAAGTAGAACAACTTACATTTGTGTAACTCGGTTGAAGCGTCTCTTGTATCATCCTCGTCAAGCGCGGATTATCAAAGTGATCAAAAGGCAATCCTTCTTGAATGACGAAATGTGCCATTCTCTCACGAACCCTCTCAACATTGTATTGCCAAACTCCTCCATCCTTACCAATTTGAGTTTGATCTTCACCTTGAGTGTGTTTTGCGTGACTAGCAATATGTTTCCTCAAAGTGCTATTTCCCGCCGCACGCAAAATTCTACCACAACGTTTGCAACGAGCCTTTTGCGAACCGTTCGACATTTCGCATAAATCGAAATAAGCCCATATCTCTTGGTTTCGGGAGCAAGGAAGTATTGACACCACCGTGACATCGCTAGTAGAACCACCAACCGAATTTTGAGTGCTTGCGGAAGTGGAAGCCATGAGAGCGTTTTTTTTTTTGCGTAAAGTGAGCGTTTTTTTGCGTTTTATGAGCGTTTTTGAGTTTTGAGAGCTAGAATGTTGTGGTGAACTAACCCATACACCCAATACCTATTTATACTAAGTTTCAAGCCTTAAAAACAAAAAAAAAACAAAAAAAACGGCTATATAGCCGTTTTTTCTTTTCTTCAAACGGCTATAACCGGTTCCGAACCGGTTCCAAATTGTCCGAAAAAAACCGGTTCCATTTTGTCCGATTTTTATCCGGTCCGTCAAAAAAACCAGAACCGGTTCTCACAAAATCCGGTCCGGTCCCAAAAAAACCGGTTCTAGACGGATCCGGTTTCGGATAATCCATCGGATCGGATTCGGTTCCGGTTCTTTTGAGCACCTCTAATGGTGAGTGGACAATCACCCAACCGCCAGACTGCATTTACTGCAACCATCATTCTCTTTATTTATTTTCTTCATATTTAGCATTTTTGGATAAGTCAAGGATTTAAAAATATCTGTTTACCCAACTTTTATAATTACTAAAAATAAAATAAAATAAAATAATTTAAAGAACATTAAATCCCTTGTATAAACACATGAAATACAAACAAGTTTAGCAGAATGCAGAACATTAGATATATGTAATACATGTAAATAAGTTAAAAGTATTGATGCGTTCTTGCTGTTATCTTTGGCCCCTAACAACTATGCACAGCAGAGAACTGGGTCACAACCTTTTTACTTCTTTTTCACCACTCTTTTCGCAAAATGGGTGAACCATTTGTTTTTTTACTACGATTGTAGACGTTTAATTTAGAATAATAAACCGTACGTACATTCACATGGAATTAGTTCTTCGAAGTCTTGGGGGTCTTCTCTTCTCCACAACTGGCATCAGGTTCTCCATTAACTGAATTTCACAATAAATCAAAACAAACGTGTTAAAAATGACCATAAGTTATTGAAATTATGTGTTTTGAGGATTTAGGGCAATTAAGTTACCGGCAGGGTTAGAGTAGGCCCCTGGGTGATGGTGCATATATCATGCATTAACATGAAAGTACCCACCCACCCACCCAATATACACCATCCCACACCAACACCTGTTAGTACCAAACATGGAACCTTCCCTCATGAACACAAATTTTTTTTTTTTTAATTAAAATGCACCGTTCATATGATAAACTATCACTAGTTTATGATTTTTCAAACAGGCTGATATTCTTTATTGAACGGGTGGTTAATGACCACCCATTTTGAAAAGTTTGATCAAAACCACATTAACGTTTACTCGTTTAGGTTGGATTTTAGTAATTTCCCGGTAAGTGATCATCCTCTCTTAAATCAGAAATCATTACCGATAAAAATAGTATTTTTTTTCAAATTACATATGAAGATAAAGATCATCATCACCAAAATCATGACTACTTTTCTGAAAAGAGAGAATCTTGAGCTAATATGTTTCTTCACAGTAATATAGAAAACAAAACGATAAGTTCAAATATAAATCTTGGTGGTTGTCAATAATTTTCGATAATATTATGAACACAACCCTACCATGTGGTCTCTGGGCGAGCAAAACCACTCGAAGCTCTACTGGATTTCAAAATCAAATCTCTTTGAAAACATGTCCTCCTAAGTTTTCTTGATCATTTTTGAAAATATAATTAAATAAAGGAGGCAAACCCTTTTAGATTCCTCATCCACCATAAATTAGTCCCTGTGATTACTAAAACTAGCCCTCAAGTTTCCGCTGTTTATCTATATCCATTATCAGCATAAAGTATCTAGAGAACAACTACTTGAAATACAGAATCACTAATGGAGGAATCCATGAGAATAAGAATCAAGTGACAAGTTCAAAATCTGGTATTAAAAATTCTCAAAGAAATCATATATCAGTTCATAATGTATGAATTATAAGGACTAACCTGCTTTAGCCTCTCTTTGTTCAGTTCATCCTGCAAGTAGTTTTATCATTCAGAAACTATGAGGATGATGATTCATAGATAAAATTGCACAAAAATCATACCACTTCTTTCAACAATCTTGCATGTTCTTCTTCCAATTGAGTTACCAGAGACTCTAATTCGACAGTGTAAGCCTATAATTCGACAATCGCACAACTTAATTTTGAATTCGAACATTAGAATCTGAATGACTTTAAATCAGTAAATTATATAGTAAATTAACCTGTTTTCGCTCCCTGGACCTTGCAGCCGATTCTCTGTTCTTAATCATCCTCCTCTGTTTCTGCTGCGTTGCCTTGTCAACCGGTGGATCTTCAACCACCACCTTCCTCTTACCCCTACCGCCGACGCTGCTCCCGGCGTTTGCACCAATCGCACTTCCAAATTGCATGTGCTGCTGCGGCAGACCTTGAAATGAACCACCAATCACAGCACCGGTACCAGCACCGGCAACGGCACACATAATCGGATCAATAACTCCAGGATATTCCGAAACAACCGCCGCGGCAGATACCGGTGGCAATTTCACTACATCCTCCTCCCTAACAGCTCCGGCCTTCGTCAGAAAATCCTCTAGTGTCATCTCCGGATCACCGCCGCTTCCGTCCACGATCTCCTTCCAACCTTCATCCACCGCCTTTACGTCACCACCGGCGGAGAAATTCACCGGCGCCGGACGCGAATCATCGTAAATGTTCTTCAGAAGATCGTCCATATTCATGGAGACTAAATTGCTGTTGTGATCCGAGAGACCGACGGTATGTACTAACGCCTGGTGACGTTGCAGATCCTGATTAGCCGGCGATGATGACGCCATCACCTTCGACGACGCCATACGAATAATTCACACAATTCAAATCGGAAAACAAAGTCAAATTCCTACGAGTTTAAAGTAGCAATTGAATCGAATCAAATCAATTCAAAATCAGTTGGATGAGAAGCACGGTGAAACGAAGTCCGAACGAGAGTCTCGCCGGCAGTTCGGAAGTTATACGAATACAGAAACCATTTCTAGAGAGAGAAAGTGAGGAAGTAAGAGAAAAATAGAGGCTTTGTGGACGGTTTTGTCCTCGTTCGTCGGGTTTGAAGTTGAATTCACTGAGGGTAGTTCTGGAATTTCCAATATCATATGCCTGTGTAAGAAAGCCGGCAGGGGGATTGTCACGGGCAGATGCGTGTCGAAATTTTCTTCTTCAAGTTTATATAAAAAGAAAATAAAATAGTTTGCTTATTGGACGTATTCAAAACATTTATTTTATAGCTTTCTATTTTTTTTGTTTAAAGTATTATTTTTTAATTTTTAATTTTTATTATTTAAAATTTTATATAAATTTAAACGCATAGTTACAACCAGGACCCGTTTATTTTGATCTAAATTTCTATATAAATTTTATTAAAATTTACATTGTATAATAAAATATCTAATATAAAATACCTTTATTTACGTGGTTGGAAGATAAGTTTTCCAATTGTATTTCCCTTTTTCTTAGCATAAAAGGTTTGATGTACTCAGATATTTTCAAAATATTTATATTATCTTATATCTTCTATATATAATAAATGAAAATCTAGGATTGCACGTGGCATAGTTCTAGAATTTCTCATACTAATTTTCTTGCATCTCTCATATTAAATGATAACATTAAATAATATTAATATTATATATTTATATTTTTTTTAACGACAAATCTATCATACTCCTACTCCTTAATTACACTAAATGTATGAACCTCTCATAAATCATACTGATATTATTTATACCTTTTTCATATTAAAAATAGTTTTTTAATAAATTAGAAACTAGATCTTTTTATTAAAAACGCACTTTTTAAAAAAACAAAATTTTCATAAAGTACGAAATTTTTCTAAAACACCGAACATTTTAAAAAATACGAAATATTTTAAAACCGGTCTCTAAAAATAGAAGTTTTATAAAAAAAATATTTTTTTAGAAAAAGAATTTAAAAAACAAAAATAATTAAAAACCGGAGTTTTCAACGACGATATTTTTATTAAAAAAGAGGGTTTTTTTTTTCAAAAACAGCTGTTTACAAAAAAGATTTATTTTTAAAACGAAAGTCTATAAAATGATATTATTATTTTATTACTTAAAGTATTTATTTATACGTAATTTCAATCATATCTTATTTCAAAATATCGTTTTATGATTCCTAAATCTTCATTACTAATTATTTAATATTTTTTATTTAAACCGTGTACTATCCTAGTTTATAATTTATAATATATGCTGATCGTTTTTAATATATTTATTTTGAATGAAGTCAACTTTGCGTTCGATTAATCTTATACTTCTTTTGTTATAAATTTTAATAATAGCATTCCGTGCAAAAAGTATAATTTTAAATAATATAAATAAAAGTATATTACGAGATAAAAAATATATATTGTATTAAATATAACTCAAATACCTAGGATCTTTTGTACATGATGACGGAGACGTAGACAGTGATGTGGCCTGCAGTGTTCAGGAAGTCTGGTGTAAATAGAGAGCGGCCACGAAAGTTCAATGTGGCAGAAGGTTCCCAACAAGATTAAATGGGAAATTTTATTGGGTTGTAGTTCGATTGGCTATGCAATACGAAACCATTTGATGGGTCATTAAGAAGACACAAGTGCAAAAGTTGGAGGTGACTGAGAGGAGGATGCTATGGTGGATGTGTGGGAATACGAGGTTGGATCGGATAAGAAATGAAGTTTTTAGGAAAAAATTACGGGTAGCTTATATCTTGGATAAGATAAGAGAGGAGAGTTTAAGATAGTTTGTGCATGTGAAGAGGAGACAGCTCACGACGCAAGTTAGAACCGTAGAAAACATTAAAGTGGAGGGAGGAGGAACAGAGGCATACCCAAGATTATGTGGGATGAGCGGATTAGACAGAATTTGATAGACTTGCATATCTCTGAAGACATGACCAAGGATAAGGGTTCTTGAAGACGTTATAGATTATTCGGAGAGTGTATAGCGTCTAAGATTTTTCTCGTGAGAGCTTAGCTTTTCATACCCTATTGCCTTAGCCTTAGTATAACTTTAGGCTGGACTTAGCATATAGATTTGTTAGGGGAGCGTATAGGCACTTTCATGAAGATTTGTGCATATAGATTTGTTGGTGGAGCGTATAAGCACTTTCATGAAGATTTGTGCTACATTTTTTATATCTATTTGCTCTTTTGTTTGTCACTACTCATTTATAGTTCTCTTGCCTTTTTGGTCCTATCAGCATAACTACTTTTAATATATTTGGTTTTTTTTCTTTAGCTAATGTATTCATTCTCTAAGGTTTTTGGAGTCGGGGGCCTCAACGATAGCAACCTCTTTGTCCTCTGGGATAGAGGAAAGGTTTGTCATCATCCTATCCTACTCAGACCATACATATATCTTTTGTTATGAATAAGCTTTTATTGATAAGTTTGTTTGTTTTACTAAATACAACTTAGTTAGAAAAAAATTATATAGAAGAATTGATAAAATTGAATATTTTGAGTTGTATTAAATATTAGATATAAAATAATCGTATAAGAAATGAAAATTTAAAAAGAAATAACCAAAAAAGATAAAACTGTGTCAAACATGCTATCTACAGCCCACTGAGTTGGCTTGTGTGATTTTTCTCAATTCAATAGATTTGACACAAATTTGGTGAAAATTGGTTGTTCAAATGTATAACAAGAACACCATGTACATGACATGATGTGTAAATACACATAAATCATAACATTACACCATAAACATCAAAGACTTAAATGTTCTAAACATACTTCAACTTCCTAGATCAAATGTTTTAACCAACTAGACATCTAAAACATATCTATCAATGAACATGTTGACCAATTGTTCTTGTTGTAGTTTGCTAGCAACTTCTGTTCAACACCTTGACTTTATACACATTGCTTTCTTACTTTAAATTTCACTAATAACTTAACTTCCTCATGCAACTTGACTTTAACTTGAAACAAACCTTTACTTCCTCCAACATTTTAACTTCCTCTAGCAATTTCACTTCTTCGACTTCCAGAAACTCTTGTCTACCAATCTATAGGAGGTATAAGCTTTGTTAGACACTCACTCAATGGCCACATGATATTTCCCTTGATAGATAGGTGTTGAAGTATCGATTCTCGAGGTCAATGAACACTTTAAAAGAAATGAATTAGCAGTAAATATGTATCTGATTTATGATCTTTGGTTTTAGGTTATATATTTTAGGAGTTTTAATTGGATTTTTAAATAGAATGACGTAGTTTTAATTGATTTCGTATATATTGTTAGATGTCTAACAACACTACTTACAAGAACAATAGGCATTTGCCAAGCTTTGATTCGAAGATTGGTCTACGTCCACTGCCCATTGATTGTGGGCTTGAAATTGGCACAAAATGATTTTCAGTGTTAATAGGCTAAATGCAATGGTCTTTTAATTCATATCCCATATTCTAAGATTAAGATAAAATCAAATATTTACGGATCAGTAAAACATGTTTAACCACCATAGTTGGTGCTCGAGAAGTGGGGAAACACTATAAGCATATATAGCTCACGCTATCAATACATAAAAACTTATTCTAAACCTGCAAAGGACCGATCTAGAGGCTGAAGTAAGAAGTTCTTCAACTAGTTTCAGTATTTTCTCTTAATTCTTAGTTTAGTTAGTCATTTAGGTATTTAATTGTAAGTTTAGTCCGGTTATGGAAGTTAAACACATAAAGTGTGTGAAAATGTGAAAGATTGTATTGATAATTGTAAATTGTAATTAGGGTTTACAAGGAGAGGGGTTATATACTAACCCATATTTACAGTGTAACATCCAGCCCCTTATACCGTCAATATTATCCGTTTTGCCCTCTATGAGCTCATGGATTTGTTTTTTATTGTCCGGGTGAAAATTTCCCAAGGAGATCACCCATCCCTGGATTACTCCCACCGAGCACGCTTAACTATGAAGTTCTCTTTTCATCCACTGCAGATGCGCCCAAAACGTGTTAATGATATTTGAGGCGGGGCATGTCATATGAACCAAGAATTTCTCCTGCCCACAGCCGATGTGGGATTTGCTAGGGGTTACAATGGGCCATGCTAATATTTTCTGTATAGTTACAATCACCCCGCTCCCTTACGAACTCATCATCCTCGATGAGGTTTGCCCCACCATCCCAATCAGGGATGTGATATTTGCCTAAGGTGTCCTCATGGGCACCCCTGGGGACTCACCATCCTCGATGAGGTTTGCCTCACCATCCCGAACGGCACAGAGTGACTCTGTACCATTTGTAACATCCAGCCCCTCATACAACCAATATTGTCCGCTTTGCCCACTAGGAGCTCACGGATTTGTTTTTGGTTGCTCGGGTGAAAACTTCTGAGGGGTCACCCATCCCTGGCTAAGCACGCTTAACTATGGAGTTATCCTCTCATCCACAGCCAATACACCCAAAACGCGTTGATGATATTTAAGGCATGGCATGTCTTATGAACCAAGAATCTCTCCTGACCACGACCGATGTGGGATTTGCCTAGGGTGTTACAATGGGACATGCAAATATTTTCTGTATAGTTACATACAAAAACTACCTCTAATATTTACTAATTACATTTGTGTCTAATATTCCCCTACAAGCCAAGGCCGATGAACGACATGTAGCTTGGAACGTAGAAAAATGAATCTATGTGTTGAAAGAGGTTTTGTGAATATGTCTGCAATCTGATCTCAGTAGATATAAATTGTATGTGTAATTTTCCTTAGGCAACCTTTTCTCTGACGAAGTGAAAATCAACTTCAATTTGCTTTGTTTTTGCATGAAAAACAGGATTGGCTGCTAGATAGGTTGCTCCAGGATTATCACACCAGAGAGTCAGAGCAGATTTTGTGACCACCCCAAGTTCTGTCAGTAAGGCTTCCAACCATGTTAATTCATCCACTATGACGGCAAGAGTTTTGTACTCAGATTTTGTGGATGACCGAGATACAATTTTTGGTTTACGAGCAATACATGATATAAGGTTAGAGCCCATGTATATGGCAAATCCCCCGGTGAATCGACGGTCATCTGGACAGCTAGCCCTGTCAGCATCAGAGAAAGCTTTAAGGGGAGGGGAACCCTGCCAGTGAGCATCCGTATATGCTTGAAGATGAGATCCCAAATTATGGCGAATGAGAAGACCATGATCAATTGTACCCTTTAGGTATCGGAGAATTCTTTTAGTAGCAGACCAGTGATTTTCGGAAAGGGCATGCATGTACTAACAGACTTTATTTACAGCATAGGTGATGTCAGGGCGTGACAGAGTGACATATTGCATGGCTCCAATCAGCTGACGGTATTTCATCGGATCAGTGAACAGAGGACTGTCCCCAAGGGATAGGGGTGTGAAGTACACATAGAGGAAGAAACATGTTTGCAGTCAGTGAAACCAAAGCGTTGTATAAGATCCGAGATGTACTTCTTTTGTGAAAGAAGAATGTTTTTCCCTTAAGGAACAAGTTCGAGTCCGAGAAAGTAATCGAGGGTGCCAAGGTCCTTGACAGCAAAAGCTTTGCTTAGCTGTTGAATAACTCGATTAACTGTCTGTGTATTGTTCCCTGTGACGATGATGCCATCCTCATAAACAAGCATGTATAGGATAGTTTTCCCGTGTTTGTAAATGAATAAAAACGGATCCGTTTTTGAGCCAACGAAGCCCAAGGTGAGAAGGGAGTGAGTTAAGCGTTGAAACCAAGTGCGTGGTGCTTGTTTGAGACCATAAAGAGACTTATGGAGAAGACAAATGTGATCCGGATGTTTGGGATCAACAAAACCCTGTGGTTGTTTGAGGTAAATTGTTTATGTGAGATCCCCATGGAGAAACACATTTTGCACATCAAGTTGACGAAGTGGCCATTGTTTAGTAACAGCAAGAGACAGAACCATTCGAATCGTAGTAGATTTGACATCTGGACTGAATGCCATTGACGTCAACGCCTGGTTGCTGGTGAAACCCCTTGGCGACCATACGAACCTTGTATCTTGTAACAGCACTGTGTTAGTCCTTTTTAATCCTGTAAACCCACTTACAATCAATGACGTTAGTGTTTGGGACTAAGTGCACTAATGTCCTTGTCCCATTTTTAGCAAGAGCCGAAAATTCCTCGGCCATGGCATGACGCCACTCCGAATGTTGGTTTGCAATGGCAAAGGAGGTGGGTTCACCAGGTGATGGTGACGAAGTGGAAGCAAAATTAGCAGAAGGACTGTATGGAACACGAGGTTTTGGATTTTGTCGAAGATTAGAGGGACGAGGAGGTGGTGGTGGTGGTGTGGGAACATTGAAGTTGGAAGAGCATGTAGTAGAAGGAGGGTCCGACAGGGAGTGAGTAGTCGGATTGTGAACTGGTAGATTGTGGAGTAAATGGTGGAGTGGGAGGTGGAGAGGTGAAAAGTGTGGTTGTGGGATGTGAAGCTGAAGGAGATGTGAAATCCGAGAATGATGTGTAGAGTTTGGAGTGGGGGTTGCAGAAGGTATAGAAGGGGTTAGAGTCTGAAAGGAAAATATGTTTTCAAGGAAACGAACATGACGAGCAATGTAGATTCGATCCGTTTTGGGATCAAGGCATCTGTAGCCATGGTGTTTGGGACTGTATCCAAGAAAAATGCAGGGGTGGACCAAAAATCCATTTTATCTGGATTATACGGTCGTAGATAAGGAAAGCATTAGCAACCAAAGATACGTAGAAAAGAGTAGTTGGGTTGTTTACAGAAGAGAATTTAGATTGGAGATTTGTTTGAGGATGTCCGAGAGGGTATGCGATTGATTAGATACACAGCAGTGTCAAAGGAAAAATGCCAAAAACGGTTTGGAACATGCGAATGTGCAAGAAGAGTGAGGTAAAAAAGTTGGAAAATGGTCTAAATTCACCTCCCTAGTCAGTTTGATATTTGTATTAAGTTGACGTTCAATCATGGAAACAAAATTAGTAAAGGTGTTGTAGACATCAGCTTTTTATGCTAATGGGAAAATCCACATATATCGAGAAAAATGATCAACACACAACATAAAATAACGGTGACCATCACACGATAAAACAGGGACAGACACATCACAATATAATAAATCAAAGAAATTAGAACTGCAAAAAGTGGAATTAGGTAAATGTGTTTTAGTGGACTTGCCCATAGGACAAGCCGTACAAGAAATAGAGTGTGATTTAGTAGAAACGGGAAGAGAACAACTAGAAAGCATAAATTGAAAAAGACGGTCGTGTGGATGACCAAGCCTTTGATGTCAGGCGGTTGAAGAAGCCCGTGTAGCGGAGAAGGCGGCCTTATTGATTGTATGAAGATGCAGAAGACGAAGTGTGTAGAGACCATGTTCATTAGGGCCCGTGAGGAGGATAGTGCGTATAGACTCGTCCTTCACAACAAAGAAAGTAGAGTGAAATTCAAATAAGACATTGTTATCTAAACAAATTTTTTGAACAGACAAAAGATTCTTTTTAATATCAGGAACATGCAGGATATCATATATGTTAAAAGAATTGTGTGTAGAGTGAATTTTGGAAAAGCCAATATGGAAAATGGAGAGTCCTTTACCATCACCAACATGAAGGAAATCATTACAATGATATGCCTCAAAATTGTCGAGGCTTGCTAAGTCTGGCGTTACACGACTGTTAGCTCCTGTATCTGGGTACCAAAAGGTGGAGCCACCAGGAGAACCTGGTTGTGATGATACATCCGCATAGTTGGCATTAGGATGGGTGCGGAGAGTAGACGGATCACGATTGGGGCAGTCTGATGGAATGTGCGCAATGCCACATCTGTTGCAGGTACCATACACCGTGTTTTGTGCAGAGGTCCAAGAGAACTGACTACGACCACGGCCTCTGTTAACATTGTTGTAGTTTGTGTTGTTGTTCCCACGATAAGAGCCTCAACGTCCTCTATAGTTATTTTTGTTTCAATTCGCTGGAGGACGGGTACTGTAAAAGGCTTGCGGGACGAAGCAGCAACAGAGATTGTCGGCATTAGTTGATAACCGAGTTGGGATGCCATTTGATGAAGAGATTGAAGCTGTTGCGGTGCCTAAGATGAAGTTGCAGTAAAGACGGTAGCAGTGGCTTGTGGGGGCTTTGTCACCATATAGTTGATCGTTTTGTCAAGGTCAATCAAAAACAATAATAACTCTAATCCCTAGCTACCTTAAACTATAGTATAGTGAAGTAGGATGTCGTATCCATAGGGAATTGGTGGAAAGAATAACTTGTGATAGTTTAGCAAATTCTTTAAATTAAACTTCAAATTAAATAAAGAATGCAACCTCCTCCAAACTTCAGGTTCTAGGTTTCACACAAAACTCGGTTGTTCAATTAGACACCACACAGACATAGTATTGGAAAATCAGTTAATCATAGCAATTGAAGACAGGTTGTTGTCAGCAAACCTATACAATTAGTTTTGTCATTAACCAGTATAATTCAATCACCCAATTTACCAGTGTCAAGTTAACCCCTTTAGTCACCCAACCCGCTCTAGGTTTTATCATCAACCGAACAAGATTGTAAAGAAAGAAAACTCAAAACACACACATAAACTGTTTAAATTAACCAATACATCAATCCATCAAGTTATTGTCAGAAACTAAATAGATCTAAAACATGAACAAACTGAATCAAACGTAAAACTTATACGAACCATCCGCCCGGAGGAAGCCACATGTGAATTTTCCACGCATGCTAGTCATACACGCGACCATAGCTTCAATTGATGATCTGGAATGCATTCTCCCTCTGAAAATTGCCCTAAGCTTCTCCAAATTCGTCTGAATGAAAGTTGGTTGCGAATTAGGGTTGGATTAAGCTTAAATATGAAAGATGGGCTTTTTGCTGATTCGCAAGGCCCTCGCGTGTCGCGAACATTGCTGGCATGTCCTTTGCGTGGCGCGGAGGACAATATAGTCGGGCTGGGTTTTTCACTTCTTCGCGTGTCGCGAAGTTTTCCTCCCATACCAGAATTTCCATGATATTGAATTTTTGCTCTTTTGACTTCTTGTGCTTTGATGCCTTCTTTGATTCCCTCGTATTTCCCGCTCAATAAGCACATTTAACCTGCAAGACACACCAATACCAAATGCACATAAAACCGAATAAAAGTACAAAGCTAAACGCTTAAAACTATACAAAACAGACTCATACACACGGGATATTTAGCACTACATCAATAGTCATGATCAGTTAGAAGCCCATAGAGTTCACTGAAAACAAGCGGAGAAGCATGGGCAAGAAAAGTTGACTTAAGGCCATTGTATTCCTCACGAAGTCTAGAAATCACAAATAGAACCGGATCCTTGTCTTTGACTGGTTCGCCAATGTTGGCAAGCGCAGCTGCATAATTTTGTGCAGGGCTGAGATAGACGAGAGGTGTTTCATCCCCTTTCATCTGAATCTTAAGAAGTTGTGTCTTAAGCGTGTACTATCTTGAGGTTGTGTATGGAGTATCAGCTCGAGCAAGGGACTCCCGCAGTTCACGAGCAGTGGTTCCCTGAACATGGGAAAATGAGGCTTCAAAGACAGTTGAAATAATGATCATACGAACATGAGCATCATTGGCGAGCCAGAACTGATAGTTGGGATTAGCTGTGATAGTGGGAGCTGCATCAGAGGTAGTGGAAACAGTAAGACTCTGACATGGGATGGAACCATCGAGGTATCCAAATAAGTTGTTGGTCTTCCAATAGCTATAGTTTATGGGAGAGAGTGTGAAGGCAAACTTGTGAGAGTTATGAGACGCTCGTTCAGTTGTTGAAAAAGCAAGAATTGTTGTCATGATTAGTGTCGTCGAAATATAGTGTCGCCAAAATGTAGTGTCGCCTGGTAATGTCGCTAGCAGTGTCGACAAGTTGAACTTGCGTAAAAAAAGAATGTCACCGATGTGAATGTCACTGAGAGGGAAAGTCGCCAATGTGAAGAATTTCGGCGATTGGACAATGTCGCCGGTTGAATATTTACGAAAAACGGATCTGAAAACGCAAAATTTTCAGATAAAAGAGAGATCCAAAGCATAAACCAGAAAGATTCCTAGTGCTTTGGAGATCAATTTGTAACGATCTGTAACGATCTGGAAGAGAAACAAGCACTCCGATGGTGGCGTGCGGCGGCAGGGTGACGGCGGACAACGGCAGTGTGGTGGTTGACGGTGGCTTGACTCTGATACCAAGTTAAACACCGTAAAGTGTGTGAAAATGTGAAAGATTATATTGATAATTGTAATTAGGGTTTAGAAGGGGAGGGGTTATATAGTAACCCATATTTACAGAATCTACCTCTAATATTTACTAATTACATTTATGTCTAATAATGAGCTAGTTCCCTTCGGCATGGTTCTAAATCGAATCTAAGAGATTTTTGTTACTTAAACAAATGAATATGATGTATAAATTAAAAAAAATTGGTAGTATTTACTTAACCTTAAAAGGTAATTTCGGTACCCAAGTCACAAACAAAGCCCTTAATCTTTGTTTTCAAATTGATTTTCAATTGTTAATCAAATGGTGGCTTTGGTGAGATGGTTAAAGCTTGATTGGTGCCTTTATTTCAATCCCTGTGTCAACAAATTAAAATTTTTTTTTTGATTTTTTTTTTGTCTTTTTAGATTTGCTATTTTTTTTAGTTTTCATTGTCTTTTTAAATTATTAAGCAATTTACTTTTCGCTGGCGTGAAGCCACCAACAAAGCCCTTATTCTTTGTTTTCAATTTGATTTTCCATTTTTTTATCAAATGATGGCTTAGGTGAGATGGTTAATTAAAGCTTGATTAGTGCCTTTATTAGGTTGGCCGTAGGTCAAGGGTTCAATCCCTGTGTCAAAAAAATTTCTTTTTTTTTTTTTTTTCCTTTTTAGATTTGATCTTTTTTTTAGTTTTCATTACTTTTTTAATAACCAAGCCGCAATATGCGAGTCATAATATTTTTTCCTATCTATGGTTCAATCTCCAAAACGGATCCGTCTCAAATTCATACGTTTCTTTTATGTACTTAAGCACGTTAATGTCACCACCACGGTGCACGTAACTATGTTTGGAAACGCACCCTTACCCACGTTAGTGTCATTGTACGGCTTCACCGCAACGCGCGAGTCTTAACATTTAAACTTTGGTTTTTGTCGCAAGTTTACGCCTCCGCTGCAACGTGCGAGCATAAACAGTTTTTTTATATAAGGTCTTAAAGATTATCGATGCTCTAACTGCAACGCGTGAGTTTATGTAATGCTTTTGATTTTTTTTACAATGTTTTGAAGACGTTGATTGATTTCACGGTTTAACGATCCACAGCGTGTAAATGTTTTATTTTTTTTACTTTATTCTAATTTCTTTCATGAATTTGACAAATGTTGACATAACATGAACGCGCGATAACTGAGTCCTGTTTACCTCGCAACGTGTGAGACGAGTCGCAACGCGTGAGTAATCAGCATACTTATTTTTATTAATGTTTGGTTCAAAGCCGCCACCGCAACGCGCGAATCTACACACTAGTTATTATTAATCTTAAAGCTTGATTTTGTCCTAAATTGAATCTAAGAGATTTTTGTTACTTAAAATATTCTATAACATGACATGTCTTTTAGAAACTACACTTCGCATCTCACATCTTGATTTTGTATACTCTACGTGCGTCTATATACTTTAACCTTTGACTTGTTCAAACACCTTAACAAAAAACAAAACAAAACAAAACAATTTCAAAGACATCATATCCTTAGTCAAGAACTTTTTTAATATAAACGAGACGTTTAGAAAGATTTTGATTTTCTATCTTTGGATATATAAACTACATGCACTCCAAATTCATTTAATATCTTTTATTTTAAAAAGTTTCTTCATTATTTTTTTACTTTAAAGAAAACAATAAACTTGTTTTATTTTTTGAACTTTCAATTTAATAAAGTATTAAATATGAGTTCGTTTTCGCTCATAAAGGATATACATTAACATATACCGGATTTGATTGAAGGCTTGATATTGCCAAAACTGATATGTCCTTATCAATAAGTTCTTGGATTCTCTTCTTGGCCACCATCACAATCTCAATATTGTTATGACTTATGAGAAATAGTGATGGCGCTTTCATCAATCCATGTGTAGTCTTATTAATTAAAGAAAGTTGTAGGCAAACTTCTTCGCCAAAAATAATCTAACTACACCAACTGTCTATTCCCAATCTTCTCGCTTCCTCTTTCGAATCTAACAGAGGTTCATGTAGTGTTTTTTAGTATAACTAATCCTTAGTTTACGTCTTCCGGAAACCAAAATCATAGATCTAGCAATCTTGATCCAAAGTAGGGGAAATGGGTTGGTTTGGGTAAACAATTTTTGTATTTTGGGTTAAATTGGGTAACATCATAACAGAGAACGGGTTGAAATGGGTAACACCTTAAAACATGTTCGATCAAGATGGGTTGTCTAAAAACTATGTAAATTTAGAATGGGTTCAAACGGGTAACAACGGGTCAATGTCATGTTTGGCGAGAAAATCACTTAAGATTAACACCGACACCACCACCCACCGCCTCTGGCACCACCACTACGCCACCGTCACCGACAGCCGTCGCCGCAACGCCACCACCAGCCGCGGGAAAAAATATAGCAGATTTTGGTATTTTTTTTTCTAAGACAACTCATTTCAACCCGAACCACTTTTTGGTTTCAACCCATTCTGATCCGAAGCAAATAGATACTTTTTTTACCGAACTCATTTTGGTCATTACCCGTCCTGACTCGAACCCATCTTGACCCAAACCCGTTCTAACCCATTACCCAACCCAAACCCGCCCGTTTTGCCAAGCTTACAAAATCATGACATTCAAATTTTCCAATCTTTGCTTTACCACCTTATGTCATTGCTTAAAGGAATTAAGAACCCGAAAGCTCTAATACCGGTTTGTTGGTTGCCATGTGGCTCAATAAATACCATAGTGACAATAGCTAGACAACCAAAAGCGCGAGAACAATAATTATATAGCGTGATTGACTCGATGGATTTGATCGGGCTATGTCTAGCACCAAACTAGAAAGATTCTATTGATTTACAATAATTATATCAGGAACAAATGCAAATGCAATTCATGATCATATGGGAACAAACAAGGATTTACTTTTATTATCAACTATTTATATGATTCAAAACAGGTATTCAACCAACAAAAACTAGTGTACTATTAGTTGCAAGATCTTACCAGAGGTTTTGCCCCTATTTCTGTGCACAGATCATGTTAGATGGAATGTTTAGTCTTCTCGGGTGGATACCGGTCTTCAGCTGGTCACCGGCGTTATCAGCTAGTGAGCAATCTAGGGTTTTATCATCAGCCGGAGTCAATTGTTGTAGAGGATTACTGGTCAGATCGGTTGCCGGTGAAAGGCTGTACGTGTCATCAGAACTCAACTCTAACAATTTTGACCTAGGCTTACGTTCTTCCCCTCTGAAATCAATGGAGGCGGAGTGAATCGGCGCCTGATTAGCGCTTGGAGGCAAATGCTTATCAATTCCGTCCGTCAGATCCGGTGAGGACACGGTCTGATTTTGAGTTCGATGAGAAGAAGGAGGAGACTGTATGGACACCGGAAACTGAAACGTGTAATTTCCGGTTATGTTGTAAACCGGAGGTGGAGGTGAAGATCTATTTGATAAGTCGGTGATAGGTGATTGGAAAGTGAGATTACCGGCAAGATTCGACAGTGACGCACCTGTTACGGTTCTATTCGCCGGCGGATTTCTCGTATGATGTCTATATTCCAGAATACCTCCTAATCCGTGTACGGCCATATTTCTACCGTAGAACATTCCAGGAACCACGATATCAACACCTCCGACTGTAATCAACGATCTCACAGACCGCCGCTGCTCTACGAGAATATCTCTACCAGGCACGAGCGTAGGAACGGAATTCGATGGCGGCGGGAGGCTCAAGAGGTCGATCATCGACATACGACGCGGAAGGACGTGATATCGGAGAGTCGTGACGTAATTTGTCGCCGGCATGATCATATCAAGAGCAAACAAAGCGGAATTGATCGGTGCTAGTAAGGTGAAGTTACCGTCGGATTTTAGATCGTAGTGAACGTCGGAAGTTGAGATGGCGTTGGCGAAGAGATGGTAGCCTCTGGCTCTCAGCACGCCGAACATCACGGTGAGTTCGCCTTCTCTGACGGCGCTAACTATCACGGTGTTAATGACGGCGATTAGGATGATGACGATAGGGATGATCACGGCGGTTGAGGTACCGGAAGTAGATGCCATTGTTGCCGGAAACCTAAGAGAGATGCAGAACGGAGTCAAATGATTTTGGCGGCAATTTCTTTTCAGTTATAACTGAATTAATCAAGTCCCCAAAGTCGGTCTTAATATTTTCTTAAGAGTAAACTGTCATTTTCGTCCCTGTGGTTTGGTCAAAATTGTCACTTTCATCCAATAGTTTGTTTTTTTGTATCTGGGTCCTCATGGTTTTAAAATATTGCCATTTTCATCCTCGTGGTTTTAAAATATTGCCACTTTCATCCAGTCAGCTAACACCGTCCGTTTTTCTCAGTTAAATGAGGGGTATTTCAGTCCTTTTACTTATTTGTTTTATTTTTTCATCTTTTTTACTCTCACTTTTTAATCATCCCCAATTTAACCTCTAATTTAATCATCCACCTGCTGACCAGTTTCCGACGAGCACCACTGGAACACCTCCGTCGCTTGTTTCTATGATTAAAAAGTGAGAGTAAAAAAGATGAAGAAATAAAACAAATATGTAAAAGGACTAAAATACCCCTCATTTAATTGAGAAAAACGGACGGTGTTAGCTGACTGGATGAAAGTGGCAATATTTTAAAACCACGAGGATGAAAATGGCAATATTTTAAAACCACGAGGACCCAGATACAAAAAAACAAACTATTGGATGAAAGTGGCAATTTTGACCAAACCACAGGGACGAAAATGACAGTTTACTCTTTTCTTAATTACAACGCCTGCCATGGGCCATGAACATGGATGGTCCGACCCGACTTATTGCACCTTGATTAACCTTTTTTATCTTTTGGTTTATTTACTGTTTTTTATTTAATATATAATTAATCTTTTTATTTCAATTACAATTTTATTTTTCAATAAATGTTAATATATAATCAATGTATAAATTACAATGTTTTATGTTCATCTATAGTTCAATTTAAAGTTTTTAAAGAATTGAAATGTATTTAATATGATATGTATTTTTTATTTTTATTTTTTGTCTAAGAACGATATTTTTTTTCTGTTTCCCAACCGTATAAATAGAAGTATATTTTTACACGTGAGTTTCATTTTAAACCCTCATAACTTACTTTTATGTACCCTCAAGTTTATTTATACCATATACTTATTTATTTTATTAACCTACTTACCATTTTTTTTCTCTTGTAAATTTTAAAATTTAATATTTTATAAAATTCCGAATATACCTTTGCGATTTGCTTATTTTTATCTATATTTCGGTGTAAATTTTATTTAAAGAGTTGTGCGTCATAATGTACAAGTTATCAAAACAAAAATATAGAAGTTGCTAAAGTTGATTCAACTTTTCAATTTTTTTATAGTTTATTTTTTCCTTTCTTCCTAAAACTTTTAGAATATGATGTTTTATAAAACCTAAATCTGTACATGTTTATTTTTATCAACATTTTTATTTCTGTTGCGACGTGCTTATATTTATCAATATTCCGACATGAAATTTTTTAACGGCTTCGCATAAAGTTCCGAATATTATCAACGGCCTCGCCGCAACACTTGAGTTTGCGCCAGATTTTTTTTATATAAAGTTTTGAATGTTATTAGCGTAGTCCATGTTTTGTTTTCTTATATAAAGTTACTTATGTTATCAACGCCCCCTTCAATGTGGGGGTACGCGACAACCTTTCAACGTTAGTTTTTTTCATGGTTTTATGCCCCCGCTTCAACGCAGTGTTTCGTCTTTTTTATATAAAATTCCGAATGTTATTAACACCCGGGTTTCGTTTTTCTTATATAAAATTATGTATGTTATCAACATCCCCTTCAACGCGCTTGTTCGCGGCAACATTTCGATGATAGTTTTTTCACGGTTTTACGCTACCGCCGCAACGCGTGTTTCTAAAAACTAGTCATGTATTAAAAGTTATAGGAGACAGTTATAGCTTAAATTAACATATTTCTAGACTATATCATATTGAACACCAACAGTTGTAATAAAATTTATGTTGAAGTGTAGGTAAAATAAATGGATACATATTTCTAAATTTATAGAAGAAAACAAAATTATATTTAAAATAAATAAATAAAATAAAATTGGCATGGGTTCAGGTCATGAGAAAAAAGAAAAGTACTAGTCATCCATGCCACCATCATCTCCACCCCCAATATCATCTCCATAATCATCATCTGGTGGAGCTTGATCAGCTTCTATGGGAAGATCATAACCCAGTGCATCAGGGTCCATGTCATCAGGGCCTAATCCATCTAGTGCAGCCTCCTCTGCTGCCATTGATGCAAGGCTATCGTCACTAAAGAAGTCGGCGTAGGGCTTCGAAACCTGAAAAAGAAATAGATTTTTGGGTTTGATGAAAATACGAGGGGTGTTCATAAACCGTTCAAACCGAAGTAAGTGCCGGTTTGAAGATTTTTGCCAAAACCGGCAGAACTGACAATTGAAAACTTACCTTGAAGAGACAATTTCTCTCCTCTGCACTTGTGATCAGGTTTTTCCAGTGCTCGTCTTTTCTCAGCGCATCGGCTGAACCAACCACCTACCGTAACCAGAATAACCATTTCACAATAGAAAGTAGAGATGGAAAGATGAACGGGACAGACGAGTATGGATAGTAACAGACTGGGTCTGGTCAGGTTGGGTTGACCGGCGAAACACCTTTTTGTCCATATTTTAAGTTTTATTATTAATCTTAGATAAACGGTTTAGGAGGTTTTGTGCATTAAAAACAGACTCCAGACGACTTTCAACCTGTTTGTTTAACCGATTTGATCCCTTCCCTTTTAGCTAGTTCTTTTGTTTGACCCGTTTGAGATATAAAAACAACCCATACTGACCCATTTATAAGTAAGCGGGCCTAAATCACCACGTCTAATGACAAATCATACCAGGACGGAAGCTCTTGCTCTAGTTATACCAACATTCATTCGCCGAAAATCAGCCACGAATCCGATACCTCTCTCTTTACTTGCCCTGACACATGAAAAGATTGCAACGTCTTTTTCTCGACCCTGCATTTAACAGGTTTAAAAACACTGTTCATGTTGCTATTGAAGCTTTAAACATTAAAAAAAACATATACTTTTTAACAAAAAAAATTAACCTGAAAACCATCCACAGTGTTGATATCCACAACTTTCTCTGAATCCACACCAAACTTTTCCTTAAATTTCGTACGAAAGAGCTTCACTTGGTATCTGTAAGGCGATATTATTGCAAGCCGGGAACTTGACTTAAGTTCTGGATAACTGCTGACCAATTTATGATACATTAGCAACACAAAGTCAACCTCGTCAACATTTTCCCATGATCCGCTTCCTGAAGGTTGTGTTTCTTTCCCTTCGTGTATATCAAAAAAGCAAAACGGTCCAAAACAACGGTATTTATGCCATAAACGCTTCGTCCTGTCTTTAACATCCAAACCATCTTCCAATTCTCCATCATAGAATTCTTTTGAAGGGAAGCTTCTTATCTGTGAGAAATAAGCTGCTGCAGTTAGGTCCATGACTAAGATGGCAATTTCAACCCGTTTGCTAAATAATGGATCGATTCGGTTATGTTTAATCTTTAACAGGTCAAATAGGTAAAATAAATAAAAATAAAAACTAAAGGAAACACGTCGAATGGGTAGAAAGTCGTCCAAAATGTACTTTTTAATGAACAAAAGCTCCTAATTTATTTTATCCAACAAATTAGATTATTAGTATGATTAAAATGATATACCTTTTGTAATCATATTTGACACACTAATTATTTAAAAAAAGTGTGGACAAAAAGTTTTCAGCTCTCTCTCACCCGACCCTTGCTTGCAGAAAAAATAACCCTCCTATATCTTCTATCTAAAAGAACTACATTGTTATTGAACTGAAATAAGTTTCAAAATCATATACAACACTAATTAATTTTTTTTTAAATGGACAAAAAGTATTTCGGGTCAGCCCGCCCTGACCCATACAGGAAAAAGAACCCTCCAAAATCATTAAATTCAAAAAGTTTCCTTATTTTATATATTTTGTAATCTTATTTGACAGTCACCATTTATAAACGATAAAAAATAGACAGCAAGCGTTCTCAGTCAACCCAGCCCACACATAAATGCTAGCCTTGACCTGTAACCCAACCAGCCTGTTATGTACCTGATCCCCATGTCATGTTCCCATGAGATCCATGTTATGCATGCACACCTTGGTTTTAAAAAGCGAGAAGCGCATCGAAGCGACAAGGTCTAAATCCGAAGCGCAAAAGCGGACCGATTTTCGTACGCGAAGCGCGCATGTTTAAAAAAAATCTATAAATTATATATAAAGCATTTATAAGTTCTAATACCTAAAACACATTAATATAAACATCTAAAACACTATAATATATATATATATATTTATATATATATATATATATATATATATATATATATATATAATATAAACATGTGGGCTATTTAATTAGTTTAGGTTTATATTGGGTCTGTTTGTTTTATTTTTATTTGGGCTGCAAACTTTTTTAGATAAAAGCCTAGTTCTGTACAAATCTTAATGTTAAGTGGGCTGACTTAAGCCCAAAATAATGGTATATGTCCAGCCCTTATTAGGTTTAGGTTTAGTGCCAGCCTCTATTATGTTTACAGCCGCCTGCTGTAACCATTAAGAAGAGCTGCAAGGGCTGGAACAGTGCCAGGGCTGTAACAGTGCCAGGGCTGGAACAGGGGCAGCAAACAGCAGCAAGGGCTGGAACAGGTGCAGCAAACAGCCGCTGGTAACCTTTATGTACAAGAACAACTGTCGGTAACCATTTGTAAGTCCATTCGTTTGAAATACAAAATTCTGTACAAGAATCGCATGATTATGTGCGATTTTTTTTCAAAAAGATGCGATTTTTTGCGAGTCTTGTACAGAGCTCGAGTTGTGTTACATGACTCGATGGAAGTGGCGCCCTATGTCGAGTTGCGAGTTCAGCGCGAGTACTCGCGATTTTTAAAACCAAGACGCACACATCATGCAAGTAAACGTGGGTTTATTTTGAATTGCATTTTCTTGTTTATTTGAATTGTTAGTTAATTCTAGAATAGCGGGTCAATAGTTAATTGTTAGTGGGTTTAGTAATGGGTGAGTAGTTAGTTGTTTGTAAGGCTATAAATAGCCAAGTAATATTTGAATTAGGCATGAATGAAAATTATGAAAAGTGTCTCAATTCCTTAGTCTATTTTCTCTCTGCATTCCCTCTATTTTCTAAACAATTTCATTGATCTGTTCAAGACCCACATTAGTGGTATCAGAGCCGTCGTGATCCCCCGTACTCATGGCTGCTCAAACTCTATCCAAACATGAGTTGTTGGATCGAATCGAGTCAACGATTGCTCAGATGATCGATCTTCTCAAAAACCGACCTCGGTTCACCGCTACCGCCACCACAACACCACCATTGGCCACTGTCGCCTCACCTCCATTGGTCACTGCCGCCTCACCTCCACCAATTGTTTCCGCCACCGCACCACGTGTTCCGTCACCCGCTTCCGCCGCCCGCTTCCGCCGCGACACCACCACCAGTTGCTCCGCCACCTAAAACACATGAACCTGTCACCCATCTTAAGTCCCTTCACACCACCACAACCAAATACCATGTAGCCATCTCCACCCACATGATTAAACAAACAGAACTCCTAGCCCATCTAGTCCCTGCCATCACCAAAGTTCCAGCCGTAAGCTTCCTTTTAACCAACAAATCAACCCACAACAACCACTCCTCAACATGCAATGAACCCACACAATCCAAACCTGCACCATTAACGGAACCGTCGGCATCAAAACCATCTCTGATTCCCTTTCTCAAGGACAATGTTTGCAACCCACCACAATCACCGGTCCCGACACTCAAATGGGTCATTGTTACCATCACGTTCGCTGCACCGAAGAGCGTAACTCACATGTTCAGGAACACTACAAATTCTGCATTGGCTACGACGCATTTGACAGCGATCAAAGGTGCACTGAATGCCTTTGGGAGAGTCGAATGGCGACCCCCATGGGATTTCATAACGTCCTTGAGGACAAGGACGTTTTTAGGCGGGTGTATTGTTATGTACCTGATCCCCATGTCATGTTCCCACGAGATCCATGTTATGCATGCACACATCATGCAAGTAAACGTGGGTTTACTTTGAATTGCATTTTCTTGTTTATTTGAATTGTTAGTTAATTCTAGAATAGTGGGTCAATAGTTAATTGTTAGTGGGTTTAGTAATGGGTGAGTAGTTAGTTGTTTGCAAGGCTATAAATAGCCAAGAAATATTTGAATTAGGCATGAATGAAATGAATTAAAATTGGTCTCAATCCTCTCTAAATTTCTCTCAAGTTTCCTTCTATTTTCTTAGGCCAATTGATTACCGGTTGGAACCACATCACAGCCCACCACGCCACACACAAAAGCTAGCCTTTGACCCGTAACCCAACCACAATAGCTAGATTGTACCGATACTTGTTGAATGTAAATTTACTGTATCGGAACATAAAAAATTTAAATAATTAGTACAAACGGTAAAGCCGGACCTCGGGATGCATTCTGTATTGTGTCTTCAGCATCTGGACTGGATATCCTGCCTGTTGAAACCTTTTAAACAGGCTCATGCTATAACTGTAGTACAGATAAATGAGGTCAAAGTTGGAAGTCATCCAAAAGATCATACTTAAGTGTTGTATTCTAACTATTCTCTCATCAAGCTCTTACCCAAATTTCTCAGCAACAGGAGAAATAACAGTTGCTGGCAACTGAACAGGATCACCAACCTAGAAAATAAGAAAATTAAAAAATCATATAAAAAGTCATCATTTTTAGATAAATTTATGTTTAGAAAAAGCATAGTGCACATACCAAAAATACTTGTTTGCATCCACTCGCTAAAGGGACTAGTGTTGCTGGTTCCACCTGTAAATGTAACGGTTGATTAGTGATGTCATAAATTATCAAATACTTTTGGTATTAATACAACTGATCTTCAAAAAGCAAATTTCAGTGCCATATGTCCAGAAGAACTTACTGCTTGAGCAGCTTCATCTATCACAACGATGTCAAAATTGCGATTAAGTTTAGTGAAAAGACTTGAACCGCTGAAACTAAGTGTGGAAAAGACCTGCCAGAAAACCGAAAAATTGTAAGTCATATGGTTTTTCAAATCTCAACGTAATGCTGAAGATAGTCAAATACATACGATTGCAGACTCGTCCATGATTGAAGCACGGATTGTGTCTCTGTCCCTTGCACCACCACCTTGCTTTTGTTTGTCGGCAGTTTGGAAATCCATGCCTGCAAGTTTTTGTTCCACCTGAAAAGTCAAACCTCCCACATAAATATTCATTTTCTAATTTTTATTTTTAAAGCCTCAATGGATGCAGCATTGAAAGAATACACACGTCCCTTTATCACTGTTAGACTCTATGCAAGTACAAGTTTCAATTTCAACACATTTACTTATAAAAGGAATCGATAACTCGATTTTGGGATTTTGGGGTGTGTTTTATTTCAAATGAGCCAACCATAAATTTTACTTAAAAGGGGAACTGGTTGAATTCAATAACATCTATTTATATTGCATACAACCTCCTATGTTTTTATCAAAGATTCAAATTATTATTGTAATAACATTGTTCTTGAAATCATAACTAACGTGTTAATTATCAAAGATTATACATGAACAAAGTGTGATCAACCAAACCCAACTCGATCCATATTGACATGTACAAAATTGACCACTTTCAACCCGAACCCGTTTTAACCAGTTACCCAACCAGCCCATCGCCGCCTCTATATAAGCAATTTATGTAGAAACTGTATTCGTGATTCCCAAGTACATACCAGGTAATCCATAGATACAGCCTGGACAGAATGATGAGCCTTGAGACCAATCCGAACAATTTTAGGAGTGTATGAACGGTCATTTTCATCACGAATGCCTAAAATCAAAAATTGTATCATAAATACACAACAAAGGAAATGAAGAAAAATAAAAGGTAAAATTATTATTTATTTGAAAAATACCGGTGCTTAAAAGACGCAACACAATCTCATCAAGTGCAGAGTTTGATGGAGCACATACCAAAACACGCACACGGTATTTACGGCTGGAATTAACGACTTCTGGTTTCTGTGTAGATATAAGAAGCTAATATATATAGACCACCCAAGATGAATATAATTATAAAGAAACAGAACTTAGCAACTTACTAGCTCATTGCCAGTAGTGGGGAAAAAACCATCATCACCATCTTTAGGCATCTTTGCATCTCTAGGATTAATTCCAGTTAACCATGGAGAAGCGTTTAACCATTGCTTTTTTCTATTAAAAAAACAAGATGCATGATAAAAAAAGTGTCAAGGAAAAGAGACAACTGAGTGAAAGAAGCTAAAAGAATAAATAAATAAATACAAAAACTGTGAGAAAACATACTTGTCTTCAATGTGTAAATCTGGCCCGCGTTTTATCTCACTTATTTTACCCCTGTACAAGACATTATGAACAAAGTAAGCCAAAGATAACCTTAAGCAATCATTAATAATGTTACTCACTTAGTATGTATGCGAGCGGGAGTTGCGTGCAGTATGGCACTAAGAAGCCCGAGAATTGTTTGTGTTTTTCCCGTTCCAGGTGGACCCTAAAAAAGCATAAGATAAAAGTTGTCAGTCATTGACATAACTATATATCCATTAATTTTAACTTTAGAACCATGTAAACAAGGATTAAAGAAAGATTTAGTAATCAACAGGAAGCCCTATTAACTAATTAAGTACAGGACAAGAGGTAGCAAAACTTCATTGATCCAACCAATTAAGTATAGGACTAGAGGTAGCAAAATGGTCAGGTCAGGCTTGGTTGGGAAACAGTTTAAAACTGGTAATTTTTATACTCGTCGAAATGGCATAGGTTGGGTTGACCCGAAACACTTTTTATCCAAATTCCAAATTAATATTTTTAAATATTAATTATTGTACCAATATACCAAATATGATTACATGTATTATATTATTTCAAATTTTCAATATTAACTTTTTTAATAAAATGATTTAGGAGGTTACACTTTGGCGACTTTTGACCTATTTCCTTTTCAGTTAACTTCTTTATTTTATCCGTTTGAGCCCTTAGAGATAAAAACATAACCCGAATCGACCCATCTATAAGTAAACGGTTCAATATTGACACCTCTACAACTAAGATATAGAAACAGGATTTCTTATCTAAACATAGTCAACAACAGATGTATGCATCGTTTGTTTCTTTCAGGTGAAAACTGAAAAGTAAACTCAAGAAAAAAATAAGAAAATCTTGGTACAAGGAATACCTGAATCAGGACAAATTTTCTGCGTGAAAGACCTGCCTGCATGAAACAAATATACAAATGGGAGTTATTGTACATTCATGTGTAAAGATGATGTCAGCAATCTACAATCAAGACAATTGAATAACATCATGTCTCAGGAGAGCAAAAGAACAAATAGGTTATAATTTGTGAGTTAAGAACTGCTAAATACTCACACGTATAGCTTCCAGCTGTGTTGTATTGTGGTTTGTTTGGATATATTCCATAAGAGGCTTAGAAATTCTCCAGGCTTGATCTTCAGAATTGTGAATGCTATCAGCGGCTTTTAGAATCAAATCCTTGTATGGCAAGGAACTAATTGAACGCATAGCAACGTATTCACGAGCTATGGTTGATAAACTGCAAATCTACATTTAACAAGATATGTCAATTAAAGAAACTGATTTATATGCTCTAAAAAAATGGAAGATTTTGCAATAAAAATACACAAAAACATAAAATAATGCTTATACTGTAGAAGTTTGTAAAAAGGTGAATAAAAATACAAAATTACCTTCATCATGTGCCATGATACTTTTTGTTCCATAATACGAGAACGCACTTTCAAAAGAGTTTTTGAAGTAGTGACCTCATTTGTATCTACTCGCTTTATTTCTCCATCTAAATGCATTCTGAGTCTAAGCTTATCTGGCAAACGATGCTCAACCAATGCAAATGCGTAGGCGGTGGGACGTTTTTTATCATCTCCAAACTGCAAAAATGTACTCAATTTACACTTGCCAATTGCAACATAAGAGTTCAAATATATGACAAAACAAACACAAGATCAACTCAATATAATGCTCACCTTCTCTTTTGATAGTAGCAGCAAATCATTTTGTGATACAGATCCCCAGTCTTCACCAAATAACTCTAGTAAATGAAACCCATCGGTTTCATGACATTGAACTACAATACCCATCTTCCATTCCGTTTCTTTAAAACAAGAATAAAAGAACATAGATATCACAGTTGTATATAGCACTTCAATGTTTACTACTGCAAATACATACTATAAAACATAGAAACAAGCAACAGACTGTTGGAAAAGTGGAAGCTATTTACATATTTCATGGCAGAAACATATAATTTCCTTTTCAAATATTTTTTTCGTGTCATGAGTGAGATTTTACGGGGTAGGTTTGTTTGTTTCAAATATTTTGTTTAGTTATGAATATCTCTTTTACTCTTGTAGATTAAAACAACGGACTCTTATCAAATTTTCAAGTATTTTCTTTAGGGTTGGCAATTCCTAGCATGACACGAAAATAACAAGGTTTTGGGATATCATATCTAGCCCGTTTAATAATCATGTCGTGTTTGTGTTGACCTGTTTAACTCATTTAATCTATAGTGTCGTGTTCGGATGGGCCTGTTTAACACGCTTGATTAAACAGGTCGACCAGTCAACCCGTTTAACTAAACAGAACAACTTGTTTACAACCCATTTACTACAACCAGATTATACCCGTTTAACAAGTTTACAACTTGATTGCAATCCATTTACAGCTAGTGAACCCATTTGACACGAATAAAGATATGAGTCGTGTTCGGGTTCAATGATTCAACCCCCCAACCCGAAGCTCTGATTATAACTACAACAAGATCAAACATATATACCTTCTTCCTCATCTTTGCCTTGTATGATCTGAGCTTTAACTTCTTCAAACAAGAGAGGCTCAAATGTGGCAAGATAATCATCAACATCTTTGTACGTATCCTTCACTTGCTTTAACCCCAAATCCTTTTCCTTTGCAGTATTTTTCTGCTCAAATCCAAATCGAACAAAAAAGAATGAATAATTTGCGTATTGATGCTATGAAATCGAAGATGATGAGAGATAGGAAGAGAGAACTTACGGAGGATTCTTTGAGGAGGCGAATGTAGTCCCAACCAAGAACAATTTTGTAGAATCGATGGAGACATCCTTCTTCTTCTATTAGATTCCTGTCTATGGCCATTCTCCCCGCGGCACCAGGATCTTAAGTCTTAATTGATGCAAACCGCAAAACAGGATCCGTCTACCGGTTTTAAATCAAAATAATCACTTTAAAAACTCAATGCCAAACACTCCTTTATATGATAGAAGACACACCTAACCTTTCTAAAGTCCACATACAGTGTAATATTAAACACCAATATCAAACTTACTAAAGTCCAATTGTTTGACATATAGTTAGGGGTGTTCATCGGTTCGGTTTACGGTCTACGGTTTTTTCTGTTCGGGTTTGAATCTTTTTTGTTGTAACCACTATCCGAACCGAACCACATTCTTGGACGCTTTATCCGAACCGAAAACCACTTTGTAATTCGGTTTGGTTTTCGGTTATAACCAAATAAACCGAATTTAACTAAAAGAAATAAAAAAAAAATATTTTCTCTTTACTCTTTTCTCTTGGATAGCCATAACAAGTTCAGGGATTTTGTATAAGATGCATAAACAAGTAAACACATTGAAACTTGAAAGCAAAAACACACTGAGCAACAATTTTGTTCCTAATACCTTCAAAGCCAACGAACTGGCTACAGCAGACGAGCTCACGAGCAGACTACTAGATGCGTAAACAATCGACTTTTCGGTTTCAACTTTGAAGCAGCAGGCCACAGACGAGTTCCAGAGGCAACCGGAGGCGATGAGGATGAGGGTTGAGATAATTAGGTTTTAGTGTAAATGGGTTTTAGGATATAATTAACAAATTATATGGTTCATTCACTCTATTGGGCCAGATATGAGGTATTAAACACAATTTTTTCACATTCTAATCTGATGTTTTCCAATTCGAGTTTCTTCACTAACTTCAAATTCTAACTCTAATTCAAAATTATAAGATTACATGCGAAAACCCCCAAATCATTACCCTACTATCATCTGAAACGTAAACAATGGCGTAATCGCAAAGAACGTACCTTTAAGAAAAGCGATTGTCTGTGGTGATTGACTGATTTCGCATACGCATACGCAGTCGTGGAGATGATTCGAGGAAGAAGATGGTAGTATGAAGTGCAGGGTTTTAGGCCGCACCAGGGCTTAAGTCGCCTCGCTTAATTGGTGCAAACCACAAATGTTGTATTAAAGTACTTTTAGTGGATACTAGGGCTAATTCGGAGGGATGAGAATAAAATCCCATTAATTAGACCGGACCGAAACCCAAAAAAACTGGACCCAATATGAATTTGGTTAATTTTAACCGTAACCGAGTTATTAATATGGTTATTCGGTTCTGTTAACGGTTAGACAAATTATGAATTCGGTTATAACCAAAAAACTGATTTAACCGATTAAATAATAAGCACGTATTTTTTTACCCTTGTTTAATGTTTAGTCTAGTTTTATATGAGATCATTTACTTTATAAACCCAAATTCATTTGATCCAATCCATTATCCATTTATCCATCAAAGTTATGTTGTTTGAATTTGTTTTTGCTGCTCCGAATGATAAACCGAAACTGGACAAAAAAATTCAATTCGGTTATAACCGAACCGAATGGTTAATTCAATTATTCGGTTCGGTTATCGGTTAAGACTAAAAAAGCCTTAACCAGATTAACCGTTAACCGAACCGGTGAACACCCATGTTTTACATGTATAATTTTATACTCGGTTTAGTTAAATAGGTCGACTTAAAATAATTAAAGGAAAAAATGTATATAATAAGTAGAGGAAAAAATATATTTTATCAGGTCAACTCATTTAACCTAATTATTACAACCCATCAATTTTATTTACAATTTGGTTACAACTCATAAACTCGTTTACAACTTGATTATAACCCGTCAACATGTTTGACTTGTTTAGATAAATGCGTTACATTAGTCATGTTCGAGTTACGCAATTTTAAGTGTGTTCAAGTTAGGGTTGATGTATTTTGACACGAATAAATATACAGGTCATGTTCGTGTATGAGATTTTAAGTGTGTTCGTATCAAGGTTGATGTTTTTAACACAAATAAATATGTGTATCGTTGATTAATTGAAAGATGTTTAAACTTTAATCTTCGCATCTGCTGAAACATGGGGTTTCGGATAGATGTTCCACATGTATCGAGTGAAGAAGGTGGGACTCCTCTGAAAGAGATAGGAGTTAAAAAGTAGAGGTATGAATTGTGTTTGGGTTGACGGGATAGGTGGATGGTTTCTCGCTAATGGTAAGTTAAGCCTCCACCAATGGCAAGTTAGTGATCCACTAATGACGAGTTAGTGGCATCCTTTATATAGGATATTGGGGTTGAACTTTGACCACCCCATAGGAGTTTGAATGGTGCGGGTTTTAACCCGTCAAGTCGAGTCTTGAAATAGGGTATACTCTACAAGTCCGGCAGTCTAGGATGATGAGGTGCTAGTCATGTTATGCTACATTGATGACTTGAAGCCCCATGGACATTCCAACGATCAAGTCAAGTCGAGGCAATAGTAAGGGAACGCAAGTATACATGTAGATGTAATGTGTAGTGGTAGTGTGATGTGTGTGAATAGTAATATAATACTATTAGGAATCAGTTGCACATATTAATTTTTAAAATAGGTAATCACCATAAGAACTAAACTACACACAAATAGGCAAGTGTACCTATCGGGATGTAATATAGTATCGGCAAGTAAGGGTGTTCAAAGTCGGATATCCGAAAATTTCGGATAGTGAAACGGATATCCAGTTTTTTTTAACTTAAATATATTTTTTAAATTAAAATCTAAATATATAAAATATACTAAATAAACATCATCTTTAAGAAATAATTAAAAAAAATAAAAAAAATCAATTTTTGAGTAATTTACGAAATTCCGACGCGAATACATTTTAGTTTAAAAAAATAAGAAGGCTAAACAGCTAACATAAAAATCCATATACTTCATATATGTTGTATTTTTAACTCTTTATATGAAACAATATATAAATTTGGCAAAAAAAATATAATTTTCGAAATTACGACGCGAATACGTTTTTTTTTTAAATAAGAGAGCTAAACACATAACATAAAAACCATATACTTTATATATATATATATATATATATATATATATATATATATATATATATATATATTGTATTCATAACACTTTCTAGGAAATATATCTTAAAAAAAAATATTTTCGGATATCCGAATATCCGAAATTTTTGAAAAATGCTATCCGATTCCAAAAATTTCGAATATCTGAATTTTCGGATAATTCGGATTCGGAATATCGGATATTTCAGGTTCGGTTTTGGATACGGATACTTTTGAATACCCCTATCGGCAAGTATCTGGATATCAATCCGTGGACACAATGGCTCCTAATACTAAATCATCTGTCAATATTTAACCGATGTAAAGGAATGGTTTAATTAAACAATGATTAAAGACTAACAACTAATGAAAGCAAGAACAAACAATTAATAACGAAAACTAGGAAATCATATGGGGAGAACAACCACCTAGGTGTCCAATCCTCTTAACTATAATGACTAACTGGAATGACTCAGCTTATGGTAATTGTTCCTTAAATGGACTAACCCCCCGTCAAGGATGCAGCCTAGTCAAATAAAACCTAAGGCCCTTAGACTTACTGCCTGGTTACCCTAAATCCTACTACAATGAAGAACCAACGGGTGTGTCCCGTCAGGGCTTGTAATCTCATGAAATAAGAAGGTTAATGCTATACACACACATAAACCTCAAGAACCGTGAAGCAAATTCTAATTCAACTTACCTATGACCCAGAACCCCTAATCACAACACAATAGATAAACGGGTCAGCGAATTACAATATGCCCATTAGGTGAAAAGGAAAACTCTAACAAGTTCTTAGACCTTTTTATTCAGATCTAGTCCCAAAGTAACACATTTACTCTATCAATTTTACTTTTGATTGTGTCTATTATTCGTTAAGGTTTCAAGACCTAGATTATAAATCGAATATTACAACCTAAAGGTAGCATAAATCAATTTTAAAACACATAAATTCACCTTAGAGTCAATATGACCACACAAATCATACGTATAATCAGTAATAGCAAACATGCAAACACATCATAAGAGTATAAGTCAAACCAAAAGGTCAAATTGCATCAAGATTCTGTTGGGTTTCGTGCATACGGTTTCAAAAACAATTTTTTGACCAGAATAAATAAATAAATGCAACAGAAAAATATACACGAACCGATCTAGGCCATAACCCTATATCGCCCACCAGGAGTCCAGATGCAAACAAAAAATCATAGGGTTTTAGAACTTTATACCTTTCGCGTAACCGACTGCCTGATAAAAGCTGAACACCTTGAGTCAACGATTCCAATCGCTAGATTTGGTACACACGAATCTCCTATAGAATTGAACTCTTTTAAATATAATCTACAAGAACATACCGTAAAACACCCATTAATCTGAACTCTTTCAGATTCACTTATGTGTCACCCGCAAAACTGGAACTTGACAATAACCGGATAATAAAACCCGAGACTGACAAAACCAGATTAAACCGAAGTAACCCGGTGATGGAGTGAGGACATCGGAGGCTGACAGCGGATGCGACGGTCGCAGCGGCGGCGTCCGGCAGGTGCAGCGACGACGACGCTGAAGCCGGCAATCGCCGGCGGCGGAGGCGCAGAGCGGCGACAGACGGCGCAGGGTAGCCCGACAGCGGCAATAGTATAGGTGGTTTAGGGTTTTTATAACTTTTATAAAAACCTTATTATTCTCGCTAAAATCTCTAGACTTTTAGCCTCCATCTCATTCCCTTTTATAGTGATATGTCCTAAATTATACATGTTTTGCATGCATAATAATCCCCATATTATGGTACTAATTAATTAATAAACTTGCAATTGATACTTAAAATGTTAATATTTCACAATTGCGGGTTATTCGGTATCCCAAAGACGAATAGAGCAAAAATCAGCTTAAAACATGAAGAAATTAAGCTTTTGGAAGACTAAACCCGAGCATTGACCCCCAAGAAGTCAAAATTGGACCGTAGGAAGTCAACCAGCAGCTAAAAGACAAAACTGGGAAGCAAGGAGACAATGCACGACCTTGCATCCCATTGCACGGCCGTGCAATGGCCAACTTGCTCCCCAAGGCTCTAGTACACTGTCACTTGTACCCTGTTTTATTCCCGAGGTGTTTGCACGCCCGTGCAATCCAATGCATGGATGTGCACTGCTCATTTTGAGGCCTATAAATAGATGGCTTGAGTTCTTCATTCCACACACAAATACACACCTTACAACAACCATCCAGACCTCATTTGAGAGTGTATTTCGTAGTTAGAGTATATAGTACTGAGCGGAGGGGCTCTTCCTCCTTGTTCCGCAATAGGGAAGCCTACGAAACTCAGCGTTATGCTAGTTAGTATGGCCATTCGTGGCTAAACTCTTTGTATTGCTAGGGTGAAGATGAAGTTTGGTGCATGTTAATGTTTAACGTATTAACCCAAGTGATGTGTTTATGTCTTTAACTATTCGTCCTTAAAACCACTATTTTGGTGGGCTTTTATTATTGTCTAAATTCGTCTTTATATTTGTGAGTGTTCTTGATTTTTAAAGTATAAAACCTTTTTAATCAAACTTCTCTTAAAGCTTGTACGTCTTTATACAAGTAGAGATTGATAAGCCAAGGTTTGGTCAACACTAGTAAGGTCGTATGTCTTTATACATACTTATTATGCGACCAAGAATTGGTGAACTCATGTTGGGAACGGTACGTCTTTATAGTTGGTCTCATTGTTACACCGCCTCCCGGTGAGCAAAATATAATCACCTATTTAACTCTAATACAAAGCATTTTACATCCGATGTCTTAAACCAACCCGGAGATGACCATTCGAAGGGTTGAGGGTAATTGTTGTCCTTAATGGGAGGCACTATCACTTATTAAAGCTTTTAAATTTGCAAATCAAATGTCGTGAGGACGAGGCTCTAGCGGTGACCCGGGTCACACATTTGTAGTAGTCATATCACTAGATTAGTGAACTTTACATTATCACGTACCAAGCGGATTCGAAACCCAAAGCAATACTATTCGTAACCTGATCATTTCCGACCTATTTACTTTCCTGTTATTTACTATTCTGTTCGTTACATTTATGTTACACATTTCATGCACGTTTTTACTTTTCTGCTATTTACTTTATCGCCATTTACTTTTCTTCATTTACTTTCCTGTTCCACAAGCACACAAAACTCACTCACTAATTAAACCGGCTAAACGTTAACAAAAGTTGAGTGTGGGAATTCGACCGTGTTCGTTGGTTCGATACTTAGTTCTTACCTAAACTATATTACGTTGTGATAGGTACACTTGCCTATTGTGTGTGTTTTTAAGTTAAAGTAATTATCATTTTATAAATTTAAAACCTGATCTCGTAAGACCATCATAAAAATATATTTATTATATTTTTATATACTTAAAACATTACACATCAACCTCTAAACCTTCACCAGGAACATCAGGATCCTCTACATTCTCCTCCAACTTCCCCACACTTGGGGTTTTGCCCATGATCTCCTCAAATTCTGCCATCATCACCCGCAGATCATCAGGCACCTCGTCGCCGTAATCGTCCGGCTCATCTAACAACCCTTCCAACTCTAACGCCCAATCAGATATCTCTTCCAAGTTAGGGGCGGGTTCGCCTACTTCTACCTCCAGATCAGAGTCCCGATGGTCACCTATGAAGGCATCAAGCATGCACATGGAGTGGCTATGCTCGCCAACATCCTTCACGGGTTTCATAGCATCGAAAGTAATAGACTCATCCCCCACACGAAGTGTGAGTTTTCCGTCGAAGACATCGATCATTGCCTTGGCGGTTCATAGGAACGGGCATCCTAGGATGAGTGGGACTCTATCATTCACTTCCATATCCAGAATAACAAAATCCACGGGGAATACAAAATTACCTACTTTCACTAACAGATTCTCCACAATTCCCCGTGGATACTTGACTGAACGAACATCCAAGGATATGCTCATGCGCGTCGGCTGCGGTTCACCTAGGTCTAGCTGCTTATAAATTGAATATGGCATCGGATTGACGCTAGCACCCAGGTCAGCCAATGCGTGGTTTAAGGGCAAACCGCCAAGCAGACATGGGATCGTGAAACGACCCGAATCCGCTAGTTTCTCTGGCAATTTGTTCTGAACCACCGCAGAACATTGCTCACTAAGTGAGACTTCAGAGATCCCCTCCAGCTTCTTCTTGTTGGAAAGAAGATCTTTGAGGAATTTTCCATACTTAGGCATGTGCTGGAGGAACTCTATAAATAGGAGATTGACCTTGAGTTGTTTAAACATATCAAGGAAGTGACCGTATTCCCTAGCGTGTTTATGTGTTAACAAGCGAGCTGGGTAGGGAACACGGCATAAGTCAATCTCGGGGGTCTTCATCTCACCCCCACTCTTCTTCTTCTCCTCCGCCTTCTCGGCAGGATTCTCCATAACTATCTCCTCAACCACCAGCTCCTGTTCTTCTACTACCGGTGGGCTCTCCTTCTCTTTTGCCCTTCTAATCCTTGTCGAAATAGCATTCAACTCGGGCTCCTCTAGCATACTAGCATTGATCTCAGCAAATCGAGCTCTCCAATCTACCTTCTTCATCTCCTCTACCGAAGGAATGCCATAGTCAGCACCGTGGGAGCCTTCCTCTTCTACTCTCACCTCATCTCTATGACTCGTGACTGACACGGCCATCACTAAAGCATTGGGGCTGAAGATGGACCTCCTTGTCTGTCCCTCAAGCTCTTCGCGATGTCTCCTACCGTGCGCTGTAAATCCTGGAATGCCGACTGTTGATTCTTCAATAAAGTGTCGTGGGCATCCGGTCTTTGCTTAGCATCCCTGTCTTGCTGAACTAAGTGGCAAGCATATGTGTCTGATTTTCTATCATCTCCTCAATCTTCTTTGTGTTGACACTACTTCCCGAACTTGCTCCAGCTTCTCCTCCTCCATATTGATGCTGGCGACCATTAAACCCAGGCGGGTTATTTCCAGATCTCCATCCCGAGCCATAGGTATTGTTGTAATTGTTGTACCCTCGGTTTTGGTTCTGCTTGCCAGCAAAACTCACCTGCTCCTGATGATTGACGGGGCAATCTCTGGTGTCGTGGCCTCCCCTGCACACCTCACACCTTTGAGCACTGAGCTTGAGCTCCTTGATCTCGTTAGCCATAGCTGCAAGTGCAGCAACCACGCTAGTATCAGGAGTGACCTGATGCACACCTCTAGGAGAAGAGGCGGGTGCTCTAGCACTAGGAATGGAAGTCCTAGTAGATGGTTGCTGATGTTCCGCCAGAGCAAAGCTCTCGAACATCTCCTCGCACTAGTCTGGCTAGAGCTTATCCATGATATGGCCTCCCACAGTTGTGTTGAACATTTGCTGATTCTCGAAGGTGAGACCATTGTAGAACTTCTCCACTATCGCCCAGTCAGAAAGACCATGCCGGGTACATCGGCTTAACATCGTGTTGAACCGCTCCCAGGCCATGTGATAAGGCTCGTCAGGATCCATCCGGAACGAATGGATTTGATCCCGAATGAGAGCGGCCCTAGAAGGTGGATACTACTTCTTGAAGTATTTAGCTTGAAGATCCTCCTAGGTGGTGATAGAATTGTCAGGGAGGGTGTCAAGCCAAGTAGATACGCGACCAGAGAGCGATAATGGGAAGAGACACAGGTAGATAGCGTCCTTAGATACACCCGTGATATTGAAGGTATCACATATGCGCACAAAGCGGGACAGGTGTCCGGGTGCATCCTCATCCTCAAGGCCATGAAATTGAGTGGCATGAGTGATCGTGCTCATGACATGTGACGAGATCTGCCATGTATTGGTGTTCGGAATAGCGGGGTGTGTGATCGAAGATCTCGCCCCGGTGACCCCGTCACTGGCCCTCTGGTGCACGGTACGTCTCGCTGTCAGCGTCACCCTTGATAGGAAATGGAATTGGGCTAGTAGAACGTACCTGGGATTTGCAAAGCTCTTTCAAACGCTCCCGGAAGTCACGGGTGTGCTCGTGAAGCTCTCGTTCGGGCTCTGGAAAAGCTGAATAAGGTGGCGATCCCTGCGAACGAGTATTGTGCATAAACTGACACAAGAAAAAAAAAGAAAACAAATGAAGACTCAAAAACAGAAGGACTCGATCAGATTTTAGACACTCAGATATCACGTAGGACAAGCACAGAAGACACACAAGACTCAAAAGAAAAATAAAATAAACCAAAAATCAAACAAAGAACTAGTCAAAGTCAATATTGCTATTGCCAAGTGTCCCCGGCAACGGTGCCAAAAACTTGATGTCGTCCAGACTGTCTAAATAAAACTAACAAAACCTAACCTAGACTCCTAAGTAATAAATGGAAAACCTATGAACTAGACCGCACTGACAGGCAAGTGTTCTTATCGAGTGTAGCACAGCTTAATGGTAAACCGGATTATCGAACCCTGGAGACACTATTATAACTATACTAAACTTTGACTCGGACTAAAGATTTATTTGGTTTGGGGGGGTTGACTACACTAAAGAATAACTAAGAATGCAGCAAACTAAGAACGACTCAAACTATCTAGATCAAGAACTAATGAAATATCAGATGATGAGAAGAATACTACCTAGGTCAGAATCCTACTTGCAAAGCACAACTTCTACCGGTTCTAGAAACTATGATGGATCTGGGTTTCTAAGGAAATAGCTCTAGACAACCTAGTGGATCCCTAATCACTCTCAGGGTGTCACCAACTAAGGAACCTAAATGTGTAATAAACTCACCAGATAGTGGATTACCTTTTAGTCTCTCCAAAAATGATAGAGTACCTGAATAAACAGATCACCTTTCAGTCTCACAGCCCAACATACATTCGAAGAATGCATGGGGTGATCGTAGGATAAGAACTATGACATGAACTAGCAACAATCACTAGACACCTAAAACCAACGTCCTCTCAGACTGTTAACACTCGGATTCCTAATGACGAAGACTAGACAACTATCTCTCACTTCTCGGTATTGAGATAGGACACCAACTCAATCTAATCAAGGATTAACCAACACTCCTATGGATTACTACGTCTAGCAAACCACTCAGGTCACAAGCAATACGCAAACAACCTATACATGCATCTATTAATGAAAGACATTCAACAAGATGACACGAAGAACATTAATCAACACAAAACCAGATTAAAGCATGCTATATCATCACAATTAATATCCAAAGATCATTTACAAAATAAATTAACCATCAAACGAATCCAAAACCAGTAAAAAGATGAACTTTACGCATATTCATCAATTGACCCACGCAATAATATAGTTTTAGCCTAGGATCATGTTCAACACAACTAAACAGAAGTAATAAACATCAACCATGGTATCAAACTCAGAATTCAAATACAAAGATGAAATCTTGAAACCGAAAACGTTAAACAAATGAACCCGATGATCAAAGTCTTCGACTTTACGCTTGATTCCACTTCCTTGGCTCCCAAAATCGCCTCTACCCTTGCTCTAGACGGCTGGAATACCAACCTTTTGAACAATGGCTATCAAAAATCAATTTAATTTAGAAATCTAGGGCTTTGCGGAATTTCCTTCCCTCGCGTACCGCGAGAAAATCTGGCAAGCCCTCGCGGGGCCCGTTTTTTAGATCCTCACGTATCGCGAAATTCTCCAACCCTTCTCTCGCGTACCGCGAGAGACTGGAATTTCAACTTTTTCTCTTTTGTTCTTTCCGGCTTCATTCTCTTGCTCGGTTTCTTCACGTAGTCACTTGTATTCCACACAAGCACCTGTAAGTAAGACAAAGACTCAATAGTACACAAAAATGACTCAAAACGAACACCAAACTAATAAAAAACAAATGAATATAAAAAGAATAAAGATGTGTGCTTTGCACTAAATCAATATAACATAAACGATTCACCCGAAATCATACTTGGTCGAAAACCCTTTTGTCCGAAACCCCTTTCTGACCGAAATCTTTTTCGGTCAAAATCCATTTCAGTCGAAATCTATTTCTCCCGAAATGTCTTTCGTCCGAAAACTATTTCGCTCGAAAATCGTTTTCGTTTGAAAACCCTCTCGTCCGAGTAGCTTTTCGAGCAGAACGTCATGTTCCATGTTTCGACCGAAAAAGATTTTGGTCGAAAACACATTTCGGTCCCTTCATCCACTGTTCAGACCATTCATAGGGTTATTGGCCAAATCCGTCGTTTTCGATTCAAAACCCCAACTTTTTACGTCCAAACTGTTTGATTCTCACCCATGAAGCTTATTCCGTGGTTTTTAGGCCTAAACACACGTAAAAATTGAAGCTTTTTTTATCAAACCCATTTTACCCACTTAAACCCTAAAAACCCTAAAACAGAGACTCAGACGTTATTTTTACCTCAAATTCGCTCGTTTCTTCATCAAAGCTTCGTGTAAACACTGGAGAAGGAGAATGGGTCGATCTTGGAGCAAAACTGTCACTTTCTCTCTCTAGAAAATGTGGGGAAGATGAAGTGAGAATGATGAAGTGAGAATGAGGTGGGGGAGGGGAGAGCTAGGTTCTTGGAGGCTCCCCCTCCACCCTCAGGCCCCCATGGCCCATCCTCGGCCCACGACTCGACCAACGACTCCTTTTAATATAAAATACGCACCTGATCACGAATAAAATTACGGATGTTACAAATTACCTTTATTACTGTCTGGTCGAAGGACAACATTAGATAATGTCAAGTAACAACCTTCCACAGAATCAAGTTCTAGTATATATCTCAGGTCTGATGATACAATGACAATACCACTTTCAAAACATACTTATGATAACGATCCATGAAGTAGTTCTGAAACGGGCTACGTCCGATTCTCTAATGAGTATCTGTAAACTTGGCATTCAACTCTTTGAACTTTCATATTATCAATGAATCATATATTCATAACTATGAATAAGCCAACTATTCACAATAGTCTTACTTCAGATTTATTCCCATAAATCCAAACGACTACGGACAATTAGAATAACTTTTATTCAGGGATTAATCGTACTAAAATATTGATCTGAACAATCATTAATGATCAATAATTTATCGTTAATTACAGGATCAGATAGAATGTTGTTGTACCATTCAATATCACCCAAATACCAAAGTACTTGAACATTTAGCATGATATTCTCATCCAATAAGAATCTAAAGTTCAAGCTCTCTTGGGTAATCTAGACTTGGTTTATGTTTTACTTTGTTTTAAATAATCTCAAAAAAATCCCGATGTCAAACATCATTTGTTGACTTCTTGCAATGAACTCTTTCATTCAACATTATCTTCTTTGCAATTTTATCCAAAGTGATCTCAAAAGAACTCATTCTTTTATTCATTTATGCCATTCAAATTCAAACAATCGTTCTTTAAATTAATTATTACTATCTTGAACTGTTTCAAGTAGTTTGCTGCTACCTTGAACTCTTTCAAGTAGTACACAATTGTTTATGCTTGAACTACTCAAGCACTTACATTTATAATACACCATGTATTACTTAATTACTTTACGCTTCTTATGTCAAAACTCTTTTGACCAAACGAAGCATGTATAATGTTACTCTTAACATTTACATTCTTTCTCTATTTTAATATACGCTTTCCATAAGTATGCTTCCGAAGTGTACGAGATGGCTCGAAACTTAATTTATAGATCAAGGCTTCATGATTTGACTGTTTATCCCATAATCAAGTTCAGCAACAGTTTAAATGATTGACGTTTTATCAAACCCTTGATATCTTGTCAATCCTTGAAACAATTCTATTAACAGCTTTTGTTAATATTTATATGCCTCACGTATATAATTGTTTAAACAAACCATTCAATATGTAATTCATAATTATATTAAAGTTGTTATCCCTCTAGTTCATCAATATGACTCTTCATATTGCGATATGACTCTTCATATCGTGATATGATCTAGAAATGACCCTTTCATCTTTGCACAAGCAACCACTATGGTAGCTTTTGAATGAACCAATCTTGTGTTCATATGAAACATACGATGTTTCCTTTGTGCAAAAAAGATCCTTTTAAGTTGTTTGTGGTTCACTATATATTCCATATATATGTGCTCCTTTTATAAGTCACATATCATGTGATTTGAGAAGTAATCTTTATTCCAAGATCCACATCTTGAATTTAGATTAAACTTAGTATGTCAATCACATACTTAGTCTCGAAGGATCTAAGCTCTCACTTACCTCCACACATCTCCTAAGATAGCTACTTTATCAAACAAAAACCTAACATATTGAGTCAAAATACATATGCCATTTATACCTTTATGTGGTAACGTCATCAAACATTCAACAGGCGGTCTGTGATTGAATGTGTTACCTTCAAGCATGTATTCATAATGCTTGCTGATCATCTCATGATCTCATATCTTTAAGATGTTTTACTGATCTCATCAGAGAAAATCTTTGCTATTTTAAAGGTATGCATGTTTTCGAAACATGTAGGTCTCAGCAGATAATCTGCTAGAGCATAATAGTCGAGTTCTAAACTCGTTGTAGAATTTTAACCTTTTATGATTTCCAGGTTTCTCTTTTAGTTTCACAAACTAAAAATATGTCTTGGATCTTACTTCACGTTCCAAACATGAACATTTGTTGTTTTGGTAAGTGTATATCAAATAACTCATTATTTGACGATAATTCTAAATTTCTTTTGCCAAAAGAATTCCAAGTTATTAGAACGTTTCTAGTTTATCTTCAGCTTCCTCAAGATGCTGGATATTACTTGAGAAATACCATATTTCTCATAGATGGCAAAATTCATTTTCAACTAAGGTAGCAACATTTGCTTAGGATCATCACATCTCTATGTATGCAATCCTTCCTTAGTGATAAAGGAGTTTATGTTTTAGAATTATCATAGAGTCTTGTGTCAATGTCTTTTAGCAATTTGGAAGTAACACTTTACTTTCCCTTTTAAGAAACTTTTGATCTAATCAAGTATTTCTCGTATTATCTTTACCGGTTATACTTCATTAATTACTTGAAACGCTTTCGAGTAATCTCATGTCTCACATGACCTTAAAGCTTGTTACAAAAGAGGTTTCCTTTAAGTAATAATTATGTAAAAACTGATGCTTGATAACAAAGATTAAAATAAAGGTCCAATCAAAATTCCACAATCATAAATGTTATCAAACATATTCCCAAAACTGAAAATTGTTCAAAAACATCCAATGTTTCAAACTAGGCAAATTTTAAAGAATGTAAATTTCATTGCGGCGTGATCTTCAAAATTTCCATTCATTCAGTTCATCATTCATCCTCAGACTCTGCAACAACTATTGCGCAGTGTTAGTATGAATACCATATTCATATGTACTTGAGGAAAGTGATAGGTTTTTACATACATGGAGTGTATGCTTCAAAAGCAGTGTACTCCTCCAGCCCTGATAGGTATACGGGGTAATTCCTTATCAAGTGACCAAAGTCATTACAACAAAAACACTTGACATTGTTATGAGAATTACCGGCAAACGGTCCTCCAGCAACAACTTTGCTTTTGTCCTTTGCCTTACCCTTACAAAAAGCATTGGACTCGTTCTTCCCCCTTTCCATTATCAACATAGTGAATTAATTTGGATTTGGAATAGTCATCTCTACGCCTTTTAGCGTTGAACGTAGTTCAGTTAGAGAACATTCCATATCACTCAATAGATTGCTCTTGATGAAGCTATCATATGAGTCAGGGAGAGAGCTTAGGATCATTGGCGGACCTACCCTTTGGTAGGTGGGTCGGGCGACCCCCATGAAATATTTTTTTCTCTTTGTTATATATGCGGTATAATCTCGACCGACCCCAAGAAATTTTGGCACCGACCCCTATAAAATTTTAACCGACCCAAAAAAAAATAATTTTTAATATTAACCCCCATTTAAACTAATAACTTAATTGGGCATTTGGACTAAAATAGACTAAATTTTAGTCTTTTAAACTATTACACTCATATTTAATTAACTCATTACTCATTTAGACAATTAAGTTCACATTTAGTTGACACGTTACCCACTTAAATTTTTAAATAATTTAACCTAATAAAAAATCTAAGTAGCGACAATCCTAATCCATTAACGTTTCGACATTTCATATTCACGCTTCACGTAATCTGAAAAAAAGACAATTTGCTAATCACGATTCTTTCCACGCGTCCTCATGATTCAGGCCTCTTCACTAATAACGAATTTACGATTCTCGCCCTGCTAGTCGGTTCACTGTTCACAGTCATGCGCCGTTGCCTACTCACGATTTCAGGTAAAAAAAAATTTCTCTAAGTTTTGAATTTTGCTTATCATATTATTTTGCAATAATACTATGCCATATGTGCTATTTTCTAATTGTAATTAGCGACAATGTGTGTACTAAGTGACCTGACCCGACCTGAATCGGACTGAAATTTTTTAATATTTAGCGATAGACAACTGTAACATTTCCTAAAAAATTTATCCCAAAAGTATAAAATTTTAAAAGTTTAGGGACTATATGTGTAAATACATAAAAGATCAAGGACCAAAAACCAAAAACATCAAAATTGGACGGTAACGGTTCGTTACGAAGTAGATAAAGACGCAATGATGACGTGCCACGTGTCTGGTGACTAAGGGTGCCTTCTAACGCGTGTAAACCCTATAACGGATCGTCACGTCTGGTAACTATCCGTTACGCCTAAAATCAACCGGAACGTGACACATGGCTGATGACTAACGGTCCAGATCTGACGCCTATCAAACCATGACGGACCGTCACGCCCTGTAACGGTCCGTCACGCTACAATATCACCGGAGGCTGACGCGTGGCATCTGACTACGCAAGCCCTAACTTGGTGACGGACCGTCACCATACATAACGGTCCGTTACGAGTAGCGGTGACGGACCGTCGCCCAACATAACGATCTGTCACGACTCCAGGTCTTGCCTATAAATAGCAATACGATCTCAGCCCAATTCATTCAACACAAACTCGTTTCCAGAGTTTAAAACTTCATTTCCACACCCACTAAACAATTCCTGCTTGTACGTTTAAGTTCAAGGGTTGCCGGTTGAGTTAGAGGAAGTTCGAGAAGTTAGGAAACACTCATTTGGAGAATCCAAGCTAGGAGAATTAAGTGGAGACAATGCCCACTAGAGCTCACACTTGTAGAGACTCTTTAAGCCGAGACCCTACAAAAGGTGAATACTTGTATTTTATAAAATGTTTTCAAAACCATAAACTATTTTGAATTATGGTCTGACTTGAGTGAACTAATACAACCATTGGTTACATAAGGTGATTTACTATATAGCATTCAGACCATAGAGTCACATATGCATATACGTGTTACAGATGAAACGCTTGGTTGTTAATAACACGCAAGACCTAAATCGCATGAGCGTAAGGCTGTGAATAACATAAAATGACTATTATCCAAGAAAATGCCTAGTGTGGCCGGTGGTTATACTTTTGGGAGAAATAGACCGCTGGATGTGTAAATTGACCATAAAAAATAGGCAAATTGTTCTATTTATTCAGTCTTGTCAGATTACAATAAAAAACATGCATGTATTCACCAGTTTATACTGATAAAGTATTTTCAAATGTTTTACAGGTAACCAAGGTTAAAAATTTAGTGCACGTAATAGCCGGAAGGACAGAAGATCCTTGGTAGACGAAAAATATGTCAGAAAAGGGAACGTACACCCTAGACATCTATTGAAATGAATGGCTCATGAAAATCCTTGGTTTTGTAAATAAACATTTGTAAAACAATCATGGTGCTTCCATGTTTATAAAACGAAACGGGTGTTTCCCGTGTTTGAAAAGATCCTGATTCATGAAACTCAAAATAATCATTCCACTGTGTTCATTAAACTCTGATGTAATAAAATAAGAAACAGGTACCAATAGGGAGTCGCACGCCAAAAACAGGTCAAAAACCCGGGGTGTGACAACAACCGACCTCAAAAATTTTCGACCCCCATGAAAAAAATTCATGGGTCCGCCACTGCTTAGGATAAGATCCATAAGCATGTCATGTCCCATGTCAAAATCCAATTCCTTTAGTTGATCCACATAGCCAACCATTTTCTGAAAATGTTGACTAAGACTGCTACCCTCTTTCAGCTTGCAAGATGAAAGGATATTCATGTATCTCATACGTTCAATCCTTGTATGTTTCTGGAACCTTTCCTTTAACAGATTGATCGTCTCGAAGGCTTTACCCGTTTTAACGTTTCCGTTAAGTTCAGGTTCAATTGATGCTAAAATAAGCATTGGCACATCAAATGAGTCATTAACATGTTTATTCCAAGCACAATTGCTTTCTTGGAATTAGTAGTAGGTTGTTCGGGCAGGGGACTCCTTTTTCTCGGCCCTAAGAACAGTTCTTATGCCGTGGAACCAATCCACAGTTCTTATGCCGTGGAACAGTTCTTACCATAAATAGATGCGTAAAATTACTAGCTCTGATGGTCTGTATTTGTGCTTAGTTTTAAATTATATATATACATATAATGTATATTAATAAAAAAATAATAAAATTACTATTAAATCTATATACACATATAATATGTATTAATAAAATACTGTTCACTTATATATATATAAACTAGTGGGATTCCCCCGCACTATGCGACGGAAATTTGGTCGGTATCGTTTCAGCTTGTAACGGTACGGAACCGACACTCGCTATAGCAAACAAAAAATAAAAACTAAAAATAAAGTCGTTACATGCCCAAAAGGATACTGGAAAGTGTTTTATGTGGATGCTAGTTGATTTGTTTCTTTTACAACATTCTTGGATTTCATCTCTCAAACCCTGTAGTGAGTGGGTTCTCAGTTTATTATACTTGTGCATTTTTGTTTATAGTCAATATATAACATATTGCATTGAATGGCTTAATGGTTCATATATTACTTGTGTTTAATAAACAGCTCAGTTAGCTATTAATAGAGCATATCTAAGTTTTGGGTAATGATTATGAAGTTAGTATCTTTTGAACGATCTATCATATTCATATTTAGATGAACTTGCTAGCAGATGTGTACTTGATTGTTTTTCTCGATCTCACAAGCTTTCTCAATATTGCACTTCTTTTGATTAGATGAAATATATCTTTGTGTAGATGAAATTTGTCTTGATCCTGATGAATTTTTAAATTTCTGTTGAGGTGATTTGAGATTTATTGAAAGTAATAATTTCAGGAGAGCAAAATTTTGAAGTTCTTAGGGTTTATGTGGGTCATGGAAGTTGCAGCAATCATGGCCATTACTTGCCAATGGAGGAGCGAGCAATCTAACTGTATTTAAATATGTAGTAATGTGCTGATACCTAAAATACATGTGTTATTATGTTGATGTTTCTTTTAGATTATTTGATGAAACTTAATTATCATGGAGGGTAAACCATCTGACTGGTAGGATTTTGTGGGGATTATCACACTGAATCAACTTTGCAAGAGATATCATGAGCAGAAGAGATTGGTTTTTCCTTGGTTGTAGTCCACAACGACTCTTGGTTAATGGATGTGGCTTTCTTTTGTGGAGCGGTTGGAAAACTAAATGAAAGTGAAAGGTTCTTACTCTCTTTTGACTTTCGTTATTGGTTCGCGTTATTTATATTTTTTATCTCTGAACTTGATGTATTTTACTTTACTTTGGGTACCCATTTGACCCGTTAAGATATTTATATTTCTATGGTTTATGAATACTTGGAAGTGTTTGTCATTTGGTGGTTCAACATAATCAGGATAACTTAAATAATATAGATTCATGAAATAAATCTTAAATATAATTAAGTTCTAAGTGTGTAATAAATTTATTTGTTTATTTACTATTTGAAATGATAAACTAATAAATTTAGTTAAAATTGATAAGTATTCTTTAGGTATATAAAGTCTATATCTGTTTTTAGGTGTTTAATTATATAACTTAAATTTTATAAAACTTTGTATAATGTATTTATAAAACTTGTCTACATTAAATTGAGTATTTAACAAATAAATTTATAAAAATAGCGATTTTTATGCAAAAATTATGAAACTTGTTTTATTCTGTTCTAATAAATATAGGGTTTATAAAAATATTTTTTTATAAAATTTTTGGAGCTTTAAACGGTTTAAAAAAATTAAACAGACCTGGGGGACTCGAACCCGGGTTTGTGTTGTGCAAGTCGGATGAACAAACCACTCGACCAGGAGGTGGTTCCTGAAATCTCATGGGTTCTAAATTGTTTTAACCATCCGTTGAGTTGGGTCTGGGCTTGGTCTTTAAGTGATGCGCAAAAATAATCAGATCGGTCGCGGGCCGTGGGTTTCGAACCCACGCCACCTGGTTCGGCGGCGCGGTGACTTACCGGTCGGACCAGGTGGTTTCGCTGGTTAAACATGTAATCCAAAAACGTTATACACATAATAGATTTAGAACAGTTTCATGTTTTTGATTCAAAACCCGCCATGAACCCTAATCCCAAATCAAATTCGATTGTGTTATGTCAACTCGAATTGATAAGGGGTTTTTTTATCAGGGTTTGATTACGAATCTATTGACATAATTGGTACCTGATTTGGCGTAGGAATGAATGAGAACGACAGGATCAAATGCTCGGCTGATCTTGGTGCTCGACAGGCTCTCTGCGGTGATATGCGGTTCGATTGAAGGATGAGAGAGTTTGTGTGGTTGATTACGAGAGTAGGGGAGTGTTTTAATTTGATTGATTTCATTCGTATAAGTTAATTCGATTTTTAAATTGACCGAAAATGTCGCGGCGACTGTTTACGCGATAATCAATTGAATTGGGGATGAATTGGGTATTGATAATAGTCTAGGTTCGTACTAGATCAGTTCACGTGTGATTCCTGGGATTTACACGCGTTAATTTCGTGAATTTGGTTGATATTGTGATAAGGTTTGACTATCCAAAGTTAAACTCGTTTGAATTTGAATAATCCGTGTAAATTGACCGAATTGGTTCGAGGGATGGGCCTGTTTTGGGTCGATTATTGATTGTACCCGTACCGAAGTCCATTGGTGTCAATTTGGTCGAACAATCGAGTCTTGATTTTGGTAAATTCGGCCCCTGTTTGACTTTTGAAAGTCAAACAGGTAGATTTGTTAGGAAATTTGTTTAAATTTTGACTTTTTTAAAGTCAATCTATTTATATTTTGTGTATATATATATCTACATGTATAATTTATATGAATATGTGTATATATGTATGCATTTGTTGATGTGTTAAGCGAGTACGAGATCGAAAAAATGAAATTTTATCATTGTAACGTAAGGATGATTAAAGTGAAACAATGGAAACTTATAAATGTTACAGTCTCCCCATGTTAAGGGAATTTCGTCCCGAAATTTAGCTAGTGGAGGCGACTGAATCAGCAAAGAGATGTGGGTACTTGAGCTTCATTTGATCCTCACGTTCCCATGTAAACTCAAGTCCATGTTTAGATTCCCAACGAACTTTGACGATAGGGATACGACTTCGCTTAAGTTGCTTGATCTCACGGTCCATGATCTCCACCGGTTTCTCAACGAAGTGCATCGTTTCGTCAATACGCACATCGTCAAGAGGTATATGGAGGTTCTCATCAGCAAGACATTTCTTTAGATTGGACACATGAAATGTAGGATGCACATTGCCAAGTGATGGAGGTAACTCGAGTTTGTAAGCCACTTTCTCAATCCTTTCAAGGATCTTGAATGGACCCACATAGCGAGGTGCTAACTTGCCTTTCCTTCCAAAACGGATTACACCCTTCCATGGAGATACCTTTAGAAGAACAAGGTCACCGACTTGGAATTCCAAGGGTTTTCGACGTTTGTCGACATAACTCTTTTGCCGACTCCTCGCTACTCGGATGTTGTCACGGATTTGAAGGATCTTATCGGATGTTTCTTGGATTAACTCAGGACCGGTGATTTGTGCTTCACCAATCTCGTTCCAAGAGATAGGAGAACGACACTTATGACCATAGAGAGCTTCAAATGGAGCCATGTTAATACTTGTGTGGTAGCTATTGTTGTAAGAGAACTCAATTAGGGATAGATGTGAATCCCAATTGCCACCAAAATCAATTACACATGCTCTAAGCATGTCCTCGAGGGTTTGGATTGTACGCTCGGTTTGACCATCAGTTTGGGGATGGTAAGCCGTACTCAAATCCAATCATGTACCAAGGGCGGTTTGGAGGGATTGCAAGAAACGGGAGGTGAAATGAGCATCCCTATCGGAGATTATGTTTAAGGGAACACCGTGACGACTTACAATTTCGTCAATGTAGATTCTGGCTAATTTTTCAACCCTGTAGTCTTCACGAATAGGCAAGAAATGAGCAGACTTGGTGAGACGATCAATAATCACCCAGATACTATCATAACCACTTGAGGTGCGAGGAAGTTTTGTAATGAAGTCCATATCTAAATTCTCCCATTTCCAGACGGGAATTTCCGGTTGTTCAAGCAAACCGGAAGGACATTGATGTTCGGCTTTGACTTTGGAGCAAGTTAGACATTTGGCAACATAGAGGGCAATGTCTTTCTTCATACCGGGCCACCAATATTGTGGGCGAAGGTCTTGGTACATTTTATCCGCACCAGGATGAATAGAATAACGAGTCTTGTGAGCCTCGTTCATGAGAAATGCACGGAGATCATCACGATCGGGAACCCAAATACGGTTCAGATAATAAAGCAAGCCATTGGGTTTAGATTCAAGCTGAAGTTCAACACCACATGACATTTCCTCGTACAAGTTACCCTCGGTGACCGAGACGTGTTGAGCTTCTAGGATACAATTCTGAATGTCGGTTTGAATTCGGGCACAATGAAGCATGATATGATCTTTTCGACTCAAAGAGTCGGCTACAACATTCGCTTTACCGGGTTGGTATCGAATCTCGCAGTCATAGTTGTTAAGGAGTTCAACCCAACGTCGTTGCCTCATATTGAGCTCTTTTTGGTTGAAGATATGCTGGAGACTCTTGTGGTCGGTGAACACCACACATTTGGTGCCATAAAGGTAATGTCTCCAAATCTTCAATGCGAATACGACCGCACCCAACTCGAGATCGTGCGTCGTATAATTCTTCTCATGGATCTTAAGTTGCCTTGATGCATAAGCGATCACCTTGCCTCATTGCATGAGAACATAACCAAGACCTTGGTTGGAGGCATCACAGTAGACAACTAGATCATCATTCCCATCAGGGAGAGTCAGTATAGGAGCATTGCATAACTTTTGCATGAGAGTTTGGAAAGCTTCTTCTTGCTTTGGTCCCCATTCATAAGGTTTACCCTTGTGTGTCAAAGCAGTGAGGGGGACAGCAATCTTAGAGAAATTCGAGATGAAACGACGATAATATCTCGTAAGACCAAGAAATGAACGAACTTCGGTGGGGTCTTAGAGGCATTCCAATTCTTAACAGCTTCGATCTTAGCAGGGTCAACATGAATACCCTTATCATTGACGATATGACCTAAGAATTGAACCTCCTTTAGCCAAAATTCACATTTGGAGAATTTGGCATATAGTTGCTCTTTCCTCAAGAGATCCAAAACCAACCTAAGGTGTTGCTCATGATCGGCTTTAGTCTTGGAGTAGATTAAGATATCGTCAATGAAGACGATTACAAATTTGTCCAGATATGGTTTGCACACACGATTCATGAGGTCCATGAAAACCGCGGGTGCATTGGTTAACCCAAAAGGCATAACCATGAACTCGTGGTGGTCATATCTTGTTCGGAAGGCAGTCTTTGGAATATCTTCCTCTTGCACACGTAGTTGATGATAACCAGATCGAAGATCAATCTTCGAGAAACAAGTAGAGCCTTGAATTTGATCAAAGAGGTCATCAATTCTAGGCAATGGATAACGGTTCTTGATGGTAAGCTTGTTGAGTTCTCGGTAGTCAATACACATGCGGAATGATCCATCCTTCTTCTTGACGAATAAAACAGGTGCACCCCACGGTGAATGACTTGGACGGATGAAGCCTTTGTCGGAGAGCTCTTGGAGTTGGCTTGCAAGTTCTTGCATTTCAGAAGGTGCGAGACGATATGGAGCTCTAGCCACGGGGTTAGCTCCGGGCACAAGATCAATGCGAAATTCTACTTGTCGGACGGGTGGAAGGCCGGATAAGTTTTCAAGGAATACTTCGGGAAAATCCTGGATGACGGGGATGTCTTGAATACTCTTCTCTTTGACATCCTTTTGAACAACATGAGCTAAGAAGGCCACGTACTTCTTTCGTAGGTACTTTTGAGCAGTAGTGCATGACATAAGCTTGAGTCCTTTGCAAGGCTTTTCACCAAAGACTCTTAACGTTTCTCCCGATGGTAGAGGTATTCGGATGCACTTCTCAAAACAGACGACTTCGGCATGGTGATTCGACAGCCAATCCATGCCTATGATGATGTCAAAACTTCCCAGTGGCATTGGGGTGTGACAGATTGGTATCAGAGCACAAGGTTGACTAAATTGAAATACATTAATCATTCAAATTCATTGCATAGTTTCAAAACAAACCAAATAAAATCAAATTCAAACAGATACGTAAAAGAAATGCATAATATTCTTTATTTAAATTTTCAACTAAGTCCAAGCCCTATGTGTAGCATGTCTTGATCAAACTCACCATTATCACCTGAAACATGAATAAAATAATGTCAACTAAAAAGTTGGTGAGCATACACAGGTTTGTACATAGATAGTATATAAATGTGAAAGATCAAATCCTTACATATCATGAATAAATAAGGCATTTATGGGGATTAACTAATGTGTAACTAAAGTACAATCAAACCTTTGTAACTAGCATGCAAAAATTGTGTTATCGGTAACAATCACCCCAATCTGGGTGAGTTTGTCAGACTCAATAGAACTATCATTGTTAACCGTCGGCTTATATAGTTAATGATTGCACATGAAATTGCACACAAATAGTCAACACGTATAGCACTCAAACATAAAGCTCAAATTTTACACACATGAATGTAAATAGGATTTGTGTTTTGTGTAGTTTGTGTAAGTGTAAATAGTTGTGTGTATAGAGTTCATGTTTCACCCCAAAAGTGTAAAAGAGTAAAAAGGGGCTACGTAATACTCACCTGATTCAGGGGTATAGCTAGTATGTGAAACTAGGTAGCAAAATGGTCTTTGTAATTCACCACGTTAACCTAGAGTGTAATATATGTTAAATTAATAATGTGCACAATAGTCTAGGTCTAAGTCTAGGATTTAATTAGGAGTGTGTACAAGAGTTGGAGTTGAAGTATGCAAGGGAGTGTAAGTAACTTATAGTTTATACTTGAGTGAAAAGAATTGAAATGGATAGTTTTAAAATAATTGAATTAGGGTTTGGGTTGAATAACTAAATAAATTAAATAATTGTTTATTTATTTATTTAGATATGTATAAAAAAATAGTGTAGTCATTATGTTTAATTAAATATAAATTAAACAAACAATTTATATATAAAATAAATAAATAATTGTTACTTTATTTATTTATTTATAAAGGTAGGTAATTAATATAGATTCATGAAATAAATCTTAAATATAATTAAGTTCTAAGTGTGTAATAAATTTATTTGTTTATTTACTATTTGAAATGATAAACTAATAAATTTAGTTAAAATTGATAAGTATTCTTTAGGTATATAAAGTCTATATATGTTTTTAGGTGTTTAATTATATAACTTAAATTTTATAAAATTTTGTATAATGTATTTATAAAACTTGTCACAAAATTTATACATTAGGTAAAAGAATTACTCAAAATAAATAATATACATTAAATTGAGTATTTAACAAATAAATTTATAAAAATAGCGATTTTTATGCAAAAATTATGAAACTTGTTTTATTCTGTTCTAATAAATATAGGGTTTATAAAAATATATTTTTTTAAAATTTTTGGAGCTTTAAACGGTTTAAAAAAATTAAACAGACCTGGGGGACTCGAACCCGGGTTTGTGTTGTGCAAGTCGGATGAACAAACCACTCGACCAGGAGGTGGTTCCTGAAATCTCATGGGTTCTGAATTGTTTTAACCATCCGTTGAGTTGGGTCTAGGCTTGGTCTTTAAGTGATGCGCAAAAATAATCGGTCGCGGGCCGTGGGTTTCGAACCCACGCCACCTGGTTCGGCGGCGCGGTGACTTACCGGTCGGACCAGGTGGTTTCGCTGGCTAAACATGTAATCCAAAAACGTTATACACATAATAGATTTAGAACAGTTTCATGTTTTTGATTCAAAACCCGCCATGAACCCTAATCCCAAATCAAATTCGATTCTGTTATGTCAACTCGAATTGATAAGGGGTTTTTTTATAAGGGTTTGATTACGAATCGATTGACATAATTGGTACCTGATTTGGCGTAGGAATGAATGAGCACGACAGTATCAAATGCTCGGCTGATCTTGGTGCTCGACAGGCTCTCTGCGGTTCGATTGAAGGATGAGAGAGTTTGTGTGGTTGATTATGAGAGTAGGGGAGTGTTTTAATTTGATTGATTTCAGTCGTATAAGTTAATTCGATTTTCTAATTGACCGGAAATGTCGCGGCGACTGTTTACGCGATAATCAATTGAATTGGGGATGAATTGGGTATTGATAATAGTCTAGGTTTGTACTAGATCAGTTCACGTGTGATTCCTGGGATTTACACGCGTTAATTTCGTGAATTTGGTTGATATTGTGATAAGGTTTGACTATCCAAAGTTAAACTCGTTTGAATTTGAATAATCCGTGTAAATTGACCGAATTAGTTCGAGGGATGGGCCTGTTTTGGGTCGATTATTGATTGTACCCGTACCGAAGTCCATTGGTGTCAATTTGGTCGGACAATTGAGTCTTGATTTTGGTAAATTCAGCCCCTGTTTGACTTTTGAAAGTCAAACAGGTAGATTTGTTAGGAAATTTGTTTAAATTTTGACTTTTTTAAAGTCAATCTATTTATATTTTGTGTATATATATCTACATGTATAATTTATATGAATATATGTATATATGTATGCATTTGTTGATGTGTTGAGCGAGTACGAGATCGAAAAAATGAAATTTTATCATTGTAACGTAAGGATGATTAAAGTGAAACAATGGAAACTTATAAATGTTACAGTGTTCTTACCCATATTCATGATAATATGATTTTAAGTTGTTATGATAGGGAAAATGTCAAAAGAAAACTATAGACTTTCAAAGAATTTGTGCATAAGTCCTTAGATTTGTTCTTGAACTTATCTTGAGTTTAATTGTGTTTTGTTTTGTGAAACATTTTGATGTTTTCATATACATTTCCATGCATTATGTTTGGACTCCTTGTTCAGATTTTAATTTGGTATACTCTTCATTATTTTCAAATGTTATTTATTTTTTATGCTAAACTTGGTTTTTAAGGCTTTGATTGGTTTTAAGACTTTGATCACTTGTAAGTAAGAAATAGTTAATATATTTTACTTTCAGGAAGTAACACACAATCCCATGTTTAGTTCCCGAGTTATATTTTTTTGCTAATATTTGTGATTCTATTAGTGTAAATGCTCACTTTTAACGTCAAGTTAAATGACTATTACTTTGATTTCAAACTTATTATGGTTATTTAGAATTCAAAGAAAGAAAGTCTTGACATTTCATTACATTAAAATACCCGATCAACGTACAAATCGAAGTGAATACTATTTTTCTATAATTACATTGCGCCACCCGTACTGGGTTGGGTATAAAACTAGCTATTTAATATTCCTTTTATTCAATATGTGTTACACACTTTATATATATTTTATGTATATTATTTTAAAGAAGTATATATATATTTATATTTTTATCGCTTTTTATTACTCTGTCCCGTGTAATACACGGATCTATAACCTAGTGTATATATATATATATATATATATATATATATATATATATATATATATAAACTAGTGGGATTCCCCCGAGCTATGCGACGGAAATTTGGTCGGTATCGTTTCAGCTTGTAACGGTACGGAACCGATACTCGATATAGCGAACAAAAAATAAAAACTAAAAAATAAAGTCGTTACATGCCCAAAAGGATACTGGAAAGTGTTTTATGTCGATGCTAGACCAAAACAAAGGATACCGGTACCGGTTTCGATAATAACGACGTCGGTACCAATGCTGTTCAGCCGGTATCGATTAAGTGTTAAAATTTGTAACACTCGGTTTAGACGAACTATACACTCGTACTCACCCCGCCAAAAAGATAACATCGAAACGCTTATAAAATAGCACATGGATACGAAAAATCTCGAATTCTATAAATATTATGTTTTAAAGGTTGTAAGGGGAAAACAAAAAAATATACGAAACAAAGCAAAAAAAAAATGAAACCTTAAAGGAGTTTTGACGACTTGTACTTTCATGCTTCGATTACTTGTACATTATAAAAGAAACTCGAATTTGAGTGAAATTTATATCGAAACGTAGATAAAAATAGGCACGTCAAAACGACACATTCAAAATTATGTAAAACGTCATATTTTAAAAGTTATAATAGAAAATTAAAATACATCTAAAATTAGTTATATTTTTTTTTGAAAGGAATGTTATATAGATTAAAATATTACAAGTTTAAGATAATATAAAAATAAAAAATCATGCACACCTATTCATACAAAGGAAAAAATGAGAGTAACTATCTTTCGACCCTAACACTTCTATCTTGAATCATCAATCAATAGTTTATGTCCAATACTACAAAAATTTCAAATTAAAGGCTAACTTTGCGAATCGATAAATAATAAAAGGACCAAAGTTATGATTCATGATTTCATTCCAGTTTGTAAAATCCAAATCGAAGGAGATGCATATTCGATTCAAATCAAACCTACACGTTTGTCTGATTGATCGTGGCAACTATTCTGGTGCAATCGTGTTATGATTCCTTCGTTTTACATTCTGGACGATGAGAATTTCGATCGGAATCGAGAATCTCAAACCCTAATTCGATCGTACGCGTGACAGAATTCGAAGATGGCTGCAGTTAGCAAAACCAAAAACATCATCGATTTTGTTAGAGACGGATCAATCAAATGGCTGAATAAGAGCCAGGATTTATCTCATGCAGAGTTTGAAGAGATGAAAAGATCTCCATCCGCTGAAGAGAAAAACTGGATCCACGAGCTATCTGCAGTGGCGAATGCAGTCGTCCGTCGATGTTCAAAGTAAGTTCCGATTGCATGTAATCGTTAAATTGAAAGCTCGTTCAGTTTATATGTGGTTATTGCAGAGTGCTCGATGTTTCTGCGGATGAGCTTCGTCAAAACTTTGAGGCGGTGGCTTCTGACGTCACCAAAACGCCGTCACGGTTTGCGAGGAATTTTCTGGAGTATTCATGTTTTAGGGCTCTTGCTCAGACTACACAAGTTAGTGGTTACATGGAGGACAAAAGGTTTAGAAGATTGACATTTGATATGATGCTTGCTTGGGAAGTTCCGGATGTGGCCAGTCAGCCTTCCATAGATGTATGTTCTTTTGTTACATTTATATAATGGTGATGAACTGTGTTTTTAGAACTGGACCGGACAGCGAACCGGCCGCCTTAGAGGTCCATTGGTTGGACCGGATTTTTGAACCGGATGACGTTGTAAATAAGATAAAAATTAAAATTATGTATATAGATATAAATATAAAAATATTTTGTGTTTTGATGTGAATTTGCAATTCTAATGACATATGAAACTTGAATAAATAAATAAAATGTGGAACCTGGAATACTAAATTAGTTAATAAAAGAGATTTTGAAAGATGAAAAAATTGGAAATCCGGTCCAACCACCCGGTCTGGTTCACCTGTCTGGCCGATAACCTGCCGGTTCAAAAGGGGAGCATAAAGGTAGCTCTTGCCAATGTCTTATCCATTGCAAAGTCTGGTCTAATCACGATACGGGTTGCTAGCATCTTAATGGTACATAACAACCTTGCCTGACCTCTGATGAAGACCATAATTAGATTTAGGGAAAACTTTAAAGAATAGTAATCAAGTTTCTCGTCTATTCCATTTTAGTCATTCAAACTTTTTTGGTCTCGTTAAAGTCACTCAAGTTTCACCTACTGGTCAAATCTTGCACAATTACCAGGTTAATATGTTACTTTTTTTTTTTGATTTAGTTTTATGGATATGGTGAAAATGTTGGTTTACTCTTTTTGGATTTCATTTTCACCATATTCATATAATGAAATAAAAAAACGTAATCTGGTAATTGCGTAAGGTTGTAACAACTGTGATACTTGAGTGGCTTTAGTGAGACAAAAAAAGTTTGAGTGACTAAAATGGAACAGATGAGAAACTTGGTTATTATTTTGTAAAGTTACCCCTTAGATTTATATACAGCCAATTTTGCACAAGATGATTGATTATTAAAGAATGATTAACATGTGAAATTGGTAAAAACTTGATTTGTGTAGTCCAAATGAGTTGGGAAATTTGTATTACTCCCTATCTGCATATGACAGCCTAATAATATACATGGAAATATGAGAATAAATACCTTTTACGAAGAGCTCCCTGATCTTATAAAACTTTAGAACTTGAATTTGTATGAGCATCTTTAGTGGATATATGTCTCCTTGCCTATCCTAGGTAAAGTTATCAGTTTTTGGTACACTTGTAATCATGTTTTGAAGAGATTTTTATTCATTCATAGTGAAGGTTTTGTCACCTTAGCTTGAATGCAAGCAGACATGGGTCAAATGCCTTCCTGACATAAATTTGACTTGGAGCAAAATTCACTATGCAGATAGACGAGGATGCAACTGTGGGGATAGAAGCTTTCTCCCGAATAGCTCCAGCGGTGCCTATTATAGCTAACGTAATAATCAGTAGTTACATATTTGAGTTTCTTACTGCATCCACTGGAGGCCGGCTTTCGTTTCCTACCTTTGAGAAATACCTTATTGGACTGGAAAGGTACTCAATACTTCTGGATTTAGTAAGGGTCAAAAAGGGTTGAGCTGGGCCGGGCCAGGCAGACCCTCTAGGACTTTCTGTCTTTTTCTTATAAAAGTTTATATAACTATTGTGTTTATTATGATTACAAAAACTGTTTACGAAATAATCATGCGTTTTTTTTAATAAACGATTTAGAAGGTTTTATGCATTTTGAATACACGTTGAGCGACATTTGGCCCATTTCCATTTTGGCTAAATTGTTTAATTTTGTCTATTTGACCCATTAGAGACGGTATAACCTGAATCGACCCATTGCTTATAAATGGATCAAAATTGGCACCTCTACTAGCAGTAACCTATCTTGTAACGGTTTAGTATCCTCTCTTTATGGTGGTGCTGGTACCGAGGGGAGGAAGTTATTATTAATTCATATTTGCTGTGACATTAGTATCAATCAAATAAATTTCATGTGTCTATTTAGAGGATATTTTGTAATTCAGAGTTGTTAACTTCATGAATATACTCACAAGGTTGGCCAAACTTGACTTTCTCATAGGGCTATTAAAAAACTTAAATCTCACTCAGAGTCATCCCTCCTTTTATCCCAACGATCTGGAAGAGGGGAAAGGGTTCTGGAAGTTGATGGCACTGTCACCACACAGCCAGTTCTTCAACATCTAGGGATTTCAACTTGGCCTGGTGGGTCAATTAGTCAACTTTCACCATTTAATATACCTTAAATTATAAGATTTAAGGGTAGTGGTTATATTGCTGAAGGTCTTACATGTGTCCATGCATATATTTATGATGTCAGGTCGGTTGACTCTGACAGATCATGCTTTGTACTTTGAAGCTCTCCGTGTTGTGTCATATGATAAGCCCACAGTTTATGAATTGGCAGATGACTTGAAGCAGGTTGTCAAGGCTGAGTTGACTGGCCCATGGGGATCAAGGCTTTTTGACAAGGCCGTCTTGTATAAGTCGAATTCTTTGTAAGTTTTAATGCATATGTTATTGTTATCTTGTTTATTACTATAATTTGTAGAGACGACAAGTTGTGTGGGCTGGGTACATTCAGTAATGGATCAATACGGATAATCTTTAGTATGGGTCAAAACAAGCTGGTTAAGTTGGCCTGACCCGTAAACACTTTATGTGCTTTTAAATAATTAATCTGTTAATTATAATCATAAAAACAATATTATGATAATAATTCATAATAATGATGATGATCATCATCATCATCATCTAATCTTTGAATGAACCATTTAGGAGGTTGTATGCCTTAAAAAATAGACTTTGGACGACTTTCAACATGTTCAACTTATTTGCCCTATTCCCCTTTTAGCTATTTTTTTGTATTTAACCCGTTTGAGACAAAACAAAACCATAATCGACCCATTTATAAGTAAATGGGCCGAAATTGACACCTCTACTAATTAACAACCCATTCGTAGCTAATTTTTATATGACCCGTTTGAGCTGATTTTTGGGTCGAATGTAGATCAGAACCTGCTATTATGGAGCTTCCCGAGCTCAAAGGGCATGCCAGGCGTGACTATTGGCTAGCCATTGTGCGTGAAATTTTATATGCCCACAAATTTATTAGAAAATTTCATATTACTGGTGTTGAAAGGGATGAAGCACTGCTAAAAGCAATATTTGGAATTCTAAGAATACAAGCTCTCAGTAACATGAGTTCCATAATACCACTGTGCTATGAGGCAGGTCTTATGTACAATGCTTGTGATCAACTGCCAGGTGGCGACCGAATATTGGAAACAATTGCTACAATGTTGACTTCCAAAGAGACTGAAAGAAATAATAATACTAAATCCAGTGATGGAATGCATTCAATATCGGCTACTACCATGGCCTCTAGCCTCGGGTTTGTATTTGGCATAAATTCTAATATGCCTAAACAATCACTGATTAATGTTGGTGAGATAACTGTTGGAGAGATGACTCCTTTGGAGAAAGCTGTAGAAGAATCTAGAAGCAATTATAAGATAGTTGCAGATGCGCAAGCAACAGTTGATGGAGCTAAAGTTGAAGGCCTTGATACCAATCTGGCTGTGCTTAAGGTTTTGCAGAAACAAACACCTAGCATTTTTGTTTCATTCACATGTGTGTTTTATATAGGTCGCAATTTGAGTCGATTTAATCTCAAATCGGTTGAATGATTTTTATTTGCTAAAGTGGAACGGGTCAAACAGGTTGAAAGTCACCTAAAATCTACTTTTAATGCATACAAATCTCCTAAATCGTATTTATTTTAAAAATTATGTTTTGTAATAACGTTGTTTTTGTAATCATAATTAACACATTAACCGTTTATCAAAAATATAAAAAGGACAAGAAGTGTTTGTAAGTCAACCTAACTTGATTCGGCCCATTTCGGCCCTTACAAAAATGAGTTGTTTCAACCAAACCCGTTTGGATCCATTACCCACCTTCCGCCTGACGCTTTCATTTTTTCAATTCTAATCTTTTATAAGATAGTTCAGTTTGAATGAGGCAGCATAATATGCCCACACAAATGTTGGAGTAGTACTAGTATTGCCAACAAAGGAAAAACAATTCCAACTAATGTACTACTCAATTGTGTTTGACCAGTTCTTTCTTATTGACTTCTGTGTTCTGAATTTGTAGCATTCATCAAATACTATATTAAAATTTTCATGGTGTTCATCATTAAAAAAAATTGATCATTCCCTTTTGTTATTTGCAGGAGTTGCTTATTCCTTTAACCAACCTGGGGAATTGTCTTCTTGCACTATTGTACTGGGAAGAGCCTGCCAAATCCCTTGCATTCTGTTCAATATTCACATTCATCATTTACTGGTGAGCTTATTTCCTCAATATCTTATTTCCTGGTAGAGTATTATTGTCATAATAGCGGTGATGGCGACTTTAACAAACTTAAACTGAATGTTGGAGTTTTCATGTCATTGGTAAGGTACTTTAAATTCAAAAGTAACTATTAGAGGTCACAAAATGGACGGGATGGGTTGACCAATAAAACTTTTTGTCCAAATCTTTTAATTTCTTTATAAATAATTAGTGCGTCAAACATGATTGCAAATATTTTTATTATTTCAGTAGTAATTAATTTTTTAACTAAAATGGGTTAGTACATTTTATTAATGACAAATAAACTGTGGACTACTTTCAACCCATTTCCCTCTAATCTACCTTTTTAACCCATTTCACCCGTTAAGATATAAAACATTACCTGAATGTATTTTCTGTAGGAGTGTTGCTACTGCTGGGATCTGTGTTATTTCATTATGTGAAACTTCTATACATACTGTTGGTTATGAGTCCTTAATTATACTATTTTTTCCTTGTGCAGCGGATGGCTGTCTTATGTATTTGCATTACTACTCGTATATTTTGCAATTAATATGATGCTTGCACGTCATTTTAGTGGCGGAAAGCCAGTTAATGAACTTAAGGTGACAGTGCCTCCACCAATGAACAAAATGGAACAGCTTTTGGCAGTTCAAAATGCAATTTCTCAAGCTGAAGAGCTAATCCAAGAGGGAAACGTTATTCTTCTCAAAATACATGGCCTGCTATTATCCATATTTCCTCAGGTAATTTGTCCTTAATGGCATGCGGTTTCGTAAAATAACTAATATAGACGACTTGGATTCCGGGTGAACCAATAGTGTGGAAATCCACCTTTTTGGTTCTTAAATGGTAACTAGATGTGGCAATTTCGGTCCATTTATGTATTGATGGCTCGATTTGCGTTATATTTACTCTCAAACGGGCTAAATCCAAAATGAACAGTTAAAAAGGGAACCGGTCATATATCTATAGGCATCAAAAGTGTATTTTTAATACATACAACCTCCTAAGTCCTTGGATTTTTGTCATTATTGAAATTATATTTATTTTGTAATCATTTCACACACGAAGTATTTGTAAGTTTTGAAATTCTGGACAAAAGGTGTTATGGGTCAAACCGGCCAGTTTAATCTGAGTCGGGTTGACCTGTTATCCCCCCTTTGCCACCTGTCACGGTGACTATGAAGGTATCTTAGTGTGAATGGCCTTTTAAATCATTGTATTTGTAGTTTGGTTGCAAATTAACCTTCTACTAGCTAAATGCAACACAAAACACAAATGTTTGCTAGCTGATCAATTCTAGCCATTGTACTTGTAGTTTTGATACAAAATAACCATTGAATTCACTTGGGCACTCTGACATAATTTAGTGTTTCTTTTTATTTTAGAAAGTACAATGTTTATTCATTAACAAAATGACAAAGTTTGATTGTTAGGCAAATGGTTTACTCAAATGTTGTTGGAGGATTCTGCTTTTAATTTGGTTGTTTATTACTTATTCGCAACCAAATGAATGTAGCAGACAGTTATGATAGGTTTGACATTCATCAAACTATACTTAATATGACCAAAGGAGGGGTGAATAAGGGGTTTGACCTTATTGACCATGGATATGGGAGGAATACAATATTAAGGATGGTGGCAAGGTGATTTTGGTCATTTTACCCATATTGAAAAATTAGACACAACATTTTACAAATCATAAACTGTATAATGAGGGAAGAAATAAAAAAAACTGAAGTAAAACATAATGCTTGTATCTAAACATAGAAAGGAAAGAGGATGTGGATGGAGATTTATTGCAGTTAATTTTCCTACTTATCATAGAGACAGTCTATTTAATCTTGGTTAATATACTAATTACATAGATAATGGTCGGGCCTGAAATTTTTTCCATTATTCATCAACTCTCACTAGAGTGGAAAAATGGGCGGGTTGGCCAACGAATCAAACGGGTAGTTTCTGGTACGATTAATTTGTTTTGGTTTTACCATTTGACCCGTTAGAGATAAAACACAACCCAACTCAACCCGTTCATAAGTAATCAATTAAAAATTGCCAAATAAAAAAGACTAATCTAGTGTTTCCACTTTCCTGTTTGTGTTCAGGCAAGCAATAGATTTGCAGCTGCACTTGTCGCTTTCGCTTTATTTATGACCATTATACCCTTTAGATACGTGCTTCTACTTACTTTTTTGGAAGAATTTACCAAGTACTCGCCTATGAGAAGAGCACAGACAGAAAGATTGATGCGGAGGATGAAGGAGTGGTGGTTTAGCATACCTGCAGCTCCGGTGGTACTCGAAAGAGCTCAGGAAGATAAGAAGAAGAAGTAAGGCAATTGCATGCATTGTACCTTGAACACACATTAAGCATGATGCATTTGGACTCTGTATGTATATAAACCATGAATTTGTGATTTTGAGGTGAGTAGCTTCATGTATTAGGTGGCAAAAAGGTCGGGTTTGGTTGGATCAAAACGGGCAGTTTTTTTTATCTGGTCTGGTCAGATTAGGTGACCCGAAACACTTTTTGTATAAGTTTCTTAGATCTTTTTATAAATAAGTATCATTATAAAATTATATTATTATAATAACAATTTGATGTAAAACATGAGAGGAATGAGAGAGAAACTGTTCAGGAAATGATTATTAAATAAAGTAGATTTTATAGTACTTACACTTGATGATTAAAAGTAAACAAATAAATGAAGATAGTTGTTGAGTTTATGATTAACTAATGGTACAAAACTATATAACTTGCTAGTGTAGTGCTCACAGTTTCTATTAATAAGAAGTTAAGAGATTTGTTGCTCATGGATTGGCTACTAATGTGTTACAACTTATTACTATTGATGGTAAGTTAGTATTGATGCCAAGTGTTTGAAGTTTGATAGAGTTGTTAATGTTGAAGAAGCGTTCCTACTGATAGGAACAATTTACTGTTGAAGCCTGAAAACCGTCTTTTTTCGTTAATAAAAAAACAAATTACATTTTTCGTTTTTTATGTTTATACCAAATTTCAAATTTCGTCCATAAACAAAGGTAATACAAGAAATTGTCTTTTATGTTTAAACTTGTTTGCACATTTCGTCCTTTACACTAACGCTCACTAGTTTTGGCGTTAAATGAAGCCACATGTCCCTTACCAAAGACGAGGAATTTCCGGCCAACCTCCATACTTGCCGTCTTCGGTTAGATAAAAAGGGAGTTTCTGTGAAGAGTACAAGTCTTGTGTATAAACGGGAGATTGGGTTTTTAAATTTTGTGAAGAGTACAAGTCTTGTGTTTGCTTTCTCTTTGACCATAAATCGTCTGTTACCTGGAGGGGTAAATCTGCCATGAAGGTTTACTTAAATGTTCAATCGAAACCTCATTTTCATCTATTTCCAATTGGAACCCCCTTTTTATCTAACCAAAGACGGCAGGGTGGGATGTTGGTTGACAATTCCTCGTCTTTGATGAGGGGCATGTGGCTTAATTTAACACCAAAAATAGATGGGTATTAGTGTAAAGGACGAAATGTGCAAACAAGTTTAAACATACAGGACAATTTTTTGTATTACCTTAGTTTAAGGACGAAATCTGAAATTTGGTATAAACATAAATGACAAAAAGTGTAATTTATTCTTTTATTAACGACAAAAAGATAATTTTCCCTCATGTGAGGGGCACGTGACCACACTTAACGTCTGAAGTTGACGGACGTTAGTTCAAAGGATGAAACGTGCAAACTTTTCTAAACATAAAAGACAAAATCTGTAATTTTCTTAGTTAAAGGACATAAACTAAAATTTAGTAAATACCTAAAGGACGTAAAATGTAATTTACTCTAAAATTTATATCCAGTCGTAAATAAAATTATGCGAAAGGTAGTAGGGACTTTTACTTTTATAATGTGCTTATCGTCCGAAAAATGAGATAATAATAATAATAATAAAGAAAAAAAGTTATAAAAAAAAGGAAGTGAAAATACGCATTACAAGTGATGTGTGATGGTAGTAGTAAATTTAATGATAATGAAATCTTTATTTAACATATATATCTTTGCAATCTCCTTTATTATTTGTAATATATTTTCCTATTTCATAGAAACTAGTTTTTTTACCGGCCGCGCGTTGCGGCGGCGCTAAACGCGGGGTGATAAAGTATAGACTACAATAGACTCGACTCATTTCCGAACTAAATTTACATCGATTATACCGTCGAATGAAAACATATTATATTTGACCGACTCGTTTCCAAGTAAATTTACGTCGAAACGTAGACCAACTCGAAATTACATAAAAATAAGTACGAAAACGTATTATATTTGACCCGGCTCATTTCCTAACAAAATTTACATCAAAATGTAGACGAGCTTGAATTTATACCGACACGTACATAAAAATAAGAACGTAAGAAAATAGTAATTAAAAAAATAAAGAAAAAAACAAAAGAAAAATAATGTTTTGGCGTTGACACTAACGTACTCAAGTACATAAAAATAACGTACGAATTTGAGACGGATTGGTTTTAAAGATAGAACCATAGATATAAAAATGTATTATGACTCTCACATTGCGCGTAATAAATAAAAAATAGTAATTAAAAAAATAAACAAAAAAAAATGTTTATTAACCATGGGTTTCGAACCCATGACCTAAGGTGTAAAGAAAGTACATTGATACAACTACACCAACACATCTCTTTGAATAAGTAATGAAAAAGTTAACATATATATATATATATATATAGGGTGAGGTTCAAGAGAAAACCTATTTTTATGAAAAAACCAAGAAAACTAATCTTAATCATTGATCATTATTGATCAATGGCTATAATCAATTGATGACAAATTTGTAATAAAATTCATGTTTAGTTAATTAATTATAGGGATTGAGGGTAAAATAGAAAAATCAAGTATTTGAATTTAAAACCACTCGTATAAAAATGGAAACTCAATAATTCTCTCATCTCTCTCCTATCTATTATTTAAAAACAATCAAATCAACTTATTAAAATTACTATAAGAACTTTTCATTTGAATTTTTTGATTATGAAAACCCAAGTTTTATGTAATGCATGGTTTACATATATGTTTATGTATATGTAATCATGCTTACGTATACGTAATCATGCTTAAATATATGTAAACACAATATTTCTATCCGATCTCTCCTATCTATTATTTTAAAACAATCAAATCAACTTATTAAAATTAATATAAGGACTTTTCATTTGAATTTTTTGATGATGAAAACCCAAGTTTTATGTTATGCATAGTTTACATATATGTTTATGTATATGTAATCATGCTTACGTATACGTAACAATGCTTACAAATATGTAAACATGTTTACATATATGGTTACGTAGACGTAAACGTGTTTATTTATATGTAAACTTGTTTACATATACCTAAACCGAAACTATTTACGTAAAGGTAAACGTGTGCTACGTTATTATTTCTATTTCTTTTATTTGCATTTAATTTCATCAAAACCCATTTAATCAAATTCTACGGTTTATTTATATGAATAACTTTTGTATTTATGTCTATTTATTTCATTTCATTTTATTTTAAATTCATTATCATCTTACGAACATTCAAATCCTTTATGTACATGTACGTGTAATTGATAAAGAAAAAAAGCGGAGGAATTCATACAATTATATTTTATACTTTATAAAGTAAGGAATTTAAGAGTTATCCAAAATTTAGATCTGCTAATTTTGAAAATATTAGATATAGTCAAACTAAAAACATGGGATTTTGATTAGAAAATATAAATTTACCATAATTAAAGATAGATAATCTTACTAATATACCCTTATTGATTTAATAAAAAAATAAAATAAATAAATTCTTTGATCGGTTGAGACTGGTTTTCTTGGTTTTCGCTTAACTTTGTGGTTTTCTCTTGATCCTTCCCCTATATATATATATATATATATATATATATATATATATATATATATATATATATGCAAACTATGGGTATTGGTGCCAATTAAGGTTTAACTAGAAACGTTGCCCTGCGCTTCGTGGCTGGAGGCGTACCTTAAACGGTTGAGACGGTGATATTAACGTATGAAGAATAAAAAGAAAAAACAAAAAAAAAATAAGTATTAAACAATAGATAGAAAAAAGTATTAAAAAGAAAGCAATCAAAACTAAAAAACTAAGAATTATAAAAAGAAAAAAAAGTTGTTTGCAGGTTTCGAACCTGCAACTTACACAACGAAAGTGTTTAACAATCAAAGTTATAACTACTCCACCAAAATCAAGTTTTGATGATTTTAAAGAAGGAATCAAACTCGAGATTAAAAATCATGTGAAAAAAATCATGCAAGACGACGCGCGATGCGGCACGTTTGCGAAATTCATTACGCGTATCACGGCGGTGATATTAACATGGTTAAATACATAAAAAAAACATATGAAGTTGCGACGGCTCGATTCTAGATATCAAAATATAGATGGAAAATAGTATTATGCCTCGTACGTTGCGGAGTAAAAAGGACTTAACATTGAAATGACATATTCGTTAAAGAGGTTAGTAATAAAGAAAATAAAATAATTTTTATAAACAAAATAAAAAAGTAATTTAAAAGAAAAAATATAAAAAAAGTAAAAGAAATAAAATAAAATCATACAAAAAAAGTAAAAGGAAAAAAATAAATATAAAAAAAGTAAAAGGAAAAAATATATAAAAATAGTAAAAGGAAAAAAAGAAAGCAAAATTCGTGAAGGGAAAAAAAGGTGGGCGTAGGTTTTGAACCCACGTTTCTATGTTGAAAGACTAAGCATTTAACCAAACCCACCAAGAAACACTTTGGAAGTAACATGCATTAGAGTTTTGCTATTCAATTGATGTGCAATTATGAATTATTGAGTTTAAACAATTGTTCATGATAAATTAACTTAACAGTTCCTCTACTAATCAAATCAATTTTTAATGAAAGAACAAGGTATTAGAATTCATAATCAAAACAAAAAAGTAATTTAAAAGAAAAAAAATAAAAAAATTAAAGAAAGAAAATAAAAAAAGTAAAAGGAAAAAAAGAAAGCAAAAATCGTGAAGGAAAAAAAAGGTTGGCGTAGGTTTTGAACCCACGTTTCTATGTTGAAAGATTAAGCATTTAACCAAACCCACCAGGAAACACTTTGATTTAATAATTATGAGAACAAAATATTTAAATAGATAATTTATATATCAATTTAAAACTAAAATGCATTAGAGTTTTGCTATTGAATTGATGTGCAATTATGAATCATTGAGTTCTTGTGTTTAAACAATTGTTCATGATAAATTAACTTAACAGTTCCTCTACTAATCAAATCAATTTTTAATGAAAGAAAAAGGTATTAGAATTCATAATCCAACAAATGTGTTTGATTGGAAAATGGTACACTGTAACTAAACAAGTTTTGTATCATCCCAACATTTTACTTGTCCCTTCTTCATTTTTTTCGTTCTCCATCAATCTTTTGCTTGAGAAACAATGCCATTCTAGCATTCACTTTATGTACACACAAAACATTAATACACTCATACTCTTGTGATTGTGAGTGTGAGTGTGAGTGTGTAGAGACCTAAGACTCTAGTGTTTTTACAAGTTTTAAATTGATAAAAATGGTTTTATTATAACTACCACACACACGTTAGGCAAGTGCACCTATCGTATACGCAATATAGTTATGACAAGAAGCAAGTATCGATCCATGGATACGTGTATCGACAGCTCCTAATAGTAGGCCTTCTATTAATCTTTAGTTAACTAGTATTTTGGTTTTGAAAAGTATAATTAAATAAACAATAATTAAAAGATAGTTTTGGTTCATATTAGAGAAATTGTATCATCTAGACTTCGAATCATCTTGACTAACACTAGACTGGATAATTGAATGATTGAGTTTATGAATGTGGTTCCCTAAATGGCTAGAATCTCTCCCGAGTAAATTAGACGAATGACGATCTAAAAGTCCTGGACTCGATGCCCGTCCTCCTATGGTCACTACAATGAAGAATCAACTACCACTTAAATGATTGAGCTTGTAACAGGAATCCTCACCGCCAAGGTTGTTGGATATCAAAGGAATGATTGTATCATAGACAATACATATCAACCTAAGCAAAACTTAATCAATATCTTATGTTTTAGAACTTCCAAGATATATATCGAGTAAAAGTATCACTCGTAAGAGGTTTTTACTAATCCTAGAGTATATAGGAAAATCCTAATAACACTTGATCCTTTTATTCAGAATTATTTATTCAATAGTGCTTATATTTTATCCAAGATAACCTAGACCTACCTTACTCTTGCCAGTGTAGCAAGTTGATAAGTGGGTGAATGTCTGAGTGTTAATATGTTTAATATTGCACTTTTAGTTGATTATATGTTTGGAATACAATGACTTTGTGTATGATTGTGAATTGCAGGTGATTGGAGAAGAACAAGCATTTTTGAAGCATGATAGAGTGATAAGGAGTGGGTTTAAGCATTACCCGAGAGTTGGAAAAGAGGATACAAAGGAATGTATTGAAGATGGATTGAAAAAGGAAGAAACCAGAAGAAAATTAGTCGGGGCGTAGCCTACGCCGACCCCGGCGTAGTCTACGCTAACCTTGGAATTTTAGCGTATTTGAGAGCGTAGGGATGTGACTTGGCGTAGCAAACTATTTGGGGATAAATATGGTTATGATTGTTATGTCAAGTATTTTCGGATAATTATTTCGAAGTACTTAACTTGATTTATATGTTTTGGGTGGTTATGTATTATGTTTGGTATTATTTTCAAATTTATATATCTTTATTGTGTTCATTTATGTTGGTTTGTGTTCGTTTATGTTGGTTTGTTCGTTTGCATTCATTTATGAAATTAACATACAAACACAAACAAATTCATTTCCTTAATTAACGAACACGAACAAGAAAGTTCGTTTGGTTTTGTGTTCGTCAATCATTCGTTTATCCTATAAATTCTTAATAAACGGACACGAACAAAGTCTCGTTCAGTTATGTTCGTTTACAACCCTAGTCATGAATAGTTCAACCAACCATAATAGTTCAGCTTGGGCTCGGAGTCAAAGTTAAAAGAGCGAGCAAACTCGTTTACTTTCTAAAATTTTTAATTAAAAAATAACATTTTACAAATTAAAAAGTTAAGAATTGATGGAAAAAATGAATGATCCGTATACTCAGAGGGTTAATCAAACTCTTTTTAATGATATGACATCATCATCATCATCCAAAACATAAAGTTGAATCAATGGGTAATATCGATCGTGTCATTTATACTTGCAAGCCATCAAATCCACATTGCTTGTAAATCAGAGCTTGTTTTGTTGGGCTTATGGCTATACCACAATCAATGGATGCCAGCAAAATATCATTTCGATTTCAATTAAGATTCTCACTCTCATCCTTAGCAACAAATTTTAGGGTTACCACAATCAATAAATTTTATGCCTCTTTGGGTCGTTTCTGTTTGAACCGGCTGATTACTGGTCAAACCGGTGAACCGAACCAGATTTCAAATCTTATTTATTTATTTTTTTCCCTTAAAAATCTATTTTCTGATTAATTTAATACTTTAAGATCCATATTTATTTATTTAAAGTCTTTATATTTTATTAAAATTATAAATTTACATCAAAACATATATATTACTTTTAGAATATTAGAACTTATGTTTTACGCAAGTTAAATAAAGAAAAATATTAAATAATTAACAATGTAGATTTAGAAATTATAAAGAAAGTAGTAAGTAATAAAGATTTAGAAATTAATAAAGGAAACATTAAATAGTTAGTAAAAAATTATTAAATAGTTATCAAACAATATTGGCTTACAAAATTATGACCGTAACCGATTACTTGTTTATTACGTATAGATATAGATATTTTGTTTTAAACTAGATGTATTAAAATTGTTCAAAATTTTTAATTATTTATAATATCATCCGGTTTTTATAGCCGATCAATGGATGAGTATCGGTATGACAAACGGATTACTATCCGGTCCGGTTTTGATAACAGTGCTTACAAAACTCATGACGACTCGTCATAAATGTATATTTTTGTTCAAAGGAAGATGCTAACCTGCACGGAGGTGAAGTTAACCCAAGGATCCGGATCTTGGCATTGACGTCACCCATAATCCTCAACTCGACCCGGTCGTTAACCGTAGCATCTCTCACCAAATCAGCAGCGTCAGCTTGCATCAGATTCACCCGATCTACAATAACGGTCGTCTGGACCTGCCTCACGCTGTGGAAAAACCCGGGTACGGTGCCCCGACCCAACGGAATCCCGCGGTACATGATATTAAATGTGGACACTCCGTACTTGATCCCTACCTTGTTGTCGTTTGTGGCGGTGAAGAGCATCCGTACGGCTAGGGATAGGGAGGCGGTGGTTGGGAGCGGGGCGGCGAGGTTGATGTATTGAATAGCGACTTGTTGGAGGTCGAATTGGGGCTTTTTAGGTTTCACGGCGAGGATGATGATGAGGACGACGGTGAGGACGAGGAGGGCGAGGAAGGAGAAGAGGAGGATGAGGCAGCAGCAGCAGCCTCTAATGGAGGCGGAGGAATGGTATCGTTGGTTACGGCGGTGGTAGTGGTGGTCAGTCATGGTGGTGGTTGTATGGGAATGTGGAGTAATTTAGTAAAGGAGGCATGGTGGGGCCCTATTCTGTTATGACCTTTTTGTTCAACTTAACGGCAATCAAACGGAAGACGTTATGTTTGTTAGAGCCTTTTGGTATCTTAAAGCATTCAGAGAGCCGGTATGGTATAATTGTGTGAGTGATTTTTGTATATTTTATGCAGTGGTTTAAAGTGGTTGTGAGTGGAGGAGAGAGAAAAGATATAAATTTTTTATAAATATAAGGAAAAATGTAGTTATTTTTAGTGTAATTATAAGGATAATGAGAGAAAAAAAGTAGATAAAGTAGTGATTTTTAGTGTAATTGTAAGGATAAGGATAAGAAATATAAGGATCCGACTAGGAACGCTCTTAGGGACTAAGGCAAATCAATCCATGTGCGATAGTCTACTTGTTCTTGGATGATATGTTTCTTTATTACTGACGGACAGGTGTGACAGTGTTAATAACATCTAAATGAGACGTTTGAATGACGTATCTTTGGATGCGCTCACCAGTACAACTATTGATAGACAAATATGGAGCTTGTGAGTAAGGTTCCTTGTGGAGAATGTGTGCTAAGTGTGACATCCGGCATTTTCAGGTTAACTCCGTTAACTCAAACCCCGTTAGTTCAAACATTATTTAATTGAAAACTCAGTTATCTCAGTTAGTCACACGTGCATTGCATCGAGTCTAAACCCGGAACGTTGGTGATTAATTAAAATAAATAAATTGAATATTTAATAATTTATATTTAATATAAATTATGTGAATTATATGTGATTACGTGACTTTACGTGAATAATGTGAATATTATCGTTTTCGTACGTGTTTATCGTGTGTAAATTGTATTTAGTATTTTTATAAAAGTTAGTGTTTTTATAAAAATAAAAATAGAATGTTTTAATTATTAATTGAGTTAGTAATTAATTAATTAGATTTATGGGCCTTAATTAAGCCCGCAGGCCAACTTAAAACCCATTATGGACTAGATAAGGATAAAGTTTTTTTTTTTTTAAAATATAACATAAACCCTACCTCACCTTGCCGTCGCGACTTCATCCCCACCTCACCCTCATCGACTGAAACAAGAAAGCAATCAAGGAGCGTTCGTTCGAGCCCCGATCGTGAATCCGGAAGTAGATACGTGCTAGTCTACGCGTTTCTAACGTTCCTACGTAAGTTATTTTATAAAAATCCGTCACTTTTTCATTATTATTTTTGAGATCGAAACCCTAGATTATCCAAACTTGATGATTTTGAAATATAATAATGAATTGGTTATTTGATTGATGTTGTTATGTCGTATTGATGATTTTATGAAATTATATGAAACCCTAGTTATACGATGTGAAAATTGAATATTTTTTATTATGTGATGTTTAGAAATCGCATGTTAGACGTGAGTTATGATTAATATAGTTGTAGATATATTAGTTGAATGATTTGGAATCGAATTGACGTGTTACTTGTGTAAACGAAACGTGTAATGGACAAGTTACTTAAAATGGAAACTTTTTGAGAATTCTATCTTGCATACTAGAAGTGATTAGGATGATGTGATGATGGTTATGAGCTACTTGATACGTGTTGACAGGATTTGTGAAATCAGATTTTAAATACGTAACCCGGTTTTGCGAACTTTCCAAATAAGGAAACTTTAATTGTTAAAAGTGGTTAGAACTTGCTAATTAGACATGCATGACATGGTTTAATGATTGGTACATGTTAGTTAAGATACAATGACCTGTTGTAACGTGTTAGGTGTTTGAAATCACGCATGCTAGTCATAGGTTACTAAAGATGGAAACTTTACTTGGAATTGTGACATACATGTTTAGTTCTATGCAATGGTTATGTGATATGATGATCTTGAACATGTTATAGTAGTCTTACAAGCATATTAACAATGATAAATTTCACGAGACACAAATCCCGAACATACTTTCTATTTATAGAAACCTGCTATTTATAGAAACCTACTATTTTTGGAAACTTTCTATTTTTAGAAATCATGTCTGTTTGTTAGAACAATAAGGAATTGTTGCTAAGTGTTACTTGCATGATCATTTGTGTATAATATGGAAGTATTAAACTGAACAAATATGTAATCACTAAACGGGTCACCAACGGGTCGTCGGGTCAAACTTGGTCAAACATGAGTCAAACTTACAAACTTTTCTAAACCCTTAAAACAATGAGATTGTTTGGATACTTAGGGTTCGTATCATCTTGCACAAACATACACTTATAAACCGGTGTTTATAGGTGGCAGTTAGTCGTCAAGCATTTTAGGTTCGCTTTCTTCGCACATACTCTAAGGTGAGTTTCACGGCCCCTTTTCTTACTTTTTAAACTTGGGGGAGAAAACATGGGTACGAACATTTAGATCTTACGTTTCTTTTATATCACTTGTGTACTAAGCGCAAACATATCATGAAAGTCCTTACTTATCGAACCGTTAGTATATGGGTTAGCGAGGTAATCTTGAGTAGTACTACTGGGCATTGACAAGCCCCACCCGCGTTAGTCGCGCTAACACGACAGGTAGTCGAACGGGTGTAACATTGACCTAAACATTCACCATTGATTATGATAGTCATGGTGGGAGGCAGTACAAACATAAACAGTCAGCTTCGGTGTCGAAACGCTTTAGTAACATGTACTAGGTTAGCTACCTATGATATAATTGTAAACGGTATTATCTAGTAAACTTTACAAACATTGAAACCTGTGAACTCACCAACCTAGTGTTGACACGTTTTAGCATGTTTTCTCAGGAAATTAAGGTACAAGCACGAGCTAAGGCATGCATGCATACGAAGAATATCATTTGCAAACTCAAGAATTATTTATTTTTAATTATCGTTGAATTGTTTATTTTGGCGCAACTGTTTTGGCGCAAGTTTTTTCATTTAACTTTTCGCTTCCGCAAGTCTTACATTAAATCAGTATTTTCATTGCTAGTGTTGCATCGTGACTATGAGCAATACTAGTGGTTTTTCTTAAACTCATATAGAGTCGTTCACGTAACTAATGACTGAGATCCTGGTATGTCACGCCCCTAACGGTAAAACTCCGTTAGTGGATTTTGGGGTGTGACACTAAGTGTGGCTTGTGCAGATCATGCATGTACTTGGAAACTCTCTAAACGATGTACAAGTATTTGGCAGAGTAAAATTAGATATCGGAATGCGCTAACAAGGCTTTGATTCATAGTGGGATCCGAGTCATGAGTTCCAATTAAGGGAGGTTTGGACTTTATATCGGTTGTCATGACATAGATTGCATGAATCTTTTAAAAATTGAAGATAATTTAACATTCCTTTACACATGTGCTAATTTTTTGAGAAATTGCCAAGAAAATAATTATTAACAAAAAGAATATAAAATAAGTATCGTGTTAATTTATAGAGTAAACTGCAGTTTTCTTCCCTGAGGTTTGTTGGTATTAACAGATTCAGTACACCCTTAACAGTATGAGTCCTTAATGTTACATTTCTTAACAGTTTCCATCCATGGCCCTAACACCAGTCCAATCTGCTGTTACTTCCCCCTCACGTGAGGGGTATTTTCGTCATTTCGCCACGGTTATAATACAACATTCATCTGAATCAACCTTCGTCTTTGTCATTTAACTCCCCAAAATCTAACCATAATACTTAACACCCCGATTGAAGCATCATTCCATCGCATACGTAGCTGATTGAAGCATCATTCCATCGCAATGTGGGGCTCGTTATGGATGGTTCGTGGTGCAGACGAAGAGTTCGACCCATACGAGGTTTATGGTATGGTTTATTTTAAATTTCTTTAAAATTTCTTCGTTTTTTTCTAGTGTTTAACCTATTCATCGTTTTTTTCTTTTAAATTTCATCACAGCAAATGAACCTACTATGTTTACTCTAAAAATCTTCCATGGTGGTGAATTTGCCAACTCTCCTGGTATGAGGTATATAAATGGTAAGTCTGACTACATTGATATGGCTGATACTAATGATTTTGATCTGTTTGTGTTGGAGGAGATGACTAAATCATTAGGATACCCATGTGATATGGTCTTTTACTATCATTATAAGCTTCCAAACTTGGATTTGGACGTAGGTCTAAGGATATTGGGTAATACTGCTCATGTAGCTAATTTATGTTCACTAGTGGAAAATGTCAAAGAGATTGAGAATTATGTTGAGCATTGGCAGACAAAAATTAACAATTTTTTTCTTTAGCATCAAGTAGAGGTTGAATGTACTGATCATGGGGAACTAGGTTGGGAAATTGGTTCTGATGTAGAGGAGGCAAAAATGTAGTATTATGTAGATGTCAAACCTGAGACTGATTTAGATGACAAAGTTGGGACTGTTTTAGATAACAAACCTAGGACTGGGACTGATTTAGATGACAAGCCTAGGACTGATTTAGATAACAAACCTAGGTCTGATTTAGCAGATAAAGAAGGTGATGTTGGGTCTGATGACAAGGAGGAGCTTGTGTATGATGATGTTGGGTCTGAAAAAAGTGGTGAGCTTGGGTCTGATGAAGATGAAGATGACTCTGATTATATAGTAGATGACAACCTTATAGAGGATCCAGAAGTGGACATGGAGGACTTTATGTCTGCTGTTGATGACTTTGATAAGTATTTAGAAGTGGGAAATGGGAGCATGAATGAGGATACTTTGAATGTTGACATGGAAAATTTTGAAAGCCATAGTGAAGATGAAGATCATGTGCCACCATTAAAGAAAGCTCTTAAGGAAATGAGGTAGAAAGCAAAAGAAGGCTATATTACAACATCTCAATTCTATGTTGGACAACTAATTCATGACAAGGAGGAGATGAAGTGTATAGTAAAGGAGCATGCCATTGAGACTAGAAGACAACTTTTCATTGAAAAAAATGACGAGTTCTGGTTTAGAGTAGTGTGCAGGGGTACTATTCCAGATTTCACAGGTGGTGAGTGTTCAAATACTAGTAAATTAAAGGTCCCAAAAAAAAGAAACCTGCCCTAAAAGTATAGTGTTCCACAAGTGGTCAAAAGGCATTAAAAATAAAACCTACCCCACCTAGGAAAAAGTATCCAAATCCCACTTGCCCTTGGTCTTTGCATATCTCTATGAGAGATACTTCAGATCCATGGTGTGTGAAAACTTTAAACATGCAACACCAATGTTTACAAAATCTATACACCATGGGATTTATAGCAAGAGAGATTGCACCTTTAATTGATGGTAACCCCACAATACCATTGGCAGCTTTACAGGATCAACTTCAAAATAAACATCAGATCCAAATCTCATTTATGAAAGTGTCTAGGGCTAAAGCCATTGCCACAAGGAAAATGTTTGGTGATTACCAAGACCAGTATGGGTTATTGAGAGACTGTTGTGAGGAGTTGATTAGATCCAACCCTAGGTCTACTGTTAAGATTGATGTTGAAACTGAACCTAATCCAAGTAGTCCAACTAGGAGGTTCAGGAGGGTGTACATCTGTTTTAATGCTTTAAAAGTAGGTTTTAGGAAGTGTGGGAGGGAGATTCTTGGTTTGAATGGATGTTTCATGAAAGGTCCATACCCTAGAAAAATATTTACTGTTGTAGGTGTTGATGCCAATAATGGTATTTATCCAATTGCATATGCACTAGTTGAAGCTGAAACTAAAGACTCTTGGACATGGTTCTTAACATGTCTTGGAGATGGTCTTGATCTAAGTTCCAGATCTAATTTCACATTCATAAGTGACAGGCAAAAGGTACATCTGTTTTAATTCTGAACCTGTTATATTCATAAGTGTACATCTGTTTTAACTTGTAATTCCTGTTTTGGATGTTAGGGCCTTGTACCTGCATTATCCCAGATGTTCCCTAGTGTTGAGCACAGGTACTACCTGAGACACATTCATGACAATATGAAGTCAAAGTGGAGAGGAGGAGTATTCAAAAACATGTTTTGGAGTTGTGCTAGTGCTACCACTGTTCGTGTATTTGACAAAAAGATGGAGAAAATAAGACAACTGGATTCCAGTTTGTATGGTTGGCTAAAGCAAATTCCACATGCAGTTGGTCCAGGGCACATTTCAATGGTAATTATCTTGTATTCCAGTTTTTATTATATTTTATTAATTATTAATAAACAATTAATTCATGTTTGCCGGCTAAAAAAGATGTGCTACTTAACAATCTTTGTGAAGTTTTTAACAAGCAGTTAATTGGAGCAAGTGACAAGCCTATCATAACCTGTTTAGATTTCATAAGACAATACATGACAAAAAGAATCATTGTGGTGAATAGGTTGATTGCAAAAGGTGAAGGGCCATTGACACCTTATGTAACTAAAATGTTCAATGCCATTAAAGAGTAAGTCTCTAAATACAATGTTCTTATGGCAGGTTTCCACAAATATGAGGAACATTCCTGTTTGTTTCATAATAATATTTGTAATGATGTGTTCTGAAATATGGTATAATGTCTTAGGTGAGTATGCCTGGGTCTGATCAACGTGTGGTGAATATGGACCAGAAGACATGCAGCTACAAGAAATGGGAATTAACTGGCATGCCCTGCAAACATGCAGTGGCATGCATATGGGACATGGCTCAGCATGGTTATAATGTAGAAATTCAAGAAAAATGGGTTTCTGAGGTTTATTGGCTGAAAACATGGAAGGATGTATACATGAACACACTTGAGCCAATTAATGGTAAAGAATTGTGGATCCCATCTGCTTGTCCAACCAAACTGATTACACCCAAACATCATACTCAGATTGGTAGACCTAAGAAGAAAAGGAAAAATTCAGTTTTTAAGGTGCAAGAACTTGTTTCAAGCCAAGGGAAGTTGAGCGGGAAAGGAGGTACTGTCAAATATGGGAAATGCAAAAACCTTGGTCATAACTCTAAAGGCTGTAAAGGTCAGATTCAGGCACAAGGAGGGTCACAGTCTACATCTTCTGCATCCCAGTCTGCATCCCAGTCTGCCCCAAAACCATCTCAGGGTTGAATTGGGCTTTTGTTATTTTGGTATGCAGTTTATTTATGAACAATGGGTTGTTATGTTGGTAATTTCTGAACAATTATGCAATTTCTGAACAATTATGGTAGTTTGTAATGTTGGTAATTTCTGTTTGTAATGTTGGTAATGTTATTGGCATATGCAGCCTCTTAATGGTAATGCTATTTTGTAATGTTAATGCTAGTTGGTAATTTTAGTTTGTACAGTTTGTAATGTTGATGCAAGTTGGCATCTGCAGCATGTTTTGGCTTTTGCAACCTCTTTTGACATGACATCTGCAGCCTGTCAAACAGTATACTCAAATAGAAATGGCATATGCAGCCTCTAACGGTCATTATTTTGACATCTGCAGCCTCTAACGGTCACAAATGCAACAGTTATTTTTTTGGACTACTACATATGTTTTTGAGGTTGTAGACTTTAACAAACAGTTCCCTCAAATGGCCGAAAGTGTGGATTCTAAATGTCTGTAGGTTGATGAGGTGCATCGGGTTGATGAGGTTGTGGACTCTACTAAGAAAAGTGTTGAACAAGAGCAAACACAAGTGGAGCCCGAGTACTGTGATCCATACGAACACTGTGACCCTGAATTATTGAAAAAAGCTTGGGATTATGACAGCCCTAAAGAGGATGTGGAGCCAGAGTACCATAATCCATACGCGAACGAGCATGATTCAGAACCAAACTCGTCAAATGATGACTGAACTTGGAAATAATCTTGTAGTTTGCTTCAGTCCATGAAGTTCGAATCAATGTAAGAGACCCACAAGAATAAATAGGTTGTGAATCGATACCGTTTGAAAAGAAATTACTTTCTTGAGGCCAACTGTTGCTGGAATTGGACATCCTAGAACTCGTAAACCCTGAATTTGGGATTTAGGAACGATGACAAAATAGGTTTGATCGGCTGAGTTTGGGGATTTTAAGATGAACGTTGTATTATAATCGTGGCGAAATGACGAAAATACCCCTCACGTGAGGGGCACGTGAGGGGGAAGTAACGGAAAATTGGACGGGCGGGGCCAGGGATAACTGTTAAGAAATGTAACATTAGGGACTCATACTGTTAAGGGTGTACTGAACCTATTAATACCAACAAACCTCAGGGACGAAAACGACAGTTTACTCTAATTTATATATAAAAATGTTAGTTCTATATACACATAAAATAACTAATATTAATAAATGTTTTAACATGTAAATAAAACGAAATACTATCTTTTAAAGACACAATAGGGAGACAAAAATAGTAAAATGCCTTGTATGAGACGTATGGAGAAAACACAATCTTATTCTATGTAACAAACTCAATAACTAATCTACAAATGTGCATCTATAAAATAAACAAAAGAAATCAATAAAGGGCAACCACATCATTTACTATATAAAAAAACTTACAAATTTTAAATCTTATTTTACTTTTTATCAATAAAGCATGTGATATGTTTTCAAATCCTAGGATTTGAAAGTTAAAACCATAAACACACAATATATGAAATGTGGTGTACACCAATCTGAAGTATTCTTAACTAAACTGTGGCACAAAATGATTCACTTTGAAAAAAAGATTCTTCCTTTTAAAAAGTTGAAAATTTTATGAAAACTCAAATCCAATTCCAATTTGTTAGTCACTAGCTACATGTAGGGCTGTTCACGAACCGAACCGAGTAGACATTTCTCGTACTTGGTTCGTTTACAAACCGAACCGAGCCGATAGGCTTGTTTACAACCGAGCGAAAAATCGAACGAGCATCATCCGAGCATTAATTTTCCGAGTGACCGTCGAGCGAGCGAGCGACGAGCGGGTTGGACAACCCTACTGTCTAGTGTGCCCTTCGAATTAAAGAGCCGCAAAAGCTGCTCGTTTCTCGATGTCGCTGATCGTGAGTCGCAAAGGCTAATCGACTGACCAAGAGGGAGAGACGATTTGATACTTAAATAACAAAGCCGCAAAGGCTGCTCGTGAGGGCGGTGTCCAATTAGAGTTAGGGATTTTAGACAGAGACGATTTGAGACTTGAATTGAGGAGAGGACTCTGAGGGTGAACTACTGAAGTAACCTAATTACTAAAGAGTTTTTTTTCTGTTTAAGTTTTAAGTTGTGCTACTCTTGACTCACTATAAGAAGTTTCATAATGGATTGGACCAAAAGAGTTATTTATAAATGTATAAAATATTAATTCATTAATTATATATATATATATTAAAAATTAATTCGAGCCAAACCAAACGAGCAACGAGCGAGCGTACCTTTGCTCGTGCTCGGTTCGTTTACAAACCGAATCGAGCCGATCGGCTCGTTTTCAATCGAGCTGAAATCGAACGAGCATATTTCCGAGTATTTTTCAAACAAGTTCGAGCAAGTTTTAAGTGTATAGCATTTTTTACAGCACTAGCTAAATGGTCCTTGCTTCAATGTTGTACGGTTAAATGTGTGTTGAGTATTTGAATCTTTTTTGCAGGCTTAAGATTAAACGTCATCATATATATTACTCAAGTGAAATATCAGACAAATAAGTCGTTGTAGTATAGTGGTAAGTATTCCCGCCTGTCACGCGGGTGACCCGGGTTCGATCCCCGGCAACGGCGTTTAATTTTTTTTCGCTTTAGTTTTGGACCATGGGCTTCTCTCCAACCCAAAAAACAGACAAGAAAGTGTTGGTGCGACCATGACTATAAAACCAAAAATGCCTAAGCCTAACAATAAAACCACAAGATCATAACTAGAAATTATTTGGATAATACTAATTTTCTTTTACGAAAAGGGCCCCAGTTTTTGGTTTCGGCTTTAGGCCCTCAAAAAGTTTAAGCCGACCTAAATCTATTGTTACTTATCAATATGTATTCGGTTATTCACTATAGGTGTATTGCTACCAACATTCCATATCAGAAACATTATACAGTTGAGATGCATCAGAAGACAGTAGAATAAACCTATTCAATCATGATTAAACCTTCGCAAAAGGCGAAAAATACAATATAAAGCTCAACAAATAGACGATTTGGTGATGAAGAAGCTACTTTTCATGGGAAATTTTCCATAGATAACTTGCAAGTATTTATTATAACTTAGAAGGCCCTCTAATAGACGCGATCTGATAAATGTAGTAACATTTGATACATGATAATATCCAATGAATGTATAATATTGTTCGATGCATGAGAATATCCGATAAATATAATAATATCCGGTGAATATGATATTGGCCAGTGCATAATATCCAGGGTTGTCCCCAAGATTTCAGTGCTCTTTTCGACTAGAAAAAATGGGCCCCTAAAATATAAAGTTATATATATGTATAATTCATTAATATGGTGATAATTTTTACGCTTTTGACTACCGAATAATGGTTTATGAGGCATAATGTCTGAAAATCAATAATCAGTTATAACTTATAAGTTTGTAATTGACTAATTGTGTAAAATAATAATCAACTAATCAAGAAAATTAAAAAAATCAACTATTCAAGATTCAAAAAATCAGTAATCAAAAAATCAATAATCAATTATAAATAATTTAACTAATATTCAAGAATTATCAAGTTCTCCTCGTTGCTTTATAAATCATAAGAAATCAAAAAGTAAAAAACTTACTCGGTTGAAGATGGACAAAACTAAGAATAATAGAGTTATCATCTTTGTTCAATTAATTGATTTTTTTTGTTCCAATGTTGAATTGTCGATACACAGTCGACCCAAACCCTCATCCTCGACAGTCGCCTCTTCTCGTCTGATTAAACCGAATCGTCGAGTAGGGGTGTGTAATACCTCAAAAATTCCCAAGAAAATAAGGACCAAAGATGTCAACAATTCAAAGTCTATGGGCTAACAGAAGTGTGCCCCAAAGTACAAGGACTATAAGTGAAAATTTCTGATTTTTGGATGGTAGCGGACCGCTACCAAGGTCTTGGCAGTCCGCTACGTGTAGAGGAAAGGGGTAATGATGAGCTGACACGTGTCGGGTGATTAACAGATGAAAAATGACGTGTAACCCTATCCGTCACCCAGGCCCTAATGGTCCGCCAGAAAGGGACTAGCGGCCCGCTAACCCAAGGCTTAACGGTCCGCTACTTGTGCCCAAAGTGAACGATCCGCTACGGGTCCAAAATTAGCCTATAAATAGCAAGCTCATTCTAAGCCATTTTCACAACTTTCACACACTCCACACCTTTCCCTATCCATTCCATTCCAAGCTCGGTTCGTACCTGCAAGGTCCTGTTTCTCGCGTATCGCCTACAAATTGTCGTAGATAGTTCCGAGGTAAGGTTTAACTAGCTTTATAAGACTTGGTTAATTACCATTACGCGATGAATGCTTGATTAAACAATGTCATTATGATACTAGGGCTTTGTCCAAAGTGTTTGTGATATCTCAGATACATTAGGCCGAGGTGTTGTTGAGGTGATTTCCTAAACTGTGATATGTATATCATTTAAAACAATCATTGCTCTGTTATACTTCATTTTTGGCATAGTTAATTTGTGAAAACATTTTTGGTATCTTGAAACATTGTATTCCATGATTATATGTGCATAACGCATGGTAAGCGTTTATTATGTTTCACGTGACCCCTGGAAAGGCACATTGAACGGGACCCTGGAAAGGTCGCCGATTATATATGTATGAGTATTCCATTGATTCCTCATAGATGTTCTATGTGAGGAGCATTCCATGTTGGGTTTAAAGATACCTTGGCGGTTATGAAAACTATTTTGTTTATGGACTCACTAACTTTATGTTGACCCATTTTTTCAAATGTTTTTGAAGTACACATTTTAGATAATCAATATAGTGGCATTTCAGGACTAAAGGAGGACGCTTTAAATAGACCAAAGGAAGGCATGTCTACAAGACAATAAGTCATGTGGTGTTATGTTCCTTGCTAGGAACAGTGATGTAACAATTCGGTTTAAATGTTGTAAAACAATGGGTGATATAAGTAAAAGTTTGAAGTTTTAGTTTTCACCATGTGTTCTGTACCATTCGTCATGACTTACTAGTACCTGAGACTGGGGTGTGACAGGGTGTTCCTCAATTGGCGCTACTTTTTTATTAGGCATAAAAATTGTAATTTTTTTTATTGGGTTAATTGGTTAAATAGGTTTAATTTGGGTTTAGATGAGCTAAAACCAAATAAAAAAATACATAGCAACAGTGTACCTAAATGATTAGATAACTTGTACATTTTCACACATACCTTTGTTTCAAACTTAAATCGAAGCATACAACAATACATTCAAAATATTATAAGATATCATAGTTTAAATTTTACAAGCGAAAAACAAAAGAAAATGAAAGGTATATAGGCATGATATGGGTCACGATATTATTTGCTAAAATGAAATTAAAAAGAGGGAGGGGGTGAGAGAGAGAGACGATGGTTTGAGAGAGAGAGAGAAGAAAGTGGATGTTGACGTCTTAGTGACATCAGCATTGCAATTAAGACCTGTACGAATAAGGAATAAATGGTTTCATGCTTTTGTATTTTGTAAGTAATGAAATAATTACCACTGGGCTTTGGTCCGGTGGTAAATGGCAATAAAGGTTTGAACAAAGTCATGTAAGTTTAAACCTGAGTTAAACCGGGTTTTAGTCCGGAGTGCATTACGTTAGCGGGTCTTGGCTCGTGTAGCGGCGCAACTGTTGTCAAGTGACAGCAGGCTCCATGGTTTCCTAGGGAACGTCTAACCCCTCGCTCTGAACCCGCGGGCCCGGTTCAGACAACGTAGTGGTCAGGTATTGAGGAGTGATGGGTCTCCGACTTGTCGGAGATGCGACTGTCACTCAACGAATGAAAATCGCCGTTCAAAAAAAAAGTAATGAAATAATTATGTATATACATCTAATTTAATATCACTAAAACATGTGATCCCAATTCCCGTTAGATTTGTTAAAGATAAAAGTAAATTAAAGAAACCAAACTGACCTCAGGTATCATCTTGACACAATACGTAAGGTTTCTAAACCTTCTTGTGACCAAAGACATCAAACTTGTATTATTATGTTATATAAATTATAATTTAATTAATTAAATTATAAGTAAGCAATTTGTGTCATTTAGTTAATTTATTACTCGGTTATCTTTTATTCGTCACTAATTTTGGTTGTTTTCAATATGTTTCTTGTTAGGATCATTCAACTTTGGGTATAATATGAAATCCCTTTTTATTTTATTATTGTCTATTGTTGGTTATATTTGATTTTAGTTTCTGTATATATAGGGTTCTTATTTGTTGAAATCAATTAATTGTTTGGTTGTTTAACCTTCGGGAGTCGGTCCAGTATGGGTTGTTTATAATTCGTCAAATGTTACTCGAGATCATCTCATTAAAAGATTTCATCAAATCAAGTTTAAATGAGGATGGGTCTATTATTTTGAAGCCTATTTAACAAATATGTTCGAATCCTAGTTTCATACATCTACGTATGACAAATGAACCCGAACCCGATGGAAAAACTGAAACCTCTTGTACAGGTATTTGGGTATTGGACTAGTTTTAAAAATTTTATGAGTATGGAACAAATATGGTATTAGGTGATATCCGACCCAATTACATGAAACATTCATACATGTTTACAAAACCATACCCATAAACATTTTCTTTTTTAATTTTTATTTTCCTCTATCCTTAGGTAATAGAGTAATCTACTAATCATCGACTTTTTGTTTTTTATATTTCTAATTCATTGGATAATAAAATTATATAAAAGTTACAAATAGAAAGAAATGTACATGAAAATCCCAATGGCAGTTTTTAACAAACTAGCAAGGTGTGCAAAAAAACCGAAAACCGAAAAAAAATTGAAAACCGAATCGTATTCGTATCCGAAAAAACCGAACCAAATTGTGTTAGGTTCCTAACTGAAAACCGAATTCCAATTTGGTTTGCGGTTAGGTTAACTGTTAGATAGATTTTTTTTAATTTGATTTATTCGGTTTGTTCGGTTAACCGTTTTAACCAAATAAATATAAATAATTAAATGTAATTTTTACTTTTAGCCTAATATTTTTACCTTAACTCTCAAGCCCAATAGTTCATTGCTTTATTATTTGTTCTTATTTTTTGTAGAGATGAGAAAAACACCGATCGAGTGAAAGACGAATTGAAAAAAACTCAAGTTTATTTGTTGTGGTATTAAAAATAATTGGAAAAAACTCAAGTTTCTTTATTTATGTTTGAACATTGAACTTTGCATTTATGTTTAAGCCTATTTTTCGGTTTGGTACTTTTTGTTATGGTTATAAACTCTTGGTTTTAGGATATGTTAAAAATATGTGTTGTTTTCCGGAAGACAAACATGAAACTGAATCGAATAAACCTACACCGAATCGGATTGAATTGGGTTAGATTAGGTTAGGTTAGACAAATTTTCAATTGGGTTAGGTTAGGTTTGCGGTTAGACAAAAAAAAATCTCAAAACCGAATAAACCGAACAAATAAAAAACCGAACCGATGAACACCCCTACGCAAGTATACCCAATACCCAACGGATATGAGACCGGATATGCGACACAATTTTACAACCAGATATAGATCGTAATTACCAATACCCTTCTGAGGCTCGTCTTCACATTACCATCCCTACATTCAGTATATACTGAACTTGATTAGACTCTAATCAAACTTATTACTTGTACAAGTTATTGGAATATGTATTAAAAATAATTCAATAATTAAAAAATAAACATGTCAAACCCATTGTCTGTCATCCCTCACGAGCATCCCGTTTTAGCCCTGAGCGGTTCACCATAAAATCATCTTCTTCAAATGTTTTTATTATTGTTAGACAAAATTTAAAGTTGGAAAAAAATCAAATAAGTCGTTGTAGTATAGTGGTAAGTATTTCCGCCAGTCACACGGGTTAATTTTTAGCGATCTTCTATAGGGGTGACAATCTTGACCCATTCTTTAAAAAATTGGTTTATTTGAGTAAAAAACAATTGAATATGGGTCAATTTGTGTGAACTCAAATTAGTCAACGGGTTAATTTGGTTCACCTTAAATTAGTCAACGGGTCAATTTGTGTCACCTTAAATTAGTCAACGGGTCAATTTGGGTCACCTCAAATATTCAATTTGTTAATTTGGGTCACCTTAAATTAGTCAATGAGCCGCCCCGCCACCGCTCCCTCACCCCCGCCCCCGCCCCACCGCCGCCGCCCGCTCGCTGTCGCCACCCGCCGTTACACACCCCACCCCACCCCACCCGCCCCACCCAGCCTGCCCCCACCGCCACCGCCGTCACAAATCCCACCAAACCCACCCCACCCCCCACCCAACCCGCCTCTGCCGCCGTCCCGCCACCTCTGCCCAACCCCGCACCCCACCCACCCCCTACCCAACCCACCCCACCCAACCCGCCTCCGTCGTCTTCCCAACACCTCCGCTCAACCCCGCACCCCACCCACCACCCAACCCACTTCCGCCGCCGTCCCACCACCCCCGCCCAACCTTCACCCCGCACCCCACCCACCCCCAACCCACCCCACCCCAACCCACCGCCGCCGTCCCGCCATCCCCGCACAACCTTCACCCCCGCACCCCACCCCACCCCACCCACCCCCACCTCACCCCACACCGGCCCCGCACCGCCGCCACCTGTCTCTGTCGCCGCTACCCGCCGCCACCCACCCCGCCCTTTTTTTTACCCCACCCCACCCCCACCCACCCCCTCCCCCCACCCCCGCCACCTCCCATCGTATTGGTCGAACCCGTTTTGACTCGAACCAAATTGATATTTTTTAAAAAAAAGCGACCCGTTTTGACCCGGACAAATTTTGCTCCAAACCCATTTTGACCCAAAGTCATTTTGCTTCTAACCCGTATTGACCTGAACCCGTTCTGACCCGAACCCGTTATGACTCTTGACCCGAACCCGCCCACCCGCCCAGTTTGCCAGGCCTAATCTTCTTTATCTGCACTACTTCAGCCCAAGATCATTCAAACCACAATTCAAATAAATCTCACTTTATCAGTTTCTATTCACGGTTCTATAGCATCCAACAATTCAAACAAAAAACACTAGGGGTATTCATCGGGTTGTTCAGGTCGTGATAATCGGGTTTGTAAATGGAGTAAAACCCAAATGCCGACCCTAATAATATTCGGTTACTCTGTAATCGGGTTTAAACGGGTCGGTGTATTATGTAATCCGGTTACTATTTGGGCTTCTAAATTGTGTTTTTTCTTATATTTTGGGCTAAAATGGGTTGTTAAAGAGGAGATTATTAAAAGTTTAATGGGCTACAAAAATGGGTTAGAAACTCCACCACACTTATTGGGCAAAATTTGTCCAACAAAACATAATATAAAAACTTAAAAAATTGATACTGAAATCAACTTTTAAATACTAAAAATAATACGTCAGCCATACACACTGACTATCACACTTTGGACTTTCTACAAGTTGAAATCAACTTTCATGTCTACTAATCGGCTTTGAATGTTTTATTCGGCAACCATTCTCTCCTAATCAATAACCAAGAAATAATAGGGAATATGTTTAAAAGCTTATTTGGGTTCCTTAAGTCAACCCGTTTCTTGATTTATTAACCCGAATACCGAATCATGTAGTTCAGGTTCGGGTTTGTGGGGTAATCGGTTTTGGGTTTTTAGGATGCATCTTAATCGGGTTTGGTAATCAGGTTTCGGGTAAAAAAGGACACCCCAACATGAGATGCATCACAAGACATTAGTATAAACCTATTCAATCATAATCAAACCTTCACAATTGGTGTAAAATACAACATAAATAGCATTAGAACATCTAGTAAATATAATAACATCCGGTGAATATTATATTGCCTAACGTATAATAATATTGTTAAATGTAATAACTAACATATATGAAATATATTGGAAACATAAATAGTATCATGTGGAATAATAACATCCTACAAGTGTAACAACATTTAAATACAAGATTGTCCAATGTAGGAGACATCCCACAAACATAATAATTGTAAGAAGTTTGAATTGTTATTGGAAATTATACTTTAAACATTTTAGATCCCAAATTTGGTTTCACATGTAATGAAAGAAACAAGAAACACCTTGCCCCACAATCAAAACGACTACTCGAATCAAAATTTGGTTCCATCGGAACATGAAATACCATAATTAGTTTTCAATTCTTGATCAGATTTCGAATTGACATGAATAATTATACGTACTCTTACATCTGATTTAACATCACTAAAGCATGTGAGCCCACGAGATTATTAAAGGGCGTACCCGATGCTTGACTTAGCTTCAACATTTACGCTAGAGGTGAACAAAAAACCCGGAACTGACCCTACATGTAGGGTCTGGATAGGTTCCAATATTTCTAGTCAAAACCGGTTATAAAAATATCCGAAACCGGTTCTACCCAAAACCGATTCCTACAAAGCCGGTTCTCTCCCAAACCCGGTTCTCCCAAAACTGGTTCTCTCCCGAAAAATGTGTTGTATATGCGTTTAATAGGAAAAGAGATAAAGATCCAGAGTCATATACATTTAATAGGAATAGAACTTTGGAATTATTTATATATTCCAGTTGTATACTCATCGGAGTTGGACTTTCTCTCATGTCCACTTTACGTTAGTCTTGCTGTATATGCAAGCTAACACACAAGAAATATATAGGGGAGGAGTTGAAATAGTATGTTTAAAGTTTCTTGATCTTTTAAACATCAAGCAAATATTACATCTTCATCTTTTCATAAACCCTTGAGAAATGTTTTGCAAAATTCTTGCCAGCACTTTCTATCAGGCTCTGCAATTTCCAGCTTTGACCTTGTATCGTTTGCTAGTTTAGTCTAAAAACCGGAACCGGATACATAAGGTCCGGTTTTTCAACCAAGAACCGGACCTGGAACCGGTTCTTGAGAATACCCAATTTGTGCACCTCTAATTTACGCAGGGACATAATCGTTTCGCGATCTGATGTACACAGCCTTACCCTACACTTTGTGCGGGAGGTTGTTTCCACGTCTCGAACAAATGGGCCGTGACCTCAAGATCACAAAACAACCGTACCAGTTGCTCCAAGACCCGCCTTCTCCACAAGATTATTAAAAAAAGTAAATTAAATAAATTAAACCGAGCTAAGAGCATCATCTAAGATGCAATGTGCGGGCTTTCTGAACCTCCTTGTTACGTTATATGTTATTACATAATACATACTATGATGATAAAAAAAACCCTAAGTAATATATATATATATATATATATATTATTTTATATATAACTATAAATACATATAAAAATTATTTATATATACATTCTAAAAATAATAATCAAGCTGAACCCAAATAATATGTTTTATGCAGAAATAACATCTCTAAGTAAACCAAACCAAACCAAAAACATGATATAAAAGGATGCAGTAGTGGGAGAGTGATGGCTGCAAAAATAAACCAATAAAGGAATAAGAAGCTTGTAAAATAAAATCTAATTTTCTTGCTTCTCTTTTCATGAAAATGACTAATAAACCATCATCATAACCTATTTCTAAATTTTAAAAAAAATACCAACAAAATCCCAGATTTCTTTGCAAAACCAGAAGCAATTCCCCTGATAAACCCTCCTAAACCCTAGCTTCAAAACCCTTAAATGCATAATTCCAGCCTTCTGGACCCATATGTTATGTACTTATTCCTCAACTGCAAGGATTTCAAATCTTGACTGACGCCCATGTTTGACCAAACAAGAAAACAAACAAAAAGAAAGCCGAAAATAACGCCTCCACGCAAGTCTCAGGAGTCCAGCTTAGAGTTAGAAGAAATCCCCGCCACTGGCATCAATTGCTTTTGCAGTGTCCCCTTTAATATTTTTGAGTCTGGCTTTAAATTCAGGTACTGCAAAGATATAGCAAACAATAACTTTCATGTTAGCGCACAATGCTCACATACATCCATAAGATATGTACATCAAGTAGCTTTGGATGTGTACCCAAACGGGACATGAACCCTCGCCACTTGGGTGAGGGGCACCTTGGTTACACATTGGATTCAAATGGGTTGTCTTCTATATTAAGATAAAATGAGTGATATTAAAACTACTAGTTATTTCTAATATTCAAGAAAAAGACAAAAAAAAGTGGTTATGGGTCGCCCCAACCTGACCCATCCAGCTTTGGCCCATAATAGAAAATTATCAAATTTTTTTACTGGAAACCTATTTGCACATGTTGCCACCTTTACTACACACATATCGTCAGTGCTTAAAGATTGATGGAAAAACGACTAGAATTTTATAACTTGTTTCTACAATTGTCCCCCTCATGAACATTAATGAAGATAATCATATTATTTTCTTCAAGCACATTATGGTGATCAAACTTCCAAAAATATTAACTCGTATACTTGTATAGAACCCCTGCAAAATCTAAAATCTCGGACAATGGTATGTTGTGACTAGCTTCAGAATGATTAATGATTTTCTTGGTCATTATCTTTAAGTAAATGGCTCATTTACTTTAAGTTGAAGCCAAGTATAAGTGAAAGCCACACAAACAAAACCAAAATTAAGGTAATAAAATTTTATAAAAAATAGTTTAACATACTTACATTTTGGTAGAAAGAACTAATCTCCTCTTCAGTGAGGCCTTCTTCCTCCTCAGCAGTTTCTTCCCAGCCCAATGACCGTAAAAACCGGGCCTCTTCTTCCTCTGAGTAAAGAATAGCATCAGGGCCCGAATGGTTCTTTCCATTAACTAAAGATGTCACGGATGCACCACAAGTATCACCATTGCAGGCCAGATCAACCTTAGTCTCACTAGACTGCTGGACCATAGTTGAACCCGACCCACTCTCAGGAGGCACGGGTTCACCAGAAGAACTGGCATCAGGGGCAACAGAAGAAGAATTACTACTAGCCATGGCTTTCTTCCTCATAAGGTTAAAGAAGTTGTTTCGGCTCTGAGCTTGTAATGAGTGTCTCTTCTCCAAATTAGCAGCGTTTGGACCATTACCTGAGTTTTTCAATGGAGCGGATACAACGGTAGAAGGTACAGCAAGAGGGCTATTTGGTAATTTCATACCACCACCTGTTGGGCTCAAACTTTCCTTTGCAGTAGGTGTCATACCGTTCCTTTCTCGTGAGGGTTTGAGAACGAGAAGTTTTCCCACAGTAGACGTCTTTGAAACATCAGGCTTCACGGTAACAGATCTTTGAGTGTTTGGATTGTTGACAAGGTGAGAACTCTGAAACTGTGATTGTCCAATTTTCAGTTTTTGTTTATCAGACGAGTTCAAGCCCTAAAAATTCAAAAGGATTAATTAAAAACAAAGAATCAGATATAAACTTGAACAAAGTGATTAAAGTTATAAGCCTAGTAATTTACATCCAAAGAATCTAAAGTTATAAGTAACATAATCTACAAGTATGAAATTGAAATAAAAACTTCATAACCATATACACATTAAGTTTACTTGATTAGAAAGTTAGAACCTATAATACAATCAAACTTAGAAACACTTAATAACTATGAGGTTTCTAAGAGTAGAAACTTCTAAAAGAAGAGAATTTGTAAGAGATAAATGTGAACTTTCAGCCTGAAATTGAAGCTCCTTTGTAACTAGTCTTGGACCTAACCATAGCGGGTTAACCGGCGTTAACCTCGGAAAAGGGTCCATAATCTGGCAGTTAGAACAGGTCCTAGTCTAGCCAGCCCCGAGCTGGTTCTAACCAGTAACCAGTCCCCTTATCCCTAGTCTTTTGTGCACACATTTCCCAACATCAAGTATAACTTCAAAAGGTAAGTTTCTGGATAAAAAATGGACATTTGACACATATATATTTAGAAGATTTTGTTCTATCTAAATTCTAAACTAAAGTTCTTGCGAAGTTTTACAAATGCGTATAGAAAAAAGTTGGAACCACAGTTATTTATCAAAAAATTAAACCCCTAAGAACTGTTTCATGCCATACAGCCATATAATCATTGTTGCTATTTTAAGGGATGGAGTGTAAACGCTGCCCGAAAAAAGTATAAACGTGTATTGAGCCCCATTATTACCACAAAAGCCAGTGTATAGATTTTTACTAGTGCATATAAATGGGAGTCTATAAATATTATAAAACAGAACCAAACTATAGATTACGGGCCATGAAAAACAACATAGGGAACAAAAAAACTCTTACCAATGCTTTAGGCATGGAAGGAGTCACAGGAATCAACTGTCTTGATTGCTTAACAGCAAGCTCTTCGAGCCTTTGAGTTCCCACAGTCAGCTACAATGAGTAAAAGACTAAATGTCAATATATGTTTATATACAATACTACACTACCAGATGTTTGAATGTGAGTTTTGGAACTCCTAGTGAACAATCAAAATCAAATAAACAACTGAAATTAACCTGTTTGGATATAGCGTAGTTTAAAGTTGTAATAATCACATCACAAGTAGTTTGAATGTTTGGCAATTCTGGTTGTTCAAGAAAATAGTTGATAAAATAAGTAAATGACAAAAAATACATTCTTAATTATTGTTGAAATATTCAAACTTAAAACAAGAGAATTTGTCCTCTCAAATATAAATTTTTTTTTTTTTTTAATTTACTTGTGTATAGAATACAATTTCAATGTATATTTTTATTAGTATTTATTACAATATAAATGTGGGTAAAAGAAGAGTGGTAAATAAGAATGTCAATATTCCTTAAATAATCAGTTTTGCTACAGGATGTATAAAACTAATTACATAAATTGACTATTTGCGTCCCTAATAATTAGACAGTCAGAACCATTTTATCCAAACACTAACAAATGATTACTACAAATCGCAATAATCAGATGATCAGTTTTACACAACAAATCCAAACAGCACCACCATTGAAAAGTGAAAACAGATGTAAAGAACATTAACACTACCTGAGGAGGAGTCTGAGTTCTTGGAGGACCGTGAGCCAAAGTTTCAGCCATGTTTCGACCACCTGTCATGCCTGTAGTTGCAAAGACTGAAGCTGGCTGAACCGGTGGTGCAACCGATGAGCCATTTCCACTGCTACCGACAATTACAGGCACCTCAGCCAGAGCAGAAGTCCACCCGTCTCCACCGATCACAGCTGAATTACCAATTGGCAGGCTCTGAATGGCTGAGCTCAATCCAGGTGATGGGACCTGCCCATCCACTTGTTTTTCATCTGCTCCAAGAGACGGAAAATCCCTTTCAAAAGATATCTTCACATTACCAGAAAGTAAGGAACCACCATTGGTGTGGCTACTTTTGGTGACTATAGTCGAATCACTTGCAACCTTTTTGGGCCATGACTCGCCCTGTTTTCCAGATATACTTGAGTGTGACCGTCTTAACCCGTTTTTTTCAAATCTACTTGGCAAAATGTTACCCAAAGGATCTGAAAAATCGTGGTGCCTATTTACTGATTTTTCTTTATTTCTAAACTCAAATGTGTCCTTTTCCCGATCCCTATCACGGTGATTTCGATTAAAACTACTGTAAGATCTCAAACGAGCCGAACCATGATTAATAGAAGCACGGCGGAAATGTGAAGAATTTGTTCTATCTGAAACAGAAGGGTGTCCTAAACCGTTATCTAATGACTTGTTTCTCACCGATTTTGATATACTTTGCTCACCTACATCAAGAAAATAACATCAAAATGGTTATTAATGAAACCATAACTGAAAAACAAACACAAATATAAGAATTACCAGAGTGCAACGAAGATGATGCGGGTTGGTGAGAATGAGATGTTGTGCTCAAGCCTCCACTGTTCTTTAACCATTCCGGTACAAATGTTGGCTCAGTTCTTTCCATACTTAGTACCGAACATCATAAGAAACTAACAAAAATGTCCCAACCGGCATTAGAGTAATAACTCTCAAATCAAATACTTCTACCTTTCCCTTTGCTAATGAATCAAGATAGTCGATTCAAGAAGTTAATTCCAAGTAAGAATATTGTCTTCTAACTAAACTTTTAACCCTTCAAAACCTCCATCAGAACTATTTAAACAAAGAATCCAAAACCATCAACTACCCTGCAAAACTATTGGGGGCTTTTAAGTTTTAATACCTCAAACTTCGTATATACCGCGGTTTCAGTTCCAAATTCCAATTAAGATCAAAGATCAACCAACAGCACTTCTAGTGTTCAACAGGCAACAAGTTCAATAACCACCCCAACACAAACCAAAACAGTCTTATATCACCAGAAAACACAAAATTTAACCCTTCTTAGTCAACTACCACACGCCCATTCCAAATAAACAAACCCTAGAACCCAAACACCACAACTACACACCAATTGAAACCCCTAGGGTTTGGTTTGTCCGTCAAACGGAGTTCAAAAGTCAACAAAAGGTATCGTGAATTCGTAATATCAGCCACAAACTATCAAAAACTGAACTGATTAACCCTTAACCGCCGGATTAAACGTAACCACGCAAAAAACCCTAAGACGCCGCCTCTGTTCTTTTGCCCTAGCGATTGATTACAAATGCGGATTTCGAATTCGCTTATATATGCAATAAGAAAGAAAACGAAGAAATTCAATCGGCTATTATGAGCTACGAAGATATACAGATGGAAAGAGCGTGTATGTATATACTATGTGATTGTATCGCAGAGTGTAGAGGGAGAAAAAACACCTTTGATTGCGCCTTGCAGAGGAAGAAATTGTAATCTCACAGTGTGTGTGTTATTGAGAGAGAGATGGGTGTGTGTGTGTGTGTGTGTTGTTGAGAGAGAGAGATGGGTGTTGCTTATGGTTATAGAAAATTTTGAAATTAGGTTTTATTAACCCCAACTTCCATTTATGTACAACCCCAATCAAACCCTAATTGTTATAATTATATACAAAATAATTGTTTTATTTAGTTTTCAAAAATTAGCTAATTAGTAAATTACTTTTGACTTTTATTTGAGACAAATAATCATCTAAAATAACACACTGCTTTTCTTTTAAGTATTAAACTAGATGGTTAAATCGGCGCTCCGCGGCGGGTGTCAGGCCGACCGCTAATAAAATCTAAACGAAAACGTAATAATAAGTTCGGTTCGTCACAGTACCACAACGTTATGGCATTCACTATAACCTACGATACCATAGGCGGAACCTTTAAGGGGCCAGAAATTGTTCAACCATCTTTTCTTTTAATCTGTATTATAATTTGAGAAATAAGAAGCTATTTCTAATCTTTTGATTATTAAAATGTTATATATTTTTAGTACGGAAGAAATAAAAATTAAAAAGAAAAAGTAATATTTATATATATAAAATCTAAAATATCACGTGGGCTTGGTTGAGGGTATTGGGGATGGAATAGTATATGTAATGGGAAAGGGTGGTTGGTTTTATATAATAGTCGTATAAAAGCAGGTGACGACTAATGAGTTATGTTTTAAGAAATTGCCATGTTATATCGGGTGCTTCCTCTAGAAACTAGAAAGTGTTGAAATCTAAAGAAGCGTATGGAGCAAGAGATAGATGAGCAATATGCGTGAATTTTCTAACGTATTTGATGATCTCAAACAAATTAAAAGTTGGGGATCCTTTTCTAAAAGTCATATTGTGAACCCTGCTTCTTTATCCGGATTTTATACCAGCAATAATATTTCTTGTGACAATGTAGATCTTACGTAATGAGCAAAATTAAATCAAATTAGCAAAAGAACCTGACTAACGATTGAAACTCAAAAGTCCTATTGAACCTGATTGAAATCGCATGTCTGATTGAAACTCAGAAGTCCGATTGAAATGAACATGATTGAAGATTGTCGAATGAAACAGACAAATAGCAACCCACAACTCATTGAAACTTATATACTAACTGCAAAGCTAACGAACCAGAACTTTGTTAAAAGCATAAAAAGTACCGATGCTAACAACTCTCTCAGTCGACGATTAATCTACCCCATGAAAAGCAGTTGCCGATTCCATCGCTGATTGATCTTCCATGATACTAACTCGTCACCCTAATTCCTGCTCCACGCTTCCATTATCCTAATCGACAATTTCATGTCTTTTTTAGTTTTTAGTTCTTGGTTTTCGGTCCGGATGAGGTCCAAAAAGACCCAAACATATGCTAACACCCAAATATATGCATATAAAATAATTTCTTTTAAAATGGGGCCCTATTTTTTGGGTGACCCTAATTAAGCCCTATCTTTGCTCACATATACTATCGAGTCGCCCCTGATTATTGGTACACCATCCTCCTTTTCTGGATAATTTTAGCAATTGATTAAATGATCTAATAGTTAAGATTAGTTCTTTTTGTTCTTGCATTTATTTAGTGTTCTGAAATGAACCTCCCTATATATATATATATAGGGAATGGATCATTTGAGAACTCCTAAATATTTTGAGAACTCGTCAAAAAACCAATCAAAACATTTTTTTTTTGTTTTTACTATTTTTATTGCTATAATACAATATAAAAAATAAATTTATATATGTAAATTTACATGTCTTCATATATTAAAAAAATATACACTTGTGTAAGTTTACCGCTTACATATGTGTAAGTGTTTACCATTTACACATATATATAAATTTTTTTAAGGATAATTTAGAAAGAAAAGATGAATTAATTGGATAGATAAATTATTTTTTATGTTATATTTTAATAATAAAGATAGTGAAAACAAAAAAATGGTTTTAATTGGTTTTTGACGAGTTATATATATATATATATATATATATATATATATATAGGTGAGTTCACTAGAAAACTCATTTTCATGAGAAAACAAAAAAACTCCTCATTAAAGATGCTGCATATGTGTAGTACACAAAAAACTCATTTTTTAAATTATATTATTTAATTTTTTTATTATAAAGCTAGAAATTAAAAATGAAAAATACTATTTTTATTTAAAAAAACTACTATTTTAAACGCTGTGGTAGCTTACGTTTGTTACATATGTTAAAACAAACTTTAATATTTAAAAATGATCCAGAAACTATAATAATCCAACATACGTGTTGTTACATATGTTAATATAAACTTAAAACTATAAAAATTTATTACAATCAACATTAAAAACGTAACAAGGTATTACAATCAACATTAAAAACGTAACAAGGTGTTTCATAAAAAACTTATATATTTAAAAATGATATAGGAACTATAATAAGCTAACAAAAAGCATAAAACCTAAATAGGCTTAATTTCTTGATAATCATCTTCATCTTTGACACAAAAATCCTTCACATACGAAGAAAACAAGTTCATCAACTTACATATATAAATATATATTAGGTATAAAGTAACTTAAAATGAATGTAACACTTGTAACATATGTAAGTTTACGTATGTAATAGAATTTTCATGACTTTACGTAGTAAATTGTCAAAAATAACAAGTGGTCATGTAAAATTACGTATGTAAATGTACATGTTGGATTACATAAGTAACCAACAAATGTAACATATGGAACTATATATGTTAAAGAAACAATATTACCCGATTGTAGTCTTCCTGTTGAGCGCGTAGGAAATGTGCTTGGCTTCTTCTTAGCCACTGCAAAAAGAATTGTCCAAACTTAACGAGTAAATGATGGTTAAATACTAATAAGTTTATTTAAATGCTATGAGGTATTATATCATACTGTTTTAGCAGACATGTCAGCAAGGCAAAGGAGACAACAAAAATAAAATGTTACGTAGAAGATATTACATATGTAACTAGCAACTTTTTACATATGTAAAATCAAATGTTACATATGTATAATCAATTTACATATGTAAAATATTTATTGTTTTATAAGCAAGACAAATAATATTTATATTTTTTATATAATATTAATTTTTTATTTCACATGTAATATGGATTCTAATACTGAAACTAAATAATAATTTTATTTCACTTTTGTGAATAAATTAATTAACAATCCAATCTACATAACTAATAATAATTTTACCATATTTTGTATACAACACATATAACGAGGTGTTAAGGTCTGATATAATTCAAATCAAAATAAAAGGGTGAAAGTGTAAGTTCACTTAAATTTAAGGGGGTTGGGTGAAACCTAAAGAGAACAATGAAATGAAGAAAGATGCACACCATTCAATTCCATGGAACTTTCAAAATCGCCAACGTTGTAGCCAAAATAACCAGTCATGATCTGAATCAATGCTTTTTTTACTTGTGGATCTGGTACTTGTAACAGCTCAACTCGCATTTCAACCAGCTACAAGTATGGGGAGGGTGATGGTAGGGAGTTTGAGGGGGAGGCACGGTGACCGGAGGGTTCCCGCCATCTCAACCACCTCCACCATCTGAAACGCGATGCCCCCTGAAACGCCGCCATCTCGGTGGAGATGCCCCCTGAAACGACGTTATCTCGGTGGATCTTAACGTTGCTATCGCAGGAGAGGGTGGTCGGGAAACAACAAGAGCCGTTATGATCTTCACTTTCTCTCTCAGATTCTCGTCTCTCTCACCCCCTCTCTTTCTCTCTCTGAGATGAAATGAAGTAAATAAGAAAGAAGGATGGGTGAAATCTCTAATATCCTTCTAGTATAATTCTGGGAACTTGGTTGGGTGGGTTTCTCAATATAGAGAGAGTGAGTAATTGACAATTTTGCCCTTGAGGGTAAACAAAGAAGGTGGACACGTGACGCAATGTAGTCCAAGTGTTACGCTGTGTTCCCGAGTTCACTAAAGGGGAGAAAAGAAAGAAAATGATTCATTTCCTTTCTTTCCTTTTCTTTTATTTTCTCCCTTTCCCCTTCTTTTTCTTTCTCTCCAAATATTTCTAAATTGGAAGGATACAAATAAGCCTTGTTTTCTCTTCTTTTCTCTATATTTCCCTTCTTAAAAAAAACTAAGGAACATTATTCCTCTCATTTTCTTTATTTTCCCCCCTTAAAAAAAACTCGAGAAAAAGGGTTAATTTCCATTTCCTTTCTTTTTCCTCCTTAAATAAGACTCGAGAACACAACCTTCGAGTTTAGTAGGTTTTTTTAACTCAGAGGGTTTTTTTAACCTTTCCATATATATATATATATATATATAAAACAAACCTAAACTACAAGATCATCACCACCAACCCTAGCCCCCCACCCCCTTCATCGGCGACAATCGTCAACCATCACCATCCGCCACCTCGTCTGAAAAATTGCCACTATCACAGGACCGACTCTCTTATGCTCTCACTCGATCTCTACCTCGTCTGAAAAACGGCCCCAAACCTAATTTCGTTCCTGTTGGCCATCGATTGTTTGAAAGCCCCACCGGTTACCTAATATGTCGAAGTTAAACGATAGTGGCGATGTCGCTGAAGGAATCAAACATTTGAATGTCGGTAATATGGTGTCGTTGGAGCAATCGAACATGGTGGAGGTGTCGCTGAAGGGTTGATTCTTCACTGGTGGTCTTTGTCGGACATTATTAACTGTCGGTGGTCGAAGAAGAAGGCGGTTTGGAGACAGATGAAGATAATCGAGGTGGAGGTATTACTAGTGGTGGTTGTGCGGCGACTGAGGAAGGTAATTGAGGGGGATTTGTGGGAGTACATGAAGATCTAGCGGGGAAGAAGATCGATGGCAACGAAGTCGCGATTATCGTTGCTCCGAGGGATCTGAAAACAGCCACAACCACCACCACCACCACCGGTCCACCGCCATTCCTGCCATCGATTTGCAATCCCATCGTGGGTTCCTATGGTTTCTGGTTGGTTCGATGGGTTCCACACTCGTCTGCAAGTGAGAAGTCGTCTTCTCCGGTGCAAAATCACACTCGTCTTCTCCGAGCCCCAAAGAGATTTAGGGTTTTTTATTTTTATTTTGATATTAAGGGGAAGTTTGGTTATTTCGGGGTTTTCAAACTAACTTATTGACTTATTACCTTTTGAAATAAGGTAATAAGTTATAAGTTTGTTTGGACAATTCAAAATAAGTTAAAAAATGTGAGATGGAGAAGTTGAAATCCAAAAGTTAAAAATTCTTACTTTTGGAAATAAGTCAAAAGTAGTTTTGAAAAGTAATCCCAAACACCCCCTTCACACACTTAACATTCAAAGTCAACGACCATCCAATTTAGGGGTCAACGGTGTTACAAAATGGAAATATACGGATCATCCATGTAATTTCCCAAAGTTAGGGTCAAAAATGAAATCATGACATATCACATGGGCCATATGTGTAATTAACTCTATTTTTTATACATGTCAAATGACTTTGTCATGGATCACAGCAGTCATTTCAATGTCAGTCAAATATATTATACGAGTCAATATGATTTAGCAAAGACACCAACTCATATACGAGCTATATAAAAATTTGTATTTATACTTTTCGTCCTATCATTTTTTTAACGATAATTTGGATCATTGACGGGCCACCGACCCACCCGATCATCTCCACTTCCTTTAGGAGGAAATCCACCTTAGGTGAGAAAACCCCCCTAACCCAACCTGGACCCCTTTTTTATCACTTTTCGTCATATCATACATGATGTTTATGGGTTAGGCTATACATACCCCACACTCCTACTTGTCGTACACTTCTGAAAAATAACTTTTAAACTTGTCATTTTACCCTCTAAAAATCATTATTTCTAAAACTGTTCTTTTAAGTTTAAAAACACTTTCTATAAAATAAAACGTATACCCCTCCCCCCTCCTACTTGTCTTACCCCCCTCATGTTACCCCATTCGAATAATCATTATTTATAAAAACTTTTTTTTAAGTTTAAAAGCATTTTCTATAAAATAAAAACGGGTTAGGCCATACGTATCCTCCCTCCTACTTGCCGCACCCTCCTGAAAAAATAACTTTTAAACTTGTTATTTTACACCATTCGAAAAATCATTTTTTTCTAAAACCGTTTTTTTTTTAAGTTTAAAAACACTTTTTATAAAATAAAACGTATACCCCTCCTCCCTCCTACTTTTCGTACCCCCCACCCCTCATTTGACCCTATTCGAATAATCATTATTTATAAAACTGTTTTTTAAGTTTAAAAACACTTTTTATAAAATAAAAACGGGTTAGACTATACATACCCCACTGAAAAAATAACTTTTAACTAACAACGACTAATTAACGAAAAGACAAAAGTAAAAAAAAAACAAAAAGATTTGAATTATATTAATTTAAAAACTTTATAAAAGGGTACAACAAGTAAAAATCAATGAAATTAGGGTACGTATAGCACGACCCGACGTTTATTGGTGTCTGGACAGCATATGTGTGGTGTTTCGCACCGTTTATAATGAAAAGTAAGCTAATTTTTAGTTTTTTATTTCCTATAATTAATACTCTGCCCTCCCCCCAATTTATCGGAGCGTCAAAGCGTGAGTGAGCCATTGAATCGGTCCTCCACCGAACGAAATATATCTCTTTTCTCTTCCGATCTGGTGGTTCCTGCTGCGATCTCCGAAGAAGGTACGGATCTTGATTCTCTCTTCTTCCAATTTCTATACTAAATTCTCAAATTTGGTATGTTTAACGCAAGTGTTTATTCATAAATAGACCATGCATCTGCAGGTAATTTCAGCAAAATAGGTTGTTTTGAAGTGCATCTGTTCTCAAAATGTAAGTATCATTGGATGCGGTTTCTTGTATACACACACAAATATAATGACACATGTGAAGTGTTGATGAATTTTGTATTTTTTTTAATAAATATTTCAATCCTAGAATTTGGATTTAGGATCATTTCAATATGGTTTTGTTTTAAACTGGAAGTATTGCAATTTGGGAATTTTATGATGCATCTGGGCTGTAAATGAACCCAACGGAAGTTCGTTTACATTAGTTTGTTTAATAAATGAGTGAACATGAACAAAGAAATTCTGTTCGATTAATTAAGTGAAAGAATACGAACAAAGGCCGTGTTCGTGAACGTTCAGTAAGTTGTTCGTTTGTTTATATTTGTTGTTACGAGTTTAGAATATTTTAAATATTTTACCATTAAAATTAATTTATTATATGTTGGTTTATGTTCATTTGTATTTGTTTGTGTTCGTTTATAATGTTAACAAACGAACACAAACACAAAATTTGGTTCGGTTAGGTGTTCATGAACCGTTCGTTTGTCCCATGAAATCTTAACGAGCGAACATGAACACATCTCAAAATGACAAAATACCTTTCAATAATGAACAATTTAGTATCAAGATCGATCTCATATAAGTATTAAAATGGGAAAATATGTAATTTAATGTTAATAAGTTTTGGGAATTATGCAATTTTCAAGACAAAATCCTAAAAAAGATACTCTTAGCATGAAAATTCTTGTGCTCAAGTATGAACAAGTTACACTGGATTTCTACTTGCATAGTTGCAATGTATTGATGTTTCATTTTGTTCCTTTTTAAAGGGGTGATGTTGAACCAGTTGACCAAAAGAAGTACTTAGAAGACTCTAGCAAGCCCAAGTGTGTTAGGCCTCTCATCGAGTATCAGGTGCTTTCATAATCCTCTGGAAACTAGCCTTTTACCGTTTCACATCCTGAGCATATTCATATGTTTTTACTCCATGGCTTGTTATGTCCTACCTTAAATGTCTTTATAAATTTCAAAGCGGCAATGCTTGTTTCAAGCAGGGCATTAAAATATGGTGTGCAGTGCAGCCTATATGCTATGAACATTTACAAAAGGGTAACCTAGGAAAATTTCAATAGAAAATCACTAAAGTAGCCATTTTTCTGGGTGAATAGCCATGTAAGAAAAAATCCACCTCCATAGCCATGAAATGCGTGACATAGATATTGTGTATCCGCTTTTGCTCGCGTATCATCACTTTATTCACATTAATACCGATGATACGCGACTATTTAATTGGTCGCATAGAAGATGTATTCATGAACGTATTAATGTGAATAGATTGATGATACACGAGCAAAAGTGGATACGTGACATCTGTGTCGTGTATGTCATGGCTATCGAGGTTTTTTTTCTGACATGGCTGGGGGGGGGGGTATATGACACCCTGAACAATTGCTACTTTCGTAATTTTCTCAAAATTTAATCAAGGTGAACATAGATGTATATGGAAGTCACATATGTATCATCACAAATCAGTTGAAAGTGCAATCTATATGGAATCCAATTCCCATAGGAGATTAGATAAGCACGGTGAAAATAGAACCGCAAAATAGTTCAAAATTGGCACACACCATTTGGATGTTACTGTATAAGTTTTAACATAATTTCTCATCTAGGATGTCCTAAATATTTCAATTTTGGTATTTTTTTTTTCATGTTTTCTTTACATACAATATATCAATATGTAGCATGGGTGTCTTTTTAGAACTGTATATTAATTAAGTTGCAAGGGTGAGGGGTTGGGTCCAATGGCAAAGCCATTTGGAGTTAGAGTGGTGAAGCTCCCTTGAGGTTAAGGGTTCGAGCCCCGCCATAGGTGTAAATTATTAGGAGTAGTTTAGGTGGCCCCAAAATGGGGTATTGCTGTTAAAAAAAAATTACGTTGTGTCTTTTCAGAATCTTCAGTGACCCTAGTTTTTTTATTTCTACAAAATCCTTACTATTTGAATATTCAGTTTTCTACTTAATTCCTCAATGTAAAGCTTAACTATTGAATAAACTTCTAGAGAAGACAAAGACAACTATGATCTTTAAATATCTAGCAAACATACCCTACAACTAAAACGTCAACTACCTCGTCCTCAAAGACCTGAAAAAACTATGATTATTAAAACTTAACAGGATCTAATGTATTGAAAGTCATCTCAAACGTATTAAAATTCATTAAACCTTATAAACAGCGTTATTAAAAAAGTCTAGATTTTTATTATTATAATTATAATTATTATAATAATATCGTTTTGTAATCATATTTACCACACTAGTTATTTATAAAATAAAGAAAATGAAAAAAATTGCAGGTTTCCCAACCTGACTCTGCAAGTTTTGTGGTTGCGTCTAATTAAAATCTAGTGAAATTCACAGGCATGTGTGAAGCGGGTAGAAGGAGATGAAACTCGAGAAAAACATTGCACTGGACAATACTTCGATTACTGGCATTGTATTGACAGAGCTGTAAGTTTATTTTCTTCCGCCCTTTGTTCCCGTATTCCATTTCACAAAACAATTTGTTACCAAAACCTGTTTCTGTTTCGGCCACAGGTTGCACCGAAGCTATTTGACAAACTCAAGTGAAAAGTAGATGTTTATCGCGACATCAAGATTACATCTTGCATAATGGTTCTTGGTTTGAGAAAAGTTTACTCATCTGCATGGCTTTATTAATTCTCTTGTTTTTTTCATTTTTTTTTTTGGTGTCGGGATGATAAAATGATACACGTTTTCTTCTGTTTATGAAGTAATAAGGTATTGGACGTTTGACCATTGTGTGTGTTAGGGGGCCAGGGCCAAGGCCAGGGCCGGGGGATTGGTAAAATAATAAGACTTGAACCCTCGACTATTTGGCAAAGAGACACTTTAGATACCCCATGATATTGTTAGGCTGAAAACCAATACTTTAGTGACAACCAAAGGACCTTGAAAGAAAGGTAAATCAGTTGCTTTATTGAAGTCTGGCTTCGTGCGAGTCGGTTACAACAGGTATAAGTTTAAGGTAAATGATTGTATCATAATTATTAGATTTTCCTAGGAAGGTGTCTGAACTTGTTGCAAGGTTGTATCATGTATGAACCTTTAGAACCAAAGAATACACAAAGGAGCAGATGTAGAGGTGGCAAGAGGAAATCAAGGAACTTTGTTTCATTGGTGAGGAGATCAAAGCCCTTTTGTACAATACCGATATGACCGGCCCGATTCTTGTCGGCCCAATTGGTCATGACCCAGGCCCAGGACCGGATGAAGAACATGGACCGACAGATGATTGTGGCTAGAGATTGGCTTGCTTGCATGGGAAGTTTAACCACCTATCTTTATCTTTATCTTATTATTTTGGCAATTGGTTTTTATATATTTAGACTTGATTTAGTTTTCTCTTTCCTTATTTTTAGTTTTTCTGAAACCTATTTATGTGGTATTTTTCATTATGAACAGTGGTTGATTTCTATCTAATTTCCAGAGTTCTTTGATTCTCTCCGTATTTGTGTTTCGATCCTTAGCGTATCCGTATCAAGTGATATCAGAGCTTGATAATACTCATGGCCGGAAGAAGACCCAACCGTACCGTCAACCGCAGGGGCGGTGGTCGTGGGAACGGTGACCAGCCACGAGACCCAAGGGACGTTGAAGAGATTGAACGCCTCCAACAACGGACCCGAGACTTAGAGCTACAATAGGAAGGTCGCCACGAGGAGACCGAGTCTGACCACACCATCTCGGATGGTAGGGAAGATGAGGATGAAAACCCTTTTGGTCGTATTCCGCCTCGTCAAGTCCGACCACAGAATCGTGAAGATCTCCTGCGAAGCCTAGGGGTGAAAGTGGAGATCCCGGAGTTTGAAGGGAAGGCCCAACCCGATGATTTCATCTACCGGTTGAGCACGGTGGAGCGGGTTTTTGAGTTGCGAGACATTCCTGATAATATCAAGGTCAAAGTGCTCGCCATTAAATTGCGAAAATACGCATTGTTGTGTTGGGATCACGTTAAAAAGAAGCGAGCACATGAAGGAAAATCTCGAGTGGAAAAATGGCCAAAGATGAAAAAACTCATTCAGACCAAATTTGTGCCCATCAATTACAGGCAAGATGCTTTCGTAGAATATCATAGTGTAATACAACACTCTACTGTGGAAGATTTTATTGCAGAATTTGACCGACTATAGATGCGCTGCGCTGCCGAGGAAGATGAAGAGCAAATTATTGTCCGGTTCTTGGGGGCATTACACCTTGAAATCGCTGATGTGGTGCAGTCACAACAATTTTGGACATTCGATGACGTATGTCGGTAAGCCTTTAAGGTGGAAAAACAACAAAAAACAGGTCTCGGGCTACCACTAACCGTGGTCTCCCTTCTTATACGCGCTCGACCCCGGCCTCTAGTTCCCGAACAACGCCGGCTAGCCTCCCAGGGGTCGAGGGCAGTTATTTGGGTGGGGCTGGACCATCAAATTTTCGACCCCCTCGGTGTTACAAATGTCAAGGTTTGGGCCACTTGTCACGAGAATGTCCGAATAAGCAGCTAGTTACCTTTGTGGAGGACCCTATGTATGACGAAGATGTCGGGGACAATCTAGAACCTGTCACGGAGGAGACCGAGGTTGTTTACCCGGATCGGGTTCTGAGCGCCACAGTCCAAAAAACGAAGGACAACACGAGGTGGTTACGTAACAATATTTTCCATACTAAATGTACCACCAAGGGAAAGGTATGCACTGTTATTATCGATGGTGGCAGTTGTGAAAACATGGTAGCCACAAGTATGGTGGAGAAGCTGAGTTTGCCTGTGGAAGACTGTCACACCCCGGCCACATCGAATTCTCGCGGAGCGCGGCTGTCCTGGATCGTAGTCAATGTTTATAACGAAAGACCACTATATGGTTTTAAAAACATAAACGTTCAAAACATTTAACCAAAACCAAAATTCAGAGTTAATGCGGAAAGAAAATGAAAAGACGATTGTTCCAATTTGAGAAAAATAGGAGATGTTTGTGACACAACCCTACGTGCCATATGACTCCATGCATAATTGCTAACCTTCAATGAAATCAACGACCTGAAAAATACATTTTAAAACGAGTCAACAAATATGTTGGTGGGTTCACAGGTTTTAGTGTTTAGAAATAATCAAAGTGTTTTCTAATTGACCACAAGATTTAATGAACCAATTGTTGTTCAGACAATAATATTGAACCGTTACCATGAGCTCTATAACCGAAGCTAGACAATGAACATGAAATGCCCCAACCCAATGTTCTTATCGTAAAACATTGCATGAAATGGACAATAGTGCACCCGATTGATATCCAATCTGGTTAGGGCAACTAACCTTGGGTGGGGGTGTCAATCCAAATATATCTATTCAATATTACCACGCTTGCTAAATTAACGGTACAGAAACCGAGGACTTAATACGATAATTGAACTACTCATGTAACAAATGTGAACGTGTTGTGCACTTGTGTCCACACAAAAATATTGTACATGTATTCTCCCCAATTGTAAAACAAGTAAAACAGGGGCCGTGAAACTCACCTGGTTAGTAAGTTGTGATTATGAGTGATCGAAATAAGTAGCAAAAATCCAACGTGCAAGACCTGAATCAACGTGTCCTAGGTTATTTAAGACAAGTCAAGGTCTAGCCATTGCATCCTAGTGTATGATGATCCAAAGCCAATTTCACCCAATTGACTCAACGTGAACAAGTGTTTTGCTTTCAAAAGATTTGTCTCCACGACCCGTTGGTGACGCGTTTCATTTATGAAAATATATTTATTTCAAAAATAAATATAATTAGTGTTTCAATTCAATTATGTTCACGAGTTTCCATTGCTTTAGTCCTACCTTAAGTGTGTCATAAAAGGGTGTTCGAGTTTGGTTTAAGTCACAACTTGATAAGTTTAGAAAATATATATTTTTAATTTTTGAAGATATATATTTCGTATGACATCATAACTTAGAAAAATTTATACTTTTCATCAATCGAAAGTGTTAGACGTTAATACGTCTTAAAACATGTCAAGAATTCCTATCACATATATTTTTATTAATAATATATAATTTATATATTTTAAGTCCGAGATCACGAGTTTTTGTCAAAAACCATCTCTAGGGTTTTTAACATCCATATTTGAACAATTCATGTACATAATATTTAACCTTTATATTTTTCTAACAAAAACATCAATATTTATGTAACTTGTTTTCGCAAATCTCCATGTATTCAAATGACACATAATCCGTTTAGAAATCCAAATCTCCAATTCATAACCAATGAATTACCATAAACCAAATATCACAATCCAACCGCGTATTGAGCCATATAAATGACTAAACATGTTGTACCGACCATTGTAAAGAAAATAATATATATCTATATATATATATATATGAACCTTATGAAAAGAATGATAAATTAATGTTTTAAAATCTTTGATTCATCAATTCAATCGGTTGAAATAGGTGTTCATCAACATTAGAACAAAACATAAAGATTGAGAATTTAGATAGGTAGATGATCATATTTGAACAAGCAAGGATAGAAAAATTAAATGAGTAGATGGTGAATTCTTCTTGCAATGGCCTTGAATCACCTTGAGATTGCTTGAAATCAATTGAGAAACACCTTGATCTTGGCCTAGAGGTTACGCAAGTGGGAGTGGAGAATCCCCGGTGGTTTTAGAAAATGAGAGAGAGATGGAGAGGATGTGTGAGGATTAGTAGGGAAGAGGGAGATACAAGGGGGATTTTGAATGGAGTCAAAGTTGGTTGAGAGTTTGTGGGGGTGAGGGTTTCGAAATCAAGGGGATGGGGATAGGGTTTGTAGGTTGAGAGTATTATCTAGTTAAAACAATTTTATAAATATAATTCTAGAAACATAATTATTTTTATAACTAAAATAAATATTTAAATTTTTAGTTGGCACAATATGTAGTGAATCGTTGGATTGTGTTTCCTCGTGAGATACGTGAAAATTGTCAATTAAATTCTAGACTATCGCGTAATTGTATCTTAAAATATAACTTATATTTTAACATTGTAAAATACTCTTATAAGTACCTAATTTGATTATCACCAACGTTCGTACTAACTAATGTGACGCGCGTGTGACGTAAAAATTACCGATGCATGCTATGATGTGAATGGACTTTGCTAGGTATGAGTTGACCTAATTACTAAAAATTAAGTCTAACACGTATATGATGCATGAATTTATGGTTATGATGGGAACGGGTATATATATATATATTGTCAAGTATTGTATAGTTGTTGTCCGCCCACTAAGTAAAGCTAAGTTTACTCATACGTACATTTTCCTGTTATGTACGTTAGGTTACATGGCTATCTAGGAAGACTTGGAAAGAGGGCTCGAAAGAATAAAGGTCATGAGTTTCTTAAACAAAAGTTATGATGTTTTGTACTTTCTTTTGAAATAAATGTAATGGCTTTATCATTAATGGAATGTATTCTTGAATTGTAATTACTGTATAAGTGACACGTCATCCCTAGCCGGATTGGAGTGTTACAAATAGACTCTTTAATAATCCTAGTTCTCTCATTTAAAATTCTATAAGCCTTGGAGAAGGAAGAGTAACCAACAAAGAATCCTTCATCACATTTGGAGTTAAACTTTCCCAACTGATCTCTTGTGTTTAAAATGGTGTACAAACAACCAAAAGGCTTGAAGAAACTAATGTAAGGTTTTATTTTCTTGAGATGGTCAAAAGGTGACAAGTGCCCTATTTTAGACATAGTAGGAAGTGTTAATTGCTTCTACCCAAAAAGTAAAAGGGAGCCTTGAGTCAGCTAGCATAGTCCTAGCAACTTCAAATAATGTTTTATTTCTTCTCTCAGCAACACCATTTTGTTGAGGTGTCATGGCTGCACTATATTGCCTTGTAATACCTTTGGCTTCAAAGAAAGAGTCCAAAACATGGTTCTTGAACTCAGTTCCATTATCACTTCTTATGATTTTCACCTTGGAGTTGCATAGATTTTCAATTTCAAGAATAAAAGACTTTAAAATTTCTGATGTCTCATCCTTAGAGTATAAGAAAAAGACCGATGAGTATCTTGAAAAACCATCTGTCACCACAAGACAATATGATTTGTGTAAAATACTTTGAACATTAATATGTCCAAATAAATCCATGTGAAGTAAATACAAAGAATCTTTAATAGAGTTGACAAATTTTGGCTTAAAGGAAGACTTATGTTGTTTGCCCTTTGAGCATGAAATGTAGTGATCAAGAGAAATAAACTCCTTGTTGGGAAAACCATGAACTAGATCACACTTGACAACCTTGTTCATGTTTTTGAAATTTATGTGCCCCAACTTCATATGCCATAAAGAAGATTTCATTTCAGTAGCTTTAGATAAAAAGCAAGACTCAGCTGTTGCAGAAGATGCATGCCTTATATCCAAAGCATAAAGATTTATTTTTCCTTTGAACCCTCATAATAATCTGAACACCAGGATGACAAACCAGGCTTGAGAATTAAGCAATCTTCATTCTTGAAATGCGTTGATGAAACATCCTACTTTTATTCTATTATTTCATCAGAGTTTTATTGCGGAAATTGGTCCCAGATTTTTCAAACCTTGCCACCGTAGTGACAAAGTTATATTTTATTATAAATATTGTTTTTACATACAATATTATATTACACATATCATAGGGATTTTTAACTTCGATGGCCACGTCCACAGGAAGCTTTATTCCACGTGCTTTTTCCCTGTAGTATTTGGAAAATATTTTTATATTAGCTTTCGCTAAATAAGTACACTGCGTGTCTCTTTTATTATGGAACCCTTTAGGTTCCTTATTCAAATTTTACGAGGCAGACATGCCCCCGTGACTATCATAAGACGTACCTCAAGTCATGTCACTCGTTTAATTTTAGACAAGACCCGCTCCGTAGGCTGGACATCATGTCACAAGACCCGCCCCGTAGGCTGGACATCTTGTTTATAAGGCCCGCCTCGTAGGCTATACATCTTGTTTATAAGGCCCGCCCCATAGGCTGGACACCTTATTTCATCCTCGAGACCTGCCCCGTAGGGTGGACATCTCGTTATTTTTCTAAGACCCGCCTCGTAGGCTGGATATCTCATTCCATTCCTTTCTTATTGAGACCCGCCCTATAGGATGAATATCTCATTTCATTCCTTTCTTATTGAGACTCGCCCCGTAGGCTGAACATCTCATTTCATTGGGACCTTGAGTATCATAGACTCACAACCTCCTAATGTATCAAGTATTTATTTTCATCATGCATGTTTATGCTTGATTTAATCCAACCAGTCATCACCTTAAAACTTCGTAACGGTTTCTCCACGAGGCATTAAAGAGGTTTATATATAGGGTGGACCAACGGCGTACCCACCATCCCTTTAACACTTTGAGAGTACTCTGTTATTCTATTTTAGGGTTTAGACTCGTTCCCATCATACATTCATATTCAACACGTATAGCATGATTCTTTATCATGCATTCACATATTCACATTTAACATGTATTGCATGATTATTCGTCATGCATAGCATGATTTCTTATCATTCTTTCATCATGTCCCTGCTCTAATTCCTCATAAAGGTTTCTCCATGTTACGTTAAAGAAGTTTATATATAGGGTGTACCACCGGCGTACCCACCACCCCTTTAATATCTCATAGATACTCAACTATTCGGCTTTAGAGTTTAGAGTTTAGACTAATATACTATTTCCCTATACCTTAGTCTTACACATAACACATAATCACATAAACACATAAATCATGAGACTAGGTACGGGTCTAGTGTACTTACTATAGTCTCGGGTCGTTTCCTACGCTAACGTTTCACCGAATACGAACCGCACTCGCACTTTAATGCGCCGCACCAGGTTTTCTTACACGTTCTCATAACCACCTCAGTGTTTGTGTGTGATATTTGTGTGTTTGTATCAAACGAATGGCTCTAACAATCTATTTATAGGCAAAATTCTGAGTCCGTAACGGACTGTTACCGCCGGTGACGGTCCGTTACCGTTTTCTTGGCCTCCAAGCACTTCCCAACCACGTAATGGACCGTCACAGCCCATGACGGTCCTTCATGGCCTTAGGGTGGGATGAGTCAGTGATACGTGGTGAAAAAGGGTGACTTTTAACTATTTTGCGGCGTGACTGACCGTCACGGCCGATGACGGTCCGATATGGTCGTGACGGACCGTTACACCAGGTGACAATCCGTTATAGCACAATTTTCAAACTCTTCTCGCCGAGGCACCCAAGTTTAATATATTATGGTCTCTGTAACTCATTTTCTAGTCCGAGATATGTTTATGCGAAGTTTTAGGCTATTTCCGGGCGGGCCGTCTTTCTGTTTTCACGTCCGGTTACGTTCTAGTGTCGCGTGCTTTAGCCGACACTTGTCCCAACTTATTTTAGGAGTTTGGGATGTTACAGTTGAGAATGTTTTGTTACACACTTGAGAAACACTTAACAAATTATAATTCAGCTCCTTTGTAGGATCGATATTTTGAATGATAGTAGGCATTTGTGGTTGAATTTCTTCAAAGTTTTTATTAGAATTACCTCAATTTGATGTAATTTTGACAAATGAAACGAAAATTCACATAATCGGAGATGAATTCTCGAAATATTCCTCTAATTTTAATAATTTGAGCACGGAAAGATTTGATACCTCTTATAGGATCAATCTAAAATCAAGATTATGGTTATGTGATTGATATGAAAGGAGGAAACAGCCAATTCAATGATCAAACACAAAGAACAAATACAAGAATGTAAATCAAAGGACAATTGTTTTGATTGATTCAATGTTCGTACAAGCTATTTATAGACGAATACGGTTAACCTATATATTAAGTTCTAAATATACCACATTAGCATAACAAAGTAACTCCTCTGAGCTATCATTTAGTCTCCAGAGTAGTCCTCTGTAGTAGAAACACATAGCAGTCCAGATGAACACAATCCGGTCCCAATGATCATTTTGATCAACCGGAGTACCTGCATTGTACTCTTGTTACCTTGTTCTTCTTTTATGTAGAGTAATAAGTTGACTAGCAAGAATCTTTCTTAATCCAGAGTGAAGTCTTCATCCTGAGTAGCACTTATACTTGACAAAACTTCAGACAATTATCCGGAGTACTAATCCTCCCGTGTAACTTCTTCATCAGGAATAGAGACTGTTCCTCCAAAGTATATACACTTAGTGAATTTTGATAAGTATTAGCCTTTATAGTCTTTACACACGTAATCCTTCAAAATCATAATGTAGTGCCATAAAAAATGAACCAAACACTTCTCTTCCTTCCTAGCAATGTATGGTTTAAACACTTTTAACTCTGCAGATTCTGTGAGAGCCAATTAATCCCATAAATCCGACATAGCAACATAAAATTCTTGAATACTCATATCATTATGCTAAAGAGCACGAATGTCATATTCTAACTGATTTCTTAGCAAACTTAGACTAGGTATACAATCCATCCAAAATATCCCAAACTTCCTTTGTCGTGTCATAATTAGCCAATTGAATGAGTTACAGAATTATTGATCAAAGTGATAACCTTAAAGTTATCGGTATCAAGTAACAATGCATAATTCTCAGCCTTGCTGTCTCTAGGATTACCTTTTGCACCAGTGACATAACCCCACATATGTTTCCTATGAAGTTATATGATTGGAAACATGGTAGCATACATGAATTTCGTAGCCGCAACCTCGAGGTGGTCATCTAGACTTTGAAAAGGCTAATTTTAAACTTTTGTATATGATTTCAGAGTGGAGTTGTGGTGGTATGCAAGGTAATAGCCTTGATTCCGCTTTTCTTTATGTTATGTGTCGTGTATTGTTTACGTTTGTTATCAAAGGCTGGGTTTCGTCATTGGGAGAAAAGTTGAAGAAGTTGGAACAAAACAATGATCTTAACAGTTATGTTTTGCAACTTGAAGACGAGATAGAGCTTGCTGAGATAACATTGGAAGGCCTTTCAAAATCTGTGAACCAGTTGGTCCAAAAATGTGCAAAAAGCCAACCCAACAATCTCATGAAGCTACTTCAAAAATCTACTAGAGGTTTTCAAGGAGTTAAAACAGTTTGATCATGATGTTCCATCAAAAGTAGAATTATATCAAGATTGTTGGAGGCTGCCGGTGGTAACCTTAACAACCATCGCGGTTTCTCTTCCTAGAATCAAAAGGGCGGAAGTTGATAGCTTGTTAGAAAGTGTCAGGGAAGGTCTACTATACATCACAGTTGTGGAAAAATGCCTCAATGCTACCGATGAGCGTGTAAGTTCTCAAAAGGCGGCTGAAACTTTGTGGCGAGAAGTTATATTCGACAAAAAATGGTTAGGAAACGCGTTGCAAGACCTTGCTTCTCAAGTGAATACAGCTGATCAACACATTGTTGAATGGTTCAGGGATAAAGCTAACAAGGATAATATTGAAGGCCCAAATGATGATCCCATAAGCAGGTCTATTTGTGCCAATTCAATGTATCGTCTAACCGAAACAATCCTGCTTACTTGCCACACCAACATTGATGTCACGGATAGCCAGGATCTCACCAACTTACCAGAAGTCATAACAATGAAATGTCACACTAGGATGATAGAGGAAGGGAGGACAGTGTCAAAGATGCCGCCCAACTTCTTGGTGAGACTAAACAAATAATCGAAACCCTTCAAGATCGCGATATTCCAAGCATGAATCCATGTGGCATGCCATTTATCGACAAATGGCGTGCTTACAAGGAATCCCTTATTCCTTAAATAATGATTCCATTCTTCAAGTAATGAAGTTCATTTGTTTTCCTCTTTTGATTTCTTGTTGTTTGGTACTTGTATTAACACTTGAGTATGAACCGCAGTGTGAAGCTAATAATATTTTCATGGGCAAACACCTTCAAGAAGCTAATTTGCACGATTGGCATCCAAAAAGTATGTTGACCAAGTCTTTGCTTCTCATAATTTGTACCCTTTCCTAGTTTACATGTAAACTAGTATTTACCCCGCGTGCGTTGCGGCACGCTTAACCGCGACTCGCATGCTGTGACGCATTAAACCGCGAAAACATTAACGTGTCTACATAAGTTAACTTGTTTACATAAGTTAAGTTAGGTTGTTTACATGAGTATCATAGATTTTCTTAGTTGGCTACTAATTATACATGATCAAAATTACATAAAAAAAACCGAGAATGCCTTTATACCTCTTGACCATGAGTAAGAAGAGGGGTCTCGAGGTTTAAAGCACGACATCAACCTCTGAAGAAGTGGTAAAACCAATCAGTTGCATTCATATACAATCAGTTGCGGAGTAGTATTGATGCATTACCTGATGTTTACAACTGATGAAAAGAACTATTGATCAGAGCCAAATGAATGCAAAATGTAATCCAATTCACAACCTGAAGCAAAGAATCCAAATGATAAGTTATGAAGCTTTCTAAATTACAACTTTTCCACCAAAAATCGAGGGATCACACAAACCAGTCAACAACTAAACTATTAATACACTCGAATACACTGCAGAATTTAAAATAAAAAAAACAGTGCAGAATTAATAAGGATACACTGCAGAATAAAAAAAATACACTGCAGAACTTAAAAAAATTCAGAACTAAAAAGATATACTACATAATTAGCTTGAAGCATCAAACAAATTGAAAGTCACCCAAATTCGTTTTTCAAATCATACAACCTCCTGAATCATGTTATTCAATAAATAATTTATTTATTATTGTAATAAAAATAACTTGTTTTGACCCATTGCCAACCCACGGGTCTTGCCACCACTATTAGAAACCAAAAAAGTCTTACTTTACTATATACAATCATATATGCGCCCTTTCAAATGTGTTTATTGCATGTACAAACATTTGGGACTATAATAGCGAAAAACTGTATTTTAGCCAAAGCAAAAGTTACCTTAAAATGAAGGATGATTTTCTTTAGGAAATCTGGTACTGGTTGAAAGTATGCATAAAAAATTGCTACAAACTCGTAATCATTTACATAATCACAACTCATAGCAGATTTTAGATTCCCCGCCTTGTAGCCAGCGCGAATAAGTCGGTGTCTGAATACTATATGCACACCTCTATGTTGCCACATGTTTACCTCTGCCTTGGTAAGAGCCTGAACAGTTGTATGTATCATCTGAATCATCAAGAACTTGTACAAGCATCCTTTCTCGAGGCCAGTCTTGGATGCACACTGCTGAAATAGATTGCTGATAGACCTAAAGACAACCAAATTATATAAAACATAAATGATTTGTTAATCTATTACATATTACACAAGTATACCGAATTGCTGTTATTTATTAATTTATATTTGTGTTTTATAATAATATTGTTATTATTTTTAACTTGGGTGCAGGATGGTAGAAACCCGAGTGTAGTCGGGTTTTCAGATAGATTTGCAGAATGGGTGACCCATGGGGATATTATGTTCCCTTGATCAGTTTTGTCAACAAAACCTAAAAACAAATTACTTTCTTACCCATGAGCCATTGAATTGAGTCATTCCCTCCAAAGGATGTGGGCTGCAAAGGAGAAATAAATGGTAAGATAATACCATTAGACCTGCATATTTTTAAATGATATAGAACCCGACAACCCGCATTTATGCTAACTGTTGTAAAAAGATGTATTAAAAAGCATTCATGAGAGGATTAAAACTCTTGTATAAGCACAAAGAGTAAAAGGCTACAGTTTTTGTTCTCACAATTTGAAATTTTGTAAATAATTTTGTTTAATTAATTTATTTGATGTTTAATTTGGTTTATTTCTTGTTAGTACCTGGTCTTTCATGATGATTGACACTGCCAATGGAGAGATCCATACATCTGTCAATCTCGTTTCAGTTTCTAATTTGATGTAGATTTGGAATTACATATTTAGTTTTAAACTCGTTCAAAATTGTTTGTTATTTATATCGTCATTTGACCCGTTTCAGTTGGAAGGCAATATAAAACATCCAAGCACTAACAGCAACCGATCTACCAATTGTACCAAAAACAGCATAATACAAACATTCGTCAAGCTCTGCAAAGGCGGTGCCAAATAATTCGCCCTAATTTCGAGCCAACGCGCGTAAACATACTTAACCAAATCCGATGTTAGAATACTCGAATTCATAAAAAGAAGTCTCAAGGCATGGACATACAAACCTTAAACCACTTCCATGTTTGTCTCTTCATCAAACTTTATTAGCCGCCTATATAAGTCACTTCCTTCTCATCTGGCTTGTCACTCGGACTGCCATGAGGTGCGACGCTCGAGTCACCCGCGCCTCTTCTTTCCTGAAATATGATATAGTTTTTGTAAACATATTTTAAAAAAATAGCTCTTTGTATTTATTTATTTACAAAAAAATGTCTAGAAGTGTCCTGAACTAACCCGACCCGTTACTAAATATTTTCATATTTTGCAACTTAAACCCGTTTAGGTTTGTTACCCAACCCGACCCGAGAACAACGGATATAGAAAACTTTATTTTACATTGGAAGCCTTCTAACCATGTTGCTTTCCAAAATACTCAATACCTTCATCAAGAATCAAACTACAATAATTGCCGACCGCTCCCCTCAACCACAGCCCCTACCCTTTCCCGATCACCACTCATCAGTCGGCGTCAAAGGAAAACCCTAAACGACGAGTTACATAGCCCCTCTTTTTTACTTTTTACATATTTTAGGGTGATTCATGATACACTGAAAACTATTTGCAATTACAACATACAATTCTATATTTATGACCATATATGTAATTTGTGTTTAGTGCTTGAATGCTATGAGTTGAAACTAAACATATACATGACATACTCGTACGATCATTAACTCTGTACAAGCCAACGGTAACATTGATAGATCTATTGTGTGTGACAAACCCACCAAGGTAGGATGATTGTTACCGACATTACATTAGGGTAAACTGTGTGTTATGCCTCAGTCACAAGGTTTGATTGTACACCCAGTTTGACTATAGATTCTCCACAAATGCCTTATTTACCATGTGTCATATGAATTGTATAAGCACTTGAAAACTATTTGTGGTGTCAAAACCTATGTATGTTCACCAACTATTTTTAGTTGACCTTGTTTTTATCATGTTTCAGGTACGAATAATTGAGTAATGATTCAAGTTGCTACACTTAAGATTTGAAGACCTAGATATTTAAATAATTGAACCTTGTTAATGGATTTCATTTGCTTGTAATGTTGGATTTTGTTATTTGACTTATGTTATGGAAATTGGAACATTTAATATATCAAAACTTTAGTGGATCATGTGCTTGTGAACAGTCTCCCTGTCCCGCCCCGACGTATTCCGCCGTCGGTTGGGGTGTGACAGATTAGTATCAGAGCCATGGTTATATGGAATTAGGTTATTAGAAACCAATGACCTAGACTATAACCTTAGGATGCCCAATATGTGCTATGTTGCATGCTACTTGTTATCTTTTACTCTACGTGCTAAATTATTTGATACCTTACTTGTTAGACTGTATGACTTACTAATTCCTACCCTAAATGATAACCAAATTAACTATATAATATTACCCCTATCCTAAGTCTCATATCCTTCCTTCTTTTGCTATGCCTTCATCATTTTCACATGTGGAACATCATACTCATAGATACAAGTCTCCTAAAAATTATGAGACCCCGTCAAGGTTTTAATTTATGTTAATCATTAGAGAACATGTGCAATCTGGAAGGGTGACACCTGTACATTGGGTTTTCTATATAGGAAATCATTTCATATAAATCCAATCAACCGAAGGATCCGTTATGCTTCTGGGGTGAGTGTTTACTTATAGGCTAAAGCATGTCTTCTTGAAAGTTATATGAATTTTAATAACCTTGATGTGTCATAGTATTCAATTGGTTATGTTAGCATGTGAATACAATCCAAATGTTATTATTTTACATGTTACATAACGTGACATATGTTTGTTTCATCCTTATCAATATCCAAAGTCTCATTATGTTGTCTTTTTTTATAACATGCCTCCCCGTAGTGCTAACAACACCGACAATAACAACCACAATGAACTTGCTACACTCCTTGCATAACTTTTAACTCAACACATATGTTCTAATAGATGTTTCATCCATCTTGTAAGACATTTCATATTAATGAATAAGTGGTTCCATTTACGAACATTGTCACTTCTATTATTTATATGACTTTCTTCTTTGAATACAAGCACAAGTATTGTGTCTCTATCTTTCTTCATTCGTAATTCAAACCAATTTGATTATAAATGAAATTCCATCCTTGTTTGTTTACGACTCTATCATTTGTCATTATATCTAAACGTGTTGTAATGCCTCTTCTTCGTATCACTGTCAAAAGCAACGAGATTACCACCATTATCTTCCATCAACGGTGTCAGGATCTGCAATTAATATGATAACCTTAATCACCTTAGAAGCCGTTGCCCCAAGCTAAACCCTACCAACAATCAAATTGCCCAAAGCCGAGCTTTGTCTTCGGAGCACTTGGAAACCGCCGAGATCCAGTTATCTAGGATAACGCAAACTCCACCGGTTAAATCTTAGATGAAATTCCCTTAACTAAGGGAGACTTGGCAACCCCGATTCTTTCATTGTGTCTTGTTCACTACTTAAATTTACCTCAAGTTTATGTTTATCTGCCTTATTCTATGAATTGTTATCTCAATTTCACTACTTCGGTGTTAACTTCATTTTACGAATTGTTTTATGTGAATGCCACTACTTACACACAAATTCAATCTTGTAAGCATAAAGTACTTCCTGTCACGTTCTCAAGATTACCAAACTTGCTATTTGTATTTTAAAGCAACTCGCTACCTAACATGATTACTCGAACAATGACCAAACATCCTCAATATCTCTAAGCATAACTATTTACCTTCAACAAATCCAATCTAATGGGTGTTGTAGAAAGATAAGAGAAAACTAAGGTGAACATGCAAAGTAAGCAATTATTACGGGTGCACACGTAATAAAAGTTTGCAGTGCATGTGAATCCTAGCAAATCCTATCCTGTAAGCAATAGCCATTATCTCTATGAACATTTGATTTCCATCCTAAATATCTGGAACGTCAAATTCAACCATAAGGATGGAGAGGTTTACTAATGCTAATGAACCTTCTTTATTTTCAAATCTCATTCGTTAAACACAAGTGGTCGATCTCTAACCTAGGAAGAACCATGCCTCAACTTTTAGGCCATACCTCCAGCCTAGTGTGAAAACTTGATGAAACTGGATTACACTACACTTAGGCACTTATACCTCACCCTAATATATATCTTATGAAAGACAATTCATATCTTCTGTTTAGAAATTCAGCTAGCCTTCCGACTAAACCATTGGAGCAAATTATCCCAAATCCTTGTTCAACTTCGACGTCTAGACTCCTGCAAATTGATATGTGCGAATCTTGAGCGAGAGTCACCACGAACGACTACACCATTTCCTAACATTGGTGACCAACTACCAGTCCAGTACTTTTTCTATACTTTGTAGTACGATAACATGATATAAAGTGATCATCAACACTTATCCTTTGAAACTCCGACTCAGATCTTGTTATGTGTGCAACTACCATTGAATCCGGTGCGACCTTACCTGACAAACCTAGCCTCCTTGCACAGTCACCGCCTTGAGGTCCTTTGATACTTTGAACTTCACACCCATTTATATTTATAACTATTATTAATAAATAAATCTTTTATAGATTTTTCAAGATATTAAGAATTATTATCTTTTGTAAATAATAGTATGTATTGATATATGTGTTTGACTTTCTGTCTACAAACCTTTTCATTACCACAAATACATGTTTAACTATATGTATATATTTCACATAACCTTAAAAACGACATATTATTATTAACACGATTTTATTTGCATTATTAATAAAATAAAATTTCAATGATTATCTTAGTAGTATATTTATCTTATTTATGATATTAGTGGTTATTAAAAAAATAATCTTACTAACTGGACTTTCATAAAAAAAAAATTACAATTCGCTTAACTAATTTACTTATTTCAAATTATATCTTTATGAATATTATTATCTTAATATATATTTTAATCATTCAAGGGTATTAAGGCAATTTCGTATACATGAGAGTTTATATAATAATTTAATATTCTTAAACATTTCATATTCTTTTTCCTCATTTAATACCTTTTTTCCTCATTTCCAACACCCATCACATCAAAACTCTTTATACTCTTCCATTTTTTCTCCTATACACGATTTCTTTTTTTCGTTTTAACTCACAATTTCTTTTTTCAATTCCACCTTTTAAAACCCACTTTATCATTTCTAATACCACCATATCTTTCAATATCACCTTTCACAATATCTTTCAAACCCATCTTTTCTTATTTTCCAATTACAAATCTCGATATTATCAACACATCAATTCCCTTCCATCCTCTTTGTTTACAATTTTCCCTCTTTTTCATCCTCATTTTCTAAAGATTCAATTTTCTCCATTATTGTTCAAGCTTCCATTAATGGGTAAATCCTCAAATTCCAGAAATTTCACTCTTCTTCATCCACAACCACAAAATGTAGATTACCCATTACTGTCTTATACCCCCATCCATTAATGTCTTATTCTCAACCTTTACCTTCTTCTTCCCCATCAATGCTTGTCTCCCTCCCATAAATGATGATTCTTTGGTTTTTATTACCCCCCAATATCCGCCTTTAATATCTGACTTTTGTCCATTTGATGAAATACCTTCATTTGACAATATTCCTTCTCCAATCAATGTATATTTTTTTCTACTCCCATATATTTATATAATTTTATTTTGTTTCTTATTTTTTCCTTTACATTTTTTTTTCATTAGGTAATTCTAGCAAAGATGATAGTTATGTTTCCCATTCTCCCAATGGAACCACGTATTGGTGTCCCGATGTATCAGAAGAATTCAAACCAGTTATAGGTAGTGTATTCGATTCTTGGATGGATGTTGTTAACATGTACGAGAAATATGCTCAAGTTTTAGGTTTCTCTGTTCGTAAAGGCCAACTAATAAATGGAAGGGCGAGGTAACCCACAAATACCTTAGATGTTCTAAAAATGGGAAGCCTCAGGGTAAGCGTAAATTTGATACTTTGGATGAAAATTCAATGTATATTAGGCAAAGTTCTTTTACAGTAAGTAATTGCCAAGCACACATAACAATTCATGTTTCTAATGATTTTACCAAGTTTGAGGTGTTAAAGTTTTCTGAGGAACACAATCATGAATTTGTTGATACATTTAATCGTGATTATACCAAGGCAGCTCGTAAGTTACCTTTTTCATCCCAACAGTTTATTCATCAAATGAGTTTGAATAGAGTTGGTCCCACTATATGCCACAGGTTGCAAGTTTCCATGAAGGGTGGTCATCATAATGTTCATGGTACTCCCACCGATTTCAAAAACTTTAGTCAATCTATTAGACTTTTAATTGTGAACGAGACTCACAGTTACTTAATGATCGTTTTGAGAATCTCCCTGAATTTTTCTTTGACTTTACTGTCGAAAAAGGTGAGTTGAAGTCTGTTTTTTGGGCAGATGAGATTTCCATGTTAACTTACCATGCTTTTGGTGATGTTTTAGCATTTGATGCAACCTATCACACAAACAAGTAAGTGTTTATTTAAATTCTTTATTTTTTTGGATTCATACTTTTTGTTACACACGTAACCCTCTATTTTTTTTAATTAAGGCAGTTATATTTGTTACATATGTAACAATTTTTATGCATGTTATCAGTATATTATAGCTTAGTTACATATGTAACAACTAATATTTAGATAGTTTATTCAATTAAGGAAGTTATATTTGTTACATATGTAACAACTTTATATGCATGTTACATGCATCATTATATTATAGATTAGTTACACATGTAACAACTAATATTGAGATGTTTTATATAGTTGTTACATACGTAACAAAAAAATATATATCTTACATACGTAACCCCTACATCACTTGTGTTTTAACACGTACAATATGATTTTTGTACCTTTTACTGGGGTTGACCACCACAAGAAATGTGTTACATTTGGTGCTGGAATTTTAAACAGTGAGACCATCGATTCTTATAAATGGTTACTTGAGGCTTTTCCAAAAGCTCATCTGAAGAAACCAAATTTAGTTTTAACGGATCAAGATCCTTCAATGAGGCAAGCCATCTTTCAATTGTTTTCTGAATCTCGCCATAGGCTTTGCATGTGGCATATAATGAAGAAACTTCCATTAAAGGTATGATTTTTTACATCTATGTATCATTTTAATTATATCTTAATTATTTTTTTTGTTTTTTTTTCCTCAGGTTTCTGGTGATTTGCTAAGAAACACAAACATTAAGTCATGTATTCACCGTTTAGTCTGGAATCTTTACATCATACCTGAAAAGTTTGAAACTAAATGGCAAGAACTCATTGTCAAATTTTCATTGGCAGATAATGCATGGTTGTCTAATATGTATGCGATTAGGGATCATTGGGTTCCAGCTTTTTTTTAAGGAGATCCCCATTTGTTGTTTGATGAAGACCACTTCCATGTGTGAAAGTTTCAATGCTTCCTTTAAAGTGAATTCTACCAGTGCTAACACTCTTGTTCAGTTTATGTTGTGCTTTGATACTCGTCTTGATAACCAAAGGTATAGTCAAAGAATGGCGGAATTTAAGACCTTTTTATCATCATTTTTGGATAGTACTGGTTTAGCTATCAAAAAGGATGCATTTGATTTATATTCGAAGACAATTTTTCTAGAAATTAAAAAAGAGATTTTGAAGGGTAAGTTTTATTGTTACATATCTAATTCTCATGTTATGGATGGTTGCACTGTTTATCATGTTATACATCTAGATAAAAGAAATAACGTCATGAACACTTTCAAGATAACTCTTTTATTCACCACAGATTATATATGTTTTTATTATTTCCATTTATAAATCTACTTTTTTTATAAATGCATGTTAGATACAACTTTGTTGACCATTCAGTGTCATGTTCTTGTATGGGTTTCATTCGTATTGGTTATCTTTGCCATCACATCTTCTATGTTTTTAGAGTCAACAAAGTTGAGAAAATCCGTATTCAATATATTTCTAGCCGTTGGAGGAGAAATGTTCTACAAAGCGAATATTTTCTATTGAAAATCGATATGGTGTTGATACTAATCCGGCATGTCTTTTGAGAAATGAGATTTTAGATTTAGTATTTGATTGTGTGTGATACTGAAGGTCTCACCTTATTTGCTAAGCATATTAGAGGTTTAAAAGATCAAGTATTAAACAAAGTTGACAAGGCTATAGAAACCAGAAGTTCTACTATTGCAGATTTGCTTGGACAATCTATAGATGTTGACGTGTCTATTACCAATCCTCAATCTATTCGTAACAAAGGTTGTGGTAAAAACCGACGCATTTTAAATCTGGATGAAAACTTTGCTGAGAAACCGCCAAAGACTGCAAGGCTGTGCAGAACATGTAACAAATATATGACAGACCATGATTCAAGAAACTGTAAGGAGAAGAACAAAGACCCTCAACCTGTTACAGAACAAGACTCCTAATAAACCCCCATCATCTTTTGAATGTTGTTTTAATTTTTGGTGATTTTGTTACACTATGTAACAGAACAAAACTCTTTTTGTTTGTTATGTTTGTTACATGCTGTATGAAACTTAGAATTCTATTTTGTGTGTCCTTTTTATTTTGTACTAATGTTTAGTAGTTTCAAATTACTATTAATGTTTGTGTAAAATTTTGTTGATTTCGTTACACTATGTAACAGAACAAACTCCTTTATTTTTGTACTAATGTTCACTAGTTGAAAATAGTATTTTCATGTTATGTACTTTTTAATTTTTATTACTGTCTTTTTGTTTTTCCCTTAATTACATATATCTTTAAAAATAATTTACTCCTTAAACAATATTAAGGACTTGTTTTTTCCTTTTTTTAATTTAATATTAATTATTGTAAAATCGAATTGTTAATAAAAGATTTAGATTACCTTGTTTTATGTGCCTCTAATATGAAAAATTAGGTTTCCAGTTGTGGTTTTGTTGGATGGATCGATCCTCCTATGTGAGCCAGAGCCGCTCATATTGTTCCCGGGCTTATAAGAAATAAGAATAAGCATGAAGCTTTGTCAAAGGACCTTGGAAATCAAATTTGGTGGTTGAAACTTTACTTAATTCTAAGTTTGGTGTTTTTCTTCATTGTTTGGTTGTTTGGATTTAGTTTGAATTTGATAAAGCCCCTAGTTCAATGTTTAGTTCAAATAGTGCATCTAGTTGGGCTACTTTTGTACTTTTATTTAAAGTAGATTTCCTTTATGTCTTATCATCTCAATATTATATATGTACTTTTTGTTGTTTCCCTATGGTTTGCCATTAATTAATCTTTTATGTTGTTTTATATCTTATCATCGTCCTTTTTACATTTTTGTTGCTTCCTTATGTACTTTTTATTTTCTTTACACCTAACTCACCCATTTATCCCAAATACTTTTTCGTTTTTTTTATAATTTTCAATATTATCGATTGACAACTTTTTCAACATTTTACAATATTAATAATTTCATAATATCACAACTTAATCTAACATAATGTTACATAGATGTTACATAGTATAACTAGCACATATTAGACATTAAATTAAAGTGCTTCCAAAACATCAAATTGTATATTACATATCCAAACTTTTGTTAAAGCAACAGTATCAAATTATCCCAAATAACAATCTTACAGAACCAAATCGTCTTAAAACATACTTAGATGTGATAACCCAAAAATTAGTAACATACATGTCACGTTCTTCCCACCCTTACTTCCTTGTGCTGCTGAATGGATTTTTTCTTTCAAAAGATTTACCTTTGATTGTAGAATATGAGCTGCAAACTTCTTCCTCAGTGCATTTAATTGTCCTTTCTTTTTCATTACATTTGAGTTCAACCCACAGAAGAATTGTTCTTTTATCCCCATGTACTTCTCCATATGCGTTATGACAAATATTCCACAGTCAACCTCATTCTTTTTTGTTACCCATGGAATATCAATCTTTTTTATTTTTGCAGTTTTTATCTCATATGCTTTGGGCTGACCGTGTCTTTCTAGGTACTCCTCAAAAAAATCTTTCTCCAAGTATAAAAAGTGTTAAATTTGTCTATATAGGGAAACATTTTTATAAATAAAAGTGTTACAATTTTGTATGTAAAGTCCTTTTTGAAGTAGTCCTGACTATCATTTATCCCCACTAGAGCAATTGATTCGTGAAAGTTGTCAATCACTGTTATGGCTCCATTCTTCAATTCAAAATTCAGCAGGTAATAGTGTCCATGTTCAAGTATTGGGAATAGAATGATATCAAAGTGTTTCATTTCGTTCATCAGTTTATTCCCACAAATCCCTCCATACATATTTCTGTGGAACCTTTCATAACGTTCATCCCTACTTGAGTCGATTTTGTTTAGCATCCAATCAACCTACACATGACAACAATAACACCCAACTATTTAATAACATTTCTACTTATTAAAATGCAGTTTTTAAGAAACTTACAATCACATTAGTGCCAACAAACAATCTGTATGGTGAACCACTTGATCTTTCCACCCAAGCATCTATAATATTGTTATACACTTTCTCCCCAGGTTTCAAGCTCCGAATAATTGACAATGTCAATTCCAAGTTATTCACACTTCTGAAGACTATATCCATACTGATTTGGAAATCAAATTCATTTGTTACATTAATGTTACAATGTTATTACATCATTTATTTTTAATTATAGTAAATATAAATATAATTAAAAGTCATGTAACATCCTCTTTTAAATCTCATACCTATTGTCTTCATTTGTTTAACACTTTCATCAGGCAGCCGGTTGATGCAACTTCACCTTTGAAAATATACTTCCAAATTAGATGTTCTTCTCTACTCAATGTTTTGTTTAGATCTACACCCCTTATTAAAAAATATGACTTATTAACATCTGCAACTCCTTTATCTATGAATGGTATTTTCCTTGTAGCTTCTAACATTGGTATCACTTTTTCTTGACTTATTCCAATGGCTCCTATTTTAATGTAACAATAATGTAAGTAATAATGATGAGCAAATATTTAAACTTTAACACTAATACAAGAATCTACATTCACTTGCATGTTTCCTTATTCTTCTCTTCATTAGTCATTCTTATTGTATTTTCACCTACCACTGTTTTTGTCAATAAAAATACTTATTATTATTTTGTAACTTACTTGTAATAATAATGTAACTTCAATGTAAATATTAATAAAGTGTAATCTTACATGTATATTGATTCACTGGTTCCCACTCCCATTGTATTTTTTTCTTTCCGCGCCTCAACCACATTACTTGAATCAATGTTTTAAAAACCAGTTCAAATCGCCCGGTTGAACCGGGTCTCGGCCACTAGCCCGGTAAGTTTGAGCTGGTAAATTGGAAGAACGGTATGTTAGTTGAACCGCCGGTATTACCGGTAATACCGAGTTATACCGTTGTACCGGTTTTATTTACAAGTAAAATTTTATGTTTAAACTTAAAAAAAATTGTTTGTCGGGATACATAAAGTCACAAATAGAAGGCTTGTTGAACAATTACCTTACTTATGGCCCAGTTTAGAAAAAAAAAATAATTGATATGTTCATCTTTAAAAAATTGCGGCCCATGTAAAAACTATGTTTAACCATCATTCTTCTACTTGCCGTTAAAAACTTTTAAGCGATATAACTTCTTATTTAATATTGTAGGAAACGAAAGTAGTTATTCTCTTGTTGATGAGAATGACGATGATAGTGAATTTCATCTTTTAAGCGATCGTGAACTTAATAGATTCAACACTCCAATGACATAAAACAATTATGCACTTTTATTTAAAAAAAACTTTGTTAAAAAATTGAGTGTTTTTTGATTATTTTTTTATTATGGATTAACTTTTGGATTAGTTTTCATTATGGAATCATGTAATCTTAGATTATTTTTTGAGTTGAAGTTGTATTTTTATGGAATTATAGGGTTAACTAGTCAACTCGGTTGAACCGTCCGGTACAACCGGTGTAACCATTTCTAAGCTTAATCCGGTACAGTCTAAAAACCGGTTTTTAAAACATTGACTGAAATATTGACTAATAGGCTCCACATCCAATGGTATTTCCCTTTCTATATTTGTTTCACCCACTTACATTTCATTTTCTTTCTGTACTTCCTCAACCTCTTCCTCATCTAATTTATACATATAAAATATGTTAACCTCTATTATTTTTGTCAATCATGATATAAATAATTTTAAATCTCTAAATCTTTCCATACAAATTCTCTGATCTATATTATTTTGACCATCTGCAGTTAGAATTAGTCCATCTTGCGTTAAACCAAGGCTATAACTTGGTCTACCGTTATCTTCAACAGTCTTCACTCCCTCTTCATCTGTTTTCCAAATGCAATTACCAAAAACATTTTACTTTTTATTTTTTTTTATAGTTAATGTATATACAATCTAACAAAACAATACTTACTTTTTTACTTTTTGCTTCATTTTTTTTATTTTCATCCGCATGCATTTCTTGATTCATATCCACATCCATATTCCCTGCTTCCTCATCTGTTTATTAATTTGTTATTTTTTGTTCACCTTTTTATGTAACTACAGTGTAACTAAAATACTCTTACTTGTGCTTCATTATTTGCATCCACAACAACTTTCCTTGATTCAACTAGATGCACATCTCTCTCCCATGCATGCACATATGTTAATGAACTTGTGTATTATATAATGTAACAACAACATAACCTGATGGGTGGATTCATATGTTAACTTACTTGTTTCCTTATATGTTTATTGATGGATTTCTTCAACCTCCTTTTGTATGTCAAATGTTTTTTCCACTTCAGGCACCTTATCAAAATCCATCTTCCCTGCTTCAACATCTGTTTCTGTATTTGTCATTTTGTGTTCATTACTTAATGTAACCACAAAGAAATTTAACTACTCTTACTTCTTGCTTCATGATTTTGATACTATTTCCACATAAACATTTATACTTTTTTTATGAATTTTTTTTCATAATGTAATTTCAATGTAACATATTTTAATATACATGTTCCTTCTTTTATTTGTCCCACATCCACTTTCTCTACTTCATTAACCAATTCTTCATATTCTAAATTTTCCATATAAATATTTTTACCTCATATTCATTGTCAATGCTAATGTAAAACTTTTTATAACAATAAAGCTTATTATACAAATCCCTGACCTGTATTTTGTTGTTCTTCGCCAGTTAGAATCAGTCCATCTTGTGTTATACCCAAGCTATAACTTGGTCCATCGTTATCTTCAATATTGTTACACTCTTTACTTTTCTCATCCATCTTCCCTCCATCATCTGTTTACACAATGTAACATATTCAAACTGACTTTTGTATCTGATGTAAAATATACATTTTTATGTACCCATATTGTAAATTAATAGTAACTTTAATGTAACATTAAAAGTTATCTTACTTGTTCCTTTTTTTAGCTCCACATCCACTATGACTTTCTTGACCTTCCCCACTTCAACAAACATGTTCTTATTTTGGTCATCATTAGATTGCATTTCTTTACCCTGATCTATATCCATCTCCCTTGCTTCCTCATCTGTTTATGAACTTTGTTAACATTTGAAATGTACTTAATATAACCACAATTTAACATATGTAATCTTACTTGTTTCCATAATTGATGTTAATAATTTTAAATCCCAATGTAACCTATGTAAATTGAATTTAACGTGTTTTAATGTAACTTGGTCTATCACCAAACCCTGCAAATTTGTTGTTCTCTTTGAAATATGATGCATTACCTTTTTCAGTTGTTTCACTCTGAAATACTTGATTAAGATCAATATTATCATCACTTTCCAAGTCCACTTCAATATCTAGCTTGTCTATGTTGTTATCTTCCATTTCATTCTCATTAACACCTTCATAGTTAAATTCATTTGTAATAAGTATCAATATATGTATAAAAGTATATATTTCAAAATACATATTTAAATTACCATGAATTTCTTTTTCCACAATATCCTCATTAATTTTTTTCAACACATCACCGATCTTTGAATTAGTTTTCTCAACACTGTTATCTTCTGGCTATACTGGTTTAACTTGCAAAATCAATTCATGCCTTTCCATTAAACTCACCACCTTTGATCTTTCTATATTTTTGTTATAAATACCAGATAGTTCAATCTCAATCTCCTTTTTCTTTTCCTCAAAATCATCCAATTTCTTTAACACTGTATACTCCTCCTACTAAAATACATTATTAATTTTTATCCTATAATGAAAGAAAAAAACATTTACATTATCACAGATTTAATTACCTGGAATTCTAATGAAACATCTTCCATTTCTCCACCTGACTTATTATTAACGGATACCATCAACCCCTTGAACCTCCCTTTACCAAATCCACTTCCTTTAATTTCCAACCTCTCTCTTATCCTCAACCTATCCATTGTCCATAATGTTGTTTGATTTAATGTATAGTCTACCTTCATCTTCCGGCACTCAACACTATCAACATATAACATTTGCAGCAATGTACAATATTTTAAAAAATTATTGGCTGTCTAATAAGTTATAAGTGTGTAACAAAGCTTATCTATTAAAAATTTTTGGTTGTTCAATAAGTAATAAGTTTGTAACATCATGTAATAAGTTACTACCATTTCTTACTAAGCCTGGTATTGTTACATCATGTAACATTTGTGTAACAGACTGTAACATTTGTGTAACAGACTGTAACATTTGTGTAACAGATGTAACGTATATGTAGCATACTTTATCAATATGTAACATTTAGTAAAAAGACACTCTTACATCCTGAAACTAATTTAAAGAATGCTCTTATATTTTTGTTGTTACATATTGTATCAATATGTAACGTTAAGTAAAAAGATAATTTACAGAATTGTAATATTTCATATATATATATATATATATATATATATATATATTAAAAAGATAAGGGCAAAAGATAAGTTACATATCATGAGAATAGTTAGTGGCCCATTAAAAGGGGAGCTGTTATCAAATCTATTCCACCCAATCTTGCACACCTTCAAATTCTCTAGAATGTAATCACACCAGTCTATTTTTCTGAAATCTGTTTCGGATGTAATATACTTCAAAATCTCTTCTTTCAGCCTCCCTTGTTTTAAACATTGTATCATTACTGTGACAAACAACATGGCAAAGTCCATTCTAAAGTCGAAACTATCTTCATCCTTTGAACTCTCAATATGTTTCACTATTTTCGATGGTGCCACAAAACGGCCCTCATAGTTTTCTCCCCATTATTTAACCTTGTCATCTAAGACTTCTAACGGTGTAGTTGAATACACTTTTATCCCCCCTTTTGGTACACCTAGAACACTATGAATTGAATAAGTATCAACCTTTATATCCCCACTATCCCCACTATGAGTCCTGATTTTCATCTTACTAGCATTGAATTTGTCTACATCGTAGTGAGCTAATTTAGATGGTATGCCATCCACTTTAAAGGTCAGAAGTTTCCCAAACCCCATTTTTCATACTGCGCCTTTTTGCTTGTCTTTCAAAATTGAAATGCACTTATATAGTTGGGTTGGTGATGATCTAGTTTGTAAAGTTAACTAGTTTTGTATGCTTTACTCACTTCTCACCTTAATTTTCTTTTTTGTCAACTCTACACCAGCACTTTCTTTCAAACTCTCTTCTTTCTCACCAACTCTCACTTTTTTACATTTTGTATCTTTTTCATTTCCTAAAAATTTAGGTTCTGAATTTACTATCAAATCCTTTTTCTTGAGGCTTACTCCTTTCTTCTTCGTCGATGATTCTCCCTCTATCAAAACCTTGCCTTTTATATAAATAGTTATGTAAATCTCAAAATTTTCTTAATATTATTTGTTGATAAATTCATAAATTAACATGTCTTATTTTTCTTTACAACAGTATTTTTTTTCTTGCTTAATTTTCCTTTCATCCTTTTTGATTCTTCCACTTTTTTCCCCACCCATTGATGCCTCTGCTAATTCACATTTCTTTATTTTCTTTCCACATTTCACTGTCTATCATTGTCAGGTTCTTCAAACTTTGTATTTGCATAAATACAGTGTAATTAATCAATTCTAAAGCATAAATTTTAATTATTTGAAATGTATCTAACCATTCTTTCTTTTCTTCAACGATATTAGTGGTGTTTCTAGATCCGTTGTTTCAAAATCTGTATTAAAGCATAAACAAAAATCAACAGCCAAACTATTTAACATTATGAAACAGATTATGTCTTAGTACATTCCAATAAAATGTAACATCCCTGTAACAGCCTAACTATATAACCTTAACATTTTTATACATTTTTTTTCTATGAAACCTTTACACTGAGAAAAAAATAAAAAAAGACTCTAACAACCATGTATATATATTAAACATTTACACTTAGCAAAACATAATAAAATGTAACATCCCTGTTTAAACTTTTTCAAATATCCTTTACAGTTATATGTGTAACCAAAAAATTTAAAAGAATATAGAGTATGAATCACCTTTTTTGGTGATCTGTATTAAAGCATAAACAAAAATCAACAGTCAATCTATTTAACATTAGGAAACATATTATGTCTTAGTAAATGCAAATAAAATGTAACATCCCTGTAACAGGCAAACTCCGTTGATTTTTCTCATAATTTGTTTTCAATACAAATTAATTACTCAATAATCCAAATTCCTTGAAAATTAAGATGCAACCACTAAAAAGTTTTCTATATTTTATTTTTGTAACATACCTCTGTCTTAGTACACATCTCCAAATGTTACTTTTGTAACTCTTAATTAAAATATATGAAAATTAATTTAGATTTACCTAAACATCTGTTTTTAACATACCTCTATTTTCCTTTTTTATCCGTCTTCATCTTTTTTTGCTCAGAATCCACTATTATTGGATCGTCCGGTGTGTTTTTAAAATGGCTTAAAGCCTTCTTAGCTAATCTTCCACTACTCCTTCCTGCAAAATCATGTTTTATAAGTTTAAGCATAAATTTTTAATTGTTATAACTTACATCAAATTAGGGAACGAAACAATGTAATACTTCTCATACTGATGTTGGATTGACTCGCAAGATGCTTGATTGAACTTCCCAGATGTCCGATTGTTGATCCTTAAACCGATGGTATCACTTGTGCCCTAATTCCTTTTTTCAGCTGTAATCAAATGTCCTTATTACCCTTTTTGTACTTTTAATTATTAAACTAATATAAAGACACATGGTTATTGGGTTAATTGAATCTTAGCCATAGATCAAAATCCAATCAATGGTCCATATAAGGTTTTCAGGGTTTTCACAACCCAATTGGGTTTCCAATCTAACCCAACTATATATATATATATATATAGGGGAGGGATATTCTAAGAAGGCTAAAAAGTGTAGGAAACCACTATGGAGTGACATGTGTCCAAGGATGGGACAAAGGGGGAAGGGCAAAACCGTGAAAGAAACATGCGCTTGATTTTTCAAATGCTCAAAATATGCACATGCAAATCGCATGCATATATATTTTTTAAACGTTCATAACTTTTTAATGCGTTATTATTTTTGAAAAAAAATTACACCATAATAACGAGCGTTTTTTTATTTTTAATATGAGTACAATATTGTTATATAAAAATTTTTAAAAAATTTACGTGTTAAGTGGGGTTTTTTATTCATGGTGTTTTTGCACTAGGTTGTACAAACTCTATAAAACATCATAAAAACGACGCACAAATACCATAAAAATGTCATGAATTAAAAAAATCATAAAAAACATTTAAACCGGACATTTTATGGTGTTTTTGAAGTGAGCATGTTATGGTGTTTTAGAACTGGGCAAGTTTTTGGTGTTTTTGAACCGGGTGAGTTTATGATATTTTTAAAAGAGCTTGTTTCATCTCGAAAAGAAAAACACCATAAATAAAACACCTAAAACCATTATGGTAATGGCGTCCAGAAATGCGTTTTCTGTTTTCTGCTTGATCGCGTACGAGCTCCTGCAACTCTCGCGTTCATAGAGCTGAACACCAAAGATAACGATTCCTCGGAGGTGTTGGAGAATCTAAAAAACGCAATTTCTGTTTTCTGCATAACCACATTTCAAAACACACCATAAAGTTGCCCAGTTTAAAAACATCATAACACGCCCAGTTTAAAAACACTATAAAAGAAGACACCATAAAGAAAACACTTAAAACCATAATGGTAATTGCATCAAAAAAATACCATGAAAAAGACAGAAAACTCCATGAAAACACTTAAAACCATAATGCTGAACACCCAAAGATATCGATTCCACAACAGAAAACTTCATGAAAAAGACACCATGAAAAAAACGTCATGAAAAAACGCAGTGAAAAAATTCCATGAAAAAAGTCATAACAAAACGCCATGAAAAAACGCAGTGAAAAAACGTAATAAAAAACGCCATAAAAAAGTTATGAAAAAACACAATGAAAAACGTCTTGAAAAAAGCCATGAAAAAAGCGTCATAAAAAACACAGTGAAAAAAGTCCATGAAAAACGCAGTGGAAAAAGTCATAAAAAACGCAATGAAAAAAACGTCATAAAAAACACCATAAAAAACGTTATAAAAACACAATGAAAAACGTCTTGAAAAAACGCCATGAAAAAAGTGTCATGAAAAAACACAGTGATACAAAGTCCATGAAAAACGCAGTGAAAAAAGTCATAAAAAACGCCATTAAAAACGTAATGAAAAAAACGTCATAAAAAGCGTTATGAAAAAACACAATAAAAAACGTTTTGAAAAAACGCCATGAAAAAATGTCATAAAAAAAATCATGAAAAACTGTTTAAAACGTACAAACCCAGTTCAACGAATTTTTTTTTAATATAGTAAGACCATTCTCGTTTTAAAGATAAAAAAACGCTCGATTGGTATCAATTTAAAAAAAATAATGACGTATAAAAAAGATATAAACGTTTAAAAAATGGGGGTGGAAGGTGATGTGACTTGCATGTGTATGTTATTTCTCTCTATTGAACGCAATTACTATTATACTCTTCCGGCCTTTAAATTCCCTCCCTTTTATGTGGCATGTTGAGAACCATCCATCTCCAAGATCAATGGCTAAAAATCATTTCTACACTTTTTCCCTTCCTAACATAACCCCATACTATATATATATATATATATATATATATATATATATATATATATATATATATATGGTGTGAGATTGCGTTAAAAAGTCAAAAAGTGTAAAAAGTCGTGTAAAACGCTCATAACCGGCTCATACGAACTCCGATTTTACTCATTTCGGCGGCGTTGGAACCATCTCGTCGAACTCTACGAACTTAGCTTGTTGGGTTTAGATTTTAGGGTTTAGTTTTTGCCTTAGAATTTAGCCTTAGGAGTTTAGCTTTTAGTATTTAGGCTTTGGGGGGGGGGGTTTAGGGTTTTGGGGTTAGGGTGGGGGTTAGGTTTTGGGGGTGGGGTGGGGGTTAGGTTTTTTTTTTTTGGGGGGGGGGGGTGGGTTGAGGTTTAGGCTCTTGGGGGTGGTGGTGGTGTTTTTAGACGACTTTTTTGGCTTTTTAGGATTTTTTTTGTTAGGATTTAGGTTTTTGGGGGTGGGGGTGGGGTGAGGTGGGGGTTCTAGGCTTTTGAGGGTGATGGTGAGTTTTTAAAATACTTTTTACACTTTTTAGACTTTGTAGAATAACCCTCCCATATATATATATATATATATATATATATATATATATATATATATATATATATATATATATATATATATATATATAGGGGTGGGTTCCAGAGAAAACCAATAGTTAGGCGAAAACCGAGAAAACCACTAAAAAAATCAATTTTAACCAATAATTGACGACGTATGATGAAAGGATCATACATAAGGGGCCTAAAAGAAAGAAATCTAACTTCTTAACCACCACGAGGGCCCACGAGAAGAGAGAACCAATAAGAAAGGGGTTGTCACTATCATATGGTTAGAGGAAAGAGAATGTGAAAATCCTATAAATAGAAGGTGATCTCATAGATGAAAGGGATCCGGGGCTTGTACTTGATTGAATTCGGGAATTATTATCAAAGTGGAGTTTTTACATCTCTTCATTGGCACCATCCGTGAGACAATAGTTACAACGGTATCCTGAATTCAATCTTTGCTTTCAATGGATAACATACAATCAGATTATGAATCCGATGAGGAGGGAAATCACATTACAAACACAGGGGCACCAACAGGAGATTCACATTCTCAAGCTAGTCTTCCTATGATTTCTTCGCTGAAGGAACGTTTGGCACAAGCTCAAAACCATCCGGCAGATGTGTTGCCAGCAGCAGCATCCCATCTTCACACTTTGCATCCTTATATACCTGCCTCGTTGCCTGCGCAGGCGGTCTTTTCACCCCCCATACCGCCTCTAATCCCAACTACCATTCCCACCCAAGTTACCCGGGACCTCCCACAACCTGCTATACCTCCCAGTTTCCCACATATCACCACATCTGGTATACCCATTTATAATCTGCCGCAACTCATTACAACCACTGCTGGAATACCTCCCCTTCCCGCTTCTAATACCCCGTTTCTTCCCGGATCTCTCCCTTACACCACGCCATTACTCGCAGGTAACGAATGGTGGATGGAACAACAGCGTCGGGCCCGAATGGACAAGCAATTTTGGAAAGAAATACGCCTGGCAGAACTCCGGAACCGTTTAACATTTGAGGAAACCGCTTATGTCACACCGGGGGGATTTACATCTGCATGCACTACCGGATCTCTCGCCGGAGGGCAGTCCGTTCCTCTTGCCCATCCGTACAGCATGCAGGGACCTCCTCCCGCACTCATACCTGTACCCGGGAATACTCCTCTAGTGGACGTCCATCGCCCGTACCGACCAACAGCTTTGTTAGCACAATCCAAGTTCACACCCCGAATAGCTCAAGCAGAAATACTTCGTAAGTTAAAAATTCCATCCACAGTTGGGAAATATGATGGTTCCACAGATCCGGATGATCACATCAATGTTTTTATTAGTGCTGGTGGGGTAGAGAGATGGGCCCTGCATGAATGGTGTCACATGTTTGTTCAAATCTTGGTCGGGACAGCTCGCCTTTGGTATGATAGTTTACCTATAGGCTGGATCGACAGTTTTGATGAATTCTTGGAAAAATTCATGCAACAATTTAGTCAGCAAAAACGACACACGAAAGACAAGACAGAAATACTTCACATCTGGAGACGAGACGGGGAATCGGTGGAAGATTTCATTACCCGGTATAACAAGGAAAGTTTGCAAATAGCCGGGGCAGGGGAGGATTTAATGATCGCAGATTTCATTCAAGGCGTCCAACATGATGAGCTCATCCGTAGGCTCCATGGCCGGGACGGTTTACCAAAAACCATGGAAGGACTGATGACTGCCGCTCGTGCCTTCGTCCGGGGCAGAAAGATCCGTCCGGAGCGCTCATGAGTATGATAAAAAGGATCAGCGAAGCGATCGAACGGGAAGACAGCCACACCCCTCCAGACAGACTCAACATTTTCGGGGGCCTAGTACATGGACGAGGCCTCTCCCGTACACCCGCCCGGAACCTGTTAGATCTGTCAATACCTCCACAAGGTTTAAGGATAATCTGGAGAGCAGGGGAGTTGCGTGGATTAACAAGTTGGTCAAAAGCCCCCGGGAAGTTCTTTTAACAGAAAAAATAACATTAGAACCCCCGCGACCTTTCAATCCAAAGTCCGTACGAGATCCCAAACGGTATTGTGATTTCCACAAAGACACTGGGCATGACACGGATCATTGTTGGCATTTACAGAAACAAATTGACATGGCCATACAAACCGGCAAACTTTCCCATCTGTTAAAAGAAATTCATGCAGGACCACCGGGAAGAAAGAATGCAGTCCGGTGCGTGACTTATGCATGATAATGAATGAGGAGTCATCCAGCTCACGGGATTATAAACACGGGGGCGCGCGACTGGAAGCCTGGATGGAACAACCACTTACTTTCCCGCCTGTTCAAGGGGGTGCCTCGTCCACCAGTCTAGTAGTAATCACAGCGTTAGTAGGTGATTACCGCATCAGTCGGATTTTAGTCGACAGTGGAGCTTCAATGGACGTCATGTATGAGCAGCTTTTCAGACGTTTGGATATGGAAGATCAAAATACCTTGGAACCTACCGACGTTGATCTCATAGGGTTTTCCGGGGAATCCGTGGTCCCCTTAGGACAACTCACATTACCAATGACCCTAGAAGAAGGCGCTAAAATCCGTACGGTCCTCGTGACTTTCATAGTAATCCCGGCTGTTTCAAAAAATAACTTGATACTCGGACGACCAGGTTTGGCGTCTTTTCACGCAGCCGTGTCCACTGTCCACTCCGCTATCGCATTCCCAACTCCTAAGGGAGTAGCGGTGGTGTATGCTGACCAAATCATGGAAGTATTACAAGCTAATTTATCCACCATGGGGCGAGACCGTTTGAAGCAGTTGTTACGAAACAACATAGAGGTTTTTGCATGGAAACCGGCAAATATGAAGGGAGTTCCACGGGAATTAGCCGAACATCGCCTACATGTATACAAATCTGCTAGCCCGGTAACTCAAAAAACGACGGAGGATGGGCCCGGATAGAAGTAGGGCAGCTGTGGATCAAGTCCGGGATCTGGTTAATGCGGGGATCCTCCGAGAAGTTCGTTATCCTTCATGGATCGCCAATCCAGTAATGGTAAAGAAAGGAAATGGTACCTGGCGTATGTGTATCGACTACAAGAATCTAAATAGTGCACGTCCTAAGGACGCCTACCCCTTACCAGAAGTTGATCTGAAAATCGACTCGTTAGCCCCTTTCCGTTTCAAATGTTTTTGGATGCTTACAAAGGCTATCATCAAATTCCCACGGCCGAAGACGACGAATAGAAAATAGCTTTTATCACCGATATCGGCGCCTTTTGTTACACAAAAATGCCGTTTGGATTAAAGAATGCAGGGGCCACTTACCAAAGGCTCATGGACAAAGTATTCGAGCCTCAGATTGGAAAAAATTTGGAGATCTATGTTGACGACTTGGTCATCAAAATCCATGATGAAACAAATCTCCTAAAGGACATCGCTGAGACGTTTTTAAGGTTGAAAGAATCCCGAATAATGTTAAACCCGGGGAAATGTTCGTTTGGAGTAGAGGAAGGGAAATTCCTCGGTGTGATGGTCACCGAGGAAGGCTTCCGGGCAAATCTGGAAAAAGTTTCAGCTATCACCCGGATGCCTTCCCCGTCATCCATCAAGGAGGTGCAAGCATTGAATGGACGTTTGGTGGCAATAAATCGATTTCTGGCTAAGCATGCAGAAAGATCTCTACCTTTCATCCAAACTCTGAAAATTTGTCTCAACAAAACACAGTTCCAATGGACAGACCAAGCAGAGGAGGCCTTCTAGCAGCTAAAACTGTACCTTGCGAAACTCCCCACCCTTAGGGCACCAGAAGAAGAAGAGAAGTTAACAGCATATATCGCAGCTGCGGATGCGGCCATTAGCGCCGTCCTCATGGTTGAAAGGAAAGGTGTGCAAACTCCTATCTATTATGTCAGCTGGGTGTTAACAGACCCGGAGACAGGGTACTCCCTACTAGAGAAATTAACCCTGGCCTTAGTACATGCTTCCCGAAGATTGCGTCGATACTTCCAAGCCCATCCAGTGGAAATACTCACCAATTTTCCCATCCAACAAGTGTTAAAAAAACCTGAGTTATCCGGAAGATTAGCCAAGTGGGCGGTTGAATTAGGAGCTCTTAGTCTGGAATACAAGCCTCGAACCGCACTAAAAGGGCAGGTCATTGCCGATTTCCTCGTGGAAATACCGGAGGGGCGAGAGATGGAGATCACCAATGACCCAGTTATAGCTGAAATACAGATCAAAGCACCTCAATGGTGTTCGTTATACACTGACGGGGCGTCAAGCAAGGAAGGGTCCGGGGCCGGGCTTATGTTACTTAGCCCAGAGGGGGTGGAAATCACATATGAGGTAAAGTTAAACTTCAGAAACACGAACAACGAAGCTGAATATGAAGCCTTGTTAGTCGGATTGCGATTAGCAGCGACCATGAAAGCCCAACACATCCGGGCACACGTGGACTCACTCTTAGTGGCTAACCAAGTGAATAGGATTTACGAAGCCAAGGGGAAGATGATGATCGAATACTTAAAAAAGACTAAAGAGGTGATGTTGCAATTTCAAGAGTGTAGCATAAAGCATATTCCTCGAAGTCAAAACCGGAAAGCAGATGCTTTAAGTAAATTGGCGTCGGTCCAGTTCGCTCACTTGGCGAAAGAAATACGAGTACAAACATTGGATAAGCCCTCCGTTCACACAGAAGAAATTAGTCACCTTGAGGACGTTGGTTGGAAATGGATGACGCCCTTGGTGGCATATCTGAAGGAAGGAACTTTGCCAGAAAATAGAGCAGAAGCGTTAAAGTTGCGGACAAAGGCCTTACAGTATCAGCTGGTGGACGACTGGCTCTATAGAAGAACTTTCCTAGGGCCTTTGTTAAGATGTGTTGGTCAAAAGGAAGCTGAACTATTGATCAAAGAGGTGCATGAAGGCTCATGTGGAATGCATGCCGGCCTAAGGATGATGGTGGCCAAGCTAATGAACATAGGATATTACTGGCCGGGAATGCATGTCACAGCAGTACAAACTTTGCAGAAATGTTTTAGCTGTTAAAAGCATGCGCCTAAAACATTGAACCCTAAGAACGATCTCATACCGGTGACTGGAGCATGGCCTTTCCAAAAGTGGGGAATAGACATTGTCGGACAATTCCCGGAAGCACCCGGACGCGTCAAATTCTTAATCGTCGTTGTGGATTACTTCACCAAATGGGTGGAAGCTAAGGCAGTCGCAACAATTACTACCACTCAGATCAAAAAATTTGTGTGGGATTATATAATATGCCGTTTTGGCCTCCCTCTATACCTGGTGAGTGATAATGGAACACAGTTCGAATCATTAGCCGGATGGTGTGAGGAAATGGGAATCCGACAAGTTTTTACGTCCGTCGCTCACCCGCAGGGAAACGGTCAAGTAGAACGAATCAACCAGAGCATGCTAAAGGGCATAAAAACTTGGCTCGCAACCAAAGGGAGTTCTTGGGTTGAAGAGATACCTAGTGTATTATGGGCTCATCGCACCACCCCGAAAACAAGCAACGGTGAAACTCCTTTCAGTTTAACTTATGGCCACGAAGCAGTAATCCCAGTCGAAATGGGCACGCCAACGATGCGTATTGCTACAACAAATGGTCGGGATAATGATCGAGAATTAAGACTGAACTTGGATCTTTTGGAAGAAAGAAGGGAACAAGCACTCATCCAAGAAGCTAAGTACAAGCAAGTTCTGGCCAAGTACTACAACAAGAATGTTGCACTTCACCAGTTCCGCCCAGGTGAATACGTTTTTAGAAACAATAAGGCCAGCAGGGCTGAACCCGGAGGAAAGTTGGGGCCTAACTGGAAGGGCCTTACCAGATTAAAGAATCCCTGGGAAAGGGGGCACACTCCTTGACCAGATTAGATGGAACTAACGTGCCCAGGACTTGGAATGCAGCCCAACTCAGGAAATGTTATATGTAATCCTTATGGCTGTGTTCATTGTTTTTCAAGAAACAGAAAAGAAGAGCATGTTTTCAAAGACATAAATATAATCCCCGTTTTTTATAAACTAGTATTTAAAAAAAAAAGACCGGATCAATGTATCCGGCACTATAAAGATTGGATTTTAATCCAACATGAAAAAAGACCGGATCAATGTATCCGGCACCATAAAAGATCGGACCACGTGTCCTGCATCAAGAAGATTGGATTTTAATCCAACATTAAAAAAGACCGGATCAATGTATCCGGCACTATAAGATTGGATTTTAATCCAACATTAAAAAAGACCGGATCAATGTATCTGGCACCATAAAAGACCGGACCACGTGTCCGGCACCAAGAAGATTGGATTTTAATCCAACATTAAAAAAGACCGGATCAATGTATCCGGCACTATAAAGATTGGATTTTAATCCAACATTAAAAAAAAGGGACCGGATCAATGTATCCGGCACTATAAAGATTGGATTTTAATCCAACATTTACAAAAAAAAGACCGGATCAATGTATCTGGCACCATAAAAGACCGGACCACGTGTCCGGTACCAGGAAAAGATCGGATTTGCAAATATTTAAGGATAAAGCAAAGTATAACACAAAAGGGGATAATCATACTACATTATAAGGCGGAGCACAGTACAAAGAAAACACAAGGAATAAAACCGGACCCCGTGCCCGGTACAAAACCAGATCAAGACAGTCAGCATGATAACAAAGCTTGTACAAATTGCAAATATTCTTAAAATCACAGATAAAAAAAAAGAGAAGGATACTTGCATTCAAAGGTAAATAAGTAGATACATAAACAAGATTACAATATCAAAAAGTAAAAGAGCACGCAGGCTCCAAAAAAGATAAATAAAAATACAAAGGGGTTAGTCTTCGATGGTAAGAACATCCCTGATCTCCCTAAGATCTGATTAATTAGCCAAAGAGGCAAGAGTACCTACTACGGGGAACTCCATAGTATCAAAGGCATCTTGCCTCTGAGTAAGTATGTTTCGGGCTTTCGGGCTCCAGCCAGGGAGGCTCTCCAAAGACAAACCAGTTTTCCCTGCTTGAAACCCATCCGCTAGCCCATCATGATAACCCGCCGCTTCCGCAGCTCCATTCAAACCAACTACCCCATCAATAAACTCATCACTACCCCTGACTGCCTCCACCACCCTGGAAAATCCTTCCGCCACCAACCACTTCCTATCTTCCTTCAACAAAGATAATTCTTTCATCGTTTCAGCTTTCTCCACCTCAAAACTCTCTCTCTCCTTCTCGAAAGACACAACTTTTCCCTCCAACATATCCAACCTTCCCCTGGACACCCTCAACTCCTCATCTTTCTCCGCCACCTGAAATGCCAGCTCCTCAGAACGTGCCTTTAATTCACGGATCGTTTGGGCACGTTTCTCAAGCTCTTTATTTGTCTGTGAGCAGGCCTCAGTGAACTCTGCCCGGGCTTTCGAGTGAGCGGCATCCCTCTCTTTCAATTGCCAATCTAGTTTTTTCACCTCCTGTGTAAGCGTCAGCACCTTACCCGCATCTTCATTTTTCTGGGCCAAAGCTTTCCTCAGATGAGCAACTTCCCTGCGACCCTCATCCCATTGCCGACATATTTCGGGCATGACCGCCATACTCTCAACCCAGCTCAAAGAAGCCCTATCAGACAGCACTTCCGGGGAACAGGTTGAGTGGCGTAGTCGCTCAGCTGGGGGAAAAGCCTGTAACAAGAACGTCCGGCACAGGTGGGGATCTATCAAACAGTCACCCTACAAAATATTCCAGTTAGGAATATGTTTGGATTTAGAATCTGCCGGAGTCCAAGGCTCAGATTGGGTAGGCATCCTAAAATCGGATTGGCTCGTGTGCACACAAGAAGATCTGGGGGAATGAACCTCCCCAGTTCCTGTCGGGGTCTTCTCCTTCTCCTTCCCTTTATCCCTGGGAGGGATTTAAGCCCCCGTCGGCATGCTCTTGGGAATAGGGGAAGGTTTGACCTTAGGGACAGAAGGTTGAAGATTAGGACCTTCCGGGTCTTTAACAGCAGGTTTGGCTGTTTGCATAACTGGGCAAGTTGGAGTAACCCCTTCACTAGTTTTTAAGCCTAAAAAGCATCGGAAAGGAGAATATGAGGAAAAATATTCTTTACACTTAACAAGGAAAAACAGAACATATACACACTTTCGGGACTCGCTCCCGGGGCCTTCTTTCCAGCAGCATAAGCCTCGGTCAGCTTTCGCCTTTTCTTCTGGGGCGAGAGTACTTTCTCTCCGGAAGCACTCCCGGAAGCCTTTTTCCTTACTAGGACCTCTTCAGGCTCATCTTCTTGACTCTCTGAAACAATGCATCAACTTAAAACAATGAGCAGGAGAAAAAGGAAGGAAATAACCAAACATTCATTGCGTATCAACTAACCAGTTACTAGAACCTCTTCAGCCTCTTGCAGACTAGCACGGGGAAAAAAGAAACGTTCATGAAAAACTTCAAGAACATTCCTTTCACCCGGCCCCACACTCAAATGTGTCCGGGTAAGATTTTTGAAGGAATCCGGAAAAAGAATATCATAATAACTAGCAACTGCTGCAAGTGAAAAAGGGAAAACACAGTAAATACAAACATAATATATACAGGAGAGAAAGCGCCACATATCGAGAAGAAATGTGAGACAACATACACTTACGTTCTTTTCCCACAGAGTAAATCGGGACACGATCAAGCCTTCCCCAGTTCCGGCTCATACCAACACCAACAAGGGCATGTTCCGGAATCTCCTGAATGTCGGCTGGACGGGAGGTCAATAGGGAGAAAACATGAGTTTTCTTAAAAGCATCCAGATTAGGGGGAATGTCCACCACAGCCAGACGAAGTGACCGGATCTGCATACTGGCGGGGATCATCCGGGCAGTTATATAGAAAAACCTCTCTTTCCAACCCCAGAATCCCTGAGGGGTCTCTTTGGCATGAGGAGTCACCCCGGGGCGTTTAGAGAAGGAAAACCAGCTATCTTTCAAATATAGCTTGTAAAAATGATGAAAAATAGCGACGGAAGGGTCCTGTTTCAAGGCGATACAGCAGAACTCAAAATGCCTAATACGGCACATTCCAAGAGGGTGAACTTGGGAAAGATGAATTTTGTAAAACTGAAGGAGATCGATAATGAAAGAGGTGACCGGGACTCTGAAATTAGCCTCAGAGAAAAAGTCAACATATAAGGTAATCTTGCCAAGAGGAGGTTTGGCCGCCGTGCCTCCTGAAGAAGGTTACTCGGGTTCCAAATCGTTAGGAATTCCATACGAAGCTTTCAATCTCTCGAAGCGTTCCACGCTCCAATTTATGGGAATCAAAGCCACGTCGGCGTTATCACCCATTCGTCGAAAAAATTGACAAGATCGGAAGAAATTAAAGAAGCAATGAGGGTTCGCAGAAGACAAGTAAAAGGCAACAATACCTTACCCCCCCTTTTTATAAGAAAAGAAGAAAAGACAGACAGTCGGATAATGGCTTCCTAGGAAGGGTTATGGGACTGATGGATGGGACGTACGGCAGGTTTGAAAGAAGCGTTGCCCGCACGTGTCAAGCTTCTCCATTAAAAAAAAGAAGAAGAAAGAAGAGAAGAGAAGAGAAGAGTTTTTACAGTCAATTTAATTTTTTTTTGAAGAAACAAAGAAAATCAAATTAACTAGGGGGACTTGACGACGTATGATGAAAGGATCATATATAAGGGGCCTAAAAGAAAGAAATCTAACTTCTTAACCACCACGAGGGCCCACGAGAAGAGAGAACCAATAAGAAAGGGGTTGTCACTATCATACGGTTAGAGGAAAGAGAATGTGAAAATCCTTTAAATAGAAGGTGATCTCATAGATGAAAGGGATCCAAGGTTTGTACTTGATTGAATTCGAGAATTATTATCAAAGTGGAGTTTTTACATCTCTTTAATAATATAATAATATTTATTTTTTATTTTATTTTATTTTTATAAGAGAATCAATGTAATATTATATATATTTTTTTTAAAATAATTTAAATATTGGCTTACGTATACGTAACCCATAGTGTTACGTATACGTAAACAGAAAACAAAAAAAATTCAAAAAAATTGCGGTTACGTATACGTAACCCATAGTATTACACATTTACTTAGTGGTTTTCTCAGTTTTTGCCTAACTTTGTGGTTTTCTCTTGATCCTTCCCCTATATATATATATGGTGGTTTAAAAAGGAACACCAGAAAAACGGGAAACAAGGGAGAAACAAAGGGGAACCGACTCAACTGAACTCCGATTGAACTCCAACGACGTTGGAATCGGCTCGTCAAAACGGTTCCAACGCCGCTGGAATGAGTTTAATCGGAGTTCGTTTGAGCCGGTTCCTTCTGTTCCCCTTTTTTTTTGTTCGCTTTTGAACCATCCTCTAAAAAATGGGGAATTGTGGAGACCCGACTCAAACTAACTCCAAATGAACTCATTCCAGCGGCTTTGGAACCGGCTCGTCGAGAACATGGGAGAAACAGAGGGGAACCGGCTCAAATGAACTCCGATTGAACTCATTCCAGCGGCGTTAGAACCGGTTCAAGAGGGGAACCGGCTCAAATGAACTTCTATTGAACTCATTCCAGCGGTGTTGGAACCGGCTCGACGAACCAGTTCCAACGCCGCTGGAATGAGTTCAATCGGAGTTCATTTGAGCCGGTTCCCTATGTTTCTTCCATGTTCCCCTTTTTTTGTGTTCCCTTTTTAAACCCCCCCTCCCCCTCTCTCTCTCTCTCTCTCTCTATATATATATATATATATATATATAGGGGAGGATCAAATAAGAAGTAGTTTTTCGCTAAGAAATCTAAGAAATGACAAAAACCTTAAGAAACAATATCAAACGAACTCCGATTGAGCTAATTTCAGCGGCGTTGGAACCGTCTCATCGAACTCTGACATATTAGCTTTTAGGGTTTAGCTTTTAAGGTTTAGATTTTATGTTTGAATTTTAGGGTTTTAGCCTTAGCTTTTAGGGTTTAGATTTTATGGTTTAGGTTTTTTTTTTGGGGGGGTTAGGTTTTCAGGGGGTGGGGGTGGTTTTAGGCTTTTCGGGTAGGGTTGGAGGGGGTTTTAGGTTTTTGGGGGTGCGGGTGGAGGGGGTTTAGGTTTTTGGGTCCGGGTTAGGGTTCGATGAAACGGTTCCAACACCGCTGGAATGAGCTCAATCGGAGTTCGTTTGACCCACTTCTTAGTATTTCTTAGCGAAAAACCACTTCTTAGTGTATATATATATATGTGTATATATATATATGTGTGTGTATATATATATATATATATATATGATGTGGTTCAAATGATAACCAATATTTATATGATAACCACTCCTAAACATAGTGTTACGTATATGTAACAATTATCATTCTGTTAGTGTAACATATACGTAACACTATGTGTCACATATACGTAACATTATGTGATACGTATATGTAAGACTCTTCATTTCCGTATTTATGTTCAAGATATGTTCAAAGAATATTTAACAATTAAAAGAAAAAATATTTTATAAATTATGTGATTGTTTGAGAGTGGTTATCATTTAAAAAACTAGTTATCATTTGAACCCTTCTATATATATATATATATATACATACTAGGTTTGAATATTGTGTATTACACAGGTTGAATAGATGTAATGTTATATACTTAGTATTAAAAAAGTTAAAAAAAACGTGTATTGTGCAGGTTGAATAAACATGTGTATTACACAAGTTGAATAAAATATAATTTAATATGTTAACTCATACAATCGTCAATATATGTCTTTAAAAATGAACTTTGCATGACAGTTGTAAATTATGTTAAGTTCATTTTTTTCAACTGTGCATTTATTATTTTATATAATTAATAAATGTTAATTCAATTAAAGTGTACCTAGTGCTTTAAATACTCTTTTAGCACGGATAAATTAACTTAAATTATAATTATAAATATATAAATACATATAAAAAAATAAGAAATAAAACTTGGATTTTTTTAACACCGCTTATTTTTTTTTAATTATTTGGCATATTGTATTTTTACCATTCAAACCATCCAACCATATTAAATTCTTTAAAAGTTTTAGAAATCACTTATAAAAACAATTATTTATCATTATTCTTTCTTTTTTAATATTTTAATGAACATAATTTTAATTTAACATGGAAAGTCATGGAAATTATAACTATATATAATTAACTAGGTTAGAAACCCGTGTATTACACGGGGTTGGATCAATGAAATATTAAACAGTTATTAATAAGAGGAAAAAATAAAGGAAATAGTTGAGAAAAGAAATATTAAATAAATGAAATATTTATAAAGTAAATATTAATAAAGAAGATAATAAATAATTGAGAAACAATAAGTAAAAAAAATTTCAACCAATTACTTATTTATTAGGTATAGCTTAGGCACACAGAAAATAAGCGGGAAAAAAATTCAAACCGGTTACAAAATTATGGGCTCACATAATTATGACACGTGACGCAACCAATTACTTATTTATTAAGTATAGCTTGGACACACATAAACGAGTTGATGGTTGTGGAATTTTTTTTGATGCTTAATTTGAGAGTTGATATGGGGTTTTATGCTAGGTGGTCCGATACGGTGGTGGCCAATGGTAATGGTTGTGGTTTTGCTAACCGCAATAGTCAAGCTCAAGGATAACAATGGTCATGGTAGACTACTTAGGTGGTTGATGGTTCAACTAAATTTGAAAAAAAATGTGTTTAGGTTTTATGTTAACCGTAATAAAATATTATAATTATAACTATATACATTTTAGCAAGGGTGTCTACAGTACTTGATCCCTATTAGCTGGGTGGGACGGTTTTGCCACATGTCGCTCTATGGTTGGTTGCTTTATTTTTCCCATCTTATCCGAAATTTAGTTTACATTTAACATTATGCGTTGGGAGATTTAGACTAAAGGGCCTATCCCAGTTGGTTTATGCGCGCTGCCATACTCTTCCCACCTCATCCACCCGGGTTTGACTCTTGCGGTGAGTTTTTTTACCTTTTTTGTTATGTTTTAATGCATTTTTTTTTCTTTTTCTTTAAGTTTTTAATATAGGAGAACACTTTATCTTTCTTTTTACGTTACAAATATTAACACTACCACCGTGAATTATGATTCTCCTAGTTAATAAGGATAAGATGATCTTTTGAAATATTTAACAATTGTGTTTTTAAGTGTTAACAAACAAAAACAAAATCCATAAATAATTTCGATAAATCACAATATTCTCAATTTTGATAAAACTCATATAATTTGTCGTGTAAAATTGTAAAGAAACTCGGGTCGGGTCAGTTGAACTGACATGATATAAAACCACTCATTGGCCATCGGGGACGTTGACTGCGGCTTCAAACCCTTCTCGACGGTATACTCGATCAAAATTTTCCAGTTATTCTAACAAATCGATCGTCTTACATCTTCGATTCTTTTACTTAGGGTTTTGACACAAACACGGATTATACCAATTTTGATTTTGGTGCTTGTTGCAGGTTGGTTAAATTGGGCGAGGTTGCTCAGAAGATTTCGTTTATCGTATTTCTCAATTACTTATGTAAGTAATCCTGATTTAATCTATTTCGATTTCAAGTTTCATAAGTGTTCATGCCTCTGAGATCTTATCATTTGCGGTCAACAGTGTCTGCAGTTGTTAATGGTGTGTTTGGTACTTTTATCTGTTCCGTGTTTAGATGATTAGGTTTAGGAATACTTATCCTGGATTAGGAGCTTGAATCTATCATCCAGAATGTATAACTGTTAAGATTTTGGAATATTGTAATTGATGGAACATGATGTCAGGACTGTTGTAGAAAAATTTGTAGGGATTAGGGTTCTGACATAAGTGGCAATGAAATTTGGCTTCATTTGTAGGGATTAGGGTTCTGACATAAGTGGCAATGAAATTTGGCTTCACTTCTTCGATCTGTGTATTTGGAGTGTTATAGGCAGTGGCGAATACAGAAATTTTTTGTACGAGGGGCAAAATACGGTTGAGTAAAAAAGGATCCCATGGAAGGAGTAGCGATAGGTCTCGGACTATTCATACTACCTGATGGAATTTCATTTGAGGATGGTTCTTTTCTTTTTAAGAAATTGTCAAAAAGAGTTCCTAAATGAAAAACGAATATAAATTTAACAACTAACATAGTAACATACACAATTACACAAACAAAACATAAATCACAAATTGAGAGCTTAAATATACGTTCAGGAACTTATTTAAGAGGGTAAAAGATACACACCTTGTTTAACTTTATGTGAAGACATCATCAAGTGATTAAATCACCAACGATCCAACTCAAAGCAATATATCACAATTTCAAATATGTATTTATGTAAATTAACAACTAATTTGTATTAAAAGCGGGTTATCAACTATCAAGAGATAAAAAATAATGTAAAAAGGATTGAAAACTTACCGGTTACTACATGAAATCAGTTAATCAGAAATCAAAAACCGAAAACCCTAGACTTCGAATTCCGGCCGGCTAGAAGTGGAGGGGTTCGAATTCCGGCCGCCGGCTTGAAGTGGAGGTTCTTGCGATGCCGGATTTGATCGGAACAGCCAGCAGGGCCGGCAGAAGAAGTGCAAGGGACATAGGGGAAGACTAGGGAGCAATTTGACGCGAATTGTATGTTAAGCCCGTTCAAAAAATTAGAATGTTAATGGGCCTTGTATGGATTTGACGGTGGGCATTGGCCCACCCAAGTTATAATGTGGATCCGCCTCTGGTTATAGGCCTAGATTCGTGGAGGTTCAACTTGATTCATTGAATTTGATGTATACCAGGCACATAGATTCTTTATTAAAATTAGAGTTTATACAAACATACATCAACATCAGGTTCCAGATGTTCGGTCAAGAACCCATGATTTTCCAAATGTTCAGTTGATTTGTAACACACCAACACTTCTGTTAGTTTTTTTCTGAATAACTTGTGAATACAAATATTTTCGTATGGTGATTCTAATGCACGAGTGATTGTAAGCAAAATAATTACTTTTATTACGAAAACGCCCCAATTTTGGTATTCGCTTTAGGCTCTGGGCTGACCTTGCATGATGTGATTGAATCATTTAAGCTCCTTTTAGATCTGTAGCTTTTTGCTGATAGGAAATTAAAAGAACACCATCTTTGTCATCGATGTTGATTAGGAAATCCAAAATGTTGCTACAGTTTTCATGTTGGGATATCATAGTTGGTCATGACATTTTCTTGTGATTTTTTCAAGCTAAAGATATCTCTTGGCCGTTGTAAACTTTATAAAATTTTAAGCTTCTATTCTACTGTTGTGTAATTTCATACCTTTTATAAAAGGGCGGACGAAGAACCAGTTGACCAGAAGAAGTACTTTGAAGATGCATGCAAGCCCAAGTGTGTTAGAGCTTGGCTCGAGTATCAGGTTCTTTCTTGAGTCATAAGTTTAATGTTTTAAACTTCTGGTTGGGTCTTAAGGGTTAATGTTTTAGCCACTGAAACTTTATTTTTCTTGGACATTACGCACAATGATGGCGGCTTAAGGGTTAATACGTAATCTTTCTTATTTAATTTCATCTTGGAGTTGATCATGGATCGATCAACGTCTATCCAAAGTTTGTTTACACATCTTGGGCTAGCCCCAGGTCCAGGAAAAGGTTCAAAGATAAGATATTAGTGCTCAACTTAATAAGTTATTGTACCTTTTAATTTATGGCATTGAGGGCCTCAGGGGCACCACTACATAAAAAATTCAGTCTGCTGACTTTCCTCAACCACACACCAGGGGCATCGCCTCTTTCTATTATTAATCTGTATTCTTGTGTTTCCCATCTTTGATTACTTATTTATCTGAGTTTTTTTTTTCTTATTTTCTGAATTTATTTAATTAATTATTTCTTGTTTAATTTTAGTTGATGTTTAGTTTTATTCATTTATTTGTTTAACTAAGTCAAAATAGTTATTAAAGTTATTGAAGTACCTTGTTTAATTTATAAAATATAAAAGAGAAAGAAGCCTATTTTGTTTGTGCTATTAGTGTTTTGACATAATATGATCACTGTAGTTTTTAGTTTTTAAGGACTAGTGGACTACTTCAATGGCAGATTAAGAAACTTATAACAATCTTAAACATTCTATCATTAAAACGTACTTGATCATTTGTTGATTAAAATCAAAAGTTAAACATCATAATTCATAGGAAAAGCATAAACACCTTCCGTTATTGGTCCAAGTAGGTTTTACTACAAGGTTCGAACATGTACTATTAAGGAAAATATACAAAAAGGTTATTTATCTTGTTTTCTTTGACCCAGGCCATTTTGACCTCACTTTTTGCCCCCCTTAACGAAAATCCCTTAATCCGCCACTGCGAAACGGCCTGGATCAGATTGGATTGACCTGAAATATTGTTCGTCTACTTTTTCAAAATATTCCTTTGAACAATGTTTTAAATATAATTACAAAAATACTTATCAATATTTTTTTCTCAATGAAGGGATTTTGTCAGTTGTCTGTATTAAAATTTGAACTTACACTTTAGGCAACTTTTGACCCGTTTCCTTTGTAGCATGTTTTCTTTTCTTGATTTTACCCATTTGAACCGTTAGAAGTATAACATATAGCCAAATCGACCTGTTCATAAGTAAACGGGCCAAAATTCCCACATCTACTTTCCAAGCTGGAGTATGGTTACAGACAACGCTATTTAAGCAAATTAATGTTGTTTTTCTGTTACCCCAACCAGGCGTGCTCCCAAAAAAAATAAAAAAAATCATGTCTTTCAGGCTTTAAGCTGTCAAGTCTTACTTAAAAGTGAATTATGATCGACAGGGATGTGTGAAAAGGGTTGAGGCAGATGAAACCGGGCACAAGCATTGCACGGGGCAGTATTTTGATTATTGGCATTGTGTTGACAAATGTGTAAGCTTATTTTCCAGTTCTCTGTATCTTTGAATAAATGTACATGTAAAGATTTTCATTCATCTGGGTGTGACTGCAGGTGGCGCCAAAGTTATTTGAGAAACTCAAGTAATGAGAGATTTTATGAGGATTGTCAAGATTATTTCTTGATATTTATGCTTCCTGTTGTTTTTATAAACTCGTTTCTGCGAAAAAATTAAGACCCCAGTTGAACATGCATGACTAGTGTATTTGTTTGGATGAATTTAATTGACGGTTTCAAAGAACTAATATTGTGGCCTCAAGTAGGGGCGATCACGGTCCGGTTTTAACAAAAATTCTAGGCCGAATGCTAATAGCGATTTTGGAAACGACAAACCATACCAGCTAAAACAGTCCGGTTTTGACGATTTGAATTGATTTTTAATATTTTTTTTCTCCAATCCTTAGTTGGCAGTCTTTTTAAAAAATGATAAGTATGGTTCATTAGTTAAACACATACATTAATTAAAAATAGGTAAACTCGTTCCTAGTTTTAAACCGTGAGCCAAACTGTTAAACCGTGAAACTATTAAAACCGAACCATGGATTGAACCTAGGGATGATCATTTGGTACCGAGTACCGGTACCGATAGATTCGGTACTGGTATCGGTACCCACTTTTTCATAAATTTGGTACCGATACCATCTTGAGATGAACATTTTGTAACGAGTACCCATACCTAAGGAGTTAAAAATTTCTTATCATTAGGGATGACAATGAAACCCGAAACATTCGGGAAGAGTATGGGGTCGGGTAATCAGGTATGGGACCGGTTTTGGGATTACTTTTGAATTTTTTTGCGGGTTTGGGATGGGTATGGGATATGGTGATATACCCATTTACCCGATAACATATACCCATTTACCCGATTATAAACCCGACATAGTTTTCTTTCTTTTTTTATTGATTTTATGTATATATACCGTATTTATTTAAGTATATATAATGTATTTATTTTGAATTTATATCCCCGACATTATTTTCTTTCTTTCTTTTTTATTTTAATTACAATTTTTATATATACCCGGTAGATACCCGACGGGTTTTTGGTCGAGTATACCCAACAGGTATTTTTTACAAAGTAACGGGTTTAACCAAAACCCGCGGGTAATTACCCGATAGAAACCCGCCGGGTTTTGGGCCGGGTATGGGACAAACTTTTATAATCTGGTATGGAGTTGGGATACCTAAACCCGTTCCAAACCCGACCCATTGCCATCCCTATTATCATATTAACTTTATCGGCTTGATCGCTATAGGGCGGATACTTTTTAGGGCCTCGAACACTTTGTAACGAGTTTATTTATACCAATTCTCATGGTAACAATTATTATCAGCAAGTTTTGGTGCCATAAATAAGGAGTTAAAAATTCTTAATAAAGTTTACTCAGGAGCCACATAATATTCATATCCTCTTGGAAGATAATCTTACAATAACGTTTATTTATTTTCTTATCACATAGGAGATGGGTATTTATACCAACAATTGTCTTGGACTTTTTTGTCATGTGACATGAATGACAGTTTGCTATCTAACTATACATTTAGAGCTTACATCCATCTCTTCATATTGTTATTATTATCCTTACTTATTTCTCATTGACTTTGCATGTTATTGATTGTAGCAGTGTTTTGAAACCTGGACCGGGAACCGGAGGCGTGGCCGGTCCGGTTAGATGTGTTGAAATGGTCCTGTAGCGACCCGGTGGTCGGACCGGTTGGCTATTTTTTTTAATCTCTTTTAAGTCTTTTGGATTCGTATTTCGTAGCTAATTGTTAGTTTAAAAGTATTGGAATTGACTTATTGGTGGTTTATGAAGGATTCATGGTTGTTTGGATTGATTTATTTTTATAATATTTACGACGTCGTCCGCTTCTTTAATCCGGTCCGACCGGTCATACCAGTGGACCAGTAAGGAGACCGGTTTGACGTCCGATCCGGTTCTGAAAACATTGGATTGTAGTCCTTTGAGTTTCCCTAGTAACTCATCTTAATCTCATGTGATCATATATTGTAATGTTAAGATGGTTAAGTATGATATAGAAAATATATATTTCTCTCAAGATACTTTGTTATTAAAATCTTTTATTGTAGTTTTATCGTATCAGAGTAAAGGTGCATAATATCGGATGTTGGGCCAAACCGGATTGGTTAAAATGGTTTGGATCGAGTCAAAGAAAGTTAAAACCGGATTGGCCCAAACCGCTTTGGATTAGACACCGGTTTTGGATCAGATCGGTTTAGTTTGGTTTTAACCGGTTTCAATGTAAATATCTCAAACCGATTTCAAACTGACGGATCGGATCAAATTAGAACTGGTTTCACCCAAATCGGTTTTAGATTCTGATCTGGTTTGAATTTGCACCTCTATATCAGATCATACTCTCAAGATACTTTGTTCTTGAAATCTCAATATGCACCATAGTGCCTTGTCGGGGTCTACTATTAGCCTGTAGTACTTTTTGTAGGTAGTGAAGCATATACTACATTCTTACTATTTATTGAATGGTTAACTATACAAAATGCTAGCACCAAGGCATTGTGTGATTGCTACACTACATACTTACTTTTTCATACTCCTTTCAATTATTGATAATTTTTAAACTTTATTAAGTTAATTTGTTAAAAGAAATTAAAATAATTCAAGTGTTTGTTGCGTCTATAACACAAAACCTAGTAAATTCCCTAATCAAATTGGTGAACCATGAAATTGGGATTTTAGGTGATGTTTGGATAAGAACCTTAACGGGTCAAATGGGTGGTTTGTTGCGTCTATAACACAAAACCTAGTAAATTCCCTAATCAAATTGGTGAACCATGAAATTGGGATTTTAGGTGATGTTTGGATAAGAACCTTAACGGGTCAAATGGGTGGTTTGGGTTGATTGATGAATAACATTGGTGATGAGGGATTGGGGCTTGGTTAAGATTATTTAACCAAGTGTGAAAGAATGTAGGTCTTTAAACCTTGGGTGTATGTTGGAATCTCACTAGGGAATGCATTGAGATCATTGTTTGCTAAACATAGGTGTAATTATTTAGGTGAACGGATTACAAAGGTTGAAGATTGTTGTATGTATGCTTAATTTCTAGTATGTTGATTGATGTCTAATTTTATGTGATAGTGGTGTATAAAGGTGAGGATGCACTTGTATGTTAATGAAGTCAATTGAACTTCACTTGAAGATAGAAAATGGGGTTCATGGTGGGTGATTGGGATCATTGAATTCCACAATAATGTTAACAACTTGAGGTATGAACCTCACATGGGTGGAATCATATTTGAAGCCTTTGAACTTCACAAGGTGTAACCATTGAAGTCAATGAACTTCACAAAGGCAATATAGTGAATTGAGATCATAGAATCTCATGGAAATTGGGATGTTTTGGATGGGTGAATCTAAACTAAACAAAGGGGAATACTTATGGGAGTTAAAAGCATGTATTTGGGATACTTAAAATACATTGGGCTTTGAAGTTTGTGGGTTAGTTTCTGGAAATCAGCAAAAAGAAATTGCTGGTGTTGGACCGGCATTTGGAACGCCCCTCCCGATGTTCCATACGCTGCCCAGTGTTTGGAACGCCTAAATCTCTCTGTCAACGCTGCTCCATACGCCCAAAAATATTGAAAAGTCGTTGGGGTTGGCTTTTGATGTAGGGACTTGGGGGTTCTCTTAGGGGTTGTATATCATTAATATTGGTGTTTTATAGGGTGTTTTAGTGTAGGTAAAGCTCCAGTTTAGCCTTGGGATGTTCATCAAGCGAATTTGGATTCTCATGAAGACTTGTGTCAGGTTTTTGGTGTTGTTTAAACTTAACCTCCTAGTGAGGCTTTTACAACAAATGTTTTGGTTAAAAACAAACAATGCTGGTGTTTACTTGTTGGTAACTTATCCCCTCTAGTAGGGTTTTGGTGATGTAATTTTATTAGTGGTGTTGTCAGATGTCAAACTTGTCATTATTTTGAATGTTTGTTAACTGGGACCGATTTCCACGTTTATGTAAAAGTTTTTGTTGGTTTGAGATTCCGGGTGTTATAGTATTTTTGAAGGTTTGTGCAAGGTCCAGATGGCTTAGAGGCTTACTCTAGATGACGTCATCAGCTATGGTTCAGCTTGGTCCAGAGTTGGGTCTAATCCGGAGAGCCAATCTGGTCCGAACTCCGAATGCCCAATTTACTCCGGAGAGGCAATCAGGTCAGCATGACCAGTCTACTCTGGAGAGGCAATCAGGTCAGCATGACCAGTCTACTCCGGAGAGGCAACTGTAGTTCGCTGCTTCTGTTACACATAATAGTGAAACAAAAGTCTGTTGCGATCTGGAGAATTAAAACATAATAAAATGCATTGAAGACGTTTGATGCAAATTATTTTCGTTTTAGTTCTCAAGGATCTGTTTCGACTTTGTTTTCCCTATGAATACCTTCCTTGGTTCTAAACACACCAAAAACACACTAGAATTCATACGAATTCACATCAAAGATTTCCAACAACTTTCTCTCCTTCATCTCTATAACTCAAGGTATTCTTTCGGGTGCTTGTATCCTCCCCGACAATACATACTGCTTCGGATGTTGTACATTGGGAAACAAACGAGTTCTCTTGGGAGACTCGAAATTTGTTTTAAGTGATCTGTATTGAATACGAATCCTTTGCCATAACTTTATGCTTTTACTCCATTCTTGTATTTTGTTTATTTTCAGTTGTAATTGTACTTGTAATTTACTGCTTTCTTTATTTATGTATTATAATATGTATGTATAAAGTGTTTTTATTTTATACGAACGATCCATACATTTAATTTGGTTAGCTTATAGGGGATAATATCTTGTTACTACGTGTTGTGTTTTAAAGGTTACATTTTCTTTAAATTAAATTTGAAAGCTTTTTTATTTTAGATTTTATGTATTTTGTATAAGGGCTCAATAAAGCTTAAACCGTGAAACCATAGTAACGGTTCAGTTTTAAGTATTAACGGTTTGGTTTCCGAGTTTCGATAATAAAAAACCATTAAAATCGGAACATCCTTGAAACCATTGAAACCAGACCGTAAACACCCTTGAAATCAACCTAGAACCATTTTTTAATAAACAATTATTATTATTATTATATTTCTTTTTTTGAACTAACACCACCTATGGCAATGGGTCGGGTTCGGGCTGGATATCTGTAATCCCAAACTCATACCCGGTTGTAAATTTGTGTCCCATACTCGGCCCATTACCTGTCGGGTAATTACCCGTCGGGTATCGGACATACCCGCGGGTATCAGGGGTATACCTTTTAGTATCAGATATCGGGCATACTCGCATGTATCGGTCAACACCCGTCGGGTATTTGTCGTGTATATTTCTATGACTCTATTTTTATATTTTTCATAACATATTAAATATGAATAAATTACATACGTTAATATCATCAAATACATATTTCAAAAGAAAATTTAATTTTTAATATAATTAACCTACTAAAATGAAGCATTAAAAGGCAAAGATTAAGGGAAAATAAAAATAAAAATTAAAACTTTTCGGGTATATGATTTGGGTATATCTTTCGGGTAAACGGGTATGTGATTTCGGGTAATCGGGTAGGGTATCGTCTAATCCCATACCCGGTTCCATACCCGTCGGGTTTCGGGTAAACCCGTCGGGCTTGGTTTTTTTTGCCATCCCTAACCTAGATTATCTAGGATACAATGAGCAACACTTGGTTAATTCAGGATAAATCCGCCACCTCTAAAACTCGAACCCACAACCTTTGATTTTCTTTTTAAACGACAACACCTAGATATTTTAGGATAATTGGGTTTCCCCGAGACAACACCTATAACATCCAACCTCCACCGAGCCACCCTATTATTATATTTCTTAAAAGGAGACAAAAAGGGAAATCGGAGGGAACACAAATAGAAAAAGAAGATAAAATAATTTTTAATCGCCACACACTCCAATTAAATACTCTTTTTTTTTCTTTTATAAAAATAGAAAGTAAAAAAAATACCTTCACACAGGCTCCACGTATAGACTCACTCGCAGCTTGCTGTTCAAATGGCGACGCCGAAACAGGCGGACGACGGCGGCGAATGGGAAAGCCAGTCACGGTTATACGAGGCCTACAACGAACTGCACGGACTAGCACAAGAGTTCGAGACCCCGTTCGATGCACCGGCGGTGCTAGTCGTCGGACATCAAACTGACGGCAAGAGCGCCCTCGTAGAAGCCCTAATGGGCTTCCAATTCAATCACGTAGGTGGCGGCACTAAGACTCGTCGTCCGATTACTCTCCACATGAAGTTCAATCCTGAATGTGATTCGCCTCTGTGCCACCTCATATCGGATTCTGATTTTTGTGTTCCTCAAGAGAAATCACTCCGAGAAGTTCAGGTAAATGTTGACCTAATTCATTAATGTTGATGAACTGTTAGGGTTTGTTCTGTTACCTGAACTGAATTTCTTCTGTTTCTGGTGATTAATAAGTGTGTTTCCTTGTGAATTTAAGTTTTAGAGGGAGATTCATGGTTAGTTATAATAATAGTTAGGGATTGTTCACGGACGGTTATGGAAAATGTGGATGAAGTAATTGCTATTTGTCCTTTTCTAGACTAGACAAACTGACCACTCATATTTCTTGTCTTTTGTTTGTGTTAACCAGTTATTGTTGAGATGATTCATGATTCCTCCATAAAGCTTTTCTTGGCTTGTTCTAGTCATATTGACCATTTTTGGTAGTTATTTGCTTAATTTAAACTAAAATGATGTAAATGATATGAGCGCGTGCATAATGTCAAGGACCTGTCCTGCGAGCTCCGTGTGAGCATACTGCCGAATCCTCAAGACCAGCTATTTTGTACCGCTTATGATCACGGGTCACTGATCTTGTCTTGCCTTGGATTCATGAAGGGAGTGGCCCGACTGATGAGGTGCCGAGAAGCGTAAGCACTTCTGGCATGCACCCTTCCTTAATCGGGAAGTCCCTCCCAAAAGATATGCAAGAGGGACCAGGAACCACGTGTTTAAGCACGTTTCTGAGTAGACTTGATCTTCAAACATTTGGCCCGTCACAATAAGCATCATGTTATTTAATTCAATTTTTTTTGTGAGTTACGCAATCATGAACACTAAGAAATTGAGGACTACATATATGTTTCCATGAAGAACATGTCCTTACATTAAGAATTTTTCGTTACTGTATAAGAACTTTAGTCACTGTTATGTATATAATTATTATTTTCTTTTGATTATTATATAGGAATACATTGAAGCTGAAAACATGAGACTGGAGCGTGAAACCTGTCAGTTTTCTTCAAAGGAGATAATTGTTCGAGTTGAGTATAAATATTGCCCAAATCTTACCATCATAGACACTCCCGGGCTTGTTGCTCCTGCTCCCGGACGAAAAAATCGAGCACTACAGGTTATTTATTCATAATTATTCATTTGTACAAGATTTAATACCTTTTTATTGCCTTACAAGATCTTTAACCCATAATTTACAGGCTCAATCCCGTGCTGTTGAGTCTCTAGTGCGTGCAAAAATGCAGCATAAAGAGTTCATTGTATTATGTCTTGAAGACTGCAATGACTGGAGCAATGCAACTACTAGAAGAGTAGTAATGCAGGTATGTGCTTGTGTAGTACGTCATATTATTTTTGAATACTACATTATATTTTATTGTTTTTGTTTTATATTTTATTACTTTTGCAGATTGATCCAGAACTTTCCAGGACTGTTGTTGTTTCAACTAAACTTGATACGAAAATCCCTCAATTTGCATGTGCTTCGGATGTTGAAGTTTTCCTTTCTCCACCAGCATCTGTTCTTGATGGTTTCATGCTTGGTGATTCACCCTTTTTCACATCTGTACCTTCTGGAAGAGTTGGTTCAGGACATGAATCAGTTTACAGATCCAATGATGAGTTTAAACAGGTATTGATTTAAATGATTGAGCATTTTGTTGTGGATAATCTAAACAAGATTGTACTCTGAATCCATGCATGGTGACATACTGTATAAGGGTGTTTGGATGTGCATTTTAGAAGTGATGATGTGATAATGAGTAGTCAGAATCAGATAATCAACTGTAATAAAATGGGTTGTATTATGTAGGCTATTTCTCTAAGAGAGATGGAAGATGTGGCATCTTTAGAAGAAAAGCTTGGTCGGTCACTATCAAAGCAAGAAAGAAGCAGAATAGGAGTGAGTAGCCTTAAATTATTCTTGGAGGAATTGCTGATGAAAAGGTACAAGTGTGTTTATTATAGTGGCTAGAACTAGGGTGGCAATCATGTCGTGTTGGCGGGTTGAATGGATGTGTTAGGAACAACGTGGCGCAGTGGAATCAACACACACACATGCACAAACGATAATCACGCGGTACTGAAAAATAAACGACACAAGAATTTTACGTGGTTCGGTCCCAGTGGGGGACCTACGTCCACGGGCTGCAACTAGGTTATTTCATTAAGCTCTAGGCACACAGATTACAGTTACAACATAGGATATTTATAGATTAAAACTAGGGTTCCTAACTTGTTCTCCAAGTTAGGCCCAAACCGTAGAGATAGGCTCATTAGGGCCGGCTAACCCTAATTAGGGCCGGCCGCCTCTAAACGAGACTCCACACCTAACAATCTCCCACTTGGAGGCTCGAGCAATCCTCAATCCACCATCCAAGCAGACCCTATACCAGTAACTCCAATAATCTTCAATAATAGAAATCCTTCAAGCCTCCAGTTCTAAGAACAAGCTAACACTTCACTATTAGAAGTTTCCAAGCCTCCAGCTCCCAAGAACAAGCTAAGATTTCAAATAATAAAAACGTCCTCCAAGCCTTCAGTTCCCATAAACAAGCTAAGACTTCAATCCAATCCTCCTAGTTGCAGCAGCCAACTCCTTAATTACCAGAAGAGTCCGTTGAAGCTCCCCCGAGCTCCAACCTAGCAGCCATCACTGACCCAGCCATGGCAAAACCCGCCATTGACTCATCCTCAATCTCAACCGGCACCTACTCACTTGAACTACCAACTCCAGAGACTTCCAGAGGAAACACCACTCTCCAAAACCTGCAAGTACCATGGAGAGATTTTCCCATTCGGAATTCCGGTCTTCAAAACCCAACGGTGTTTTGAACTGTACCCAGAACATGTCCCATGCTCCCACTGTTCCCAAAACCCCTGACCTGGTTTAAACCTCCGAATGCACTCAACTAACATCTCCGTAGCTCCAGGATTCACACTTGCAAAATGAATCCACTTAGCTCTACCCGATGCAGCGAGCCAAGACTTTAATACTCGGAAGTTGGTTCTTTTCTTCCGGCGATACATAAACCTGTATCTTCCCAAAGTCTTCAAACAATAGATTCACCAATGCTTCACAGAAGTGAGTAATGAAGCATACTAGAATCTTGAACCCAAGAGTCTCTACTGCCTTCACTGAGTCCCAATGCATCAACCCAGACACATTCTCAGAAGCAGAATTTACTATCTTTGACATCGACTCTAAAGAATGTCGCACATACCTCCATGCAGCTCCACCAAGTCAACTATGCCCAACTCCCACTGTCCCTGTTATCCCAACCCATGCCAAATGTCGTACCACTGATCACCACCGAACAAGAAACAACTTCACAGTTCTAGACCAGCTAACCGGCAAACAATTATAACAGCAGCAGAGCTTTCATGACAGCAAACGGTACCAAGGATTTCGTTATCGTACACCCGATCAGCTAACCCTAACCGAAAAATCTTTCAACCGAGCAATATCACCTGACTTCCCTTTTTTTTTCACTTATGTCGTCACCAGCACACCAGAACCGGAATACTTAAAACCCAAAGCATTCCAAACCTGCTGGTTCCATTTTCACCGGTTTTATCCCACAGTACCACACTCAAGTTCTTTTGACAAAACCAACCAACCTCCAAATCGTCAAACCTTTGGATAATAACCATCCCGTCTTCAGCCATAACAATAGCAAACAGAAAACATATCGAAACAGTGTAATAAACACAGTAATGTCACGGGCCTGAATTTGACAATTGTTCTACCAAACACTGTCAATAAACCGATCTGCTCCTGTAATAAACCTCGCAGACAAATCTAAACCCGAATACTGAATTTCACATAACCCGGTTCCCAAATAGTTCGACAATAAATAGTCAAACAGAACTAAACAAAACTCTAACCTTTACCCGACGAATCCAAGAGCTTTATAACCAAACCCTAATCGGCGGCTTCAAAGAGTTTAACCCGGTACCCGAAACAATCAAATCGTTAACCCGTAACACAAACCCGAAACACCCGACCCGACGCTTTACCTGCAAACCCGAGTGAAACCAGCAACTCCAAGAGATCCACAACAGAAACTCTAATTGCAAAATCACTCCAAATCAGTCCCGAACAGCCGTGTTTTCTCTTGAAACAGCCATGTTTTCCTCCAAAACAGCCCTGTTTTCTTTCCCCTTTTGCACAACCTAGGGTTTTAAAAAACCCTAATTCCGACGACCCAAAAAACAAGAAACCAGGCTGCGAATCAGTCCTGGAACAGAAGCAGCAGAAAAATAAAAAATTTCTAGAAACACTGTTCATGCCGGAAAACACTGTTCATGCCGGAAAACACTGTTCACGGTGGCGGCAGTACTGTAGCGGCGACGGTACTGTAGCAGCAGATTTGAATCAACCCTCGATCAACCTCTACCCTTTTTCTCGATCGAAAACCGTGCAGACCGTGTGTAAATAACGAGCCAAAGCTCTGATACCACTTGTTAGGAACAACGTGGCGCAGCGGAATCAACACACACACATGCACAAACGATAATCACGCGGTACTGAAAAATAAACGACACAAGAATTTTTCGTGGTTCGGTCCCAGTGGGGGATCTACGTCCACGGGCTGCAACTAGGTTATTTCATTAAGCTCTAGGCACACAGATTACAGTTACAACATAGGATATTTATAGATTAAAACTAGGGTTCCTAACTTGTTCTCCAAGTTAGGCCCAAACCGTAGAGATAGGCCCATTAGGGCCGGCTAACCCTAATTAGGGCCGGCTAACCCTAATTAGGGCCGGCCGCCTCTAAACGAGACTCCACACCTAACAGGATGAACCTGGAAACGACACGTATATTTATTTGTGTCAAAGACATCAACTTTACCCCGGACACACTTAAAATCATGTAACCCAACTCAACCTGTATAACCAACCCATTTATCTAAACGAGTCAAACGGCTTGTAATAAATGGGTTAAAAGGGTTGGTGGGTTGACCTTATAAAATGTATAATTTTTATTATAGTTTTAAACAGGTTCTGTTCAATTAAACTGGTTGAACATTTCAATCCGACACGACCCGTTTAATTAAATAGATTAAATAGGGAAACCCGAACACTACCTGTTTATTAAACAGGTTAGGCATGACAACCAAAAGCCTGATTGTTTTCGTGTCCGGTTCGTGTCGTGTCCGGAAGTGCCACCCCTAGCTAGAACAGTTTGACAGACTTCTTCATTGGTATTGATAATTTGATTTTTATGTTGTTTCAAGATACATGAATAGTGTTCCCTTGATCATTCCTCTTCTTGAGAAGGAGTATCGTGGTACAACACGAAAATTAAATGACATAAATCAGGAACTCAGGTTTGCAGTTATAACCTTTTTAGCTACATATCTCTTCAATAAAATTATACAATGATAAAAAAAGTGTTATAACTTAAGATATATGCTTCTAGAAGTGATATCCTTTCTTTACTTTTGATGTTATCCTAGTACTTTAGATGAAGTCAAACTGAAGGAGAAAGGAAGAGCTTTCCATGACCTTTTCTTGACCAAGGTAGGGATTTTCTTTTCCTTAAATGTTTCTATCTATAATGTTTGATTCTTTTTATTTATTTATGTGTCACAGTTATCACTGTTATTGAAAGGGTCAGTTGTTGCACCCCCGGATAAATTTGGTAATATTCCTACGTTTTTCGTGTCCTTAATACATTAACATTCTAAATAATGACTTTAGAGTTTTAGTTTATATCCTACATCTTTGCTCTGTTTTTCCAATGACTGTAGGGGAAACACTACAAGACGAAAGGGTTAATGGAGGGGCCCTAATCGGTATTGATGGCTCTCAGTTTCCACTCAAGCTAATACCTGTAAGCTTAATAAAGTTATACAACATCCTAAATCATTTTATTAGAAAAATTAAACTTGTAATTGAATTTGGTAATCTGAAGTGTTTCTTGAATTATTGTTGTGATAATGATGAAGTAATACAGGGATATAAATAGATTGCACAGTTACATTTAGAACCCTCTAATTATACTAATATAACTTATTCGGCTAATATTCCCCCTCAAGCTAAGGCCGGGTATCGACTCTTAGCTTGGACTTCAGAAGTAGGAACCGTTGAGAAGATAATGGCTTTGTAAAGACATCGGCTATCTGATCGTTTGTTGAGATGAACTGAACTGATATTTTTTCCTTGTGCAACCTTTTCCCTAACAAAGTGGAAATCAACTTCTACATGCTTTGTACCCGCGTGAAACACCGGATTAACAGATAAGTACGTAGCCCCCAAGTTGTCACACCACAATGTCGGAACAGAATTTACTGGAACACGAAGTTCATGAAGCAATGTCTCGAGCCAAGTCAATTCGGTAACCGTATCAGCTAAAGCCTTGTATTCGGACTCAGTAGATGACCGAGATACAGTCTTTTGTTTGCGAGCAGACCAGGAGACTAAGTTAGATCCAAGATATATTGCATATCCCCCCGTGGATCGACGGTCATCAGGGCATCCAGCCCAGTCTGCATCAGAAAAAGCACTCAAGGAATTGAAGGCAGCGTCCGTATAGGCATGTAATCTGGAGGACGAGGAACGAGAGAGCAGAAGGCCATGATCAACTGTCCCATGAAGGTACCGAAGGATGCGTTTAACTGCTGTCCAGTGTTTAACAGTCGGGAACTGCATGAATTGACACACTTTATTAACGGCAAAGGTGATGTCTGGCCGAGAGAGCGTGACATATTGTAAGGCACCAACGACCTGCCGATATTTAACCGGATCTTCAAACGAGGCACTGTCACCAAGAGCTAACTTGGCGTTAGATGTACACGGAGAGGGAACCGGTTTGGAATGAGATAAGTTGGTCCGGTCTAACAACTCAGTAATGTACTTGCGTTGGGAGAGAACAATGTCATCTCCTTTAGGGGCAACTTCGATTCCCAGAAAATAAGATAATGAACCCAAATCCTGAACTGCAAAGGAATTACTCAAACTGTGCAAAGGAATTACTCAAACTGTGCACCACCTGCTCAAGAGCTTGGTTGTTGTTACCTATCAAAATTATGTCATCGACATATACGAGCATATAGAGCAAAACACCATGAGCTGAATAGATAAATAAAGACGGATCTGTTTTAGAACTAGTAGATCCGAGAGCAAATAAGGCCTGAGATAGGCGCTGAAACCAGGCCCGTGGAGCCTGCTTGAGGCCATACAACGACTTGTGAAGTAAACAAACATTATCAGGCTTAGTGGGATCAACAAACCCGGGAGGCTGCTGTAAGTACACTGTTTCTTTCAAATCACCATGCAAGAATGCGTTTTGAACATCTAGCTGGCGAAGAGGCCATTGGTTGGTGACGGCCAGAGAGAGAACAACTCTAATGGTGGTTGATTTTACCACAGGACTGGAAGTTTTGGTGTAATCAATACCGGGCTGTTGTTTAAAACCCTTGGCAACGAGCCGCGCTTTGTAACGTTTAATAACACCTGTTTGATCCTGCCTTGGGTAGAAACACGGGGCGTGATGATCCACGGTGTTCATAGCCTTTGATTACATCGAACGACTTCTAATAACATTCATAATCAAATATTCTAAGTTGTTACAAGGAAACACAAATTGTTTCCAATATATTACATGCCAAAAGTACCGTACTTAAAATCCAAAGTATACGGTTTTTCCATACAACAAGTTTGTCGGCTAAGACCTAGATGTCCCTAGGTTATACCGAGATGTCTTCCAAAAGATGTTCTACGTGCGTGCATGCCCATGCACCATGATTCTAGTTACCTGAGAAATACATGCTAAAATGTCAACCTAAAGTTGGTGAGTTCACAGGTGTAACCAAGCAGAAAAATATGTTTCTTTTGGACTATGAGATTTCCCAGTGTGATTAGCATTGTTGATCAAACAATACTTATGTTTGTGCATTGTTACCATGAGCTACCATAACCGACACTTGACGTTTGTGAGTTAACCCATCATTTGACTGAGTTATTGATGTGAGCCCCGCCCAATGTTCTGTCATGCAACATTGTAAGTGTGAGAATGGACAGTATGCACCCGCTTAGACCTCTAGTCTAGGTTAGCGCGACTAACCACGGGTGGGGTGTCAACCCAAATAGATCTATTCATACGTTCCACGTCTGAACCAGCTAACGGTTATAGTATTCCCGGGGACTTAGTATGACAGTGTGAATGTGAGAACTCATGCAACAATCAGTGTATGTATTCGTATCCAACTGTGAGCTATGTATTCTCCCCCGTATGTTTAAAAACAATCTAAAAACAAGTAGAAAAAGTGGGGCCGTGAGACTCACCGTATCAGACGAGCTGGTGAGTGATGATGTATGCAGTAAGTCCAACAAGTGTCCGACCTATCCGTGCCCTAAGTTATTAAGACACCTTAGGTCCTATGTAGTTGTTTAAGTATGAATTGGTCACATGACCAATACCTTGAAGTCTTGACCCTTGCCTTGTAATAATCTGTAAGGGTTCGACCCGATCGCCGTTGGTGATACGACTCGTTGTTCAAGTTATTATATTTATTAAGTTCTTTAATAAATATTGAACTTAGTCTTTTATTTGTCCAAAACCTCGTGTTCGGTTTAAGTTGCTTCTTGTGATTAATAAATATATTTAACATGTATATTTATGAATTAGTTGTTAATTAATAAAACGTCATAAAATAATAATTATATTATTTTATCTTACATGTCTAAGTAATATACATGTATATATATAATTATTCCTTTAATTATATAATATACACATTTATTAAAATAGATGAAATTAGAATGTCTAAAAATAGTTATATTATTTTATTTCTCCAACTAAATAATCCATACATATATAAAATGTAATTACCGATTGTCGCAAAACTATTATATGTAGCTTTATGGAGATATGCCCATAAAGATAACTTTATAAAAATCTTTATATTTATAATAATTATAACTATAATTATTATTTGTTATTACTAACTAAAAATGTGTTTTTATAAAATAAACTAACCATTTATTTTATTATGGTGAAAAATAGGGTTTTTATCTTTTATAATTTAAAACCCGTTATTTAAAATACTAATTCCGGTTATTATATCACCAACTAATTTTTACGTTAAGATAAAATAGTCGAAAGCTCACGTAAATAGTCAGGAGAAGGTGACGGTGTTTATGCGAGACCCGGTTTCTTCTCGTAACGTCCCGTATGGCTCAGAAAACTCTCGTAGTGACCCGTAAGCTTCGCGTGTACGTAATGTGGTGACCGTAGGCGAGAACTGGAGTCCCGAGAGAGTCGGTTCTCGTCCGAAAGAAACCGTAACGGGTGGCGGAGGCTGTGACGGGTGGAGGCGGTGTATGGTGGTGGTCGTCGGGGGCTGTCGGGACTGGGACGGGTTGAGAAGGCTTGAACGGGGGCTGTGGTGATGGTGGCGGATGATGAGGGCGTCGGGTCTGCTGTTATCTATGCAGTTAATGTGAAAAAATATCGGTTATCGGTCAAGGACCGATATCTGAGATATCGGTTCTCGCGGTGAGATATCGGTAATTTTTATATCATGCATAAACCAACTAATGTAACTTGATGTTATCATATCAACATAAACCAACTAATGTAACTGAATTTTATCAACATAAACCAACTAACATACCATATTAACATAAAGGTTAATGTAACCGGATGTTATCATATCATGAACAAGCTACTCTAACTGAATATTATCAAAGAAAAGCCCGATCGAGTGAAGGATAAAGTGGGATAACAAGTAGGACCGATATTTGGACCGATATCTCGGTATTTTGACCGATATGTCAAACCCTATATCGGCGATATATCGGTAAATATCGCCGATATTTGGACCGATATTTGGACCGATATTTGGTGAAACCACCGATATCCGAGATATCACCGAGATATCGGTGGTATCGACTGCATAGGCTGCTATTGTCGTGATCTGTCAAGGAGGAGGAGGTGGTGTCATGCGGTGGCGGGTGGCGGAGTGGCGTGGGGCTGTTGCAACCATCGGGGCTGGAGTGGAGGTGATGTTGGTGCTCGATGGTGGTGGTGTTGTTGTTGCTCTTCGTGGAACTGAAGGGAAGAAGAAAGGGGGTGGTTGATGTGCTTGGTGATGGTGATGTTGTTGCTGTTTCATGTGTCGAGAAAAAGAAAGGGGTGAGGGTGAGGGTGATGGTTTTGGTGAGGGTGGTGTTGCTTGGAACTGATAAGGAGGAGTGAAGGTGAGGGTGGTGGGTTCGGGTGAAGGAGAGCCGAGAGGGAGGGAAGGGGTGTTTGCTTTGAAGTTGGTGTGTTGAGGTGTGAGTTTGTGTTGTAGGATTACATGTTTATATAGGGGTGAAATGGGTTAATACCCATGAGTTTTTGTGTCATATGTTGGAAAACAAGGGAACAACAAGCAATCCATATGCATGCTTGGTGGCAAGGTAACGCCTGTGGGTGGGGATAGGGGTAGGGTAGGTGTAGGTGCAGTGTGGAGTGTTGTGGTACCCGCTAGTCCAAGTTCGGTATAATACCCGCGTGTTATCGTTTTTAATTGTCGTTACGTGTCAGGTTCGAGTCGAATAAAAATAATATAAGTTTAGCGGTTTGGGTAAAATACGCGCCCGACATATAAATGAAATCATAACTTCATTTAAGTGGGATTTCTCTATTATATAAATAAAATGTATACATATATTATTAGACTAGACATTTATATTAGCTTTGTATACATTTATATTAGTCAAGGTACTTATGTGTAACTATTGTATCTATATTAACCTCTCAATAATAATGGAAAGGCAGGGAGTTCAGCCACAATCATATCTTTTTATGGTATCAGAGCTCCAGGCCCTCTGATTACCTGCCCATCAGCCTTCCCTCTCCCCCCTGATTACCTTCCTCCGATCATCTTCCTCCCTTCTCCTCTCCACCCTGAAACAGCCTTCCGATCCCCACCCTGCTCCCAAATGGCATCCCTACACCCTGCTGTCACTGTCACCAACATCAAAAACTTCATCCCCATTGTTCTTGAGATGGAAAATGGCCAATACACCTCTTGGGTTGAGTTATTCAAGATCCATTGCCGTGCCTTTGAGGTTATCGACCACATCCTACCACCCACGCCCGCACCTATTACATCTTCCAAAGATAAAGCCAAAGAAGATGTGGCTGCTGCAGAAAAATTATGGCCTCGTCTTGATGCCATTGTTCTTCAATGGATATATGAGACGATCTCTAACGATCTCCTTCATACCATCCTCAAGCCTGGTGCCACTGCTGCCCAGGCATGGCAGGCCCTAGAGAGCATTTTCATTGACAATCGCTCATCCCGGGCTCTTTACCTTGAAAACAGATTCTCGAATATCAAGCTGGACTCTTTCCCGAATGTATCTGCTTACTGTCAGGAACTCAAGACTATCTCTGATCAATTGAGCAATGTTGAAGCCCCGATCACCAATCAACGTTTGGTCCTACAACTGATCGCTGGGCTCAATGACTAATTTGAAGGTATTGCTATGCTTCTACAACAAACTACCCCTCTTCCTGACTTCTACACCACCCGTTCCAAACTTGTTTTGGAAGAAACACGCCAGTCCCAACCCATCCCTGCCACTGCCTTTCATACTACCACTGTTACCGGCCCAGCCCCCAGACCCTTAACAACGTCCCCTGACTTTCGGGGACCTACCTACAGTAACCCACCCCAGCGCTATGGTGGCAGGGGGTACCGTGACCACTCTTATCATGGTAGGGGCAGATCTGGACGCGGACGAGGCAGAGAACGGTCTTGCGGACGGGCAAACTACAATAGCGGGTACCCCTCTTCTCAATGGGGTCAGTCTCCTCCATCCTGGGGGCAACATTTTTCCTACACAAACTCCCTTTGGCACACCTCACCATAGACAGGACCTCCTGCCTCGTACCCTACTATACCAGCCCCTGTCCACAGAACCAGACCTGGATCAGCAGGAGCAGGCCTTCTTGGGGCACCACCATCACATGCCTACGCAGCCTCGAATCACTCCTTCACTCCTACAAATATTGAGCAGGCTCTGCACACTATGACCCTCAATCCAGATCAGAATTGGTATCTCGACACTGGGGCAACCAACCATATGTCCAACACCATAGGTAACATCTCAACTTATTTCAATAATAGCATGTCAAACCATATTGTTGTCGGTAACGGTTCCAACATACCCATACACGGCACTGATATACCATACTAAACCCACCATATCTACCCATTAAACTAAATAATATCCAACACGCACCTAACCTTATCAAAAATTTGTTATCCGTCCGTCGCCTTACTACGGACAACCTCATTTCTATAGAATTTGACCCTTTTGGTTTTCTTGTGAAGGACTACCTGACGCGGATTCCTATCCTTCGATGTGATAGCACCGGAGATCTTTACCCACTATCCTTGCCTACTACTCAAGTTACAAGACCCTCCACTTTTGTTGCTTTGTCTCAAGATTTATGGCATTACCGTTTGGGTCACCCGGGATCCTCTTTATTACGTATTTTGAATAAGGACAAGTCTATTTCTGTTCGTACTTTTGCTAATAAACATTTGTGCCAATCTTGTGTTTTTGGCAAGCATATTAAACTTCCATTTCATGACTCATTATCTTTCACTACTTTACCTTTTGACATTATACATAGCGATGTTTGGACCTCCCCGATTCGTAGCTCGGGTGGTCACCAAACCAAACCAAACCAAACCAAACGTACCCAGTATAATCCCACACATAGCTAACGCTATTAGTAGGGTCTGGGGAGGGTGTGATGAGGGCAAACCTTACCCCTATCCCAAGGGATAGAGAGGCTGCTCCCGTTTAGACCCTCGGCTCCATGGGAAAGAAAAAGATAAAAATATAAATAAAATTAACGAGTAATAAAGTAAAATAAATCTAACAGTAATCTAACAATTAGCAGTGTATGACTAGAGTATATTAGTCACAAGAAACACAACACACCTACAAGAAACAAGACATACGCAAAATCTTTGCTAAACAACTCTACCCTCCCACACAACGGGTCACTCATCCTAAAACCCTAATACGACGTCTCCATGAAATCCTATCATTGATCATGTCCTCTGAGAGGTGTAAATCTAGCAAATCAAGCCTAATCCTCTCATCCCACGTTAATTTCGGTCTCCCCCTGCTCCTTTTCCCCTCTACAACGAGAGTTTCCACCGTTCTCACTGGATCTGTGCTCTGTCTCCTCTTGACATGTCCAAACCATCTCAATCTTCCTTCTCTTATCTTATCTGAGATACATGTGACTCCCAATCTCTTCCGAACAACTTCATTTCTTATTCGGTCCTTTCTTGTGTGTCCACACATCTACCTCAACATCCTCATCTCAGCTACATCCATTTTTCGAGCTTGTGTCTTCTTGATGGCCCAACAATCGGTTCCATATAGCATCGCTGGGCGAACTGCTACCCTATAAAATTTACCCTTTAACCCTATTGGGAACCTCTTGTCGCACAAAACACCTGAGGCCGCTCTCCATTTACACCAACCAGCCTGCACCCGATGGACACCGATACTATATATTGTTTTTAGACGATTATAGCAATTACCTATGGACTTATCCTCTAACAAACAAATCCCATGTATTCTCCATCTTCCTTAAATTTTATGCCCTCATCCATACCCAATTTGAACGAAAAATCAAAGCTTTTCAATGTGACAACGGAACCGAATACAACAACACTACCTTTCACAACTTTTGCACCCAAAATGGCATGGAGTTTCGCTTCTCATGCCCTTATACATCCCCCCAAAATGGCAAATCCGAACGTAAAATACGGTCTATCAATAACATTGTCCGTACCCTTCTTACTCATGCCTCTTTACCCCTCACCTTTTGGCACCATGCCCTCCAAATGGCAACCTATCTCCTAAATATCCTTCCCTCCAAAACTAAAGCCAACCACACCCCCACCTATCTCCTTTACAAAAAACAGCCCACCTACACCCACCTCAAAACCTTTAGATGTCTTTGTTATCCTCTACTACCCTCCACTTCTATAAACAAACTTCAAAGTCGTTCTTCACCATGTGTGTTCTTAGGCTACCCCTCTCATCATCGGGGCTACAAGTGCTATGAACTCTCCACACGTAAAGTCATCATTTCCCGCCATGTCATATTCGATGAATATATTTTTCCCTTCGCCACTCAACACCCTACCCCCCCTTCATATGATTTTCTTCATACCAATCTGTCCCCCACCCTTCACCCCTTCATTTGGGACAATGTCCAGCCCACTACTTTCCCTCCTCAATCAGCACCAACCGGCCCCACCCGACCACCCCCAGCCCCATCTCCTCCTCCTTCCCCAACTCACTCAGCCCAAACCACACCTCCTCCCCAACCCCGACCTGAGCCCTCTACCGCCAACCAAACTACTCCCTTATTCCGGACATATTCCCGCCGCCAAAAACAGCCTAACCAGCCCCCAGCCCCAGTTTCTCCACAGCAGCCCTCCTCTCCACAGTCTCCAGCCGCCAAAAACAGCCTAACCAGCCCCCAGCCCCAGTTTCTCCACAGCAGCCCTCCTCTCCACAGTCTCCAGCCGCCACTCCACCACCTCCTCCTCCCCCTCCACTTCGGACAATGACTACCCGTAGCATGGCTAAGAATGCCCAAACCAGCCCTACCCTTAACCTCCACACTGCTCGCATCGAGCCCCTTCCTCGTAGCCATGCCCTGGCCTTAGCTATACCCGTTTGGAACCGTGCCATGACAGATGAGTTTCATGCTCTTATCGAAAATAACACTTGGGAGTTGGTACCTCGTACACCGGACATGAACATTATAAGATGTATGTGGATTTTTAAACACAAGAATAAATCTGACGGTTCCCTTGAGCGCTACAAAGCGCGTTTAGTTTGTGATGGCAGGTCTCAACAAATAGGAGTGGATTGTGATGAGACTTTTAGTCCAGTGGTCAAACCAGCAACCATCCGTACTGTGTTAAGCATTGCCCTATTCAACAATTGGGAAATTAATCAATTAGATGTGAAGAACGCCTTCTTACATGGCTTCCTATCCAAAACAGTCTTCATGCATCAACCCGTGGGGTTTCGGGACCCCACAATGCCTCACCATGTTTGTCGTCTCAAGAAGTCCCTCTATGGTCTGAAACAAGCCCCGAGGGCGTGGTACCAACGTTTCACGGATTATGTCACCACATTGGGGTTCCATCACAGCTCTTGTGACCACTCTCTATTTATTTACCGCAAGGGATACGACATTGCTTATTTATTACTCTACGTTGATGATATTATACTCACTACTTCCTCCCCAGACCTAAAGACCCGCTTACTACACCACCTCTCCACTGAGTTTGCCATGAAAGACCTCGGCCCTCTCAGCTACTTCCTTGGCATCTCCGTCTCCCGTAACAACAATGGTCTGTTCTTATTTCAATCAAAGTATGCTCAAGAAATTCTACATCGAGCTCACATGCACTCTTGCAATCCGGTTCATACTCCCGTTGACACAGCCGGTAAATTGAGTGCCACATCCGACACACCGTTGGACCCCGCCACCACAGCTACTCTTTTCCGGAGTCTCGCTGGCGCCCTTCAATATTTGACCTTCACTAGGCCCGACATCGCCTACGCTGTGCAACAAGTTTGTATGCATATGCATGCCCCTCACGATGCCCACATGCATGCTCTGAAACGAATTCTCCGCTATATCAAAGGGACGCTCACCATGGGTCTGCACATGAGCCCCAGCCTTCCGGTTACCCTTACGGCCTATACTGATGCCGATCGGGCCGGTTGCCCCGATACCCGCCGTTCTACCTCGGGATATTGTGTTTTCTTGGGCGATAATCTCCTCTCTTGGTCATCAAAAAGACAAACCACTATCTCCCGATCTAGTGCTGAGGCTGAATATAGAGGCGTGGCCAACGTCGTGGCAGAAATTTGTTGGTTACGTAACCTTCTTCTTGAACTAGGCAGGCCTCCTACCCGCACCTCACTCGTCTACTGTGACAATGTTAGTGCCATATACATGTCTGGGAACCCCGTTCAACACCAACGCACCAAACACATAGAAATCGACATCCACTTTGTTCGAGAGAAGGTTCAACATGGCCAGATACGCGTTTTACACGTCCCTTCTCGCCATCAGTTGGCCGACATCTTCACTAAAGGTCTCCCACGAGTATTGTTCAATGACTTCCGCTCCAGTCTAAGCATTCGTCATCCTCCTCCTTAGACTGAGGGGGTATATTAGACTAGACATTTATATTAGCTTTGTATACATTTATATTAGTCAAGGTACTTATGTGTAACTATTGTATCTATATTAACCTCTCAATAATAATGGAAAGGCAGGGAGTTCAGCCACAATCATATCTCTTTATATATAAAGAGCACGTTTCGAGGTGTTTAAATATTATTTTTGGTCTATCACTAACGCGATATGGGGTTCGTTGTGTCTTGGAAATCTCTAATATTTCCTGTGTAGTTGTGAATTGGTTGTACTCTACTCGACCGGTTAGACTTAATTGATTAAAATTAGTCTAATATGCGTGGTCTCGGGTAATTATATTTAAATAATTACGTGGTAAAATTACCAGTTGTCACATCCTCCCCTAGTTAGAAGAATTTCGTCCCGAAATTAAGTTGGTGTCATCTGTAGTGGATGTCTCGTTGAACAACTGGGGATACCTAAGTCTCATCTGGTTCTTGCGTTCCCAGGTGAATTCTGGTACTCGTTCAGAGTTCCATCAGACTTTTACTATGGGGATGCGACCTCGTTGCAGTTTCTTTGTTCCACAAAGTGGAGTTTGTTGTTGATGTGAATCTCCTTAGGTGGTATAACAAGGGTTTAATCTAATAAGCACTTCACATGGAATGTGTCGTGTACACTTCTGAGTTGTTGAGGTGGCTTAAATTGGTAAACCACAGGACCTATTCAAAAGGTCTGATGTATTGGGGATTGAGTTTACCTCGTTTCCCAAATCTAATGACCCCTTTCCAAGGCGAGACTTTTAATAGTACGTTGTCTCCAACTTGGAATTCCCAGGGTTTGCGTTCTTACTTCTGAAATTCACGTTAATTCCCTTAATGTATTGTCTCAAACTATTATTTACTTCCTTGTCAATGTTAAGTTGGTCGTTGAAGTAAATTTCTTTTAGTAGTATAGGTAACGAGTCTTTAGACAATCGTTCCTTGCACTATGCACAAATCATGTCATGCAAGCTTCCAAGTTTCTTAAGGCAACGTGAGTTTATACGCCACGGAACCGATTCTATTCAGAATCTTAATTGTTCCGACGTATCCTAGGGCGGTTTCTTGTTCTCGTTAAAAAGAACTACACTCTTTTTTGATGATGTCTTATGGCAGAACCTTGTCATCAACATGAAGTTACAGAGATTTTCTTATAGTAGTCAGCATGATCTCCCTAACTACTTAAAACCGTGTCTCCTACTCTAGGAGTTTCATTAATCATCTCCCAAATGATTTATGAAATGTTAAGTTGTTTATTTCTAATTTAGTCCATCATGTGAGGATTAACGTTTCGTCAATATAACTTTGTATGGTGTGCAATTCGCTATTGTGTGATATTCCATTTCGTGGTGGCCGAGCATTCTAGCTCCTATTATGATTATCCTCATAAGTCCTATGTGTATCCTTAACGGTTTGAATCGTGATTTCTCTTTGACCATTTGTCAGAGAATATTTAGAGATGTTCACTCACAAGTGTGTTCCTATGAATTTCTTCCATCAGGGATAATGATTATGTATTTTAGGTCTAGCTAATACTTTGTCATACAATCTAGTTAACCCTTCTAGTTTTGAAATCATCATGTAATATGATAGTATACCTATTTCCGGTTATTCGATTCGTGATAACCTGCATGGTTTCTGATGTTCTGATGTGCCTTCAGCACTGATTATGCAAATATCGATGTATAAAGCAATTCCTTTCTTTATACTTAATAGAATTTCTTAAAGTCCTTGCACATTTCGTCCGTTCCTACTGGTACGGAGTGCTTAGACTCGAGCTAAAATCAAACTTGAATTTTCTTATAATGTTCGTGACATGAATCCATGTCTTGATCTTGAATTAGAGAACTTGAGTACCTAGGTCTCCATTTTGATTCTTCTCCACCAAGAATCTGTTCTTAGTATTCTTTGTTGTTCCTTCGGTGCATTCATCTTTTAGGATTAATATTTAACGCATGTCCTTTGATGGTGTTTGACTATTTCCCTAACTGCTTAATGTGTTGGGTATTTTATCGGTTTTATTCCGGATGATAATGAATTTCCTATTCATATTTTCAGAATAATTTTTTCTTTTCTATTATGACGCGAAACGAGTATTTCCTACTCGGAGCCATATCAGAGATCTTCGTGGTTGGTGATAATGAGACATTCAACAACCCTAAATCTAGATTGTATAATGCTATGGCTCTAACTTTTTCAACTAAAGGTAGTGTTGTTCTCTTGATGAAACACAAATGCAATGTCATTGCCTTTTTATCTTAGCACATATGTGATGCGTCTTATCACGAGATGTAGTTGGTTGTTTTTCGTTGGGAGGAGGTAAATCTTGTGTATGAGATCACCCCCTATATTAGTAAGCTGAAATGCTATCTCTTGATTTACCCACTACTTAATCACTTTCGGTGATGCCTAAACCCTGGAAATTTCCCCTGTATTGTCGGTATAAGCTAACAAAATCAAGAAATTTTTAATTCTTCGTGGGTGTTTTAAAGGTTTTCCACCATTTTCATGGCTTTACGTGAATGTTTCTTGTTCCTATACTGAGAAAATGTATTTCCTAAAGTCGAGGTTCGCCCTTAGAGAATTTTAGCGCAAAATTTCTCCTTTGCGAAAACTTCTAAGACTAATTAATGAAGGCGTTCAAGATCTTCCTGTTTTGAATAGTTTAAGATGTCATCGACTTATCCAAATAGGGTTTACAACTTGATTCCTTAAAGTATGTAATCATTGTAAGTACGTTGATTAATTCAAACGTTACTAGAATTTTGTAGTTTCAATATCGAGTCCTAAGGACTGTCTTCATTAAGTCGTTCTACTGAATTCTCAATTGATGGCATCTTGGCATAAGGCTGATCTAATTCGATCCTTAAAGTCGATCTACTAATTTTCGACTATCGAGAGAGGGTACCCGTTTTTTTTTCTTGTCAACTTGTGTCGTCCTCGGTGGCTAATGCTTTCTCAAAAGTTTAAACAAATAATCTTTCCTTGAGTCACTACCTAGTCATAAAGGCTTATAAAGCTTGACTCTGTTTTCTCAAGCATTCCAGAGTCTTTATAAAGTGATTCTTCTCTTGGGTTTGTCAATCCTTAGTTTGACAATCGTAGGTTTCCTTTAGGCTACTAGATTCTCGATCGATCAAAAATTCAACTTGGTTGAATATATTTATCGACTCTAGTGTCAAACGATTCAAGTGTATACTAAGAGTACTAACATCTCATTCATTCCGCTTAAGGTTCATAATCCAAATCAATAACCTCTAACATAAGATATAGCCCACATTCAAAAGTCAGTGGTTTTTGTTCTTAGCTTCATTTGTAATCTATGGTTCCTGGTTTAGCCTCGGGCACATGTGCTTGAGATGATCGGTGTTGTCGCACTCGAAGCATGCTCTCTTGCACTGTCCCTTCATGTGCTCTGTCTTCTATCATAGGTAGTGCAATTACGGCCCCGCGTACTGTTTCGGTCCCGTAATTCTGTGTTGTCTTTTGCTTCTTGTCATTCCGAGTCTTCTCATTGACAAGTCCTTTTCGTGTTCTCTATCTTCAACAACTCGTTTGCTAGGGTTCATGCCTTTAGAATGTCATCTACCAGGGCGGTAGATTCAGCAGTCATGACTGTACTATGAATTTGAGGGTTCAAGTCCATGATATACTGATTGACCTTCATGGCTTCCGAGGTCACCATTGGTGGTAGTAGACTCGGTAATTTGTGGAATTGGTTTGAATATGCTTGATGTTCGTCATCAATCAAGGTTAGATTCCATAACTCTGGCTGTATTTCACACTCAGGGTAGTATTCTTTAATGAGTAGAGTATCGAACTTATCCCAAGACATCAAATTTTTGATGCCTCGAGTTTGTATTTGAGCATTCCTCCATGCTAATGCTTCACCGGGCAGTGTACCTCACTTGTTGGTCGTTAGAACATCCACTGATGTTGATAATCGTATCTTACCCATTTGGGGTTTTAGTGATTCCTTTCATTCCATGAAAGTCCTTTGGTTTGTAGGATAGAAGGGTTCCATAGGAACATACTTTCTCGTACGTATGGGTACGGGGTTTTACTAGTCACCATTTGCTGTTGCTCCGATACTTCGGATGGCCTCAACGATTTGTGTACTAAGGGTAGTAAGTTCATCTATCATTCCTCGTATGACGAGTGGATCTACGAATGGTATTTCACCCTCCGGGTCATGTTCATTTGTTCCTTGGGGTGACATATTCTCTAAGTATGTCAACGTACCAGTGTCTATGTCGTACTGAGCACTGGGACGATGTAGTAATAGTTTTAAGTCTATTATACTCCCGTCAGTACTTTGAAGATCCTTTGCTTCAATGCTTTCAACTGTCAACACAACTAGTCTGGTACAAGGTTTCTTGGGTAACTATGGCATAAGAGCTATCATAGTTGAATGGAAGTGTAACCCTAATGTCTAGATCCAATATGGTGTAGTAGGGTAGGCACAAGCCTAATGATGTGTTTCTGGCCTATAGATATGTTAAGACAGGAAGAATATGGACTTCGTTCGTCGAGTGCCTATGCTAACACAAGTAGCATATAGCATTGGTTCGGGCCACTAGGGTTATGGAGGACCAAGTCCTTACTCTATTTTGTGTCTCGTTTTCCTGTCTAACGACCATCTCTCGAGTTGCTAACAACTCATGGTCGGTCAGGTCCTTGTCGGTTGTGTTTTCCATCATTTCCCGATGATAGTAGAGATGAGTACTACGTATGCGTGTTTCAACTTGTGTGTATTTCCAGACGTGTCACCATTTCTGCTCCATGTATGAAACTATGGTGATAGTGTTGTCTTATCAAAGACGCGTTGGGATGGTATGATGGTTTACTATATAAACCTTGTCTGCTTCACTAGCATGACTTCAATTGTATTCTCCTTTCCGGTATGGAGAGTTAGGAGTAAAAGTTTGATTCTTACTACTATCGGGAAAGGAACTATTACCGAAGAGTTCTGATGTTTCTTCCTCGTGTCTTGAGAAGAGGACCAACTGCGAAGTTGACGATGACATAACATAGTAGATACGTGATGTATATAAGCATATAGGTATACTACACATATACCCATAGTTTCTATAGGTCAAGTCTAAATGCAGGGTATGATATGCAATGCACTTAACCTCCTATGATTCACTGATTTGAACTTAATGTTGTACCGACTGTCATAACAGGATCACCCAGAAATCATGTGTATTTATAGTTACCCTTACGTTGCGCACCCGTAAGTGTAAATTTACTTACATAATAATTCTAGCTTTTCCTATAATGTGTTTCCTAAAGTTTCAAGGGTTCGAGCTTAGGGTTATAGTCTAGGCTCACTAATGCAACCTAGTTCGCTATAACCAAGGCTCTAATACCGGTCTGTCACACCCGCCTAGGGCAGAAACACGGGGCGTGATGATCCACAGTGTTCATAGCCTTTGATTACATCGAACGACTGATAATAACATTCATAATCAAAGATTCTAAGTTGTTACAAGGAAACACAAATTGTTTCTAATATATTACATGCCAAAAGTACCGTACTTAAAATCCAAAGCATACGGTTTTTTCATACAAGTTTGTCGGCTAAGACCTAGATGTCCCTAGGTTATACTGAGATGTCTTCCAAAAGATGTTCTACGTGCGTGCATGCCCATGCACCATGATTCTACTTACTTGAGAAAAACATGCTAAAATGTCAACATAAAGTTGGTGAGTTCACAGGTGTAAGTAAGCAGAAAAATATGTTTCTTTTGGACTACGAGATTTCCCAGTGTGATTAGCATTGTTGATCAAACAATACTTATGTTTGTGCATTGTTATCATGAGCTACCATAACCGACACTTGACGTTTGTGAGTTAACCCATCATTTGACTGAGTTATTGATGTGAGCCCCGCCCAATGTTCTGTCATGCAACATTGTAAGTGTGAGAATGGAAAGTATGCACCCGCTTAGACCTCTAGTCTAGGTTAGTGCGACTAACCACGGGTGGGGTGTCAACCCAAATAGATCTATTCATGCGTTCCACGTCTGAACCAGCTAACGGTTATAGTATTCCCGGGGACTTAGTATGACAGTGTGAATGTGAGAACTCATGCAACAATCAGTGTATGTACTCGTATCCAACTGTGAGCTATGTATTCTTCCCCGTATGTTTAAAAACAATCTAAAAACAAGTAGAAAAAGTGGGGCCGTGAGACTCACCGTATCAGACGAGCTGGTGAGTGATGATGTATGCAGTAAGTCCAACATGTATCCGACCTATCCGTGCCCTAAATTATTTAAGACACCTTAGGTCCTATGTAGTTGTTTAAGCATGAATTGGTCACATGACCAATACCTTGAAGTCTTGACCCTTGCCTTGTAATAATCTACAAGGGTCCGACCCGATCGCCGTTGGTGATACGACTCGTTGTTCAAGTTATTATATTTATTAAGTTCTTTAATAAATATTGAACTTAGTTTTTTATTTGTCCAAAACCTCGTGTTCGGTTTAAGTTGCTTCTTGTGATTAATAAATATATTTAACATGTATATTTATTAATTATTCGTTAATTAATAAAACGTCATAAAATAATAATTATATTATTTTATCTTACATGTCTAAGTAATATACATGTATATATATAATTAATCCTTTAATTATATAATATACACATTTATTAAAATCGATGAAATTAGAATGTCTAAAAATAGTTATATTATTTTATTTCTCCAACTCAATAATCCACACATATATAAAATGTAATTACCGATTGTCACAAAACTATTATATGTAGCTTTATGGAGATATGCCCATAAAGATAACTTTATAAAAATCTTTATATTTATAATCAGTGTTGTAAAAATCACGCCTAGGCGGCGATTAATCGCTAGGCGCTCGGCTAAGGAGGAATTTTGACCTAGTCGGTCCAAAAATCGCTAGATGGTCCAAATCGCGCCTAGGCGGTCCTAGGCAGGCCTAGGCGGCCAGATTCCGGCGAAAACCTGAAATTTCTGGCCAATTTCCGGCGAAAACCTTTGGTGTGGTTTAAAAATGAACATTTTTATAAAAATTACTTATAAAAATGTGTGTATATATAAAAAAAACTGAAAATTACATATAAAAATTCCAATCCGATTAATCCCGCCTAGGCCCCGATTAATCCCTCCTAGGCCTAGGCCCTACCCCACCCCCTACCCCACCGCCCGACTAGCGCCTAGCGATTTTTACAAGACTGTTTATAATAATTATAACTATAATTATTATTTCTTATTACTAACTAAAAATGTGTTTTTATAAAATAAACTAACCATTTATTTTATTATGGTGAAAAATAGGGTTTTTATCTTTTATAATTTAAAACCCGTTATTTAAAATACTAATTCCGGTTATTATATCACCAACTAATTTTTACGTTAAGATAAAATAGTCGAAAGCTCACGTAAATAGTCGGGAGAAGGTGACGGTGTTTATGCGAGACCCAGTTTCTTCTCGTAACGTCCCGTATGGCTCGGAAAACTCTCGTAGTGACCCGTAAGCTTCGCGTGTATGTAATGTGGTGACCGTAGGCGAGAAACGGAGTCCCGAGAGAGTCGGTTCTCGTCCGAAAGAAACCGTAACGGGTGGCGGAGGCTGTGATGGGTGGAGGCGGTGTACGGTGGTGGTCGTCGGGGGCTGTCGGGACTGGGACGGGCTGAGAAGGCTGGAACGGGGGCTGTGGTGATGGTGGCGGATGATGAGGGCGTCGGGTCTGCTGCTGTTGTCGTGATCTGTCAAAGAGGAGGAGGTGGTGTCATGCGGTGGCGGGTGGCGGAGTGGCGTGGGGCTGTTTCAACCATCGGGGCTGGAGTGGAGGTGATGTTGGTGCTCGATGGTGGTGGTGATGTTGGTGCTCGATGGTGGTGGTGATGTTGGTGCTCGATGGTGGTGGTGGTGTTGTTGCTCTTTGTGGAACTGAAGGGAAGAAGAAAGGGGGTGGTTGAGGTGCTTGGTGATGGTGATGTTGTTGCTGTTTCATGTGTCAAGAAAAAGAAAGGGGTGAGGGTGATGGTTTTGGTGAGGGTGGTGTTGCTTGGAACCGATAAGGAGGAGGAGTGAAGGTGAGGGTGGTGGGTTCGGGTGAAGGAGAGCCGAGAGGGAGGGAAGGGGTGTTTGCTTTGAAGTTGGTGTGTTGAGGTGTGAGTTTGTGTTGTAGGATTACATGTTTATATAACCCATGAGTTTTTGTCTCATATGTTGGGAAACAAGGGAACAACAAGCAATCCACATGCATGCTTGGTGGGAAGGTGGCGCACGCCTGTGGGTGGGGATAGGGGTAGGGGTAGGGTAGGTGTAGGTGCAGTGTGGAGTGTTGTGGTACCCGCTAGTCCAAGTTCGGTATAATACCCGCGTGTTATCGTTTTTAATTGTCGTTACGTGTCGGGTTCGAGTCGAATAAAAATAATATAAGTTTAGCGGTTTGGGTAAAATACGCGCCCGACATATAAATGAAATCATAACTTCATTTAAGTGGGTATTCTCTATTATCTAAATAAAATGTATACATATATAAAGAGCACGTTTCGAGGTGTTTAAATATTATTTTTGGTCTATCACCAACGCGATATGGGGTTCGTTGTGTCTTGGAAATCTCTAATATTTCCTGTGTAGTTGTGAATTGGTTGGACTCTACTCGACCTGTTAGACTTAATTATTTAAAATTAGTCTAATATGCGTGGTCTCGTGTAATTATATTTAAATAATTACGTGGTAAATTTACCCGTTGTCACAAGTTTGGTGTGATATGGAAAGTGTGTTTCATTGATCCGAACATGCAAGGCAATATACATACGTTCGGAGATTGGATCGAAGCATCGATACCCATGATGGGATGTGCTATACCCAAGGAAGATGCACGGTGTGGAACGAAAGTCCATTTTGTGGGGATTGTAAGGTTGTAAATGGGGATAACATTGGCACCCAAAAACCCTCAAACAGAAAAAGTCAGGTTTGTGTTTGAACACAAGCTCAAATGGAGAAATGGCAGAGTTGGCTCGTGACGGCATCCAGTTAATGAGGTAAGCCGCTGTTTCAAAGGCAAAGTGCCAAAAGCGTTTTGGGACATTGGATTGGGCCATAAGTGTGAGCCCAGTCTCGACAACATGTCGATGATGTCTTTCTACCACAATGTTTTGTTCACTAGTGTGAGGATAAGAAAGACGATGAATAATACCGATGGAGGAGAAAAACTGGGATAAATTTCTAAACTCACCCCCCAATCAGTTTGGACACATTTTATACGTGTGGTAAATTGGCGTTCGGCCATTGTAACAAAACGCTTAAACACCTCAAACACATCAGATTTGTGCTTTAATGGGAACAACCACATGAATTTAGAGAAGTGATCAACACATAACAAGAAATAGGTGTGACCATCAAAGGAGGTGACCGGTGCAGGCCCCCAAACATCACAAAATATTAAGTCTAGAATATGAGTACTTTTGTATTCCGAGGATAATAAGTGAAGCTTTGAAGATTTCCCAATAGAACAGGAATTACAATGTAAATCAAACGTTTTATTTGAAATAGGTAAACAATACTTAGATAACATAGTCTGAAAAAGTTGATGGTGTGGATGCCCTAAACGTTGATGCCATGTGGTAGTAGATGTGCGGGAGGTTGAAAAGGCGACTTTGGGAACAGGTTGAGCTGTAGGGAGAGTGATTGAGTAGAGTTTATCTTCACTTGGACCCGTGAGGAGGGTATTGCGGGTGCCCTCGTCCTTCACAGCAAAAAAGGTGGAATGAAATTCAAAATAGACATTGTTATCATGGCAAAACCTTTGAACAGAAAGAAGATTACGTTTAATTTGAGGAACGTGAAGAATATTGGTTAAGGAAAAGGTTTTATTAGGTGAGTAATGACGAGAGGAACCAATATGTAAAATGGGTAAACCCGTACCATTACCAACATGAAGACTGTCGTCACCGTAGTAAGGCTCAACAGTTTCAAATCCAGACATATCCCGTTACACATGGTTGTTTGAACCCGTGTCAGAGATCCAAGAGGATGTTTGTGAACGGTGGTCAGCATAATTGGCGGATGGTTGTTTCATCCGGAACTTGGACGGGTCACGGTTTGGACACTATGACGGGAGATGGCCTATTCCCCTCCTCGGTTGCTGAAATTATTTTGGAAACGTCCTCCACGGGCACGGTTGATGTGTCCACCCCTGTTCCGGTTGTGGTAACCTGCTCGACTAGTGTACACGGTTGGTGTTTCCACCTCTGTTCCGGTTGTGGTAACCTGCTCGAGTAGTGTAGTGGGCCTGTGGTGGTTGTTGGGCTGATGTAGAAGTGGGCTGTAGTTGTAGACCCAGTTTTGTGACTAACTGTTGGTGTTCATAATCTCTGGTTGGACAGCAGTGGAACTGGAGGTCAGGTTTGTTGTAAAAGCCTGAGTAGAGGTAAGAGAAGATGGAACAGTTTTTCGGATCATGAAATCATGATCAGCAAGTGCCAAGTAGGCCATGAAGTTCGTTGAATGCTGTTGGAAATTGTCTAGCCAACACGTTTGATTTGAGAGGGTTGTACTCTTCACGAAGCCCTACGAGAACAAGCATAACAACGTCTTTTTCGGGCATTGGTGCTCCAATATTGGCGAGGGCATCAGAATACTCTTGAGCCCTAATAAGATAGGTAGAGGAGGTCTCGGTTTCCTGCATCATAATCTTTAGAAGTTGTGTTCTCAAGGTGAATTCTCGTGAAGAGGTGTGTGGTGCATAGGCACGTTCAAGAGACAACCAAAGATCACGAGAGGTGGCCCCTTGAATGTGCTGAAACGAAGATTCAGATATGGTAGAGATTAGAAGCATGCAGACGTGCGCATCATTGGAAACCCAAGCCGTATGGCTGGAGTTTGGGATCTCGGCAATGGCAGAATCATCCTTGCCGGACGTATGTGGAGACTGGATGACAGGAGGGGGACACAGCACAGTGCCATCAACATAAGCGAACAGTCCATTGGTAACCAGAAATGGTTGAATCATAGCCTTCCAAAAGCCATAGTTGGTTGGAGTCATTGTGAAACCAAACTTGTGTGAATTGTGAACAGTTTTCTCAGCACTGGTGAAGGGAGGAATTGTCGTCGGTGCCATAAGGATCATAGGCTGTTGCTCGATCAGAGATAGTGAAGGATTCCCGGAGGAGGAGGTGGCGGCTGAGAACTTAGGAAAACCCTAAGCTCTGATACCAAATTAAATTTGGTAATCTGAAGTGTTTCTTGAATTATTGTTGTGATAATGATGAAGTAATACAAGGATATAAATAGATTGCACGGTTACATTTAGAACCCTCTAATTATACTAACATAACTTATTTGGCTAATACTTGTTAATGGCATAATACAGTTTTGTAATCATATTCAACACTAGTTATTAATAAAAGGGATGATTTCATATATCCCCTTCAAAACTTGGTACAATATCATATTTACCCAACAAAAATCATAATATCAGATATACTCATTTTCAAATTTATGACATTTTGTATTCAATGAAATGAGTAAATATAAATTTCAATTATTTTCTTTGGGTATATTTGATATTTGATATTAAATCTTGGACAAGAAGTGTTCCAATTCGACCTAATCAACCTGGCCCTTTTCGACAACTACAAATTATGACCCATATGACCTGTTACCCGACTCACCTGACCCACCTGTTACCCGACTCACCTGACCCGCCCGTTTTGCCACCTCCATGATTATTTTGTCCTACTACCACCAGAATGCAGGTATGCGTTTATATGGAGGTGCTCAATATCATCGTGCAATGGCTGAATTTCGGTTTGTTGTTGGAGGGATAAAATGCCCTCCAATTACACGTGAAGAAATTGTAAATGCATGTGGAGTGGAAGATATTCATGATGGAACAAATTACTCTAGGACTGCATGTGTCATTGCTGTTGCAAAAGCTCGTGATACTTTCGAACCATTTCTTCATCAGGTGCTGATTCTTCTTTTTCTTCTTTTCTTTAGTTTTTCCTTATTTCATTAAGACTCTTTTTGTATACAGTTGGGCAGTCGACTTCTTCATATTCTCAAGAGATTGCTTCCCATATCTGTTTATCTTCTTCAGGTAGGACCTCTGTTGATTATACTAAGGCACTTGTTTTTGTATGCACTTAAATAGAGGTGGCAGTTTTGACCCATATATACTTGTGAATAGTTGGGTTATGTTAAAATCAAAAAGTTAATTAAAAAAGAAACTGGTCAAATGGGTCGAAAGTCGTCCAAAGTGTATTTTTAATGCATACAACTTGCTAAATTGTTCTATTAAAAAAATAATAATTTAGTTTTTGAATTGATATTTAACATGATAAATCTACAAGAGAATTTTGAAAGTGACAAGAAGTGTTTTGTGTCAATCCGACCTGCCCATACTAAAAGTTGCTGTTTGTTTCACCTGAACCCATTATCACATCACCCATCACTTAACCTGCCTGATCCACCCATTTTGTAACAGAAAGAAGGTGAATTCCTAAGTGGCCACGAGGTGTTCCTGAGGCGTGTGTCTTCTGCCTTCAACAACTTTGCTGAATCAACTGAAAGATCATGCCATGAAAAGTAACAAAATGACATTATAATATTATATCACTTCATCTTTATTTTATTTTATTTTAATTTCTTGAACTCATTTACAGATGTATGGAGGATCTAATAAGCACCACCCGTTACGTCACCTGGTCCCTTCACAATAAGGTAGTCTGTTGTCACAAACATCAAGACCCGACCCGTTTTAACCATTTGCTTCCTTTTTGTCTTCTCAAAAATTTTTCAGAACCGTGCTGGATTACGCCAATTCTTGGATTCTTTTGGTGGAACAGAGCAGCCTGGTAATGGTGGTAATAACTCATAACATATCTCCTTGTACGCCTAACCCGATAAAATTTATTACAAATGCCACGTCATGCCACATCAGCAAAACTGATTTCCATCTTGTCATTCGATCTCAGGTACTGACTTGAGCACAAGTTTTCAGAACACAGAAACAAGACTAGCCGATCTCTTAGATAGCACACTCTGGAACAGAAGGCTCGCGCCTTCATCTGAGCGTATTGTTTATGCTTTGGTACAACAAATATTTCATGGCATTAGAGAATATTTCTTGGCTTCGGCTGAACTTAAGGTGACTTTTTTACATGTAACACCAATATTCTAGTACTTAAATGGAAGAAAATATTTAAATTATTATTTTTTGTTTATCTGCAGTTCAATTGCTTCTTCCTAATGCCAATCGTAGACAAATTGCCTGCACTCCTTCGAGAGGATCTAGAATCTGCATTTGAGGATGATTTAGATAATGTTTTTGACATTACTAATCTTCGGCATTCCCTGGGCCAGCGGAAACGAGAAACTGAAATCGAGATGAAACGGGTATATATAGTCTTGACTAGATTCAGCAAATTTGACTCAGTTGCTTATGAACGGGTCAGCCCGGCTCGGCCCACCCAATTACTTGACTGAGTAGATATTGAGCTAATTCAGTTAATGTTGGAATGTTTGCAGATACAGAGGCTTAAAGACAAATTTAGAAAAATCCATGAGCAGCTTAGTTTGCATCAAGTTATGTCAGGACCTTGACTACATCAAATACTGGTAATTTTTCCCTGATTTTTGGTTGTATTTTGTGTATAAACATTAAACAAACATACATCATCAGCGTGAAGAATGCAATGTTCCCTTACATGAATTCGGTGCTACGTCGAAAGTTAACGAACTCGAGTGACATAAAGCGGAAGCATAAGCGGATCATTTATATGCAAGATATAATTATATCTGCATAGTGGAAACATATAAGAATAAAGATATAGATATTGTAGAAGATGGAGGTTCAAACAAGAACTATTAAACAATTAGGAACTATAGGAACCACTTTTAACCCTTGGAGCAACTGGTAAGGTTGCTACTTTGTGACCTTAAGGTCACGGATTTCGAGCCGTGAGAAACAACCTCTTGCACAAAGTGTAGGGTAAGGCTGTGTACATCAGATCGCGATCCGGCCTCTTCCCCGGACCCTGCGCAAATGCAGGAGCTAAGTTAAGCATCGGGTACGCCCCTTTTAGCCCTCGGAGCATAGTGAGATGGTTGAGATCTCTTTGTTTCGTCTCTTTCACTCCATAAATCACTTGGCTATTCTCAATTTCTCATGCTTTAATAATACCTATTCTCATTTAAGGATAAAGATTACCGGTCTTGATGCAATAAGTTATACTTTCGATTATTGTTTTCATTCCGCTTTAGCCATTAATAATTATTTAGTAGTTCTCACGTATTTGATATAGTTTTCTTTTTTAAAAGATCGTTGTTTCATAGACACGATTGTTTAGAAATTTAAAAAAAAAAGCTCCTTTAAGTATGAGAAAGTTTGTCTGAAAACATTGAAAGAAAGTGATTAAAGCCCACATTTTATGTGAAAGAGAACGTCCATTAGGTGTTCTAAGTTCTTTTGAGGGTCATACTTAATCAATAATCGCCATCAAGGTTCTGCCTTGGTGGTCAGGGGGTTTCTCAAAGGGTTTTTCCTCTGTGGAGGTCATGGATTCGAATCTTATAAGGTGCTGTACTTCATAAAAACTAGGAACACCCTCTGCAGATTTTGAATTCCTTGGGGGTTGTTTGAGTAGACTGATGTACGAGCCTCCCCTAGTGGGACGTGCCAGTTGAGCCCATGCCGTTCAAAAAAAAAAACCTAATCAGTAATCACTCTTCGATTGAAAGGTTTAAAAAGAATCTGATTTATGTGAAATAGTTGTTTTAATTAAATTTATTATTATGTTAGAAATAGAATTTAATAATTCACAAATTAATTACATACAAACTAGACCATATTTACAAATTTATTATTATATAAGGTTACAATAGTGGATACATACAATGAAACCAAATCAAATACAATCTTTATTTTACAAAAAAAGATAATAATAATAACAAACTAGACCATATTTATCTCCTTTTAAGTTTATCTCTAATACCCCCTCCGTCAAGCGAATAGGTGGCAGACAAACACCGCGTTTTACGCAATGTCTGCCACTTGAAGCTTAGTAGGGACAAACTTAGTGTTAATGGCACGTAAGAGACCATTTCATGAATAAAGTGATAATAAATATCAAAATGTTTAGCACTTCTGTGAGAAACTAGATTTTAACTGAGAAAGATGGGGCTAAGATTGACAAAGAAGTAGAGGCTGATCCGGAGGCAAGGCATATAGTTCACGAAGAAGATGGGTGATCCACACAATTTCAGCAACAGTGTTAGCCATGACCTGGTATTTGAATTCACAGATTAATCAGGACGCAATTGGTGATTGCTTTTTAACACTCCAAAAGACTAGATTACCACTAAGAAAAATAGAGTAACTGTAGGTGGATCATTTAGTTTCACTGCATCGAGTCTAATCCACATCCAAAAAACTAATTAAGGAGGACCGTGTAGAGTTCCAAAATTTAAGGCCATAGGAGATGGTACCCTTAACATACATGAGAATACGCCTAACCAACTGAAAATGAGCATATTCACCATCCGAGACAAATATCCCTCCTTAATTTCACAGCACTTAACAAACTCGAAGGAGAAAACTTCTTCAAGGTTAATTGTGGAAAACTAAAACCTTCGGGTCAGCCCGAAATTCTCCCGGTTGAGGCCCGTGAAGCAAAGGCAAGCTAGGCCAAATACGGAGCCGGACTTCCAACCAACACTATATTGGGAATATTACAAAGTGATTTTAGAAGTAGCAGCAAAATCTAAAACTTTAGTGAATAATTCGACGATTTTGGCATGTTTATTTTGTGAAAGTTGAAAATTCAATGTTTATTTTGGGAAAAAAGATTGGTAAAATGTTCATTTTGGAATTATCCCTTCGTTTGACACTTGCTGGTTTCCGGCTTGTAATTTAACATTATGAACCAGTAGCGCAAGCTTCTTAGAGGATAAATGTTAGAGATTTTTATGAGAGCGTATAGTTCCTGGTCTACGCAGGGGCCTTGTATCTTGGCCTTATGTTACCTTAGGTGGTGGTGTAAGCTACCTAGTCTTAGGTTTGTCTCTCTGCATGGCTCTGCCCTTAGGATTAGGAGTGTATGCAGTTTCTAGATGTACCTTTAATTTCTAAGGTATGGTAATATTAGGTGTGCTTTAGTTTGTGATGTGTCGTGGTTTTAAGGTGTGCCTTAGAGCATTCACAACAGCTCATGTATATGTTTGTGAGTGTGTTCCTTATATTTTAAGGAGTGGTTTAAAGTGATTGTGAGTGGAGGAGAGAGAAAATATATAATTTTTTTAGTATATTTGTGAAAACACTTTTCACCTGTATAAATTTTTTAATATTTTTTAAAAGTGGTTGTGAGTGGAGGAGAGAGAAAAGGTAATGATAAAGATATAAAAAGTATTATTTAATTGAAAATGAGAGAGAAAAGGAAGTGATTTTTAGTGTAATTATAAGAATAAAGATAAAAAAGCTGATGAGAATGCTCTTAGTCTAAGACACTTTAGTATTAGGTGTGTCGTCAGTTCCTAGGTGGGGCAGGTAATCTTAGGCATGCCTCAGCTTTTAGGTGTGTCTTTGCATTTAGGTCTTCCTCTAGCGTTAGGTGTGCCTTAGTCTAAGACACGATTAGTATTAGGGTTTTCATGCATTATTGTTCTTCTAGTTTAGATTTCTTACTATGGTTCTCCGTTGCAAGTTTCTAAAGAAATGTTGTTTTTCTAAGCCGGGGGGTCTCTCTAGGAGCAGACTTTCTATCCTTTAGGATAGATGTAAGGTTTGTCTTCATCTCACCCTCTTCAGACCCTACTCAATGAATGAGATTTCATTGGGTATGTTTGTTTGTTTGTTATCCAGTAGGGCAAGCTTCATCGACAAAACAAAATGAGCAAAATGTGAACCACAAAAAAGAACTCGGGTCGATACTTGATTCATTAATCACAGATGAAATGAAAAAGAAGCAAGAAACAAAAATGAAGACCACAGTTTTGTATATATAATTAAAAAGGCTGGAAACTGAACTTACATTTTAGAAACAAAAATGTATTTTTCATAAATAAGTTCACAACATTCACTGTAGTTGAGAAAAGATTTCACACATGCACTACTAGAAAATGGGTGGGTTTGCTATTGCGTCGCGGTTTGCTACGGAAATTTGCGACGCAAAATTTTGCGTCGCAATCGTGACACATTTGCGACGATAAGTAAAACCCTAATTTCTAACAAAATGAGTCGGAATTTGCGACGCATTTCCGACGCAAATTTTTAATCTTGTATTTTATTTACGTTAATACATTAATAAAAATAATAATATAAGTTGTGTCGCAAATGTGTCGGAATTTGCGACGCATTTCCGACGCAAACTTTTAATTTCGTATTTTATATTTGTTAATATATTAATAAAGATAATAATATAAGTTGCGTCGCAAATGTGTCAGAAATTTCCGACGCAATCTTTTAATTTCGTATTTTATATTTGTTAATAAATTAATAAAAATAATAATTTAAGTTGCGTCACAAATGCGTCGGAAATTTGCGACGCAATCCTGTAATTTCGTATTTGTTAATAGAGTAATAAAGATAATAATATAAGTTGCATCGTAAATGTGTCGGAAATTTGCGACGCATTTCCGACGCAATCTTTTAATTTCGTATTTTATATTTGTTAATACATTAATAAAGATAATAATATAAGTTGCGTCGCAAATGTGTCAGAAATTTGCGACGCAATCTTTTAATTTCGTATTTTATATTTGTTAATACATTAATAAAGATAATAATATAAGTTGCGTCGCAAATGTGTCGGAAATTTGCGACGCATTTCCGATGCAATCTTTTAGTTTCGTATTTTATTTTTGATCATACATTAATAAAAAGAATAATATAAGTTGCGTCGCAAATGTGTATTTTAATTTTGTTAATACATTAATAATATATAATAGAAATAGATTTATACAAATAAAAAGGAATTAGTTCTATGTAAAATGTTAAAACTAATATATGTGTATGTATATGTATACGTATACGTAAGTATATATGTGTATGTATGTGTGTATTTGTATGTATATGTGTATGTGTGTCTTTGTGTATGCAAGTGTTAATGTGTTTGTGTATGTATATTCATGTGTGTATGTGTATTTGAAATGCCTTAGTATTTATCTTTATTTCAAGTGTTATGATTCAGTTTTGTCGCCCCCTCTTGTTTCCGCTTTAGCGGGGGGTGATAGAAAGGATGAAAGACTGATTCTCACCCTGTAGCAATTAGGGTCATTGATGGTCAATTAGGCCAATAGGGTCATTGATGGTCAATTAGGGTCAATGATGGTCAATTAGGGACATTCATGGTTAATTAAGGTCATTCATGGTCTATTAGGGTCAATGATGTTTAATTAGGGTATTTGATACTCATTTATAGTCAATATTGGTCAACTAGGGACATTCATGGTCAATTAAGGCAAGTCATGGTTTATTAGGGTCAATGGTGTTCAATTAGGGCTTCTAATTCTCATTTAGGGTTAATGATGGCCATTTAGGGTCATTCATGGTTAATTAGGGTCTTTCATCATCATTTGGGATAATTAATGGTCAATTAGAGTCATTTACTGTCAAATAGGGTCAATGATGGTCAATTTGTGGTTATTCATGGTCAGTTTGGGTCATTCATATTCAATTACTATCATCGATGATCACTTACGAATGAGTAAATCCAACGCGTGAGGTCTCCCGGGATTTGGGGCCTTACAAAGGGTTAGATCCAGTTGTAGTGAGTCATACAATATCATAATAAGCAACAGTAGATCATGTATGTCTCAATGGACCATATCGAGCCTTAATAAGCATGATAGCTCTCAATGGACCATGATGAGCTTTTATCATGTCATATTAAGGTCCTAAAGGGTTAGATCGAGTTATAGTGAGTTACAGTAGATCACAAATGGGCAATAGTAGATCATACATGTCTTAATGGACCCTATTGGGCCTTAATATCCATGATAGCTCTCAATGGACCGTGATTGGCTTTTATCATGCTATATTAAGGTCCTAAAGGGTTAGATCTGGTTATAGTGAGTCATAGTAGATCACAAATAAATAATAGTAGATCATACATGTCTTAATGAACCCTACCGGGTCTTAATATTCATGATAGCTCTTAATTGACAATAATGGACTTTATCATTTCATATTAAGTATTAAAGGGTTAGATCTAGTAATAGTGAGTCATATAAGATCACAATAGAAAATAGTATGACACACTACTCAATCTAATGTGTGGTATGTTATTAATAATTATGATAGATAGTATGATACACTACTCAATCTAACCATTTAAGATCTAATATGACATATTAAGGTGAGTAAAAATAACTATGTATACATATTAAACTTATTTTAAATTATAATAATTAAATTTTATTATTTATTTAGTTTTGTAATTAAAATATGTAAATTAAGACCACTATTAAAATTCAAAATTACCATTCATATTTATTTACATAACTTTTATACTATTACTTAAAAATACAATGATTTAGTTTTTATAAGTTTTAATCTTTTTTATTTTTATATTTACACTTGATACTTATTATTCATTTAATAAAATATAAAAATGACTTTTATTTCCCTCAAAATTAGTTTCCTCCTAATTTAACCTAGTTAACCCCAAACTTTTTGATTTCCCTCTCAATTTATTCTATTTCCCCCTTTATTATTTTCATTCTCCCTCTTTTTTCCTCAACCCTAAATTGACCGCCTCCCTAAATTCATATGCGGGTTCTTGCTTCACCCTCCCCAATTGCAGTAGCCGATGACCGCACCACTGATGAATTTTGTTTAACGATACACCATCGTTGGCGTTATCTACAATTGTCGACCCAACACCACCGCGAGTCCGCCAATGCTGTTCCTAAGCCTTCCGTGCTCAATATGCCGCTGACCCGTCTTGTATCTCGAATTCCATCCCCTGCTCACTGTAAGAAGTCAATCATGTCTCTCAATTTTCGTCAGTGAGTGTGCTTCAATTCTTGATCTTTTTTGGTTATTTTTATGAAACTGATGTTCTAGTTTAAGGGATTACTGAAATTTGGAGTCGAATTGTTACAACCTTTATCATTTAGGGCTAATATTTTATTTTGTGTTCAAAACTCAAAGATTTGAAGTTGCACACCAATTTCTCTCGAACAAGTTTAATTTTGATCTCATTTATAGTTTTTTTTTTGGTATTTTGACTCCGATTAGTGTTTTGATCTGATTACTTGTGTTTTCAGTTATCATGATGGAGGTTACTTTGATTTAGGTGCAAACATATGTTAATTAAGTGCTGCTAAAATTAATCTGTTTGAAGATGACGATGAGATTGAAATCCACCACTAAATAATTTGGTTTTTTGTATGCACAAAACATAAGATGGTAATTTTTTTACTTGGCTCTGTTTAGAGAAAAGAGTAAAATTTACAATGATAAGCGTAATTTATAAGGATTATAATTTGAGAAATGATTTACATTGCAAATTGTAATGTTTTTGTAGGAACAAAACCTAATTTGGTTTTGCTGCAAAATAATAGGCTTCACAATAAACTTAACATGTTAGTTTTTAATTCACTTAATAGTTTTTAATTCGCTTAACTTTTGTTAGTTTTAACTTGGTTGGAGCTTTCAAAGGGCAATCATCATTCGTCAGCGAGGAACAAAGGTATTTGAGCTTCGTTCACTTCAATTACTTTGCAATTGCGTGAAATCAAATTAGTTTCGGCCCTAAAATTATGCAACAAATCCAAATTACATATGCACAAGTAAAAGCTGAGCAATTAGTACTTTTCTAAATAAAATCATGAGCATAAGTTTCTAAGTAAAGTGAAATTCATCAGAGTTCTAAGTCAAATGGATATGCTAAGTAAAGTTTACGCTCAAGAATTTCATCAGAATTCTTAGAATAAATATGAAATTCAACGCGTTAAAATGAATTGCCATATGTTCCTTTTAGTTTCCTTCAAAACTAGGTAGGCAATGTGCCATATAACTTAATGAGTTTGGCTTATGTTTTGTAGTTGGCTAAATTGAATCAGGTTCTCGTATGTGACCGTAATAACGTCTGGTAGAGTAACTTGAGCTAGAAGCATATTTCTTAGATCAAAGTCACTGAAAAAAATAAACAAGTTATGTGGCTATAAACAAGTTAAGTACCTGCACTTGTATGCTTTAATGATAAGCTATATTACTAATACTAATGACTATTCGATAGTTTGATTTCAAAATTTCTTGCAGGAAATCTGATAATATTGTGTTTCAGTGTAGCCATACCTCCAAATTTACAAGAGTGGACTACTAGGGCATAAACTTTAGACAATCTCACTAATTCTGTTAGTATTTATTTCAACCACTCTCTTCTTTTATAACTTTTTTATTTAGTGTCTGAAGAAGATTATTCTGTGCAGATCAAGATTGCAATGGTGGGGAAATATGTGGGCCTAACACTCTTATCTGTTTGTTCTTAAGGCATGACTAGTGTATTTTAACTCCAAGTACATACTCTTTGTTTGGTAATTGCAAATTTGCAATTTTACATGCTTTGTGGATGTCTAGTTATTTTAGTCATCATTAAGAATATTTTAGTATTTCATTAATTATTGATGCAAGTTGTCCGATTTGTTATATGTGTTCCTGTAAAAGGAAATGTTGTCCCTATTATTATTATCACTATGTGTTGTTTGTTTATTAATTATTATACATGTTTACTAGTTGTTTGTAGATTCGTACTTTGAAAGTTCAAATGGAAGAAGAAAGGAGAGCACGGGAGGAGATGCGACAGGAAATGGAACAACGAATGCATTAAACGATCCAAAAACGTTTAGAAAAGGTCTTGAGAACTTGGCGTCCTCCCAGTCATCAGTAGTAATTTTTTATATACTATTTTAGAGATATGTTAGTTTGTAGTTTGGTAATGCTTTGATTGTATTTGAGTTTGATTTGTAAAATATGATTTGGGCGTTAATTTGAGGTTGTTTTGTCAAAATAGGTTTTGTGTATTTTTTCTGTATTTTTTATATCTAGATTTTTCTATTTTATTTTTTTTAAATAAAAAAAAATTTACGTCGGAATTGTGTCGTAATTTTTTTTGAATGTGTCGGAAAAAATTGTGTCGGAATTGTGTTGTAATTTTTTTAAACTGAAATACAAATACCGTATTTAAGATTATTAATTTTTAAAATAATTAATACCGTATTTATGATTATTAAATAAATTATAAAATTGTGTTGGAAAAGCGTCGGAAATTGCGACGAGGAATTGTGTCGCAAATCTGTCACAATTTGCGTCGGAATTGTGTCGCAAATGCATTTCCGACGAAGGTTTTTCCGACACAAGGATTTTGTCGGATTTGCGTCGGAATTAGTGATTTGTGACGCATTTCCGACGCAATATTGCGTAGCAAACCTATCATTTTTCTAGTAGTGATGGCAGTTGAGCAAAGAAGAGAAGTTCATCATTAGAACTTTGAAGTCCGATTGTTTGACTAATCCGTAGCGACATTTCATTGTTCAAGAAGGGAGACGTTTGATAGAGAGAAATTCGACGGTTGACTAGCTACTAGCAGAGGAACGATATTTTTTTTTGTCTGGACAAGGTTAGAACCCACAACCTCTTGGTCTCCCTTCTAGAAATTTAATTGGATTGAATACTGAATACTATCTCTTACACATTTGGTTTTAAAATTCTTTGAAATAAAAAAGTAAAATGAAAATTTTGATGTTTAGTTGAAGAATGAATAAAAATAAAACTAGAATAAACTTCTCAAATTATTTGAAGTCACCATTCCCTTTAATAGAGTAGAAGAATTTAACCAAAAAAATTAGAACCTCTCACTTCCTCATCATCGCCACTTGTAGCGTTACCACAACTAGGGGTGCTAAATTGCTCGTGTTAACGGGTTGGAACATACACAAACACTAAAACTGTGTCACATAAACCCGAACACAACTCGAGTATTCATGGGTTGACATAGACGCGGCCCACTCAAACTGATTTTGTTTTTTTTTTAATTTTGTTTACATACTATAATCTAAAATTACAAATTTACAACCATAAATATAAATGTTTATAAAGAATTACGTTTAAATTGCAAACACCTCATGTCAATTTCTCTTTCAACTTTTAGTTTTGACATAAATTTTAAGTTGACATAAAAATACATTTTTATAATAAGTATACAGGTTATGTGGGCCAAATCTCGACCCCTTTAGGATCCGAACCTGATTCGTTTACCTAAACATGTTCGCGAGTTCAACCAAACTGGCCCTAACTTGTTTAGAATTAATTCAGACCCGTGAATTTCATGTTATATTCGTATCCTACGTGTGTCATGTAGAAAATTTACACCCCAAACCAAGATCACCGTTGACGCCACAACCGCCACCACGACCATCGGCGCTCCACTGCCACCATCGTCACAACGGCCGCCGCCACATTCCAACTTCTTTAACAGTTTTACAAGTCAAACATTATTATTCTGTCAACCTATGCATCGAAACTCTAATCTTTTAATATACTCAAATTCCAGTTCATTTAACAAATTTCAATATTAATTTCTTTAAATTCTATAATTATCTTTTAACAGATTCTAATTTCTAAAAAAAATCAACAAACTAAACACACCCCTTATAGTTTATATATAGTATCAGTATCATCACACTTAGAAACTATGAAGTTTTGATTTACTTGTCCAAAGTGACATACAACTTAGTTATCATCAAACTTATTAATATGATTTTAATATAACTTACATATGTTGAATACCTATAAACTTGTTTTAAAAACTGAATATTTCAAAACAAAATTAAGATCCCAAGTATGAATTTGCTATTAGGTACTAATGATTCGATGAATTACTAGTTACAAGTTAATAAGCGAGTAGTAAAAGTTTTAATCGTTTAATAATACTTCCTTGATCTTTCTTAAAAGGTCTTAATTCCACGGTTGTATGTTCTATTTCTTTGTTGTTGGTACAAAGACGAGTCTTAAAATAACCAACCCTAAATTAAGTAGTTAAATTAATAACAACGAAATGGCCCTAATCATCGAAATATGAAAACCTCGTAAGTTAGTTTATGTTAATTATCAACTATTTATATGAATATACTGAAAGTAATTAGAAATGAAACCTAAACCCGATTAAATCACATCTCATGATCATAGTAAAAATTATTACAATATCTACACGATAAATCATAACTGATATATTTCATCTTACATTGTAACTAATATATTTTGTATAGTACCGAAGATATTAATTAAAATTGATGAGCAAATGGAATTCAACTTATTTTAGAGCTTCCCTCGTGGCTAAATGATTAAATGCTACGTAGATTAGTATTTTTTTAATAGTTTAAAAGTGAAAAAGATCGAGGATAAACGGTTGTTAAGAGTTAGAATGGAAACGAAGGAAATGGTTAGGCTAAAAGTGATAGGGATGGCAAAAGTGAGGATGAAGATTTGAGTTCTTTGCCACTAAGAAGGAATAAAAAGAATTAATGACCATATCCACCAATTAATCTATATCTTCAACTCCTTTTTATAATTAATATTTTATTCTTTGTGCTATCAAAACTATATAAAAATCTAAAAGAATTAAAAAATATATAAAAGAAATAGGTAATAAGTGGAGAGTATACAACCACGTCATTTTCTTAATATTCATATTTAAAGACAAATTAGATTTTAATAATCCAAACTTTAACTTCATACTATTAATTTGGCCGGTGACAGTTCTAACTTTTACTTTTATTGTCAATAGCAGTTCTAGTAACATAAGCATCATAAATTTACACTCCAGTTACACTTAATTTTCACTCGACTCTGCTTTTACGTTTTTCCATGTCGCTTAAAATCATCATTTTGAGCCAAAAAGTGTAAATGGAGCGTGAATTTATGATGACTATGTTACTGGGACTGTTATTGACAACAAAAGTGAAAGTTAAGACTGTCACCAACCAAATTGATAATATAGATTATTATCAGCCAATATGTTATAGTTTGGATTATTAAAATCTAAATTTTCATATTTAAAACCCTAATTTTCTGGTAGTTTGACCTTTTAAATCATCGTTACATTTATAGTTTCACCATTAAATATAAAAGAGTCGAGACAATTATAGATCTACAATCACCTTATCACATGACTTATTTTCTTCTATATATGTATTTAATAACGGGTTGATATTTGTTTTAGTGTACTCATGTTGAAGAAGTTTTTGATGTTTAAAAATCTTGAATAATAGCCTTCAATTAGAGCACGACTCTAAACTTACTAGGATAAGGTTAAGAAAGGATAAAGTGTGAAAATGGTTGATGATAAGCATGGATTGAAGATACATCGATTCCTTTTGGGAGATGATTTAATTTTACATGTAATTATTACATCTTTTGTTCACACCTTCATCACTCATTATCACTTCACTATTGTGGATTGATCTTTTACCTAACCATAGATTCATTAATTACCTTTGACCCTTCTTTTTTCAACATTACTTTGTTTTAGGAGTCGGCTTAAGTTGGTTATAGTTTTATAAGGCGTGTTATTATTGACATAATTAAAACCAGATGTATTATGATTCACACGTTAAAGATTCATTCACATAACATTTATTCATAGTAAGCTGTTCAATCTTAACACTAAACTGAGTATTTGTGATCGCATTTTTGGCATGGCTTCAAACCCTTGACACATACATGTAACATATGTACGTATATACTACCGGTGACAATTTCAGACACGACGCAAAACACGTCATAGAAAAACAGGTTTTGGATTGTCATATCTAACTCGTTTAATAAACATGTAATATTTGGGTTAACATGTTTAACCCTCTTAGTTATACGGGTTGGTCTATCAAGCTGTTTAAAATTAGAGTAAAAAATATATTTTATAAGGATAACCCGTCAACTAATTTACGATCCGTTTAACTTATTTATTATAAATCGTCAAACTATTACAACCAACCAACTCGTTTGACTAGCTTAGATAAATGGGTTAGATGAGCATGTTCGATTTACACGATTTTAAGTGTGTACGGGTTAAGGGTTGATTTATTTGATACAAACAAATATATGAATCTTGATCGGATTACACGATTTTAAGTGTGCCCTGTTAGGGTTTGATGTCTTTGGCATGAATTAGTTCATATTCATTAGTTCAACTGCCAACCCGATATGATTGCCACCTCTAAATTAAATACATCGATATACATACCATACATATATAATTGTGTACACGTTAGAGTTGATAAGTCGTCGATGAAACTCAATTTTCTTGTAGTGTCACGATGTCTTTCTGATATTGATACCAGTAGACCGAAGACTTATTAGTATTTACTAAAAATATTAATATACATTCAACGAAAGTGGCTTCTTGTGATCTAATTAGGGTTTGTTGCTCAAACATGTTCCCATTACACAAATAGAAAAAAAAAGTTATAAAAGAAATTTCAATATATGTCTTGAAGAACAACAAACATATGCTAAAAGGGGTTATAAAATATTTTCTTACCCTACTCATTGTGTTCTTAAAACCCATGTCATTTGTGTTTTACATTGACTTTAAGAAGAAATGATATGGAATTAGTGTCTCAAGACACTTTGCAATTAATATTAAATAAATTTGGTTGTCTCCTTAAAACCTATCACTTCAATATTTGACTGGAATAATTTCATTTTATTGCTAACGAAATCATATCCGAACACAATTTACGGTAAAAGTTCTAGTCGGTGTGATCATAAATAGTAAGTTTTCAAAATAATAAATACTTTTAATAATATTTAATCAATTTAGAAGATCAAAAGAATTGGAGATATATACATAGCCTCCTCAATAGGACTTGTTCTACTTGACGAGATGTAATATCGAATTATTGATTGAGAAATATATAAATATATTTTTATTATCTTATTAACAATATGATTATTATATGAAAACAAATAAATAAAAGGATGATGAGAAAGCAAGCACTACGTCTACAAAGAAATATGTGAAAAGAACATATAATACTTTAAAGTTATAAGTGTAGAGAAAATAAATACTCAATTAAAAAGTTCAAATGTAAAAGAATATTTAACAGTTTTAAGATTTAAAAAGTTTCTGGTTATTTAAAAGTTTAAAATTTAACAAATTGATTCGTATTAAAAATGAGGAAATTTAAAGAAGTAATAAATTTCTGATATAAAACAGATGAAAATTATGAAATAGAACTCATCTGTCTTTACAAAATCATAGCCACATATATATACGTGTGGGTAAAGTAACTGTCAAAGACGGTTTGTAATAGGAGAGAGAAAGATATATATATATATACATTTATATTTATGTTCATTCTACACTATTAACAACATGCTTCAGGATGATATTAAATCGGTACTTCGATTCCTAAAGATAAACTGATGGTACTGGACCAGTTATGCTATCTCATTAAAAACCTTACTAAGAAAAACCCAGAGGGACAAAACTTAGTCAAGGAAAAAAAGTATAGCGCGTATAATGCTTCCCCTCAATTTAACTAATGTCTTTTAATCTACGAAGTCCTATCTTGTGTGATAGCTGCTCGAAACTGCTTCTAGGTAAACATTTTGTGAATAGGTGAGCTAGATTGTCACTTGACTTGATTTGGTCTTTCTACAAGTCATATGTTGAGAAAAACTTTGGTAAAATGTGTTTTGTTCTGTCACCTTTGATGTAGCCTTCTCTTAGCTGAGCTATGCAAGCATCAATGTCTTCATAAATAATTGTCAGGTCCTTCTTGATCTGTTTTAATCCACATGCTTCTTGTATGTGATTAGTCATCGATCTCAACCACACAAATTCTTGTCCGGCATCATATAGTGCTATTAATTCGGCATGATTTGATGACGTTGTTGTAAGTGTTTGCTTTGTCGACTTCCAAGAAATTGTGGTGCTACCATATGTGAATACGTAACCTGTTTGAGAACGTGCTTTATGTGGATCTGATAGATATCCAGCATCAACATACCCAACAAGCTAGGACTTTTTATCTTTCTGGTAGAAAAGACCTAAGTCTTCTATCCCACAAATATACGAGAATATATGTTTTATTCCATTCCAATGTCTACGTGTTGGATTCGAACTGTATCTCGCTAGTACATGTACATAGAATGAAATATCAGGTCTCGTGTTATTTGCAAGATACATAAGGGCTCCGATCGCGCTTAAGTACGGTACTTCTGGACTAAGTACTTCTTCGCCCTCTTCTTGAGGTCGGTTAGGATCCTTATGTGGATCTAGTGGATCTAGCGGTCGGACAACCATAGGGACGCTAAACGGATGAGCTTTATCCATATTGAAACGTACTAACATCTTCTGGATGTAGTTTGATTAATGGACAAATGTGCCATTGCACAGATACTCAAACTGAATACCAAGACATAATTTTGTCATACCAAGATATTTCATTTAAAATTCACTTTTTAACAATTGAGCAGCTTTCTCTATCTCTTCAGGAGATTCAATGTTGTTTATATCATCAACATAAATTGCTATTATGGTGAATTTTGAGTGTGATCTTTTCATAAAGACACATGGGCTGATTACATCAGATTTGTATCCTTCTTTTTCGAGATATTTACTGAGTCGATTATACCACATACGACCAGATTGCTTGAGACCATATAAAGATCTCTGGAGTTTTATAGCACACATATCTCTAGGTGTCGATTTTAATGCTTCAGGCATTTTTAATCCTTTAGGGATTTTCATGTAGATGTCATTTTCCAGTGTCCCATACAAATATGGGGTGACGACATCCATAAGTCTCATCTAAAGTCCTTCAGAGATTGTGAGGCCGATAAGAAATCTAAGGGTTATCGCATCTACTATGGGGGAATACGTTTCTTCATAATCAACTCATGGGATTTGGAAAAACCCTTGAGCTACAAGTCGTGCCTTATATCGTACAATATCATTCTTTTCATTTCTCTTTATTGCAAACACCCATTTATACCCTACTGGTTTGACGTCTATGGGTGTTCGGACTACAGGTCCAAAAACATGTCACTGTTTTGGGTAAAAATTAACAATACTAACTTTGTAACAAAATTTCGTTTGTGAGGTAGTGTGCTTGTAAAATCATTGTAAAACAAGGTAAGAACATAAAAAGTGACACGGATGTTTACGAGGAAAGCCTTTGATCGTTCAGGATCTCCTGCATAAAACCTCGGAAGGTGACAATCGACACCTGCCTCGTTACTTTAATAAATGGTAAAGAATTACAAGTGTTGAGCAGCAAATGATCGATATCTAAGTGTTACAAGACTGATTGCGAGTGTATTCTATTGCTAAGTGCGTTGTTGTGTGTTTTCTAATCGACCAAGCTGCTGATTTTGTACAGAGATCATACTAATTAACTATCCGAGAATCCCGGAATCGACCAGGTCTTCAAATATGACCGTTGGAGGTCGTTCTACGCGTCTTCTACACACTTATTTCAACTTCCAGACCGATTCTTCAGGGACTAAATTGACTTCACGTGTTTTACCTACGTATTGATCAAGATAGAGGAAAGATACAACGGTTAGATAATAAGGAAATTAAGGATACCGAAACCTATCAGGATACCGAAGTATGTCGAAGATCCAGGATCCCTAGCCATAAAAGTGACCCCTAATAACTGTCCCAAAAAATTGACAGCTGTCAATCTCATCGACATCTGTAAAATTTTAAAATTCAAATAAAAATAAATGATGATAGGGTAGTGATATGACCGTTCTCGATTTCCAAGGCGATTCAAACGTTGTAATTTCCTGGATATATTCATTATTACTCCTTCTCTCTCATTCCCATCTTCTTTAAGGTTGAAATTTGTAAAAATCTTTGTTTCTGATTTCTTCTTTCTTTCTTCTTTCTTTCTAAACTTTTGTTATCATGGGTAAGAAAATGACTAGGTCGGCCGCTTCTATCGTTGCTGAAACGATAGATGATTTCGTTGATCAAGGAATCCTTGACCATTCTGATCTCGAACTCTGCTCTTTCACTGATCATGAAACTTTTGAAATCAAATAATATTTTTCCTCAAAAAACCATTTTTAGGCCTTTTGATTCCAGAACAAAAGCGGATTTGATTTCTAAAACATGGGTTTGCTTTCTCGCGTATCCTTTCACTCTCGGTCTGTCGTATCCTTTTTCTCCACTTATCACCGAGTTCTTCAAGCTTACCGGCTTGTGTTATTCCCAAACTATGCCAATGGTTTTGAGAATCCTAGCTACTCTTGAAAGGATGAATCATTCTCATTCTCTGACTATTGGCGTCCCTGAGCTAGCCTCCGCCTATAATTTGAGAACCCATGGCTCTTCTCGTTTCGTCCTTCAGCTTAAGTCCGAGTGAACTCACCTAATCCCAAAAGCTACTAAAAATGACACCGACTAGAAGGGGAAATTCTTCTTTGTCCGGAGAGATTCAATTTCTGATGGGAAACTCTTACCGCTTGAATGGGTTAAGAAGGGTAGGATATAGTTAGGGTCCCTGCAATTTTAAATATTTCTAACTTGATTCTGATGATTCTCATCTTATCTTTGCGTAGCTCCAAAGTTCGGCGAACTGGTTCCTGCAAGAAGTGACACAGATAAAAGAATAGAAGCATTGCTAGAGATACCAATTACGGAGAGATCCTTCCGTGCCGAATCTGCCATCAGTGAAGCTAGTTTCAATACCCAATATTCTGAACCCGATATGTCTTCAGGTATAAAATAGTTTACATTCGTATTATCAAGTGTCATGATCCTGATTTGTTCTATCTTTTTGTAGGAATTCCTAAGTCGAGCTCTCAATTTGCCTTGTCTAACCTCGATAGCCTCTTGTCTGGAGCTGTCGTTGTCAAGAAGGAGGGTCCCACACCAACTACTAAGTCCCGAGTTCCCCTACTCCGGTCTGAAGCTTCAGGGAGTAAGAAGAGGAAATGACTGACATAGTGGACCTGGAGATCTTTGAGGGCATGGATTCCAGTGAGACTGCCAAGAAGCTTCATTTCTTTCTAAGTTTGGTAAGCGCTTTCTGGTATCCCTATTTCAATTTCAGGATCCTGAAAGTCTTAATTTATCCAAATCTTGCAGGGTCTTGAGAAGCTGAACGCCAACTTGGTTGAGGCAGAGAAGAACGCTGAAGAAGCTCTGGAGAAGGTTGAGGAACTGAAGAAAATTGCGGCCAACAAGTCCAAGTACTTGGAGAAAGAGATCCAAATCTTGAAGGAAAAGCTGCAGGAGGATTTGGCTCAGTCCGAGCAGAAGTTGTTGGAGAATGTGCATAACGCCAAGAGGTCTGCGGCCATGGCTATTCTTCAATCCAGGATTCAAATGTCTGAGTAAGCTGTTACTGAAGGTTTTGATCCTGCAGCTTGGGATCTTCGGGGATGGCGCTCTTCTCTAGCTAAACTCAGCGACGAAGCTGTGGAAACTAGCAAGGTTACCGAGGATGTTGGTGCTGGTGATGGTGAGAAGTGGGTGGACGGGTTTAGGTTTTGGATGAAGACCGTATCACTTTCTTTTCCTTTGTTGAGTACGAATTTGGACATATAGACATACCGAATTATATCACGGAGTCTGAAATACAGCGACATTTGGTTGTCCCCTGTGTACAGTCATTGAATATGTCGTAGGCTTATACTCCGGGATCCTCATTAGTCTTCAACTCGTTTAAGGATCCTGAGTCAGCATATTGATGCCAAGTTTTTGAGTTAACACGTAAGTGTTACATATTTAAAATCATGGGCCAAGCCAGAAAATGTGGGCTAAGCCAATAACGTGGGCTAAGCCAGATAATCGTGGGCTAAGCCAGATAATCATGGGCTAAGCCAAATAATCGTGGGCTAAGCCAAATAATCATGGGCTAAGCCAATATCATGGGTAAGGCCAAATCTGAGTTAGCATGAAAGTGCTAAAAACCTTAGCTTTAACATGTAAGTGTTAAATGATCGAGAGAAACTTGAGTAATAACACATCTGTTATATTCGTAGCACCCAATATATAGCCAATAGTGATGAAATTATCAGCCACTGTTACATGGACTTGTCGCACCACCTTAAACTATAATTGGATATCGTGCGCTCCTGGCGGGGTGTATTAACCCAATACTTAGAAAGGCGAAATCCGTTTAAACCTTCGAGGTATTTGAGGATACCCAAACTTAGGATAGATGGCCAATCTCTTTCTTCTATCAGGATCCCTGGAGATACTTCCTGCAAAATAGGAAATCTTGGTGAAGGTGGGTGTTAGCCTGGCTAACACCCCTCCGATGCTCAAGTCAGTACTTTGATCAAGAGTAACAAGTATAAAAATAATTATGCAAATAAGACATACCATTTTTAGTTAGGATTTAAATTCTAACTTACATAAAGTAGGTTTTGAGATGGATAGTGTTCCAGGATCTTGACAGGATATCTCCTTCCATAGTAGCCAACCAATAAGCTCCCTTGCCTGCTTCTGAATCAATCAAGTATGGGCCTTCCCATTTTGGTGCAAGCTTTCCATCATTGAGATTGGTAGTATTTTGGAATGCCTTTCTTAATACGAGATCACCTGCTCGGAATCTTCTAACCCTTATGTTTTTGTTGTATGACTTTGCTATCCTCTGCTGATAAGCTGCAATGCGAACTTTGGCAAGATCCCTAAGCTCATCCACAGTATCGAGATCCTGAGCAAGAGCTTCATCGTTGGTCTCTGAAGATTGAAAGTTGGTTCTGGCAGTAGGGATAACAATCTCTGTCGGGATCATTGCTTCAGTTCCAAATACCAAGGAGAATGGAGTCTGGCCCGTCGCGTTTTGCGTGGTTGTCCTATCCGCCCAAAGTACAAACGGTAGCCCATCTTCCTTTCTTTGCTCCTAATCTCCTCTTGAGGTTGTTAACGATGATCTTGTTGCTAGATTCTGCTTGTCCATTGGCTTGAGGATGTACTGGGTAGAAGTTATCATTTTGATTCCCCAACTGGCACAGAAGTCAGTTGTTCTCTTGCCAATGAACTGAGATCCATTATCACATCCTATCTCCGTCGGGATCCCAAACCTCGTCAGGATATTGCGCTTGATGAGGGAGATGACTTTTTTCTCTCTGATTTGGACAAATGCCTCAGCTTCGATCCATTTAGAGAAGTAATCCGTCATTGCTAGCATGAAGACCTTTCCTCCTGGTGCTTTAGGGAGTTTGCCGATGATATCCATTCCCCATTTCATGAATGGCCATGGAGAGATGATTGGATATAAAGGTTCGGCCGGTTGATGGAGTATGTTGTTGTGTCTCTGGCAAGCGTCACATTTTTTAGAGTAAGTCACAACATCTTTCCTCATGGTAGGCGAGTAATATCCTGTCCTTAGGATCCTTGAAAATAGCGCTTTGCCCCCGGTATGATTACCACAATCTCCTTCGTGTAGATCTTTCAGGACTTCATGTGCTTCAGGATCCTCCAAGCATCTCAAGTATCGACCTGCAATTGATTTTCTATACAAAACATTCTCAAAATATAAAACGAGACATTTTCATGCTAAAAGCCTTATGGTTCTTTTCGTCACTTGAGATTTCACCATCCTGCAAGTATTTATTAATAGGTGAAATCCAGGATCCTGGAATAGGTTCAAGATTTCGAATGTCTGCTTCTTCTTCAGTGTTGGATACTTCATTTACCTTCTCAATTTTCGGGCTCAAAATGTGTATGATAGGTATTTTGGTACCTTCTGGTACTCTAAGAGCTGAAGCAAGGTTTGCTAAGGCATCAGCCTCAGTGTTATCTTCTCTAGGCACCTGTGTAATGTTAAAAGTTTCGAATTCCATGGATAATTGTTTAACTATTGTAAGATATTTAGCTAGCTTCTCACCTTTTACTGCATACGAACCATTGAATTGATTAGTAATTAATAATGAGTCTACATATACCTGAAGATACCTGATCTTGATATCCCTGGCTAATTGTAATCCTGCGATCAGCGCCTCATACTCTGCTTCATTATTCGTAGCCTGAAACTCACAGCTTATGAATTGGGGTAATATGTCCCCTTGTGGCGATTTTAGTATGACTCCCAGTCCTGTTCCTCTTACGTTTGAAGCACCATATGTGAATAAAGTCCATTCGTCCTTTGATTCTTTTAGTTGTTGGACTTCTAAATCTGCTTCTTGTTGGATATCACTGTTGAAATCAATCAGCCACAAAGTCCGCCAGTGCCTGAGACTTTATTGCTATTTTAGGTTCATATATGAGGTCATAGGTGCTGAGCTTGACTGACCATTTAGCCATCCTTCCCGACATCTCTGGCTTTCTTAAGACACACTTAATAGGGTAGTTAGTCTTAACATGAATAGCATGAGTTTCAAAATAACGTCTTAGTTTAGTTGATGCCATTATTAAAGCTAAAATTATTTTTTCTAAATGAGAGTACATGGTTTTCGCTGGTAGCAAACTTTTACTTACCTAGTATACCAGATGTTGTTGTCCCTCATGATCCTTGACTAATAAAGCACTTACGGTGCTTCGGGATACTGCCAAGTATAGGGATAATGGTTCACTGTCTTCTGGTTTCATCAGTAGAGGAGCTGACGACAAGTATTCCTTCAATGATTGGAGTGCTTGTTCATGCTTCTCTTCCCATTCGGATATCTTGTTCTTCTTCAGGATGTCGTAGAATTCCTTGCATTTTTCTGAGGATCTTGATATAAATCTGTTGAGTGCTGCTACTCTGCCGGTCAGCCTCTGGACATCCTTAGTATTTGCTGGGTATTTTAGATTAATGATAGCTTTGATTTGTTCTGGGTTGGCTTCTATTCCTCTCTTGGTCACCATATAGCCTAAGAACTTTCCTGCCCCCACTCTGAAGTGATATTTCGAGGGGTTCAGCTTCATATTATATTGGTCCAGGATATCAAATGCTTCTTTAAGGTCACTGAGATGATCCTCAGCTCTCTTTAATTTTACCACCATGTCGTCTATGTAGACCTCCATGGTGTCCCCTAGTTTCTCTTTGAACATCATGTTCACCAGCCTTTGGTATGTAGCACCTGCATTTTTCAAACCAAAGGGCACATCAATATAACAATAAATACCTGTAGGAGTCATGAACGTAGTATCCTCCTAGTCTGAGGGTTCCATTTGAATTTGTTGGAATCCTAATGAAGCATCCATGAAAGTAAGCATTTCGTGGCCTGTTGTGGCGTCGACCATAGAGTCAATGTGTGGTAATGGGAAGGGGTCTTTAGGACACGCCTTGTTGAGGTCCGTGTAATCTACACAAACTCTCCACTTCCCGTTCTTCTTCTGGACTACTACTACGTTGGCTAGCCACCTTGGGAATTTTACTTCCCTTATCATTCTAGACTTGAGAAGTCTTTCCACCTCTTCTTGGATGATTATGTTTCTCTCAAGAGAAAATTTCCTTCGCTTTTGATGTATTGGCTTGAAACTTTTATCAATTCCAAGTTTATGAGTTATGATATCTTGGGATATACCTGTCATGTCCTTGTGCTTCCATGCGAAGGTTGCTTTTCTGCCCTTCAGGAAGTTCAGGATATCTTTTTCAATATCATCAGGGATATTGCTCCCTACAAGGATCTTTACATCTGGTTTTTCAGCATCCAGGGATACCTCTTTAGCTTCTAGAACATCCCTGGACTGCTTTGTTAATTGCGTTGCTTGCCTGGTTTTGACGGAGGCTTTCATCGAAGAAGTGTAGCAATTCTTAGCCTCTTGCTGATCACTGTTAATCTTCACTACTCACCAAGGGGTTGGAAATTTGACACACTAATGGTATGTTGAGGGCACCGCCTTCATATCGTGTATCCATGGCCTTCCTAAAATGATATTATAGCAAGATAAAGAATCTATTACACAAAATTTTTTAATAGAATTTACCCCTTCAATGTATATCGGTAATTTTATCTCTCCGACTGTGCTTTTGCCTTCTTCGCTGAACCCTACCAGCACTGAGGATTTTGAAATAATTTCAGAATCCGGGATCCCCATTCTCTTCAGGATTTCATGCTGAATTATGTTAATCGAGCTCACTCCGTCAATCAGTATCCTACAGATGAAGTGGTTTGCAATGTATAGTGTAATCACCAGGCCATCGTGATAAGGACCCTGTACGTTATTTCTGTCATCTTCGTCGAAACAGATCACCTTTTCATTAGTTAAGCTAGATGTCCTGATAGGTCTGTTCCCATTCTCTGTTTTTGCTTCTTTGGCATTTCTTTTTGCTGCAGAGTAAGAAGTACCACAAATGTCAGATCCACCAGATATAAAACCTATTACCTTGGCATCCGCCGGCAGGGATTTTGTTCTTTGCGGGATCCTGTCATGATCCTTGGTCTTGTTCTTTCCTTTGCCCAGAAATTCTTTGAGATATCCCTTGCTCAGGAGATAGTTTATCTTCTTCCGAAAAGCGATACAATCCTTAGTTATATTGCCAAAGTCTTCGTGGAATGCACACCACTTGGACATGTCCTTTCCCCTGAGTTTCTCTTAAACTTGCGAGGCCACCTGGCTTTTTCTCCAAGATCCTGCATAGCAAATAGCAAACCAGTCGTATCAAGAGAAAAACAGTATTCAGACAACTTAGGATATTCTTCTTCTTCCTCGTCGTCTTCTACAACATTGACCCTGTGATTGTCCGGCTTAGAATATGGCTTGGATCTGTACGACTTGAAAGGTGCAGGTTCAACTTTCCGGTTAGGTTGAGTGTAGCTTGTCGGAGCATTCACTCTTTGCTGGATCTTTTTATCATCTTCCAGCCTAATAAACCTCAATGCCCGGTTCCTGACTTCATTAAGGTTCCTGCAAGGATTCATAACAAGGTCTTCGTAAAATTGAGAATCATTCTGTAGTCACATCTTGAAGGCCTGGACTGCAGTGGCAACGTCAAGATTCGGGATATCCAGGGATTCCTGACCAAATTTGCTGACATAGTCTCGGAGGGATTCTTCGGGATTTTTAATTATCCTGTATAAGTCACTTGTTAATCTTTCAAAAGTTCTACTGCAAGATAATTGATTGTTAAACATGTTAATTAAATGAGCGAATGAAGTAATAGAATATGGAGGAACATTAAGGAGCCATTTTAAGGCTGATCCTGTTAAGTAGAGCCGAAGCCTTTGCATAAGCATGCTTCCTTTAGGTCCAAGGGAATGGGGTTTATCTCCATCCTTTCCCTGTACTGCGCGACGTGCTCCTCAGGGTCTATAGTTCCAACGTACAACTTCATGTTAGGAGTCTGGAAGTGCTTGGGGATCTTAGCATCACATAATGGTGGAGCGAATCTGGAGATCCTGTGACTGGTAGAGGATATCTTCGGTATAGGTTGGACCACACCTGGTACACTGGAAATCATCTCTCTCAACTTCTTTAACTCCTTGGCCATGGGCGGAGTGATTCCTGTCTCCTGCATAAATTCGTTAGCATTTGAAAATTGATTGAATGTGTTACTGTTCTCAGGATTTCGGAACGATGATCCCGGAGTAACTCCAAGATCCCGATTTATCGTAACTCTAACAGCCGGGGTAGGGCCAACTACAGTAATGCCTGTTTGCATGGGAAGGAAATCTCCCTTATGGATTTCTAAGGATCTTGAATAATTGAAATCCAAGATCCTTGGTTGCAGCGGGGTCGTCACTTCCACTGGTTTCTTCGATTCCTTAACTTTCTCAATCTCCCGAAATAGTGCTTGGTTAGTCTTCCTCTGTTGTTCCATTTGTTGTTTCATCTCCGAGAACAGATCGAGTATATCATTGTTTGATACGATCACAGATCCACCAGCAGGTATTCCGGATCCCGAAAAACCCGCAGGAGTAGTTTTCTTCGGCTGATTAACACTTTTCTAAAATGGAGGAGGAGGAATAGGGTTAATCAAGCCAGAGCTCGAATACAGAGCAGAAACAAAAATATTTTTGGATTGGGATGGCATCTTTGAAAATAGCTTTGAAAGATAGTGACTGAACGCAAACTTTAGTAAAGATTTGAAGATCAAAAGCACCACTTGCCCCACGGTGGGCGCCAAATTCTTTTGGGTAAAAATTAACAAGACTAACTTTGTAACCAAATTTCATTTGTGATGTAGTGTGCTTGTAAAATCAATGTAAAACAAGGTAAGAACGTAAAAGTGACACAGATGTTTACGAGGAAAGCCCTTGATCGTTCAGGATCTCCGGCATAAAACCTTGGGAGGTAACAATCGACACCTGCCTCGTTACTTCAATAAATGGTAAAGAATTACAAGTGTTGAGCAGCAAATGATCGATATCTAAGTGTTACAAGATTGATTGCAAGTGTATTCTATTGCTAAGTGCGTTGTTGTGTGTTTTCTAATCGACCAAGCTGCTGATTTTATATAGAGATCATACTAACTAACTATCCGAGAATCCCGGAATCGACCAGGTCTTCAAATATGACCGTTGGAGGTCGTTCTACGTGTCTTCTACACGCTTATTTCAACTTCCAGACTGATTCTTCAGGGATTAAATTTACTTCACGTGTTTTACCTGCATATTGATCAAGATAGAGGAAAGATACAACAGTTAGATAATAAGGAAATTAAGGATACCGAAACCTGTCAGGATACCGAAGTATGTCGAAGATCCAGGATCCCTAGCCATAAAAGTGACCCCTAACAGTCTCTTTTCGAGCAAATTTAACTCAGCCTTTATGACTTCTTGCCATTTTGGCCAATCATTTATGTGCATGCACTCTTGTGACAATCCGGACTTTTCCAGTTAATCCCGTTATCTAGATCCAGTTAAAGTTAACTGAAATTAACTTTATTCAAACTTCAGGGACTGTTTCTGTCAATATCTCAAACTTAATCTTCAGGGACTAGTCATGTCAAAAGTCCACACTATTCTGTTGACTTTTGGAAAGTCAAAATCCAATCCCTTGACTTTATAAGTCAAAATTAACTTTGATTTTAACCTCATTTAAACCTAAGGGACTTATTCTGCCAATTTATAAACTTCCATTCTATTGAAAACCTCAGGGACTGATTCTGCAATTCCTGGAATGTCAATTTGTTGACTTTGGAAAGTCAACCCTCGCGAATTCAGCAAAATCGACCGTTTCTGATCGAATCAATTAAAGTCGAAACTGCCTATGCACGATTAACGACAGTTATGATTGTCCTTAAACCCAATTAACACTAATAACTAATCGAATTAACTCGGATAATTAAGTTGAAGCTATAACCGTCGTGTTAAACCTGAATCCATCAAATTCAAGGTAATCCGACATTTCTTTCGCTAATTGAAGCATCCTCATCTTCTGCCGAATCCTCCTGAAGAGTCTGAATCACCTTCATTGGCCGGATAATCCTCAGAACTCGCCGGAAAGAAGCCTGTGCAGCCGACACCTGCACCTACTCAAACTCCATCGATTTGATACGCATTTTGGTAATTCTTAAACTCAATTGCTTCGTCTTTATCCTGTAAAGCTAAGACCTATGACAATTTGGGCTTACATCATCGATTCAATCAAGTTCTGGATTCTAGGGTTCATCGCTTGACTGAATTAGTCGAACCCTAATCTAGACATGATAATAATGGAATTAACTCATGCAGAAAGCTTCGAGAAATTGTTTTTAATGAAAGCCCTCTGTTAATTCCAGTTTCTAATATCGAAATCTCTGAAACCTGTAATTAGGGTTCATATGAACCCTATCTGTCGAATTCAATCCTAAAATGATTTTAAATCAAATTAAAATATATCAGTAGCTTCGTAATCATTTGGTCATCGAAAGCCCTCTATCAATTTGGCATTTTATTATCGAATTTGTATAAATCCTGGAATTAGGGTTCTTGCATTTCTGAGTTTGGGGTTTTTGATCTTAGACTGAAATGAAACGAAATTAAACTACTTTAGCAGTTTCAAAACGCCCAGATTATCAAAAGCTCTATGATTTTAATCGAATCCATTATCGAAATCTTTCTGATCGATCCAAGGTTTTACTTTATTCTTACGCGATCTGTTTTCAAGAATTGAGCATCATAAACTTGTTCGTTTTCAAAATTAAAAGCATGCTCAGGATCGTAATTCCCTAATCATCAAAACCTCTATAAATTCTGGTTCGATTAACACAAGAAATCGATGAATTGAGGCAGAGTTGCTTCGGATCTCGTTAAGAGGGAAGAACCCTCTGAGCTTGCTTGTTAAGAGATTTTCAAATCGGATATAGTCGCGATACCCTAGCGGGCTGTGATGGTTAAAGCTCTGAGCTGGTGTGGGAGGGACCCGGGTTCAAGACCGGGCTCCCACACATATTTTTTTGAAGCGATTTTTATTAAATAAAAATATATATATATATTAAGTTATTATTATTATAATCCCGTTTAAATGTGTTTTAACCCAGAAAACAACCCGTAGGTTCGGGTTTGATTTATGAAACTATTTTTATATTACTCCCACTTTTATAAATAATATATTTACGTTATTATCAAATAAAAATAATATGTTTATATTATTTTTAAACCGCAACTTCTTATTAAATAATATACTCGTATTATTTTCAACTCGTGACTAAAGTTATTAAATAATATATACGTATATTATTTCGTACCATTTAATACTTCGTGTGACGTTTTAAATTATTTAATAATATAATAGTTATATTATTTACTCCCGTTTAAACATTCGATTTAAGATAATATATTTATTATTTTATCACATAAATGATTATTTAGTTAATCCGTCGAGCCTAAAAATAATGTATTAAATTATATTATTTTCCCAACTTTTGTAAACGACTTTAACGTACGAATATATTTAAATTTTTATTCATTTATTGGTCGCACGACACGTAACGCTTTTCCCTTTATGATTATATTATGAAATTTATATAATTCCGTAGACATGTTCGTCTACTCTTAAATCCTTAGAAAGCGTTAAGATGTTCTAACTTCCATGTCGTCGTCACAAATCCCAATGTGTCCCTAACTTATGTGATTATGATTCTAGGGCATACGTAAGCCGTGCAGGCTAACACTTGAGGTTTCAAATCTTATACTTGTGTGATACTACCTACTACGCAACGCAGGTGAGTTTCACGGCTCCTTTTACTGTTTTTATTTGGGGGAGAAAACATGTCACAACTTTTTGGTTTATTGAAATTCATATGATATCACTGTTGAGGCTAAGCGTAACACACTATCATGAAAAGTCCTCACACACATCGGACCGTTAATATGGTATGAACGAGGTAATTTTGGTAGTACTACTGGGTTTGACAAACCCCACCCGTGTTAGTCGCGCTAACTCGATTGGAGGTCGAACGGGTGTTATATTGACCTTAACACATTAGTCAGAGTTGATAGACCTGACTGGAGGCAAACAAACATACTCACTGTCAGTTTCGGTTGCGAGCGCTTTAGCAAAACATGAATATAGGCATGCAACCTATTGATATGCATATTGAATGTACATAATTCGTAAACACTTTATTTTAAATGATTGAAACCTGTGAACTCACCAACCTAGTGTTGACTCGTTTTCTTACATGTTTTCTCAGGTTGGCACTCAGGATCACGTTAAGTCATGCATGTGTCTTGGACTTCAATTGAAATAATTATCTATCGAATAATATTTATGTTTTGTTTGTAATTGAACTTGGGCGCGTTGTTTTGCGCATTTACTTTTGTTTAACGCTTCCGCATATACACTCTGAACCTTGATCTTTTATGATATTACATTTCAAGTCCCATATAGTGTCGTTTGAAGTAACTGATGTCTGAGATCCTGGTTGGTCACCTCCCAAAACGGTAAAACTCCGTTAGTGGAAATTTGGGGGTGTGACAGATTGGTATCAGAGCCATTGGTTATAGAGAACTAGGACTGCATTCTAGACTATAGCCACACACATTAGTTACTTGGCATAGACACTTACTCCTTATGTTTCAGGAATTATGTCTACACCACCATCTTCACCACCTACCAATCAGGAACATGACATTCCTGCCATTGCATCACCGGAGCCCAAGAAGCGTAGACTTGAGCCCATTGATAACTCTATTGTGTATGGAGAGCCCATGCATATCCGGAATGGGAGTGACTGGGATTGGTACCCCGGTTTACTGAGCAAATGGGTTAGACAGGAACGAGTTCCATCACCGTACTTTGGAGCTTCATCATCATCAGGACCACGTTTACCATTACTACCTTGTCACTTGGAGCAAGCCTTTGCAGCATTTGTAGCAACTATGGATCGAGAGATCCGGAATATGAGAGACGCAGCAGGAGTGATCACAGGTCTGTTAAGAGGAGAGAAACAAACGGATCACAGGATAGATCTGCAAGTAACAGAACTGGCAAGTACTGACCGCTTGCATAATGCATTAGTGGACGAGGTAAGGGCGTTGCAGGCTAGAGTGAATGCACTCGAGGAGGCTGAAGTAGAATCTCAAGAAAGAATTGGAGAGTTAGAGATACAACTTGCAGCTGCTTTAGAGCCAGCTGAAGTACCCGACTTTGAACCTGGAGATGATCCCGAGGAAGTAGAGGAGGATGATGCTGAGTCAGTCATCTCATCCGCCGGCAGTGGAGCTTGATATTCCATTATATTCTATCTTATCTTATTTTATCGCTTCCTTATGTTTTAAATAAAAGCCTAAGTGGGTAAGGATGTTCCCATTCCAATAAAATCTTAGTGATCTGTCTGCGTTGAGTTATTTATTCTACAGCCTTATGATTTAAGTTAGCCTTGTATAAAAATCATAAACCTGCATGTCTTTACACATCTCCTTCTATTTGCTTACACTTGACTGATGTTAATATGCGATATATTTATTCATTTCTTGTGTTTGTGAAAATGAAGAATCATGGCCGGACGTGGACGTGGCGGTCGCAACGGTGGTCGTGGAAATATCAACCTGACACCAGCCGAACTGAACGCGTTAATTAATGACAGTGTTGCTGAAGCCTTAGCAGCACACGTTGCAGGTAAACCTGTTAACCGTTAATTCTAGACAACCAACTGTACACATTTATTCCACTCTTTCCTAAACCCAACCTACTCTTTCTAATCCAGGGCAAGCGAACAATCCACAGAACAATCAGCATGTCTGTACCTTCAAGACATTTATGGACTGCAAGCCCCACACATTCAGTGGAGCTGAGGGAGCTGTCGGATTACTCCGATGGTTTGAAAAGATTGAATATGTGTTCTCCATGTGTAACTGCCCTGTAGCCGACCGAGTCAAATTTGCATCGGGAACTCTAGAGGGTCCTACCCTCACATAGCGGAATGCACAGGTCCAGATGCTAGGTCTGGACATGGCCAATGCATCACCATGGGAAGACTTCAAGATCCTGATGAAGGAAGAGAACTGTCCCAGGGATGAAATTCAGAAACTCGAGGGAGAATTCTGGAATCTGAAAATGGAGGGTTCTGAAATAGAACTCTACACTACTCGCTCGCATGAACTAGCGGGGATGTGTCCTCACATGGTTACACCAGCCTACAAGCGGATAGAAATGTTCATCAGTGGATTAGTACCACAAATCCAGAGCATGGTTACTTCATCTAACCCTGCTACCATTCAGCAAACCATCCGTCTTGCTCACAAACTGACGGACCAAGCTGTTACCCAAGGGACACTACCTCCTAGGAAGTCAGCATCCAAGTCTACTGACAACAACAAGAGGAAGTTTGACAGTAGCAATAATAACGTGGGATTTCAGCCGAATCAATCACAGCAACAACAACAGCGTAGGTTTGAACCTACGAAGAACTTCAACCAGTCGACCTCTTCGGGTCAGCATCAAAGTGGTTATATTGGGAGACACCCCAGGTGTAACAAATGTAATTACCACCACCTCGATTCTTGTGACAAAAACCGTTACCAGCGGTGTGGCAAGGTGGGCCATGCTGCCAAAGACTGCAGAGGGGAATTACAAGCCAAGCAGCCCTTCCAACAACCGGGTTTTACCAAGGGTTGTTTTGAATGTGGAAAAGAGGGACACTTCCGGAAGGATTGTCCACAATTAAAGAAGAGTGACATCGACAACAACAACAACCACCAAAGCAATAATAACAACCAGGGCAATAATGCAGGGAATGGTGCAAAAGGGCGAGCCTTTGTACTAGGATCCGGAGAAGCTCGTTATGACCACAACGTGGTTACCGGTAAGTTCCTTCTAAACAACTATTTTGCTTCTGTACTAGTTGACACTAGTGCTGATAGGAGTTTCATGACTAATAGACTTAGTAACCTACTAAGAAAAACTCCAACCCTGTTAGAGGACAAATACACCATAGAAATAGCAGGCGGACAAATAATAGAAGCAACCCATGTTCTTAAGGGTTGTAAACTTGAACTGGCTAGTCATAAATTTGACATTGACCTCATGCCGGTCACACTCGGTAGTTTCGACGTAATTGTCAGAATGGACTGGTTATCTAATAACCAAGTCGAAATTGTCTGTCACGAGAAAATCGTTCGCCTTCCTCTTCCTAATGGAGAAACCCTCTTCATCCATGGCGAAAGGAGTAGTGCTGTTATGGGCATAATATCCTTCATGAATGCACAAATAATAGTCTCACTTACCTTTAGTGGAGTTCTTCTATATAATAGTTACCACACTAGTATCAGGGCGGCACAATCGAGGCATTGTACGGACGTAAATGCCATCTCTATCTGTTGGGCTGAAGTTGGGGATAGCCAACTTACAGGTCCCGATCTTGTATTCGAAACCTCTGAAAAGATCGTTCAAATCCGAAACCGTATGGCGGCAACTCGTGATCGTTAGAAGAGCTACACCGATAAGCGTCGTAAACCGTTAGAATTCCAAATAGACAACATGTTTCTATTCAAAGTCTCACCTTGAAAAGGTGTAATTCGCTTCGGGAAGCGAGGCAAACCGAATCCTCGTTATGTTGGACCATTCAAGATAGTGAAGAGAATTGGCCCAGTAGCGTATCAACTGGGCCTACCTGAAGGACTTAGTGGTGTACACGATGTCTTTCATGTCTCGAACTTGAAGAAATGTCTAGCAGACGAATCGCTCGCAGTTCCTCTTGAGGAACTACAAACCGATGAACAACTGCGGTTCGTTGAAGAACCGATAACAATCATGGATAGGGAAATCAAAACGTTAAAACACAGTAAAATCCCTATTGTCAGAGTTCGTTGGAACTCGAAACGCATACTTAAATTCACTTGGGAGTGCGAGGATCAGATAACGCGCAAGTATCCTCATCTGTTCAAGCACTCCACGCCAATTTCTTAAGGTACTATTCTAATTTTCGGGACGAAAATTCTTTCAACTAGGGGATGATGTGACATCCGGAATTTTTTTTATTATTTTGTTTAATTTTCGGGACGAAAATTCTTTCAACTAGGGGATGATGTGACAATCCGGACTTTTCCAGTTAATCCCGTTATCTAGATCCAGTTAAAGTTAACTGAAATTAACTTTATTCAAACTTCAGGGACTGTTTCTGTCAATATCTCAAACTTAATCTTCAGGGACTAGTCATGTCAAAAGTCCACACTATTCTGTTGACTTTTGGAAAGTCAAAATCCAATCCCTTGACTTTATAAGTCAAAATTAACTTTGATTTTAACCTCATTTAAACCTAAGGGACTTATTCTGCTAATTTACAAACTTCCATTCTATTGAAAACCTCAGGGACTGATTCTGCAATTCCTGGAATGTCAATTTGTTGACTTTGGAAAGTCAACCCTCGCGAATTCAGCAAAATCGACCGTTTCTGATCGAATCAATTAAAGTCGAAACTGCCTATGCACGATTAACGACAGTTATGATTGTCCTTAAACCCAATTAACACTAATAACTAATCGAATTAACTCGGATAATTAAGTTGAAGCTATTACCGTCGTGTTAAACCTGAATCCATCAAATTCAAGGTAATCCGACATTTCTTTCGCTAATTGAAGCATCCTCATCTTCTGCCGAATCCTCCTGAAGAGTCTGAATCACCTTCATTGGCCGGATAATCCTCAGAACTCGCCGGAAAGAAGCCTGTGCAGCCGACACCTGCACCTACTCAAACTCCATCGATTTGATACGCATTCTGGTAATTCTTAAACTCAATTGCTTCGTCTTTATCCTGTAAAGCTAAGACCTATGACAATTTGGGCTTACATCATCGATTCAATCAAGTTCTGGATTCTAGGGTTCATCGCTTGACTGAATTAGTCGAACCCTAATCTAGACATGATAATAATGGAATTAACTCATGCAGAAAGCTTCGAGAAATTGTTTTTAATGAAAGCCCTCTGTTAATTCCAGTTTCTAATATCGAAATCTCTGAAACCTGTAATTAGGGTTCATATGAACCCTATCTGTCGAATTCAATCCTAAAATGATTTTAAATCAAATTAAAATATATCAGTAGCTTCGTAATCATTTGGTCATCGAAAGCCCTCTATCAATTTGGCATTTTATTATCGAATTTGTATAAATCCTGGAATTAGGGTTCTTGCATTTCTGAGTTTGGGGTTTTTGATCTTAGACTGAAATAAAACGAAATTAAACTACTTTAGCAGTTTCAAAACGCCCAGATTATCAAAAGCTCTATGATTTTAATCGAATCCATTATCGAAATCTTTCTGATCGATCCAAGGTTTTACTTTATTCTTACGCGATCTGTTTTCAAGAATTGAGCATCATAAACTTGTTCGTTTTCAAAATTAAAAGCATGCTCAGGATCGTAATTCCCTAATCATCAAAACCTCTATAAATTCTGGTTCGATTAACACAAGAAATCGATGAATTGAGGCAGAGTTGCTTCGGATCTCGTTAAGAGGGAAGAACCCTCTGAGCTTGCTTGTTAAGAGATTTTCAAATCGGATATAGCCGCGATACCCTAGCGGGCTGTGATGGTTAAAGCTCTGAGCTGGTGTGGGAGGGACCCGGGTTCGAGACCGGGCTCCCACACATATTTTTTTGAAGCGATTTTTATTAAATAAAAATATATATATATTAAGTTATTATTATTATAATCCCGTTTAAATGTGTTTTAACCCAGAAAACAACCCGTAGGTTCGGGTTTGATTTATGAAACTATTTTTATATTACTCCCACTTTTATAAATAATATATTTACGTTATTATCAAATAAAAATAATATGTTTATATTATTTTTAAACCGCAACTTCTTATTAAATAATATACTCGTATTATTTTCAACCCGTGACTAAAGTTATTAAATAATATATACGTATATTATTTCGTACCATTTAATACTTCGTGTGACGTTTTAAATTATTTAATAATATAATAGTTATATTATTTACTCCCATTTAAACATTCGATTTAAGATAATATATTTATTATTTTATCACATAAATGATTATTTAGTTAATCCGTCGAGCCTAAAAATAATGTATTAAATTATATTATTTTCCCAACTTTTGTAAACGACTTTAACGTACGAATATATTTAAATTTTTATTCATTTATTGGTCGCACGACACGTAAAGCTTTTCCCTTTATGATTATATTATGAAATTTATATAATTCCGTAGACATGTTCGTCTACTCTTAAATCCTTAGAAAGCGTTAAGATGTTCTAACTTCCATGTCGTCGTCACAAATCCCAATGTGTCCCTAACTTATGTGATTATGATTCTAGGGCATACGTAAGCCGTGCAGGCTAACACTTGAGGTTTCAAATCTTATACTTGTGTGATACTACCTACTACGCAACGCAGGTGAGTTTCACGACCCCTTTTACTGTTTTTATTTGGGGGAGAAAACATGTCACAACTTTTTGGTTTATTGAAATTCATATGATATCACTGTTGAGGCTAAGCGTAACACACTATCATGAAAAGTCCTCACACACATCGGACCGTTAATATGGTATGAACGAGGTAATTTTGGTAGTACTACTGGGTTTGACAAACCCCACCCGTGTTAGTCGCGCTAACTCGATTGGAGGTGGAACGGGTGTTATATTGACCTTAACACATTAGTCAGAGTTGATAGACCTGACTGGAGGCAAACAAACATACTCACTGTCAGTTTCGGTTGCGAGCGCTTTAGCAAAACATGAATATAGGCATGCAACCTATTGATATGCATATTGAATGTACATAATCCGTAAACACTTTATTTTAAATGATTGAAACCTGTGAACTCACCAACCTAGTGTTGACTCGTTTTCTTACATGTTTTCTCAGGTTGGCACTCAGGATCACGTTAAGTCATGCATGTGTCTTGGACTTCAATTGAAATAATTATCTATCGAATAATATTTATGTTTTGTTTGTAATTGAACTTGGGCGCGTTGTTTTGCGCATTTACTTTTGTTTAACGCTTCCGCATATACACTCTGAACCTTGATCTTTTATGATATTACATTTCAAGTCCCATATAGTGTCGTTTGAAGTAACTGATGTCTGAGATCCTGGTTGGTCACCTCCCAAAACGGTAAAACTCCGTTAGTGGAAATTTGGGGGTGTGACAACTCTTATAGAGTTTTAGGTACATAGTCATTTTCGTTGATTACATCCATTGCTATAGCATATGCGAATATATCGTCAACACGTGTTTTGTTCCGGTTCCATATTGTACTACTTTGTACATAATTAATAGAGATCTCATTTTTGTTCGGTACCGGTGTTTCTTCTAGAATTTCATTTTCCTCTGGAATCATGTTAGTCTCTTCTGGGATATTTACCTCTACTGGGTTTCATTTATAATCGTTTCTGAATTTCACCAACTACGTTATTTTGCTCTTTTCATTTTCGTGGGTTCTTGTCTTTGGAACCGATTGGTCTCCCACGCTTTCTTTGTATAGTAATCGCTTCTGGGATTACTTCAATTCTAGCAGGTGTGTTTGATGCTGGTAAATGTGACTTTGTCACTCTAGTTGTGTCTGTGAATGCATCTGGTAATTCGTTTGCTATTCTTTGCAAATGTATGATCTTTTGGACTTCAAATTCACATTGACCACTTCACGAGTCGAAAGTTGATAATGATGATGCATTCATTTCAATTTCTTATGTTACCGGTCTTTCTTTATTCTTATCTCCCCCTAAGACTCGGAATATTGTTTCATCAAACTAACAGTCAGCATAACGTGCTGTTAACATGTCTCTTGTCAGTGGTTCTAAATATTTAATAATTGATAGGGAGTTAAATCCAATATAGATGCCCAACTTTCGTTGTGGTCCCATTTTGGTATGTTGTGGTGGTGGTATTGGTACATATACCGCACAACCAAATATTTTAAGGTGGGACACACTTGGTTCTCTTCTAGAAACCAATGGTAATGGGGATTAATTATGATCAGCAGTTAGTCTTAGTTTAATCAGTGCAGCGGCATGCAAAATAGCATGTCCCCATGCATAAGATGGTAATTTGCATCTCATCAGGAGTACTGGTCTAGCGATTAATTGTAATCGTTTGATCAATGATTCAGCTAAACCGTTTGTGTGTGAACATGTGGTACCGGATGCTCAACATTTATCCCAATCAACATACAATAGTCATTAAAATCTTGGGATGTGAATTATCCTGCATTATCCATCCGGATGTTTCTAATTTGATTATCCGGGAAATTAGCTCTCAATTGTATGATTTGGGCTAAAAGTTGGGCAAATGCTACATTTCGGGTAGCTAGAAGACTCACATGTGACCATCGTGAGGATGCTTCAATTAAGACCAAGAAATAGCGGAATGGATCACAAGGAGGGTGTATGGACCCGCAAATATCCCTTTGGATTCTTTCCAAAAATGAAGGGTTTTCATTTATGAGTTTAGTTTGTGAAGGCCGGGTAATGAGCTTTTAAGAGGGTGCCCATTTGAACTTTTGATTATTAACACTCATCATTATGCTACGGGGATGACCTAGTCAGTCATGCCATATGTTGAATTTATCTTTATTTAATAACTTCTGGTTACTAACCATGTATGATTCGATATGATTGATATTAGTACAATATAAGCCAGAGGATAGAGCTTGTAGTTTTTCGACGATGGTCTCCTAACCATTTTTGTTTGAGGCAAGTTGAAGGTATTCGACATTATTTTCAGAAATTGTTCTGAAATGGTAACCATTTTGTCGAATATCTTTGAAACTTAGTAAATTTTGTCATGATTTACTAGAATATAATGCATTATTGACAATCAGTGTGGTACCCGAAGATAAGATTATATGTGCTCTGTCAGAGCCTTCAATAAGGTTACTGACACCAGAAATAGTACCAGCAGGTGTCTCTGTTGGAGACAACTCTAGAAAAATTTCATATGTTTGAGAATAGTGTTGGTACTACCACTATTAACCAGACATTCATCACCAATAATAGCTCTGCTGGAGTTAGTACACATGTTTCTTCAGGAAATAAGATAAATAAAATTAATACCAATGAGTAATTAAATCATTTACGAGAACGTAATCAGGAATATTACAAGAGTTAGAACGAAAACAAGTAACAAGTTAAAGTTTGAACGAAAAACCATAAAATAAACAACATATAATGTTTAGACATCACGAACATTCTCGATGAAATCGCATGTGTCTAAATGAGTGTCTGATAGTGGGGTAGGAGATGAGAAGGTAGGTGCATTCTCAATCAGATTAGTCTCAACTTTTTTTTCCTTTATCTTTCATCGTGTTTTGATAAGCTTCAACGAGGTGTTTAGGGGTGCGACACGTGTGGGACCAGTGATTTTTCATCCCACATCTATAACATGTATTGCTTTGGTTCCCGCTAGTTCTCCCCCTAGAAGGTCGCTTCATATTCTGTCGACTTGATTCGCCACTACTGTTAGGTTTATGAGACTCCCGATGCCAAGTATTGCTCCGTCCACGTCCACGGCCTCTACTGGAGCCGCGGCTTTTGCCTCTCCCACGTCCGCTCTGATAAGCTGCCGCATTCGCTTCTGGGAATGGGCTTGCACCGATAGGTTGCGCTTGATGGTTTTGTAGTAGAAGCTTGTTATTTTGTTCAACAACCAGAAGACATAATATTAGTTCATAATATTTAGTAAATTTTTGTTTCCTATATTGCTGTGACAGGAGCATATTTGAGGCATGGAATGTTGAAAAAGTCTTTTCAAGCATATCATCTTCAGTTCAGATGAAAATTATGAAATAGAACTCATCTATCTTTACAAAATCACAGGCATATATATATACATGTGGGTAAAGTAATTGTCAAAGACAGTTTGTAATAGGAGAGAGAAAGGGTTATATATATATATATATCTGATTTACAACAATTTCTTCATACTTGAGATTTTCCCTCATCAAAGTATATTTGAATTAATATTGTACATATCGTATTCTAACTATACGTCAACATCCAACGCGGATTGTATGGTCAGATGATGTCGAAGTTAAGCTCCTAATGCTTAAACTCACGTCTGTCTACCTGTTTTAGCCGTTTCGCCTGTTCTGGCGCTTCTCCCTCATCATGAGATTGTGGTATTTACAGCTACCCATCATTTGTAGATCGCCTCATCTTGGCTGCTAGGATCCCAGCGATATTGTGTCTGCACACATACACACTTGATTAGTCAATGTTAATTATATAAAATTAGTTACGCACATATTAAAGGGCTAAATATATAGTTACCCGAAACCGTTTTAACAAGAGCCATCGGTGGTCACCGGTACATCCTTCCAGTAACACCAAGGACCAACAAAATAAGTCTTGAATATAGTTGTCATGCGGACCGCTTTGATATTATTAAATCTGCAAAAATTAGACAAAAACAGGTTATAAAAATAGATAAATAAATAATAGAGTATAAAGTATAATAACCTATTCTGAGTTTCGTACTACCATCTTTGGTTGTCCTAATCTATACCGTTATCTGGACGGACGGGAGGCGGTATCAGAATATTGGCGCCACGCCACAACCGTATTTGCAAACCCTCATGACCAAAAACGGAGATTGTCAAGACCAACGCCGACATCGTCAGGAAAAACATGAGGATCCGTCTGGGTATCCTCATACTCTAGAATAAGATGGCTCTCACGATAATCTGCTCATTGATCACCACACCTAGCGGCTACTGGTGTTAGTGGATTGAACGTGACACGAACCTGAGCATGTCATGAATCCGTAACTTGTGTCAGACGGACAAATGGAACATGACTAGCGTATAAGAATGATTGAGATTAATGCAACCCCTTTAACATGATCTTTAATATTACTACTTTAAAAATATAATTAAAGAAATACATGTTTCTATAAAACAGTCAATTTCTCTTTTAAATTCGAAGTTTTGACGTAAGTTACCAATTAGATTAAGTTATGATATAAGCTATCCAAACAAAAAGCAGATTAAGATCATGACATAAATTAGTCAAACAAATTAGGTTAATCACATAAAATACTTTTTTTAAAGTTTTATAAATACGAAATGGGTGAATCCGTGACCTTATATGTCTCATCATCACGGATATTTGAGATTTTTTTGCTTATATAAGTTTTTTTAGTACTTCCAAGTTGGGATTAGTTACTAGTTCAAATTTTGATACAAATTTATATTTTTTGGGAATTGGTTGGAATGTGTTCGTATCTATTAATAGGATTTTGGTTCACACGACCTGTTACAGCAGAGGCTTGTCAAAAAGCGTTTGTAACTAATTGTGTTGGTGATTTTGGTCTAATTCTTGAAATTTGGGACACAAGTATTCAATTAGTTCATACTTGTTTAGTGTTGAATTGGGACCAAGACAAAAAGATCGAAAAGGCATGTGCTTCCTTTGTTGAAATAAGGACAAATGGTTTGATTAGAGATTTTCTAAGAATTGACTTAGCGAAGTTACCTATTTCATATAATGGAAATTTGTTGACATGGACAAAGTCAGGGAAAACCTCTGAAATTTTTTCAATATTGAACCTTGGACATATAATAGTTTCGAATCAAATCTCTTTAAAAAGATCTTTTGTCTCATGGTAGCCTGTTCCAGTCCCCTTACGAAACTTTTGTTATTGGGTTAGCCATACACTTCACATGTTTCTAGCGATTCACATGACATCATTAAATGATACAAGTCAAGTGAAGCATTCATGAAGGAGTCAGACGTTTCTTCTATTCTTTTCCCTGGCACAGCTGGGCCATCCTGGACTTGAACCAAAGACCTCGCTCGTGAAGTAAATCATCGCACCTACGGTCCAACCAGTTAAGAGAGAATCAATAGATTCCTTTTCGGGAGCGATTCATTCTTCACGAACGCAGCATACAACTCTCCGTTGTACTGCACTCTCTAAGTGTGCATGTTCCCCCCTTCTTCCTTACCATTGCAAGTCTTTGTGAAAGAACTCCGATGAGAAGAAAAAAGGAGTTAAGAGACTCTCCTGGCCCAACCCTAGACACTCTAAGATCCTTTTTCAAACCTGCTCCCAGGAGAATGAAGTTTTCATTCTATACATGCCAGATCATGAATTAGTAACTCCATCCAATTTCTAAAAAAATCCCAATTGTTTCCATTTTTGGAATGGGATATTTATGGAATTTCCATGAATAGGATCAAACCTTATTCCATGGTATTTACATGAGGTTCTTCTTTTTTATTCTTAAGAAAGTTCCAGAGAGAGCTTAGTTGATCCATGATTTAGGTTTCATCTTTCGTTTCCTCAAAGCAATTTGATCATAATTCAATTCGTGACGATCATAAGTAGAAAGTTCATATTCTTCGGTCATTAATAAACAATTTGTTGGACAATACTCAACGCAATTACCACAAAATATACATATTCCTTAATCAATACTGTAATTAAGCAACCGTTTCTTTCTAATATCAGTTTCCAATTTCCAATCAACAACGGGTAGATCTATGGGATATACACGAACACATACTTCACAAGCAATGCATTTTTCAAAATAAAAGTGGATTTTGATTTCTGATTGTGTTTCTTCTATCAATTATATGTTTCATTTCTTCTTCCGTCTGTGAATAATTTGTCAAACCTGTAGATCGATTTTGACTAAGTGATTCATGAGTTATCTAATTGCTGATTATAGAATCATTTTCTATTTCAGTTTCATTTGATTCATATATTTCTCTCGGTATATGTGACAATCCGACTTTTCATGTTAACTTTGTTAACAATCCCGTTAAATATTCTGTTAAAAACTTAACCCAGTTAACTCAATATAAAATCTCAAGGACTATTTCTGTCACATGTTTAATCTTAAACAGCAGGGACTAGTTCTGCCAAGTCACAAAACTTGAATGGTTGACTCTGAAAGTCAAATTCGAGATTTTTGAATCCCATTTGACTTTGTAAAGTCAAAATCGCGACTCTTGGCTTCAAATGCAAATTCAAGAACCAATCTTCGTGTGATTTCGTAACTGATTAACACTTTAATGTCATAATCGATCATCATTGAGCTTTAATCATATGCATTAATAGAACTAAACTCAAATAATGGGAATCGAAGCTATAAACGTCGACCATTATCACGTAGCCCTCAAATTTGATCGATTCAATAAGTATCCTTACAATCAAACACACTGCGCATCTCACACACACTCCACAGAACCTGTTACACATACCAATTCGGTCATAGTTGAAGCCGTAGTAGCCGGAGACCGAACCACGCAACTCGCGACTGAATTTTACTCGATCTCCTTCATTTCACATCGCATTCTGGTAATTAAACCTTCTCTCAGTTTCGTTTTACTCCTAGATTGAAGCCCTATGCCAATTAGGGCTTATAACATCAAATTGTTCACGATCTGTAATCTAGGGTTTTCATATAACCGAGTTTGGGGTTTTTGATCCTAGACTCATTCTCAACTCAATTAAATTGCATGATAAGACTCGTATCTATTTGTACAATGAAAGCCTTATGGTAATTTGATGCTATATCATCGAATTGATTGAAATCCGGATCTAGGGTTTGTTCATAAAAGCAATTTGGGGGTTTTGATTTTAAACTTAACTTTAATGAAATTAAACCGCATAGAAAGATTCGCAATCCCTCTTTTAGTGAAAACCCTATGATTTCATCTGTTAATCTTATCGAATTCTTTCAATTAAATTCTAAGTTCATAATCTAGGGTTCGGCTTTTCAAAACAAGAATTTACGATTCAAAACATGTTGATTTTGCAATTAAACATCACCACAGGTTCGTTTTTAGCCATTAAACAAAACCCCTATGAATCCAAGATCAATCGTGATCGATTTGGGTGGAATCGAGAGTTGTTTCGGTTCGCGCTAGGGGGGAGAACATGGATGAATTGTTGATTAAAACCATTCTGGTCCAGGTTCTGTTGCGACAACCCTAGCGGGTGGGACTGGTTAGAGCTGTCTACGTGTGTGGGAGAGACCCGGGTTCGAGTCTCTCTACACCCTTTTGTTTTTAAAAGTTGTTTCTATCATTATTTTAATATAAAATCAATACCTCATATTATTATATTAATATATTAACGTGTTTTAGCCCGGGAAACCACCCGTAGGCTCGAGTTTGGTTTGTAACCCATATTTATTATTAAAACTCATTTATACAATAATATTTATATAATTTTTTTTTACCTAAAACTCTAACTAAAAATAATATATTTATATATATTATTTTTATCACGTTCATAAACATTTTTGTAACGTTTCAAAGTTATAAATAATATAATTATTTGTATTATTTACACTCGCTATATCCTCGAATAAAAATAATAAATTATTATTTTTGTCATGCAAGTTATTGTTTACGTTACTTCGCTAAACTTAAATAATATAATAAATTATATTATTTTCCTAGACTTCTAGTTAATGACAAAACTCTCGAATATAATTATTATATATTATTTTGTCATTCGTCGAGTAACGTATACGTCTTAATTATTAATTAAAGAATTCTTATTCCCGTGGACACGTTCGTCTACTCTTGATTATTAGAGCGTTACTTTAGGACGTTCAATCTCCCGTATTGTCGTCACATATTCCCATTGTATCCCTAATTATTATGTGTATAATTCTAGGGCATACGTAAACCGTTGCAGGTTAACACTCGTGGTTCCAATCGTATTCTTGTGTGAACCACCTACGCCGTTCAGGTGAGTTTCACGGCCCCCCTTTTTACTTGTTTTCCTGTTGGGGAAGAAACATGCATACAAACAAACATCCTTTTACTTGTTTTCCCGTTGGGGAGAAACACGCACACAAACAAACATGGATCACATAGTATTTCACTACCATAACATAACATACAAAGTCCTTACACACTCGAACCGTTAATATAAGGTATATAGCGAGGAGATTTGAGTAGTACTACTGGGTTTGACAAACCCCACCCGGGCTAGTCGCGCTAGCTCGATTGGAGGTCGAACGGGTGTAAATTGTCCTAAACACTTGCCATTGTTGATGTTAGAAATGGCGAAAGGCATCTCAAACATAAACAATCAGCTTCGGTTGCGAACGCTTAGAGTAACTTGTACATTGTCTAGCTAGCAATAGGTGTGACTTACGTATGTGGATCCAGCAACACTCAAACAGTTTATTTACATACAAACCTGTGAACTCACCAACCTCGTGTTGACACTTTTTCTTACATGTTTCTCAGGTCGCTTTGGCACAGGTTGCACACTTAGGACATGCATGGAGTCCTACTGTCATATCATTCATTTCAAACAGTTTTACTTATTTACATTAATTGACGCTTATTTAACTCTGAATATTTATGTTATGGTTTTTTAAGTCTCATATAGTGTCGTTTGATGTAACGAATGACTGAGATCCTGGTTTGTCATGTTCCTAATGGTAGAACTCCGTTAGTGGAATTTGGGGGTGTGACAGATTGGTATCTGAGCCAGGTTATAGCGAACTAGGAATTGCATACTAGATTATAACCTACACACATTAGTTACACGACACAGACTCTCATACATACTACACGTAGCATCTACACATAAATTGAATTGCAGGCATGATGACATCATACATATCACCCTCTATTGACGAGGGGCAAGTCATTCGCATTGCATCATCATTTCCATTGGTGACACTCGGGGAATCATCAGAACAACATCCACTCCCGTCCGAGGGCAGCAAGACGGAGCCTTCGGAGGAGTATCGCACACCACCATCATCTGTCGGGTTTGGTGGGCCTTCTCAAGTCCATGTTATGGACGACACTCAGCACTAGCACATGTCTTTCTGGTAGTTGAATTTCATCGGAGGCGAGTCCCTCTTGCACCCACTAACAACAATACGCCGTGTGAAGGCAGACTGTTGCAAGCATTATTGCTGAATCCACTGACACGTAGATGTCTTCACTTTCCCGAGCCATGGGCTCGCGTCTTTGGTCGATATTCAGTTGAAGATAGATTGACCACAAAGTTGAGAACGCATTGCTCATTGTATACTCAGACCCTATCCTGACTCAGTTGGAAGGACGGCTACTTTGTTGCTTCCTATAACTTATATTCATGAATTAGTTTCATTCCTCGAAGTCTCATTTCATGTACATGTTTGTTTTATGTGCATGTTCTCATCTACAATCCGCTGGATTGGACTCTCGTATTATGTTTAAACTCGAGTGAATACTTGGATCACACCATTCTCGACTACTCATCCTGATATGAGTTCTAATTGATCAACTTATGGTTGATGACTAAGTTTTTCGATGACTTATCATATCTGACAACACTCTGTACTCAACAATACAAACTAAAGGACATTATGGCACAGGACGGGGAGAACTAGGGTGAGCATGTAAAGCAAATTATCATTACGGGTGCACACTTAATAGTAATTTGAGTCGCATGTAAATCCTGGTGAAACCTAGTGTGTGGATAAATGGTCCTAATCTGTGATTTACAGACTTAAGTTTCCACTATCCGTAGAAATCCTCGTAATCCGCTCAACGACTAATTGGTATCATTAAATCTGTTTAACAGTTGATAGACACGACTATCAGGTTGAAGATGTTTACAGACATACTGAACTATCATTTAATGGAATCAATCATGTTATTTGCACTCATGTAAAAGTCTTAGTGACTGTAAGACTCTCATTCAAACTTGATCAAGGAAACCATCTTGATTGAAACTCTAATTGAATCTCATGGCAAACTTATCGACTCCAACTATGTAAGTGGAATTTGAGGAGTTCATTCTAAGCTAACACGTTGTTTCTTACATTCCAAGAATAAATTTCATTTGACCCTATTACCTTATCCTGTGACTAATCCTCAGCCTAATTTGATTTATACCCCAGGATATCCAACTCTGTAAACATACTTATTTCTTCACAAAATAATCCAGTTGTTCTAATGACATTAGAAAACAGGGATTTAATCTAACCAACCATCACTGGAACGAGATTACTTAAACAGACATACCATCCTTTATGTTACTGGAATCTATAGCTCATTAAACTTCTTTTCCCTTGGTCTTTGCATTGACCGGCGCTTATCTTATAAGCGCGAGTCTCATTAGAAGTCTCAACATGACTTCACATACTTCATGTTGGTGCGGTCATACTCCAAATCTATTGGAAGCCAAGTATAATATTGAGATAGCAGCCAGTTAGAAAATCGAATCAACTCACATTCTTAGGTGTAAACTAGGATTCCATGCCAGTTACACTTGGCAGCTTTGACTTAATCGTTGGCATAGATTGGTTATCTAAGAACCAAGCCGAAATCATTTGTCTTGACAAAATCGTTCTCCTTCCTCTCCCGAGTGGAGAAAACCTTTCTGTCCAAGGCGAAAGGAGTGGTGCAGTCGTTGGCATCATATCCTACATAAAAGCACAAAAGTGTATTCGAAAAGGTCATACTGCTATTTGGCTCTCGTCGCTGAGCAGCCATCTGAGGAGAAGAAGATTGACGACATCCCAATTGTACACTAACCAGAAGTATTTCCCGAAGACTTTCCTGGACTTCTGCCTCATCGTCAATTCAAATTTTAAATTGATCTAGCACCCGGAGCAGCACCTATTGCTCGGGAACCGTACATGCTTGCACCTAGTGAGTTACAACAGTTATCTACACAACTGCCAGAGTTGTTGGATAAAGGTTTCATCCGACCTAGCTCATTGCCATGGGGAGCTCCAGTCCTATTTGTCAAGAAGAAGGACGAGACTTTCCGCATGTGCATCGACTATCGTGAGTTGAACAAAGTGACGACCAAGAATTGTTATCTGCTACCCCACATAGATGATCTATTTGATCAACTCCAAGGATCAAGCTTCTATTCCAAGATAGATCTTAGATCTGGTTACCATCAATTGAGAGTCCGAGATGAGGATATCTCTAAGACTGCCTTCAGAACTAGGTACGACCATTATGAATTTATGGTCATGCCTTTTGGATTAATCAACGCACCTGCGGTGTTCATGGACCTCATAAACCGCGTGTGTAAACCCAACCTTGATCAGTTCGTCATCGTTTTCATTGATGACATCCTCATCTATTCCAAGGATAGGGATGAACATGAGGAACATCTTCGTTTAATTCTGGAATTGTTGAAACAAGAACAACTATATGCAAAACTTTCCAAGTGCGAATTCTGGATTTATGAAGTGCAATTCTTAGGACATGTAGTCAACGAGACAGGGATACATGTTGACCCATCTAAAATAGAAGCAGTCAGGAATTGGGCAACACCGCCAACGCCAACTGAGGTGCGACAATTTTTGGGATTGGCTGGCTATTGCTGTCGCTTCATTGAAGGATTCTCCAAGATTGCACAACCCCTCACTGCTTTAACTTAGGAGAGTAAACCTTATAACTGGGGTGATACCTAGGAAGCAGCATTTCAACTTCTGAAGCAGAAAATCTGTAGTGCACCCATCCTATCTCTTCCAGATGGAACGGATGATTTTGTGGTGTACTGTGATGCATCTGTTCAAGGTCTTGGTTGTGTACTGATGCAACGCGAGAAAGTGATCGCTTGCGCTTCTTGTCAACTGAAAATCCACGAGAAGAACTACACGACTCATGACTTAGAGTTGGAGCCGTGTTATTTGCACTAAAGATATGGAGATATTACTTGTACGGTACCAAATGCACCATCTACACCAATCACAAAAGTCTTCAGCATATCTTCGAACAGAAAGAGTTGAACATACGACAGCGTCGTTGGGTCGAACTCTTAAATGACTATGACTGTGCGATCAGATACCATCCGAGCAAGGCTAATGTGGTAGCTGATGCTCTAAGCCATAAGGACAGCAAACCAAAACGAGTTCGAGCATTACAGTTTACTATTCACACCGGATTACCTAACAAAATCCGTAGTGCTCAACTCGAAGCCCTTAAATAGGAAAACCTACCACTGGAAGCCACACGCGGTATGGAAGAACAACTGGAGGTCAAATCATATGGCGTTCGCTACCTGGAAGAGCGAATATGGGTTCTAGCGTATGGGAACTTAAGAGAACTGGTTATGGATGAAGCTCACAAATCTCGATACTCTATTCATCTAGGTTATGACAAGATGTACCACGACCTAAAGGTGCTATATTGGTGGCCAAAGATGAAGGCGGATATAGCCACCTATGTGAGCAAGTGCCTGACTTGCGCAAAGGTCAAAGTGGAATACCAAAAGCCTTCTGGCTTACTACAACAACCAGAAATTCCTATGTGGAAATGGGAACAGATCTCTATGGATTTCATGACCAAATTTCCCCGAACTCCTAGCGGATGTGACAACATCTGGGTAATTGTCGATCGTTCGACAAAAGTCTGCTCACTTCTTGGTAACCAAAGAAACTGACAACATGGAGAAGCTTACTCGTATATATTTGAAAGAAGTAGTCTCTCGGCACGGGGTGCCAATTTCTATCATTTAGAATCGTGACGCACGATTAACCTCACATTTATGGCAATCTTTACATAAATCTTTAGGCACGTGTCTAGATATGAGTACGACATACCATCCTCTAACAGATTGACATATATGCTACGAGCTTGTGTGATTGATTTCGGTAGCACTTGGGAGTCCCATCTGCCTCTCGTGGAATTCTCCTATAATAACATTTATCACACTAGCATCAAAGCAGCTCCATTCGAGGAATTATATGGACGGAAATGTCTTTCTCCTATTTATTGGGCCGAAGTTGGGGATAGTCAACTTACGGGTCCTAAACTCGTACTTGAAACTTCTGAGAAAATCATTCAAATTAGAAATCGTATGGCAGCAGCTCGAGATCGTCAAAAGAGCTATGCCGATAAGCGTCGTAAACCGTTAGAATTTCAAGTAGGAGATATGGTCTTATTAAAAGTCTCACCTTGGAAGGGTGTCATCCGTTTTGGGAAACGAGGCAAACTAAATCCTTGTTATGTTGGACCATTCAAGATAGTGAAGAGAATCGGGCCAGTAGCGTATCAACTGGACCTAGCTGAAGGACTTAGTGGTGTACACAACGTCTTTCACGTCTCAAAATTTAAGAAATGTCTAGCAGACGAGTCACTCGCGGTTCCTCTTGAGGAACTACACATTGATGAACAGTTGCGTTTCATCGAAGAACCTGTCAAAATTATGCATAGGGAGGTCAAAACGCTTAAGCGTAGTAGAATCCCTATTGTCAGAGTTCGTTGGAACTCGAAACGCGGACCGGAATTCACGTGGGAGCGTGAGGATCAGATGATGTGCAAATATCCTAATCTGTTCAAGCACTCCACGTCAAACTCTTAAGATACTATTTTAATTTTCGGGACAATAATTCTTTCAACTAGGGGATGATGTGACATCGCGGGATTTTTTTTTATTTTATTAAATTCTCAGGACGAAAATTCTTTCAACTAGGGGATGATGTGACAATCCGACTTTCATGTTAACTTCGTTAACAATCCCGTTAAATATTCTGTTAAAAACTTAACCCAGTTAACTCAATATTAAATCTCAAGGACTATTTCTGTCACATGTTTAATCTTAAACAGTAGGGACTAGTTCTGCCAAGTCACAAAACTTGAATGGTTGACTCTGAAAATCAAAATCAAGATTTTTGAATCCCATTTGACTTTGTAAAGTCAAAATCGTGACTCTTGGCTTCAAATGCAAATTCAAGAACCAATCTTCATGTGATTTCGTAACTGATTAACACTCTAACGTCATAATCGATCATCATTGAGCTTTAATCATATGCATTAATCGAATTAAACTCAATAATGGGAATCGAAGCTATAACCGTCGACCATTATCACGTAGCCCTCAAATTCAGTCGATTCATTAAGTATCTTTACAATCGAACACCCAGCGCATCTCACACACATTCCACAGAACCTGTTACACATACCAATTCGGCCAGAGTTGAAGCCGTAGTAGCCGGAGACCGAACCACGCAACTCGCGACTGAATTTTACTCGATCTCCTTCAATTCACATCGCATTCTGGTAATTAAACCTTCTCTCAGTTTCGTTTTTACTCCTAGATTGAAAGCCATATGCCAATTAGGGCTTATAACATCAAACTGTTCACGATCTGTAATCTAGGGTTTTCATATAATCGAGTTTGGGGTTTTTGATCCTAGACTCATTCTCAATTCAATTAAATTGCATGATCAGACTCGTATCTATTTGTACAATGAAAGCCCTATGGTAATTTGATGCTATATCATCGAATTGATTGAAATCCGGATCTAGGGTTTGTTCATAAAAGCAATTTGGGGGTTTTAATTTTAAACTTAACGTTAATGAAATTAAACCGCATAGAAAGATTCGCAATCCCTCTTTTAGTGAAACCCTATGATTTCATATGTTAATCTTATCGAATTCTTTCAATTAAATTCTGAGTTCATAATCTAGGGTTTGGCTTTTCAAAACAAGAATTTACGATTCAAAACTTGTTGATTTTGCAATTAAACATCACCACATGTTCATTTTTAGCCATTAAACAAAACTCCTATGAATCCAAGATCAATCGTGATCGATTTGGGTGGAATCGGGAGTGGGTTGTTTCGGTTCGCGCTAGGGGGGGAAGAACACGGATGAATTGTTGATTAAAACCATTCTGGTCCGAGTTCTGTTGCGACAACCCTAGCGGGTGGGACTGGTTAGAGCTGTCTGCGTGTGTGGGAGAGACCCGGGTTCGAGTCTCTCCACACCCTTTTGTTTTTAAAAATTGTTTCTATTATTATTTTAATATAAAATCAATACCCCACATTATTATATTAATATATTAACGTGTTTTAGCCCGGAAAACCACCCGTAGGCTCGAGTTTGGTTTGTAACCCATATTTATTATTAAAACTCATTTATAAAATAATATTTATATTATTTTTTTACCTAAAACTCCAACTAAAAATAATATATTTATATATATTATTTTCATCACGTTCATAAACATTTTTGTAACATTTCAAAGTTATAAATAATATAATTATTTGTATTATTTACACTCGTTATATCCTCGAATAAAAATAATAAATTATTATTTTTGTCACGCAAGTTAATTGTTTACGTTACTTCGCTAAACTTAAATAATATAATAAATTATATTATTTTCCTAGACTTCTAGTTAATGACAAAACGCTCGAATATAATTATTATATATTATTTTGTCATTCGTCGCGTAACGTATACATCTTAATTATTAATTAAAGAATTATTATTCCCGTGGACACGTTCGTCTACTCTTGATTATTAGAGCGTTACTTTAGGACGTTCAATCTCCCGTATTGTCGTCACATATTCCCATTGTATCCCTAATTATTATGTGTATAATTCTAGGGCATATGTAAGCCGTTGCAGGTTAACACTCGTGGTTCCAATCGTATTCTTGTGTGAACCACCTACGTCGTTCAGGTGAGTTTCACGACCCCCCTTTTTACTTGTTTTCCTATTGGGGGAGAAACATGCATACAAACAAACATCCTTTTACTTGTTTTCCCGTTAGGGAGAAACAAACACACAAACAAACATGGATCACATAGTATTTCACTACCACTTGTTTACTTAAGCGCAAACATAACATACAAAGTCCTTACACACTCGAACCGTTAATATAAGGTATATAGCGAGGAGATTTGAGTAGTACTACTGGGTTTGACAAACCCCACCCGGGCTAGTCGCGCTAGCTCGATTGGAGGTCGAACGGGTGTAAATTGTCCTAAACACTTGCCATTGTTGATGTTAGAAATGGCGGAAGGCATCTCAAACATAAACAGTCAGCTTCGGTTGCGAACGCTTAGAGTAACTTGTACATTGTCTAGCTAGCAATAGGTGTGATTTACGTATGTGGATCCAACAACACTCAAACAGTTTATTTACATACAAACCTGTGAACTCACCAACCTCGTGTTGACACTTTTTCTTACATGTTTCTCAGGTCGCTTTGGCACAGGTTGCACACTTAGGACATGCATGGAGTCCTACTGTCATATCATTCATTTCAAACAATTTTACTTATTTACATTAATTGACGCTTGTTGCGTGTAATTACTTTTGATCTCATTCTAATGTTTACGCTTCCGTATTTAACTCTGAATATTTATGTTATGGCTTTTTAAGTCTCATATAGTGTCGTTTGATGTAACTAATGACTGAGATCCTGGTTTGTCATGTTCCTAATGGTAGAACTCCGTTAGTGGAATTTGGGGGTGTGACAGTATAAATAATAGAATTTTCCTTAATTTAATTGAATTTCGTTTGATTAGGGCAAAGTTCTTTAAAAACCTCTGCCTTTTCTTAAAATACCCTGAACAGTTCCTATAGGCGGAGTGCCTTTTTCAAGGAAATAGAGAATAGCGAGAACGTTTAAATAAGTTTGATTCTTGATAGGATCATAAAAACCCACTTTCCGAAGATCTCTTCCTTCTCTTCGAGATTGAACATCAATTGCAACGATTAGATAGATGGCTTATCAGGATAGATGTAGATGAAAAAGAACCCCCCTAGAACCGTATAAGAAGTTTTCTCCTCGTACGACTCGGTAAAAAATGATTCGAAGATTTTTCTATGGATAAAAATAAAATAAATAGGAAAGGAATCCGTAAAATAAATAGATGGATTATTTGTAACTGTATATTTACAATACATGCGTGGCGATCAATTAGACCTTTGATTAATTAACATCTCCTTTTTTATTGACCTCCTCCTTTCTTTAATATCCAGGAGGTCAAATTAAGATTGTTGTTCCGGTTCCGGTTAGTGTTTCAGTCGAATTATATCGAAGAAGATCTGAATCACGCTCTGTAGGATTTGAACCTACGACATCAGGTTTTGGAGACCCGCGTTCTACCGAACTGAATTAAGAGTGTTTTCTTATCGTAAAAGATAAAACTGTAAAGAAAAGGATTGGTCCCAATACATCTTGTATGCATACTATATAATATCATAAGAATGAAAGATTCTATATGATATGTCCAATGTGAGTTGACCTAAAAAATAACCCCTTGTTACTGCTCAAAGGGGGGAGGCGTGAACACGTGGCCCGTGAAAGGACGTGAAACACCGCCCCCTGGGTCATGATTGTTGGCGTGAAGCGGTGGGGTGAGTGTACACAAACTAGTTGTTGGTTAGTTTAAATAAAAAAAATTCCTATAAATACCATAGCAATTTAACCTTTTTACCACAACAATTTTTTTTATAAAAATTACACAAAATCTCTCTCAATCTACAAATATTTTTCCTCTCAAACCATTAATCATTGCAACCCAAATAACTCATAACTCGTTTTTCGCTAACCAACGTGGTTTCCCCGACAACCAAGCTAATGACCATAGCAACCTCTTCAATACAATTTTTTATCCAAACACGTATGTACTACAACTACCCAAACCACAATTCTCATTTTGTTTTTGGAACCAAAATCAAGCCCATCTAACACAACCCATACCCGAGTGCGTACTTGAAACAAAACCTTTACCCAAATCCGTACCCAAAACACAACAACCACCGTCAAACACAAAAAAACAAAAGTTTACACAAAAAAATAACCAACAACATTAAGACCTGATTTAACAACACATAGACATGAAAAGTGGACCATAGACGAGGAAGTAGCCTTGGTCCAAGCTTGGATGGACGTATTCGAGGACCCTAAAACTGGTTCGTTTTTTCAACTTTTTTTTTGTCAAAAATGTATTTTATTGTTTTTATTAATATGTTTTATTTATAATTTATAAGGAATCATCAAATGTCAAAAGATTTTTGGAGACACATTCATGAGAAATTTTACATTACAATGGGTCAGGGCGAATATTGTAACCCAGACAAGATATTAGGAGGGACATTCGTTATAAGGTTTCTAAGTTTAACAGTTACTACAACAAATACACTAACAACCGTTGTAGTGGTGTAAGTTACCACGATATTTTTGTAGAAGTATGTCAAGGGTATAAATACAAAATGGGTGCGGCGTTTACTTCGGAGAATTCGTGGGAGATTTTGAGAAAATGTTCTAAGTGGACACAAATCCCGTTGATGGGGCAATAGTGTAAACGATCCGATTATACTATATCGAATTCGGCCTCGAATATATGTTCGCAAATTAATCTCAATGACATTGATTACGAGATTGATACATCGGTTGAACCGGTTCGTCTGCCCCGAAGAAATGACAAAGGGAAACGGGCAACATCGCCAAACGTCTCGAATAGCAGGTATGATAACTTAGACTATAAACTTAATAAGTTACTCGGGTTTAAAGAAGAAAGATGGTGAATATCCACCATTTGACCGAGGTAGATCGTCAACTCGTGGAAATGCGGAAACAAAAAATCAGGAAAAAATACCTACCAACTGACGAACCGGATGAAATTTTAAGAGATATAATTAATGTTTTTTTACTGTTTTTTTCTTATTAACTTTTTTAAAATTTAATGTTTATTTTATGTTTTTCCTGTTATTATTTTTATAAATTTAGTGTTTTATTTTTTAATTATTTTTTTAATAATCTGTTATTTTTAAATACCTACCAACTTTTTTTTAGCTTTTTGGTCCCTAACTTTTCAAAATTTAGCCATTTTCATCCAACTGACAAACTCCGTCTACATTTAACGTTAAATTAGGGGCAATTTGGTCTTTTCAAAAATCCTTCTTGAATGCCATAGAGAGAAGGCAGTTGAAAAGACCAAATTGCCCCTGATTTAACGTTAAAATGTAGACAGAGTTAGTCAGATGGATGAAAATGGCTAGATTTTGAAAAATCAGGGATGAAAAAGCTAAAAAACAGGTTTTTGGATGAAAGTGGCTAAAATGGCCAAACCACAGGGATGAAATTGCATTTTATTCAAAATTTAATAATGGACGTGAAACCACTACAGGTCTTGGTGATTCTGTTTAGCAATTACCCCTACTAACGTGACGGTAAATTACTTTAGTGATTCCGATACAGATTTTACATGAGTCCTCAAATGATAGCCTAGGTTATCACTTTCCAGACCATCATAACTATGGTATAATACTATAGGGGACTACTAATCGCACACGGGAATTGCTATTTGGACCGGGCTCTATACGCATCGTATAGGGCAATACCATGTGTATATCCCTTCATAATTTTCCATGCCCGACAGTCTCGTACAAAGTGGTCATTCCAACCCCTATACGCATCGTATAGGGCAATACGCTGCGGTTTAGGGTACGAGGTACCTTCTGCAACTAGTCATCCATCACATCGCTATACGCCGCATATAGGTCTATACGTGACGTATAGAGATGTGATGGATGACTAGTTGCAGAAGGTACCTCGTACCCTAAACCGCATCGTATTGCTCTATACGATGCGTATAGGGATTGGAATGACCACTTTGTACGAGGCTTACGGTTTGACCAGGATCCTATACGTATCGTATAGGGCTATACGATGCATATATGGGCCAAATTTTGTGTATTTAACCATGCAGAATTCTCATTTGAACGTATCGTTCAAAAAAATTCAAGCAATTTCCCTTAAAAAATTATAGCCATGTCTTGGTGGTGGGATGGTAACTACGGTTTTCAGGTAAATTCTAACGAGTCGCTGGAAAACAACCCGCAAAGTTCTGGATTTCAAGATGTGAACCGGGAGGAGGTCTCGTCCGACGTTTATTCTAATCAACGGGTAGGGCTTCCAGATTTGAACGAGCCACTAAGCAATCCCGAGTTCATATACGGTGAACCCTCTTACCTTACACAACCCACGGACGACTTCGTGTACGGTGAAATCTTTTACCCGACACAACAAACCGACAACTTCGTGTACGGTGAAGTCTCAATACGCCACGTATGGGACCCAACCGCCAGACAGAGAATGACACGTGACATTCTGTTATCAGAAACTGAAACCTATACGCCTCGTATTGGCCTATACGAGGGTGTATACGGCGGCGGCGTGTCCAATTAGCAATATTCCGTGTCTGAATAGAATCCGCTTACTATATTCCCACAAATCTAGTACATCAGTGTACAAGTCTACAAGAATATAGTACAAGTCGTTTGTAGAGAAATAGAGTAACGGGTATGGTTCTGATGATGACCAGTTTCACCACTTCATACCGTCACTTCTCAAAACTAAAACTGTAGTAACGTACAACTGTTGATGCCTAGAGTACATAGAGTGCACATAGTACATATGCCAACTACTACACAAATGATAGTGTGTTGTGTGCTTCTTTATTTTCATATGATGGTGACCCACATATGGCACATATGGTAATACTACAATGAACTCAATAAAGATGAAAATAACATGAGTACAAGCGTTGATGCACAAGGTACAAGTAGTGATCTCCCTTCCCTTCAACATCAAGAGAGCCCATGGCTTGTTAACTTTCCAAGCCTTCCGTTTTCCCACTGCAACTACATAGCCGCCTTAATCACAGATACGAAACTTCTGGCTCACGTTAGCCCTACTCTCTCTCTCTCCATCTCTCTCATACACACACTATATATATAGATATATAAATATATACACACACTTCAAACACTATATAATCCCTACATTCATAGACTTTTGTCACACATTTGCAAGCCCACATCATATACAACTCGATTTCTCATGGGTGACGACAAGAATATGAATCTCCCACCCGGTTTTCGATTCTGTCCGACCGACGAAGAACTCATCGTCCATTTCCTACAGCGTAAAGCTTCTCGCTTGCCGTACCACCCCGACATCATTCCTGATCTTGATCTATATCCATATGATCCATGGGACCTAGATGGTAACTTCAAATCTTTCTTTCTTATTCATATGATCCCATAGTGTGTGCTTTCATGAGGACTTAGGAAAATGGTTTTGGTTTCTGGTTGAAATATGAGTTCAAAATGGTTTCTTGGTAATCCGCTCGTTGAGTTAGCAGATTTAAGAATTTGTCACAGGTACCGGTTAAGGTGGCAATAGGTTGATGGGACTGATCACTGATTCGGCTGGTCAAAGGAGCGGATTCACTTTTATTTTTCACAGATGTGATGGTGGAGATGGCAGAGATTCCCACTTATTCAGCTTGCTAAGTGAACGGAGCCATATATTCTCCTTACCACCTCAGCGGGTCTTTTAGAAATTCTTGAGTCTGCTACCTCAACAACCGTATTACCTAGAAACCATTTTAAATTCAAATTTTACCCGGAAACAAAAACCATTTTCGTAAACCCCATGTAAATGCAAAAAATCAGATGATGAACATATGTGCATGCATGGTTTTGTGTTGCAGGTAAAGCTATGGTGGAAGGGAAGAAATGGTATTATTTCAGTAGAAGATCAGCGAATCGAGTAACAACGAACGGGTACTGGAAATCGTGTGGTGGGGATGAAGAGATTATGAGTTCAAATGGTAGCAAAAGAATTGGTGTGAAACAATATTATGTGTTTCATGTTGGTGAAGCTCCTGAAGGTATGAAAACTGACTGGATAATGCAGGAATTTAGGGTTCATGATGGTGCTAACTCGTCTAGATCAAGAAGAAGAGACAACTCCAAGATCGTAAGTCATCATCCAACATATTTTTTGAAATAATTTTACGATTAAAAGGACAATATTCACCAAAGCGCTTGTAGTCTAATGGTACTGTAAAAAATGTGTTCCTCTTCGAAAGGTTGAGGATTCAAGTCTCATAGTAAACAAAAAGCCTAAAAAAATATGTTTAGAAAAAAAAGGGTGTGTGAGTTTGCTCTTAAAAAAACGATATTGATATTCGTTGCATAAATTAGTAAAATATTGCAACTAGATTGTATGTATAATTTGTAAAATTTAAAACTAAAACCGTAAAATGAATTTAGTTATATTTTTTTTAAAAATGATGTTAATTCAATTACATCAACTGTACATTGTTTTCTTTTTAGTCTTTGGAGAAAGTGACTCAAAAGAAGCAAGTGCACAATTATTTTGATTTTTCTTTTTAAATTTGTTCAAAATATGCATGTTTTAAAATACCATTTGAACAAATATTTACAAAGTTTATAGCTTTATCAGATAAATATGATTTAAAAGGAAATATATATTGGTAATGTGGGAAATTCTCTAATAAGGGTATTTCATACTTGTTTTTAATGATTTGATATTCGGGTTACATTCTGTTTATATTTTGAAACGTGTTTAACTTTTTATAATTTTAAAGTGTGTTTAACGTATATTATTCAGGATTGGGTAATATGCCAAGTGTACGAGCAGAACTATGATAACGATGATGGCAATGATGGCATGGAGCTTTCGTGTTTAGATGAAGTATTTTTGGCATTAGACGATTTTGATGATATTAGTTTTCCGAATTAGGAGATAAGATTAAACACAAATTACAAGTTGATATTAATATTTATTATACTTGATGTATAATGTTTTTATAGTACGTGATATCAAGAAGTTACACTATTTTAGTGACAAAGATTGTGGTTCAAAAAATTAGTGACAAGCATTGAATTTATAGGGAAAAATACTAAATACAAATTGATTCTTTGAATAGGGATTTATGCAATTTGTAAAAAATAATTAATTAACTAGTGATGGTGGTAATTTGAATTTGGATTAAAATGAGTGTTAATAATGACACTTAAAAATGTGAGAAAAGAGAATCCATCATGCAAAACCCCACCAAAGCACACAAATGGAGAATGTTTGTGGCTACTATTCCTTGAATTTTCTTGCATTTGACGGTATAAAAAGTTATATAACTTATATCTAAATTTAAAAATTTATCTTATAGTTTTAAGTAAAATAAGAATTTAATTTATAATCTTATATCTTCTATATATAATAAATGAAAATCTTGGATGCCACGTGGCATAATTCTAGGTCTTTTCATACTAATTTTTCAGCCTCTCTCTTATATTAAAAGATAACGTTAAATAGTACTGATATTATTTATATCCTTTTCATATTAAAAAAACAGATTTTTTAATTAATTAAAAACCGGATCTTTTTATTAAAAACCGCACTTAAAATATTTTTTTTCATGAAATACAAAATTTTCTAAAACACCGAACTTTTTAAAAACTACGAAATATTTTAAAACCAATCTCTAAAAAATAAAAGTTTTATAAAAAACAATTAGAAAAAGATTTTTTTAAACGAAAATAATTAAAAACCGGAGTTTCAAACAACAAGATTTTTATTAAAAAAGACATTTTTTTCAAAAAAACAATTGTTTACAAAAACACGAAAGTTTAAAAAAATATATTATTATTTTATTACTTAAAGTATTTATTTATACATAATTTCAATCGTATCTTATCTCAAAATATCGTTTTATGATTCATAAATCTTCATTTCTAATTTTTTAATATTTTATTTATTTAACCTGTGTAAGAGTATTCACATCAGCTCCCCTATCTCTACCCTTATCTCTAAATTATAAATGAAACATGAAAAATCATGTAATTTTACGCTCATATCATTATCAGCTCTCACATCACTATCTCCATCCTTTATATTTTTAGAGAAAACTATAATCACCCTTTATATTTAGGGGGTAAGCATTCACTTCTTATTTATTATTTTATACTTTTTGTAAGTGTGTGTGAGTGAAAGAAAGAGAAAAAATAATAATAAATAAATAAATAATTATTATTTAATTAAATAAGGGATAGATATGAAGAGTCTAATTTTAAAGCTTTTTGAAAAGTGAGATATAAATTTAATAAATGATAATTTTTAGTTAAATTGTAAGGATGAAAATAGGGATGAAGAGCTGATGTGAATGACTATAAGCAACTATGTCATATAATGTCTGTATGGCATGTCACAAGTCTCACATTATTTTTTATATAGACATCATTTTACGAAATATTAATTAGATAAATATATTAAAACTATTGCTATTTTTTTATTAATTAAAGATCTCCGTCTATGATCTTGTGGCTTAGTGGTATTAATGTTTGACCATCATAAAATTAGTGTGGATTCAAATCTTATAAATAGAGGTTATATAGTATTTAGAAGTAAAAAATTGTTAAAAAAGTTTTAGATTTTCAATTTCTTTAATTGTATAAAAATCTGGTTTTTATTTATTGGTTGGTGCACTTTTCTTTATCAGGTAAAGAATGGAGAGTAATTGGACATTGAATTAGCAACAAGTTTGCAAATGTTTCTCAATTAGTAATTTTATCCGGGCGGCGCAACGGTATATCCGAAAATCAATAAAAAGTTACGTCGTTGTAAAAGTGAGCTTAAACACGAAAGTGTATTTAAAAAAGTCTCGTTTTGAATAAAATTTACGTCGAAACGTAGATCGGCTCAGGTCTGGAAAAATTTATACCGAAACGTAGATAAAAATAAACACGTCGCAACACTATATTCGGAGTGTACGAAAACACAATATTTTAAAATGTATAAGAGAATAACAAATTATGTGTAAAATTAGTTATAAATATTAAAATAATAAAAATTTCATTATGAGTAATTTATAAAAGTTTAAAAGTTCTGTGTTCAAAGTTGAAAGTGAAAATTTAAAAATGAAAATGTTCAAATTCTTTGTGCCTAATTTATAAAACCTTAAAAGTTCACTATTTTTTTATTGGTAATTGTATATATTAATAATTTCCTAGCTATCGGTACTTCAGTACTTCACCTGATATAAAGATGATTTAAATTAGAAAATAAAGTTATAAATAATTTTAATTATAGTGAATATATGAAAAATACATCTAACTTAAAATAAAATTATTTTAAGGAAAAATAAAAAATAAATAAAAAGTGAAAGATACAATCCATGATTAATTTCTCAAGTGACGATTCTAGATATTACTATTGTATTAATAGTCAAACTTAAATTGACATAAAAAAATTATAAGACCATCTCCACCGCATGCGTCTACACCTCGACAATGTTCGTGTAGACCTGTCACAAATCGATCTTCTCTCTTTTTCACGGATGCCTCTCCTCTCTCCTTCTCCTCTCACAAACCGACCCTCCTCCACGGGTTCACCCTTTCAAAGGGCCGGCCTAAAAACTTGTTAAACTAAATAAAGCTTAACAAAACCTTGTAATGATATATTAGCATGGTAATGAAAAAATAAATAAATTTAATATGAATACATGTTATTTTTCTTTGAGATGTTATTATTATTAATCGTATTTTTGGGAAGAATATGTGGGGCCCAGAAAGCAAAATGGGCTTGTTTAGTAGGGGCCCACATATAGCATACTTTTTCTATTTCTGCTACAGAAGCCTTTTGGTTGTTAGTTGCCTGGTGTCATATAGCATTGGAGTATATTTTCTAATTTTAATAAATTTTATTTAAAAATAAATAAAAAAGATATTTCGTTTTGGTTGCTGCTTAGATCAGCATGCATCACATGTGACGTAAGCACCCCAAAGACAAGTGTGCTCCAACTATTTTAATGAAGAAACATAACATGTTGAAGAAATTAATTGCTTCTCTTTATTGTTACATCAGTCACATTATCACTAACCTCAAAGAGTAATCATCTTCTACCATGTTGTGGAACTTATCCCAAATAGCAAGAATCATGAGACTTAGACTTCGTTATCAAGCTTCAAAATGATTTTTTTTTAAACATTGATTCTTTATATTTGAAAAGTAATTTAAGTTAGAATAAATGGTATTAAATGTTATACATGAACTTTGGTGAGGGGTATTTGTATGAGGTACTTTATTTAATGATTAAATTACATTTTAAATTCAATTTAATAAATAATATGATATTTTGTTTAGAATTAATAAATTTAGATAGTTCTTTTATTTATCTAATATTAAATGTTTATCAAATTAGTATGATGTTCGAAACACATGTATTACACAGTTTGAATAAATCCAACTTGTTGTAAATCAACAGTTTCTATGAAGATTTGTATGTTGGATGTCATCAGCCATTGGTGTAATAAGAAATAATTAAGATTTAAGAATTATAAATAACAAATAATGAAGATATAAAATTATAAAATTATATATTAAGATAACATATAATTAAAATCTTCTTATGATTTAATAAGTTTTAATATCATTGAAATCTTCTTATGATTTGACAAGTTTTAATAAAATATTAGATTAAATTTTAGATATTTAATTATTTAAAATCATTATTATTTCATAGGAAAGAGAGGCGGGAAACAAAAATCTAGACTTCATCGAAAGTCGATACGTGATAGATAAAGTTATTCATTTATTATAATAAGGATTCAATAGTATCTATTAACATTTACAGAATGGGCAATTTCATATATCCCTTGTAAACTTCATAAATTACATATATACCTGGTCCAAAATTTAATTTACATATGTAAGGCTCCAAACCTGTGAGGCCACATTTGTTGGTTTTTTTTCTCATCAACACATAGAACTTAAACATAAGACTTTCACTAACACAACGGAAACGATTTAACACTTTAACATACGCAGCGGAAATAAATGACACGTCTAAACATAACTTGTCAAAATACAAACTGAAACTTGTCTAAATCAACTAAAACATAATCCTAAACGGGATGCCAGACTCTGGTCTTCGGGTAACTCCTCTCTCCAAGCCAAGCATCCACATCCATCCACTGTCACCTACACTTAACTGGTATGCATACTAAAAATCAGCAACGCTGAGTGAGTTCTAACGTTTACTTTACATCAATTATACAAAAGATTTACTAAACATATATATACTGCCAATAGGATAAACTTTACATACTTTACTTTTCAAAACAGTTTAAAACATATAATAAACCGTCAATTCCTCTTTACTGTACTGCCCTCATGGCTTACATCCATGAACCGACAAGTACCTGGTCAATGCCCCCATGATCAACGACCATGAACCGACAATACCGCTTAACACTACGGGGAGGTTGCGTGGACCTCCCGAGTAACCGCCGTCACTCATTCCAGTTGTACAACCGATAGCGAACCCAAAGGTTCTTACTAATGGGTAGAACCCATATCTGACATCTTGTACAAGTAACATCTGTCCCAAGGATCTTTATAACTGGTACACATTCCCGTAGGAAATCTATTCACTTTCTGTTCATAAAACTTTATCTACCTTGTTCATAACTTAACATGCATTATGCCTTTGTTATGTATATAAAAATATAGTAAACGATTGCCATAAATACCTTTGCTTTTACTGAAATATATCTTAACACATATATCATGCCTTTGTTTATGTATATGAAAATATAGTAAACGCTTGCCAAAATATATATCTTGCTTTACTTGAAAATACTAACACGTATATTATGCCTTTGTTTATGTATATAGAAATATAGTAAACTCTTGCCAATAATATAGCTATACTTTACTCAAAACGTACATTTGCATCTTTTAAACTTTACACTAAAACATAACTTTCACTTTGTTTATATATATAAAATATAATAAACACTTTACACTAAGTATGCACACCACCCCTAAAGCAGGCAAAAATGGGATTAGAACTCACCTGGTATCTTAGCTGCAATGGTCTACCGGATCTCACACAATCTGAACAATCATAACAATTTGACACGTATCAGACTTGACTCGACGCTAAACGTTCTCACCATTTCTGGCTAGGCGAACTTAAGTCTAAGTTCGCCTCTTTCTATCCTGGTGAACGTACTGACTTCACTATCCAGCTATATATACCCATAGACCTGATGCATGCGCACTTAGCAAGTGCGCATGGCCTTGATCTTGCGTACTTAACAAGTACGCAGGGCCTTGTTCTTGCGTACTTAACAAGTACGCAGGGCCTTGTTATCGCATACTTAACAGGTACACAGAGCCTTGTTCTTGCGTACTTAACAATTACACAGGGCCTGCGTGTGGCAGTCTTCTTCCCCACAAAACCCTAATTTTTGCATGCAGATCCGACCTCTTCAGGATCCGAACTTTTTACGTTCAAAACTTGTGTTTTCTAACCGAGAGTCTAGATCTATATTGTGTTTCCATTTTTAAACGTAAAAACCCAACCTTTACTCGATTTTTCTTCAAAACCCAACATAACATAAAAACTCAGATCTGGAACGAATGGTTACCTGAATTCACTTTCTTTTCGTTGCTAAACAGTCAAGAGACTATTGCTAACGATCCTTGAAGCTCTAATCCAAAAACCGAGACTTTCTCTCTCTAGGCTCTCTCTCACTTTCTCTCTCTAGAAATCCAAAAATGGTGAAGTTAATGAGGCTTTGGGGCTGGTCTTGAGGCTTATAAGGGCCCAAACCCTTGCCCCTTTTGGCCCATACACCCTGGCCCAAGCCTGCTTCCCTTTTTCTTATTTAAGTTTTAATTCTCGTGAATTCTTTCGCTCTCTAAAACTCGGGATGTTACAAATCTACCCTCCTTACAACAGGTTTCGTCCTCGAAACCTGCCATAAGCTATACTGATAGCAAATCACAGAATGGGTGGCATAAACCGTAGCTATGCAAGGCAGCTTGGTCATGAAGGCTATTGTGATTAACTACCACTTGGAGCTTAACCTGGGGCGACCTCAAATTCTAAGGCATCTAGACTAATGGGGCTAACTAATTTAGTAAGGAAATAATAACATAAACTTGTCATATCACAAATAAGAGCTTGCAACGTACCTTACTGAGTCATCTGGTAGACCCTCGCCTTGGCTCTGTTCGTGTAAGGTTCCTCTTCTGCACCCTTTCCCTTTCCAGATCCCCCCGCTTCTGCTTCCTTGGGTTTCATGCAATCTCGGCTCATGTGTCCCTGTTCCCCACAATTGTGTCTTCTTGGTTTTTCCGGGCAGTCCCGTGATTGGTGTCCAAACTTGCCACACCTGAAGCATCCCACCTGACCCGCCTTACATTCACCCCCATGTTTCCTTCCATATTTTCCGCATAGACCCTCATCTTCTACCCTTGCCCTCCTATCGTTAGGACCCCAGAGTTCCTCAACAGTTCGCTTAGCTGCCTTTTTCTTGGGTGCTTTAGCAATGACTTCAGAGGTGATGTCATCGTACACAACCCCGCTCAGAACGACCACCGACTCAAAGGTACTGGGTGTGTTGGTCTTGACAAAAGTACGGATCTTTGGTGGCAATCCTTGGACATAGTAGTGAATTCTCCTTTCCTCATTCGTCACTAGATGGGGCACCAGATGCGCCAACTCATTGTACTTTGAAGTATATTGTCGGTGAGTCATGAGTCCGGCTTGCAGAGTCATGAATTCCCTTTCCACCTTGTGGACCTCATTCTTAGGACAAAACTTTTCAGTTACCAACGCTTTCAGGTCACTCCACCTCATCAATCCGACCGCTTAGTCACCCTTAGCCTGTTTCACAGTTTCCCACTAGTGTGCTGCTTCTCCCTTCAATGACTTCGCAGCGAACATGACTGCTTGTTCCGATCGACATTCACTAAGACGAATGGTCGACTCCATGCCGTTAATCCAATCCAAGGTATCTGCTGCTTCCTTCTCCCCAGTAAGCACGGGTGGATCACAACCCCGAAACGCCTTGTAGTCGCAGCCGCGAGCAGGCGGTGCAACATTCTCTACCAGATTTGGTCCTCCCATTGTTGGAAGCACCACAGGCTCTTCAGTTGTGTTGGAGTTCTCATTGGCCTTCCTCAAGGCTTCGTCTAGTATGGTCGGTAAGGTTTCCTTCAGCAGTCGGGTAAATTCAAGGCCAAGAACTGCTTGCACGGCCGGCTCGAACTCGAATGTCTGATCATCTCCTGCCGCATGCTAAACATTGTGCTGACTGACTATCGTATCAGTATGGGTAGTGTGATAACTCCCCTCAATCTCTTGGTTGGTTGTAGCTCCACCGCGATGGCCTGTACGTCCACCACGTCTTCCTCATCCACCTCCTCTAGTTCCTCCACGTCTAGCCATTTCTAACTGAAATATAGAGAACAAAGGGATTTAATTTCATCATGCTAGGGAATATGTAGAACACAATAAGTAAGGTAAGATGTTAATATACACTGGCCATTAACCATTACATCACTTCTTGTTTTCTATTTATCCGCTTTCATGATTCCACTAAAGCCTCTATTCTTATCTTGACACTCTAAAACAAGGAAAGAAACTTTACTTACTATACACATCTTGTGCTTTGGCTTACGTTACCCGTTACTTGCATCCGTTACTTTGTCCCATTCTCAGTTTAAGTCTGGACATCAGGGATGTTCAAATCTCTCAAACTATGGCTCTGATACCAACTTATAAGGCTCCAAACCCGGGAGGCCTCACTTGTTGGGTTTTTTTCTCATCAACACATAGAACTTAAACATAAGACTTTCACTAACACAGCGAAAACAATTTAACACTTTAACATACGCAGCGGAAATACATGACACGTCTAAACATAACTTGTAAAAATACAAACTGAAACTTGACTGAATCAACTAAAACATAATCATAAATGGGATGCCAGACTCTGGTCTTTGGGTAACTCCTCTCGCCAAGCCAATCATCCACATCCATCCACTACCACCTACACTTAACTGATGTGCATACTAAAAATCAGCAACGCTGAGTGAGTTCTAACGTTTACTTTAAAACAATTATACAAAAGATTTACTAAACATATATATACTACCAATAGGCTAAACTTTACATACTTAACTTTTCAAAACAGTTTAAAACATATAATAAACCGTCAATTCCACTTTACTGTACTGCCCTCATGGCTTACATCCATGAACCGACAAATACCTGGTCAATGCCCCCATGGCTTACACCATGAACCGACACTACCGCTTATCCGTCAATTCCATTATCACTACTGTACCGCCCCCATGGTCAACGACCATGAACCGACGAGTACCTGGTCAATGCCCTCATGATCAACGACCATGAACCGACAATACCCTGGTCAATACCCCGTGATCAACGACCATGAACCGACAATACCGCTTAACACTACGGGGAGGTTGCGTGGACCTCCCGAGCCACCGCCGTCACTCATCCCAGTTGTACAACCGTTAGCGAACCCAAAAGTTCTTACTGATGGGTAGAACCCATATCTGAAAACTTGTACAAGTAACATCTGACGCAAGGACCTTTATAACTTGTACACATTCCCGTAGGAAATCTATTCACTTTCTGTTCATAAAACTTTATCTGCCTTGTTCATAACTTAACATGCATTATGCCTTTGTTATGTACATAAAAATATAGTAAACGTTTGCTATAAATACCTTTGCTTTTACTGAAATATATCTTAACACATATATCGTGCCTTTGTTTATGTATATGAAAATATAGTAAACGCTTGCCAAAATATATATCTTGCTTTACTTGAAAATACTAACACGTATATTATGCCTTTGTTTATGTATATAGAAATATAGTAAACGTTTGTCAATAATATAGCTATACTTTACTCAAAACGTACATTTGCCTCTTTTAAACTTTACACTAAAACATAACTTTCACTTTGTTTATATATATAAAATATAATAAACACTTTACACTAAGTTTGCACACCACCCCTAAAGCAGACAAAAAGGGGATTAGAACTCACCTGGTATCTTAGCTGTAATGGTCTACTGGATCTCACACAATCTGAACAATCATAACAATTTGACATGTATCAGACTTGACTCGACGCTAAACGTTTTCACCATTTCTGGCTAGGCGAACTTAAGGCTAAGTTCGCCGCTTTCTATCCTGGTGAACATACTGACTTCACTAACCAGCTATATATACCCATAGACCTGATGCCTGTGCACTTAGCATGTGCGCAGGGCCTTGATCTTGCGTACTTAACAGGTACGTCGGGCCTTGTTCTTGCGTAGTTAACAGGTACACAGGGCCTTGTTTCTTGCGTACTTAACAGGTACGCAGGGCCTTGTTCTTGCGTACTTAACAAGTACGCAGGGCCTGCGTGTGGGTAGTATTCTTCCCCACAAAACTCTAACTTTTGCATGCAGATCCGACCTCTTCAAGATCCGAACTTTTTATGTTCAAAACTTGTGTTTTCTAACCGAGAGTCTAGATCTATACTGTGTTTCCAATTTTAAACGTAAAAACCCAACCTTTACTCGATTTTTCTTCAAAACCCAACATAACATAAAAACTCAGATCTGGAACAAATGATTACCTTAATTCACTTCCTTTTCGTTGATAAACACTCAAGAGACTCTTGCTAACGATCCTTGAAGCTCTAATCCGAAAATCGGGACTTTCTCTCTCTAGGCTCTCTCTCTCACTTTCTCTCTCTAGAAATCCGAAAATGGTGAAGTTAATGAGGCTTTGGAGCTGGTTTTGAGGCTTATAAGGGCCCAAACCCTTGCCCCTTTCGGCCCATACACCCTGGCCCAAGCCCGCTTCCTTTTTTCTTATTTAAGTTTTAATTCTCGTGAATTATTTCGCGCTTTAAAACCCGGGATGTTACAACATATATCCCCTTTCTTAAAGTTATAAATATCAAATATACTTATTTTGATTTATTTTGTTAAAAAAAATTAGAAAATGACTATTTTACCCTCTTTTTACTAAAACTTAAAAATTTCAAATTTACCCATTTTAACTACGTTTTTCGCCTTTTTCAGTTTTTACTTCTTTTTTTCTTCCGGTCACTAAAACAAGTGCCAAATTTTCACCAACAATCACCAAATATACGTAACAAGTGCCAAATTTTCATCCCATTATGGTACCAAAAAATCATGTCAAAAAACAATTTCCAACAATCAATGTAACGATCTTCAAAATCTTTACAATGGCATTTTGGTCATAATGTGTAATTTTATAAAAAAAGTGGTTACATATAATTTAGCTTTTAGGTTGGGTATATATGTAATTATGTTTTAAAATAAGAAGATATATGTAATTCCCCTATTATAAACAAAGACTAATAAATGAATTTATCCAATAAATAGTTATTGCTATTAGATGATAATTAACTATATAGTTGTATGTGTTTGTGTGGCTCTTCTTAAACAATAATGTAATAATGTTGTATGCTACATAATCCTTGAGACTCCGCTTGTTTAAGGCAACAATATTGACTGGTGTTATAGGCTTAGACTATCCATAGTGGTTTCACGCCCCCTTCTTTCACGCCCCTCCACGTCAGTGCCACATCAGCACAGAGGTTTTCACTGCCCATTCTCACTATGGTGCGTAGTGGTTTCACGCCCCGCATTTAATTTTTAATCATTAACTAATCATTTAACTAAAATACAAATAAATTTATTTAAAATATAAATATAACAAAATACAAATTTATTTAATTAAAAACAAACATATTAAAATACAAAAAATCAATCGCCACTCGTACGATTAGTCCAAATATGCTCCGTCAAATCACCGCATAGGCTTAGATGTGTATCCCGGTCGCGTAATGCATTACGAATTGCGTGTTTCTCTTCCGAGCTTAGTTGTGCAGGCGTCGTTTGCGGGTTATCATCATAGTTTTGGCAAATGGCTTGGCCCTTGTCATCCAATATCATGTCATGTAATATTATGCAAGTGTACATAACATTTCGTATTTTTTCTTTGGTCCAAATACGGCATGGATTTTTAATCATAGCCCATTTTTTCTTTAAAACTCCAAACGCATGTTTGATATCCTTCAGTGCTGATTCTTGTGCTTTTTTGAAAAATTCTCTTTTCTCACCAATTGGGCTAGTATATGCTTTGACAAACGTGGCGTATTCCGGATATATACCGTCGGCAAGATAATACATGTGCTCGTATTTGACATCATTAACAATGAATGAAGAACCAGGTGCGACTCCGTCTATGATGTCAACGAATATAGGCGATTGATCTAAAACATTTATATCGTTGTTTACCCCCACAACACCAAAGAATGCATGCCAAATCCAAAGATCATATGACGCAATGGCTTCAAGCATTAACGTCGGATGTGGATGGTACCTTCGTTGGTGTTGACCTCACCAAGTAGTCGGAAACTTTGTCCATTCCCAATGTGTGCAGTCGATGCTACCAAGCATCCCGGAAAATCCATGTACGGCTTCATGCACCTCATACATTTGTTGAATATCAGTAAACGTCGGTCTCCTTAAATGTCTCTTGTCGTATAGATTAATCACACCTAAAAACATATAATAATAATAATAAAAAAAAACAATTAATAATACTAATAACAAAAACTAATAATAATAATAATATTAATAATAATAATAATAATAAAACTAATAATAATATCAATATAATAATAACAATAATAATAATAATAATACCTTCACAAAACATATGTAGAGTATCATGTGCGGTTTTTTCAGACATCTTTAAATACTCATACCATGAATCACTAGCCGTACCATACGCTAGCTGTCGAACTGCACACGTGCATTTTTGTAAAGCAGTAAATCCAAGCTTGCGTATCGCGTCTTCCCTTTGATGGAAATATTGGTACTCTCTTTCTAAATCACCACATATTCGTAAGAAAAGTTCTCGTCTCATACGAAAACGGGTTTGAAATTTTACTTCATCATACTTTGCATTGTCACTAAAGTAATCACGTATTAGACGTTCATTAGCGGCTTCCCGATCCCGCATCACTTGAACTCGTCGTGTTACCCTCTGTGAACTCTCGGCTTCTTGGAGTAGCTCGTACGCGTAACAAATCGCTTCAACAATCACTTCATCTTCTTCCGTTGAACCCGACGACGTAGAAGACCATTCCATTTTAAATAGTGAGGTGTTATTGGTTGAGAAAATATGAGAATGGGTGAGGTTTTTGGTTGAAAATGAGAGAATGAGTGAGATTATTGGTTAAAAATGTGATATATATATAATGAAATAATTAATTTGTTTTTTACAACGGTAGCCTAACGGTTACTTTTGACTGGGGTCCCACACAAACACCCAACCCTGCCCGTGAAATGCCCCACGCCCTCCTCACTCACGCCACTTTTCACGCCTAGGGGGCGGTGTTCCCTGGGCGTGAAAAGCCCATGTGGCTCACGCCACCCTCTTTCAGTCAGTGTTACGGATAGCCTTAGCGTGACCTTTATCAAGACACTTAATCTTGATGCGCCATCAAGGTTCTGCCTTAGTGGTCAGGGTGGTTTTCTCAAAGGGTTTCCCCTCTGTGGAGGTCATGGGTTCGAATCTTGTAAGTTGCACTTCATAAAAACTAGGAACACCCTCAGCAGATTTCAAATTCCTTGGGGGTTGTTTGGGTAGACAGATATACGAGCCTCTCCTGGTGGGACGTGCCGGTTGAGCCCACGTCATTAAAAAAAACTTAATCTTAATTCTACTCTCAACTGAATCAACCATTTAATGAGAATTTGAAACAAACAAATTTTCATATTGAGCATAACTAGAAATTATACACCGCGCTCCGCGGCGGGAACCACGTGGTTTAATAAATTTTACTCCGCGACGGGAGGTGGACGTTAAACGGTTGAGGTGGTGACGTTAACGTGGTTAAGCAAAAAAAAACATAGTTAAATACATAAAAGAAACACACGAAGTTACGATAACTCGGTTGGAAAGGTCGAAACACATATAAAAGACAGTTAGATGACGGTACCAAAATTTTTCAGTCGGTGTCGATCTCATTCTTCATGAATGTTAATCGATATGTGTACCTAAAAATACTCTATTTTGAATACGATTTTGTTTTTAACAAAATTTACACCGAGATGCCACCAAAGAAAATAAACAAACAAATACGAAAGTTATTAAGCAAAAAACTGATTATATATACTATAGGGGGTAAACTTGAAGCTTGTAAAATTTGAGAGGCTCAAAGTTAAACTTTAGAATGTGGAGGGGTGAGTTTTGTCAAGTTACAAACTTGAAGGGAGGTTTTGTCGATGGATAACTCCACCGACATTGCAAATTAAGTATATACTAGAAATCATGACCCGCGCGTTGCGACGAGGTCGTACAGTGAAATTTACATGGTTAATTACATAACTAAGCTCGTGCATTTGTGAATCTCGCTACACGTGTTGCGGTTGTGACACTAACGTCGCTAAGTACGATGACATTAACACCCCGCGATCTGCGGCGGGAAGAGGACCCTATTTCACACCCCAACCGACGACGGAAACGTCGGGGCGGGACATGTAGACTGTTCATGAGCACATGGTTGACTATGTTGTAATAGATTAAAACATCACATTTCATTTCAAATTTCAAACCAAATAGAATTCAACAAATACAAGAAATTGAAATACATAATAAGTTTATTTATTATATTATCTAGGTCCGCAACTTAAGTGAAGCAACCTTGATCAATCTCAAACATTCGTACCTGAAACATGATTAAAACAAGGTCAACTAAAAAGTTGATGAACATACATAGTTTTTTACTCTAAATAGTATCATTGTGTTGAGCGCATACAATCCATACATTTCATGGTTAATAAGACAAATATGGAGAGTTACTATTGTGAACCAAATTGTACAATCAAACCTTTGTAACTAGCATCCAAATAACAAAATTGTGTTGTCGGCAACAATCACCCTAACTGGGTGGGTTTGTCAGAATCAATAGATCTATCATTGTTAACCGTCGGCTTGTGTAGTTAATGACTGCACATATAAATTGCACACAAATTGTAGTTTGCACACCTAGTACTCAAATATAAGGCTCAAATTGCACATATGAATGTAGGGTGGAATTGTATTGTGTAGTTTGTAAGCATTGTATAATTGAACTCATGTTCCACCCCAAAAATGTAAATAGTGTAAAAAGGGGCTATGTAAACTCACTTATATAATTGTGTAGATATCACGAGCAAATATGTAATACAAGTCATTATCAAAATCACAAGTTTAACCTAGAGTGAAATGTATAAGCTGGAATTAATAATGTGCACAAGTTCTAAGTCATGACCATTCACTGGGTTTTGGCATGTGTGGATTTGTACAAGAGTTGTATCAATGTAAAAAGAAAAGATGTAAGTTGATATAAGTATAAGTTCAAGGTATAAGTTTACATTCAAAAATTGTCCTAGGGTTTTGGTTTAAATAACTAAATAAATAAATTAAATAATAAAATTCTCTTTATTTATTTATTTAAAAGTAGTGTGGGATTATATTTATGCAAATATAGTTTAAATAAATAAATTTGTTTTATTTATTTATATAATAAAATGTGTCAAAATAGAGTGTAATTAGTATATAATTAAGAAATTATTCTAAACATACTTTTTTTAATAAAAATCTAAATGGATTATTAATGTAAAAGATAGCCATTTCAATTAAACAATTTATTTATTAATAAAAATATATATATATATATATATATATATATATATATATATTTAGGGAAAAATTACATTTGTTCATAGAGTTTAAATCCTAATATATATATAAAATAGGAATTTGTTTACAATTAAAAATAGTTGTTTTATATTAAAAATTACAAATTGTTGTTTTAGTCGGATCTAGATAATGTTAGGTTTGAAAAATAAGTTTATTATAAATAAAATAATGATAAAAATGGTTTTAAAAGATAAAGGAATGCCACCCGGTTCGAACCCAGGTGGATTCTGTGTGGCACAATCGACTTACCACCGGACCCGGGTTACAAACCCGTATACAAGCCTGATTCGCATGGTTTTTAACAGGAAACGATAAGGGGGTCGGCCTGGTCAAAGGGGAAATGCGTAAAAAGGAGTCGGACAGGCATGGGTTGTGGGTTTCGAACCCACGCCACCTAGTCTGATGGTGTAGTGGCCTAACCAGTCAGACTAGGTGGTTACGCTTGTAAGAATGGACCCCGTTTATTAAAATAATAATATGAATCAAGCCCCAAATTCGTTTTACCGCTTTAAAGAACATGAACCCTAGATTTAAGATGGTTCGATTTGATATTGTTCTTGTAAATTGGTATGGGGCTTTTGATAAGCATCCATAAACGAATCGAAAGACACGAGACTTACTTGATTTGGCCGGGTAATGAGCATGGGCGGCTAGCACGAAAACTCGATTGTTCTTGGTGTTCGGCACGGTTCCAGAGGTGGAATGCGAGTCGTGCGAGTGTTTAGAGAGGTTGTATGAAATTATCTGCGCGTTTTGATCGAATTGGGATGGTAATTGGGCTGGGATAAGATTGGTACTTGATCCAGGACTCCACGCAGGTCCAAAACAGTCAGCTCGATCAAGTCTTCTCACGAATTGAAATGGTTTTGGCCGGTTTGACTTTTGGAAGTCAAATGTGGTTAAAATTGGTATATGGGGTTAGACTTGAGGGTTTGAGGGTTCAAACTCAAAGGTGGGGTTCAAGTTGTGGTGAAAAGGTTCAAGTGTACATGATGGGGTTCAAACCTTTTGTTTAAATAAACCATAAATATATATATATATGTGTGTGTGTGTGTATAGGTTAAAATTGTAAAATATCTATTTCTTTGAATTAATTTGATTTAAGATGTAGGTGTGTGGAAATGTGAAAAAAAAAATTTAAGGGTTGTGTTTAGTGAAGTCTTGAACTACATGTTGCACAAGGGTTGGAAATTAAAATGTTATTTATTGTCTTAAAACAAATACAGAAAATCAGAAATGTTACAGTATCCCCTTGTTGAGTGAATTTCGTCCCGAAATTCAACTACTGGAGGCTACTGAATCAGGAAAGAGGTGTGGATACTCGAGCTTCATTTGATCTTTACATTCCCAAGTAAACTCGGGGCCACGTTTAGATTCTCAAAGAACTTTGAAAATTGAGTTGCGGGGTACGATTGATAACTAGATTCATGTGTGTGTCTCAAGGTCAGGTATGAATGATGATAATGAATTTAGTTTTGAAATGAACCTAAGGAGAAATGTCGGAAAATAATTTGGATCCTAAAGGTGAAATGTATTACTTGGATTGGATTTGATGGGAACTTGATGATCAGGGTTTGTTTATGGTGTAGTCTAACATGTTCAAGAACTGTCAGTGGATAAGAGACTTCACAAACATTGGTACAGGTCAAAATAACATAAAACTTTATGTGACATGAGTAACGCTACTTTTGACAATATGACAGGAACACTTATATATAGGAAGTACCAGCGTCGTATCCACCATGCCCTTAGCATATCACATTAGTTTCGTTACCATATGTCACGATGGGTTTCATGTCTTAACACACGTCAGAATTTACTATACTTTCCATACGTTGATTTTTATAATTACGTGTGCACCCGTAATTACTCGAATCGTCGCATGGTCCGTATAGATCCTTCCATTGTGTGCGGGTCAGGAGAGGGCACTAAATTACTTAGTTCATGCGTATTGCTTTCACGTATGAGTTGTCAATAATAACCGTGTCCCTAGATAGTAAGGTCAATTAGCATCTAAAGAGTAATAAGGTGTCATAGCATAGAGTTTCATAGTTTCCTCGTGTTTGAACAAGAATACGTCAAACCCCGAGTGGCTAGTTTTGCAGCTTTCAACATTCATGGATAAAGTGGATGATCATGCCTTGTGTATAATGTGATTGATCGAATGCAACAATTGTGAACAATTTAGTTCTGTGTATAATGTAGGCACTCAAGTCTCGTGTGTGTTCTAGTATTATGTACATTGTAAGCAAACAGGTTTCATGTATAATGTGAACAATTTAGTATCATGTATATCGTAAACAAATGAGTTTCAGGTATAATGTGGTCAATTTAGTATCATGTATATTGTAAACAAATAAGTTTCATGTATTCGGTGATCAATTTAGTATCATGTATATTGTAAACAAATAAGTTTCATGTATTCTGTGATCAATTTAGTATCATGTATATTGCATTCCATCCTAGTATCATGCATCATGTGCTAAACTTAGTATTATGTATATTGCAAATAAACAAGTTTCATGTATCATGTGATAAACCTAGTACTATGTATATTGCAAACAAACAAGTTTCATGTATCTTATGAGTGCTCATATGTAAGTTATTGAATCTCAAGAGTAACGTAAACTCTCAGATTTTGTAGGTGGTCAAGTGTTGCGGACAAACGTGTTGCTTAATGTTTTTATGATGTGGGTAGTCGGGTTTTCAATCTTCCTTGAAGTTTATATGGATGATTAGTGCCTACGCGGAATGATTCATTTCTTTGAAGTGCCTAGTACGCTCATATATTTCCGAAGGTGTAAGGTAACGAGAAGGTTTTGTGGGTGACGAGGGTAATGTGCTCACGAGTAACTGATTTGTGACTTTTTGTTTGAAATTAAACAAGCAATTGTAATTTATCCTGGGTTGTAATTTAATAAATAAGTGAAAATAGTAAGTTGAATAACCAAATAAATGAATGAATAAAAAAAACTTTTACTTAATTTTAAATCATCAATAAGAGAATGCCTCAAAGAAAAATAATGACTAAATTATTTAATAATTAAGCCAATGTTTTATTTAGAAAAACGAAAGTCATAATTTATTTAGAGAATATTTTATAAAACGAATCGCATTAAATTTTCTTACAAAGTGAAAAGGTTTGTTGAAAATTTATATTCCAAGTAATATTTATAAATCAAGGGCTTGATAGATGCTTTTCTTGAGTAAAATAACGATGTTATTTAAATAAATGAAATGATTAGTTTACAAGGGAGGCTTAGGTACGCCTACTAATTTGCAATGAATGAGAAAGTGATGTTTGGGTGATCTTAATGAAAATATGACGGTAATATTAAATCAACGAGTAATGGCGTTAAAGTTGTAAAATAAAACTTAGCATTAAATGATAAAATGTCAAAAGCTTAATCCAAACATAAGGTAGCGGTTTCAAACGGGAATTTAAAGGCAAAAAGCAGAACAATCCATCTAGCGTCTCAGATAGCTCTCAATGAGGAAACAGATGAGCACCAAGACGAACATTGCTATGGTCACTCGGATAGCGAACCGGGCCTCAGCTCTAGCTGCTTCCGTGCGTGTATCAAGTATCTCCCTATCTTCTTCCAGGCTTGCAATTTTCTCCTCTTGGCACCACACTTGATCCACCAGGCTATCAATTCTCTGACCTAGCAGGTCGTGTCTTATCCCGTGCTCTATCCCTTGTCTCACAAACTCAGAGGTTCTCACGTATTGGTGGATGGCATCAAATGGGACTCCCATAGCACTAGTGGGTGCCATGGTTTGCCTTGCCCTTGGGTCAGGGTGATATGGGTCGGGTGCTAGGTAGGGTTCTCTCATATGGGGTGGTTACTGGTTGTGTAGATGGGGTGCCTGATACAGGTTTCTTGATGGAGGTGATCCAGATGTTCGAAGTCTTGGTCCAGTGTTCCTGATCCAATCTGCCCTTGTGTCAAACATTGACCTAGTAGCTGGGGGTGTTAGTGACCGATAGCCTGGTGATCCATTGTTTTCTTCCTATTCAGACTCTTCTCCGGGATAGTATACCGGGGAGGGAGGAGAGTAGAAGTCCATATCTAGCAGAAAAAGAAGGGAAAAGATTGTAAGTGGTATATAAAAATATACTAAGTGTTAGATATAGGATTTTTCATAAATTTAGAGTTTGACTAGTCACGACACCGAGTCTTCACAATAGTATTTTAGGAGTAACATTTGACCTATAAGTGGTGTACCCATTAAGAGAATTCCCAGGAAAGAGGAGTAGGTCACAAGGGACACACTTAAGTACCCGGTCCTTCCAGCCATCATGTACTAATAACACTATCGTTTGGGCTCATGGTCATGATGAGAATCATTATGGACTGGGCTTTGAGGCTCAAAGGTGATGTTTATTTACTCCAGCAGGCTTCCTCTTCTTGGAGGGTAGGTGGGCTCCTTAGCTTCTTATAAATGGGCATTAGGCCAAAAGGTTTGAGTCTTGTCCACAAAAGATGATGGTGACATAGTGTGTAAGGATGAAGGTGTATAAAGACTTAGGTGTGGATAAGTGTGTGGTAATACTTAGGATAACACTTAATGGAATCAAATAGGTAGCATGTATATAGCAATGTTTATAAGTGTAGTACATAGACTATCATCTATTGCATCATGCGATGTAATACTTAGAATAATATGTAAGGTAATCACACAAAGTATTAAACATGTAGAATTTAGTAATGTGGCAAATACCATGTAACATGGAGCATGGCATAAGATGGGTGTCCTAAGGTTATAGTCTAGGTCATTGGTGTCTAATAACTTAATTCCCTATAACCAAGGCTCTGATACCAATCTGTCACACCTCAACCGACGGCGGAAACTTCGGGGCGGGACATGGAGACTGTTCATGAGCACATGGTTGACTATGTTGTAATAGATTAAAACATCACATTTCATTTCAAAGTTCAAACCAAATACAAATCAACAAATACAATAAATTGAAATACATAATAAGTTTATTTATTATGTTATATAGGTCCACAACTTAAGTGAAGTAAGCTTGATCAATCTCAAACATTCGTACCTGAAACATGATTAAAATAAGGTCAACTAAAAAGTTGGTGAGCATATATAGGTTTTGACTCTAAATAGTATCATTGTGTTGAGTGCATACAATCCATACATATCATGGTTAATAAGGCAAATATGGAGAGTTACTATTGTGAAACCAAATTGTATAATCAAACCTTTGTAACTAGCATGCAAATAACCAAATTGTGTTGTCGGCAACAATCACCCTAACTGGGTGGGTTTGTCAGACTCAATAGATCTATCATTGTTAACCGTCGGCTTATATAGTTAATGATTGCACATGTAAATTGCACACAAATTGTAGTTTGCACACCTAGTACTCAAACATAAGGCTCAAATTGCACACATGATTGTAAACATTGTATAATTGAACTCATGTTCCACCCCAAAAATGTAAATAGTGTAAAAAGGGGCTATGTAAACTCACTTGTATAATTGTGTAGATATCACGAGCAAATATGTAGTACAAGTGATTCTTAAAATCACAAGTTTAACCTAGAGTGAAATGTATAAGCTGGAATTAATAATGTGCACAAGTTCTAAGTCATGACCTAATGTTCACTAGGTTTTGGCATGTGTGGATTTGTACAAGAGTTGTATCATTTCATGTAAAAATAAAAGATGTAAGTTGATATAAGTATAAGTTCAAGGTATAAGTTTACATTCAAAAATTGTCCTAGGGTTTTGGTTTAAATAACTAAATTAAATACAAAATTTCTCTTTATTTATTTATTTAGAAGTAGTGTGGGATTATATTTATGCAAATATAATTTAAATAAATAAATTTGTTTTATTTATTTATCTAATAAAATGTGTCAAAATAGAATGTAATTAGTATATAATTAAGAAATTATTCTAAACATACTTTTTTTAATAAAAATCTAAATAGATTATTAATGTAAAAGATAGCCATTTCAATTAAACAATTTATTTATTAATAAAACAATATATATATATATATATATATATATATATATATATATTTAGGGAAAAATTACATTTGTTCATAGAGTTTAAATCCTAATATATATATATATATATAATAGGAATTTGTTTACGATTAAAAATAGTTGTTTTATGTTATAAATTGCAAATTGATGTTTTAGTCGGATCTAGATAATGTTAGGTTTGAAAAATATTTTTTTTATAAATTAAATAATGATAAAAAATGGTTTTAAAAGATAAAGGAAAGCCACCCGGTTCGAACACGGGTGGATTCTGTGTGGCACAATCGACTTACCACCGAACCAGGGGTACAAACCCGTATACAAGCCTGGTTCGCATGGTTTTTAACAGGAAACGATAAGGGGGCCGGCCTGGTCAAAGGGGAAACGCGTAAAAAGGAGCCGGACAGGTATGGGTTGTGGGTTTCGAACCCACGCCACCTAGTCTGATGGTGCAGTGGCCTAACCAGTCAGACCAGGTGGTTTCACTGGTAAGAATAGACCCCATTTATTAAAATAGTAAATGTAAATAAAGCCCCAAATTCGTTTTACCGCATAAAAGAACATGAACCCTAGATTTAAGATGGTTCGATTTGATTTTGTTCTTGCAAATTGGTTTGGGGCTTTTGATAAGCATTCAAAAACGAATCGAAAGACACGAGACTTACTTGATTTGGCTGGGTAATAAGTTTGGGCGGCTAGCACGAAAACTCGACTATTCTTGGTGTTCGGCAGGGTTCCAGAGGTGGAATGCGGGTCGTGCGAGTGTTTAGAGAGGTTGTATGAGAGTATGCGAAGGTGTTGGAGTGGTTCAAATGAATCAATTTCACCTAAATTGCTTGATTCGATTCGAGGTCCGAGGATGACAGTTGTCGGCTGTGATTACGCGGAAATTCAACGTTAGGCAGTGAATTGGGTCGTGTAATGGTCTGGATTCATGCGTAAATAGTCTAGATATGATTTGATGTCATCAACGCGTTTTAATTTCGCGGATTCATTCCTGAATTAGATCGGTTTGACTTTTCCGAGTCAAACATGCTTGAATTTGAAATTAACCGCGCGTTTTGATCGAATTTGGATGGTAATTGGGCCGGGATAAGATTGGTACTTGATCCAGGACTCCACGCAGGTCCAAAACAGTCGGCTCGATCAAGTCTCCTCACGAATTGAAATGGTTTTGGCCGGTTTGACTTTTGGAAGGCAAATGTGGTCAAAATTGGTATATGGGGTCAGACTTGAGGGTTTGAGGGTTCAAACTCAAAGATGGGGTTCAAGTTGTGGTGAAAAGGTTCAAACCTTTTGTTTAAATAAACCATAAATATATATATATATATATATGTATATATATATATATATGTATATATGTATAGGTTAAAATTGTAAAATATCTATTTCTTTGAATTAATTTGATTTAAGATGTAGGTGTCTGGAAATGTGAAAAAAAAAATAAGGGTTGTGTTTAGTGAAGTCTTGAACTACATGTTGCACAATGGTTGGAAATTGAAATGTTATTTATTGTCTTAAAACAAATATAGAAAATCAGAATTGTTACACCCTAAACGGTTGAGACAGTGACAATAACGTAGCTAAGCACAAAAAAACGTGATTAAGTACATAAAAAATGTATGAAGTTACGGCGACTTGGTTAGTTCAATAAAAAGAAAGTAAAAAAACTAAATAAGAAAACCCAAAATAAATTATGCCTCAAAAGATAGGTGACATGTGGCGTGACGGTGGGAAAAAAATCTAATTTTGACATTTTAAAAAGTTGAGGGGGGAGTTGTGGTAGACATTTGTAAATGAGTATAACAAAATTTTAAACGGTTGAGGCAGTGACAATAACGTGACTAAGCACAAAAAAACGTGACTCGGTACTTAAAAAAATGTATGAGGTTACGGCCACTCGGTTAGTTCAATAAAAAAACCCAAAATAAATTATAACTCAAAAGATAGGTGACATGGCGTGACGGTAGGAAAAAACACCTAGTTTTGACATTTTATAGAGTTGAGGGGGAGTTGTGGTAGACACTTGTAAATAAGTATAACAAAATTTATACCGAGACGCGAAAAAAAAAATATCAAACACAACAACAAATTAGTTTTTTTAGAAGTATATTTGAATTTTTAAAAAGTTGAGGGGTATTATTTAAAAATGTAAAAATTAAAAGGGGTGCATGTAAAAATAGAAAAAAGCAAAAAAAAAATTTGAAATTTTCTTATTCGTCACCGACATTACAAATCGGGATTAAGTGAATCCATGGATTAAACCAGCCTTCTATACTTAGAAATTGTTTCCCCTTGTAATACCGACTAAACAAAACATATGTAACCGATCAAATCAATTCATAAAGTGCGACCATGCATTTCTTTAGTGTCTATTGTTGACAGGGGCGATAAATATATGTATTAGTAAGACAAAATTGTAAGCGAACACATATATACCTAATAAATAAGTTTCTGATTGTGTTACTTGTCACAGTTATGTGAGCTTAAGATTATTTTTTCTACTTATTTTTTCTTAACTATTTAATGTTTCCGTTATTCAACTATTTAATATTTTTTTCTCAAAACTATTTAATATTTCTTTTCTCAACTACTTCATTTATTTATTTCGTTTATTACTAACTATTTAATATTTCTTTTATTCAATCCGCGTAAAACACGAGTTTGTAACACAGTGTGTATATATAATATAATATAATATAATATAATTAATAGAAAGTTAGACGAAAATAGAACACAAATAATTATAAATGATATAATTTTTTTTATTTTTTCTAAATATTTCTCCTTTAAAATCTAATTTTCTGATTAATTTAGTATTTCATTATATATGTTTTAGTTAATTAAGTTTTTATATTTTATTAAAATTGCAAATCTATACCAAGACATATATTATTTTCATATTTTGTTATAAATATAATATAAATAAATAGTTTTAATTTTTCTATTATTTATGACGTCATATGATTCTTATATATGGTTCAACCGGTGAACCGGTAAGACGAACGGTTTACTATCTGGTCCGATTCTAAAACATTGATCTAGTTTTTTTGGAACCGATGACCCAAAAAAATATCATTTGCTGCTGAGACCCGGGAGAACGTATAGATTATGTGTCATAGATGAGGCAAGTCACCGCATCCAAGTCAATACGGCTTTATATATTATTTTTATTATGGCACTTACAAATTTATTTAAACCAAAATAATAATTACTATTTTTGAAAATATAAAGTTAAATTATAAAGATATAAATAAATATGATGATGTGAATATTGAAGCTTTCTTTCATTCTTTAAAACCCAGTTTATGGTCACAGTTTCATCTAAAACAAGTTTCAAACCTAGAAAATGCTTTTGTCGGATTAAGAAAATTAAGGTTTAATATTGTGGATAGTCTTCTCTCTTGTTCGTCTATCATAAAAATAATCCTTTCATAAGAAAATAATTTGTTAATTTTTTAATAAATTTTTTAGATATTTTCACTCTCCTTATATTTACTTGTACTTGTATTATTTGCCTCATATCTTCAATATTATGAATACCAATCATTTCTCGAGTAACAATACATATTATCTCCAAATCAACAATTCTTTTGGATTTTAAGATTTTAATAATTGTTTTATTTAATAATAGATGAAAGTTCAAATAATTTGTACAACTAGTTTTTTTCGCCCGCGCTACGCGACGGGAGTCTGGTCGTTATCGGTTTCAGCTCGTTCGCTTGGATAAAACATACGTCGAAACGCAGCCTCGTTATTGCGTATGATCATACAAAAAAAATACTCGAATTTGAATACAACTCCGTTTTCAATAAAATTTATACCGAAACGTTGACGAAAGAAAAAAATTAAAGAAAACCGCGTATTCCATTTAAAGAAAAAAAATTAATGAAGTCTGGTCGTTATCGGTTTCAGCTCGCTCGCTTGGATAAAACCTACGTCGAAACGCAGACTCGCTATTGCGTATGATCATACAAAAAAATACTCGAATTTGAATACAACTATGTTTTCAATAAAATTTATACCAAAACGTTGACAAAAAAATTAAAGAAAACCGCATATTCTGTTTAAAGAAAAAAAAATTAACGAATAAAAGTTAGCACAGAAAAACGAACTTAATAGAAAAGTAAACGGTTTAAATACGTATATTATATATAGTATGAGGGGTTAAAACTTATATTATATATAGTTTAGGGGTTAACACGGAAAAAAAAATTGCAACATGACACATCCGGATTCGCTGAGTTACTGTTCACTTTCGTTCCTCTTTAAATAAGGTTTATAATATTTTGAAATGACCAATAAATGATTTCTATTTTCTCCTATGAAACACGCCCAAGAGATTGATATTGTTATTTCCAAAATTATTTTATAAAATATAAATTATTATTGTTGTATTATTTTTATAATTATAACTAATATTACTAGGGTTGAGCATTCGGTTCGAACCGGGCCGAACCGGACCGGGACCGTGAACCGTTTGGATGGAAATATATTAACTGAGGACCGGAGCGTATATAAACGGTTTGGACTGGACCGGAACCGTATTAAACGGGTCGGAACCGTTTAATTGCTGGACCGAACCGATTAAGATAAAGTTACACTTTCATTATAGCAAATTATGTTTCTTGCAAAATAAAGTTTCAGTCTAACTCCACAAAACAAAAAACAAACCCAAAATACTCCATGTGAAGAACCCAAACGGTTTTAACGGGTCCGAACCGGAATCGCCGGGTTATTAACCGAACCGAACCACGAACCGTTTAATGATCATATGAAGAACCGAGGACCGGACTTGTTTAGTATTTCGCGGGTCGATTCCGGTTCCAGTTGGTCCGGTTCTACGGTTCTAACGGCTCCGAACCGTGAACTGCTCACCTCTAAATATTACTTACAAAATAATAAAATAAACGGTAAAGAAAAGAAGGTATGTATTGGAGAATTAGTTTTGGATAGCTATAAGAAATATTTGAATAAAATATATGTTAAAGTCAAGTTATATGATTTAGACAATGCATATAATAATTCAAGTGTTTAAAAAAGTTTTAGAAAAAGGTAAAGAAAATAACAAGCACCAAATCTCATGTGTGGTCAAGTCGAGAGAGACACAAGAAATTATCCTTCCTATTTTTTATATTTAATTATCCCCTTATTTGATACTTGTGGATTATGATTTGTGAAGTTAGATGTGTCCTTGTAATGAGTTGGAAGAATTTTTATTTTATATACATGTGCTTCAAAGCTCAATATAATAACAAATTAAATATGTGAAGTTGGGCGTATCTTTGTAACGAGTTGGATGAACTTTTATATTCGTGCGCATTAAAATTGATTACACTGGTATATCAAATTTACAAAGTTGGACACAATGTTATAATTGGTAAGAGCATGGTTATACACATACGCATTAAAATTCATTACAAAGGCAAATATAACGTGAAAAATTGGACTTGTCGTTGTAATGGGTTAGAAACACCGTTATAAACATGTGTATCAAAACTCATTCAAACAACAAGTCAACCCTTGAAAGTTAGACGCACCATTATCATGGGTTACACAATGTTATATATGTGTATCAAAACTTATTACAACGATGAATCAAACCTGCAACGGTAGACACATGTTTTGACGGGATAGATGCACAATGCATGTGTTAAAAACATCACTTCTTAAATAATATGACTAGACTCATATCAAATTAGGGGTGGGTTCCAGAGAAAACCAATAGTTAGGCGAAAACCAAGAAAACCACTAAAAAAATCAATTTTAACCAATAATATAATAATATTTATTTTTTATTTTATTTTATTTTTATTTTTTATAAGAGTATCAATGTAATATTACAATTTTTTACCAAAAAATCATTTAAATATTGGCTTACGTATACGTAACCCATAGTGTTACGTATACGTAAACAGAAAACAAAAAAATTACGGTTACGTATACGTAACTCATAGTATTACACATTGTTTTAGTGGTTTTCTCGTTTTTCGCCTAACTTTGTGGTTTTCTCTTAATCCCTCCCCTATCAAATTAAAGTATAAAATTTTGTATTTAATGGAATAATACTTTTTAAAACTAAACTAAAGCATATTAAAGATATATGAGATTAAAAAAATTGGTGCAAACTTTTTTGTTTAAATTTAAATGAAACGTTAGCGTGTGTGACACTGTAACTGTTATTCTTGCATTTTCTCTTCTACCATTTCAGACATATTTAACTTCCTTTAGTTATAATTTTACCACTAATTCAACTTTAACCATTAGTGTAATACAGTCAATGGCCAAAAATCATTCTTATACTTTCTAAAAGAACTCCAACACAACACTATGTACAAGTTTTATGTTGTTCTAACGGTTCTCTACTTAAAATTTTGGTTCTATATTAAACACAAATATAAGGGGCGGCCAATCTTAAAAGTGAAAAGGCGTACGAAGCCTAGGAAGGCTTTAGGATGCGACAAGTGTACATTTCATGAGGTATAGAGCAAGGGCAGTTACGTCCATCATAGATGGTTTTGGACGCGTCATTGTAATAGATTTGACACATATTGCGATCACATAGTTCGTTCATACATATCATGAAAAACTAGACGCTCCATTATAATAGCTAGACGAATCTTTGTAATTAGTTTAGACGCACCGTTGTAATACTTTTTGGGTATGTCGTACTATATGTTTATTGATTGAATAGTTAGATGGATCGTTGTAACAAACCAGACACGTGTTTATTAATTGAATGATAAAAATTATTTATTATTATATATATGTGTGAGTAAGACTATTTTGTAACAATAATAATAAATAAATAAAAGACAAAAATATAGAAAAAAAGAACAAAGAAAAAGATTGATATGATTTTTAGAGTTAAGGAATATGAATAAGAATAGGGTGTGGAGTGTGTGGGAATAACCTAACCCACAAAAATTTTATCTAAATATCATTATTCATATAAATACATAGATTCAAATATGTATATACAAAGTATATGATTTGTATATGAAATAAAGTTATGCAGACACTTTAGAAGAGGAATTTTGTGTGTAATAAGTGTTTTAAAACCACTAGACATGATGAAAGCCCCACAAATGCCTTTTTGTTTCTTGTAACATTGGTTAAAGCCAAACTAAGCAAAGAGAAATCATAGTTGGAGCAAGCATGTACCTTTTGAGTAAGGCTAATTATACTAAAAGAGGTCAAAGCAAAAGCCAATAAAAGTCAACACCACTTGTGTGGCTTGGAAAGTGCATGACCACTTGTGTGGCTTCAAAAGTGTATGACATAGTTCTCTTTATTGTGCAAATCAAATAATGAAAATAAAAACTTTCAAAAAGATATTTCAAATTTTTTTACAATATAAAAATCCATTTTCAAAGATGAAGAGAGATGCATGAATACAACCTAAATAAAAGGGATGTAAATGAGTCAAGCCGCTCATAAGCTACTTAAGATTGGTTCGCTAAAAAACTCGAATTGAGCTGAGCTTAAACAAGCCCGAGCCCAAGCTTCACTCGAGCAGGCTTGCGAGCCTAAACGAGCCTTTTAATTATATAATGTTTATTTAATGTATTAAATATATATATATATATATATAATAACTATTATTATATACAAAATTATGATAAAAATAATTAAATAATATATATTATGTTATTAATAAAATTATAATTATAAATATATATATAAAAATATATAAATAAAATAATTAAATAATAAATGAGTCGAGCCCGAGCATGAAAAACTACTCACGAGCCAAGCTTTACAAATAGAGGTCTCGGGCTCGGCTCGTTAAGTAAATGGATTGAAATCGCAACCTTTAACTAAAAACACATGTGCGGTATAACCATTAGACTCGAACACAAGTATACTCTAATTTAAGAAACCGAATCAAGTGATGGAAAGATTAAAGAATGTTCAGAAAGATTAATCTCATTTCCAAGCAAAAGAGAATTGTGTTAGATTTAAGAAATGTCAACAAATATGACTCATTTTTCTAAGCCAGAGATTTGTTCAAATTACATATCATGTGGTTTCATGATTTAGCAGAAGCGGTAAAACCCTTATTAAGTTTGTATGATGAATATTGTTCATTTTGAAACTAGGTGATCAATCATGAAAAAGTAACTACCTGTAAGAATAAATGATGCAAATCCGCTGCAGGCCATTCGCAACCTAATGCCACGAAAAAGTATATTTCTATCTCGAGGATGGATGCCTGTAAGTCTCTCGAACCTCTTTCCCGGCAAACTCCACCTAAGAAACTCTCTCTCCATGGTAATATGCTGCATTCAAACAGTAAAAGATAGTTATGATACCGAATACGGGTGGCATGTGCATACCATGTGATAGCACAAAAGCAACAATCTTGCTTTAAAGTAAGGATGGCAATTTCAACCCGTTTATGTGAAACGGGTGACTTTACTATGCAAACGGGTCAAACAGATAAGCTTTAAAATCTTAATTCAAAGGGAAACGGTGAACGGGTTAGAAGTAAATGATGGCAGCTAGTCATGGCCCATTTAGGCCTGCTCAGATGCAATACTTGGGCTCCAAGTTATATCAAATATCATTTTAAATTTTATTCTTTAATTTTTGGATTTATTTAATTAGGTTTTAGTATTATAATAGTTTTAGGATATAACATTTAATAGTTTTTGTATTCTCCTAAAGTATTAAGCCTATTGAAGGACTCTTTGTATTCAGATAACTCTTGAATGCATGTTTTCATGTTTTTTATCTTCTGTTCCTTTGTGAACCAGAATTTCTATTCAGGTTTTGTTGCGTTTGAATTCAACGTCTTCACAAGCAGACCTGTGATTATGGGCGTGAACAAGCGTTATCATGATGCCATGAGATTAATCAAGTGTTTATAACCTTCTACTTTTTTTAGTAATAAGAATGGATCATAATTGTAATAATAGTGTGTAATCAAACATATTTTACTATCTAACAAAATTGCAAAAAAGAAGTGTTAGTGGGTCAACCCAACCCGTTTTGGCATGTCTTAAAACTTTGCCCATTTTGACCCATCTCCCAACCCCCCTCTTATACCACTATCATCTTCTTCAAAAAATGACACCCCCCCCCCCCCTTCTCTTTCCCATCTGAAATATTGGATTCAAGCTTAGGTAAATAGCAAAATACTGTGTTATGTGAAATTGCCTATGCGGGCAGGAGCCTCAAGGAAAATAAGAACATACTGATTTAAAACTTCTGGATAAATTGACCAAAGATCCGATTCATAGTCCATGCAAATAATATGTTTATAACAGTTTATGAAGAGAATCATACCTTTGGCAGCACAAGACATTGTGATCGGCATTTGGCAGTGTCAAAAGAATGGGATGTTGCGGCAGCAATTGAGCCTGAAACTCCAGCTGCCAGACTAACAGCTAATGGGTGTAATGGCCCAATATCTTCATCAGAGCTGAAACCAGTGAAAAATAAATTCAATCATATCAAATAAAAATTGCTGTTGAAGGTTCTTTGTAAGACGGACACAATGACTAGGTTCAGCACTTCAGCAGCATGACTCCTAAGTAGAGGTAGCATGATGGGCAGGTTGGATAACGGATCAAAACAAGTCAGCTTAAAACGTACACTTTTAAAGAGTGGGACAAAAGGGTCGGTTGGGATTGACCTGCTAATTATTCATTTTCCTTTGAATTTCATAATAACCAATATAGTAAATGCAACTTTGAAGTTTATTATTTATTACCACAAAATAATTATTTATAGCATCAAGACTATCAAACTAACTACAATGGTAATGTAATGGGTCAAAAGTATTAAATGCTTACAAGTCACAACCTCTCCTAAATCATTTCATTCCATAAAAGCTTTGGATTATTAATTTATTATTTTTAGTAGTATAACTTTTGGGATTTTACTGGGTATGTTTGTTTGTTTGTTTAGTAGTATAACTTTTTTTGTAATCATATTTAATACTTTAAGTATCTATCAACTTCAAAGAAAAGGGACAAAAAAGTGTTAGTGGGTCAACCAACCAACTTAAGCCTCATTTTAGTTTTAGCCCATTTGATCCAACTTAATATATTGTTTCACCCAAGCAAACCGAAAGGATTAACATAAAAGCCCAAACTGGCCTGCTTATGTCTATTTGGGCGAAAAATGCCCCTCCCAGCCATGTATCAAAACATTTAAAGAACCATTCAACCAACTCAACTTATTTTCCTGTAACAATCATATGTTCAGCAAGGCTAGATACAACTTAAGTAGTTAATAAGTAAATAACTGAAACCAAAACAAGCAATGTTAAATATGTATACCGACTTTGGTATGGGGTCCATCCCAACAGCCTTCCAGTCCAGCATCGCACGATGCAGAAATTGCCAGCTGGAAAAAAACACGCCACCAAAAACAGAATCACGAACTAACCCTGATCGTAAACCCCTCCACATGGCACCCCATCCTTCTAAAGATACGACATCTACGGGCCTCCTAACATGATACACAGGTGGGGCCCTCCCAGTCCCGGTCATCATCCACGGGTACTCTTTCAAAGAGCCAGTCAAGTTTGAACCTTTAGTGTCTAGGGTGGACAACAGACCAACTGAATAGTCCAGTGCCTTGATGTCTGGATAATGCCCACGTAGTAATTTTCCAACTGAAGACGATACAGACGGTTTTTGTAAATTTGTAGAAGAGTTGGGAACACGAGAAGCAGCTGCCACCTGTGCACGAATTGTAAAAAGCTCAAATGGAGAGCTCATAACTGATTCCACACCACCTGCTACAATTCCCGCCATGAGAGCTTCCGAGACATACACATAGTTGTCTTTACGACCATCTGCATAAAGATGGGACCCACAAAATGAAAATGTGTCATGCAGAAGTTTTAATAATCATTCATCATACAACAAGTATAATCAATAACAAGTTACTCTACTAAGTACTAACCAATAAGTATAATGCCTAAAAGATGAACAATCCACCTTTATAGAAAGCAGTCAATAACTCATAGGTACCAAAACGCGCTCCCACGCCCAATATTCTCCCGGTAGCCAACCACCCAAAACCATTGTATAACCCTGCAAGAATATGTATAATCAAAAAGATATTCAGAAGCATTAAATTCAATAAGTACACATTATCAGCACCCTACTCTATGAGCCAAATTTTGAAGTACATATTGCATGTTTGGTTGGCTAAGAGAAGGAACTGGAACTGGAATTGGAATTAATTCCAACCAAATCCTTCAATTGATGGAATTCATAATCCCTTAACATTTCAAAGGAAACCCCTAGAATGTTTATAATTTACGTTACGTAATAACCCTAGCGGTTTTTCATTTTTTCAAAAATATTTTTTTAAAGATGTTTGAGTTTGGATCTTTGTTTTATATTTTGTTAATTTTAAGGGGTAATTTTGTCATTTTAGGTATTTACATTCCAATTCCGTTAACAAATGTATCAACCAAACACATTATGGATTTTCAAATGAATCCTTTGAACTCCAATTACAAAACATTATGCGAACCAAACGCGCCCTTATAGTATAAAAACTGGGAACATATGGTTACCAAAATTGCCGGATAACTTGCGCACTCTATCAAACACCTGAGCTGCACTCAGCTGTTTATCCGGGCCTGATCCGACCTGTTAGTAACCACATTAAAATTGGAACAGAAATTCAATAAATAACTTCATTTGGTCCATTTGAAGTTCAGAAAATGATTAATGAGCATGAAATGGTGAAACGAACATGAGATTTAAGGACAAAAAGGTGGAAATTAGCGGGTAAACAGACATGAATTTGTCAATTAAGGTGTAACACGAACCTGAATTAGGGTTTTGATTGTCTCGAAAGGGTAGGTTGCTGCGGTTCCTAATGTTATAGCTCCGGCACCTGCCACTGCGTGGATTGCAAATGTTTGATTTTTTATGAAGTCTTCCATCTGAAACTAGAAGAAATGGGAGAACAGCAAAAGCGATTGGTGTTACCTCTGGAGTTTGATTTTAGCCTTTTTAGGGCGAAAGGGTTTTAACTTGAAGTTCTTATTTTTTTTATTTTTTTTTTTTAGTAAATTATTATTTGAGTTTGTCTATTTTAACTAGTCAACTCTTATATTTTAAAACCTTGGTCTGAACCCTGACTTTTCATTTTTTACTCTATTTGAGTCCAGATGACTAACCCCGTTAAATTTTCTGTTAACTTTTACTTAAAAGACAAAAAATACCCCTACTCTCCCCTTGTTATCTTGCATATACCCCCCTTTTTTTACTTCAATTACAGATCTTCCAATCTTACATTAAGGGGTGTTTGGGATTACTTATCAAAAACAACTTTTGACTTCTCCAAAAAGTAAAAAATACCTACTTCTCAAAAACAACTTTTTCATCCTTTTAAAACTAACTTTTTCACCAACTATCCAAACAAACTTTTAACTTATTACTTTTTTGAAAAAGGTAATAAGTTAATAAGTTGTTTAAAAAGTAAATCCAAACACCCCCTAACTCTGATTCATCTTCAACAATCACAACAATGGCGATCAACGGACTACTTCTCGTGTTCTCATTCACACTTCTCCTCACTCTCGTTGTTTCTTCCACAGATCCGCCGGAATCCTCACCGTCACTGTCTCCTCCTCCATAATCAGGTTCAGACGACTCAATTTCACCTCCTTCCTCGTCTCCTTCACCTTCGATCGGCTCTCCACCGACTCCTCCACCTTCAGATCTGACTCATCCTCCATCATCAGATAGATCTCCGCTAGTGATGTATCCGCCAAAATGAAGAGCGTAGAACCGAAGGAATCGTCGTCTTCCGGAAGGATGAGCGCAGGGAAGAAGGTAGGTATTGCGTTTGGATTGATAGCTGCAGCGTGTTTTGTTGGATTCGGAGGAGTTTAGTACCGGAAACGACAACAGAATATCCAGCGAGCACAGTACAGTCAGGCAGCAAGATTGGAGTTCTTCTAGATAAGTTTTTGAATTTTGAATTTTGATTGAGTTTCAATTTCTATGGTGTGACGATAACTGGATCAAATCTAATGTCTGCAACTACACATGTGTGTTCTATTGGAGGTGTTGAATGTGGCTCATAACCATTTGGGTCCGTGACGAGATGAGTAAAGGAGGTTCTTAGTTGGTTGTTTGGGACAAAAATTGTTGGTCGGTAAAACTTGTTAGATGGAAAATGGTTCAAGCATCTCGAAGAAGAAGGCGAGGGGTGTGGGTCACGAGAGGGAGAAAGACAATTTAGATGGATCCCATGGTTCCATTTTATTTACTTTTTAATAACCATTTGAGTCCCTAACACTTTGTTTCCGAGTTTACTAAAGGAAGGAAAAGAAAAGAAAGGATTCAAATCTCCTTTCTTTTCTTTTCTTTTCTCTTCTCTTCAAATCTTTCCAACTTGAAGGATGAAGATAAGCTTTATTTTTCCTTCATTTCTCTCCATAAAAAATTCTCTAGAACACCCTTCCTTCTATTTTCTTTCTTTTCCCTTCTTAAAAAAAACTCTGAAACAAGGGATTATTTCTCCTTCCTTTCTTTTCCTTTCTTTTCCCTTCTTTTCTCTCCTTAAATTAGACTCGGGAACACAACGTAAGGGTATTTTGGTTATTTCAGGAAAAAGTTAACAGTTAAATCTAATGGGGTTATACATCTGGACTCAAATGGTTAAGAAAATCAAAAGTCAGGGCGCAAAATGGTTAAGAAAATGAAAAGGTAGAGTGCAAATCAAGGTTTTAAAACATAAGGGACTCATATGGTTAAAATGGACAAACGTCAAGAACTCAAATAGGAATTTACTCTTTTTTTAATTTCTATTAATAATAATATACTTGATTAGATGACTAAAGAAAACCTTATCAAGTTCTCGAACCTTTTATTCAGATCTAATCCCTAGATAGTTCACTAATTAAACCAGTTTTATATCTGATTAGTCTATTACCGGTTAAGGTGTCAAGCCTTAGGTTATAAGTGCACTTTTATACCCTAAAGATAGAACAAGTTGGATTTAACATGCATAACTTCATAGAAAAACCCAACAAGACCACACAAATCATATATAAGACCAATAGCAAGAAGTAAACACACACATTATAAGTTCAATATAGTAAACTGCACTAAAATCACAAAATCATAACAAACCAATCCCAACATTCAGTCCAAACACAATATCATCTCATCAAAACGGCTATAAGAAGTTTAGCCAATCATAGTAATGGTAAACAAAACAAGATCAGAAGTAAACATGACAAGATTATAGTAGGAAACTAAAGCAAGTAGTAAAATCGAACTGAACTACACGTGTATACGCAACCCGGAAGGCCAGATCTTCAAGCTTATAGCCTCTAGGGCTCCTAACCACGTCTTTTGCTCCAAAGCAGTGTATTCAGCCTCCAAAATATGCCTATGGTCGAACTTATAAACCATAGCCCGTAAAGTTCTTTAAATAGGTCAAGATTAGGGTTTCTGCTAGGTTCGCGTACGAATCGTACCGCCATTTAATGGGTCGCGTCATTCTTCCTAGCGTACTGCCTGTGCACTGTAAAGTGTACGGGGCTTAATGCACATACAGGTCGTACCCATATCTGTAAGACGCATGTTAGTTAGATTTTACAAGTGTTAAAGAAAAACATCAGGATTGAAATCAAAGTAGATCAAGGCATTCACGAGTGGATCAATCTGGTTAAAATACTAAGTGATTGATGAAGAACCAGACAAGCTGGTAAGAAATCAGAGGGGACCGGAGAAAGACCAGAAAGGACTAGAGGGTCTGGTGTCTGCACTAGAGTCCCTCTTGTAAGTCATCCAAATCGCGGTCAGAACTCAGAAGATCACAATCAACTTATGAAGGCGACTTGAACATTCCACTCACTACAAACAACTTCGTCGTGATGAGGAGTTGATTTGTTATAGCCATTCTTCAAATATGTTGATGACATAAGCACAAGTTGACGACATGTGCTCGAGTATCTAAGAGATAAGCCCTCAACTTGCATAAGTTGATACAATAATAAACGAATTAACAATTCATTTATACTTGTGACATAAACTCTATAAATAGCAATACAAAGCATGAAGAAAGGTACCGAGAACGAGAGCTATTCTAAAAACTCTTACGACCTTTTCCCTCATTCGTCACAATCCGCTATAATTAGCTAGCATCATTCTTTTATTCACTTTCAGTTGATTTACTTCTATACAGGTGAATAATACACGAAATATTCTATATTCAAAAATCTTTCATCCCACATTGCCACGATAGAAATAAATTACCACAATATATCTTTATTGATTTCATTTGCAATATTGGTAGACTTATGATTTAGGTTGGCTCTTTCAAAAATTTGTTCTTGGGTTTTAAATGCGATTTTAGTGGGTTTTATTAGATCAGAACTTAGCCAAATATGCACATTCATTTTACAAACAATACTGAATATTCTCCACCCATTTGACGCATGTAACATTTTGACTTGTGATAAGAAAATATCAGCAGTCTGATATTCCCATTTGAATCATATATGAAATCAAATGCTTATATTGGGCTACAAAAGTTACAATCAAAAATCAAAAATTTTAAAATCAAACCATTTTCCTCACTTTCCACGAACTATATCGTTTCTGTTGAACTGAAGGAAGGTCTTGGCGGGTCGGATGGAGGACACAATGGCAAAATTATTTCTTGGTCCGATTGGCACACACCCATTGCCTACGAGTCTCAAAGTCGTCTCCGATCACAGTCGGTATGTGCCAGCTGCCTTGTTCAGACTCCTACAATCGCATAATTACACGTTCATAAGCCACAAGTTTTGATTAAATGCCATTGAAGATAACAAAACAAGAACATATTGTTTGGGTGTTATTTTGTTGTTTAAAGTTGAATTATTTAAGAAATTAATAGACAATATTACTAAAAGATAACTTAAGGGTAAAGGATAATTTCATACAACCCCTTCAAAACATATTTGCCCACCAAAATATCATAATGTAAATACACTCATTTTAAAATTTATGACATTTATACCCTTCTCTTAAAACTTGCATTATGATATGAGTATTGAGTGTGAGGAGAAAGAGATGTATACTGGTCATATTATTATCTGTATTTAATGAAATGAGCAAAATTGAAATTTGAAGTAATTTGAATGTGTATATTTGATATTAATTTTTTTGTCGGTCAAATATAATATTATGCAAGTTTTCACGGTATATATGAAATTGCCCCGCGTAAGGGGAAATAGGTAAAACACATATTTAAGATAATCGGTTTTGTCACACCCACTGTATAACTATTTCTCCAAAAGTAGTTATTCGACGTTTATCCAAGCCAACATAAAGACGCACCTGAATAACAACCGAGTATGGTGGAGGCATGTGAAATTTAAGTCCATCTCTTGTAACTGACAGTCGAACCTGCAAACCAACATAATACAAAAAACCAGTAGAAGCTACAAGAAAACAATAATCCCTAACATGAAAAAAAGGAAATTAATGGTGTTCTCCACCAAAACCTTTGGGGGCCTGACCTCTCTATGTTCTTTGTCGGGTTTCAACTCTTTATGCTACCACTACTTTGTCAAAGTAATGAACCAACAACTACATTATGTTTTGGTATCATACCCAAGTCAAACTAAAAGGTAGTCCAAATGTATGATGTTTGACCCGATCAGTTTTGAGACATTCAGTACTCGACTATCCTTTTCATATAAGTTGCAGAAAGCATTCAATACAGGTCATAATAATTTAATGATAATAACAATTCAGTTCCACAAGATTCTCTCTATCTTAATCATAATTGCAGGGTATTTTAGACATTTGACCAACATTCAATCACTTCTAGTAACCTATGTTTTGAGTCAAATGAGCAGTCCTATAAAATAACACTTGCATAGAGAAATAATCTACTAAAACAGCATATTTTGAAAAGAATTTGCACCTAGAAGGAGGTATTAAGCAGTCATGAAAGTGATTTTAAGTTCAAAACATCAAATGTATCTTAATCCTAATATTTAGAAGCATTTTTCTTTAAAATAAAAAAAGAGAAAGAAAAGAGAAGGAAATCATACCTGATGTTTTTCTTTCCATCTTGGGAAGAAGCTTGTGCCTAGCAATTCAAACAAGTGATCTCTCATCTCATCATTTGTCACTAACAAACACTTGCTACTTATAGCGGCATATAACCAATACCTGCAAAAGCATCCAACTATAAATTAAAAATAGTTTGTGTAATCGAATTTTAAAGTTTTAAATTTAATTTAATGCAGACCTCCACAACCCTATATTTTATAATTTTGTAAAGAAATTATTGCGATAAATATAATAAAAAAATAAACTTATTCTAAATAAAACACCTTAGGAGTCTGAACACATTTCGCATGTCTTTCAACTCATTTGACCCATTTCCCTTTTAGTTTGACCAGTTAGAGATATAGCATAAGTAGTGACGCATAAGCCAAATCAGCCGGTTTGTATATAAAAGGATAAAAGTTGCTGAGCTTCAAAAGATATAAATATTACCAATCATCATTTGATCCTTGCGGAGTGACATAAAGTGCCCCAGATTCTTTCCAATACTGCAATGTGGTTTTATTATTTGGATTTCCTATGTGTTGACCTTTTACACGCCCACTATGCAGAATTACTAGTGGTAACCTGTTTGATGGACTCAGTCTACGTGTTGAGTTCACTGCAGATTTAAGCTACAAAAAAATAAATAAATAAATAACTATTACAGTGTTCGAACATATGTACTTTGTGACTTTGTTTAAAATAATGCGAACAGTCAAGAATGGGCTTGAACCTGATTGAAGACGAAATAATTCTGCGTGATATGACCCACATTTGCACCATCAACAACTGCATCAAAAGGGCCATGCTTTTGAAGCCATTCCTGCATGAGTTTGCTTAAATGATTACAGTTAGCAGCAGCATAAGTGAGTTTAGGGCGTGTTTGAAAGTGTGTTATAAAACTAATTATTTGATTATTTCGACTTGAAAGCATAGTAATCAACTAATAGTATTTGAGAAAAAATGATCCTGATTCTAGTTATCTGATTATTTTACTACAATATTTTCATTGTTATTTGGTAACAAAATTCATAAAAAAGTTTGATTGGGATCATGTGATTATACCTGAAACTGCAAAAAATCGGCCCGTGTCTCCCTTTGGCAAGCCAAAGTACTCAAAGACCGAGCAAAGTCCTCGGTTTCCAAAGGATCAATATCAACACAAACAAGCTTCTCACCGCACGATTTACAAACACCCGTTTCATCCATTTCCGTTCTCGTCACCTTCCATCTCCCCATCCCAAACCACCCTTGCCCATGCCACCCGCCACCCCCTTTCACCACCGCCTTTCTAACCTTCCCGACATCCCAATCCACCACCCCAACACCCATCGCACCATCCGACCTAAACCAATCCTCTATCAACCCCGCCGTATCCTCACTCACTTGCCTCACACTAGCCCTCAACCTCTGCAACATTTCATACACTTTATCCGTCCTACTCGACTCAAAACTAACGCGTAACAGCATAGCGAGTTCATCCTCCTCCGCCGCAACACCATTCTCAACCATGTAACAATCAACCTCATAAGCTTCATCAGCCATCCCCTTTTTACAAAACCCTAATAAAGCAGGGACATAAGACCTCAATTTGGGGGAAATCCCACACCCCTCTTTCATTCTTTTGACCAAATCGAAAGCCGTTTCGGGATCTTCTTTCGCAGCAGCTAATCTAGCCATGGTGGTGAATGTTGCTTCATTTGGAATTACTTTATTATCACTATTACCATTTTCCATTTGTTTATATATATCAAACCCCCTTTTTAACCCTAGATCAGAATTACTAGAAGAACATAAATATAACAACTTATTGTAATGTTCTACGTTGAGTGGGACATTATTAATCAATGCGTCGTCGTATAGACGAAGGGCTTCTTCGAGGTTATTATCTCTAGAGCAACGGCAGAGGAGGGATAGAAGTTTACCGGAGGGGGATTCGCGGCGAGCCCGTTTCTCTGCTTTGCCGCTCATTTGCAATTGGTGTTGTCGAGCGGCGGCGACGGTGGTGTAGAAGTGTTGGGGGATGGGGTTTAAGGGTTTTAGAGAGCGAGAGAGGCATGAAGAGCAGGTTAGGAGGAAGGATGGGGTTTTGGTGGAGATTAGGGTTTTGAGTATGTAGGGGGAGAGATTGAAGGTGGGTTTCAACAGCATTGTGGGAGGTTAGAGGACATAAGCATCGAGGATTGAGGAAGATGTTTGATTGTTCTTTAGGTAGATAAAGTTTCATATTTTTTATTTTTTATTGAATAAAAGTTTAAAACCGATTTTTAAAACTAGTCTCATTATTAGTGTAGATTTAAAGAGTCTTTGAGCTAGTCTTTAAATTTTTTTTTGAAAAACTAGTTCATTCCACATTTAATTTTTTTTTTTTTTGAAAAACTAGTTCATTCCACATACAATGGTTTTCTAGGACGACGAAAAAAGAAAAAAAAAACTGAAGACCGCCGGAGGTAACTCAGTCGGTCTCGGTCGGGTCGGTTTAAGCATGGGTCGGGCAAACCAAAGACATGCGGTTTGCGTTTATTTTATGGGCTAGTTTTGTTTGTCTTTTATTATATGTATTTGGGTTAGAATGTTAAGGAGAATATTAGGCTTTCATTTTATGGGCTAGTTTTGAAAATTTTTAGGAGGGAATATTGTATTTCATTATTTTGGACATCTCATTATATGTATTTGCACCTCAAAGAATGTTAAAAAGATTGATGTGTTGATTCATACATATAGGTTGCTTTGGACTTTGCCATGTTGATACATAATTTTCAAACATAATGTTAAACAGAATTTTGTATTTTGAGCACTTCATACATAATCTTCAAAAAATCTTCATAGACAATTCAGTTTTTTATAAACAAAAATCATAACTAAAAAGAACTTGAACGGGATGAAAGAGTGTGCCAAAAAGAACTTGAACCGGATAAAAAAGTGTGCATGGTGATTCTATTCTTTTGGGAATCGCTATTAGCCGAGGCACATAGTTCACCATTCTCTATCCATCAGGAATCTACGAAGATGTATCACGATCTTCATCAGCATTTTTGGTCAAGCAGGATGAAAGATAACGTGTAGATGTCTTATTTGTCAGTAGGTTAAGATTGAGCATTAGAGGGCTAGTGGTTTGCTTCAGCCATTAAATACTCTTATATGGAAGTGAGATGATATCTCGAAGGACTTTGTGATAGGATTATCGAGGGCGTTCGAGAAGAACTACGCTATGTGGGTTGTGGTTGGCATATTGTCAAATTAGGGTTATTTTCCTTTCGATTCAGCGGAGATTCTCTGTCAGTAGATTAGCAGAAGTGTTTATGCAGGAGATTATCAAACTTCATGGTACTCCTGTGTCTATTATAACAAATCTAGACCTGCAATTCACTTCTTATTTTTGGAAATGTTTCCAAGATGCATTAGGTATGAGATTGAAATGTAGTATATCGTTTCATCATCCGACCGACAGTCAGGCATAACATATTATTCAAGCACTCGAGGACAATGCCATTTGTACGAGCCTTAGAGTGAATCGGGAATTGGGATGAGCTTCTATGGTCGAGTTTGCTTACAACAATAGTTGGCAAACTACCATTGGTATGACATCACTTGAGGATATTATATGAGCCCATCTATTAGGAATGATTGTCAAAGGACCCGAGTTAGTGCAAATTATGAATGAGAAAGTTGTTATCGCTCGGGAAAAGCTAAAGGAATCTCATAGCAGACAGGAGAGCAATGTCAACCATTACCGTAGAGTATTTATGATAATTTCTCCTTGTAGAGGCGTATGTTGTTTTGGTATTAAAGGAAAGCTTAGCCCTAGATTCATCGGACCATTTGAAGTTCTAGATAAAGTTGGTGAAGTTCCGTATCATTTGACATTACCACTTCAGTTATCACATGTACATAACGTCTTTCACGCGTCTTTGTTAGGTGTGTAACTATCATCTAATCATGTTGTGAGTTATCCACTTCATTTAATTTAAAAGGAGGACGTATCATTAAAAGAAGAATTTGAAGCTATTCGTGACCGACAAGATCCTATTATGCGCCAAAGCCTCTTCTTTTGTTAAGATTTTGTGTAAGAATAATTCTGAACGCGAGACTACATGGTAAATGAATGACACGATTTCATTCGTATTTCATTTTATTTGAATTTATTACGCCCGAATATAAATTATGAAGTATCAGTTTTCTGTTTCAGTATCAGTAGTTGTTTCGTTATCCGTCTTCATTTATCCGTTATGCAATTTCAATATTAGATTAGTTATATGTTATTCGTCTTTAGTTATATGTTACTTAACGTCTATCCAAGTCAATGATCACCCGTGTTACGTTTTGGCAAACTATCAGACCACCGATGTAGTTTTACAAACTTAGGGACCAAACTTGCAATATGAACATACCACAAAGACTATCAGTGTAACTCTATCTAATAATATTTACCCTTAAATATTCCTAAATGATTGTTTCTTGATCTTAAAAGGAATGCACACAAATCCTCAAGTACAACTACTCAATAAAAAAAATCAAAAAACTAAGAATAAAGATTCACTCACTTAGTTCCAACACAGGCTTGTTGGTCTAACTAATTATCCAAGAGAAACTTATTTCAAAGATGGAATCATGTAGAAGACAGTTGTAATATGTACTTCGTTTTATTATATTAAATGAAGTTTTATTGACTAAAATTTTATTAAAGTTTTTTTTTACTCGTTTTTTGCACCCGCTGAGTAAAAAATCATGAATTCGTCACTGAATTGTGCTTTGAAAGTTCATTCACCATGTTATGACTTTTGATAACATTTATATAACCCAACATCATAGGTTTGATTTGCTATTGTAATAAGTTTTGATACAGAAGTATATAATGTGACAACTACGACTTTTCGGGTTAACACCGTTTCTCGACGTTTTATACATTTATATTTTATAATTTATAGTTTTGTATTTTATCGTGTTTCTAGAAGATTCTAGGATCATTGCCTTAGACAAACACTAAGGTTCGAACTAGAAAATCTGGTTAAGTGCATACACTGCGTGTACCGCGAACGCGTTAAATAAACGGTAAAAATTAAATTCTCGAAAATAATTTTTATATTTATATTTTAATTAAGAATGATGTTTTATAATATTTATATGTGCTAACTTTTGTGATTCTTGATTAAACTAACGATCACAGTATTAGCACTATTATTATTATTTGAATATTTGTATAGATTTGTAGATATCTATTCCTAAAATAGTGCTAGGGTTTGTTATTTTGTATTTTGTATTCTCCTTATAAATAGGGTTGCTTGGTATCAATAATATTCATTAAGATTTTATACCATAATCCACTTTTATGGTATCAGAGCTACGGTTCTAAAGAAAACCCTAATTCCCGTTTTCTTCTTTCTGCTTTGTTACCACCTTCTGCCGATCTACCCAAGTTTCTGCCATGGTTGAAACTAAGGGCGAGACCAGCGATCCCAAACCACCTTCTACTACCCTCCATCCGGCATACTCGGTAACAAACATTCAAACAAAGGTTCGCACCCTTGACGGCTCTAAGGTTACCTATTCATCATGGACCAAACTTTTTAAGCTTCATGCCATTGCTTACAAAGTCTTGGACCATATTGATGAAACACAACCACCCGACGAAAACGCCGACGACTACGGCGTTTGGAAGGAGATTGATGCACTAGTTCTTCAATGGATCTTTAGCTCCCTATCGGACGATTTACTTGCCCGGGTCCTTGACACAGACGCTACAGCTCGAGCCGCATGGTTAAAGATAGAAAAAATATTCCTCGGTAATAAAGGCTCACGAGCCGCCGCCTTAGAAAGTGAGTTTTGCAATCTAACTCTCACCGCTTGCTCTTCTATGGACGATTACTGTCAGCGGCTAAAGGATATTGCTGACCAACTTGGGGACGTGGACAGTCCCGTGCCTGAATCTCTCCTGGTACTACAACTGGTTCGTGGTCTTCCACAGGAGTACGACACAGTGGTAGCCTTTATCAATCAAAGCAGCACCACATGGGATACAACACGGAGCATGCTTCAATTGGAACTTCACCGACTTGCGGCACGCCAAAAGTCTTCTACCGCTGTCCTTGCCACTCCATCGGCACCGGAGCAACACCCCACCAGTAACTCTTATTATTTTAACAATCGTGGTCGGGGACGGGGACGGGGTCAATATCGAAACAACAAGGGTGGAAGGGGACGGGGACGCTACCAACAACATACACGCCCAGCCCAACAACCTTCTTCGTATCCCAACTGGGCTTGGTGGAACACCCCACCTTGCCCATATCCAACACAGGCCCCCTGGAGGCCCGATACTGCATTCTCGCAACAGTCTGGCCCACCCCCAGCTCCAGCCCACTTTGCAGGTTACACCCATCCTGCAGCCCAGTTCCAACATCACGAGCAGACAGCCCAGGCCCCTCCGGCTCAGGCCCACGCTGCTTCCACAGTCCCCTCCACCTGCGGGTATGATACATTAAGTCCCTCTGATTTGCAGGCGGCCTTCTCTAATATGCAGCTCAATCAACCAGATCCCTCCTGGTACATGGATACGGGCGCCTCCTCACATGTCACCTCTGACCCGGGTAAGATCAAACGACCTATCTCATCTTTTGTACGCAATATTTTGGTTGGCAATGGTCATTTTTTACCAATTAAAGGGTCAGGTCTCGGTTACCATACACTCCCCAACCGAACCTACATCCTACCACACATTTTTATACAACCCACAAATTATCAAAAACTTGTTATCCGTTAGACGTTTTACCCGTGATAATAATACATCTATCGAATTTGACCCTTTCGGTTTTTCTTTGAAGGATCTCATCACTGGAAGGATTCTTTCCATCCACAATAGCACCAGGGATCTCTATCCGTTCACACCTCCACACACTCCCGTTGCAACTTGCTTTCTTGTCTCACCTTCACCTCAGTGGCACAACCGACTCGGTCATCCAGGAGCTCAAATTTTGGATATTTTAAATTGTCGTTTTAATTTTTCATGTAATAAAGACAAGTCTTTACGTATTTGCCATTCTTGTCAACTTTCGAATAGTAAACGTTTACCTTTTTATGATTCCAACTCTTTTACATTTGCACCATTTGATATTGTCCATTGTGACCTTTGGACCTCACCGGTCCCAAGTAAATCCGGATATAAATACTTTATGGTCCTCATTGATAACTTTTCTCACTTTGTATGGGTTTACCCACTCAAGTAATAAGTTACGTGTCCAGGTGGCTTCTGCCACTGCGTTGGCCACGCCCCGGTATTCTGCTTCGGCACTGGATCGGGAGACACCCATCCCCCTCCTAATACTCACCCAATTGCCACCAGATCCAAAACAGGAACAACCAAGCCCACCCCACAGCTCACTCTACACACTACCCCCATGTCACCCCTCCCCTCCACCTATGCCAAGGCCTTCTCCGACCCTAATTGGTTAAATGTCATGCAAACTGAATTTCATGCTTTACAGGAGAATTAGACTTGGGAGTTGGTTCCTCGCCCGGACAACCGACCCATTATTAGATGTATGTGGCTCTTTCGCCATAAATTCAAATCGGATGGCTCGTTGGAACGATATAAGGCCAGGTTGGTTGTAAATGGCAAATCACAGATCGTGGGTATTGATTATGAGGAAACATTTAGTCCGGTGGTTAAGCCAGCTACTATTCGAACCGTTTTATCTCTAGCCGTCTCACGTTCTTGGCCAATCCATCAATTGGATGTCAAGAATGCTTTCCTACACGGCAATTTACAGGAAACGGTGTTTATGCATCAGCCACCGGGGTTTGTTGATCAAAGGTACCCCCACATGGTGTGTCGCTTGAAAAAATCATTATATGGGCTTAAGCAAGCCGCGAGGGCATGGTACACACGGTTCGCAAGTTACATTACTACCCACGGGTTTACAAGCAGCGCTTGTGACAACTCCTTGTTCATTTATAAACAAGGGTGTGACATGGCCTACTTATTACTTTATGTCGACGACATTGTTCTCACAGCTTCATCAATGATCTCCTACGTAAGATCATCCACACACTCTCACGAGAGTTTGCCATGACAGATTTGGGCCAGTTACATTATTTTCTGGGTATCAAAGTTACCAGACACACCAATGGCTTGTTCTTATCACAGCCACAGTACACCAAAGACATTATTGCTCGGGCCTCTATTGTAACATCCATAATTTTCCGACAATATTTTTTTATTTATTATTATTTCAATGGTATACAATAACGACACTCCATTTTTGTCCGACACGATTTGACACGTTAAGTAATAAAGTGTATAAACTCAAGACATTGCACCCTTACAATAACATACCGTATTCTATTATATATGTATAACACATGAAAGCATATTTACATGAATACATATATATACTCTATTATAACAATCGAGCTTTGAATCATGTATCTACATTTTGTATATATTTGAGTACGATAAATAAATCATTTATACAATTTTGTAAAAATTATAAGAATAGAAACATTTTTATTTTATAAAATAATTACAATTAATCAAATAATATTTAAACTTTTATAAACATGTTAGAGATCATTTTATAAATGATTTAAGGTAACTTTAAAAAAATGGAGATTGTTTTGAACCCATTAATTTTAGTTGAACCTTTTTCCATGACAAATGAACCCCCCCCCCCTTTCTGAACCCAATTTGAGCCCCTTTGTCTTAGATTTGGACCATTTGACTTCAGAAAGTCAACAAGAGGAAAATCCATCTAAACAGTTCCAAATCACGCGAGGTTTACTCTATTGGATTGTGCCTACACAATATGGGATCAGTCCCGCAAGTCAAGTGCACCACATCGATGAACCAAATCACGAATTGAACCCAGTGTGATCCCATTCGCTGATGTTGACTTTTTCAGGTCAAACAGTCGGCAAATTCGATCCAAACGATTAGAATTCGAAGCTGTTAATGCACGAAACTCATGCCAAGACGTTATGCAACCAATACTAAATGTCAATGATGAACTAATTTAATCGAATTTAAGCTTATTAACCCTTAATCAATCCTGTAACCGACATCCTTAAACCCACTACTAATTAGTACTAATCGAACAAAATCAGACCATGTAACCTGATCAAATGAAATCGCACCATCCTCTATAATCTCCCTGAAGCCTCAAAACCACTTCGAATCAACCCTGGAACGCAATTAAGGCCGAAGAACTCGACCACAGAAGCCATAGCCGAGCGCCACCATCCCGCAACCGTTTCAGGTGATTCTTGTACTTTTGAATTCGTCTTAACCCAAGGAACGAAAGCCCTATGGTTCCGAGTTCAATCGGAGCTTAATCGGACCAATCTTAGGGCTAGGGTTTATGGGATGCATTTTGGGACGAAGGTGGGTTTTGGTTTGAATAATAAAACTAAATAGTTTCTATTTCCTTGCAAAGAATTAGCCATGGTCTAGTGGTTAGCAACCTTGGCTCCCTCAGAACCCACTCGGGTTCGAATCCCAGCCCCTCCTTTTCTTTTTATTTAAACGAATTTTGATTGTTTTACTACAAGAACTAATGTTTTAATTTCTGAAATAAATTCAATAGATCTTTTAAATGTAAATCGTATCTCTTATAAAAAAACGAAGAATATAAACAAATGTTTTACTCCTTTTAATTTATTAAAGACATTTTAGAAATTTTAAAATTCTTAAATAAATGATATAGAAAAGGATTATTTAACTAGATCCAATTATATTGTTTCATTTATAAAAATTGTAATGTTATAAAACAAACTTTAAATAATTGACTAAACGTTACAGATCTTTTCTCAAAACCTATAAATAATTTTAGCAAAGAATAATTATTTAGAACAATAAAACTTTATGAAATGATTTAAATAATTATTTGTAAGTGAATGATTATACAAATTCATTAATTTCATTTAAAACTTACTAGTACAAATTTAACACCTCTTTTGTCATTTTAGTAAAGGAGAGTATTTAGGTAACCTAGATGATTATTTTAATTAAATGAGACAATTATTTAGACCTTTATTAATCCATAAGCTATTTACTAATCACTTTTAAGAGTAACTATTTAAATAAATTCAACGCATTAATATTATTATAAACATTGTAAAATTAATTAGAGATCCTAATAAATCCAAATTAATAAACTAGTTCTATTATTTCGATACTCGTGATAAATATATACTATCCTACAAAACTCGTACAAACCTCATATCTTGTCCCAAAACCTATGAAGCCCTAGAATCTCAAAATTTCTTATCCCCTTTAGTCACACATTGAGTCTGGAATACAATTATCTATGTAGGTTGATTGTGAGAAATTCCTCACGAAGCCTATTCCTCATATCAAATTCATAACATTACTAGCTTCATTACAGGTGAGTTTACATAGCCCCTTTTTACTGTTTTTGCTTTTGGGGTGAAACATGTTATCAACTTTATCTATTTAAACAATTCAATATCTATGTTCTTGTGCTTGATCTTTATGCTTTATATTTGAACTACTTGGTGACCATTGCATGTGTTTCATGCGAGTACATTCATTAACTTGCAGCCCAAGCCTAAGGTAGTACCTAACATGATCATTTATATGGGAAACTGAACCTATAACTTACCACAAGACCTTGGCGGGTTTTGTTGGGTATCAACTATAACTTGGAGTATCCGCTTGCTCCCTTTTTTAAAATGGCAATCAGTGGGATTGCGTATCTAGTTTTCTATTATCAGGCTTGAATTGTACGCTTGGAACCTTGTGTGTTTTCACATATATGCTTTAGACATGCTTTGAACATATTGAATTGTAAATCTATACTTAACCTTTGTTTGGTGTCAAAACCTATGTTACTCACCAACTACTTGTAGTTGACATTTACTCACATGTTTCAGGTGCACGAGTTTGAGGACACTACATGAACACATAGGACTTTGGACCTAGCTCTAATAAAGTTTAAATTCAACTTATGTTATGTTTGAACTCTTTGTTTTCCATTCCTATTTGTAACAGATGCTTTAATTATGTTGAATAAATATTATCACTTAATAATAGATGATCATGTGCTTATGAACAACCGTGTCAGCCCCGGCGTATAATCCGCCGCCGGCCGGGGTGTGACATCTATGACCGCATGCAAGCCATGCACCACACCCGTGGATCTCTCGGCTAAAATCAGCGCCTCTGACGGCCCTCTCTTTCCGGATCCTACATTATACCGAAGCCTGGTCGGGGCTCTTTAGTACTTAACATTCACTAGGCCTGATATTTCTTATGCTGTCCAGCAAGTGTTCTTGTTCATGCATGAGCCACGAGAACCTCACTTTGCCTTTATGAAGCGGATTATTCGGTATCTACAGGGTACAATTGACTATGGCCTCCGGATTGTTTGTTCTCCTACTTACTCATTAGTGGCCTATTCTGATGCTGACTGGGGCGGTTGCCCGGACTCCCGCCGTTCCACTAGTGGCTATTGTGTTTTTCTTGGCAATAACCTTATCTCTTGGTCATCGAAATGTCAGCATACGGTCTCCCGATCCAGTGTCGAAGCAGAATACCGGGGCGTGGCCAATGCAGTGGCAGAAGCCACCTGGACACGTAACTTGCTACTTGAGTTGCAGGTCCCTTTGCAGCGAGCTACAGTTGTTTTTTGTGATAATGTCTCTGCCGTTTATTTATCCGACAATCCGGTTCAACATCAACGGACAAAACACATTGAAATTGATATACATTTCGTCCGAGAAAAAGTTCGACTTGGTCATATACGGGTCTTACATGTCCCTTCATCCATGCAATATGCTGACATCTTCACCAAAGGCATTCCAAGGCAACCTTTTCAGCAGTTCAGATCCAGTTTGAGCGTCTGTCCGCCTCCCGCTCAAACCGCGGGGGAATATTAGCACTATTATTATTATTTGAATATTTGTATAGATTTGTAGATATCTATTCCTAAAATAGTGCTAGGGTTTGTTATTTTGTATTTTGTATTCTCCCTATAAATAGGGTTACTTGGTATCAATAATATCCATTAAGATTTTATACCATAAACCACTTTTACACAAGTGGTTCACCCGGTATAACTTTTTAAAAACTTTTGAGTTTTTATATTTTAAAAATTCTCAAAATTCATTATTTTGGATACTAGAATTTTATGTTTGAACAAAAATGTTTATTAGAGTGTTTAGGGGGTAATTTTTATAAAAAAGTGGGTATATTTTATAAAATTTGTCTTTTAAAAATTCAAGAACTCATCTCCATCTATAAATACCCAACCCCCCACCCATTTTCCCCCTTCCTTCCCCTTTGTTCCAGCCATAAACCCCTCCACCTCTTCATCCAAACACCCCTAAGTCTCCTATCTAGCTCAAGAACACTTCATGCAACCTTGATTCTTGAATTTTTGTTGTTTGTGAGCATATTTTTAGTGATTTAAAGGTATCTTAGCACATTTTTAGCCTTTGATTTTTCTGATTTAATAGTTGCATGTGTTCTCAAGAACACCAAGAACACACACATTCACTTTGATTTTCAAGTTTTGTTGTTTTTAAGAGTTTTAAGCTTGAATCTTGCATTTTTAACAAGGATTTGTGGATGGAATCTTGTTATAATCATCCACAATGAGTTATATAGTGAAAAGCTTGCAAGATTTGATGATCAAAGTGTATGAACACTTGGGTGTTCATACTTGCATTTTCTTGATTTAAAAAGTACATTTTTGTTGATTTTGAGTCTTTGATCTTGGAATTGAACCATATTGTGATTGTAGGTTGTTAAGTTAAAGAATCACATGAGAAAAGCATCAAATTTCACCTTCAAAGCTGATTTGGAAGGTATAATCTTGATTAAAACTTGTTAGTTTGTTTGAATGTTCAAGAACATTAATGTTCTTGATGGATTTTTAAAAATTGTTGATCAAACAACCAAACTTATTTTTAAACAGTAGATTATATTTTAAAATGAGGATCTGAAAATTTTGGTAATCTAACTCTTTATATATTATTTATTAAAATTCTCACAAGTTTAATTCATGGAAATTGGTAAATATACCTATGAGTATTGAAAAAATCCGGATTTTGGTCAGTAGTTACTATATGATAAATGATGACTCATGTCCAAATTTTGTGATAATTGGAGTTGTCTAAGTAAGTGTTTGGTATTTATAAAATTTAAATAATTGAATTTGGGATCATATGGACAACATTTGGACTTGAAATTTTTAATGGAATCTCATATGGACCTAAAACTAACTTGGTAAAAATTAAGTTTAACTATTTTTTCCGAAATTGTTAAAATATAATAATACTATATTCATAATAAATAATCTGGATATTGGAAAAATATGAAAATTGGTCAGAAATTTTTAATTATGTAAATGATCAATTGGTATAAGTTTCAAGCAGTAAATTTATGTCTAAGTATGGTTTTGGCAATATGGTCTATTAAAAATTTATAAAAGTTACTAATTTTGGAAATTTTTATATAAAATTGTTTTTATAAAAAGTTTTAGAGGATTTTTGGACAAAAGTATGATCACATTAAAAACATAAAAAGTTTTAGAGGATTTTCAAACCGTAAACCAGACTTTACGCGTGTAATCGCGTTTTTGATCAAACGAAACTGTGACTTGAGATTTTATTATATATGACTTTATAACTACTGATGTTCTTTATTAAAATCTAAAACTTAAGGTTTTAAGGTCACGAATTTATATAAAATCCGGTTTTGGGTATGCAACCGACTGCATAGCTACTTTTTGTTTTGTTGACTTGGTCACAACTTTTATGAGTCCTAAATGCATTGTTTGTATCCACTTGACTAGTAGGACGCTATTAGGACTCGGATTTTATCGATTTTTGTCGACTGTGTCGCATCACTCGCCCGCATTGTCCACGTGAGTTTCGCGGCCCCACTTTTTAATTTTTACTGTTTGCGGGGGAAAAGCTGTTTCACACACTACACGTTGTTACATGGGTTTACCAATGAATGTATTAAGTCCCCACTTTAACACAATCAATTAGATTGGATAGCCGATGAGAGTTATGGATAGTACTATTTAGGTTGACACCCCCGCCAAGGGTTGGTCGCGCCAACCACATTTGTAGTTTCATTTGGGCGTATAATTAGCCATAGTAGGTGTTCACATTCGACACCTGGATACACGGGCAACAACTAGTCTGACGGTTTTGATTGTGGCCTAGGGTAATTATATCTTAACACGTGTACTTGATCATCTGCGGATGGTTACTATTACATTTTAAAATTTATTTATTTATTTTTTTTATCGAGACGCAAAACCTGCGTACTCACCAACTATTTTTATAGTTGACCTATTTTCGAAACATGTTTTTCAGGTAAACAGTTATGGGGATCACGAGCTTTAAACGGCTTGCTTTTGGGAAGAATTATTATTGTGTACCTTTGGTTGTAGTCAGACATTTTAGACACTTTGTATTGAATCGGGATTTTCATGTATTCATACTTTCGTTAGAAGCATGTAGTATGGTTCAATGTAATGCACAACTTTCCTTTTAATTTCTCTTGTACTTGTGTTCAATGCGATATACCGGTCCCACTCCGTGTTTCCGCCTTCGACGGGGTGTGACATATAATGACGCATCAAACTCGTTAAAGACATGAATATCTTCAAATACATGCAAATTTTTTCAATAATCCTAAAAATACGAATGTATTTCCAAACGATTTTCATATATACTACAAAAAAGAGTGAATGATGCATCTTCAAATCTTTTAATTATATATATATAATATATATATATATATAGGGTCCGGTTATTGTATAAAGGGCTTTTAGCGTACGAAGCCATCAGCATGCGACACGTGTTTAGTGGGTGAGGGGTAAATGTGTCCGCGTCATAATAATAACGCATGTTTTAAATTATAATAACACATGTTTAAAATGATAATTACAAATGTTTATGATAACACATAACCATAATCACGTATGTTTTATAGTAACACATGACCATAATCACATATGTTTTATAGTAACACATGACCATAATCCCGCATGTTATACGCATAATCGCGCATGTTTTATAATAACGCATGACCATAATCACGCATGTTATACGCATGACCATAATCACGCATGTTATACGCACAACACATCGACATTTTTTTAAACAAAGTCGATTTTTTTGTAAATAAAAGTATAGCAAGACTATACTCAAATTAAAGAGAATAAAATGCTCAATTTTATAGTGTAATTTTTTTTTAAAAATAATGTCGTATATAAAAGTTATACGTGTTTTAAAAAAAATGGAGGAATTTGAAAAAAGTTAACAAATGTAGGCTATTTCAATTTTACACTTTCAAACTATTTTCACACATAAAAACGAGCTAACTACACCCTTTATCTTAACCTTTGAATTCCTATATCAATGGTGCATAATCCTTCGTATCTTCCCACCATAACAATCCTTTGTATTTTAAAACTTTCTTTCTCTCTCCCTCTCTCTCTCTCTATATATATATTTAAAGATGAATAAGAGGAATAGTATAGTTTTTGGCTTTCTTATTTTTGCCCCGTAACTTTAAGTATTCTCATTTTGACCATAAAATTTTCTTTAAAGTTTTGCATAGTTTTTAGCTTTCTAGTTTTAGCCACAAAACTTTAAGTATTCTCATTTTGGCTACAAAATTTCCTTTCAAGTTTTGTTTTTTTTTCTTCTTTTTTTAATATTTCAGTTTTAGGTTTTTCTTTTATTAAAGTTGTGTTTATCGTTGCGTAATCGTGTGTATTCACACTTTTTGTGACACCACTATATTTCAGGTCCGAATAATTATTCATTTATTTACTTAATTAAAAACCTATAATTGATATTTGATACTATTTGATATTCCTTGAATCTTAGTTCAAACTACATACGTGTTGCATTATGTATTTCATGGTTTTTGAGGCTCACTACATTTTGTAGTCAAGACATCATTCATCAAAAGACAAATTTGGTAACCTATGACACTGTAAAACATCTCTACATTTTAGCTAAGGCATACATAAATAATAAGAGTTATCATCCTATTTAAACCTAAACTAATTAGCTTTAATTAACTTTAAACCTAAATTTAAACATTAACTAGACTAAAGTAAACATTAAACTAGTGGTATACTTTTTTAGCTAATCAAGTTGAACAAATTCCACTTAAAACTTACTACATGCATGATATATATAAATCCATGCATGCATGCAACTAAAAGACACTTTATACCTTATTCTTTACCACCTTTTTACCACCTACCACACCACTACCCAACCCCCTAGGGGTGAGTATTGGGCTTTGACCAGACCAACCCGGACCGGGACCGGGACCGTTAAATGTGTAAACTGGGGACCGAGGACCGGACCATTTGTAGATGGGTCGGTTCGGGATTTATCGGGCTTTAACAGGCCAGTCTCGGGCTTTAACATTCAAGCCTATTTAATTGAATATATATTTTTGTTTGCACTATCGTGTAATCCATAAGCATAACAAAGTAGTCGTAAATTAAAACACTTAATTAGCCCTACCAAACTCGATTAATGTACCCTATTAACCCGATTAAACCCGATTAATATACCCGACCAAACCCGATTAATATACCCAACTAAACCCGACCCAACTAACCCGATCACTTTTATAGTGGAATAGAAAGAGTATGATTTAGCAATATACATATAATCATTCAAAAATAAAAGATGGATCATGGTTAAAAATATGATACTAAATAACACAAAACGAGTTAATTTGGATTCTGGATTCATTCAAATGTGTTCTTAAAAAATAAAACTCATGATGAGTACAAGAATTCCTACATAACGCTTAATAATAGATTCATGATGAATGCAAGAATTCATGTGTGCAATGTTTCTCTTGTTTTCTATCTAAAAGAGTACATTCTAACTTGGTTGCTATATATCCAACCATACCCGACCCGACGAAGCCGAATCCTCTTGATGTTAATTTGAGATAATTACGTGGATTCATCTTGATGTTAATCGGTTGAAATATTGGAATTTTGAAGATCGAATATTGGAACTTGGAAGACTAAGATTATTGCCTCTGTAACTTGCAATTTGGAATTTAAATCGAAGGGTGTGTTTCTATCGTAACTTTCAATTTGGAATTGGAAGTCACATATTATTCAATTTCCATATATAAGATTATATCCCTACAAAAAATAGGGATGCATGCATATCGGGTTATAACAGGGTTTTATAGGCTTTTTTAAAGAACTGCGGGCTTAACCCGATCGGGACCGTAACCGTTAAGCCATGAAAGATAGGACCGAAGACCGGACCGATTACACACATCATGGGTCGGGCTCGGGCTTTCACGGGCCAGCCCATTTAGTGCACACCCCTACAACCCCTACCTATACCTCTTAGGTCGGCCTCCCATCCATCCCTTCTCTTACTTTTCTTTGGCCAACATCACAAGCAAACATCATACCCTTCACCCCATTCTTCATTTAATGCAAGGGGTATGCCCATCCCTTACTTTTCCTATAAATACAACATAAGATCAAGAACAAAATCCACACAACTCTCCTTCACTCTCTTGCTCGGCCTCTCCTCTCTCCCCTCTCTAAAACCGTAAATCCACAAGCACGGACACAACTCTCAAGTGTTCTTCATTCCAACCTCTATGTATGTAAAGCTTGTAGTTTTTCTTTGTTTTGGATGTTCTTAAGCCGATTTCTATACATCACACACACATTATGTTCTTCTAGTAATCTATTCTTTTTAAATATCAAGTATTTTTATGTTTTGTGTTTCAAGCCTTGTTTTGGTTATTCTTGAAGAAACAAGTTTGTTTTGGTATTTTACTTTCAAATACATGGATAAACCTTTGATTCTTACATCTTGTGACCATGGATCTATAGATCACTACTTCATACACTTATGTATAACTTTAAAGTGGCGGTCCATGCTTAGATCTATTAACAATGGCCAAACTCTAGTAAGAATCAAAAACATCTAACTAACTACTAACATTCTAACAAAAAAGACGTAACATAATTATATGTGGTAACTCTTGATATTTTTGTATTTCCTTACACTTTAAAGAGCCATGGATTTTTAAATAATCACCACATACACTTGTGTATATTTAGGGTGAAAATCCATGATCAAATCTAGGAACAATGGCTAAATTCTATCATAAATGACCTAACATAATTATATGTGGCAACTCTTGACTTTCTTGTATTTCTTTATACTCTAAAAAGCCATGGACTTGTAGATTATCACCCCATACACCTGTGTCTATAGTTAGGATGATGATCTATGATCAAATCTAGAAACAATGGCTAACTAACACTTGTAAAAAAACTTAACATAATTATATGAGGTAGTATTCTTTATTTTTTTGTTTTCAATAAATCAAAGGCCATGAAATTGTAGATCAACATACACTTGTGTATCATATTAGAATGATGATCTATGATCAGTTCTAGCAACAATGGTCACTAACCCAAACAAAAGTAGACGTTACGATTAAACATATACATAAGACTTGATTTATTTTACACATTTTCCTTCCTTCACTAATGTCTTGTCAAGGATCTATATACATATATATGTATATAGACACACACACCATACATGGAGTTCATTAAATGACGTCCATAAACAAGATCCAAACATGAGAGGTTTCCTTCCTTTCCATCATAATAAAATCAATCTAAATATTAAACCCCAACTTTATTTTTATCACAAGTTGGTAATAATCTCATCCATATGATTATTTTGGTTTAATATAATCAAATTGATACAATGATGGAAAAGCGAGGAAATTGGAAACTTAAATTGCACGATTTGAATTATTTGGGAATTATTACAAATCTACTCATTATAATGCTAAAATTTCGTCGTATACCAATAAAATTTTTATTTTTATAAACACGCACATTTTCTAGACCAGGTTCTTTCCCATAACAGGAAACATAAATTTGAATCACTTACACGTGTCGGGGTCAATATTTATAAACCTTATTTTAAGCATAAATGCTGTCAAAACACCGACCCGACCAACAAATATGTACTTTATTTTTACACGAACACGATATATATACTAGTAGAGTGACACGAGTTTAGATCCAAACCTTCACACTTGGATTAGTCCATGAATCTCATTAGTCTTACTTACATTGTAGGACCATATAATACCTTACTCGTATGACACTCATCGAAGATTCTTCTTTATCTGCATCGTGAAACTATGTGAGTTCTCGCAACCCCTTTTTCTTTACTTTTGGGGGGAAAAACATGCTCACTATACCTTTATTCTTACTCGTTATGTTTAAAACCTTTACGCTTTACTTTACGCATATGATACACTCTGAATATTGTATGAGACTGTTGTCACATTCTTAAGTCCCTATTATACGCACACAACTAACTCGTGGGTTTTTGAGCCGATGGATTAATATGGATAGTACTATCGGATATGATACCTATTCATGGTTGGTCACTTCAGCTAAACAAAAGACGTTAATGAATGTATATTTTTAACAAACATACCAATGTTCATGACAAGACATTAGCATGGCAAATTAAATATGTCAGTAAGTTTGGTTGTGGACTCATTGCAAGATTTCATTTACATGCGTATTAATTTGCATAGCATAACTATATTTTGAATCGATTTGTTTATTCGAGTCCTAAATCTGCGTGCTCAGCAACTATTTTAGATTTTTAGTTGACCCTTTTAAACATGTTTTTCAAGTAACTAAGCAAATCCGGGAAGCACATGATTAGGAGCATACCGAAGATTTCTAGATATAGTCTTTTGTTATTCCTTATCCCATATTTTGTGAATCTTATGGCATGTATTAAACATTCATGACTTTGTATTTTGGTTATTTGGAATGACATGTATGTTTTAGTATTCTCTTTAAACAATGTTGTTCTTGAAAATCGGTGCTCTTGTTGCATTCCCGTGTTTTCGATTTGGCGGGGTGTGACACTTTTCGACGCTCACTTTTACAACGGAGTACGGTTTCGAATTTTATGGCGGAGTGACAGTCACTTTTACGACGGAGTACTACTTTTATGACGTAGTACACCTTCGCGGTTTTACGGTGGAACGACGCTCACTTTTACGTTTTAGGGTTGTACGGCCGAGTGACAACCGTTGCGACGTGTCTTTTTATTTGCATTTTGATATTCATGATCATGCCGCCGCCGGCCCGATGCTGCATCCAACCCAGATTTTTTGTTTTGTGTTTCTTTTCCGTTGTTTTGGATTTTTTAGAGGTGTAGGCGTTGTTGTAACCTGTGTTTGCAATCGGGTTTCTTGATGCCTTAGGGTTTTACATTGGAATGATCGCCGTTGCGACGTTTTTTGATCTTGGCGTTTTGATACTTGGGACCATGGTGGAATCGTGGCGTAACGTGTGAGGAGAAAAACCTAGTTATTTTAAAAATAGTACGTTACTCCATATGTTATGACGCCAGCAATCCGAGTGGCCTACAAGTCAAGATGTCCGTCGTCACAACAAAGTCAAACCTTTCCCATGATTCGGACCAACCTTTTGGATTTTTTGAGTTTTCCTTGCCTCATTCTTCAGAATCTAAAAAGTTAACAATATTTTATTCGATCTTTCGGGAAGGGGAAAATGGGGCACGGAACTTCAAAATCCACCTCGTCCGATGACTCCACGGACGCCGGCGGCACAAATTCCAAATCACCTCCGTCGTATCGCGACAAAATCAAGCAGAAACTCCACCTCCATCACCACCATCGCTCCACCACTCCCCACCGTTCAAAACTCAACAGTCACGACGATTTCGCCGGCATCGCTTTGGTCACTCTCATTAGTGTAAGGTTTTGATTCTCCACTACATTGTTACTAGCACTGTGCTTTGAGATGAAATTTTGATTAATGTCTGTAGGCGGAGATGAAGTTGAAGGACAAATGGCTTGCTTGTATCTCAATTGGAGAACAGACGTTTCGAACTGGCATATCTGACCAGTTAAGATCTAAGAATTTCTGTTGTTAGGGTTTCAGTAATTTTTTAATAAGATGTGTTTTCAATTGAAGCAATTTGATTGTAAATGTTAAAAGTATTTTGTTTTCTTTCATAAGACTGATGGTTGTGGTAAGTGATTTGGGGCGCTAAGGGGTGGGCGCGAGCCACCGTGGTGGCGAACACCGCAAGGGTGTCAAGCTAGCGAGGGGCTTTATTGAGGGGCGTGGGTGGGCTAGCGTGCGTGGAAAGGTATTTGTGTTTGAGGGTGATTGGGTTAAAATTAAATTAAAACTATAAAAAAATTAGTAATATTAGTTTTTCAAATCAGAAAAAAAAAATTCAGTTTTATGAAAAACAAAAGTCCGGTAGCGATATATGAAAAACAAAAGGAGCGTATTCGAAAGGAAATGGAACAAAATTAAAACCCTATGGAATAATTTAGTATTTTATTTTCTATGTATTTCTTTTTTTTTTATCTTTTATTATTATTTTCTATTTATGTTAATATTTCTATTTATATTATGTAATATTAGTTTTTAAATTTGAAATGAATAAATAATTAAACAAAAAATTAATTTGATAAAGCCCCCGCTCACCTGCACCACAACACCCTCAAGTGCTTCAGCAGGGGCTTTATCCACTGCTTAGTCAGCATCCAGTCAGCGCCACATGGCGTGATATTAGAGGATGAATCCACTCTCAATAAAGCCCCACAACCATCAGCCCAACTATTATGTCTTTTAACTTTTAAGATGAGTTTCTCTTGGATAATGTGCAGGACCAACAAGCCTGTCTGGAACTCAGTGAGTGAACCTTTATTCTTAATTTTTTGATTTTTTTTAATTATCAGTTGTACTTGAGGATTTGTATGCATTCCTTTTAAGTTTTAAGATTAAGAAACAATCATTTAGGAATATTTAGGGGTGAATATTATTAGATATTGTACATTAGGGTTAAGCCCGTTAGGGTTTTATATCAGGGTTGGGTTTTCTCCGTGTATAGAGAAATACATATTCATTCATTCATTCATGGTATCAGAGCCAATAAACCTTAATACCTTTTTTTTTCCTTGGCATAGGATTGATTGAAGTTTCTGGCCGGGTAACCTTTCATTCCTACACCCAGAATAAAGGCTTCCCTGCCGTAGTTGGGTTCATTAGGTCGTTTGCCTTCGGCCAATTAAGAATGATCCATTTATATAGATGAAACTAATCATCTTTTTTTTAGATGGAAGCCGGTTCCACGACTTTAGTGTTGTAAAAATCGCGATTAATTGCTAATCGGTAAAAAACTTTGGATTTTTGAGCAAATCGCTTAATTAATCGGAAATCGGTCCTAGCCGCCCTAATCGGCCCATTCCGGAGAGACTCGAAATTTCGGCGAGGTTAAACTAATTTCTCATATAAAAATATGTATATATACATAATTTTGAAAATAACTACCAAAATTTGTTTATATACGTATAAGTTTGAAAAATTACATATAAAAATTCCAATCCGATTAATCGCTAGTCGGTACCCCACCACCCGACTAGCGATTAACGATTTTTACAACCTTGAACCCTATTTTCTTTCTCTTTTCCGCGGCCTCACCTCTCTGAACCCTATCAACTCTTCTTTCTCAGATGTGCAAGCCTACGAGTCGAGTTACTCCACGTCGCCACCTCCATTGTCTTCAGAATCTAGTTCTGATCGAAACCTTTCCGGAAATGTATATAATTTTTAAATCTTGTTCTCATCTTTAGAGTTTGTGTTGTATATCAGAGTAGTAACGGATAGGAATTTTTGAGAATTCAAATTCATAAAACAGTCACCCTAAAAAAAAAAAATTAAATTGCTATATTCTCGCTATGTCGTGGCTATACACTAGATAGCGGGCATCATCCGAAACGCTACATAGCGCGCTATAGCGCCCGCTATGATCGCTATTGACAACAGGGAATTCAATTGAAACGGATATCAACGGATAGATTGAGATACAGATTCACCACTCAAACAATCCGAAGGGCAACCCAACCAGATTTTAAGATACAGAAACACCACTTAAAACCCGTGGTTAGGATCCAAAGAACACCATTCAAACTTGCCAAGCTTGAATTAGCAATGGAGAGAGTCTGGTTGCTCACGAGAGAAACACAGCAGAAAAGTTTTAACTTCCAAATTCATTACCCATTGAAACATGCGTACAGATCCAAATAGAAAAGAAACCATGATTACCACTAACCCACGTTCTATTTTTCTAGATAAAATGTAAACTAAGGTACTACCTATTAAGCAAAGCAAACAACCTAGAGAAGCATGAGGAATAAACTGCTAACATGCAGTGAACAAACACACACACAAATAAACTAAAAACAAGAAATGAAATTGATGATAATGGCGACGTGGGTGCATGAGTTTGCTTGAGATCCTTCAACCTCCATCATGGGGCTCCATCCGATCCAATTCAGGCCCTGGAAACACTGACCCATTTGTTGCCTCTGACCCGTACCCGTTTGCTGTCCCAAACCCGCAAGAAACAACAACTAACTTGTTCAAAATTCCAACGACTATTTCTCGGGTAGGTTTACCGCTATCAGTTTGCTATTTCACTACATGGGAAATGGTTTTTGTTTGTTTGTATTAAAAAACCCTAAGAAAATGATAATTCAAACAAACACTGTGAACCCTTGTCCTTAATGGGGAACACCACCAAGTTAAGCTGCTGAAAAAGAGAAAAAGAAAAAAAGAAAGTTATCTGGAAAAGAACTTTGTGATCTTATTGTTCAGCTAAAATATGAAGTTGCCTCTGCGAAGGAGCTGGGAATGTAACACCAAAAGCGAGTCAGGTGCGCACTCCTAGGTGCTCAGGCGAGGTGAGGCTGTTGTGCCTGAAGTAGATGCAAGGCGAGTTTCTTCAAAAAGCGCACGGGATCGTCTTGGCGCAAGGCGAGGCCAGCAGTTGCCTGGTATTTGAAGTTGGCAGTTTCTGCTTCTCATCTCTTCTGTCTGCCTCTCTTTTCTTTCTTCTACACAGCGGCGATTTCTGCTCTTCCTTTCTTTTTTTCTCTAAGCCGATGCCCTATAAAGTGATTTTGGGATTTTTTTTCCTTGTTTGGAATCACATTCTGAGCTGATAAGAAGATCTAGGAGTCCAAATAAAGCTGAGTTTGAGAAAAAGCTTTCAGGGCTTATTTTTAAAGTTGGAAACCACAGTATGGTTCTATATGTTCAAATCATCCAACAAATACCAGCAACTGCTTCTCAAGTTAGAAGACCCGGAGTGATAGGATGATAGGATCCAAGTCATGGAGTAGACTAACGAATGCCAGTGATTTAAGTGATGAAAGTTTATGCCAAAGCCAAGCCACATTCTAGACTCAACAAAAGGCCACATGAAAATTGAAAATGTATGTTACACGTAGAGATGTGAAGCTAATCATAGTTATGTGGATGCAAACAACTAAATGTGCTTCCACAGATCATCAGAGTTTGCATATACTAAATTCCTTTTGCTGCTCAGATTTAATTCTAAATTATCAAACATAGTAGTCAATGGCGACCCAGGTAAGGTGAGGCGAGGTGCAGCCAAGACGCCTTCGTCCTTCAAGGCGATCCGACCAGATTCCACAAATTCCGGCCAAATTCCGGTCTGAACAGGTCTAAACAGCTAAAACAGGCCTGTAACATCCAAAACTGGCCTAGAACCAGCCTAAACTAGCCCTAAATCAGCCTAAAAAATGTTTAAAACCCCTAAAAATGGTTTGTTTATAATGTGCGTCTTGCTAAAAAAGGCCCTAGCCTTTTATGCATCGTGGGCCTAGGCCCAAGGCTCACCCTTTGCGCGTAGCGCCTTTGACTACCTAGTTATCAAAGCCAGCTAAGAGCTGATAAAGAGGAGAAATCTTATTGAAGATGAAACAACTAGAAGTAAAGATTGAGATTGAGGAAGATGTGAGAGAATTTGAAGAAAGAGCTAGTAGATAGTACTTATGTTATTATGTATGTACAAATGTTGTGATTACTTATGTAATTTTTCTTGTTTGTATATATGAGACATATGAGAAACACATAGACATGCATATTTAAAGTTGAGGAGACGTACATATTCAAAGTTAGTGTTATTGATACGGGGAGTTTGTAATCTAAGTATTCCTTGTATGTATGTTTTGTCATTAACAAACACAAATTGCCAGGTTTCATTATAATTGTTGTAATTTTGATGATTTATATCTGAATACTTAGAAATTAGAGTTCAAGTCTTAGCATTTAAAGTTGATTAGATATATCTACCCTAAGATTTAACCATCTTAGGAGTATGAGCTGCTAGACCCAAATACTGAATGTGTTCATTCAGTACAAAAGTTTGTGTACTAAATCAGATTGTATATCCAACATTGGGATTTAGCTTTGCCAGAAGAGAAGCTGAAGTCTAACGCTGTATTGACCGACTATTGACTCCAACCAGATCACAGCACAAAGATCCGGCTTTGTCTTGATAGAAGCCGACTGATCATTCAAATGCTGGATCAAATCTGAAATATTAAGATCTGGACTCTTATGTGGTTAAGTATCCCGACTTCATTTAGCGTTGACAAGTCAAGTTTGGTGTGTTCAAACAATATCCAGCAACTCCAAATAAACTTATTGTGATTTCAGAAATGATTATCAGAAGCAATGAGCTGGCAATCACAGACGCGAGACGCAAAGCTGTCTGTAACTATATATAACATTCGCATGACTTTTCTCTCCATTAATCTGATATATCCTATCTTTAGTACATTCATAGGCTCTACCCTCCATTAAGTGTAATATTGTGGTTATGTCTATGTGAGCTGTGATACTAGAAAATTGATTGATCGTACATCTTTGTATGTCATGACGAGCTTTATATGATCTATTTTGTTCTTCAATAGGAGAAAAAGTTTGTTTTGGAGAAAAATGGGCCCCGCATCGCAAAAGTATCAGTTTTTGAGGTCTGTAATAAATGTTGATACCTGTTTTGAATTATTATTTTTATACTTGAATTATTCTTAATATTTTATCTACTTGAATTATTCCAAATAGTATAACTTCTTTGCCTTTCTTGTGATGCAGACCAACAGACTATCAAAGAACAACCTCATTGGGTATTGTGAGATTGATCTTTTCGAATTCCTCACTCGAGTAAGTTTTTCATAGGCTTTTTTATATCATATATAATTCTTTCTTATATTCTAATCACATCTGTCTTGCTGCATTGGCTTTACATTATACTCTTTATTATCTCTGGTATAATAATATGTTCTCGATGTTAGCAGGTTTCAGATTCTGAGGTGTTTGAGTTATTTGATCCATCATCCTCCAATACAGTAGCTGGCAATATATCAATTTCATGTTCGGTCGAGGTGAGCTCTAAAAGAAATACAAATATTCATTCCATTTCCAAATTAAACATTTAATATTTTTCATTTGCAGGACCCAATTGAAACAGAGAAAAGTTTCGCAAGACGTATCTTGTCTATAGTTGTAAGTCCGGGATCATCTTTTATCCTATAATTGAAATATGACAAGTTTATCAATGTTTTTAATACTTGTGATTTTGCAAATTTTTAGGATTACAATGGTGACGGGAAATTGTCATTGCCTGAGTTCTCAGAACTAGTAGATGCATTTGGCAATCAACTGGCAGCAAGAAAGGTTTGAACTAAATAATCTTCAAGCATTTAGGATAAATTGTTTTTTTGACCTTATTTTCAATTAAATTTACACATTTTCTGCTAGAAAGAAGAGCTTTTTAAAGCAGCCGATGAAAATGGAGATGGTGTTGTTAGCATGGATGAGTTGGCTACACTTCTTGCTCTACAACAAGAAAAGTATTTCCACATCATATCATGCTACTAGTTATATTTTTTCACATTTGCTGCTCCTTTTTTTTAAATTTTTTAATATTTTAATATTTCGCTTATTGCAGGGAGCCGCTTATTAACTGTTGTCCTGTGTGTGGGGAGCTTCTTGAAATTTCAGATAAGTTGAATTCAGTGATTCACATGTCACTATGTTTTGATGAAGGCACTGGAAACCAGGTCATGACTGGAGGGTTTTTAACTGATAAACAGGCTTCCTATGGGTGAGATTATTTTTCACTATTAAATATTAATTAATTTTTTTTTATAAACGATTATTTTTATTATGATAATGTTTTTTGACATTGGTTTGAAGGTGGATGTTTAAACTATCTGAATGGGCCCACGTTTCATCCTATGGTGTTGGCTTGAACTCTGGTTCAAGTGCTTCACATATTGTGGTTTTTGACCGGAAAAAAAAGAGGCTTGTAGAGGAGATAATTGATGGAAAGATTATTTTATCAATGAGAGCGATTTATCAATCTAAAGTAGGTCTTGGCATTATGGACAAAGGTAATTTATTTTATATTTTTTGTTTATTTAGTATATATTTTTTGTAATATCTTTAATGTATTTGACACTATCCTCGCTTTGTAATCCACTGTGGTGCAGGAGCAAAAGAAATATTGCAGAGCATATCAGAAAAGCAGGGAAAGAAAATGAATTCAGTTGAATCTGCTAAAGATATACCAGCATTTCTTGAGTTTTTCAAGGTAAGAAGAGTTTTCTTTTATTAAAATTGTTAACCTGTCGGCCTTTTCATTCATTTCTTTATATCAGATTTATAAATTACTGTTTCATGTTTGGAAGTTGTGATTCAAGTGAATTGTTTATATTTTAGGATCAAATCAATTTGGCTGAAGTGAAGTACCCTCTGGATCATTTCAAGGCAAGTCACCTACCTAGTTTTATTATGAACGTAAGATTTTTAATTGAAATTTTATATAAGAGAGTTTTATGCAGACTTTTAATGAATTTTTTATAAGAGAGCTGAAACCTGGAGCAAGACCAATTGTTGGTGTGGGATGTGATGACGTGGCTGTCTGTGCTGCTGATTGCCGTTTAATGGCATTTAGAACAGCTGAAGAAGGTCTCAGGTTTTGGATCAAGGTACTGTTTAAATAATTAGTCTAGTTCTGACTACAAAAAACAATAATATTACAGTAATAAATAAATATTTTAATATGACTTATTGAAGTAAATAAAAATCCCTAATTGACCCATTAATAAGGAAACGGGCCGGGTTGATATTGCATTGTATATTTTTCTATGGCTAAGTGAACTTTTGTCTTTCTTTGTAACTTTTAGGGTAAAAAGTTTTCAATCCAAGGTCTTTTGGGTAATATTCCATGCTCAAATGCTTTCATTGATGGAACCCTAGTGATATTTCGCTTGGCACCACAGGTAAGTTCTTGACTTTTTTTTACCTTTCTGATCAGGAATTAAAAAAAATATATTTAAAAACCTTAAGTTGTACAATATATGGCAGGACTATCATCGTTTCCATTTTCCAGTATCTGGAACTATTGAGCAAATTGTTGATATTCCAGGATCTTTATATACGGTATGCACACTGTCAAATCTATACTATATAATAAATAAAGGTTTTGGTGGGACACTTGTCACACCCTTATGCATACTCAACTTTTTTTTTCCTCGCCTCTCTCTCCTATTAATTCTACAATTTTTTTTAATTGTTTTTATAATTTTTTGTTTCCCGCCTCTCTCCCCTATTAAATAATAATGATTTCTATAATATTTTTTATAAAACATTTTTTATTTAAAAAAGTTAAGTTTGTTCATAAAACATTTTTATAAATTAAACATTTCTTATATTTTTTATAAGACATTTTAAAAAAATAACTATATAACGTTTCTAGAATTTGGATTAAAAAACTATGTAATATGTCGTAAATATGTAATATGTAAATCTTTATTACTAATACTAAGTATATATAACATTGCATTTATTCAACTCGTGTAATACACCAGGTTTTTAAAGTTTAATATGAATTAACGCTTATCAGTTACATAAACAAAATTAATACTCATCTAAAAAAATGTTTTAAAATTAACTTAACAGAATTTATTACTGTCACGTAATATTTTATTTAACCGTTTTTAAAGACATAAATTTTTTTATTACTAAGTATATAACATTACATTTATTCAACCCGTGTAATACACGGGATTCTAACCTAGTGATATTATATAACTACATTTTGTTTGTCCTTTCCAATTCACTTATTTTTTGTTTCCTGTTTTGATTAATTTTAGGTTAATCCCATTGCCGTGAATAGCAAGTATTGCAATGTTTTCACGGAGAACAAGCGGGCTGTATCAATTATTTCAACTGCAGATTTTGGCAAGGTTTGTTAAAATGCAGTTATTGAACTATTCATTGACATCCAAATCAAAATGGGAACTGTTACATTATTTCATAGGGCGGAGGATTTTTATCATGAGTGACGAAACGGTGGGGTCAGGTTGTCTTACAGGTTGAAACAGGTTCAGACCCGTTCTAAGTTAGTAAATTTCATAGAGTGACCCATTTTGACCCATGGCATAGTTTGAGTATACCCAAACAAACTCATCAAACAAAACTTAACCAAATCAACCGATTTCTTGAGGAACTGGTCGTAATGTTTTGGTGTAATTATTATACAGGTGTTAACCAATTTAACCTTATTTAAAACTCAATTTCAGGTAGCATTTGTGGCAATTGGAGCAACAATGGTTGGCAGCATCACATTTACTAAAAAGAAGGGAGACTATGCACAGAAAGGAGACGAGGTTAAAAAAATCACTACTCACTTAATAGTTAATACGTCACTTACTTTTCATTAAGACTATTTATTCTCTATTTTCTTCCATTAATATTACAGTTTGGTTATTTCTCTTTTGGTGGAAGTACGGTCATTTGTGTCTTTGAAAAGGTTAGTATCTACGCGTATTTTCTTTTCTTTGTGGATATCTGTTTACACGTCTCGTTTTATGCATTATAATCATTAATATCGCCAACATTATTGCAGGGCTCGATAGCACTAGATGAGGACCTTTTGGCTAATAGTGAAAGATCTCTAGAGACGCTTGTTTCTGTTGGAATGCAACTAGGGGTCTCGGTAAAGAAACGAGCAGAACTTTCATCACCAGATATCACCAGGTGTGTTTTAGGGTCTTGAAAATGTGAAATATTAATGCATCATCTAGGTATCAGTAACAAACCTGAACTTGATATATTATTACTTTATTTTGTCTATAATCTTCATGTTTGTTTTACTAACCTTCTTACTCATGGAAAATGCTAGTGGCTAATTTTATTTCGTTTTTAGTATATGTATGAAATGGTATTATTATTATTATTATTATTTTTTGATTTTCTATGGCCGTTATTTATTTTATTTTTCCTGTTATAGCTCTTCTTATTCGTGGCGGGCTTACGCTTTTTTTAGCACTTTACCCGTTCATTGTGCCTTGGGACTTTGACTACTATGGATTGAGTTTATGAAACCATTATTCCATCATAACGGTTACCATTTAACAACTACTATTTTATACATTGCAAAGCTTTTTCATCACCTTAGCAAACATATTTGCAGGTTTCCTTGTACCAATGAATTATTCAAATACAACTTACTATCATTCACAAACTCCCTAGTGATATAACATATGAATGTGTTTCGTCCTGCTATGAAACATTGGATTCATTGCAAGATGAACCACACTAGTTGTCACAATAAAAAACATTGGATTCATTGCAAGATGAACCACACTAGTTGTCATAATAAAAAAACATTGCCTTCAACTCTTTTAACTATATGAGCTCTTTGCTTGCTTTTGCAATATACATTATGTGTTGTTAGACATGTATTTTACATTTATCATTCTAGAGGGTACCCATTTGTATCTTTTGGCTTTTATATTGAGCATCTCTTGTACTCATTTATCAATCAATATAACCTACGGTTTCACTTGGTATCAAGAGCCGTACTCTAATCGCTTGACTACCCAACAAAAAAAAACCCTATCGACCTCCTACTGTCGGCCTTCCTCTTATCGTCGGCCCAATTTTTTTTCCGGCCATCCGTCTGCTACAAACATGGCTACCATCGCTGCTTTTTCTACAGCCGAAAAGACCGCCCATAACACCCACAAGTTCACCTTCACCCTTTCTCCCTCAAACTACGGGTGTTGGAAGGCGATGATCGAACCATTCTTGATCACCAACAACCTGTTCGATTATATTGAAGGTACTATACCCTGTCCAGCACCAAAAGTGACAATTGAATCATCCAAAGAAGGAGAATCTTCATCAACTACTGATAACCCAAGTTATCCTCGCTGGATTTCTAATGATGCTCACGTCAGGATGATCCTCCTCTCTACTATATCTGAAGCATCCTTCCAACACGTTCAAGGTATGACTTCTCGTGATCTTTGGCTTTCTTTAGAACGTGCTTATGCACCAAATACAGCCTCGCGTGAATACATGTTAAAAACTCAATTACTTCGGATAACAATGAAAGGTGATGAAACCCCAATTGCTTATTTGGGTCGTGCTTCTGAATACGCAACAACCTTAGCCAATATTGGCGAACCCATGAAAGACAAAGACCTTGTTATGCTAACTATTTCAGGTCTGAGAGAAGAGTACAATGGGTTAAAGCCAAGTCTTTTAGCCCGACACCCACCGTCACTTTCAATGAATTACACGGTTTGTTGTCTGATCATGATTATATGATTCACAAACCTAATCCTATTGCTGTCCAGCCACAACATGCTTTTGTTGCAACAGTTGGCTCGAATTCTGTCCAGCCCCAACTCAATAATCTTCATCAGTTGGCATCTCAATTGGGTTTCCAACTTAACCCTATTGCAGCACCACCTGTTTCTCAACCACAGGCATATTATGCTGCTCGGCCATCCAACAGCAGGGGTAATCGCAGGGGGAATTATCGAGGCAACTCACGTTGGAACTACAACAAGGGTCGTGACAATCATCAGACTGCTTCCACCCGACAGTTTGTTTGGGCATCCACCCAAAACACCGTGTATGGTCACTGTAATCGGTGTGGAATAGGACATCTTCCATCTCAATGTCCAAATCAGCCTGCTTCTTCTTCTCGGTCCAGCCCTCAAGCAAACTTTGCAAACTTTTCAGATTCTGGATCAACATCAGCAGCTACTTGGTTCCCTGACACGGGTGCTAATAGCCACGCCACTCCCGACTTATCAAACTTTGATAACTCCGAGGCCTACCAAGGTAATGACTCACTCTATGTTGGTGACGGTAATCCTTTACCTATTCTTCACATAGGTTCATCTAAATTCTTTTCACCCAATAAAACCTTTAATATGTCTGATATTCTTCATGTACCCGCAATTTAGAAAAATCTATTATCTGTTAAACAATTTTGTCATGACAATAATGTTTATTTTGAGTTTCATTATGTTTTCTTTGCTGCGAAGGACGAGTTTTCACACACTACCCTTCTAATGGGTCCAAGTGACAATGGCCTATACTCTATCCAACTTCCTCAACTCAGACAAATTCCCAAGCAAATCTTCACAACAACCAAAGCTCCCTCAACCATTTGGCATCAACGTCTTGGACACCCACATGAACGAGTCTTTAATTCCATTGTTTCCAGTTGTTCTTTACAGGTTACTACTAAACTATGTTCTTCTTTATGTACCCCCTGTCAGTTGGGAAAGTCTTCCAAACTTTCATTGGATAATTATACTTTTCAAAGTAATAAAATTCTGGATTTGATATATTGTGATGTTTGGGGACCCTCACCCACTGTTTCCCTTGATGGATACCGGTTCTTTTTATTACGTGTTGATCACCACACCCGTTACATGTGGTTTTACCCCTTTTTACAGAATACTGATGTTTATTCCACATTTACAAACTTTGTAACAATGGTAGAACGACAATTTAACACCAAACTGAAAACTGTCCAAACGGATTGGGGAGGAGAGTTTCGTAACCTATCTCCTTTTCTCACAAACCTTGGAATTATTCATCGCCGCTCGTGCCCCTATACTAGTGAGCAAAATGGGACGGTTGAGCGTCGTCACCGCCACGTTGTAGAAATTGGACTTGTTCTTCTTGCCTAATCTCATCTTCCACAACGTTTCTGGCATTTTGCTTTTGAAACTGCCGTTTATCTCATTAATCGCCTACCATCCAGAATTTCCTCAAATAAATCCCCTTTCCAACACATCTTCAAACGTAAACCGGATTACTCGTTTCTCCGCGTTTTCGGGTGTCAATGCTTTCCATACCTTCGTCCATACAACCGTCATAAAATGGACTTCCGCTCCACACCATGTATCTTCCTTGGTTATAGCCCCACTCATCATGGGTATCGTTGTTTTGACCCTATCACCGAACGAATTTACACCGTTCGACATGTCCGCTTTATTGAAAGTATTTTCCCGTCTCAGTCTACTTCACCCCAACCATCGGCCCCACCATCTTCTCCATATATCTCCGTGTATCTATCACCATTCCCCAACCCCCTACAGATACTATCCCTCCTACTTCACCATCTCCTACCTCACCACCATCTCCTACACCACAACAGTCACCACCATCACCACTGCCAATCCTAATCCACCTCCTTCCCCACAATCTATCCCTACTCCGCCACCACCCCCACCCCCACCAAGGTCTCGACCTTCTAACCTTCGTCCAAATCCTAAAAGAACTGCTCTCTATGATCCCTTTGCCTATAACACTACTCGTTCACCCTCTCCCCTTATCGAACCCACCTCATTTACCGTTGCCAACATGTCTCCGGAGTGGCGTCATGCCATGACTGAGGAGTTTGATGCGCTTCATAAGAATGGAACATGGTCATTAGTCCCTTATGTCCACAATACTAATCTTATTGATTGTAAATGGGTATAAAGGTTAAAGAAAGATTCACGGGGCACAATCACTCGCTACAAAGCACGTCTCGTTGCCAAAGGGTTTAATCAACAACCTGGTATTGACTATCATGAGACATTCAGCCCTGTGATTAAGTCCACTATTTGGGTAATCTTGTCTCTTGCCGTGACCAATAAATGGCCCCTACGACAATTAGACGTGCAAAATGCTTTCTTACATGGTGACTTAGAGGAGACAATTTACATGAAACAGCCACCTGGTTTCATTGACCCAAGCAAACCAAACCACATATGTCTTCTTCATAAGTCTCTTTATGGGCTTTAGCAAGCCCCCCGAGCCTGGTTCAAACGCTTGTCGACAGTTCTTCTTCAACTTAGTTTTTGCGGATCCAAAACTGATCCCTCACTGTTTATTCTCAACTCCGGCGGCACTCTTGTTTATGTTCTTGTGTATGTGGACGACATTATCATTACCGACAACAACAATTTGGCAATTGATAGCATTGTTCAACGCCTAAGCTCCACTTTTGATATTAAAGACCTTGGACAACTTCACTATTTTTTGGGCATTGAAGTTCATCAGGAAATAGATATTATCTTATCCCAACGAAAGTATATCTTAGATGTTCTTCATCGATCCGGTCTCTCTGATTGCAAGCCGGTTTCTTCCCCAATGAGTACCTCCCAGTTTTTGACACTTGATGATAGTCCCTTACTCTCGGATCCGGTTAAATATCGCCAAACAGTTGGAGCATTACAGTACGCTACCCTTTCTCGACCAGATATTGCCTTTGCTGTAAACCGCGTGTGTCAGTTCATGCACGCCCCAACGGAAAATCACTGGTCAGCGGTTAAACGCATCTTGCGTTACTTAAAAGGGACAACCGATTTAGGTCTTATCATCTGTCAAACATCGGGATCCTCCTTACAAGCTTTCACAGATGTTCATTGGCAACCCGCTGTCACTGTTCTGGTTCAAGCCTACTCCGACTCCGATTGGGCTGGTTGCCCCGTCGACCGTCGATCCACAGGAGTGTTTGTAATCTACTTAGGATCAAATCTCGTCTTCTGGACTGCTCGTAAGCAACGAACCGTATCTAGGTCTTCAACCGAATCTGAGTACAAGGCTATTGCCGATACAGTGGCAGAATTAATCTGGTTAAAGTCTCTTCTACATGAGCTCGACATTTCAATAAAATCGCCTCCTACTCTTTGGTGCGACAATTTGGGAGCCACTATCTATCGACCAATCCTGTATTTCATGCTCGTACGAAACATGTCGAAGTAGACTTTCACTTTGTTCGTGAACAGGTGGCTTAAGGTCAACTAGATGTTCAATTCGACAAATGACCAGATAGCGGATGTCTTCATAAAGCCTCTATCCTCTCAACGATTCATGTTCTTAGCGGATGTCTTCATAAAGCCTCTATCCTCCCAACGATTCATGTTCTTAAGGTCCAAGCTGCAGGTCGTTCCCCGCCCTCAACCTGCGGGGGAATGTTAGACATGTATTTTACATTTATCATTCTAGAGGGTACCCATTTGTATCTTTTGGCTCTTTATATTGAGCATCTCTTGTACTCATTTATCAATCAATATAACCTACGGTTTCACTAGGTCATTGCAAGATGAACCACACTAGTTGTCATAATAAAAAAACATTAGATTCATTGCAAGATGAACCACACTAGCTGTCATAATAAAAAAACATGGCCTTCAACTCTTTTAACTATATGGGCTCTTTGCTTGCTTTTGCAATGTACATTATGTGTTAGGGATCAGGTATCACGGTTCTTCAAATCTCTAAACTTTTATGCTTTTGTTCAAATCTCTAAACTTTTTTGTTTGACTTTTTTGTTCAAACCTGACTCTTACCTGATTGATTTATGGTCAAACCTTGTTTCTTGTCTTTGATCCTTCTAAAGATCAGATCAAAGAAATATAACAAACTGGTGTTGACTTTTGCTGACCTGCAACAGCTAAGGGCAGTGTTGACCTGGGTTGATCGGCGGCGGAAGCAACAACAAACAATGAAGACACCACACTAGTCTTCTATAGCCCGTAGTATCCACCGGTGTACCATCTTTATCTTTAGACAATTTTGTGCCCGACTCTAAAGGACACTTTTTCGGGTAAAATCCAACATACCCGCCTCGGTCAAAATCTTCTTGGCGTAAGCTCCTTGCTTTATAGAAATACCCGAGTCATCTTGAACAACCTCTATACCAAGATAATAAGATAATATACTCAAATCACTCATTTTAAATCGCCTCTCCATTTTGAAGTCTTCGATTTTCTTGGTATCAGAACTTGTAACAATAAGATCATCCACATAAACACCCGTGATAATCACACCATCTTCCACGTGCTTCATATAGATAGCTTGCTCTTGAAGGCAACGTGTATACCCAAGAGACTTCAACGTACCATCGAGCTTGAGATTCCAAGCTAGGGGAGCATGACGAAGCCCATACAATGCTTTAGACAACCGATATACTTTGTCTTCTTGCCTTTTATTAACAAATCCCTCCGGTTGACTAACATACTCCTCCTTCAAATCACCATGTAAAGACGCGGATTTTACATGCAAATGGTGAACTTGCCACTCCTCTCGAGCCGCAATAGCGAGTAAGAGACGAACTGTCTCCATTCGAGCCATCGGAGCAAAAACTTCGTCAAAGTCAACACCATGTTGAATATAACCTTTGGTGACAAGTCTTGCTTTATACTTCATGATCTTCCTAGTTGCATCTCGCTTTAGTTTATACACCCATTTGAGTCAAATGGTTTATGGTTTGCCAGTAGTCTCGTAAGAATACATGTTTTGTTTTTTTCTATGGACTCCAACTCAACTTGCATTGCTCTCGTTCAATACTTGTTACCTTTAGCTTGCGAGTAGCATATTGGTTCGTCATCAGTGGCTAGCAATAATTCCTCCGTCTCACCTCGATTTACTTCGTCTTGAATCACAAAATCATTAAATTTTAAAGGAATTGCCTTCAGCCTTGATGATTGACGCAACGATGTGAGTTCCAGTTACTGCCGAGGATGGGCTGGTTGCTGTCGATGATGTTGCTGCCGAGGATTTAGAATCAGCACGTGCTGATGCCGATGTCCCTGCTGTATCAGTAGGGGACTGTGGGGATGAGTTGGACTCAGTTCCAACCGTGTTTGACCTTCTGGAGTGGAGTCCAAACCCGTATTAAACTGTTGTGTTTCTGGTCGAGCATTATTTGGGTGCTGAACACAAAAGTTTTCGCCTTCAGCCTCCCTTTTGTCCCATGGCCAACCCTGTTTTTCAATATATTCAACACTTCGCCTGACACGGATTTTTCTTGAAACCGGATCATACATACGAAACGCCTTTGAGCCCGGTTTAGATCCAAAATAAGCCACCGGTTTCCCTCTATCGTCTAGCTTTTGTTGATTAACCTTGGGTTCACTCGCAAAACCTACACATCCGAATACTCTTAGGTGCTCCACATTCGACTTTTGGTTTAGTAATACCTCATATGGTGTCTTTGATATAACCGCTTTAGTTGGGCTCTTTTTTAACACATAAACAACATGATTCACAGCTTCTCCCCAAAACTTTTGAGGCACTTCCATTTGCTTCAACATACATCGTACCATACCGATTACCGTCCGATTTCGTCTCTCTACCACCCCGTTTTGTTGAGGTGAATAAGGAGTCGTCTGATGCCTCTTTATTGCTTGCAATTCACACTAGTCATTGAACTCGATCGATGTGAACTCTCCTCCTCGATCGGTTCTAAACGTGCCAATATTTAACCTCGTGTCTCTTTCAACCGACCCCTTAAATCTTTTGAACACTTCGAATGCTTGATCTTTTGTATTTACTAGATAACACCACATGTAACATGATAGGTCATCAACTATCAAGAACATGTAGCTGTTTCCCGCAAGTGTAGGAGGTGTGATCGGGCCACAAAGATCACCATGTAGTAGCTCGAGTGGTCTTGTAGCCCGATAGGATGCTTGTTCCGGGTATGGTTTATTAGTTTGTTTCCCTATCAAACATGAGTCACAAAGGTTAGTAGGATGAGACATATTAGGCATGCCATGTACCATTCCTTTGGTGCTTAGTTTCTTCATTGACTCGAAGTTAAGATGCCTAAAACGGGCATGCCAAAGCCAAGATGGGTCGTCAATTTTTGACAGTAGGCAAACCGGAGTGCCGATGGAGAGTTGGATCTTGTACAAGTGGTTCTTTGTACGGTAGACCCTCATCATAAGCCTTCTCACCTTATCATAGATTAATAGTACGTCATCCTCCATAATAATTTTGCATCTCGTTTCAGTTAGTTGGCCCAAACTGATTATATTGCTTCAAAGGCTCGGGATATAAGAGACGTCTCTCAAGTGTCTATGTTCACTTGTTTTGCTTGTGAAGAGTATCGAGCCTTTTCCTGCAATATCAACACATGAGTCATCACCAAAACGAACCGTACCTCTTACCTGTTCGTTTAAGTCAGAAAAATATGACTTTCTTCCCGTCATGTGATTTGACGCCCCGCTATCTAAATACCATAAATTCTCCTCCATATTCTTGGATTCAAATTTTCTTGGGATCACCTTTTCTTCGTTTAGATAAATTGTCTCGTTCTTGCAAGTTATCATGAACAAGGACGGGTCTAGCTCTTCCGCTTCGGCTAGATGTACCTCCGGTTTCTCTTTCTGATTAGCCTTTCGTTCAGGGCAAACGGTGGCATAATGCCCAAGCTTGTCACACCTAAAGCACCGCACTTCGGACTTATCCTTCTTCCCTTTCTTCCGGTTGTCATAACCCTTCTGACCAGAGTCTTTAGATGTCCTGCCCCTGCTGAGTTTCTCGAGTCTGGCTTGAGCCCCGGCCACGACCCCGTCCTCGGTTTGACGAACCACCTCGTCCATGCCCCCCGGTGTTGTCATAGGGTTTGTGGTTCGAAGATAATTCTCTACGAGTGAACATCAACTTACTCTAATTTTCAGATGAGGACTCAATCCCCTTGATTCTATCTTCGAACGTTTTCAGTCTCCCGATTGCCTCCTGAAACGTTATGGATTTCAAGTCTGCAAACCCCAACAACTTCCTGATTAGCTTCTTGTCTTCATACTGGGTTCCAAGACCTGCTGCCTTGGTGACTACTTGACTAATCTTTGCAGCAAACATGTCTATTGAGTCTGATTCTTTCATTCTGAGTGACTCGAACTCCACCTCCAACTGTTCTACTCTTGCTTCACGTACTCGTTCCACCCTTATGTCCCGAGTTTTTAGAGCTTCCGAGATTTCCCTTGCTGTTTCAAACTGGGTTACTTGAAACACAAGCTCTTCTGGTATTGCCTGAAGCAATAGAGCTACTGCCATATCATTCTTTTTTTTTTGTCAACTTGCTGATTTCTGGGTTCGAGAGCCTGTACGATCCCGTGAACCCTAAAGACTGCTTTTATTCTTGTTGCCCAGATGTTGTAGTTCGTGGCAGTTAGCATTGGACACTACATACTTATGGAGCTCTGATCTTTGGTGGCAACCCCGGCTGGTCGTGCGTCATTCCGGTCTTTTCTTGCACCGGCTATAGGTCAGAGGTGTATTGTCACCTTGATCCAGCACTTCGAAATAACTACAAGGTTGGAAAGAACCAAACTTGTTCTTCAAGTTAGCCTCTTAACCCGTAAAAACGTCTGGAACAGAAGCCTCTACTGATTCTATTCAGAGCAGACGACTAGCACGCTGGAAGGGACTGATCTGATCGGCCTCTTGCTGAACATGAGTGTCGCTAGAAGGGACTGATCTGATCGGCCTCTTGCTGATCAAGAATGTCGTCTCCTCATTGGATGTTTAAATCGACGATTGAACATGGCTCTGATACCAATTCAAGTCCCAATCGATTCAAACAAAATAAGAACACACAATTTGGAATAAGCTCTCCGAGTTTTATTAATCTAGAAAATAACTCAAAACTAGATTAACTCTCATAACCATAATCACAAACTCGATTAGGTTATATAGACCATGACTCGGTTACAATCAGTGATTAATAAGGACTCCTAATTAGATAATAAACCCACATGTTTATCTACTAATCTAAGTAGCAATTATAAATCAAATACAACCCATTTGATTTTATCTCTAATTAATTAATTACTTGGAACCCAGAATCCATATGCTCGGAAACAGGCCCATTATCCCGACCCATATGCTCGAGCTCGGAATTTAGCCTGTATCGGCCAACATTAAAAGCGTTCTATTTATTCATGTTACCAAAAGTTTTATTACTTGTATACAAACCCCAAGCTCAAATGTTCTTACGAGTTGGAGTATTTGTTAAATGTAGGTTGCTTCTGCTTTATTAGTTTATCGTTGTAACATATTTCCCGTTAGATTTGTATTATAGTCTTGTCTCTCGTTTGTGGAGTAAACTTAGTTTGAACAATGGGAGCTGATACAAAACATAAGTGATTATTAATTTGAACGGTTCAAGTTATCCAATTTGGATAGGAAATGAAGACCATCATTAGAGCATGCGGTATGGTCCGAGATGGGAGCCCGTGAGCCACTCACACTCACGGAAACACTGCTCTCCTAACCCAGGAGAGCGCCGTGAGCATGGTAATCGTGAGTGTGCTCAATTTCGTGAGCAAGGTAATCAATTTGCTTCTACCAATTAACATCTGACAACATTCACTAACCCCACTAAAAAGGAATTATTAAATAATTAAAAAAACCACTCACACCCATTAACCATACCCCTCACTAGTGACTGAGTGGGGTGACGCCTACGTGACAACCTATTTTTGCTCACAATCACTGACCATACCCAATACTCTTATGTTTGTCAAGTAAAAGCCTAACTGAATTCACGACTAACAACACCACAATTGCTACTATTATTCCATGAATGTTGATAATAGTTGGCCGCACATATCAACACTCATTCCAAATGCTGGTATACGTGACTGACTTATACAGATTTTCCAGCGAAATTTAAGGTTTTTATTTCACCATTTGTATTATTATGGGTACATAGGAGCTTCAAAATACAACAAAAGCTTTATTAATTTAAACAAACCCCCAACATGTATTATTCTGAGGCACCTCATAAAAGATTCCAGAAATATGTCCCTTCACTTGAGATACACACTAAAAAACATACCTCAATAAAGTACTTGTGAGTTAAATAAACATACAACTTTATCAAAACGATTACGAACACATCTTTATTACAAAACACGTGTTACCATATATGACAATCTACCCGACTACTAAATAGCCTAACTTTAACTTTATACATTCACCACATCCAGTTTTAAGTTTATAAACTACTACGTTGTCTACATGGCCGACGACGTGAATATAATCGGTACTGTTTATAAGAATGTATATAATTTGAATGATTGTTTTGTTGGATAATTTCGAATGGCCCAAACAAGTTTGGTTTGGGTGGCTGGCCCATTGAGCAAGCCGGCTCATGAGGACTAACTTGGAGTGCAAGTTTAGGCCTAGTTTAGGTTTTCTAATCATAATGTAATTGTGATTACTTGTAGGTCAAGAGTAGTTCAACTATAAATACATAATCGAGTCTAGGATTATGTATGAGATTATTGTAAGTGGTTTTGAGATATTTTCCATTTATAATAAAGAGTTTGAGAGTTATTCAAAATTGTGTGTTTATTGATATCGATTCTTAACTTGAATTGGTATCAGAGCCTCTTCAAGATCTAAAACCCAGATTCAAAGAAATCGGCCAGAATCAAGAAGGACTGCAAGCCATCGGTTAAAAGCTGATGCCGATTAAAACTTGCTGCCCAAGTTAGTTTCAATCCGATAAGTAAATCCAGTTTCAAGATCAAGATCATAACACGCAACCTGTGTTCATCTGTTTCGAACAAAGAAGGGGCAATCCAGTGTTCGGAACCTGCTGTAATCAAGATCATATCGATCTGCAGCCCTCAAAAATCAGAAGAACTTGTCCAACTTCAAGACGGAAGGTGACCAAGATCCAAAGACTCCGATTACGTATAGTCGTTGGAAGAACACCATGGGAGACAAATCACCACCACGATCAAGCACTGTTTCAGCAAAAGAAAACAGTCTGAATCATTTTCATTGCCCCATGCTAACAGCAACAAACTACACTGTCTGGAGCAAGCGGCTGAAAGTAGTCTTTCATGTTCATGGGGTCTGGGAAATGATCGAACCCGGATCGATAGACGCTAAGAAGAATAATATTGCTACTGCCCTTCTGTTCCAATCGATCCCTGAAGAACAGATCTTACAAGTTGGAAACCTGTCAAACGTAAAAGAGATGTGGAATGCTCTAAAGACCCGCAACCTAGGAGCTGATCGAGTTAAGGAAGCTAGGCTACAAACCTTCTTAACCGAGTTCATCGATGGAACTCATCCTCCCCCTCCACCAAAAGTAGCAGCCAACGGTTCCTCCACACCCCACAAAGACTACCCGAACTGGTTCCGGCAAGACCGGCTCCTCTTTGGGGCCCTAGTCGGTAGTCTATCTCCTCAGATTGTCCCTATTGTGACCAATGCAAAAACCTGTCTTGAAGCATGGAACACTCTTACCACCACCTACGCATCACCTTCCAGAGGCCACATAAAACAGTTACAATATCGCCTAAAACAATGCACCAAAACCCCAACTCAGTTTATTTCCGATTACCTTCAAAATGTGAAGACCGTGGTCGACGAACTTTCCATACTCGGGAAAAAAACAGACCCCGAAGACCTCACCGACATCATTTTGAATGGGCTTGACCAAGAAGCGTATAAGTCTACCATTGATGCTGTTCATGCAAGGGATAATCCCATATCCTTCAATGAATTACATGAAAAATTAATCAACCAAGAACTTGCCCTTGCCCAAGCAACCAAAGCTTCTGTGACCCACCACCCGATTTCTGTTTTTGCAGCCCACAGCCGACCCAGCCACAAAAACTGGTCTGGTCGCTCATCCTAGCCCGCTCTCCTTCCTAACCCAACCAACACAGCCCCAAGTGGAAAAAGACCCCATCTTGGTCGATGCCAGTGGTGCCACCCACGTGGTCATACCATTGCAAACTACAACTCTTTTAAAAAGATGTTTCCTAACACGGCTATTCCGCCCTTTACTCGTAATGTGTAAGTCTCCAAAACTTCTCCACAAGTTAACATGATGGGAGTTCAAAACAATTCAACCGGACATTCTAGTTGGCTCCTTGACAACGGAACGTCACATCATGTGACAAATGATCTTAGCGCCTTGTCCCTCCATGCACCGTATGATGGAACCGATGAACTCATAATCGGGGATGGTTCGTCACTCACCATAACTCATATTGGCACACTCACCATCCACACACAAACTATACCACTTATTTTAAAAAAATGTGCTTTGCGTTCCTTCCATCTCTCGGAATATTATTTCTATCTCACGTTTATCTCGTGACAACAACTTTCTAATCAAATTTTATGACTTTGTTTTTGTTATCAAGGATCGAAGTTCCAAACTCCCTCTTCTCAAAGGGACGGCAACAAACGGGATATATGAAATCCGCTCTTCACGTTCGTTGAACTCTCCCACAACATTCTCTTTGCAAAGGCCACATCCAAGTTATGGCATCATCGCTTGGGTCATCCGAATAACAAAGTCTTGCAAACCTTATCGTCTTTTATTTCTTGTACTTCTAATTCAAATAATAATTGTAACTCTTGTCATATTCACAAGAGCCACAAACAACCATTTTATTAATCCACTTTATCTTCCAAAACACCTCTTGAACTAATATTTTCAGATGTATGGTCTTCACTCGTCATCTCATATAATGGATTTAAATATTATATCATTTTTTTCGACCATTATACTAAATACATGTGGCTATACCTGCTTAAAAATAAATCCGACTCCTTAATTCATCCACTTTCAAAACCTAGTTGAAAATTATTTTCAAACGTCCATCAAACAACTTTTCTCGGACAATGGAGGAGAATATATTAAACTTAAAACCCATCTCCAATCAAAGGGAGTTTCTCACCTTACCTCTCCACCACACACACCCGAGCATAACGGCTATGCCGAGCGTAGACACCGTCACATAGTTGAAACCGGTCTCTCCCTCCTCTCCCACGCCAAATTACCCTTACACTTTTGGCCATTTGCCCTCACTACCGCTGCCTACCTCATCAACTACCTTCCCACTCCAACTCTCCAAAACACCTCTCCATATTACCGTCTATTCAACAAACACCCCAACTATACCAAACTTAAAAGTTTTGGTTGCCTTTCTACCCTTGGCTACGTCCCTACTCCCCACACAAACTCCATCCCAAATCTAAACCGTGTATTTTTTTCGGCTACTCTCCCTCACAAAGTGCCTATTATGCACTTGACCCCCTCACCAATAAAATTCATACATCCCGTCATGTAGAATTTATTGAAAATGAATTCCCCTACACAATTCTATCTAAACAAACCAATATTCCATCCATAGACCCCACCACATGGTCATCTCTCAATATTCCTATTCTTACTTAAACCACCAATCCAATACCCACTACAACTTCCAACCCAATATCACCCTCTGTCACCTTCCCTACGAACACAACTACCCCTGCCAACCCAGCTACTTCCGCCACCCTCAACAATCTCCCCCCACTTCAAACACAAGCTGCCCAACTAACCACTACCAGCCCCACTTCACCATCCAACTCAAACACTAAAGCTGAACCCACCACCCCCAACTCTCTCTCTACCCTCGAAACCGAAACACTCTTCTGCCTCCCTCTCCTCCACTCCAACTGATACTAACAGTCCCACCTCCCTCATCCCACCTTCATTCTCCCCACCATCACACTCTACTTCTTCTGCTACCCAACCACCATCACCCACCATGCCCGCCCGTGCTCGTAAACCAAATCCACGTTATCATAATGACAGCTTCGAACTATACACATCCATAAATGGTCCCATCAGCGACCCAACTACCATCACTTAAGCCCTAAAACACCCTTCTTGGCACCAGGCCATGACTCATGAATTTGAAGCCTTACAACAAAACCAAACATGGACTCTCGTTCCCTCCTCCGATGCTTCAAACCTTGTTGGAAACAAATGGGTTTTCCGAACGAAATATAAACGCGATGGATCGATTGAACGCCTTAAAGCAAGACTCGTTGCCAAAGGTTTCCATCAAAGACCGGGTATCGATTTCGCAGAAACCTTTAGCCCTGTGGTTAAACCGGCCACCCTACGTCTCATTCTCACCCTTGCCGTCTCTAATCGATGGAACCTTCGACAACTTGACATCAACATCACCTTCCTTCAAGGCACCTTAACCGAAGATGTCTATATGACACAACCTCCCGGATTCATCAATCCGGCTTTTCCATCTCACGTTTGCAAACTCAACAAAGCCATTTATGGCCTACGACAAGCATCGAGAGCATGGTATGAAGAACTCAAAAACTATCTCCATTCTAAAAATTTTCAACCCACCATCTCCGACCCATCCTTATTCATCCAACCTCATGGGTCTTCACCCATCTACATCCTTGTATACGTTGACGACATCATTGTCACCGGCCCCTCTGGTATTCTCATCAATGACTTCATTCTACACTTTCTGCCAAGTTCTCTCTCAAAGACCTTGGAAACTTATCCTATTTTCTAGGCGTTGAAGTCGTCCCTCATCTTCATGGAATCTTTCTATCTCAATCTAAATACATCCATAATGTTCTTCACCGTGCCAATATGAGTGATTGCAAACCGACCACCACCCCCATTACGAGCTCCGAGCCCATCACCTTGCATGGCGGAACACCTCTACCCACACCCACGGATTATAGAGCTCTTATTGGTGCCTTACAATACCTATCCTTAACCCGCCCTGATGTGGCGTTCACAGTTAACAAACTATCCCAATTTATGCATGCACCTACTTCTACCCACTGGAGTGCACTCAAGAGACTACTAAGGTACTTACAAGGATCAATCCAAAAAGGACTCGTGTTGAAACATACATCTCCACTACATCTTCATGGTTTCACTGACGCCGACCGGGCAGGCGACAAAGACAACTACCGGCTACATCGTCTACCTTGGTTCTACTCCCATTGCATGGAGCTCTAAGTGCCAAAGTACACTTACACGTTCTTCAACAGAAGCCGAGTTTCGAGCAGTAGCTTCGATCACCACTGAAATCATTTGGATTAAGTCTTTACTCAAAGAACTTGGTTTCGCACCTACCCCTACTCCCACCATCTTCCGTGACAACCTAAGTGCTACACAATACTCCTCAAATCATGTTTTCCACTCACATATGAAACAATTGGCTCTGGATTTCCACTTCGTACAGGAAAAGGTTCATGATCGGTCTATCCAAGTAACACACATTGCAGGGGACGATCAACTAGCTGATGCTCTCACTAAACCACTATCGGGATCACGATTTCATTATCTCATATCCAAGATTGGACTCACTACAAGACCGTCCATCTTGAGGGAGCATATTGAAGACACTACCTAAAACAATTCAAAACATTTTGAATTGTCTTTCCCTCTCATTCCTATTATAGAATGTATTTTGTGATTAATGTAAATTCCTAGAATTAAGCTTGACAATTGTCTATTTATTATGTACATTGTTCTTGTATCAAATGGCAATAAAGAAAATATCTTTTCATTCAAAACTCTTTATTGACAACCCACCGATATGGTCCGTGTTAGATTAATATGGCATGCATGACTTACCACAGAATACGACCCATATCATTACGTGTAACACCCTACTTTTAAAATGAACCAACATTTAAAATATTGTAGCGGAAAATAGGTCCCAAAAATTTTCTTTCATTATAAACGTCAAAATAAGGTTCATCTATTTTTAAGCAAAACGTGCTCTGATGTTAGCATCTTAAACAAGACTAAAAGAGTTAGAATTAAAGTAGTCTTGGTTATTTTTTGAATTAAAACTCCCAAACCATTGGCACAATTACAAATCAAATTCAATTATGAGAGGGGTAGTTCTTGTGCTGTCCTGAGAGCTTGATCTTCAATCACCAACCCAATTATAAGCATTTCCTAAGGTAATGCAATACCACAAGTTAGTACTAATGAAATATAAGATAACAGGTAACAAAGCGCACAACCAATAACTCAAAATCTAAAAACCGGACTAGGCCCGGACCTGGGTGGGTTTGAGCGTATAGTCAGCGTATATCATTCATTTCGACGTAGTAACCTCTAGGATAACATACCATACGCTGCCGACGACCATATGGTATGCCATCTATACCACCAAAACTCAATTTTCTTAATTAAAGATGATCGCTTTTATTACATAATTGCTTGTGGTACAGTTCTGACATAAGAAAAGAAAGACAGTACATTTTATTACACAATCCAGGAAAATAAAACGACATGAAACTAAAGTCCACTAGTTCCAAAAAGCTTGGTTAGTCCAAAAGTTATGGCCATAGCCATCAACCCTCCCAACAGACTCCTAACACAAGACTTCACCACAGGAGTGCCTCCAAGAGCAGACCCAATCCATCCGAAAATCACTAGCGCCAAGCTCACCGCTGCTACCACCACTCCCATCCTCACCTTATGATCTCCTATGAAGGAAGCAGCAAGTAAAGGAACAATCGCGCCTAGGGAAAAAGCTAGAGCAGATGCTAGAGCTGCTTGCATAGGATTGGGCAACTGTTCTCTCTCTTTTTCTTCTTGATTTCCTACAGTTCGATTCTCTCTTCTCATTTGGCCAACTTCTATATCTAGTTGAGAGTACACCGAAACAAATTCTCCTATTGCCATACTGCATGCACCCGCAACTAGACCAGCAAATCCTGTAAGAATCATGGCTTTGGCATCTTGTTTCACTGCACCAACACCCATCATTAGAGATGCAACAGAAACTAAGCCATCATTGGCTCCCAACACCGCTGCACGGAGCCATTGTCCCCTTTGCGAGTAATCAAACTCATCCTCAGGAGACAATTGGCATTGTTTCTGACCAGATTGGCCTTCGGGAATTGGAACAGAAAAATCATTCTGATTGATTGCCATGATGGTTTTAGATGAGAATTATTGTTACGTAAAAAGAATGAAGGGATTTAAGAGAACAAACTTAAACTTGCTTGTGGAGAAAAGTGTTCTCCGTAGAGGATATTTATAGAGTGGAAGGACAACCAAAAGTTAAAATGGCAACAACTAATCATAAAATTTTAGTTGATGCAAGACAATAAGATAATATTCAAGGCACACGCCTTTGTTGGTGGGACTTGCACTAAAAAGAAAAACTAATAATATTTTTATTTTGTGTTATTCTAATGATCATGTAAAACCCTATCAATGGAAGTGGTGAAGCTTTTTAGAGCACTGTCATGTTTTGTAATAATTACACAATTATAAAAATGTGGGGGTTGTGCTAGCAGACAACTAATCATGTTTTCAAGAAGACTTGTATAGCATTAATCGGGCTTAGTTCTCAACCATTCTTTTTGTTAATGGTATTGCGGAATTGTTCTAGCATTAACACCAAAGTAAAACCAAATTGAACGTAAAGAAGAATAGATTCAAACCAACCAAACGATTTCTTATTGAAATTGAGCAAAACGAATACAAGATTGAAAAGGAATTAGAATTAACAGAATGAATACAACCGAAAACCTAATCTCTGGTTTTAATAAACTAATTAGCTGAAGTAACAACCTAAGATTCAGATTAACACTATTAGCCCTTGTAATTTCACAAGTAGTGCAAACTCAGCTTCAAACTTCATCTTTGAACAAAAGACACTTTAGTCCTCCAACTTTAAATGAAATAGTCAAATAGTTAAAACTTGCAACAACTATAATTTGTTGACTTTATAGTTGATTATTGTTGACCCACTTGGATATTAATTGAACATAATCTCCAACACTTTTGGTTAAGTATTTCATTTTTGCTAATGACTTGGATGTATTCTTACTACACATCACTGTACAAAACTATTGGTGATTTTAGCGTAATGAATATTTTTTGTTATATAAGATCGAGACTTTAGGTTTTGCTCGAATACGGGCTAGGAAGTGACAAGTTTAAACAATTAGTGAAATGCCAACTTTTATAAAAATTGACCCTCACGGTTTTGGTAGGTGGAAACACATAGTGAAATCCAACTTTTGTAAGTTGATCAACAGTTTAGGAAATTTTACATAAACATAAGTTGAACATGTATAAACTTATGAAGTTAACAAACATTCCTCCTTCTCTTACACCCTCTCATCCATACTCAACCCCCATGTCCATCACTTTAAGAAAACTACCAGCCACATTCGTCGATTACCTGACTATCGCGTAGCCACTATCCCTACAACTAAAACCTTCTATTTCCGGTTTAGCTTTAGGTCCACACCACCGCCACCCATGCCTCTCTCCTCTTAGTTCCACACCACTGCCACCCATGCCCCTCGTTGTCCTTCTTTAATCTAGAGTTGTATTTTTTTTTCTTCTCTTTAGTTTTAGAACTTAAAGGGATGTAAAATATCAGTATTCTGATATTCAATTTTGATTTAAACTTGGCGATTTTATTTTTAATTATTTAGTTTTTTTTCGGTGGCGGTGTGGTAACATTGAGATTGATACTTCAAATATTATTGGTGAGTGATGGGTTTTGGTGTTAGAGTGTAGTGAAGTGCGAGGATATATCTAAAATTGGTATATATAAAACAAGTGCCATCAAGTTTTTAAGAAAATTTAATAATAACATTTCATATAAATTATCAATAAAACAGTAAAAGAAACTTCATAGAAATAATTAACATTATATAAAATTTAGGCAACTTATATATGAAACCTTTTGAAGTTAAAGTAAATTATATCAAATTACATACAAAGAAATTGTATTTAAAATGTTTGATAATAATAATGATAATAATAATAATTAATAATGACAAACAAATAATAAAAGTTAAGAAACCGTGAAAATGATAAAACCTTGTGACGTGCGGATAACATGGATTGACCATTAATCTTGAATTAACATGTAGAAATGGGTGCGTATGAGTATGATAAACAAACAAAAACAAACGAGAACTTGTAAGAACACCAAAGCACAAACAATATCATGAAATCACTCTTTATTCATGTAATATAATCATCAAGAATTTACATAAATATTCTAAGATCAAGATCATATTGGTGCAATCAGGGCCGACCCCGAGAAATCGGGGCCCTGTACGAGTTATAAAAATGGGCCCAAAAAAATTAAACTTATATATATATATATAAATCATTAATAGAACGATAACTGTGATAACAATAAACAAAACAATACTATTATAGCAAAATGATATATTTTAAAAAATGACGGAACTAGAAATTTTTAGATAGAGGGTCACAATAGATGTAAGGATCAAACCTAATAGGCTAACACATCAAGAGATCACCGGAAAGTTTAGAAGATGGCATTTTGGAAGTATGCGGCCGCATACTTCATGGTCTAGCTGCATACTTGAAGTATGCGGTGCCCAAACCGCATACTTGAAGTATGCGGCCCAGGCCCAAGCCCAACCGATTACTTGTGATATGTATAAATAGTATATTGTTTTCTGTAATCGGTTAGATGAGTTGTTGAGCGACATTTGTATTATTTTTTTAGTGATTAATCAATATACGGATCGTTTGATAATCATTGGTGTCTCGTCATTATTGTTTGTACTTACAAGTCACGTGTCGAGTCTGTTTCCGCCAGGTTCAACACGTCGTTGAATCCGTTGATTGAAGATCCTCAGGAATCCGGACCTTACAATACCTTACAATTGGTATCAGAGTCTTAGCACTCATTTGGTGAAGCTTACAACGGATATCTTTGACTCGTGAGGTATCAAAGTTACTGTTTTCATTTTAATAAACTGACTTGTTTGTTTTGGAAGAGTTTCTGGATAGATTCACAGGTTTTGGATCTCGTCTCTGTCGTTTTTGTTGATGAATTGGATCGCTCAGTTGATATTTCTGCTGATTAATCAACGTTTTCAGTTAGATCTTCATCTGCAGAAAAATCAGTATTCGAAGGTACACGGTCGTAAAGTTCACGGCTTTCCAAGTTTGTGGCTTTTTGAAGTTCACGGTTACTTCAAAGTTTGCTGCTTCTCGAAGTTCACGGTTACCTTGAAGTTCATGGTTTTTGAAGTTCACGGTTTTTCGAGTTTACGGTTCTTGAAGATTACAGTTACCTCGAAGTTCACGGTTCACCAGGTTTACGGCTACTTTCAAGTTTGTGGCTACTTTCAAGTTTACGGCTACTTTCAAGTTTGCGGCTATTTCGAAGTTTATGGCTACTCTCAAGTTTGCGGCTACTTCGAAGTTTTCGGTTATTTCAAGGTTTACGGCTACTCTCAAGTTTGCGGTACAGTGTTCTCTGCTGATTAAGTCATGATTGATACTAATGCTATGGATAATGAGATTGGTACCACAAATAGACCTCCACGTCTTACAAATGCAGATGATTTTGATAACTGGAAATTTAGATATGAGAACTTTGCTAAATATAAGGATTCATCTATTTGGAAGTCTATTGAAAAGGGTCATCAAGTTCCTATGGTCAAAAATGAAAAGAATGAATTTGTTCCCAAGGATCCTGATCTCTATTTTGGTGAAGAGATTCTTCAGAAGGAGAAGGATGAGAAAGCTTATGCTGGTTTGACCATGACATTGTCAACAGAAATTGCTTAAGGATTTAAAGAATACAAGACTGCAAAGGCTCTTTGGGATGCATTGGTGGAAAGGTTTGATGGAAATTTAGATATGCGAGAAAGTAGAAAGGACATGTTAAGACAGAAATTCAATATGTTCAAGTATGTGAAAGGGGAAAGTCTGGAATCTCAGATAAATAGATTTACTCACTTGATGACTGAAATAAGCGGTGCAGGTATTGAGATGACCAAAGGTGAGATAAACAAGAAACTGCTCAACTCGTTGCCGATAAACTGGAACTTTAACATCACTACTATCAAGAGAACTAAAGATATGTACACCACATCTCTCAGTGAGTTGATCTCCATTCTGAGGTCATAATCAGCAAAGGCAGATCATATTTATGTCTGAGACAGATCACTTAGTGTCTCAGGGAAGTGCTTTACTCTCCAGTATGTCATCAGCTCATACTCCGAATCTGTCTGCTGTTTCAAATCAAACAGCTACTACTGCCTTAGTTCAGCAAAACAGTTCACCATCATCAAATACTGTTAAAGCTATAGAAATGAATGTCGAATTGTTCAGTGTCTTTCTGAATAGCTATAATGCACTAATAGCTGGAATGCTATCTCCTGCAAATTTAGTACAAGATGACATGGAACAAATTCATCCGGATGACTTAGAAGAGATGGATATCAAATGGCATATGGCAATGGCAGTGCATCGTGCTAAGAAGTTTATCAAGAGAACTGGAAGAAACTCATTTGATGGAATGGAATCTGGGGCAAAGAAGATTGGTTTTGATAAATCTAACTTGAGGTGTTACAACTGTAGTAAACCTGGACACTTTGCTAGAGAATGCCCAGAGCCTAAAGTTAAGAAGGGAAGTTCGTCAACCAGTTCACAAGAAAAGGAAGCTGCTGCACCCGGCGAGAGCAAAGCTTTGGTCAGTCAGCAGACTACAGGATATGATTGGGGAGATCAGATTCATGAGCTGACAATGAAGGTGTCAAATCATGACCTCATGGCAAAAATTGAAGATACTGAGGTACTTACTAATACATGTTCTTATAATTGTTTAGAGAAGATAAATAGGTATAAATGTGATAATGAAATGCTGATAAAGGAAATTACTCAACTTCGGTATGCCAATGCTGAGCACAAGTGATCCGAAAATATTTTTAAAGATAAAATTGAGGCTAGTAAAAATGATTTTTCTAAACTTGAAATGGATTTTAGCAACAAGGAATGTCTTTATCGTGTTGCTTTAAAAAGAATAGATGACCTCAGTCTAAAGTTAAATGATGCTGTGACTCAATTGGCAAACACCAAACTAAAAATAGAAAAGATTGACCACTGTCGATCAGTTTTTATGACATGTTAGATTCCCGAGTTAGAAAGAAAGGAAGTACAGGGATTGGTTATTATGCTGTTGAACATCCTTTCAATGACAATTTCACTTCTATGTCAAGTGTTCAACATGAAGTTGTTGAAATAGAGTATGGTGTAAGTAAGTTAAAATGATTCGCCGTTCAAAAAAAAAATTCACTTACTTAAATGATTTGTTTTACTTAGATGATAGTTAAAAGAAATACTATATTGATGTAAGTAAGTTTTAAATGAAATCAAATGGACTTAAATAGTTATTTAAGTTTTTCTATAATAAAAATTTTAAGTGTTTAAATAGTTATTCTAAATTTGTTTTATAAACATTATAATTTTATAAATAAAGTAACATAATTAGATTTATTTAAATAAACCTTTCTCATATTGTTTATTCAAAAATCTTAATGTTTCTAATATGTTTTTTTTAATAAGTTAAAATGGATAAAACATTATTTCATATTTTCTGTTTCTATAAAAATTACTAAATGCTCTCAATAGATTTAAAAAAACCAAAACATTAATTTATATAAAAAAAGTAATAAAGAGGGAGGCTGAAAAATGAGTTTTAGGGTTGTGAGATTCGAACCCGCGTCCTGTGGGATATGGGGAGATAGTATTAAAATTCAGACCCGGGCGATTGCCTTGCAAAGTTTCATCTGTTTAATTTTTTTTAACAAACGGACCAAGTCCTTCTCCTTCCCCAAAACACCCAAACCAAAACCCTAGCCTTCCAAATAACCCCTAATCACGATCGGGAAAACCAGGGGCTTCCTAACAGGAGTGGAAATCGAGCAACTAGGATGGATTATTACCTGCAATTTGTTTTGAATTCGCGAAAGGGAGGGGTCCTGCTCTCTATTGTGGATCGCGACCGAAAGGAACAAACGGGAAGGAAAAAAAATGATTTCTTGAGTGCTAATCGATGGTAACGGGTTTGAGATCGTTCAATGGGGTGAAAACAGACCCTAAACAGCCGTTATTTGGCGGATTAGCGTGTGTTTGGAGTCGTATTTGTGCAGTTCAATTCCATAACCCAAAAAACTTTAAATGTGGTAAAGACACTTGATTTCTTAGTAAATGAGGCGATTCAAGTTATATATGATTGTAATTGGGTTTGTAACTGATTTGGGAGTAATAACACCTCGAATTTACATGGATTAATGGAATCTTGGGTTTGATTTTGACTTTTTGCAAGTCAAAATAGCCATGAACAAGTTCAGGGACTAAGAATTGGGGAGGGTCCAAGTGAGGGTTCAATGCTAAGCGAAGGGGTTCAAATGACTTAAGGGCTCAAACTACATTCAATATATTTATAAAATTGCAATTTCGTTTAGATGGTTTGTTTAAACAATTAATGTATATATATATTTAAATATTTATTCATAAGAAAATATATTTATGTTTTTGAAAGATATAGATACACATTTCTTTAAAAGTTGTATATTTGACATATTCAGTATACCAAATATATATATATATATATATATATATATATATGATAAAAATGAAGGATATAGTTAGGTGGTTAAAACTCAAGGTTTCATTTATATAAATTTATTATAACAAAATGTTATATATACATATTTATTACAGGGCTATAGTATGATATCTGCATGAACGAAATCCTGAATTTGAAACGCTTGTAAGTATGGTTTATGTGTCACAAAGTATTGAACTAAAAAGAAATTAAAATGTCATTATTATGTATATATAAATAAATAAAGAAAATATATAGCCGAAAAACCATGTATGTTACAGCACTAACTCAATTCAACGGTAGTAACTGAGTTATTCGATAGCTTGGCGGTCGGTAGCAACTTAGTCATCGGTACTAAGTTCTTCAACTTCAATCTTTGATACTAAATTGCCTTGTATGGTTGGTTGCAACTTAGGTATTCATGTACATGATATCGGATTATATGTTATTCACCGATCTATTACAACATATTTTATCATACAAATCTATACAAATCAAGACCTTACGTAAAGGTAAGGAATTAAACCATTTGAACATATAGATAAGTGTTTATGAGTAAAAAAGTATTCTTGGTTATAATACAAAATTAAGGGATGAAGTTGCGTCCCCAAGGGACATCCTGGTGTAACGTGTTGTACTCCCAACCAAATGGTTATGAGTTTAAATCATGCGAAGTGCATGTGTAATGATTTTAGGAGTAGAATTGAGAGTGTGTTCACCGATGAAAAAGAAAAAAAAAGGATGAAGTTGCAAAAAAAAATGTTTAGTAGACACGATTAGCATGAAAGAATATTTCGGAATTAAACCGTGCGTTAAAATATTAGAAGGTAGTAGGTTTAAATCAGATTAACCCTTTTTATTGGGAAAATTTCAAATTAACACATCGTATGAGCTGATTTAGCAAAATGTAATATTTTTACACAACTAAACCAATTAGCACACCGCCACAAAATAGGGTTACATGACTGAAAAAAGTCTTTTTTTAGGGAAGTTGTGCAAGATTTCTACACACTTCACACTAGTCTGTGCGGGATAAGTTTTTTGCGGGGTTATATATTTTGCGGAAATATGGTAGATACTTCGGTATGCAATTCTAATTTGTAGGAATGGATGGTAACGGTAAAAAAATATGGTTTAAAAACTATTTTTTTATGAACGGCAATAGAATATGCATTGATAAAGATCTAACAAGTAGCTAGATGGAATATAGTGAGGAGCAACAACAGCATTAACAAAATTGAAATTCACACATGACACGTCTTTAATTTTTTATGTTGTTTAAAGATGCAAACGATGTAAAAGTAGATAAAGTACTTCACCTAGAACATCCATAACAGCTCATCACAGGAGGAACCCCCAATTAGATAAATCCTTGACCTGGTCACAAATCCTTTTTTTGTTGTGGGCAGGATTCGAACTCAACACCTTCACTATGAGAAGTCTTGGAGCTACCATTGCATCAAATGGTCAACGGTGATAAACTTACCTAGTTGGCCAGTTTTGCCATGGATTAGTTATTTGTTAGGAGTGTTTTGAGAATTGTGTTCATTTTTACTTCCTTGGTTAAGTTCATCAATTTTATACTCCTATTTTTTTGGAAAAAAACACAAACACACACACTTTGGGGAATTGTGTTCTGTTTTATTAAATATGTGTAAAAATCTAACATTTTCTTAATCACCTCTTCAAATGTTCTACCTTTTATTTTCTTTAAATCTAAAGAGACCATAGTTGTGGCAATTAAAGATTTCTATCAACATATAAAACTAAGAGGAGTGTGCACTCCACAATAAAGTTTGGAAAGTTAAAGAGATATAATCTAAGCACCATCTTAAACAAAGGAAAACCATTTACTTAATTCATAGGTCTAGTGGGACATCAATTATTTGTTATCTAATTGCCGAAGATGTTAACATTAAAGTAGTCTTACCTAATAATAGTTTTGTCTCACTTTAAAAAATCATCAAGTACTAATGAACTACTATTAAGTTAGTCATTGAATTTAAAGCATAACTCTAGACCGTCAATGAACCAGGTTACGATAAATGAATCCGCACAACTATCTGGCTTTCTTTTGAGTACCGTGGGTCGTCTCTTCGCAACTAAAGTTCGACCATATTTTCAATAATTTACGTTCATAATTCTTCTAATTAGTAAATTTATAGATTGTGGCATCCACAAGACCATTGTGTAATGCGATTGATATAAAACACAAACAATCAAAAAGAAGATATAACTTTATTGCTAGATTTAAGCTAAACGGAAGTGTGTATTCCACAAGCGTTGGAAAATTATTTAAAAATTGTAAGGAGTGTGGAATTCACACGACACCATATATATCATATTATTTTACTAACAAATTTCATGGTGTTCATCCTAGTCATTATATATATATCTATACTATGTAATAAATAAATATTTTTTCATGCCATGTGTCGTCTCCATATTCATTATTATCATTTTCTTGCCTTTCTCTCTTAGTAAATAGGGGTAATTTCATATATATATATATCCCTACAAACTAAAATAAAATCATATATAAACAGTTAAAACTAAAAATATCATATATATCTTACAAACATGCATAAATATCATATATATACCCATTTCATTAAAAATAATTTAAGAAATGATCATTTTACCCTTATATAAAAAAACATAATTTCTTTTAGTTTTATTATCGATTTAAATCGTATATCAAAACAAAAGTTTCCAACTTATTTTTCTAATTTTTTTGTTGACTATCAAAATCAAGAACATGATTAAAAAATAGAACAATATAATTTCATCGACTTTTAATTTCAAATGGAATCACATTCTTCACAGTAAGCTTTTATCTCATCAAGCAACCATTTCTATCACAAGAGTTTACTAACTTTTCTGTAGGTGCCCCTTGCAGTGCCGACTGAACTACTGATAGTTCCATGTTTTCAATCTTTAAACCTAACAAAGGATTATAGAAAATATGCAGCTCAAAATTAACTTTGTGGCGTCGGGAAATAATGACGATGTTTCTGGTTTAGGTGAGACTAACAAGGGTAAAATTGTCATAAACTAAAAAAAATATTAAGATTGGGTATATATGATATTTTAAAGTTTGGTTGGGTATATATGATATTAAGTGAAGTTTATAATGATATATATATGAAATTCTCCCTATTAAATACACCTCTATCTTTTAATAATAATATATTTAAAAAAATAATAATAATTATACTAATAAAACACATTTATTTTAAATTATCCCTTATTATAAGAAACTTTGAAATCTAATTTTTTTTGAACGGCCAACGAATACTATAAGCACGGTCACCCGGGTAAACCCATTGGCGAAAGGCCACCCACGCCCGCGAACACAGACAACGTTGGTGACCCGGCCCGCCCACCATTCCAAGGGAAACCCACCACCTGAAGGCCCACTGTGGGAAAACCTTTGGCTCACTTGAGCATATTGCACCAAGTGAGACTCGAACCCATGACCTCCACATTGGAAGGCAATGGGGGTGCCTCCCCCCAAAACAGTTGATCTAGGACTCATCGGTATAATCTAATTGTGTAACTTTTATTTTCAATCTAATAGTAAATGAAAGTCATTACATTAAATAATAATTAACGTATTTTCAAAACCCAATTATATGTGTTAGGTTATGGTAAAAAAAGTTTTAAAAATAAGAAGGGTAAAAAGGACTCTGGGCTTGACATGCGTCCTTTTATTGTTTTTAAAGGAAGGGCATAATAGTCATTGTGTAATATGCAAGGTCATTGTGTAATAACACAATAATGGTCTTTTTATGTGTAATGATCAGAGCTGATATTACACAATGACCTGACATATTTGAGCGAATTGCACAATAATGAGCAAATTACATAATGAGCTGGAAAACGTAAAACACAATGATGAATACATATAACAAAATGATGAAAAATATTTGATAAAATGAGCAAATTACACAATGAGTTGGAAAACATAAAACACAATGATGAATACATATAACACAATGATGAAAAATATTTGACAAAATGAGCATATTACACAATGAGCAAAATTACACAATAATGTCGTTTTTGTATATAACGGCACTATACTCGTTTTTGTAATTTTTTTTTCGTTTTTGTATATAACGACACTATACTTGTTTTAAAGATAAAAAAATGCTCGTTTTCGTCATTGTGTTTTACGTTTTAGATAATTTCATGTTATTTTTGACATTACACAATAACCAGACCTGACATTATGATGTAATTTGCTCATTGTGTATTTTGCTCATTTTGTCAAATATTTTTCATCATTGTGTTATATGTATTCATCATTGTGTTTTACGTTTTTCAGCTCATTGTGTAATTTGCTCATTTTGTCAAATATTTTTCATTAATGTGTTATATGTATTCATCATTATGTTTTAAGTTTTTCAGCTCATTGTGTATTGAGTTTTCCAGCTCATTGTGTAATTTGCTCATTATTGTGTAATTTGCTTATTTTGTCAAATATTTGTCATCATTGTGTTATATGTATTCATCATTGTGTTTTACGTTTTTCAGCTTATTGTGTAATTTACTCATTTTATCAAATATTTTTCCATCATTGTGTTATATGTATTACACAATGACCAGACCTAACATTACACAATGACCAGACCTGATATTACACAATGACGAGCAAATTACACAATGAGCTGGAAAATGTAAATTTTTTTTTCGTTTTTGTATATAACGAGACTATACTCGTTTTAAAGATAAAAAAACACTCGTTTTTATGGTGTAATATTTTTAAAAAAATAATGTCATATGTAAAAGTTATGAACGTTTAAAAAAAGGGGGGGGGACTTGATAAAAAGTCAACAAAAATAGCCATGACTAAAATACCCTTTCAACAACTTTTTCTCCTACAATTTGATCTCAACCATTAAATGCTTTCGACAATTTGATCTAATGGCCCTAAATCCTTCTGTAAGGCCCCAAACTCGGGAGGCTGTAACGGGATGCCAGTCATCATATCAGATGGGTAACTCTTCATTGCTTGCCAAGCATCACCGTCCCTCCGTACCTGTCCTTAACCTGAATGCGCATGCTAAAAGTCAGCTATGCTGGTGAGTTCTAGTTTTAACATAAAACGTTAACTTCAAATAATTGCCAAAAACATAACTTCATACTTCATTTATAAAAGCGTACGTAAAATAATGCAATAACAAAGCATAACACCTCATAACCCATAAGTCAACGAACATATCGAATATGCGCCTTCTCATAACCGTCAAATCCAAACGTCGCATACTGGTGGAATGACCTAAAGATCGCCACCACTAGGCCCTTCAACACCGTACTGTCCTTCGGGCGGAGAAACCTAGGGCCCGATACTTAGGTCATTTAACACCGAACTTCAAGCACGGCATCATAAGGATGACACATACCAAACTTCAAGCACTGCACCCCGTAAGGCACAAGTACCAAACTTCAAGCACTGCATCCCGTAAGGCACAAGTACCAAACTTCAAGCACGACTACCCCGTAAGGTAAATCGTACCAAACTTCAAGGATCACGGTAATCCCCTTGGTGACCGTCATCACCCTAGTTGTACAACAGTTGGCCAGCCATAAAGGCCCCTAAAAGGTAAGGCCCGTAACATACTTCCCATACCCATAACCTTCATTCACTAAGGAATAATGGCAGATTCGTTCGTTTGTGACCTTCGTAAACATTCACTTCTTTTACTTCAAAACTTCAGTTAAAGCATTCGTACGTTTTATTAAAAATCATTCATTCATTAGTAAACACTTCGTAAACTTCTTTTGGCAAAATATTTCATAAACACTTCCTTCATAACCTTTTCCTTCCAAAACATCGTTCACAAACATTGTTTCATAAAACGTCACACACATAATTCATAAACATCGTTTTATAAAGCATTATTTAAAACATTTAAAAGAGGGCTTCTAGAACTCACCAGTCTATCGATCCTTAACCCAAAGTTGATGCCTTATCTATTGCTTAAGCGTATACCGATCTACACATAAATCAAAGTGCGGATTCTATCATTTGCATAAGAGTCGGCCAGAAACGTTACTAGCGACTCATGAGAGTCGGCTGAGACAAACTCCAGCGACACTAGATTGTCGGCCGAGAGTATCGGCAGGCACACCTGAGAGTCGGCTGGGAGAGTCGCCAGCCACACTCATAAGTGTCGCCTAAACTTGCGTTCAGGACTTCGCGTTGTGCTAGGGAGCCGATTCTTAGCGTGTTCATTAGAGGGTCGAATCTCAGAGGGCCGACTCTCAGGAGTCGATCTTCTGAGGGCCGATTCCCTCCATGGCTAACCCCCTCTTCGTCTCCCTCGCTGAGAGTCGGCATATTGCAGGTGCCGATTCTTGAGAGTCGGCTCAAGAACATCAATCATCTCCAGGTCTGATTTTAATCCAAAACCTTAACTTTTTACTTCCAAAACGTTTGTCTAGCTTCCATGAAGCTAGATATGAGCTTTAAACCATGCTTCAAGCTTAAAGATTCCACCTTTTTGTTTAAAAACCCCATAAACCCTAAAAACCCATTTTTGAAGAAAAACTCATATCTGAGGTCAATCCTTACCTCAAAACTCGTGATTCTTCATGTAGAAACGATCAGGGATGTTGGAGAAACAAGATGAAGCAGAAATCAGTGCTTGGATGTTGCTCCTTAAGCTTTCTCTCTCTAGAACTCAAGCTTTCTCTCTCTAGGTTTTGGTAAAATTTGGTGGAAATGAGGAAGGAGATGCTAAATCATGCATTTATATGTATGGGCTACATCGGCCCATTGGAGCCGAGCCCAAGCCCGTCCCCTCCCCTTTCACTCCTTCTTTGATTAAATCCCGACCTCGTTTTCATGGACGCATCGTCTTCGTTTTATTCTTTCTTGTTATTTTTGGGATGTTACAAGTGTACCCCCCTTATTAGAGGTTTCGTCCTCAAAACCTATTATAGGCCAAATAACTGAGGGTACAACTCCCTCATTCAGTCTCCCACGTGGCTTCAGACCCTCTTCGATGTTTCCATTAAACTTTGACCAGTGGAATGACTTTATTTCGTAATTGCTTTTCCTTTTGATCCAAGATGGCAACAGGTTCTTTGATATAGTTAAGGTTGTTGTCAACCTCGATGTCAGTAAGTGGTACGTGAGCTGATTCATCCGCCAAACACTTTCGCAAGTGTGATACATGGAACGTAGGATGAATCCCACTTAACTCATCAGGCAACTCCAACCGATAAGCGACTTTACCAACTCGCGCTATTATTCTGAATGGTCTGGAATATCTTGGACTTAACTTTCCCTTCTCTTGAATCGTATGATCCCTTTCCAGGGCGATACTTTCAGCATTATATGGTCTCCAACATTAAACTCAATAGGCCTTCGCCGTTTATCTGCATAGGATTTCTGACGATCTTGGGCAACCTTCATTCTTGCTTTAATCTGATCAAACCATTCTGACATCTCCTGTATGACTTCAAGACCTCCTAACTCCTTCTGTCCAATCTCACCCCAACAAACCGGGGTCCTGCATCTCCTACCATACAACATCTCATAAGGCGGCATGTTTATCGTCGAGTGATAGCTGTTGTTGTAGGAGAACTCGGCCAACGGCAGATAACTGTCCCAACTACCGTCGAAGTCAATAATACAAGCACGGAGCATGTTCTCCAACGTTTGAATGGTCCTTTCAGACTGACCATCCATTTGCGGGTGGTATGCCATGCTGATATTAAGTCTCGTGCCCATCGCTTCATGGATTCTTTTCCAGAACCTCGATGTGAATTGTGTGTCCCGGTCAGATACTATCGTTAAAGGCATCCCATGCCATGCTACTACTTCATTAATAAATACTTCTGCTAACCTCTCTGACGAGAATGTCTCGCGAATAGGTAGGAAATGAGCACTCTTTGTTAAACGGTCCACAATTACCCAAATGGTGTCATGACCTTTAGGTGTGCGAGGTAGCTTGGTTATGAAATCCATGGTAATGTGTTCCCACTTCCATTCCGGTATATCAAGAGGTTGAATCTTCCCATATGGTTTCTGGTGTTCAGCCTTTACTTGTGAGCAAGTCAGGCACTTGCTTACTTATTTCGTCACCTCGTATTTCATCCTAGGCCACCAGTATTCCCTCTTCAGATCATGGTACATTTTGTTGGTACCGGGATGGATAGAGTAACGAGACTTATGAGCCTCATCAAGGATCTTGGATCTAAGCTCGCCGCCCATAGGTATCCATGCCCGACCAAAATGTGTCCTAACCCCAAGGGTGTTATATTCCAACTTATCCTGTTGGCAAACCATTCTCTCTTTCTTTATGTTTTCTTCTTTAAGTGCTTCGTCTTGAGCCTTTTCAATTTCCCTCATCACATCCGATGTTACCACCAACTAGCAAGCTTTCACTCTAATAGGAGCAGGCACATCCTTTCGGCTTAGAGCGTCAGCCACCACGTTCGCCTTTCCAGGATGGTATATAATTTCATAATCATAGTCATTCAAAAGTTCCAACCATATCCTCTGCCTCATATTCAGCTCCTTCTGTTCGAAGAAGTACTTCAAACTTTTGTGGTCGGAGTATATGGTAAACTTCACCACGTAAAGGTAGTGTCTCCAGTTTTTCAATGCAAACACGCACAACAACAAGTTCCAAATCGTGAGTCGGATAATTGACTTTGTGAACTTTCAACTGCCGTGATGCATACGCGATCACTCTCCCGCGTTGCATCATGTAACATCCTGAAATTTCGATAAAGAATAAACGACGCTTACGGAATAACGAAACAAAGAAAGAATGAAATGTAAAGTGGCCACGAGGGGGTTGGGCCTTGGGCCGAAAATAGGTGGCGCAAGGAGAGGAAGGGGGGAGGGGTAAAACCCTAGCCACCCTCTCTTCCTCCCCACACTTCATCTTCACCACCTTTAAGTTAGAGAGAGAGAGAGACTAGAGAGAGAAAGCTCCAAGAATCCACACCAAGGCCTTCGTGTCATTGTGAATCATTATTGGAACATCTCTGGAGGTTTGAGAAGGACAAATCAAACATAAACAGGTAACAAAACACTCTCAGATTCGAGTTTAGATTTGAAAGTGGGTTTTAGGGTTTCAAAGTGGGTTTTCAAAAAAAGACGGGAATTTTACATGTAGATTTGATAAAAAAGTATGTATCTAGCTTCATGGAAGCTAGATATAAGTTTTGGACGTAAAAAGATTGGAACTTGGATAAAAAACGAAGGATTTGATCAAGAACCGATGAATGGTCCGAAATCTCTATGAATGGTCCGAAAACTCGGATACGTCCGAAAAGTATTTCGGAACAGCATAGATTTCGGACAGGACTTTTCGATCGAAAAGTAACTCAGACGGAACATTTCGGTTGAAAAGTATTTCGGACAGAAAAGAATTTCGGACAGATGTTTTCGAACGAAACAGTTCTCGGACAAAAGTTTTTGAACGAAAAAGCCATTAACAGAAAATAGTCTAACATCAGAGTTTTCGGTCGAAATAGATTTCGATCGAAAAAGAATTCGGACATAGGAGTTTTCGAATGAAATATGAAGGTTATAACATTGTTCCATTCGTGACTCATGAAACAGATATAATAGCATCCCACCTAGCTCGAAGTTTCCTAGCTAAGTGAGATAAGTTTCCATAGAAGTCTGGTGAGTTCTTATTGCATTTTTTCCTAAACGGTTTTGGGCTAGCATGCATACTGTTAAAGAGATAGTTTTCAAGGTTAAAGAATATTTTATAAGAATTGTATATTTTTATAAAATGAAAGACAAAGCATAGTATTTTATAAAATGTTATTTTTATAAAATAAAAGAGAAAGGCATAGCTTTTTATAAAAAATGTTATTTTTATAAAAAGAAAGGTAAAGTGTTAAAGAGAACAATACTACCTTTGAAATTTAATTTTAAGGAAGTAAAGCAAAGTAAAGAATGGTAAAGAAGCTGCATCTCGGTGCAGCTTGATAGTGACAGTGACAGATGCCATATTATATGCTTATGTGTTAATATGTGTTATTTGTCTATGTGATATGTGTTTCAATGGCTTTATATTATGTGGCATAGTATAATTGCATAGTAGTTGTATAGTAGTTGCATTGTAGAGGCAAAGTAAAAGTCCTGCAGGCAAGCAAAGTAGAAGTCTCACTCCGAGGTGTAAGCAAGCAAAGTAGAAAGTCTCACCCTGAGGTGTGAGCAGGCAAAGGAGTCTTCACTTCGGTGTAAGCGAGAAAGTCCCACCCTGAGGTGTGGGCACAACAAAGTAAAAGTCTTACCCTGAGTTGTAAGCGAGCAAAGGGATCTTGCCCTCAGGCAATGATTCATGTGTGATAGTTAAAGTATGTTATAGTTACATGTCCTGCACGAGTGAAATGTAAAGTTGCAAAGAGTAAAGGAGGACACCTTAACCGGTTACCTCAAAAGTACAGTTTTAATAAAAGATATAACGTAACAGTTTTCTAATTGTCACGTTGCAAAGTTTCAAAGTAAAGTTAAAGTCTTTTCAAAGAAAGTGAAAGTAAAGCTTATTTTATTTTTATATAAGACTAAGCTACCTAAAAGAAAGTTTTATATTTCAAAGTAAAGATAGAACTCACCAGCGTTAGCTGAATTTTAGTATGCATGACAGGTGGTAAAGAAAAAGTTAAAGTAAAGTAGAGGAGCCGTGAGGGCCGGATAACATGGACATCTGGTTGCTGCGCTGAAGACTGACATTTCCTGTTCCTGATAGTTTATGTTTCAAACAATGTTTTATGGATTTGGATTTATGAATGTTATGAATTAAATACTTCCGCTGTAACAGATTCTGATTTCCAGTTTAAGAACTATGTTTGTTATGCTTTGTGCCAACTATGATATGTACCTGATTTTGGGGCGTTTCAAGTTGGTATCAGAGCAATAGTTTGAGAGATTCAGACATTTGCGATAATGTCTGAACTTAAACTGAGAATGGGACAAAGAAAAGAAAGGAAAGGAATGTCAGTCAGAGCAGCCCGTCCATGGAACGATAGTAGACAGAAGGTAGTCAATGTCGAACATAGATAATAATCCCTTAGCACAGATAGTAGAAAGTAAATGCTTTAGCATAAAGAGTACATAGTACATGCCTTAGCACAGATAGTAGACAGTAGATAGTACGTGCCTTATAGTGGAAACTCTGAACTTGAATGCAAATGTTACTCTGAAAGGAAATGTTCAGAACCCGAGTAGTAAAGTAAATTAGTAATTTCATACCGGTCTCTGTAATTAGTAATTTACATTACTCGAGATGTTCTAAATTATTACCTATCATGATAACATGAGCTATCTTTGTTCGAAGTAGACACTAATGGCTAGAGCAAAGAGAGGTGGTCGCACTGGGGGTCGTACTGGTCGTCGAGGCCGACCGCCAGGTAACCGAAACCATCATGAGAAAGTGAACGCTCCCGCAACGAGACTGAATCGGTGCACGTGGAGCATAATGACAGTGGGAACCATGTGTCGGTTCATGACGATGCCCATAACGAGGCGCTAGAGTTGGAACCGATTGTGAAGGAAGCTATCATGGCAGAGGTTACTTCAATCTTGAAGAAAGTTCTACCGGAAGCACTGGGCGAGGCCCTTAAAGAGTTTGATATAGCGAAGAAAGAGAAGAAAGAGGAAAGCAGCAAGAGAACTGAAGTCACTGATGGTGACGATTCTGATTACGAAATGGCAACTCGGGGTTGCAACTATAAGTCCTTTCGGGGGTGTGACCCACCAAAGTATGATGGAAGAAAAGATGTTGTTGCCACTTTCGAGTGGATAGAGAGGATGAATGGGGTGATCAAAATTAGTGAGTTCCATGATGATCAAGCGGTCAAGTTTGCCGCTCACTCATTCACTAATGAGGCATTGAGTTGGTGGAGGTCGATTGAAAGAATCAAGTCCTCTGTTGAAATGAAAAAGATGAAATGGGATGACATGAAAAAGCTGCTGATCACTAAGTTCTATCCGCAGAACGAGATTGACAGAGTAGAGAGAGAGTTTCTGGGGCTCTGTGCTGGTGCTATGACTCATCGCCAGTACACCTCCAAATACCAAGAGTTGGCTCAGCTGGTTCCACATCTGGTGGACACTGAGGAAAAGAGGATCAAGTACTACATCAAGGGACTACCACAGAAAGTCTGTGTGCACATGAAAGCTAATACTCCCACAAGCTTTGAATCTGTGGTAGCACTTGCTGGAATAGTTTATGATGACTTTGAATCAACAGACCCAGTGCCTACTGAAAGGAAAGTGACAAATGCCGTTAAACGGCCAGCAAAAGAGTGGGCGGGCCCGGAGGCGAAGAAGCTGAGGATAGAGGATGGGAATGATTGTGCAAAGTGTGGACGAAAACACTCTTGAGAGTGCCGTGTGGGTTTGAACATTTGCTATCGATGCGGGAAGACAGAGCATTACTCTCGAGAATGTTCGGGTGCACCGTCATGCTATAACTATGGGATACCTGGCCACGTGGCCAAGGACTGCAGGAAACACAAAGCTACTGGCACCAAGAAGGGTGAGGAGGCCGAAAAGCCGAAGGCAAGGACCCGAGCGTATGCACTGACTCAAAAGGAAGCTAGGAAAAACCCAGATGTTGTGTTAGGTACGTTCATCCTTGACAACACTTAAGTTTCAGTATTGTTTGATTCTGGTGCCAGTAGGAGTTTCATATCATCATTAAAGTGTAAAAGAATGAAATGTAAAGTCACAAAAGTAGAACATGCCTTTAAAATGGAAACTGTAGTGGGCAAGACCAGGGTAGTAAATGAATTGGTAGATAATTGCACGATAAAGATACATGGCCATAGATTCCCAGTTAGGTTATATGTTTTGACCTTGGGAGGGTTTGATATAGTTTTGGGTATGCATTGGTCGGCTGCCAACGAAGCCCGGATTGTATGTAGACGAAAGATAGTTCAGCTCAAAGCTCCATACGGTAGCGAAGTTTTGGTGTACGGGGATTGTGATGGTTCGTTAACGAACGTCATATTGATGATAAAGGCAGAGAAGTATATAGGGCGCGGATGCGAGGCCTACCTGGCCTATGTGATAGACAATGATTTAAAAGTGAAATAGTTGAAAGACGTACCAGTGGTATGTAATTTTCCGGAGGTGTTTCCTAAGGAGTTGCCTGGGTTACAACCTGACCGGGAGACAGAGTTCCAGATAGACTTAGTGCCAAATGCCCAGCCCGTGGCTAAAGCACCGTACCGACTTGCGCTTCTTGAGATGAAAGAGCTAATGATATAGTTGGAAGAACTTTTGGATAGGGGATTTATCAGGCCGAGCATTTCTCCATGGGGTGCTCCGGTTCTGTTTGTAAAGAAGAAAGATGGTGCCATGAGAATGTGCATCGACTACAGAGAGTTGAACAAACGTACAGTAAAGAACAAATATCCGCTACCAAGGATCGATGATGTGTTCGACCAACTACAAGGCGCTCGATGGTTCTCCAAGATCGATCTGTGGTCGGGATATCATCAGTTAAAGGTAAGGGAAGAGGACATACCTAAGACAGCGTTTCGCACGCGGTATGGGCATTACAAATTTCACGTGATGTCTTTCGGTTTGACCAATGCTCCAGCAGCATTCATGAGTATGATGAACCAAGTGTGTAGACCGATGCTGGACAGGTCGGTGATAGTATTCATAGACGACATACTTGTTTATTCGAAGAGTGAAGGCGACCATGCTTGTCATCTTCGAGAATTACTAGAGACGCTACAGAAAGAAAAGTTGTATTCCAAGTTCTCCAAATGCGCGTTCTGGCTTGAGGAAGTCTACTTCTTAGGTCACGTTATTAACGCAGACGACATTATGGTTGACCCGGCTAAGATAGAGGCGGTACAAGAATGGGAAATCTCGAAGACACCAACCGAGATTCGGAGTTTTCTTGGATTGGCAGGTTACTATCGAAGGTTCATTCAGGACTTCTCGATAATAGCTTCGCTACTGAAAAAGTTGACACACAAGGAAGTAAAGTACGAATGGGGTCAGGCCCAGTCTAAAGTATTTGAAGAGTTAAAGAAGAAGTTGACCCAAGCACCAGTGTTAGCATTACCCGACGGTAACGAGGACCTTGTGGTATATTATGATGCTTCGGGACAGGGGTTAGGGTGTGTTTTGATGCAGAGGGGAAAGGTGATCGCGTATGCGTCACGACAGCTAAAGATTCACGAAGTTAACTACTCGACTCACGATTTGGAGCTCGCGGCAGTTGTCTTCGCGCTAAAGATCTGGAGGCATTACCTTTACGGGGTAAAATGCACAGTTTATTTGGATCACAAGAGCTTAAAGTATTTCTTTGAGCAGAAAGACCTGAATATGCGACAAAGGCGGTGGTTAGAACTGCTGAAAGACTATGACTGTGAGATCCTATACCACCCGGGAAAGGCGAATGTGGTCGCTGATGCCCTAAGTCGTAAGGATATTCATTCTCCTATTAGGGTGAAAGCGTACCAGTTGGTGATAACCCTAGATTTTATGGCAGAGCTAGAAAAGGCACAGACAGAAACGCTAAAGGAAGAAAACATAAACAAAGAAAGAATGGTCGGTCAACAGATGAAGTTAGAAATAAACACTCATGGAGTGAGGACCAGATGTGGTCGAATGTGGGTACCGAAGGGCGGAGAGCTTAGGGCCAAAGTACTCGACGAGGCCCATAAGTCTCGATATTCCATCCACCCAGGAAGCACGAAAATGTACTAGGTTTTGAAGAAAGAGTATTGGTGGCCTAACATGAAGAATGATGTAACCGGATACGTAAGCAAGTGTCTGACTTGCTCACAAGTTAAAGCAGAGCATCATAAGTCATACGGGAAAATCCAGCCACTGGAAATACCCGAATGGAAGTGGGAGCGTATCCCCATGGACTTTATTACAAAGCTGTCCCGCACAGCTAAAGGCCATAATACGATTTGGGTTATAGTGGATCGTCTGACAAAGAGTGCTCACTTCTTACCGATCCGGGAAACGTATTCATCAGAGGAGCTGGCAGAAGTATTTATCAATGAGACTGTGTCTCAACATGGCGTACCATTACCGATTGTATCTGACCGAGACACATGATTTACATTGAAATTTTGGAAAAGATTTCAAGAGTCAATGGGTACAAGTATGAATATCAGTACGACGTATCACCCACAGACGGATGGCCAGTCTGAAAGGACCATCCAAACGTTGGAGGATATGCTCCGGGCATGCATTATAGACTTCGGTGGCAGCTGGGATAGTCACCTACCGTTGGCAAAATTCTCCTACAACAATAGCTACCACATTACCATTGGTATGCCGCCTTACGAGATGTTGTACGGTAGGAAATGCCGAACCCCGGTTTGTTGGGGTGAGACAGGGCAGAAAGAGCTGGGAAGTTTAAAGGTAGTCATAGCGACCTCTGAAAAATTTGAACAAATTAAAGCCAGTATGAAAGCAGCACATGACCGTCAAAATTCCTACATGGATAGAAAGCGAAGACCTATCGAATTCAATGTCGGGGATCAGGTACTATTGAAAGTATCCCCTTGGAAGGGAATTATACGATTCAGGAAAAGAGGAAAACTAAGTCCAAGGTTCGTCGGACCTTTCAAAATTCTAGCACGGGTTGGTGAAGTTGCTTACTGGTTAGATTTACCTGAGGAGTTGAGTGGAATTCACCCAAACTTTCACGTGTCGCATCTGCGCAAATGCCTGGCTGACGAATCGGCACACATGCCACTTGACGACATTGAGATAGATAATAGTCTCAATTACATCGAGGAACCAGTTACCATACTGGACATGAAGGAGAAGCGGTTGTGAAGCAAAGTGATTTAGTTGTTTAAGGTACAATGGAAGCATCGTAAAGGATCAGAAGCTACTTGGGAAACCGAAGCAGAAATGAAAGAGTCGTACCCGCACCTGTTTGACTTATAGCAGGTTTCGAGGACGAAACCCTTCGTTAGAGGGGTAGACTTGTAACATCCCGAATTTTCGATAAAGAATAAACGACGCTTACGGAATAACGAAACAAAGAAAGAATGAAATGTAAAGTGGCCTCGAGCGGGTTGGGCCTTGGGCCGAAAATAGGTGGTGCAAAGCGAGGAAGGGGGGGGGGTAAAACCCTAGCCACCCTATCTTCCTCCCCACACTTCATCTTCACCACCTTTAAGTTAGAGAGAGATTAGAGAGAGAAAGCTCCAAGAATCCACACCAAAGCCTTCGTGTCATTGTGAATCATTGCTGGAACATCTCTGGAGGTTGGAGAAGGAGAAATCAAACAGAAACAGGTAACAAAACACTCTCAGATTCGAGTTTAGATTTGAAAGTGGGTTTTAGGGTTTCAAAGTGGGTTTTCATAAAAAGACGGGAATTTTACGTATAGATTTGATAAAAAAGTATGTATCTAGCTTCATGGAAGCTAGATATAAGTTTTGGATGTAAAAAGATTGGAACTTGGATAAAAAACGAAGGATTTGATCAAGAACTGATGAATCGTTCGAAATCTCTATGAATGGTCCGAAAACTCGAATACGTCCGAAAAGTATTTTGGAACAACATAGATTTCGGACATGACTTTTCGATCGAAAAGTAACTCGGACGGAACATTTCGGTCGAAAAGTATTTTGGACAGAAAAGAATTTCGGACAGATGTTTTCGAACGAAACAGTTCTCGAACAAAAGTTTTCGAACGAAAAAGCCATTAACAGAAAATAGTCTAACATCAGAGTTTTCGGTCGAAATAGATTTCGACCGCAAAAGAATTCGGACATAGGAGTTTTCGGATGAAATATGAAGGTTATAACCTTGTTCCATTCGTGACTCATGAAACATATATAATAGCATCCCACCTAGCTCGAAGTTTTCTAGCTAAGTGAGATAAGTTTCCATAGAAGTCTGGTGAGTTCTTATTGCCCTTTTTCCTAAACGGTTTTGGGCTGGTATACATGCTGTTAAAGAGATAGTTTTCAAGGTTAAAGAATATTTTATAAGAATTGTATATTTTTATAAAATGAAAGACAAAGCATAGTATTTTATAAAATGTTATTTTTATAAAATAAAAGAGAAAGGCATAGCTTTTTATGAAAAGGTTATTTTTATAAAAAGAAAGGTAAAGTGTTAAAGAGAACAATACTACCTTTGAAATGTAATTTCAAGGAAGTAAAGCAAAGTAAAGAATGGTAAAGAAGCTGCATCACAGTGACAGAGATATATGCCATATTATATGCTTATGTGTTAATATGTGTTATTTTTCTATGTGATATGTGTTTCAATGGCTTTATATTATGTGACATAGTATAATTGCATAGTAGTTGCATTGTAGTGGCAAAGTAAAAGTCCTGCAGGTAAGCAAAGTAGAAGTCTCACCTGAGGTGTGAGCAAGCAAAGTAGAAAGTCTCACCCTGAGGTGTGAGCAAGCAAAGTAGAAAGTCTCACCCCGAGGTTTTTGGTATGTCTTCTTTCCTTACCTTCAATTGATGGTATCCGGATCAAAGGTCGATCTTTGAGAACCAACTTGCGCATTGTAATAGATCAAACAAGTCGCCGATCCTTGGTAGAGGGTAGTTGTTCTTCACGGTACGTTTGTTCAACTCGCGATAATCAATACACATTCTCATCGTACCATCCTTCTTCTTCACAAACAACACCGGGGAACCCCAAGGTGAGATGCTCGGTTGGATAAATCCTTTCTCAAGTAATTCGTCTAATTGTGCCATTAGTTCTTTCATCTCTACTGGTTCTAGTTGATATGGAGCATTAGCCACGGGCAGGGCATCTAGTACTAAGTCGATTCGAAACTCAATCTCTCTGTCAGGTGGTATCCCAGGCAAATCCTCTCGAAACACCTCCGGGTACTCGCGTACCACGGTTACATCGTCTACTTCCTTCACTTCCTTACATCTGTCAATCACGTATAACAGATAAGCCTCGCATCCGCGCCTCAGGTTATTTGTTGCCTTAACCGTCGAGATGACGCTAGGCATTGGGGCGTCGCGATCCCCGAATACTTTGACTTCCCTACCATCCGGAGCCTTGAGTCGGATTATCTTCCATTTGTATATAATCTGAGCCTCGTTGGCAGTTAGCCAATCCATACCTAATACGACATCAAACCCTCCCAAAACCATAATAAACAATCTGACGGGGAATCTATGGCCTTCTATTTTTATCATGGAATTGTCAACTACTTCGGTCACCCTCGCAGTTCTACCCTCAGCGGTTTCTACGCTAAAGGCCCTTTCTAGCTTACTTACGATGCACTTCACTCATTTATAGAAAGTTACAGATATAAAAATTTTGTTGGCACCCGAATCAAATAAAACATAAACAAAAGTGTTGTCAAGGATGAATGTACCTGACGCCACATCGGGGTCCACCCTGGCCTGTTCCTGCGTCAGCGCATACGCTCGAGTCTTCGGTCGGGGCCTCTCTTCTTTCTTTTCAGGGCCTTTCCTTTTCCCAGCTTCACCCATCCTTGGCTTAGTGCATTCCCGGCTCATGTGGCCACTCTCGCACAATTATAACACTTAAAGCCCTGTGTGCATTCCCGAGAGTAGTGCCCGGTCTTGCCACACTTAAAGCACAGATTAGTTCCCACCGTACACTCCCCCTCATGCCTTGCACCATATTTCCCACAAACCGTGACCTCACCCACTCTAGCCTACTTCTCTCGAGCTCTAAACATTCTTCCGCCAGATTGTTTGGCCAGAAAACTTGGTTTCTTCTTCGGCTCATCAACAACGGCAACATTCAGTGCCAAATCATCAAATACCACGCCACTCAATTCTACGATCGAATCATAGGTAATAGGAGCGTTTTCCCTAACATAGGTGCGAAACTTGTCCGACAGTCCCTGAATGTAGCAGGTAATCTTTCTTTCCTCAGTCGTGACAAGATGTGGTACCAGACGTGCCAGCTCATTGAATCGGGTAGTGTACTGCCGGTGCGTCATGCTCCCGGCCTTCAAACCTAGAAATTCCATTTCTACCTTCTCAATCTCATTCCTCGGAAAAAAGTTCTTGATTACCAGAGTTTTCAAGTCATTCCACATCATTGAGTCAACCACCTCATCCCCCTTAGCCTGACGTACACCTTCCCACCAGTGAGATGCTTCCTCCCTCAAGGAGGTAGCAGCAAATTTCACAACCTGATTTGCTCGGCATTCGCTTAGACGAATAACGGCTTCCATACGGATCACCCAGTCAAACGTAGCCACCGCGTCTTTCTTTCCAGTTATGACCGGCGGATCACATGCCTTGAAGGACTTATAGTCGCAACCACGAGCAGGCAGTGCGTTAACTACCTCAATGATCGGGGTATCAGTTATCGTGTTGGACCCGCCCATCTCATTAGCCTTCTTCAATGCTTTTACCAGCAGATCTGGCAGGGTAGCCTTCATCAGCTTAGTAAACTCGCGTGCCAAGGCTGCTTTCACTTCCGGTTCGAAAGTGAAATGTTGTTCTTCAACGGGAGTCCGTTCAGTTCCCTGCACACTGACTTTCGGTTCCGTGTGGACACTTCCCTCTTCACTGTACTCCTGACGAGCAGGAGTCCTACCACGGCCACCGGTACGGCCCCCACCACGCCTTCCGCTCTTTCGTCCCGCAATTTCGTTCTATAAGACAAGGAATCTAATGTCATTACGCTAGTTAACAAATATAATTCAACAAGTACTGTAAGATGTTAATATACACTGGCCATCTGCAATTAACTATTACACTACCCCTCGATTTCTATTTGACCACCTTTGTGATTCCATCAGAACACAAGTCCTGATCTAACACTTCTAAGGCATACTATATATGTAAATATATATGATACCTTCATACCTGATGCTGTGGCTCGAGTTACCCGTACGGGCACTCGCTTTCGGTCCCATTCACAGTTTAAGTTCAGACACTAGGAGTGTCCAAATCTCTCAAACTATTGCTCTGATACCAACTTGTAAGGCCCCAAACACGGGAGGCCTCACTTGTCGGATTTACTCTTTCACAAACAGTTCTTAAACTTGAATATCAAATAACACAGTGGAAAACTTTCATTTAAACATAACCGTAACATTGTCAGACATGCGGAAGCGTAAACATTGTCTAAAACATTCATTACATAGCATAAACATAACGTAACTGGATGCCATTCATCATATCAGTCGGGTAACTTTTCATTGCTTGCCAAGCATCACCATCCCTCCATACATGTCCTTAACCTAAATGTGCATACTAAAAGTCAGCTACGCTGGTGAGTTCTAGTTTTAACATAAAACGTTAACTTCAAATAATTGCCAAAAACATAACTTCATACTTCATTTATAAAAGCGTACGTAAAATAATGCAATAACAAAACATAACACATCATAACCCATAAGTCAACGAACATATCGAATCTGCGCCTTCTCATAACCATCAAATCCAAACGTCGCATACTGGTGGAATGACCTAAAGATCGCCACCACCAGGCCCTTCAACACCGTACTGTCCTTCTGGCGGAGAAACCTAGAGCCCGATACTTAGGTCTTTTAACACCGAACTTCAAGCACGTCATCACAAGGATGACACGTACCAAACTTCAAGCACTGCACCCCGTAAGGTACAAGTACCAAACTTCAAGCATTGCACCCCATAAGGCACAAGTACCAAACTTCAAGCACGACTACACCGTAAGGTAAATCGTACCAAACTTCAAGGATCACGGTAATCCCCTTGGTGACCGTCATCACCCCAGTTGTACAACAGTTGGCCAGCCACAAAGGCCCCTAAAAGGTAAGGCCCGTAACATACTTCCCATACCCATAACCTTCATTCTCTAAGGAATAATGGCAGATTCGTTCATTTGTGACTTTCGTAAACATTCACTTCTTTTACTTCAAAACTTCAGTTAAAGCATTCTTTATTAAAAATCATTCATTCATTCGTAAACACTTCGTAAACTTCTTTGGGCAAAATATTTCATAAACACTTCCTTCATAACCTTTTCCTTCCAAAATATCATTTCATAAAACGTCACACACATCATTCATAAACATCGTTTTATAAAACAGTCACATCGTTACGTATGCACACCAGTCCTAAAACATTATTTAAAACATTTAAAAGAGGGCTTCTAGAACTCACCGGTCTATCAATCCTCAACCCGAAGTTGATGCCTTATCTATTACTTAAGCGTATACCGATTTGCACATAAATCAAAGTGCGGATTCTATCATTTGCACAAGAGTCGGCCAGAAACGTTACTAGCGACTCATGAGAGTCGGCTTAGACAAACGCCAGCTACACTAGAGTGTCGGCCGATAGTATCGGTAGGAACACCTGAGAGTCGGCTGGGAGAGTCGCCAGCCACACTCATAAGTGTCGCCTAAACTTGCGTTCAGGACTTCGTGTTGTGCTAGGGAGCCGATTCTCAGCGTGTTCATTAGGGGGTCGACTATCAGAGGACCGACTCTCAGGAGTCGATCTTCTGAGGGCCGATTCCCTCCATGGACAACCCTCCACTTCGTCTCCCTCGCTGAGAGTCGGCATATTGTAGGTGCCGATTCTTGAAAGTCGGCTCAAGAACATCAATCATCTCCAGGTCTGATTTTATTCCAAAACCTTAAATTTTTACATCCAAAACATTTGTCTAGCTTCCATGAAGCTAGATCTGAGCTTTAAACCATGCTTCATGCGTAAAGATTCCACCTTTTTGTTTAAAAACCCCATAAACCCTAAAAACCCATTTTTGAAGAAAAACTCATATCTGAGGTCGATCCTTACCTCAAAACTCTTGATTCTTCGTGTAGAAATGATCAGGGATGTTGGAGAAACAAGATAAAGCAAAAATCAGTGCTTGGATGTTGCTCCTCAAGCTTTCTCTCTCTAGGTTTTGGTGAAATTTGGTGGAAATGAGGAAGGAGATGCTAAATCATGCATTTATATGCATGTGCTACACCGGCCCATTGGAGCCGAGCCCAAGCCCGTTCCCTCCCCTTTCACTCCTTCTTTGATTAAATCCCGACCTCATTTTCTTGGATGCATCGTCTTCGTTTTATTCTTTTTGTTATTTTTGGGATGTTACAAGTCTACCCCCCTTATTAGAGGTTTCGTCCTCGAAACCTATTATAGGCCAAATAACCGAGGGTACAACTCCCTCATTTCTGATTCAGTCTCCCACGTGGCTTTAGACCCTCTTCAATGTTTCCACTGAACTTTGACCAGTGGAATGACTCTATTTCATAATTGCTTTTCATTTTGATCCAAGATGGCAACGGGTTCTTCGATATAGTTAAGGTTGTTGTCAACCTCGATGTCAGTAAGTGGTACGTGAGCTGATTCATCCGCCAAACACTTTCGCAAGTGTGATACATGGAACGTAGGATGAATCCCACTTAACTCATCAGGCAACTCCAACTGATAAGAGACTTTACCAACTCGCGCTATTATTCTGAATGGTCCGACAAATCTTGGACTTAACTTTCCCCTTTTCCTATAACAAACCAATTTAGGGTTTACCCTATAATATGTGTTATTATATTATGGGGGTGTTTATAAATAAAAATGAAAGAGGATGGGTGTATTTATTTATCCAAATAACCTAAGTTTGAGATGAAATGGTCTAATTGCATAGTGGAGGGACTAGAGTTGTATTTGGACCAATGTTGATTTGGTCTTGTAAGGGGGTGGCGACACATACACATCTGATGTGTGTGTGTCGTGATTTTGAAGAGAGAAAAGGGAGAGAAGAGTCTCAAGCCAATAACTCTCAGATTGAAGCTTGCATGTGCAGATTGAAGGGTTGATTAGCACAATACCTTCATTATATCAAGTAAGCACCATCCTTAACTCATTCCCACATCTAAATTCATGTTCTTGATATAGAGTTTGGGTGGGTGAACCTTAATGGATGGGAATTAGGGTTGTTGATGATGTTTTAATGAAAAAGATTGTTAATCTAGCATTGCTAAAGTTAGAGGTACAACCAATTCAAGTTAATTTCACCTAATTGGAAGATTTTAAAATTAGGGTTATTGAGACCCAATTTGGGGGTTTTCGAATCTGGGTGTTTGATTGGGTAATTGTGTATGTTCTGGTGTTTATGGTGTGAGATAAACACAATTTAATATAGAAAACCCAATTGCATTGGTGATATTTGAATTGGATAGAAATAGAGAAAGTTGGGTGAAAACCTAAACGGGTCAAATGGGTGGATTCTGGTTTTGTAAAGCTAAAAGCTTGTGTGAAGCTTGATTGACAAAGCCTTGATTAAGGGTAAAGATCATAAGGTCTTGGGATGGTGTGGATACCTAAATTGGTGGATAAATAGACTTTAGGTAATCAAGTGATCAAGGTCAAGGAGCATCCGGGATCATCAAACCCCAAAGGTAAGTGCTTTGTACTTACTTAGTACTAGATATGTAGTCTTGTGTAAGTAGTTATGTGATATGCTATTTACATGTTAATATGATGATTGAAATATGGGGTACATGGTCAAGTTATGTTGGTTTTAAAAGAATTTACATGTTTGACTTAATGTGGATATTTGGTCAAACTAAGCCATTGAGATGGTAATGTGTGAAGTTAGATCAAGTAGTGAGTAACTAAACTAGACCAACTTATGTGATCAAAAGGAATGAAAGACTCAAAGTGGTTAGAGTCACTAATTTGAATAGTTGTGTGAAATTGTATGGCAATTGACTTGATGTGTTGTTAAGTCGACCCGTTAGTGTAAATTTGACATATTGGTTGAATATCATGAAGTTTGGATACTTCATGGAGGAGTTACGTGAAGAAATATACTTCACGGTTGGAAGTGAGGTCATATGCCTCACGAGTGAAAGTGAAGTAAAATGCTTCACGGATGGCATGAAGTTATGTGCTTCATGAGGAGACATAGAGTCAAATACTCCATGTGAGGAACCGAGAGGTGGATCTCTCATAGACATGTGGATATGTCAAAATGTATGGATGGTAAAACACTAGACTTGTATGGTTTGTTATATGTCTAGATTTGTAGGTTAATATGTACCTAAACCAATGCATGGATGTAACTAGTAGTTAAACTTTTAATGAATGGGAAACGGGTGGTGGTACTCAGGTTGGAAGTTGATAAACTAACTAATGAATGTTGGTAGATAAGGGAGACCTTAAATGAGGTCTTAATATGCGTATGTTTACCATATTGGCTAGAAAATGCCATCGGGTAAGTCGACATGAAGTTGCAAAGGCTGAAAATCAGATTTTGGCCACCTTTGACCTGATGCTGGCATCCCATACGCCCAGATGGGCGCATCATACGCCCAGAACGTATGATACGCCCGTTTGGGTCTGGTAGACGCTGGAATTTCATGTTTTTCGGGTTTTGGCCTGTTGTTGTTGTAGGGACTTGTTGGGAGTCTCTAGAATTGATTATCTTTACTAACCTTGTTCCTTTTGATGTGGTGGATGTAGGAAAAGCTCCAGAATGATCTCGAGTCTCGCCATAGTCAGATAATTGGATTCTCAATGATTCTTTTGAATGTTTGTTTTGTTTTAAACTAACCCGTAGATGGGATTACTTTATGTTTAAAGTCTTTTGGATTTGTAGCGGTCTATAACCCATTAAACACTTCTCCTTTTGAAACTTGTGAAGCTTTAAATATCGTTGTAAATGTTTGAACCATGTTTTCAATGTAAATGTTTGTCTGGGACCTAAATTCTGTGTTATTTAAAAAGTTTAAATTGGGTTGCAAATCTGGGTGTTACAACTTGGTATTAGAGCAATGGTTTGAGGGATTTGGTGTGCGTGACACTAAACTCAAACCTATAATGCTCTTGATAAGGTCGAGAAATGAGAATCCAATAGTGGCGTGACCGAGACACGAAGCTTAAAAGGCGATGTTAGTATTGATTATTGTACTAAATGCTTAATTGGAGTCTTATGTGATTCATTTGTGCCGAAAGTTGTTAGGGGATTCATTATATGGAGATGATGAATGTAAGTGGACATACTACATTATCAATCATGCCTGGCAAGTGTGATTCTTAATGCAAGATGTACAAATGCCTTCATGATGACCATATGACGATGAACATTGACAACGAGTAAGGAACGTGGTTATACGTTAATGTATGTATGTGTGTAAGTATGCATGATTTTGTGTTAAATTCATATAGGAGAGATAATATGAGGAAGACGTCTTTAGTTACATGTATGTAGTTATCTAAATCATTCTATCTTAAATCTCAGCCGAAGAATGGCTGAAGAAGGAAACTCGAATAGAGTTAGGAATGAGGATGATGGTAGTAATAGTAGGTCGGGATCATACCAATCCGTGCACTCCCCTCATGGGAATGATGATGGGAATGCTAATTATGACGGGATTGGAAAACGGATATCTGAACAGGTAGCAAAGGCGTTTCAACAAACAATGCCAATTTTCTTGGCTGAAATTGAAAGAGCGGTTAAAGAGGCATTTTTCGAAAGAGATGAAAAAGCTAAGAATGATACGGATGTGGGGGACACGAATGTGGGAGGTAGTGGTAAGGGAAAGGAAGTAGAGAGGAAGCCTTGTACTTTCAAGGACTTCATGGCTTGTAAGCCAAACGAATACAATAGGGAGATAAACCCTTTGCTCAGTCAGAGGTGGATCTCAGATATGGAGTCGGCTTTTGAAACAAGCCATGTATCGAAGGAAGATGAAGTGACCTTTGCTGTGAACTTACTCCGAGGAAGAGCTAAGGATTGGGTTGAGGTCTGATCAGTGGGTATTTGTTTGGTGTTTATGATGTTTAAGTGGATGTTTTTATGTTTGATTTGGTGTGGAACACGATTACTTGGAGTGTGTTATTGTTCACAGGTGTTTTGAGCTAAAGTACGCGTTTTGGAAGTAATTGGGAAGAATGGATCATGAATTATGTAGTAGATAGAGAAAATACAAAGTCCAAAACTTGTTTGGAGAATATCAGGAGCTAGAAAATGAGCCACGGGGCCCATAATATATCGATTTGGGGTAGCTCGACGAGCCGGATGTGAAAATGAAGAATCAGGTGTACCATACGGTCAGTTGGGTGTACGGTACGGTCGGCCGTACCAAAGCACCGTATAGAAAAGTCATTTACAGAAGGTTGAGCGTACGGGGAGCAGATCCAGCGTACTGTATGGTGGGACCACCGTACCGTACGGTCGTGAGTCGGTCAAAAGCGGATTTTTAGGGATTTTGGCCATATTTAAAAGGATACCTTTAGGGTTACGGAAAGTATTCATTCCCAATCGTTTTTGGGGGTTCTAGAGGCGATTTTTTGGAGTTTTTGAGCATTGTGTTTCATGTTTTCAAGGTACTCTTTAATTTTGATTGTTAGTTCATCGATTATGAGCAGCTAAACCACTTGTGGCTTCCTCCGAGCAGATGGTTCATATAGGTTCTGTGTTTTATTCAATTGTTTATGTATTTGGATCTTGTTAGTTTTTTACAATAACTTGATAGATTGATGTATTAGTTAATTTGAACAGTTTATGTTTATGCTTTGAGTTTTCTTGCTTTACAATCTTGTTCGGTTGATGATAAAATCTAGTAGCAGGGTTGGGTGACTAAAGAGGGTAAACTTGGCATTTATAAACTGGGTAGTTGGAGTATACTGGTTTGTGACGAAACTGGTTGCATAGGTTGCTGACAACAGTCTTCAATTACTGTTTTAACTGATTTTCCAACACTATGTCTATGTGGTGTCCAATTGAACAACTGAGTTTTGCATAAACCTAGAACCTGAAGTTTGGAGGAGGTTGCTTTTGTTTTAATTTGATTTTTAATCAAATAATTTTCTAAACTAAACCAGTCATTCTTTCCACCAATTCCCTGTGGATATGATACCCTACTCACTATACTATAGTCTAAGGTAGTTAGGTAGTAGGTTTTTATAATTGTTTTTGATTGACCTTGACAACGCGATCAAGGTCCTCCGAAAGGAGAGAAGAAGCGAGGGTGGCATCAAGGCGATGTCTTGGGTGGAATTTAAGGAGGTTTTCCTTAAGTGTCATAGTCCACAGGTGGAAGTGGACCGGATCACTAAGGAGTTCCTCCATATGAGGCAGACACGGGAGTTCATCAATGAGATTGCATGGGAATTTTATGACAAGGCTCAGTTTTGCCCAGACCTTGTGGCAACTGAAAAGATGAAGATAGACCGATTCTTCTCTGTTTTATCTATAGATTATCGAGAGTTTGTCTCGCCCTCTCAATGCACTACCTTGGTAGAACTCATTAACAAGTGCCGAGAGAGGGAAGTGGAACTAAAAAGGCAGGAAGAACGGGGTGAGAAGAGAAAGAGAGAAGGAGTGGAGGTGACTCCCAAGAAGGCTAAATTCTCTAGCCCAACAAAGAAGGTGGTCGGGAAGCCTAGTTCCTGACAATGTCGAACTTGTGGAAAGGAGCACTCGGGAGAGTGTAGGCTCAAAACCACTGCGTGTTTTAAATGTGGCAAAATGGGGCATCTTGCGCCTCAGTGCACAAGCCCCATTAGCTTGTGTTATCATTGCTATAAGCCGGGACACCACCATAGCGATTGTCCCGATTTAAAGCATAAGGAAACCGGAGGAAAGAAGGTGGAAATCCCTAAGCCAAAGGGACGTGCCTTTCAAATCACTGCCGAGGAGGCAAGAAAGATTCCAGATGTCGTTGCAGGTATCTTTATGGTTAATTCATTACCTGCACTTACTTTATTCGATTCGGGTGCTAGTAGGTCATTTGTATCCTTGAAGTTTACCAATCATACTTCTTTTCTAAGTAAGAGGTTAGAGGAACCATTAGAAATAGAGGTGGCTAATGATAGTAGCTTCTTAGTATTCGACGTCTATCGTGGGTGTAAATTGGAGGTCGATGGTGAGACTTTCCCTATTAATCTCATACCTATGATAATGGGGGAGTTTGATGTAATTGTCATGATGGATTGGTTTTCTTTATATAGGGCCAACGTTTTGTGTGGTCCTAAGGCAATTCAATTAGTTTCGCCATCGGGAAAGACTTTGTTTATTCGTGGTGAGAGAACTAGAGGTCTTTTGTTATGTTCCTATCTTCAAGCAATGAGGTATATTGGACATGGATGTAAAGCGTTTCTAGCTTGTGTCACGGACTCAAATCGAGGTGTAGTTAAGATTCATGATGTTCCGATTGTGAATCAATTTGTGGACGTCTTTCCGGAAGAGTTACCGGGGATTCCACCCGAAAGGGAGGTAGATTTGGGATTGATCTTATCCCGGGAGCTAAACCGATTGCCAAGGCACCTTATCGGTTAGCCCCACCGGAGATGAAGGAATTGATGACCCAACTCCAAGAGTTGTGGATAAGGGTTTCATTCGTCCGGGCGTCTCTCCTTGGGGTGCTCCCGTCCTTTTTGTTAAGAAGAAAGATGGAAGTATGCGTATGTGCATAGACTACCGGGAGTTGAATAAGTTAACTATCAAGAACCGGTATCCATTACCTCGGATCGATGATCTCTTTGATCAACTACAAGGAGCTTCGTGGTTTTCAAAGATTGATTTGAGATCCGGGTACCATCAATTGAAGGTGAAGGAGGAGGATGGTCCTAAAATGGCATTTTGTACTCGCTATGGTCATTACGAGTTCACGGTAATGCCTTTCGGTCTAACCAACGCGCCCACGGCTTTCATGGACCTTATGAACCGGGTGTGTAGACCATTCCTTGATCGTTCCGTCATCGTCTTCATCGATAACATCCTTATTTACTCGCGTAGCGAGGGTGACTATGCTTGTCATCTTCGTGAAGTCCTTGAGGTTCTCCAAAAGGAGAAACTATTCGCTAAATTCTCCAAGTGTGTCTTTTGGCTCCGGGAGATTCAATTCTTGGGTCATGTGGTAAAGGCGGAAGGAATTTCTGTCGACCCTTCCAAAATTGAAGCGGTGAAAGGTTGGTTATCACCAAAAATGCCCACGTAAATTAAAAGCTTTTTGGGCTTAGCAGGCTACTATCGACGATTTATTGAAAACTTCTCTCGTATTGCCTTGCCTATGACGAAGTTGACTCGCAAAGATACGAAATTCGTGTGGGGTCCCGATCAGGAGTCGGCCTTTCAACTTTTGAAAGAAAAGTTGACCAAGGCACCTATTCTTTCCTTGCCTGAAGGGACCGATGATTTTGTTGAGTTTTCGGATGCCTCGCATTTTGGGCTTGGTTGTGTCCTTATGCAAAGGGGCAAGGTAATTGCCTACGCTTCTAGGCAATTAAAAGTTCATGAGGCGAATTATCCTACGCATGACTTGGAGTTGGCAGCTGTGGTATTCGCACTCAAGATCTGGAGGCATTATCTTTATGGAGTACATTGTACAATTTACACGGACCACAAAAGTCTCAAGTACTTCCTCGACCAAAAAGATCTCAATATGAGACAAAGGAGGTGGTTTCAATTGGTCAAGGATTATGACTGTGAGATACTCTATCATCCGGGTAAGGCCAATGTGGTGGCGGATGCACTTAGTCAGAAGGTTAGTCATACACCTATTAAGGTGAAGTCGTTTAAAATGACCATCTCTTCATCTCTTGTTGATCAAATCCGGGAGGCTCAAGTTTTAGCACTCGGAGGAGATTTGAAAAAGGAAAGGATGGTTCCATATGTGTCTAAGCTTGAAGAGGATAGCATGGGGTTGAAGTCATGTTTTGGTAGAATATGGATTCCTAGGTTGTCAAACGTTTTGACTACCGTACTTGATGAGGTGCATAAATCCAAATATTCTATCCACCCGGGAGCTACTAAAATGTTCTATGACTTGAGTTCAACTTTTGGTGGCCGGGTATGAGGAGATATATTGTGTATTATGTCGAAAGGTGTCTCACGTGCCTTAGGGTGAAGGCCGAACACCAAAAGCCTTACGGGAAACTTCAATCTCTTGAAGTACCTTAATGGAAGTGGGAAAATCTTGCTATGGATTTGATTACTAAACTTCCTAAGACCCGGAAAGGCTATGATGCAATTTGGGTGGTGGTTGATCGATTGACTAAAAGTGCACACTTCCTTCCGATTAAGGAAACTTATTCATCGGAAAGATTGGTGGATGTATACATAAACGAAGTTGCGTCAAGACATGGTGTGCCCGTGTCTATTATGTCGGATAGGGACACGCAGTTTACTTCCAGGTTTTGGAAAAAAATTCAAGAGGAATTGGGAACGAGGTTAAATCTTAGCACCACTTATCATCAACAAACGGATGGACAAAGCGAGAGGACGATTCAAACGCTTGAATATATGCTTTGGGCGTATGTGCTAGATTTTGGTGGTAGTTGGGATGACCATCTACCGTTGGCGGAATTTTCGTACAACAATAGCTACCATTCGAGTATTGGCATGCCTCCATTTGAAATGTTGTACGGAAGACGGTGTCGAACCCCTGTTTGTTAGGGGGAAATTGGCCAATGAGAACTTGGTAGCAAGGAGATTGTAACGGGTGTGGCAGAAAGGATTGATCAAATTAGAGCGCGCTTTAAAGCTGCTCACGATCGCCAAAAGTCCTATGAGGACAAAAGAAGGAGGCCGATCGAATTCCAAGTGGGAGAATTTGTGTTGTTAAAAGTTTCCCCATGGAAGGGGGTGATTCGGTTCTGGAAACGTGGGAAGTTAAGTCCCCTTTTTATCGGACCATTCAAGGTTATTGCTCGAGTTGGCAAGGTGGCGTATCGTTTGGAGTTACCGGTGGTTTAGGTAAAATTCATAACACGTTTCACGTAACTCATCTACGAAAGTGTTTGGCGGATGAATCCACTTTTGTGCTTATCGATGATATCGAAATAGATGAGAGATTGAACTATGTAGAAGAACCGGTGGCTATCCTAGATTGAAAGGTGAAAAGCTTGCGGAATAAGCAAATTAACCAAGTGTTGGTTCGTTGGAAACCTAGAAAAGTGGTGGAAACTACTTGGAAATTGGAGGATGAGATGCTAAAGTATTACCCTAATCTATTTACCTAATGGCGGATTTCGGGGACGAAACCCAAAATTAGGGGGAGTGATTTATAACAAACCAATTTTGGGTTTACCCTATAATATGTTTATTATATTATGGGGGTGTTTATAAATAAAAATGAAAGAGGATGGGTGTATTTATTTATCTAAATAACCTAAGTTTGAGATGAAAGGGTCTAATTGCATAGTGGAGGGACTAGAGTTGTATTTGGACCAAATTTGATTTGGTCTTGTAAGGGGTGGCGACACACACACATCTCATGTGTGTGTGTCGTGATTTTGAAGAGAGAAAAGGGAGAGAAGAGTCTCAAGCCAAGAACTCTCAGATTGAAGCTTGCATGTGCAGATTGAAGGGTTGATTAGCACAATACCTTCATTATATCAAGTAAGCATCATACTTAACTCATTCCCTCATCTAAATTCATGTTCTTGATATAGAGTTTGGGTGGGTGAACCTTAATGGATGGGAATTAGGGTTGTTGATGATGTTTTACTGAAAAAGATTGTTAATCTAGAATTACTAAAGCTAGAGGTACAACCGATTCAAGTTAATTTCACCTAATTGGAAGATTTTAAAATTAGGGTTCTTGAGACCCAATTTGGGGGTTTTCGAATCTAGGTGTTTGATTGGGTAATTGTGTATGTTCTGGTGTTTATGGTGTGAGATAAACACAATTTAATGTAGAAAACTTAATTGCATTGGTGAATTTTGAATTGTGAATTGGATAGAAATAGAGAAAGTTGGGTGAAAACCTAAACGGGTTAAATGGGTGGATTATGGTTTTGTAAAGCTAAAAGCTTGTGTGAAGCTTGATTGACCAAGACTTGATTAAGGGTAAAGATCATAAGGTCTTGGGATGGTGTGGATACCTAAATTGATGGATAAATAGACTTTAGATTACTAAACAAGATGATTTATTTAGGTAATCAAGTGATCAAGGTCTAGGAGCAACCGGGATCATCAAACACCAAAGGTAAGTGCTTTGCACTTACTTAGTATTAGATATGAAGTCTTGTGTAAGTAGTTATGTGATATGCTATTTACATGTTAATATGATGATTGAAATATGTGGTACATGGTCAAGTTATGTTGGTTTTAATAGAATTTACATGTTTTACTTAATGTGGATATTTGGTCAAACTAAGCCATTGAGATGGTAATGTGTGAAGTTTGATCAAGTAGTGAGTAACTAAACTAGACCAACTTATGTGATCAAAAGGAATGAAAGACTCAAAGTGGTTAGAGTCACTAATTTGATTGGTTGTGTGAAATTGTATGGCAATTGACTTGATGTGTTGTTAAGTCGACCCGTTAGTGTTAATTTGACATATTGGTTGAATATCATGAAGTTTGGATACTTCATGGAGGAGTTACGTGAAGAAATATACTTCACGGTTGGAAGTGAGGTCATATGCCTCACGAGTGAAAGTGAAGTAAAATGCTTCACGGATGGCATGAAGTTATGTGCTTCATGAGGAGACATGGGGTCAAATACTCCATGTGAGCAACCGATAGGTGGATCTCTCATAGACATATGTATATGTCAAAATGTATGGATGGTAAAACATTAGACTTGTATGGTTTGTTATATGTCTAGAGTTGTAGGTTAATATGTACCTAAACCAATGCATGGATGTAACTAGTAGTCAAACTTTTAATGAACAGGAAACGAGTGGTGGTGCTCGTGTTGGAAGTTGATAAACTAACTAATGAATGTTGGTAGATAAGGGAGACCTTAAATGAGGTCTAAATATGCGTATGTTTACCATATTGGCTTGAAAAATACAGTCGGGTCAGTCGACAGGAAGTTGCAAAGGCTGAAAATCAGATTTTTGCCACCTGTGAACTGATGCTGGCGTCCTATACGCCCGTTTGGGTCTGGTAGACGCTGGTGTTAGGGGTTATTTTGCAGCTAAGGATCCTGGATCTTCAACGTACATCGGTATCCTGATAGGTTTTGGTATCCTCAATTTATATATTACCTAACCGTTGCATCTTCCTTCTATCTTGACTTATTCGTAGGTAAAACGTGCATGGTCAAGTTCATCCCTGAAGAATCGCTCTTGAAGTCAAGGAGAACGTGTAAAAGACGCGTAGATTGGCCTCCAACGGTCATATTTGAAGACTAAGTCGATTCCGGGATTCTCGGATAGTTAGTTAGCATAATCTCTGTATATAATCAGCAGCTTGGTCGATTAGAAAACACACAACAATGCACTTATCAACAGAATACACTCGCAATCAGTCTTGTAACACTTAGATATCATTCATTTGCTGCTCAACACTTGTAATTCTTTATCATTTATTGAAGAAACGATGCAGGTGTCGATTGTCACCTCCCGAGGTTTTATGCCGGAGATCCTCGTAAACAAACGTGTCACTCTTTACGTTTTTACATTGTTTTACATTTATTTTACAAGCACACTACCTCACAAACTAAGTTTGGTTACAAAATTAGTCTTGTTAATTTTTACCCAAAACAATTTGGCGCCCACCGTGGGGCAAGTGGTGCTTTTCATCTTCAAATCTTTACTAAAGTTTGTGTTCAATCACTATCTTTCAAAGCTATTTTCAAAAATGTTGTCTCAATCCAAAAATATTTCTGTCTCTGCTCCATATTCAAGCTCTGGGTTGGTCAACCCTATTCCTCCTCCTCTATTTCAAAAAAAGTGTTAATCAGTCAAAGAAAACTACTCTTGCGGTTTTTCGGGATCCGAAATACCTGCTGGTGGACCTGTGATCGTATCAAACAATGATATCCTCGATCTGTTCTCAGAGATGAAACAACAAATGGAACAACAGAGGAAGACTAACCAAGCGTTGTTTCGGGAGATTGAGAAGGTTAAGGAATCGAAGAAACCAGTGGAAGTGACGACCCCACTACAACCAAGGATCTTGGATTTTAATTATTCTGGATCCTCATAAATCCATAAGGGAGATTTCCTTCCCATGCAAACAGGGATTACTACAGTTGGCCCTACCCCGGTTGTCAGAGTTACGACAAATCAGGATCTTGGAGTTACTCCGGGATCATCGTTCTGAAATCCTGAGAACGGTAACACATTCAATCAATTTTCAAATGTTAACGAATTTGTGCAGGAGACAGGAATCACTCCGTCCATGGCCAAGGAGTTAAAGAAGTTGAGAAAGATGATCTCCAGTGTACCAGGTGTGGTCCAACCTATACCGGAGATGTCCTTTACCAGTCATAGGATCTCTAGATTCGCTCCACCGTTATGTGATGCTGAGATCGCCAAGCGCTTCCAGACTCCTAACATGAAGTTGTACGATGGAACTACAGATCCCGAGGAGCACTTCACGCAGTACAGGGAATGGATGGAGATAAACCCCATTCCCTTGGACCTAAAGGAAGCTTGCTTATACAAAGGCTTCGGCTCTACCTTGACAGGATTAGCCTTAAAATGGCTGCTTAATGTTCCTCAATATTCTATTACTTCGTTTGCTCATTTAATTAACATGTTTAACAATCAATTCTCTTGTAGTAGAACTTTTGAAAGATTAACAAGTGACTATATAGGATAATTCAAAATCCAAGAGAATCCCTCCGAGACTATGTCAGCAAATTTGGTCGGGAATCCCTGGATATCCCGAACCTTGACGTTGCCACTGCAGTCCAGGCCTTCAAGATGGGACTACAGAAGGATTCTCAATTTTACGAAGACCATGTTACGAATCCTTGCAGGAACCTTGATGAAGTCAGGAACCGGACATTGAGGTTTATTAGGCTGGAAGATGATAAAAAGATCCAGCACAGAGTGAATGCTCCGGCAAGCTACACTCAACCTAACCGGAAAACTGAACCTGCACCTTTCAGGTCGTACAGATCCAAGCCGTATTCTAAGCCGGACAATCACAAGGTCAATGCCGTAGAAGATGACGAGGACGAAGAAGAATATCCTAAGTTGTCTGAATACTGTTTTTCTCTTGATATAACTAGTTTGCTATTTGCTATGCAGGATCTTGGAGAAAAAGCTAGGTGGCCTCGCAAGTTTGAGAGGAACTCAGGAGGAAAGAACAAGTCCAAGTGGTGTGCATTCCATGAAGACTTTGGCCATGTAACTGAGGACTGTATTGCTTTGTAGAAGGAAATAAGCTATCTCCTGAGCAAGGGATATCTCAAAGAATTTCTGGGCAAAGGAAAGAACAAGACTAAGGATCATGACAGGATCCCGCAGAGATCAAAATCCCCACCGCCAGATGCCAAGGTAATAGGTTTTATATCTGGTGGATCTGATATTTATAGTACTTCTTACTCTGCAGCAAAAAGAAATGCCAAAGAAACGAAAACAGAGAATGGGGACAAACCTATCAGCACCTCCAGCTTAACTGAAGAAAAGGTGATCTGTTTCGACGAAGATGACAGAAATGAATTACAGGATCCTCGTCAGGATGGCCTGGTGATTACACTATACATTGCAAACCACTTCATCCGGAGGATACTGATTGACGGAGTGAGCTCGGTGAAAATAATTCAGCATGAAGTCCTGAAAAGAATGGGGATCCTGGATTCTGAAATTATTTCAAAATCCTCAGTGCTGGTAGGATTCAGCGGAGAAGTCAAAAGCACAGTCGGAGAGATAAAACTACCGATATACATTGAAGGGGTAAATTCTATTAAAAAAAATTGTGTAATAGATTCTTTTTCTTGCTATAATATCATTTTAGGAAGGCCATGGATACACAATATGAAGGCGGTGCCCTCAACATATCAGCAGTGTGTCAAATTGCCAACCCCTTGGGGAGTAGTGAAGATTAACAGTGATCAGCAAGAGGCTAAGGATTGCTACACTTCTTTGATGAAAGCCTCCGTCAAAACCAGGAAAACATAGCAATTAACAAAGCAGGCCAGGGATGTTCTAGAAGCTAAAGAACAGGATGTTAAAGAGGTATCCCTGGATGCTGAAAATCCAGATGTAAAGATCCTTGTAGGGAGAAATATCCATGAAGATATTAAAAAAGATATCCTGAACTTCCTAAGGGCAGAAAAGCAACCTTCGCATGGAAGCACGAGGACATGACAGGTATATCCCAAGATATCATAACTCATAAACTTGGAATTGATAAAAGTTTCAGGCCAATACATCAAAAGCGAAGGAAATTTGCTCCTGATAGAAACGTAATCATCCAAGAAGAGGTGGAAAGACTTCTCAAGTCTGGAATGATAAGGGAAGTAAAATTCCCAAGGTGGCTAGCCAACGTAGTGGTAGTCCAGAAGAAGAACTGGAACTAGAGAGTTTGTGTAGATTACACAGACCTCAACAAAGCATGTCCTAAAGACCCCTTCCTATTACCACACACAGACTCGATGGTGGACGCTACAGCAGGCCATGAAACCCTAACTTTTATGGATGCCTCTTCAAGATTTCAACAAATTCAGATGGAACCCTCAGACCAGGAGGATACTACGTTCATGACTCCTACATGTATTTATTGTTATATTGTTATGCCCTTTGGTTTGAAAAATGCAGGTGCTACATACCAAAGGCTGGTGAACACGATGTTCAAAGAGAAACTAGGGGACACTATGGAGGTCTACATAGATGACATGGTGGTAAAATCAAAGAAAGCTGAGGATCACCTCAGGGATCTCAGAGACGCATTTGATATCCTGGACCAATACAATATGAAGCTGAACCCCTCGAAATGTCACTTCGGAGTGGGGACAGGAAAGTTCTTAGGCTATATGGTGACCAAAAGAGGAATAGATGCCAGCCCAGAACAAATCAAAGCTATCATCAATCTGAAATCCCCAGCAAACACAAAGGATGTCCAAAGAATAACTTGCAGAGTAGCAGCACTCAACAGATTTATATCAAGATCCTCAGAAAAATGCAAGGAATTCTACGACATCCTAAAGAAGAACAAGAGATTCAAATGGGAAGAGAAGCATGAACAGGCACTCCAATCATTGAAGGAATACTTATCATCAGCTCCTCTACTGATGAAACCAGAAGACGGTGAACCATTATCCCTATACTTGGCAGTATCCCAAAGCACCGTAAGTATTGTATTAGTCAAGGATCATGAGGGACAACAACATCTGGTATACTATATAAGTAAAAGTTTGCTACCAGCGGAAACAAGGTACTCTCATTTAGAAAAAAATAATTTTAGCCTTAATAGTGGTATCAACTAAACTTAGACATTATTTTGAAACTCATGCTATTCATGTTAAAACTAATTATCCTATTAAGTGTGTCTTAAGAAAACCAGAGATTTCGGGAAGGATGGCTAAATGGTCAGTCAAGCTCAACGCCTATGACCTCATATATGAACCTAGAACAGCAATAAATTCTCAGGCACTGGCGGACTTTGTGGCTGGTTTCAGCAGTGATATCCAACAAGAAGCAGATTTAGAAGTCCAACAGCTAGAAGAATCAAAGGACGAATGGACTTTATTCACTAATGGTGCTTCAACTGTAAGAGGAACAGGACTGAGAATCATACTAAAATCGTGACAAGGGGACATATTACCCCAATCCATAAGCTATGAGTTCCAGGCTACGAATAATGAAGCAGAGTATGAGGCGCTGATCGCAGGATTACAATTAGATAGGGATATCAAGATCAGGTATCTTCAGGTATATGTAGACTCATTGTTAGTTGCTAATCATTTCAATGGTTCATATGCAGTAAAAGGTGAGAAGCTAGATAAATATCTCATAATAGTTAAACAATTATCCATGGAATTCGAAACTTTTAACATTAAACAGGTGCCTAGAAAAGATAACACTGAGGTTGATGCCTTAGCAAACCTTGCTTCAACTCTTAGAATACCATAAGATACCAAAATACCTATCATACACATTCTGAGCCCGGCAATCGAGAAGGTAAATGAAGTATCCAACACTGAAGAAGAAGCAGACATTCGGGATCTTGAACCGATTCTAGGATCTTGGATTTCACCTATTAATAAATACTTGCAGGATGGTGAAATCCCAAGTGATGAAAAGAACCACAGGCTTTTCGCATGAGGATGCCTCATTTTATAATGTTTGAAAATATTTTGTATAGAAAATCAATCGCAGGCCCATACTTGATTGATTCAGAAGCAGGCAAGGGTGCTTATTGGTTGGCTACTATGGAAGGAGATATCCTACCAAGATCCTGGAATGCCATCCATCTCAAAACCTACTTTATGTAAGTTAAAACTTAAATTCTAACTAAGACCGGTATGTTTTCTATCCCTGACTATTTTTATACTTATTACCCTTGATCAAAGTACTGACTTGAGCGTCGGAGGGGTGTTAGCCAGGCTAACACTCACCTTCACCAAGATTTCCTGTTTTGCAGGAAGTATCTCCAGGGATCCCGACAGAAGAAAGAGATTGGCCATCTCTCCTAAGTTTGGGTATCCTCAAATACCTCGAAGGTTTAAACGGATTTCGCCTTTCTAAGTGTTGTGTTAATACACCCCGCCAGGAGCGCACGATATCCAATTATAGTTCAAGGTGGTGCGACCAGTCCATGTAACAGTGGCTGATAATTTCATCACTATTGGCTATATATTGGGTGCTACGAATATAACAGACGTGTTATTACTCAAGTTTCTCCCGATCATTTAACACTTACGTGTTAAAGCTAAGGTTTTTAGCATTTTCATGCTAACTCAGAATTGGCCTTGCGCACGATATTGGCTTAGCCCATGATTATTTGGCCTTGCCCACGATATTGGCTTAGCCCACGATTATTTGGCTTAGCCCACGTTATTGGCTTAGCCCACGTTTTCCGGCTTGGCCCACGATTTTAAATATGTAACACTTATGTGTTAACTCAAAAACTTGGCATCAATATGCTGACTCAGGATCCTTAAACGAGTTGAAGACTAATGAGGATCCTGAAGTGTATTTACTAAGCCTACGACGTACTCAATGACTATACACAGGGGACAACCAAATTTGCTGTATTTCGGACTCCGTGATATAATTCGGTATGTCTATATGTCCAAATTCTTACTCAATAAAGGTATGTGTTACTAATTTTTCAATTACAAGAAGATTTGAAAGCTGAATGACTAAGTCATGATACGTTTGGTACTCTTATTTATTAAAACCAAATTGTGTTTTCCTAAGTCTAAATTAGATAAAAACCTGAGAATTTATTATTAAAGATCTGGTAGCCTGAAAATATGTTCGAACCTATTCTTTTTTAAGTTTTAATTACCTCAGGATCCTAATTTTGAAAAATATATCAAGACAAACATGCAACAATCATGGCAAATAGTCATAAACCATATACTAACATTCAAAATGCAGGAAAGAAAAATGATCTAGGCTTCATCCAAAACCTGGACCCATCCACCCGGATTCACAAGTTATAAAATTATCTATCACATGCAGGGATCCCAAAAACCTAAAAAGGTAAATTGTTCAAAGACTGCAGCAACCATGATCAACCAACAAGAACATCAAAGGACCACAAATTCTAGGGCTCGGGCCTAGGCATCATTACCCTCATCGCCCTGGTCCACCTGCTTCTCACCATCACCATCACCAGCACCAGCACCAACATCCTTGGAAACCTTGCTAGTTTCCACAGCTTCACCACCGAGTTTAGCTAGAGAAGAGCGCCATCCCTGTAGATTCCAGGCTGCAGGATCAAAACCTTCAGTAGCAGCTTGCTTAGCCATCTGGATACTGGATTGAAGAATAGCCATGGCCGTAGACCTCTTGGCATTATCCACAGTCAACTACAACTTCTGCTCGGACTAAGCCAAATCCTCCTACAGCTTTTCCTTCAAGATTTGGATCTCTTTCTCCAAGTATTTGGACTTGTTGGCAGCAATTTTCTTCAGATCCTCAACCTTCTCCAGAGCTTCTTCAGCGTTCTTCTTTGCCGCAACCACGTTGGTGTTCAGCTTCTCAAGACCCTGCAAGGTTTGGATAAATTAAGACTTTCGGGATCCCGAAATTGAAATAGGGATACCAGAAAGCGCTTACCAGATTCAGCAAGGAATGGAGCTTCTTGGCAGTCTCACTGGAATCCATGCCCTCAAAGATCTCCAGGTCCACTATGTCAGTCTTTTTCCTCTTCTTACTCCCCGAAGCTTTAGACCGGAGTAAGGGAACCCGGGACTTAGTATTTGGTGTGGGACCCTCCTTCTTGACAACGACAGCTCCAGACAAGAGGCTATCGAGATCAGATAAGGAAAATTGAGAGCTTGACTTAGGGATTCCTACAGAAGAATAAGGCAGTTCAGAATCATGGCATATGTTAATAAAAGCACTGATTATTCCTTACCTGAAGACATCTCGGATTCAGAATACTGGGTTTCAAAGCTTGCTTGACTAACGGTGGACTCGAGGCAAAAAGATCTCTCTCCCATAGGTATTTCCAATAAAGCTTGAACTCTTTTATTAGTATCACTTCTTGCAGGAATCAATTCAGCAAACTTCGGAGCTGCACAAGGGAAAAACATAAATCACTATCAACAGGTGAAAAATAATATGAAAGTGCAGGGATCCTAACTATTTCCTACCCTTTATAACCCATTCAAGTGGCAAATCTTCCCCATCGCGGATCGAATCTCTCCTTACAAAGAAGAACTTCCCCTTCGAGTCAGGATTGTTTTGGGTGGCTTTCGGAATTAAATGAGTTTGCCCAGACTTGATCTGAAGAACGAATCGATAAGAACCATGGGTTCTCAAATTATAGACAGAGGCTAGCTAAGGGACGCCAATGGTCAGAGAACGAGAACGATTCAGCCTTTCAAGAGTAGCCAGGATTCTCCAAACCATCGGCATGATTTAGGAATAGCAAAGACCAGTAAGTTTGAAAAACTCGGTGATGAGTGGAGGAAAAGGATATGACAGACACAAAGAAAAAAGATAGCTATGAAAGCAAACCCATGTTTTAGAAATCAAATCCGCTTTTGTTCTAGAATCGAAGGGCCTAAAAACGGTTTTTTAAGGAAAAATATTATTTGATTTCAAGAGTTTGATCTCCGACTCAGTGAAAGAACAGAGTTCAAGATCAGAGTGATCAAGGATCCCCTGATGAGTAAAGTCCTCTATTGTTTCGGCGATGATGGAGGAAGCCGATCTAGTTATTTTCTTACCCATAGTGGTGAAAGATTAGAAGAAATAAAACAAATATTTTCAGAAGATATTTTACCTGCTATAACTTGAAGAAGATGGGAATGAGAGAGAAGGAGTAATAATGAGAATATTCAAAAGATTGCAACGGATAAATCGCATTGGTATTCGTAAACATCTCTTCAGGACCCTATCATCATTTACCATTTGAATTTTGAAATTTTTACAGATGTCGATAAGTGTTTGAAAGCTGTTAAAATTTGGGGACAATTGCTATGGGCCATTTTACAGCTAGGGATCCTGGATCTTCGATGTACTTCGGTATCCTGACAGGTTTCGGTATCCTTAATTTCTGTATTATCTAACCGTTGTAACTTTCCTTTATCTTGACCAACACGCAGGTAAAATACGTGAAGTCAATTTAATCCCTGAAGAATCGGTATAGAAGTTGAGAAGAACGTGTAGAAGACGCGTGGATTGGCCTCCAACAGTCATATTTGAATACTAAGTCGATTCCGGGATTCTCGGATAGTTAGTTAGCATTATCTCTATATTTAATCAGTAGTATTGATCGATTAAGCACACATCTTCACTACGCACTTAGCTTTCTAGACTCGTAATCACCTCTGTAACACTCATAGCTCGATCATTTGCTGCTCAATACTTGTAATTATTTATCATTTATTGAAGAAACGAGGCAGGTGTCGATTGTCACCTCCCGAGGTTTTATGCCGGAGATCCTGAACGATCAAGGGCTTTCCTCGTAAACAACCATGTCACTCTTTACGTTTTTACATTGCTTTACATTGATTTTACAAAGCACAAAACCTCACTTATAAAATTTGGTTACAAAGTTAGTCTTGTTAATTTTTACCCAAAACAAGGTATATGTAGACTCATTGTTAATTTCTAATCATTTCAATGGTTCATATGCAGTAAAAGGTGAGAAGTTAGCCAAATATCTCAAAATAGTTAAGCAATTATCCATAGAATTCGAAACTTTTAACATTACACAGGTGCCTAGAGAAGATAACACTGACGCTGATGCCTTAGCAAACCTTGCTTCAGCTCTTAGAGTACTAGAAGGTACCAAAATACCTATCATACACGTTCTGAGCCCGGCAATCGAGAAGGTGAATGATGTATCCAACACTGAAGAAGAAGCAGGCATTCGGGATCTTGAACCTATTTCAGGATCTTGAACCTATTTCAGGATCCTTGATTTCACCTATTAATAAATACTTCCAGGATGGTGAAATCCCGAGTGATGAGAAGAACCACAAGGCTTTTTGCATGAGTATGTCTCGTTTTATAATGTTTGAAAATATTTTGTATAGAAAATCAATTGCAGGTCCATACTTAAGATGCTTGGAAGATCCTGAAGCACATGAAGTCCTGAAAGATCTACACGAAGGAGATTGTGGTAATCACACCGGGGGCAGAGCGCTATTTTCGAGGATCCTGAGGACAGGATATTACTGGCCTACCATGAGGAAAGATGCTATGACTTACTCTAAAAAATGTGACGCTTCCCAGAGACACAGCAACATACTCCATCAACTGGCCGAACCTTTATACCCAATCATCTCTCCGTGGCCATTTATGAAGTGGGGAATGAATATCGTTGGCAAACTTCCCAAACATCAGGAGGAAAGGTCTTTATGCTAGCAATGACAGATTACTTCTCTAAATGGATCGAAGCTGGGGCATTTGCCCAATTCAAAGAGAAATAAGTCATCTCCTTCATCAAGAACAATATCCTGACGAGATTTGGGATCCCGGTGGAGATAGTATGTGATAATGGATCTCAGTTCATTGGCAAGAGAACAACTGATTTCTGTGCCAGTTGGGGAATCAAAATGATAACTTCTACCCATGTACATCCTCAAGCCAATGGACAAGTAGAATCAAGCAACAAGATCATCGTTAACAACCTCAAGAAGAGATTAGGAGCGGAGAAAGGAAGATGGGCTGAAGAGCTACTGTTTGTACTTTGGGCAGATAGGATAACCACGAAGAATGCGACGGGACAAACTCCATTTTCCTTGGTATTTGGAACAGAAGCCATGATCCCTACAGAAATGGTTATCCCTACTGCCAGAACTAACTTTCAATCTTCAGAGACCAACAATGAAGCTCTAGCTCAGGATCTCAACACTTTGGATGAGCTCAGGGATCTTGCCAAAATTCGCATTACAGCTTATCAACAAAGAATAGCAAAGTCATACAACAAAAACATAAGGGTTAGAAGATTCCAAGTAGGTGATTTCGTATTAAGAAAGACATTTCAAAATACTAACAATCCCAATGATGGAAAGCTTGCACCAAAGTGGGAAGGCCCATACTTGATCGACTCAGAAGCAGGCAAGGGTGCTTATTGGTTGGCTACTATGGGAGGAGACATCCTGCCAAGATCCTGGAACGCTATCCATCTCAAAACCTACTTTATGTAAGTTAGAACTTAAATTCTAACTAAAACTGGTATGTCTTCTACCCCTGGCTATTTTTATACTTATTACCCTTGATCAAAGTACCGACTTAAGCGTCGGAGGGGTGTTAGCCAGGCTAACACCCACCTTCACCAAGATTTCCTGTTTTATAGGAAATATCTCCAGGGATCCCGACAGAAGAAAGAGATTGGCCATCCTAAGTTTGGGTATCCTCAATACCTCAAAGGTTTAAACGGCTTTCGCCTTTCTAAGTAGATTGGGTTTCTACACCCCGCCAGGAGCGCACGATATCCAATTATAGTTCAAGGTGGTGCGACCAGTCCATGTAACAGTGGCTGATAATTTCATCATTGTTGGCTATATATTGGGTGCTACGAATATAACAGACGTGATATTTCTCAAGTTTCTCCCTAACATTTAACACTTACGTGTTAAAGCTAAGGTTTTTAACATTTTCATGCTAACTCAGAATTGGCTTAGCCCACGTTATAGGCTTAGCCCACATTTTCTGGCTTGGCCCACGATTTTAAATATGTAACACTTGTGTGTTAATTCAAAGACTTAGCATCAATATGCTGACTCTGGATCCTTGAACAAATTAAAAACTAACGAGGATCCCGAAGTGTACTTACTAAGCCTAGGACGTATTCAACGACAGAACACTGGGGACAACTAATAGTGGTTATGCTCTGAACTTCATGCTGATTCGGTATGTATATATATCTGACTTCGTACTCCACAAAGGTATGTGTTACTAATTTCTCAATTACAAGAAGATTTGAAAGCAGAATGGCTAAGTCATGATACATTTGGTACTCTTATTTAACATCATTTATTAAAGCCAAATTGTGTTTTCCTAAGTCTAAATTTGATAAAAACCTGAGAATTTATTATTAAAGATCCGGTATCCTGAAAATACGTTCGAACCTATTTTTCTAAGTTTTAATTACCTCAGGATCCTAATTTTGAAAAATATATCAAGGAAAACATGCAACAATCATGGAAGATAGTCATCATCCATCTACTAATATTTAAAGTGCAGGAAAAGAAAGTGATCTGGGCTTCATCCAAAACCTGGACCCATCCACCCGGAATCACAAGCTGTCAAATTGTCTATCCCATGCAAGGATCCCCAAACACAAAAGAAAAGTTGTTTTTAATAGGTGCCAACAGGAATAATCAAGCAGAAAAACAATGGATACCATCGCTCAGGCCTAGGCATCATTTCCCTCATTAGCTTGCTTTTCACCATCACTAGCTCCAACATCCTCAACAACCTTGCTAGTCTCCACTGCTTCACCTCCAAGCTTAGACAAAGAAGAACGCCATCCCTGAAGATCCCAGGCTACAGGATCAAAACCTTCAGTAGCAGCTTTCTCAGCCATCTGGATCCTAGATTGAAGAATAGCCATGGCTGCAGACCTCTTGGCATTATCCACTGTCTCATGCAACTTTTGCTCGGACTGAGCCAGATCCTCCTGCATTTTTTCCTTCAAAGTTTGGATCTCTTTCTCTAAGTACTTGGACTTGTTGACAACAATTTTCTTCACATCCTCAACCTTCTCCAAAGCTTCTTCAGCGTTCTTCTCTTCCGCAGCCAAGTTGGCGTTCAGCTTCTCAAGACCCTGCAAGATTCGATTACATGAGTAATTTAGGGATTCTGACATTAACTTAGGGATACCAAAAAATTACTTAACAGGTTCATCAAGCCTTGCAGCTTCTTGGTAGTTTCAGCAGAATCCATACCCTCAAAAAATTCCAGATCCATCACATCCGTTGTCTTCCTCTTTTTTGCTTCCAGAAGCCTTAGACCGTAGGGCCGTGATACGAGACTTGGTGGTGGCAGGTGTGGAACCTTCCTTCTTGACAACAACAGCCCCGGGAAAAAGGCTCTCAAGATCAGACAAAGTAAACTGGGAACTCGACTTGGGGATTCCTACACGAAGATAAAGCAATTCAGAATCATAACATTTGGTAACACAAATACTAATTGTTCTGTACCTGAAGACATCTCAGATTCGGAATACTGGGTCTCAAAGGTCGCTTCACTAATAGTGGACTCAGAACGGAAGGATCTCTCCCCCACAGGTATTTCTAACAAGGCTTCAATTCTCTTTTCTGTGTCACTTCTTACAGGAACTAGTTCAACGAATTTTGGAGCTGCACAAGGATAAAACAAAGATCATTAGCAACAGGTGAAATGTAGTATAAATTACAGGGATCCTAGCTATTTCCTACCCTTTTTAACCCATTCAAGCGGCAAATGTTTCCCACCGGGGATTGAATCTCTCCTTACAAAGAAGAACTTCCCTTTCTATTCAGAATAGTTTTGAGTGGCTTTTGGGATCAAATGAGTTTGCCCTGAATTGAGCTGAAGAACGAATCGAGAAGAACCATGGGTTCTCAAATTATAGACAGAGGCTAGCTCAGGGACGCCAATGGTCAGAGAATGAGAACGATTCAACTTTTCCAGAGTTGCTAAAATCCTCCAAACCATCGGCATGATTTGGGAATAGCAAAGACAAGAAAGTTTAAAACACTCGGTGATGAGTGGAGGAAAAGGATATAACAGACCTAGAGTAAAAGGATAGCTATGGAAGCAAACCCATGTTTTAGAAATCAAATCCGCTTTTGTTCTGGAATCGAAAGGCCTAAAAACAGTTTTTTTAGGAAAAATATTGTTTGATTTCAAGAGTTTGATCTCCGAATCAGTGAAAGAACATACTTCAAGATCAGAGTGATCAAGGATCCCCTGATCAATGAAGTCCTCTATTGTTTCGACGATGATGGAGGAAGCCGACTTGGTCATTTTCTTACCCATGATTGTGAAAGATTAGAAAGAAAGAAGAAATCAGAAACGAAGATTTTTACCGGCCTTGGTCTTGAAGAAAATAAGAATGGAGAAGAAGGGGTAATAATGATTTTATCCTACAAAGAAACAACGGTTAAATCGCCTTGGAAATCGGGAACGGTCATATCGGAACCCTATCATCATTTACTATTTGAATTTTAAAATCTCACAGCTGTAACTTCCTTGGACAGCTGTCAAATTTTGGGGACAATTGTTAGGGGTCATTTTGCAGCTAAGGATCCTGGATCTTCAACGTACTTTGGTATCCTGACAGGTTTCGGTATCCTCAATTTATATATTACCTAACATTTGTATCTTCCTTCTATCTTGACTTATTCGTAGGTAAAACGTGCGTGGTCAAGTTCATCCCTGAAGAATCGCTCTTGAAGTCAAGGAGAACGTGTTGAAGACGCGTAGATTGGCCTCCAACGGTCATATTTGAAGACTAAGTCGATTATGGGATTCTTGAATAGTTAGTTAGCATAATCTCTGTATATAATCAGCAGCTTGGTCGATTAGAAAACACACAACAACGCACTTAGCAATAGAATACAATCGCAATCAGTCTTGTAACACTTAGATATCGATCATTTGCTGCTCAACACTTGTAATTCTTTATCATTTATTGAAGAAATGAGGCAGGTGTCGATTGTCACCTCCTGAGGTTTTATGTCAGAGATCCTGAACGATCAAGGGCTTTCCTCGTAAACAACTGTGTCACTCTTTACGTTTTTACATTGTTTTACATTGATTTTACAAGCACACTACCTCACAAACTAAGTTTGGTTACATTAGTTTTGGCCTGTTGTTGTTGTAGGGACTTGTTGGGAGTCTCTAGGATTGATTATCTTCACTAACCTTGTTCCTTTTGATGTGGTGGATGTAGGAAAAGCTCCGGAATGATCTCGGATCTCGCCATAGTCGGATAATTGGATTCTCAATGACTCTATTGAATGTTTGTTTTGTTTTAAACTAACCCGTAGATGGGATTACTTTATGTTTAAAGTCTTTTGGATTTGTAGCGGTCTATAACCCATTAAACACTTCTCGTTTTTAAACTTGTGAAGCTTTAAATGTCGTTGTTAATGGTTGAACCATGTTTTCAATGTAAATGTTTGTCTAGGACCTAAATTCCGTGTTATTTAAAAAGTTTAAAATGGGTTGCAAATCCGGGTGTTACATTTCCTGAATCGTATGATCCCTTTCGAGGGCGATACTTTCAGCATTACACGGTCTCCAACATTAAACTCAATAGGCCTTATCCGTTTATCTGCATAGGATTTCTGACGATCTTGGGCGGCCTTCATTCTTGCTTTGATCTGATCAAACCGTTCTGACATCTCCTGTATGAGTTCAAGACCTCCTAACTCCTTCTGTCCAATCTCACCCCAACAAATCGGGGTCCTGCATCTCCTACCATATAGCATCTCATAAGGCGACATGTTTATCGTCGAGTGATAGTTTTTGTTGTAGGAGAACTCGGCCAACGGCAGATGACTGTCCCAACTACCGCCGAAGTCAATAATACAAGCACGGAGCACATCCTCTAACGTTTGAATGGTCCTTTTAGACTGACCATCCGTTTGCGGGTGGTATGCCGTGCTGATATTAAGTCTCGTGCCCATCGCTTCGTGGAATCTTTTCCAGAACCTCAATGTGAATCGTGTGTCCCGGTCAGATACTATCGTTAAAGGAATCCCATGTCGTGCTACTACTTAATTAATAAATACTTCTGCTAACCTCTCCGACGAGAATGTCTCGCGAATAAGTAGGAAATGAGCAGTCTTCGTTAAATGCTCTACAATTACCCAAAGGGTGTCATGACCTTTAGGTGTGCGAGGTAGCTTGGTTATGAAATCCATGGTAATGTGTTCCCACTTCCATTCCAGTATATCAAGAGGTTGAATCTTCCCATACGGTTTCTGGTGTTCAGCCTTTACTTGTGAGCAAGTCAGTCACTTGCTTACGTATTTCGTCACCTCATATTTCATCCCAGGCCACCAGTATCCCCTCTTCAGATCTTGGTACATTTTGTTGGTACCGGGATGGATAGAGTAACGAGACTTATGAGCCTCATCAAGGATCTTGGCTCTAAGCTCGCCGCCTATAGGTATCCATACCCGACCAAAACGTGTCCTAACCCTAAGGGTGTTATATTCCAACGTGTCCTGTTGGACAACCATTATCTCTTTCTTTATGTTTTCTTCTTTAAGTGCTTCATCTTGAGCCTTTTCAATTTCCCTCATCACATCCGATGTTACCACCAACTTGCAAGCTTTCACTCTAATAGGAGCAGGCACATCCTTTCGGCTTAGAGCGTCAGCCACCACGTTCGCCTTTCCATGATGGTATACGATTTCACAATCATAGTCCTTCAAAAGTTCCAACCATCGCCTCTGCCTCATATTTAGCTCCTTTTGTTCGAAGAAGTACTTCAAACTTTTGTGGTCGAAGTATATGGTAAAGTTTTGTAAAGGTAGTGTCTCCAGATTTTCAATGCAAACACGACAGCAGCAAGTTCCAAATCGTGAGTCGGATAATTGACTTCGTGAAATTTCAACTGTCGTGATGCATACACGATCACTCTCCCGCGTTCCATCATCACACACCCCAATCCCTGACCCGAAGTGTCAGAGTATACCACCAAGTCTTCATTGCCCTCGGGAAGGGCTAAGACTGGAGCTTGGGTTAGCTTCTCCTTTAATTCCTTAAACGCCTCATCCTGGGTCGAACCCCATTCGTACTTCACCTCCTTCCGAGTCAGCTTTGTCAACGGCGAAGCTATTTTTGAGAAATCCTGGATGAATCTCCGATAGTAGCCCGCCAATCCCAAGAAACTGCGGCCTTCAGTTGGCGTCTTAGGAATATCCCAATCTCTTACCGTCATTATCTTTGCTGGGTCGACCATAATGTCGTTCGGGTTAATGACATGACCTAGGAATTGAACTTCCCTAAGCTAGAACACACATTTGGAGAACTTAGCATATAGTTTCTCCTTCTTCAAGGCTTCCAACACTTCCTTCAAGTGACATGCGTGATAACCCTCATTCTTGGAGTAGATGAGGATGTAGATGAGGATATCATCGATGAACACTATTACCGATCGGTCCAGCATCGGTCGACACACCCTATTCATTAAATCCATGAACGTTGAGGGGGCGTTCATCAATCTGAAGGACATTACGCGGAACTCGAAATGTCCATAGCGCGTGCGAAACACGGTTTTTGGTATGTCTTCTTCCCTTACCTTCAATTGATGGTACCCGGATCGAAGGTCGATCTTTGAGAACCAACTGGCGCCATGTAATTGATCGAACAAGTCGTCGATCCTTGGTAGAGGGTACTTGTTCTTCACGGTATGTTTGTTCAACTCGCGATAATCAATACACATTCTCATCGTACCATCCTTCTTCTTCACAAACAACACCGGGGCATCCCAAGGTGAGATGCTCGGTTGGATAAATCCTTTCTCAAGTAATTCGTCTTGTTGTGCCATTAGTTCTTTCATCTCTACTGGTGCTAGTCGATCTTAGCTACGGGCTGGGCATCTGGTACTAAGTTAATTCGGAACTCAATCTCTCTGTCAGGTGGTATCCCAGGCAAATCCTTTGGAAACACCTTCGGGTACTCGCGTACCACGGGTACATCGTCTAGTTCCTTCACTTCCTTACACTTGTCAATCACGTATACCAGATAAGCCTCGCATCCGCGCCTTAACCATCGAGATGACGTTAGGCATTGGTGTAATCCCCAAGAAATTCCGACCTTTTAAACTATTCCGGCATTATAACTCATTTATTTTAATAGATACATTTATACATTTTAATAAATTATTTAATATCTTTTATATGCATACATTTAATACCATCATTACAAAATGATAAGTAGATAAATGTTTATTTCTATTCTACTAAATTAATGTACATAATTATTTCAAAACCTACTTAATACATGTATTTACAAACTTCAAAAATATAAAAATTATAATTAATAGATGATATTGATCATTTAATAAATTCATTCAAGAAAATAGGAATTAACCATCTAATTTATATAAATTTATTAAAAACAATTACTTCAATTTGAATTATGATTTTAATTAAAATAAGTCTTATTACATTTTAACATTATCATTATAACTAAATAAAGTATTTGGGTTATATAAATTTATAGAGTTACAAATTTTTATACTTTATAAAAGTACAGGGTTGATAATGTAAATTCCTGAAACTTAATTCCAATTAAAAATAAAGGTTTCTACATAAAATGATAAAACTATGAAAGGCCAGGGACCTGTTTTGCCAAACTCGGATTTCCCCCTTTCCTCTTTTCAGTCATGGGTTCGAAACCCGCTCAAGACCGGTTCCGAAGCCACAATCGTGAACTCATCCCTGAGGCATTATCACGCTTAAAAGAAACCGGCTAAACGTTCATACCACGCGATCGATCCATCTCCTTCGAGTAATTGAGTTTTTATGAACCCATTGTGGTTGAAATAGTAAACGAAAGCCATTGAAGGCTCATTTAATCGATCGATTCGTTCTCGCACAAATTGTGTATAAATAGGTACCCCAATCCATCGAAGAAACTCAATACGAACTCCCTACATCCTTAAATCACTCGCTTATCCTCTCCAGAACTCCGGCGAGCTCAAGAAACGCCGATCTCGGCCTCGGTCCCATTCTTCCTCTATCGCTAATCATTTCAGGTAATTTTGGTGTCTTTTGATTCGTTTTGATGCAGGGATCAAAAGCCCTATGAACTCGAGTTCGATCGGTTGCTCAATCAATCGAATTGAATGGCTAGGGTTTGGGTTACGGGTTGGGGAAGAAGACGAGGTTCGGGTTGTTTGTTAAAACGATTTCGCGTCTGTTTAAGACCAAGGCATTAGCCCTGGTCCACCGGTAACACGCTTGTCTTACAACAGAAAGGTCGCGGGTTCGAGTCTAGCCCCGCACCTTGTCTTTTGCGCATGTTTTTGACCTGAAACTCGGTCCCTTCTCGGATAGGGGTTGTCATGTAAACAGGCCTATCATCTAACACTAAGACCTGCCTGGTCTAGTGGTTTGCGCATTTGTGGTTCTCCCAGCAGACCCGGGTTCGAGTCCCGTGGTCTGCAATGTTTTTATTTTATATTATTATTGTATCTAAATCGAATTTTAACCTCATTTTCCTTACAAGAATTATTTTATAAACCTTTCAAAACTCGGGAATTTTTCTATGAATCAAAATGTTAACCTAACAATTTTAAATAAGTATTTAATCGTTTTAGAGAATTAAAAACTAATAATTAAAGAATTTATATAATCATTTTATTTAGAACCCTTATTAACTATGTTTCTTATATATATACACAATTATTTAGTATGACTTATGCTCTCTTTATTATCCGTTTAACTATCTAAATAATTAAAATGTATATGTTATTAATCTAAATCATTATTTTGTAAACAACATTATATATATATATATAAGCTTGTATTCGATCCTTTAATCAACGAACATATTATTTTCCAAACAATCATATTATCTCCATATTAACAAACTTATCATTCACAACCAATAGATACACGCTCATTCAACCTAGCTACTTAAATCTTTTGAGCATGTCATTAATACATATATACATGCAAACATAGGTTAACCTTGCGGTTAGCTAAGCACCTTGTGCGACTACCCGTACTTGTGATTTCAAGCTACCAATCCAATGTGAGTTTACATAGCCCCTTTTTACTGTTTTTGTTTTTGGGGTGGAACATGTCGTCAACTTTATCTATTTAACCAAATTCAATATCTATGTTCTTGTGCTTGATCTTTATGCTTTATATTTGAACTACTTGGTGACCATTGCATGTGTTTCATGCCAGTACATTCATTAACTTGCAGCCCAAGCCTAAGGTAGTACCTAACATGATCATTTATATGGGAAACTGAACCTATAACTTACCACAAGACCTTGGCGGGTTTTGTTGGGTATCAACTATAACTTGAAGTATCCGCTTGCTCCCTTTTTTTAAAAATGGCAATCAGTGGGATTGCGTATCTAGTTTTCTATTTATCAGGCTTGAATTGTACGCTTGGAACCTTGTGCGTTTTCACATATATGCTTTAGACATGCTTTGAACATATTGAATTGAAATCTATACTTAACTTTTGTTTGGTGTCAAAACCTATGTATCTCACCAACTACTTGTAGTTGACAGTTACTTACATGTTTCAGGTGTACCTGTTTGAGGACTACTTGCTCACCTAGGACTTGGACCTAGTTTAATTTAAATCGTGTTTTGAACGTTTCATTTTCCTCTGTAACGGATGCTTTTAATTTGAATAATAAATATTATCATATTTAATAGATGATCATGTGCTTATGAACAACCGCGTCAGCCCCGGCGTATAATCCGCCGCCGGCCGGGGTGTGACAATTGGGGCATCGCGATCCTCGAATACTTCGACTTCGCTACCATCCAGAGCCTTAAGTCGGATTATCTTCGGTTTGCATATAATCTCATCCTCGTTGGCAGTTAGCCAATCCATACCTAATACGACATCAAACCCTCCCAAAACCATAACAAACAATCTGACGGGGAATCCATGGCCTTCTATTTTTATCGTGGAATTGTCAACTACTTCGGTCACCCTCGCAGTTCTACCCTCAGCGGTTTCTACGCTAAAGGCCCTTTCTAGCTTACTTACGATGCACTTCACTCGTTTACAGAAAGTTGCAGATATAAAACTTTTGCTGGCACCCGAATCAAATAACACAGAAACAAAAGTGTTGTCAAGGATGAACGTACCTGACGCCACATCGGGGTCCACCCTGGCTTGTTCCAGCATCAGCGCATACGCTCGAGTCTTCGCTCGGGGCCTCTCTTCTTTCTTTTCAGGGCCTTTCCTTTTCCCGGCTTCACCCATCCTTGGCTTAGTGCATTCCCGGCTCATATGGCCACTCTCGCCACAATTATAACACTTAAAGCCCTGTGTGCATTCCCGGGATTAGTGCCCGGTCTTGCCACATTTAAAGCATATATTAGTTCCCAATCTACACTCCCCCTCATGCCTTGTACCACATTTCCCATAAACCGCGACCTCACCCACTCTAGCCTGCTTCTCTCGAGCTCCAAACAATCTTCCGCCAGATCGTTTGGCCGAAAAACTTGGTTTCTTCTTCGACTCATCTGCAGCGGCAACATTCAGTGCCAAATCATCAAATACCACGCCACTCAGTTCTTTCTTTCCTCATTCGTGACAAGATGTGGCACCAGACGGGCCAGTTCATTGAATCGGGTAGTGTACTGCCGGTGCGTCATGCTCCAGGCCTTCAAACCCAGAAATTCCCTTTCTACCTTCTCAATCTCGTTCCTCGGATATAAGTTCTTGATTACCAGAGTTTTCAAGTCATTCCACATCATTGAGGCAACCACCTCATCCCCCTTAGCCTGACGTACACCTCAAGGAGTTAGCAGCAAATTTCACAACCTGATTTGCTAGGCATTCGCTTAGACGAATAGCGGCTTCCATACGGATCACCCAGTCAAACGTAGCCACCGCGTCTTTCTTTCCAGTTAGGACCGGCGGATCACATGCCTTGATGGACTTATAGTCGCAACTGCGAGCAGGCGGTGCGTTAACTGCCTCAATGATCGGGGTATCAGTTGCCGTGTTGGACCTGCCCGTCTCATTAGCCTTATTCAATGCTTCTGCCAGCAGATCTGGTAGGGTAGCCTTCATCAGCTCGGTAAACTCGCGTGCCAAGGCTGCTTTCACTTCCGGTTCGAAATTGAAATGTTGTTCTTTTACGGGAGTTCGTTCAGTTCCCTGCACACTGACTTCCGGTTCCGTGTTGACACCGGTACGAAAGTGAAATGTTGTTCTTCACTGTACTCCTGACGAGGAGGAGTCCTACCTTGGCCACCGGTATGGCCCCCACCACGCCTTCCGCTCTTTCGTCCTGCCATTTCGTTCTATAAGACAAGGAATCTAATGTCACCACGATAGTTAACAAATAGAATTCAACAAGTACTATAAGATGTTAATATACACTGGCCATCTGTAATTAACCATTACATTACCCCTCGATTTCAATTTGACCACCTTTGTGATTCCATCAGAACACAAGTCATGATCTAACACTTCTAAGGCATACTATATATGTAAATATATATGCTACCTTCATACCTGATGCTGTGGCTCAAGTTACCCGTACTGGCATCCGCTTTCGGTCCCATTCACAGTTTAAGTTCAGACACTAGGAGTGTCCAAATCTCTCAAACTATTGCTCTGATACCAACTTGTAAGGCCCCAAACCGGGAGGCCTCACTTGTTGGATTTACTCATTCACAAACAGTTCTTAAACATGAATATCAAATAACGCAGCGGAAAACTTTCATTTAAACATAACCGTAACATTGTCAGACATACGGAAGCGTAAACATTGTCTAAAACATTCATTACATAACATAAACATAACGTAACGGGATGCTAGTCATCATATCAGCTGGGTAACTCTTCATTGGTTGCCAAGCATCACCGTCTCTCGTACCTGTCCTTAATCTGAATGTGCATACTAAAAACCAGCTACGCTGGTGAGTTCTAGTTTTAACATAAAACGTTAACTTCAAATAATTGCCAAAAACATAACTTCATACTTCATTTATAAAAGCATACGTAAAATAATGCAATAACAAAACATAACACATCATAACCCATAAGTCAACGAACATATCGAATTTGCGCCTTCTCGTAACCGTCAAATCCAAACGTCGCATACTGGTGGAATGACCTAAAGATCGCCACCACTAGGCCCTTCAACACCGTACTTTCCTTCGAGCGGAGAAACCTAAGGCCCGATACTTAGGTCATTTAACACCGAATTTCAAGCTCGGCATCACAAGGATGACACGTACCAAACTTCAAGCACTGCACCCCGTAAGGCACAAGTACCAAACTTCAAGCACTGCACCCCGTAAGGCACAAGTACCAAACTTCAAGCACGACTACCCCGTAAGGTAAATCGTACCAAACTTCAAGGAACACGGTAATCCCCTTGGTGACCGTTATCACCTCAGTTGTACAACAGTTGACTAGCCACAAAGGCCCCTAAAAGGTAAGGCCCGTAACATACTTCCCATACCCATAACCTTCATTCCCTAAGGAATAATGGCAGATTCGTTCGTTTGTGACTTTCGTAAACATTCATTTCTTTTATTTCAAAACTTCAGTTAAAGCATTCGTACGTTTTATTAAAAAGCATTCATTCATTCGTAAACACTTTGTAAACTTATTTTGGCAAAATATTTCATAAACACTTCCTTCATAACCTTTTCCTTCAAAAACATCGTTCATAAACATTGTTTCATAAAACGTCACACACATCATTCATAAACATCGTTTTATAAAACAGTCACATCGTTACGTATGCACACCAGCACAAAAACATTATTTAAAACATTTAAAAGAGGGCTTCTACAACTCACCGGTCTATCGATCCTCAACCCGAAGTTGATGCCTTATCTATTACTTAAGCGTATACCGATCTGCACATAAATCAAAGTGCGGATTCTATCATTTACACAAGAGTCGACCAGAAATGTTACTAGCGACTCATGAGAGTCGACCGAGACAAACGCCAGCGACACTAGAGTGTCAGTCGAGAGTATCTGCATGCACACCTGAGAGTCGGCTGGGAGAGTCGCCAGCCACACTCATAAGTGTCGCCTAAACTTGCGTTCGGGACTTCGCGTTGTGCTAGGGAGCCGATTCTTAGCGTGTTCATTAGAGGGCCGATTCCCTCCATGGCCAACCCTCCTCTTCGTCTCCCTCGCTGAGACTCGGCATATTGCAGGTGCCGATTCTTGAGAGTCAGCTCAAGAACATCAATCATCTCCAGGTCTGATTTTAATCCAAAACCTTAACTTTTTACTTCCAAAACGTTTGTATAGCTTCCATAAAGCTAGATCTGAGCTTTAAACCATGCTTCATGCGTAAAGATTCCACCTTTAGCATTTAATATTTAGTTTTTAACATCAATAGATTTTTGGGGGTGGGGGGATTAGGTTTTTGGGTGGTGAGGGCGGGAGTATTTAGGTTTTTGAGGGGGGTAGGGGTAGAGTGGTTAGGTTTTTAGGTTTTTTTAGGGGGGTGGGGGGGGTTAGGTTTTTGATGGGGGTAGAGGTGGGATGGTTAGGTTTTTGGGTTTAGCTTTAAGGTTTAGTTTTTGAGTTTAACATTTAGCATTAAAGTTTAGTTTTTAGCTTGTTTGAAATGTGTGGTTGAAAATAGTTTCCTAGTTTTCCATTTTTTTTGGGTTCTCCATTGAACCCTCCCCTATATATAGGTTGGTTCAATGGGAAACACTAAAAAAAAGGAAACATGGGAACACTTTTCAGCCACAGATTATGTGTGAAAGAAAAAAAAAACACGTGCTCCCAGGATCGAACCTGCGACTTCAGCTTTAAAAGAACAAAGCGTAACCAGCTGCGCAACACTTGTTTATGTTTACATTTCCAACTCAAAGTTCTTTTAATGTCTTTTTCAATGTTTTTTTTTTTTTGTCTCTTTTGTGTTTAGCTTTAGAATTAGTTTTATTGTTTTGTTTTAAGGTTTAGTTTTTACTGTTTAGCTTTAGGGTTTAGTTTTTAGAGTTTAGCTTTTATTTTTTTGTGTTTAGCGTTTAGCTACGTTTACCTTTACAGTTTAACTTTTAGTGTTCACCATATAGCTTTAGGGGTTAGCTTTTAGGATTTATTTTTTAGCGTTTAGCTTTTAGTGTTTTGTTTTAGCGTTTATCTTTCATGGTTTAGCTTTTAGCATTTAACATTTAGCTTTTAGCATTTAGCTTTTACGGTTTAGTTTTTAGCATTTAGCTTGTTTTTTTCCTTCTTTGAAATGTGTGGTCGATAATGGTTCCCCAGTTCCCTCTTTTTTTAAGGTTCCCCATTGAACCCTCCCCTATATATATATATATATATATATATATATATATATATATATATATATATATATATATATAATATATTGGGTCCGGTTATTTTACAAAGGGCTTTTAGCGTACGAAGGCACTAGCATGCGACACGTGTTCAGTGGGCGATGGGTAAATGCGTCCGCGTCATTATAATAACGCATGTGTAAAATGATAATAACAAATTTTTAAAATGATAATAACGTATGTTTAAAATGATAATTACGCATGCTTTATAATAACGCATGACCATAATCACGTATGTTTTATAGTAGCACATGACCATATTCAAGCATGTTATACACATAATCACGCATGCTTTATAATAACGCATGACCATAATCACGCATGTTATACACATAATCACGCATGTTATGCACATAATCACACATGTTTTATAATAACGCATGACCATAATCAAGCATGTTATACGCACAGTACATCGACATTTAAAACAAAGTCGATTTTTTTTAAATAAACGTATAACAAAACTATACTTAAATTAAAGAGAATAAAATGCTCGATTTTAATTTTTTTTAAATAATGTCGTATAAAAAAGTTATACGTGTTTTAAAAAAATAGGGGAACTTGAAAAAAGTCAACAAATGTAGGCTATACCCATTTTACCCTTTTAGACTCTTTTCACGTTTAAAAACAAGCTGACTAGGCACACCTTTCATCTCAACCCTTGAATTCGTAGATCAATGATTTAAAATCCTTTGTACGCTTCGTATGAAAAATGATCTTTGTATTTAAAATTTCCTCTCTCTCTCTCTCTCTCTATATATATATATGTGTGTGTATATGCATAGGGGAGGGTTTTATACAAAACATTAAATATTTCGATAATACGCTAAACAAAATATATCATTCATTTTTTTAATCTTAAAATTTTATTAAATATAAAAAAAATGATAGAAAAAGTGGCTCAAGGTAAACTCAAGGTTCAGTTTATATCAATAGACGATCAGACTGCAGACATCTTTACAAAGCTGCTGTCGACTTAAAGATTTGTGTTCCAACGTTCCAAGCTACAGGTCGCTCCCTGCTCTTAGATTGCGGGGGAATATTAGATCAATTGTAGTTAGATTTAATAGAAGGTAGTTTGTGTAAATATGGTTATAGTATATAACATTCTCTTGTAACCTAAATCATTTGACAAATTTCAATACAAGTTACAATTACCCACACTTAAGATGTTTAACTTTTTTTCTTTCTGAATTATCCGTTTCAAATTTTAAGAGTACTATCAAAATACTTTAATATGAAAGTGAAGTACATGATTTAGAGAGTCGAAGACCTTAACAACTAAGAAACCTACACCTCCAAGAACATATCTAATACAACTAAAAGAATCACTATAATGTCAACAATTGGGCACTAAGATTATTATTTATTAGGTTGAAATGCTTACAGACAATCATAAGAACAATGACCCTGTTACAAGTTAAAGACGGTCACTTTTCTGACATAAGAAAAGAAAGACATAGTACATTTTATTACACAATCCAGGAAAATAAAACGACATGAAACTAAAGTCCACTAGTTCCAAAAAGCTTGGTTAGTCCAAAAGTTATGGCCATAGCCATCAACCCTCCCAACAGACTCCTAACACAAGACTTCACCACAGGAGTGCCACCTACAACAGACCCAATCCATCCAAAAATCACTAGCGCCAAGCTCACAGCTGCTACCACCACTCCCATCCTCACCTTATGATCTCCTATGAAGGAAGCAGCAAGTAAAGGAACAATAGCGCCTAGGGAAAAAGCTAGAGCAGATGCTAGAGCTGCTTGCATAGGATTGGGCAACTGTTCTATCTCTTTTTCTTCTTGATTTCCTACAGTTCGATTCTCTCTTCTCATTTGGGCCACTTCTATGTCTAGTTGAGAGTACACCGAAACAAATTCTCCTATTGCCATACTGCATGCACCCGCAACTAGACCAGCAAATCCTGTAAGAATCATGGCTTTGGCATCTTGTTTCACTGCACCAACACCCATCATTAGAGATGCAACAGAAACTAAGCCATCATTGGCTCCCAACACCGCTGCACGGAGCCATTGTCCCCTTTGCGAGTAATCGAACTCATCCTCAGGAGACAATTGGCATTGTTTCGGACCAGACTGGCCTTCGGGAATTGGAACAGCAAAATCGTTCTGATTGATTGCCATGATGGTTTTAGAGGGGAAATATTGTTACGTACAAAGAATGAAGGTTGCTTGTGGAAGAAAGTGTTCTCCATAGAGGATATTTATAGAGAGCAAGGACAACCGAAAGTGAAAATGGCAACAACTAATCACAAAATTTTAGTTGATACAAGACAATAAGATAATATTCAAGACACAAGCCTTTGATGATGGGACTTGCACTAAAAAGAAAAACTAACAATATTTTTATGTTGTGTTATTCTAAAGATCATGTAAAACCCTATCAATGGAAGTGATGAAGCTTTTTAGAAACCTGTCCATTTAACACATGTTTTTAGAAAGCTTTAATCTAGAGTTCTAATGTTTTTTTTTCTTCTTCTTCTTAGCTTTAGATCTATGAACTTAAAGGGATGTAATATCAGTATTCTGATATTCAATTTTGATTCAAACTTAGTGAGTTAACTTTTAATTTAGATTTTTTTTGGTGGTGATGATGTGGTAACATTGAGATTGATACTTCAAAATATTATCGGTGAGTAATGATTTTGATGCTAGGGTGTAGTGAAGTGTGAATATACCTAAAATTGGCACAAACAAAACAAGTGGCATCAGGGTTTTTTTTAGAAAATTTACAAACATCTATACTAATAAAACAGTATAATTTCTGTCACATGTCACTCTCAGATTCACTCTCATCTTATTTTTCCCCGACCAAACTTATGTGACCCGATTTATGACAAGTGCGGATCCTAAGTCCGCGACCTAACCCGTTTCTAATACCCAAACTTATGTCACTCTCGGAAACCCTAAAACTTCCACCCCTAACTCTCTCGGCCTTTGCTTCTGAGTTTCATTCCATCTATTAATCGAAAATCCTTCTGTGTTCTTCATTCCATCGATGAGGTTAGTTTTCTTTCATTCAATGTTTATTTTTCAGTTATAATTTTCTTTTGATTTTAATTCCTAATCGGTTTTGTTCATCACGACAATCTTCATTCACCCGATCCACGCAACCTTCTGCTGCCCTAACTCCTCCTTCTATTTAACTGTTTACATCCCTAACACCCTGTAAGTTTGCACTTATTTGATTTGTTTGTCTTGATTGTGAGAAAAGATGTTGTTGACGAATTGCGATATTTCACAATCGAATACGAGATTTAGGTTTTTTTTTAATATTTCACTCTTTATACTTTTTATTTTGATTGATCTTATATTTGAGATTATGCCTACTTAGGGTTTTGTTGTTGCAAAATTCCCAAGAATGTGTTAATAAAAGTTGTCATTTTTTTTTCAGGTAACTAAAATTTGAAATGTGTTGTTGTTGGGTTGTGAACTAACATTTGAGGGTTGACTTTTAAGAAGTCAACCGGTTAAGGAGGAGGTCGATCTTCTTTCGAACAAAGGTAACTTATGGCTTGTAGATATAAACTGAAATTTAAATTTATTGAGATTTTGTGGCAAGGCGTCTCCAATCATTCATTAATTTGCATGTAATTCAGTTCTAGGTTTATTTGGTATTGCTGTTTTGAAGATGTGGATTTCTTTATTTCTTGCAAATTTGTTACTTTAATTGTTTACAAAACTGTGCAACATTTTTGCTCTCTGAATAATCACATATGTCACATCAACGATGGTTCTTCAATATCTCGGTTAGAAAGCATAAAAATACCTACTTACCCACTACCAGCATACCGTAGTTTTACATATACTTACAGAAACTATAACAGGGCTATCACAACTGTCATCCACCGCCGCAACATATGTCTACCTAAACCGATTACTGATGTGACAAAAACTGTAATTGACATGTTAAAACACATTTCATGCATCATTGGACATCTTTAGGGTACTTTAATATACCAAAATAAGATAACTATGTGGTTTTCAATATGATAGTCTCTGTTCCAGTATTTAGCAAAATGCACACGGTTACTATTTTGGTCAACTTTAGTTATTGGCTTATATTCTATTGATTGTCTAACAAATCTTAGTGTCTATACTAGAAGTCTAGAATTACTTTTAGCAAAAAAAAACATGTGTTCTTAGGGAAGTGAACCAACCATTAAACAAAATAACAGTCAAGTGATGAACCTAAATGTATGATTGTAGAGCAGAATTGAAGTTGCCAGTAAAAACATTCATCTCAGTATCAGAAAAGCACACTCCAGTATCCAGAACTTAGTTTGATTCTCTACAGGCATTCATGTGTTTCTATTTTCTTTCCCTGCAAATATTTACGTGTAGATATTGATTATTGATCCTAATGCTGATTGTTTTAGGTACTAAGCGAAAACCAAGTGTAGTAGCATTTGAGTCTGATTGTTCAGAGGGAATTCAAGGTTTGTCCAATAAGGTAATCCAAGTTGCATTTGAGTCTGATTGTTCATAGGGAATTCAAGGTTTGTCCAATAAGGTAACCCCAATTGCATTTGAGGTTCCATCCCCAAGTCCTTTGGTTTGATCATTTGATTTGTTGATGTGATGCAGAGACCTTGTCTCATTGTACGCGTTGGGTTTGCAGCTGATTTGGCTTCAAATGATCAAACACGGTTTGTTATAGCAGTTGGTATGAAGTTCTTCCTTCAACTTTGAATGTTTGTTTTCAGGTGGCTTTGAGTATGAAAGTAACTTTTCCTGAACTTTGATTTATCTTTACTGCTTTGGTATGTGGTTATGTGATCAATGATATTGATTAATGTGTCAAATGGGTGGATCAGGTGTCTTGGGTGATGAACACATGTAAGTTTTTTTGCACCGGTCGAAATTGGTTGGGTGGATTGACCCGTAACACTTCTTGCCACTATGATTCAAAAAATTATGTTGTTTTCATGGTAATATATGCTTTTTTACACATTCTGAGGAAGCAAACCCTAAATTAATGATGTAGCATTAATTTACATGATACCATGATTTTCTTTTTAATATAAAGCTTTAGTTTGACCTTCGTATGCATTGAATTGTGGTTTTGTCCGGATGCAATTTTAAGAGACCGCAAGTACAATTATTTTTCTTTAGTTCTTTTTTTTATTTATTATAGTTAAAGTTAATAGATTTAAGTCACGATAGTTAGATAATCGAATTCTTTTAAGTTTATTTTTTCAGATTTTGTTGGAGATTTTTGAAGAAAATTTACCATTTTTTTGATGCATTTCAATTGATGTGGATGAATGTTCATGAGTTGTTGATTTTATGGGTGGATTCTGCTTATACTACAACTATATTCATTTTCTATAATATAGTAGTAATAGAGCTACCTTCAAAACATAAGAATTAAACGCTTATCTTTTGTATTTGCTTATTTGCAGTGATAATTAAATGCCATACTCTTTTCTGTCATTTGGTAGTGCTTTCATTATATGATTATATTTGTTGTTTTGATTTTAACTTCTTACATGTGGTTGTTACTTACAATTGTCTTTTGATTATTAATGTTAATTTGTTTTGCATTTTCAATCAGATAGAAAAATTTGAAGTCTTTCCACCTCATTATAATATGTATATACTACTCCGCTGCAATCAAACTTAAATTAAGTGGGCCCAATGAAAGCTGTGAAACCTCTAATGCCGTCCATTTCCAAATATTTACAGGTAGCTAAACTAATATTATTTTCTTTAGTTATTATTTCTAAGGTAATTAGTTGATAATTTAATTTTATAGAATAAATCACTTTTAGAAGCTATTACATTAAAAGACTTATTATCAGCATTTTATAGGTGTCTGTCAGGTCTTTTTCCTACATATTTGGTGTCAAAAGACCCTTGAAATTGTCAGGCCTTTTTCATATATATTTGGTGTCAAAAGACCCTTAAAATGCAAGTATGGTATTTGATATGGCATAAGAGAGACCTTCGTACTTAGAGTGTTATGATATGGGGTTGTGCCATTAATGGATGTCTTGACAAGACTCTTGATTGTTTCTATACAATGACTCCACCGACACCAAAACCACCTACACCATCAGCAACAATAGAAAGCAATTCAGCACCATAACGCACCCCTTTTCGACAACAGGTACACGAAAAGTACAATTCCCCGACTAAGACATACTACATGCATTTGATGAGATCAACGAAATGAAGAGGGCACGATACCCCAACTAAGACCAGTCGAGATCAGCGAACTGAAGAAGCTACGATGGCCCAACAGACCCGATAATGAAAAACACCAACCATCTTTTGTAATATAACAGTTTGGCTAACTACTTTTGCTAATGTAAATAACCGCATATTAAGATCTTTTGAAAATATATATTCTCACTATGTATGTCCTATCTGTAAAAAAATCAAAATACTTGCATTTTTTCCCTTTTCTTTCTAGGATTCTTTTTGTTATTTTTTGGGACTGTTTGGCTGAGCAAGGTTCTAAATTTTGACGAAAAAAGAAGAAGCACTAGCTCGCCTTATCATCTATTTTGTGGACCAACACCGTTCGTAAGTGAATGTTATTTTCAAAAATGATAATTAGTATAGTGTTGTTGATGTTGTAGTAATAATCCTACTCATTTGCAAAAGTGATAATTTGAATTGTATTTTTAATTTCATTTTTTTATTATTGTAACTGTAATTGTAATGTAATTTGTAATTCCATGTATACATTTATATATATCTTTAAAGAAGTATATAAAAACTTTATATTTTTATCGGTTTTTTTATTATTTAACCTCGTATAGTACACGGGTCTCTAACCTATTATTATATAAATCCTTATTATAATAAATCACTAACTATTATGTCACATGTCTTTTTTCTATCCACCAAATTTTGGGATTTCCCGCCTCTCTCTCCTTATAATCAACCACTTTGAATCCTAAAATTACTACCTAATTTCATCAATTAATTTCCATTCAATCTTCGTTAAATTCTTTTTCTATGCACCAAAATGAATTTAAAAAGAGTGTAAGAACTTTATAGTTTTGTAAGAAAATTGATTATTGTCCATATCCATTAGTTAAAAATTTTGTTTGAATCTAAATTATGTTTCTAAACTCACAATAATCACTTTGAAAACACAAAGCCAAACAGTTGTGAATAATTAATTTTAGCTATAAAATCTGACATATTTCTTGAACCAGTCTTGAAAACATGAAACTTTAATATACCAGTAATGAAAAGTATATAAGTGTATTATCAATTGTTTTCTTTTAATGATTTAATGCGTGTAATACACGGGTTTTTAACCTAGTTATCAACAAAATAGTAAAAGAAACTTGATAGAAATGAATAAGATTATATAAAATTAACTTAGTTTATATATGATACCTTTTGAAGTAAAAGTAATTTATAACAAATTACATACAAAGATATTGTATTTCAAAAGTTCAATAATTATTATTATTAAAACAACAACGACAAACAAAAAATAGAAGTTAAGAAATCGTTTTGTATGCTCATGTGGTTTAGTGGCATTGGTGATTATTCTTTATAAAAGTGGTGAGAGCTCAAATCTCGTAAAGAAAAAAATATTGTTGTTAAAAGAAATTAAAGAAATCGCTATATGAAAGGTAAGGAATTAAACCAGTTGAATATATAATGGGCGCCACCAAAGCAAAAGATAAGTGGTTATAGGTCAAAAGTATTCACGGTTACGATATGTGAAAAAATCTAACATTTTCTTAAATCACCTCTTCAAATGTTCTACCTTGATAATTTTCAATAAATTACTTTCATAATTCTTCTAATCACGAAGTTTATTGATTGTGGTATCCACACGACCATTGTGTAGTCTTATCTAGTAATATATAGTTTTGTTTCACTTTGAAAAATCATCAAGTACTAAGAGATCGTGGACTATTATTAAGTTAGTTATTATTATTATTATTTTTTATTGTATTTAAAGCATAACTGTCATTGAACTAGGTTACGATAAGTGAATCCGCACAACTAGATGTCTTACTTTTTAATAATATGGGTCCTATCTTCAAAACTAAGAGTAGTATGATCATGGGAGGAACATATAAGGGCCAGAGAGGGCCAGCCCTATTTTTTTACTCACGAGTATTGATTTCGAGTCACTATGTTTAATTATTTCATATTATTTATAGTGCTTTGTCCTCTCCTACTCCAGACCAAAATCCCAAATTTGTTCCACAAAGACCTTAAAGGTCGTCGAGCTGAGTTGTAATTATTCTTCGTTTGACGTTTATGTGTAAGAACTAGGTTTTTTTTAGGATTTATGGTCTTTATTTGGTAAAAAATATTTGATTTTTATGTGTAATATTTTCAGCTTTCAAATTTAATTGTTCAAGTTTCGCCACTGTTGTATGATCATATTTTCAATAAATTACTTTCATAATTCTTCTAATTATGAAGTTCATTGATTGTGGTATCCACACGACCATTGGGTAATGCGCATAATTTAAAACAACAAAAAATCGAAAAGTAGATATAACTTTATTGCTAGATTTAAGCTAAACGGAAGTGTGTATTCCACAAGCAGTGAGATTATAAATTAAAGAATGTAAGGAGTGTGGAATTCACACGACACCAAATATCATATTTTATTAGCAAAATATCATGGTGTTCATCCTAATCATTATATATTAATTTATAAGTTCAAAATCTTTTCCATTAATTCATTTTTGGAAGTTTGTTAGGCGTAGGTAATAAAAAACTTCAAGAGATTCTCAAGATATCCTCGTTCAACTTTCATAATAAAAGCATATATTTAGTCTCTTCAGTATACACTCGTTGCTACCACCGGGGTTGGTGTCCCAGTGACAAAGACAAAGCCTCTTGATACACCTATGTTTGTGGGTCTTAACTTCAAATCCCACAAGACTAAACAAATTCGTCGTTCTAAAAAAATATATATACCATTGTTGGTAAAACCCATAATGAGTGTAGGAGCAGAGCCACGTAGATTCGCCACTACACACACGTTGATGCCCGTGAAAATAGGTAATATAGTCCCGGAATCCAACCGGCTATATTCTTGGTTTATTCAAAAGGTAATATAATCCTCAAGGTCTGCCACACCCGAATCCACGATCCACATATATCTAGTTTTTTTTAATAACCAAAGGATGATATTATAACATCACAGGCGAGCAAATTACTAGCCAAGGAGGAAAAAAATTACAAGAATAAACGAGGGTTTCTCACACAATCTACCCACTTCAAGTTTAACTTACGGTTCATATTCACAAACCAAACAAACGAATAATTAACTATCGCTTCAACTATCATCTCTTTTGGCTTACTTGTCCTCTTGAAAACAACGTTGTTTCTCAATTGCCACAAAACCCACCAAGAAGAAAAAATGATAGCTTCCCACATCTCCTTCTTAACCTTTTTACCTCTAATCGAATTAATCCAATTCAAAAGAATATCCAGATGCTTTGAGCCAGGAAGTGAAATATCAAACCATTTCGGAAAGGCCTTCCACGTTTTTCCTGCAACTACACAATCTCCAAGGAAATGATTTTTGTTTCCAGCTACACCCCACACAAAGGATATAAACCGAATTCAAATCCAACACTCTCTTATCCAGATTGGTTCGAGTAAGGATTCTATCCATTAACACTCTCCAAGCTAGAATATTAACTTTCTTTGAAATAAACCTATTCCACTTAGTGGCGCGGCCCCCTACCGGAAGAATACACAAGTCAATCCACCGACAGATCTCTTTAACCGAAAAAGAAACCTCTTCACCGAGCCTACAGAACCACGACTCCTTTCCGGTCAATAAGGACAACCCTTGAATAATATTAAGCAATTCTTAAAATTGAGTTGCTTTTACACCTCCTCGGATAGACCTCCACCAAGACCAAGCTCAAACCCCGTTTTTCCATCTATCCAATAAAGAACAATCTTTCTGTCTCCTGATCGCATAAAACCTCCAGAACCAATCTCTAAGGCAAACATCACCCACCTAAATATGATTCCAGATAGAAATAGACTCACCATTACCAACCTTTCTTCTTAGAAAGGAATACGAAATAATCCCTCTATCATGGAGAGAATGAAAAGATTTAATAATCCTTCTTGAAAAGAATACGGAATAATCCCTCTATCATTCCGTGGACAAATCATCATACACCACCTCGCTCAGCTCAACCACCGACTCGAAGGTCCAAGGGGGGTTTGCCTTCACAAAGGCGCGAACCTTGGATGGTAATCCCCGGATGTAACAGCTGATCCTTCGCTCTTCAGGGGTAACAAGATGGGGTACCAACCGTGCCATCTCGTTGAACTTGGAGGTATATTGTAGGTGCGTCATGAGCCCGACTGTAACGATACAGAGAAGATTTACATGAGCCATTGTAACACCTTAGGAAAATCTCACATCGGCCGTGGCCAGGAGAGATTCTTGTTTTATAAGGAATGTCTGCCTCAAATACCATCAACATGTTTTGGGCGCATTAGCTGTGGATGAGAGGAGAACTCCACAGTTAAGCGTGCTCGAGTGGGAATAATCCAGAGATGGATGACCCTCGAAAGTTTTCACCCGAGCAACCAAAACCAAATCCGTGAGCTCCTAGTGGGTAAAGCGGACAATATTGGTGGTATGAGGGGCCGGGTGTTACAAATGGCATCAGAGCCACGGGTCGGGCCGGTGTGCTAGCGAGGACGTTGGACTCCCTAGGGGGGTTTGAGATGTAAGTCCCACATCGATTGAGGGGGAGAACAAATCCTTCCTTATAAGGGGATGGAAACCTTCTCTACTAGGACGCGTTTTGCGTGGGTGAGCAATTCGTCGGGTGAAAATAAAACCATTAGTTCCTGGATGGGTAACCTATCGGGGGCAAAGCGGGCAATATTCTGGTACGGCTTACTTGGTTGTTACAAATCCACATCGGTTGAGGGGGAGAACAAAGCCTTTCTTATAAAGGGGTGAAAACCTTCTCTACTAGGACGCGTTTTGCCTAGGCGAGTAATTCGTCGGATGGAAACAAAATTGTGAGTTCCTGGATGGGTAACCTATTGGGGGCAAAGCAGACAATATTCTGACATGGATTACTTTGTTGTTACAAATAGTATCAGAGCCACTCTTGTGCCGTTCGGGATGGTAGGGCAAACCTCATTAAGGATGGTGAGTCTATATGAGGACACTTACGCAAATCCCACATCCCTGATTGGGATGGTGGGGAAAACCTCATCGAGGATGGTGAGTCCATAAGGGGGGTGATTGTAATGATACAGAGAAGTTTTACATGACTCATTGTAACACCATAGGAAAATCCCGCAACGGCCGTGGCCAGGAGAGATTTTTGGTTCATAAGGAATGCACTGCCTCAAATACCATCAACACATTTTGGGCGCATTGTCTATGGAGAAACAATTAGAGAAACAGTAATCACTTCCGGGGTTCAAGTCCAACAGCTTAACAACAGATGTATGTTTAACTAGTTTGACTCCACTAAACGTGACACTAACATTTTAATTAAAGTGATAGATGAGATACAATCTTTGAAGACTCGTTCGTCCACCCAACTACCAATTCACAAGTGCAAGGAAGTACAAATTAACCAAATAGCTAACGATGCAAGAAAACCAAAAATAGATGGCAATTCAAACAACCTCAACACAGATGAATAGTTTAATTTAATCAAAAGCATGTGTATTCAAGTCTGTCACACAAGAACACAAATCAAAACAATAGAAAAACCCAAAACTAATGTAGCACTGACACGAACTATCCACCCTGAAGCAATCACGAGTGTATTATCTACTCATAACCATTATTGTCTAAACAAACTAACCCGGAATCTTCAATCTTGAATGGAATGATGACCCGAGTGATTAAACGACCTAAAAATTGCCCTCAAAGCTCTGGAATTCGTCTAAGGGAAGTGTCCCTCCGAAACCCTAAAAAAATATTGTTTAAATAGTGCAAAAATCTCAAAATCCCGAGTTTGCTGGGCCGCAGCGTATGATACGCTGCTCACCGACGTATCATACGCTGATCAACACCAAAAACGCCCATTTTCTCTGCCAACGCTGACACCAATACGCCGCTCGGCATATCATACGCCAACCCGGCATATGATACGCTACTCTCTCTTTCTGCCATTTAGCTTCTTTTGTCTTCAATCCTACACATCCACTTTCTCGCCTTTCCTAATCTTTCCACTTTCCTGTGAATAATGCTCCTATTATGCTTCCTTTATACCTCAAACTGCAATTACATACAACTCACCAATTCAAACCATTCTAGCTTCATTTAAACATTAAAAACATTACTTTTAAATGTCACAATGATTAAACTATCACGCCTCCATCAATCATCAGCCACAAACTCGAGGGATCTTTCTGCTTCTCGATTGTTAGCCCCAAATTAACGATGGGTTGCTGTTGAAACCCTCAAAGCCCGATGTTTTAAGCTTTTGTCCTTCTTTGCGAGGGAATGGGGAGGGGAGAGAAGCAGAAGGAGTGGGAAATTGTGGGGGGAAAGGATATGGTTGTGTTTAGAATTATACAGTAAATCTCTATGTATAGAGAATTAAAATAGCTCCTTAAATTTTTCCTCTATTTTAAGAAAATGAAAGAGAATGGGATGGATGGATGTTTTAGATGATTTTTCTGAAGTTTTCTCTAAAATATAAAGATGAGGTAGGGATAGAGATCGAACTGGGAATGCTCTTAGGACATTCCTTATCTCAATTCAGAAGAAAATTATTCAAACAATTCAAAAAAACAAAAAAAACGACATACAATGTCAGTTAAAACTTCTATAAGTAAGAAACGAATTTAATTATCATTCTACATTTTCAAACATTCTATGTTCACTCAAAGTAGGTACGTATTTAGGTTTATTCTTTAGTTCCTAAATTTAAATTATAAATTTAAGGTTTCGTATAATATTAGATGTGGGACTTAGGGTTATAGTCAGGGTAGGCGTCGGATGACTCAACTCTAGTCTAAACATGGACTGATCACTCATGCTTAAACTAGGCAGGGTTATCTAAAGGCCAACCACAGTTGAGCCTAGCGAGTACCCCCATCCTTTTCTTAGGCCTTCTCCTAAAATTGTTTTGGTTATGATTAGGGGCAAAGTTCTGACCAATCATAATAAAGCCAGAACTAAGCATAAGGGTTGGCATAGGCATTGGTGCATACAAGTTGCGGGCAAAGTGGAACTCCAAGCATTACTACAACACATGATCCCTAAAGTATACAAAAATAGAACTAGAAGGACTAGAACTGCATTTAACCTAAAGTTCATGGGTCAAAAGTAAAAAATTGTGAAATGCCATTGGTCTAAAGGTCCGCTACGTATCCCCTATGGCAAAACACATGGTAATGACGCATGTCGTGATGAGACATTTAGGGTTTTTGACACATGTAGGGCTTGGAAGAAATATGTAGAATCTCCACCAAAATAACCCAAGGTTAGAAACTGTTATCGAGGTGCTGTCCAAGCTAAGTAACGAACATTAGGAACTCTACTGCAATTTCATAAATAAAGATTTTCAAAGGTGAGTGTTGTTTAATATTTTTAACGTATAGCCCACTTTTAAACTTTCTTGGGTTGGTATGCAAACATGCTATGAAATGTTTATGTGTTAAAATACTTTGAAAGATTTGTTTATGGAAGGAGGAGAATTGGAGAGTCCCCTTGTTCGTTTGTGCATCGAAGCGGCCACACAAAGTGGAGACGCAGTGGAGACGTGGCGGAGACAGCGATGGCCTCTCCGGAGCTTTCCCTCACAGCTCGCCTAAGCTCTGCTTCGTCGGCTTCTCTACTGCCGCCTCCTTTAACCCTCTCTTTTTGAATTTTTTTTTTGATCTTGTACTTCCTGTTTCTTCAGTTGTGGAAAACCCTAGGTGGCGGTATAGATGGTTTCTTCTCATTTCTATAGCCGGCGGTGGTGTGGTTATCGATGGCGGTGTATGTTTTGCAGTTGAGAGAGAAAAGGGAAGACGCTGTTGTTTTTTCTGTAATTTTGATTTTTGAAAAAAAAATAACAAACAAACCCAATCAAACATCATCAGCCGCCCATAACAACGAATCAGAGATAGGAACTATTTACATGTGTGTATAAGCCAATTTCAATTATATGAGTTATAATGCTACAACTACGCACCTGTTATAAACAATAGTACTTTAAGTCTAAGACTAATAGGTTTCTGAACGTAGAAGAACAACTCTAGGTTCAAATCTTAGAGATGCCTATAAGAATAATGATTCGTGTTAATGATTAAACTAAACTTAGGGGTTAAGTGTCATTCGTGTAAAATATGTTTTAGTGTCAAAGTGTCATATTGTAATACTTAGGGGTCTAGATTATCAAAGATTATTTAGGTTAACCGGTTGTTTTCTAATCGTCGTAAATTGAAAGCACTAGTCCAACATGTATAAGAAGGGTACAAATGGGCAATCTGCAATATTCAATCAAAATTAGTTTGTGTATTTATCAGCCCTGTTCTTTGATTACCAACAATTGGTATCAGAGCGGTTATTCGGGAAGGAAAAGGAAGAACGAAGGCTGTTTTCAGAATCATAGATCAAAAAGGGGCAAGGACGATTGTTTCTCTTTCATCCAACCATCAAGTATCAATCAAAAGAATAGGGATTGGCCAAGGGTCGTTCATCGAATAATTAAACTCATTGATTACTAAAGTACAGAAGCAAGCACTCGATCTAAACAGAAGCGGAAATTGAATCAATTTCGATCTTAACAGAAGCGGGAATTGAATCAATTTATCTTAGGGTGGGAGTCTCGGTGTCAAAACATACAATTAATTTTTTTTGATGCACTGTAATTCCATCAATCAGAACATACGATCAATTAATGCTGATCAATTGAATATCGGTAGAATCAAGAGTTGTTGGATTAGAATTCCGACGTAGTGGTGGAGTGTCTATCACATGTTCTTGGTAGGGTGGTGGTGTGTCTGGTTTTCTCGAAGCATTGCCGGGGATGTACGTTGGTGTCGGGGCAGTTCAGTGGTGCCATGGTTGGCTTCTGACCATGAAAAAGAAAGTCATGTGGATGGAGTAGAAGATGATGACGATGGATAATTCACAACATGTTTGCGATCACATTGGAACGGGTAAAACTATTATGCAGATGAACTTTTTTTCTCTAGACGCAATGAAAATCGAATGAAAAGTCAACATCTTGAAAAGATAAGTGTTACTGTCATTTCACTTATAGAATAAAATTTTGATCTTGGCTGGTATAGAAAGTATATGCAAGTCAGGATGGTATGATTATGGAAAAAATAGTGACTACCAAGATTGTGGTTACGGAGAATATTGAGATGAAAAGTTTTAGAACAGTTGGTTTTGATTTGCAAAGAAATCGAAAAAACCCGTGTATTGTTGTAAGTAAGAAACAATTGGTTTTGATTTGCTTTGCGACTGAAAAACCTGTATACCGTTGTCATTAGAAACAATTGGTTTTGATTTGCCCAGCAAACGAAAAACCCATGTACTGTTCTCAGAAATGACGGTTGGTTTTGATTCACTTTGTGACCGAAAAACCCGTGTATCATTGACATAGAAGTGGTTGGTTTTGATCAGTGGCGGAGCTTGAAAATTTTCGCAGGGGGGGGGCGGGAATTTTTTTTCATATAGGGGGGGGCCGGAACTATAAAATTTTCGGCCGAATACATATAAATTAACACTACTGAGCGAAAAATCGACCGAATACGTATATATTAACACTTCTGAGCGAAAAATCGTGGGGGGGGGGGGGCCGGGCCCCCTCGGGCCCCTTATATCCTCCGCCCTTGGTTTTGATTCACTTTGTGACTAAGAAACCCGTGTACTGTTGTCATAGAAGCGGTTGGTTTTGATTCACCCTGGGACAAAAAACCCATGTACCGTTGTCATTAGAAGCACTTGGTTTTGATTCATCCTAAGTTCATAGGAGACCGAAAAACCCGTGTACTGTTCATGCAAGAGGGTTGATTAGTTTGATCTGAAACCATCATAGTTGATATCAAATTAATCATAGTTGAAGGGGGAGGAAATTGTATGATTAAAGAGGAGGACGAACTGCAACAAGAAGAAGCATGGTGGTCAATAGTAGGTGGCTTACGACCCGGGAAGAAATCAAATTTGGACGTGGTCCAGGAGAGATCAAGATGGTGAACGGGTCAAGTTGAATACCTTTTTAGACTAAGTTTAGTTTAAAGAGGGGGGGGGGGTGTTGAAGATTAAACTAAACTTAGGGGTTAAGTGTCATTAGTGTAAAGTATGTTTTAGTGTCAAAGTTGTATTATTGTAATTAGGAGGGATCAAATTTAATTAGTCAATTAGGTTAAACCGGTGTTTTCCAAAAGATGTGTGTTTGGAAACGACGGTTCGTACCCTATATATACATGTATCGATGTATTGAACAAAGGTTGGCGATGATGGCATAATCATAGAATTCAAGATTATGTATTAATTAGTTCTTGTTTCCATACGTTTACCCTCTTAATTTCCAACAATGCAATACATAAATGTTTGTTTTCCAAAAGATGTGTGTTTGGAAACGACGGTTCGTACCCTATATATACATGTATCGATGTATTGAACAAAGGTTGGCGATGATTGCATAATCATAGAATTCAAGATTATGTATTAATTAGTTCTTGTTTCCATACGTTTACCCTTTTAATTTCCAACAATGCAATACATAAATGTTTGTTGTACACTTTTGACATAAAAGTAGAAAGATACATTTTATAACATAATCCAGTAAAATAAAAGGATAAGTTAAATTTTTTCACTTGTCAGAAAGCGATGGCCACAGCCATCAAACATTCCAATAGAACCCTAACACAATAATTCAGCACCGGGTACCTCCAAGAACAGACCCAATCCATCCGAAAATCACCAGCGCCAAGCTCACCGCTGCTATCACCACATCCGACCTCTCCTTATGGTCAACTATGAAGGAAGCAGCAAGTAAAGGAACACTTGAGCCTAGTGAAAATGCTAGAGCTGATGCTAGATCTGCTTGCACAGGTTTAGGCAGCTGTTCTGCTCTTTTTCTACTTGATTTTGTATCATTCTATTAGGGCAATTCTAATTGGACATAGAATATTACTAATTGCACACGCCGCAACCCTATACGCCTCGTATGGTTTAGTCTCCTGACCGAGAATGCCACGTGTTTTTCCTTGTCTGGCGGCTGGACTCATACGTGGCGTATTGCACTATACGAGACGTATGGGTCACGGGTCATATTTTTGCTTCAAAACTTGGCAGATTTTGGGTTTAAGAATCCTATACGTGGCATATTGGTCTATACGTCACGTATAAGTTTTTTTTTAGTTTATGTTATATTTATCTTTTTTAATTTATATAACTTTGTTAATATAAGTTTGTTATTTTTTTTAATTTATATAATTTTTATGTTTTTTTAATTTATATAATTTTTATGTTTTTTTTAATTTAAATAATTTTTATCTTTTTTTTAATTTATATAATTTTTATCTTTTTTAAACATTTATTATATTTTTACATTTATAATTTATCATTACAAACAAACAAACAAATTAAACATACAAACAAATAACCAAAACATTATATACATTACATAAAAAAATTAAATATATACATCCAAATGTTTTTACATACATAACAGAAGAAACAACTGAATAAAAATAAAAATAACTAGGCCTGACCCGCCCCGCCGTCATCCTAACCCGCACCGCCCTCATCCTGACCCGCCCCGCCCTCATCCTGACCGGGGTCGCCCGGATACTGACGTGGCGGTGGTAGTGGTGGTGGCTCGATGCCGGTGGCTCGTCACAGATCCACGAGGCGACTAACCGCCAGCATCATCAGGCATCCATCCGGTCGCTATGACGAGCCTGTCGCCGTGAGCCGGCAACAAGTCCATCAAGCAATGCATGTGTGGCCCTGTCCGGCCTAACAGACCGACGTACGTGTCGGGGATGCTGTGGCGGCTGATCGTGAATGGGCTCGACGTGAGACATGTCCCCTATCTCCACACCCTATAGCGGGTTAGGCATAGGCGAACAGTAACATCTGATGCTCGTGATCATGCCACGGGGTAAGAACACGCATCAAATGAGTGATGAAAGCTCCGACATACAAAAGACCGCCGCAAAGTAAAGCGCAAGGCATGTGGCTTGGGCGCACCCCCTGCCGGTAAGCAAGCAGAAGAGAAAGAACAAGTCTCTCTCTATGCACCACTCACGGCTTCTCAGACGCGGTGCAATCGACGTCGAGATAAGCCGGTGTAAATATATGTACAAGGGCTCTCTAATCTCCGAGACCCTCCCCTTGGTATTCAACCAAGGGCTATCAGAAATTAGACCCCAAAAAACATGGAGGTCCTGAACGTCCACCTCCTTCACTGCCTCGGTCTAAAGTGGCGTGATCATCTCAGGCTCGAAATACAAGCCCGTCACGATGGCCCACTGACGGAGACCTGTTGCGGCTCCTCTGCCTGCTCCTCCACGGGAAGAGGCTCCAGCCCTCCTCTGAGTAGATAAACGTCGAAAGAAACTTGACGACCACCTCTCTGTATGTCTCGGTGAACACCAGATCAAACAAACGATCCCATGGCGTGTCCTCGCCTATGATGGCCCTGGCCCACGCAGCCTTTCCGACCTCCTCGAGAAGATCCCAGTCCACCGCCGTCCGCGGGCACATAGTCACCTCCCGTAGCTTCTGGCACCGGCCAAACGTGTCCTAGTCGGGCGGGAAATCTAGATAAAGGTAGTGCGCCAGATCATCTAAGTCCACCATATCAATATCATTCTCGTGATCCGCTATATCTGCTAATAAATTGTTTTTTAATATAAATAATATAAAATAATAATCTATTTTTTAATATAAATAATATTAAATAATAAAAAAAATTATTTTAAAAATAATAATAAACTGTTTTTTTAATATAATAAATATAAAATAATAATAAATTGTTTTTTTAATAAAAATTAATATAAAATAATAATAAATTGTTATTTTTTTATTTTAAAAATAATAATAAATTGTTTTTTTAATATAAATAATATTAAATAATAATAATTTAAAAAAAAACCTATACGCCACGTATAGCCTTATACGTGGCGTATAGGATGTTACCGGGTAACTAAGACATACGCAAGCAACCCAGACCATACGCATGCCAGTTACTGGGCAATACAGACCATACGCGGCCAATGCAGACTATACGCAGGTTAGTTACCGAGAAACTGAGCCATATGCAACGTATAGGACTATACGTGGCGTATGGCTTCATCGTCTTCGTCAGATGAACTATACGCCACGTATAGTGCTATACGCTGCGTATAGTTCATCCGTTTCAGTGTTTATAAACCCTATTCTACCATATTTTAACGCCTAAAAATCAAAATTAAATCTATATTATCGAACGAGAGTCTAGAATATGTACCTTTACGAGTAAATGAGAAGATTTTGGACCCGACAATCTCAATCAAGCGAGGCTTCGCATGTGTTTGTGTGTAAAAATTGGGGGGCGTTTGGTTCTATACGAAGGGACCCTGTGTATATTCAGAGGCCTATACTCTTCGTATAGGCCAATACGTAGCGTATAGACCCTGACCTTTGGTATTCTATACGATACGTATTGACTTATACGTTGCATATAAGCATTAAATATCTGAAATTTGAAAATTTCAGGTTTTCCCTCCATTTAAAGGCGCATGCGCCACGTATAGGCCAATACGTAGCGTATAGGCCAATTCCTAGTCCTATATGCCACATATTGCACTATACGTGGCGTATAGAATTGTTTTTTTTTTATTTTTTTATTAAATTCATTTTATATATTTAATATATATGTTAATTACTATTTATTGTAATTTTACTTTTATTTACTATTTGATTGAAAAATAAGTTGCATCAGTAGCCATTATCATAAAATAAATGTGTTTTATTAGCATAATTATTATTAAATTACGTTATCCAACATTCGTGACATATTGTAGAAATTTATTTGCATCACTAGCCATTATCTTCTTAAACCGTTCGATACGATCACTGTATATATTTTCCCATTCTACTACAACATCATTTCTGTGCAAAATCCAAAGAGCATTCGGTGTGGGCATCGAAAAATCTACGTCTAACTTGACGTGGATGAAATGAGCATTGTTGACATGAACGAACGATACGATTTGATGTTGAGCGTGAACGTTAGGAGCAAACCATAATGGGAAAAATGTTTGACTACCGGCGATGCTTAAAAGTTGAACAATCACACTAAATCTTTAAGCAATATTGAGTCATGTGTACGGCATCGACATTCAACGACTAACGGGTGCGGCTTTCACCTCATGCTAATCTATCGTGTGACGTAGCTTGTCATACTCTTGGAAAGCGACTATGTCGAACACACTTCTCCACCAATCTTCTTTACAGGCCAATACGTAACATATAGACCCTGACCTTTGGTATTCTATACGATACGTATTGACTTATGCGCTGCGTATAAGCATTAAATATCTGAAATTTGAAAATTTCAGGTTTTCCCTCCATTTAAAGGCCCATACGCCACGTATAGGCCAATACGTAGCGTATAGGCCAATTCCTAGTCCTATACGCCACATATTGCACTATACGTGGCATATAGAATTGTTTTTTTTATTTTTGTATTAACTTCATTTTATATATTTAATATTTAATATATACGTTAATTACTATTTATTATAATTTTACTTTTATTTACTATTTGATTGAAAAATAAATTGCAGCAGTAGCCATTATCATAAAATAAATGTGTTTTATTAGCATAATTATTATTAAATAACATTATCCAACATTCGTGACATATTGTGAAAATTTATTTGCATCACTAGCCATTATCTTCTTAAACCGTTCGATACGATCACTGTATATATTTTTTCATTCTGCTACAGCATCATTTCGGTGCAAAATTCAAAGAGCATTCGATGTGGGCATCGAAAAATCTCCGTCTAACTTGACGTGGATGAAATGAGCATTGTTGACATGAACGAACGATACGATTTGATGTTGAGCGTGAACGTTAGGTCCAAACCATAATCGGAAAATGTTTGACTACCGGCGATGCTTAAAAGTTGAACAATCACGCCAAATCTTTGAGCAATTAGGAGTCCTGTGTATGGCATCGACATCCAACGACTAACGGGTGTGGCTTTCACCTCCTATCAATCTATCATGTGACGTGGCTTATCATACTCTTGGAAATCGACTTTGTCGAAAATATTTCTCCACCAATCTTCTTTACTGTCCATCTCCTGTACAAGCTGTTCTCGAATAAAAAGCCACTTCTTTTCATCGAACCCTAAGCCCACAGCTACCGATCGAAACCCATAGTTACCGTCGGGCATTACATCCTGTATATGTGAAATGTAGGGATGAAACAAAGATGGAATGGCATCCTTAAAACAATTTATAATGTTAACTGCACCATCCCCCATCATCAATGGAAACCCGTTATCATCTTATGGTTGTCTTTTACCGGTCGTTGAATAACGTGTTGCATGATGGGTTTATTCGACTTTACGACTGAACTCATTAGTCGAGAGTCCCGTGACGGGTTATACGAGCTATGTCTCACATGGTCACATCTGCTTTGTTGGGTTTCTGTGAACGAGCTATTTTTCGCAACATCCTGTTTCCTTTGTTGTTGCTTTTTCAAAGTTGGACAACCACGAGTATCTTCTTGTACCACAGGCGCTTTCTTGTTAGTTTTGCTTGGAAAGACCACCCCTGTGATTCTCGACAGCAGACTTTTTTTTGACCTGATCGGGTTGTGACATAATTTTGTTTCTCACAAGACCAAGTACTTTATCCACGTCTACATATTCATACTCGACAAACGACGATTTTAAATCAAGCTTCCTTCAAAAGACGTCCACCGTATCTAGCGGGATTCTGCCACCTATATTAAAACGAGATAGTCAGAACAATTTAGAATTAGAAAAAACAAGATAAATCTTAAAATGTTGTATTTATGACCTATAGCTTCTTTGCCAGACGATAAGCACACGAAAACCCACGACTATTGAAAAGCTGGCAACCACACGATGCATTTTGTTTTCGTAAAGTTGATAACTTATACCACTCGTTTTCTAACAAATCTAGAGCTTTATGTGAAACTTTACCATGTAGGTTATCAAACAATTCAATAGCTTCGTGGCTGTCCATTTTCCTTATCATGCTTGTTCCAAACCCATACTGTAATTATACATACTGATCTGTTATAATTTCATCAACAAACCCAACAAGTCTATCCAGCAAGATGTTAGCATTTCTAAGATAGCTCTTTAGGAGCGAATGCTGGCTCTTGACTCGATTCGTTGTATGTTGACCAAAATTGAGGTTTCTGTTGGACTAGGCTGATACAAACTTTTCTTTATATGGGTTCAACCAATTTTTGGTCACACAGTCTATAACTCTTGGAAAAATAATTTAAACCCTAATAAATATTTAAAATTAAAAACAATGTGTATAAGGTAAAAATAAAAACTTACTTCCTCGTTTGGCTGCATATAGTCGTTCGTAAAGTCGATTGAAGTTGTACTGGTATACATCTGGCATGGGAGACTCACACAATACCGACCATGAATTGAAATTTGCCCAGTCTTCGTCTGTAAACGATGCCTTACAATTTTTTGAGATATTCTCGTGTATGTGCCACCTGCATAGGTACTTGGAAGTGTCAGGTAATATTTTATCACAGGCGTTCATAACAGCTTTGTCCCTGTCTTTAGATATACACTTTTGCAACATACCTTTGATTTTCAGTAGCACCCATATGAAGTTTTCCTCCCGTTCTTTAGATATAAATGCATGAGCGACGCAAAAAGACCGGTGTGTGGAGGACACACCGGCAACTTGGACAAATGGAAATCTATACAGGTTTGTTTTGTACGTCGCGTCGATCATCAACATGTGCGGGAATGCACGCCACGTCTCGTAAGATTTCGGATGAACAAATAATGCCTCCTCTATGACATTTGTGGCAGGATCCTCCCGAGTATAGTAGACGTACTCTTTAGAAGAAAGCATATGCTCAAGAAGTTGCATTGGAGTTTCACCGAATCTTGTTTCGTTCTTTATCTTTTGTATCGCATTATAAATGTCCCTTTTAATACACCTACTCTCTGGGTTTTGTTCCCTTATGGTTGACAGAATGTTATGTGGTAACATGTTTTGCGAATACAGCTTCGCCACCAAAAGTTGTTTCGACTGAGATAGTTTCCTGGCAAACGAGTGCGCCTCAAGATGTTGACTAGGATCATGGTTATGACTGCCATCCTTCACCGTTAACTTCCAATCACTGGTATTTTCATCGTAGACTCCTTCCAATTTAAAGGGACAACCTATTTTCTTGCTATCGGCACGTCTAATCGTGGCCGTAGACGTACGTTTGCCATGACGGTCACACACAAGCCACACCTTGATAACCGGTGCCGACGGGTCGTCTCCTTTTCTCCTCGATCGTCGGGTGACAATGACGTAACCATTATCACATCCTCTACGGACAGCCCAATCCACCAACTGTTCACGAGACTGAAAATTCTGCAACAACGGTACTGTTAAAGTTAATAAATAACAAACTATATGTAGGTATATATATGTAGGAATGTTATACCTGGTCAGTTTTATACGACACATTTAAATTGGTTTGTTCCTCATCTTCGGACTCGTTAGCCGGTTGTGTCGGGTAAGATAGTTCACCAGCGTATACGAAGTCGTCGGTGTGTTGTGTCGGGTAAGATAGTTCACCCGCATATACGAAGTCGTCAGTGTGTTGTGTCGGGTAAGAGACTTCACCGTATACGAAGTCATCCGTGGGTTGTGTAAGGTAAGAGGGTTCACCGTATACAAACTCGGGATTGCTTAGTGGCTCGTTCAAATCAGGATACCTTACCCGGTGATTAGAATAAACGTCGGATGAGACCTCCTCCTGTTTCACACCCAGAACACCAGAACTTTGTGGGTTGTTTTTTAGTGACTCGTTAGAATATACCAAAAACCGTAGTTACCATCCCACTACCAAGACATTGCTAAATTTTTTAACGATACGTTCAAATGAGAAATGTGCATCGTTAAATACAAAATATTTTGGCCCTATATGATGGAGTATAGGATACTATACACATCATATAGTGCAATACGATGCGTATAAGGGTACGAGGTAGCTTCTGCAACTAGTCAACCATCACATCACTATACGTCGCGTATAGGCCTATACGAGGCGTATAGTGATGTGATGGTTGTCTAGTTGCAGAAGGTACCTCGTACCCTAAACTTCATCGTATTGCACTATACGATGCGTATAAGGGTTGGAATGACCAGGTGTACGATGTTGTCGTGCGTTGGAAATTGTGAAGTGCAATACGCATCGTATTGGCCTATACGAGGGCGTATAGGCCCGGTATTGTTAGTAATTCCCGTGTCTCGTTAGTAGTCCCCTTTTATTATCTCTCTTAATTTTGGCTAATTCTATGTCTAGTTGAGAGTACGCCGACCGACTCAATAGTGGCGACAAAGGTATTAGCGGTGACATCTGGTGGCATTATCGGTGACAAATGTCACCGCTATTGAGTCTTTGCTTTGTAGTGGTAGATTTCTCACTTTTCTCCCAACCTCCCGGCTCCAACCACGTCTCTCATCAAGGGCACGTCGTAGAACCTCTTGCTCATCAACCTCTTGCAAAGAAATCAAATTAGTCAAATAGTACACACTGCCGATACACAGCTCTACTTAAACAACCTCATTTTAGGACTCAAACTTTGATTATTCAACATCTTGCTGTTTCATCACAATACCATTGTCTAATATGAAATTGACTGAACCAATTCCTTTGATCTTGCAAGCCCTATCATCACCAAGTTTGACTGATCCAAGTTCTTCATATTCCAATTCATTAAAGACCTCTTTAACTGGAGTCATATGGAATGAACATCCAGAATCCATCACCCACTCCCCTTTTCCACCATGTTTGGTAACAACTATGACATCTGCACTCTCATACCCATCATAATTGTCTTCATTTGGAATGTAGTTACTAGCAAGCTTATAACCACTAATTTTTCCTTTCTTTCTTTTCTACTCTGAACAATCTCTTTTCAAGTGTTTCTCTGAATTGCATACAAAACACTTCCTCTTGAATTTGGATTTTGATATGGACTTGTCTTTAGACTTGAAGCTTCTTTGTTTTGATGTGCCCCTCACAAACAACCCTTCTCCAGAATCCTCCCTCTAATCACCCCTCTTCTTGAAATCTTTTGAGTTCATTGCAGCCAGAACTTCTTCCATAGAGAGACTCTCTCTACCATACATCAGTGTGTCCACGAAATGCTCATAGGTCTGTGGTAATGATGCCAAGAAAATAATGGTCTGATCCTCATAATCTAGAGTAACATATATGTTCTATAGCTCCAAAACTAGTTTATTTAGATACAGCCGGTATAATCTTCAAGGGATTTACCTGACACCATATGGGATGTATAGAGCCTTTTTTTAGATACAACCGGTTTGTTAGACACTTCGTCATATACAAGCTCTCAAGTTTCGACCAGATGCCAGTAGTTGTTGATTCCTTCACACTTCTCTAAGAACGCGATCACCAAGACACATAATTAGGGCATGTGCCTTCTCCATCCCATCTTTCTTTTCTTTATCACTTAGAGCAACCGACAAATTAGCTTAACCGGCGAGAGCGTCTACAACCCCCTGGTGCACAAGCAATGCTCGCATCTTCAATCTCCATAGTCCGAAGTCGTTCTTCCCATCGAACTGGGCAAGATCAAACTCCATCGTACCATCCTTTGTCTAGCTGATTCGGCAATCGATTCCCTTCTCTATACTCGAGCACAAGGCTCTGATACCGGTTGTTATTCCAACACTAGAGAATTCAATAACCAAACGATTACAAATGCTTTATTAATCTTTGTCAAACGATTACAAGAATTGAGAAATGGAAATTGAAAAGAATACAACTATGAATTGAAAATGAGAATTAACCCTAAAATTTGTTCTTCCCCCTTTTGTTAACTAACGATTAACTAACAGCTTATCTTTCATCAACAGCTGATTAAACCTCTAACTATTCAGGAATTATAACTTACACCTTTCAACTTTTAGAAGTGACAAACATTCACATTTAACTTCCAGTTGATTTTGACTTTTCTTTTCTTTGTAAGTTTGACTTCATTTGACTTTACCAAATAATAGGTCTAAATTCCGAGAGGTAAGTCCCGTTTATTTTGATATCTGACTTCTTTTAATCCGATTGGATTGAACCAATTCACACATGAATGTTTTCCATTAATATATAACTAGAATAATACCTCGCGTGTTGCGGCGGCTTTTGAACGATAATGTGAGCTTTTACCCACGTGCGTTACAGCGCCTTAAACCGTGAAAAAAATTACCTACTCGAAGATTATAAAATAAAGCAAAAAACTTTAGGTAAAATAGCCATACGTGAGAGTAGCGTATAAGATTTTAGTTATAAATTAAAACGTAAAAAAAAATTAAAATTCAAAAAATGACTTAATCCATTTAAATCGACAATAAGGTGGGCTGTGGGACTCTAACGTGGGTAATTTGCTAATTGCAAAATCTCGGAGACTACTAAACCACTTCATTCTTTTGCTTTCTAACTCGATTAGGTATTATTTAAACCTAAATTTCACCTGAGAAAAAAGAAAAAAACCGCATCAAACACTTGTACCTTATGCAAAGTAAGGTGTAAAGTTTCTATAGTAACTTCAACTTCCACTCACAATGAAAAATTACTTTTTAATATTAATATAATAATCAATATTTACATGTGTTTTGCATTTATTCAATATCTTTAGTGTTCGTGAATAAAATACAAAAACAAATAGAGTATAAAGTGACATTTTGTCCACACATGTTAAACCCTTATAAAATACACACTATTCTAATATTAATACCTCATTTTCTTTATTTTTAATGTGATTGTAAGTTGTAACCATAACTTTGTCTCATGATCGTTACGTAATTTATGACACTACAAAACATGACAAGGACCCATCAAAAGTTACTGAAATGTATTAAGCTTATATAAAAAATATCTTCTACGTGCATAAATTGAATGGATGTAAATCACATATTATATTATATTATATTATATTAATTCCTTTTTTAATCCTATAGATTTCTTTAATCCTAAACTTAACTTATTATTTTCCTCAACTACATATGAATATGGTATTCATATTAACACTTCCCAATTAATGTTGCAGAGTTTGAGAAAGAATGAAAAACTTAAAACTTGTCAAATTTTGAAAATCATGTTGGAGTAAATTAGTAGATTGATCTACATTCTTTAAAATTTGTCATGTTTAAAATATTTGGATGTTTTTGAATAATTATCAGTTTTTGGTTTTGTTTCTTGACATTTTGGACTATGAAATTTTGGTTGGACCTATATTTTAATATATGTTATCAAACATAAGGTTCTACATACTTGTTACTTAAAAGATAGCCTTTTGAAATCTCGTTTATAGTCTTGTCATTAGTTCCTTGACAAACTGAAGTTGGTTTGAATGGATGAATCATGTATCAGTTCTGGAACCATGGATCCAAATGGATAATGTTTGAAAGGAATAATAGAGATCGGTTCGTCTTAGTATCTATTGAAGATTTCAGGAGATAAGGAAACCCATTTTAGTAACATACTTCAAAGTCATGTGAGACATGAGATTACACGAAAACGTTTCAAGTAATTAATTAAATATTAACCAGCAAAGACAAGACGAGAAATATTTGATTAGATCAAAAGTTTCTCAAATGGAGAGAAAAGTTGTTAATTTCAGATTGCTAAAATGCATTAATGCAAGACTCCATGATAATTCTAAAACAAAGATACCTTTGTCACTAAGAAAAGGATGCATACATAGAGATGTGATGATCCTTAACAAGTGTAGCTCTCTTAGTAGAAAGGATTTTTCCTTCTATGAGAAATACGGTATTTCTCATAAAATGTCCAACAGCTTGAGAAAGCTGAAGATTGACAGAAAACGTTATAGAAACTTGGAATCTTTTGGCAAAAGAAATTTAGAATCATCATCAAATGAAGAGTTATTTGACACATAGATACAAAAAAATATATGTTCACATCTGGAATGTTAAAATAAGATCCAAGCCTTCCTTTTCAATGTATGAAACTAAAAGACAGCCTATACGTCATAAAAGGTTAATATACAACGAGTTTAGAACTCAACAATTATGCTTTAATAAATTGTCTGTAAAAACCAACATGTTTCGAAAACATACATACCTTTAAACAAAGCTAAGAAGTTCTGTGATGAGATCAGTAAATGGTCTTTAGCTAACATAACATGAGATGATCAGCATGCATTATGAATTCATGCTTAAAGGGTAACATATCAAATCACAGACTATCTCTTGGATGTTTGATGATGTTGCCGGTGAATAATACATGTATTTTAACTCAATATGAATTATGTTTTCATTTGATACAATAGTTATCAAAATGGGATGTGTAGAGGTACGTGGGAGCTAAAATCCTTCAAAATTAAGTATGTAGTTGAGATACTCAGTTTAGTCTAAATTCAAGATATGGATCTTGGAATATAGATTACTTCTCATATCATATTAGATGTGACTAATAAAGGAACACACATCTATGTGATATATGAAGAACCACAAACAAACTTAAAATGATCTTTTGCACAAAAGAGGCATTGGATGTTTCATATGAACAAGGATTGGTTCATGCAAAACCACAAACATGGTTATTTGTGCAAAGACAAAATTGTTCTTTCTAGATCATTATAGTATGAAGAGTCATACGTTAAACGCAAGATATGAGGAGTCATATCGCTATATGAAGAGTAATATTGATGCATTAAGGATAACAGTTTTATTTCTTATGTAATTATTAATTACATATTGAATAGTTTAATGAAACAATAATACATATATGTGAGACATATAATATTAACAAAGGTCGTTAATAGTTTAATAACAGTTTGGAACCTGTTTCCTAAAATTGTTTATAGATCTATTTTATGTTTCAAAGATAACAAAAGCAATCATATTTTTTACTAATAGTTCGTAAATCCATTCTACAACTCTAAATTCAAACAATAAACGTCATATATATGCTTTTCATTCTTAGATGTGAATCAATACTAACCAAATTATAGCTGGTGATCGCTATAAAATAAAGCAAGAACACAATAGAAAGATTTGGTAAAAGCACTAATTAAGCCGGTTTAAATCAAACAGGGATGACATACATTTGACCCGAACCCTCATGCATCGCTGACGTAGCTAGTTTCTTTGTCCTTCGACAATGCAATAGCGTTGGCTGCGTAAAATGGAGAAAGTGCTTCATACGCCTTTGTTCCAGCAATAACACTAATTTTCTCTGTCGGATGAAATGCGTCCCAGAAATAGTAGTTTTGCCTATTGCTACATGGAACTTGATTCCGCACACATTGCCCTTTGCCGCTGGTGCTTGCATTCTGGCAACATGGTGTATCAGTAACATTTATATCTGTACATATAGCCATTGTTCAAGTTAACAACATGCTAAATAAGTTCTAAACCTTAATTCAAGATCAAACAAGAGGAAAGTGACAACTTACCATTAGGATAATCTAGGGAACTTTCAATTAAGATGAACTTTGCGTCAAGGAGTTTGTTGTTTAGATCATTTAGTGTGGTATTAAGACGGGAGTTAAATAATTTGACCGCACTATTAACCGAATCCACACATGAGTTCACACCAAACTCGGACATGATCCCTGGAGTACAGCCCGAGTAACCAGCTGCAAAGATCCCAAACATTCTGGCTCCACTTTTGTACAAATCCTATGGTTAGAGCTTTTAAGGTTGCTTTTTGTAACATTCATAGTGTTTTAGCTTAGGTATTGAAGACGAACCTGAAGCTGTGAGGAATATTGTTCCGCGAGAGCTTCCGCATATTGTTCGGGTGTATATACGCTACTCGTATTATAGTATTTGGGAACGAAGTAGTTGCTAATATAGTCGTTGTTCCCCATTCCTACGGTGTATATACACTTTTTAAGGTACTTTTTTGTTTCGACGATGTTTCCCTTTCCAATCAAGTAGGAGAGTCGTAAAATCATGATCCAATGATTTTTTATTTGCTTATCCAAGCTTATTCGCGCACCCTGCAACAACCAACCCGTCACTATGACTATATATCATTACTAGAAAACTGACTTTCACTGCGAGAAGTTTATGATACATCGATGAAGATACGTATTTTGAGTAATAATCAAGTGAAGGAAACTATTAACTAAACAACATACTTAGAATTTTAAACGACATATAGTTCCATGATTAACAAATATATAGATTTACGAGCATGATTATGTATGTACGAGGTCATGTACGAGTTAGTCGTTCTAAAAAATATAAAAGTAAAAATATAATAATGGTTTTGAGAGAGAGAGAGTTTGGGTTGTCGGACAAAAAGATACAAGCTCATGTGAAGTTTTATCATAAGTTTGAGTAGGTCAATGATACTCAACAACCCATTGGAATTAGTGGTGGCTAGTCATACACGTGTTTTCTCCTATCTATAAGCAACTAACTATTGCTTTCATTTTATAAATAGTTTGCTTTAAATATTCAAAATAAACAAAAGGGTAAAAGTTTATAAAAAAAGTTCATCTTGAGATCTTCAAGAAAGAAAACGCACCAAATGTTCTGCAGTTTCGTCTCTAATTCCGGCTCCCCCAGACGCATAATTCACCCCGGTAACAATTTCCTTCTCTTTTGCAGTTGCGAAAGGTGGGATGAATTTATCGAACCCAAGTAGTTGAGCTGTTTGGAACAAAAAATGAAATAATATACTTGTGTGTATGTGTGCCTTTATATTATATACACCGAGGGATCGGAGAAGTATACCAATAACATCGGCAGTATTCCGGCCATTGGAAAACCGGCCGGTGGAGCCGTCTGGGAAGTCGATCCCATATGGTGGAAAGTTAACTTTTGCTTGAGTATGAAGGCGGTTGTTGTTGCCGTTATCCATTAAAGAATCACCAAATATGAAGTAACAAGGGACTTGAGGGTCACCGTTGGCTAGTAATAGTGTTGTTGTGAACATCAAAAACACCATGTTTTGAATGGTAGCCACCATGATGAAACCAGGGGTTGTGATCTAATTAGCTTGCAAAAGTGGTGGTTGGTATTTGTAGAAACTAAATATATCACCTAACTTTTTAATATGTATGGTGCATTCTCGAGTTTTAAAATGTATATAACCAATGTTTTCAGGACCGGGATCGGGACCGGACGTCGAACCGGTTTCCTTACTGGTTCACTGGTCGGACCATTCGGACCGGATTTAATAGCCGGATAACGTAATAAATATTATAAAAATAAATAAATCCAAACAACTATTAATCCTTAAAAAACCACCAACAAGTCAATTCCAATAATCTTAAACTAACCGTTAGCTACGAAATACAAATCAAATAGACTTAAAAGAGATTTAAAAAAATAGCCAACCGATTCGACCACCGGGTCGCTGCAGAACCGTTTCAACACACATAATCGGACCCGCCAAGTCTCTGGTTCCCAATCCGACAGGCCGGTCCAGACCGAGTTCCAAAACATTGTATATAACTAGCTATTATATCCCGCGCATGCCACGTAGAGTTGTTCAAATTCGGATATTCGAAATTTTCGGATAGTTGATTTCACTATCCGAATTCGTATCTGAAATTTCGGAAACGGATTTGGATAGCTAAACGGATATCCGAAAATATATATATATATATATATAATATTTTTAAATTATAAAAACGATTAAAAAGCTTAATAAAAAATAATTAAAAAATATATATAAATATAATGTTTTGGGTTTGGATTCAAATTTTCTTATATTTAAATTATAAAACAATTAAAAAATATATATAAATATAATATTTCGGATATCCGAAATATCTGAATTTGTTTAAAAACACTCTCAATTGCATCGCATATCACCCCTGGAACACAAATTGTAGCCGACGAAGCTCGAACCTGTTCACTCAATTGATCTCACCCTACACACAACCATAACAGGTAACTCTTATACCATTATGACCGTTTTGATTCCAAGATTGAAAGCCCCATGATTCGAGCTTCAATCGTGTACTGGATCGGGGTCAATCGGTGGGCTAGGGTTACGTGTTTCAAATTGTGGAAGAAGATGGTTTGGGGTTGCTTGTTAAAACTTAAACGATCCGGGTTTAGACCAAGGCATAACCCTTGGTCTAATGGTTAGTGCGCGTGTGTGACCCGGAACTGGCGCGAATTCAAGGCCGGTTAGGGTCAGTTTTTTTTTTAATTTAATTTTTTTTAACCTTTTCACTACATTATTAAATGTTTAAAATTCCAATTTAATTTTTATAAATTATATAAATGTATTCTGTAAATTTTTATAAAAGCAGAAATACAAATTGATGTTATTTATTTTATTTTATTTAAAAACGCATTATAAAACATTATAAATTCTTAAATAAATAATGTACATAATTTGTTTAGCCAAATTAATTATATTACTTTATAAAATAATAATGTTTATTGTTATTAAATGTTTAAGCATTATTAAGTTCTTTTGAACATAAAAATAATTATTTTGGTAAGAGTAATTATTTAAAACGTTTTGAACCTATAAAAATACTTAAATAATTATTTTAAATAAATAATTATACAAACTCCATTAATTTCATTTAAAGCCTAATTATTTAATAACTCTTTTATAATACATTTAAATAAAAGATCATTTTATTTACATAACACAAATTATTTAAACCTCCTCCATTCCATGGTTTATTAGTTACTTTTAGTAAATACAATATATTATTATTTAAACCTCTTTCCTATTCCATATATTATTTATTTAACTAGAACAATTAAATAAATAAATTCAAACATATCACTAATTAGAGTTTCTAATTAATTTTAATTGATATTAACTTATTATTATAAACATATATTCTTCTTCAAGCTTGTACAAATCCCATATCTAAACCCAATCCTTATGAAACCCTAAGATCTTAAAAATGTCCTTATCTCCATTAAACATGCATTGAGTTAGTATACAATTACCCATGTAGGTTTATTGTGAGAAATCTTCACAAGGCCTATTCATTCTTACCAAATCATATCATTACTAGCTTCAATCCAAGTGAGTTTACATAGACCCTTTTTCTTTTTAAACTTTTGGGGTGAAACATGTGTACAACTATACTCCATGCACAATTCAATACATTTGTCCTTATGCTAAGGTCTCTATGATTTATATCTTAAACTGCTTGGTGACCATTACGTGTGTTCATGTTAGTATAATCATTAACTTGTGTGGCAAGCCTAAGGTATTACCTAACATGATCGTTTATAGGGGAATCCGATACATTACTTAACACAGAACGTTGGCGGGTTTTTGTGTATACATCTTACTACTATTTCATAAAACAATATGTTGGATTGTGTAAACCTTTTTCCTATTACATGACATGATTGTATGCTTTGAAACCGTGTATGTTTTCACATTTATGCTTTAGACTTGATTAGAACATATTGAATTGTAAACTATACTTAATTATGTTTGATGTCAAAACCTATATTTCTCACTAACTACTTGTAGTTGACAGTTACTTACATGTTTCTGGTGCACCTGTTTGAGGACTGTGTTGAACACTTATGACTTTGGACCTAGCAATAATGAAGTTAATTTATGTTTACATTATGAACACTTTGTTTTCTATTTTATTTTGTAACAGATGCTTTTAACTTTGATGAATAAATATTATCACTCATTTAATAGATGATCATATGCTTATGAACAACCGCGTCAGCCCCGATGTATAATTCGTCGTCGGCCGGGGTGTGACATTTTAGGGTTCATAACTTAGAAATTAGGGTTTAAATGATAAGTTCAGGGTGTTGCAGTTTTTGTGCTAAGGTTTCAAAACTCTTTTAAAACGTGCAGCAGAAAAACAAGCATGAACCGATCTAGGCCAAACCCTAGATCGCCCCACCAGGAGTCTAAATGTAAACCAAATATTTAATAAACAACCATAGGGGTTATAGGATTATACCTTTCATGAATAAGAGACGGCAACCAAGATGTAACACCACGTGACAACAATCCGGTCGATAGATCCGTCTAGACATACTAAACCCGCAACTCTAATCACCCGTACAAAACCCGGATCTCTATCCGTATTTGTCTCCGATGCTCCCGAACACCAAAACCAATCTATGTTCTTTTATCTCAATCACCCGATGTGACCACCTACGAGAACAGTGATAAAAATCACCTAACAATACCAGTGATACACGACGGTCCTTAGCGACTCACAGAGACAACCCGGCTAACGGTTTTCTCGGTGGCGGCTAAAACGGCGCAAAAGGGGACCGAACTGAAAACGGTGATGATGGATGGCGGCGCGGCATGGAGGTGGCTGTCGACGATGGTGGTTCGGCATGGCGTCAGAAGTAGGCGGCTGGAGCAGCCATGCGGTAGCGGAGGTAGCTGTCGGCGGTGGCTGCGGAAGGGGGCAGCTGTTGTTTCTCAGTACTCGGTCTTTTAGCAAACGTCAGCTGTTCATCTTCTGCCACAGGGTGATAAGCGTTTCCAAGGGTTGGTGTCAGTTTCAGGGCAAGGATTTGTGTCCTTGTAACTGAAACTCAGAATCCAATCCCATCAGAAACTCGTATAATCTATCCTTTTCTTTGAGTTCGTTGATTCGTTTCCCGACGTTGCAGGTGCAACCATCACAGATACATCGAGGCGTGGGTAGGACCGCTTGAATTTCTTCCCAAAGTGCCCGCATCGTGGTGTAGTAAGCTAAAACAGATGCACCATCTTGTCGGGTAACAGTTAGATTTTGTTTTAGTTCATATGCTTGGGATGCGCTTTCCTGACTAAACCTTTCTTGAAGATCACTCCATATCTCAGCGGCAGTGTTCGCATACTTCACGCAACCTCGAATCTCCTTTTCCGTTACGGTGGTTAGCCATCCTTTGATCATGGCGTCACACCGCATCCACGCCATGTATTCATTCTCGGTTTTTTCAGGCTTCTTGATGGTACCATAAACAAGGCCGATTTTGTTTTGGGGAAATAAAAAAATCACCATCTCTTGCATCTAATCTGTGTAATTGTTGTCTCAGAGTGCATCATTGTTGACATGCATCTGTCTTGGGTAATCCGAAGGGTGAAGATAATAAGGTGAGTAGGGGTCAGGGGTATTGCCATCGGTTTTGGCTGGGTTTGATTTATCGTCGGACATGGTCGACGGAGTTGATGGATGTCGATATGTCTCAGACGGCTATTAGGGTTTCGCTTGGTTCGAGCGTACGTATACCCCTCTGATACCATAACAGTTTTGGTATCTTCAATATATTTCAAAACAAGGATTACAAGGGAATAAATCAGGGGCTACTAACAAGACACGGGAATTGCTAAGTGGACCGGACCCTATACGCCTCGTATAGGCCAATACGAGGCATATAGGCTCTTCACAATTTCCAGGACCGACAACATCGTACACCTGTCATTCCAACCCCTATACGCATCGCATAGGGCCATACGATGCAGTTTAGGGTACGAGGTACCTTCTGCAACTAGTTAACCATCACATCACTATACGTCGCGTATAGGCCTATACGATGCGTATAGGGCCCACAATTTTTGTATTTAACCATGCACATTTCTCATTTGAACGTATCGTTCAAAATTTTCAAACATTTTCCTCAAAAAAGTATAGCAATGTCTTATTGGTGGGATGGTAACTACGGTTTTCAGGTATATTCTAACGAGTCACTGGAAAACAACCTGCAAAGTTCTGGCGTTCAGGGTGTGAACCAAGATGAGGTCTGGTCCCACGTTTATTCTAATCACCGGGTAAGGCTTCAGCAGATTTGAACGAGCCACTAAGCAATCCCGAGTTTGTATACGCTACGTATAGGACAATACGTCATGTATGGGTTCCAGTCGCAGACAGGGAATGGCACGTGGCATTCCTTGTCAAGAAATTAAACCCTATACGCTGCGTATTGGCCTATGCGCAGACGTTTAGGGTTGCGGCGTGTCCAGTTAATAATATTTTGTGTCCCATTAGAATTCCTCATAAATAATATCAAGAAACCTATACATGGTAACTATAATTACGGAAAAGATGAGCAAGATTGTATATAAGGCTAAAAATACCTCTCTTAAAATAAGTTTCCATTACCTTCAGATATAAATAATAGTACTTTAAGATTAATGGGTGTCTGTAGCGCCAACAACTCTAGGTTCAAATGCTTACAGACGCCTATAAGAACAATGATCATATTACAAATTCAAGACAACTTTATTGAATAAGTGCTTGTTGTAGACTTTTGACATAAAAAAGAGAGATTTTATTACATAATGCAGTAAAACAAAGGTCTAAGGTTTTTTTTCTTTTAGAACGACGAATTTCTTTACTACCGTAGGACTTAAACCCAAGACCTCTAAACTTAAGTGTTTCAAAAGGTTTACCTGCCACTAGGCCACCAACCCCAGTTGTAAAATAAAGGACAAGTTAAAGTACAGTAGTTCCAATCAACTTGGTTAGTCAAAAGTGATGCCCATAGCCATCAAACTTCCCAACAGAACCCTAACACAAGACTTTATCACAGGGGTACCTCCTGTTGGGTTAATCGGTTGGTTAAACGGGTCACGGGTCAGCGGCTAACGGGTCACGGGTCATGGGTAAGAAGCTGTCAAAGTTTGACCGAGTTTTTTGGAGGTGAACGTTGAGGGGGCTGCAGGTTAATAAAGGAAATGGGTCTAGCTTGTACCGATTCTTTAGGTAGAAATAGGTTTGTTTATTATTTTTAATATTTCCATGCAAGTTTCCTGTAAGGCTATATATAGCCATTCTCATTATGATTAAAGTGTGGTCAAGTTTTTCTATATTTACTCTCTTTGCCTTCTGCACATCTACGTACAAACAAATTGGTGCATTATTGTGTGTGATCAAAGGGGCCTGAACCAACACCTCCAAGAACAGACCCAATCCATCCGAAAATAACTAGGGTCAAGCTCACCGCTGCTACCACCACTCCCAACCTTGCCTTATGGTCTGCTATGAAGGAAGCAGCAAGTAAACGAATAATCGCTCCTAGGGAAAATGCTAGAGCTGCTTGCATTGGATTGGGCAGCTGTTCTCTCTCTTTTTCTTGTTGATTTCCTACCATTCTCTTTTCTCTCTTCATTTGGGCTACTTCTATGTCTAGTTGAGAGTACACTGATACAAATTCTCCTATTGCCATACTGCATGCACCCGCAACTAGACCGGCAAATCCTGTAAAAATCATGGCTTTGGCATGTTGTTTCACAGCTCCAACACCCATCATTAAAGATGCAACAGAAACTAAGCCATCATTAGCTCCCAACACAGTTGCACGGAGCCATTGTCCCCTTTCCTAGTAATCAAACTTCTCCTCGGAAGACAATTGGCATTGTTTTGCATCAGATTGTTCTTCAGGAATTGGAACGGAAAATACAATTTGGTTAGACGTCGCCATGAAGTTTAAAGGAAGATTAGTGTTACAGACAAAGAAGGATGTGAAAGATTACAGCTTGTGGAGAAAAGTGTTCCCCCTGGAGGATATCTATACAGATGAAAGAAACTATCACAAACTTTTAGTTTAATGCAAGACAATAATATATTATTCGAGGCACACGCCTTTGATGGAGGAACTTGCATTTAACAAACCAGTGATGATCATCACAAAGATGGCCAATATGTCCATGGATACTGAACAAATAGTAGTCAAGTACTGTGTTCAAAATAATTAAGAAATGGAGCACTAGAACTCCTAAGAAGGTGGAGGGCTGTATAGGATACCACTCAACGCAAGTAAAGAAAAATTAGGAAGATGTTCTATTATTAAAATACAAAAATCAATGTTAGTTAATGCTTTACTTGATCAACAAGGGTGATGTGGAAGAAGGTGGAACGAAAAGTGAGTAGAAAGTCAGGAGAACGTGGGAGTGTTTCTATTTTTCAGTTATTTCATTTCTATTAAATAGCAGTAACAGTAGTTCTATTTTGGTTAAGCACTTTTCAATTCAGTTTTTCCTTTCCGTGTAATTGTTCTTTTCAATTCAGTAAGAAAGTCAGAAAATTGCCCCAAAATCTTGCTTCTTTACCTGCTTTGATCTCTGATAAACCATCCACATAAAGGGCATCACCACCTCCATAAACAAAGGCAAATCCTTTACTTTCATATTTCTAGTGGGACATTCAATACTACAAAACGTGGTTGTCCCTCGAAATATAATCTGACTTTTTTTTTAAAAAGGGATCACTTAACATTTTTGTAGGCTCAAGAAACAATAACAGTTGATTTAAAAGAATGTTTATATAACTTATAGGAACCTGATTCAGAATACAAAATCAGGTTCTATATCGTTAAATATAGTCGACTCAGTTATTGGATTTTATGGACCGACCCGATGGACAATGCGACTGACCGAGCTATGACCCGTAAGAGTTACACAACGTGTTTAACTGGTAATTACGAACAAATAGTGAGACGATATATATTATATATATTCGTTACACGGGATTTATTATTTATACAGATTTATAAATAATAATTTATATTTATTTGTTTTAATCTTTTATTAAAACAAATTAAATAGTTTCGGGCTTGTCATTAACTATTGGGTTTTAGGCCCGATAGTAATTTAAAAAGGGTTATATTATGTTTTAGGGTTTTATTCTAAAATATTATTATAAATATATAATTCTTTTGAACGGCAAAGAAAGAAGGAGGAAAAAAGCTTTCGCTTTTTCTTTTCTTTCTTGTGAGCCGCCGAACAAGAAGCAAAACCCAAAATCGATTTTCCCTTTTGGCGAATTCCGAAGCAGCTAGCAAAAGAGATTGCTCCTGTTTTGCAAGTTCCGGCTAACCTCGGCGCTTCCCGTTTTCTCGCGTTTCGGTTCGTGATCTAGCATCGGTTCGTTGTACCTAGGTGTCTCAACCGGTTAATCATTAACCACTAAGGTATAATTAATCTCATCAGTAGATTAATTGTTTTTTTTTTGTTTGCGTTTTCATAACCAGATCCTGTTCGGTTTGTCAGTGCTGCAAAATAGGTTATGATTTTATTTTCCGCTGCGTATTTATTAATTAACTGAATTAATTAATTTCTCTGTCAAAACCCGTTTTTACAAAAGTCAAACTGATCACCGCTGAATCCCAACAGTGGTATCAGAGCCTGGGTTATAACACGCAAATCGGAACCGGTCTGGTTTCACCGGTTAGATTAATCACAAACTTTAACTATCTTAAAGTTTCTGATCTGATCTGTTTTTGGGGTAATTTTTATTTATTAATTTGATCGATTTTTATTTAACCAAATATATTGCCCGTATGTGATTGTGTTGAATATTTAAATCTGGCCCGACCCATGTGATTGAGTTGTTTGTGTTTATTATTCAGTTTTTGGTTTTATGGTTTTGGTCCACTTTTGATGGCTCAAAGTTGTAATAGAATATGCTTTTTAATTTTATGTAATTTTGTATTTTATGTAATGTAATAAAAACCCGAAGACAAATCTGAAGACGCAACAGGAATCATGGAGTCAGTGGGAGTCATCCGATACGACTAGATGCACGGAAGTCCATCCTTGTGGTTGTTTTAATTTTGTGGACCCCGTGACCCGTTTGGTCTTGCTAACTGGCTCTAGCAAGATCAAACAAACTTGGCCCTATAAGATTTACATATTTATTTGCTTTATGGTTGCTTTTAATTTTTTATAACTTAAAATTATTATAAACCAACCAAACACCAAACGTTTGCCACCACAAGTCCTAATTTTACAACTTGTAGAATTTTATAAAAATAACAACTGACTTGTTTTTTATAAAATAAATATCCGCTAAAGTATTGCAATTTAAACTAAATTTAATATCAAAAATTATAACTTAATAGTTTTCAACTATTAACTTTAACTGGTTATTCAAGTCGCGCCAAACTTAGTTTTAATAGGTTATTTAAAATTAAGTGTCCTGAGAGATGAAAGGGTTCATCAAATTTGTCATGACTTTAAATAGTAAAACTGGCTTTTACAACACACGTATGATTTAATCATTCGTTGTGTTTGACCCTATTCGGTAAACACTAAAATTGGAACCCATATTTAAAACCAATGGTCTATACCATCCCATTATAAGGAACACTTGAAGCATAAAACGAAACATCGGTGTTTGGAGCCACAGCACCGCACTGGATGCGTAGTTTATCCTTCCAAGGCGCAAGGGTTTCGTTGACACATCCGGCCCTTCCGCAAGTACCAGTTTTAGGACGACTATTACTTTTCTCTCTTGTTACATGCCCCAGCTGTCAAGATATTAAAAATGGGCATAGATGAGGCTAAACGTATCAATGCATAGACATGTCTTGTCTTAGCGGCCTCATACACGAGAATTGTGCATCTTTCCACAATTGACACTAATTGTCAGTCTAGTTACCCACTTACTAATGTTGTATGCCACAGCTACCATTAGTGACTGATTTAGCTATATTCTCACTCATTGTTCTAATTTCTGTAATTGTGTCATAAATTATTAAGGATTTTTCACTTTCTTTATACTAATTTATTTTCTTTGCTTATCTTGACAGATGTCTACTGAAAATAATAATACTAATAACTCATTCGCTCTCAAGTCTATCCTTGAGAATGAAAAGCTGGATAACACCAACTTTCTCTCGTGGCAGTGCAATCTGAGAATAGTTCTCAAGATGGCCAAGAAGCTCTATGTTCTCGATGCACCAGTCCCTGAGGCACCCAATGGTAACACGGCTGCTGCTTGTAAGGCCTGGGAAAAACAAAGAGATGATGCCACTGAGGTGGCCTGCCTTATGCTAGCCTGCACGTCCTGTGAGCTCCAAAAGAGCATGGAGGACCTTGATGCCTTTGACATGATTGAGCAACTTAAGGGCATGTTCCTGAAACAAGCCCGACAAGAACGCTATGAAACCATGTCTCAGCTCATTCGTTGCACGATGCAAGAGGGCACGCCTGTTAGTACTCATGTACTTAAGATGAAAGGGTACATCGACCAGATGAACAAACTTGGATATCCCATGAAGGATGACATGGCTACTGATTTCATCTTAAACTCTCTCCCAAGCTCCTATGCTCAATTCGTAATGAATTTCAACATGAATGGCTTGGAGAAGACAGTGGCCGAGCTACATGGTATGCTCAAAACGGCCGAGATGAATATCGAAGGAAAGAAAAATCAAGTTCTGATGGTCAGATCTGCTGGTGTTAAAAAGCCTAACCCCAAGAAAAGAGGTTTTAATAGCAAAGGCAAGAAGAAGGTTAATGTTGCTGCCAAGCCTGCTACCAACAATAACAAGAAAGCTTCAAAAGCACCCCCTCTTGAGGAGCTCCAATGCTTTGAATACAACAAAATGGGGCACTGGAAACGTAACTGTCATGAATATCTAGCCAAGCTGAAGCTGCAGAGGGCCAGTGGTGAGGGCACCTCTTCAGGTATTCTCATTTATGTTATTGAAATTTTTACTGTTTCTAGCAACACATGGGTATTTGATATTGGATATGGATACCACATCATTAATGTCTTGCAGGAGCCTAAAAGTTGGAGGAAGCTGAAACAAGGCGACATGGAGCTCATCGTTGGTGATGGGAAAAGAGTACCAGTTCTTGCAACTGGAACATATCATCTCTCATGTCCTTCTGGCCTTGTGGTTGTTTTGAACAATTGTTTGTTTGCACCTGGTTTAACCAGAAACATTATTTCAGTTTCTTTATTGTTTGAACAAGGATTTAAGTACGTTTTTAATGGTATTGCTATTTCTGCGTACTTAAATGATATCTTTTATTTTGAGGCTAAACCTCAAAACGGTATTTATGAGATTGACGTTCAAACTGACAATAACAAATATAATCTTTCTAAACGTATCAAATCTGGCATTAATGATACTTTTCTATGGCATTGTCGACTTGGCCACATAAGCAAGGCACGCATTAAAAGACTCTAATCTGAGGGAATTCTTGAACCTACCGGACATGACTCATTGGATAATTACAAGTCTTGTTTAGCTGGCAAACTCACAAAGGACCCCTTCACCCATGTTGGTGAACGAGCCAAGGATCTGCTAGGCCTTATACACAGTGTGGCCCTTTCAGAACCATGTCTAGAAATCATGAAAGATACTTCGTTTCATTTATTGACGATTATAGTCGATATGCTTATGCCTATCTTATGAAACACAAGCATGAAACATTTGAAAAGTTCAAAGAGTTTCAAAACGAAGTAGAGAAACAACTCGATAAATCTATCAAGACACTTCGATCAGATCGAGGTGGCGAGTATCTCAGCTTAGAATTTCTTAATCATCTGAAGGAGAACGGAATTATTTCTCTACCCACTCCTCCTAGCACACCCCAACTTAATGGCGTGAGTGAGAGGAGAAATTGAACCCTACTTAATATGGTTCGATTGATGATGTGTAGAACTAACTTGCCTCGCTCCTTCTGGAGTTATGCTCTTATGACCGCCGCTCGCCTTGTAAATCTAGCACCGACTAAGAAGGAGGACAAAACCCCATATGAGATATGGCATGGGTCTAAACCCAATTTGTCTTACCTTAGAGTATGGGGATGTGATGCATATGTCACCAGCGATTCTGATGACAAGCTCGATCCCAGAGGCGAAAAAGTTATTTTCGTCGGTTACTACAACAAAAGCGGATATTATTTCTATCATCCTGATGCAAACATTGTTTCCAACAAAAGGAAAAGACGCTTTCTCGAGGAAGATCTTCTAAATCGAGGAACCGGAAATAATATTATGGATCTTGAAGAAATTCGAGAAACACAAACAACCGCTGAGGAAGTCGGAGCGTCTGATCAACAAGAAGTTGTTGCTGATGAATCAGACATAAACACAAGCGTTCGCAGAAGTATCAGGTCTCGTAAAGAACCTAATAGATACCTATGGCATCTTGAAGCTTCTAAAGTCCTATTAGTAGCTGAGTCAAATGGCGAACCTACAAACTACAAATCTGCTATCTCAGATCCTGAATCCGAGAAACGGATTGAAGCCATGAACGCCGAGATGTAATCTATGCGTGATAATCAGGTCTAGGAATTGATTGAACTACCCCCCGGTTCTCGGGCAATAAAGAGCAAATTGATTTTCAAAAGAAAAACCGACATGCATGGTAATGTACAAACCTATAAAGCACGGCTAGTTGCAAAGGGTTTCACTCAAACTCAAGGTATTGACTATGATGAAACTTTCTCACCCGTTGCTATGATCAAATCGATCAGGATACTGTTTGCCATAGCCGCGTACCATGATTACGAGATATGGCAAATGGATGTCAAAACCGCTTTTCTTAATCGACATCTCTCTGAAGATGTCTATATGGTTCAGCCTGACGGTTTTGTTGATCCAAAGTATCCTAGTAGGGTCTGCAAACTGAATAAGTCCATTTATGGACTTAAACAGGCATCTCGAAGCTGGAATCTTCATTTTGATCAGAAAATCAAAGAATTTGGTTTTGTCAAGAATGAAGATGAGCCTTGTGTTTACAGAAAGGCTAGTGGGAGCACTATATCATTTCTCATCTTGTATGTGGATGATATACTGATCATTAGAAACAACATCCCTATGCTTGACAAAGTCAAACAATGGTTAGGATCTTGTTTTGCAATGAAAAATATTGGAGAAGCTGCTTACATTCTAGGAATCAAGATCTACAGGGATAGATCTAAGCGGCTTCTAGGGCTAAGTCAGAGTACTTACATAGACAAAATGGTGACACGCTTTAGGATGGAAAACTCCAAGAAAGGAGGTGTTCCGATGACTAAAGGCACTGTGTTGAACAAATCACAATCTCCTTCCACGGACATTGAAATTAAGGAAATGGAAGCAATTCCATATGCCTCATCGATTGGTTCTATCATGTATGCTATGTTGTGCACTAGACCTGACGTCTCGTATGCTTTAAGCATGACCAGCCGTTTCCACCAAAGTCCTAGAATTGCCCATTGGACTGCAGTCAAGAACATCCTGAGGTACTTAAGAAGGACCAAAGACATGTTCTTAATATTTGGAGGAGTGAAAGAGGAGCTCACTGTACGGTGTTACACTGATGCTAGCTTTCAACCTGACCGAGATGACTCTCGCTCACAGTCAGGTTTCGTATTCACTCTCAATGGAGGAGCTGTCTCATGGAAAAACTCCAAGCAGAGTGTAGTGGCGGATTCAACCACCTAATCTGAGTATATAGCCGCATCAGATGCTGCTAAGGAAGCTGCTTGGATGAAGAAATTCATTACTGACCTCGATGTGGTTCCGAGTATTCGCCAACCAATCGAGATACTTTGTGATAACACATGTGCTATAGCCCAAGCCAAAGAGCCCATATCTCATCACAAAGCCAAGCACATTCATTGGAAGTTCCACTATATACGGGAAATTGTGGAACGTGGAGACGTCGTAATAAGCAAAGTAGACACAGATCAAAACCTAGCGGACCCGTTTACTAAGACCATGACTCAGGACAAGCATGATCTTCATAGAGATGCTATTGGTCTTAGATTTGCTAGTGATATGTTTTGATTTAGTATTTTGAATGTGAGAACATTTAAACAGTTGTACTTTTGAATTCTTTTTGGTTTACTGATTTAAATGCAATTCTGAATTCTTATAAATGTGTTCGATTTTAATACGTTTAATCCATGAATCTTGTATTCTTAATTATCCGTAGTCGGTCAGACTCGTGGGAACGTCTCTGAATTAAGAATTTTCTGAACTTCGGCTCAAGGAGTTGACTCCGAACTTCACAGGCCTCATTTTGAATGACGTTGGATGTAACTCGCCTCAAATCATCTTCATGGATCTTTGTCATAAGATGTTTTGCTATTGGTATACTCATTAGTATCCTCTGACCTGAGATTCGTACTAGAACTGCCGTTTACCAAGAACCATTCTTTAATCACTTTCAAACGCTGTCGCGTAACTGCCAGTCATAAAGGCTTTGATTAGGAATAGTTCTGAAGTTCAGTGGGAGTTGTATGTAGTCAATAAGGGATTCTGTACTCTTGCATTATATGTAACAGATAAGCATCGTGGCGCCCTCGTTGATTCAAACTGGTGAAGTGTAAGGCCTTACCTAAACTTACTGTGTGTTTGATTGGACCACTTTGATTCTTGATCGAGAACAATAATAATTGAACGCCATATGAGAATGAACTAAATCCATGTCTCATTGATTCAATTGATGTTTTATACGGAAAGGATGAATGACAACTATTGTCATAAGTCTATTGTCTTGCTTTAGTTAGCTGTTACTAACACCAAGATATTTGGTTATTAACTTTAAAGCGTCATACCTTGTTAGGGACAGCCATGTGCAGCTAGAGCGCCGCTGACTGTTTGTGTTGTTTTATCATGGATCGTCCAAGTGGGAGATTGTTGGATTTTATGGACCGACCCGATGGACAACGCGACTGACCGAGCTATGACCCGTAAGAGTTACACCGAGGGCAACGAACATTGAATCCACTTAACGTGTTTAACTGGTAATTACGAACAAATAGTGAGACGATATATATTATATATATTCGTTACACGGGATTTATTATTTATACAGATTTATAAATAATAATTTATATTTATTTGTTTTAATCTTTTATTAAAACAAATTAAATAGTTTCGGGCTTGTCATTAACTATTGGGTTTTAGGCCCGATAGTAATTTAAAAAGGGTTATATTATGTTTTAGGGTTTTATTCTAAAATATTATTATAAATATATAATTCTTTTGAACGGCAAAGAAAGAAGGAGGAAAAAATCTTTCGCTTTTTCTTTTCTTTCTTGTGAGCCGCCGAACAAGAAGCAAAACCCAAAATCGATTTTCCCTTTTGGCGAATTCCGAAGCAGCTAGCAAAAGAGATTGCTCCTGTTTTGCAAGTTCCAGCTAACCTCGGCGCTTCCCGTTCTCTCGCGTTTCGGTTCGTGATCTAGCATCGGTTCGTTGTACCTAGGTGTCTCAACCGGTTAATCATTGACCACTAAGGTATAATTAATCTCATCAGTAGATTAATTGTTTTTTTTTGTGTTTGCGTTTTCATAACCAGATCCTGTTCGGTTTGTCAGTGCTGCAAAATAGGTTATGATTTTATTTTCCGCTGCGTATTTATTAATTAACTGAATTAATTAATTTCTCTGTCAAAACCCTTTTTTACAAAAGTCAAACTGATCACCGTTGAATCCCAACATCAGTTACATAAAATAGGGTTTTATACTTTTATTAGTTTCTCGGTAATAGAATCTATTTTTCTTTTAAACCAACATGCTTCTATATCATCAAATATGGCTTTGTTTCTTGCTACTATCCGAGTATCCGGTCCTATTTGTCCTTTCAAAACTATCTAAAAGATTGTCACGTGATTAAGGGGGATAAAACCTCGTTTTTTAATGACAACGAAACTCTCTTACCCTATCTAAACCCCAGTGTTATATCCTGTTATATCGAAATCAAGAACAAGCAAATGAATCACACATGAAAACCTCAACGATTATCGAGTTTATTATCTCTAATTGGAACTTGAATACAAGAACATGAAAAACGAAATTACAATCACTGAATGAGTTCTTCCCCCTTTTCTAACCAACTCACCTCCGGCTAATCAGAGATTAACAAACTAACAATGAAGAATAACACTTAGCCCCCTAAAGTAACAACTATCAGTAAATGACAGAAACGGTCCATGGACTTACTAAAATTGACTTTGACTCAATATAACAATCTCCACCTTTGAGGACATGTCAACCAACCTTTAACTTCTTCAAACAATAACCGAATTTTGATCCAGGCAATACTTTAGTAAGCATATCAGCTGCATTCTAAAGTGTATTAACACTTTGCACCTCTATTTCCCTTGAATTTACAATGTCTCTTATGAAATGAAGTTTGACACTAATATGTTTAGTTCTTTCATGAAAAGTTGATTCCTTGAAAGCTGAACATCACCTTGATTGTCACATAACACCCTTGCTCTATCAACCTTCACACCCATTTTAGAAATGAAGCCCTTCATCCACATACCCTCCTTTACAGCTTCAGTCAATGCTACAAACTCTACTTCAGTAGTAGACAAAGCCACTTGTGCTGAAGAGATGCCTTCCAACTCACTATACACCCCATAACTGTAAAGGCATAACGTGAAATGGATCTGCCCTTCTCTATATCTTTAGCAAAATTAGAATCCGCATAGCCAAGAATCAATTCTTCGGCTTCACCGGTACCAACACCATTTCCAAAGACCAACCCAGTCTATCTAGCGCCATTCAAGTACCTCAATATCCATTTGACCACATCCCAGTGTGCCTTGCCTGGATTGGCCAAATACCTGCTCACCAGACTCACTAAATACCCTATATTAGGTTTGGTACAGACCATTAAGTACATCAGTGACCCCACAGCTTGAGCATAAGGCACCATCTCCATTACTACCATCTGTTCAGTAGTACTTGGAGCGCTCTTGCTGACACTTTGAAATGTTGAGCTATAGGAGTCACCACAGCCTTGTTATTCTCCATCTCAAAATTCTGCAAAACCTTTCTGATGTAAGAACTTTGAGTTAATTTCAACTGCTTAAGTTCTTTATCCCTTGTGATCTCTATGCCCAAAATCTTCTTGGCATTACCAAGCTCCTTCATTTCAAACTCTTCCATCAGCAACTCTTTGGTAGCTTTGATTTCTTCCTTGCTTTTACAAGCCAATAACATATCATCTACATAGAGTAGAAGATATACAAAGCATCCCATTTCATATTCTTTAAAATACACACAGCTATCATAGCTGCTTCTGTTAAAACCACGAGTCACAACATACTCATCAAACCTCTTGTCCCATTGTCTTGGTGATTGCTTTAATTCATACAATGACCTCTTTAATAAACAAACTTTATCCTCTTGTCCCACAGCCTCAAATCCCTTTGGCTGCTTCATATAGATTTCTTTTTCTAAGTTCCCATGAAGGAATGCAGTTTTAACATCAAGCTGCTCTAATTCCATGTCCATACAAGCTGTCATAGCCAATACCACTCTTATGGAAGAATGTTTCACAACTGGTGAAAAGATCTCATTATAATCAATCATTGCCTTCTGTGTGAAACCCTTAGCTACCAACCTTGCCTTGTATCTGGACAACTCATCATTAATCCCCTCCTTCACCTTAAAAATCAACTTACAGTCAACACGTTTGTACCCTTCAGGTTTATCAATAAGCAACTGTGTTTCATTCTTTTGCAATGATTTCATTTCATCTTCCATTACTGCTATCCATTTTATCTTATCCACACACCTAATTGCCTCTTCAAATGTGATTGGCTCCAGCATACTTTCTTCCTCTGCAGCCATAAAGACAAATGCATAAATGTCTTATGTATTCCTATACCTAGCAGGAGGTATAATCTACCTTCTAGGCCTCACCCTAGCTAGGCTGTAGCTACTAGACTCACCACCAGTGGACCTACCTTCTTGAACAGGTTCTACAAGATTTTCACTTCCACTAGGCTACACCTCAAACTGGAATTTTTTATTAGACTGGTCTTTGCCCACATCATCATTCATCACATGCTTATACATGACCTCTTACCGGAAAGCAACCACATTCCTGCTAAGCATGATCTTAGGAACTTCACCATCTAATATCCATAACCTATATCCCTTCACTCCCTTTGGATAACCTAGAATTATGCACTTCAGAGCCCTTGCCTCAACTTGCCTAACTAACATGAGCAAAAGCAACTGACCCAAACACCCTGAGATGATTATATCTTGCTTTCACTCTTGACCACTTCTCCATAGGTACCATCATGCCAATTGCAGATGATGGTGACCTATTAACCAGGTACACAGCAGTTGTATGAGCTTCTGCCCTGAAATTCTTTGGCAATCCATTTTCAATCAGCATACATCTTACCTTGTCTAATAGGATTCTATTCATCATCTCTACAAGGCCATTTTGCTGAGGAGTTCCAGGAACAGTCAAATGCCTTGAGATACCATGTTTCTTACAAAACAATTGAATTCCCCACTGCATAATTCTAACCCATTGTCAGTTCTCAGTTTCTTTACATTCTTTCCAGTTTGATTCTCCACCATAACTTTCCATTCTTGAAACTTATTAAAAGTTTCATCTTTATGCTTAAGTATGAATGTCCATACTCTCCTGGAGTAGACATCAATGATGGATACGAAGTACACTCCTCCACGTAAAGATAAATTTCTTGCAGGCCCCCAAAGATCAGCATGAATATAGTCAAGAATACCCCTTGTAGTGTGCATTCCCTTTGTGAACTTAATCCGATGTGCCTTCCCCATCACACAGTTCTCACAAAAACCAAATTCACACTCTTCCAAACCTTTATGACATGTTGTTTCTTCAACTCTTTTAGACCTAATCCACTCATATAGCCTAACCTTTTGCACCACAACAGTGCCTGATTGGATTTGTTGGCTTCAACTACTGACACTACCCCTTTATCAGCATGTCCATCTAGCACATAGATATTACTACAAATTCGTGTACCATACAAAGCCACCATAAACCCTTTAATGACTCTACCTTTACCATTCTTCAAACTAACATGGAAGCCTACACTTTCAAAAGTTCCCAGTGATTAGGGGTGTTCATCGGTTCGGTTTATTCCATTCGGTTTATTCGGTTTTAATATTTTTTTTTGTCTAACCGCAAACCTAACCTGACCCAATTGAAAATGTGGCTAACCTAACCTAATCTAACTCAATTCAATCCGATTCGGTTTCGGTTTATTCGGTTTCTGTTTTTTTTCCTGGAAAACAACACATAATTTTAACATATCCTAAAACCAAGAGTTTATAACCATAATAAAAAGTACCGAACCGGAAAATAGTCTTAAACATAAACGTAAAGTTCAAATTTCAAACATAAATAAAGAAACTTGGTGTTTTCCAATTAGTCTTAGCCAATGCCATCACAAATTAAACTTGAGTTTTTTCAACTCGTCTTTCACTCGATCGGTGTCTTCTCATCTCTACAAGAAATAAGAACAAATAATAAAGCAATGGGCTATTGAACTTGAGAGTTGAGCTAAAACTGTTGGGCTAAAAGTATAAATTTGCATTTACTTATTTATATTTATTCGGTTAAAACGGTTAACCGAACAAATCAAATAAACCTAATTAAAAAAATCCGTCTAACCGTTAACCTAACCGCAAACCGAATTGGAATTCGGTTTTCGGTTAGGAATATAACAGTTCGGTTTTCGATTAGGAACCTAACATAAAACCGAATTGTGAATTTGGTTCGGTTTTTTTCGGATATGGATACGATTCGGTATTTGGTTTTTTTCGGTTTTTGGTTTTTTTGCACACCCCTACCAGTGATATCAGGTTCTTGGTTAATTCAGGTATATACCTGACTTCTTTCAACTCTACCTCTGTTCCATTATGTAAATTCAACACAACAGATCCATGCCCTTGAATAACACATGGCCTATCATCCCCTAACTTGGCAGTACCAAGCCCTTTCATCTTTAATTCTTTAAAGAAGCTTTTATTTGGAGTCATATGAAATGAGCATCCAAAATCCATGATCCAATCTTCCCCTTTGCACCGAATAGTCACCACCAACACCTCTGCACTTTCATAGCCATTTCTAAAGCCCTCAGGTGGAGAACTACAATGACTCTTTGATCCAGAATCAGACCTTTTCTTTTTCAAGTCTGGACAGTCCCTTTTCAAATGCTTTTCAGAATTACAAATATAGCACTTTCTTTTGAACTTGGAATGAGACCTATTCAACCCCTTCTAGCTAGTCCCCCTCTGATCAGACCAACCTCGGTCTCCCTCTTACCACCAATCCCTCCCCAGATTCATCCTTTACATCCCCTCTTTTCTTTAATTCTTTGGAGTTCAATGCGGAATAAACTTCCTCCATTGTTAAAGTCTCCCTTCTAAACATGAGTGTATCAACAAAATGCGTAATACCCGGATAATTCCCAAGTATTATAGGGGCTAAAACTATACAAAGGAAAAGTCCAAGGGTTAAAATGGAAGTTCCTGAAAGTTGAAGTACCAAAAATGACAAAAAGGATATTTTTTACTGTGACGAACCGTCACAGATAAATAACGGTCTGTTATGGTGGTAACGGACTGTCACAGGTCATAAAGGTCTGTTACGGGCTCGACACGACAATGAATCTGGGAGTAACACGTGTCTGCTAACTAACAGGGAAATCATGACGCATGTAACCCTATGACGGACCATCACGGGGCGTAACGGTTTGTTACGCTTGCGGCCTAAATTAGGTGACGGACCGTCACCATAACGGTCCGTCACGGACCCAAATGTTGCCCTATAAATAGTTGAATGAGCTCAGCCTATTTCACACACAATTCACACCATAGAAAACACACACACATTCCGGTGTTCCAATCCCGAGCCCCGGTTCTCGTGCGAGAGTCCGGTTTCTAGCAAAACGTCCGCAAACTACATTAGATAGTGTCGAGGTAAGGTTTCCAAACATCCTGAGGTTCCTTTGCGTAAACCTAAGATAGGGATGTTGATTATGATAATATCGGATATGATTTAGGGTTCTATCGAAGTGTTGATTGTTATATTTGTTTCAGAAGTTCCTCTAAACTGTGCTTTATAAAATGTTGTTTTGTAAATGATTTGTTTGAGATCCCAATAGCATCCGTATATATATATCATGTAATAAGTACTTATTATGGCTATGATTGGGTGGGACTGACAGGCGAGAACTAGTCCTCTCGTATTTGGCCGGACTTGTATCCGGAAGCCAGGGAGTCACCTGTATATGTATATGTATATGTATATGTATATGTATATGTATATGTATGTATATATATATATATATGTTTTAGACTCAGAACCTGAGTAAAGCTGAGGTTACCGGGTGATGGTTTGGGATGGATGATTATTAGACCCAGACTCGGGTAAAGCTAGGGTCGTGGGGTATCTTGTATTGTAGATACAAGTTATGAAAACATGGTTTAATTTATGAACTCACCAGCCTTGTGCTGATCCAAATCTTTTCAAATGCTTTTGAGCACAAGTGACCACTAGCTTGTAGTTGGCATTCCAGGAGATGTACAGGTGTTTTGGATAGGGATGACTAAGGGCAGGTCTTGTGTAACCGTAAGGCCTGAGTGGATGGCACGTTCTTAGGGACTATAAGTCCAGAGTTATATGTGTTCCTGCTAGGAACAATATGTTGTATTTCCAGTCAGTCCTTATTGTAAAACTATATTATATATGAAATAAAATAGTTATGACTTTAGTCTTCCGCTGTGTGTTTTTGGTATCAACGTCAAGGCGACCTTCTGAACGGTATGTAGTTATTCGACAAACAGAATGTTCTGTCTAAGAAAAGAGCGGTGTATAAATCCCTCCTTCTGGGAATATATCTGTTGGAGGTACTACTCTAGAAGGATAACCGTCCTAGGTTACGAGTGTGACATATGTGGAAAGGAGTGAGGTCAAGAATATAATTGCCTGGTCTTCCTTTTCTAGTTTAACATCTGTGTTCTCTAAATCAAGAACTAATTTATTGAACTCATCGGTATGATCTTCTAAAGTCTTACCAGAGGCCATATGGAAAGTGTAGAGCCTTTTCTTCAAATATAGTCGGTTGGCAAGTGATGTCGCCCAGACGGTCTATAAAACTAATGAATAAAAAACCTACCTAGACTCCTAAGTAATAAATGGAGTACCTTCGACTAAACCGCACTGACAGGAAAGTGGACCTATAGAGTGTAGCACAGCTTAACGGTAAACCGAGTTATCGAACCCTAGAGACACTATGATAACTATACTAGAATCTGACTCGGACTAAAGATTGATGATTGTGGGGTTGACTACATTAAAGATTAGACTAATAATGCAGAAAACTAAGGACGACTCTAACTATCAAGGCAAAGAACTAAGGAAAATATCAGAGATGGAAGAATACCACCTAGGTCGGAATCCTACTTGCAAAGCACAACTTCTAATGGTTCTGAAAACTAAGATGGATCTGGGTTTCTAAGGAAACAGCTCTAGACTACCTACTGGATCCTTAATCACTCTCAGGGTGTCACCAAATAAGGAACCTAAAGATGTAATAACTCACCAGATAGTGGATTACCTTTCAGTCTCTCCAACAATGATAAAGTACCTAGAAGACAGATCACCTTTCAGTCTCACTATCCACAATACATTCGAAGAATGCACAGGGTAATCTCAAGATAGGAACTATAATTCAGAATAGCAACAATCACTAGACACCTAAACTAACTTCCTTTCAGACAGTTGACATTCGGATTTCTAACGACGAAGAGTAAACGACTATCTCTCACTTCTCGGGTATTAAGACAGGATACACACTCAGATCTAAAGACTCTCAATCACAACTCCTATGGCTACAATTTCTAGCAAACCATACAAACAATCACAAACCCTAAAGTCTATGACCTAGATACGCAAATCAAACCGGAAGACATTCACAATCAACGTACGGAATTGAAATCAATCACACATCAGATCAAAGCATGCATATACATCACAGCCATTAAATCAAGACTCTTTAAAAAATCATTAATCCATGCATATAAATCCAAAACCAATAAAAATCAATACTTTAACAAGCAATCATCATGTGACCTAGGCAGTATATGAAGTTTAGCCTAGGATCATGCTCAAAACAACTAGAACATAAGTAATTAAGCAAAACATGATCCAAAACAAACTGATTTCAAACAAAGATCGAAACTTTAAACCCGAATAATCTAATCAATACAAACCCGGAATCAAAAGCTTTAATATTGCTCTTCAATCGCCTTCCAAGCTCCCAAAATCGCCTCTTTTCTTCCTCTGGACGGCAGGTAATCGAACTCTCCTAATTATGGCATTAGAATCCTATTAAAAGTCGATTTAGGGCTTTTAGCGAATTAACGGGCCTCTCGCGTACCGCGAGAGGTTCGGCTGGGTTCCTCGCATACCGCGAGGAATAAATTAGCCGGGCCCGTATTCTGCTTCTCTTGCGTACCACGAGGCATGTATCTCTTTCTCTCGCGTACCGCGAGAAACCAATTTTCACCATTTTTAACTTTTTACTCTTGGGCTTTACTCCCTTGCTCGGTTTCTTCTGGTTTTCACTTGTAATCTTCACTAGCACCTGTAAAACACATCAACGACTCAGTAGTATACAAAAAAGGCTCAAAACAAAGATAAAACTAATCAAAACACATGAAAATAATAGGAATAAAGATGTGTGCTTTGCACAACATCAGCCAGAGACTTCGTCATGTACAGGGATTCCAATCTTGACCATATGCCTGCGACAGATGTTTCCTTTGAGACTTCACGCAACACTCGATCTCCCAGGCTAAGAATGATCGCGCTATGTGCCTTTTCAAGCACATCCTTCTTCTCTTTATCAGCCATGGAAACCGGCAGATTAGTTTCGCCCAAAAGAGCATCACTAATCCCATGATGAATCAATAACGCCCTCATCTTCTGTCTCGCCAAGTTGAAGTCATTCCTCCCATTGAATTTCTCCACATCGAACTTCGTGGAAACCATAACGATCGATGATAACCTTCAATTTCAATTTCAATTTCGATCCTCTCATAAAACCGAGCCCTAACGAAGCTCTGATACCACTTGTTATATCGAAATCAAGAACAAGGAATTGAACCAAACATGAAAACCTCAAACGATTATAGAGTTTATTATCTCTAATTGGAACTTGAATACAAGAACATGAAAAACGAAATTACAATCACTGAATGAGTTCTTCCCCCTTTTCTAACTAACTCACCTCCGGCTAATCAGAGATTAACGAACTAACAATGAAGAATAACACTTAGCCCCCTGAACTAACAACTATCAGTAAATGACAGAAACGTTCCCTAGACTTACTAAAATTGACTTTGACTCGACATAACATATCCTCTACTCCAATTTACACGGATATACTTCTATTTTCTTTCTTCTATCTTCTAAGATTTTTCATCCTTTTTTTCTTTTCTTTAAAGTTGTATGATCTCTAAATCATTTTTAATTAATACGAAATATATTTTGCATATTTGATCGGTCTCCCTCGTTCCTTTATGTGACATGTACACATGTTTGTAATGCTCATTTGTGCTTTTTTTTCTTTGTTCCAACTTCTAACGTATAGAGAAAGGTTTGAATACAAAGGGTTTTTCCATGCATAGGTACGAAGGATTCTTGATCATTGATTTAGGAAATCAAGGGTTAAGATCAAAGTAGATTTTTTTAAGCGTGAAAATTTTCTAAAAATGGTAAAATTAGAATAGCCTACCTTTGTTGACTTTTTTCAAATTCCCCCATTTTTTTAAAACACGTATACCTTTTTTATACGACATTACTTTTTTAAAAAAATTGCACCATAAAATCGAGCATTTTGTTCTTTTTAATTTGAGTATAGTTTTGCTATACTTTTATTTAAAAAAAATTGACTTTTTTTTTAAATGTCGATGTGATGTGCGTATAACATGCGTTATTATACAACAAGCGTGATTATGTGTATAACATGCGTGATCATGCGTATAACATATGTAATTATGGTCCTGCGTTATTATAAAGAATGCATGATTATATGAATATGGTCATGTGTTACTATAAAACATACGTGATTATGGTCATGCGTTAATGCGTTATTATCATTTTACACATGCGTTATTATTATGACGCGGACGCATTTATCCCTCGCCCACTGAACACGTGTCGCATGCTGGTGCCTCGTATGATTCATACGCTAAAAGCCTTTTGTACAATAACCGGACTTGTAACATATATATATATACACACACATTGTTCTGTGTTGGAACGTCGTAGAATGAACATATATACACATTTTTACATTAAGGGTTCCCTACTATAAAACACGAGCTTGATCGATGGACAATTCCTTCGGAAAACCGCCGGCACCGACGGGATTCCGTTGGTGAAGCTCTATCGGCAAAATGGCCATGGGTAATACCTTTTCCGATGGAAATCTTTCGGTATTATTGACGGCAAAGCTACCAATGGATTACCGACGGATATTCCCCGACCACAGTTTTACTCATTACCGACCGATCACCGACGGTTTAGTTTCGATGTTCCACTCCTTTCACACAAAAAAATATAAGTTAACTACTATAATTATATAAATCTATTAAAGTAGATTTAAGCTACTCTTTACGCCGCCAATCATCTGCAAAAATAAGGTAAAGATGAGATAAAAATAAATAAATAAATAAATAAGTTATAGAAAGTAAATAACCTATAATTAGTGAGTTTCGTACCCGCCATCCTCGGCTATGGTAATCTCCCTACGGTTGTCTCGGTTAACGGAAGCTGGAGGTTGAACATTCTCCCCATGTGTAGATGGCCAACACAATGAACCCTAATGACCGACACCATCATTACCAACCTCGAGCTCGTCAGCCAAAACATCAACATCGATGTGGATATTATCAAAGTCTAAATGTTTGTTCGGGTCGTAGTTGCTACCCCCCCCCCCCCACCACCCACCCACCTCCAAAGAAGTGTACATGGCCATGAGATAATATGTTACGCCCTTGACCTGGCGTAGGGGCGAAACTATCGCTGGTGCATGCCATCTACACCGATTTGCAATCAATTATATATGTATGTATGTATACATACATATATATAATTTGTATATGTATGTACTACCACACAACGTCATATACATAATTACATAATCAAACCCAATACCATATACACAATCATAATCATAATCAATCCCCAATACATATTAACCACAATGTCTAAGTGAACATAATAAGTACTACCTAGCAGTATCATATACACAATCACACAATGCCACATATAACCACAATCACGGAGAAGAAATAGTCTTTCTTGGTTTGACTTCGATCTGTCAAATACTAGTTCATAATTGTACAAATTATGCAAACCTAATCGTGTAGGGTTTGACATGTTAGCATATGCCTATTTTTATTTTTATGAATCTGGGACTAATATATCATAAAATATCCAAATCAAAGTAAAAATATGAATATGGGACTTCTAGTGTTAAATACCAAATTGACCAAACTTAAAAGGCATTTTGTACCTTTTCTTAGGACTTCTAGTGGTAACCTTTATTGCAAATTTTCAATTAAATTTTCACTCAGAATACACATATTCATATATATCGTCAGATATTTAGGTTCTCACTATGTTTCTTGATGGTTGTGTTGTGCTCCTGATTTTCGTACACACTTAAATTTGTTACTCCATCTATTCAGAATACACCTCGGGTTCGTGGCTTCGCCCTTTGCCACTCCTGGCCCCGACATGTTAGTTTTACATGTGCATCCGTTGCACTTTCCATTCAGCGATTCCCCAATCGCTTTGGTCTTAGACCCTTTCCTAGGCTTCCTCGATCGCCCCTTACTCTTTACCTTCGGGTTCGTGGCTTGCCCATTCGCCACTCCTGGCCCCGATTTTCCCGGTGTTGATGAGCTGCACCGCCCCTAGTCGTGCCTCATGCTCATCATCCCGACCATCTAACTGGGCAACCATTGCGTGCAAGCTGGCCTTCTTCGGACAGAACCGGGCTATATGTCCTTGAACCCCACAGATGAAACACCCTTCATCTTGGTTCGTGGTGTTACGTGTATCCTTCTTTCGAAGATGATCTCGTTTGGCTCCCCCACCATGTTCCTTGTTACCTTCGATCATGGGTTTACGTGGGCGCTCTTCCATCAATTCGACTAGGCTTTCAGCAGCGGCAATGGCTGAAGCTAAGTCTTTAACATTGCGACGCTCCAATTCAGTCTTTGCCCATGGTTGTAACCCATCGAGGAAATAGAACACGGAATCCTCATCCGAAAGGTCAGGGATCGCAACAGTTAGTGTGGTGAAATCTTTTACGTACTTTTGGATCAACCCAACATGCTTGAGCTTTCTTAACCGGCTCTTTGCTTCGTGCAAAGCGTTGACCGGATAGAATTGCCACTAAGATCTCGAATGAATTCAGCCCAAGTCTTGATCGTACACGTACCTCGTTCGACGTCTCCGTACCTACGTCGCCACCATAAAGCCGTGGTATCCTTTAAGTACATTGTAGCCGTCGTGATCTTTATCGCGACGTCCACAATGCCGACCCCCTCAAAGTATCGCTCCATCTCCCAAAGATAGTCGTCAACAGCCCTCGCCTCACATTTGCCTTCAAACGGGCTTGGTTTAGGGACTTTGACGCATGGACCGAAAGGGTTAACGTTCCCACTTACGTTAACTAAAGCCTTGCCACACTCATTCACCTTGGCCTCTAATCCGATCAGCCTTCTATGGCAGTCTTGAGACATATCATCCATGTCTCGACGCAGCTTCTGTGACAACTCATCCATGTCTTGACGTAGCTTGGTGATCTTCTCTTTAACCATCACCGTTATCTCGCTACGGAATACTTGGATGGCAGCCTTCAAGTCTTCGCTCAGCCCCAAGAAATCGTTTCCCATCGAATCCAATTGCTCGAGCGTGTCATTGACTTACAGGCCTAGCCCGATCATGGCCTTCTCTATGTCACCAAAGCATTTTTCGAAAGCCCCATCCTTGGAAGCGCTCCTGCCTTTCTTTCCAGCTCCACGTCGAATCCCATCTCTACCACGCCTCTCTTCCCCAAGTGCAACATTCTCCACGGTTGCCTCAATCTTGCTCGGATCAGTCGCCATTCCAACGAATCGACGTGCTCTGATTCCACTTGTCACGGATTTACTTCTTTGACTCACGTGCGGCTCTTAGCAACCAACTAAGATCAGCCTTTGACCCGATTATGTAGTGATTCGGAAGCGATAAAATGCGAACAAGCAAGATCGTAATCAAATAACTCTTTATTGATTACAAGGGAAAAGTTACAAAGAGCTTACAAGGTGAATGCTATACAAGTGTTGGAGGTCTATACAAATGACTAACACATCTATTTATACTAATCATCCTCTTGATCTAGATGATTCTATTTAGAGTCTTCTAATCATACAATAATACAAATATCAAAGATATTTACAAAGAAGTTTCTAGGCTAATCCATAGTTTAATGGCTGATTTGGAAGGGTCTAGAAACCTGATTACTTAAGCCATGATCCAGAATCTTCCAAGTCTTGAATGGCCATAAAGTTGCTGGAACATTCTGGAATTCCATGTATAGCGAGCTGAATTTTTGGGTAGAATTTTGGTCGTTTTGAGCGAGTCGTGACAGTATGCCTACTTTTATTTTTATGAATCTGGGACTAATATGTCATAAAATATCCAAAATCAAAGTAAAAATGTGAATATGGGATTTCTAGTTTTAAATACCAAATTGACCAAACTTAAGAGGCATTTTGTACCTTTTCTTAGGACTTCTAGTGGTAACCTTTATTGCAAATTTTCATTCAGAATACACATATTTAGATTGTCATATATTTAGGTTCTCACTCTGTTTCTTGATGGTTGTTTTGTGCTCCTGATTTTGAACTCCTGATTTTCGTATACACTCAAATTTATAACTCCATCTATTCAAAATATGTTATGTGCTTATCATTAATTATCTAATCGCTAATGCTCTAATGGATTGAGATCTTCATTGGATGATTTTATACCTTGGCCTCTGAATTATCCAATTTTCATTTCTGAGATGCAAACCCACTGCATTTTACATCTAAATCTCACATACTCCTAAGCTTCTTTTAATCTCAGTAATGTTTTGATTAAATAATACATGTTATATTGTCAGATAACTATAAATACCATTGTTTTAATCATGTCTTGAAAGCCATTTTAGAGTGGATAATTGCAAGTAGCAGTATATCTATCAATGATTGTTTTAATTATGTCTTGAAAGCCATTCTAAAATGTCTATCTATTCATTTACTTCAATTCGGCCTGCACTTCGTTAACGACTTCTTTCTTCTAGCTACACTGCAGATGAACACAAAAGCATTTGTTAAATAAGAACTATTTGCGATATTGTTTGCTTAACATTGTTTCTTTTTTAGAGCATATTTGCTTCGTTCCTTTTCTAGTGTTTTAAGGATAATATTACTATTATTATTATTATTATTTTAATTTAATTTTGTTTAATGGTTTAATGTGTCGTTCATATTCATACTATTTCAGGTTTCTTACCAGTCATCTTCATCATTGTGCTACGTTTTAATATGAGTATATTATATATTTAGCTAACCCCGCTTATTGTGTGATATCTAACCTCGGATTTGATTGGTTTAATAGATTGTGATGTTGTTCTTTTTAATAGACAACCCAGTTTGCATCGTATGTCAATCAAGAGTCACTGGGTGAGTTTGATTTATTGTTATTTGATAATTTTAATATTATTCAATAATCTTAATATTTGGTGTATGCATGCAAGAATTATGCTTTGGAGGAGATTAAAAAGAAGAGAACCATTCTGAACCATTTTTCTGTTTTGGTGAAATTAGACGACAACTCCTCTAACATATTTCAATTGTTTAATTGACCATTTGTATCCAATATCTCAAATTTAATTCAATTATATACCAACATTCATCTTAGATTATATTTATAAAATTTGGCTTTTCATACCTACTATGCAACTACTGCATTTAATAATTTTGACCATGATCATATTATCTTCTTATGATTGAAAACAGTAAAATTAGACTCGTTTAGCTTCCCAGCCATATAAAGAACACCTCAAACAGACACTCGGTTGACTTCATAATTTTTTTATAAAACATGACAAACCTGCTTTATCAAAACTTGTACATCTAGTTTTTTACTCATATATTGCTTGTATTTGCTCTTGTTCTAAACATTTGTAGAAAGTAGATTCAACAAGCTTTCCAACCGTATAAAGAACACCTCCATCGGAAAAATGTTAATTTTACATGATTTTTGCAAATGACATGACAGAAACCAAGAATTTATTACGAACTCAACCCTAACATTTACCATCTAAGGTCAATTTATCCTGAAACCCACATAAACAGAACTTGAATTTCACTTCATAAACATATGTAAAGTTCTTCGATTTAATAAACATTCAGAGGGATATGTTTAACTCAAATGAATCCAAGTTTACACAATTTATCAATATTAAAGCATAAACTCATTTGATCATTCAAAACCCCTAAACATGCATTCACATATCTTCATCATCTATGAAGTTTAAGAACTTTAACAACATTATACACATAGAAATAGATCATCTACAACCAATATGACCTCATCTTTCTCCTGTCGTTTTCTCTAAAGCTTCACATGCAAATTTTGACTAAATATGACTTGGTGTGTGATTTCCCACAAATTGGCCAACTATTAAATTAACTTTAGCCCCTTGACTTCCTAAGGATGCAAATGATACCATCTAATTTGTGGAGTAACTTACCAACACTTAAACTTGTTTATTTCCCTCTTAACCCCAATACAACCATAAACAACAAGATTATATTATTATCTCACAATAAACTCAAAAACAATTTCATAACCGCCATTGTAAAAGATTCGACATGAGTATGCCAACGATCCTCCTTTTGACTAAGGGCATAGTCCTTAACCAACTCTAACCACAGAAATATTTATGGCTTTTATGGTTTGTGCAGATGATTCATCTCATACCATAGAAGTAATTTCTACAGATCTTTAAAATGACAACTACAAATTCAATATCATGAGGAGGATAGTTGGCTTCATGGGGCTTCAGCTATCAGGAGACATGCTCAATCACCTTGCCTTTAGGAATAAGCACACACCCCAAGTCGAGATACAAGGCATGACAATAAATAATTACATCATCAGTTCCCTCTAATAACACCAACACTTGTTCAGCACTTAACTGGTTCAGAGTCATTTACTCATTCAGACCTCTTACTAGTTAATCACTTACTGGTTCAGAAGTTATCAAACAGCGACACGAGGTCAGCTGCTAAAGAAGAACAAGTTACTGCTAACAAGTACTGTTGATAAAGTCAACCATGTTGATGCAAAAAGTTGTCATTTAAGAGATAAACGCCAACAATATTAGGGGAATTCAGAGTAAATATTCGATGAAGATAGTCTTTACTTTTATATGTCTAAAATAATTTTTATAATCGTATAAATTCACTTGTAAACCCTATAAGCATTTCTTTCAGCATTTGAAAGGCATCATCATGCACCTTTCCCATAACAAACTTGACATCCTTTCAAGTCAATTTTGTCAATGATGAGTATAAATTATTGGGCTAATCTTGTTATATTCTAATAATTTACGGGGTGTAAGGAGTAAGTTGCAAAGTTAGTAAATAAGTAGTAAGTATTTTATTATTGGGTTCACCCAATAGTAACCAAGTTTCTCAAGTGTTTCATTTAAATATTTCAAACTTTTTTTGTCCCTTTAAAGTCATTCAACTTTCACTAAGTATTCTAATCCTATGTAATATTTTTATAAATGTTTATTTTTTTAAAATTGAACGAGGCAAATGAAATATATATGAATATTAGTTACCAATAAGTGAAATTTTTATTCAATTAACTTAAAATATGAGGTAATAGTGAAGAAAAAAAAGTTCATCAAATAATAAACAAGTTTCAGAATTGTTATATTTAAGTTGAATTAGAAAAAAATAATTGCTAAATAGTGAACAAGATTCATATATGTTTCATATATCTTATTCAATATTCAAAAATTTAAACATTTATAAAAATATTACATAGGATTGGAACACCTACCGAAAGTTGAGTGACTTTAGAGGGACAAAAAAACTTTGAGGTATTTAAATGAAACACTTGAGAAACTTGGTTACTATTGTGTAAAGTTATCCCTCTATTATTTGTTTATTGTTTGGTATTATCTTTAAGTATTTGAGTAGTATTAGACTAGGAGTGAGTTTTTATTTATTTGATTATCTAATTAAGTTTGAGTTGTGTTAGGATTAGTATAGAGTTTATTATAAATAGATGGTTAGGGATTAATTATAAAATGTGGTTTTTTTTTTGCTTAATAAAATTCCTCGTTCGTATTCTTGAGCCTGATTTCCAACAATTGGTATCAGAGCTTGGTGAAAGAGAAGCCTATTTGAAGAGTCGTTTTTAGGAAGGGAAATGGGAGCAACCCCTGTAACTGCGGGGCTGGGAGAAAGGGTGCATTCTGTGTTCATGGATGGTGATATGATCTAGTTGTGATAAGACAGCTTCAATAATTGATCAATCGACCCGGTCCTTCCCGCCAAGGATAAAAACGGAGTAACCGGGGTAGGTTATTTTTTTTGGCAGAAGATATCCGATCGGATTTGCAGGTAGGCGGACGTGAAAAGATTCTTCAAAGCAGGAGACTTTGAATCTAGTGTTGCCTAGCAGGTAAAAAGAAAAACGGAAGAAGCAACAGGATAGCGGGCTTGTTTTTTTCTTTGATTGGTAGTCAAGAACGGGGTTGTTCTGGTGACCCAGGAAGAGGGAGATCGATAGTGGTCAAGTGGGATTGAAGTTGTGAAGAAATGGAGATAACAATGGTATATGCAAAGGAGAAAAAGCATGTGTGTGAACATTGTGGTTGTAGAAGTTCATGTTGGGATGATCTAGGACAAGGCCAAGAGAAGGGTCGGTGGTCCATGAATGGTCAAGACGATGAACGGGTCCAAGAGAAGTGCATGACAAGATTAGGGGGTCATATTCTAATAATTTACGGGGTGCAATGAGGAAGTTACAAAGTTAGTAGATAAGTAGGAAGTATTTTATTATTTGTTTATTGTTTGGTATTATCTTTAAGTATTTGAGTAGTATTAGACTAGGAGTGAGTTTTTATTTATTTGATTATTTAATTAAGTTTGAGTTGTTTTATTATTAGTATAGGGTTTATTATAAATAGATGGTTAGGGATTAATTGTAAAATGCGGTTTTTTTTGTTTAATAAAATTCCTTGTTCGTATTCTTGAGCCTGATTTCCAATATATATATCTTTGATTTGTATTGTATAAATCGTTGATTGTACCTAAGTAATCTAAGAATGCTTCAAACTTCTATACGAGTCTTTGGTGGAGACCATTTCATCACACTTTCTATTTTGACAGGATCAACAACACCACCATCAGAATATATAGCATGGCCCAAGAATTGCACCTCTTAGAGACATAACGCACATTTGAATAATTTATCATAAAGCTTCTCCTTTCGCGATGCTTCAAATACTCCGCGAAGGTGATGGGCATGATTAACCTCATTACGCGAGTATACCAAGATATCTTCAATAAACACGATAATCGATCGATAAAGCATAGGTCGACATAGACAATTAGTGAGATCTATAAATGCAGCAGAAGCGTTCATTAAGCCGAATGACACGACAACAAATTCATAATGACAATGCTTTGTAAAAAGACGGTCTTAGAAACATCTCAACTCTCACTTTCAATTGATGATAACTAGATCGATCTTAGAAAACCAGCTCGCCACTTATAGTTGATTAAACAAGTCATCAATCCTAGGATATTGGCATGATGAAGAGAAAGTCAATCCATGCTAACTACAACATCAAATTCACCCAATATCATATGAATGAGATCGACGGAATAAGTTTCTCCCTCAACCTTAAGATGGCAGTCAGGATACACATCAAGTACTAGAATACTCTCACTATCAGCTATTTCAACTTCTAACAAGTTCAATAGCACAATAGTAGGGAAAGTAAAGAATCAATTGAATTTCACTTATATAAAAGAACTACTAGCTCCTAGCTCCAAGATCAAACAAGAAAACGTGCAAATAGAATTAATTAATAAAATATTTGTCACAACATCTGGTGTGAATTTAGCCTCCCCCGTCATAATCTAGAAAGCTCTCTCGCGTGCCTTGGAAGTCTCACCCTTCTTCACTTCACAAACCTACATTGTCGGATTTGCCTCACTAGTTCTCATTTCCCTTGTTCTTAGTTATGGGTACTCACTCATGTTGTGTCCGTGCTAGTAACAATCGTAGCACAGATTGATTGGGCTTGGACACTACAAGCTCGTACTGCTCACTTTACCATACTTATAACACATGTGTTGCATTTTCCATTCTCTAGAATGGTTCTTTCAACATCTAAATGTTGAGTTTTCCACGTGAGATTCGTATTTCTTATAAGAACCAGCAAACTTTAACTCTTATGACTTATGAGGGAGCACTAGAAGACTCCACTTTCCTCTTCTCACTCCTCACCATTTGTAGTTATAGTTCCACCTCTCGTTCCCAAGCTAACCCAATTATTTCTTCCAAATTTTCACACTTCGAGGGAGTAATAAACTCTCTAATCTCAACCTTCAAAATTTGAAGATATCAATTTATTCTCATCCTTTCATTTAACATCAGGAACGAACGTAATCGAGCTTTATTGGGGATGATCAATTCTTGAACATGATAATGGAAAATAAATAATAATGGAATACCTGATAAGCTAACCGTAGAGAGGGAAGACGTCATGATCCACAAGAAGATCGGGTTCCCGTTTAGGGTGTACGGTTAGGATGCCTAAGGTGAGTTCGTTGGAACTCATGGTTATGGGAGAGAGAGAGGGACGAATTTCTTAGTGTTGATGGAATTTTTTATTGATTAGTTCATTAGTCAATTACCTCTAATTATCTCTCTATATATATGTACACCCAAGGGGAAACCCATTAATATCCTATCAGAGTAATTAGGCCCATCAACTAATTACTAGCCATAGGTTAATAATAAATAAATAAATAAATCAATTGATAAATTTAATAATTAGATAAATGATTATAAGAGCCTCATATTAAAATCGTGTCTTACATTCTCCCACTTGGTTGAGTAATACTCATTTTAGTTTTAAACCAAAACTGTAGCAGAGAAATACAGTTATTGAATTAGTATCCAACTCAAGACCCCCATTAATTATACTACAATCCCAATTTAAGACTTAAGTAAACTTAGGATCAATTTGACAAATAAGCCATTTAACGTTGGTTTGTATAGTTACTGTCTATACGTCTTTAGGCATGCATAAACGTATTTAGAGATAAACAAATTCAAATAAGTGAGAAAATCTTAATAACTAATCATTCATAGTATGATATGCAATTATGTATGGTCATTAGTAAACCCGTCTTAATTATAAGCGCTTACATAAGACTTATGGGTGATAGACCTTTAGTTATTTGGATCCATTAGCATATCATGAATGTATGATGTGTTGCAAAACACACCTCATTTTCCCTTGTATTTCGTAGGGTTTTCGTATGGTTTTAGAGTCGTTTTGAGTCATTTATAGCTTGTAATTAGTTATGCTATGTTTTGTAGGTATTTGGGAAGAATTGGAGCTTAAATGATCAACACTGTGAAGGAAACGAGCACACGAGAACCTGGGATGAGAATGGCAAAAGTCGGGAAAGAGTCCAACCTTAGAAGAGGCAGATCTCGGGTTAGAAAATTAGTTGCGGGGCCCATAATATATCGATTTGGGGTATTTCGAGGAGAAGGGTTCAAAATTTCAATATTCTCTCGCGGTACGCGAGAGATTGGGAGAGTTTTCTCGCGGTACGCGAGGGACCAGAATTTCTGCGCGATAGTTTTGGCTATGGAGGTACGCGAGAGATTAGGAAAGGGGGCCTCGCGGTACATGAGGGGCCCCAGAATTAACCTAATTTCAAGTGTTATAAGTTGAGGACTCTCCCATTATCATTATTATCGATTTTTGGTCGTCAGAGCAGTTCTTAGAGGCGATTTTGGGAGTTTGGAAGTGGATTGATGGATAAAGTTGAAGACTTTTGATTCCGGGTTCATTGTATTAGCGATTTCGGTTTCAAGCTTGAATCTTTATCTTTGATTTGCTTGATTGAAACCATGTTCTTGCTTAATTACTTATGTTTGGATGTTTTGAACATGATTCTTGGCTAGATCTTTGATACTGCCTAGGTTTATGATGAATACTTCGTAAAGTTCGTATTTTTATCGGTTTTGGATTCGTTTGAATGGTTTAATGATTTTGTAACCGGTCTTGAGTTAATAATTATGATGTTAGTGCATGCTTAGATCTGATCTATGGTTTGATTTACGTTCCTCATGTTGTCTTGTTGAATGTCTTTCACTAATAGCCGTATGTTTAGGTTTTTTGCTTATTGCTTATGATCTGAGTGGTTTGCTAGACGTAGTAATCCATAGGAGTGTTGGTTAATCCTTGATTAGATTGAGTGTGTGTCCTAGTTCAATACCCGAGAGGTGAGAATTAGTTGTCTAGTCTTCGTCATTAGGAATCCGAGTGTTAACACTCTGAGAGGACGTTAGTATTAGGTGTCTAGTGATTGTTGCTAGTACGAGTCTAGGGTTCGATATTCCGGTTTACCATTAAGTTGTGCTACACTCGATAGGTACACTTGTCTGTCAGTGCGGTCTAGTTCATAGGTTTTCTATTTATTACTTAGGAGTCTAGGTTAGGTTTAGTAGTTTATTTTATAGACCGTCTGGACGACATCAAGTTTTTGGCGCCGTTGCTGGGGACACTTGCCAATAGCAATATTGACTTTGACTAGTTCTTTGTTTGATTTTTAGTTTATTTTATTTTCTTTTTCTTTTGAGTATTGTGTGTCTTCTGTGCTTGTCCTACGTGCTATCTAAGTGTCTAAAATAGGATCGAGTCCTTCTGTTTTTGAGTCTTTATTTGTTTTCTTTTGTTCTTGTGTCAGTTTATGCACAATACTCGTTCGCAGGGATCACCACCATATTCAGCTTTTCAAGAGCCTGAACAAGAGCTACACGAGCGCACCCATGAGTTTCGGGAGCGTTTGAAAGAGCTTTGCAAATCCCAGGTACGTTCTACTAGCCCAATTCCATTTCCTACCATGGGCGAAGCTGACCCACCAGCGAGGCGTACCGTGCACCAGAGGGCCAGTGACGGGGTCACCGGGGCGAGATCTTCGATCACACGCCCCGCCATTCCTAACACCATTACATGGCAGATCTCGTCACATGTCATGACCATGATCACTCATGCCACCCAATTTCATGGCCTTGAGGATGAGGATGCACCCGGACATTTGTCCCGCTTCGTGCGGATATATGATACATTCAGTATCACGTGTGTGTCTAAGGATGCTATCTACTTGTGTCTCTTCCCATTCTCTCTCTTTGGTCGCGCTTCTACTTGGCTTGACACCCTCCCCGACAATTCTATTACCACATGGGAGGATCTGCAAGCCAAGTTCTACAAGAAGTACTATCCACCTTCCAGGGCCGCTCGCCTTATGGATCAAATCCATTCTTTCCGGATGGACCCTGACGAGCCTTATCACATGGCCTGGGAGCGGTTCAACACGTTTTTGAGTTGATGTCCTCATCACGGTCTTTCCGACTGGGCGCTAGTGGAGAAGTTCTATAATGGCCTCACCTTCGAGAAGCAGCAAATGTTCAACACAGCTGCGGGAGGCCATATCATGGATGGACTCGAGCCTTATGAGTGTGAGGAGATGTTCGAGAGCTTCGCTCAAGCCGAACAACAGCATCCATCTGCTAGGACTTCCATTCCTAGTGCTAGATCACCCGCCTCTTCTCCTAGAGGTATGCATCAGGTCACTCCTGATTCTAGCGTGACTGCTGCACTCGCCTCAATGGCTAACGAGATCAAGGAGCTGAAGCTCAGTGCTCAGCGGTGTCAAGTGTGCAGGGGAGGCCACAACACCCGAGATTGCCCCGTAAATAATCAGGAGTATGTGAGCTATTCTGGCAACCAGTACCAGAACCAATGGTATAATAACTACAATAATCCATTTGGCTCGGGATGGAGATCTGGAAACAACCCACCTGGGTTTAATGGTCGCCAGCAGCAGTATGGAGGAGTAGAAGTTGGAGCGAGCTCGGGAAGCAGTGTCAATACAAGGAAGATCGAAGAGAAGCTCGAGAATCAAACACAACTGCTTGCCCACTTAGTCCAGCAAGACAAGGACACGAGGCAAAGATTGGATAGCCACGACACTATATTGAAGAATCAGCAGTCGGCATTCCAGGATTTGCAACGCACGGTAGGAGACATCTCTCAGAGCCTGAAGGGTAGACAAGGAGGTCCATCTTCGGGCCCAAATGCTTCAGTGATGGCCGTGTCAGTTAGGAGTGTGGAGAAGAAAGAGGTTGTAGAGGATGACTCTCACTCCATTGAGTATGGCATACCTTTGGTAGAGGAAGTGAAGAAGGTAGACTGGAGAGCTAGATTGGCTGAGATCGATGCTAGGATGCTAGAGGAGTCTGAGTCGAATGCTGTGTCGTCTAGGAGCAGGAGAGCAGAAGAGGATGAGAACCCACCGTTTGTAGAAGAGGAAGAACCGGTGGAGGAAGAGATAGTTATGGAGAAGCCTGCCGAGAAGGCATGTTCCCTATCCAACGCCCTTGCTGCCACATAAACACGCTAGGGAATACGGTACCTTCCTTGATATGTTCAAACAACTCAAGGTCAATCTCCCATTTATAGAGGTCCTCCAGCACATGCCTAAGTATGGAAAATTCCTCAAAGATTTTCTTTCCAACAAGAAGAAGCTAAAGGGGATCTCTGAAGTCTCACTTAGTGAGCAATGTTCTGCAGTGGTTCAGAACAAACTTCCAGAGAAGATGGCGGATTTGGGTCGTTTCACGATCCCATGTTTGCTTGGTGATTTGCCTCTACACCACGCGTTGGCTGATCTAGGTGCTAGCGTCAATCTGATGCCTTATTCTATCTATAAGTAGCTATACCTAGGTGAGCCGCAGCCGACGCGATGATAGAGTCCCACTCATCCTAGGACGCCCGTTCCTACGTACCACCAAGGCAATGATCGATGTCTTTGACGGGAAACTCACACTTCGTGTGGGGGATGAGTCTATTACTTTCGATGCTATGAAACCCGCGAAGGATGTTGGCAAGCATAGCCACTTCGTGTGCATGCTTGATGCCTTCATAGGTGACCATCGGGACTCTGATCCAAAGAGAGAAGTTGATGAAACCGGCCCTAACTTAGGAGAGATATATGAATGGGCGTTGGAATTGGAGAAGATGTTAGATGAGTCGGATGAAGACGGCGATGAGGTGCCTGATGATCTGCTGGAGATGATGGCAGAATTTGATGAGATCATAGGCAAATCCCCAAGTGTGGGGATGATTGAGGAGAGTATAGAGGATCCTGAAGATCCGGGCGAGAGGTTAGAGGCCACACCGTTAGTGATATCACATATTGAGCCCTTGACCTTTACTTGTGTGCATGCTGAGGGGACAGAAGCCGAGTCATCCCCTAAATCTAGGCCACCCCGTAAGAAACTTCGAGAGTTGAGTGAGTTTGTTGATCTAGAGAGAGTGAAAACCCAAAGTGTGGGGACGTCTAGGGGAGATAAGCTATTGAAGTACTTGAACCAGGTTGTTTTCGGACCTGGTAGGTTTAAGTTGTGGTGGAAGGATCGATATGATAGACATAGGAGAAGTTTGAAGTTTGATATGAGTAGTTTGTTGAAGTTGTGGAGGACCGGTAGACCGCGTAGGATGAAGGCGGTACGGGTTAGGATCAAGGAAAAGCCTTCTGATAGGCTTGTTTGAGTCTCGGGCAAGTGCTCGGGATGTAGAGTTTGTGTGCACTACTTGGTTTGAGTTCGTGTCTATTTTTGTGTTTTTCGATATGTGTTTTGTTTGTGTCTTTTTTTTGCAGGAATTCGTGCTTGATTCGGTGAGGAAAATCGTCGGGAAGGAAGTCCATGTATGTTTTACATTGTTTTTATCCTTGGAACAGGTTTTATAAGGATTTGGGTGAGAAAGATTTTTAGAAGGTCAAAAATATTCTAAGTATAAAAATTGAAAATCCTTCTTAACTTTCTTTGAAAAGCACTCCCTCGCGGTACGCGACGCAGGAACATAACTCTCTCGTGGTACGCGAGAGACAAAAGTTTAGGCCGGCTTAAATGCCACTCCCTCGCGGTACGCGAGGAGTGGCTGCTTGGTGTCTCGCGGTACGCTAAGGAGTGATGGATGTGCCTTTCTTCCTTGTTTTTCATTGGTTCCCCACACCGTTCACCCACATCTACCACCATCCATTACCACTATCATTCACACCTCTATCCTCTATCCATCATACCACCTCTGTCATAATCCATCCATCATCTTTCATCACACATCATCCATCATCCAATATCACCACATCATCCAATATCACCATATCATTCATACCATCCGACCACCGACCATGGGGAAATTGAAATCGTTCGTGACCGATGACCGACCTTGCTATGGCATTCATGTCTATGTGTTTGCCACCCATTGAGTACATTTCTCTGTATGCTATCTATCTTGAGTTTTTTAATTTTTAGTTGAGTCAGTCGAGTCTTTATTTTTAATTTGAGTCAGTTTAGTGTTACGGGTTTGTGGTGAGGTTTATTATGCAGGTTTTATCATTCTGCCCGTACTCAATCTCCATTCGGGCGGGATCGATTATCACTTATATGAAGTTTGTAAAGGCAACCCAGCAATATGTGCAACCGCGACCGAAATGCTATACGGTGCACATAAGGATGAAGGAAGCTGGATATATTCACTACTACATTACCAGCTAGGTCGCTTCCTGTTTTGTTTTGTTTTTGCATTTTAATTTTTAGTTGTGTTTTGCTTCACATTGAGGACAATGTGTCTTTCAAGTGTGGGGATGTGAGTGTCTAGTTTAACTAGTTTGTCTTGTTTATAAAAATTCAAAAGTACAAAAAAAATTTGAAAAATGTCCTTGGAAATAATTGCATATACTTGAAAAATGATAGTACAACTGGATCTTATTTCGGTTTAAATGTTTAAATAATAGAAAACGTGTTTAATTAGTGATGTTTTGGAAGACCAAGCTAGCTAGTAAAGCTTAAATATTCTGTTTGTGTTGTTTAGGAATCAATTGAGTTAAAATCATGATATCTTGTGGGTACTCATCTTAGGGTAATCGGTAATACTGAAACTGTCAACATAGGGTGATAGGTACCACGTTAAGTTAAAATTTAGAGGTTTTTGAAATTTCTTGGCACACCACTCTCTTTTTATGAGAATAAATCCGAGTTTCGGTGGCGCCCGCATCCATAATTCCATAATTCTTGAGCTTATTTAATTGAAATCTAAGTTTCGACTACGTGTCACACGTCGGGTTCCAGCCTGATTGAAACACCACTGGGTTGATTCTTATGTGCTTATTGATTATGACTTAGTCTATGTGTTACCTTTCGGGATAGTGACTTGGTTGAAACGCCTCTAGATGAAGTTTAATTTGCTTATTAATGCTCATTATCATCCATTTATTCATATTTCATCTGATTTCTGAAACCTGTAAATTTTAGTTTAATGTGGTAGGGTAAATCTATATGGTTTGATCCGTGCCTAGACATGACCGTGAGACGGGATTAGGTAGAGCTGTAACTGTTAAGTGTGAGTCACATAGATTGATTGGTATGCTTGTTAATATGAGTTAGAACACATTACGGGGGCTTGATGGTTGGTGCTTGGGTTTAATCGGACAGAAATACTAATTGTTGCTTTTTAACGCGTGAGTATGTTTTGCTAATTGGTAATTGAGATGTTAAAGTAGATCTGAGTTATGATTCCATTGCAAACTTTTTCGAGGACGAAAAAAGTTTAAGTGTGGGGATATTTGATGTGTTGCAAAACACACCTCGTTTTCCCTTGTATTTCGTAGGGTTTTCGTATGGTTTTAGAGTCATTTTGAGTCATTTATAGCTTGTACTTAGTTATGTTATGTTTTCTAGGTATTTGGGAAGAATTGGAGCTTAAAAGATCAAGAACTGTAAAGGAAACGAGCACACGAGAACCCGGGATGAGAATGACAAAAGTCGGGAAAGATTCCAACCTTAGAAGAGGCATATCTCAGGCTAGAATATTAGTTATGGGGCCTATAATATATCGATTTGGGGTATTTCAAGGAGAAGAGTTCAACATTTCAATATTCCCTCGCGGTACGCGAGAGATTAGGGGAGTTTTCTCGCGGTACGTGAGGGACCAGAATTTCTGCGCGATTATTTTGGCTTTGGAGGTACGAGAGAGATTAGGCAAGGGGGCCACGCGGTACGCGAGGGGCCCTAGAAACTCGAAAATTAACCTAATTTCAAGTGTTATAAGTTGAGGACTCTCTCGTTATCATTATTATCGATTTTTGGCCGTTAAAGCAGTTCTTAGAGGCGATTTTGGGAGTTTGGAAATGGATTGAAGGCTAAAGTTGAAGACTTTTGATTCCGGGTTCGTTGTATTAGCGATTTCGGTTCTCAAGCTTGAATATTTATCTTTGATTTGCTTGATTAAAACCATGTTCTTGCTTAATTACTTCTATTTGGATGTTTTGAACATGATTCTTGGCTAGATCTTTGATACTGCCTAGGTTTATGATGAATACTTCGTAATGTTCGTATTTTTATCGGTTTTGGATTCGTTTGAATGGTTTAGTGATTTTATAATCGGTCTTGAGTTAATAATTATGATGTTAGTGCATGCTTAGATCTGATCTATGGTTTGATTTATGTTCCTCATGTTGTCTTGTTGAATGTCTTTCACTAATTGCTGCATGTTTAGGTTGTTTGCTTATTGCTTATGATCTGAGTGGTTTGCTAGACATAGTAATCCATAGGAGTGTTGGTTAATCCTTGATTAGATTGAGTGTGTGTCCTAGTTCAATACCCGAGAGGTGAGAATTAGTTGTCTAGTCTTCGTCATTAGGAATCCGAGTGTTAACAGTCTGAGAGGACGTTAGCATTAGGTGTCTAGTGATTGTTACTAGTACGAGTCATAGTTGTTATCTTGATATTACCCCATGCATCTTCTATGTATTGAGGGCAGTGAGACTGAGAGGTAATCTGTCATGTGGGTACTTTATCATTGTTCGAAATACCTGAGAGGTGATCTAACCATCTGGTGAGTTGAGTACACTTTAGGTAGCTTAGTTGGTGACATCCTGAGAGTGATTAGAGATCCACTAGGTAGTCTTTAGTTGTCATCTTTAGAAACCCAGATCCATCATAGTTTCCAGAACCGATAGAAGTTGTGCTTTACAAGTAGGATTCCGACCTAAGTAGTATTATTCCCATCTTCTGATTTCACCTTAGTACTTGTCTTGATAGTTGAGTAGACATTAGTTTGTTGCATTCTTAGTTAACCTTTAGTGAAGTCAACCTCCCAAACTGTCACACCCCGACCGATGGCGGAATCATCGAGACGGACAATGGAATGATTGTTCAAAAGCACATGATAACTAAAATGTTGCATCATTCATTAATTAAATTTAAATACAACAAAGATCCAAATACAATACATTTCAAATAACCTAGTCTAGTTCAAAACATTGATTTATTTAACTAGGTCCATAGTTCTTAAGTGGAGAAATCTTCAGCAAGCAATCACATATCCAAACCTGAAACATTATTTAAATCAAGTGTCAACTAAAAATTTGGTGAGTACATAGGTTTTTGTAATTCCGATAAGTAGTAGATAAAACGTTTTGCAACTCATTGTTTATCTTGTTAAACATAGTATATATATGGTGTATCATTTATCTAATCACAATTCAAACCTTGTTTGACGCGCTTGAACAGAGCACAACAGCTAAGTCCGGTAATGTTTGAATATAGTTACCCACTATATCCGGTATGTTTGAATATAACAAGCGGCTATATCCGAGTATGCAGTAATAAACACCCTAACCGGGTGGGCTGGTCAGGCACAATAGATCTATTAATATTACTGTTGGTTTTCTTGTGTTTAAATGTATGTACATCCAAGATAATAAGCATATAATCCACATGAATAACACGTATACACAATTTGATTGAGTAGCATGAAATAATGTTTCACCCCAAAGTATGTCAAAATGTAAAATAGGGGCTATGTAACTCACCTTGCAAGCGGGTATTTTTCCACGCGTGTAGGTGATAAAGATGTTGAAGTCTAAGCACGTTGAAACCCTATGTAGATAAATGGGTATTATTATATGTTTACATGTGCGTATTAGTATTTAATTGTGTATAGGTTTATAATAACATTTCTTAGTGTTATTTGCATAAAAGTTGGTCCAGATTTACTTGAAATTACTGATTTGATCGAAACTGTTTATAGTTGTGACAGGTATCGAAACTATGTTCAATCAAAACTACTAGTTTCGATTGACCATTTACAAGTGATACACAGAACTGTCGAAACTACTATCTATCGAAACTACTAGTTTCGATTGATCATTTATAAGTGATACACAGGCTGTCGAAACTACCATCTATCGAAACTACTAGTTTAATTGACCATTTACTCAATCGAAACTAAGTAGTTTCGATGGCCCAGACTTTAGAAAATAAAACAGTAATTTTTCAGAACAATAGTTTTTCCGGTAATCGATGGTTTGGAGTCGTGACTTCGATTGGTTCAGCTTGCCTTATGATAACAGAAGGTAAAGAAACGAAGTTGAGGATTCTTACATGGTCGCAAAGGGGCTGGACGGCAGAGTCTCAAATCCGAGAATGTCCAGAATGAGAATCGAGCTTCTGGATGGGATTAGCCTCTACAACCTTGGTCACAGCTTCACACAGAGACGACGAATGCAATGGCGCCTTCAATTTGGAGTGAGAGTGGGTGGAAGGGGGGTAGCGAGCTCGAGCAGGTCCGACTATGGCTATTTATAGTCGAGTTCGTTTCTTATGACAAAGCGTGCAATTGGGCAAGTCCTGACACTCGTCTGGACGAGACGAAGCTAACGAGCTATTAAATACGCGTTGTGGTTGACTGTCGGGCTCGAATTCGAGGTGTGGGTTCTCGGCCACCAACAAGATCAGACGATGTTGGGGAGACCAATTGGTCGGGGGTTCTTGTTCGTGTAGGCAAGACGAGTTCAGACATGCCTTTAGCGGATGTTGAGGTGTAGGGAACAGCCCTGTCGGGGTGTTCGCCGGACAAATGCTTTACCCGCCGGACCAAGGAACATGGTGACCGGAAAGTCGATTTGGGAATTGGTAGATTTGGTCCTTGTAGTTTGGTTTTGATTTAATTCGGCCCCTGAGATAATTACGGATGAGTCCTTGTAGTTTGATTTGTACAGAAATAGTCCCTCAACTGATTTTTGCTTAAAACCTTCTAGTTTGGAAAGTTTCAAAACAACCCCTTAACTTTTATAAAAATAATTATTTTAATTTCTTTTAATTTTCAAATATATTTTATAAACTTATATTATTATTATTGTTATAAATAATTTTTATAAGAGTTAGTTATCTTATTTAAATAGGTTATTTTATTAAATCTGAAACTTTTTAAATTTAGATTTTTGTATAAAATTTTATATAAGTTTAAAACGTATTTATTTTTAATTATTTTAAATCCATAAAATAAATAAAAATAGATATATATTTTGTACAAAATTAAATAAAACACTTGCATTTCATTTAGTTGAAAATGATTACATGATATATATTACAAATGCGTGAATAAAAATCCGGAATGTCACAGTCTCCCCATGTGAAAGGAATTTCGCCCCGAAATTTAACTAATGGAGGCTATGAAAAGAGATGCGGATATTTGGTCTTCATTTAGTCTTCACGTTCCCAAGTGAACTCGGGTCCATGTTTAGACTCCCAACGGATTTTGACAATGGGGATGCGACTACGTTTGAGTTTCTTGACTTCACGGTCCACTATTTCCACGGGTTTTTCAACAAAGTGCATTTTCTCGTCAATACGCACTTCGTCAAGAGGGATGTGGAGATTCTCGTCGGCTAGACACTTTTTCAAATTAGATACATGAAAGGTCGGATGAACGTTGTTGAGTTCTGTAGGAAGATCGAGTTTGTAGGCCACTTTTCCTATCTTTTCGAGTATCTTGAATGGACCCACATATCGAGGTGCAAGTTTTCCTTTCCTTCCAAATCGGACGACGCCTTTCCAAGGTGATACTTTTAGGAGAACCATATCCCCAACTTGAAATTCCAAGGGTTTTCGTCTTTTATCGGCATAGCTCTTTTGCCGACTCCTTGCTACTCGAATGTTGTCCCGGGTAAGAGAGATTTTATCGGTGGTCTCTTGGATAAGCTCGGGACCGGTGATTTGTGCTTCACCAATTTCGTTCCAACAAATCGGTGAACGACATTTCCGTCCATAAAGAGCTTCAAACGGTGCCATGTTAATACTTGTGTGGTAGCTGTTGTTGTAGGAAAATTCGATCAGTGGTAGGTGAGAATTCCAATTGCCACCAAAGTCAATGACCCAAGCTCTAAGAATATCCTCGAGAGTTTGGATTGTTCGCTCGGTTTGTCCATCAGTTTGAGGATGGTAAGCCGTACTTAAGTCCAAACGAGTACCAAGCGCAGATTGTAATGATTGCCAAAATCGGGAAGTAAAACGCGAATCACGATCGGAGATGATGTTCAAAGGGATTCCGTGACGACTTACGATCTCATCAATGTAGATCCGAGCCAATTTCTCGACTCGATAGTCCTCACGAATGTCACACCCCAGCCGGCGGCGGATTAAACGTCGGGGCTGACACGGTTGTTCAAAAGCTCATGATCATCTAATTAATGCGATGATATTTATTAATCATATTAAATGATCCGTTACAAGAATAATGAAAAGACAAGATTTAACATAACATAAGTTCCAGTTTATTTTCTAGGTCCAAGTCCTACGTGAGCAGCAAGGGCCTTAAGCAGGAGCACCTGAAACATGCGAGTAAAAGTCAACTACAAGTAGTTGGTGAGCAACATAGGTTTTGACACCAATACCAAAGTTTAGATAAAGTTTACGATTCAAAAGATTCTAATGCAGATCTAAAGCATATATAATAACACATAAGGCTCCAAGCGTACAGTTCAACCCTAGTAATGAAATATAGCTGCCACAATCCCACGGATTGCCGTTTTGATAAAAAGGGTTAGATAACACCCGAAGTTTGATTGTTCACATGGGGAGATACACCCATGACAATAGTTCACATCCAACATGGGGAGATACACCCATGACGATGGTTCACACCGACAACAACCCGCCAAGGTTATGTGGTAAGTTTAGTTTAGTTTCGGTTTCCCCTATAAATGATCATGTTAGGTACTACCTTAGGCTTGCAACACAAGTTAATGAACGTACTGGCATGCATTCATGCAATGGTCACCAAATAGCTAAAGATATAAAGCATGTAGAACATAGCATAGAATCAAGTTAATGAATCGTGTAGATAAGATAGTTTAGTTAATGCATGTTTCACCCCAAAACAAAAGCAGTAAAAAGGGGCTATGAAAACTCACTTGAATGATGAGTTAAAGCTGACTGAGTTTGATAAGTTGGATGGATATTGTGAGGAGTACTCACAACAAACCTACAAGATAGATTTGGATTCTATGATTGAGATAGGTTGTACTAGATAATAAGGTTTGGGGTTTGAAGATAAGTTTGTATAAGTTTTGGAATTTAGAAGATTGTTTAAGGTTGCCATTATATGTATAATAGTTGAGATGACACAATTTATATATTTTTGATTAAAGTATTTATAATTAAGTTGATAAACAATAATTAGATAACCCTACCAAGAATTTATAGAATAATTAGGTTTTAAATGAATGAAAGAGTTTTTGTATAATTATTTATTTAAAAATAATTATTTAATTATTTAAATAATTGTCCTTTGTCAAATAATTATTTTTTTATGTTTAAAAGATTTTAATAACGCTTAATAATAAACATTTTTAATTTATAGGGTTGATTAATAAGTTCGTCTAAGTAATATATTTATTTAGAAGTTTAAATAATACAAGGTTTCATGGACTCAAATAAAAAGAAGATTAATATAATTTTTGAAAAAAAATGGATTTAATTGGATTTCTAAATATTTAGTTAATATATAAAAGCTTAAAAAGTAACCCAAAATAAATAAAAGTAATTTTATAAATTTTAGATTTTATTGTTTTATAGTTTTAGAATTTATATAAATTTTATTTTGAATTTTTGGAATGTTTAAAATGTAAAAAGAATGGTTTAAAAAAAATAAAATAGGAAAAACCCCTTCCCTAGGCTCGAACCGGCGACCTAACCGGGCCGCGCACACACACACACTTTAACCGTTAGACCAGGGCATGATGCCTTGGTCTAAGCCGGTTTCGATTCTACTTAACCCGCAATCCCCGGCCTCCATCTTCTTCCCCAAACCACCCGAAACCCTAGCCGAGCAATTCGCTCAATCCGGCTAATAGCCGGCCTCGATTTCATCGGGCTTTCACTCCCTGGGTTGGTATGATTCGATTGATATGATTATTACCTTAGTTAGTTGCGTAAATCGAGGGATCGACTGAGCCACAAATCGCGGCGGTTCCTTTGACTGATCTGAGCTCCGGCGGTGTTTAACGATGGTTCTAAGGTCGTAGGGAGTCTGTAGTGTGTATCGACGACGTGTTAGAGTCGCTATTTATAGCCAATTCATTCGGAAATGAATCGATTGAGTCGCCGATAATCAAGAAGCTACGGTTATGGGTTTAGCCATTGATAAGCTCATAATGGTTCGATTAAAGACAGGGAGATGGGTCGATTGGGTCTCGCGAACACAATGCCGGTTTCGATTTCGATTGACATTACCTCAGTCGTGAGATCGATTTCTTGGCTCCAAAACCGGCTTCCGCCAGAGTCGAACCCGGGATCGGTTTTGAGCAAAGGGAGAATTAGAAATCAACAGAACAAGTCCCTGAGGTTTTAAATGTTTTCATTTCCAGCATTAAGTTAGTTTTAGGTTAGATTTAAAGTTTCAGAATTTACAAATTAGGTCCTTAGACTTTCAGGTTTTATTATTTTATGTAAGAAGTTAGGTTTTTTTTATTTAAGTTTGAGTTTCAAGGTTTTATAAAATAAATCCCTAAGTTTTTATAAAGTTTAATTAGACTTGAAATTTTATAAATATTCATATAAGTTATTTAAAAGTAATAAATTTATTTTAAATTATAACTTCACATTAATTATTTAAAATTTTAAATTGTAAATTCTTATTTTTCTCAAATGAATTTATTACTTAATAATTATACTTTAATATTTTTGTAATAAGTTTGTATTATCATAAGAGTAAACTGCCATTTTCGTCCCTGTGGTTTGGTCAAAATTGCCACTTTCATCCAATAGTTTTTTTTTTTGTATCTGGGTCCTCGTGGTTTTAAAATATTGCCATTTTCATCCTCGTGGTTTTAAAATATTGCCACTTTCATCCAGTCAGCTAACACCGTCCGTTTTTCTCAATTAAATGAGGGGTATTTCAGTCCTTTTACATATTTGTTTTATTTTTTCATCTTTTTTACTCTCACTTTTTAATCATAGAAACAAGCGACGGAGGTGTTCCAGTGGTGCTCGTCGGAAACTGGTCAGGAAAAGAGGAAGAAGGCCAGCAGGTGGATGATTAAATTAGAGGTTAAATTGGGGATGATTAAAAAGTGAGAGTAAAAAAGATGAAAAAATAAAACAAATAAGTAAAAGGACTGAAATACCCCTCATTTAACTGAGAAAAACGGACGGTGTTAGCTGACTGGATGAAAGTGGCAATATTTTAAAACCACGAGGATGAAAATGGCAATATTTTAAAACCATGAGGACCCAGATACAAAAAAACAAACTATTGGATGAAAGTGACAATTTTGACCAAACCACAGGGACGAAAATGGCAGTTTACTCTTTATATCCCTAAGTTTTTATAAAGTTTAATTAGACTTGAAATTTTATAAATATTCATATAAGTTATTTAAAAGTAATAAATTTATTTTAAATTATAACTTCACATTAATTATTTAAAATTTTAAATTGTAAATTCTTATTTTTCTCAAATGAATTTATTACTTAATAATTATACTTTAATATTTTTGTAATAAGTTTGTATTATCATAACTATAAATGTATATGTTTATTTATTAAGATAATAATAAATTAATTCATGAAATTAAATATGAGTATATAAAAGAATTCAAGAAATTTATTGAACGGTATAAATGTATTCCCAACATTAAATAAGTTACAACGCCGGACAAGTTAAGATAAGGTCGGAAATTCCTCGGGGATTATAGTCTCCCCTACTTTAGGAGATTTCGTCCCGAAATTTCACTACGAGGAGGGTCCTGGGAATAGATGAGGGTACTTGGCCTTCATTTGATCCTCACGTTCCCAAGTAAACTCAGGACCACGTTTGGATTCCCATCGCACCTTCACGATTGGAATTCGGCTTCGCTTGAGCTGCTTAACCTCCCGATCCATGATTTCCACGGGCTTCTCTACGAAGTGCATTGATTCGTCAACGTGCACCTCGTCGAGCGGTATCTGGAGATTCTCGTCAGCCAAGCACTTCTTTAAGTTCGAAATATGGAAAGTCGGATGAATGTTACTAAGCTCTTCTGGTAGATCCAACTTGTAAGCTACCTTCCCAATCCGCTCCAGGATTTTAAAAGGGCCTACAAATCTCGGTGCAAGCTTCCCTTTCTTTCCAAAACGGACTACTCCTTTCCAAGGGGATACCTTAAGAAGGACTAGATCTCCGACCTGAAATTCCAAGGGTTTTCGACGTTTATCAGCGTAGCTCTTTTGTCGACTCCTTGCAGCCAGAAGGTTGTCTCGGATTTGCAAGATCTTGTCAGATGTTTCTTGGATGAGTTCGGGGCCAGTAATCTGTGATTCCCCAATCTCCGTCCAACATATAGGAGAGCGGCACTTGCGGCCATAAAGTGCTTCAAAGGGAGCCATGTCGATGCTCGTATGGTAGCTATTATTATACGAGAACTCCACTAAGGGTAGGTGCAAGTCCCAATTACCCTTGAAGTCAATGATACAGGCTCTAAGCATGTCTTCGAGAGTCTGAATCGTTCGTTCGGACTGACCATCGGTTTGCGGATGGTAAGCCGTACTAAGATTCAACTGAGTACCCAAAGCTGATTGTAATGATTGCCAAAAACGAGAAGTAAACCGTCCGTCACGATCAGAGATGATATTGAGAGGTACACCGTGTCGACTAACGATCTCATCAATGTAGATTCGAGCCAACTTCTCAACTCGGTAGTCTTCACGGATAGGCAGAAAATGGGCAGATTTTGTCAAACGATCGATGATCACCCATATGCTATCATGACCACGAGACGTGTGCGGGAGTTTAGTTATGAAGTCCATGGCAATACACTCCCACTTCCACACAGGTATCTCGGGCTGTTCAAGCAAGCCAGATGGACGCTGGTGCTCGGCCTTAACCTTCGAACAAGTAAGGCACTTGGACACGTACAGAGCGATATCCTTTTTCATACCAGGCCACCAGTATTGGGTACGAAGGTCCTTGTACATTTTGTCTGCACCCGGATGGATAGAATAACGAGTCTTGTGAGCCTCGTTCATAACAAAAGTGCGGAGATTATCACGGTCAGGAATCCAAATGCGGTTTAGAAAGTAAAGTAACCCATTGGGTTTAGTTTCAAGCTAGAGTTCTGCACCGCATGACATTTCATTGTACATATTTCCTTCAGTGACCGAAAGATGTTGTGCTTCCAGGATACGGGTTTGAATATCATTTTGGATACGAATGCTATGGATCTTGATAGGTTCTTTACGACTGAGAGCATCGGCCACGACATTCGCCTTACCAGGATGGTAACGAATGTTGCAGTCGTAGTCGTTTAATAGTTTAACCCAACGCCTTTGCCTCATGTTGAGTTCTTTCTGATTGAAGATGTGCTGGAGACTCTTATGATCGGTGAAAATTTCACACTTAGTACCATATAGGTAGTGTCTCCAAATCTTGAGAGCGAAAACGACCGCACCCAGCTCAAGATCGTGCGTCGTATAATTCTTCTCATTGATTTTGAGTTGCCGAGACGCGTAAGCAATCACTTTGCCTCGTTGCATAAGAACACAACCAAGGCCTAAGTGAGAAGCGTCACAGTAGACGACAAAATCTTCAGTTTCGTCGGGAAGAGTTAGGATAGGAGCTTCACACAATTTCTGCTTTAGAGTCTGGAAGGCTTTCTCTTGCTTTGGTCCCCACTCGTAGGGCTTGCCTTTATGTGTTAAGGCAGTGAGTGGCACCGCAATTTTGGAAAAGTTGGCTATGAAACGACGATAATAGCCAGCTAAGCCAAGAAAAGAACGGACTTCGGTAGGGGTCTTTGGAGCTTGCCAGTTCTTCACTGCTTCAATCTTAGCAGGATCCACGTGAATACCCTTCTCGTTGACTATGTGTCCCAAGAATTGGACCTCTTTTAGCCAAAACTCACACTTGGAGAACTTAGCGTATAACTGCTCCTTCTTCAAGAGATCTAAAACCAAACGCAGGTGTTTCTCGTGCTCTGCTTTTGATTTTGAATAGATTAAGATATCGTCAATGAAGACGATCACGAACTTGTCCAAATACGGCTTACACACGCGATTCATAAGATCTATGAATACCGCGGGTGCGTTGGTTAGACCAAAGGGCATAACCATGAATTCATAATGGCCGTATCTTGTACGAAAAGCTGTCTTTGGGATATCAGAATCGAGGACTCGTAACTGGTGGTAACCAGAACGAAGATCAATCTTCGAGAAATAAGTCGAGCCTTGAAGCTGATCAAATAAATCATCAATCCTTGGGAGCGGATAACGGTTCTTCACAGTAAGCTTGTTGAGCTCCCGGTAGTCGATGCACATCCGGAACGAACCATCCTTCTTTTTGACAAATAACACAGGTGCTCCCCAAGGAGAAACACTAGGGCGGATAAACCCTTTGTCAGAAAGTTCCCGGAGTTGGCTTGCGAGTTCTTGCATTTCTGACGGTGCAAGACGATAAGGAGACTTTGCTACAGGATTTGCTCCAGGCACTAAATCAATGCGAAATTCGACTTGACGTACCAGAGGAAGACCAGGTAAGTCCTCGGGAAATACTTCTGGAAAGTCTTTGATCACGGGGATATCTTGAGGACTTTTGTCTTTGCTCTTCTTATCCACAATATGGGCCAAGAACGCCACGCATTTCTTTCGTAAGCACTTCCGTGCGGTGGTGCAAGACATAAGCTTTAGCCCATTCGACGGCTTCTCTCCGTAGACTTCCAGGATGTCACCCGAGCCGAGAGAAATACGAATATACTTGTCAAAGCAGATAACTTCAGCATGATGCTCAGTCAGCCAATCCATGCCTACTATGATGTCGAAACCTCCGAGCGCCATAGGAATAAGGTTGATAGAGAAGTCATGATCGTTCAAGTTCAGAGTACAGTTTCTAATGATAGAATCACACGAGACAGAATAACCGTCTGCTACTAAGATGTCAAATGGTTTGTCTAGTTTAGCTCGATTCATGGCAAGTTGTGGTTCAAATTCAAAAGATACAAAGCTTCTATCTGAACCAGTATCAAATAGGATAGAGGCATATTGCTGGTTAATTAGGTACGTACCGTTCACCACCTCGTTGTTGGCTTGAGCCTCATTAGCATTAATGTTGAAGGCACGTCCACGAGCTGCGGGGTTTGCATTCCTTTGGTTCACGATTCCCCGGTTCATGTTTCCCTGATTTATGTTCCCTTGAACCATGTTACCTTGGTTCATGTTGGCCTGGTTTACAATGACCAACCTAGGGCATCGGTTTCTGAAGTGGTTCGGGTCACCGCACTCATAACAGGCACGACCCTGGTTGATAATAGCAGGAACCGGAACAGCAGGAACGGGAACGGCAGGCTGGTAGACTTGCGGTGCTGGAGGGATGCGGCAGGTAGCTGCCCAGTGCCCATAACGCCCGCATAGGGTGCACACACGGCATGGTGACTGGGTAGGGTGGTGTAGTTTGCAGGTGTTGCACAGCGGTGAGTTTCCCACATATTGCTTTTTGTTGGGGTTGGAGGTAGTTGGGGCTACTTGGGCCAAAGGAACAGCTGGAGTAACAATGGAAAAGTTTTTGCCCTTCCTCTTTTTGTTGTTGAAAGAAGACCCAGGTCGGGTCTCCTTGGAAGATTCAGCAGTGACCTTCTCAGGCACTTTCTTGGCACCCTTCTTGGATAGAGTTCCAGCCTTGATATGGTTATCAGATAAGGTGGCAGCAAGACGAATGGCCTCCTCAAGGGTTGCCGGTTTGCTTCCCAGGACAGTGTCCTGAATCTGCATTGGCAGGCCATCGATGTACTTCTCGATTGCTCGAGAGAGAGGAGTGACCATGTGAGGCACTAGTAGGCTGAGCTCGTGGAAACGAGTGGTGTAGGCAAGACTTTCACCACTGTCTTGCTTCAAGTCCCAAAACTCAGCTTCTAGTTTTTGAACTTCGTTCCGGGGGCAAAACTCTTCTGTCATAAGAGCCTTGACCTCAGCCCAAGATAGGGCTAGTGCAGTTTCCATTCCTCGGTTTCTTTTCTCCCCATTCCACCAGGTAAGTGCCCTCTTTTGGAAGACACTGGTAGCATAGCGAACCTTTAGGTTCTCAGGGCAGTCTGCATTGATAAAAGTTCCTTCAATGCTCTCGAACCATTGGAGAAGTCCAGTGGCTCCTTCATTTCCGAAGAACTTTGTAGGGTTGCAAGAGTTAAAATGCTTGAATGTGCACACCGGATTTCTGGGTGCAGCATTCTGGTTCAGCTGGTTCACCATGGTGGGCAGGATAGTAGCCATTTGCTGGATAATCCTGTCGGTAAGGTTGTTTCTGCGGTCACGACGGGGAGGCATTCTACAAGGGATGAATAGAGAGTTCATAAGATACGAGTTATGTTCAAGAGTTGGTACATAAGCTGCAAGTTAATAGTTAAACATGGAAGGTACCCTAGTGGGCACATTGACTTAGCAAGGCTCTGTAGGCTCATCTTAATGTCTGAGGAGTCATGCTTTAGCCTATAAGTGGGCACTCATCCCAAGAATTCCCAGGAAAGCATAACTGGTCCATCGGTTGATTTGGATTTATACGAAATGCTTTCCTAGACAGAATTCTCAGAATACAGGCACCCACCCTTCCGGATTGCACAAGTCCTCATTCATTAGTTAGAACCCACATACCTTCGAGAGTTTTTGTTTGGATTAGACTTTCCAGTCTAAGAATATAGTTCACTTGTAGTTCACGTAGTTGCATCAGGTAGCTAGAAATAGATAGTTGTAGATAAGTATGGCATAGAGGAGTTCCTAAGGATATACACGAGTTAAACTCATGTTTGGGACTCCTAGGTTATAGTCTAGGTCATGTGTCTAATAACCTAATTCCCTATAACCATGGCTCTGATACCAATCTGTCACACCCCAGCCGGCGGCGGATTAAACGTCGGGGCTGACACGGTTGTTCAAAAGCTCATGATCATCTAATTAATGCGATGATATTTATTAATCATATTAAATGATCCGTTACAAGAATAATGAAAAGACAAGATTTAACATAACATAAGTTCCAGTTTATTTTCTAGGTCCAAGTCCTACGTGAGCAGCAAGGGCCTTAAGCAGGAGCACCTGAAACATGCGAGTAAAAGTCAACTACAAGTAGTTGGTGAGCAACATAGGTTTTGACACCAATACCAAAGTTTAGATAAAGTTTACGATTCAAAAGATTCTAATGCAGATCTAAAGCATATATAATAACACATAAGGCTCCAAGCGTACAGTTCAACCCTAGTAATGAAATATAGCTGCCACAATCCCACGGATTGCCGTTTTGATAAAAAGGGTTAGATAACACCCGAAGTTTGATTGTTCACATGGGGAGATACACCCATGACAATAGTTCACATCCAACATGGGGAGATACACCCATGACGATGGTTCACACCGACAACAACCCGCCAAGGTTATGTGGTAAGTTTAGTTTAGTTTCGGTTTCCCCTATAAATGATCATGTTAGGTACTACCTTAGGCTTGCAACACAAGTTAATGAACGTACTGGCATGCATTCATGCAATGGTCACCAAATAGCTAAAGATATAAAGCATGTAGAACATAGCATAGAATCAAGTTAATGAATCGTGTAGATAAGATAGTTTAGTTAATGCATGTTTCACCCCAAAACAAAAGCAGTAAAAAGGGGCTATGAAAACTCACTTGAATGATGAGTTAAAGCTGACTGAGTTTGATAAGTTGGATGGATATTGTGAGGAGTACTCACAACAAACCTACAAGATAGATTTGGATTCTATGATTGAGATAGGTTGTACTAGATAATAAGGTTTGGGGTTTGAAGATAAGTTTGTATAAGTTTTGGAATTTAGAAGATTGTTTAAGGTTGCCATTATATGTATAATAGTTGAGATGACACAATTTATATATTTTTGATTAAAGTATTTATAATTAAGTTGATAAACAATAATTAGATAACCCTACCAAGAATTTATAGAATAATTAGGTTTTAAATGAATGAAAGAGTTTTTATATAATTATTTATTTAAAAATAATTATTTAATTATTTAAATAATTGTCCTTTGTCAAATAATTATTTTTTTATGTTTAAAAGATTTTAATAACGCTTAATAATAAACATTTTTAATTTATAGGGTTGATTAATAAGTTCGTCTAAGTAATATATTTATTTAGAAGTTTAAATAATACAAGGTTTCATGGACTCAAATAAAAAGAAGATTAATATAATTTTTGAAAAAAAATGGATTTAATTGGATTTCTAAATATTTAGTTAATATATAAAAGCTTAAAAAGTAACCCAAAATAAATAAAAGTAATTTTATAAATTTTAGATTTTATTGTTTTATAGTTTTAGAATTTATATAAATTTTATTTTGAATTTTTGGAATGTTTAAAATGTAAAAAGAATGGTTTAAAAAAAATAAAATAGGAAAAACCCCTTCCCTAGGCTCGAACCGGCGACCTAACCGGGCCGCGCACACACACACACTTTAACCGTTAGACCAGGGCATGATGCCTTGGTCTAAGCCGGTTTCGATTCTACTTAACCCGCAATCCCCGGCCTCCATCTTCTTCCCCAAACCACCCGAAACCCTAGCCGATCAATTCGCTCAATCCGGCTAATAGCCGGCCTCGATTTCATCGGGCTTTCACTCCCTGGGTTGGTATGATTCGATTGATATGATTATTACCTTAGTTAGTTGCGTAAATCGAGGGGTCGACTGAGCCACAAATCGCGGCGGTTCCTTTGACTGATCTGAGCTCCGGCGGTGTTTAACGATGGTTCTAAGGTCGTAGGGAGTCTGTAGTGTGTATCGACGACGTGTTAGAGTCGCTATTTATAGCCAATTCATTCGGAAATGAATCGATTGAGTCGCCGATAATCAAGAAGCTACGGTTATGGGTTTAGCCATTGATAAGCTCATAATGGTTCGATTAAAGACAGGGAGATGGGTCGATTGGGTCTCGCGAACACAATGCCGGTTTCGATTTCGATTGACATTACCTCAGTCGTGAGATCGATTTCTTGGCTCCAAAACCGGCTTCCGCCAGAGTCGAACCCGGGATCGGTTTTGAGCAAAGGGAGAATTAGAAATCAACAGAACAAGTCCCTGAGGTTTTAAATGTTTTCATTTCCAGCATTAAGTTAGTTTTAGGTTAGATTTAAAGTTTCAGAATTTACAAATTAGGTCCTTAGACTTTCAGGTTTTATTATTTTATGTAAGAAGTTAGGTTTTTTTTATTTAAGTTTGAGTTTCAAGGTTTTATAAAATAAATCCCTAAGTTTTTATAAAGTTTAATTAGACTTGAAATTTTATAAATATTCATATAAGTTATTTAAAAGTAATAAATTTATTTTAAATTATAACTTCACATTAATTATTTAAATTTTTAAATTGTAAATTCTTATTTTTCTCAAATGAATTTATTACTTAATAATTATGCTTTAATATTTTTGTAATAAGTTTGTATTATCATAACTATAAATGTATATGTTTATTTATTAAGATAATAATAATTAATTCATGAAATTAAATATGAGTATATAAAAGAATTCAAGAAATTTATTGAACGGTATAAATGTATTCCCAACATTAAATAAGTTACAACGCCGGACAAGTTAAGATAAGGTCGGAAATTCCTCGGGGATTACAGCGAATAGGCAAGAAATGAGCAGACTTCGTAATAACCCAGATACTATCGTGCCCACTAGAAGTGCGTGGGAGTTTGGTGATGAAGTCCATAGCAATGTTCTCCCACTTCCACATGGGAATTTCAGGTTGTTCGAAGAGTCCGGAAGGCTTCTGGTGTTCGGCCTTCACTTTAGAACAAGTTAAGCATTTTGCCACAAAGAGGGCAATATCCTTTTTCATGTCGGGCCACCAATATTGCTGACGAAGACCCATGTACATCTTATCAGCTCCGGGATGTACCGAATATCGAGTTTTGTGGGACTCGTTCATCAAAAATATACGAAGGTCGTCGCGATCGGGAACCCAGATACGGTCCAAGTAATACAATAAGCCGTTGGCTTTGGTTTCTAGTAAGAGTTCTACACCACATGCCATCTCTTGATACATGTTTCCCTCGGTAACCGAGGTGTGTTGTGCTTGAAGAATACGGGCTTGGATATCTTTATGAATACAAACACTATGAAGCATGATACGTTCTTTACGACTCAAGGCGTCGGCTACAACATTTGCTTTGCCGGGGTGGTAGCGAATCTCGCAGTCGTAGTCGTTAAGAAGTTCAACCCATCGTCGTTGCCTCATATTAAGCTCTTTTTGATTGAAAATATGTTGGAGACTTTTGTGGTCGGTGAAAACCACGCATTTGGTGCCATAAAGATAATGTCTCCAAATTTTCAAGGCGAAAATGACAGCGCCAAGCTCGAGATCATGGGTCATATAGTTCTTCTCGTGGATTTTGAGCTGACGTGATGCATATGCAATTACTTGGCCACGTTGCATTAGAACACAACCAAGACCTTGGTTGGATGCATCACAATAAACGACAAAGTCGTCATTACCATTAGGAAGAGTTAGAATAGGAGCATTGCAGAGCTTGTGCTTGAGAGTTTGAAAAGCTTCCTCTTGCTTGGGTCCCCACTCGTAAGGTTTACCTTTGTGAGTCAAGGCAGTGAGTGGAACCGCAATCTTGGAGAAATTTGAGATGAAGCGACGATAGTAACCCGCTAGTCCAAGGGATGAACGAATCTCGGTAGGAGTCTTGGGAGTACTCCAATTCTTTACCGCCTCGATCTTTGCCGGGTCCACATGAATTCCCTTATCGTTGACTATGTGTCCCAAAAATTGAACTTCCTTTAGCCAGAATTCACACTTGGAGAACTTGGCATATAATTGTTCTTTCTTCAAGAGTTCCAAAATCAAACGAAGATGTTGTTCATGCTCCGCTTTCATTTTAGAATAGATGAGAATGTCGTCAATGAAAACGATCACGAACTTGTCCAAATAAGGTTTGCATACACGGTTCATGAGGTCCATGAAGACTGCAGGTGCATTAGTCAAACCGAAGGGCATGACCATGAACTCGTAGTGACCATATCTAGTCCGAAAGGCAGTCTTCGGAATGTCTTCATCGAGAACACGAAGTTGATGGTATCCGAAACGAAGGTCAATCTTGGAGAAACATGTTGAACCTTGAAGTTGATCGAAAAGATCGTCGATACGGGGCAAAGGATAACGATTCTTAATTGTAAGCTTGTTGAGTTCATGATAATCGATGCACATTCGAAACGATCCATCCTTTTTCTTTACGAATAGCACGGGAGCACCCCAAGGTGAATGGCTCGGGCGGATGAATCCTTTAGATGAGAGTTCTTGTAATTGACTTGTGAGCTCTTGCATCTCGGAAGGTGCAAGACGATAGGGAGCTTTTGCCACGGGAGTTGCTCCAGGCACAAGGTCAATACGAAACTCCACTTGTCTAGGAGGAGGAAGACCGGGTAAATCCTCGGGGAATACCTCGGAAAAGTCTCGAATGATCGGAATATCTTGCAATTTCTTACCCTTGTCTTTCGTGTCAACTACGTGACCCAAGAAGGCAACGTACTTTTTCCGTAGGTACTTTTGTGCCAATGTGCAAGACATGAGTTGAAGACCACGACATGGTTTTTCACCGAAAATAACTAACGTGTCGCCCGAAGGGAGAGGTATACGAATGCACTTTTCGTAGCAAATAACCTCGGCACGGTGCTTGGATAACCAGTCCATGCCAATTATAATATCGAAGCTTCCCAATTGCATTGGAAGGAGATCAACAGAGAACACATGATCATTAAGCTCGAGATTGCAGTCGCGGATAACAGAATTTATAGTAATAAATTTTTCGTTTGCTATCTCCACGGAATAAGAATTGTCAAGTTTCGTTCTTTGTTTAGCAAGTCGAGATTCAAAGGTAAGAAACACAAAACTCCTATCGGCACCGGTATCAAATAAAATGGATGCATAATGATTGTTTACGAGAAACGTACCGTTTATCACGTCGTTGTTTGCTTGAGCCTCATTAGCGTTTATATTAAACGCTCGTCCTTGAGGACCACCTTGATGATGAAGTTTTGGGCATCGGTCACGGAAATGGTTTGGATCTCCACATTCGTAACATGCCCGACCATTGAGAGGTGCCGGATAGATTGGACGGTTGGCTGGAGCAGCTTGATGGACGGGAGGACGGGTACGGCAAGTAGTGACCATGTGTCCATATCGTCCGCAGCTTGAACACAATCGGCATGGTAAGTTGGCAGGATGATGGTACTTGCAGGTCTGGCCTTGGGGATTCGGGCCCAGATAAGGTTTCGGGTTTTGACCCAAAGGGGCCGCTTAAATAGCAGGTACAGCAGGAGTTACGGTTGTGAAGTTTCGACCCTTTCGTTTCTTGTTGCGGTTAGAAGATTCAGGTTTTACATCTTTGACGGCCGCAAGAGTAGAAACAACCTTCTTGGAACCCTTTCTTGATAAGGTTCCGGCCTTGACATGGTTGTCGGATAGTGTAGCGGCGGATAGCAGCTTCATGTGTAGGAGGATTGCTTCCTAACACAGCATCTTGAATTTGCATAGGCAGCCCGCCTATGTATTTTTCAATTCCCCGAGCAAGGGGAGTGATCATATGAGGCACCAACAGACTTAGCTCTTGAAACCGAGTGGTGTAAGCCAGATTATCCCCGCTGTCTTGGGCAAGATCCCAAAACTCAGTCTCGAGCTTCCTCATTTCATTTCGAGGACAGAATTCATCAGTCATGGCTTTCTTCAGATCATCCCATGATAAAGATGTAGCAACCTCAACACCACGAGTGCGTTTCTCACCGTTCCACCAGGTGAGGGCTCTCTTTTGAAGTGCACTTGTGGCATAGCGAACCCGAAGATTATCGGGGCAGTCACTGTTTAGGAATGTGCTTTCCATGCTTTCAAACCATTGCAGTAGGCCGGTAGCACCTTCAGTACCGAAGAATTTTGTAGGATTGCACGAGTTAAAGTGTTTAAACGTGCATTGAGGCGGGTTGGTACCACCGTTTCCTTGGATGTTGTGAGATCCGTCACTATTGTTATTGGCTTGGGTCATTTGCCCTACCAGCTGAGCAAGAAGAGTAGCAAGATCCGGGTTGGAAGTGTTATAGTTTGCACGTCGAGGAGGCATTCTAACACCATAAGAAAAGACAATGATATTTTAGATAAGATGGATATATATGAGTTATAGTGGGAAATAATGTAAGCAGAAAAGCGGGATTCATCATGACGCGTGCCAGTGCATGTGTATTTATTCAAAGTTGATGGGGGAAACTAAGCCATCTATTACGGATAGAACATGATGTTATAGATCATTATTCGCGTAATAGGAATTGCCGGGACTTGCATGCATTACAAATCGTTATTACGTGTGCACCCGTAATAATGATTTGCTTTACATGTTCGTCTAGTTCTTCCTATCTTGCTATAATGTCACCAAATTTTGAGTTTAAGTTCGGATCGTATCCTTGCGAATACATTGACTTATCAACGTTAAATAATCCTCAAAACTTTCAAGGAGATATGCTTTAGTCTATAGGTAAACACTCACTTTAGGAATTCCCAGGAAAGCATACGGGTCCGTTTATTTGGATTTATACGAAATGCTTTCCTAGACAGAAAACCCAATGTACAGGTGTCACCCTTCCAGATTGCACGTGTCCTTTACTGGTTTCAAGAAATTAAGTCGTTGACGAGATTTTCAAGATTTTAATAGACTTGAGAGTCTATGAGTATAAAATGTGTAGGAATGTTGCAATTAATATGGATTAGGAAAGAGTATGGATAAGGATGGGTAGTGTATTTGTTTGCATAAGTTTGTTTGTCAATTGTGTATGTAAAGTATGTATCATGTATTTAAGCCTTGTATGTATAAGTCTCATGTACCAAACTTGGAAAAATTCAAATAATACCTAACTACAAATAATTCACATAACAATTAATCATTTAGCACATAACACATAAAAAGGGAGTCCTAGGGTTATAGTCTAGGTCATTGTGTCTAATAACCTAATTCCCTATAACCATGGCTCTGATACCAATCTGTCACACCCCGACCGATGGCGGAATCATCGAGGCGGACAATGGAATGATTGTTCAAAAGCACATGATAACTAAAATGTTGCATCATTCATTAATTAAATTTAAATACAACAAAGATCCAAATAAAATACATTTCAAATAACCTAGTCTAGTTCAAAACATTGATTTATTTAACTAGGTCCATAGTTCTTAAGTGGAGAAATCTTCAGCAAGCAATCACATATCCAAACCTGAAACATTATTTAAATCAAGTGTCAACTAAAAATTTGGTGAGTACATAGGTTTTTGTAGTTCCGATAAGTAGTAGATAAAGCGTTTTGCAACTCATTGTTTATCTTGTTAAACATAGTATATATATGGTGTATCATTTATCTAATCACAATTCAAACCTTGTTTGGCGCGCTTGAACAGAGCACAACAGCTAAGTCCGGTAATGTTTGAATATAGTTACCCACTATATCCGGTATGTTTGAATATAACACGCGGCTATATCCGAGTATGCAGTAATAAACACCCTAACCGGGTGGGCTGGTCAGGCATAATAGATCTATTAATATTACTGTTGGTTTTCTTGTGTTTAAATGTATGTACATCCAAGATAATAAGCATATAATCCACATGAATAACACGTATAAACAATTTGAATGAGTAGCATGAAATAATGTTTCACCCCAAAGTATGTCAAAATGTAAAATAGGGGCTATGTAACTCACCTTGCAAGCGGGTATTTTTCCACGCGTGTAGGTGATAAAGATGTTGAAGTCTAAGCACGTTGAAACCCTATGTAGATAAATGGGTATTATTGTATGTTTACATGTGCGTATTAGTATTTAATTGTGTATAGGTTTATAATAACATTTCTTAGTGTTATTTGCATAAAAGTTGGTCCAGATTTACTTGAAATTACTGATTTGATCGAAACTGTTTATAGTTGTGACAGGTATCGAAACTGTGTTCAGTTTCGATTGACCATTTACAAGTGATACACAGAACTGTCGAAACTACTATCTATCAAAACACTAGTTTCGATTGATCATTTATAAGTGATACACAGGCTGTCGAAACTACCATCGATCGAAACTACTAGTTTAATTGACCATTTACTCAATCGAAACTAAGTAGTTTCGATGGCCCAGACTTTAGAAAATAAAACAGTAATTTTTCAAAACAATAGTTTGTCCGGTAATCGATGGTTTGGAGTCGTGACTTCAATTGGTTCAGCTTGCCTTATGATAACAGAAGGTAAAGAAACGAAGTTGAGGATTCTTACGTGGTCGCAAAGGGGCTGGACGGCAGAGTCTCAAATCCGAGAATGTCCAGAATGAGAATCGAGCTTCTGGATGGGATTAGCCTCTACAACCTTGGTCACAGCTTCACACAGAGACGACGAATGCAATGGCGCCTTCAATTTGGAGTGAGAGTGGGTGGAAGGGGGGTAGCGAGCTCGAGCAGGTCCGACTATGGCTATTTATAGTCGAGTTCGTTTCTTATGACAAAGCGTGCAATTGGGCAAGTCCCGACACTCGTCTGGACGAGACGAAGCTAACGAGCTATTAAATACGCGTGGAGGTTGACTGTCGGGCTCGAATTCGAGGTGTGGGTTCTCGGCCACCAACAAGATCAGACGATCCGTATGTTCGGGAGACCAATTGGTCGGGGGTTCTTGTTCGTGTAGGCAAGACGAGTTCAGACATGCCTTTAGCGGCTGTTGAGGTGCAGGGAACAGCACTGTCGGGGTGTTCGCCGGACAAATGCTTTACCCGCCGGACCAAGGAACATGGTGACCAGAAAGTCGATTTGGGAATTGGCAGATTCGGTCCTTGTAGTTTGGTTTTGATTTAATTCGGCCCCTGAGATAATTACGGATGAGTCCTTGTAGTTTGATTTGTACAGAAATAGTCCATCAACTGATTTTTGCTTAAAACCTTCTAGTTTGAAAAGTTTCAAAACAACCCCTTAACTTTTATAAAAATAATTAGTTTAATTTCTTTTAATTTTCAAATATATTTTATAAACTTATATTATTATTATTGTTATAAATAATTTTTATAAGAGTTAGTTATCTTATTTAAATAGGTTATTTTATTAAATCTGAAACTTTTTAAATTTAGATTTTTGTATAAAATTTTATATAAGTTTAAAACGTATTTATTTTTAATTATTTTAAATCCATAAAATAAATAAAAATAAATATATATTTTGTACAAAATTAAATAAAACACTTGCATTTCATTTAGTTGAAAATGATTACATGATATATATTACAAATGCGTGAATAAAAATCCGGAATGTCACACAAACCAATTAAATTTTTAATCCGAGTCAGAGTCTAGTATTATTATTGTAGTGTCTCTAGGGTTCGATATTCCGGTTTACCATTAAGCTGTGCTACACTCGATAGGTACACTTGTCTGCAGTGCGGTCTAGTTCATAGGTTTTCCATTTATTACTTAGGAGTCTAGGTTAGGTTTAGTAGTTTAGTTTATAGACCGTCTAGACGACATCAATGTATTCGATGCAAAGATTTAGTTTCCTCTACTTGTTCATAAGCGAACTATAATTTCGTATCAAAATTTAACGCAGCTCCGCTCGAACTGTTACTGTTCAAGAAGCAAGGGTAGCTGACTTATCACAATAAGTCTTCGATATGATATTTATGTTAAGTTACTAAATTATGAGTCTACTGAAAAATTTTCCAACAACATTTGGTGACAATTATGTTGTGATCAGCAACATATTATGATATTGAAACTGAGGTTGTTATTAACAGTTACTTATGACTCCTCCATGAGATAGGTCTGTCTGCTAACATCAGGATATACCCCGAAATTGACATTTTGTTTTCTTTGAATGCAACAAAATCAGAATAAGAGTAGTCAACTGTTTTCACTTCTTCTTTAAACTATAGTCTCTCGTTTGTTAAAGATATTGCCATTTTATTAAATGCTTTACAATAATCTAGACTGGTCTAGTGTTTAGCAATGTGAGCAGTATCTAAACAAGTATAGACTTTAACCTTCATTAGGCTTTTAACTAATGAAGAATAAAGAAATAATTTTCATTTATCCTGTTAGCCTTTAAAGAAGAACAATTTAAATGTTACACGTGTTAGGATCCGCTTAGTGTAAAGCTTATGGAACGAAACTAATGTCCCATTGGGTCTATCTCGGTGTATTTTGATACATATCACATAAGAGGAATCTCTGAGATCCATCATGTCAAAATATGAGTAATCAATGTTTTGACTCATGTAACATATACTTGCCAAAAGAATTTCATCTATATAAGGACAAGTTTGCATTAGTTGCTCCCACTTATCATGAGGTAGGTGTACAAATTTACTTAGTTTTTGATGAAGAGAATTGCATTATGATTTCAATCAACCCATACATGGATTTCATTGACTTATAGAACAAGTGTTCTTAACCTTCAGTTTAGAACTTTCAGGTTATTTTATGAACATGTAGGTCAATGTTAGGGAAAGTTGTTTTAATGTCCATCTAATGTAGCTTTAAGTTATTGTAAGCTACTAGAACAGTAATGATCCTCAAAGAAATCTTTTGTAAAACAGGTAATCAACCAAATCTCAAATGTTATTCTAATTCATGGAGTCAGGCTTGCTAATAATAGCTTTATTCCATTTAGAAGATTGATTGATGCTAATGGCTTAATTAGAAGAAGTAGGATCGATAAACTTTCCAGCATCCATTTCAGTCAGGTAGGATACATAATTATCAAAGTTAGTACGCCTTTTTGTGACAACCCGACATTTCAGGTCAATATCCGTACACATTATAAACAAGTTTACGTTATAATTATTTTTGTGATTTATTTAATTTCACAAATAAAGACATTAAGGTCTAACAAAGACCGTACATGGTCTCAATTCACATTTGGTAATTCTAGGAGTTGCCGGTTCACATACACTTATAACCCGACTAAATTCGAACACTAGTGGTTAAAATAAATAACCAGAAAAATATATATATACATATATATATTATTTTACACAAACTTTGCGTAGAACAATAAATTATTTTCAGAATAAATTTATAATACCGTGGAGGATCTAAACCGGATTTATTTACCCTTTAAAACTATAATTGATATTAATACCTAAATCTAATTGTTTTATTATTATAAACCAACCTACTTTTTGACTTCTTGGCCGAAAAAGCCAGAGAAATCCCTCCCTTACTCGACCCATACCTCACTGAGAAAACTCACATATAACCATACTCGCTTCAATCATTTTTCTCACAATTCCCATTCATCACACTCATTTCATACGGCAAATTCTCCATTTATCTTCAAAATCAAAGCCAAGTTTTAAGACAAAAACCATCAGGATTCAGTGTTTTCAAGTGTTTCTGAAAAGGGTTTAGCAAAAGATTCAAGATCATCTCTGTTTTCGCTCATCATCATCGCCACTGTTTTAAAGGTAAAAACTCGATATTTTCATATTATTTTCTTAAAATCCGGAGCCAAACATGCAAAATGTTCAAACACAAGTAAGATAACAAGAAAAGTGTATCAAATTCAAAGTTTAAAACATAAAAATATGCAGGACTGATTCTGTCAAACAGAAGTCCAGTAATCGAAACTAGGAGTTTCGATTTAACTCAATCGAAACTAGGAGTTTCGATACCTGTTGATCCATCGAAACTAGGAGTTTCGATACCTGTTGATCCATCGAAACTAGGAGTTTCGATGCCTTTTACTCAATCGAAACTAGGTAGTTTCGATAGCAAATACTCAATCGAAACTAGGTAGTTTCGATACCTTATTCTCCATCGAAACTAAGTAGTTTCGACACACATATTCTCCATCGAAACTAAGTAGTTTCGACACATGTACAACAGTCCCAGTTGGGCAGTAACTCAAAACTATTTTACAACAAAACATGTGTTGGAAAACTAAAACGATGTTTAAACAAACACAATCAGATTTACAAGGTCGGTGAACAATTTACAATTAAGACGTTGGTCTTAACAACAATTTACCCTTGGTATCTAGGGTACAAATAGTCAAGGTTGACTACAACAAGTTTTATCACAAGTATATACACAAACTCAAGGTGAGTTTCACGGCCCCTTTCTTTTTACTGTTTTCTAATATTTGGGGGAAGAACATACTTCAACTATTTTATGGGATAACAAGAGAATAAGACACGACTTTATGTTTACATGGGATGAGAACAACACATTGGAGGCCGCTAAAGTCCCCTGGAACAACATAGTAACCATTAACTGTAGCCTAGGGTCCTATGAATAGTACTATGGAGAGTGACGTCTCCCGGTCATGGTTAGTCGCGCTAACCACAATCTGGAGGATTTATGGCCGCATAGAATCTGATAACGCTTAATAGGGGCTCACACATGTCATGGTTTGGTTACGCCTCATGTATGAACATATTATTTGTATTCCTAGCTAGTTTACAAATGGGTCAACAATTCTTATTCTGCTTATCTCATGCAACTGAATTATTTATGAACAAATGAAGTTTACAAAGAACAATTTGATTAAACCTGTGAACTCACCAACCTTGTGTTGACGATTTTAAGTATATTTTTCAGGTAACTGAACGTGATTTCAAGGTTAGCAATGTAGATTACATGCATGCACGATGGATACTACTCAAGGAGGATTTCCCTTGTATAACTCATTGAATTGAGTCATATTTATGAAATCTTAACTTTTTGTAAACTCAGATTATGTTTTTGTAATGTATAATCTTAATCTTGTTTATGTATCCATTTATCATGTATGTGTTTGCGGTAATCATATGCTTTGGAAACCAGTGAACGTCGTGCCTCGCGTTTCCGCCTTGGCGGGGTGTGACACTTTTAGACCTAGATGACCTCCTGAGTTGATTATTGGGTTTATTAGGAGTTTCAAGTTTATAGATTAGCTCTTGGTTAGGTGCTTTCATTTTCAGGTATATTAGGAGCAACATTGGTTTCTAAATGTGTAGGAGTTGATGTAGTATGGTGTACAAGAGGTGTAATCGGAGTTAAATACGGAGTAAAATTTAACGAGTCCCCCCCTTCCTCTTGTACTCCTGCCAAGTCATGATAAGGACTTTTACTGCTCCCACTGACCTTAGAAATTTTAAGTAATTCAGCATGCTTTGGGTTAACATTGTATCTAACATTAGAAGACCAATAAATTCTAATAAAGAAACAACTTAATGATGTTCATGTTAGTTTCTCTTATTGAGGATTACTTTTGTTTTGGTAAGAAATGTAAGTTTGCCCACATATTAGCATCTATGAGACTTTGTTAGGACTAGCATTAGATTCTAAGGAGACAAGTTGTGATGGATCAGTGTCGTGTACAAAAGGTGTAATTTGAGGTAAGATCCATTTATCACTCCCCCACCTCTTGCAACTTTCGCAAGTTATAATTAGGATACTCAGTGCTCCCACTGATCTTTGAGGTCTCTAGGAACTACACATGAAAAGTTTCAATGATGTGCGTGACGTGGGAACCTTTCATATATTTTAGACTTGATTTCCTTATCGTCCAAAATTTCATAAGAAATTTTTAGAGACAAATTTAAAAGAAATTCTATTAAGTATATATGAATTGATATCTTTAAAGCTTTGGGCCGTAGGAAACAGATTAGATACAAGTAAATATTCTTCTAAATGATAAATGAATTATGTCTGAATATTCCATTTGGGATAACTTCTGGTGGACCATCATTATTCCCTTAGCCATTTGATATTTAGGGTGTTTAACACATGATTTAAAGTCACTGAGAATGAGATTTGGTAACAATTCATCTTGCATCAACCTGGTCATGATTTTTTATGAAATTTGGTTTCAATGGATGAAGTTCATAGGTCTCATTTTTCCTTTGTTAAATTTTCATTTTCATGATAACAAAAGTTGTAAGAGTGTATCGTATCATCTGGTTCTATATTATAAAGTTTTCTATCCAGATAGTGACAACCAATAATATAAGAGTTTAAGTTAATGATTACTTTGTTTTGGCCATGCAAACCTTATAACTGTCAAAGTGTAGCTTTATTATTGATACTAAATTCCCAGTATTCTCTAGAATATGTAAGGTATCATAAAGTCTAATACAAAGATCAATTATTTCATGGTTCTATGTAGCCTTAACATGTAAATCCACCACTAACTTCTCATCTTAATTATTTGTTGAATTCTGGTAAGGAAACGTATAGAACTAGACTCAACGCATCATGTGTTGATTAGAATATTGATATTAGCGGACTCAAAAAAATAATTAATTTGTGACTACTTTATCTTAGCCGGCTAGTCCTTTGGCTTATGGATTGTCTCATTGCTTATTCCTAGTATAATGGCATAGTTTTGCAGTGAGACTTCTCCTTGGAGAACTTAGAGCTGAAAGCATTACTTGTATTTTGTTTCCGAACCTTAGAACTATCCTCTCTATAGTAACTTTTCTTCCTCTTTTTAGGTTTAGTGGTAGTGAAATGAATAACATCCGGTTTTCCAGTTTTAGGCGTTCCTTTTCCTATACGTATGTTGCTATCAATACACTCATTTTCCTTTGGTACTTTTGAGTGTTATAGTTGATTTTTAAGGCAACTAATCGTACTAGTGAAAAAATTATTATGTACGCACTGAAAAACTTCACAGATTTCCATGTATAAGCCCTTAGTTTATGGGTCATGTCAGTGTATATTATGATGTGTTCACGGATACCACTTAACCTTTTATTTAGAATTAGAATGTTTGCATGCATCTTAGAAATTATTTTGATTCTTCCATTTCCACAAAGAATAGATTAGTCTTAGGAATTTTAGAATCTGGAATAGCTCCCCTGATAACAATCATGAAAGGAGTTCTTGATTACCATAAGAGACATTGTGTTTGACTTATCCTATTTCTTATGTTCTAGTTTTCTTTTGTAGTACTTTTATCAGAAAGAACAGCAGGAGTGTCATGTCTTAAAGGATAATCAAGACTCAATAAAAGCAAATATTTATGGAAACCCTTAATTAAGCAAAACTCATCTTAGAAGCTAGAGTGAAAATAAGGTACAAATAGGTTAAGAAGAACTTAGAGTTATCTATGTGGTAATAATATAAGGCAGACATAAATAATAAATTAAATAAGGTTCTACTTAAGAACAATTATTTTATGAAGATGTGATAAAATCTATTATAACACCAAACTAATAGATTAATCAGGTTCTACTAGGAACAATTTTAGGTTTAAATGGTAAGTATGTGCAATAAGAATGTAACACATCACCTTTGGGCAGAAGTAAGATATTTGAGTTAGAATGCACATGATTAGGTTCGCGGAACACAAATGTAACACATCACCTTTGGACAGAAATAGAAACATTTATGTATTTTAGGCGAACTAATGCTTAATTATACTTAAATAACTTTACGAGCGTGACACATCACCTTTGGGCAGAAGTGAAACTTTAGGTGTTATTTAAGTTAAGCAAGTTTAAATGGTTTTGTAAGTTTCATAAAACATGATTTTAAGGTTTCAAAAAATAAATAAACCATTTATTTAATAGCAAACCCCCTGCTTGCTGGGGAACAGATGGATGAGCCAAGTACTTAGAGTGAGCCGAGAACAATGATAAGCCGAGAACTCGGGTGAGCCGAGGACGTAGGTTAGCCGAGAACTTGAGTGAGCCGAGAACATAGGTTCACTGAAAAATGATGTTCACGAAAAAATATGTTCAAAGAAAATATTAGTTCTCGGGGAAACTTAGGTTCTGGAAAATTTGAGGTTCTCGGGATTTTGAGTAAGGTTCTCGGAATTTTGGGGTTCTCGGGATATTTTAGGTTATCGGGTAATATTTAGGTTCACGGGAAAAATAAGTTCTCGGGAACAAATTTAGTTCACGAAAATAAGTAAGGTTCACGGTATATTTTAGTTCTCGGGTATAAGTTAAGTTCATGGGGAAAATTAGTTCCCGGAAACCATGAGTTTTCGGTAAATAAAGTTCACGAAAATTAAGTTCCAAGAAATTTTAAACCCGTAAACCCGTGAAGTGATAAAACCCGTGAAAATTAGGAACGTGAATTTGAAAACCCGATAAGCTAAAATTAAGGGATTTATTATTATATTCTGATTTCGAAAATCTTTTATGTGTTTAAGTATATCTCCAAGTTTATTAGTTCGATTATTTTTTAAAATAAATTAATATTTTATTCGAAACTTGGAGATAAAGATGCACGGTTTTAGAAAAAACATAATCAAATTCAATGTATTCCAAAATAAGGGGATTTCATCTAAAATTAGGATGAACATCAAGAACAGTCTTATGATGTTTAGAAAATTGTTCTTGGTTATTATCATATATTTAGCCTGGAATCGAAATCTTGAAACTTGATTATTTAGCAGATTTCAAAAATAAGACCTCGGTTTTATGAGATCAAAATGTGATAGTTTAACATAAACAGAAAACCATGAAACTAATAAGGACGATTTTCTTTATGTTTAATTAAAACTATTGTTCTTCCGATTTTAATTCCAGATTAGGAAATGCAACAAGAATTGATTAATCAACATCTGCTCTGATACCATATGTTGATCAATTCTTGAACATGATAATGGAAAACAAATAATAATGGAATACCTGATAAGCTAACCGCAGAGAGGGAAGACGTCATGATCCACAAGAAGATCGGTTAAGGTGTACGGTTAGAATGGCTAAGGTGAATTCGTTGGAACTCACGGTTATGGGAGAGAGAGAGAGAGGGACGAATTTCTTAGTGGTGATAGAAGTGTTGATTGATTAGTTCATTAGTCAATTCCCTCTAATTATCTATCTATATATATGTACATCTAAGGAAAAACTCATTAATGACTAATAAGAGTAATTAGACAAATCAACTAATTATTAACCATAGGTTAATAAATAAATAAATCAATCAATTAATTTAATAATTAGATAAATAATTATAAAAGTCACGTTATTAAAACCGTGTCTTACACTACCACATGATAATATCATGCCCGTGGACAAAAATGATTCAAAAACTGCATTTAAAACTCCTCCCATGACCCATGTTTTTATGGGTCGGATCCGGCTTTCACAAAAGCCCGTATATTTTCTACCCGTAAACATCTCTAATTCATGTTTATCGATTAACAATGAATTACATCATTTATTTTCCCTCCTTAATTCCCTATTTCAATACAAAGATAGATCGAATATTTGATATAATATATATAAAAAATAAAAAAAGTAAAAATCATCAACAAACTTTACAAATGTATTTAGTGCTTATGAAGCTCGAACCAAAGATCGATCTTTTAGCAATGCCTCCGCAGCCTCTCTCCCGGAAACCAGAGCCCCATCAAATGTAGCGCTTGTTCGATAATCCCCGCACACATACAACCCAACTCCCACCTTCGGGTTCTTCCTTAAATCCGTAGGCGGGCATTGGTTCGGTTGTGCAAATTTAACCCGATAAGTCTTAAGATACGTCCACGAGCCAGCCACTTTGGGCCCGAACCAACTACTTAGCTCTTCGATCACTTTAATCCTTAAATCCTCATCCGATTCATCCTCATACAATCCGATAAGAGAGACCGACACCAAAGCTTTCCCGGGCGGGCCATACGAAGGAGCCACATTTGTTGCGAAAAACATGTTGTTCACGATCCCATGGCCCGACCCGTTAATAAACAGAACCGGGTCGTTAACCGGAACTTGGCTTCTCTCTGCGGAGAAGTACAAACAAACCGTGCTTCGGGCCGGCTGTTTAATGTCATTAGAGAAACCATTTGATTCTCCCGCCAAAAGCTTAACGGCTTCGGGTTGTTCCACTGCAACTATTACTCCGTATTCGGATCTCAAAACGTCACCGTTTTTTAATTTCACGGTGTAAGTTGATTCTGATTTGTCAATGGAAGCTACTGGTGAGTTGAGAATGATTGAATTTGGGGGTAATTTTGCCGCTAATTGTTCTGGAATTGCGGAGATTCCGTTCGCCGGAAGTGTGTTATCGCCGAGAGCTAAACATTTGAAGACGAAATCGAATAGCCTCGAAGTGGTTTCAAGCTCTCTGTCGAAGAAAATTCCACCGAAGAATGGTCGGAAAAACCTATCGACGATTGAATCAGAAAAACCGATTCGTTTTAGCAAATTAATAGTGGAGGTCTCTTCGGCGGAGAGGATTTGATCATCGGACTGAGTCAAAACCCTAATTCTAGTCAACGCGATGAGAGATTTGTCAACAATTGTTCCAATTGGATTCGTTAGAGATTGAATAGCATCGGAAAGGTGACGTAACGGATCGGCGACGGTGTGGAATCCTCCGCCGTAGTAAACCTTGGCTCCGGAGTAGAATTTTTGAAGATCTAGGGCTTCGTAATCGAGTAAATTTCTGGCTTCGGGGTAGCCGGTGATGAAGATCTGGAAGCCGCGGTCGAGGAGGAAGCCGTCGACGTTGTCGGTACGTACACGGCCACCGACGGCGTCGGAAGCTTCGACGAGGAGGAAGGGGATGTTGTCGGAATGGAGACGTGTGGCGGCGGCTAAGCCGGCTAGACCGGCGCCGACGACGATAACTCCGGTTTTGTTGGAGTTTGTTTGAGAGGTTACCGATGGTGGAGTTGTTACAGAAACTTGTGCGCGTACTCTGGTTGGGGATTTGAGTAGGTGGTGACGACGTAGACGGTGGTGGTGGTGGTGGTGGTGGTGGTGGAAGGTGTGGTGAGGAGTGAAGGAGAAATTAAAAGAGTGAGTGGCGATCGTCATTCTGTCATCTTGATTGGGTGGTACATACTGTCTGGTTTTGTTCAAGAGATATTTTATTTATCCTGTATAATTGCCACCTTTTGCTTTTGTTTTTGTTTTTGGTTTTTTTTTTTGTTTTTATTAAAAAACAGTTTTATAATCACTATTTTTGTTTTGTTCAAACAATATTTTTAGGTACCATCTTTAACTGATTTTTACTTCTTGCATTTTCTTATATGTTTTCAAATAAATATAATTTAAACTTTTTTATTTTTTTTTTATTTTTATCTTTTTTATTAATTAGTCATTGTTGGTTAATTAGTTGTTTAAGTTTATATTTTTGAGTTAAGGATAAATATAAGATCGTTAGCTTTAAAGACGTTTTAAAGGGTATATATTTTATGTTTATAGAAAATGCTTTTAAACTTAAAACAACGGCTTTAGAAATAATAATTTTTCGAATGTGGTAAAATAATAAGTTTAAAAGTTATTTTTTCGGGAAGGGGTAGGTACGACAAGTAGGAGAGGGAAGGAGTATACGTTTTATGTTATAGAAAGTGCTTTAAACTTAAAAGAACAGTTTTAGAAATAATTATTTTTAGAAAGAGGTAAAATGACAAGTTTAAAAGTTATTTTTGTAGGGAAAGGAGTACGACAAGTAGGAATGGAGGTATGTATAGCCTAACCCTATTTTTATTTTGACCAAATTATCCCATCATCATTTTCAAGATTAAATTTTATTTTTAGAAACAATATTTATAAAAGTTAATAAAGCATGTGTTTCATAAACTCCGAATTCAAAATCCAAGGTATTGTTGTAATTAAACTATGAACTTCAAAAACGTCGAACTTAAAACCCAAAATATCTAAATGTGCCAACAAGTTAATGATACGTGTCTAAATTAGTTTAACTCGCCTATCCCGTTTATGATATGCATAAACTTGTTTATGATATACATAACACGTTTAATTATTTGAGTTAAATAGCTTTACAGGTCAACAAGACACGTTTAAGCCTTATCTATTAAAACGACGTAGTTTTATAATTTTATAAATAAATAAATTCTTTCCCCTACTTCAAAACTTGCTAGCTTCTTAACTTCTTATAATCTTAATATTTGTTAACCGTGTTAATTGTTCATATCAATAATTGATTTAAACATATCGTATCATTCATGTTATTAACTACTTATATTTAATCGTGTGTAAACTAGGAGTGTTGTGTCATTCGTGTTATTAAACTGGTCAAGTTAATCATTTTAAATGTGTGGTTTCGTTCAACCCACTTTTTAAACATGTTTGTTTAGCTATGTTCGCGTACAAATAAATGACGTGTACGGGTTCAATAGTCGTGTTAAATATAACACGACCCATTTAACACAATATGACACGTTTTAACACGTCCCATCGTGTCCATTGTGTCCCGGACTTTCCTATTCTATAAAATGTTAGGACTTGGCTCAACCAAACCTAGGAGGACCAGGCTTGAAAGCCTGGTCCCGGACCTATCTCGATTCCACACTGACCGTGCATCTCTATTTTGCATAACAAAACCACCCATCCAAAATTTGTCCACTAAAGTGTTTAAAGCTCAATTATTGATCTTATGAAGCTGTGTAAAACGGGCTTTATCGAGTTGTTTGTTCATCAAAAACTCATTCACAAAGCAATTAACAGAAGAGTAATAGTGTGAATTCAAAGAATCTTACTCTGTGCACATCTGAATGAACACTGGCAGTCTCTTCATCCTTCTGGGGCCATAAAGAAACTTGTTGTTGTAAGACTCAAAATCTTGATTCAATTGAATCTTTATATCATCATCCATTGGGGACCAGTTGCTGCTTTTGAGATTCACAATGCTGCTGGTGGGTTCATCTGGTTTGATCTGTGAGATGGTCCGAGTAGTTGAAGATGTCGGTGTGGATGTTTCATGGTGAAGAAACCGACACTTGGACCCAAATGCACAAGTTCTTGAGAGGTTGTAGCTTTTGCAGGTCTATGCAGATAGATTTGAAACATAGAGAAAGTTAGGTTCCATGTCTCAAATATGGTTATAGTTGAGATTCAGTTTGATTGTACCTCGAGAGCGCTCTTGTAAGAAAATGGAACTGGATGCATCTCCTGCTTGCCATGTGCAAACTGACAGATGACGCCATGATGTTATGTTCTATTTGCAAATTGAGTTTCAAAGATATTCAATTTGAGTGATCATAGATCCTCTTAACAATTTGTTCTTTCTCCATCAAATGAAAAATCAAGATTAAAATGCTTTAGATAGAATGCAAGATAGCAATGTTAGGATTGATCTTTTCAAGGCACATTGCATTTTCATGTTGCAGATAAACAAGTAAGTTGCAAGAGAATAACCTGGCATTTTGATCCATAGCGACAGAAACCAGAATTCTCCAAGTAAGACAGGCAAAGGTCCGACTTATGATTCTTACCACCAGAGGACGATGAGCCACCAGAATCTGTCAAAGACAACGACGAAGATCTAGACCTATCAGCTGGCAAATCATTCACAACAACACCATCAATAACCACCACATCTTCCTCCACTTTCACAGTGTTGCTAAACTGCAAAGGTGACCTAGTCTGCCGCAGTGACTCCATTCTTGATTCAATGCTCCGGTTACCACTGCTATGGTGATACATGTATCCAACAGAAGCCTGATGCTCTAAAACAGGTGAAAGTGGTGCCAAATGTGACCTAGCAGGTTGCAAGTATCTGAGATTTGGAGAGTTCAAACTCTGTAAAGCAGTAGTGTGGACATTATGTGACAGATATGGATCCACCACATGACCTAAGGGATGTCTGTAAGGATTCGGCAATGCATAGTTGTGTATAGGTGACTGGCTACTGTGTTTAGGAACTTTTGAGTTGCTAAAACCATAGAGATTATCCATCTGTAACTAATTTTAAACAAACACATAATCAGAAAATTTCAGCATCAAACACGAATCATTAGCAATTTCATGTATACATATATGCTCTGATTGCACACGTAGATCACGAAACTATCAATCCATCACAAACTAAACGTTATAGACTAAAATTTCACTAAAAATTCGTTCAAAACATGTAAATCACTAACTTCTACGCCTTAATGATGCAATTTTAGCATCAAACACGAATCATCAACAATTTCATGTGTAGATATATGCTCTGAACGTGCACGTAGATCATGAAACTATCAATCCTTCACAAATTAAACGTCATAGGCTAAATCGTTCCAGAACATGTAAATCGCTAACTTTTACGCCTAAATGATGCAATTATCAAATCAATTCAAAATTAACGTTTGAACTCCCGCCAAAATTCAAACGTCACACGATCCTGCAAATACGAGATGGAGACGAACTAGAATATGCTAATTTCTAGGTCTGATCGTAAAACGCGATAACTTGGAGAAAAAATCAGCAGAAGTTTGAAATAGTTGAATTCGATTACCTTATGATTGATGAAAGTGTTCGGATCAGAGAAGCAGAGAGAGATAATGAAGTTGCAGGCTCTGCGATGGAGTTATAGTTTGTGCATTAGTTGACATCCACCGCCATTGAAATGGATTTGAGTATTGGCTCTGTAACCGAAGACGACGGTGATGTGGAAAAGCTATTTGTATACGACACAGACTTAACCAAGTGCTCCGCTACTCCGACTATGCGAGCTGAAAAGTCAAAAGGCGTGAATTTCCTTTAATGCCCTTCAAATATGGTGCTCTTCCAATAATACCCCCACGTTTTGGTAAAAACTAAAAAGAAAAGAAACGACACCGTGTAAAATCATATGGTTGAGACCAACGTAACACCTTTTGTCACACAAATCTCAACGATACAAAATACAGCGGACGGGTAAATTCATTGAAAATTCCTCGGTAAAGGTCAGACAGAGGTTTCATTGACGGATTAACGATGTAGGTTAGTGGCAGTTATAATATTAGTATCATCGACTGAATTTTCACTAATGGATCAACGATAGATTATCGACAGCATTTTCTGTCGGTAATTAGTTCTAGTTTTAAAAACAGTGTATGTAAATGTAAATAAAGCATACGTATAATAAAAAAAAGGTACCGTAAACTAGGGTTTTGGGTCGGAGGAAGATGGTGTTCAATGGTGATGATGACGGGGTTGAGAGGCGGCTGTCGGCAGTGACGTTCACAGTGGCGGGTGGCTACGAGCAGGTGGCGCGTGGTAGTGGCCGTCGGCAAAAGGGAAGATGGCGAGCCGGCTGGGCGGTGGACGGTTGTCAAGTAGAGAAAAGAGAGAAGGAGGGTGGCGGGTTACGGAGGAGCGACGAGGGGGTGATGGCGGTGCTCGGCGGCTGCTGTGACGACAGTGGTGGTGGTTCCCGACGGACGTGGTGGCTGCTGTGGCGGCGCACCGTGGTGGTGAACGAAGGAAGATGAAGACAGGGACTAATCTGGTGTATAGCATGGCTCAGGTGGAGTTCAACGGGATAGTAATAGAGATGTTGGCCGATTAGGTTTGTTACTCGACAAAGAAGACGATGGTGACGTGCGTGGTGGTGCACGATGTGGAGGAGGAGGTCGGTTAGGGTTGTCGGCTAGGGTTTGCATGAAAAGGTTAGGGTTTGCATGGCGGGTTACGTTCATGCATGGGAACCCGGTTTGGATATTTGAATTCTAAACGGGTCAAAGATGACCTGATACGTGTAATTGTGGGGCTAAGGGTTCGGTTAATCGGTATGACGAGAGTCAGGACTTTATTTTATGTTCGTGTTATCCGACGTATGTTTAGAACGTATTCTGATCATGTTATCGTATGTTTGACAGGTTCGGGATTTGAGCGAGTGATTGGGGTGCAGAGCAAGGATTTGGACTTACTTAACCAGTGAGTTTCTAATCCCCTATTTAATGTTTTTACTGTTTTAGGGCTATTGTACATACTTGCGTGTTTTATTATATTAATCAAGCGTGTTACGAGTTTTGGTTAACCTGAAGAGTGTTATAAGTTAAATACTATAAAACGAACTTAAGGGTCTATATGGTGTCCTACTTGGGTGTCGTGTAATGACTTATTCGAGATAGGTTGGGTAATGAACTTAGACGTGTTGAGGGTACATCTAGGATGTGCTAGCATGAGAACATGTACGTGGTGTGTACTTAGGTGACGAGTCATGGTAAATGATTATGTATTGCTATGTGTTACATGCTTATTGTTGTGTTTGCTTGTGTTGTCATCCTTGTGACACGGAAACTGATGATGTGAAGGACGAGGTCCTTCGGGTGGTCACCGTAGGTGACAATGCCCTTCGGGGACAATGACGAGATCTAGTGGGTAGCTCGGAATATGACGAATACCCTGACGAGGGTAGTTGTGACGAAACCGGTAAAATCCTTCGAAAGTAGATGATGTGTGCATTATGTTAATTTAATTGCATGCATGTGTTATTTAATGTTCATCGTGTTGAGATGTTATTGCTCTGGTGTGAGCTTTAAATTGACCGTTGTGTCGGAACTATATTGTGCTTACAATTGTTGTGTTAGTTGACCTGGTGAGTGTCTTGGTTAAGGCTTGTCAGGGCGGTGTCTAGGGATCGGTTGTGTTAACAGTACTTCGTGTGGATACGTGTGGTAGGTTACAAGTTAGGAGTGTGGTAAGGTCGATCCCTGTCGATGAGACTTACTGGATTATGTTTATGGGTTAAGTCAAGGATTTGTAGGACCTTCCCGGGAAATGGTAGGTGACATGGATTACCGATATACGAATAAATGTTAACTGTTTTTATAAAGGACTGGAATGTGTGCATTATGTTGATTTAATTGCATGCATGTGTTATTTAATGTTCATCGTGTTGAGATGTTAAATGACTAGAATGTCCTGAGTCGGAAAAAAATAATATTTGTGACAAGAATGTTTCTGTTTAAAGTAAACTGTTAGAATTCACTCAGCGTAGTTGACTTTGTATGTACGTTAGACTGTTTTGCAGGTAAGTTCCGTGGACGACGTATCTTGGCTTGGGAGCGGTGCTACTCTGGTTGGTGTGCTTGCATTCGTAAGGTAAGGTTATGAACGATAATGATTTAAAAAGGTAATTACTATTTTGAGTAAGACTTCCGATGTATGTTCTTAACAAGAATTAAGTATTTTCAAAGAAAACCCTGTGATGTGACCCAACTGTAGGGTGCCCGGTTTGGGGGCCTTATAGAGAGAGGATTGATGGTTTAAGCGAGAGGGAAATGAGTTTTAGTGGTTGATTAAACTGATTTGACCTAAAATTTCCCACCTGTTGTGGACATGGCTTAATTGGTTTTGTAATGTGTTAATGAGTTGTTTTAGGTTACACAAACTCACATTAGGTCATAACAAGTCATTTTGGTGTTAAAGAGATGTGTATATGATTAGTACACTGATGGATCTTAATGGGCCTTGTAATAGGTTAATGAGTTGGTTTAGGTTACACAAAGTCAAATTAGGTCATAACAAAATCATTTTGTTGTTGAAGACTTGTGTATGAAGTATATGAATGGGCCTCAAGGTGACTTGTAATGTGTAAATGTGTTGGTTCAGGTTACACAAAGTCACATTATGTCATAACAAGTCATTTTGGTGTTAAGAACACACGTATGATGATTAGTACGTTGATCGGCCTTGTCATGTATTAGTGAGTTATTTTAGGTTACTCAAAGTCATATTAGGTTATAACAAGTCATTTTGGTATTAAAGGCATGTATATGATGATTAGTACACTAATTGGGCTTTATCATGTTTTAGTGAGTTGGTTTAGGTTACACAAAGTCACATTAAGTCGAGTCATTTTTGGTGTTAACCTTTAAGGGGTGGCACATTAGTAAGCGCATAATTTTCCTCTAGCGGAGGTCTCAAGTTCGAATTCTGCTTCCAGTAGTTTCTTGCAACTACCTCTTGAAGACCACCTCCCAGCACAAACTGTAATTTATCTAATCCCGTTGGTTAGCAAAGTATTAACAAGTCTCATTAGTTTTCCGGTAACTTGTCTCATGGTTACCAAAAAAGTCATTTTGGTGTTAATCACATGTGTATAATGATTAGTACACTAATGGACCTTCTCTTTTGTTAGTGACTTCAAGATGTTACTTACAATATGAGACGTTAGTCACTTTTAATAGCTTCAAACTTGATATATGATAAATTCTGTTTTCGGTTCAGTTTTGAAAATTCTGAATTCAATTAACCCTAATAAACTGAATAACAGATAATGGGTATTTAAGTTTGACATTTAACTCGATCATGTTTCATTTTTAGTCCAACCTTATTTAACCCAACCCGATCCAATAACAAATAAGGTTTGCTCTTTTATAAATGACCCACACACAAATTTAGTCAAGTTTAACTTTTGTGTACTTTTGAGTTAATATTTGACATAATCACGTTTGTCGATTGCGTAAATCCCTCTACGAAAACTCAAACATGCACCTAGCGCTTGGTACACTAGGGTTGCTACATATATAACATCACATGGTTTTCGGAGCAGTGTTTGTGATACTTCTTTATTCATCTATCATCGGGGGGACACACCGCATATTTGTTACTATATGTGGACGATATTATCCTAGCCGCCTCCGATCCCGTATTATTACAAGACATTATTAAAACCTTGTCCACTGAATTTGCTATGTCTGACCTAGGACACCTCCATTATTACTTGGGCATTACTGTCACACGTGGCAAACGTGGTCTCCTTTTATCTCAGTATGCTCGCGGTGTAGATTGTAATATATCTTGTCCATATATATCTCCTAGATTAGTGGTTGTATTGGATGATAACTCCTCCCTATATAAGGGGATCATTTGTTAATGAGAATCATTGAGAAACATTATACCATAACCTACTGTTAGATCAAACAATCAGGGTTTTAGCGACTAAGGTTTTGTTGAAAATGACGAGCGACGCGGTAGTTGACGGTGGTGGGTGATCAGAAAGTCCGTCGCAAGTCGGTGGTGATGCCGACGGTGCTTGGTGCGGCCGTGGTTATAGGAGAGTTGTTGAAGAATCAAAAGGTAGAAACAAAATGAGTGGAAGTGTCATTGGGAGGGAGGTTGGAATAACAAACCCTTACTAATTTTAGTTATTTACACAAATAGTACTTAGAATAGACTTATTACAAGAATAGTCGTTATAAATAGTAAAGAGTATCTCGGTCATTTTATAAAATCTTAACGAAAGTTAGTATTTGACCCCAAAATTGTTGCAAAATCAAAACCCCAAACCCTAAACTTGTTATATTTCAAAATTAATACCTAGGTGTGTTACTTTATCCAAACCACATGTACCATCTGTGTAGTTAACTCTTATAATTAATATAATTTTATGTTCAGCTGTTAAAAGAGTGATCATGAGCACAACAATAAAAAAAGCTCAGTTATTAACACAAAAAACAACACATTCTTATTATTATGATACATCATCATCAACAGAAAATAGTCACCTATTAAAGGCATTTATACACACATACAATAATCACCTTAAAAAAATCAAACACTTGCCTATAATGTAAACTTTTAAAAATCTAAGCTTCCATCACACCCCATCAATAGTTGCATTCTTCAGGTTTCCCCCGAGCAACGACAGCAGACCCCCACCGTGGACCCTTCCCTCCGGAACCACAAACTCCAAGCCCTTCCTACTGCTTCCACTTTCTTGCCGTCCTCCGCCGTGATCTGAGCTCAACTGCATTGTAAACGATGACGAAAACGGGGACTTCATCGACGGTGGAACCAGCACCTGAGGTGGAATCAGGTGTTGACGTTTAGCCGGGTTTTCAAGTGAGTCGATGGAGTCCGAAACAATGCTGACACCCGATGAAGAGTAGGTGTTTTCAAAGCTGCTCATGACAGTTGCAGCAGGAGCCGGAACAACCCCGTGGAAGAGCCCAGGCCCGATTCCGAAACTACCCCTTTTGTTCATGTTAGCTTCTTTTTCCTGGACCATGCTAGCATGAGCGGCGCACAACCCACTCTTCCCCCTGGCGAACTTCTCACACTTACCCTCTCCGCCCCAATTGCACCGCTTTCCGCCTCCGTGAGCCTTACAGAAATCAGTGCTACCTTGAGCAGACTTGGTGCAATTTTCCGACTTGCATCGCTTTCCGCCGCCGTGCTTCACACAGCAATCAGTTCTGCCACGCGCGCTTTTAGTACAATCAGGTACCGAACATCTCTTGCCGCCACCGTGAGCGACACAAAAATTCGTCCCACCGTGCACACTTTTAGGGCAGATCCCACCACCGTCGTAAAGGCACCGTTTTCCACCGCCGTGGGCTTTACAAAGCGGGGTGCTACCTTCAGCACCCTTGGTACAACCAGCGAAAACACAACGTTTACCACCACCATGAGCTTTACAATACATAGTGCTTCCCTGAGCCCCCTTACTGCACCCTTGGAACTGGCACCGCCGGCCGCCGCCGTGAGAGATGCACAAACCAATCTGCCCTTCAGCACTACGAGTGCATCCCTCCACTTTACATCTCTTGCCACCGCCGTGTTTGATACACAGACCCGACTTGCCCCTAGCGGCTTTGCTGCAACCCGACGAGTGCCCACACCGCCTCCCACCACCATGAGCGATGCAAAACTCTGTCCTGCCTTCTGCGCTTTTCGTGCACCCGAGATGCTCACACCGCCTGCCCCCGCCATGAGCCTTACAGTACGCGGTTCTACTCTCCGCGCCCTTATTACACCCAGGTTTTTGACATCTTTGCCCACCACCATGACCGATACAGAGCCCTGTAGCACCTCTAGCCCCTTTGGCGCACCCATCAAACTTACATTTCTTCGAATTGCTCGTTTGCTGGTCGGAAACTGTTCCCATAGAGTAATCCGAGATAGCCGATGGTTCGGAGCTTAACTGCGGGTCATGATAAGAGTTCTCCCCAGGCTCCAAAAGGTTGTGCATTTGCATTCTTGGAGCCAGAAGTAGAGATGGCATATAGCCACCTGATTTCTTTGCAGACGTCGAGCCCTCATCAATAACTTTGTGAGAATAACACGATGCATCGTTCATCGATGTAAACGAATGATCAGAAAGACCAAGTTTGAGACCCGAATCACCACCCTCACCCGACAACCCCATGTTCAAAACCGAGGCTGGTTTCTTGGTGGAATTTGAATAATAATCGTTAGGATATACACTCGGGGTGGGTCCTAACCCGAGGACCAATCTGCATCCATCATCGGGCACGCTGTTCGTATTTTGTTCTATCGGCTTTTCGCCCGTGAATTCAAGTCGGGAACCCGTGTTTCCACCATAACCAAAGCAGTCCAAACTTAATGTTGTATTACTATTACTATTGCCATTGCATGAAACAAATGCAAGACTATTGTTGAGATCCATTTTTGGGTTACTGTAAACCATTTTTGTGAAGGATTTGAAGAGGTTGTTCTAACTTTAGGGAAATAATTATCACATCTACAGTAATCTGTATATCAGGATGAACAGAAATAGAAAACTTTCCAATAGTCTACCACTAACTCCACCACTCACAAAGCCAGATGTGTCTGACCTGTCCATGACCTACCCTATCAAGCTATCAAACACCTCGGTTGGGAGGTGTATCTGACAACATTTCTAGGATAAAATCCAATCACATAGTCAACATAGATCGGTATGTTTAGGTCTGCAAAAGCCCTATTCCTCCTTACTGATAAGTCTTTAAGCTTCATTCACCTGCAACCAGAGAAACAGAGACATGTAAACACAAAATGGTTAAAGAGTTTTCGTTAAAAGAACCAAATCAAATCCATATGGAAGCACCGAGTTAGATCAAATTCGTAACATACAAATATTTGGTATTGTATATGAATTGAATACGCTTCAAGAGTTTTCATTACAACAAACAAACATACTCAGTAAAATCTCACTCATAGCATAGCAATTGATAAGACTCCCGGCTCCAAAAACCTTTTTGAGAGTTTTCGTTAAAAGAACCAAATCAAATCATATAAAAGCACAGAGTTAGATCAAATTCACAACATACAAATATTTGGTATTGTATATGATTTTGCCTTAATTTTGATTCAAGTTTCAAATTAGACGCTTCCAAAACATCATCTGGTAATCTCATATAAACCTAAGCAAAATCAATAGCAAAAGCCCTAATCTCCCTCTTCATTCATTCAAACTTGAAAATCCGAATTCATCGAATCCGATAGAAAGTAATACTATACAAGAACAAATTAAGCTTAACAAAATATCTGAATGCATGAAAACAAACTAGAAACCAACAGGTAGGCACAGTACACATGACGTTATGTTAGAGATGACGACAAAAAATTGGGGCCGATATGAACAAAGTCGATTTAACAAGCAACCACATATCAACAGTCTCTAATCCTGGAATAACTTTAACGAAAACCATCCGATTAACGGATCTCCATCGCAAGCAAGCAAATTATAAGAACAAAATCAACTTAACAAAAGAGAATCGATTTCCTCAATATGAAACCCTAACCCTAAACGTAAGTCCAATCGTGAAACAAAACAACACAGTTCATCAACATCATCAGTAATCGAGCTTATTTATGCATGAAATCAAACAAAGGGTAACACAAATGTATCAAATTCAAATTTTAGACAGAAGTATACCTCAAGAAGCAAAATCAGGCAAAGTTAGCAGATCTAAGAGGCCGTCCATTTAAGTAATCAGAATACAACGAAGAACAACAGTTGAAAGACACAGAAAACTGATTTCAATGAATTCTAGAGAGAGATGAAGGAGAGAGAGAGGGAGAGAGAGAAATGGGGAAGGAGGATGTTTGCACAAGTGTAATAGTTAGGTAGTGACGTAAAAAAATATAAAATAGAAGCCCAAATTGAAGAGAATGTTTATTTAGCCCTTCTTTTTAGTTCATAATACACATTGGATCCCTCTTTTATGATTTTGAACGCTTTTGATCGGAATTATAGAGACATTATTTCTAAAGCATAAACTTTACGATAGTTGTAGACGAGTTGAGTCGAGTTTGGGCTCAACTTGCTTAACTTAAAATAGATTAAGTTTGGCTCGTTACGAGCTCTATATTAAAGCTCCAGCTTCACTTTTGAGTAATTTTTCAACGTTAGATTTAGGTTGTTTCTTATGTTTTAATTATTTAATTATTTTGTGTATACAAGTATATATTTTTTTATATTTTTTATGGTTATAATTTTATATATACAACATAATATATATTATTTAATTGATTTTATTATAAATTTATATAATAATATTTATTATGAAATTAAATATTTATATATTAAATAAAGTTTAATTTTTGATTCGCGAGCTTAGTAAAATTTGAGATATGAAAGTAACTCGTTTAAGCTTGATTGGATTCGAACCCTACAAAACTTTACTATTTAAAGTAAAGATACGGAGTTACACAATCGTACACTTTTGAACTATGAGATGTTTATTTTCTATCATAATTATTTTAAAAAAAAAATGTTTAACGGCATGTTTTTGTCATTATTAAAATACAAGCTATAACTATTTATTCATGTCCTCAATTTTAATATGTAAGATTATATGAATTAAAGTTGTGTCACTAAGGCTGAAAACGAACCGAAAGTTTAGCGAACCTTTCATGAATCGTTCGGTAGAAAGTTCGTTTACGTTCGTTCATTTAATAAATAAACAAACATGAACAAAGAATTTTCTTCGATTAACTAAATGAATGAACATGAACAAATTTCGTGTTCGTTCAATTGTGTTTGTGAACATTCGTTCATTTACGTTTGTTTATATTCGTTCGTTTATTTATGTCCGTTCATTTATTTATGTTCGTTCATTAAAAATTGTTATGTGAAGTATTTTTGGATAATTATTTCTTAGTACTTAACTTGATTTATGTTTTACGAGGTTATGTATTAAGTTTGGGATTAAGAACGTTTTTTTTTTATTATTTTCAAATTTATATATGTTTATTTGTGTTCAATTATGTTGGTTTGTGTCCGTTGCTCTCATGTGTTCGTCTATGAAATTAACAAACGAACACGAACGAATTCACTTCTTTAATAAACGAACAAGAACAAAAAATTTCATTCAGTTATGTGTTGAGTTTTTTTGAAAAAATCTCACTTTCACCTAATAAAAAACTAAGGTTAATGATCAAAGGTACGAAATACGTACTTAAAGGTCCAAACATGCCAATTCTTTATAGTACAAGGACCAAAAGAAATAAACGTGTTTTCTAAATATATTGAAAATCAAATTATTAGGTATGTGCACAACACATTGCATATTTTGCTTCTATTATTGCCCAAATTACGAAAATACCCCTGGGTATACAACTGTCTTTTGGACCATTCGAAGGGAAGATGACGAACGGGTTCATTTGCTTACTTTTTAGCGACAGCGACGTTGTGGTCATTGACTATATTGCCCCTATTCTGTGTGATGCTTGAGAAAACTAGAGGGCAAAATTGTCATTTGCTAATTAATGTGATGTCAGCTGGCGTATTTCCAATTAGTGGAGGAGGTGAAGTGATGACGTGGAAACCTCGTGCCAACAACCAATTAAAAGTGCATCTTCCCTCAGCGTTTTTGTCTTACGTTATTCAGCTTCGAGCCGCCGCTTTTTCACAGCCGCTCTTTTCTTATAAGCGGCTCGCCGGCTTGCTCGCAATGGACTGATGGAGGCCTACTTTTTTTTTAATTAAAAATCTTAATTTTTTATATAATTTATTAAAACAAAATTAATAAAAAAATTTATTTTATTATTTTATTTCAGATCGACTTTTGATATCTTTGTTTGATTATATTTAACTAAATAATTTATGATATATGTAATTAAATAAATATTAGACATGTTTAATTATTAGATTTTTTATATTGTAGTTGAGAACCATTTTTATAGCTTAAATTTATACAATCCTTAGAGCATTCACATCATGTTCTTTATCTTTATTTATAATTTAACTAAAAACCATTATTCCATAAAAAAATTATTCATTTTTTAAAAACCTTTCACATGTCATTTCCTATCCTTATAATTTTAAAGAAATTGTTAAAGAATTGGCATATTTAAGATCCTAGTGTACATTTTCTTATAATTTTAAGAATAAAGATAAGGTTTAAAGAACCTGATGTAAAACCCTTTTAACTTAAATATTATTTTTTTCCTTTATAATTTAAGAATATGATTTATATATATATATATATATATATATATATATATATATATATATATATATATATATATCATGGTTAGATAGTTACACCTAACCAAAGTTAAACAAAAGGTTAAATATATGGATAAATCTTATCACCGTAAGGGTTAGTCAATTAAAAGGAAACTAGTTTTTACCCCCCGCTCTTCGCGGCGGGAGTCTGGTCGTTATTGGTTTGGCTCGTTTGCGTGGAATCGCAAACTCGTTATAACGTACGATACCCAAAAACACTCGAAGTTGAATACAACTTTGTCTCCAATAAAATTTAAACCAGAACGTTAACAAAAGAAATTATTAAGAAAACGGCGCATTCCGTTATTTAAAAAAACATAAAGAACGAAAGTTATCATAGATAACGTTGTGTGGCCCATCGTTAATAAAATTTAAACAAAAGCATAGGCACAACGGTAAAAATAATGTTAATAGAAATGAAACATAAAACTAAATAATTAAAAGGGGAAAACAAATTAAAAAAATTACCGGTTAAGTTCGTCGAAAACCATAAGGCGAATCGATAATACCAATATCGACAATGATATTGTTCGCCCATAATATGTTCGGTTCATCATGGTACCACAATGGTAACGGCCCTCGATACAGGCAACGATAAAAAAAAATTGATTTTGAATACAACTCTGTTTTAAAACAAATTTATGTTAGAACGTTGACAAAAAAAACAACTGCGCACCCGTATTTTAAAAAAAGTTAACGAACGAAAGTTTATTGAACTTATGTGGCAAATCTATAAAAAAAACAGAGTTTTGAGTAAAGAAAAAAAAATTAAAGCCTGTTTTGAACTTTAGTGGCCAGTTTATAAAAAAAAACTTTTGTAAGAAAAATTAAAAAAAAAAAGAAAAAAAAAAACTACTATTCATCCCCATGGGAGGCGAATCGATAATACCAATATCGACAATGATGTTGTTCGCCCATAATATGTTCGGTTCATCATGGTACCACAACGGTAACGGCACTCGATACAGGCAACGATAAAAAAAATCGATTTTAAATACAACTCCGTTTTAAAACAAATTTATGTCAGAACGTTGAAAAAAAAAAACAACTGCGCACCTGTATTTTTAAAAAAATTAACGAACAAAAGTTTATTGAACTTATGTGGCAAATCTATAAAAAAACAGAGTTTTGAGTAAAGAAAAAAAAATTAAAGCTTGTTTTGAACTTTAGTGGCCAGTTTATAAAAAAAAAACTTTTGTAAGAAAAATGAAAAATAAAAAATAAAAAAAAAACTTTTGTTTTGGCTTGTTTGCGTGGAATCGCAAACTCGTTATAACGTACGATACCCAAAAACACTCGAAGTTGAATACAACTTTGTCTCAAATAAAATTTAAACCAGAACGTTAACAAAAGAAATTATTAAGAAAACGGCGCATTTCGTTATTTAAAAAAACATAACGAACGAAAGTTATCATAGATAACGTTGTGCGGCCCATCGTTAATAAAATTTAAACAAAAGCATAGGCACAACGGTAAAAATAATGTTAATAGAAATGAAACATAAAACTAAATAATAAAAAAGGGGAAAACAAATTAAAAAAATTACCGGTTCGGTTCGTCGAAAACCATAAGGCGAATCGATAATACCAATATCGACAATGATGTTGTTCGCCCATAATATGTTCGGTTCATCATGGTACCACAACGGTAACGGGCCTCGATACAGGCAACGATAAAAAAAATCGGTTTTGAATACAACTCCGTTTTAAAACAAATTTATGTCAGAACGTTGACAAAAAAAGCAACTGCGCACCCGTATTTTGAAAAAAGTTAACGAACGAAAGTTTATTGAACTTATGTGGCAAATCTATAAAAAAACAGAGTTTTGAGTAAAGAAAAAAAAATTAAAGCCTGTTTTGAACTTTAGTGGCCAGTTTATAAAAAAAAAACTTATGTAAGAAAAATGAAAAAAAAAAAAAAAAAAAAAAAACTACTATTCATCTCCATGGGAGGCGAATTGATAATACCAATATCGACAATGATGTTGTTCGCCCATAATATGTTCGGTTCATCATGGTACCACAACGGTAACGGCACTTGATACAGGCAACGATAAAAAAAATCGATTTTGAATACAAATCCGTTTTAAAACAAATTTATGTCAGAACGTTGACAAAAAAAACAACTGCGCACCCGTATTTTAAAAAAGTTAACGAACGAAAGTTTATTGAACTTATGTGGCAAATCTATAAAAAAACAGAGTTTTGAGTAAAGAAAAAAAAATTAAAGCTTGTCTTGAACTTTAGTGGCTAGTTTAAAAAAAAATAAATTGTAAGAAAAATGAAAAAAAAAAAAAAAAAAAATCACTATTCATCCCCATGAGAAATATATATATATATATATAATATCTTATTCTTCTACTTTTCAACCTATTTCTCGTGTGTGTGTGTGTGTATATATATATATATATATAGGGTCCGGTTATTGTACAAACGTGTTTTGTCTTACGAAGGCACCATCATACAGCACGTGTTCAGTGAGCGAGGGATAAATGCGTCTGCCTTATAATAACGCATGATCATAATCATGTATGTTTATAATAACGTATGACCATAATCACGCACGTTATACGCATAATCACACTTGTTTATAATAACGCATGACCGTAATCACGCTTGTTATACGCATAATTACGCATGTTTTATAATAACGCATTACCGTAATCACACATGTTATATGCACAGCACATCGATATTTTTTTTTAAAAAGTCCATTATTTTTAAATAAAAGTATAGCAAGACTATACTCAAATTCAAGAGAATAAAATTCTCGATTTTATGGTGTAATTTTTTTTTAAAAATAATGTCGTATAAAAAATTTATACGTGTTTTAAAAAAATGAGGGAACTTGAAAAAAGTCAACAAATGTAGACTATTCCAATTTTATCATTTTCAGAATATTTTCACGCTTAAAACAATCATCTTTGATCTTAACACTTGATTTACCATATCAATGATCAAGAATCTTTCATACCTTCGTATGAAAAAATCATTTGTATTCAAACATCTCTCTCTATATATACATATATATATATATATATATTATGATAGAAAATTAATGATAAAGAGATTAAAGAGGAGAAAATTTTATATAAATTTATTAGTACTTTTTTAACAATGATTTTTTATACCTAAATACCACATAACCTCACATTTGTAAGAATTTAAACCTACATTATTTCCGTGAAAGACAAGCATCATACTAAACCACTTTATTAATACATAGACAATAAATATATATATATCAAATTAATTTTTTTATGTGATGTGTGTAAAGAAAAGGCATTTAATTTAACTAAAGCAAAACCCATATATGTGTATTATAATTGCTTGAATGTAATAACCCGAAATTTGATTTGAACTGAATTCGAATAAAAATTTCGAATTCGAATTTTGGATTATTCGAGTCGAATAATTATTCGAATCGAATAAATAAGTCGAATTCGAATATGAATATACGTTATTCGAACCTATTCGAATAACCCGAATAACTTTTTTATATATTTTTATATACTTTTTTATATAGTATATAATGATTGGGCTTGTAAGTTGTAACTTGTTTTGGGCTTTTAAATGAGTAAATGGGTCTAATCCAAGTAAGAAAAAACCATAATCCCTATATCTTTCATCGATCGTTCAAGTAACCCCTAATTCTACTCTTAAATTAGAGCTCGACAACAACAAGCCAACGACCATCGTTCAAAGCTTCAAGTTTGATTTTGTTGCTCATTCTGAATTCTCGATCCTAAGTTTTTTTTTTGCAATTTTTTTTTTCCTAATTCGAATAAACCCGAATTCGAATAATCTTATTCGAATCGGTTTATTAGAATTTCAGGAGAATTCGAATCGAATTCGAATACAGTTTTCAAAACTTCAAATTCGAATAACCCGCAATTCGACTTATTCGACTCGATGAACACCCCTACTTGAATGCATAGTGTCATAGTTATTCGGTTTTCTTATAAATGTTTGCTAAAATCGTTTGTATTCATTAGCATTATTGTTCTAAATTTGTTAAATCTAATTAGAAATTCTTTTCACGCAAAAAACATGAGTCCTTATTTTAAATTTAATATTATTCTTTTATTTATTTTTCCCTTAAAAATGAGTAATACAAGATGAAAGACAGGGAGCTGTTGAGGTGGGTCAATCAGAGATGAAAGTTGGGGTGTCAAGAGGGTAGTAACGTTACCCCACTACACATAGTCTAAGAGCACAGAACACGTCGATGGATCCACTGACCAATAAATCAACAATTATACTAGAAAAAAATATTCATCCTTGAATATAGGTAAAAAAAAAGAAGTTAGGAAATTAAAATGAAGAAAACGGGTTGAGTTAAGGAGTGAATACTAACTTACCAAATGACGCTAAGAATACAATTATGTCTAGGGTTCAAGTCGATCCACAATGTTTGAATCAAAATATCTCTTTCATGCAAAACATGTTGCAAATTTTTTTTCTTCTAGTATAATGATGAATAAGAATGAGATCATTCGAATGGATCTAAGAGAAAAGAGGCGAAGTTATTTTAAATAAAGTTAAAAAAGAACTTGAAATGACGAAATAATCTTACGTGCAAGTCATATGGGATAACTTAACGTTAAAATCAAATAGACATTCACTTTAAATATCAACACGTTACAATTTGAAGAAAAAAAAGTGAGAAGAAAAATTGTAATTTCTAAAAATAAAGTATCAAACTCGTAAAATATGCATGTGAACCATTTATGAAATGAGTTCTAAATAAATTAAATAAAAAAGTTCATTACGAACTATGTAATACATTAGTTGAATATATTGATGGGATATCACCAATAAAACGATCGTCAAAAAAGGACAAATATGAACATATGCTAAATCGTTCGAAAACAATCACATAGGTAAATCCATTTATTGTCGAGCGTCACGCAACTAAAGTCGGGTCACATGTTACATCAGCAGTAAGATCCAAGACCCAGACTATAAGCTGACAAAAACCTAACTGATGAACACCTCCCGAACCAACGGATCATAGCCGTTAATGGCAATCGGAGCAAAAGATGGACTACATGGGTTAGTAAAACCGGGAAACGTTTGGGTCCGTTTGACCCGGGCGGATCCGTGCAACAACACGTGAAGGAGCCCATACATTCCATGCACCCCACGTCTCCCACCACCTGCAGTTTTAATTCCTATCATACGAAGTCTTTATTTTAGTTTATTTCACATTCTTAATGTAGTTGTACTTCTTGCTTTATAGGTAGTACTTAGTTTCTAATTATTTTAGTATTCAAACGCGGGGTAGTGCAGTAGCTCTATATGTATTGAACTTCTTAATCAATGAAAAAGGTGGTATTTTTTATGATTAAAAAAATGTTGACTATGATTTCGTTTGGAGACCCGTTTTCTTTCGTCCATTGCTAATTCAAGAGTAGCGTCTTGAGTTAGGATATGTGTGTAATTACGGTGTGGATCATATGCCCTCGCTCTCATGTCACGTGTGGTATTCTTGTAGCTTCGTATGCATCACACGCTAAATAGACTTTACACATTCTGGTACGTACGCATCACAAGCTAAATCGACTTTGTATAATAACATATATATATATATATATATATATATATATATATATATATATATATAGGGTTAGGATATGGTAAAAATGGTTTTAAAAATAAAAATGGTAAGAAGGATTCTGGGCTTGACATGTCTCATTTTATTGTTTTTGAAGGGAGGGCATTTTGATCATTGTGTAAAATATGTCAGGTTATTGTGTAATGTCAGGTCTGGTCATCGTGTTGAATATTTTTTATCATTGTGTTACATGTATTTATTATTGTGTTTTACGTTTTAGATTAATTTCGTGTTATATTAGATTAATTTTGTCACTGTTTTTTATGTATTATATATAACATAGTGATCAAAAAATATTTGACACAATGACCTGACATTAGAAAAATATTTGATATTAGACACAATGATAAAAAAATATTTGACACAATGACTTGACATTAAACACAATGACCCGACATTAGACACAATAACGAGCAAATTACACAATGAGCTGGAAAACGTAATTTTTTTCGTTTTTTGTATATAACGACACTATACTCGTTTTAAAGATAAAAAACGCTCGTTTTTGCCATTGTGTTTTACGTTTTAAATAATTTCTTGGTATTTTTGTCATTGTTTTTTATGTATTATATATAACACAGTTATGAAAAACATGTGACACAATAATTTAACATTAGACGCAATGACCTGACATTAGAAAAATATTTGACATTAGACATAATGATGAAAATATTTGACACAATGACTTGACATTAGACACAATGACCTGACATTAGACACAATGACGAGCAAATTACACAATGAGCTGGAAAACATAATTTTTTCGTTTTTTTATATATAATGACACTATACTCGTTTTATAAGTAAAAAAACGCTCATTTTTATGGTGTTTAATGTCAGGTTTGGTCATTGTGTCAAATATTTTTCATAGTGTGTTACATGTATTCATCATTGTGTTTTACGTTTTAGATAACTTCGTGTTATTTTTGTTACTGCTTTTTATGTATTATATATAACAAAGTGATGGAAAATATTTGACACAATGACCTAACATTAGACCTAATGACCTGATATTAGAAAAATATTTGACATTAAACACAATGATGAAAAATATTTGACACAATGACTTGACATTAGACAATGACCTGAGATTAGACACAATGATGAGCAAATTACACAATGAGCTGGAAAACGTAATTTTTTTTCGTTTTTGTATATAACGACACTATACTCGTTTTAAAGATAAAAAAAACGCTCGTTTTTATGGTGTAATTTTTTTTAAAAAAATAACGTCGTATGCAAAAGTTATGAACATTTAAAAAAAAGGGGGGGAACTTGATAAAAATTCAACAAAAGTGGTCATTACTAAAATATAATTTAAACAACTTTTTCTCCTATAATTTGATCACAACCATTAAATCCTTGTCAATTTGATCTACAATTTGATCCAACAGCTCTAAATCCTTTTTATTTTAAAAACCCTTTATATATATACATATATATATATATAGAGAGAAAGAGGGATCTTCTATTAAGAACCAAAAAAATGTTAATACATTTCTAGCCACTCAATTCTATTTTCTCTCTTTTTAATTTTTTTTAAATATATAAAAGTTATTAGGGGTATTATGGGTATTTTACCAACACCAATCCTTTTTGTCCGAAAATACCTCCCCCGTCAGTTTTTTAATCTCCTTTTCTCTCTGACCTTCCACCACCGATCTCCATCCTCACGATCTCAACCTACTTTTCTGGTTCCACCGTCTTCTATCCATCACAAGAGAACACCATCAGTTTCACCCTACGACATCGCATATTTGGCTCGGCTCACCATCGTCACATCTCACCCTTCTGTTTCTACCATTCGGCCGACGAGCACAAGCATCAAATAAAAGGGCTTAAAGGTCTCACCATCAACGCTCCAAGGTACGTGATTTTTTATTTTAAAACTTCGATTGTAACAGACATCTCCATCAGTTGAGTTCTATACATCCTTTCTTTTTGTGGATATCGACCATTCTAATAGTGCAGCTGATCGCCACCAATCAAGTTCTACATCATTTTTGTTTCCGGGTCTTGATATTAACACTAGTTTTGGGTTTGGAGTCGATTCTGTAAAGCGATTTAAAGAATAAGATGGTTGGATTGGGCGTTCTTCTTATTTAGATGAGTTCTTGGGTTTCAGTTAATTGTTACTCATTTGACTCGTTGGAATTAAACACAAACCAAATTCTGTTTTTAGGTAAATGAGTCATATTAGAGTGTAGTTGCATGTATTAACTTATATTTGTTTGTTGTGGTTCATAATGGGTCATTTAGGTTTTCTTTTGTTTGTCTAATTAGGATCATGTTTCTGTTGAAAGTTAAAATGATTTATGTTGGAGGAGGGTTGGTTAAATGTGTTTTGTAACAATTGATTTTCAATTAACTAATTAAGATAAAAGAGATTTTGACTTGTCAATTATTTGTTACCAAAGATGACTTCTGTTGGAATTCTTTTATCATTTATCTTCTAAAAGTAGCCAATAGTCCTGTGTACACCATTTGAAACTGCATAGAATAAAACAAGTCAAGGCTGTTGGTGCAAAACTTTGTTAATGCAAAGTTGAAATAGTATAGAGGCAACTCATGTTACTTTGCTTTAACAATTACATTATCATGAGGTAGCATTTGGAGTAACTGTAATTCATCTGATTCTAAGATGGAATTGGCCTACGTAGTCTCAAATAGCCTTGCCTTTTATAGTAATTGTAAGTTGGTTGTGTCATATTTTGTTGCCATGTGAAGTGATTGTCTCTTTTTCATACAAAAAGTTGGTCACAGTAACCATATTGGTTGGCATTTTGTTCTTGCTACCTTAAAATCTTAAATGCAATGGTTACCTAAAGTTATTTACAAGCATTAGGCAAACTTGCATTCTGTTTGTGCCAGAATGGCTAGTAATTGGTATATGGCTGCCACAAAAATGCCCTTTTATTCCATATGATATGAGTGTGATGGATATAGCTTTTGACATTTGTTTCTTATTTTTCAATAATCCAGCCAATGCATTTATACATATATGCATTTATGCACATATGCAATTGTGCATATATGAATTTATGCACATACGTAAATGATAAACCTTTTTCAAGTGACACCGGTTAGAAGCAGGATAACCTTTTTCATATGTGCATAAATGCATATATGCACAATTACATATGTGGATAAATGCATATATGCATAATCATCATTTTTGCAAACTTTGGAAACTTTATTACATAGTCTTAGTAGCACAAATGAAAGTGTTTTATGTATATTTGCATTCATGTACATACGTAGTTTTTCATGATTATCGGGTGTGGTCCGTGCCCGGATTACCGGAAGCTTCTTTGATTAAAAGTTTGTAATTTTATGATTCATGATCTTTTAAGTTATGATATAATCCGATGACTATAAATTTGTAGGCGAATTACGGTCAAAGCCATGAAGAAGATGGATGATCTTCCATCCTGTGTTCAATTCGGTGGTGTTGCTCCTAAATTTGGTGTTTTGAAACTTCAGTTTAATTTGTTGCTATATAGGCGATAATTTGATGTTGGATTTTCTGATATGTTCACACAGTAATCGGATTTTCAGTGTGTTAGTGGAAGTTTTCTTTTTGATGTTCATGAGAATTTTTTAATGTTTGTTTACTGGAAGCTTATGTGTTATTCATCTTGTTTCTAAAAAAAATGGTATTGTGCTTGAAATTAATTAAATTCCTCCCACGTTCATGGGAAAGCCACGTAAAAAAGAAAATAACTAAACTAACATGATAAAATTACCATAATACCCATACAAATAAAAAAATCTGAAAATTAAAAAGGGCAACCAACTCCTTTTTGGTTCTCAATGGAATGCACCCCTATATATATATATATATATATATATACACACACACACATATTAATATATTATGGGGAGGGTTCATGAGAAAACCCATTGTTATTGTTATGTGAAAACCATTTCTTTCTACCCTTGATCTTTTTTTAATCCATAATGGTATTTTTGTAAAATGAAAGAAATTTATGGAATTAAATAAGTTGTTCAGGGGCAAATTGGGGAAAACTAAAATATTAAATTTGGAAACAATCATCGATCATTAACAAAATACCTTAAAAAAACACACACACACTCTCTCTCTCTCTACTATCTTCACCTCAAATCAGTTTATTTAAAATCAAAGTTCTAGATTTACACAATATTTGAGAAAACAAAGAAGAGGATGAAGAACAAGCAAATGGTCGACTAGTAATCGATTCGTTTCTGTTTTGCGATTTTTAAATAATTACATATTTATAAACATGTTTACTTATATGTTTATATATGTGTAAACCATACACTATAAGGGAGAAGAATCCAATATATCTAATTGATATTTGTTACGCATATGTAATAAGATGTAAAACCCCAAGTCAAAAAGAAAAGGCAGAACCACCAACTAAAATCGTAGTTTCATATATATATATATATATATATAAACATAACGTGTGTTTGCATATATGTAAACATGTGTGGTACCATTGTCTTCTTCAATTCACCATCGTCTTCTATGTTCTTTGCTTACATATATGTAAACGTGTAGTTATTCATTTACTCAATGCAACACCAACCTCCATTACTTTCACACGCAATAGATTCTTTACTAATCAATGCAAATGCTTCGTTCGCCTCTTCAAATTCATGAAACCAATCTTTATAAGAACTCATGAGGTCGTGCATTGCATCTCCAATCATATCGAAATCATCAAGGTCGGCGTTGTTGTCCGCTGTCTTTGTTCTTCTTCGATCGACTGGGATATTTCCATATTTCTTGAACGCAAATTCTCATCGAGATGGTTCTTCATGATCATGGGATATTTCCAGATTTTTGAATGATTCGTCTTACAAAGAGATTTACACAGATTGTTGATTATAGAGAGAGATAGAGATAATAGAGGAGATAATCAAGGGATTATAATATAAGGATTAGGTTCAAATAAAAAGGCTTTTAAATCTAAAAAGGGTGAAAAGGATTTAGGGTTATTAGATATATTTTTAATGGTTGAACTTAAATTGAAGGAGAAAAAGTTATTGGAAGAGTATTTTAGTAATGACCACTTTTTTTGACTTTTTATCAAGTCCCCCCATTTTTTTAAACGTTCATAACTTTTACATACAACATTTTTTTTAAATTACACCATAAAAACGAGCGTTTTTTATCTTTAAAACGAGTATAGTGTCGTTATATATTAAAACGAAAAAAAAATTACGTTTTCCAGCTCATTGTGATTATTGCTCGTTGTTGTGTCTAATGTCAGGTCATTGTGTCTAATGTCAAGTAATTGTGTCTAACGAAAAAAATATTTGACACAATGACCAGACCTGACATTAGACACAATGAGCTGACGTATTTGACACAATGACCAATATGCCGTCTCTTCAAAAATAATAAAAGAACACATGTCAAGCCAAGAATCCTTCTTAGGGGCTGTTTGGTAGCCTCTTAATGATTCCATTAAGAGACTTACCTCTGAATCGGTCAGAGGTAAGGGTGTTTGTTTCGCTAAAAACCAGTCTCTTAATGGTTCATTTTACCTCTTAATGGTTCAGCTTTGAAACCATGTTGAACCATTTAGATCTCTTAATGGTTCAGGTTTTGCCAAACAACCCTTACCCTTTTAGATTAAATATCATTTTTTACTATAATTCAACCCTATAATATATATATATATATATATATATGGAGAAGTGCCAAACCTAGATAAAGAAAAAAGTACAACCTAATTTTTTATTTTCACACCAAAGGCTGAAATTTTAGTTTATATAAATTATATGTTATAATACTAATGGCTAATGATATTTCATATGTATTTTATAAACATCTTATAAAATTATATATTTAGCTCTCTAAAAGTTAATTATTTGAACATATGAAAAATAAAGATGTATAAATATACAAGGTTAAAAAGACATTATATATTGTAAATGGAATTTATTGAATGTACGTATAAAAAATATTTATGAAGAAATACAATGATTATAAGCAAATCTCATATATTGTTCTGTTAACGTAAGATATGCTAAGTTATAAGGATGTTTGTCCTCATATAGTAGTGACATGTTTTAGACGCATTGACAGTTGATAAGATAATAACTCTACAATTAAACATGTTTCGAATTTCAATGAGAGCAACCCAGGATGAGTTACCTCTTAGACAAAATAAACAATACTAACGGTTATGAAAATCGGATTTTACAAATACGATCGATTAAATATAGAGTAATAAACAAAAAAACTCTGATTATAATAACTTTATTGTGATTTTACCACCATATAAAAATCAAACTTGTTTGTTAGTCGGTTAGATTCGAGAAATCACAAAAACGTTTTTGGTAAACATTTTACATTTTGATTAAGAGATATTATACGTTATTTAGTTTTTAGAATTTATTAAATTTAAATGTATTATGTTTTATCATGTATGATTAAATACATTACTAGCTTAGAACCCTTGTAGTACATACGGGGTGAAAAATATCAATACATAAAATTCTTAAATCTTTATGTACATATTTTACATGTGTAAAAATGTATTACATATACTAAGTATAGAAAACAAAATTCAAAATATGTAAAAATTAATATATAATTGGGTTTCGAAAATACATTAGTTACTATTTAATGTAATTTAACTTTTATTACTATTTGATTGAAAATAAAAGTTACATAATTAGATTTCACAGTTTTTATAATAAGGCATAATTTAAAATAAATGTGTTTTATTAGTATAATTAGTATTTTCTTTAAAAATATATTATTATTTAAAGATAGAGTTGTATTTAATAAAAAAGAGAGACGGAAAAAAAATAATAAGAATGAATACGAAGGCAACACGTGACATAAAAAAACCTTTATTTATTATAGAGCATAAATATGTATATATTTTATCTTTTTCATGAAATAAAATATGTAAATAACAAAAACCAGTTAACTTCGTATTAATTAGCAACTTCAGTTTACTCACAAAAAACAATTGTTCATAAATGTACAAGCATAACAACATATAGTACAAGCAAGCAATGCATGTTTTTTTTCTTCAATTTCAACCCTTATACTATATATAATATACGCTTTTAGTCCGTTTCATTTTCTATTAATTTCGTTTTCCTTTAATAACTTTCGTTCGTTAATTTTTTTTTCAGAATACAGAGTGCGCGGCTGTTTTTTTTTTCAATGTTTCGATATTATTTTTTTTAAAAACGGAGTTGTATTCAAAATGGAGTTTTTTCGTATCATTGTGTATAGCGAGTGTCGTTACCGTTGTGGTACCGTGCCGATTCAAACATATTATGAGCGAACAACATCATTGTTGGTATTGATATTATCGGAACCCATATAGGTATTCGATTTTATGGTTTTCGACGATCCGAACCGGTAAATTTTTATTTTGTTTTTTTTCCTTTTTATTATTTAGTTTTATATATGTTTCTTTTTTTTTTACCATTATTTTTATCATTACGTCTATGTCTTTATTTAAATGTTTTTTTTTCAATTTCAACCATTATACTATATATAATGTACGATTTTAGTCCGTTTCATTTTCTATTAATTTCGTTTTCCTTTAATAACTTTCGTTCGTTAATTTTTTTTCAGAATACAGAGTGCTAGGCTGTTTTTATTATTTTTTTTTTGTCAATGTTCTGATATAAATTTTTTTAAAAACGGAGTTGTATTCAAAATAGAGTTTTTTCGTATCGTTGTGTGTAGCGAGTGCCGTTACCGTTGTGGTACCGTGCCGATTCGAACATATTATGAGCGAACAACATCATTGTTGGTATTGATATTACCGGAACCCATATCGGTATTCGATTTTATACCGGTAAATTTTTATTTTGTTTTTTTTTCCTTTTTATTATTTAATTTTATGTTTCTTTTTTATTACCATTATTTTTATCATTACGTCTACGTCTTTATTTAAATTTTGGTGACAGTGAACACGACAGCCGCCGCGAAGCGCGAGTATAACCATCTAATTATTAACCATTTAAAAAGCATTAGGGGGAATAGTACCCCCATCAATAAGGGTGGCAATTAATTATACGTTTTTAACCCATTTAATTTTCTAATAATTTTATTTTTCTGTAATAACTTTCGTTCATTAAAAAAAACAGAATGTGCAGCTTTCTTTAATTTTTTTTTGTCAACGTTCCGGTATAAACTTTATTGAAAACGGAGTTGTATTCAAAATTAAGTATTTTTTAGTATCGTTTCTTATAGCGAGTATGCGTTTTGACATAAGTTTATACCCCGCAAACCAACCGAAACGATAACGATCAGACTCCTACCGCGTAGCGCGGGTGAAAAAAACTATTTATAATACCAAAAGAAAGAAATTTGCCTTTAAAAAAAACACCAAAAGAAAGAGTCGGAGAAAATCTCTCTCATTACCTTAAACTATTGTCCACGTGGATTTATATGATTGGAGAATTAAGTCTCACATGTATCTCCAATAAAGACGTCAGCGCTATCTAGTTCCATGTCCGCGCCGCGTTTTCAACTTTTTTAATTTCCACAAATCCTCTTCGTGTAATATTAAGACACCTAATTATTTTTTATTACCGTTGGCCATTTGGTGCAATGCTATCTTCAAGACTTCTCATAATGGAAGTCTTGGGTTCGAATCCTAGCCACGGTAAAAAATGAGTCTGGGGTCAGGTCAGAGAGTTTACCCAGTTGGAGGGTTTCTCCTGGGGTGGGCTGCCCTGGATGTTCTAGGTGTTGCCCCAGGGAAACCCAATTATCCTAGAATATCTAAGTGTTGCCGTTCAAAAAAAAATATTTTTTAATAGTTTAATAATTAATAAATAAATAAAATTACACGGGAGTATTAAATAAAACATCATTTTCTTAATTTCTTTAAACGTGTGGTCACATAATCAAATTAACTTCATTACTTTCCAAATGAAAGGTTATGGGTTCGAGTCTCGCTTACGACAAAATATTCCAGATTCAACCAGGGGTTTTCTCAGTTATGGGTTTCCTTCTGTGTGGTGTGAGGCCAGGTCACCACGCTTCTGTTCTTCAGGCGGAAGGGTGATCCTGAGTGTCCGGGCCTTTGGCGTTCAAAAAAAAAAACTTCATTACTTTTATTTTATTTTTCTTAAATTAATTAACATAAAATAATACCATCATAATGGTCAATATAAAGTAGAGGTGCTCAAAAGAACCGGATCCGAATCCGATCCGACAGATTATTCGAAACCGGATCCGGCTAGAACCGGTTTTTTTAGAACCGGTCCGGATTTTTTAAGAACCGGCGGATCCAGAACCGGTTTAGGGGTTTTTGACGGACCGGATAAAAATCGGATATTTTGGAACCGGTTTTTTCGGACAAAATAGAACCGGTTCTAGCCGTTGGGTTAAAAAAAAACGGCTATATAGCCGTTAATATGGCCGTTTTTTTGTTTTTTTTTTGTTTTTGAGGCTTGAAACTTAGTATAAATAGGTATTGGGTGTATGAGTTAGTTCACCACAACATTCTAGCTCTCAAAACTCAAAAACGCTCTCAAAACGCAAAAAAACGCTCGCTTTACGCAAAAAAAAACGCTCTCATGGCTTCCGCAAGCACTCAAAATTCGGTTGGTGGTTCTACTAGAGATGTCACGGTGATGACATTACTTCCTTGCTCCCGAAACCAAGAGATATGGGCTTATTTCGATTTATGCGAAATGTCGAACGGTTCGCAAAAGGCTCGTTGCAAACGTTGTGGTAAAATTTTGGGTGCTGCGGGAAATAGCACTTTGAAGAAACATATTGGTAGTCACGCAAAACACACTTAAGGTGAAGATCAAACTCAAATTGGTAGAGATGGAGGAGTTTGGCAATACAATGTCGAGAGGGTTCGTAAGAGAATGACACATTTCGTCATTCAAGAAGGCTTGCCTTTTGATCATTTTGATAATCCGCGCTTAACAAGGATGATACAAGAGACGCTTCAACTGAGTTACACAAATGTAAGTCGTTCTACTTTGAGAAGAGTTTGTTTAAAAATGTGGAAAAGAGCTAAAAAAAAATTAATTTTAGGTTTTGAAAATTTAAATACCGGCATTAACTTAACAACTGACGTTTGGTCCGCTCCACATGGTTTACACAAATTTTGGGTGCTGCGGGAAATCGCACATTGGGTTTAACCGGAGTCGTGGCAAATGATGAAGCGTACGATTGCGTTTGATTATTTCGGATATCCACATACCGGTGAAAACTTATTTTATATTTTAGACTCGGTCATTCAAACTTATAAAATTCAACAAAAAATATTTGCAATATCTTTTGATAACGCTTCAAATAACACAAACGCGGTGAAAAAATTAAAAATAAAATATGAACCGCCTTGTAACGGTGTTTTCTTTCATAGTCGATGTGTTGCACACATCATTAACTTGGTTGTGCAAGACGGTCTAAACGTCCAAGAAATAAGAGACGTAAAAGAAAATTTTAAAGTGATGTTACGTGAAGTTTTTAGCACAAGCAAAAATATATATATAAACTATAGAAACTTGTGCCAACAAATGGATTCCATCTTTTTAGGTCCGAATTGGGACGTACCTACTAGATGAAACTCGACATGGAAAATGTTTGAATCGGCCTTAAGGCAAAGAGTTACTTTAAAACATTTTCATGATGAACTTGTACAAAAGAAACGTTGTTCACAAAAATTTGATAATATAAGTTGGGATATGATTGAGAAACTAACTAATTTGCTTGAGGTTTTTAAAAATGCAACTACATGTTTATCGGGAGTTTATTATCCACGTCTTCGCTAATACTTCAACAATTATACTTAATATGTAATAAATTAAAAGAGTTTGAATATCACGACCCTATTTTTGAAAAAAATGGTAAAACCTATGAAAGCTAAATTTAAAAAATATTTTTCGGAAATGCCGGCCGTTGTTACATGTTCGGCCGCCTTAAACCCAACGATTAATGTAACCGGTGTTGAAACATTAATTGGATCAATATCGGATGATTTAAATATGTTCGAGGAAGACCCGAATTTTGAAGCAAAGGCAATAAGGGATTTCAATTCGGCTTTTAATAATATGTTTGATTATTATTTACGCAAATATGGTGGAAGTGGTGATCCATCAAACATACGTGAATCAATGGGTTCGGGTTTAAGTTCTAGTAGTTCAAGGAACCCGATGCTAAATTTATTTAACACTTTAAGAAACGAAAATACTAAACGAGCTTGTGGAAGCACACCAAGTAGCGAGCTTGGGAGATATCAAGCAACCGACTTTATTTCAACTCTAAGATCCGAAGAGTTTGAAAACTTTGATATCTTGAGTTGGTGGCAAGGAAGGGAATCCCAATATCCCGTTCTAGCCGCAATGGCCCGTGACCTACTAACCGTCCAAGCTTCCACGGTAGCTTCGGAATCTGCTTTTTCTCTTAGTGGCAGGGTTTTATCTATTCGAAGAACAAGGCTTACACCGGAATCTATGGAGATGTGTATTTGCTTGAAGGACCATTTGGATGCCGCCGAACGTGTACAACATGTTGCAAAACTAGAAGGCGAGCTTGACATTGAACAAGAAATACATGAATTCGAAGTAGAACAAGGGGCGACGAATCCACTTTCTGACGAAGAACAAGCTTATGATGAAGCCCAACGTATCTCAAGCGAAGAAGATTGAAAACCGATGTTACGAAGACTAAGACGAGTAGACGACGAATAACGAGTCATAATAAATAATATATATATTTTGTGATTCAATTATGTGTTTTGTATGAAAAATTGTTAAATCACTTAAAAAAAGCTAAAAAATAAATAAAACATGTATTTTATAGTGTATCTTTGTTAATTTTTAAATTTTAAAAAAAAAAAAAAAATCTTGTGGAACCGGTTTTTTTTGTCCGATCCGGTTCCATAAATCTGGTCCGGTCCCAATAGGTTCCAACTCTCCACTCCCTTAACCGGATCCGATCCGGAACCGGTTCCAATGGATCCGACCGTTAACCATCGTTGACCGAACCGGTCCGGATCCGAAAAAAAACCGGTTTGTGCACCTCTAATATAAAATAGTTAAAAAGATGTATTTATAAAAACTTAAAAAGTGTCAATAGATTGCACTGATACATAAAAAAGTCACCATTTCATATATACCAAAAGTCACCATTTCATATATACCAACTTTCAACCACTCAAAATGAAATTTTGAATGGGCTATCAATGATAAAAGTCACCTAAGAGTCTAAAGTACTATTGATGCATCAAAGACCAATTGTTTCAAAGGATATAAGTACACTTTTAAAATAACCTTAGTTTAAAATTGACAATTTTCATTAATTTCATGATTCTTTGATTTTTCATTTCAAACCATGATTTAACCTTCATATACGCTCTTAATAATGTTATTGAACATATTTAAGGAATAATTTGGTGTCTTACACCTTAGTTCCCCAAAAGTTGGATATTGGGTTGTTTTTAACCCATTTCAACTAATTTTATCTACATGCAAAGTCATGATCTTGCTAGATTTTGAAATTGATGGCTTACGAAGATAGAACAGTGGAACAGCAACTAAGGGACCTGCAAAATCAGTTTCGTGAATTGTCCCTAGCTATGCAACAGCGAAGGGATAATAATCGGACTCCCCCTCGATACCAAACAGAAGACGACGATGATGATGTTGGATTTTATGGACCGACTCGATGGACAACGCGGCTGACCGAGCTATGACCCGTAAGAGTTACACCTAGGGCAACGAACATTTAATTCCATTTAACCCGCTTAACTGGTAATTACGAACTGTTAGCGAGACGATATATTTTATATATATTCGTTACACGGGGTTTATTATTTATACATGTATATAAATAATAATTTATATTTGTTTGTTTTAACCTTTTATTAAAACAAATTAAATGAGTTCGGGCTTTTTTTTATCTCGTATTGGACTTTGGGCCCGAAAACAATTAATAGGGTTTATAATTTATATATAAATTGTAATCCTATTTTCTTGTTTGAAAAACCTAGAACAATCACAGCCGCAGAATGCCTTTTTTTCCTTTTCTTCTTGGTCGCTAGTTCCTTCTGTCGGACCAGGCAAGTCAAAACAAAAAACAAAAGAATTCTTGCGGCTGTGATTGTTCTAGGTTTTTCAAACAAGAAAATAGGATTACAATTTATATATAAATTATAAGCCCTTTTAATTGTTTCCGGGCCCAAAGTCCAATACGAGATAAAAAAAACCCGAACCCATTTAGTTTGTTTTAATAAAAGGTTAAAACAAATAAATATAAATTATTATTTATATACCTGTATAAATAATAAATCCCTTGTAACGAATATATATATAAAATATATCGTCTCGCTAACAGTTCGTAATTACCAGTTAAGCGAGTTAAGTGGAATTAAATGTTCGTTTCCCTAGGTGTAACTCTTACGGGTCATAGCTCGGTCAGCCGCGTTGTCCATCGGGTCGGTCCATAAAATCCAACAATCTCCCACTTGGACGATCCACGATAAATCAACGCAAACAGTCAGCGGCGCTCTAGCTGCACATGACTGTCCGTAACAAGGTATGACGCTTTAAAATCATTAACCAAATATCTTGGTGTTAGTAACAGCTAACTAAAGCAAGACAATAGACTTATGGCAATAGTTGTCATTCATCTTTTCCGTATAAAACATCAACTGAATCAATGAAACATGGATTTAGTTCATTCTCATATGGCGTTCAATTATTATTGTTTACGATCAAGAATCAAAGTGGTCCAATCAAACACATAGTAAGTTTGGGTAAGGCCTTACACTTCACCAGTTTGAATCAACGAAGGCGCCACGATGCCTATCTGTTACATATAATGTAAGAGTACAGAATCCCTTATTGACTACATACAACTCCCACTGAACTTCAAAACTATTCCTAATCAAAGTCTTTATGACTGACAGTTACGCGACAGCGTTTGACAGTGATTAAAGAATGGTTCTTGGTAAACGGCAGTTCTAGTACGTATCTCAGGTCAGAGGATACTAATGAGTATACCAATAGCAAAACATCTTATGACAAAGATCCATGAAGATGATTTGATGCGAGTTACATCCAACGTCATTCAAAATAAGGTATGTGAAGTTCGGAGTCAACTCCTTGAGTCGAAGTTCAGAATAGTCTTAATTCAGAGACGTTCCCACGAGTCTGACCGACTACGGATAATTAAGAATACAAGATTCATAGATTAAACGTATTAAAATCGAACACGGTTATAAGAATTCAGAATTGCATTTAAATCAGTAAACAAAAGAATTCAAAAGTACAACTGTTTAAATGTTCGCACATTCAAAATACTAAATCAAAACATATCACTAGCAAATCTAAGACCAATAGCATCTCTGTGAAGATCATGCTTGTCCTGAGTCATGGGCTTAGTAAACGGGTCCGCTAGGTTTTGATCTGTTTCTACTTTGCTTATCACGACGTCTCCACGTTCCACAATTTCTTGTATATAGTGGAACTTCCTTTGAATGTGCTTGGCTTTGTGATGAGATCTGGGCTCTTTGGCTTGAGCTATAGCACCTGTGTTATCACAAAGTATCTCGATTGGTTGGCGAATACTCGGAACCACATCGAGGTCAGTAATGAATTTCTTCATCCAAGCAGCTTCCTTAGCAGCATCTGATGCGGCTATATACTCAGATTCGGTGGTTGAATCCGCCACTACACTCTGCTTGGAGCTTTTCCATGAGACAGCTCCTCCATTAAGAGTGAATACGAAACCTGACTGTGAGCGAGAGTCATCTCGGTCAGTTTGAAAGCTAGCATCAGTGTAACACCGTACAGTGAGCTCCTCTTTCACTCCTCCAAATATTAAGAACATGTCTTTGGTCCTTCTCAAGTACCTCAGGATGTTCTTGACTGTAGTCCAATGGGCAATACCAGGACTTTGTTAGAAACGGCTGGTCATGCTTAAAGCATACGAGACGTCAGGTCTAGTGCACAACATAGCATACATGATAGAACCAATCGCTGAGGCATATGGAATTGCTTCCATTTCTTTAATTTCAATGTCCGTGGAAGGAGATTGTGATTTGTTCAACACAGTGCCTTTAGTCTTCGAAACACCTCCTTTCTTGGAGTTTTCCATCCTAAAGCGTGTCATCATTTTGTCTATGTAAGTACTCTGACTTAGCCGCTTAGATCTATCTCTGTAGATCTTGATTCCTAGAATGCAAGCAGCTTCTCCAAGATCCTTCATTGCAAAACAAGATCCTAACCATTGTTTGACTTTGTCAAGCACAGGGATGTTGTTTCCAATGATCAGTATATCATCCACATACAAGATGAGAAATGAGATAGTGCTCCCACTAGCCTTTCTGTAAACACAAGGCTCATCTTCATTCTTGACAAAACCAAATTCTTTGATTTTCTGATCATAATGAAGATTCCAGCTTCGAGATGCCTGTTTAAGTCCATAAATGGACTTATTCAGTTTGCAGACCCTACTAAGATACTTTGGATCAACAAAACCGGCAGTTCTGTTGTACCTAGGTGGCACCCGTTCTTGCGTTTCGGTTCGTGATCTAGCATCGGTTCGTTGTACCTAGGTGTCTCAACTGGTTAATCATTAACCACTAAGGTATAATTAATCTCATCAGTAGATCAATTGTTATTTCTCGTGTTTGCGTGTTCATAACTAGATCCTGTTCGGTTAGTCAGTGCTGTTAAATAGGTTTTGATTTTATTTTTCGCTGCGTATTTATTAATTAACTGAATTAATTAATTTCTCTGTCAAAAACCCGTTTTTACTAAAGTCAAACTGATCACCACTGAATACCAACAGATGATGACCACTCTCATGCCGGGAACTACAACCCGTACGGTCACCGACATCGACACACTCATCACAGCAGCGACATAAAAGCTGACATTCCCAAGTATGATGGACGTCTAGACCCAGATGAATTTGTGGAATGGCTTCGTATTGTTGAAAGGGTTTTCGATTATAAGCAAACTCCGGAAGACAAGAAGGTCAAGATCGTCGCACTGAAATTAAGATGATATGCCTCGACTTGGTGGGAAAATGTGTGTTCGCAATGAGAGAAACTTGGCAAAGACAAGGCCCGATCTTGGAGTAAGATGAAGAAGCTCCTCAAGTCAAAATTTATGCCAATGTACTACTTTCAAGAGAGTTTCTCCAAGCTGCATTTTATTAAGCAAGGGACACGGACTGTTGAGGAGTATTCTCAAGAGTTTGAACACCTTCTTATGAAGTGTGGTGTTAGTGAAGACGATCCCCAAACATTGGTGCGTTATCTTGGTGGTTTGGAGTCAAAGATATCTAATATTGTAGAGTTACAACCCTACTCTACGTTGGCTGAACTCACCTTATTAGCACACAAGGTGGAATCCCAACAGAAGACCCAAGGTCAGGTAGCGACAACCAAGTCGGTGAGCAAACTGTCGGGTACCACTTCTGCTCCATCGTTGATCCCACCCCTTTCAAAAACTGTGGAGATACTAGAGGGTTCTGGTCCTGCTTCAAAACCCACGAGGCGTTGTTTTAGCTGTCAGGGATTAGGCCATATTGCATCGGAGTGCCCAAACAAACGAGTTATTACTTTAGCTGAATTTGATGCACTGATTGGACCCAAGTTTGATGAGGAATCAAGTCAACAATGCACCGAAGAGGAAGTCGATTTGGGTCCAGATGAAGGAGAATGTTTGGTGGTGCGGCGAGCTCTCAATGGGACCGCTGTTCGAGAGGAAAGTATGCAACGGGAGGCCATTTTTCGTACTCGTTGCACCGTCGGTAATAAAGTGTGTTCGCTAGTTATTGATGGCGGAAGTTGTACTAATGTTGCTTCCCAAATCATGATTTCAAAATTGAAGCTGCAAGTTGAACCTCACCCCTCACCATATGACACCCATTGGCTCAACCAAGGAAAGGGTCTACGCGTCGCTAACCGCATCTTACTTTCACTTACTGTTGGGACAGGATACAAAGATGAAGTTTGGTGCGACGTCATCCCAATGGATACATGTCATGTCTTATTGGCGCGTCCTTGGTTATATGATCGACGGGTTGTTCATGACGGCTATAAGAATACCTACTTTTTGTTAAGGACGGAAGAAAGATCACCTTGCTCCCAATGAACTCCACAACTGCACCCGGTCGCCGAGCCGTGGTTACTATTATGTTTTGTGACTTGTCCCTGCCTGATTTTAAGAAGCCTGCTGAGTTTCTGATGAGTGAAATTGAAGGACAGAAGGACACAAGTTATTGCAATCATGATCTTAAGTTAAAGGTTGGATCTCCAAGTTTGAGGTCAAACTCTTTTGAAGAAGGGGAGGATGATAGCCATGGGGATCCAGATTCGAGCTTAGTTGCCGTTGGAGAGTTCTCTGGTCATATCGGAGCTACCAAGTGGGTCAACATGATTCAAATTAACCCACCATGAAAGTCGGATCCAGTCAAATGCATGCAACGGACTTCTGCTCCCATTTTCTTTAATTACCATGTGTTATTTTAACTTTTTATTTATTTTTATTTGTTTCATGTTTTCAGTTATTTCCCATTTTCCCTAAAGTGTAGCCAAACATGGCCCACATTGTTTTTCCCCTCTATTTGTAATCCGCATGCACGAAGAATGAGCAGTTTTTTTTGAGTTTGTTAATTTGGTTATTCACTTTGAGTTTAGTCTTCCATTGCTAGCTTAATCTTGGCCGATTAGGTGGTGTTCTTTGGAATCCAAGGTTGGATTTACATGGTGATTCTATATCGTAGATCCGAATTGGAACGCCCGACGAATTATTCGAGTGGTGTGTCTGTATCTCGAATTAGTCCGTTGCCTACTGTTACATTCAAAATCGTCCATTGTTGAAGACTCTGCCTATCAGCCATGATCTTGATGATGATCGGGTTTCCGTTTAGGATGTACCGTAATGATGGTTTAGGTGAGAGGAGTCTCACGGTTTAGAGAGGTAGAGAGGGTTACGAATTCTAGAGAGAATTCGTGACTTAGTGATGGTGTTCAACAACAACCCTTAATCTTTACCTAATGATCTCTGTTTATACACCCAAGGAGAAACCCTATTTATGACAGTAAGGGTAATTATATCCATCAAATAATTAACAATTAGTCATAGGGGTATTTAAGTCAATGGTCAATAATAAATAAACGATAATAATAGCCACCCAATTAATAGTGAGTCTTACATTCTCCCACTTGTTCGAGTGATCATTTATGATGAGCATTAGTAAGTCTGACCAGATGTTAATACTCATTTTGGTTCTAAACCGAAAATATAGCAGAGAAATACAGTCATTGAATTAGCATTCAACTCAAGACCCCCATTAATCATACTACAATCCCAAATTTAAAATTTAAGTGAACTTAGGATCAAATTGACAATTAAGCCTTTAACGTTGATTTGTATAATTACTGTCTATATGCCTTTAGGCATGCATGGACATATTAAGAGACAAACAAATTCAAATAAATGAGAAAAATTCATTAAACGTAAGTAAGTATGTTATGCTACTAAATAAGGTCTTTAGAAAAGCCCATAATTGAAACATGTTCTTCGAATAATTTAGGAGGGAGACCTTTAGTCATTGGATCCACAATCATAACTTTAGTACTTATATACTCAATACAAAGATTATTTTCCTCAACTCCCTCATGTACGAACAAGTACTTTGTATCAATATATAATTCAACTCCAGTCAAACTGTTACTGTTCGGGAAACTAACGGCAACTTAGTTATCACAGTAAAGCTTCAATGGTCTAGAGATGGAATTAACTACTTTGAGTCCAGTGATAAGATTCTTTAGCAACATGCCATGACAGGTCGCATTATAAACAGTGATGTATTCTGCCATCATAGTGGATGTTGTAGTCAACTGTTGCTTATGACTCTTCCATGAGATAGGTCCGCCGGCTAACATAAAGATATACCCTGAAGTGGATTTCTTGTCATCCTTGCATTTATCAAAGCCAGAATCAGAATAACCAACCACTTCTAAACTATCACTTCTTCTATAGGTCAGTTTATAGTCTTTCGTCCCTTTCAAATATCGAAGCACTTTCTTAGTTGCTTTCCAATGATCAAGACCAGAATTAGTCTAATAACGGCCTAGTATTCCAGCAATATAAGCGATATCTGGACGAGTACAGACTTGAGCATACATAAGGCTTCCAACCACTAAGGCATAAGGTATCATTCTCATTTGCTCATTTTCAACCTCTGTTTTGGGACATTGGAATGAATCGAAAACATTTCCTTTAACTACTGGAGTTACAGAAGGAGAGCATTGCTGCATGTTATAAGGTATGAGGACACGCTCAATGTAAGCCTTTTGAGATAAACCTAAGATCCCATTGACTCTATCTCAGTGTATTTCGATTCCAACAATGTAAGAAGCCTCTCCAAGATCCTTCATGTCGAAATTACGCGAGAGTAAACGCTTCGACTCATGCAACTTGTCTAAACTATTACTTGCCAATAGAATGTCATCTATGTAAAGGACAAGTACAATAAAGTTGCTCCCACTCATCTTGAGGTAGGTGCATTGATCCACTAGGTTCTTAATGAAATCTTGCTTCTTCATGGTTTCATCAAACTTTAGGTACCATTGACGTGATACCTGCTTTAACCCGTATATGGATTTCTTCAACTTAAAGACTAAATGTTCTTGACCTTCAGGTTCAAAGCCTTCAGGCTGTTTCATGAACACGTCTTCATTCAAATCGCCGTTGAGGAAAGCGGTTTTGACGTCCATCTGATGTAGCTCAAGATTAAGGTGAGCTACTAGGGCCATCATGATCCTTAAAGAATCCTTTCGAGAAACAGGAGAAAAGGTCACACCCTCAAAATCCACCTGCGGGGTTTTACCGCGAGACATGTGACAAATCAGGATCTCAGTCATTAGTAATATCAAACGACACTATATGAGTTTAATAAAAACCATTAACGTTTAGAGTAAATGCTGAAGGAAAACGTAAAGTATTTAATGCACAAAACAAACGCGCCCAAAAACCAAGTTATTGAAAAGCAGATAAATAGTTTAAATGTTTGCAATTGTAATAGACTCCCATGCATGTCCTAACCGTGTACTTGTGCGTTAGCGACCTGAGAAAACATGTTAAGAAAGAGTGTCAACACTAGGTTGGTGAGTTCACAGGTTTCAGTTAATAATAATGTTTGCTAGATCATGTACATTCAATATATATCAATAGGTAGCTAACCTATGTTCAAGTTACTAAAGCGCTCGCAACCGAAGCTGACTGTTTTGTGTTTGATGCGTTCCACCATGTCTATCAACAGTGGTGATGTGTTAGTCAATATTACACCCGTTCGACCTCCAGTCGAGTTAGCGCGACTAACGCGGGTGGGGTTTGTCAAACCCATTAGTACTACTAAATACTACCTCGCTAAATCCATATTAAACGGTTCGATGTGTAAAGACTTTCATGATAGAGTGTTACGCTTAGTTTAGCAAGTGATATATAAGAATTACAATAATCAAATGTTTGTGTCATGTTTTTTCCCCCTGGTTTAAAAACAGTTGAAACTCACCTGAGATGTGTAGAGTGTAGTAAGTAGGACCACAAAAAGAATGCAACACAACCACAACTAGATTGCAAGTGGACAGTCTACGAATGACCTAAAATATGATTTATGATTATTAGAAACACGTATGAGTATGTGACGACGATACGGAAAGATCAGATGTCCTAAATATGCTTATGATTAACGACTAGGAAATGTTGTCATCGGGATTAGAAAATCCCTAACTTAGTATCCAGACGAATGTGGTATGTGTGAAACACCACTAAACACGAGTTAATAATATTAAGTAATAATTCTTGTGTTTTTGTGAATTAAATAATAGTTCAAGTGATAATATAAATAATTATTATTTTTTAATATTAAAATAACACTTAAAATGAATTAGAAATTCAATCCCAAGCACACGGCGTTTTCCGGTATCAAACCGTCTTAATATAACATTATAATAACATGGGGACTGATTTTATCTAAAAATATTGTTTAAAAAGCCGCTTAAAAATTAAATGTGGGTTGTGGGACTCGAACTCGGGTCTCTCCCACAATAACCCCAAGCTCTAACCAGTCCGCCCGCTAGGGTATCGCATACATGTCCCAGATCAGTTTGGTTTTAACCCTCAACACCCTATGTTCTTCCCCCATACGAACCCGATCCCAAAACCACTCCTAATCTCACTGAATTCGAACGCAATTGACCATAAGAGCATAGGGGTTTTGTTAATCGATGTAGCGCGAACCTGTGAGTGTGTTTAATTGCAAAAACATCAAGCTTTGGATCGTTAATTCTTGTTTGAAAACACCGAAACCCTTGGTTTGAACATGGAATCGATTCGGTTAAGAATGATAAGATTACAGGTTGATTTAATAGGGCTTTCAACAAGTGATGGATTGTGAATCTAACCGTGTAGTTTAATTGAATTGAGGTTGAGTCTAGGTTAGGGTTCGAGTAATCCGTATACGCGATGAACCCTAGAATCGGTTCTTGTTCAATTCGATGTTATAAGCCCGAATTAACTTAGGGCTTTTGTTCTAGATGTTGAAACGAGTCTGAGGGTGTGTTTGATTACCTCAATTAGCATCGGATTGATGGAGCTCGACTAAAACACAGCCGCGACTTGACGGGTTAGTCTCCAGCGTCTCCTACTGCATCTCCGGCGTAGTTGGTGTGTGCAAAAGCTTCAGGGAGATGAGATAGAGGTGTGCAGAACGTTTGATTGTAAAATGGTAATCAGAATTAGTCGAATTCGAAGTTTTAGTTAAGGGGGTCGGCGGTTACGGGTTTAATGTTCTTAATTCGATTAATTCGTGATCATAAACAGTCTATAACGCTTGGAATCGGTTCAATGATGGTCTACATCATCATTGTTATGCATTTCAGTTACGAATTCGAACAGTTTGGGAGGTTACGGGTTTGATTTTTGGATCAAAGTGGTCGATTTTGACTTTCAAAAGTCAAAGAATTGGGTTTTGGGTAATTACAGCTTTAGTCCCTGTATTTTATAGTTGTTTGAGATTTTGATAGAATTAGTCCTTGGAGTTTGTAATTGGGTTAATGGAGTTGTGAGATAACGGGATTTAAGTTAACGGGGTTATCCGAAAATTGGCGGGTGTCACATAATCCCCTAGTTGAAAGAATTTTCGTCCAAAAAATTAGATTGTACCTTATGAGTTTGACGTTGACTTTTTGAAAAGATGAGGATACCTGCGCATCATCTGATCCCCGCGCTCCCATGTGAATTCCGGTCCGCGTTTTGAGTTCCAACGAACTCGGACAATAGGATTTTACTATGCTTGAGCGTCTTAACTTCCCTATCCGTGATTTCGACCGGTTCTTCAATGAAGCGTTGATGGGATGTGGATTTTGTGTGTTTATAGTGTTTTAATCCCGCGTTTTTACATATTTTTCTTATCACATATGTTTGGATAGCGAATACTACGAGGTAATATGTTTTGTAGGTAAACGGGATTAAAAGGAAGGTGTTAGAGCAAGTTGGAACGTGTGTTACGAGAACCAAACGAGAAGTGAAAAAGGGATGGCCGTAAGTTACGGCCAGGCCACCGTAACTTACGGTGGACAGCTTTTCGAGACCGTAAACCAGAACCTATAGGCCGTAAGATAGTTTGTTGGATAAGCTGACCGTAACTTACGGCCAGTAGGGCGTAACTTACGGTGGGAAGAAAAATAAAAAAGTGTGGCCGTAAACCAGAAGCTACAAGCCGTAAGTTAGAATTTGGAATTTGATTGGCCGTAAGTTACGGCCATATCGCCGTAACTTACGGTGGTCGGGAAAACAGAAAGACGGGAGCTTCGAAATAAGCCATGGAAAGTCAGTTTTTTGGACAGAGACGAACAGGCAGGGAAATTTAGGCGATTTTGGGGCATTTGGATCATCAAGATTGAAGCTTTTTCACCCAAAAATCGAAGAGCTAATCATGGATTCTTTGAAGAACTTTGAAGAATCAATCATTATGATGTCAGGCTAATCACCCGGTACCCAACCCTAGATGTAAGACTTTGATGTTTGGATTCTTAACTAGTTTTGATTGTGTGAATGTAAACATGGGATTAAGTAGTCTTTCTTTCGTGTGTTTATAATTGTTTTCCGGATTCACAAATAGATTTGAATTAATCTAATTTGCAATTATTCGATTGTCATTCGACTTTTACAGCCGCTAGCATATCGAGTTGTTAATCAGGTTTTTGTCAAAGTGATAACTGTTAGATTAGTTCGTGATTGTGTTCCATTGTCCGATCTCAGATCGTTGGGTTAACACACTGAATGAAATCTAATTGTTATTGGTTGAATTGGTAACAAATTGTCACTCAATCAAGTTAAATGGTTTTGAATCCATATCAAGTCTGAAGTCTAGGGTTGGTTACTATTTTTAATCAATTGTTATTCGTTTTCAAGTTTATTCATTTATTTTTGATTTCTTAATTTTAAATTCACTAAGTGCATAATCGGTTTTTCTTAAAAATTAATCAAATCCAAAATTCGGTTTTACTTTTATCGCCTAGTTTAATTAGTTGCAACAGTTAACCTTCCACCAGCTCCTCGAGAATCGATACCCTACTTACCCTTTACTAAAGGTATTTAGGTTTTAATTTGGTTGTACCTTCGACTGCGATCAAATTTTGGCGCCGTTGCCGGGGAGCCGGTGCGCAAGGTTTATTGTTTAGATTAATTTGTTTCAAGCAGTGCTACTTGGGTTGTTTGTTTTTGTTGTGTGCAGGTGATCACAAATCGTATGCATACAAGATATTCTGGTAGATCTTCTCCGTTGAACTTCGATCCAGAAATTGAACGAACAGCTCGCCACAACAGGATTATTCATCGCACCAATCTTGCATCTTCAAGCCAGCCAAATCCATCTCTAGAAATGGTGAATCCTAATGTTCCTCCACTCAACTTTGAGGATCAATTCGATCCTCCACCCTACAACAACCCACCACCCAATCAACCACCTCTGAATGACCCTCAAAATCCAAATCCACCCTCAAGCAGAGCACAAACCAATACCGATCGCCATACTGTTGACAATGATAGTGTGCATGGCACATTTGGAACGGGTGTAAGGGTACAACGATGGGATGATGGGTGGAATGGATATGATCCGCATCAAGGGCAGCCACAGAACATGTACGAGAATCCACCACCGAATTACATGAATCAAGAACACCAAATAAATTATGGTGGATATGGATTCCCGCAGCAACAACCACAAGGATACCCTCCACAGCCGCAAGGATTCTATAGGCCTCCGATGCCACAGATGCAGGGACCAAATTATGAGCCCGGTATTCCTATGCCTCCACCACATAACATGGGAGTACCGAGAAACTACAATCAAGGCATGATGCATGCCCAAGCTGCCAACAATTACTTCCAACCAGCTTTGACCACGAATGCTTCTCCGGTAGTAACACCTGTGAGAAATGGAAGATCCTTTGAAGTCCGTCCAGCAGTATTGACTTCCATGCCTACTTTTCATGGGCGTGCCACTGAAGAACCTTATCCACATCTGCAGAGTTTTGAGCAATTTTGTCAGGTAACTGGGCTACAAGGTTTTACACCAGATGAGGTTAAGTTAATTTTGTTCTCCTTCAGTTTGAAAGACCGTGCGAAGGAATGGTTTGATTCTCTACCATCTGCTAGTATTTACACATGGGCTGACTTACAACAGAAGTTTTTGGAAGAGTTTTACACTATGAAGAAAACTAATGAGGCCCGAGCAAATATCCGAAATTTCAAACAGAAGGGTGGGGAGTTGTTTCATGAGTCTTTTACTCGATTCAAGGATATGCTACGGAAGTGTCCTCATCATGGTATTAACATGTGGGAGTTATTGGTGGCATTTTATGTTGGAATGTCGTCTGAAGACATCCGGGATATCAATTCACAGAGTAATGGTACCTTCTTGTATAATCATGTACAAGTTGATTGGGATTTGCTAGAAAGAATGTGTGCCAACTCTAAACGGTTGGAGCAGTCGAACAAAAGATCTAAGCATGAGACGGTGAATGGGGCAGCCACCCAAATGACTGATGAGCAATTGGAGGCTATGGCACAGAAAGTGGCAAAGATAGCCGGGTTGGGTAAGGAGAACACTTCAGCTCCAACGGGTTCGGTCTATCATGTGTGTGGGGTATGTGGTGATCTTGGGCACAAATCTAGTCAGTGTCAGCAACAACAAGGTGGACAACAAGGGGGCCTAACTGAAGAGGTTAATCAAGTGCATGGAGATATGAACTCGAACACCTACCATCCAGGGCTTCGAAACCATCCTAATTTTAGGTATGGTAATGCTTCAAATCAGATGAACCCGAATTTCCAACCTGCAAACAACAGAAGTTATCCTCAAGCTTTTGATCGTCAACAGTACCAACAAGCCAATTATCAGAAACCTTATTATGGGAATCAGCAACAAGGAGGTGGTCAGAACAACAGGCAACAAGCTCCGCCTGCAAATCAACAAAAAATTGATTAACTCGTTGAGATGATGAAAGAGATGAGGAAGGAAAATGACATAAGGGACAAGGCTTTTGTTGCAATGAACAAGCAAGTGGGACATATAGCAGAGCAACTTTCACAGAGACCTCCTGGAACACTTCCCAGCGATACACAGGTAAATCCAGCTCATCAGAGTTCTAGCCAAAAGAATGCTCAAGTAAATCAGGTAATTACTCTCAGAAGTGGTAAAGAAGTGAATAATAATGTCACTCCTCCACCTCCTTTCGTCGAAGGGATTGTGGAGGATGTAAATGAGAGTGCAGAGAGTGATAGTGAGGAACCTGTTATTGCATCTAAACCGGTTTTAAATAATAACTCACCATCTGAAAATGTTGTTAACAAGGCTCCATTTCCATCAGCCTTGGTCAAACCAGACAAAACAAACAAGTCAAAAAGAGGCCCACAACAAGATTAGTTGTGGGAAGTTTTTAAACAAGTAAAAATTAATCTGCCTCTTCTAGATGCAATTAAACAGGTACCTGCTTATGCTCGGTATTTGAAGGACCTTTGCACACAGAAAAGACAACCAAGGTTGCCTAAGAAGTTAGATGTAAATGTGCAAGTCAATGCTATTTTGTCGGGTGCACTTCCACCAAAGCTTGATGACCCAGGAACGCCTTTAATTTCAATTCAAATCGGTGATTTTAAAAGTGAACGGGCGTTACTGGATTTGGGAGGTAGCATTAGCATTCTCCCGGGAAGCTTGTATAACCAATTTGATTTTGGTCCCCTCAAGAAGGCTGACACTACTGTGGTGTTAGCTGACTTGACTCCTAAGCTTCCTAGGGGAGTGTTAACTGATGTCCTTGTTAAGGTGGGAGAATTTTATTACCCTGTGGACTTTTTGGTTTTGGATTATGTGTCGGGGATACAAGGGAGACAACCAGATGTCATATTGGGGAGGCCATTTTTGGCCACTGCACATGCCATAATTGATTGTGTTTCAGGAACAATCGACATGACATTTGGCAATTGGAAAATGAGGTTGAATATGTTCACTAACGTTACTAACCCACCTGTTTCTGATACTTGTTTTATGGCAGATATTGTTGACCGATGTGTTCCTTGCTATGAGCCTTTGGTGAGCAAGGATAACATATCAGACGATTGTTCTGTATTTGACAGGGTGGAGAGAGAACATATGCAGGAATTGATTGAGGCGGAAAGGGAAGTTGAACTCAAAGCAGCGCAAGAAAACAGGCCACCGTGGTCCTGTCATCAAGAGAAACTTCCAGATAAATGGAACAAGGAGTTAAAGCCATCCTTGGTTGAGCCACCGCAGCTGGAGCTGAAAGAATTACCATCACATTTGAAGTATGCATTTCTAGGAAAGGAGAAAACCTTACCGGTCATTGTTGCATCAAATTTGACCGAGGATCAGGAGAAAGAATTGTTGAAGGTGCTGGTTGCTCACAAATCAACAATTGGATGGACGATAGCAGATTTGAAGGGGATTAGTCCCTCTGTTGTAATGCACAAGATCATAACCGAGCCGGACGCAAAACCCGCCCGCGACACACAGAGGCGACTCAATCCGAACATGAGAGAAGTCGTGAAGAAAGAGGTGGTTAAGTGGCTTGATGCAGGTATTGTCTACCCCATTTCAGACAGTGCGTGGGTGAGCCCCACTCAGACAGTTCCGAAAAAAGCAGGTATCCAGGTAATTAAAAAGGAAAATGGTGAGGAACTTGCTACCCGCCCAGTACCCGGGTGGCGAGTGTGCATAGATTACAGGAAGCTGAACGCAGCTACCTCGAAAGACCACTTTCCATTACCTTTTATTGATCAGATAATAGAGCGACTTTCAGGTCAGAAATTCTTTTGTTTTCTTGATGGATATTCTGGGTATAATCAAATTGCCATACACCCAGACGATCAGCACAAGACTACATTCACATGCCCGTATGGTACATTCGCTTTCAGGCGAATGCCATTCGGTTTGTGCAATGCCCCCGCCACCTTCCAAAGGTGCATGATGAGTATCTTCTCAGATATGGTGGGGGAGAATCTTGAGATCTTCATGGATGATTTTTCTATTTTCGGAATGTCATTTGAAAAATGTCTAGATCAACTTACCAAAGTACTTAAACGTTGTGTTGAAAAAAATTTGGTACTAAGTTGGGAGAAGAGCCACTTCATGGTTCGAGAGGGGGTAGTGTTAGGACATGTTGTGTCTGAACGTGGGATGGAGGTTGATAGGGCAAAAGTTAATGTAATTTCAACTTTGCCTCCTCCCACGAATGTGAAAGGCGTGCGATCATTCTTAGGGCACGCTGGGTTTTATCGTCGGTTCATCAAAAGTTTTAGCGTCATTTCAAAACCATTATGTAACTTGCTTTTAAAAGACACGACATTTACCTTTGATGACGAATGCTTAAAATCCTTTGAAACATTGAAAAAGTTGTTGGTTGAAGCCCCAGTGTTACAGTCACCCGATTGGTCATCACCGTTTGAAATCATGTGTGATGCGAGTGATGTGGCATTAGGGGCAGTGTTAGGTCAAAGGATAGACAAGAAACCGGTAGTTTTTTATTATGCTAGTAAAACCCTTTCAGAGGCACAATTGAATTATACAACAACTGAAAAGGAATTCCTAGCAGTTGTCTATGCCTTAGACAAATTTCGTTCTTATCTTTGGGGCAGCAAAGTTATTATTTTTACAGATCATTCTGCTGTCAGGTACTTGATGGAAAAGAAGGATGCGAAGCCGAGGCTGATTCGATGGATACTGCTTCTTCAAGAATTCAATTTGGAGATCCGAGATAAGAAAGGGAGTGAAAACGTGGTGGCAGATCATTTGTCACGCCTACCGACTCTCAATAATGGGATCCCCTCGGAAATTAATGACACATTTCCCGATGAACAACTCTTTTCGGTTACTAAATTGCCATGGTTCGCTGATTTGGTGAATTATTTGGATGCAGGTGTAATTCCAAGTTTTTGGTCAGCACAGAAAAGACGCCATTTTCTTGTTCAGGTTAGACATTATGTGTGGGATGCATCTGATTTGTTCAAGGTAGGTGCAGATCAAATTTTGAGAAGGTGCATCCCAGAAGAAGAAGTGCAGAGTGTGCTAGCTCATGCACATTCGTTTGCGTGTGGAAGCCATCTAAGTGGGAAGAAAACGGCATATAGGGTTCTATCATGTGGTCTTTTCTGGCCCACTTTGTTTAAAGATGCTACGAATTATGTTAAATGCTGTGTTAAGTGTCAACAACTGGGGGGAATTGCAAAACGGGATGAGATGCCCATGAACCCAATTTTAATTGTTAACATTTTTGATGTATGGGGAATTGATTTCATGGGCCCATTCCCGGTTTCGTTTGGTAAGGTATATATCTTAGTGGCAGTGGATTACGTGTCTAAATGGGTTGAAGCCATTGCCACTAAGACGAATGATCACGCAGTTGTTTGTGAATTTGTAAGAACCCACATTTTTTCTAGATTTGGGGTACCCCGGGTCATCATTAGTGATGGGGGAACCCATTTCAAAAATTTTAATTTTGGGAAATTACTTAAAAAGTATGGCGTGGATCATCGCATTGCTACACCTTACCACCCCCAAACTAGTGGTCAAGTTGAGGTTTCTAATCGGCAGATTAAGGAAATTTTGCAAAAGACCGTCCGAGCTAATCGAAAAGATTGGTCTAAGAAATTAGATGATGCTTTATGGGCATATCGGACGGCGTACAAAACGCCGATTGGAACGACTCCTTACCGTTTGGTTTATGGAAAAGGTTGTCATCTACCATTGGAAATCGCCCACCGTGCTTTGTGGGCGATGACCACACTTAGTTTGGAATATGATGATGCAGGGAAAGAACGTCGGTTAGAGCTTTGTGAATTGGAGGAGTTGCGTGAAGAGGCGTATGACACAGCAGCCGCATACAAGACAAAGATGAAAGCGGTGCATGATGCGAAGCTAAGGAAAAGGAGCTTCAAAGTTGGTCAAAAGGTATGGTTGTTTAATTCACGGTTGAAGTTATTTCCAGGAAAGTTGAAGAGCAAGTGGTCCGGACCATTTGTGATTGTGAGGATTGGTCACTACGGTGACATTGAAATTGAAAGCGTGAAAGATCAGACAAAGCAAGTGGTTAATGGTCACCGACTGAAGCCATATTTGGATGCGACCGATATTAACAAGGAATCAATGGAAGTGGTGAGCTTTGTCGAAGGCTCACCAACTTATGAGGACGTCTGAGGTCCAGGTAATCTCGAGGGAAACCTCGGGTTGTAGAGTTTGTATTTCAAATTGTTCATTAGGCATTTGTTACTTTCGTTTGTTTTCTTTTTGTGTGTTTGATGTGTTTGTTTGTCATGAGTTCTCCTACGAGGCTAAGTGTGGGGAAGATCGATCACCAGGTACGTTTTGATTTGAGAATTGTGTTGGGGGCAACACAACTTTCGAGAGGGGGTGAGGATAAAAATGGGTAAATTGGTTAAAAATATGTTAAGTGTAAACCAGGTCACAATTGAATAGTCAAAAAAAAAAAAAAAAAGGTGTTACCGTAACTTACGGCCAGGAAAACGTAACTTACGGTGGTTCTACTTTACGGCCCTTAGGACCTGTTTTACGGTGATTAAAAATGGAGGAAAATAAAAAACAGGAGAGCCGTAACTTACGGTGACTCCGTCGTAACTTACGGCGTCTGCAGAAAAAAAAATTTGGTCGTTTTTTGTACGAATTACCCGAGCCAAATTGATTAAAAACCCACAATTTCAGTTTTTAATGCCTCACCTACCCTATCCATCTGCACTTAAACACCCATCTCTCTCTCTTTTCATCTCCATCTTCTTCTTCATCTTCCTCAAACTTTCAAACCCTAACTTCCTTAAATCTCAATCAAATCCAACGATTTGTGAGTCTATTCCGCTTGTTTTTGAGCAAAGAACATCACCCAAGTGTCAGTTTTGAAGGAATCGCAGCTAATTTGGGCATATTGGAACCGACCCGTTAACCCTAAGTTTCAAAAATTTGGGGCTTTTTGAGTCCTACCTTCTAATTACTATCCTTAAGCTGAAAAGGTATGTTCTTTGTGTTCATTATGCAACGTGCATGGGTTGTTAAGGTATTGTTCCTTCATGACTATGTGGATATACTTGGATGATAATTAGGAATAGCAGGTATTTGGGAACCACACTTGTTTAGGGCTGTGATATTGTTTGTTCTTAGTATGATTTTGATTTCATGTTAATATCTAATATGGATACTAAGCAAATGATGAATTATGGGTATATGCATGAATGTTGCGGAAGCTTCAAGCTTCAAGTTTAATTGGTACATGGAAACTTTGTTTTCAGAAAGTTAAACATTCAGTAATTAGGTAGCCATAGTGACAAACAAGTGTGGGGAGGTTGGTTTGGTTTTTAGAAGTTTTTGCCTCATGGATTGATTTAGTCTTTGTTGTTGTTGGTGATTATGCAGATGGTTCGTACTAAACACGTGTCTGGCAAAGGAAAGGGAAAGGTTGGTGAGCGTGGTTCTTCTTCACATTCTGAAGAACCACCAATGCGACCAAAGGACAGATGATTCATCTGAAGAGGACTCACCTGATAGAGAACAGAAGCCCATATGGGGAAGTGGTCCGTTGTCAAGTATGACGAGGAGGTGGCAATTGGAGTTATTTCAGGATAAGATGAATGAATTGGCATCAAAACAGCTGGGGTTTATCTGTGAACGGGTGATCACCCGTAGGGACTTTGAACCGTTTGGGATCGTTAAATACTTTCAGGATGTAGGATGGGAGGCAGTGATGGGATTTGATGAGATGAAGATAACCAAGGTGTACATGGATCCCATTGAAGAGTGGATGGGTACTCTGCAGTTGGTTAAAGGTAATAACTATCTGAAGTCTATGAGTCTGGTTGGCACGGTCGGTGGGGTGACTGTAACCATGTCAAGGGACCCATTGAAGCATGTTTCTCGGTTTGATACTAAAGCTAGCAACCAGTATATTTACCCTGCTTTTGATCTGATTTATGAGAGACCCACGGAACACCCTTCTTGGAATCGCATGGTTGAGGCGATTTTTGAACCAGGTAGAGGATCAGTGATGTCAAGGAATGATCTTAAGAAAGAGGCGAAGCTGCTTTTGATGTTTTTGAATACAAATGTGATGCCTAGGCGAGGCGATAAAACAAGTGTGAGACACTCAGAGGTGCCGATTTTGTATTCTCTTTTGATGGGAACGCCAAAGATCTCCTTTAGACATTTGGCGATGATGAATATTTGGGAGGCTCGTAATAATAAGGAGAAAAAGGTAATCCCACATTGCAAGTTGATCCAAGCACTTTTTCGATGGAATGAATTGTTTGATGGAGAGTTTGATTGGGAGTATACGTCCAAGCGAGAAGTCGCTTATGAAATTTCAAAGCTAAAAAGGTTGCAATGGGATTATAAACAATCCGAGCGATATCATAGGTTGGTGGACATGGCGACAAACCGAGTTTGGGATGTATTGAAAGCAGATGCTCGGCCTTTGTGGAGAGGAGAGAGAGATGTATTTAATTCCGAGGGAGCCATGGAGGATGTTCATATGGGGGGTGAGAGTGAGGAGTCCGACGATGATGATCAAACAATCGCACGGATTGTTAGAAAGTCGAGGGGGGAAGGATCGAGTCAGAGATCACACCAACCACCGCAGTACACATTCCAGGATAGGGGGACACCCTGGGGTGTGGTTGATGATGATATGGGAAGGATCCTAAATGATGCTAGGCCTGCGGGGTGGCGGGATTGGCCACCCTATGCACGGGTGATGTTTGATCAGGACACCCAAAATTCTGAGCTGCAAAGAAGGGAGACGCAACGGTTGTACGATAGAAGTGAGCATTGGAACATGTTGCACGCTTACAACACTCAGCGTGAGATTAACCATAATTTTGATGATGCTCAGCAGCGGAGAATGCACAATGAGTGGCACAGGGGTGAACAGGTGGTACAACATCCACCGGTTATTGATTACACTGCGTTGGACCCGTACGATGGTTCAGTTCGATACCCGCAACCGCAGGTGCATCACTCAGAATGGCTTAATCCCTACCAAGACCAACAGCAACAGCAGGATAGAGGTGATGGAACACCGAGTGTGTTCGATTTTAGTGCAATTGAGGAGACCATGACATCTATTTTTGGACCACAACAGCCGCGGTACTTCTGAGCATTCTCTGATAAACATCAGGTCCATGTGCTTGGCTCCTCTATTATTTGTGAACAATGATCTGTAACTAAGGGTGGTGGGTGGTTGGATTGGGAAGAACTACTTTTATTTTATTTTATTTTCTTTTATTTTCTGTTTTGGTGGTGTGGACATTTGTGTAGGGTGTGTTTAATTTGATATTGTGTGCTTAAGTTGTTTTGTTAGTTAGTAGTAGTTAGGTTAGTGTCATCGGGTGCATAAGGATGGATTAGCAGCCCTCATCATGAGTTCCAAGGATGAGAAATTGACAAAACCACACATTGGGGACAATGTGTCTCAAGTGTGGGGATGGAGGGAGAAACACACTTAACTTTGCTGAATTTTGCTAAAAATCGCCGAAATTGAAAAATTGAAATTTTTTTGCAAAGCAAACCAATTTTTAAACTCATGGAAAAGGTTCTTTCTGATTGATTAATCTAGATCTTGAATCATGGTTGTCCCTTTAAGTTTCAGGAAGAGTATTTTCGATGGGTGTTTTAAGAAAAATGGGAAGGGATGCTTAATTAGGTGTAACATGCTTTGAATTGATTGCTAATGCTACATGTCGGTAACCAATTGTCCGCCATATGTGAGTTTTTGAACCATACTTGCTATAAGATTGATAGGTCACTGAAAAATTTGTTTCAATTGCTGAGAGTGACCAATGTGATATGATATGGTAGAACTTGTATGGTTGATACATTTCGAGACTACATATTAGACATGTGCACAAAGATGACAAGGCATTAGGATTCCCCATATTCCCCGTTAATCCATTTTGTTGCTATAATTCCTTAGAAGCCATTGTTGAGCCTGATAGAGGACATTGAATAAAATCATTATACCCGTCGTTTGTCCACCCCATAAGTCGAGTAGAAAGTGTATATTTTCTTGAAAATTTTGATGAGAATGCTAGATATCAAAAAAAAAAAAAAAGGTGAAAAATACAAAAATAGCATGGAGTATGAGAAGTGAATCATAATGATTCAAGTTGTGAAAATTTTGTGAAAGAAATAAAACAAGTCAAATATGACTTTGTAAGTTAAAAAAAAATGTAGAATTTCTCATCACACTAGCCACCAAAAAGCCTAAAATCCTTACCCGAGCCTAATCCAAAAACCCAAAGTCCTTCGATTTGTGCAGTGTCTATAGCAGTAGTGGAGATTTGATTGCTTTACAAGCATATGCTTATATGGTCTCACATTCGGTTTTGGAGTGAATACTTATACTAGCACATTATTTATGCTAGTCCAGAAATTAAACCGAGAGGAGTGCATCTTGTAAGGGATATGTAGCAATTGCATAGAAATAAAAGCATGTTGCGTTTGATTAAGCAAACCGCGTTTTGTTCTAACTGTTTATCACTTGCTCGTCGGTTTGTCAATCTCGACTGTGTCAGTCTATGGGACGGGTATGATTCTAGACCTTAACTTGTTGAGAAATAAAAGGGCTTTGGATGTGGGTTATTGGTGAAATAAGTGAAAAATAAAGGTTTGCTTGGGGACAAAAGGAAGGTGTTAGAGCAATGGTTAAGTGTGGGAATGTGATGGGATGTGGATTTTGTGTGTTTATAGTGTTTTAATCCCGCGTTTTTACATATTTTTCTTATCACATATGTTTGGATAGCGAATACTACGAGGTAATATGTTTTGTAGGTAAACGGGATTAAAAGGAAGGTGTTAGAGCAAGTTGGAACGTGTGTTACGAGAACCAAACGAGAAGTGAAAAAGGGATGGCCGTAAGTTACGGCCAGGCCACCGTAACTTACGGTGGACAGCTTTTCGAGACCGTAAACCAGAACCTATAGGCCGTAAGATAGTTTGTTGGATAAGCTGACCGTAACTTACGGCCAGTAGGGCGTAACTTACGGTGGGAAGAAAAATAAAAAAGTGTGGCCGTAAACCAGAAGCTACAAGCCGTAAGTTAGAATTTGGAATTTGATTGGCCGTAAGTTACGGCCATATCGCCGTAACTTACGGTGGTCGGGAAAACAGAAAGACGGGAGCTTCGAAATAAGCCATGGAAAGTCATTTTTTTGGACAGAGACGAACAGGCAGGGAAATTTAGGCGATTTTGGGGCATTTGGATCATCAAGATTGAAGCTTTTTCACCCAAAAATCGAAGAGCTAATCATGGATTCTTTGAAGAACTTTGAAGAATCAATCATTATGATGTCAGGCTAATCACCCGGTACCCAACCCTAGATGTAAGACTTTGATGTTTGGATTCTTAACTAGTTTTGATTGTGTGAATGTAAACATGGGATTGAGTAGTCTTTCTTTCGTGTGTTTATAATTGTTTTCCGGATTCACAAATAGATTTGAATTAATCTAATTTGCAATTATTCGATTGTCATTCGACTTTTACAGCCGCTAGCATATCGAGTTGTTAATCAGGTTTTTGTCAAAGTGATAACTGTTAGATTAGTTCGTGATTGTGTTCCATTGTCCGATCTCAGATCGTTGGGTTAACACACTGAATGAAATCTAATTGTTATTGGTTGAATTGGTAACAAATTGTCACTCAATCAAGTTAAATGGTTTTGAATCCATATCAAGTCTGAAGTCTAGGGTTGGTTACTATTTTTAATCAATTGTTATTCGTTTTCAAGTTTATTCATTTATTTTTGATTTCTTAATTTTAAATTCAGTAAGTGCATAATCGGTTTTTCTTAAAAATTAATCAAATCCAATATTCGGTTTTACTTTTATCGCCTAGTTTAATTAGTTGCAACAGTTAACCTTCCACGAGCTCCTCGAGAATCGATACCCTACTTTCCCTTTACTAAAGGTATTTAGGTTTTAATTTGGTTGTACCTTCGACTGCGATCAAGCGTAATTGTTCGTTGATTTCTAATTCCTTAAGTGGAACCACAAGTGTCTCGTCCGATAGCCATTTCTTTAAGTTTGAGACATGAAAGACGTTGTGCATACCACTAAGTACTTCGGGTAGGTCCAGTTGGTATGCAACTGAGCCAATTCTCTTCACTATCTTGAACGGTCCGATATAACAAGGGTTTAACTTGCCTCATTTCCCAAAGCGGATTACACCTTTCTAAGGTGAAACTTTTAATACAACCATGTCGCCCACTTGAAATTCCGACGGTGTTCGAAGCTTATCAGCATAACTCTTTTGACGGTCACGGGCTGCCGCCATACGATTTCGAATTTGCACAATTTTCTCTGAGGTTTCGAGCAAAAGTTCAGGGCCCGTAAGTTGGCTATCCCCAACTTCAGCCCAACAAATAGGTGATCAGCATTTCCGTCCATACAATGCCTCAAACGGTGCTGCCTTGATGCTAGTAGGATAGATGTTATTGTAGGAGAACTCTACTAAAGGCAAATGAGTTTCCCAACTGTTACCGAAATAAATCTCACAAGCTGGTAACATGTCCTGTAGAGTTTGAATAGTACGTTCAGTCTGGCCATCTGTTTGAGGATGGTATGTTGTGCTCATATCCAGGCGCGTGCCTAGAGCTTTTTGTAATGATTGCCAGAAATGTGAGGTGAATCTAGCGTCTCAATCAGAAATGATTGAAATTGGTACTTCGTGTCGAGAGACTACTTCTTTCAGATAAATACGAGTTAGTTTTTCCATCTTATCAGTCTCTTTGATTGCTAGAAAATGAGCGGATTTGGTCAAACAATCTACGATCACCTAGATGGTGTTCATCCGCTAGGAGTTCGAGGTAGTTTAGTGATAAAGTCCATGGAAATCTGCTCCCATTTTCACATTGGAATTTCCGGTTGTTGGAGTAAACCAGACGGCTTTTGATATTCGACTTTGACCTTCGAACATGTCAGGCACTTGCTCACATAGGTGGTTATATCAGCTTTCATGTTCGGCCACCAATATAGAACCTTCAGGTCATGATACATTTTATCGGAACCAGGATGAATGGAATAGCGAGACTTGTGAGCTTCATCCATTACAAGTTCCCTTAAGTTCCCGTACACTAGGACCCAGATCTGCTCTGCGAAATAGTGAATACCGTCCGATTTAACCTCTAGTTGTTTCTCCATGCCACACGTGGATTCTAACGGTAAGTTTTCTTCTTTTAGGGCTTCGAGTTGAGCATCACGGATTTGATTAGGTAATCCGGTGTGAATAGTGAGTTGTAATGCTCAGACTCGTGTGGGTTTGGTTTTTTTTTTACTTAGGGCATCGGCTACCACGTTAGCTTTGCCCGGATGATACTTGATGGCACAATCATAATCATTCAAGAGTTCGATCTAGCGAGGCTGTCGCATGTTCAACTCTTTCTGTTCGAAGATGTGTTGAAGACTCGTGTGATCTGTGTAGATGGTGCATTTGGTACCGTTCAAGTAATGTCTCCAGATTTTCAGTACAAACACTACAACTCCCAACTCTAAATCATGAGTCGTGTAGTTCTTCTCATGGATTTTTAACTGACATGAAGCGTATGCGATAAAATTCTCGCGTTGCATCAGTACACAACCGAGACCTTGAATGGAGGCATCGCAATACACTACAAAGTCATCCGTTCCCTCTGGAAGAGATGGGATGGGTGCACTACAGAGTTTCTGCTTCAGTAGTTGAAATGTTGATTCCTGGGTTTTGCTCCAGTTATAAGGTTTACCATTTTGGGTTAGGGCAGTGAGAGGTTGAGCAATCTTTGAAAATCCCTCGATGAATCGACGATAGTAGCTAGCCAAACCTAGAAATTTCCGCACCTCTGTTGGAGTCGTCGGTGCTGCCCAATTCTTGATGGCTTCTACTTTAGCTGGATTGATATTTATTCATTTCTCGTTGACCACATGTCCTAGAAATTAAACTTCACGAATCCAAATATCGCATTTTGAAAATTTGGCGTACAACTGCTCTTGCTTCAGCAGTTCAAGAATTAAGCGTAGATGCTCCTCATGTTCTTCCTTGCTCTTGGAATAGATGAGGATGTTGTCAATGAAAACGATGACGAACTGATCAAGGTAAGGTTTACATACTCGGTTCATGAGGTCCATGAATGCCGCGGGTGCGTTGGTTAGTCCGATGGCATGACCAAAAACTGATAATGGTCGTACCGGGTTCTGAATGCAGTCTTAGAGATGTCTTCGTCTCATACTCTCAGCTGATGATATCCTGATCTAAGATCGTTCTTTGAATAGAAGCTTGACCCTTGAAGTTAATCGAACAGATCGTCAATACGGGGTAGTGGATAATGATTCTTGACAGTCACTTTGTTCAGCTCATGGTAATCAATGCACATACGGAAAGTCCCATCTTTTTTCTTGACGAATAGGACTAGAGCTCCCCATGGTGATGAGCTAGATCAGACGAAACCCTTATCCAACAACTCTTGCAATTGTGTGGATAATTCTTGTAACTCACTAGGTTCAAGCCTATACGGTGCTCGAGCAATAGGCACTTCTCCGGGTGTTAGGTCAATCTGAAATTCGACATGATGGTGAGGTGGAAGACCAGGAAAGTCTTTGGGAAATACTTTAGGAAAGTCACGAATGATCGGAATGTCATCAATCTTCTTCTCTTCGGATGGTTGCTCAGCGACAAGAGCTAGAAAAGCAGTATGACCTTTACGAAAGCACTTCTGCGCTTTCATGAAGGATATGATGCCTACGACAGCACCACTCTTTTCACCTTGTACCGAAAGGGCTTCTCCGTTAGGGAGAGGAAGACGAATAATTTTATCTTGACAAATGATCTCGGCTTGATTTTTGGATAACCAATCCATACCGATAATTATGTCGAAACTGCCAAGTGTGACCGGCATGAGATCGATATCAAGCTTATGACCGGCTAATCCTAGTTTACATCCCTTAAGAATATGAGTTGCTTTGATTATCTGACTGTCTGCTATTTCTATAGTGTACTTATTTTCTAATAGGGTTGGAGTTGCTTTTAACAGATTACTAAGATTCTTAGATATGAAGCTCCTATCAGCACTAGTATCAAAAAGGACAAAAGCAAAATATTCGTTCAGGAGGAACTTACCAGTAACCACGTTGTGATCATTTCTTGCTTCCCTTGATCCAATCACGAAGGCCCGACCCTTCGCACCATTTCCATTGTTGTTACCGTTCCCGTTACCCTGGTTGTTGCCGTTGTTATTTCCACCATTTCGTTTCAACAAAGGACAATCTTTCTTGAAGTGTCCTTCCTTTCCACATTCATAGCAACCCCTTGTAGATCCCTGCTGCTGAGACGGATGCTTAGGTTGAATCTCGCCCCTACAATCTTTTGCAGCGTGGCCCATTTTACCACACCGTTGACAACGATGCTTATCACATGGTCCATTGTGGTGAAAACCACACTTGTTGCACTTAGGATACTTTCCAGCATAAGTACCCTGGTTCTGACTTAAAGAGGTTGACTGATTAAAGGTTTTGGTAGGCTCAACCCTACGTTGTTGTTGTTGTGGGGGTGGGTTAGACTGAAAAGTCTTGGTGTTGGTGTTGTTATCAAACTTACATTTGTTACTTTCAGTAGCTTTGGTAACTGTTCCCCTCGGGGGTAAGGTACCCTGAGTCACAGCCTGATCGGTCAGTTTATGAACTAGCCGGATAGTTTGTTGAATGGTGGTAGGGTTGGAAGAAGTAACCATGCTTTTAATTTGAGGTACTAGGCCGTCGATGTACCTCTCGATCCTCTTGTATGCTGGAGTTACCATTTGTGGACACAGGACTGCTAACTCATGAGAGCGGGTAGTATAAAACTCAAACTCTGAACCCTACATCTTTAAGTTTCAAAATTCACCCTCGAGTTTTTGAATTTCTTCACAAGGACAGTACTCCTCTCTCAGCATAGTCTTGAATTCTTCCCAAGGTAGGATGTTAGCCATGTCCAGACCCAACATCTCGACTTGGGAGTTCCATCAAGTAAGGGTAGGACCCTCGAGTGTACCGGAGGCATACTTAACCTGGTTTGCCTGGGGGCAGTTGCACATAGCAAATACCGATTCAACTTTCTCGATCCAACGGAGCAAACCAACTGCTCCATCCGCACCACTAAATATTTGGGGCTTGTAGTCCATGAAAGTTTTGAAAGTGTAAGTATGCTGGTTATTGTGCTGACCTGGATTGGAAATAATTACACATTTGAGGATACAAGGTTCGGAAACAATTTTGGAGTAAGTAATTGACTTGCTAGAGTCGAAGGACGTCAGATTTACTTGCAGCATGTTGTGCAGCTGCTAAGGCTTCAGCCACGCTATCATTGATGAGTGAAGTGAGTTCAGCTGCAGTCATGTTGATATTACCGCGACCACCATTACGTCCACGACCACGTCCAACCATTATCTTCATATTCACAAATACAATAATGAGAAAATATATCGTATATTATCATCATGCAAGTACAAATAAGCAAAAGAAGAATTAAACCACAACATCTAATATTTCAATAATAATCCTTGATTAAATAATTTGTAACGGCTATAAAGTAAATTAAACCAAAACATCAAAATCCAGAAATATATGTTTCGATAGGAACAACCCTGCCCATCTAAGTTTGGAAAGAGAAGATAAATAAAGATAGAATATTATATGCCACTGCTAGCTGAAGAAACGGCTGATCCATCATCATCGTCCTCGGCCGGTTCTCCCTCGGGCTCATCATCCTGTGCGTCTCCCGTTGCATTGGCAGCCGCAAGCTGTGCCTCCAGCTCCTCAATCCTATTCTCATCCGCTCCAAGGTCAAACTCTAGCACATTCACTCGGGTTTCTAACTCATGGAATGTTGCCACCAGGTTGTCATGCACCCTGTCAATCTCTCCTAGATCTGCTATCAGTTTCTCAATCCTCTGGTCAGATTGATTTCCTCATTGTAACAGTCCGGTAATCTCGCCCGCAGCATCGTGCATGTTGCGGACCTCCCGGTCCATCTTTGCTACAAAGGCAGCAAAAGCCTGCTCCATGGGGTATGGTAGTGATGGCAAGACTCGCGAAGAAGAAGGAGTATCTATAATGAGTGGGGATGGGGTCTGCTCCTGGCGGATCCAACTCCTGATCATGTCAGGATACCAATCCCAGTCATGTGTGTTATCTCTGACACGCACATGAAATAGCTCGTTGTACACCACGGTGTCGTCAATGGGGCTCAGGCGACTCCTCTTAGGCTCTAGTGAAGGTATAGTAGGAACATCAGGTTCTAGGGCGACTGGGGATGTAGGTGACTTAGGTGATGTAGACATTTCCTGTAATGTGAGGTGTAAGTGCCATGTTTGAGTGTTTATGTCATGTAACAAATGCATGTGTGTGGTTATAGTCTAGTATGCAATCCTAGTTCTCTATAACCAATGGCTCTGATACCAATCTGTCACACCCTCAAAATCCTCCTGCGGTATTTTACCGCGAGGCGTGTGACAAACCAGGATCTCAGTCATTAGTCATATCAAACGACACTTTATGAGTTTAATAAAAAACATTTAATGTTCAGAGTAAATGCGGAAGCGAAAAGTAAAGTATTTAATGCGCAAAACAAACGCGCCCAAAAACTAAGTTACTGAAAAGTAGATAAATAGGTTAAATGTTTGCAATTGTAATAGACTCCCATGCATGTCCTAACTGTGTACTTATTCCTTAGCAACCTGAGAAAACATGTTAAGAAAGTGTGTCAACACTAGGTTGGTGAGTTCACAAGTTTCAGTTTATAATAATGTTTTCCAGATCATGTACATTCAATATATATCAATAGGTAGCTAAACTATGTTCAAGTTACTAAAGCGATCGCAACCGAAGCTGACTGTTTTATGTTTGATGCCTTCCACCAAGTCTATCAACAGTGGTGATGTGTTAGGTCAATATTACACTCGTTCGACCTCCAATCGAGTTAGCGCGACTAACGCTGGTGGAGTTTGTCAAACCCAGTAGTACTAATAAAGATTACCTCGCTAAATCCATATTAAACGGTTCGATGTGTAAGGACTTTCATGATAGAGTTTTACTCTTAGTTTAGCAAGTGATATATAATAATTACAATAATCAAATGTTTGCGTCATGTTTTCTCCCCCTGGTTTAAAAACAGTAAAGGGGCCGTGAAACTCAACTGAGATGTGTAGAGTGTAGTAAGTAGCACCACAACAAGAATGCAACACAACCACAACTAGATTGCAAGTGGACAGTCTACAAATGCTCTAAAATATGATTTATGATTGTTAGGAACACGTAGGAGTATGTGACGCCGATACGGAAACATCGGATACCCTAAATATGCTTGTGATTAACGACTAGGAAATCTTGTCGTCGGGATTAGAAAATCCCTAGCTTAGTATCTAGTACGAATGTGGTTTGTGTGAAACACCACTAAACCCAAGGTAATAATATTAAGTAATAATTCCTGTGTGTTTGTGAATTAAATAATAGTTTAAGTGATAATATAAATAATTATTATTTAAAAAATAAAAAAAAATAACACTTAAAATGAATTAGAAATTCAATCCCGAGCACACGGGCGTTTTCCGGTATCAAACCGTCTTAATATAACAATATAATAATTTGGGGATTGATTTTATCTAAAAATATTATTTAAAAAGCAGCTTAAAACCATCTTAATATAACACTACAATCCCGAGCACACGGCGTTTTCCGGTATCAAACCGTCTTAATATAACATTATAATAATATGGGGATTGATTTTATCTAAAAATAATGTTTAAAAAGCTGCTTAAAAATTAAATGTGGGTTGTGGGACTCGAACCCGGGTCTCTCCCACAACAGCCCCAAGCTCTAACCAGTCTGCCCGCTAGGGTATCGCATACATGTCCCGGATCAGTTTGGTTTTAACCCTCAACACCCCTGTGTTCTTCCCCCATGCGAACCCGATCCCAAAACCACTCCTAATCTCACTGAATTCTATCGCGATTGACCATATGAGCATAGGGGTTTTGTTAATCGATGTAGTGCGAACGTGCGGGTGTGTTTAATTGTAAAAACATCAAGCTTTGGATCGTTAATTCTTGTTTGAAAACACTGAAACCCTAGGTTTGAACATGGAATCGATTCGGTTAACACTGATAAGATTACAGGTTGATTTCATAGGGCTTTCAAAAAGTGATGGATTGCGAATCTAACCATGTAGTTTAATTGAATTGAGGTTGAGTCTAGGTTAGGGTTTGATTAATCCGTATACGCGATGAACCCTAGAATCGGTTCTTGTTCAATTCGATGTTATACGCCCGAATTAACTTAGATCTTTAGTTCTAGATGTTGAAACGAGTCTGAGGGTGTGTTTGATTACCTCAATTGGTATCGTATTGATGGAGCTCGACTAAAACACAGACGCGCTTGACGGGTTAGTCTTCGGCGTCTCCTGCTGCGTCTCTGGCATAATTGGTGTGTGCAAAAGCTTCAAGGAGATGCGATGGAGGTGTGCAGAACGTTTGATTGTAAAATGGTAATCGGAATTAGTCTAATTCGAAGTTTTAGTTGGGGGGTCGGCGGTTACGGGTTTAATGTTCTTAATTCGATTAATTCGTGATCATAAACAGTCTATAACGCTTGGAATCGGTTCAATGATGGTCGACATAATCATTGTTATGCATTTCAGTTACGAATTCGAACAGTTTGGGAGGTTACGGGTTTGATTTTTGGATAAAAGTGGTTGATTTTGACTTTCAAAAGTCAAAGAATTGGGTTTTGGTTAATTACAGCTTTAGTCCCTGTAGTTTATGTGTAATTGATTGATATTTTGACATAATTAGTCCTTGGAGTTTGTAATTTGGTTAACGGAGTTGTGAGATAACGGGATTTGATTTAACAGAGTTATCCGGAAATTGTCGGGTGTCACAGAAAAGGTCTCTTGATAGTCGATTCCTTCTTTCTGAGTGAAACCCTTTGAAACCAATCTCGCTTTAAAGCATTCTATGTTTCCATTCGGATCCAGTTTAGTTTTGAAGACCTATTTTCATCCTACAGGTTTAACTCCGTTGGGTAATTCAACTACATCCCATACATCATTTTTCTTCATGGAGTCAAGCTCGTCAATCATTGTTTTATTCCATTAAGAAGACTGATCACTGCTAATGGCTTCATGATAAGAAGTAGGATCTGTAAACTTTCCGGCATCCATTTCAGCTTCAGTCAGGTAGGTAACATAATCATCAAAGTTGGTAGGCCTTTTGGACCAGACGACCTCCTGAGTAGATTATCGGGTTCGGCATTGTCTTCATATCGGTCGTTTGATGTGCCTTCATTCTCAGGTATAAACGGAGTAGCATTACGTTATGTGTGTATAGGAGGTGGTGCAGTGACGTGCGGTGCAGCGTCGGGTACAAGAGGAGTAATCAGAGGTAAAGTAAGCGAAGGATCTCCCCCCCCGCTTATTGTACTTTTTGCAAATCATGATAAGGATTTTCACTGCTCCCACTGACCTTGAAATCCTCAAGGAACTCTGCACGCTTGGTTTCTACAATACGAGTGACGTGAGAAGGACAGTAGAATCTATAACCCTTTGAGTGATCGGGATAACCGATGAAGTAAGAAGTGACTGTTTTCATGTTAAGTTTCTTTAAGAAAGGATTATAGAGTTTAGCTTCGACAAGACAGCCCCATACTTTCATATATCTTAGACTTGGTTTCCTTCCTTTCTAGAGTTTACATGAAGTTTTAGGGACAGATTTGGAAGGAACTCTATTAAGTATATGAACAGCTGCTTTTAAGGCCTCGGTCCAGAAGAATAAGGGTAAACCTGAGTTGGCTAACATACTGCGTGCCATGTCCATTAGGGTCCTGTTCCTTCTCTCAGCAACACCGTTCTGCTGAGGAGTACCGGCATAATGTACTGGTTCACGATCCCTTGGCTTTACAAAACTAATAAAATGGACCAGGAGCCTGACCCACATCAGTATGTCTATCATAATATTCACCTCCTCTATCTGATCTCACAACTTTTATTTGAACATCAAATTGTTTTTCAACTTCAGTTTTATAATCTTTAAAAGTTACAAGTGATTCAGATTTTTCTTTAATAAGATACAAGTACATATAACGAGAATAAGCATCGATAAAAGTGATAAATGAAGTATGTCAAGTTATTCTAACGATGGGATAGGGGCCACTAATGTCAGTGTGAATGAGTTCTAATAAATTAAAGCTCCTAGTTGCATCTTTCTTATTCGTTGCTGTCATTTACCTTTAAGGCATTTGACACATGTTCCAAAATCATTGAAATCGAGAGAGGGTAAGACTTCATCCTTCACGAGCCTCGATAAACGTTCTCGTGAAATGTGGCCTAAATGTTGATGCCACAACATGGATGAAGTTTCTATGTCTCGTTTTCGTTTAGTCTTTGTTAAGTTGTCATTGATATTATATGATAACAAAGACTTGGAAAATTCAACTTCTAGTTCTAGTTTATAGAGACCACCATCCAGAAAATCATGTCCAAACACTTGAGAATTTAAGCTAATAGTAAGTTTGCCATGACCATGAGAAACATCAAAACTGTCTACGTCTAACTTTGATCCTGATACAAGATTCCGAGTAATCTCAGGAATATATAAGGTATCATAAAGTTTAATACATAAACTAGTTTTCATTATTAATTCTAAGGTTCCCACGGCTTCGACAACTAGCTCATTTCCATTCCCTAGTTTAAGTGTTCTTCGGTTTCTTTCCAGCTTCTGGATTGTAAGGAATCCCTGAGTAGAATTGGTTACATGAACCATAGAACCAGAGTCAAACCACCATGTGTTAGTTGGAACATTTAAATTAAAGGACTCAAGTATCATATAAAGATGATTACCTCTCTTAGTCAGCCACTCCTTAAAGTCTGGGCATTCTTTCTGCTTATGTCCGGTCTTGCGGCAGAACCTGCAGGGAAACTTCCTTTTGGAGTTCTTAGAGCTGGAAGCAGCACTTGAATCTTGCTTTTGGACTTTGAAGATTCCTTTTTTACAGAAATTTCCCTTCCTCTTCTTAGAAGCACCAGTCATGAGGTAAGCCACATCGGGTTTATCCGGCTTTAGGCGCTCTTCCTCTTGCATACACATAGCAATCAACTCACTTATCTTCCATTTCTCTTTCTGAGTGTTGTAGTTGATCTTGATTGCTTAGAAAGACGCAGGTAGAGAAGTCATAATAAAGTGCACCAGGAAACCATCACTGATCTCCATTTCAAGTCCCTTAAGCTTATGGGCCAAGTTGTGCATCATCAGGATGTGCTCACGAATACCGCTGATCCCGTCATACTTAGTAGTCACCATCTTTAGAATAAGAGTGCTAGCATGCGCCTTAGAAGTTCCTTTGAATTGTTCCTCCACAGAAGACAGATAAGTTTTAGCATCAGCTGAATCTGGAATTTGTAACAGCCCAAGCAAACCGTACCAAGATATTGTCCGCTTTGCCCCCGATGGGTTGCCCATCCCGGAACTCACGGTTTTGTTTTTTACCCGACGAGTTGCTCACCCATGAAAAATGCGTCTTGAAAGAGAAGGTATCCACCCCTTATAAGGAAGGCTTCGTTCCCCCCTCAACCGATGTGGGATATTACAATCCACCCCCTTACGGAGCCCAGCGTCCTCGCTGGCACACCAGTCCGACAACCTTTCTCTGATACCATTTGTAACATCCGGCCCTCATACCAACAATATTTTCCGCTTTGCCCACTAGGAGCTCACGGATTTGTTTTTGGTTGCCCGGGTGAAATCTTCCCAGGGGTCACCCATCCCTGGATTACTCCCACCCGAGTACGCTTAACTGTGGAGTTCTCTTCTCATCCACTATATTAAGCCACAAAACACGTTGTGGTATCTGAGGCGGGACATTCCTTATGAACCCAACATCTCTCCCGTGGACAGAACAGGACAGAATGATATGAGATTTGCCTAAGGTGTTACAAACACCCCCCTTTAGAAGTCATCGTACGTGATGAGGTTTGCCCCACTATCGTAAACAGAACAGAATGGGAGTGGCTCTGATACCATTTGTAACATCCGGCCCCTCATACCAACAATATTATCCACTTTGCCCACTAAGAGCTCACGGATTTGTTTTTGGTTGCCCGGGTGAAAACTTCCCAGGGGTCACCCACCCCTAGATTACTCCCACCTGAGCACGCTTAACTGTGGAGTTCTCCTTTCATCCACTACATTAAGCCCCAAAACGCGTTGTGGTATTTGAGGCGGGGCATTCGTTATGAACCCAGCATCTCTCCTGTAAGGCCCCAAACCCGGGAGGCCTCACTTGTTGGATTTACTCATTCACAAACAGTTCTTAAACATGAATATCAATAACGCAGCGGAAAATTTCATTCAAACATAACGTCATCATTGTTCATACATGCGGAAGCGTAAACATTGTTTAAAACATAAATACATCATAACTAAACATAACGGGATGCCAGTCTTCATAGTCAGTCGGGTAACTCCTCTCGCTAGCCAAGCATCACCGTCCATCCTCTTAACCTGCCTTAACCTGAATGTGCACACTAAAAAGTCAGCTACGCTGGTGAGTTCTAGTTTTCGTTCAAATTAAGAAATGGTTCATCATTCAAAACATTCATTAGGGTTTAACATCACGTATAAGAAAAATAGGGCCTTTCGTTCATCATTGAAAACCTTCAAACCTTTTTTCCTCATCATAAACACATTGAACGGATCATTTGCCTAAAACTTTAACATTCATTTAAGTCATACATTACTTTCTAAAATCTGTATCTTTTCTTTAAGCGTCTCTGTGTCCCCGAAGGAACCTTTGATGTTGTGGGCAACCGCTACGTATCGCCGTCATTGCCACAACCATTCAATACGTGGGGTCAACTGTTACGTATCGCCGTCATTGCCCAACCATTCAATACGTGGGGTCAACCGTTACGTATCGCCGTCATTGATTTCCCCTTACCTCATTCCCTTAGGATGATCGTCATCACCCGAGTAACCGTCGTTACTCCCTTACCAGTTATACAACATCAAACAATTGGCAGGCCACCAAGACACTGCCCCTGTTGCTCTTATGGCAACAATGGCTCACTGTCCATAATCTACCACAAGGCTGGGAATTACATTCCCAGACTTCATTCGTCAATTCCAATCATTCGACAAATTAGATTTGTAATGAATTCTTTAAAACCTTTGCCCTTTTTTCTTTTCTTTTCATAAAACCTTTTCATTCATTTTCGAAACCCTTTACCTTTAGTTTAAACCATTTCTTTATAAACATTTCTTTCGTAAACCTTCCGTTCATAAACTTTCTTTCCATAAACCGTTCATTCCAAATCATTTCATTTCGTAAACATAGTTTCATAAGCATCATTTTATAAACAAACTTTCATAAACATCGTTTCGTAAAAACTTCATTTCATATGTATGCACACCAGCCCGAAAACATTATATAAAATATTTAAAAGAGGGCTTCTAGAACTCACCTGATAAGCTAGTCCGGGTTGCCCTAAACAAAGGTCGCACTACATCACTTCCGATCTGAATTGATTAGTTAAATACACATCAGACCAAATCCCGACTCTAACGGTTTAACCTTCTAAACATACCGGCTTTACCTAATCAGCCTGATGCCTGCGACTTTACCTAATATAAAACATGATTTGATAAGTACGCAGGATCCCCTTCCTGCGTACTTGATAAGTACGCAGTGCTCTCTTCCTTCGCACTTGATAAGTACGCATGACCTGCTCCATGCGTACTTGATAAGTGCGCACGACCTGTTCTTCGCAAAAACCCTAACTTTCTCATTCGGGTCTGATCACGTCAAGATCCCGAACCTGTTTGCATTCAAAACGTTCGTTTTCCATTAAGGAACTCAAATCTATGTTTATCATTCAGTTTCATCCGTTAAAATGTTACATTTTCACCCAAAACCCGAAAAACCCAAAAACGAACTAAAAGTCAGATTTACGTCGGATCGTTACCTGAATCGAGCTTCTGGTCCGGAGGTTCTTCTCACGAGCTATGGAGTAACACTTTGCTAAAATCTCGGGTCGATCCACCAACTTTCTCTCTCTACGGTTTCTCTCTCTAGATGTTGCAAATGAGAGAAAATGGTGATGATCCTTGGCTATTTATAGGGGAGGCTCCCCTTCTAGCCCATCCGCCCCGGCCCGTCATGCTTCGTTCGTTTATTCCGTTATTATAACGGTCGTTTTATTTTTTTTGGGATGTTACAAGTCTACCCCCTTACAATAGGTTTCGTCGTCGAAACCTATCATAAGTCAAATAGATGAGGGTACGACTCCTTCATCTCCTTCTCCATTTCCCAAGTGGCTTCCGATCCCTTTCGATGTTTCCATTGGGCTTTAACCAATTGGATAATCTTATTACGCAGACGCTTCTCCTTCTTGTCTAAGATGGCCACGGGTTCTTCGATGTAATTAAGGCTGTTGTCGACCTCGATGTCAGTAAGTGGTACGTGAGCTGATTCATCCCCCAAACACTTTCGCAAGTGTGATACATGGAAGGTGGGATGAATCCCACTTAACTCATTAGGCAACTCTAGCCGATAAGCGACTTCACCAACCCGTGCCATTATCCTGAATGGTCCGACGAACCTCGAACTTAACTTTCCTCTCTTCCTGAATCGTATTATTCCCTTCCAGGGTGACACTTTCAACATTACTATGTCCCCAACATCAAACTCAATAGGACTTCGTCGTTTGTCCGCATAGGATTTCTGACGATCTTGTGCGGCCTTCATTCGTGCTTTGATTTGATCAAACCTTTCTGACGTTTCTCTTACTACTTCAAGACTTCCTAATTCCTTCTGTCAAATCTCACCCCAACAAATCGGGGTCCTGCATCTCCTCCCATACAACATTTCGTAAGGCGGCATGCCTATAGTCGTGTGATGACTATTGTTGTAGGAGAATTCGGCTAACGGCAGATGACTGTCCCAACTGCCGCCAAAATCGATAATACAAGCGCGAAACATATCCTCCAAGGTCTGAATGGTCCTTTCGGACTGACCATCCATTTGTGGGTGGTATGCCGTGCTGATATTAAGCCCCATGCCCATCGCCTCGTGAAATCTTTTCCAGAACCTCGATGTGAATCGTGTGTCCCGGTCGGATACGATCGTCAAAGGCATCCCATGCCGTGCTACTACTTCGTTAATAACTACTTTCGCTAACCTTTCCGACGAGAACGTCTCGCGAATAGGTAGGAAATGAGCACTCTTCGTTAAACGGTCCACAATTACCCAAATGGTATCATGACCTTTAGCTGTGCGAGGTAGCTTGGTTATGAAGTCCATGGTAATGTGTTCCCACTTCCATTCTGGTATATCAAGTGGTTGAATCTTTCCATACGGTTTCTGGTGTTCGGCCTTTACTTGTGAGCAAGTCAAGCACTTGCTTACATACTTTGTCACCTCATGTTTCATCCCAGGCCACCAGTATTCCTTCCTTAGATCTTGGTACATTTTATTGGTATCAGGATGGATAGAGTACCGAGACTTATGAGCCTCATCCAATATTTTGGTTCTAAGCTCGCCACCCATAGGTATCCATACCCATCCAAAACGTGTCCTAACACCAAGGGTGTTATATTCCAACTTGTCCTGTTGGCCAACCATCCTTTCCTTCTTTAAGTGCCTCATCTTGAGCCTTTTCGATTTCTCTCATCACATCTGATGTTACCACTAACTGGCAAGCTTTCACTCTAATAGGAGTAGGAACATCCTTTCGGCTTAGAGCGTCAGCCACCACGTTTGCCTTTCCAGGATGGTATATTATTTCACAATCATAGTCTTTCAACAGTTCCAACCATCGCCTCTGCCTCATATTTAGTTCCTTTTGTTCGAAGAAGTACTTCAAACTTTTGTGGTCGGAGTAAATAGTAAACTTCACCCCGTAAAGTTAGTGCCTCCAGATTTTCAATGCGAATACGACAGCAGCAAGTTCCAAATCGTGGGTTGGATAATTAGCTTCGTGAATCTTCAACTGCCGTGATGCATACGCGATCACTCTTTCGCGTTGCATCAACACGCATCCCAATCCCTGACCCGAAGCGTCAGAGTATACCACTAAGTCTTCATTGCCCTCGGGAAGGGCCAAGACTGGAGCTTGGGTTAGCCTCTTCTTCAGTTCCTTAAATGCCTCCTATTGGGTCGAACCCCATTCATACTTAACCTCTTTCCGAGTCAACTTTGTCAACGGCGAAGCTATTTTCGAGAAATCCTGGATGAATCTCCGATAGTAGCCTGCCAATCCCAAGAAACTACGGATTTCAGTTGGCGTCTTAGGAATATTCCATTCCCTTACCGTCATTATCTTCGATGGGTCAACCATAATGCCGTTCGGGTTGATAACGTGACCTAGGAATTGGACTTCCCTAAGCCAGAATGCGCATTTAGAGAACTTAGCATACAACTTTTCCTTCTTCAGAGCTTCCAATACTTCCTTCAAGTGACACGCGTGATCACCCTCATTCTTGGAGTAGATGAGGATATCATCGATGAACACGATTACCGATCGATCCAGCATTGGTCGACAAACTCTATTAATCAAATCCATGAACGCTGCGGGGGCGTTCGTCAATCCAAAGGACATCACGCGGAACTCGAAATATCCATAACGCGTGCGAAATGCGGTTTTCGGTATGTCTTCTTCCCTCACCTTTAACTGATGGTACCCGGATCGAAGGTCGATTTTTGAGAACCAACTTGCGCCCTGTAATTGATCGAACAGGTCGTCGATCCTTGTGATCGAGGGGTAAAAACACGAGCGTTAAATGATACAAATATATGGGTTTAATGTGTTTTGTGTGTTTATACCATTTGAATTGATTAACTACAAGAACTTGTGGTTTTGTAGGTAAATCACACAAACCGAAGGAGTTAAAGCAAGTAGGAACGCGTGCTACAGGAAGCAGAACAAGAAAACTAAATTCAGAATTCAAGCTCACCGTAAGCTACGGTCATCCCACCGTAACTTACGGTGGACAGGGGAGAAAAATGGTGTACCGTAAACCAGAACCTAAAGGCCGTAAGCTAGAAAATAGTTAGAACTCACCGTAACTTACGGTTACGGTACCGTAACTTACGGCTCCTATGCCGCAAAAGTCAATCTGCCGCCCATCAACTTGCTCCCACTTGATAAAATCATAATTTCATTTTGATACATTATGATTGAGAGCAGAGATTGTTTTTGAAAGGGGCTTTTGTTCAGAAAGAACAACAAAACAAAGAAGCTCTTGAATCCTTGATCCATATTCACACACACTTTTTTATTTTTCTCATCCAACACCAAGATCATCATCCTACATCATGAAATCCTTTGATTTGAAGAAGATGGAGGCCACGTTGGAAGAAATGAGAGGCTAAATCCTTGATGGTTCTCCTAGGTAATGGGTTTGTTAATCTTGCTTGTATTTCTTGATTTGTAACTGATTGTGGGATTAGATTGTAAACCATTTAAGTTTTATCTAATTCAATATGATGTGTATGCTAGAAATCTGATTATGTTATGTGTTGTGATTAAACCTGTTAAGATTAATCCGTCATATATATGTTATTGGATTGTTTGTTGTGATAATCAAAATCCTGTTAAGTTTTGTTTGCAACACTGGTTAGATTCATCATTTGCAAATCTCCATTTAAGAGATTCCCACTAAGTTATTATCTGAAATGCTTGTGATTGGCAAACCCGGATCCGAAAGAGAACCATTGCTTTCTTTAATATTTTACAAAATCCGATTTTTAAGTATTGTGACAATTTATTATGCGCAACTCTGATAATAGATTAACGCTAGATCACGATTCCCTTGGATCGACCCCTTACTACCGCTGTCTACTTAAGAAGTGATTAAGGGTTTATAAATTACTTTTTGACTGACCCGACGACAATCGATCAAAAATGGCGTCGTTGCCGGGGATTCGGTGCACTTAGTGTTAATCTCTGAGTTGTATTTCACTGTTTTCAAAAATTTTCCAAGTTGATTTCTTAGTTATTTTTCATCCTTATTGTTCGGATTTACGTGTACGTTGTTGTTTTTGTCATTGCAGGTTAATTACAGGTTGATGCATCACACCCGTCGATCGGGAAAGACATCGCCTCTTATTTTCAATTCAGAAATTGAAAGAACTGCACGACATAATCGTGCCAATCAACGATCACTCAGAAAACCAACAACAAACTCAAAAATGGAACCCAACAATCCAAACACTCCCGTAAATCCAAATGTGACATCTCATGTCGCAACCACCAGTATCCCACCACAACCACCACCTGTACCGCCAATACCACCACCATTCAACCAACCACCAACACAACCTCCTCCACTACAACCAAATCCACCTTTTCCGCCCAATCCAAATTACCAATATCCACCGGTATTTGACGAAGGGGAACCGAACATGAACTATGATCCCCCACCCTTCGCAACTAACCAGCATGCCTATTATCAAAGAACCAGAGCTCACACAGATGACTGGAATGATGATTATACCGGCAGCGAGAGCTATGAAGAATATTCAGATGGATATATGGACGAAGGGGGTCCTGACCCACATTATGGGGGAAATCAGAGAGCTTATCATAGACGAGTCAGACATGGTCGACAGGGGCCAAGAATGTACAACGGGGTACCACATATGGGCGCTCCAAATCCTCCACTTCGGGAACCTCGAGCTGGATTTTATGCAGATGGGGTACCGAGAAGAAATTATCATCGACCAGCTCAAGGTGTTACCACCCATTTCAGACCCATGGTCGCTCAAAGTACTTCACCTATTGTTCCACCCAATCAGGACGGAAGGACATTTGAGGTAAGACCTCAGTATTTGGGTTATCTACCCACGTTTTATGGCAAGCCAAACGAAGAGCCATATCTACATCTTGCTGAGTTTGAAAACATCTGTGGAACAATTGGAGGACACGGGTTCTCCCTTGATGAAGTTAAGTTGATGATGTTCCAGTTTACTCTAAAAGACCGGGCAAAACAATGGTTTCTCACATTGCCCGCAGGAAGTATTAGAACTTGGGAACAAATGCAGCAGGTCTTTCTGGAAGAGTATTATACAATGAATCGAACAACAGAAGCTCGAGAAGCCATCCGAGCTTTCCAACAACACATGGGTGAACCTTTTCATGAAGAATTCACACGTTTCAAAGACTTGTTAAGAAGATGTCCACATCATGGCATCCCAAAATGGGAACTGATTAAAGCATTCTACGATGGACTACTTCCCGAGGATGTTAGGGAAGTAAACTCTACAAGCAATGGCACGTTCTTAACAAACCATGAAGATGTTGATTGGGAATTCTTGGAGAGAATGAGCGTGATTTCTAAAAGATTAGCTTCTAACAGGAAAACCAGGGGGTGTCGGCTAAATTTGTTGATGTAGAAGCCGAAAAGCGAATCAAGAGTTTGGAAAGGCAGGTAGCTCAGTTAACTGTAGGCAGGGGCGATGAAGCAAAAGCTGTAAATTCATTTCCCATTTGTTCTGCTTGTGGTGATTTGGGGCATTCGGATCTAGAATGCCCGGGAGATTCAAATAGAACTGCTGAGGTAAATCAGGTTTATGGTGATAGAAGACCGTTTGACATGAACTCAAATACTTATCACCCAGGTTTGAGGAACCACCCAAATTTCAGATACGGTAATGCCTCCAACCAGATGAATCCCAACTTTCAAGCACCCAATCAAGGGCAACAACAACAAAACAACCCCCAGCTTTATCAAAATCGTCAACAGGGTTGTAACCAAGGGTACAATCAAGGCTACAATCAAGGTGGTTATAACCGAGGACCTCAAAGGAACTTCAACAACCAACAAGGTGTTTCTTCTTCCAACAATGAAGCATCAAAGACGGATGCCATTTTCGAAATACTAAAAGAACTGAAGAAGGACAACGATGAAATGAAGAAGAACTTTGAGGAGATCAGAAAGAACAATCAGGTGAGGGACAAAAGCCATGAAGCTCTATCCAGACAAGTAGGTCAATTGGCTGAAGAAATAGCAAATGGAAGGCGAGACACGGGAAAGCTGCCTAGTGATACAAGAAGGAACCCGAGTCATCCGTCTTCAAGCTTTCAACAGACATCCAATCCCTCAGTAAATCAGGTAACAATCCTCCGATCAGGTAAAACTTATGATAATAATGTTAGTACACCACCACAGGGACGGGATGGTGAGGTGGAAGACTTAACGGGTCGGGAGGATAGTGATAGTGAGTCGGAAGTTAAAATTTCTGAAAAACCCGTTACCAAGAAAAATGTAACTTTTCAAAATAAACCTGAAATTTTGGAAAATGATATGGAGGGTAATACCATTCCTTTTCCACAAGCTTTATTAAAATCAACATCAGGTTCAAAGGGTAATAAACGGGGGCCTCAACAAGAGGAAATCTGGGAAGTCTTTAAACAAGTTAAAATCAACATTCCTCTGATTGATGCCATCAAACAAATTCCGGCTTACGCCAAATATATGAAAGAAATGTGCACCCAGAAACGGCATAACAAAGTCCCAAAGAAAATTGATTTAACCGGACAAGTTAGTGCCGTTTTGTCGGGTGAAATCCCACCAAAAATTGATGATCCAGGAACGCCTGTTATTTCTGTACAAGTAGGTGATTTTGAAATCAACAGGGCGTTATTGGATCTCGGGGCGAGTGTTAGCATTCTCCCAGGGAGCTTATATGATCAATATGATTTTGGACCTTTAAAGAAAACCGATACTACTGTAATATTGGCTGATTTGACACCGAAGCTCCCTAGGGGAATTGTTGAAAATGTGATAGTGCGGGTAGAGAATTTCTATTATCCCGTAGACTTTTTGGTTCTTGATCATGTATCGGCTGGTTCTTCAAAACAACCCATGGTCATCCTTGGAAGACCATTTTTAGCTACAGCCAATGCAGTGATCGATTGCAGAACCGGCATATTAGATCTTGCTTTCGGAAACCGCAAGTTAAGATTGAATGTATTTTCCCATGCTCCTAATTCTCCGTTCAACAGTGATTGCTTTATGGTAGACATTGTTGAAGGGTGCCCACCTCATGAAAATGAGGAGGTCGCCACGGAGACGTGCTTTATGTGTGACAGGAACAGGTATGATCTGGAGTGGAGAATGAAGAAGAAGAAGAAGAAGAAAGAAGAAGGAGAAGTCGAAATCGAGGACTTCGATGATCATTTGAGGCAAACTATGAACGGACATCGCCTAAAACCATATCTAGAGGCGAATGATATAAACGGAGTCGATAAGCAGTCTGAATGCCTTTTTGTGGAAACGGTTGTGTATAACCCAGTTTAGAGAGTCGAGGGGACTACGTCTGGCTGAAGACATGTAAACTTAGCGCTTTTTGGGAGGCAACCCAAATGGAAGTAAAATTCCGGATTTTTGATAGCGTGTGCAACACCCAAGTGTGGGGAAGCCTTTTGAAAGGTCAAACACGCGATTTTTGGTAGAGATGGTAGAAAGAAGAATTCAGTGATCTTGACCCGTTCATACTCAATATCCATTTGGACGTGGCCGATTGAATCCAACTTTCTCAAGCATCTCGGATTTTTGGCTGGTGTTTTAAAGCTGCGACAGAAATGCTATACAGTCACAAACACCACGCGACGGAGCTTGGAACTTCAATTAATGAAAGAAACCCGGTTAGTTTGTTCCAACTTATGCTTTACCTTTTGTCGATAGTCGTTTAGTCACTTGTTGATCTACATTGAGGGCAATGTAATTCTCAAGTGTGGGGAGGGAGACTAGCGTCTATATGTTGTCTATCTGTGTGTATATAGTTCATATATAATAGAGAAAAATCTGAAAATGTTGAAAAATTTTGTGTTACAAGGGTGAGAACAAGCAAAAAACGTCCTAAAGATTAAACAACCGAAAGCGGATTTTCCAATTCATCACATAATTCCTTACTTGACAAACAGATATAGGTCCTTAATCATCATTGTCTCTTGTAGCATTGGGATAGTATTTTGACAAGTGTTTTTGAAGAAAACGGATAGAAATGCCTAACAAAAGTTAGCATGCTTTAGATAGTCACATACACTGCATGTCGGTAACCCTATTACTCCGTGTGTGAGATTTTGAAGCCCTATTCAACTAGATGGTTAGATCACATATATATGAATTCATTTGTTGAGAGTGGCTATTATGTGTTGATTGTGGTAGAACTTGTTTTGGTTGATTCGTGCTGAAACTTAGTATGATGTGTGAAACAGAAATGAGAAGGCATTAGGACACCCAATTATCCCGTATTAACCCTAATTATCAAAAGAATTTTCCCTTAGTTGCCCATTTTGAGCCTACAATTCTCCTTTTAATTTCTAAACCCGAAAACCGAGCATCAAAGACATATTTTTCTGAAAGTGAGAATCCAATAGTTTTGTTACAAATATAGCTGTGATAAATCTCTATATATATATATATGTATATATATGATAAAAAAAAAGATAAAAAAAAGAGAGAAAAATCATTGAAAAAAGTCAAAAAAAAAAAGAACAAGCGGGTCAAAATGATTCATGTATTCAAGATTTGATATAGAATGCTATCAATTGGATTTCTCATATTGTTAAAGCCACTAAATAAAGCCTAATCCCTACCTTTAGCCAAAGCCTAAAACCGAAAAAGTCCTTTGATCTGTGAACTATTCTGCAGCAGTGGAGGTATGATCGCTTTACAAGCTTATGCTTACATGATAACACATTTGGTCTTGAGTGAATACACTAGTACATTTTCTACTAGTTCAGATATAGCCGAGAGGAGAGTATCATTGTGAGGGGTATGCTGTGTTTGTGCAAGTTTAAAGCATGGTAGGTTTAGTTAGGCAGGTCTTGATTTGGCATATAATTAACTGTCTTGTCATTATCAAACCCGACTGTGATCATTTGTAGGACTTGGATGACTTTGGACCTTAATTCTAAAAGTTGATACGGATGTTGAGGTGTTTTGTTGAAAATTTGTTTATTAACTTTGAAATGGTTTGCTTGTGGACAAGCAAAAGACAAGTGTGGGGATGTGATCGAGGGGTAAAAACCCGAGCGTTAAATGATACAAATATATGGGTTTAATGTGTTTTGTGTGTTTATACCATTTGAATTGATTAACTACAAGAACTTGTGGTTTTGTAGGTAAATCACACAAACCGAAGGAGTTAAAGCAAGTAGGAACGCGTGCTACAGGAAGCAGAACAAGAAAACTAAATTCAGAATTCAAGCTCACCGTAAGCTACGGTCATCCCACCGTAACTTACGGTGGACAGGGGAGAAAAATGGTGTACCGTAAACCAGAACCTAAAGGCCGTAAGCTAGAAAATAGTTAGAACTCACCGTAACTTACGGTTACGGTACCGTAACTTACGGCTCCTATGCCGCAAAAGTCAATCTGCCGCCCATCAACTTGCTCCCACTTGATAAAATCATAATTTCATTTTGATACATTATGATTGAGAGCAGAGATTGTTTTTGAAAGGGGCTTTTGTTCATAAAGAACAACAAAACAAAGAAGCTCTTGAATCCTTGATCCATATTCACACACACTTTTTTATTTTTCTCATCCAACACCAAGATCATCATCCTACATCATGAAATCCTTTGATTTGAAGAAGATGGAGGCCACGTTGGAAGAAATGAGAGGCTAAATCCTTGATGGTTCTCCTAGGTAATGGGTTTGTTAATCTTGCTTGTATTTCTTAATTTGTAACTGATTGTGGGATTAGATTGTAAACCATTTAAGTTTTATCTAATTCAATATGATGTGTTTGCTAGAAATCTGATTATGTTATGTGTTGTGATTAAACCTGTTAAGATTAATCCGTCATATATATGTTATTGGATTGTTTGTTGTGATAATCAAAATCCTGTTAAGTTTTGTTTGCAACACTGGTTAGATTCATCATTTGCAAATCTCCATTTAAGAGATTCCCACTAAGTTATTATCTGAAATGCTTGTGATTGGCAAACCCGGATCCGAAAGAGAACCATTGCTTTCTTTAATATTTTACAAAATCCGATTTTTAAGTATTGTGACAATTTATTATGCGCAACTCTGATAATAGATTAACGCTAGATCACGATTCCCTTGGATCGACCCCTTACTACCGCTGTCTACTTAAGAAGTGATTAAGGGTTTATAAATTACTTTTTGACCGACCCGACGACAATCAATCACCTTGGCAAAGGGTACTTGTTCTTCACCGTACGTTTGTTCAACTCGCGATAATCAATACACATTCTCATCGAACCGTCTTTCTTCTTCACAAACAACACCGGAGCACCCCACGGCGAGATGCTCGATTGGATAAATCCTTTCTCAAGTAACTCGTCTAGTTGTGCCATTAATTCTTTCATCTCCACTGGTGCTAGTCGATATGGAGCCTTAGCCACGGGCTGGGCATCTGGTACTAAGTCGATTCGAAATTCAATCTCTCTGTCGGGTGGTATCCCAGGCAAATCCTCTGGAAACACCTCCGGGTACTCGCGTACCACGGGTACATCGTCTAGCTCCTTCACTTCCTTACACTCGTCAATTACGTACACCAGATAAGCCTCGCGTCCGTGCCTCAAGTAATCTGTTGCCTTAATCATCGAGATGACGTTTGGCATCGGGGCGTCACGATCTCCAAGAACCTCGACTTTGCTACCGTCCGGAGCCTTGAGTCGGATTATCTTTCGTTTACATATAATTTGTGCTTCATTGGCAGTTAGCCAATCCATTCCTAACACGACATCAAACCCACCCAAAACCATAACAAACAATCTGACAGGGAACCTATGTCCTTCTATTTTTATTGTGGAGTTGTCAACTACATCGGTCACCCTCGCAGTTCTACCCTCAGTGGTTTCTACGCTAAAAACCCTTTCTAGCTTACTGACAGTGTACTTCACTCGTTTACAAAAAGTCACAGATATAAAACTCTTACTGGCACCCGAATCAAATAACACAGAAACAAAAGTGTTGTCCAGGATGAACGTACCTGAAGCCACGTCGGGGTCTGCCCTGGCTTGTTCTTGCGTCAGTGCGTACGCACGAGTCTTTGCTCGGGGCCTCTCTTCTTTCCTTTCCGGGCCTTTCCCTTTCCCGGCTTCACACATTCTCGGTTTAGGGCATTCCTTACTCAGATGACCGGAATCCCCACAATTATAGCACTTGAAGTGTTTTGGGCACTCATGGGAGTAGTGCCCGGTCTTGCCACACTTGAAGCACAAGTTAGATCCCAGTCTACATTCACCAGTATGCTCCCTTCCACACTTCTTACAAACAGTCGGATCATTCACCCGAGCCCTCTTATCACGAGTCCCAAACATCCTTCCACCAGTTCGCTTGTTCGAGAAGCTCGGTCTCTTCTTCGGTTCCTCAATGGCAACGACATTCAGCGCCAGATCATCGAATACCACGCCGCTCAGTTCTACTACCGAATAATAGGTCGTAGGGGCGTTTGCTTTAACATAGGTGCGGACCTGGTCCGGCAGTCCTTGAATGTAACAGGAAATCTTTCTTTCCTCAGTCGTGATAAGGTGTGGCAACAGACGTGCCAGTTCATTGAATCGGGTTGTGTATTGCCGGTGCGTCATGCTCCCGGCCTTCAAACCCAGAAATTCCCTCTCTACCTTCTCAATCTCGTTCCTCGGGCAGAAATTCTTGATCACCAAGGTTTTCAAGTCAGCCCACATCATCGCATCCACAACCTCGCTCCCTTTTGCCTGACGTACACCTTCCCACCAATGGGATGCTTCTTCTCTCAAGGAGTTGGCAGCAAATTTCACCAGTTGATCCGCCCGGCATTCGCTGAGGCGGATGGCAGCCTCCATACGTATTATCCAGTCAAACGTAGCCACCGCGTCTTTCTTTCCAGTCAGGACTGGTGGGTCACATGCCTTGAAGGACTTATAGTCGCAACCACGGTTAAGCGGTGCGTTGATTGCCTCAGTGTTCGGGGTATCAACCGTCGTGTTAGACCCACCGGTCTCATTAACCTTCTTTAATGCTTCTGCCAACAGTCCTGGCAAAGAAACTTTCATCAAGTCTGTGAACTCTCGAGCTATGGCTGCTCTTACTTCTGGTTCAAAAGTGAAAGGTTGTTCTTCCACCTGTGTCTGCTCGGTTCCATGCACACCAACCGCCGGTTCAGTGTGAACACTTCCTTCTTCACTATACTCTTGGCGCGCAGGGGTCCTGCCACAACCGCCGTTACGACCACCGGTACGGCCTCCACCACGCCTTCCGTTTCCCCTTCTTGCCATTTTGTTCTATAAGACAAGAATCCAATGTCATCACGCTAGTTAACAAATAAAATTCAATATACACTGGCCATCTGCAATTAACCATTACACTACCTTTCGATTTCTATTTGACCACCTTTGTGATTCCATCAGAACACAAGTCCTTTCCTAACCCTTTCTAAGGCATACTACATACACATACTCTACTTTTCATACATGATGCTGTGGCTCGAGTTACCCGTACTGGCATCCGCTTTCGGTCCCACTCATAGTTTAAGTTCAGACACTAGGAGTGTCCGAATCTCTCAAACTATTGCTCTGATACCAACTTGTAAGGCCCCAAACCCGGGAGGCCTCACTTGTTGGATTTACTCATTCACAAACAGTTCTTAAACATGAATATCAATAACGCAGCGGAAAATTTCATTCAAACATAACGTCATCATTGTTCATATATGCGGAAGCGTAAACATTGTTTAAAACATAAATACATCATAACTAAACATAACGGGATGCCAGTCTTCATAGTCAGTCGGGTAACTCCTCTCGCTAGCCAAGCATCACCGTCCATCCTCTTAACCTGCCTTAACCTGAATGTGCACACTAAAAAGTCAGCTACGCTGGTGAGTTCTAGTTTTCGTTCAAATTAAGAAATGGTTCATCATTCAAAACATTCATTAGGGTTTAACATCACGTATAAGAAAAACAGGGCCTTTCGTTCATCATTGAAAACCTTCAAACCTTTTTTCCTCATCATAAACACATTGAACGGATCATTTGCCTAAAACTTTAACATTCATTTAAGTCATACATTACTTTCTAAAATCTGTATCTTTTCTTTAAGCGTCTCTGTGTCCCCGAAGGAACCTTTGATGTTGTGGGCAACCGCTACATATCGCCGTCATTGCCACAACCATTCAATACGTGGGGTCAACCGTTACGTATCGCCGTCATTGCCCAACCATTCAATACGTGGGGTCAACCGTTACGTATCGCCGTCATTGATTTCCCCTTACCTCATTCCCTTAGGATGATCGTCATCACCCGAGTAACCGTCGTTACTCCCTTACCAGTTATACAACATCAAACCATTGGCAGGCCACCAAGACACTTCCCCTGTTGCTCTTATGGCAACTATGACTCACTGTCCATAATCTACCACAAGGCTGGGAATTACATTCCCAGACTTCATTCGTCAATTCCATTCATTCGACAGATTAGATTTGTAATGACTTTTTTAAAACCTTTGCCCTTTTTTATTTTCTTTTCATAAAACCTTTTCATTCATTTTCGAAACCCTTTACCTTTAGTTTAAACCATTTCTTTATAAACATTTCTTTCGTAAACCTTTCATTCATAAACTTTCTTTCCATAAACCGTTCATTCCAAATCATTTCATTTCGTAAACATAGTTTCATAAGAATCATTTTATAAACATACTTTCATAAACATCGTTTCGTAAAAACATCATTTCATATGTATGCACACCAGCCCGAAAACATTATATAAAATATTTAAAAGAGGGCTTCTAGAACTCACCTGATAAGCTAGTTCGGGTTGCCCTAAACAAAGGTCCCACTACGTCACTTCCGATCTGAATTGATTAGTTAAATACACATCAGACCAAATCCCGACTCTAACGGTTTAACCTTCTAAACATACCGACTTTACCTAATCAGCCTGATGCCTGCGCACTTAGCAATTGCGCAGACCCTGCTTCCTGCGTACTTGATAAGTACGCAGGATCCCCTTCTTGCATACTTGATAAGTACGCAGTGCTCTCTTCCTGCGCACTTGATAAGTACGCAGGACCTACTCCGTGCGTACTTGATAAGTGCGCACGACCTGTTCTTCGCAAAAACCCTAACTTTCTCATTCGGGTCTGATCACGTCAAGATCTCGAACCTGTTTGCATTCAAAACGTTCGTTTTCCATTAAGGAACTCAAATATATGTTTATCCTTCAGTTTCATCCGTTAAAATGTTACATTTTCACCCAAAACCCGAAAAACCCAAAAACGAACTAAAAGTCAGATTTAGGTCGGATCGTTACCTGAATCGAGCTTCTGGTCCGGAGGTTCTTCTCACGAGCTATGGAGTAACAATTTGCTAAAATCTCGGGTCGATCCTCCAACTTTCTCTCTCTACGGTTTCTCTCTCTAGATGTTGCAAATGAGAGAAAATGGTGATGATCCTTGGCTATTTATAGGGGAGGCTCCCCTTCTAGCCCATCCGGCCCGGCCCGTCATGCTTCGTTCGTTTATTCCGTTATTATAACGGTCGTTTTATTTTTTTTGGGATGTTACATCTCCCGTGGACAGAACGAAACAGAACGATATGGGATTTGCCTAAGGTGTTAAAGAATTGCTCCCCTGATGACGATGTTGATGGATTGCTTTATGAGCATAAGAGACATTCGATTGCACTTATTCCATTTCTCATGGAGTATCTTGTCGTCAGCAGTACTTTTATCAGTGATAGCAGGGGGTGCAGCCTCTCTTAGTGCATAATCAAAATCCAGCATTGCAAGATTCAACATTAGAGAATCTTTCCAAGAATGAAAGTTAGAACCGGTAAGAGTTTCAATTCCCATATTGGGAGCTGGAGTGAATTTAGATGAGAAGAATAAGATACATAACTAAAATAGAAGAACTTAGAATGAATTATGGGGTACTAGACTAAGGCCGGCGGAAAGTAAGGACCATTATACTAATGAAGCTGTGATAAAGTCTATTATAACACCAAAATAATAAACTAATTAAGGTTCTACTTAAACAATTAACTTTCGATTTGGCTATGACTAATTATTTAAGCATTAGGAACAAATAAGGTATGCAAGTTAAATGTAACACATCACCTTTGGGCATAAGTGAGACATTTAATTTACACATATTAAGTTTGCAGGACACAAATGTAACACATTTTCTTTGGACAGAAGTGAAACATTTATGCATTTAAGGCAGGTGTCATGTGAATATCAAATAGTTTAAGGATATACACTAAGTGACAATGCTTAATTAGACTTGAATAAATTTACACATGTATCACATCACCTTTGGGCAGAAGTGAAACTATTAGGTGTTATTCAAGTAAGTTAAAAGTTTGTAAAACATTTAGATTTAAGGTTTCACAAAAAATATAAAAGCATTAGTTTAATAGCAAAACCCCCTGTTCGCTAGGAGGTAAGGGAGCAGCGTGCCCCCGCCCCGAAAAATTTTGTGGACCCGAGTACCTTTTAAGGGCTCGAAAACATAAGGAGCCGAGTACTTTAGACATGAGCCGAGAACCTTTTAATTAGCTGAGAACCTAGGTGAGCCGAGAACATTCAATGAGTCGTGAACTTTGTAATTAGCCGAAAACCTGGGTGAGTTGAGAACATTTGATGTTCATGAGAAATAGTAAGTTCTCGGAAAAAACTGATGTTCACGGGAAAACTAATGTTCACGGGAAGAATGATGTTCACGGGAAAAAAATGATGTTCACGGGAAAAGTAAGGTTCTCGGGAAAAATAATCCGAGAACTTGTGTAAAACCGTGAACTTTATAGAATCCGAGAACTTTATGGATTCCGAAAATAATGGATAGATTTTAGGGATATCTTTTATTTCGAAAATTAAGTGTTTTATTTATATCTAATATTTTATCAGTTCGTAAAATTTTAAAATTTAAATAATTTATACGAAAACTTGGAGATAAAGTTAAACAATTTTCGGAAACAGATTTGTCCAATCTACCTACCAAAGTAATAGATTTTCAACAAAATTAAGGATGAACATCAAGAACACTTATGAAGAACGTTAGAACTATTCTTGATTAATATTAGAATTTTGGCCTTAATTCAAAATCTTAGAACATAATAATTATTGATTTCAAAAAAATATCAAAGTTTTATGGATCACAACAGTTTAATCAGATTAGAAAATTAAAAAACAAAACCCAAAATTTTAGGTTTTAGATCCGAGAACTTTAATATATCATAAAAACAGTTTATTTGATAAAAAAAAAAGATCAAAACAGGTTTTAGAAACTGTTAAACAGATCATATCTAGAAAACATAAGTCCAGAACCAAAAACTTTCATAAAAAAAATGATTTTCTGATTCATTCCAGTTTTAGAGAATGAAAAAAGAAATGATTAATCAACATACGCTCTGATACCACATGTTGATCAGTTCTTTAACATGATAATGGAAAACGATATTAAACATAAACATTACCTGGTAATTTAGTAAGGTTGGTGAGGGAAGTCGTCATGATCTTGATGATGATCGAGTTCCCGTTTAGGATGTATCGTAATGATGGTTTAGGTGAGAGGTCTCACGGTTTAGAATGTATTCTTAATGATGGTGTTCAACAACAACCCTAAATCTCTACCTAATGATCTCTATTTATACAACCAGGGGAAATCCTATTTATGGTAGTAAGAGTAATTATGTCCATCAAATAATTACCAATTAGTTATAGGGATATTTAAGTCAATGATCAATAATAAATAAATGATAATAATGGCCACACAATTAATAGTGAATCTTACAAGGGTTACTTAATGACCAAATGAGAAGTCATAATGAAACATCAAACAAGTTGGTAAGGGTGGATTGCACACTTGTTTGATTATCTTATGACTTCTTGTGCTAAAAACACCTTGTTGTATCAAGGAGGCGAAACACACTAAACAACGAGGGTCCAGGGACAACGCACACCCTAATTAGCAGGGTCCTAGGGATGACAGCCCGTAGTGGAGACCAAGGGCCTAACACCGAGAATTCCTACAACTAATTCACTACGTATTAATTACCAAAAGTGTCTTACTCACAAAATCCTACTATTCATCAATGTACAAGTTTTCAATGCATTATGTACAAGTTTTCAATGCAACAAAAAAAATATTTGTTTTTACTATTATAATAACAAATATTATTTACTTATAATAATAATTATTATTTAGTTTGTAAACGATAACTTTTTTTCACGATTCCGTTTTTCTATTACTTTATTTTATAAGTTTTCAATTACGTTAATTTCTCACGCGATTTAACAGACACAATTAGAAATTATATAATTATTTAAATAGTATTGGGGGGAATTGTATCCCACCAATAAGGGGGTGACAAGTGTCAATTTAATTTTTTTATTATTTTTATTTTATATTTCACCCCTCATACTATATATATTATACGCTTTTAACCCGTTTATTTTTCTAATAATTTCGTTTTTTCCGTAATTACTTCCGTTCATTAGTTGATATTAAAAAACGGAATGCGCGGCTTTTTTTAGTTTTTTTTTCAACGTACCGGTATAAATTTTATTAAAACGGAGATGTATTCAAAATCGAGTACTTTTTTTCTATCGTATGCTATAGTAAGTATGCGTTTCGACGTAAGTTTATCCCTACAAACCAGCCAAACCGGGTAAAAATCAGACTCCCGCTGCATAGCGCGGGTAAAAAAACTAGTTTGTTTAATATGTAGAAAAGTAGTTTCCATGAGCAACCTCTTCTTGAACGGTACGGTGAATAACAGGAGAATTATCCGGATTTCTATTTTTGGTAAATAGTGACCCGACGTAAAAGATACATCCTTTTATTCTTCCGGATTTCAATTTTGCAAGTTTGACATAAATGACTCCACAACTTACTTTCTCTTCACTTTAACATAAATTATACAAATTATTGTCATTTTAGGAGAATCGCCAAACATCAAACCTTTTCTAAATTACCCTTCAATTAACTCAAATATAAATAGGTATGTGATGTTTTAAAACTAGTATTATGATGGTAAATATTCACTCTTGGTATGTTTACAACTACACATTTTAACTATATACATTTTGGTAAGGGTGTGAACAGTTCTTATTCGTGATTGGATGGTTTTGACGGTTGTGCCACGTGGTACGTGTTGATTGGCATTTTTTTATTTCTCACGATTTTATGTAAATATAAAGGATTAAATGGAGCAGTTTAAACACAAAGGGGCTCTTGGCCCAGCCACCCGGGTTCGAACTTTGGGGTGACATTTTCTGTTTTAAAATTTTTTTTTTTGGTTATTTTTAGTCCAATTTTTTTTATTCTTCTTTTTGGACGTGTTATAGCTTATATTTTGTTTCGAGCCCGTGACCCCGCCGCGAAGTGCGGTCATCAAATGCTAGTTTTAGATTTTTGTATAGGAAGGGACTAAAACCTTGAAAGATGTTAATATAAGGGTTGCAAACGAAATATACATTCTTGTGGCTAATGCCTGAACAATGAGACTTAGAGGACCACAAGTAAACATCTCAAATTTAAATAAAAATCTGAGAAATCTAAAGTGAGGCCACATCTATTTGGGGATAAGTTTGAGAAATCAATTTCAACTAGCCGTTGGCTAGTGGGGGCCCACAACAAACGTTCCAATTTTTGCTCCACGCCATACGGCGAGCTCACGTTGTGAAAACGTACCATGCCGAGAAAAAAAGGAGGGGGGCGGTGTTTTGCCTCACGCCGCGGCGTTTTGGGCTCACGGCGAGTACACCTTTCCCACCTTAAGTGTCTCACTAAAATCTTTATTTATTAGATATGATATATGAGATTAATAAAAATATAAAAATCAGCTCAAAAAATCATGATTTAATTATTATATTATATTTTATGAAAAAAAGGGGTTAATTATTAAAGAGTAAAGTGTAATTTGCACCTCTCTGGTTTATGCACGCTGACACTTTGCAACCCTGTTTTAAAAGAAGTGCAATTTGCCACCTCATGGTATACTTTCTCTTTCTTAACGAGTCCCTTCGTCAAGATTCCGTCAGTATCTCCTTCCATTTATGTGGTAAAAGTCATTTTTGCCCTTATTCCTTTACATCAGACATGTGAGATTGTGAGCCCTAATTTTTTCATTTATGTGGTAAAAGTCTGTCTTCCCCAACGGTCCTAAACGCGCATGCTGCTGCTGCCTTCTCTCGTCATTTTCATCTTCGAAAAATCAAGCCACAATGTCCCAATACTCTTCATCGTCATCTTCAAAATCGAGGTCACAGAGGTATGAAGTATCAGATGAACCTGCATATGACCCTAACCTGCAGATGTTATCAGATGAACCTAATAACATGTTGGTTCTTGACTTGTAAATTAATATGCATAACAAATGTGCAATCTGACCATAAATCCGTGCATTATAACAATAAGAAACAAGTCAAACACCACACACAATTGAGAGATTTAACCAAAAAATAAGTACTAAACCTACAATAGAAAATACAAAAATATAGTATATACAACTCCAAAACCTAAATGATTTGACAAATTCGTAAATTATAAATCAATTTAAGGGGAAATTGAAGGAATTCCTAAATAGATCGATATCCAATAGGCCTATGCTTCTAGAGATAGAATCTGATTGATGAATTCAACGAAAAATTAAAATCAAACAAATCAGCGGTACATCACCGATGGTTAAACTCTTCCAAAATATTTCCGAAATTCGGCATATAAACGATAAAAATCCACAAAAAAACTTCCAACATTCTTCCGATACACCCAAATCGATCACAAAACTTTGAAACTAAACCACGAAGATCAAAATCCACCATCGCAACCATCAATTGGAGCTGTAAACAAAGTTGAGCTAAAATTGAAGAAAAACGAACCTCTAGAGTGCAATTCCAGCTCCAAATCGGAAACTAGGGTTTGAAAATTTGAGGAATCTTCAGGATATAGGACGAAGGCACAATCGACTTACAAAACCACAGGGTCGCAAACGAGAGTAAAAGGTTGAGTTACGGTTACAAAAACATATAAAGAGGTGTTAGGGGGGCAAATGTACTATAATACCCTTCTCATTAACGGGTATATGGACGAAATATTGACGGAGGGACTCAAAATGAAAGAGAAAGTTTACCATGGAGTGTTAAATTGCACTTTTTTTAAAATAGGGTTGCATAGTGTTAGCAACCATAAACCAAAGGGGTGCAAATTACAGTTTACTAATTATTAAATGGAAATATAATGGTTATTAAAAAGAAGGTATAATTGCGGGCTTTGACGTTTCTATCTTTTCTCCTTATCTTTCACCCCCACACGCAAACTTCAAACTTAATGGAGGGCCAGGGGAGGGTTTGGCAAACGGCGGGAGGCAAACGTCGTTCGGAGAAGCGGAACAATCACCACTATGGCAAGAAGAGATCCTGGGGAAAATCGGTTACTTCATTCTTCGTATCTAATCTTCCTAAAGGAACTAAGGCCATGGACCTGAAGGCATGTTTCGAAGATTACGGTCGAGTGGTGGATTCATATGTAGCTGCAAAGAAGGATAAGGCTGGAAATTCCTTTGGTTTCATCAGATTTGAAGGGGTAAAAGACAAGCTTGGAATGGAGATCCAACTCAAGGATGTCAAACTAAATAATGCTAGGTTATCGGTCAACCTGGCTAAATACGATGTGGAGGGCAAAGCTAATAGGGAAGTGGAGAGTCGACAGGTGAATCAGTGCAGGGTCCCTCCGAATGGACAATCCGGTGGAGGTAACGGTGGGAGCAGGGGGGAATGGGTGATACGGGGGGTGGCTCCTACAGGAATGCCCTTCTTAGGAATCATCCGCGTACCCAGTCAAGAGTGGAAGTTAATCTGTCGGAGGATGCCGGGGCTGGTCTGTCCCAATGGTTCGGCACATCGGTGGTTGGGGGTAGCTAAGGACCTAGGGGCGCTTAACAACTTGCTGGATGCAATCAATAAAGAGGTAGACATTAACCTGAGTCTGAGATACTTGGGGGGAATGCATGTGCTAATTACGTTCGAGGAGGCTGAGGAGGCATGTGAATTCTGAGAAAATACGAGCATATGGGAGAAGTGGTTCTTACATCTAGATGCTTGGTCGGGCCAGTCTTTGGCTCCGGAACGAATTGTTTGGCTCCAAATACAAGGGGTTCCGGCACATCTTTGGGAGGCAAGTGTTTTTGACTTGGTAGCATCTAAAGTGGGCAAGGTTATTGCTCCTTCTCAAGCAACCTTCAACGATAGCTCCATGGTGCTTGACACAGTGGGCATTTTGGTGGGCGAAGGGTGGAGTTTACCGAATGAAGTCGTAATTAAATGGAAAGGGAAACAATTCAGCTGCAGGTGTAAGGAAGACGGCTCGGACTGGGTTCCGGATTGGATTGGGCGGCCGGATATCCCATCTCCTCTGTCCAGAAGTCCGGCGGCTAAGGTCTCAGTGCCGGGAAACCATCCAATCTCCAATGAAGGGGAAGCGGAAGGGTCTTCGGTGCTTGGGGACGGTGCATGCATGGGGAAGGTGTAGGGCAATGATGTCAGCGGGGGCCCCAAGAATCCTTACCATAGGTCTCTTTTGTCGGCGGATAAAGGTGGCACGGCTAGGGCCCACAATAGCTTTCCAGGCCCAAATTTGGAAGACATAGCCCACAACATTATTGGGCTCAAGTCGCGAAAAAGGCCGAGAGTGGGCCTATCAGGGGAAGACCCTTTCCACATCGATCGGTTCATTAATGCCTCTTTCCCAGCGGTGCCTGACTCCAGTCGGTGCTCGATGGAGAATGTCGGGGGAGGAGATTCGAATGGGGTCGCAATCCCAGACCTAAACACGTCGATGGAGGAGAGCATCAGGGCGCGAATGCCGGATGGAAGCCCCAATCCAGTGGCCGATCGCAATGAAGGGTATTCTAGGGCTGGTGACAGGGCAATCTTCATACGACAGGAGATCGAGGAGACAATTAAGTTGGGGAAAGAGTTGGGAATAGAGATGGAAAATAATGTTGATCAAGTTAGAGCAGCTATTATGGGTGAACTGGAGGAAGAAGTGGCTCAATGAATTGCCTGTCTATCAACACGCGGGGGATCGGTGGTAGCAATAAAGCCGATTGGATTAAAAACATCAAACAAAGGTATGGTATTCAGATGATTAGTATCCAGGAGACTCAATTAGAAAAGGTGGAAGCAATTCCGTTTGACAGAATGTGGGGTAACCGTGAATTTGGGGCACATGGGGTGAAATCCTCCGGAAGGTCTGGAGGATTATGTTGTTGTTGGGATAAAACTCTGTTTCAGGTGACCAAGATTATTGCCTCTAATAAATACATAATCTTAACTGGAATTTGGAAAGGAATGGCTTCGGAAGTAAACATTGTTAATGTGTACGGCCCTAAGGAGGTTGGGGCAAAAAAGGATCTATGGAATGAACTGGTTCAGATTAAAAGGTCCTCGCTCAGGTATTGGATATTTATGGGTGATTTTAATGCTATTAGGAATGGGGGTGAGAGATCATCCTCTCCCCCCATTGATAATAGTATGATAGATTTCAATGAATTCATCGACAAAGCTTGTCTTTGGGAGTACAATATGGGGGGCGGTAAATTCACCTGGCTTAGGGAGGATGGCTCGGTCGCTAGTAAACTGGATAGATTCTTGGTTTGCTCGTCTTTCCATCAGGCCTGGCCAAAGGCTTCCATTTTGGCTTTGGATAGAAAATGGTCGGATCATAGGCCGATCGTCATGAATTGCTCTAGCCCGGATTATGGGCCTCGTCCTTTTAGATTCTTCAATTCTTGGCTCTCGAATGTTGAGCTCCCGATGGTAGTTTACAATTCTTGGAACTCGAAAGTAGTTAAGGGCCGTAAGGATTTCATTCTTGCAAAGAAAATTTCAATCCTAAAGAACGATCTAAAGAAATGGTGCTTAGAGACTAAAGATGCAGAATCCAGGGAAATAAAGTCCCTGGAAGAGTTGGTTCAGGAGCTAGATTCCAGGGCTGAATGCTCAACCTTGTCTGAGGAGGAGTTGGGGATTAGGGTTGACTGTAAAAGAAGGTTGATGGACCTGGAATCCCTAAAGAAAGAAGACCTAAGGCAAAAATCAAGAGTGAAATGGATGGTAGAGGGAGATGAAAATTCAAGTTTCTTCCATGGTATGATAAACGGAAATAGGTCCCGGAACAATATCGCGGGCCTGATGATCAATGGGGCTTGGGAAGTGGATCCGGGGAAAGTGAAGTCAGAGGTATTCTCGTTCTTCAAGATTAAATTCTCTGAATCTTGCATGATTCGTCCGGCCTTCCGCTTATCAAACCTACGACGCTTATCCTCGGCTGATGTTGCACTGTTGGACGCGAATTTTCTTCCAGCTGAAATTAGGCTGGCGGTTTGGAACTGTGCTGGCGGTAAAGCGCCGGGCCCGGATGGTCTAAATTTTGATTTCATTCGTAAGTTTTGGTCCATCCTTCAAAATCATTTCCTGGATTTCATTAAACACTTCGAGATATGCAAAAATATGTCCAGGGGATGTAATTCGTCGTTCATTGCTCTGGCGCATAAGGGTGGTAGCTTGGAATCCCATAATGAATTCAGGCATATTTCTCTCATCGGGTGCATTCCAAAAGTCCTTGGTAAGATCTTGGCATCTAGAATTCAGTTGGTGATTGACAGGATTATTGGGCCGGAACAATCTGCCTTCATCAAGGGAAGGAATATTCTTGACGGGCACATAATGATAAACTGTCTGCAGGTCTAGGCTAAGAGATCTCGGTTCAAAATGTTACTATTCAAGGTAGATTTTGCTAAGGCCTTCGACTCAGTTAATTGGAACTACTTGGATTCCATAATGAATCAAATGGGTTTTAGCTTGAGGTGGAGGGATTTGTTAAATGAGTACCTAAAGTCGGGTAGGACTTCCGTCCTAGTTAACGGATCTCCTACTAAGGAATTTTCAATGGAAAGGGGGGTTCGGCAAGGGGACCCGCTCTCCCCATTCTTATTTATTTTGGCCATGGAGGGTCTTACCGCATTGATTAAAAAGGCTTCTCAACTGGGAAAGTTCAAAGGAATTATGACCCCTAATGGCGGCCCTACAATCACACACTCGATGTACGCGGATGATGTATTCTTCGTTGGGGAATGGGGAGAGGAAAACATTGTACATCTAAAACGGATTCTAAGATGCTTCAACATTATTTCAGGGCTAAAAATAAATTATCATAAGAGTAAACTAATTGGTGTCGGAGTGGATGAAGTCGACTGTGGCAGGATGGCGGTTTTAATGGGCTGTGTTACGGAAAAACTGCCGGTAAATCACCTAGGGATGCCAATCGGGGCAAACATGAGACGAAAAAAAAACTGGGACTCGGTGACCATGAAGTTTAAGGATCGGCTGAGCAATTGGAAAGCCAAGAACCTATCATTTGGGGGGAGACTCACCTTGGTTAAGTCTGTCCTTAGCAGTCTTCCACTTTACTTCTTCTCTATGTTCAAGGCCCCTATAAAAGTAATTCAAGAGCTGGAAGCTATTCGTAGAAAATTCCTATGGGGCGAAAGTATTAACCATAGGAAGATTCATTGGGTAGCGTGGGAAAAAATTGCGAAACCAAGAAGGATGGGCGGTCTAGGGGTATGTGGGCTTAAAACCATGAATACGGCTCTTCTAATGAAATGGAAGTGGAAAGCGGTCCGTAACCCAAACTGCTTATGGGCCTCGGTGGTCAGGGCAATTCATAATAAGTCTTTCGGATCAGTGACGGATCTCTGCAAAAATGGGGTGGCGGACAATTGGGGAAATATTGTGTCGATAGGGGTGGATGGGGGTGGTAATGGTCTATCGGTTGACAATTTGTTTACGAGAAAGGTGGGAGTTGGCTCGAAGGCTTCTTTTTGGATGGATCCATGGTTTGGATTGAAGCCATTCAAAATTATCTTTCCGAGGTTATTTGATATTGACAAATGGAAAAAATGTACTATTCGGGACAGGGTTGCTTGGTCGGGTCAGCAGGTTGCAGCATTTAAATGGGGCTGGAAAAGCAGGAAAGAGGTTGAAAAAAGGGGAGACGAAATTAAAGATTTGGAGGACATGGTCAGGTCTTACGGGTTCAGCGTGGGTCCGGACAAATGGGGTTGGCGTGGGGACTCGTCGGGAGAATTCTCCTCTAGTTCCTGCAGGTCTTGGCTAGAAAAAACTCAGCTGGATACTACCGAGCTGGAAGTCAAGTGGCTAAAATGGATTCCGATAAAGGTGCGGTGCTTTTTATGGCGGCTATTCCAATACCGAATTCCGGTCGCTGCCTCTCTTGTGGTTAGAGGGGTTCCTGTGGCTTCCCCAATTTGTTCTATTTGTAGACTTGATATTGAAAATGAGGACCATCTATTCGTTCTTTGCCCGGTAGCTAGAGGCATATGGAGGCGGGTTTCCAATTGGCTTCCATTGGATCTGAAGGACGTTAGGACGGTGAAGCAGCTTTCGATGATCATCCACAGCTCAAATGTCGCCGGAATGAGGAAAAAGATCAGAATTGTTTTAACATATTGTACGATTTGGGTGCTTTGGTTAACAAGGAATAGATGGATTTTCTCAAGCTCTAGGAAAAGCGTGGATAACATGGTGGAGGACATCAAAGTCTCGTCTTTTAATTGGTTGAAATATCGTGGGGATAATCACGGCCCTAACTGGGATGATTGGGTGCGCGATCCTCTGTTTGGGGTGGTCTAAGTCTTCGCCTGGGTCAGTTACTGTTTCTTGTCTTTTTTGGTGTAGCTTGGTGTTGTGATATTGTCGTTCCTTCTATTGTTCTTTTGGCTTTGTATTTGGGGTATTTGCTAGCGCCCCGCTAGCTTTCTTTGAGTTATCTCATTGTAGCCGTTAAAAAAAAAACACGCAAACTTCTCCTAAAATAACTTTTTTTTTCTTTCTTATTCTTTGTATTTATTATTTTAATAACAAAAGAAATAAAGTGGGAAAATTTCCGCAACACACCCGAATTATTATTTTTTTTAACATCAATTTTTTTTTTTAATTAACCCCCACCCAACACACCCGAATTATGACGTTTCTTTTACATAAACCCTAACTTATGTTTCTAGAATTATTTTTTTCCAATCAGCAAAAACGAATTCAATTTTAATTAATTTATTAAAAAAAGAGATATTGTGAGTTATTTTTTAACTTATTGAAATAACTAGGAGATTTCAACCCGCGCGATGCCGCGAGAAAAACGGTCTGAACGATATATTCAGAATTTCTTAAAACAACTATATATCAGAAGTTATAAAAGGAAAGACGGTCTCCTTTTGAACAAATAAGAGAAGGGATGTGTCGCAGGGGTTCGAACACCTGACGTTGTGGATGGTTGGCAACGTGTTTTACACTGAGCGTTGCCGCGGCTCGGTTTCGAAAAAAATTTATATCGAAACGTAAATAAAAATAAGCACGTCATAACAGTATATTCAGATTACGTTGCAGTGAAAATGAGCGTTAAGGAAAGCGAAATGAGTTTAAAAATAAAAGAAGTAAAAATATATTATATCTGACCCTACCCGGTTTTGAACAAAATTTATATAAAAATGCAGATAAAAAGAAACATATTGTAACTGTTATAATATCAGACTATTTTAGGCTCAGCCTAATATGTACGGGCTTTAGAGTTTACCTATTGCATCTCTATATAATGTATTGTATGGATGGAATATAGAATGAATGAAATCAGTTTCACCCTCCTATTTTTCTTTCTTGTTTTTATCACGTTATCAGCACGAAGTTCTCTCTCTAAAATCAATCACAGAGACCACTTTAGCCTTCCCAGCCGCTACTCATCAACCAAACCAGCTTTCCGATCAAAACACCACCTTTTTTTTAAGAAAAAAAAAGTACCACCGCCATAACCATGTGTTTTTGAGATCTATGTTCATCAAACCAACAGCCGCTACCTCTACTAAGTTCTCCGAAGAACCATTGTCTCTACAAAGCTGCTGATACTCGCAACAGCCGGTAAAGTTTTAATCGATCTATTTTTCTCATCAATGGCGGTGGTTTCTCCGATTTTTAGTGGAGGCGCAACAACTAAGGTAAATCAAAAGTTAGTTTGGAAACTCCATATTCCTTGCCGACAATCACGAGGGTATTGGATGTTGACCCACTAACGTCGGGATTTATACTGGAATCTCAAATTCAAAATTTCTTTTTGAACGACATCTTTATTTCAAATAGGTGATAAGATTGAGCTTACCGTTGCGACCAATTTACCAGATTGTAGGAAGTACACACATGTGCATGCTGACTATTCACGTAACCACATGAAAATAATGAGATAGTTTCATTGTTTAATGCTGAATTCAAAAGATGTGATTGTTGTAAACAGGAAACACTACACACACAATCACAACCGATGCACTCCTAAAGCTCCTACTTTTTTTTTGGGCTAAATCTGAGAGCGATAAAACTCGACGAGGAAGAAGAGGTAAAAGATATGGCGTACTTGGTATGATGACCTGGTCTGCAATGTATTCTCAACGTTGTCGACATCGTCTCCCTGGCGTTTGAGCGTGAGACCGAGCCTTCCGTTTTCTGATGGAGAAAGCTACTTATAATAGTAAGCCGCCGTGGATGTCGTTGAGCGAGTTTCGGATTTTTGCTTGCTTGAGTGACTAGATGATCAGCCCATAGTGGCGTATGTTGGCGACCCGATGAACATGTCTCTGCCGAATGCCGATGTAAATGGAATGGAAAAGCCTAACGGAGGATGCTGGAATTATTGGGATAAACTTGAATTCAAGTAATAAATAATGGATACAAATTGGTGATATCTAAATGACGTGGAATTAGCTAGTACTAGATCTAGTCCATATTTAAAATCAAATTCATTTGTTCAATTAGCTAGTGACTTGGAAAAAGGTGCTAATGCTTATAAAAACATGTTAATGGCGTATAGAAGAGACAACTTAAAAAAAAAAAAAAACTCCCGTGAACTCTAGTAAAAATCCATTTAATGGCAAATAGTCCAACAAAAGACAATCCTTGATAGGATAGACATTTCTCTTAAATCTAATGCTAAAGTCTTGATCTTTCTCTTCTCATTAGGGACTTCCTTGACGTGCTAAGGAACATAAAAGACAATCTTGACCACCAGAAGTTGGTCCATCTCTCAAAACGTCGCTACAATTTTTTTTTCCATATACAATTATAAGATTTTATGTCGATTAGCAAGTACAACTCCGCTCTTTTTATGTTTTACCTCCGAATTGAAACTACGAAAAGAGACTATCACAGATGTTGTCATGTTCAACAAGACGTTCTTCACGTGTCACATTTTTAACATGCTCCTATCGCAACTGTGTCGAGAAAGTGTTTTCATGAAGAACCAGGAGCACATATTCTATCTTCCAATCGCGACGAACCGGTGTTAGTCATTCCATGAAGCGAATGCGGCTACTATTCAATGTTGATGGAGAAGAAGAAGAGGACGCGGCCCCAGCAGAGGCTATACGTGTGGACGAAACAACTAATGGAGGCTAGAGGTTCATCATGAAAATATTATATCATTGGTTAAACTGATAGAAAATGAGAAAAAGATTAAAACAAACCTCACCGAGGGCATCCTTATAGCCCCGCTATCACCCCTTCATTTGGATATTGTTAATTAGCAATCACCGATGAAAACCTGTTAAATAATAGTGTTTGTCACCTATAGAATGCTCCTGGAGAGCATGTTCATCTTATTTACCAGGTACCAAAATTATATCACAACACTCCAGCAGAGTTATTGTGATCATCGACGATGAATATCTAGTAGACAGTGACACGACTAACATTGTCATAAAACATAAGAAATATTCTTAATAGTTGTCTCCAAAAGAGACACTTAATGGTACTATTTCATGTGTTGGTATCCTAATTGAAGGCTCAAGAAGAGCATACGTCATCTTACCTAAGTGTACCAAAACTACTATAAATAATATCTTAAATTCTAGTAAATCCTAAAGAAATTTACTAACTTTTAAGATATTACTTTACAAAAACAGTTAATAATACCATATACCTGTGAGTTATTCCAAATGAAAATGGCCAAAAGACCATCCATGATGAGTAACCAAAAGTTACTCATAAACACAAATTTACCGTATGGTATGACCAAATAGGTCACCCTAGTAGCATTATGTTGAGGTGAATAATCGAAAGTGTCGACAAACACCCACTCAACAAACTAAATAGAAGATTTGCTACCAAAGGACTCATGTGTAACGATTCCTCTCATCAACTTAATCTTTATGTCATCTGAAAAGAAACTCTATCTAATTTTGGTGAGAATCACCTCACACAAATACAACAAATGAGCCTCATAACCACTCCTCTTTTGCTGATCCATGATCTTTCATTTGGATTATAGGTGTTTTTAGAGCTTAACGATAACTAAGATATGGCTTAAAAGTCTAGGTTTGAAGTGCGCAAAAGAAAGTCTCAAACATGGGAAGAAGGCTCTCTTAAATATATGAAAAGGCAACTTTGGAAAAGTTATCCTCACAACACAAACTTTTCACATTCTTGATCATATTTTGAGTTTTCCAAGAAATTTTCCCAACCAGACTGAAACTTGGTATATTAGAAAGCACAAGTTGACCACTTTTTTAGGAAATATCTTCAAACATTTTGGATAGGTTAAACATGTAAGAAAGTGTCATTCATTGACCCATCAGTACAAAATTTATTACCAAAGGGTGATAATGTATTTAGACATTTACTAATTTTATAGAATCATTGATTTGTTTTATAAAAACTTTTTTTATAAAATTTTTTATTTTCATAAAATTTGTAATGGTCAATTTTAACTTTACATTTTTGTGCTAATTTTCATCATCTAAATATTTTATAAATCTTAAGTTATTTTCATAAACTTTGGTTTAGTTTATAAAATATTTTTTTATGAGCTTTATAAAAATGTAGTATTTTTAGTGATCTTTAACCATAGCTTAAACACTCATCATATATCTTTAAGTTGATGTGTCTTTTATAATTTATACCCATGGACATGTAGGCTTGTTGACTTGAAAATTTGAAGTTTGACTTGAGTATTTGGCCCACACACAAATATAACATTGATTCTGATAGGCCGATTCTAACCACACACGGAATATTGCTAATTGGACCCGTCGTCGCGCGATACGCCCTCGTATAGGTCAATACGAGGGCATATAGGGTTTAGTCTCTGACACCCGAATGACACGTGTCATTCTCTGTGTCTCATACGATTCGTATTGCCCTATACGCCTCGTATGAGGCAGGACTCAATATTTTTCTTCAAAAGTTGGAAGATTTGGTGTTAAATAATCCTATACGTGGCGTATAGACCTATACGCCACGTATAGGATTATTTATTTAATTATATTTTTTTTATAATAATATATTATTTTGTATTTTAATTTATATAATTTTGTTAATATAAGTTTGTTATAAATTTTTTAAATTTTATATATTTTATATTTTTTTTAAACATTTATTATATTTTTACAGTATAATCAAACAAAATATTAAACATTACAAATTAAACAAAATATTAAACATTACAAACCAAACAAAATATTAAACATTACAACCAAACAAGTAAACTAAACATTATATACATTACATCATAAAATTAAATATATACATCAAAATTTTTTACATACATAACAACGAAATAAACAAAATACAAATAAAAGAACTAAACCTAATCGGCTCCGGCGTCACCCTGACCTGCCCCGCCCTCACCCTGAACGGGGTCGTCCGGATAATGACATGGCGGTGGTAGTGGGGGTGGCTCGATGCCGGCGGCTCGTGACTGATTCACGAGCTGTCCAACCGCCCACGTCATCAGGTCCTCCATGCGATCGAGTTAACGACCCTGTCGTCGTGAGTCGGCAACAAGGCCATCAAGCAATGCCTGGGTAGCCCTATCCAGCCTAACAGACCGACGTACGTGTCGGGGATGCTGTCGCGGATGCTCGTGGACCTGCTCGACGTGTGGCGGCTCGTCCTCAATCGCCATACCCTGCAGCGGCTGAGGCATAGGCGGGTCCCCCTGTCCAGGCATCTGCGGCAACGGCACGGGGACCCAAACCTGGTCCTGGACAGCCCCTACGAACCGAAGGTCCTGCGGGAATCGGTACGTGATGCGCATGCCGCTCGCCGTGCGACGATCTAATCGGACAGGGGGAATGGCCGGTAACATCTGAGGCTCATGGTGGCCAAATGGTATGACCGACCGCATGATATGCGTGATGAATACACCGCCATATAAAAGTCCGCGCCTCTGTCGCATATAGGCTGAAGCAAAATAAAGCGCCATGCTCGTGGACAGGTCGCACCGCCTCCCAGTAAGCAGGCAGAAAAGGAAGAAAAGATCTCTATCAGTGCACTACTCACGGCTTTTCAGACGTGGTGCGATCGACGTCGAAATAAGCCGGTGCAGATATCTATACAAAGGGTCTCTAATACCCGAGACCCTCCCCTTGGTACCCAACCAAGGACTATCTGAAATCAAGCCCCAAAAAACAAGGAGTTCCTCCTTGTCAACCTCCGTCACCGCCTCGGTGAATAGCGGCGAGACCGTCTCAGGCTCGTGGTACAAGCCCGTCGTGACGGCCCACTGACGGAGGGTCTGACGGTAAACGACCCCAAAAATAGAAAAAGAAATACGATCCGGATCCTCAATATCCGGCGCCTCCCCGGGTAGAGGCTGCAGCCCAGTCTCTGAATAGATGAACGTCGAAAGAAACTCGACGACAAGCTCTCGGTATGTCTCCTCAAAAGAAAGGTCAAAAAGACGCGACCATGGCGTGTCCTCACCGATGATGGCCCTAGCTCGCTCTGCCTCATGCACCTCCTCGAGGAGGGCCCAATCCACCGCCGTACCCGGACCCATCTGCACCTCCCGGAGCTTCTGGCACCGGGAATAAGCCTCTGTATCGGGCGGAAAATCTAGAAAATGATAGTGCGCAAAATCGTCTAGCTGATCCATCTGAATATCATCATCATAATCCGCCATATCTGATAATAATTAATTGTTTTTAATATTTTAATTTAAATAATAAATAATAATAATAATATATTGTTTAAATTTTAAATAATAAATAATAATAATTTTTTTTTTAAATAATAATAAATAAAAATAATATATTGTATTTATTTTAAATAATAAATAATAATAATAATAATAATATATTGTTTAAATTTTAAATAATAAATAATAATAATAATAATAATAATAATATATTGTATTTATTTTAAATAATAAATAATAATAATAATAATAATAATAATATTAATATATTGTTTTTATTATATTTTCTTTAATTGAATTAATTTATATAATTAATTTTTTTTTAAAATTAAAAACCTATACGCCACGTATAGGCTTATACGTGGCGTATAGGCGGTTGCCGGGTAAACAAAGCCATACGCAGGCCAAATAGGCCATACGCGGGCGAGTTGCCGGGTAAACCAAGCCATACGCGACCAAACTAGGCCATACGCAGGCATGCGACCGGGTAAACTGAGCCATACGCAGCGTATAGGTTTATACGTGGCGTATGGCCTCATCTTCTTCCTTAGATCAATCCAGAAGAACTATACGCCACGTATGGTCCTGTACGTGGCGTATAGTTCTTAATTTTAAAACTAAAAATCGCTAATCTACCCAGTTTTACCCGCTAATATTCAATAAAAACCTAACATTAATGATCGTGGGTTAAGACACGTACCTTTTCAAAGTTTTTTTGATGGCACAATCCAAATCAACGAGCGTTTTATAAGCGGGTCGCGTATAGCTTTGTGTTTGTTTTTTTGGTTCATTTGGTACAATACGGGGCCAAAACCAGATAAATCAAATGTATATACGCCACGTATAGGGCAATACGTGGCGTATAGAATACCAAAGGTTAGGGAAGATACGCCACGTATTGATCTACACGTGGCGTATAGAAATTTGAATTTTGAAAAAATTTGAATTTTGAAACATTTGAATTAAAATTAATTATTATATTTAATTAACATTATAATTAGTTATAATTAAATAAAAATATTTAAAATGAAAATAAAATTAATTTAAAAAGAATTACAATACAATTTTAAACAAATATCATTCGAGATTCGTGAAATATTGTGGAAAACTAGATCTATTAGTGGCCATTATTTTCTTAAATCGTTCTATACGATCATTGTATATATTTTCCCATTTTGCTGCATCATCATTTCGGTGCAAATTCCAAAGTGCATTCGGCGTAGGAATCAGAAATTCTCCGTCTAACTTGACGTGGATGAAATGAGCATTTTTGACGTGAACTAACGATAAGACTTGATGTTGAGCGTGAACGTTAGGACCAAAGCACAATGGAAAAAATGTTTGATTACCGTTGATGCTTAAAAGATGAACAATCACCCCAAATCTTTGAGCAATTAGGAGTCCTGTGTATGGCATCGACATCCAACGACTAACTGGTGCGGCTTTCACATCCTGCCAATCTATTGTGTGACGTAGCTTATCATACTCTTGAAAGGCGACTCTGTCAAAAACAGTTCTCCACCATTCCTCTTTATTGTCCATCTCATGTAGAAGTTGTTGTCGGACAAAGAGCCACCGGTTTTCATTTAACCCTAAGCCCAAAGCTACCGATCGAAAACCACAGTTACCGTCGGGTCTTGTGACGCAATATACGAGCTGTGTCTCGCAGGGTCACATTTGCTTTGTTAGGATCCTGTGAATGAGTTGTTTCTCGCGACATCCTGTTTCCTTTGTTGTTGTTTTTTCAAAGTTGGACGACCGCGAGTATCTAGCGAGCTGTTAGCGTTTCTAAGATAGCTCTTTAAGAGCGAATGCTGGCTCTCGACTCGGTTCGTTGTATGTTGACCAAAATTGAGGTTTTTGTTGGACCACGCGGATACAAACTTTTCTTTATACGGGTCCAGCCAATTTTTAGTCACATAATCAATAACTCCTGAAAAAATATTTAATATTGAATAAATATTTAAATACTGAAAATATTAAATATTTAATATTTAAAACTTACTGGCGTGGGAGACTCACATAATACCGACCATGAATACTTGAAATTTTTCCAGTCTTCGTCTGTAAATGATGCCCTGCAATGTTTTGCGATATTCTCGTGTATGTGCCACCGACATAGGTTCTTGGAACAGCTCGGAAATATTTTATCACACGCGTTCATAAGAGCTTTGTCCCTGTCTGTTACTATCACACGCGGCTCCATACACTTTTGCAACATTGCTTTTATTTGAAGTAACACCCAGACGAAGTTTTCTTCCTGTTCTTTTGATATAAATGCATGAGCGACGCAAAACGACTGGTGTGTGGAGGTCACACCGACCACTTGGACAAATGGAAGTTTGTACATGTTTGTTTTGTATGTCGCGTCGATCATCAACACGTGCGGGAATGCACGCCACATCTCGTACGATTTCGGATGAACAAAGAATATCTCCTCCACACTATTTGTGGCAGGATCTTCTCGAGTATAGTAGACGTATTTTTTTGAAGAAATGTGACATTCCGGATTTTTAAATTACGCTTTTGTAATACATAATATGTAATCGTTGTTCTATTTAATGAAATGCAAATGTTTCTATTTAATTTTGTACAAAATATATATATATATATATTTTATTTTATGAATTTAAAATAATTAAAATTTTATAAGTTTTAAACTTATATAAAATTTTATATAAAAATCTACATTTAAAAAGTTGCATATTTAATAAAATAACATATTTTAATAAGATTAATAACTTTTATTAAAAATTATTATTTAAATAATAATAAAATAAGTTTATAAAAATATTTTTGTTTTTATTTGATTTAAAAAAATTAAATTAATTTATTTAATAAAAAGTTTAGGGTTCGTTTTGTGATTAACCAAACTAGAAGGTTTTAAAACTAAAATCGTTTGAGGGACTGTTTCTGGACAAACCAAACCTCAGGGACTCATCCGTAATTAATTCAAGGACTAAATTAAAACAAGATCAAACTTCAGGGACCAGTTTTGCCAATACCCAATTCGTATTCCCGGTCGCCCCCTTCCCCCATTGTCCGGCGGTCCGAGCTTTTCTCCGGCGACCCCCGCGACAAGGATGTTTCCCTGCACCTCAACACCCGACAAAAGCATCCCCGACTTCGTCTCCCCCACGCGATCAATACCCCTCGACCAATTTGTCTCCCCATCATCCCAATCGTCTGATTGTGTTCATAGCCGAAAGTTCACACCTCTAATACGGCCCCGACAGTCAACCTCCACGCCTGCAAGTGATCTCGTTAGCTTCGTCTCGTCCAGACGAATGTCCAGACACACTCAATTACATGTTTCATTATAAGGATTGGGCTCGGCTATAAATGGCCCTTACCAGACCTGTTCGAGCTCGCCCACCCCCCTTCCACCCACTCTCACTCCAAATTGAGACTGCCATCACCTTCGCCATCCTCAGACGAAGCTGTGACCAGGATATCAAGGCCTGACTCCATCCCGAAGCCTGAAATATCGATCTTGGTATTTTCGACAAAAAGGCCTGCCGACCAGACCCGTTACAACTCGGTTCGAGCCTCGAATCGATTCCATTAGCTTCTGTTATCATCAGGTAATCTATTCCAAACAAAATCACGGCATTCGCACGAGGATTGCCGAGCAAACCCGAGTCCTCGGGCGCGATTGCCGGATTGCCGAGGACCAGCGACCAACTTCTAAGTCGTGTATATCAATTAATCAACACACACATAACCAGCGATGGGCAGTGGCCCGGCTGGTTATGCGTGTGTGTGTTTAAGGCGCAGGTCGTGGGTTCGAAACCGGTTGGCCTTCGGCCCAAATTTTTACTTCTGTTTTCACTTTATTTATTTTATATAATTATTTTAACTTAATTAAATATTATTTTTATACACTAAAGACTATTACGAGTCGGTTTGATCGTTCGTTTATTTTGAAATCGATTAAAACAACTTTTATATATATATATATATGTATATATATATACCATCCCATTTTTTTTATAAACTTTGTAATATTTTTATAAACTTATTAAAATAAAATTTCAATATAAAAAAAAAAAAGTCCCATTGTTATAACTCTTGCAACTTTTTTATAAACTTGTCAAAAACAAAATTTATATATAAAATGTCCTATTTTTATAAAATAATAAACCTTGTGATGTTCTTAATAAATTTGTCCAACATAATGATTAATTATTTAAAAATGTAATACTTTAACAAAAATATATATATATATTATATGATCATATAAGTTAAAGTCTTTACAAAACCATTATTATTTTACCACATTAAATACAAATAAATATTAAGGCTATTATTATAGAACTTATACTCATTTAAATACGAATGCATATGGACATACAATAATACCCATCTATCTACATAGGGTTTCATCGTGCTTAGACTTCAACATACTTATCACCTACACGCGTGGAAAAATACCCGCTTGCAAGGTGAGTTACATAGCCCCTATTTTTACATTTTTATACGTTTTGGGGTGAAACATTATACATGCTACTCACATTGTTTGTACGTGTTATACATGAGACTATATGCTTATTCTTTGGATGTACATACATTTAAACACAAGACAACCAACTGTAATATTGATAGATCTATTGTGCCTGACCAGCCCACCCGGTTAGGGTGTTTATTACTGCATACTCGGATATAACCGCGTGTTATATTCAATCATACCGGATATAGTGGGTAACTATATTCAAGCATACCAGACTTAGCTGTTGTGCTCTGTTCAAGCGCGTCAAACTCGGTTTGAATTGTGATTAAATAAATGTTACATCATATACTATGTTTAACAATATAAACAATGAGTTGCAAAACGATTTACACTACTATTTACTGGATTTTACTAAACCTATGTACTCACCAACTTTTTAGTTGACACTTGATTTAAATAATGTTTCAGGTTTGGATATGTGACTGCTTGCCGAGGATCTCTCCACTTAGGAACTATGGACCTAGTTAAATAAATTAATGTTTTGGACTAGACTAGGTTATTTGAAATGTATTGTATTTGGAACTTGTTGTCTTTAAATTAAATTAATGAAATATGCAACCTTTAGTTATCATGAGCTTTTGAACAATCATCACATTGTCCGCCTCGATGATTCCGCCATCGGTCGGGGTGTGACAAGAAAGCAGGTTTTCCAGAATCTGTATTGGAGTTTCACCGACTCTCGTTTCGTTTTTTATCTTTTGTATTGCATTATAAATGTCTTTTTTAATGCAACTACTCTATGGGTTTTGTTCCCTTATAGTTGCTAGAATGTTTCGTGGCAACATGTTTTGCGAATACAACTTCCCCACCAAAAGTTGTTCTGACTGAGACAGTCTCCTTGCAAACGAGTGCGCCTCAAGATGTTGACTAGGATCGTGGTTATGACTGTCATCCTTCACCGTTAATTTCCAATCACCAGTATTTTCTTGGTACTCTCCTTCCAATTTAAAGGGACAACCAATTTTCTTGCTACCGGCACGTCTAACTGTGGCAGTAGACGCACGTTCGTCGTGACGGTCACACACAAGCCACACCTTGATAAACGGTTTCGTCGGATCGTCGCCTTTTCTCCTCGATCGTCGGGTGACAATGACGTAACCATTGTCACGTCCTCTCCGGATAGCCCAATCAACCAACTGTTCACGAGACTGAAAATTCTGGTTAGTTTTATAAGACATATTTTGATTATTTTGTTCTTCGTCTTCGCAGTCATCGGTTTGTTGTGTCGGGTAAGAGACTTCATCGTATACGTATTCGTTCGTGGGTTGTGTAAGGTAAGACGGTTCACCGTATACGAACTCGGGATTGCTTAGTGGCTCGTTCAAATCTGGAAGCCTTACCCGTTGATGAGAATAAACGTTGGACGAGACCTCCTCCTGGTTCACCTCTTGAACGCCAAAACTTTGCGGATTGTTTTCCACCGACTCGTTAGAATATACCTGAAAACCGTAGTTACCATCCCACCACCAAGACATGTTTACAATTTTTGAATTTTGAAAGCATACGTTCAGTTCGAATGAGAACTCTACATGGTTAAATACACAAAATTTGGGCTCTATACGCATTGTATAGCCCAATACGATGCGTATAGGGTACGAGGTGATGTGACTAGTGGCAGAAGGTACATTGTACCCTAAACTGCAGCGTATTGCCCTATACGATGCGTATACGATGTTTGAATGACCAGGTTGTAAGAGAATGTCGGGCATGGGAAATTGTGAAGGGCTATACGCATCGTATTGCCCTATACGATGCGTATATGGCCAAGTCCGATTAGCATTCTCCGTGTGTGGTTAGTAGTCCCCTTCTGATATTGATGTTCAGCCTACGTTGGCCATACGCCGGTGCCTGGAATCTTCCATCATTCTTAGAAGAAAATACTTTTCATAATATCTTGGTAAAGTTATATGAATCGCTTTAACTTTGTGCATACTAATGAAGGAGTAGTGTTATAATTAAATCTAACACTAACATTACATCCTTTATTCTTACTAAATTTTATTTAACAAGGGTTTTTTTTATGAAAAATAAAAATATTTTATATTGAAACTCTAGTTAGATAAATGTTAGGGGGTAGTGTTATAAATTATGGTACTAACGAAATGAGATGAACAATGTCAAATCCACAACCAATTTATTATCTAAATGCTCATCGTGTAAAAATAAATATTTTATTTACACTTTCATAAGATATATAATATCTTCTCTCTAGCTTCTCTTTTTGCTACCACTTATTTTAAATGTTTTTAAGATATATAGATATATCCTAAACATATTTATAAGAGTTAAAGTGCTTTTTTTATCCCTCTAGTTTGCTAAAAATTGTCATTTGAATTCAAAGGTTTGAATTTTGTCATTTGAATCCAAATGTTTCATAAAAATTGTCATTTGAATCCGTTTGACTACACCTAATTAACACCATTAAAATTTTTCGTTAAACGATCCCAACTTGAGGGGTATTTTAGTCAAAATAATTACAAAATAAAGAACCAGTCCCACATGAAAGGTTTTGTGTGTTCAATCTTTTTAGCAAGTCATATGGGGACTAGGGCTGTTCAAAAAACTCGTAGGCTCGGCTTGTGGCTGGCTCGTTGGATCGATCGTGGCTCGCTCGTTTAGCTCGTTTAAAATAAGATTATTAATAAAAATCATAATAATAAATAATATATAAAAGAATTGGAAAAAAACAAAAAATAATACATATAATATTTTGAATCTGCCTCATTGTCTCTCGATCTTAAAAAAATATAAAAAATACCTAAAGAGATTGAACATATAATATTTCGATCTTAAAGAAATTGTGATTGCGATTACGGCGTTTGTTGTTGATTATGAGGACGAAAGAAATTGATTTTGGGGTTAGGAATTCGTTTTTTGCGATTACCTAAAGAGATTGAACGTATAAAACCCTCATGTGGGGTTGGTTATTTATTTTGTAATTGTTTTGACTATAATACCTCTCAAGTGAGGAAGTTTTAACGAAAAATGTTAACGGTGTTAATTAAGTGTAGTCAAATAGATTCAAATGACAAGTTTTTTGAAACCTTTGGGTTCAAATGACAAAATTTAAACCTTTGGACTCAAATGCCAATTTTTAGCAAACCATAAGGATGAAAAAAGCACTTAACCACCCAACACTATTTTGCATGTTGACTTTATGTATTAAGCAATAAAATGTTGGCAACATGGTATATTAATTCAATAGATTTAATCATACAAGTATGTTTATTGTGAAAATTTGAATAATGAAAACAATAAACTTTCTAAAACACCCAAGCTTTCTCATTGATTATTATTAACAATCATCATAGCTACGGGAAGTTCTTGGTGGTTAATCCTTCGACGGACTAACTTTTCTTAACAGAGGTATTTAATAATCAGGAGGTTTTGTAGTTTGACCTAAAGAACATAAGGGGTTTGCCTTGTGACACCTTAGGCAAACCCCACATCGTCATATTCTGTGTTTGTTCACATGAGAGATGTTGGGTCAGACTATCCGTAGTGAGAGCGTGAGAGAGGGTGGCGTGAGTCACATCAGACTTTCACGCCCAGGAACACCGCCCCCCCAAGGCGTGAAAGGGGCATGAAAATGGGGGCGTAGGGCATTTCACGGGCGCTGAACATGTATTTGGTTTGAGTTTTTTGTCAAATTAATATTATTAGTTTTATTATTATTATTATTAGTTTTATTATTATTATTATTATTAGTTTTATTATTATTGTTATTATTATTAGTTTTATTATTATTATTATCAGTTTTATTATTATTATTAGTTTTATTATTATTATTAATAAAATCAAATTACGGGGCGTGAAACCACTACACACCTTAGTGAAAATGGGCAGTGAAAACTTTTGTGCTGATGTGACGCTGACGTGGAGGGGCGTAAAACCACTACGGATAGCCTCATAAAGAATACTCTACCTCAAATATCACCAATTCATTTTGGACGCATTAGTTGTAGATGAGGAGAACTCCATAACTAAAACGTGCTCGAATGGAAACAATCCTATGATGAGCAACCTCATGGGACAGCGGACAATAGTGGTTGACATGAGGGGTCGTATATTGTAATTAATCATAAATTAAAACAATTTCGATGTTTAACCTCTATATAATACGAATATAATAAAAGAATAAAAAGAAAATATAGATAATAAAAATAAATATTAACAATCAAACGTCATCATCAAATCGATCATAGTTTTTATTTCAACTGCAATAAATATTATTTAATAGTTTAAATATATTAATTCATTAATGTCAATTGTATTAATTTTTTAATTAATTAAGGTTGATGGAATCTAAGTTGATGATTCTAACACCATCACCCATCGGTACCAACTATATTTTATTGGTGATAACGTCATATTTTAATATTGCATTATTTTTATATATTTTTTGTTAATTAATGAGTGTCTTGGAATTTCTAGGCTTTGGGACCATGATGACGATATCGGACAATAATTTTCATTGACATGTCCAAATATCTTAAAGATAATTGCATTTAACTTGTTAAAATAAACTAGATCCATAACTTATCATTAAAGTTTTTGTACTTTTTTTGACTTTATATAAAATATGATACCCTCTCTAAAATAGAGTCGGACTAACATAAGAAAACAAGACTTGTCAATTTTAAAATTATGAAAAATACGAAAACGTATTATTGTGTCGAACGCTTGTTAATATGACGTTATCATTATTTAATTTATTGGTTGGTCAATCATTCGGTTAAACTCGATCAATTTGTATCAAATTGTTATATATGTTAGAAAATGTTTTAAAGATCTCCAAGATTTGTTTTATAATTCTAGTGAATCACACGATTTGTGTTTGGTTTTACTAAATTGTTTTGTCTTGCATAAGTGCCATTTTGTTACATTATATATGGATGGATATAACACATTGATGTGATTGTCAATTTCACATGACACAAAGGGTTACACACGTAGTGAATTTAAATCATCATGAATTTAAAAATTTTAATATCATTGTGAATATGATCTATTGAGAGAATTAACAAAGAATTATTGATTTAATAGTTATTTATATGCGAATTAAATAATTAAAGAATTATTGGACTTAAATCATTATGAAACAAATGGATGAGATTCACATTTGGCATGGTCTTTACACCTTTATTCTATGGGTACAAGGGGTGTAATTCGTGTCGGGTTGATTAGTTTAGTATTGGCGGGTTGAATTCTTCAACCCTAACCCCACCCATATATTATTCGTGTTATGTCGTGTCAGATCCACGTACAATCATGTAGTGTTCCGTGTCGAAATGTTTAATGTTTATTTGTGAATATGAATAATACGTAATAACTTAGTAACAATTTAAACAATCAATTATTACAACTCAAATAAAACCTTTTTGTAACTGGTGTCTTTTTCATTGTTTTAGTTTCTTCCATTCTCATTTAACAGACTTGGTTTATATATTTAGCTCGAGATTAGAAAAAACGAACGAGAAGGATTGGAGAATGGGTAATTAGAACTAAAACAATAAAATTGTTGAGAGTGAAGAGTTGATAAAAGGGTTTAAAAGGAAAAAAAATAATTTCATTTTTATAAGTTAATAGTTAAGGGAAAAACTAAAAATTAGAACATTTAACTTTATATTTTAATACTTTTCATCTCTAAACTCTAAATATAATTTTTTTAAATCCCTTAAACACTTAACAAGTTAACATGTTAATCCACTTATTAAACATATCATGGTCAGTTTAACCTATATATTTAACGAGTTGTGTTCGCGTTGACCTATTTGACGTGTTTAATTAACGGGTCATGTTAGATGACCCAAAAACTTTTTTTTTTTCTAACGTTAGTGACTAAACATACCTAGCATGTAATAGTATAACTTAAACCTTTTTTTAAGTAAAATCAAATATAATAGATAAATTAATCTCAAAATTATAGATCTTTAAAACATAATTAGAGAATAAAAACGATCTAAACTTTTAATATGATTGACCCATTTCAACTTTGTTAAGCCCAACACCAAAAACAATTTAACCGGTTTGTAAAACTTTAAATTCTGAATTGGACCGGACCGGACCGGACTATCACAGACTGAACCACACGGTTCGATGTTTATGAGTTTTGACGGTCTGACTCTGGGCTCGCTCGCACAAAGGAAAGCAAATCAAATTTAGCTTCTTGCAGGTTTCCAAAAACCTAACCCGCCGGAGAAGATGATGAATCCACCATGTTAGTTTCAAACCACTGGAACCTAATTCATCTTCCACCCAGACACTCACAGGCACATAAATCATCTAGGTACTGTATTAACTTCTGTTCATTATCAAGTAGGGTTTTTTTTTTTTTTTTTTTTTTTTTTAAAGTTAGTTTCCCTTTAAACCAACTTTAATCCTTATATCGGTATATGGTATTACATTCATTCCCTTAATCTGGAGGTTGAATTTGTTTTGTTGGTTTTAGCATGCAAGGTGTTTGTTGAAATGCCTCAATGGGTGGATGGACTTGCTTTGATTATTTTTGTTTTTACTGTTTATGTTTTTGATTCATGTTTTAGTCTTGGTTTGCAGATAAAGGGCTTGCATTAACTTCCAGTTTTTGGTGTTGGTTGCCGAATAAGGTGCGAATAATCCCAAACATTGTTGTCAAACTGGTATCTGCTGCACCTACAATCTGTTGTAGATTCTTTGTGTTGCTTGTAATTATGTTAATATCTGTTTCTCCATTGTATGATTAAATGCCTCATTCTTGGTTTTAAAAAGCGTGAGGCGCTCTGAGGCGTTTAGGCCTCAAAAGCCGAGGCATGAGGCGAGAGCCTCACGTACATGAGGCGTACCAAACAAGCCTTATGTACAATCAAAAGTTGCATCTGTCTCATTTCTTTTAAATCTCGGCCTTCTTTATCATATAAAACATTCATAATCTCTTCATCCCTTTGGTTGTTTCTACGTATCACCTCCTACGAACCCCGATCTTTACCAATGTTGATCAATTTTGACCCAGATGTCATGAGGCACCGACTCAAGGCCCTGAGGCGTTTTCTTGATCACCTGGAGTATTTTTAAAACCAAGGCCTCATTGCCAATATACAGTGTTAAGGGACATCACTAACTTCATTTTTGGGAAAATGAATTGAATATATACTGTGAGGCAGAACAATACTATAGTTCCGATTTTCATGGGTTAAACTGGAAACAAGACTATGAACTTTAGAAAGTGAAATAGGCATATGAACATCCACATCAAATTGTATTTTGGCTGTTGCCTTCAAGATCAAAAAGAGCCACGGGTTTATTTAAAAACATATACATGATTTGGTATTTTGAAAACCAATCAGATAATCATTCTTAGAATCTTGAGCAAAATTGATGTACGGTAATAATATGCAAAATAATATAGTTTAAGGATATGAAAATTAGAACAACTCAACAAAGTGCACATCAAATGATTTGCAGAATGTTTGCACAATGAGAAAGCAACAAGAAAATGGAGACAATGAAGGTGAAATTAGGGTTTTCCATTGATGAAACCTTAGTGAATTTGGGTATGTTATACATTTAATTGATTAAGTAGGGCCATTGGCGATCTCATATATGATTTTTGTGAGTTGGGTGATGTACGCCTAGTCGACTATTGGTGAAATTAAATGATGAACAAGTGGAAATGACTAACGAGAGAGAATAAGGAGATGATGGAAGTGGTGTAAAATGGGAGATAAAAAGGATAATGATATTGGTGTAACTCACAAAAACATGGATTATTCTTTCGGTTTTTTCATGTTCTTGAAGTTAAAGATGCAACTAAGAAGATGTAGAAGAAGACGGGAGAATTAAAAGATGTTCTTGCAAAGGAATTTGAGATCACACTACTAGGTAGCTCAAATGCTTCTTATGAATGGAAATAGCTAAATCACACGAATGCATCTTTGTGACTTGCAGGAAGTATGTTAGATTAGATCTCTAGGATCAGAGAAGTTAGTTACACAACAGGATAATAAATCTAACTGTAAGATTGATACTCATATCCTGGTTTTAAGGATATGATTTATAAGTTATTAGATTAACAAATAACTTTTTGAGAGTTTTCCTAGAGTAGTTGGATATATTTTATGTAGGTTGAAGTTTGGCTATAAATGTAGACATCTATTGACCCCATCAGTTAAATAAGGTTAGTAACTTATTTTGTTTCTTTTCTCTGCAACTTACATTTTGAAGGACTGAATCATTACTAACTCCTAGTCCTTACTAATATGATGATTCTTGTTGCAGAAAACATGACGGATAGGAAGAGCACTAATGATGAAAAATATGGAGTCCTATTGTACTATAAATACGCCAAAATCCCCGATCTTGATGACCTCTTCACCACCTACAATTCCAACTGCAACTCACTCTCCCTTCTTGGTCGCGTACGACTGGCCCCACACGGTGTCAATGTCACCGTTGGTGGAAAATTATCATCTTTAAACGAACACATTGCATTTATGTCTAAGAACCTGTTATTTGAGGGAACAGATTTCAAGCTAGCAACATGCAGCGAGCCCATAAATGACAAAATAGCAGAAGAATGTGGTTTTACTACTCTTTCCATCCGAATCGTTAAAGAATTAGTTACTTTTAGTTCCCACCCTCTTTTAAAACCACCCGAGATATCAAATGCTGGACAACATTTATCTGCTATTGAATTCCATTCATTACTTCAGAATGCTAATGCTTCAGAAACCTCAAAACCTTCAAAAAAATTTGTTCTTTTGGATGCAAGAAATTTATATGAAACAAGAATTGGGAAATTTCATGCTCCAAATGTCAAGACATTGGATCCCGAAATCCGACAGTACAGCGATCTTCCTTCCTGGTTAGATAACCCATTCCAAAAAATTACGTGGAAATAATATTCTAATGTATTGTACGGGTGGAATTAGGTGTGAGATGGCATCAGCATATATCAAATCCAAAGGTCCCGGTTTTGAAAATGTTTTTCAGTTATATGGCGGGATTCAACGGTATATGGAACAGTTTCCAGATGGTGGTTTTTTTAAAGGCAAGAATTTTGTTTTTGACCATAGGGTTTCGGTGGGACCTTCAAATGCAAATGTGGTTGGTAACTGTCTGATCTGTAACTCCCCATTTGATGATTATTCTTCTAGAAGCAGATGCAGATATTGTAGAATGCTGGTTTTGGTCTGCCACACGTGCATGGGTAAGGATTTGGTTTATGTTTGTGAGTTATGTCAGAAATACGGTAAGCCTGTTGAACCTGAACCTGATCCAAAGGGTTCCAAAAAGCTGAGGATTTTGTGCTTACACGGGTTTAGGCAGAACGCGTCTAGTTTCAAAGGAAGAACTGCATCTTTAGCTAAAAAGTTAAAAAATATGGTTGAGTTTGTTTACATCGACGCGCCACATCAGCTTCAGTTTATTTACCAAAACAAAGAAATTGGTGAAACAAAATTTCCTCCAAACAAAGTATGCAATAGAAAGTTTGCATGGTTTATTGACCCCAGCATGGATAAAAACACAAGTTTAAACTGGGAAATAGCTCAATCGCCTTTTGATACTCTGCAGTACCAGAAACAAACATTTGGTTATGATGAATCACTTGCATATCTGAAAGAATTAGTGACTAAAAATGGACCATTTGATGGAATCTTGGGGTTTTCTCAAGGGGCAGCCATGGCTGCTTGTGTTGCTGCTCAGAAATTGAGTTTGAAAGGTGAGATTGATTTCAGATTTGTGATATTGTGTTCTGGGTTTTGTGTTAATTTAGCAGAAAATGAGAAGAATTTAATCAACTGCCCTTCTCTTCATATATATGGTAGTGACCATGGAAAAGATACACAGATAGCATTTGATGCTAGCAGAAGGCTCGTGTCGTTGTTTGAAGAAGGTTCTTCGGTCATAATCGAGCATGATTATGGTCATATTATTCCTACACGATCACCATATATCAATACCATCAAAGATTTTCTTGAACGTTTTCTCTAGATTTTAGGTACGCTTCTTATTGATTTAGATGATTATAAACTTGTCGTGTAACGATCAGTTATGGTGAAGAAACGAGCCATTGTTAAGGTTATGTCGTATCACGTTGGAGAGACGGTTAATTACATGATTCGAATTGTTGTATTCGGTATTAAGTACTTGAATGTGTATTGACTTGAAGTCTTGAAGCATCATTATGCTGTTTAATATGTTGAGTAAAATTACAGCCAAATAGGTTGCATAATCAGGCAAGAGTAAACAAACAAATAAACGTACCCAATGAAAATCTCACTCATAACAAAGCTATTTGTAGGGTCTCGGAAGCTTGGAACACGGACAATTCTTTCCTCTGTCCCATGAGATAGAAATGTTGCTTCCACCAGGACAGATTAGTCAAGAGTATGAAACATTAATAGAACATAATGATTATGTTTAGGGATTTAGTAATTGCAATAAAATGCCATAAATTTTTATAAAAACATAAAAATGATTCATACCTCTAAAATTGATAGTTAAATCGTTTCCTAAGGGAACTTCGTGTGGGAAAGACGGCTTGCGAGCACAACACATTTTGGATGCTTTATGTGGAGACGGGTCTGCAGTTGCCACTGATCTTTTAACTACTATCACCGCAGTGGTCAATTTGTGGTTAGGGGGGAGATGCTCATCGAGTTTATCAGGTTTTGTTGCGTCTGCTCCTCTTACACCGCTCTTAAAACCCGACAACGGGATCCGACCTATTGCAGTGGGTACTATATGGAGGCGGTTGGTGTCCAAGGTTGCTATGAAGGGTGTCGGTAAAGAGATGGCCAAGTACCTTAATGATTATCAGTTTGGGGTTGGTGTGTCGGGTGGCGCCGAGGCCATATTACATAGCGTCAACCGGGTATTGAATGAACGTCACACGGATGGGTCTCTAGCCATGCTTACAGTAGATTTTTCTAATGCATTTAATCTGGTGGATAGATCAGCCTTACTTCGTGAGGTCCGGATGAGGTGCCCGTCTATTTCTTAGTGGGTAGAATTCCTATATGGGCAACCAGCTAGATTGTATCTTAGAGACGAGTACATTTGGTCCATCACCGGGGTTCAACAAGGAGACCCATTGGGACCACTTCTTTTCGCTCTTGTTTTGCACCCCCTTGTGCATCAAATTAGAGACAATTGCAAGCTTCTTCTTCATGCTTTGTATCTTGATGATGGGACTGTCATTGGAAATTCAGAAGAGGTGGCTAGAGTGTTAGACATTATTAAGGTGGTGGGTCCTACCTTGGGTCTTGAACTGAATATTAAGAAAACTGAGTTATTTTGGCCTTCATGTGATGGTAGCAAGTTTCATGATGGTTTATTCCCTGTGGACATTGGGAGGCCGTTATCCGGGGTAAAACTTCTTGGGGGGGCCGTCAGCAGAGATGCAAATTTTATTAGTGGGTTAGCTAAGAAGAGAGCCTAACGCTGTTAATTTTAACGCTGTTAATTTGATGCGTCTTCTTCCAAAACTTCGTGACCCGCAGAGTGAGCTACTCTTGCTTCGATCTTGTATGGGTATTGCCAAACTTTTCTTTGGCTTGAGGACGTGCCAACCCGTACACATGGAGGAGGCAGCGCTGTTCTTTGACGAAGGATTGCGTGGGGCGATTGAGGACATAGTTGTTTGTGGAGGTCCTTTCTTTGGAGACTTCCAATGGCGACTTGCTTCCCTACCTATTAGGTTTGGGGGTTTGGGGTTGTATTCCGCTGTAGAGGCTTCATCTTATACCTTTGTAGCCTCGAGGGCCCAATCTTGGGCGTTACAGGACAACATCTTACGAGACAGCGGCATATGTGGTATGGATTCTGATTATGATTGTGCTTTGGCTTATCTTCGTGATACGATTTCAAGCTTTGACTTCAGCGGTTTCACTAATAAGGACACCGCCCCCCCTAAAGCACAACATGCATTGGCGAGTGCCCTTTTTAGTAAAATCGTCCATGAAATGGAAGTCCAGTTTGAAATGACTGTTAGACAAAGAGCTGTTTTTGAGTGTCTACGAGCACCACATGCTCAAGATTACCTTCTCGCGATCCCTATAGATGGGCTAGGCCAACATATGTCGTCGGTGGAGTATCGTACTATCCTTAAGTATCGCCTCATGATTCCACTATACCCGGTTGACGAGTTATGCCCTGTTTGCCGTAAGGCGTGTTTAGACTCCTATGGGGAGCATGCGGTTCATTGTAGAGAGCTCCCGGGGTTCAAGTACCGACACGACTTGGTTAGGGATGTTCTTTTTGACATATTTAGGCGTGCCGGGGTTTCTACTAAGAAAGAGGCACCAGTGAATTTCTTGACGGACCCATTGGAAGGAAGATCAACACTTTAGACCCGCTGACATTTTGGTCTTTGGGTGGATAGGTGGGAAACATGCGTGTGTAGATCTAACAGGGGTCTCCCCTCTGGTGGGCTTGAGAGTTAGTGCTTTCACGGTGAATCAGGCTGCTTTAAAAGCTACTTCGAGCAAAGTGACCAAACACGAGAAAGCGTGTCTTGACAACCAACACGTGTTTATACCATTTGCTTTTGACACTTTTGGTTTCCTTGCACCAGAGGCCGTGGAGTTACTTAACCGAGTACAGCGGGTCATGCATAGTAATGTTATGACCCCAAGATCTGTAGATGTAGTTTTTAAAAGACTTGGTTTTGCTATTCAAAAAGGGTTGGCGGCGCAGCTTGTTGCCCATTTGCCTTCTATCTCTATGTAATTTCCCTTTGAGAGTTGTGTTTTAACCTTTTTAAAATTAAAAAGCCAATTAAAACTGAAAAAAGGAAATTAAGTTTTTAAATCCCCCTATATATTATAGTTTATCATATTCAATGATAATTTAATTAAAGTTTGTTGTTCTTATTGTCCAGTTAATAGTTATTGTTGATGTCTAATTTTCATACTTAATTGACGTGTGTTTTATGATATCATTATCAACAAGGATCTATGTCGAATTTATAAGTGTTGAGGTGATATATAAATTATTCTAATAAAATGTTGGTAAGAAAGCTTACATATGTTTTCACGAATCTTCATTCCAGCAATAGGATTTCATCAAAAATCGAACTATTGAGAGATATATAGACAGGAAGGGAGGTTCCTCTAAAAAAAGGATTTTGTCTAAATAGTCTAAAAATGATTTTTAAAACCTCAATATTTGGCTGAAACGAACTCCGATTGAACTCATTCCAGCGGCGTTGGAACTGGCTCGTCAAACCCTAAACCCAAGTCCCTAAACCCTAAAAGTTAAAATCTAACGCTAAACCCTAAAAGTTAAACCCTAAAAAATAAACCCTAAAACTTAACCCTAAAAACTAAACTCTAAACACTAAAGCTAAACCCTAAAGCTAAAATCTAAAAACTAAACCTTAAATGCTAAAACCTAAAAGCTAAGATAGCAAAGCTCGAAGAGCCGGTTCCAACGCCGCTGGAATGAGTTCAATCGAAGTTCGTTTGAGCTGGATATTAAAATTTTAAAAATCCCTTCTAGACGGAAAAACTCACTTTTTAATCTCTATATATATTTATTTATTTATTTGATTGAGTTGATATGAGAACAACTATATATTAAAATATGACATAAAGACTAAAAAGTGAATATAACCTAGAGAGAATAAATCAATATGCATAATACATGAACAAACACTCAACATATGTCTTTTAATCAAATTAAATTCAAATGCATGTACAATCACTTACTTAATGAAAATTATTATTTGTCAAGTCAGCAAATGGTTAATAATGTCTCTAAATATCTGATTAATAATTAACAATAAATAATTAATAAATGATGCCAACTGAGTGACGAGAAAATAGACACATCTTACACTATATATCAAGCCTTTTTATGGTTTGTTGTTGATATAATAGTTGTCTTGTGGCCCATTTTAAAATTCTTCATCCTAATTATTACATACACAGTCACGCATCAACTAACAAATTTTTTCACTAAGTTTAATGATAATCTTCTAACCTAAATATATTTAAAAACTTATAAAAATCAATAAGAATTTTAAATTCAAATAATGTAAATTAATAAGTTTAGAAACTTTATAATTTGTATATCTTTACAACAAAAGATATAAAACTTTGAAAAACTTTTCGTTGAAAAATATTAAAAAAAACATAGGTCATTGATGTGCATTTACAAATTTATCTTTTAATGAAAAATGTTTTGAAAATTATGAAATACTTCAATGAGATATATTTATCTTTTAATGAAAAATGTTTTGAAAATTATGAAATACTTCAATGAGATATGCTAAAACTAAACTTTTGTTGTAAAAACAAGCCTAATAACACATTAATAAGAGAAAGAGATTTAGGAAGAGATGTATTATTTCATTGGTTAATTGTGTTATACAAATGAGATACAATATGATATATATAGGAGAAGGAGACGTAATCAACCTACAACTCCAACAACCATTTGAATACATTATAAGTATATCTATAGTAGAGTCTATCTATGCAATTGTTGATACCCACAATAATATATTTATAACACTCCCCCTTGGCTATCAACTTAATACGCTTGGATATGCTGTCTCTTTAAAAACCCTGTGAGGAAAACCAGTGGGACAAAATCATAGCTAAGGGAAAAAGAGTGCAATATACATTATACACAATTAACAACATACTTTAGGATGCTATTAAATCAGTACTTTAGGACCATATGATAAACTGATGCTACTCGATCAGTTATGTTGCCTTGTTAAAAACGTTACTAAGAAAACCCAAAGGGACAAACTTAGTGAAGGGAAAAAGAGTGCAACTTGCATAATACTCCCCATCATTTAAACATCTTTTAAGTGGTGGGTCTCGATCTTCTATGAAAATTCCTTAAAGCTTTTGTATCCAATGGCTTCTACTTCCCTTGATGTGCAATTCTTTTTGATCTTCATGTAAAAATTCCATTGCCTCCTCGTTAGACATGATATAACTGATATATCTAATCGTGTATGATTAGCAAAAAACATCCACTATGGTAATTCTAGACCAAGGATCTCCGCTTCTTTGATAGGAGATGATAAGGGTCAAGTAATTGGACATCCTTAAATGTACTTATAGAATGAGCTTTGTCCATATTAATATATTTCAACATCTTCTGGATGTAGTATGATTTATGGATAAAATATCTTTATACAAGTGTCCGGCCTCTTCAGGAGATGCAATAATATTATCAACATACATTGTAATAACTGCAAAACCCGATACTGTTCTTTTAATAAAACATATGGACATTTACAACATTTTTGTATCTTTCTATTCCGATGTAACATCCCAAAAATAATAAAAGACTTCAAGGGTCGGAATTAACGTTAGAAATGAAAGAAGGCGGGTCTCATAAAAGAAATAAAAGGAAAAAGGGAACAAAGGAAATGGGTTGTGGGCTCGGGCCTTGGGCCGGTTTTGGACGGAAGAGTGGGGAGGGGGCTACAAGCCCTAGCCACCTCCACACCTCTCCTCATTCTCAATACCTTGCGATTTCTAGAGAAAGAGAGAAATCTTATAGAGAGAAAGAGCCGGTTTCGAGTCCCGTTCGCTGCTACACGTCTCTCCATCATCCATAAGCAGGAACTCCGAAGATTTGAGCCGAACAGAGGTAACCTCCAACCTAAATCTGAGTTTTTGTATGTTTAAAGGTTTTCGGGTTATTTTGATAAAAAGGAAAGGTTTTTACGTATAGATTAAGAACTAATCATAGATCTAGTATCACGAAAGTAAAATGAATGTTTTGAACGTAAAAATTTGGCATCTTGATCGTGTTTAAACCGAGCCGCCATTGACCTGCAAAGTTACGGTTTCTGCGAAAGAAGTTGATGCAGACGAACATAGTATGTTCGCCAGAATCAAGGGACAACGAACTTAACATGTTCACTTGGTAGGAGATTTGGCAAACTTAGCAGCTTCGCTAGGTTCCAAAGGGCGAACATGTCAGCGAACCTAACAAGTTCGCTAGCCACAGTTATGGCGAACCTATCAATTTCGCTAATAGTAAAAAAGGGGCGAACCTGTCATGTTCGCTTAATGCCAAAGAGGTGAACTTAACTTAAGTTCACTAGAACAGAAATGTAGGACCGAATAGTTTTTTGTATAGACCTGATAAATTATCCATGTATCCGGATTGTGCGTGGCACCGTTTGGACAGTAGATAATACCTAGAGGCTAGCATTATCAGGTGAGTTTAAGAATCCATATTTTTACTGTTTTAGGCTGGTGTGCATACTCAAGAATTAGACGTTTATAATAAATGTATTTTATTACTTAAACGTTTGCGAAGAAAGATAAGAACAATAACGGTTTATTTAACTGAACGTTTTGTAAGAAAGAAAGATAACGGTTGTTAAACCAAACGTTTTACAAGAAAGAAAGATAAGAATGATAACGGTTGTTTAACCGAACGTTTTACAAGAAAGAAAGATAAGAAAAAAAGAATGGTTTATTTAACTATATGTTTTATAAACAAGAGAAAGAAAGAAGAATGGTTTATTTAACTATATGTTTTATAAACAGAAAGAAAGCGAAAGTCAAATACACTGTCTAATCTGTAAGAGTATGCTTATTCGAAGAAAGTCTTGAGGTATTAGCATAGTCTTGGTGGCTAGTTGATGTCGCTTGGAATGGTCTATAAAAACTAATATAAAACCTAACCTAGACAATCTAGCTTTAAATTTATAAATCTAGACTCAACCTAATACTAGACCACACAACCGGCAAGTGTACCGATCAATTATAGTAAAGTCTACTGTAAGTCCGGATATCGAACCCACAAGACACTAGTGATAACTCTACCTAGACTTTGACTCAACTAATTAAACAAAAGTATATTGGGGGGAATTTGTGTTGATTTTAACTAATGATTAACTAACTAACGACGACCAAATATAAAGCTAAAGACTTTAGACAACTCACAAATGGGGAAAGCAGTACCTAGACTCTGAATCCTATGCATGTACCTTGGAACTCTCTCGGATACGGAAACTCTGATGGAATCGGGCTCTTAGAATATGACACACTCAGAATAACTAGTGGATCCCAGATCATTCTTGGGATGTGACCAAAAAGGAAACCCTAAGGGACGTGTAAAACTCACTAGTTAGTCGGATCACCTCTCAGCTATCTCCAACAACACTAAAATACTCGTTAGATAGATTACCTCTCAGTCTCACTATCTCAATACACCTTTCAGTGCAAGGAGTAACCAGAATTCTCTCGATAAGACACGAAATAACAATGACGCTAAGGAACCCAGGACACCCTCCTTTCAAAGCAATTGACCTAAAAACCCTAACACCAAATATTACCCGACAACTTTGCACCTTTCAGCTATTGAAGCAGGCAGAATACCTAACCCTAGAATACTTTCAATCGATGTTCCTATGGATATGATGTCAGTAAACCATAAACCAATCACGTGCACAAAGCTAGTGACCTAATATGCGACCATACATGAAAGACATTCACAAAGTAACATATGGAACATTCAACAGATTATCAATCAAGACTAAATATGCATAAACATCAACTCAAACGAAAACAAGTTCTTTACTTTAATGTTAATCCATCAACAAATATCCGAAATCCGAAAGAAAACCAATTAACAAAGCATAATCATCACAATCTAGATAGTTCAAGATATCTAGCCTACTACCATAATCAAAACATCAAAACGAAGTTCAACATCCAGAATCATGATACAAGATAGATGAATCAAAAAACAAAATATAAGAAACATAAACCGAAAAGATGGTATTCCAATCGATGCACACATCTAACGCTTCGATCCTTGATCCCTTGTGACTTCTCCCACTTGAAATTGACCAAAAAGCTTCCAACTTTATGTATGGAATCGATTATTGAACCCTAGATTCGAGCCTAACCTTTTATACCTTGAAAATAGGTAAAAAATACTTGTAACTAGGTGTTCTCGCGTACCACGAGGCCCAAGGAACAGTCTCTTGCGTACCTCCAGAGATGAGCATCGCGCAAACTTTTCCTGAAAGCATGCCCCTCGCATATCGCGAGGGGGGGGGGAGTCATATGGCTCGCGTACCGCGAGGCCTGCCCCTTGACAGAATGTTTTCGGTCTTGTTCCGTTTCTCCTCCTTCTCTCGTGCCTTCACCATACTTGATCGTTTAAGATCCAACGTGACCCGATTACCTACAAACCATGGCACAACTAAGTACCAAACGTAAAAGACTCAAAACGACTCTAAAAACGTACAAAAACGCTACTAAATACACAGGAATAAGAGGTGTGTTTTGCAGCACATCACTAGTGCTACCCGAAGCCTGTGGTTGCGTCATGGGCTGAGACCATGATGTTACCATATGAACAACCGAACAGTGCTCGACAGGGCACTGTAACGGGGATGTTGTACAACTGGTTAAGATGAGTAATGACGGTTAGTTTAGCGGCGACGACCGCTAAGTAAGAATGAAGAAGCCCGCTTGGGGGAAGAGAAAGTGGGTATCGGCCTTTGGACGTTGAGCCTTAGGGAACAACACCTGCGAACGAATGTTCCTTCAAGAAGTAAGAATGAAGAAGCCCGCTTGGGGGCACAGAACAGATTGTAGACATTAATGTATGACTTAAAGAAAAGAGCACAAAGTAAATACTTATGTATTTAAATGAAGAAAGAAAGATTTTATTGTATTATGTGTATAATATAATATGTATATTTAAAGAACATTTTAAAGATAAACCTTTTGATATAATGTTAAAGAAAAGTTGAACTCACCAGCGTTAGCTGACTATTTTAGTATGCACATCAGGTAGTAAAGGAAAGAAAAAGATATGAAGCTCCAAAAGCTTGGAAATGGATGGCTGCTGGCTGCTGCTGGTCAATACTGACATCCCCATTATCCCTAGTTTATGAATGTTGAACAATGATATGTTAAAGTTTTAATTGACTTTGAATTGTATTAGACTTCCGATGTTGAATGTTAATGTTTGATTCAAGGTTTAAGAACTATGTTTATGCTATGTTTGCCAACTATGAGAGGAACCCGGTTTGGGTCCTTTCATCCGAGAAAATCAATGAGTCGATTATACCGCACTCGATCAAACTGTTTTAGTCCATATGTAGAACTTATTAACTTTATATAATATATTTCTCAATGCTTCAGACATCTACAATCAACCATGGACTTATTTCCATCTTGACCAACTATGCATGTCTATTCACTCTTTAGAAGTTTTGGTACATAAACTTCATCATTTAGCAATCAATTGTAAAAATCAATAACATTCAATTCATTTTCAATCCATATGTATCATTTTTATATATTGAGATATCATAATCACCATGTACAATTTCTTCTATATATGTTTATTAGTGTACATGAATTATATCTTTAAGATGTTTCAAATAACTTTTAAGCACTCAACCGCTTAATGAAACTCATCAAAAGTTTCAGTTATATTCAATTCATCAACGTATACAAATAATCATAATGTATTCAGATCCGAGTCTATATACAATAATCGTATAGTTCTCGAGAAATAACTCTGACAATTGAAATCATTCACAGAGTTTCATATAAATTTCATTATCAAGTAAATCACTTCATTCATAAGATGCATATCAGTTGTCTCTTTGTATTACCAGACTAATGAGATGTTGAAAGATCATTGCACCCATCGCTGGAGAATGTGTCTCTTTATAATCAGTTATATGCATTTGCGAAAAATCCTTATGCTAGCAATTTGTCTTATAACGCTTATTTGGTTTTTTGATTCACGTTTTCACATAGAAGACCAATATATATCCAACATATTTTTACAACTTCAGATGTATGGACTGCTGGTCCTATAACTTCCCGTTTGATTAGAGAGTTTAACTCTGCCTCATTTGCATCTTTCCGATTTGGCCAAATGTTTTCATTAATAGGCAGATCTTAGTTTTTGACCCTCGTCATTTCTAGCGCTATATTATATACAGAAGTATCATCGACGTCTATTTTGTTTCGATTTCATACATTTCTAGATATGAAATAATTTACTGAGATCTCTTTATTTTTTAAGTCACCCAAGGTTCATCTTGAAACATCATATTTAGTGCCTCTTCAAGAGACTCTTTTACTATTACCTTAACTTGATCATCTTCATTACTTGCTCCATTTTTCTAAGGATTTTTATTCTTGGAATTGACAAGTCTATCATGCTGTAGACGTGCCATTGACTCATTATCAACATGTGGTTGTCCTTCTTGGACGCTATTATTAATTGGAGCATTAGTACCTGACATATGTGATTTAGCCATTATTTTAAGGTCAGTGAATGCGCCTGGTAATTGATTTGTTAATCTTATGAATTATCTTTAAACTTCCGGTTCACATAGTTTAGTTCGAGGATCAAGATGAGACAGTGATAATTCATTCTAGCTTATTTTACTTTCGAGCTGCTTTTTATCTCTCCCTGATGTTGAGAATGTTGATTTGATAAAATCAGTAAAGGAAGCTATAAAACGAATCTCTCATTATAGGTAGTGGCTCATCCCCAACATATATTCCTAACCTCCTTTGAGGTCCCATCTTTGTGCGTTTGGTGGATCAGTTTCAATATATACCGCACAATTAAAATCTTAGATGAGAAATATTTAGAACCTAACCAAAAACCAATTGAAGTGGGGAGAAAATACAATAACTCATAGGCCTTATGTGAATTATTGTTGCTGCATGTACACAACATGGTCCCAAACACAAACATGATTTTTTGCTCTCATGATCATTGGCTTTGCAAAAAATTATAGATGTTTTATGATTGTCTTCAACAAAAGCAGTTTGTGTATAAACATAAGCTACACGAAGTTCATTACTTATTCCAATAATAATTAGTAACTTGGGAATTCAGTTCTCCATTTTTACCAAAATAAATATGATAATATGGAATAATGTGCTTGTTATCTCATTAGCTAAGTCACAAATCATGTAACTTCAGTTTGCGAATTTAATAACCATTTAGACAGTGCATCGATTTAAAACTCTAAATGGTACACACGTTGTGATATATGTGTATATCCTTTATCACTTCCAGAATATATCTATAGAGATTCACACCTTACTTTAGTTGGTAAATAATTAACTTCACTTAAGAGCAAACCTTGTATGTTTAATTCTCTAAAAGATTTCCCAGTTCTTCATATTGTTTCACATCATTATTGACTCGGGATGGTATAACATGTCCTGCCAATTAATTAAATAATTATGATTCATAAACTTACGGTAATGGTCATATATACTTTAGTTGCACTCCTGTTTGTTTAATACATGACATAGAATATGATAGAATAGTGTAGTATTATTTCAAACGATCATGTAATATCAATTTTATGCTTTCCAAATTTTATTCCCATGTAGTCACTCCCTTAGTTTACCACTGTGGCGGTCAATCACATTATTGTCATGACCGTTAACACAAATTTCTTAGTTATGTCCATAATTATTAGTCACATTCACATCAGGGAATGGAGTAGAAAAACAAACAAGTTTCATTGGTTTTCATTATTTTTCGAACATACGGATGTGAGTCACTTCAAACCCTTGATACTTTTTTCATAATATTGCTACTACAAGATGATATTTGAGGTGTGATAAATGAAAATTGTTTGTCTAGATTTTTCATATAAATAGCTTTCTTTACACATAATATAAACCAAAAAATAGTTGAATGCCCGAGTCATGTAAATCTTATCGGTATTGAATTGTATGGCCTTTTGTAAACTGATAATGAGATTTAGGTAATATGACACTTCAATGTCATATCATCATAAATAAACAAATAGATATTTTACTATGGTCTAAACATAAGAGTGATAATAATTAAACCACACAACTTTAGTGTTTTAGTTGCTCTACTCGTTGGTATCTATATAAATAATAAACTATAACTAGTTTTTTTACCTGCGCTACGCAACGAGAGTCTGATCGTTACCGGTTTGGCTGGTTTGCGGGGATAAAACTTACGTCGAAACGCATACTCGCTATAGCGTACGATACAAAAAAAGTACTCGATTTCAAATACAACTCCGTTTTCAATAAAATTTATACCGGAACGTTGACAAAAAAAACTAAAGAAATCTGCGCATTCCGTTTTTTGATATAAATTAATGAACAAAAATGATTACAGAAAAACGAAATTATTATAAAATTAAACGGGTTAAAATTGTATATTATATATAGTATGAGGGGTGAAAACGAAAACTAAAGTAAAAAATTGAGGGTACTATTCCCCCGAAATTATTAGAAAATTAAGCGAGTTAAAAACGTATATCATATATATAGTATGAGGGGTGAAAACGAAAATTAAAAAACAAAAAAAAATTATAAGTTATTTTATGAATTTACCATTGATATGCATAAATGTTCAGTTTTTTTAAGAAGCTTAATAAAGGGCTAAAATCTTAATGAACAACAGCACATAGAAGATTAAATAAAAGGTAACAATTCTACATTTTTTATTTATGTAAATCAATAATTTTACCCAATTCAAGTTCACAATCGCTCAGTTGTTTCAATTGATTTATAATAATATTCTTCCGTTACTTAAGATTAAAACAACGAAATATACGATGGCAATCAATCTTCTAACAGAACTTATTCTGGATCAAAATGATCATCAATTAATATGGTAAAATAAAAACTCAGATGGCTATCAAAATGGAGCTATAATTCCTTTTGAATAAATAAAAGTTAATAACGTACGTAGAGTATAAAACAGTTTGTAGATGACAACATTTAGAATAAAATATATGTAAATTTATGAGAATAATTAATGAATTTTGAATAATTATGAAATATAAGGTATGCTGTTATTGATGGCATAAAGATTAAAAAAATATTATGCATATTATTAGCCAACTTTATGAGTGCACTTACCTATATTATATGATAGATTAATCTTGATTGAAGATAATTATTAATATTAATTTATTAATTGTTTGGTTGAGTTTGTATTACTCTAAGAGTGAGTTTGTTTATTTATTTAATTATTTAATAGTTATTGAGTTTGGTTAGGATTAGTTTATTTTTTAGTATAAATAAAGGGTTTAGGGGTCATTGTAAAGTGTGGTTTTAGTTTTCAATATTAATAAAAAGAGTCGATCTTGATTGAGATCAAATATTGTTTTTGTGTTCTTGGACCTGGTTTTCAACAATTGGTATCAGAGCCAGGTTAAAAGGCTGTTTTGAGAGTCGTTTTTCCAAGAAAGTGGAGCAGCCGAGGCTGAAGACGAGAGAAGAACACCAACGGTGAAGATTAATAAAATTAATGGATGAGTTGTCGAAAGGTGGCGTAGAGAAGAATGAGGCGTCTTGGTATTTTGGTCAGTGAAAATTGATCGAAGAGGGCTATACATTTAAATTGAAAAGGAAGGACCAAGCAAGCAACTTGGTTGTTGCGTGGCACAAGCAAGGAATAAAAGACAGAGAAAGACGGTAGTAGTTGTTGTTGGCTAGACACGAAATCCAAAATCTGGTTTTAATTTCGATAATTAGTGGGGCATAGATGCTGTGCTTGCTTATGTCCGGTGGCAACGAGCACCATTAGTGGCGGTTCAAACCTGGAGCCGCGTATCTTGTGCAAATAATCGTTTCTAACGATTCAATTTTCTTTAGAGTAATCAACCGGTTACAGTTGAAGTTCGGGTTCGATTTGAGTCCAGTTGTTGATCGACCCGTGATATATCGAATTGTGAAAGCGTCTGTGAAGTTCCAAGCGACGAAGGGTTGTGCGAGTCAACCAAGGAAGATATCGATCTGAGTGATTCAAGTTGAGGGAAGGATCAATTACCTGCGAAAGTGTAGGGATCTGCAAAGTGTCTACCTGTGCGATTCAGGGTGGTACAATGAGATACCGGTAAAGGAGTATTAGAACCTGTGAGCGGTTCGAACGAAGTGAAGAATACATCCGATCTGAGAGAGATCATTCAAAAGGTTTGTGAGAGCTGCATGGAAGAAGATCTGTGATAGATCAAGAAGGTTCTGTGTGAGACAAAATTTGTCACACCCCCAAATTTCACTAACGGAGTATTACCGTTTGGGAAGTGACAAACCAGGATCTCAGACATTAGTTACATTGAACGACTCTACATGGGACTCAAATGAAAATATCTTTTAAATCAGAGTATCAATGCGGAAGCGTAAAGAAAGTAAATGCGCAAAATACACGTGCCCAAAACCAAAGTCCAAAAGTCCAAACGTCCAATCAAACAAAGTACATTAAAATAATTCAATCAACATAAATAGACACAAAGCAAAGCAGTTGAATCCCATGTGCACCTGTGTCTTAGCTTAGCGTCCTGAGAAAACATGTAAGAAAAAGTGTCAACACGAGGTTGGTGAGTTCACAGGTTTCAATATATAAATAAACGTTTACCAGATTTATTGCACAATCAACATAAATACCAAATGAGTAGCTAACCCATGTTCATTGTTTGCTATTACGCTCGCAACCGTAAACTGACTGTTTGTATTGCCTCCCACCAGGTCTATCAACCACGGTGCACGTTTAGGTCAATATTGCACCCGATCGATATCCAATCATGTTAGCGCGACTAACGCGGGTGAGGTTTGTCAAACCCAGTAGTACTACCCAACATACCTCGCTATATTCATATTTAAACGGTTCGATGTGAGGACTTTCATGATAGAGTTTACGCATAGTCATAACAGTTGATATAAAATGAAGTACAAAAATCAAAAGAGTTGTATCATGTTTTCTCCCCCAGTTTAAAAGCAGTAAAAAGGGGCCGTGAAAACTCACTTGCTTGGCGTTGAAGGTAGTTCACACTAGAAGTAAGTTTGGAACCACGAGTGTAAGTCTCAAAAGACCTACGAATGTCCTAGAATTATAAATATATAAATTAGGAACGATAAAGGGAGTTGTGACCGTGACAAGGAAAGAACGTCTTAAAGAACCGCTCTAACAAACGAGAGTGGACGAACGTGTCCACGGGTTTAGGAATTACTTTACGCGACGAACGACGTAAATAACAATATATATATATATATATATATATATATATATATATATATACGAGTGGTTAACATAACTAATTATTATTTAGTCTTGATTGGTCCACGGTGTTATATAAAAATGATTTGAAATAATATAAATATATATTATTTAATAATACAAGTCACAATTCGAAAATAATATAAACATATTATTTTACACGCGTTTACGGTTTAAAAATAATATAAATATATTATTTTTTTACTTATTAATAATAAAAGTGCACAATTTATAAAACTAGTTATAATTTATAAAAATAAACAAAATATTTAAATCCCGAGCCTATGGGTTGTTTTCCGGTTTAAAACCCATTTATATAATGATATAATATTAAAAGATTTGATTTTTATTAATTTAGTATTCCAGAAAATTGTTTAAAAAAAGAATGTGGGAGCCCGGACTCGAACCCGGGTCTCTCCCACACAGACACATCGCTTTAACCAGTCCGGCCGCTAGGCTATCGCAACAAAATCCGGTTTCAAATGGTTTTAACATACAACCCAAGTGTTCATCCCTCCCCATACACACATACGGTTGAATCCATACTCAAATCCAACGGTTTTTTACACTGAAATGAAATCAGAGGTTAGGGGTTTTGTAAATCGGATGTTTGCGAACCTGTGTGTGCGTTTAATTGAAAAGTTATCAAGTTTAGAATGGTTAAAGATTCATTTGAAAACCCGTAATCCTAGTTTAGAACTCACAATCAAATCGAACGAACCTGATGTTAGAAACTGATGAAATCATGGGGCTTTTACTTATTAAAACATTGCGAATCTGTGGGTGTAGTTTAATTTCATTAAGGATGCGTTTAATATCAAAAGCCCCAAAATAGATTATGTATAAACCCTAGATTCCGGATTACGAACAATTCGATGATATCAGATTAAATTGATAGAGGGCTTTCATTATACAAATGATTTCGAGTCGAATGGTATGCTTTAATTGTATTAAAACAGGATTTAGAGTAGGGTTCGATTAAATCGGTTTGTGATGAGCCCTAGGTTCTGGATCTTTAAAAATTCGATGTTACGAGTTCAAATTAGTATAGGGCTTTTAATAAAGAAAAGATTTTTAACCTGACTATGTGATTTAATTTTATTGAGGCTAGGTTTAGGATCAAAACCCCCAAATCGATTTATGATATAAACCCTAGATACGGGATTGGTTTAATTCGATATTTTAAGCCCTGGGATTGATAGGGCTTTCACTAAACAGATGAAAACGAAGGTGAGGGTGTATTTGGTTACCTGAATTGGTGCCGGATTGATGGTGATCGAGTAAAACAAGTGCCGATCGAGTATGGTTTGGTCTCTGGTGTCACTGGTTCTTGCTCCGGGCAAATTGATGCGCGTATAAGCTTCAGAGGAATTCGTTTGTCGTGTGAAGAGTGTTCAATTGTGAAATTAACAGGTGAATTATTCGAATTTGATGTGTTCATGAAGAGGGTCGGCGGTTACGAGTTAATTACACATAATTAGAGTTTAATTCGCGTATAATGATTATGTTAAGTGTTCATTCATGATCGTTTATGGCAGAAACGTGTTTATCGGTTACAAAATCAAACAGAAAAACGAATGTGGGATTTGAATTTGATAAAAATCGCGCATTTGACTTTCTAAAAGTCAACAGAATCAAGAATAGTCTAATTACTGGTTTGGTCCCTCTGTTTCAGGTTCATAAGTTTAGGAATTGGCATAATTGACCCTTGTGGTTTGAACTAGGTTAAGAATGTTAATTCGACTTATCAAAAGTCAATAGGATTGGGATTTTGACTTTCTGAAAAGTCGACAATCAACTTTAGGGGTATTACAATACTAGTCCCTGAAGTTTAGGTTTGGATTATTGTCAGGATTAGTCCCTGAGGTTTGAGTTAAGTTTATTAAGTTAACTTTAACGGGATTTTGTTAACAGAGTTAACTGGAAAAGTCCGGATTGTCACAAAATTGACGACCGTGTGAAACGGGGTGAATAATCTGAGTGATTCAGATTGTAGATGAAGGGGTGATACTTGTGTAGAAGAAAGGCTGTGAAGGTGATTAAGCTTGAGTGATTCAAGTTGGTGTGAAAGACCTGAGTGATTCAGGAGGTACAAAACGTAACTGTTCATCAACATGTAGTTCCTCCAGAGGAACTGTGAGTGATTCATCAGCTAGGCATTTCTTTAAATTTGAGACGTGAAAGACGTTGTGTACAACACTAAGTCTTTCAGGTAGGTCCAGTTGATACGCGACTGGTCCGATTCTCTTTAATATTTTGAAAGGTCCAACATAACGAGGATTCAGTTTTCCTCGTTTCCCGAAACGAATGACACCTTTCCAAGGTGAGACTTTGAGTAAGACCATGTCACCTATTTGAAATTCCAAAGGTTTACGACGCTTGTCGGCATAGCTCTTGTGACGATCACGAGCTGCCGCCATACGGTTTCTAATTTGAACGATCTTTTCAGAAGTTTCAAATACAAGTTCAGGACCTGTGAGTTGGCTATCCCCAACCTCGGTCCAACAAATGGGAGAACGGCATTTCCGCCCATAAAGTGCTTCAAATGGAGCTGCCTTGATGCTAGTGTGATAACTGTTGTTGTAGGAGAACTCCACCAATGGTAGGTGAGACTCCCAAGTGTTACCGAAATCGATCACACAAGCTCGTAGCATGTCCTCCAGAGTTTGGATAGTACGTTCAGTTTGGCCATCAGTTTGAGGATGGTATGCTGTGCTCATATCTAGACGCGTGCCTAATGCTTTATGCAATGATTGCCAGAAACGGGAAGTGAATCGTGCATCACGATCCGAAATAATAGAGATTGGCACCCCGTGTCGAGAGACTACTTCTTTCAAGTATACTCGAGTGAGTTTATCCATTTTGTCAGTTTCTTTGATGGCTAAGAAGTGGGCAGATTTTGTTAGGCGATCAACAATTACCCATATAGTATCACATCCGGTAGGAGTTCGGGGTAATTTGGTAATGAAGTCCATGGATATTTGTTCCCATTTCCACATGGGAATTTCAGGTTGTTGCAGGAGACCGGACGGTTTTTGGTATTCAACTTTGACCTTCGCGCAGGTCAGACATTTACTAACATAAGTGGCTATATCGGCCTTCATCTTCGGCCACCAATATAGTACTTTTAGATCATGGTACATTTTATCGGAACCCGGATGAATGGAGTGACGAGATTTATGAGCTTCATCCATGATTAATTCCCTTAAATTTCCGAACACTGGAACCCATATTCGTTCGACAAAGTAACGAATTTCGTCAGATTTTACTTCAAGTTGTGCTTCCATGCCACGTGTACCTTCTAACGGTAGGTTATCTTCTTTCAAGGCTTCAAGTTGAGCACTACGGATTCTGTCAGGCAATCCAGGGTGAATAGTGAGTTGTAACGCTCGAACTCGTTTGGGTTTCGTTTCTTTTCGGCTTAGTGCATCAGCCACGACGTTAGCTTTACCCGGATGATAACGGATCGCATAGTCGTAATCATTTAAAAGTTCAACCCAACGACGTTGTCGCATGTTCAACTCCTTCTGCTCGAAGATATGCTGGAGGCTCTTGTGGTCGGTGTAGATGGTGCATTTGGTACCGTACAAGTAATGTCTCCATATCTTAAGTGCAAAAACTACTGCTCCCAACTCTAGGTCATGAGTGGTGTAGTTTTTCTCGTGAACCTTTAACTGACGTGAAGCGTATGCAATTACCTTTTCGCGCTGCATTAAGACACAACCCAGACCTTGAATAGATGCATCACAATACACCACAAAATCATCGGTTCCTTCCGGAAGAGCTAAAATAGGTGCACTGCAAAGTTTCTGTTTGAGATGTTGGAAAGCTGATTCTTGGTTATCGCCCCAATTATAGGCTTTTCCTTTTTGAGTTAGGGCGGTGAGAGGTTGCGCAATCTTTGAAAATCCTTCGATAAAACGACGGTAATATCCGGCCAATCCCAGAAATTGTCGCACTTCAGTCGGAGTCGTCGGTGCTGCCCAATTCTTGATGGCTTCTATTTTGGACGGGTCGACATGTATCCCTTTTTCATTTACCACATGCCCTAGAAATTGAACCTCTCGAATCCAAAATTCACATTTGGAAAACTTAGCATAAAGTTGCTCTTGCTTAAGTAGTTCCAAAATTAGACGCAGATGTTCTTCATGTTCTTCCTCGTTCTTGGAATAAATAAGGATGTCATCGATGAAAACGATAACAAACTGGTCAAGGTAAGGCTTACACACACGGTTCATGAGGTCCATGAATACCGCGGGTGCGTTGGTTAAACCGAAAGGCATGACCATAAATTCGTAATGGCCGTACCTTGTCCTGAATGCAGTTTTAGAGATATCTTCTTCTCGGACTCTTAACTGATGATAGCCGGACCTAAGGTCTATTTTGGAATAGAAACTTGATCCTTGGAGTTGATCAAAAAGGTCATCGATACAAGGTAAAGGGTAGCGGTTCTTGATTGTAACTTTGTTCAGCTCCCGGTAATCAATACACATACGGAACGTATCGTCCTTCTTCTTGACAAATAATACCGGAGCTCCCCACGGTGATGAACTAGGTCAGATGAAACCTTTATCCAATAAGTCTTGCAACTGAGTGGACAGTTCCTGCAATTCACTAGGTGCTAATCGATAAGGTGCCCGAGCAATCGGTGCTGCTCCGGGTGCTAGGTCAATTTGGAATTCAACCTGACGGTGTGGTGGCAGACCGGGCAGATGCTCGGGAAATACTTCCAAAAATTCACGCACAACGGGAATATCTTCGATCTTCTTCTCTTCTGACGGCTGTTCAGCAACAAGGGCCAAAATGGCCGTATGCCCCTTCCGAATACATTTTTGTGCTTTCATGAAGGATATGATGCCCATGACAGTACCAACCCTTTCGCCCTGAACTGAAAGAATTTCTCCACTCGGGAGGGGTATGCGAACGATTTTCTCATGACAAATGATTTCCGCTTGGTTTCTAGACAACCAATCCATGTCGACGATTACATCAAAACTACTAAGTGTGACCGGCATAAGGTCGATATCTAGAATATGGCTAGCTAGATCAAGCTTACAACCCTTAAGAATGTGGGTTGCTTCAATTATTTGGCCGTCAGCTATCTCTATTACATACTTAGCTTCTAATAGAGTTGGAGTTCCTTTTATCATATCACTAAGTTTCTTAGATATAAAACTCCTATCGGCACCAGTGTCAAAAAGGACAGAAGCAAAGTAATTATTTAAGAGAAATTTACCGGTGACCACGTTATGATCGTAGCGAGCCTCTCCGGATCCCAGTACAAAAGCTCTTCCTTTCGCCCCATTTCCTCCATTACCACCGTTATTACCGTTATTCCCACCATTGTTGTTTTGATTGGGGTTGTTACCATTGTTGCCCTGGTTATTACCGTTACCACTACCACTGACATTACCATTTCCACCCTTTTTCATCTGAGGACAATTCCTTTGAATGTGCCCCTCTTTACCGCACTGAAAACATCCCCTCGTGAATCCCTGTGATTGAAATGGTTGTTTGTTCGGGAGTGCAACTCTACAGTCCTTTGCAGCGTGGCCCATTTTACCACAACGCTGGCAACGTTGTCGGTCACAAGTGCCCGTGTGGTGATAGCCGTATTTGTTGCACTTGGGGTACCTCCCAGCATATTCCCCTTGATTCGGACCTGATGAGGTCGTTTGATTAAAGTTTCTAGCATGCTCAAACTTTCGTTGTTGTTGGTGCTGAGGTTGATTGGGTTGGGATCCTTTAGAATTTGAGTGGTTGTGTGAGTGGGAGTGATGGTCGAACTTGCGCTTATTGTTGTCGGTGGGTTTAGAAACCGAACCTCTTGGAGGTAAAGTTCCCTTTGCCACTGCCTGATCGGTCAATTTGTGAGCAAGTCTGATGGTCTGTTGGATGGTGGTAGGGTTGGATGAGGTAACCATGCTTTGAATCTGGGGTACCAAACCTCCAATGTATAGTTCAATCCGTTTGTAATCCGGAGTCACCATATGTGGGCACATGGTGGCAAGTTCGTGCGAACGGGTGGTGTAGAGTTCAATTTCTGAACCCTCCATCTTAAGGTTCCAGAACTCTCCTTCTAGCTTTTGAATTTCATCTCGTGGACAGTATTCTTCTTTCATCATGGTTTTAAATTCCTCCCACGGGAGTCCATTTGCCATTGCTAGTCCCAACATTTGAACTTGGGCATTCCACCATGTTAGGGTCGGGCCTTCCAGAGTTCCAGCAGCAAATTTCACTTGGTTAGCCACGGGGCAGTTGCACATGGCTATTACTGATTCAACCTTCTCAAACCAGCGAAGTAATCCAACTGCTCCTTCAGCTCCACTAAAGGTGTGGGGCTTGCAGTCCATGAATGCCTTGAAAGTGCAGGCTGGCTGTTGATTTTGCTGGCCTGGATTTAGAAATACGAATTGAATTGGAATTATAGAGTTTAGAAAGATATTCTTAGGAAAAGGGATTGACACTACTAGTCAATAGTTGAAAGCATTACCTGCAGCATTCTGTGCTGCTAGGGCCTCTGCCACACTATTGTTTATCAAAGCTGCTAGTTCTGCTGCCGTCATGTTGATGGTACCACGACCACCGGTACGGCCTCCTCGTCCTCTCCCAGACATGATTCTTCACAATCACAAATGAAAAGTAATGAGAAATATATCGCATATTAAACATTATTCAGGTACGAGTAAGAGATACAACATCTAATATTTTGAAAATTAAATAAATTGTAAGGCTACAAAATAAATAACTCAAATATTAAACTTCTCATGCTTTTATTGGATGGGAACAACCTTACCCATCTAGGTTTGAAAAGGGAAATAAATAAGCAAAAACAAACATGAAAAGGAAGATAGAATAGGAAGATCCTCAAATATCCTCGTCATCAGAAGAGACATATGACTATGCATCATCAATCTCCACTGGCTCTTCCTCAGCTGGTTCCCCCTCTAAGGGTTCCTCCTCGAAGGGCTCCTCCTCAAAGAGCTCTTCCTCAAAGGGTTCCTCCTCATCGTCAGATACTGGAATGTCTTCCGGGTGTAGGGCCGCTTGCAGTTGGGCTTCCAAGTGAGTCACCCTCTCTTGAAGGCCTTCAGCTGTGTGGTTAGCCACATGTAGCTGAGCTTCCATAGCAGCTAATCTCTCCAGAACTCCTTGCATATCATCATCCATAATGTCAGCCCTCGTCTCTAGGTGTGCTACACGATTCACTAAAAGGTTGTGGACATGGTCCGTTGCAGCTAATTCGGTAGTCAAATCTTCTATTCCTACCCTATTCTTTTCCACTTGTGTTCCATTCTCCAGGAGTTTAGGTATCTCCTCGGTAGCATCTTGTACAAAACTTAATTCCTTTAACATATAGGACACAAATGCTGCGAAGGCTTGTTCCATGGTACATGGTAAGCTAAGCGGTGTAGACGATGAAGATGTGGATCCAAAGTACGGTGATGGAACATCTCCCATTTCGATCCACCTTTGGATCATATGTGGGTACATATCCCAATTGAGAGCATACTCCAATGCCCGTGCGTTGCTTGGTTCGCCTTGCTCAATTGAGGTAGTCCGGCGCCTTTTGGGAGAGCGGTATGTTAAAACAGTTGATATAAAATGAAGTACAAAAATCAAAAGAGTTGTATCATGTTTTCTCCCCCAGTTTAAAAGCAGTAAAAATGGGCCGTGAAAACTCACCTGCTTGGCGTTGAAGGTAGTTCACACTAGAAGTAAGTTTGGAACCACGAGTGTAAGTCTCAAAAGACCTACGAATGTCCTAGAATTATAAATATATAAATTAGGAACGATAAAGGGAGTTGTGACCGTGACAAGGAAAGAACGTCTTAAAGAACCGCTCTAACAAACGAGAGTGGACGAACGTGTCCACGGGTTTAGGAATTACTTTACGCGACGAACGACGTAAATAACAATATATATATATATATATACGAGTGGTTAACATAACTAATTATTATTTAGTCTTGATTGGTCTACGGTGTTATATAAAAATGATTTGAAATAATATAAATATATATTATTTAATAATACGAGTCACAATTCGAAAATAATATAAACATATTATTTTACACGCGTTTACGGTTTAAAAATAATATAAATATATTATTTTTTTACTTATTAATAATAAAAGTGCACAATTTATAAAACTAGTTATAATTTATAAAAATAAACAAAATATTTAAATCCCGAGCCTATGGGTTGTTTTCCGGTTTAAAACCCATTTATATAATGATATAATATTAAAAGATTTGATTTTTATTAATTTAGTATTCCAGAAAATTGTTTAAAAAAAGAATGTGGGAGCTCGAACTCGAACCCGGGTCTCTCCCACACAGACACATAGCTTTAACCAGTCCGGCCGCTAGGCTATCGCAACAAAATCCGGTTTCAAATGGTTTTAACATACAACCCAAGTGTTCATCCCTCCCCATACACACATACGGTTGAATCCATACTCAAATCCAACGGTTTTTTACACTGAAATGAAATCAGAGGTTAGGGGTTTTGTAAATCGGATGTTTGCGAACCTGTGTGTGCGTTTAATTGAAAAGTTATCAAGTTTAGAATGGTTAAAGATTCATTTGAAAACCCGTAATCCTAGTTTAGAACTCACAATCAAATCGAACGAACCTGATGTTAGAAACTGATGAAATCATGGGGCTTTTACTTATTAAAACATTGCGAATCTGTGGGTGTAGTTTAATTTCATTAAGGATGCGTTTAATATCAAAAGCCCCAAAATAGATTATGTATAAACCCTAGATTCCGGATTACGAACAATTCGATGATATCAGATTAAATTGATAGAGGGCTTTCATTATACAAATGATTTCGAGTCGAATGGTATGCTTTAATTGTATTAAAACAGGATTTAGAGTAGGGTTCGATTAAATCGGTTTGTGATGAGCCCTAGGTTCTGGATCTTTAAAAATTCGATGTTACGAGTTCAAATTAGTATAGGGCTTTTAATAAAGAAAAGATTTTTAACCTGACTATGTGATTTAATTTTATTGAGGCTAGGTTTAGGATCAAAACCCCCAAATCGATTTATGATATAAACCCTAGATACGGGATTGGTTTAATTCGATATTTTAAGCCCTGGGATTGATAGGGCTTTCACTAAACAGATGAAAACGAAGGTGAGGGTGTATTTGGTTACCTGAATTGGTGCCGGATTGATGGTGATCGAGTAAAACAAGTGCCGATCGAGTATGGTTTGGTCTCTGGTGTCACTGGTTCTTGCTCCGGGCAAATTGATGCGCGTATAAGCTTCAGAGGAATTCGTTTGTCGTGTGAAGAGTGTTCAATTGTGAAATTAACAGGTGAATTATTCGAATTTGATGTGTTCATGAAGAGGGTCGGCGGTTACGAGTTAATTACACATAATTAGAGTTTAATTCGCGTATAATGATTATGTTAAGTGTTCATTCATGATCGTTTATGGCAGAAACGTGTTTATTGGTTACAAAATCAAACAGAAAAACGAATGTGGGATTTGAATTTGATAAAAATTGCGCGTTTGACTTTCTAAAAGTCAACAGAATCAAGAATAGTCTAATTACTGGTTTGGTCCCTCTGTTTCAGGTTCATAAGTTTAGGAATTGTCATAATTGACCCTTGTGGTTTTAACTAGGTTAAGAATGTTAATTCGACTTATCAAAAGTCAATAGGATTGGGATTTTGACTTTCTGAAAAGTCGACAATCAACTTTAGGGGTATTACAATACTAGTCCCTGAAGTTTAGGTTTGGATTATTGCCAGGATTAGTCCCTGAGGTTTGAGTTAAGTTAATTAAGTTAACTTTAACGGGATTTTGTTAACAGAGTTAACTGGAAAAGTCCGGATTGTCACAAAATTGACGACCGTGTGAAACGGGGTGAATAATCTGAGTGATTCAGATTGTAGATGAAGGGGTGATACTTATGTAGAAGAAAGGCTGTGAAGGTGATTAAGCTTGAGTGATTCAAGTTGGTGTGAAAGTCCTGAGTGATTCAGGAGGTACAAATCAAGATTAAGGGGGGAATGATAGATTAATCTTGATTGAAGATAATTATTAATATTAATTTATTAATTGTTTGGTTGAGTTTGTATTAGACTAGGAGTGCGTTTGTCTATTTATTTGATTATTTAATAGTTATTGAGTTTGGTTAGGATTAGTTTATTTTTATTATAAATAAAGGGTTTAGGGGTCATTGTAAAGTGTGGTTTTAGTTTTTAATATTAATAAAAAGAGTCGATCTTGATTGAGATCAAATATTGTGTTTGTGTTCTTGGGCCTGGGTTCCAACATATTATGTGTAGTTAGTAAAAATAATAATCATTTTATAATTTTTAAAACCTGATAATCGTGTTACAATTCTTAATAAAAAAAATACCACTAACACATCGCACATCAGTGACATATTCAACAAACTGTTTCCACAAGATTGCTCTTGATTTCAAAACACCATACACGTTGCTAAGTGTCATGATCTCCTTGAGTTTACCATATTCATTTAAAACCATTAGAGTAAATTTCATTTTGCGTCCCTGTGGTTTGGTCAAATAATCGCTTTGAATCCAAAGGTTTTAATTGGACTTTTTTCGTCCCTGTGGTTTCATTTTTGTTTCAATTAAACCCATGACACTAACACCGTTAGTTTTTTCTGTTAAATTAAGGGGTATTTTAGTCTTTTTACTGATAAGGACTAATATTATAATTTTGAACTTGAAGGGACTATTTCTGTAATTACAAAATAATTAAAATCAACCCCACCCCACCCCTTCATCATCCTCATCAGAACCCCCCACCCCTTCATCATCCTCATTAGAACCCTTCATTTACCCGAGATCGATCCACTGGTACAATGATAGAATTGTTGCATCACAAAACCCAGTCGTCTTTCCTCTTCCCTCAAAACACGCAAACCCTAGATTCAAAAACCCCTAAACCCAGTCATCTTCCTCTGCATCATACGAATTGGGTACCGCAAAATCGAACAAACCACCGCCACCCTCCTCCTGGCCGCCATCTCCGGCTAAAACTATTTCACTAACGGATCAATCATTCCCCATCTACGGCTAATCATGGAGCAAAACAAAGGGGAGGTGGGGGTTTTGAGATCGGATTGGGCACTAGTAATGGATCGACGAACGATGCCGTTTGTGGAGTTGTACGTGAGGGACTTGCTAGCGCAACTCCATTTTCCACATACGCTAGACCTAAATCATCCACCAGCTGAGCTTTGCCCCGTATTCTTGTTTATCGGATCTTGAATCTCATCAGAAATGAAGCCTCCTAGGTTAATTTGAAGAAATTAGTTTGATTTCTGACAAAGGGCTGATTAATGGTGGTGGTGGTGGGTGCCTTTTCATCGTGACACTGGTGGTGTAGGGAGGAGGCGGTGGTGAAGGGCAGATGGTGTGGGTTCTGATGAGGATGATGGAGGGGTGGGGTGGGGTTGGATTTTAATTATTTTGTAATTACAGATATAGTCCCTTCAAGTTCAAAATTATAATATTAGTCCTTATCAGTAAAAAGACTAAAATACCCCTTAATTTAATAGAAAAACTAACGGTGTTAGTGTCATGGGTTTAATTGAAACAAAAATGAAACCACAAGGACGCAAAAAGTCCAATTGAAACCTTTGGATTCAAAGCGATTATTTAACCAAACCACATGGACGCAAAACGAAATTTAACCACATGGACGCAAAACGAAATTTACTCAAACCATTATAAGTTAATTCCATTTTGGTGGCACAAACTTCTGAATTAATCTACCATTGTAAACTCGTCCTTATCTTCACCTAAACTAGCAAGGCCATTCAACAAACAAGTAAACTCATATTTTCTGTAAATAGTCCTTTATTTGATTTTCTCTGCTTTCGTATTGGAAACCATCCATATCTCTTTCAATTCGACTTTATCCTTCAAATCTTCATTAGACATATCCTCTGAATCTTTAACTTTTGAATTTTCATTGTATTTAATCACTTGTGAGATATGTGTCAAATGTTATAAGGATAGTTGAAGGCATCATAACCTTTAATATTCATAGTAACCCATTGGTAGTTGTGTAATTATATCTAGTTTTTTCAACATATTAGAAGAGTGCTTGTTCTTTAAAATTGATATAGAAAAGGCTTTCGACATGTTCAACTGGAGTTTCATAGATAGATTATGGAGCAAATGAACTTCCCCGATACTTGGCGCAATTGGATCATAGGTATCCTTGCCTCCGCCCACTCCTCGATCCTTGTCAAATGCCAATGGCAGCCCCACTCCAGAATTCCAGTGCCACCAAGATCTCAGCCCGGGTGACCCCCTGTCCCCTTTTCTTTTTATTATAGCAATGGATGCCCTATCCGAAATCATTAAAAAAGCGTGCTCTATAGTCATCTATTATGGTGTCTCTATCCCAAATGGTGGACCTACTCTCACTAACTTTTTATATGCGGATAACGTCTTTTTTGTAGGTGAATGGGCAAAATCAAATATCAAGAACTTAATGCGACTCTTACGTGGTTTTTATCTCATATCCGGGCTCAAAATCAACATGGAAAAAAGCAGAATTTTTGGAATGGGGATTGATGATGCCAACATTCAACGTTTTGACTCGATTCTACACTGTAAAGTGGGTTTTTCCCCCTTCTCCTACCTTGGATTGCAAGTAGGAGCTAACATGAACCTCGCAAGGAACTGGAAACCAATCATCAAGGTGTTCGAGGCAAGACTATCCCAATGGAAAGCAAGATTTCTGTCTATAGGGGGCGGGTTACACTTTTAAAGTCTGTCCTTGAATCACTCCCCATATATTACTTCTCCCTGTATAGAGCACCGATAAAGGTTCTGGATCATCTAGAGAAACTACGCAGATCCTTTCTTTGGGGCGGATCAATTGACAGGAAAAAAATCCATTGGCTGTTCTCCGTTAAGCATGTCAAGCAACTATACAACAAAACCGTGAACCAAATAGCATTCTACAGCTTCCTGTGGAATAAATATTTTTAATTGGCGAGTGTGGACCGGATTCCCACCATGGCTGCCCTATTAAAAAGAAATGTCCAGGTTGTCCAAAGAAATTTTTGTTTTTGTGGAAGTTTTGAGGAGACATTCGAACATCTATTTATAGCTTGTTTGTTGCAAATCATATTTGGAGCTACATTAGCCAATGGTGCAAGATTCAACCCATCTATGCCTTTAGTTTATGAGACCTTTTGGTGACACAGAAAACTATCTGATCAAACAAAGCAAAAAGAAAAAAAAAGTGCAAGCACTTATCTTAACATCGTGTTGGTATATCTAGAAGATTCGAAATGAGATCGTTTACAACCGGTCCAACATGTCTAAGAACAAGATTATTGAATACATCAAAACACTTGGTTTCCCGTTAGGTGAGAAGCATATCGAAAAGAAGTAGCATAAACCGGTCGTCATGGTGTGATTTTGATTTATAGCTGATAGCATAGTCATAAACTACAAATTGGTTTTGTCTTGTTGTTTGCATTAGTTTTTGGTGTCCTCTGTCTGTTTTTTTCCTTCTCTTTTTCCTTGTTAGGTTATGTAACACCCGTCCAAAAATGGTCACAATTTAAGCAAGAAATAAAACTCGGAGGGTTAGTTCTGTAATTAACCTAAGTTCCAAGGGTTAAAAATAAAATTTTTGGAAAAACAGTCGATATCGGACCGCTACCGGTCCTTAACGGTCAGCTACGCAATGTTTGAAAAACTGGTTCAAACTAGCCGGTAATACCGGTTCAACCGGATCTCGGTCACTAGCCAGGTAAGTTTGAGCCCGGTAAATTGGAAGAACGGTTTGTAACTTGAACCGTCGGTATTACCGGTAATACCGGGTTAAACCTTTGTATCGGTTTTAGGCCAAAGTAAAATTTTAGGTTTAAACAAAAAAAAATCAAGTTTAAACCCGTTTTAGGTAACTAAAACTTCTTATTTAATATTATAGGAAATGAAAATAGTGATTCTCTTGTTGATTAGGATGGCGATGATAGTGAATTTTATATTTTAAGCGATCGTGAACCTGATGTATTCAACACTCAAATGACATAAATCAATTGTACACTTTTATTTAAAAAACTTTGTTGGAAAATTGAGTGTTTTTGGATTATTTTTTGATTATGGATTAACTTTTGGAATATTTTTTTATTATGGAATCATGTACTTTTGAATTATTTTTTGAGTTGAAGTTGTATTTTTATGGAATTATAGGGTTAACTAGTCAACCCGGTTGGACCGCCCGATACAACCGGTTGAACCGCCCGATACAACCGGTTGAACCGCCCGATACAACCGGTTGAACCATTTCCGAGTCCAACCCGGAAGGGTTTAAAAACCGGTTTTAAAACATTACCGCGACGTGTTCCCAAAGGAAATAACCAAGTGTTTACATGTGTCCTGATGAGACAATGTTAGATCGTGAAAGTACAAGATGGTTATGTTCTTAGTTGAAATTGGCGGAAACAATAGCAACTACACAAGTATAATCGAGTAAACAGAAAGAATACTAACAAGAACACTGTTGTATTAAGCTTTTGTGAATAAACGATTACAAATGAAAACTCTATCAAGAAGCACACTTACAATGAAGTGTTTACACAGTATTTATACTAACTTAGAATCAAGACAGACCCTTGATTCTTAGGATCAGATCTAACACAGACCGTTGATCTTTTGTACAAAGCTAATAATATAAGTTTAGTCTAAACTAGCTAACTTTATTGAAGCGTCTTCTTTATGCATCATTACTTGCATGCTTGGAGAAGAGCATTGTTGTCCGTCATTGGTTGCACCATTGAAGTTCCTTCTGCTTTGAGTGTGTCAGTAGCTTTTGCAGAAAGTTGTCAGTGACGCTTGGCATGGATAGTCAGCTGCAACGATTTATCTTCAAGGCACAAGGCTGTCAGCAGCAAGGATGAGGATCAGCATCAAGACTGATCTGTTGAACGCAACAACAACAAGTGTTGAACGCTGCTGATGAGCCTATCAGCAGCAACAAGTGTTGAACGTTGCTGATAAGTCTATCAGCAGCAACAAGTGTTGAACGCTGCTGATAAGCCTATCAGCCGCATTTGTACTTAGAAGAATTTTGTTGCAATCAGTCTTTGGTTCTACAAACTCCCCCTAGACTGATGCTACCAAAATTTTTCTAATCTCTTTGTTGCTGAAGCTTTTGCATGTGGCAGACTATCCTTGCAATCTCATAGCCTCTTGGATCCTTGCTGGGATTGTTCAGTGGAAGCTCAGACAGAGTCTTGATGTCTTTACTTGGCATTTTGAAAATTGTCTTGCTTGAACATCTTATCTGCTTCTTCTTAACATCAGTTAAGGTGAACTCATCCAGATCAGCATTGTAGGACGAACTTACAAATAGAGAGTGAGACTGAAGTGGTTTGATATCTATGATCACATATTTGCTAGGGTTTAAATGGTGTTTGATTGCTAGCATAAGACGTTTCCCACCCTCATTTGTAGGCTCATGAGCTTCACCCATCTCCAGAATTCTACTGAGATCTGAATCTGGTAATTGTAGAACTTCATCGACATATTTGTAAACAGATCTCAATTTTTCAGTTCTCTCCCTGAAGATTTCAAACCACTGATCCAGTGAACTGTAGAACCAATCAACTATATCTCTGGAGTCTTCTGGTTTAGGTGTGGGTTTGGATTTCTTCAGGAGAGGCTGTTGATGAGAGGGAGCTGGGTGAGATGGTTTGGACTTTTTGGGTGGAGGAGAGGAAGGTTTGGGGATATTTGTGGAAGGTTTTTGGATAGTGGAAGTAGTGTTTGGGGCAGAAGTCTTTTGTTTCTTGACTGGTCTCTTGTCTTCCTTTTCTGTGACCCTTGTTTTGAAGACTTTCTTTCCTAGTCTTTCTTCTTCTTCCTTTTTGACTTGTCTGTACAAGGCTTGTAGGTTCATGAATGTCATGGGACCTAGCCTCCTTCCACTTTCCCCTTGCCTTTAGGAAGTTAGTCATGACCTTCCTTTCTTCATGGGTTCTCTAGTTATGTGCAATGGCCTTCTTGGATTTTTGACGAGCCTTTTCTTCCTCTTCAGCTCTCTTCTTCTTTGCCAATTGCCCCTGCTGACCCATGACGGCTCTATAGATCTCTTTGTTTGAAAGTTTTTCAAGGTAGTCAGCATCCTCACCTTGAGAGATCAGAGCTTCAATCCACTCCTCCCTCATTTCTTTTGCTAATTTAGAATCAGAGATTCTGAATTTAGCATCTTCCTTCCTTTTCTTTTCTTCCTCTTCCTCTTCTTCCTTGTTTGGTTGTTCCTGCAGCTATCTAGCAAGTTCTTCATCTTCGTCAACTTGAGACACTGCATGGAGTTTGACTTTCATCTCATCCAGCTGTTTGGCATACTGCTAGATAAGTTATTCTCTGAGGAGCATGGCTGTTTTTCTTTCTTGAGCCTTTTTTAGGTCAGCCATCTCCTCTTCTTCTCTCTTCCTTCTTATTTCTTCCTTCTCTCTCTTCTCTTTGAGCAACCTCTCTTCATCTTCTTTGGTCATAATTCCCTTCCCTTTGTTTATACTGGATGCCTCTGCTTCGGCTTCACTTATCACAATAGCAGATGATTGTGCTGCTGTTGGGATCTCAGCCTCAGCTTCATTGGCAAGTTGAGAGGTTGATAAGGGAAGGTCATTAGCTTCATCTGATTTGCAATCAGGACTTGTAAATTCTATCAGCATTTCTTGGACAGTGGATCTTGATTCATATGCTGCAGCAAAGATGTCTACTCGAGGGGAAGCTGAGTCAGAATCAGTGTCAGAATTTGACACATATACTGCCTCAGCAATCCTTCCTTCTTGTTCAAGATGGGCTCTGACAGTAGCTATCATTGCCTGGCTTTCGAGGGAGTTGACATTGTAGATTTTGCCCTGAGTTGAAAGATCTTGTAAAGAAAGTATGTAGGCAGTAGCAGGATGTTCCTGGTGTTGATGGTGAGAGAGGAGCCATTGCTTAGTAGTAAGGTGTGGTCAAGAGACTTAGTGCTTACCCATCCTAGCACATCTAAGTCCTTGACAACGTAGTTGTACAGAAATCTTCTTAAGCACAGAACTTCTTCTTCAGTGAGAAGACCAGTCCTTATTATTTCAAGTCTTCTAGGAGTCAGTCTTCTTTCTGCTGCTGCTGAATATTCAGGATAGGCTACCCTTTTTACTGCTTGTATTTGTCTTTTGAACTTGGGTAGATTATCCTCCATCAAGTAATAGAACCTGCCAATAGCAAGTTCTGCTGAGAGGTCCGTAGAGTTGTTGATGCATTGTAGATGGTATAGGTGAAGGACTTGGATGCTGTTGAGAAAGTCCCAGTTTAACTCTTCTACTCCGCTAAACTCCTAACCAATCCAGAACCTCTCAGACTTTCCATCATACCCCCAAGCTAGTATTGTGTCAAACTCTAGTTGTGTTGAAGTCAGTGGAAATTGGGGGCCCGTGGATTGACTTATGATGGCTGCTGCTTCAGGGATGATGCTGAAAGATGTATATGTTTGTTCTTTGTCTTCAACATCAGTCAGCACCTCATCAACAACCCTGATGACTAACTTCCAGTCTTCAGAAGTCTCTTCTTCTTCGTCATCTGAAGCTGGCAAGTCATGGACCTGTACAAAAGATGGCTTGAATAGTGTACTTTGAAATGCAGCCTGCTCTTGAATCCAGTCGTCAAGACTGTCTGAGTCTTCTTCCATTGGGACTATCTCCCCCTTTTTGGTTGCATCAGTGGACAGATAAGCATCAGTTTGGGTGCCCACTGAGACAAGGGAGGGAGAAGCCATGGAGGGGCATTGATGGGCTTCATGCAGAAGGATCTGGGGTTGTAGTTTTGACACCTCAGCCTCAAGCATAGCCACCTTGGCCGTCAATTCCTGATTTTTAAGTTGAATACTGTCCTCATCCATATTTGTGGAATCCTTGGACCCAGATGGGGCTGTAGGCCTAGCCTCAGCATCCCCATCACCCATGGTTTCTTGGTGCCTGGGATTCCTCTCAGTGAGGGGAGTTTCCAAGGAAACATCCTCACTATGAGTTGCCGTGGTTGAGGTCTTAGCGATGTTGTCACTGTCCTCCTGGTCATTTGATGGACCAGCAGTAGTGACAGCCTCTTCCACATCCACTCTGTCATAACTCCTAGAGTGGACCTTCAGGGGAGTAGAACTTGGGTTGGGTGTGTTGGAAGCAAGATCAATTAGTACCTCCGAGATAGTGGCAGTTGGAGAAGGTACATCATCTTGATCAAGTTCCTCAACACTTAAGTTCAGAAGAGAGAGGAGTGGCTCAAGGGGCTGTTCTATGGATCCGGGAAGTGATCCTGATCCTAATAGAGAGACATCCGAAGGAGTCTCCCTAACAATGTGGCTGTCCCTTATGATATTCTCACCAGAATGTTGTGATTCTGAGTGAGGGCTGTTAGGTTAGGTTTGGGCCTTGGAGGCAAGAGAAGAAGGAGTTCTCTTGCCCCTTTTTCTGGTATACTTGGCTGCAACCGGGGCCCTGTGTTCCGGTTGAGCAATCAAACTGGGTGTTAGAAGTGTATGTGCCTGTGCATCTTCAGTAGAATGCACAGGGATTCGATCAAGGGAAGCAGTTGTTTGTGATTCAGGAAGTGAGGTGGAGGGTGTGGGATCAGTACCAGCTGGGTTTGCTGAACTGTCACCCTGGGTGCTTTACATGTTCATCATTTTAGATAACAATGGAACAGTGACCCCTGAGAACCTTTTGGAAACAGTTCTTATGCTTTGAAAAATGTTATTTTTATGTCCCAACATGATGTAGATTCTTGTAGGTTTTGAAAATTCTTTTAGTTCATGGTTGAAAACCTCCTGCAAGAATCTTGGGTACATAAAAAATTGTTGCTTTGCACCCTCTTGGAGGTTATATCTCAAACCCTCAAAGATGAGGTGTGCAAAGTTAAAACCTAGGCCAGTAATCATACCATGGAAAGCAGAGGCAAGTGCGGAGCTCACTTGATGCCATCCACTTCTCTTCTGAGATATGCATTGGAGAAGAGTGTGGCAGAGATACTTCCATGGAGGGCCCATCAGCGCCTTCTCTATTGTATACTCATTTTGATTTCTAGTGTACCCTATGGATACAAAGGTCCTCATGTACTCGTCCTTTGAGTATGAGATGGTTGCTCCCTCATCTTGAAGCTTAAGATGTTTTCGGAGTGTGGCTTCCGAGATGGTGATGTCCTTGCCGTCTACCTTGGCTTTAATTTGGGGAATCCCCTGTTCGGTAGAGTAGACGGCGGTTTTCCAGAAATCCTCCATATGAGGGATATATATGGTAGGGTTGGTTGTAAGGGCAAAATGGATTTTTGATCGGCATAGGAAGTCAATCATATTATCGAATCCTTCGGATTTCTTTCCGTTGGTTAAGTATGTTGTAAGGTTATGGTACGGGGAGAACTTATCGTCAGGGTTATTGATGTCTGCCATTGTTGTTTGATTTTGGAGGGAAGGTTTGAAGGTTAAGAGTGTGGAAGGCTTTGAATGTTTTAAGGATAGAAGGCTTTGAATGTGGTGGGGACTTGAGAGAAGGTGATGTGGGTTTAGGGTGAAATTGAATGTGAAGAGGTGGTAAGGAAATTTGATTTGTTCTTATAACGGCAGAGGAGGGAAAAAGAAAAATGACTTGTATAGTACAACCTTATTCACTTTTTACTGTTACAGCTGTAATACACCGAGACAGTCATGGTAAAGACTGACGTTAATTTTTACAACGGGTAAAAGTTAATTTGGACTTAAATTTACCCATCAGCAGCAAACTTGGTTGCTGTGGATGAATAAGCCTGTCCGCTGCAAGCTTGGTTGCTGCGGAAGGTTAAGTCTGTCAGCAGCAAACTCAATTGCTGCTGATGGATTCAATGATCTGCAGCAAGGATGTTGCTGCTGACAATCTTAAAGCTATCCGCAGGAAACCTGTTCCTGCTGATAACTTAAAGCAGTCAGCGGCAAATCCTTTGCTGCTGAAGATTAAACCTGTTAGCAGCTGAAGGACAAAAGTGCTGCTGACTCATAACTTTTATTTACAACAAAAGACAAAAACACATTTTTAAAACAGAATTTTAGAGATAGATTTTAATTAAAGTTCATCATACCAATGGATTCAACTAAATATATGAATATAGCTTCGTCAAAAGGTTTTGTAAACAAATCAGCATATTGCTCATTTGTATGAACTTTGGTTAAAATAATCCTCTTTTTCTCAGCTTGATCTCTTATGAAATGATACCTGATGTCAATGTGCTTTGTCTTGGAGTGCTGCATCGGATTGTTTGTGATTGATATAGCACTCATGTTGTCAATGTGAATTGGAGTTGCTATGAAAGTCATCCCGTAATCCAGCATTTAATTTTGTATCCAGATGACTTGTGCACAGCAACTTGAAGCTGCAATGTATTCTGCTTCAGCTGTAGAAGTTGAAACACATGTTTGCTTCTTGCACTGCCATGAAATCAGTCTCCCTCCCAGAAACTGACATCCCCCTGAAGTGGACTTTTTGTCCAAGTTGCATCCCCCATAGTCACTGTCAGTGTATGCATACAGATTAAACTTGTCATTTTTAGAGTAGCATAGCCCAAGTCTTGGGGCTCCCTTTAGGTATCTAAAGATTCTTTTGACGGCTTGAAGATGTGAAATCTTTGGTGCTGCTTGAAATCTTGCACAGAGACATACTGCAAACATTATATCTGGCCTTGAGGCAGTGAGATACATGAGAGACCCTATCATTGAACGGTACTGATGTTGATCAGTGTCTTGGCCATCTTTGTCTGGAGTTAGCTGATGATGCACTTGCATAGGGTTTCTTGCAGCAGAGCAGTCAGCCATCTTGAATCTTTCCAAAATGCTCTTTACATATTTGGATTGGCTGATGAAGATTCCATTTGGGACTTGTTTGACTTGTAGACCAAAAAGAAATTTAGTTCACCCATTGAACTCATTCTTTATTCGTGAAGAGCATCCAATGCTTTTGGTCACAGACCTGGGAAACACTCATGAGATTGAAGTCCAATTCTTTGACATAGTTGACCTTATCAATGCTCATTCTTTCGTTGGAAACAGTTCCTTGTCCAGTAATGGATCCTCCCTTTGAGTCACTTCCAAAAACAACATATCCTCCATTGAAGTGTCTAAAGTTGGAGAGGATATATCTATTGCCTGTCATGTGCCTGGAACAACCACTGTCTACCACCCAGGTGTTATTCTTGTGACCTGGCTGTCCCTGCACATGGTAGATATCTAATTAGTGGGAGGAACCCAAGAGTCTGCAGACTTGAAAAAGATGGTTGTTAGTTTATCCTTTTCAGTATGTTTGCTGTCAATGGAACCAATGATAATGCTTGGAGATGGTTGGGCTTTCCATTGCTGTGTTGGTGATTTTCTAGTTTTCCTCACATTGTTAGGAGCGGATTTTGCTACTGATGTTTCTGGCTTGTCAACAGTAGATTCTGCTGCTGATGGCTTTGCTAGAGTGGCAGCATTTTTGGCTGCTAAAGGCTTTGCCTTGGATTTTGCCTTATCAGCAGTGGACACTCTTGCTGCTGATGGCTTTGCCATTGATTTCCCTTTATACGCAGTATACATTTTTGCTGCTGAAGGCTTAACTTTGTTTTCCCCGACTTTTCAAGATCAGCAGCTGTTTTGTTTACTACTGATGGTGTAAATCTAGATGAGCAGTTTGCAATCTGGTTCAAGGGATTAAATCTGCATTTGGCAGCAAAGTGGTTGGTTTCACCACAAATGATACAGGTTTGTTGAGGTCTTGAAACCTTCACTCTTGGGGGAGATAGAGACTCCCTGAACTTAGTTGCTTTGGCCTCGTAGCTTTTTACCTTCTTGTTTCTGTTAGTCTTTTCAAAGAATGCTGCTTTCAATTTCTTTGGTATTCCAGGTAATGAAAGCAGGTGCTGACAGTGTGATTATATCTGCCACACACAAAGCATGATCTGGCCAGTTTGTCTCTTGAAAGGTAGACATAGTCCTTTCTTTAGAACAGATCCTTGAAGTTCCATGGATGAGCTTTGTTATGTTCAAAAGTGGCTTCTTCTAGGGTCTTTTGAACATATGGAACTTTTCTCCAGCCGTATGACATATATCAAACACCTTCTTCTTTGTGATCGGCTTTGACTGAGGCTTGGGGTTAGTGGATCCTGATGTCTCTCCCTTTTCAATGTTTAGCCTTTTTTTCATCTGGAGGATAGCTAATCTTGATTTGTTTGAATGGGACAGGGGCTGGAATAGCTGGAATAATAGCAGGAACTTCAGCTCTATTCAGAACAGCTTCAGATGGGGCTGCACTGGTTTCATCATGGTCTGAGCAGGTTGACTCAGATTCCGATGAGGTAGTGCAGTCTTCGACGAAAGGTTCATCCGTTGAAGGATCAAGATTTTGGTTTGCAGTGTCAAGATTTGCAACATTGAAGCTTGGTTCGTGAATGGCAATATAGTCAGCAGGAGGAGGAACAAATTTGTACTGATCATTGTTATACCCAAGTCCAGTCTTTACCTTCTCATGGACTTGAATATCTAAACGTCTTTGTAACTTTTTGGAGGAAAATTCATATTTTTCAACATGAACTTTCTGTTCTGCCTTCAGCTCTTGTAGCTTTTTGTTTGACCAGTAGATCATCAATCTAAGTTTCAAGATTAGTTTGTTCGTGTTTTAACAATGAAATCTCTTTCTTAAGGTAGTTAATCTTTTCTTTATAAGTATTTTCAACCTTTTTGAACTCAGATTTCATCTGATGAAACTCTTCATTTTGATCTATAAGGTTTTGGTTATGCTTTCTATAACCTAAAACTTTATCAATACAAGCTTAAGAGCAAAGATGTTCAAATACCTGAGGTGGTATCTCTGCAGTGTCTGCCATAAGAGCTTGGTTGGTGGTAGGAACATCTTCATGTTGAAAACTCCAGTCAAAGTCTGAAGTTCCAACATTTGCACAAGCTGCAGTTTGAGCTGGAGGAGTTCCTTGCTGTTGCTGCTGCTGTTTCCTGGACTGACCTTGGTAGCCTTGTCTTTGATGGCTGACACCCGGATTGGATTTTGGCACCTTGCACTCCCTAGCAAAGTGACCCAATTGGTTACAGTTGTAACACTGGATCTTGCTTTTATCTAACCCCACTCTGGAATTTGAGTTGTTGCTTGGAACATATCTCCCGGTTCTAGAATAGAACCTTTTTGCTCTGAGGGAGAGCATGGCATATGGGTGCTGAATATCCATTTCTTCAAGATCATCTGTATGAAAGCATTCCAGATCCTCTTTTATGAAGTACATGCTGCTTGAGTTGTCAGAGACAAAAGCAGTAGAGGTTGACTGTTGAGGAGGGGCTTCAAGAAGAAGTGGTGATGAGTTGGAGTGTGAAGCAGTTGGTGTTTGAGGATGAGTGACGATGGGGGGATAGTAATTGCTTGCACTAGGACCGGAGTGATCAGAGTGAAGCGCAGATGAGATGGTGGAGGAAGTAGAGGCTGATTGATGATTGGAGCTCCTTTCCTTGGCTTGAATCATTTCTAATTCATATGTTTTCAGCATGCCAAAGAGCTCTGTCATCTGGAGAGTTTTTAAATTCTCCGTTCTTCTTATAGACACTGTATATAGTGTCTAGCAGCTCGGGAGAGATCTGATAAACTTTTTGAGAATATCTTCATTCTCTAGCTTTACTTTGGAGCACTGCAGTTCTCCCACTAGGTACGTGTACCTGTTATACAAAACGGTTAGTGACTCACCTTCCTTCCATACGAAGTTTTCGTACTACTGCTTCAGGATGTCCCTTCTGTTTTCTTTGACTTCCTCTGAGCCAGCAAACATCTTCTCAAGAGCCTCCCAGAGCTCCTTAGCAGTTTTGTAACTTCTGAAGTTATGAAAAACTTCATTTGGAAGGCACATTTGGATAGCTCGTAGTGCCTTGAAGTCCACCTCCATCTTCTTTATGTCCTCTTCTGAGTACTTGGAGGGCTCCTTCGGGACTAGTGGTTTTCCAGAATCAGAAGAGGCCACCATGGGAGTGTAGGGTCCATCCCTGATGGATTTCCACATTCCGTACTCCTGATAACAGAAGAAGCTTTCCATGCGATTCTTCCACATGTTGTAGTCTTCCCCAGATACCAACCTTAGTGGTCGGTTGATGCTGCCGATTTATTCAAATCCATTGCTCTGTGCCATCTTTGTTTTGTGATTTTGGGTGACTTGATCAAAGAGAAAGTTTAGAATAGAACCAGAAGTGATTAAACAAGTGTGAGTTTGTTTAATCTGAGCCAAAGCTCTGATACCACTTGTTAGATCGTGAAAGTACAAGATGGTTATGTTCTTAGTTGAATTTGGCGGAAACAATAGCAACTACACAAGTATAATCAAGTAAACAGAAAGAATACTAATAAGAACACTGTTGTATTAAGCTTTTGTGAATAAACGATTACAAATGAAAACTCTATCAAGAAGCACACTTACAATGAAGTGTTTACATAGTATTTATACTAACTTAGAATCAAGACAGACCCTTGATTCTTAGGATCAGATCTAACACAGACCGTTGATCTTTTGTACAAAGCTAATAATACAAGTTTAGTCTAAACTAGCTAACTTTATTGAAGCATCTTCTTTATGCATCATTACTTGCATGCTTGGAGAAGAGCATTGTTGTCCGTCATTGGTTGCACCATTGAGGTTCCTTCTGCTTTGAGTGTGTCAGTAGCTTTTGCAGAAAGTTGTTAGTGACGCTTGGCATGGATAGTCAGCTGCAACGATTTATCTTCAAGGCACAAGGCTGTCAGCAGCAAGGATGAGGATCAGCATCAAGACTGATCTGTTGAACGCTGCTGATAAGCCTATCAGCAGCAACAAGTGTTGAACGCTGCTGATGAGCCTATCAGGAGCAACAAGTGTTGAACGCTGCTGATAAGCTTGTCAGCAGCAACAAGTGTTGAACGCTGCTGATAAGCCTCTCAGCAGCATTTGTACTTAAAAGAATTTTGTTGCAATCAGTCTTTGGTTCTACAGACAACTAGGGTTTCTGAAGCGTGGCAAGGGTAGCAGACCGCTATCCATTCCTTAGTGGTCCGCTACACCGCTATTGGAGGCGGTGCCCGGAGAGGCTGTCGCGTGTCCCTGCTAATGCGCTTGGCTAGAGGCGGTAGTGGACCGCTACCCCTCAGCCTAGCGGTCCGCTACGGGTCCTGTTTCAGCCTATATATTTGGAGTTCTTAAATGGCAATTTCACACATCCAAAATACATTCCTCTCTTCCAAACTTCCTGGAATGAACCCACCATCCTTTTAACATACCACTCTCCCATAAATATCTGACTTTCTCTTAAATGACGCACTCCCGCTTAACCGACGTTTCTCCGCTTTAGGATAATGTTAGGATTTTGAGGAATCAAGCCTAAGAGATTGAGCTGTAGTGCTGCCCGCTTAGAAGCTACTCTTTCGAGTCTTTGTTAAACTCTCAAAAGGTGAATACATTTAATTCTTTCAAAACGTACAAAAGATTTTGTTTGCGAAAATGGCAAAGCTTGTATTAAATACTTTAATGCATAAAGGCTTTCAAGGGATAAGCATTCAGACCATAGGTATGCGTATTGTTTGATCAAATGATGCACGCCTAGGGTGTCCTGAAAACGGAGTGTGACAGGTTATAGTTACTTTTTAGCCCACTAATAAAATCCCTTTTGGTATTAAAAAAATGATTAATTTGTTTCCTCCTTTAAAACACAAACTCAAGTTCCAAATCAAGAGAATAGTCAAGAAGAACTTGAAGCACCTCAATATTTTTATTTTCGATACTTAGTACAAAGGTGATCACATCATTAAAAGTGAGAAGCTAGTGGTGATCCCTTCCATCATGTAATAAGGAATACGTTGGGGTCATCTGTAACCTCTTAGAGAGCGTTTATACAACGGTGATCCTCGTAATTTAAACAAACGTTTAGTAGAGAACCACTAGCATAACCAGAACTTATTAGTCGAAGGGTCATCATAATGTTTTCTTCACTACTGATTATAACTAAGGGGTCCAACTCATGTTTTGTTTTTTTTTTGTTTTAAAATAGCACAACTTTTTACATATAATAAATGGACAAAATCTATTGACCAGTGGGTCCTGGACCCTCTTGACCCTATTTTGGTTCCGCCCCTGTATAGAACAACTCTTTATGAAAGGTCAAGGAGTGGACCTAAGGTGGAATCAATAATATCTGCTCAAATCGATACTTCGTTGTGTTTATGTGATAGTATATTTTTCTGTTGTTTGTTTACATTCCTAGAAAACTGGGCATTTGCGACCAAATTCATACCTGTCACAGAAATAGTGACCACATTCATTCCAGTACAAAACGGTCGCAAAACAGTTGTAAATTTTGCGAACGTTACATTTTGATCGTAAATCAATCGCAAGAAAAAATGGAAAAAATAATAATTAAATTAAATTAAATATAGGTTGTAAACCGGTCGCAAATTTTGCAACCGTTTATCTTTGGTCACAAATCATTTGTAAATTTTGCAACCATTGCATTCGGTCGCAAGAAAAAAAAGTGATAAAATAAAAATTAAATTAAATGATGGATAATTACGATCATTGATGATCATTTTGTCAATGTAGGTCAAACCTGATCAATGATAGGCATTTATGACGTATTATGAGACATAATGTCAAACATAGTCAATACGTGTCAAACTCGGTCATTCATAGTGAACCATGGTAAAACATGGTAAGTGTAGGTCAATTAATGATCAATGGTGATGAACCATTGTCCAACATAATGAATGTAGGTCATTAGGGATAAACTATGGTTAAACATAGTGATACAAGGTCAATTAGAGTTGATGATGTTTAGTTAGGGTTATTAATGATCATTTATGGTTAATGATGGTCAACTATAGTAGTGAATCATAGTCAACATTGGTGTATATGATCCATTAGAATCCTTAGAGTTGTTGATGCTCAATTTTCTTCATTGAAGGTCAATTAGGGTGATCAATGGTCAACTAGCATAAATGATGTATTCCATTAGGGTCAGTGTTGATACTTTAAGGTTAATTAGGCCCAATGATGGTGTATTAGGGTCTTTGATACTCAATTATCATCATCGAAGGTCAATTAAGGTGACTGATGGTCAACTTGAGTCAATGTTGTTCAATTAGTGCCAATGTTGATACTTTAATGTTAATTAAGCTCAATGATGGTGAATTAGATTCGTTGATGCTCAATTATCATCATTAAATGTCAATTAGGGTATAGTTCATGATCAACTAGGGTCAATGATGTTCAACTAGGTCCAATGATGACACTTTAAGGTTAATTAGGCCCAATGATGGTCAATTAGGGGTTGTTGATGCTTAGTTATCATCATCGAACGTCAATTTAGGGTGATTGCTGGTCAACTAGGGTCAATATTGTTCAGTTAGGGCAAATGATGATACTTTAAGGTAAATTAGGCCCAATGATGGTGAATTAGGGTTGTTGATGCTTTATTATCATCATTGAATGTCAATTAGGTTACTAATTGTGACAATCCGACTCTTAAAGTTAACTCCGTTAACAATCTCGTTAAGTATTATGTTAAAGCCTAACTCAGTTAACCCAATATTAAACCCCAGGGACTAATTCTGCCATCATTTAAATTAGAATTACAAGGTCTAATTATGTAATTACCCTAAACTCAAGTCGGTTGACTTTGAAAGTCAAAATTGAAGAATCCTTTGTTCCCGTTGACTTTCTAAAAGTCAAACCGAGTGTGTGTTAATCCAAATCCACGAGCTATAGCCAAAATTCGTCCGAAATTATAACCGAAATGGTTATTAATGTCAGTTTCGATCATCATTGAGACGATTAACATCGCCATTATGTTCGAATTATTCTCAATTATGGGTATTAAACCCGTAACCGTCAACCACCTCTTCGTATACATCAAATTCGACGGATCCTTGTATTGTTTTTACAAATTGAACATACACTCACGTAACTCGCACCTCTATGAAGCTTTTGCACAAATTGAATTGGCCGGATTAGCAGCAGAAGCCACAGGAGACCAATTAGTTGCAGCCGAAACCTGTTCTAGTCAAAATCTATCAATCCGATATCAATTCAGGTAATTTGTTACGCCTTCAGCTTCGTTTCCATCTCATATATGAAAGCCCTAACCAAATTTGGGCTTACATTATCGAATTCGAGTCAAACCAGATTCTAGGGTTCATCGTGAACCAGTTTAATCGATCAAGACCCTAGACTCTATTTAAATCCAATTAATATACATGATTAGCTTCGCAATTCTCTGTATATCGAAAGCCCTATCTTAATTTTGGTTTCCATTATCGAATTCATCATGATCCGATACCTAGGGTTCACACGAATTCGGTTTAGTCGAACCCTATCATTTCGATACGGATTACTGAAATTGAATGCATCAGTAGACTCGCGTTGATGCCTACATTGAAAGCCCTATGAAATCTAGGGGTTTTATCATCGAATCGAAACCGGATCGAACCTAGGGTTCTTATGGCTTTTTGGTTAATCGAACTCATACCAGTACTCATTTTAAATGAAATTAAACTACACCATCAGATTCGTAATCATCAATTTAACAAAAACCCTATGAATCCAACACCTTTCAATATTAGAATCGATCAAATCGATTCAGGATCAAATTGAGCGTTTTCGGCTTTCATTTCAGAAATTAAACGACCTTTAACTTGTTAGTTTTGCAATTAAATACGTACACAGGTTCGAAAACATCAGTTTAACAAAACCCTTATGCTGTATTACTCGATCGTAATCGGAATCGATGGATCAGACCCGGACTCGATCGCGTCATCATTTGGGGAGGAAAACCACTTTGGACTTATTGTTATAATCAATTGGAACAGAGTTTGTACGCGATACCCTAGCGGGCGGAACTGGTTAAAGCTGTGTGCATGTGTGGGAGAGACCCGGGTTGGAGACCGGGCTCCCACAATTTGTTTTTGAGGCACTTTTTATTATATTTAATTATTATAAATCAAACCCCCTATTATTATAATATTATGTTAATGTGTTTTAGCCCGGGAAACCACCCGTAAGCTCGGGTTTGGATTTATAACCTATTTTCATTATTAATCCCACTTTTAAAAATAGTATATTATATTATTTTCAAACCAACCTCGTATAAAATAATATATTTATATTATTTTCAACCTGCGATTAATATTATAAAGTAATATATAAGTTATATTATTTCGTATCGTTTTATAACTCGTGTAACATTTTAAACTATTTAATAATATAATTGTTATATTATTTACTCGTGTTTATTACCTCCATTAAAAATAATATATTTACTATTTTTCCACACGAATGAGTATTTAGAATATTCCTGCGAACCTAAAAATAATATATTAGATTATATTGTTTTTCTAAATTTTGTAAACAACAAAACACTCGAATATATTTATTATATATTATTTTGTCATTCGTTGCGCAACGTATATATATCTTAATTACTAATTAAAGAATTCTTATTCCTGTGGACACGTTCGTCTACTCTTGATTATTAGAGCATTTCTTTAGGATGTTTCTCATTCAATGTCGTTGTCACAATTCCCATTTTATCCCTAATTTATGTGTTTATAATTTTAGGGCATTCGTAAGTCTTTTGAGACTTACACTCGTGGTTCCAACTTATCCTTTGTGTGATACTACCTACAACGCAACGCACGTGAGTTTTCACGGCCCCTTTTTACGGTTTTAACTTGGGGGAGAAAACATGATTCAACTATTGTGAGATTTTTTAATTCATATGTTATCAATGTTAAAGCTAAGCGTAACACGCTATCACAGAAAGTCCTCATCTTATATCGGACCGTTAATATAGATCTTAGCGAGGTAATGTTTAGTAGTACTACTGGGTTTGACAAATCCCACCCGCGTTAGTCGCGCTAACTCGATTGAAGATCGAACGGGTGAAATGTTAGCCTACTCACATCGCCAGTGTTGATAGACCTGGCATGAGGCAAATAAACAAACAGTCAGCTTCGGTTGCGAGCGCTTAAGTTAAACATGAACATAGGTTAGCTACCTATAGATACACATTGAATGATCATAAATCTGGTAAACGCTTATTTATATATTGAAACCTGTGAACTCACCAACCTCGTGTTGACATCTTTTCTTACATGTTTTCTCAGGTCGCTAAGATAAGGCACAGGTGCACGTTAGGACATGCATGGGATTCTTCTATTTTGATTGTTACTTTATAATAATTGTTTGGACTATTTTGGATTGTGTTGGTTTGGACATTTGGACTTTTGGGCGCGTGTGTTTTGCGCATTTGCTTTTCTTTACGCTTCCGCATTTGAACTCTATTTATTATGATATTTTCATTTGAGTCCTATGTAGAGTCGTTCAATGTAACTAATGTCTGAGATCCTGGTTCGTCACTTCCCAAACGATAAAACTCCGTTAGCTGAAATTGGGGGTGTGACAGATTGGTATCAGAGCCATTGGTTATAGAGAACTAGGATTGCATACTAGACTATAACCTCACACATTAGTTACTTGTCATAAATCTTGGATGTTTGGCACTTATATGTTATATTACAGGAACATGTCGTCAACTCCACCACCATCACCTAAGGCACCAGGACACGATGCACCTATCCTGCCATCCCAGGATCCCAAAAGGCGCCGGACTAGTTCTAGTGACTATTCAGTTGATCAGGGTGAACCGAGTAACGCGCAAGCAATGAATCCTACTCGCAATTGGAATGCATACCCGCAAATGATCCAAAGGTGGATCGAAATGGGAAATGTCCCATCACCTTACTTTGGGTCTGCTTCCTCATCATCTACTTTACCTAGCTTGCCATGCACTATGGAACAAGCTTTTGCAGCCTTTGTATTTTACATGTCTAGGGAGTTGAGCATTGTGAAAGATGCTACTGAGGAGATACCTGGCATTCTGCAGCGAGAGTCACAAATATAGGAGAACAAGGTAGGAATTGAACTGTTGACTGCTGAGCTAGCAGTGACGGATCAGGTCCATAACGTTTTGGTGGATCGGGTGACACATTTAGAGACGAGGGTGGACACCTCGGATCAGGATGTAGAAGGGATTCTGGAGAGAGTGGCTAATCTGGAAGGCCAGCTGCAAGTAGCAAATCATGTTGCCGAAGGACTTCAAGAAAGAGTGACTCACATGGAAGCCCAACTGCGAGCAGCCCTATTTCCTGAGGAAATTCCACTTTCGGACGGCAAGGAGTAGCCTTTCGAGGAGGAACCTTTCGAGGATGAGCCCCTAGAGGAGGAGCCACATGAGGAGAACCGGTGGAGATCGATGATGCTCAATCATACGTTTCTTCCGATGACGAGGATGTTTGATGATCTTTCTATTCTATCTTTCTTTCATTTATGTGTTGCTTATGTTATTTCTCTTTTCAAACCTAGATGGGTAAGGTTGTTCCCATTCAATACAAGCATGAGAAGTTTAATGTCTGAATTATTTAATTTCCAAAATATTAGATGTTGTATTTCCTTACTTGTACATGAATAATGTTTAATATGAGATATATTTCTCATTGTTTTGTGTTTGTGAATGTGAAGAATCAAGTCGGGAAGAGGACGTGGAGGTCATGCTGGTGGCCGAGGTACCATCAACATGACAGCAGCAGAGCTAGCGGCACTAATAAACGATAGTGTGGCGGAGGCTCTAGCAGCACAGAATGCTGCAGGTAAATGCTTTAGCTATTGACTAATGATGTCAATTCATCTCTTAAAAAGCCTGTCCTAAGCCCTAAAATTCCAATCCTATATTGTTTCTAAATCCAGGCCAGCAAAACCAGCAGAATCAGCAACCAGCCTGCACCTTCAAAGCATTTATGGACTGTAAGCCTCACGCTTTTAGTGGAGCTGAAGGAGCTGTCGGACTACTTCATTGGTTTGATAAAGTAGAATCAGTGATTGCCATGTGCAACTGCCCAGTGGCTAATCAGGTCAAGTTCGCCGCTGGAACTTTGGAGGGCCCGGCTCTCACATGGTGGAACGCCCAGGTCCAGATGTTGGGTCTGGCCATATCAAATGGACTCCAGTGGGAGGAGTTTAAGTCGATGATGAAGGAGGAGTACTGTCCTCGTGATGAAATTCAGAAGTTAGAGGGAGAGTTCTGGAACCTAAAGATGGAGGGTTCTGAAATTGAACTTTATACCACACGTTCACATGAACTTGCTACTATGTGCCCGCACATGGTGACTCCTGATTACAAGAGAATTGAACTATATATTGGAGGTCTGGTGCCTCAGATACAAAGTATGGTTACTTCATCCAACCCTACTACTATCCAGCAAACTATCCGACTTACCCATAAGTTAACCGATCAAGCGGTGACTCAAGGGACTTTACCTCCGAGGGGTTCGGTCTCTAAATCCACCGACAATCATAAACGCAAGTTTGATCACCACTCCAACACTCACTCCAACTCTAAATGACCCAAGCCCAATCAACCCAGTTTAATCAGCAACAGCAGCAACGTAAGTTTGAGCCTGCTAAAAACTTCAACCAGTCGACCTCTTCAGGTCAAAACCAGGGTGGTTATACGGGAAAATCTCCTAAGTGCAACAAGTGCAACTTCCATCACTTCGGGTTCTGCAACCGTTGTCAGCGGTGTGGCAAAATAGGTCATGCTGCCAAAGATTGTAGGGGTGAGTTGCAAGCCAAACAACCTTTTCAACAGCCTGGATCTACAAGGGGTTGTTTCGAGTGTGGGAAGGAGGGGCATATTCGGAAGAATTGTCCTCAATTGAAGAAAGGGGGTAATGGAAATCATAACCCTAACCAGAATAACAATGGTGGTAATAACGGCAATGGTGGAGGAAATGGTGCGAAGGGACGAGCCTTCGTGCTAGGATCTGGAGAAGCTCGTTATGATCATAATGTGGTCACCGGTAAATTTCTCTTAAATAGTTACTTTGATTCTATCCTTTTTGACACTGGAGCTGATAGAAGTTTTATATCTAAGAAACTTAGTGATATGATAAAAGGAACTCCAACTCTGTTAGGAGCTAAGTATATAATAGAAATAGCTGATGGCCAAATAATTGAAGCAACCCACATTCTTAAGGGTTGTAAGCTTGAGCTAGCTAGACATATACTTGATATCGACCTTATGCCGGTCACACTTGGTAGTTTTGATGTAAGTATCACACCCCAAATTTCAACTAACGGAGTATTACCGTTTGGGAAGTGACAAACCAGGATCTCAGACACTAGTTACATTGAACGACTCTACATGGGACTCAAAATGAAAATATCTTTTAAATCAGAGTATCAATGCGGAAGCGTAAAGAAAGTAAATGCGCAAAATACACGCGCCCAAAACCAAAGTCCAAACGTCCAACCAAACAAAGTACATTAAAATAATTCAATCAATATAAATAGACACAAAGCAAAGCAGTTGAATCCCATGCATGCCCTAACGTGCACCTGTGTCTTAGCTTAGCGTCCTGAGAAAACATGTAAGAAAAAGTGTCAACACGAGGTTGGTGAGTTCACAGGTTTCAAATAAATAAGTAAACGTTACCAGATTTATGATCTTTCAATATGTACCTATAGGTAGCTAACCTATGTTCATGTTTTAGCTCAAGTGTTCGCAACCGAAACTGACTGTTTGTTTATTGCCTCCTGCCAGGTTCTATCAATACTGGCCATGTGAATAGGCTAACATTTCACCCGTTCGATATCCGATCGAGTTAGCGCGACTAACGCGGGTGGGATTTGTCAAACCCAGTAGTACTACTAAACATTACCTCGCTAAGATCCATATTAACGGTTCGAAATAAGATGAGGACTTTCTGTGATAGCATGTTACACTTAGCTTTAACATTGATAGCATATGAAATACAAAATCTAAAATCAGTTTAAGCATGTTTTCTCCCCCAAGTTAAAAGCAGTAAAAAGGGGCCGTGAAACTCACCTGAGCTTGAGTAAGGATTTGAATCACACAAGGGAAAAGTTGGAGCCACGTGTGTAAGTCTCAAAAGACTTACGAATGCCCTAAAATTATAAACACATAAATTAGGGATAAAGGAAAATGGGAAATGTGACAATGACACGGATTGAGAAGCGTCCTAAAGAAACGCTCTATTATTCAAGAGTGGACGAAAGTGTCCACGGAGTTAGGAATTACTTTACGCGACGAATGACACGACTAATAATAATTATAACCGGGTGTTTTGTCATTCACAAAAATTAAGAAAATAATAATATATGTATACGAGTAAATAGTATAACCAATTATATTATTATTTAGTCTCAATCGACACACAATGTTATAAATTGATTTGAAATAATATAAATATATATTATTTAATAATACGGGTCACGGTTTGAAAATAATATAAACATATTATTTTTATATGAATTTATGGTTTAAAAATAATATAAACACATTATTTTTACTTGATAATAATAACAATATATTAATTATAAAAGTGGGTTTAATATATAAAAATATGTTAATAATTCAAACCCGAGCCTACGGGTTGTTTTCCGGGTAAAAACACAATTGTATAACCTTATAATATTATAGGGTTTGATTTTTATTAATTAAATATTAACAGAAAAATTAAAAATGATTGTGGGAGCCCGGACTCGAACCCGGGTCTCTCCCACACACACACATCGCTCTAACCAGTCCCGCCCGCTAGGGTATCGCGACTGATATGCGGGTTGAATCCTTTTATCAATTAGGCTCATGTGGTTCTTCTTCCCCATGTTACCGAGCCAAAACCAGTCCGGATTTCGTTCGAAACGATCACGATTCATCTAGGATTCATAGGGGTTTTAATCATTAGGGTGTTGCGAATCTGTAGATGGATTTAATTGCAAAATGGTTAAGTTTAAGATCGTTAATTTTTAGGAAAAACAGGCCGAAACCTTATATATGAATGCCAAATCGATTAGATAAATTCGTATGTTAGAAACTGTTGGATTCATGGGGTTTTTGATAAAATGGTGATTGCGAATCCAACCATGAGGTTTAATTTGATTGAGATAGCCGTTAAGATCAAAACCCCCAAATTGATTCAAGAACAAACCCTAATTACTGGATGTTACACAATTCGATGTTACTTGTTTAAATTATCATAGGGATTTCGATTAGAGAGGGTTTGCGAACCTATCCATCAAAATTAATTGGATTGAGATCGCGACTAGAGTAGTGTTTGATTAAACCGTGAACATGATGAACCCTAGAATCAGTTCATGGTTAAATCGATGTTTTAAGCCACAATTGTGATAGGGCTAACGATCTTGGTATGAAAACGAAACTACAGAAGTGTTTAATTACCACAATGGTGTTCGGGTTGATGGTACGCGACTAAAACCACAGGTGCGGCTCCAAAGCTTGAGTTCCGGTGTCTCCGGCTACTGTTCCGATCGAATTGATGCGTGCATATGCTTCTGAGGAGTTCGAATGAAGTTTGCAGGTGATTAGTTTGTGAGTATGATGATTGAAATGATCGAATTGATGAATTGTGCTAATGGTTCGACGGTTTCGGTATAATTCATCATTAATTTGATTAATTTGCTAATGATGGATGTTTTAATTGATGTTTAAGGTCGTTAATGATATTAATCGAGTGATAACGGTTCCAATTTCCACAGAATCGATTTGCAAATTCGGATTTGATTGGATTGTCACGAGTTTGACTTCAAAAAGTCAAACAGAATTGCATTGGTCCGATTTTTGACTTTGGGGAGTCAACAATTCGATTTGGCACATTTACACAACTAGTCCCTGCAGTTTTGAGTTGATTTTGTGACCGAATTAGTCCTTGTGGTTAGATTTGATTAACGGGGTTAAGTTTTTCATAAGAAACTTAACGGAATAGTTAACGGAATTAACTGGAAAATCCGGATTGTCACATCATTCCCTAGTTGAAAGAATTTTCGTCCCGAAAATTAAAATAACTAAGATAAAAAAAAAATTTCTGGGGTTTCACATCATTCCCTAGTTGAAAGAATTTTCGTCCCGAAAATTAAAATAGTACCTTAGGGATTTGACGCGGAGTGCTTGAACATATTAGGATATTTGTGCATCATCTGATCCTCGCGCTCCCAAGTGAATTCTGGTCCGCGTTTCGAGTTCTAACGGACTCGAACAATAGGGATCTTACTGTGCTTTAACGTTTTAACTTCCCTATCCATAATTTCCACGGGTTCTTCGATGAAACGTAACTGTTCATCAACATGTAGTTCCTCCAGAGGAACTACGAGTGATTCGTCTGCCAGGCATTTCTTTAAATTTTAGACGTGAAAGACGTTGTGCACACCACTAAGTCTTTCAGGTAGGTCCAGTTGATACGCGACTGGTCCGATTCTTTTTAATATTTTGAAAGGTCCAACATAACGAGGATTCAGTTTACCTCGTTTTCCGAAACGAATGACACCTTTCCAAGGTGAGACTTTGAGTAAAACCATGTCACCTCTTTGAAATTCCAAAGGTTTACGACGCTTGTCGGCATAGCTCTTTTGACGATCACGAGCTGCCGCCATACGATTTCTAATTTGAACGATCTTTTCAGAAGTTTCAAATACAAGTTCAGGACCTTTGAGTTGGCTATCCCCAACCTCGGTCCAACAAATGGGAGAACGGCATTTCCGCCCATAAAGTGCTTCAAATGGAGCTGCCTTGATGCTAGTGTGATAACTGTTGTTGTAGGAGAACTCCACCAATGGTAGGTGAGACTCCCAAGTGTTACCGAAATCGATCACACAAGCTCGTAGCATGTCCTCCAGAGTTTGGATAGTACGTTCAGTTTGGCCATCAGTTTGAGGATGGTATGTTGTGCTCATATCTAGACGCGTGCCTAATGCTTTATGCAATGATTGCCAGAAACGGGAAGTGAATCGTGCATCACGATCCGAAATAATAGAGATTGGCACTCCGTGCCGAGAGACCACTTCTTTCAAGTATACTCGAGTGAGTTTATCCATTTTGTCAGTTTCTTTGATGGCTAGGAAGTGGGCAGATTTTGTTAGGCGATCAACAATTACCCATATAGTATCACATCCGGTAGGGGTTCGGGGTAATTTGGTAATGAAGTCCATGGATATTTGTTCCCATTTCCACATGGGATTTTCAGGTTGTTGCAGTAGACCGGACGGTTTTTGGTATTCGACTTTGACCTTCGCGTAGGTCAGACACTTACTAACATAAGTGGCTATATCGGCCTTCATCTTCGGCCACCAATATAGTACTTTTAGATCATGGTACATTTTATCGGAACCCGGATGAATGGAGTAACGAGATTTATGAGCTTCATCCATGATTAGTTCCCTTAAATTTCCGAACACTGGAACCCATATTCGTTCGACAAAGTAACGAATTCCATCAGATTTTACTTCAAGTTGTGCTTCCATGCCGCGAGTACCTTCTAACGGTAGGTTATCTTCTTTCAAGGCTTCAAGTTAAGCACTACGGATTCTGTCAGGCAATCCAGGGTGAATAGTAAGTTGTAATGCTCGAACTCGTTTGGGTTTTGTTTCCTTTCGGCTTAGTGCATCAGCCACAACGTTAGCTTTACCCGGATGATACCGGATCGCACAGTCGTAATCATTTAAAAGTTCAACCCAACGACGTTGTCGCATGTTCAACTCCTTCTGCTCGAAGATATGCTGGAGGCTCTTGTGGTCGGTGTAGATGGTGCATTTGGTACCGTACAAGTAATGTCTCCATATCTTAAGTGCAAAAACCACTGCTCCCAACTCTAGGTCATGAGTGGTGTAGTTTTTCTCGTGAACCTTTAACTGACGTGAAGCGTATGCGATTACCTTTTCGCGTTGCATTAAGACACAACCTAGGCCTTGAATGGATGCATCACAATACACCACAAAGTCATCGGTTCCTTCCGGAAGAGCTAAAATAGGTGCACTGCAAAGTTTCTGTTTGAGATGCTGGAAAGCTGATTCTTGATTATCGCCCCAATTATAAGCTTTTCCTTTTTGAGTTAGGGCGGTGAGAGGTTGCGCAATCTTTGAAAATCCTTCGATAAAACGACGGTAATATCCAGCCAATCCCAGAAATTGTCGCACCTCAGTCGGAGTCGTCGTTGCTGCCCAATTCTTAATGGCTTCTATTTTGAACGGGTCGACATGTATCCCTTTTTCATTTACCACATGACCTAGAAACTGAACCTCTCGAATCCAAAATTCACATTTGGAAAACTTAGCATAAAGTTGCTCTTGTTTAAGTAGTTCCAAAATTAGACGCAGATGTTCCTCATGTTCTTCCTCATTCTTAGAATAAATAAGGATGTCATCGATGAAAACGATAACAAACTGGTCAAGGTAAGGCTTACACACACGGTTCATGAGATCCATGAATACCGCAGGTGCGTTGGTTAGACCGAAAGGCATGACCATAAATTCGTAATGGCCGTACCTTGTCCTGAATGCAGTTTTAGAGATATCTTCTTCTCGGACTCTTAACTGATGATAGCCGGACCTAAGGTCTATTTTGGAATAGAAACTTGATCCTTGGAGTTGATCAAAAAGGTCATCAATACGAGGTAAAGGGTAGCGGTTCTTGATTGTAACTTTGTTCAGCTCCCGGTAATCAATACACATACGGAACGTACCGTCCTTCTTCTTGACAAATAATACCGGAGCTCCCCACGGTGATGAACTAGGTCGGATGAAACCTTTATCCAATAAGTCTTGCAACTGAGTGGACAGTTCCTGCAATTCACTGGGTGCTAATCGATAAGGTGCCCGAGCAATCGGTGCTGCTCCGGGTGCTAGGTCAATTTGGAATTCAACCTGACGGTGTGGTGGCAGACCGGGCAGATCCTCGGGAAATACTTCCAAAAATTCACGCACAACGGGAATATCTTCGATCTTCTTCTCTTCTGACGGCTGTTCAGCAACAAGGGCCAAAATAGCCGTATGCCCCTTTCGAAGACATTTTTGTGCTTTCATGAAGGATATAATGCCCATGACTGCACCAACTCTTTCGCCTTGGATGGAAAGGGTTTCTCCATTGGAGAGAGGTACACGTACAATCTTCTCATGACAGATAATTTCGGCTTGGTTTTTAGACAGCCAATCCATACCAACAATTATATCAAAACTACCAAGTATGACCGGCATAAGGTCGATATCAAATGTATGTGTAGCTAGCTCAAGTTTACATCCTTTAAGTATGTGAGTTGCCTCAATTATTTGCCCGTCAGCTATCTCTATTGTATACTTATCTTCTAATAGAGATGAAGTTCCTTTTATCATATTACTAAATTTCTTAGATATAAAACTTCTATCAGCACCGGTGTCAAAAAGGACCGAAGCAAAGAAATTATTTACGAGGAACTTACCGGTAACCACATTATGGTCGTAACGGGCTTCTCCAGATCCTAGTACGAAGGCTCATCCCTTCGCACCATTTCCTCCCCCATTGCCATTATTACCACCATTCCCATTGTTATTGTGGTTAGGGTTGTGATTTCCATTACCCCCTTTCTTCAACTGAGGACAGTTTTTTCGAATATGCCCTTCCTTTCCACACTCAAAGCAAGCCCTAGTAGACCCTGGTTGTTGAAAGGGTTGTTTAGTTTGTAATTCACCCCTACAGTCCTTGGCAGCATGGCCTATTTTACCGCACCTCTGGCAACGATTGCAGAACCCAAAGTGGTGTAAGTTACACTTGTTACACTTCGGGGACTTCCCCGCATAACCACCCTGGTTTTGGCCAGAAGAGGTCGACTGCTTGAAGTTCTTGGTAGGCTCGAACCTACGTTGTTGTTGTTGTTGCTGTTGGTTAGACTGTTGCTGGTTGGGTTGGGGTCCTTTGGTGTGGGAGTTAGAGTGGTTGTGGGTGTTGGAATGGTGATCGAACTTGCGTTTGTGGCTGTAGGTGGGTTTAGCAATTGAACCTCTTAGAGGTAAAGTTCCTTGTGTCACTGCCTGATCGGTCAATTTGTGGGCAAGTCTGATGGTCTGTTGGATGGTGGTAGGGTTGGATGAGGTCACCATGCTTTGAATCTGAGGTACCAAACCTCCAACGTATAGTTCAATCCGTTTGTAATCCGGAGTCACCATATGTGGGCACATGGTGGCAAGTTCGTGCGAACGGGTGGTGTAGAGTTCAATTTCTGAACCCTCCATCTTAAGGTTCCAGAACTCTCCTTCTAGCTTTTGAATTTCATCTCGTGGGCAGTATTCTTCTTTCATCATTGACTTAAATTCCTCCCACGGGAGTCCATTTGCCATTGCTAGTCCCAACATTTGAACTTGGGCATTCCACCATGTTAGGGCCGGGCCTTCCAAAGTTCCAGCAGCAAATTTCACTTGGTTAGCCACGGGGCAGTTGCACATGGCTATTACTGATTCAACCTTCTCAAACCAGCGAAGTAATCCAACTGCTCCTTCAGCTCCACTAAAGGTGTGGGGCTTGCAGTCCATGAATGCCTTGAAAGTGCAGGCTGGCTGTTGATTTTGTTGATTTTGCTGGCCTGGATTTAGAAATACGAATTGAATTGGAATTATAGAGTTTAGAAAGATATTCTTAGGAAAAAGGGATTGACACTACTAGTCAATAGTTGAAAGCATTTACCTGCAGCATTCTGTGCTGCTAGGGCCTCTGCCACACTATTGTTTATCAAAGCTGTTAGTTCTGCTGCCGTCATGTTGATGGTACCACGACCACCGGTACGGCCTCCTCGTCCTCTCCCAGACATATTTCTTCACAATCACAAATGAAAACAATGAGAAATATATCGCATATTAAACATTATTCAGGTACGGGTAAGGAAATACAACATCTAATATTTTGAAGATTAAATAAATTGTAAGGCTACAAAATAAATAACTCAAATATTAAACTTCTCATACTTTTATTGGATGGGAACAACCTTACCCATCTAGGTTTGAAAAGGGAAATAACATAAACAAAAACAAACATGAAAAGGAAGATAGAATAGGAAGATCCTCAAATATCCTCATCATCAGAAGAGACATATGACTGTGCATCATCAATCTCCACTGGCTCTTCCTCAGCTGGTTCCCCCTCTAAGGGTTCCTCCTCGAAGGGCTCCTCCTCAAAGAGCTCTTCCTCAAAGGGTTCCTCCTCATCGTCGGATACTGGAATGTCTTCCGGGTGTAGGGCCGCTTGCAGTTGGGCTTCCAAGTGAGTCACCCTCTCTTGAAGGCCTTCAGCAGTGTGGTTAGCCACATGTAGCTGAGCTTCCATAGCAGTTAACCTCTCCAGAACTCCTTGCATATCATCATCCATAATGTCAGCCCTCGTTTCTAGGTGTGCTACACGATTCACTAAAAGGTTGTGGACATGATCCGTTGCAGCTAGTTCGGTAGTCAAATCTTCTATTCCTACCCTATTCTTTTCCACTTGTTTTCCATTCTCCAGGAGTTTAGGTATCTCCTCGGTGGCATCTTGTACAAAACTTAATTCCTTTAACATATAGGACACAAATGCTGTGAAGGCTTGTTCCATGGTACATGGTAAGCTAGGCAGTGTAGGCGATGAAGGTGTGGATGCAAAGTATGGTGATGGAACATCTCCCATTTCGATCCACCTTTGGATCATATGGGGGTACATATCCCAATTGAGAGCATACTCCAATGCCCGTGCGTTGCTCGGTTCGCCTTGCTCAATTGAGGTAGTCCGGCGCCTTTTGGGCTCCGGGGATGAGGGTACAGGTGCTTTATGCCCTGATGCGTTAGGTGATGGAGGTGGTGTTGACGACATGATCCTGCAACATTTTGTATAAGTACTAAACATCCAAATGACATGTAACTAATGTGTGAGGCTATAGTCTAGTATGCAATCCTAGTTCTCTATAACCTGGCTCTGATACCAATCTGTCACACCCCCAATTTCAACTAATGGAGTATTACCGTTTGGGAAGTGACAAACCAGGATCTCAGACACTAATTACATTGAACGACTCTACATGGGACTCAAAATGAAAATATCTTTTAAATCAGAGTATCAATGCGGAAGCGTAAAGAAAGTAAATGCGCAAAATACACGCGCCCAAAACCAAAGTCCAAACGTCCAACCAAACAAAGTACATTAAAATAATTCAATCAATATAAATAGACACAAAGCAAAGCAGTTGAATCCCATGCATGCCCTAACGTGCACCTGTGTCTTAGCTTAGCGTCCTGAGAAAACATGTAAGAAAAAGTGTCAACACGAGGTTGGTGAGTTCACAGGTTTCAAATAAATAAGTAAACGTTACCAGATTTATGATCTTTCAATATGTACCTATAGGTAGCTAACCTATGTTCATGTTTTAGCTCAAGTGTTCGCAACCGAAACTGACTGTTTGTTTATTGCCTCCTGCCAGGTTCTATCAATACTGGCCATGCGAATAGGCTAACATTTCACCCGTTCGATATCCGATCGAGTTAGCGCGACTAACGCGGGTGGGATTTGTCAAACCCAGTAGTACTACTAAACATTACCTCGCTAAGATCCATATTAACGGTTCGAAATAAGATGAGGACTTTCTGTGATAGCATGTTACACTTAGCTTTAACATTGATAGCATATGAAATACAAAATCTAAAATCAGTTTAAGCATGTTTTCTCCCCCAAGTTAAAAGCAGTAAAAAGGGGCCGTGAAACTCACCTGAGCTTGAGTAAGGATTTGAATCACACAAGGGAAAAGTTGGAGCCACGTGTGTAAGTCTCAAAAGACTTACGAATGCCCTAAAATTATAAACACATAAATTAGGGATAAAGGAAAATGGGAAATGTGACAATGACACGGATTGAGAAGCGTCCTAAAGAAACGCTCTATTATTCAAGAGTGGACGAAAGTGTCCACGGAGTTAGGAATTACTTTACGCGACGAATGACACGACTAATAATAATTATAACCGGGTGTTTTGTCATTCACAAAAATTAAAAAAATAATAATATATGTATACGAGTAAATAGTATAACCAATTATATTATTATTTAGTCTCAATCGACACACAATGTTATAAATTGATTTGAAATAATATAAATATATATTATTTAATAATACGGGTCACGGTTTGAAAATAATATAAACATATTATTTTTATATGAATTTATGGTTTAAAAATAATATAAACACATTATTTTTACTTGATAATAATAACAATATATTAATTATAAAAGTGGGTTTAATATATAAAAATATGTTAATAATTCAAACCCGAGCCTACGGGTTGTTTTCCGGGTAAAAACACAATTGTATAACCTTATAATATTATAGGGTTTGATTTTTATTAATTAAATATTAACAGAAAAATTAAAAATGATTGTGGGAGCCCGGACTCGAACCCGGGTCTCTCCCACACACACACATCGCTCTAACCAGTCCCGCCCGCTAGGGTATCGCGACTGATATGCGGGTTGAATCCTTTTATCAATTAGGCTCAAGTGGTTCTTCTTCCCCATGTTACCGAGCCAAAACCAGTCCGGATTTCGTTCGAAACGATCACGATTCATCTAGGATTCATAGGGGTTTTAATCATTAGGGTGTTGCGAATCTGTAGATGGATTTAATTGCAAAATGGTTAAGTTTAAGATCGTTAATTTTTAGGAAAAACAGGCCGAAACCTTATATATGAATGCCAAATCGATTAGATAAATTCGTATGTTAGAAACTGTTGGATTCATGGGGTTTTTGATAAAATGGTGATTGCGAATCCAACCATGAGGTTTAATTTGATTGAGATAGCCGTTAAGATCAAAACCCCCAAATTGATTCAAGAACAAACCCTAATTACTGGATGTTACACAATTCGATGTTACTTGTTTAAATTATCATAGGGCTTTCGATTAGAGAGGGTTTGCGAACCTATCCATCAAAATTAATTGGATTGAGATCGCGACTAGAGTAGTGTTTGATTAAACCGTGAACATGATGAACCCTAGAATCAGTTCATGGTTAAATCGATGTTTTAAGCCACAATTGTGATAGGGCTAACGATCTTGGTATGAAAACGAAACTACAGAAGTGTTTAATTACCACAATGGTGTTCGGGTTGATGGTACGCGACTAAAACCACAGGTGCGGCTCCAAAGCTTGAGTTCCGGTGTCTCCGGCTACTGTTCCGATCGAATTGATGCGTGCATATGCTTCTGAGGAGTTCGAATGAAGTTTGCAGGTGATTAGTTTGTGAGTATGATGATTGAAATGATCGAATTGATGAATTGTGCTAATGGTTCGACGGTTTCGGTATAATTCATCATTAATTTGATTAATTTGATAATGATGGATGTTTTAATTGATGTTTAAGGTCGTTAATGATATTAATCGAGTGATAACGGTTCCAATTTCCACAGAATCGATTTGCAAATTCGGATTTGATTGGATTGTCACGAGTTTGACTTCAAAAAGTCAAACAGAATTGCATTGGTCCGATTTTTGACTTTGGGGAGTCAACAATTCGATTTGGCACATTTACACAACTAGTCCCTGCAGTTTTGAGTTGATTTTATGACCGAATTAGTCCTTGTGGTTAGATTTGATTAACGGGGTTAAGTTTTTCATAAGAAACTTAACGGAATAGTTAACGGAATTAACTGAAAAATCCGGATTGTCACATCATTCCCTAGTTGAAAGAATTTTCGTCCCGAAAATTAAAATAACTAAGATATAAAAAAAATTTCTGGGGTTTCACATCATTCCCTAGTTGAAAGAATTTTCGTCCCGAAAATTAAAATAGTACCTTAGGGATTTGACGCGGAGTGCTTGAACATATTAGGATATTTGCGCATCATCTGATCCTCGCGCTCCCAAGTGAATTCTGGTCCGCGTTTCGAGTTCCAACGGACTCGAACAATAGGGATCTTACTGTGCTTTAACGTTTTAACTTCCCTATCCATAATTTCCACGGGTTCTTCGATGAAACGTAACTGTTCATCAACATGTAGTTCCTCCAGAGGAACTGCGAGTGATTCGTCTGCCAGGCATTTCTTTAAATTTTAGACGTGAAAGACGTTGTGCACACCACTAAGTCTTTCAGGTAGGTCCAGTTGATACGCGACTGGTCCGATTCTTTTTAATATTTTGAAAGGTCCAACATAACGAGGATTCAGTTTACCTCGTTTTCCGAAACGAATGACACCTTTCCAAGGTGAGACTTTGAGTAAAACCATGTCACCTCTTTGAAATTCCAAAGGTTTACGACGCTTGTCGGCATAGCTCTTTTGACGATCACGAGCTGCCGCCATACGATTTCTAATTTGAACGATCTTTTCAGAAGTTTCAAATACAAGTTCAGGACCTGTGAGTTGGCTATCCCCAACCTCGGTCCAACAAATGGGAGAACGGCATTTCCGCCCATAAAGTGCTTCAAATGGAGCTGCCTTGATGCTAGTGTGATAACTGTTGTTGTAGGAGAACTCCACCAATGGTAGGTGAGACTCCCAAGTGTTACCGAAATCGATCACACAAGCTCGTAGCATGTCCTCCAGAGTTTGGATAGTACGTTCAGTTTGGCCATCAGTTTGAGGATGGTATGCTGTGCTCATATCTAGACGCGTGCCTAATGCTTTATGCAATGATTGCCAGAAACGGGAAGTGAATCGTGCATCACGATCCGAAATAATAGAGATTGGCACTCCGTGCCGAGAGACCACTTCTTTCAAGTATACTCGAGTGAGTTTATCCATTTTGTCAGTTTCTTTGATGGCTAGGAAGTGGGCAGATTTTGTTAGGCGATCAACAATTACCCATATAGTATCACATCCGGTAGGGGTTCGGGGTAATTTGGTAATGAAGTCCATGGATATTTGTTCCCATTTCCACATGGGATTTTCAGGTTGTTGCAGTAGACCGGACGGTTTTTGGTATTCGACTTTGACCTTCGCGCAGGTCAGACACTTACTAACATAAGTGGCTATATCGGCCTTCATCTTCGGCCACCAATATAGTACTTTTAGATCATGGTACATTTTATCGGAACCCGGATGAATGGAGTAACGAGATTTATGAGCTTCATCCATGATTAGTTCCCTTAAATTTCCGAACACTGGAACCCATATTCGTTCGACAAAGTAACGAATTCCATCAGATTTTACTTCAAGTTGTGCTTCCATGCCGCGAGTACCTTCTAACGGTAGGTTATCTTCTTTCAAGGCTTCAAGTTAAGCACTACGGATTCTGTCAGGCAATCCAGGGTGAATAGTAAGTTGTAATGCTCGAACTCGTTTGGGTTTTGTTTCCTTTCGGCTTAGTGCATCAGCCACAACGTTAGCTTTACCCGGGTGATACCAGATCGCACAGTCGTAATCATTTAAAAGTTCAACCCAACGACGTTGTCGCATGTTCAACTCCTTCTGCTCGAAGATATGCTGGAGGCTCTTGTGGTTGGTGTAGATGGTGCATTTGGTACCGTACAAGTAATGTCTCCATATCTTAAGTGCAAAAACCACTGCTCCCAACTCTAGGTCATGAGTGGTGTAGTTTTTCTCGTGAACCTTTAACTGACGTGAAGCGTATGCGATTACCTTTTCGCGTTGCATTAAGACACAACCTAGGCCTTGAATGGATGCATCACAATACATCACAAAGTCATCGGTTCCTTCCGAAAGAGCTAAAATAGGTGCACTGCAAAGTTTCTGTTTGAGATGCTGGAAAGCTGATTCTTGATTATCGCCCCAATTATAAGCTTTTCCTTTTTGAGTTAGGGCGGTGAGAGGTTGCGCAATCTTTGAAAATCCTTCGATAAAACGACGGTAATATCCAGCCAATCCCAGAAATTGTCGCACCTCAGTCGGAGTCGTCGTTGCTGCCCAATTCTTAATGGCTTCTATTTTGAACGGGTCGACATGTATCCCTTTTTCATTTACCACATGACCTAGAAACTGAACCTCTCGAATCCAAAATTCACATTTGGAAAACTTAGCATAAAGTTGCTCTTGTTTAAGTAGTTCCAAAATTAGACGCAGATGTTCCTCATGTTCTTCCTCATTCTTAGAATAAATAAGGATGTCATCGATGAAAACGATAACAAACTGGTCAAGGTAAGGCTTACACACACGGTTCATGAGATCCATGAATACCGCAGGTGCGTTGGTTAGACCGAAAGGCATGACCATAAATTCGTAATGGCCGTACCTTGTCCTGAATGCAGTTTTAGAGATATCTTCTTCTCAGACTCTTAACTGATGATAGCCGGACCTAAGGTCTATTTTGGAATAGAAACTTGATCCTTGGAGTTGATCAAAAAGGTCATCAATACGAGGTAAAGGGTAGCGGTTCTTGATTGTAACTTTGTTCAGCTCCCGGTAATCAATACACATACGGAACGTACCGTCCTTCTTCTTGACAAATAATACCGGAGCTCCCCACGGTGATGAACTAGGTCGGATGAAACCTTTATCCAATAAGTCTTGCAACTGAGTGGACAGTTCCTGCAATTCACTGGGTGCTAATCGATAAGGTGCCCGAGCAATCGGTGCTGCTCCGGGTGCTAGGTCAATTTGGAATTCAACCTGACGGTGTGGTGGCAGACCGGGCAGATCCTCGGGAAATACTTCCAAAAATTCACGCACAACGGGAATATCTTCGATCTTCTTCTCTTCTGACGGCTGTTCAGCAACAAGGGCCAAAATAGCCGTATGCCCCTTTCGAAGACATTTTTGTGCTTTCATGAAGGATATAATGCCCATGACTGCACCAACTCTTTCGCCTTGGATGGAAAGGGTTTCTCCATTGGAGAGAGGTACACGTACAATCTTCTCACGACAGATAATTTCGGCTTGGTTTTTAGACAGCCAATCCATACCAACAATTATATCAAAACTACCAAGTATGACCGGCATAAGGTCGATATCAAATGTATGTGTAGCTAGCTCAAGTTTACATCCTTTAAGTATGTGAGTTGCCTCAATTATTTGCCCGTCAGCTATCTCTATTGTATACTTATCTTCTAATAGAGATGAAGTTCCTTTTATCATATTACTAAATTTCTTAGATATAAAACTTCTATCAGCACCGGTGTCAAAAAGGACAGAAGCAAAGAAATTATTTACGAGGAACTTACCGGTAACCACATTATGGTCGTAACGGGCTTCTCCAGATCCTAGTACGAAGGCTCGTCCCTTCGCACCATTTCCTCCCCCATTGCCATTATTACCACCATTCCCATTGTTATTGTGGTTAGGGTTGTGATTTCCATTACCCCCTTTCTTCAACTGAAGACAGTTTTTTCGAATATGCCCTTCCTTTCCACACTCAAAGCAAGCCCTAGTAGACCCTGGTTGTTGAAAGGGTTGTTTAGTTTGTAATTCACCCCTACAGTCCTTGGCAGCATGGCCTATTTTACCGCACCTCTGGCAACGATTGCAAAACCCAAAGTGGTGTAAGTTACACTTGTTACACTTCGGGGACTTCCCCGCATAACCACCCTGGTTTTGGCCAGAAGAGGTCGACTGCTTGAAGTTCTTGGTAGGCTCGAACCTACGTTGTTGTTGTTGTTGCTGTTGGTTAGACTGTTGCTGGTTGGGTTGGGGTCCTTTGGTGTGGGAGTTAGAGTGGTTGTGGGTGTTGGAATGGTGATCGAACTTGCGTTTGTGGCTGTCGGTGGGTTTAGCAATTAAACCTCTTAGAGGTAAAGTTCCCTGTGTCACTGCCTGATCGGTCAATTTGTGGGCAAGTCTGATGGTCTGTTGGATGGTGGTAGGGTTGGATGAGGTCACCATGCTTTGAATCTGAGGTACCAAACCTCCAACGTATAGTTCAATCCGTTTGTAATCCGGAGTCACCATATGTGGGCACATGGTGGCAAGTTCGTGCGAACGGGTGGTGTAGAGTTCAATTTCTGAACCCTCCATCTTAAGGTTCCAGAACTCTCCTTCTAGCTTTTGAATTTCATCTCGTGGGCAGTATTCTTCTTTCATCATTGACTTAAATTCCTCCCACGGGAGTCCATTTGCCATTGCTAGTCCCAACATTTGAACTTGGGCATTCCACCATGTTAGGGCCGGGCCTTCCAAAGTTCCAGCAGCAAATTTCACTTGGTTAGCCACGGGGCAGTTGCACATGGCTATTACTGATTCAACCTTCTCAAACCAGCGAAGTAATCCAACTGCTCCTTCAGCTCCACTAAAGGTGTGGGGCTTGCAGTCCATGAATGCCTTGAAAGTGCAGGCTGGCTGTTGATTTTGTTGATTTTGCTGGCCTGGATTTAGAAATACGAATTGAATTGGAATTATAGAGTTTAGAAAGATATTCTTAGGAAAAAGGGATTGACACTACTAGTCAATAGTTGAAAGCATTTACCTGTAGCATTCTGTGCTGCTAGGGCCTCTGCCACACTATTGTTTATCAAAGCTGTTAGTTCTGCTGCCGTCATGTTGATGGTACCACGACCACCGGTACGGCCTCCTCGTCCTCTCCCAGACATATTTCTTCACAATCACAAATGAAAACAATGAGAAATATATCGCATATTAAACATTATTCAGGTACGGGTAAGGAAATACAACATCTAATATTTTGAAGATTAAATAAATTGTAAGGCTACAAAATAAATAACTCAAATATTAAACTTCTCATGCTTTTATTGGATGGGAACAACCTTACCCATCTAGGTTTGAAAAGGGAAATAACATAAGCAAAAACAAACATGAAAAGGAAGATAGAATAGGAAGATCCTCAAATATCCTCATCATCAGAAGAGACATATGACTGTGCATCATCAATCTCCACTGGCTCTTCCTCAGCTGGTTCCCCCTCTAAGGGTTCCTCCTCGAAGGGCTCCTCCTCAAAGAGCTCTTCCTCAAAGGGTTCCTCCTCATCGTCGGATACTGGAATGTCTTCCGGGTGTAGGGCCGCTTGCAGTTGGGCTTCCAAGTGAGTCACCCTCTCTTGAAGGCCTTCAGCAGTGTGGTTAGCCACATGTAGCTGAGCTTCCATAGCAGTTAACCTCTCCAGAACTCCTTGCATATCATCATCCATAATGTCAGCCCTCGTTTCTAGGTGTGCTACACGATTCACTAAAAGGTTGTGGACATGATCCGTTGCAGCTAGTTCGGTAGTCAAATCTTCTATTCCTACCCTATTCTTTTCCACTTGTTTTCCATTCTCCAGGAGTTTAGGTATCTCCTCGGTGGCATCTTGTACAAAACTTAATTCCTTTAACATATAGGACACAAATGCTGCGAAGGCTTGTTCCATGGTACATGGTAAGCTAGGCAGTGTAGGCGATGAAGGTGTGGATGCAAAGTACGGTGATGGAACATCTCCCATTTCGATCCACCTTTGGATCATATGCGGGTACATATCCCAATTGAGAGCATACTCCAATGCCCGTGCGTTGCTCGGTTCGCCTTGCTCAATTGAGGTAGTCCGGCGCCTTTTGGGCTCCGGGGATGAGGGTACAGGTGCTTTATGCCCTGATGCGTTAGGTGATGGAGGTGGTGTTGACGACATGATCCTGCAACATTTTGTATAAGTACTAAACATCCAAATGACATGTAACTAATGTGTGAGGCTATAGTCTAGTATGCAATCCTAGTTCTCTATAACCTGGCTCTGATACCAATCTGTCACACCCCCAATTTCAACTAACGGAGTATTACCGTTTGGGAAGTGACAAACCAGGATCTCAGACACTAGTTACATTGAACGACTCTACATGGGACTCAAAATGAAAATATCTTTTAAATCAGAGTATCAATGCGGAAGCGTAAAGAAAGTAAATGCGCAAAATACACGCGCCCAAAACCAAAGTCCAAACGTCCAACCAAACAAAGTACATTAAAATAATTCAATCAATATAAATAGACACAAAGCAAAGCAGTTGAATCCCATGCATGCCCTAACGTGCACCTGTGTCTTAGCTTAGCGTCCTGAGAAAACATGTAAGAAAAAGTGTCAACACGAGGTTGGTGAGTTCACAGGTTTCAAATAAATAAGTAAACGTTACCAGATTTATGATCTTTCAATATGTACCTATAGGTAGCTAACCTATGTTCATGTTTTAGCTCAAGTGTTCGCAACCGAAACTGACTGTTTGTTTATTGCCTCCTGCCAGGTTCTATAAATACTGGCCATGTGAATAGGCTAACATTTCACCCGTTCGATATCCGATCGAGTTAGCGCGACTAACGCGGGTGGGATTTGTCAAACCCAGTAGTACTACTAAACATTACCTCGCTAAGATCCATATTAACGGTTCGAAATAAGATGAGGACTTTCTGTGATAGCATGTTACACTTAGCTTTAACATTGATAGCATATGAAATACAAAATCTAAAATCAGTTTAAGCATGTTTTCTCCCCCAAGTTAAAAGCAGTAAAAAGGGGCCGTGAAACTCACCTGAGCTTGAGTAAGGATTTGAATCACACAAGGGAAAAGTTGGAGCCACGTGTGTAAGTCTCAAAAGACTTACGAATGCCCTAAAATTATAAACACATAAATTAGGGATAAAGGAAAATGGGAAATGTGACAATGACACGGATTGAGAAGCGTCCTAAAGAAACGCTCTATTATTCAAGAGTGGACGAAAGTGTTCACGGAGTTAGGAATTACTTTACGCGACGAATGACACGACTAATAATAATTATAACCGGGTGTTTTGTCATTCACAAAAATTAAGAAAATAATAATATATGTATACGAGTAAATAGTATAACCAATTATATTATTATTTAGTCTCAATCGACACACAATGTTATAAATTGATTTGAAATAATATAAATATATATTATTTAATAATACGGGTCACGGTTTGAAAATAATATAAACATATTATTTTTATATGAATTTATGGTTTAAAAATAATATAAACACATTATTTTTACTTGATAATAATAACAATATATTAATTATAAAAGTGGGTTTAATATATAAAAATATGTTAATAATTCAAACCCGAGCCTACGGGTTGTTTTCCGGGTAAAAACACAATTGTATAACCTTATAATATTATAGGGTTGATTTTTATTAATTAAATATTAACAGAAAAATGTTTAAAAATGATTGTGGGAGCCCGGACTCGAACCCGGGTCTCTCCCACACACACACATCGCTCTAACCAGTCCCGCCCGCTAGGGTATCGCGACTGATATGCGGGTTGAATCCTTTTATCAATTAGGCTCAAGTGGTTCTTCTTCCCCATGTTACCGAGCCAAAACCAGTCCGGATTTCGTTCGAAACGATCACGATTCATCTAGGATTCATAGGGGTTTTAATCATTAGGGTGTTGCGAATCTGTAGATGGATTTAATTGCAAAATGGTTAAGTTTAAGATCGTTAATTTTTAGGAAAAACAGGCCGAAACCTTATATATGAATGCCAAATCGATTAGATAAATTCGTATGTTAGAAACTGTTGGATTCATGGGGTTTTTGATAAAATGCTGATTGCGAATCCAACCATGAGGTTTAATTTGATTGAGATAGCCGTTAAGATCAAAACCCCCAAATTGATTCAAGAACAAACCCTAATTACTGGATGTTACACAATTCGATGTTACTTGTTTAAATTATCATAGGGCTTTCGATTAGAGAGGGTTTGCGAACCTATCCATCAAAATTAATTGGATTGAGATCGCGACTAGAGTAGTGTTTGATTAAACCGTGAACATGATGAACCCTAGAATCAGTTCATGGTTAAATCGATGTTTTAAGCCACAATTGTGATAGGGCTAACGATCTTGGTATGAAAACGAAACTACAGAAGTGTTTAATTACCACAATGGTGTTCGGGTTGATGGTACGCGACTAAAACCACAGGTGCGGCTCCAAAGCTTGAGTTCCGGTGTCTCCGGCTACTGTTCCGATCGAATTGATGCGTGCATATGCTTCTGAGGAGTTCGAATGAAGTTTGCAGGTGATTAGTTTGTGAGTATGATGATTGAAATGATCGAATTGATGAATTGTGCTAATGGTTCGACGGTTTCGGTATAATTCATCATTAATTTGATTAATTTGCTAATGATGGATGTTTTAATTGATGTTTAAGGTCGTTAATGATATTAATCGAGTGATAACGGTTCCAATTTCCACAGAATCGATTTGCAAATTCGGATTTGATTGGATTGTCACGAGTTTGACTTCAAAAAGTCCAACAGAATTGCATTGGTCCGATTTTTGACTTTGGGGAGTCAACAATTCGATTTGGCACATTTACACAACTAGTCCCTGCAGTTTTGAGTTGATTTTGTGACCGAATTAGTCCTTGTGGTTAGATTTGATTAACGGGGTTAAGTTTTTCATAAGAAACTTAACGGAATAGTTAACGGAATTAACTGAAAAATCCGGATTGTCACAGTAAGTGTTGGCATGGATTGGTTATCTAAAAACCAAGTTGATATTATATGTCATGAGAAAATTGTTCGCATTCCTCTCCCGAGTGGAGAAACCCTTTCCTTTCAGGGCGAAAAAGTTGGTGCAGTGATGGGCATCATATCCTTTATGAAAGCACAGAAATACCTTCGAAAAGGGCATACGGCTATTTTGGCTCTCGTTGCTGAGCAGCCATCAGAAGAGAAGAAGATTGATGACATTCCCATCGTTCGTGAATTTTTGGAAGTATTTCCCGAAGATCTGCCTGGTCTGCCACCACACCGTCAAGTTGTATTTCAAATCGATCTAGCACCCGGAGCGGCACCGATCGCTCGGGCACCTTACAGACTGGCACCTAGTGAATTACAAGAATTGTCCACTCAGTTACAGGATTTTTTGGATAAAGGTTTCATCCGACCTAGCTCATCACCATGGGGAGCTCCAGTCATGTTTGTCAAGAAAAAGGACGGGACTTTCCGTATGTGTATCGACTACCGTGAACTGAATAAAGTCACAATCAAGAATCGTTACCCTTTGCCTCGTATAGATGATCTCTTTGATCAACTCCAAGGATCAAGTTTCTATTCCAAGATAGATCTTAGGTCCGGTTACCATCAATTAAGAGTCCGAGAGGAGGATATCTCAAAGACTGCATTCAGGACAAGGTACGACCACTATGAATTTATGGTCATGCCTTTCGGATTAACCAACGCACCCGCGGTATTCATGGACCTCATGAACCATGTGTGTAAGCCATACCTTGATCAATTTGTCATTGTTTTCATCGACGACATTCTCATTTATTCCAAGAACAAGGAGGAACATGAGGAACATCTACGCTTAATTTTGGAATTACTTAAGTAGGAACAACTGTATGCTAAGATTTCCAAGTGTGAATTCTAGATCCGGGAAGTTCAATTCCTCGGACATGTGGTTAACGAGAGAGGAATACATGTCGACCCATCAAAGATAGAAGCCATCAAGAATTGGACAGCACCGACGACTCCGACTGAGGTGCGACAATTTCTGGGATGGGCTGGGTATTACCGTCGATTCATATGGGATTTTCAAAAATTGCACAACCTCTCACTGCCTTAACTCAAAAGGGCAAAGCCTATAACTGAGGCGATAACCAGGAGTCAGCATTTCAACTCCTTAAGAAGAAACTTTGCAATGCACCTATTCTAGCTCTTCCGGAGGGTGATCGGTGTCGAAGGGACCGGTCAAAGATAAAGAATTAGAGTGTCCTAATCACCTTAAACTAGTTAGGGTAAGAAGGGTGTCGAACCACGAAGAGTTTGTGGTCGGTGCTTAACTTCAATTAACAATGTGATTTATGAAGTTGCAATGGGTCTTTCTGACCAAACACAAGCAATGATTGAGGTGAAATTAACAAATCCAACAAGCAATGGTTATCAACTAGCAAAACAATCACGAGTAATCAAGTAGAAAATAAACGATTTAAGTTGTAAACAATAATTAAAAAGGAATCACACACGGGTTTCAAGTTCACAAGTAATTAGGGATTATCACACCAACATATGAGTTCAAACAATCAAATGGTTATCCAAATCAAATTAACCAAATCTAACCAAGAACATCAACATTCATACATCATCGGCAAATAGTGTAAAACAATATTCATGAATGAAATCAAGACAAATGTATGCAATATAGAATTAGATTAATCAATAGATTCAACTCAAATCGAAGTTCATAGCAATTATCATCTAACGGGGTCAATGGTGCAAGAATTTATCGACTCCCGTGAGTTCATAACCATACCAAACACAAAGATTCAAGTATTTCAAACCAAACGATTACAAGAATTGTTTCTCAAAGTTAGTATATGATAAAAACCCTAAAAACTTACAAACAATCCACCCAGGAATGATTACCGGTGGATTAGCGGCTCATGGTTGTGGAATTCATCTTCGATTCTTCAATTTCTTGATACCAATCTTCAAAAATATGTTTCTAGCCTCCCAAAATCGCCCAAAACTGTGGTTCAAAGGATCATTTTGAATTTGGGGAAGAAACCCATAGTTAAACACTCAAAATCGGAAGTTTCTCGAAAATCCGCTTCAAAATAACGTAACTGGCGTAAGCTTACGCTGGGGTGGAGTAGGCTTACGCCGCATCCCTGAAACATGCTGTGAAAGAATTGGTTAGGCGTAAGCCTACGCTGGACGGCGTAAGCTTATGCTGGGTAGCGTAGGATTATGCTAGCTCCTGCATTTTTGCCCCGTTTCCTCCGTCTTCCTTCCAACTCTTGCATCTCTCGCATAATATCTTCTAAAATCATACGTTAAGCTTCCAACACCTGCAAATGCATAGCTACACAAAACCTTTGTATTCCCCATATTAATTTGCATAAATATAGTATATTGCACCCTTTAATATATGAAACTTTAGTAACTTATCAGAGGGAACAGACGATTTTGTGGTGTATTGTGACGAATATATTCAGGGTCTGGGTTGTGTTCTAATGCAACGAGAAAAAGTGATCGCATACGCTTCACGTCAACTAAAGATTCACGAGAAAAACTACACCACTCATGATCTAGAGTTGGGAGCCGTAGTTTTCGCACTTAAGATAAGGAGACATTACTTGTACGGTACCAAGTGCACCATCTACACCGATCACAAGAGTCTTCAGCACATCTTCGAGCAGAAAGAGTTAAACATGCGACAACGTCGTTGGGTCGAGCTCTTGAATGATTATGACTGTGCGATCCGGTATCATCCGGGTAAAGCTAACGTCGTAGCTGATGCCCTAAGTCGAAAGGAAACCAAGCCCAAACGAGTTTGAGCATGACAGTTTACTATTCATCCCGGATTACCTGACAAAATCCGTAATGCTCAACTTGAAGCCCTGAAGGAGGAAAACCTACCGCTGGAAGGTACACGCGGTGTGGAAGCACAACGCGAGGTCAAATCTGACGGTATTCGTTACTTCGCCGAGCGAATATGGGTTCCAGTATTCGAAAACTTAAGAGAACTAATCATGGATGAGGCTCATAAATCTCGTTACTCTATTCATCCAGGTTCCGACAAGATGTACCATGACCTAAAGGTGTTGTATTGGTGGCCAAAGATGAAGGCCGATATAGCCACCTATTTGAGCAAGTGCCTGACTTGCGCGAAAGTCAAAGTTGAATATCAAAAGCCTTCCGGTCTTCTCCAACAACCAGAGATTCCCATGTGGAAATGGGAACAGATATCCATGGACTTTATCACAAAATTGCCACGAACTCTTACCGGATGTGATACCATTTGGGTAATTGTTGATCGTTTAACAATGTCCGCTCACTTCTTAGCAATCAAGGAAACCGACAAAATGGATAAGCTTGCTCGTACTTACTTGAAAGAAGTAGTCTCTCGGCACGGGGTGCCAATCTCTATCATTTCGGATCGTGATGCACGATTCACCTCTCGTTTCTAGCAATCGTTACATAAGGCTTTAGGCACGCGTTTAGACATGAGCACAACTTATCACACGCAAACCGATGGTCAAACGGAACGTACTATCCAAACAATAGAGGACATGCTGTGAGTTTGTGTGATCGATTTCGGTAACACTTGGGAGTCTCACTTACCTTTAGTGGAGTTCTCCTACAACAACAGTTATCACACTAGCATCAAGGCGGCACCATTCGAGGCATTGTATGGACGGAAATGTCGTTCTCCTATTTGTTGGGCCGAGGTTGGGGATAGTCAACTTACAGGTCCTTAACTCGTACTTGAAAATTCTGAGAAAATCGTTCAAATTAGAAACCGTATGGCAGCAGCTCGTGATCGTCAAAAGAGCTATGCCGATAAGCGTCGTAAACCGTTAGCATTTCAAGTAGGGGATATGGTCTTGTTAAAAGTTTCACCTTGGAAGGGTGTCATTCGTTTTGGGAAACGGGGCAAACTGAATCCTTGATATGTTGGACCATTCAAGATATTGAAAAGAATCGGGCCAGTAGCATACCAATTGGACCTACCTGAAGGACTTAGTGGTGTACACAACGTCTTTCACATCTCAAATTTGAAGAAATGTCTAGCAGACGAATCGCTCGCAGTTCCTCTTGAGGAACTACACATCGATGAACAGTTACGTTTCATCGAAGAACCCGTGGAAATTATGGATAGGGAAGTCAAAACTTTAAAGCACAGTAAAATCCCTATTGTCAGAGTTCGTGGAACTCGAGCGGACCAGAATTCACGTGGGAGCGCGAGGATCAGATGATGCGCAAATATCCTAATCTGTTCAAGCACTCCGCGTCAAATTCTTAAGGTACTATTTAATTTTTGGGATGAAAATTCTTTCAACTAGGGGATGATGTGATATCCCGGGAAATTTTTATTTATTTATTTACGTTTCGGGACGAAAATTCTTTCAACTAGGGGATGATGTGACAATCCGACTCTTCAAGTTAACTCCGTTGGTAATCTCGTTAAGTATTATGTTAAAGCCTAACTCAGTTAACCCAATATTGAACCCCATGGACTAATTCTGCCATCATTTAAATTAGAATTACAAGGTCTAATTATGTAATTACCCTAAACTCAAGTTGGTTGACTTTGAAAGTCAAAATTGAAGAATCATTTGTTCCTGTTGACTTTCTAAAAGTCAAACCGAGTGTGTGTTAATCCAAATCCACGAGCTATAGCCAAAATTCATCCGAAGTTATAACCGAAATGGTTATTAATGTCAGTTTTGATCATCATTGAGACGATTAACATCGCCATTATGTTCGAATTATTCTCAATTATGGGTATTAAACCCGTAACCGTCGACCACTACTTTGTATACATCAAATTCGACGGATCCTTGTATTGTTTTACAAATTGAACATACACTCACGTAACTCGCACCTCTTTGAAGCTTTTGCACAAATTGAATTGGCCGGATTAGCAGCAGAAGCCGCCGGAGACCAACTAGTTGCAGCCGGAACCTGTTCTAGTCGAAATCTATCAATCTGATATCAATTCAGGTAATTTGTTACGCCTTCAGCTTCGTTTCCATCTCATATATGAAAGCCCTAACCAAATTAGGGCATACATTATCTAATTCGACTCAAACCAGATTCTAGGGTTCATCGTAAACCAGTTTAATCGATCAAGACCCTAGACTCTTTTTAAATCCAATTAATATACATGATTAGCTTTGAAATCCTTTGTATATCGAAAGCCCTATCTTAAATTTGGTTTCCATTGTCGAATTCATCATGATCCGATACCTAGGGTTCATACGACTTCGGTTTAGTCGAACCCTATCATTTCGATACGGATTACTGAAATTGAATGCATCAGTAGACTCGCCTTGATGCCTACATTGAAAGCCCTATGAAATCTAGGGGTTTTATCATCGAATCGAAACCGGATCGAACCTAGGGTTCTTATGTCTTTCTGGTTAATCGAACTCATACCAGTACTCATTTTAAATGAAATTAAACTACACCATCAGATTCGTAATCATCAATTTAACAAAAACCCTATGAATCCAACACCTTTCAATATTAGAATCGATCAAATCGATTCAGGATCAAATCGAGAGTTTTCGGCTTTCATTTTAGAAATTAAACGACCTTTAACTTGTTAGTTTTGCAATTAAATACATACACAGGTTCGAAAACATCCGTTTAACAAAACCCCTATGCTGTATTACTCGATCGTAATCGGAATCGATGGATCAGACCCGGACTTGATCGCGTTATCATTTGGGGAGGAAAACCACTTTGGACTTATTGTTATAATCAATTGGAACAGAGTTTGTACGCGATACCCTAGCGGGCGGAACTGGTTAAAGCTGTGTGCGTGTGTGGGAAAGACCCGGGTTCGAGACCGGGCTCCCACAATTTGTTTTTGAGGCACTTTTTATTATATTTAATTATTATAAATCAAACCCCCTATTATTATAATATTATGTTAATGTGTTTTAGCCCGGGAAACCACTCGTAAGCTCGGGTTTGGATTTATAACCTATTTTTATTATTAATCCCATTTTTAAAAATAGTATATTATATCATTTTCAAGCCAACCTCGTATAAAATAATATATTTATATTATTTTCAACCTGCGATTAATATTATAAAATAATACATAAGTTATATTATTTCGTATCGTTTTATAACTCGTGTAACGTTTTAAACTATTTAATAATATAATTGTTATATTATTTACTCGTGTTTATTACCTTCATTAAAAATAATATATTTATTATTTTTCCACACGAATGAGTATTTAGAATATTCCTGCGAACCTAAAAATAATATATTAGATTATATTGTTTTTCTAAATTTTGTAAACGACAAAACGCTCGAATATATTTATTATATATTATTTTGTCATTCATCGCGCAACGTATATATATCTTAATTATTAATTAAAGAATTCCTATTCCCGTGGACACGTTCGTCTACTCTTGATTATTAGAGCATTTCTTTAGGACGTTTCTCATTCTGTGTCGTTGTCACAATTCCCATTTTATCCCTAATTTATGTGTTTATAATTTTAGGGCATTCGTAAGTCTTTTGAGACTTACACTCGTGGTTACAACTTATCTTTTGTGTGATACTACCTACAACGCAACGCAGGTGAGTTTTCACGGCCCCTTTTTACTGTTTTAACTTGGGGGAGAAAACATGATTCAACTATTGTAAGATTTTGTAATTCATATGTTATCAATGTTAAAGCTAAGCGTAACACGCTATCACTGAAAGTCCTCATCTTATATCGGACCGTTAATATGGATCTCAGCGAGGTAATGTTTAGTAGTACTACTGGGTTTGACAAATCCCACCAGCGTTAGTCGCGTTAACTCGATTGAAGATCGAACGGGTGAAATGTTAGCCTACTCACATCGCTAGTGTTGATAGACCTGGCAGGAGGCAAATAAACAAACAGTCAGCTTCGGTTGCGAGTGCTTAAGTTAAACATGAACATAGGTTAGCTACCTATAGATACATATTGAATGATCACAAATCTGGTAAACGCTTATATATTGAAACCTGTGAACTCACCAACCTCGTGTTGACATCTTTTCTTACATGTTTTCTCAGGTCGCTAAGATAAGGCACAGGTGAACGTTAGGACATTCATGGGATTCTTCTATTTTGATTGTTACTTTATAATAATTGTTTGGACTATTTTGGATTGTGTTGGTTTGTACATTTGGACTTTTGGACGCGTGTGTTTTGCGCATTTGCTTTTCTTTACGCTTCCGCATTTGAACTATGTTTATTATGATATTTTCATTTGAGTCCCATGTAGAGTCGTTCAATGTAACCAATGTCTGAGATCCTGGTTCGTCACTTCCCAAACGGTAAAACTCCGTTAGCTGAAATTTGGGGTGTGACACTAATGATCAACTAGGGTCAATGTTGTTCAATTAGAGCCAATAATGATACTTTAAGGGTGTTTAGGCTCAATGGTGGTGAATTAGAGTAATTGATGCTTAATTATTGTCATTAAAGGTCAATTAGGGTGGTTAATGGTCAACTAGGGTCAATGTTGTTTAGTTAGGGCCAATGATGATACTTTAAGGTCAGTTAGGCTCAATGATGGTGAATTAGTGTCATTGATGCTCAATTACCGTCATTGACGGTCAACTAGGGTGGTTGATGGTCAACTAGAGTCAATGTTGTTCATCAATGGTTAATAGGGTCATTGATTATTACTTAGAGTGTATAAGACCCATTAAGACTTCTTTATGGACCGCTATGTCATACATAGTCAATGTAGAATGGTAGTGAATCATAATCTATGGCAGTGAAAGCCAATTATGGTCAAATAATGTTTAAATATAGCTAATGATTGTCAATTAGGGTATTTGATGGCCAAGTATTGTCATTGATGTTCAAGGTTATTGATGGTTAATTAGGGGTAATGGTGGTCATTTAGGGTCATTGATTATCAGTTATTGTCATTGATGGTTTATTAGGGCCAATGGGGATCACTTAGGGTCATTGATTGTCAATTAGAAGCATGACGGTCATGTTTAACGAACCAAACCGAACCCAAGCTTGCCTAAGCTTGATATTTACCTGTTTAATTTAAGAGAGCTCGGGCTCGAGCTTGTTTATTAAATGAGCCGCAATGTAAGCTCAAGCTTAGGACTGGAGCTTGTTTAAGCTCTTGTAACACCCTGAAATTTCCCGTAAGAATTTAAGAGCTAAAAATATTAGAAAATGAAAGTCCATGGGTTAAAATGTAATTAGTCCAAAGTTGGAGGATCAAAAGTGAAAATTTTGGATTTTTGGACGATAACGGACCGTCACAGACCATAACGGTCCGTTACGGGTTGAGCAAGGAGTTACGCAGGAGATGACACGTGTCCAGATGACTCAGCCCTAATTTGGATGTATAACGGACCGTCTCCCGGGCGTAACGGTCTGTCACACCGCAATGTGATCAGAGGCCGCCACGTGTAAGATGACTCATGCGCACTAGGTCGATGACGGACCGTCACCAAACCATAACGGTCCGTTATGGCGAGGCGGTGACGACCATCACCCAGCATAATGGTTCGTCACGATGTGAGAATTGGGCTATAAATAGGTGGTCGAGCTCAGTTGAATTCTCATAGCTTTTACACCATAAAACACACACACAAACTTTAGAGGTCCACCGAGCCCCGGTTCGCTTGTGAAAGTCCAGTTTCTAGCCGTACGCCTTCAAATAAGTCGTAGATAGTTCTGAGGTAAGGTCCCAACAACTTGGTTACTTACCATTAAGCTTTGATTATATAATATTAAGCTTATTATAGATTTTAATTAAGCAGTTAAATATACGACAAGTTGTTGTCCAAAGTATTTGACATATTATTGATACAATAAACGGAAATACTACCCAAGTGAGTTCCTCTGAACTTAATGTGTATTGTTACACATTTGTTATTTGAAATAGTCACCCTATTCCATGTATATATAATGCGTAATAAGTACTTTATACGTTCTGTTGTGGGATGGAACCTATGGGTGGATTATCTCATTTTACTGGTGTGGGAGGACCAGTAGGGTGGGATAGTTTATTCAGTTTATACTGGTGTGGGAGAACTAGTCGTCGAAAGGTTGCCAATTATATATATATACCAAAAAGCTCACAAGCAGTGTTGCATATGAGTGGGATGTGGGAATGCTGATGATTAAATAGCAACCATTTGTGGTTAAGGTTCATGAACTCACCAACTTATGTTGACTCAGTTACATCTAAATATTTTGTAGGTGGATCTGTTAGTGGCATTCCAGGTAGCTAATAGATGTGGATAGTCGTCTGGTTGGTCAGAGAATTGTGATGGTCGGAGGCATGTTGAGTAGAGATGTCTAGTGGAGATTTTAAATTCTGTGACAGAGACTAACGTTTATCATTTGGTTAGTTTGTAATAGAGGTTTAGTTTATGATGTAAAAACAGTTTAGTTATGAATAAGAGAAGTTTTATGGCTTAGCTTCCGCTGTATGTTTTTGGTATCAACTTCACAGTAACTAGAAGGCGACCTTCTGACTAGTATGTAGTTATCTGATGAACGGAATGTTCTGTCGAGGAAAGGACGGTGTATAAATCTCTTCTAGACCGGTCGTTCTTTCCTGGGAACATATCTGTTGGAGGTACTACTCTGGTTAGACGACTGTCCTGTGCAGTTTGTTAGGTTGTAATAGTTGTTAGCTTTTGTTTTCCTCTTATATATATAGAGGACTATGTGTACTTCACATCGCTTATGAGATTACAGATCTATTACATACTTTTCACTGTCTTTGTAATGAATAACCTTCAGGTACGTATTTGCTAGTCCTTCTGGAAAACGATGCTTTGTTGTTTCATCAAATGGAACAACCGTAAGCAGGCTACGAAACGGTTCCCTCTTTATGTGAAGGATGGGCAAATGTTCTATAACAAGTAAGATTCTTAATGTGTATATATATATATTTGTCTTTTTAGTTTATGCTCTTTGTTAACTCTATTACAATTTTAAGTAGAATTTTTTTTTATTGTTGGACATATATATTAAATTTTTTTCCTTTCTTTTCTTTTGAGGAGGCATGGTGTATTTTTGTTAATAATAGTAACTCAAGATGAAATGGAAGATATGCCTTCTCATAATTTGTTCAAACTTTATTTTTTTAGAAATTCATGAATTTGTACGGTAGTTTGAATATATATTTATTTTATGATATTTTTTATGCATTTAGGTTGATTTGTATTTGAATATTTCTAAGAATTTAAAAAGATTTGTAAAGAATTATAAAAAATATAAAGAAAACTATGTATCAGATTTGCAACTGAATTGCGACCGAAATCCGGTCGCAAAAGAGAGTCGTCACAAATAGTGTAGTCGCAAGCCAGTCGCAAATTAGTCGTAAAAAGAGGTTGGTCACATATCAGTCGTAAAAAGAGGTAGGTCACAAATCAATCGCAACATTTGCGACCGCTTTTATTGTTGCAAAATGTAGCAGCGGTCACAAATCGGTCGCAACGGGGAAACTGGAACGTACATTTATTGCTACTTTTTTGCGTATATCCCCTTATTTTAAAACCTAATTACATATATACACAACCTAAAACTCCATGGATTGTGTTATTGACATGTTTTTTTGGTATCATAATGGGTTAAAACTTTGGCATTTGTTTTGTCTCCAGACCCTACCTATAGCTTTTTCATTGGTGCGATTTTTAATGGGTTCGGTTGGTTGATTGGTGATTATCGAAGAAAAAAGAAAGTAAAAACGATAAAAAAAAAGACAAAAAAAATACTAGAAAAATAATTTTTAATATAATAAGTTAAAATAAGTATATTTGATATTTTTAGCTTTAAGAATGAGATATATGTAATTTATAAAGTTTGTAAAGGGATATATGAAATTACCCCCTTAAAATACGGAGATTTGGATTTTGATTCATACATAACTAGGTTAGATTCCCGTGACACGGGCTGAATTCTAAACAGAATACAATAAATAAATATCTTATCGTGTATTACACGGGCTGAATTCTAAACAGAATACAATAAATAAATATCTTATATGTTGATAAATTATTATTAGATTTTAGAGTGTCACTTATATATATATATATATAGGGGCATGTTCTTTTGAGAACCAACTATATGTTGAAAACCGAAAGAACCGCACAAAACGTGTACATATCGCTTTAGTGAAAAAAGTAAAATTCAACAACAATGTTTTATTTCTCTTCCCACTCTTAGTTTGAGTTTATCTCCTCTCTCCTGAATTTTTTTAAGAAAAGTATAAAAATATGCATATGTGCATTCATTTGTGCATATAGTGTGAGTGCATATATGCATTTAAAAAAAACGACTATAAATTCGAGGTCTTTTAAAACCAAACCTTAAACATATTGAAATGTACATGAATTCTAGTCAATTTATATTATAAATAAAGGAAGAGTTAATGCGGTTCTCACGGTTCTTAATATATTGTTGGTTCTCAAAAGAACATACCCCTATATATATATATATATATATATGTGTGTGTGTGTGTGTGGCTTATGAAATTGTTTGAACATAAATAAAACATTTATACAGTAACAATTCATAATAATCCAAAAAATAATAATCCAAAAAATAAAAAAATTAACACATCTAAATCTTATGAATTATAATGAATTAATTAAATTTAATTATAAATAATGTATTTAAAAAAATAAGTTATTGGTCAATCAAAAGTTATCATACATTTAATGTTTAAAATTTAAAATCATAAGACATATGGAAACATTTATAATGTATTTAATCAATTAAGGAGTTAAAAAAATAAACTAAATAGATAATTAAAAAATGTTTATGTAGGAAAATAAAGATTTAAAGCTTTTAGAATGATGACACGTGCCACCTCAAAACATTTATTTATTATAAGTTTATAACTGATGTTAGGGTTCAATATGCTCGAAATATGATTATAATATTATATTAACGAAAAGCAAGTAAAGCAACATACTCAAAAGTCAAACTGTTTACAAAGGTAATCGGAGACTAAGTCAACGACTGAAATGTATCAATTAGCACATAACACACGTCTACTCCAGTCATATTTCATTTTCCGTAATACACACGATGGTAGACAAATTTTGATTTTGACTAGTCAACGTTTGAAATGTATCAATTATTTAATTCTCAAAGCTTTTTACTTGGAATTTGTTTCGTATTAAACACACTTCTATCACATTAACCATTTATAATATTTAGTGTTTTTATATTTAAATTAATATATTTCAAAAATAGTGTCAACGTCAATAAAAGCTATATTTCAAAAAGCAACTTTCAATGTGCTGTAGTGGTAGAAAACATGTATTCTTTAAAAAAGACTAAGGTTCTATCCCCACAGTCATCACTTTGAGAGGGGCATGGTGGCTCAATGAAGGAAGACTGGGATCTTTGTGATCTCCGATTCGATCCAGAGGGCGTCCGGGTTTTACCATCAGTGGGCTTTCGGACGGGTGGGTTTTCCCCGAAACTGGAGATAACTTGGTGCGCTTAAGGGCTCCGTACGGCTGGGTTATGGCAGCTGGCGGTGGCCATTTGCCAATAGGTCACCCCGTACGGAGTACCTAGACAATTCTTTGTTTGTTGGCCGTTAAAAAAAAAGTCAATAAACTATGTTGTTTGAAACAAGCTATGGTTTACGGATAGGGGCGGACATAAGGTTAAGCCAGGGGTAGCGCCCGCTACCCCTCAACTTTCTCGACGAAGTGGAAAAAAATATATAATTACGTTTTTTTTATAAAACGTTACCCCTGAAAAAAAAATACGTTACCCCTGAGATTATTTCATGCTACCCCTAAAAAAATATACTTTTATTAAAAAGCCCGACCACAAATGATCGATTAAAACTACTTTGGGCCTACTTGTGTGGTTAATAGCCTAGTGGACTAATAAACTAATGGGGGCTTGTGACATATGGGCTTATTAAAACTCATTAGTCAACAAAACAAGTGGGCTTATTTGTTTGTAACTTGGTCCACGACACAAGGTCACCACAAACAAACAAAAAGAAACAAAAGCAACGCTGCTGCTGCTGGTGGTGTGCACAGCCGGCAGGCAGCCATCGACGACAGGAGCAAGGGAGGGTGCAAGGCAGCAAGCAACAATCTCGATTCTCAGTCTTCAAACACCTCTCACCCACCTCTGTAATCTTCTAAACTCTTAATTCTAGATTTTTAGAGTTTATGTTTATGAGTGTATCTTGTTTTAGGGTTTATGTGCAAGTGAAAAAATGTGCAATTGTTTTTAATTTGTTTGTTTGAGTATGATTGTATGTCTAATTTTTTAATTGTTCCTAACTCTTGTTGTAGGGTTTATGTCTAATTTTTCAATTGTTCACTTTTGATTTTAGGTTTATTGCAATTTGAAATTGTTTGGAAAAATTGGATGGAATATGTGACCTTGCTCGTGTAATGGTGGAAAACGAAAGGCATAATACTTTTCCTTTGGTTTATCGGATATTGAAGTTAGCGTTGGTTTTACCGATCGCAACCGCAACCGTTGAAAGATGTTTTTCTAAGATGAAGCTTATTAAGACGGATTTACGCAATCGAATGGGTGACGAGTATTTGAACAATGCTCTAATTTGTGCGGTCGAAAAAGAAACATTTTATAAAGTTAAAGAAGAGTATGTAATGGCTCGATTTCAAGCTTTCAAAAACCGAAGAGGAGACTATTAGGTATGTGTTTAAATTTATTTTTATCGTGTTTTTATTTTTGTTTCTTTTAAATTGTATGAAGACGAAAAAAATTTTTGAACGTTACCCCTGAAAATTTTGTCTAGATCCGTCACTGTTACGGATTATATTGTTTTATATTGGCAACTACGTTCCAAGATAATGATAACCTTTATAACTAGTACAAGAATTACAACTTAAACTAATTTCCCCTCATATATAGTTTATTAAGTATAATTTATAACTTTTTTACACTATAATATTTTCGATAACTAATTATGTATTGGAAACCAGACTGCGCCGGTGGTCCGACCAGTTAAACCAGAAACAATCATTATTGTTAGATTGGTAAGAGCTAATGAGCCATTCATAAATAAACAAGCTTATTGATGGAAGCAGACAAAGCCAATGAATTCTGGAACAAAACCAGTAGAAAACCAGTGATGATTGCCTCCTCCTTTTTGCTGGACAGGACCGTCGGTTGAACGGGTAAACCTTCGGAGATGCCGATTAGAATGTCGGCTTACTTTTTTTATTTTTTAAATTAGTAATATATTTGAATGATATAAGTTTATGATTAGGTGGAGTCAATGTCTACATGCAAATAGAAATAGAAAACAAAAAAACATGTTTAGCACATGAGTACCATTATTTTGGTAAACCATTTTTGGCAAGGAGTACAATAAAATATAAAATTGGAAAAAAGAGAATAATTACAAGGTGCATAAAATAGATCCTCTTGTTTTAACTTTACTAATTAGGAAAAGAGGAACAACTATAGCCCTTACTTTATAGCTAAAAAGCAAAGTCATATTAAATGTACACGTTTTAATGCCTAATTACAAGCTAATATTGCCATATGGGAAAATCATATCTCTTGTATCAACCTTTGGTCACTCTTGGTTTGCAAGCTCCAACATACATCTTTGTTTATATATGCTTATGGTGATATGTTGTTATATAAGCAAGTCTAAGATGATGACATTATTATTATTATTATTCACGCAAACACCCTTACATAGGTTACACATATTATCTTTCCTCTAACATTTGATTTTTCCTTGAAGGACTTGGGTCCTTGGTATTGTTTGGACGACTTCTAGCCTGGATTCTGACTCAGAGGTATGAGAGAAAGACAAGCATATGCAAGTCTCTCGTATGGCTTAGGTCTTCTACTCTTGCATGAGCAGTATATTTTGCATCTCAACGCGGAAGCTAACCTTTCATATATCAAGCCTATGCTGTCTCTAGTTTCATCATCTCCATCATTTTCTATGGAATTAAGTAAATCTTTTGTTGATCCTACCCACTATCTTCATATTGTGGGGGTACTTTATTGTGTAACACTAACTCAAACGGTTAAAAAGGTTTGTCATGTCAAACTACATACGTTTATTGGTCTACTATCAAGCAGATATGCATTATCTCGTGGCATTGCCTCTCTTGGTCTCTCTTTCCATCATAGGTCTCCTCTCACATTAGAGGCATTCACATACCTAATATGACCGCCTTCTACTAGACCCCTATAAACGTCGAAAGCTTCACAATTGTTGTTTTGACGGGTTACCTAGACGACAAAAAAAATCTAGTTATGCTTTCTCGTCTCCAAGGTACTAACTTGGTCTCTTCCACCAAGCATTTTGTAACACCATATGAAAATCTCACATCAATCCAGGACAAGAGAAACGTTTGGTTTATAAGAAACATTTTGCAACAAATAACACCAACGTGTTTTGGGCGCATTAGTTTTAGATAAGAGAACTTCACAGTTAAGTGTGTTTAAGTGGGAGCAAACTAAGGATGGGTGACCTCCTAGAAGTCTCCACTCTAGAACCAAAATCGAATATGTTACTTCTACTGAGCAAAGCGGACAATATTGGTCGGTCTAAAGGGGTCGAATGTTACATTGTTCTTCTATGCAGTCTAAGTGCACGTCATTGACTAACACAAGTGTTGAACTCATTTGGTTAAAATCTCGTATCATGAATATTCCTTTCCTTTTTAGGCAACTTCACGTTTATGACGTGATGACGTTGGTGTCATATATATGTCTTCCAATGTAGTATTTCATGCTCGCACAAAACACATCAAGTTGACTTCACTTTGTTCAGTAGTCATCCTTGAGTTGCAACTTTAGTTCATTTTCACAAATGAACACATGTTGCTGATATATTACTAAACTTCTCCCACCCCTCAAATTTTCTTTCTTTGTGAGAATCTTCAAGTTAATCCCCACCCTTCGTTTACTAGGCATATCAAAGCTAGTATAGATGGGCTAAACCAAATTTATAGATGACGTTACATTTGTGTTTAGTATGTTGTCCCCTGGATTATTATATCTCAATAAATAGATATAAACACACACACACACACATATATATATATATATATATATATAGGGAAGTGTTCAAATACTAACCAACTTTTTATTTGATAACCGTGCTAACCACTATAAAACAATCACATAATTTATAAATTATTTTTTCTTTTAATTGTTAAAATAGTATTTAAGTATCTTGAATAAATATTTTGAACGTAAATACGAAAATGATGAGTCTTACGTATACGTACCAAATAATGTTACATATGCGTGAAACATAGTGTTTACATGTATGTAACATTAACATAATAATTGTTACATATACGTAACACTATGTTTGAGAGTGGTTATCATGGTTATCACAGTTATCACATAAATATTGGTTAGCATTTGAACCTCACCCTATATATATATATATATATATATATATATATATATATATATATATTATATATCGTTTATATAATATATATATATATATATATATATATATATTTTATATATATATATATATATATATATCGTTTATAATAATACCGTATATTTTTTTATACACTTAGTTTACAAGGTCACAATTTACTATCACATATATTTAAAGTAAACAAAATTATTTACTGTAGAAAATAATGTCGTGGTCATGGGTCGGCTTAATCTTTTTCAGGGCCTAAAGCTAATCCTAAAAAAGGGGTCTTTTCGTAATAAGAGTAACTAATTTGCTTGCAATCCTAATAATGACTTATCATTATTGGATTTAAAATGAGCATAAACCGCAAACAAGCCCATTGAATCATCACATTCTACTACACAACAATATTTGTATCGACAAGTTATTGATTAAAATTAATACAAGTGAAAAAAGTTCACACATATGTGACAAAATCAATTGAACATTTGGATAATCACGGGTTCTTTGAACAAACATCTAGTACATAATGCTGGTTTTAGTAGATGTGTGTACGTAACACCTTAGGTAAATCTTACATCGTTCTGTTCTATTTTGTCCACGTGAGAGATGTTGGGTTCATAAGAAATGCTCCGCCTCAAATATTACAACACGTTTTAGGCGCATTGTCTATAGATGAGAGGAGAACTCCACGGTTAAGTGTGCTCGGGTGGGTGACCCTGGGAAGTTTTCGCTCGGGCAACCAAAAACAAATCCATGAACTCCTAGTGGACAAAGTAGACAGTATTGTTGGTACGACAGGTCGGATGTTACAAATGGTATCAGAGTCATTCCTATTCTGTTTACAATGGTGGAGCAAACCTCATCGAGGAGGATGAGTCTCGGGGGGTGTTTGTAAAACCTTAGGCAAATCTCACATCGTTCAATTTTGTTCTGTCCACAGGAGAGATACTAGATTCATAAGGAATATGCTGCCTCAAATATCACAACTGTTTTGGGAGCATTGCTGTGGATGAGAAGAAAATTTCACAATCAAGTGTGTTTGGATGAGAGTAATCCAGGGATAGGTGACACCTTGGGAAGTTTTCACCCGGGCAAAGAAAAACAAATCCGTGGACTTCTAATGGGCAAAACGGACAATATTATTGGTATGAGAGATCGTATGTTACAATGTATAAACTCTAATTTTAATAAATAATCCACTTGTCTAGGTAATAATCAAATTCAATGAATCACGTTGAAGCTCTAAAAATGTGAGCCTATAACACTCTAAATACACTTAATAAAAAAGTGAAGCCAAATATCACCTACGCTCATGACCAAAGGTTCAAAACCCTATCCCCTAAAAATTTTTTGATACCCTAAATTTTGAGTTTTTTTTAAACAGTAGACACACCCTTGTACCTTACCTGCAATAAATATAAGGAAAAGATGTGAATATATAAAGCGGAGTCTACAGATACAAACTTCATCTAACATCATAGGTTTATCAAAAGGTTTATAAAAATAAAATAATTATAAAATCAAGTGAAGTGAGGTTTATGATGATAGAACATTAAAAGTAATATAGTGAAGTGAGGTTTATGATGATATAACATTAAAAAATGTCTAAACCTTTTCACGATAATCAAATTTCGGTAACTCACTTAAATAAATTTGACATCAACTTTCTTTATAACTATTTGAGAATTTATACACAGTAAATAAAGGTTAATAAAACAAAAAGATTTATAAATTAGTAAAAGTTCATACAGTTTCAATTAGGATTTGTAAACGAGTTGAGCTACTCGTGTTACTCGAGATTGGTTTCCTAAAAGCTCGAATTAAACCGAGATTAAACGAGTTCGAGTTTCAATTGGAGCACATTTAATAAACGAGCCCGAGTTAGAGCTTAATATATCAAACTTGACCAGGCTCGTTAAATTTTGTAACACCCAGCATTTCAGGTCAATATTCATATCCATAATTGCACGTTCATATTTTATATTTCCTGGTTTATTATTTTGACATAATATTGTCAAGGAGTCTAGCAAAGGAACACACATATTTTTTTAGTAATTTTAAGAATTACTAGAAAATAAACAATGATAACCGCAAGGTACGTTCGTTGGTGATTAACAAGATTTTATTTAAATAAAGTCTAGTAACGCTTTATAATATAAAAACTTAAATATTGGTGACTAAACTTTTAAAAGTTGACGTCTAAATGTTTATTACATGACGTTAAATTATATTTATGTGTATACATGTATATTATAGTTAAAGTATTAACTATGTCGGGTTTAACTAGTAGATTATTAAAACTGGTCAAGATACAAAATATATAAAGTTATTTGAGTATTAGATCACCCGATCACCTACCGGGTATACACTACCTAAGTACCATTTACCTAAACATTGTAATGATGATACATGAGGTGGTAACACCAATGTGAGGCCACACACTAGTTATCACAAATCAAATCACCATATTTGTGTCATCATGAAACCCATGCCTGGTCAAGTGAAAAGTCTAATCAGGTCAAATCGTCCATGCTTAGTAATGATGACTCTTGATATGACAAGACCCAACCCCACCCTACCCTCTATTTCGGCCAAGCATGGCCTAGTGGGGGCCACCCACTTGTCTTTTTTCATGTATACCATACTTGCGTCATAAGAACCATCCCTACTCGAGGGTTAATTAAGAAAGGGTCAAATCCATCATCTCATATCATGATTAGCAATGATGATAGTGTATTAGACACTCCAACTCTCCTTTTTCTATCTCTATATTCGATCCATACACACACACACAGTTACTTCTTTCAAAAATTCAAGAACAAGTCCTCTAAAGAGTTTTAGCTAAGGAATTGGAGATCCAATGAGTCTTTGAAGGATTAAGGGTCGGTTTTACTAGAATATCAAATCTCTACCATTTTCTACCCGTGAATCTTCACCTAGCTTGACTAGTGGTATGAAACCGACACCAATCTCTAGATTCATCTTTATTTTCTTGAATAAAGCATGTTCATCTTAATAACCCAAGAGATTTGAAAAGTTAAAGAGTTTTTATAAAAGTTCAACTTATTAAGTTTAAAAGCTATGTTTTGTATAAATATATATATATATATATATATTAGTCGAAATTTGGTATATGTATATGGGTGTATTTTTGATGTTTTGATGATTATGATAATGAGTTATAGATTAGTAAAAAGTATAAATCACACTTAATAAAAAATATAGGTAGATACATGAAGGAATCGTGATTGTATGAATATATGTGTGGATATTGTTGTTGACCATATAATATTAAGATTTAAAACCAGAAAAACTAAAATATGTATACATATATATATGTAGGCCGAGATATACATGCATGTATACATGTTTGATTTGATTTGATTAAATAATTTGGAAATGATTAAGTATAGGTATACATGTAAAGAAATCGCAATTTGTATATATATCCATGTATAGATGTTGTTGTTTAATCATTTGATGTTAAGATAAGGATTTTAAATGGAAAGTATGATTATTAAAGGTTGAAAAATGGAACACATACATATACATATCGTGAAGTGTAAATATATGTATGTATGAGATTTTAATCATCAAACATGGAGATATATATATATATATATATATATATATATATTTCTATATAAATTGTTAAGTTGGAAAATAAGAAGACACGACGTATATGTAGAAATTGTGAATCATAAGTATGTATATGCGTATGTTAAAGTTTAATAACTTGGAAAAATGTATATATATGAGTATGATCATAACTGGTTTATAGTTGATAACATGAAACGTGGATATGAGTACATGAGGTCAGAAAATAAATAAATATTTATGTGCATGAGATTAAAGACGTTTCGGTTAAAAATAAATGTTCACATATTATCGTGAAACATATTTAAATATATGTTAGATTAGTAAGATACTTGTATATATGTATTGGTAAAAATATAAATACATGACAAACCTAAACAGGTTAATCAATGTCGTACGGAACAAGTATTTGCATGTGGACGTGTTAACATGGTTTATGTGCACGTAGGATAATTGACATGCACAGAACATACTTGAACGATATTTGTGATTTTATATAATTATTGGTAAGAAATAATTATATGTTCATACGTGATCATAATATAAATATATTATGAGTTATCGCAAAAATAATATTTATTTTTGGTACACATAACAAGTCACCAATATGGAAACATAATATTTTCTCGGAAAATATATAAGCGTCTAGATTGGAATAACAACCACCAACGAGTCGTCACATAAAAACATTGTTTTAATAAACAAAGACGTACTTAACGGGATTCGTTAAGTCGGGTGAACAACTTGCGTTTAAGACGGGTAGTCTTAACATATAAAGTATCCTTGTGTAATTAGGATACGGATAGGCGGGGCCTACTTTTATACAAATATTTGCTAGTGTACACTACTGGTGAGGTGAGTTTCACTGTCCCCTTTTTCTAAGTTTTTGAAATGTTTTGGGGAGGAAACATACTTGTAACTTTTTTCATATATAAATGAATGAACAAATACTAGACCGTTATGTGTGCATTGAGGGAACAATAAAAGTCCCCTGGTACAATTTTGTAACCATTAGCTATGGTCTTAGCCTGGGATTATGTGGATAGTACTATTGGGGGTGACGCCCCGGGTCATGGTTAGTTGTGCTAGCCAGGGGTCCATATGGCCAATTGACCGCATATCGTCTTATTCTCGTGGTATAGCGAGGGACGGGCATTCATTGTCATGGTTTGGTTACGGTCTCGTGCATTACATATTATTTGTATTCCTTGCAAGCTTACAAATGGGGTCAATTGGTCAGGAAATGTTCAATTCATTGGTTATATATACTCAGAAAAAACTTATTCATTTGAACGTTTGTAAACGTTGGAACTACAAGAATATTTGATCAAAACCTGTGAACTCACCAACCTCGTGTTGACACTTTTTAAGTATGTTTTTCAGGAAATTGAACGTGGTCAAAATGGTTAGCAGTGTAGGATTACATGCATGCATGAATGGATACGGCTTTTGGGAGATTTTTCTTGTATAACTCATTATATATGGGTCATACTTGCGAAACCTTAATCTTTTGTAATCTTAAATGATATTTTAAGATGTAAAACTTTAAAGTTGGTTATGTATCTAATCATTATGTATGTGTTTGTAGTAATCATATGCTTTGGAAACTAGTGGATGTTACGCCTCGCGTTTCCACCTTGGCGGGGTGTGACAAAACACGGTATCAGAGCCATTGATCATAGCGAACTAGGAGTGTAAAACTGAACCTAGTCTATAATTTAAATGACTCATTAAAACGGTTTCATTGCATAAGCATTGCATAACCATTCATCATGTCATATGGATATTATGGTTACATCATGTCGTCATACGATGGTCACATCCCCATTTCTGACTCTGAGGACGAATAGTCAGAGCACTGCTCACCTGCTAGGGAGGAGACTCCCACCACACACCCCCGGTATCGGGTTCAGATGCACAGCTCCACAACACCTGACGTAGCTCTTGGAGAGCCACCTATCTGCTACCGCAAGAAGAATGGAGGACCGATCATGGTCAAGAGTGCCGGGAAGAGGACACGACTGCCCCACAAGAGAACCCTGGCTCCACGTGACCCCGAGGACCTGGATACTGGAGAGGAGCCGCCCCGGCAACGACCTTGCTATCACCCTAACACCAGTTGGATGCCCCGTACTCTTGCACGCTGGAAAGAGATGGAGGGCATCCCTTCCACATTTGAGCTCGGGGAGTCTTCAAACTCCCCATCACAGCTGCCCCACACTGGGGAGGACATGGGGCTCACCGTTCCTAGTTTGGTAGCCCGTGTACACACACGAGGAACGTCTTAATGACCTATTAGACGATCTCCGTGCACATGGAGATGCATCTACTCGACTGCAGCGAGGACTCGGATCCCGAGTAGAGACACTGGAGGATATCACCAGAGACCTGCAGGGTACTACTGATTACTTGGAGATGAGGGCCGATATGGACTGCAGTTGACTACTACGGTTCGAGACGGTGTGAAGGCACTGGAGGAGAGGAATTTGGTTGCAGAGATGGTAGCAAGAGCTAGTGCTGTCATGACTGGACTTGCCATGTTGATTGGGTTGTACTCCCACTTCTTTCATTAGACCTATTACGGGCGGGTTGTGCCCGTAACACACTATGTAGTTTGAAACTTTAGTACTGATGTGGTCATATGAACCCATCTATTTTGTATCCTTGTATTTTGGAACAATGTACTATGTATTTTTTTAACTATGTATGTGTAATATATGTTGTGATGATGGTTGTCTACGTTTGATGTTGTTATATCCTTATGTCATGCTATATCATTATTATTATATAATGTTGTTTCTTTTTAAATCATATGTTAGAAAGAACACAATGGCACCTAAGTGAAGGATGCCGCGTGACACCACTGGTGACAACAACGAGACTATTTCCCCAAACGTGGAGCAACTCATATCACAACGGGTAGCTGCCACCATGGAGCAGTATGAAGCCAATCTAAATAGTGGCGGAGGGAACGACAATGGTACCGGCGGAGGAGGTGCAGGAGGTAGCGGCATAACCAGAGGTTCTGGAGGTAAAGAACAAGTAATCACATCCGTAACACATAGTCATGATCCAAATTAATGACGTTATTAAAATAAATGACTTGTGATCCTTCAGATGCTTCAAACAGGAAGTGCACCTACAAGGCCTTCCTATCCTGCAACCCTCGCAGCTTCAATGGCACCAGGGTGGTGCAGTAGGCCTGATGAGGTGGATAGAAAATATGGAATCAGTGATTGACATCAGTGAGTGCACCACTGACTGCATGGTGAAGTATTCTACTTATACGATCACTGATAAGGCATTGACCTGGTGGAATACCCAAGCGAAAACTTTGGGAAGGCAGACAGCGTATCAATTATCTTGGGAAGATCTTAAAAACATGATGATCGAGGAATACTGTCCTCGAAACGAATTACAAAAGATCGAGGCTGAGATGTGGAATCTACAGATGGTAGGAGATGATGTGGCTGGGCACACCGATCATTTCAATGAATTGGCAATTCTAGTACCCCACATGGTCACGCCAGAACATAAGCGTGTGGAGAGGTATTTGTGGGGCTTGCGCCTCAAATTCGCAGCATGGTAACTTCATCTAATCCGATGGATGCCAAAAGTGCTATAACTTTATCATTCAAGTTAAGAGATGATGTTGTGCGTAATGGATTGTTTGGGAAGAAGGAGAATGAGGAAGGTAGATCTGGATAGAAAAGGAAGTGGATTGGAAATTCGAGCAAAAAATATAGGAAGCAAGGATTTAAGAAGCAAGAAACTGTGAAGGCTTTTGAAACCAACACTGTGGAAAGGAGGGAGTATGATAGGGGCCTACCGAGGTGTAACAAGTGCGGATATCATCATGCGGGTGGGTGTGTTAAGTGTGGGAAGTGTGGAAGGTTTGGTCACACCACACAGAATTTTCGAGTTAACACCAACCCCACGGGTAAAGCTAAACAAGGATGTTTCAAGTGTGGTGATCCGAAGCACTTCAAGAAAGATTGTCCCAAGTGAAGGAACCAGAACAATGCTCAGGCACTGGGGAGAGCATTTGTGATGGGTGCAGGGGACGCACGCCAGGACCTGAATATCGTCACTGGTATGTTCCCGATAAATAATCACTATGCCTCTGTACTTTTTGATTCGGGTGCTGATATAAGCTTTGTGTCAAATGACTTTAAATCTTTACTCGGTATTAAGGCCAGCAAACTAGAACAAAGTTATACAATTGAATTAGCAAATGGGAAATTAATAGAAACCGAAGAAGTCATTAAAGGTTGTACTTTATGTCTAGAAAACCATACATTTAGTATAGACCTTCTACCTGTTGATCTGGGGAGTTTTGACATTGTTATTGGCATGGATTGGTTATCGAAGAATCATGCCGAGATCGTATGCTTCGAAAAGATTGTACGTGTCCCACTACCAAGCGGGGAAATTCTTTCAATTCAAGGTGAAAAGTGTAGAACGATGTTGAAGATGATAAACTGCATGAAATCTCATAAGTATCTACGTAAGGGCTATTGCGCATTCCTGGCCCATGTCGTCGAGAAGAAACCCGAGGAACGTCGACTTGAGGACATACTGATTGTTAGGGATTACCTTGAGGTATTTCTCGAAGACTTACCTGGTTTACCGCCACCAAGACAAGTTGAGTTCCGGATCGACTTAGTACCAGGAGCCGCACCAGTTGCATGATCACCGTATCATCTAACACCTTCTAAGATGCAAGAATTATCAAGCCAACTGCAAGAGTTGCTTGATAAAGCCTTCATAAGACCGAGTTTCTCACCCTGGGGAGCTCCAGTCTTGTTTGTGAAGAAAAAGGATGGAACCTTTAGAATGTGTATTGATTATCGGGAGTTGAACAAACTTACAATTAAAAATCGGTATCCGCTTCTTTGAATAGACGATTTATTAGACCAACTTCAAGGTTCCAGCTTCTATTCTAAGATTGATCTACGATCATGGTATCATCAACTAAGAATCCAGGAGGAAGATGTACCAAATATGGATTTTAGGACTCGTTACGGTCACTACGAGTTTCTGGTTATACCAGTTGGCTTGACGAATGCACCGGCAGTTTTCATGGATCTCATGAACCGCGTGTGCAAGCCATACTTGGATAAATTCGTGATTGTATTTATCGATGACATATTGATATATTCACGAACCAAGGAGGAACATGAACATCATTTGAAATTAATCTTGGAACTACTCAGGAATGAGAAGCTTTATGCCAAGTTCTCTAAGTGTGAGTTTTGGATCCGAGAGGTTCATTTTCTCGGACATGTCATCAATAAGAAGGGTATCCACGTGGATACGTCCAAGATTGAAGCTATCAAAAACTGGGAAGCACCAAGAACCCCGACTGAGGTGCGTTAATTTCTGGGTTTGGCAGGCTATTACAGGCCTTTCATCGAGAATTTTTCAAAAATAGCCCTGCCTATGACCACGTTAACCCAGAAGGACAAAAAGTTTGATTGGACTGATAAGCAAAAATCAGCTTTTCAATTGCTGAAGTAGAAGCTTTGCAGTGCACCAATCCTATCCCTTCCCGATGGAACTGACAATTTTGTCGTGTACTACGATGCATCACACCAAGGTCTGGGATGTGTACTGATGCAGAGAGAAAAAGTCATAGAATATGCATCCAGACAGCTAAAAGTCTATGAGAAAAATTATACAAATCACGGCTTTGAATTGGGTGCTGTCGTGTTTGCACTCAAGATTTGGAGACATTACTTATATGGTGCAAAATGTACTATCTTTACAGATCATAAGAGTCTCCATCACATCTTTAATCAGAAGGAACTCAACATGAGGCAACGCCGATGGGTAGAACTAATAAATGATTATGACTGCGATATCAAGTACCACCCTGGTAAGGCGAATGTCATAGCAGACGCCTTGAGTCGTAAAGAACGAGTTAAAACTCTTCGTGTCCGTGCCCTAGGATTGACAATCCATACAAATCTCACGACTCAAATCCGAATGGCACAACAAGAGGCACTTAAAGAAGAGAACATTCAGAATGAAGCTTTACGGGGAATGATGAGACAGTTAGAGCCAAAATCAGATGATACTTTATACTTCATGAATAGAATTTGGGTGCCATGTTTTGGTAACTTACGGGAATTGGTTATGGACGAAGCCCACAAGTCCAGGTACTCCATTCACCCAGGTCCGGATAAAATGTATAAGGATCTGAAAGAACTCTACTGGTGGCCGAACATGAAAGGAGAAATTGATATTTATGTCAGTAAATGCCTGACGTGTTGAAAGGTAAAGGCAGAACATCAGAAACCGTCTAGGTTATTACAACAACCCGACATTCCTCAATGGAAATGGGAATAAATTTCCATGGATTTCATTACAAAGCTGCCCAAGACATCGAGTGGGTATGATACTATATGGGTAATCGTCGATTGTTTGACGAAGTCAGCTCATTTTCTACCCATCAAAGAGATGGAGAAAACCGAGAAACTTGCAAGGCTTTATATCAAGGAAATTGTGGCTAGGCATGGAGTGCTAATTTCTATTATCTCTGATAGAGACAGCAGATTCGTGTCTAGAATCTGCCAATCATTACAAGAAGCCTTGGGCACACGTCTTGACATAAGCATGGCATATCACCCACAAACAGATGGTCAAAGTGAAAGTACCATTCAAACTTTAGAGGATATGCTCCGTGCGTGTGTAATTGATTTCGAAGGAAATTGGGATACTCATTTGCCGTTGGCTGAGTTTTCATACAATAACAGTTACCACACCAGCATCAAAGCCGCTCCGTTTGAGGCTTTGTATGGTCGAAAGTGTCGTTCACCGCTATGTTGGGCGGAGGTTGGCGACAAGCATTTAACTGGTCTTGAGGTTATTAAGGAGACCACCGACAAGATCTTCAAAATCAAGGATCGTCTGAACGCCGCCCGTGACAGGCAAAAGAGTTACGCGGATAATAGACGAAGACCATTAGAATTCCAAGTTGGGGACCGGGTCATGTTGAAGGTCTCACCTTGGAAGGGAGTTGCAAGGTTTGGCAACCGTGGCAAGCTTAACCCTAGGTACATTAGACCATTTGAAATATTGGCTAGGGTTGGCCCTGTAGTGTCACACCCCAATCGATGGCGGAAACGTCGGGGCGGAACATGAAGACTGTTCATGAGCACATGGTTGAGTAATGTTATAATATATATTAAATCATCAAATTTAAATTAAAAACTTAAACAAACAAATTTCCTCAATACAAAAATTTGGAAATACATAGTAAGTTCTTTTGTTCAATTAATTAGGTCCACAACCTAAGTGAAAGCAACTTAATCAACTTAAATATTTGTACCTGAAACATGATTTAAAAACAGTGTCAACTAGAAAGTTGGTGAGCATACATAAGTTTTGGTATCATAAAAATGATTTCAAAATGTTTTATACAATTCATATGATACATGGCATATAAGGCACTTATGAAGAATCTATAGTTATACTAGGTGTACAATCAAACCTTGTGACTGAAGGGCATAACCCGCAGGTTATCCTAATGTATGGAATAACACCTAGTGTTATCCTGATGTGTTGTCGGTAACAAACACCCTACCTGGGTGGGTTTGTCAGACTCAATAAATCTATCTTTGTTAACCGTTGGCTTGTACGAAGTTAATGATTGTACGAGTTGCGTCATGTATGTGTAGTAATAACTCATAGCATTCAAGCATAATGCACAAATAGTCACATGAGATCATAATGCAGAATTGTATTGCGTAATATTGCAAATAGTTTCAATGTAAATCATGTCCACCCCAAAATGTACAAAATAAAAAAGGGGTTATGTAAACTCACTTGTATAAATTGTTTGTAGATGACACAAGCAATATGTGACACAAGTGATTCTTGTAAATCACAAGGTTAACCTAAAGAGAGAATGCATGACGAATTATGATTATGTATAAAGTCTAAGGCAAGTCTAGGGTTCAACGAGAGTGGGTGTGGGGTCTTGTACAATGATTTTGTGTTAATATATGCAAAGGATGTAAATTGTCATTTGTATTTAAATAAAAGTCTAATATATAAAAATGTAAGTTTCAAAGTGTACAAATAAATTTCAAAGAGAATATTAGTTGTCTTAGGGTTTAATGACTAAATAAATTAAATAAATAAATTTCTTTTTATTTATTTAATAATGTACCTAGAAAGATAGTGTAAATATATATTGGTTTATATATTTAGAAAAAATATAGTTTAAACCCTAATGGATTATTATTGTAAAAGGGAGTTGTTTTAATTAAATAAATTCTTTCATTTGTTTAATTAATATGGTTAAATATGAAAATATAAATACATAGATTAGTATATATTTAAAGAAAAATGTTTTATTTGTTTAGTTAGGATTTTAACCCTAATATGCTTAATTTAATAGAAAAAGAATGATTTATAAGGTTTTGAAAGCTTTAATATATTTATATAAAAAATTGGGTAGTATAAAAGTATTAATTAAAACTAATAATTTAATTAACATAATTTACTTATATTGTGAGTGTGGATCTCAAAATCATTTAAATGGTAAAAATATTAATACTTTAATTAAAATCTGTTTATAAATGTATAAATTAGTTCCAAGTGGTACTAGATTTTATAAAATAATTTTTTATAAAAAAAGGGTGTTAAAATGGTTTTTAAAAAGAATGGGGCTCACTCGGATCGAACCCGGTTCTACCCGGTGTGGGTACCATGCGCAAGCCACTGGACCAGGGGCGCTTCCCTGATACAGATCTGGTCCGAAAATAACTTAACATGAGATTATAGTGGAGCCGGGTCTGGTTTTAAGGCTCGCGAAAAAAGGGTCCGGATGTGTGGACTATGGGTTTCGAACCCACGCCACTTGGTCTGTGGTGCAATGACTTACCCTCCGAACCAAGTGGTTTCGTTGGTTCTATAGGGTTCCGATTAGTTAAATAGCATAAATGGATCTAGCCCCAAATTCGTATTACCGCCCAAATGAACATGAACCCTAGATTTAAATCGGTTCGATGGGTCTTTATCAGCTCGAATTGATAAGGGGCTAATGACAGGGATTCAAACACGAATCGAACGACCTAAGTATTACCTGGTATGGTGGAGTATCGGATGCTGTCGGCTAAGTCCATGAACCGACTATTCTTGGTGCTCGATCAGTGTACAGAGGAGTAATACGATTCAATTGAACGCTCAGAGAGTTTGAATGGAGTTATGCGAAGGTGAGGGAGTGAATCATTTTGACTAATTTCATCCTATAGGCTTGATTCGAGTTGGGTTTGACAGGATACAGTTGTCGGCCCGTTTTACACATTAGTTCATCGATTAAGTCATGAATTGAGTCGTGTTTTAGGGTTGGATACACGCGTGATCAATCAGAGCATGATTTACGGGATTGAATGCGTGTAATTGTTTGATTTGAATGCCAAAATGATTTGGTTTTGACTTTGCGAAGTCAAATTTGTTCAAAATTCGATATGAGCCGCGGAAATGGTCGAATTGAGATGTTATTTGGGCCTGAATATGGTTGGTACTCGATCTAGGATCCAATGCAAATCCCAAACAGTCGGGCTTGGCCGATTTCCTTTCGAATTTTGCAAGGATTTGGTGCATTTGACTTTTGAAAGTCAAACGTGGTCAATGGTTGTGAATGGAGTCAAAATCTAATGGTGGGAGGGTTCAAATTCAAGACGGGGGTTCGAGGTGGGAGTCCATAGGATCAAAAGGGTTCAAACTAACTTTTTTTGCTTTAATTCTCCTATATATATATATATATGGGAGTGAGTTTGTAAAAACGTTTAATCCTTTGGATTGTCTCAAAAATAAATGTATGTGTACTTGTAAAAATTTAATAATTGCATCAAATAAAATTTTGGGATTTAATTGTAGGCATAATTGATATAAAGTATTTGCACTTGAATTTGAATTGAAATATTGTTTATTTCATTGAAACAAATACATGTAAAAATCATAAATGTTACATGTGGCATACAAAATCAAGTTGCCACAGGAACTAAGCAATGTACATGATACGTTTCATGTGTCGAATCTCAAGAAGTGCTTATCAGACGAGACGTTAATTATACCGCCTGATGAGATTCACATAGACGACAAGCTGCACTTCATTGAGGAACCCATTGAAGTCACAGATTGGAAGGTTCAGAAAACAAGGCGTAGACGTGTTAAATTGGTTAAGGTACGTTGAAATTCAAAGCGTGGCCCCAAGTGTACGTGGGAATGAGAAGATCAAATGAAAGCCAAGTACCCGTCCTTGTTCACGAACACTCCAAGTCAAGATGACATCAACTAAATTTCGGGACGAAATTCTCTTTAACATGGGGAGAATGTGATAACCAACATTTCAGGTCAATATCCATATCCATAATTGCATGTTCATATTTTATATTTCCTGGTTTATTATTTTGACATAGTATTGTCAAGGAGTCTAGCAAAGGAACACACATATTGTTTTAGTAATTTTAAGAATTACTAAGAAATAAACAATGATAACCCGCAAGGTACGTTCGTTGGTGATTAACAAGATTTTATTTAAATAAAGTCTAGTGACGCGTTATAATATAAAAACTTAAATATTGGTGACTAAACTCTTAAAAGTTGACGTCTAAATGTTTATTACATGACGTTAAGTTATATTTATGTGTATACATGTATATTATAGTTAAAGTATTAACTATGTCGGGTTTAACTAGTAGATTATTAAAACTAGTCAAGATACAAAATATATAAAGTTATTTGAGTATTAGATCACGAGATCACCTACCGGGTATACACTACCTAAGTACCATCTACCTAAACATTGTAACGATGACACATGAGGTGACAACAACAATGTGGGGCCACCCACTAGCCATCACAAATCCCATCACAAATCCCATCACCATACTTGTGTCATCATGAAACCCATGTCTGGTCAAGTGAAAAGTCCCATCAGGTCAAATGGTCCATGCTTAGTAATGATTACTCTTGATGTGACAAGACCCAACCCCCACCCTACCCCCTATTTCGGCCAAGCATGGCCTCGTGGGGGCCACCCACTTGTCTTTTTCCATGTATACCATACTTGCGTCATAAGAACCATCCCTACTCGAGTGTTAATTAAGCAAGGGTCAAATCCATCGTCTCATATCATGATTAGCAATGATGATAGTGTATTAGACACTCCAACTCTCCTTTCTCTCTCTCTATATATTCGATCCATACACACACACACAGTTACTTCTTTAAAAAATTCAAGAACAAGTCCTCTAGAGAGTTTTAGCTAAGGAATTGGAGATCCAAGGAGTCTTTGAAAGATTAAGGGTCGGTTTTGCTAGAATATCAAATCTCTACCATTTTCTACCCGTGAATCTTCACCTAGCTTGACTAGTGGTATGAAACCGACACCAATCTCTAGATTCATCTTTATTTTCTTGAATAAAGCATGTTCATCTTAATAACCCAAGAGATTTGAAAAGTTAAAGAGTTTTTATAAAGTTCAACTTATTAAGTTTAAAAGCTATGTTTTGTATAAATATATATATATTAGTCGAAATTTGGTATATCTATATGGGTGTATTTTTGATGTTTTGATGATTATGATAATGAATTATAGATTAGTAAAAAGTATAAATCACACTTAATAAAAAATATAGGTAGATACATGAAGGAATCATGATTGTATGAATATATATGTGGATATTGTTGTTGACCATATGATATTAAGATTTAAAACAAGAAAAACTAAAATATGTATACATATATATACGTAGGCCGAGATATACATGCATGTATACATGTTTGATTTTATTAAATAATTTAGAAATGATTAAGTATAGGTATACATGTATAGAAATCGCAATTTGTATATATATATCCATGTATAGATGTTATTGTTTAATCATTTGATTATTAAGATGAGGATTTTAAATGGAAAGTATGATTATTAAAGGTTGAAAAATGAAACACATACATATACATATCGTGAAGTATAAATATATGTATGTATGAGATTTTAATCATCAAACATGAAGATATATATATATATATTTCTACATAAATTGTTAAGTTGGAAAATAAGAAGACACGACGTATATGTAGAAATTGTGAATCATAAGTATGTATATGCGTATGTTAAAGTTTAATAACTTGAAAAAATGTATATATATGAGTATGATCATAACTGGTTTATAGTTGATAACATGGAACGTGAACATGAGGTCGGAAAATAAATAAATATTTATGTGCATGAGATTAAAGACGTTTCGGTTAAAAATAAATGTTCATATATTATCGTGAAGCATATTTAAATATATGTTGGATTAATAAGATACTTGTATGCATGTATCAGTAAAAATAGAAATACAAGACGAACCTAAACAGGTTAATAAATGTCGTACGGAACAAGTATTTGCATGTGGACGTGTTAACATAGTTTATGTGTACGTAGGACATACTTGAACGATATTTGTGATTTTATATAATTATTGGTAAGAAATAATTATATGTTTATACGTGATCATAATATAAATATATTATGAGTTATCGCAAAAATAATATTTATTTTTTGTATACATAACAAGTCACCAATATGGAAACATAATATTTTCTCAGAAAATATATAAGCGTCTAGACTGGAATAACAATCACCAACGAGTCGGCATATAAAAACATTGTTTTAATAAACAAAGACGTACTTAACGGGATTCGTTAAGTCGGGTGAACAACTTGCGTTTAAGACGGGTAGTCTTAACGTATAAAGTATCCTTGTGTAATTAGGATATGGATAGGCGGGGCCTACTTTTATACAAATATTTGCTATCGTACACTACTTGCGAAGTGAGTTTCACTGTCCCCTTTTTCTAAGTTTTTGAAATGTTTTGGGGGGGAAACATACTTGTAACTATTTTCATATATAAATTAATGAACAAATACCAGACCGTTATGTGTGCATTGAGGGAACAATAAAAGTCCCCTTGTATAATTTTGTAACCATTAGCTATGATCTTAACCTGGGATTATGTGGATAGTACTTGTCACAACCCGACCAGGGGGCTAGGCGTAACGATCGAATACCAAAACAAGACACAGCGGAAATAACGTGACATATAATTTATAAATGTCATTGGTCCAACTAAGTCAAATTATACATTTACAAAGGTTCATATCAACTAAACACTAACTAAAAATATAATGAAACAATGGATTCTATCTTCTCATCAAAGCTTTCTCGGGTGGAATCTATGGCTCGACATAAGTCTTCTAAGGAATCATCTATCTTCAAGCAAGCTCTTGTCTAAGTTGCTAATTTCCAAACTCGAGAAGGTACCTGAATACATGCTTAAAAATATTGTGTCAACTAAAAAGTTGGTGAGTTCACGAGTTTGAATAATAGAGAATTTATATTGAGTATCCAAATATGTATGGTGTAAAATTAAACAAGTTCACAATCAACCCTGTGCCCACAACCTGTGAACATCTAGAAATAATAATATCCCCTAACCCATACCCCTTATTGTTATGGGTCTAATTACTCATGCCTGCCAACATAAGTTCAAAACTGTTAAACGAATATATGTCACAAGATATTTATCATCATCATATGATTATCATCCCATGGGAGGTTGTCCCGGTTACGTCGGGCCCATGGTGTGCGGGGGTTTCACCAGATAGTACTACCCATATATTCGCTGGCTCCAAAGGAGTTAATGATTGTGTGCTAAAGTTCGGGGATTCGTTATGGCAGCTAAAAATGGTCTTATTTAATTAATACACCAAGTATGTAAACAAAACAGAAGCATGTATTCACCCCAAAAAGTTTAAGTAAAAAGATGGGGGAAAGCACATGAACTCACCTGGTAATCTTGTATGTGTCCAAACAATATGCTAAAGTTGCGAGCTTGCTATCGTGTGTGTAGACTTTAAGACAATCCTAATTATAATTGTGACATTAGTATATTGTACTAGGGTAATGTCATTAACCGTGTGGTTGAGCTCGACCGATTCGTTAAAGTGTTGGGTCGTTTGGTAAAAGTCTCGGGTTGTAACCTCTATTTGTTATTCTAACAGTTGTAGTATAAAAGCGTTGGTTTGACTTAGTATTCGTGTATGATAGTAATACTTGTGTATATGCCCTAATAAAAGTAGTTAAATAATGTTTCGACCCGAATCAAGGTGATATTAAGTATTATAATAATGGTTCGATTCAAGGCATTACTTACTTACGTGATATATATATATATAACTAAATATATATACAAGTAGTTATATTTGTTTCGAAAATAATAATCAAAGTCTATGGTTACGTACATTTATAAGTACAAAGTATATTTGTATAATATAAATCATAAAGATTTATGTAACTATTTATGTTCGCTTAATACTAAAGTATAATTATAGTGTTTGTCTTACAAATGTTGGTAAATGTCAAAGCTTGAAATTATATGAATTCATATAAAGATGTACTTGTCTCGAAAATAAATATATAAAGTTTATAAAATGTTTGAGTGTATATATATATATATATATATATATATATACATAATATATGTATCAAGTACCATGTCAAATATCGCTCTCGTTAACTATTGTTAAATAGGATAAAAATATGGTTAAGTAAACATATATGTATTTGTAAGCAAGTAAGGTTGTACATGTATATATGTAATTTATAAAAAGTAACTAATACTTAGTAATTTTAACTATACACATTCGTTCTAAAATAAATATTTAACATTGCAAATATAGGTACATATTTGAATACGTATTGGGTAATAATAATTATAAATATAATCTTAATAGTATTACTATGCAAGAAAGTAAACATTGTATAATAATAATAGTAATTAATAAAACTAACGATATTACTTATCATATATAGTTCGTGTAAACAAATAGTAACTAATATTAGTGAAAATATTTGTAGCGTTAATAATATTATTGTAAATCATAATTTAAATTTTAGTAATTGAAAGTAATAATAATAATAGTTGTACTAATATATTTATAAATAAGGTTATTAGTCTTGTTAGCGACTTTATAATATAAATATTACTTAGTTTTAAATAAGTATTCATATTACTTATATCTAAATAAAAATAGTAATGATAATAAATTCATATTTTTAATAATTATGAAAATAATAGTAATAACGATAATAACATTAATAATAAGTAACGTTTTTGGTAAAGACAATATCAATTTATAAAGTTTCAATATAAATAAGCTTTAGTAGTGATAATGGTAATAAAGAATATAATATTTTTAGTAATAACTTTTATATTATAAAAATTACTTAGTTTTAAATAAATATTTATAGTATTTAATTTAAATAAAATAATAATAACAATAATTATAATAATAAAAATAATACAACTCTTTTAATAGGAACGTGTATAATTAAATTTTAGATAGTAATAATAAAATGAAGGTATTTATTATTTTAGTAACAAAAGATGCTATAAGTTTAGTGATAGCATATTGTATCCCTAGTAACAATATTAATAATAATGGTGTTAAAACATTATGATAGTTTTCATAGATCTAGCTTTAAAATAATACAATTTATAATAATATATTTGTGTATATATACATTTTATATTTCTACATAAACCGTTTGATATTTATAACTAAACGTATAAACATATATTCATATATTTGGTTTTTATATATTCTTGGTTTCTATTTGATCATATAAGTGTAAATATATGTATATTTATATTTCTAAATAATTTTTTTATTTACACTTATAATTTAGAGATGTCTATATATATGTGTATGTATATTATATTTTCTTATTGTCCGGACAGAGACCCGGTTATTACAAATACTCGAACGAGGTTCGGTTTTTCATCTAAATCTCGAATGGTCGGGATGGAGTCGGTTAAGCTCAACTAGCCTATTACACACGTTTACATACAAAACAATTACATTTTACAAAATAAACACGAAAGCTTAGCACGCGTTTATACCTCACTAATCGTTTAAATGACCCGTTTAGCTCAGTTTCACACCATTTAGCTTCTCCCCTTGTAGTTTCTGCCGTTGACCACCTCTGACTCGCGTTGGTCAGGTTTGACTTTCGTTGACCGAAACCCGGGACTGTCGGGAACGACCCGAGCAGTAACGCCTATCCGGGTGACATCCCGTCTTCACCGTAACCTATCAAAATCTATAACAACACCCAGGAATAAAACCCGGCCACTATAATCAACCGGAAAGTTTTAAACAGAAAAGAAATAAACATGTGTAGGTATATACCCGGATTGAATCGCGAAAACAGACAACAAGGCTCACCGGAACGACGGGTTTGAAAACCCTAGCCGTCGTCACCGTCTTCACCAGAATCCTAACCATCGTGAACAACCACCGGTTTGGAAGGGAGTGGGTCTGACGCGCTAGCGCCGCGCTGCTAAGGCGGAACCCTAGCAGTGGGTCGCTGGAAAAACGATCTAACAGCCGCCGATCAACCACCAGTGCCGCCGCTTGGGCTGGACTTGCGGCCAGAACTCAACTACGCCAGAGGCGGTTGTCACTCACACTTCATACCACCGTCGTTGCTACCCGTCGAACAGCACCACCAGCCGGCATCCTCGTTGCTGGAACTACTTGAGGTAACCACAAGCCCGCCGTCATCATCTCCGTCCCTCGACCGGCACCACCTGACTACACCTTTCTTGCCAGCGGGACCACTTACCTCCTCCTTCCGCCGTCGTATGTTGGCCAGGGAGCCGCCGTGAAGCGGTCGGATCCCGTCGGAGGAGCCGCCATGTTTTCCACTCCTCGTGACTCTCTCTCTTCCTCACTACTTGCCCTTGCATCCATATGTGTGTTTGTCTTTGTTTTAATATTTGAAATGGAATGGGTAAATGAGGAAGGTAATGAATCTCTTTTAAGAAAAATGATGATGACAAAATCATGTCAAATTTCAAGAGAGATTTCTTGGGTGATTTGGTACGTATGAAATCAATTGTGTTGGATATATCATGATTTGCTCAGACTAATATCTTCAAAAGATATTATTAGATTCTTAAAATATTAGTGTTGGGTGGAGAAAAGAAAATAACAAAAATCTAGAAGCGGTAGATAAAATGGGCAGTATAAACCGTACTGGTTTTAACATGTCACGTATGTTTTTGAGTCTCCGTCATTCATGATAATATCGTATTTTCTTTTTGTTTTATAAATTTTATAATATTAATAATAATACGCGGTAGTAAATATAGTTTAAATATATTTTTCGTAAAATTCTCGTTCTGACTGCTGTCCAAGCCGGTATGCGCTTATACCACGTCTCTCATACGTGTTCGTCTAAATAAACGGTTCATGTTCCGATAAATGATATTATTAATAATAATAACTAACAAATGTAAATAATTATTTAATTTAATTACATAGTCGCACAGTTTTAGAATAGTCAGATAATGCTCTTATGCCGCGTGTCCAACCGCGTATGCTTTGATTAAACGTTTCGCGTTCTAAAACTAATTATTATTTCCTAAATATTAATACTAATATTATAATACGATGGATATAAAATAGATACTTGTTTTTATTATTTAGTTATTCCGGGTTTAGCAAAACCCGCTGATGTCTACATCGGTATCTGTCGCAGTGGCGCATCAAACATCGCATACCCCGCGTAAACTTTTAATCAGTCGCTCGAATTAAATACTAGTACTTTTTACTTTTATTTATTTGCGATTCGACGTCTAAATATTCTATCACATCGGATAACCGGTATTAACTCGTACGAGCGCGTTAAACGTTCTAACAGTTCTCCGTGTAAACGGTTTAGTTTGTAATCCTTATAAATTATATCGAATCATGTAACGATCCGTCAAACAAAAGTCTATTAGTTTCTTTTGGATTTAACTCGTATACCGGGCCTTTAGTTGAGTCGTTAATACTTAATCGGCCAAGTTTCGTTTATCTACAGTTAGGCCAAGCCCAATGGGCCTAGTTCATTTGTGTAAGCACAATATATTTATTGGGTTATAAATGGCAGCCCAAAGTGTTCGACTTCGCTATCCAGTAATTCAAGTTTCCAAATAGATAGCACGTAAATAAATAAAAAAATCATGCCCTAAATTTGGGGTTGTTACAGTACTATTGGGGGTGATGCCCCCGGTCATGGTTAGTCGCGCTAGCCATGGGTCCATATGGCCAATTGACCGCATATCGTCTTATTCTCGTGGTATAGCGAGGGAGGGGCATTCATTGGCATGGTTTGGTTACGATCTCGGAAAAACTTACAAATGGAGTAAATTGGTCAGGAAATGTTCAATTCATTGGTTATATATACTGATTGATCGGAAAAACTTATTCATTTGAACATTTGTAAACGTTGGAACTACAAGAATATTTGATCAAAACCTGTAAACTCACCAACCTTGTGTTGACACTTTTTAAGTATATTTTCAGAAAATTGAACGTGGTCAAAATGGTTAGTAGTGTAGGATTACATGCATGCATGAACGGATACGGCTTTTGAGAGATTTTTCTTGTATAACTCATTATATATGGGTCATACTTGCGAAACCTTAATCTTTTGTAATATTAAATGATATTTTGAGATGTAAAACTTTAAAGTTGATTATGTATCCAATCATTATGTATGTGTTTGCGGTAATCATATGTTTTGGAAACCGGTGGATGTTACGCCTCGCGTTTCCGCCTTGGCGGGGTGTGATAAATTTCGAGCAGGATCCTGAATGATGCATGATCCAGAATCCAAGATCCTGGTAACTTCGGTATCCTGAATATTAATGCTACTAACGGCTATTTTTCCTCTATTTCTTTTATAAGCGCAGGTAAAACGTGTTGACTCGTTTTGTCCCTGAAGAATCGGACAAGAAGTCAAAGAGAACATGTAAAACTTGCGATAGAAGCTCAATAACGGTCATATTTAAAGACCATGTAAATATTCCGGGATCCTCAGAAAGTTAGGTAGGATCATTTTTTTGTATTTAATCAGCGGCTTGATCGATTAGCAACACACACAGTTCACCTAGCATTACTAAAACACTCGTGAAGCTCTGTAACACTTAGTATTCGATCATTTCTGCTCACATGTGTAAACATTTTCATCGATTTATACAAGACTAGGAGGCAAGTGACTTTCGGTCACTTCCCGAGGTTTTATGCCGGCAATCCTTAGTGATTAAGGGCTTTACTCGTAGACATTCGTGTCGTCTTATTGCTTTATACGCTTTGTTCATCACGAATCTTTCAAGCACACTACCTCACTTACGGAATTTGGTTACAAAGTTAGTTTATATAATTTTTACCCAAAACAATTTGGCGCCCACCGTGGGGCAAGTGGTGCCTTTCATCTTTAAATTTTTGCTAAAATTTGTGTTTAATCACTAACTTTCAAAGCTATTTTCAAAAATGTCGTCTCAATCCAAAAATATTTCTGTTTCTGCTCCATCTTCAAGCTCTGGGTTGGTCAACCCTATTCCTCCTCCTCCACTTCAAAAAAGTGTTAATCAGCCGAAGAAAACTACTCCTGCGGGTTTTCGGGATCTGGAAAACCTGCTGGTGGACCTTGTAGAACCAAAGACTGATTGCTACCAAATTATTCTAAGTACAAATGCTGCTGATAGGCTTATCAGCAGCATTCAACAGTTGTTGCTGCTGATAGGCTTATCAGCAGCATCCAACACTTGTTGCTGCTAATAGGCTTATCAGCAGCATTCAACACTTGTTGCTGCTGATAGGCTTATCAGCAGCATCCAACACAAGTTGCTGCTGATAGTCTTATCAGCAGCATTGTTCTCATCTCTGCTGCTGATAGCTCTATTCTCTGAAGAACAAACGTTGCAGCTGTCTATCCATGTGAAGCGCCTCTGACACCTGTCTGCAAAAGCAACTGCCACACTCCAAGCAGAAGGAACCTCAGTGGTGCAACCAATAAAGGACAATGACGCGCGTCTCCAAGCATGCAAACAATGATGCCTAAGAAGACGTTTCAGTAAAGTTATCTAGATTAGCCTTTGCGTGTAATTTAGATTAATAAACAAGATCAACGGCTTGTGTTAGATCTGATCCTTAGAATCAAGGGTCTGTCTTGATTCTAAGTTACTATAAATATTGTGTAAACACTTCATTGTAAGTGTGCTTGCTGTGCTTTCATAGTGCTTCTTGATAGTGTTTTACTTGTAAACTTGTAATCTCAGAAGTCTAATACAACAGTGCATTTATCAGTATTCTTGCTGTTTACTTGTTTACCTTGTTAGTTGTTATTGTTTCCGCCAATATCAACTAGAATAAAATCACCTTGTAATCTTACGATCCTACAAGTGGTATCAGAGCTTTGGCTCAAGATTAAACAAACTAACATTTGTTTAATCACTTTCTGATTCTATTCAAAACTCTATTCTTGATCAAGTCACACAAAACAAAAATGGCACAAAGTCACGGATCTGAAGACATCGGCAGCATCAACCGACCACCAAGGTTGGTGTCTGGGGAGGACTATGATATGTGGAAGAACCGTATGGAAAGCTTCTTCTGCTACCATGAATACGGAATGTGGAAATCCATAAGGGATGGACCGTATGTTCCCATGGTGGCCTCTGCTGACTCCGGAGGACCACTAGTTCCTAAGGAACCCTCCAAGTATTCTGAAGAAGACATCAAGAAAATGGAGGTGGACTTCAAGGCATTAGGAGCTATCCAAATGTGCCTTCCAAATGAAGTTTTTCACAATTTCAAGGCTCACAAAACTGCAAAGGAATTATGGGGAGCCCTGGAAAAGATGTTTGCTGGATCTGAGGAGGTCAAGGAGAACAGACGTGACATTCTCAAGCAACAGTATGAAAACTTCGTCTGGAAAGAAGGTGAGTCACTAACAGTTTTATATAACAGGTACACGTACCTGGTTGGAGAACTGCAGTGCTCCAAGGTAAATCTGGAGAATGAAGACATTCTCAAGAAGTTCATAAGATCTCTTCCTAGTTGTTGGACATTATATACAGTGTCCATCAGAAGAACAGAGAATCTGAAGACTCTTCAGATGACTGAGCTCTTTGGCATGCTCAAAACCTATGAATTAGAAATGATTCAAGCTAAAGAAAGGAGCTCAAGTTATCAATCAGCTACCACTTCCTCCACCACCACCTCAGCGCTTCACTCAGATCATTCTGGTCCTAGTGCAAGCAACTACTATCCTCCCATTGTTACTCATCCTCAAACACCAACTGCTTCACAATCCAACTCATCACCATTTCTTCTTGAGGCACCTCCTCAACAGCCAACCTCTACTGCTTTTGTCTCTGACAACTCAAGCAGCATGTACTTCGTAAAGGAGGATCTGGAATGCTTTCATCCAGATGATCTTGAAGAAATGGATATTCAGCACTCATATGCCATGCTCTCCCTCAGAGCAAAAAGGTTTTACTCTAGAACCGGGAGATCAGTTCCAAGCAACAACTCAAACACCAGAGTTGGGCTTGATAAAAGCAAGATCCGATGTTACAACTGTAACCAAATGGGTCACTTTGCTAGGGAGTGCAAGGCACCTAAAGCCAATCAGGGTGCCAGCCATCAAAGACAAGCTTACCAAGGTCAGCCCAGGCAGCAGCAGCAGCAGCAGCAAGGAACTCCTCCAGCACAAACTGCAGCCTGTGCAAATGTTGGAACTTCAGACTTTGACAGGAGTTTTCAATATGAAGATGTTCCTGCCTCCAACCAAGCACTTATGGCAGACAATGCAGAGATACCACCTCAGGTATTTGAACATCTTTGCTCTCAAGCTTGCATTGACAAAGTTTTAGGTTATAGAAAGCATAACCAAAATCTGATAGATCAAAATGAAGAGTTTCATCAAATGAAGTCTGAATTCAAAAAGGTCGAAGATACTTACAAAGAAAAAATTAACTGCCTTAAGAAAGAGATTTCTTCATTAAAACATGAACAAACCAATCTAGAAACTCAGATTGATGATCTATTAGTAAAACTTAAAGCTACCAGAGCTGAACTGGCTGAACAGAAAGTCCATGTTGAAAAATATGAATTTTCATCTAAAAAGTTACAAAGATTGTTAGATATTCAAGTCCATGAAAGGGTAAAAACTGGACTTGGATATCATAGTGACGAGTACCAGACAGTTCCTCCTCCTGCTGATTATGTTGCCATTCACCAACCAAGCTTCAATACTGCAAACCTTGACATGGCAAACCGAAACATTGATCCTTCAATGGATGCATGTTTTGTGGAAGACTGCTCCACCTCTTCAGAATCTGAGTCAACCTGCTCAGACCACTGTGAAACTAGTGCAGTCCCATCTGCTCCTCTCTCTGAAGCCGGTTGTCCTGTTGTTACCTCAACCATTACAGCTCCCATTCCATTCAAACAAATCAAGATTAGCTATCCTCCAGGTGGAAGAAAGCTAATCATTGAAAAGGGAGAGACATCAGGTTTCACCAACCCCAAATCTCAGTCAAAGTCAAAGGCGTTTGATGTTTCTCATACACCTGGAGAAAAAGGTCCATATGTTCAAAGGATACTAGAAGAAGCCACCTTTGAACATAACAAATCTCATCCCTGGAACTTCAAAGATTTGTTTCAAAATAAGAACTATGTGGACTCTCACAGGGACAAGATAGCAGTATCATGCTTTGTGTGTGGCAAATACAATCACACTGCCAGCACTTGCTTTCACTACCGTGAACACCAAAGAAACTCAAAGCAGCATGCCTTTGAGAAAACAAACAGAAACAAACAGGTGAGAAGCTATGATGCAAAGGCAACAAAGTTCAGAGAATCTCTATCCCCTCAAAGAGTGAAGATGCAGAAACCTCAACAAACTTGCATCATATGTGGGGAATCAAACCACTTTGCTGCAACATGCAAGTTCAACCCTTTTAACCAAGTTGCAAATCGTTCATCTGTGTTCAACCCATCAGCAGCAAACAAAATCGCTGCTAATAGAGTAAAGTCCAGGAAACAAAAGGCAAAGCCTCCAGCAGCAAAAGTCTCTGCTGCTGACAAAGCAAAATCAAAAACAACGGCATCAGCAGCAAAAGTATCTGCTGCTGACAAAGCAAAAACTGCTACTGCCCCAGCAAAGCCCTCAGCAGCAAAATCAGCTACGGATAAGCCAAAATTGTCAGCAACAACATCTTCTGCCGACAATGCAAAGAAAGCTAGAAAACCACCAACACAGCAATGGAAGGCCAAACAATCTCCAAGCATAACCATTGGTTCCATTAACTGCAAGCATGCTGACAATGGCAAATTAACAACGATCTTCTACAATGCTGCATGCTACAATGATCCTCCCACTAATTAGATATCTTTCATGTGCAGGGACAGCCAGGCAACAAACACAATACTTGGGTGGTAGATAGCGGCTGTTCCAGGCACATGACAGGCAACAGGTCCATCCTCTCTAACTTCAGACATTTCAATGGAGGATATGTTGCCTTTGGGAGTGACTCAAAGGGTGGATCTATCACTGGACAAGGAACTGTGTCCAATGAAAGGATGAGTATTGAAAGAGTCAACTATGTTAAAGAACTTGACTTCAATCTCATGAGTGTTTCCCAAGTATGTGATCAAAAGCATTGGATGCTCTTCACTAACAAAGAATGTTTTGTGTTAGCTCCTGGTCTATCTAAACCCCCTCCAGAGAAGATTCTCCTAACTGCTCGTAGAAAGGACAACTTATATGTGTTTAACATGAATGAAGCCACTCCATCCGGTAGTGTTTCATGTTTTCTGTCAAAGGCATCAGTTGATGAATCCGCTCTTTGGCACAGGAGGTTAATCCATGTTAACATCAAAACAATCAATAAATTAGTGAAGGACAATCTTGTCAGAGGGCTTCCTGACAAAGAATTCCAGCTAGACGATCACTGCATTGCCTGCTTGAAGGGAAAACAACACAAGAGTTCCCATAAGCCCAAGACATTGAACACAAATGACACCCCTCTCCAGCTACTGCATATGGATCTCTTTGGTCCTACGAATGTCATGTTAATGGGCAAAAAGTCCTACTGTCTGGTGATAACTGATGACTTCTCCAGATTCTCATGGGTATTCTTCCTAAGAACAAAAGATGAAACTGCTGAGATTCTCAAATCCTATATTCTTAGGGTAGAGAATCAAAGCAATCTGAAGGTAAAGATCATAAGGTGTGATCAGGGAACAGAGTTCAAAAATCACACCTTGAACAGTTTCTGTGAGAGCAAGGGCATTGAAAGGCAATACAGTGCTCCAAGAACCCCTCAACAAAATGGGGTTGCTGAAAGAAGAAATAGGACTCTGATTGAATCAGCAAGATCTATGCTGGCTGACTCAAAGCTGCCCCTTACTTTCTGGGCAGAAGCAGTAAGCACAACTTGTTATGTGCATAATAGAGTCCTTATTGTTAAGCCTCTCCAGAAAACACCCTATGAACTATGGCTCAAAAGAGTTCCCTACATTGGCTTCCTGAAGCCCTTTGGATGTCCATGTACCATCCTCATCACACATGGAGTTCTTCCAAAATTCGATGCAAAGTCTGATGAAGGTTACTTTGTGGGCTACTCCTCTCAATCAAAGGCCTACCGAGTGTTCAATTCTAGGACTCGGATTGTGGAAGAATCTGCTAATGTGGAATGCAGGGAACATGTTGTCTGTGAACAAGGCAAAGGTCCTAACTGGCTCTTTGATATAGACTCCTTCACCCAGATATTTGAGCCTCTCATTTTCTCAAATATGGAGTGTTCTTCTTCAAAATCAACATCTTCTGCCTCAACCTCTTCTACTGACTACAGACTGGATTTTCCCAGTCCCTACATCAGGATGAAAAGGCCATCCATTGATCCTCCATTAGTGGCAGAAGCTATTGAAGCCGGTACAGGTGAAGCCAGTACTTCCAACACCACAAGCAGCAATCTCTCTGACCAAGAAATCTTTAATGAAGCCTCCTCAATCCATGCTGAAGAGGCCTCCGATGCTAATACTGCTGACAATGTGGAATACAATGATCAGAACCTCCAAGCTCCTCTCCTCACAACTGAAGACAATCCTGATCTAAACCAAAGTAATCTTGAAGAGGGAATACGGCTGGATGTGATACCAGCACAGAGAATAAACAAAGAGCATCCTCTGGAAAACATCATTGGCCAAGTCCACACAGGTATCCAGACAAGAAGTAAGTCTCATGAAGCCAACATTTGTTTGTTCTCTTGTTTTCTATCTCAGGTGGAACCCAAGAAGATTGATGAAGCTCTCAAGCACAACAGCTGGATTGAAGCAATGCTGGAAGAGTTGCTGCAATTCAAAAGACAAGATGTTTGGAAGCTTGTTGATCTTCCACCTGGTCAAACAGCCATTGGAACAGGATGGGTCTTCAGAAACAAGCAAGATGAAAGGGGCATCGTGGTCAAGAACAAAGCCAGACTGGTAGCTCAAGGCTACACTCAAGAAGAAGGCATTGACTATGATGAAGTCTTTGCTCCTGTGGCCCGTCTGGAAGCCATCAGAATCTTTCTGGCATATGCTGCATCCAAAAACTTTATGATCTATCAAATGGATGTGAAGAGTGCCTTCTTGTATGGAAAGATTGGTGAAGAGGTCTATGTCAAACAGCCTCCAGGCTTTGTGGATCCTTCACATCTAAATAAGGTCTTAAAACTGGACAAAACTCTCTATGGCTTACACCAAGCCCCAAGAGCCTGGTATGAAACTTTATCTGGATATCTACTTAGCAACAACTTCAGAAGGGGGGCCATTGATCAGACACTCTTCATCAAAGATGAAGGGGGAGAAATTTTGTTGGTCCAGATTTATGTTGATGACATTATCTTTGGATCTACAAGAAAGAAGCTCTGCAAAGACTTTGAAGTTCTGATGCATTCCAAATTTGAAATGAGTTCAATGGGTGAACTAAATTTATTTTTAGGACTTCAAGTCAAACAGGTACCAAATGGAATCTTCATAAGCCAATCCAAGTATGTCAAAAGCATCTTGGAGAGGTTCAAAATGGCTGACTGCTCTGCTGCAAGAACTCCTATGCAAGTGCACCATCAATTATCTCCGGATAAAGAAGGAGAAGACACTGATCAACATCAGTACAGAGCAATGATAGGTTCTCTCATGTATCTCACTGCCTCAAGACCAGATATCATGTTTGCAGTTTGTCTCTGCGTAAGATTTCAAGCAGCACCAAAAGTGTCTCATCTTCAAGCTGTCAAAAGGATCCTTAGATACCTAAAGGAAGCTCCAAAACTTGGGCTATGGTATCCAAAGAATGGAAATGTCAATCTCTATGCCTACACTGACAGTGACTATGGGGGTTGTAACTTGGACAAAAAGTCCACATCTGGGGGATGTCAATTTCTTGGAGGAAGGCTCATCTCATGGCAATGCAAAAAGCAAACATGTGTCTCTACTTCAACAGTTGAAGCAGAATACATTGCAGCTTCAAGCTGCTGTGCACAGGTCATCTGGATCCAAAATCAAATGCTTGACTATGGAATGACCTTCATGCAGACTCCAATTCACATTGACAACATGAGTGCAATCTCTATCACGAATAATCCAGTGCAGCATTCCAAGACTAAGCACATCGACATCAGGTATCACTTTATCAGGGATCAAGCTGAGAAAAGGAGAATTGTCTTATCCAAGGTTCACACAAATGAGCAATATGCTGATTTGTTCACTAAACCTTTTGATGAAGCAAGATTTCGATATCTAGTTGAATCAATTGGCATGATGAACTTTGAATAAGACATATCTCAATTTTTATCCTTCCTTGTAAATATGTCTATGTTTTTGTTCTTAATAAAAGGTTATAGTCAGCAGCACTTTTTCAATGCTGACAGATTTACTCTTTGGCAGCAAAGTCTTTGCCACTGATCGCTTTAAGTTATCAGCAGGAACAAGTTTCCTGCGGATAGCTTTAAGGCGGTCAGCAGCAACCTTTTTGCTGCGGAATGAATACAACAGTCAGCAGCTACCAAATCTGTTGCTGAAAGACTTAACTATCCGCAGCAACCAAGTTTGCAGCGGATAGCTCACCATCAGCAGCAACCAAGTTTGCTGCTGATGGGTAAAACAAGTCTACATTAACTTTTACCCGCGGTAAAAACTACTCTCAGTCTTTACCATGACTGCTTGAGTGCTTTACAGCTGTAACAATGAAAAGTGAAACAGGTTGTACTATACAAGTAAGGTTGCCTTTTCTTCGTCTGCCGTTATATCACAATTTCAAACTTTCCCACAACCTCTTCATATTCAATTTCAAACCCTAAACCCATCACTTTCTCTCCCGTCCCCACAGCATTCAAAGCCCTAAATAATTAACCACCATTCAAACACCCTTCTCTCTTCCCTCCAAATCCACAACAATGGCAGGCGCAGACATAAACAACCCCAACGACAAGTTTTCCCCATATCACAACCTCACTGCATGCCTAATAAAGGGCAAGAAATCTGAAGGTTTCAACGATAAGATCGACTTCCTTTGTCGGTCCAAAATCCTCCATGCCCTAACAGTCAACCCAACCATCTACACTTCCCACATGGAAGATTTTTGGAGCTCAGCCGTGTATTCTACTGAACAGGGCACTCCCCAAATCAGAGGCATAGTAGACGGCAAGGAGATGATTATCACTGAAGCAAAGCTCCGCCAACACCTCAAGCTTCAGGATGAAGGGGACGCCACCTCTTACCCAAAAGAAGTATACATGAGGACCTTTGTATCCATAGGGTACACTGGGAATCAAACAGAGTATACGATAGAGAAGGCAATCATGGGTCCCAAATGGAAATATCTCTGCCACACTCTTCTCCAATGCATATCCCAGAAGAGAAGTGGCTGGAACCAACTCAGCTCCGGACTTGCGTCGGCAATTCACGGTATGATAACTGGGGCGGGTTTCAATTTTTCTCACCTCATTCTTGAAGGTTTGAGATACAACCTTCAAGAAGGGGTGAAATCTCAGTTCTTCATGTACCCAAGATTCTTGCAAGAAGTGTTCAATATTGAACACCAAGATCTTTCAAAAACTGCAAGAATCTACTCAATTCTGGGACATATGAACAACATTTTTCAAAGCATGAGAACAGTTTCATCAAAGTTCTCAGGGGCCGATGTTCCATTGTTGTCTACAATGTTGAACACGCAAAATGCCCAGGGTGACAGTTCAGCAAACCCAGCTGATACTGATCCCACACCCTCCACCTCACTGCCACAAACTCAAACTACTGCTTCCTTTGATCGAACCCCTGTGCATTCTACTGAGGATGTACAGGCACATAATCTACTCACCCCCAGTTTGATTGCTCAACCGGAACACAGGGCCCCGGTTGCAGCCAAATATACAAGGAAGAGGGGCAAGAGAACTCCTTCTTCTCTTGCCTCCAAGGCCCAAACCCAAGCCAACATCCCTCACTCAGAATCACAACATTCTAGTGAGAATATCATAAGGGAAAGCCACACTGTTAGGGAGACTCCTTCGGAAGTCTCTCTATTAGGATTAGGATCACTTCCTGGATCCATAGAACAGCCCTTTGAGCCATTCCTATCTTCTTTGGACTTAAGTGTTGAGGAACCTGACCAAAGTGATGTACCTTCTCCAACTACCACTATCAAGGAGATACTGATTGGTCTTGCTTCCGAAACACCCAACCCAAGTTCTTCACCCTTGAAGGTCCACTTTGGGAGTAATGATGGAGTGGATGTGGAAGAGGCTGTCACTACTGCTGGTCCATCAACTGACCAGGAGGACAGTGGCAACTCATGGTAAGGGTGTTTCCTTGGAAACTCCCCTCACTGAGAGGAATCCCAGGCGCCAAGAAACCGCGGGTGATGGGGATGCTGAGGCTCGGCCTACGGCCCCATCTGGGTCCAAGGATTCCACAACTGTGGATGAGGACAGACTGAAACTTCATAACTTGGAATTGACGGCCAGGGTGGCTATGCTAGAGGCTGAAGTGTCCAAACTAAGACACCAAGTCTCTATGCATGAAGCCCATCAATGCCCAACTTTAGCCACTCCCTCTCTTGTATCAGTAGGCACCCAAACTGATGCCTACTTGTCTACTGATGCAACCAAAAAGGGGGAGATGGTCTCTATGGAAGAAGATAAAGACAGTCTTGACGACTGGATTCAAGAGCAGGTTGTACTTCAAAGCTCACTATTCAAGCCAGCCTTTGTCCAAATTCATGACTTGCCAGTCCCAGATAATGAAGACGAAGAGACATCTGAAGACTGGAAGTTGGTCGTCAGGGCTGTCGATGAAATGTTGAATGATGTTGAAGACACAGAACAAACAAATACATCATTCAGCATCCTTCCTGAAGCAGCAGCCATCATTGGTCAATCCTCAACCCCCCAACTATTAAGATCATCAAAGAAGCTAGAATTTGACTCCATTCTAGCTTGGGGGTATGATGGATCATCTGAGAGGTTTTGGATTGGATGGGAGTTCAGCGGAGTAGAAGAGCTGAACTGGAACTCTCTCAATGCCCTCCAAGTCCTACATCTGCATTTAACTAATTGCATCAACACCTCAACAGATCTCTCAGCAGAACTTGCCATTGGCAGGTTCCATGACCTGATGGAGGATAATCTACCCAGGTTCCAAAGATTCCTACAAGCAGCACATCGGGTAGCTTATCCTGAATCCTCGGCGGCCGCAGAAAGGAGACTGACTCCTAGCAATCTTGAAATAACAAGGAGCAGTCTTCTCACTGAAGAAGAAGTTCTGGGCCTTCGAAGATTCCTGTATGCCTTCCTGGTCAAGGACTTGGACGTGCTAGGTTGGGTGAGCACTAAGTCCCTTGACCACACTCTCCTGCTCAGCAACGGCTCCTCTCTCATCATCAACACGAGGAACATCCTTCAGCTGCCCTCAGACTTCCTATTCAAGATTTTTCAGCTCAGAGCCAACATCTGCAATATTAACTCACTGGAGAGCCAGGCAATGATGGTCATCATCAAAGCCCATCTTGAAAAAGAAGGACTGATTCCTCAAGAAGAGACTGTGTCAACGTCTGATACTGACTCCAACTCTGATACTCCACAAGTTGACATCACATCTGCAGCTTTTGGCACAAGATCTTCCATCAGGGATCAACTGAGGGAAATAGAAGGTCCTGAGTGTCAACTTGATGAAGACAGTGACCGTCCCTTTTCAATCCCTCAACATGCCAATGAAGCTGAGGCAGAGATCCCAATAGCAGCAGCATCATCTGCTGTTGTGATCAGTGAAGCTGAAGCAGAGGCACCCAATGTAAACAAAGGAAAGGGAATCATGACTAATGAAGATGAAGAGAGGCTGCTAAAAGAGAAAAGAGAGAGGGAAGAGAAAAGAAGAAGAAGAGAGGAAGAGGAGATGGCTGACCTGAAAAAGGCTCAAGAAAGAAAAACAGCCATTCTCCTAAGAGAACAAACCATCCAGTTGTATGCTAAACAGCTGGATGAGCTAAAAAGAAAGATTCCTGCAGTTGACCAGATTGAAGAAGATGCAGCTCTTGCTCTTCAACTGCAGGAACAATTCAATAAAGAAGAAGAAGACTTGGAGAAGAAGAAGAACGAAGAAGCAAAGTTCAGAGTAACCGATTCTGAATTAGCAAAAGAATTAAGGGAAGAGTGGACTGAAGCTCTGATCTCTCAAGGTGAGGATGCAGACTACCTTGAGAAACTTTCAAACAAAGAGATTTACAGAGCCTTCATGGGTCAGCAGGGTCAATTGGCTAGCAAGAAAAAGGCTGAAGAAGAAGAAAAAACCAAGCTACAGTCCAAGAAGACCATTGCACTGAATAAAAGAACCCATGAAGAAAGGAAGGTCATGATTGACTTCCTTAAGGCTAGAGGAGATAGTGGAAAGAGGCTAGGTCCCATGAATTTCATGAACCTGCAAGCCCTCTACTTCAAAGTTAAAAAGGATGAGGAAGAAAGACTAGGGAAGAAGGCCTCTAAGAAAAGGGTACTTATCAAAGAAGAAGAAAAACCAAAGACAAAGAAACCCAAGCCTTCTCCCTCACCTACCTCTTTCTCAGTCCACCATCCTTCCACTCTCCTCCCCAAACCTTCCACTCCTCCACCCAACAAGTCCAAATCATCCCACCCAGCTCCCACTCATCAACAGCCTCCCTTAAAGAAATCCAAATCCTCATCTGAACCTGAAGACTCAAGAAACATAGTTGAATGGGTCTACAATCCACAGGATCAAAGGTTTGAGATCTTCAGGGGGAGAACTGAAAGAAGAAGATCTACATACAGGTCTGTTGATGAGATTCTGCAACTACCAGATTCAGACCTAAAAAGAATTTTGGAGCTGGGTGAAGCTCATGAGCCTGCAAATGAGAGAGGGAAACATCTTATGCTAGCAATCAGACATTATTTCAACCCTAGCAAAGATGTGGTCGTGGATGTCAAACCACTCAAGTCCCACTCTCCATTTGTATCTTGGTCCTACAATGCTGATTTGGATGAATTCACTCTGATTGATGTAAAGAAGCAGCAGATGAGATGTTCAAGCAAAGCAATCTACAAAATGCCACACAAAGACATCAAGACTCTGTCTGAACTTCCACTAAACAATCCCAGCAAGGATCCAAGAGGCTATGAGGTTGAAAGGATAGTCAGCCACATGCAAAAGCTTCAGCAGCAAAGTAATTAGAAGAATTTTGGTTGCATCAGTCTAGGGGGAGTTTGTAGAACCAAAGACTGATTGCTACCAAATTATTCTAAGTACAAATGCTGTTGATAGGCTTATCAGCAGCATTCAACACTTGTTGCTGCTGATAGGCTTATCAGCAGCATTCAACACTTGTTGCTGCTGATAGGCTTATCAGCAGCATCCAACACAAGTTGCTGCTGATAGGCTTATCAGCAGCATCCAACACAAGTTGCTGCTGATAGTCTTATCAGCAGCATTGTTCTCATCTATGCTGCTGATAGCTCTATTCTCTGAAGACCAAACGTTGCAGCTGACTATCCATGTGAAGCGCCTCTGACACCTGTCTGCAAAAGCAACTGCCACACTCCAAGCAGAAGGAACCTCAGTGGTGCAACCAATAAAGGACAATGACGCGCGTCTTCAAGCATGCAAACAATGATGCCTAAGAAGACGTTTCAGTAAAGTTATCTAGATTAGCCTTTGCGTGTAATTTAGATTAATAAACAAGATCAACGGCTTGTGTTAGATCTGATCCTTAGAATCAAGGGTCTGTCTTGATTCTAAGTTACTATAAATACTGTGTAAACACTTCATTGTAAGTGTGCTTGCTGTGCTTTCATAGTGCTTCTTGATAGTGTTTTACTTGTAAACTTGTAATCTCAGAAGTCTAATACAACAGTGCATTTATCAGTATTCTTGCTGTTTACTTGTTTACCTTGTTGGTTGTTATTGTTTCCGCCAATATCAACTAGAATAGAATCACCTTGTAATCTTACGATCCTACAGACATGTGATCGTATCAAACAATGATATCCTCGATCTGTTCTCGGAGATAAAACGACAAATGGAACAACAGAGGAAGACTAACCAAGCACTGTTTCGGGAGATTGAGAAGGTTAAGGTATCGAAGAAACCAGTGGAAGTGTCGACTCCGCTGCAACCAAGGATCTTGGATTTTAACTATTCAGGATCCTCGGGAATCCATAAGGGAGACTTTCTTCCCATGCAAACAGGGATCACTACAGTTGGCCCTACCCCGGCTGTTAGAGTTACGACAAATCAGGATCTTGGAGTTACTCCGGGATCATCGTTCCGAAATCCTGAGAACGGTAACGCATTCAATCAATTTTCGGATACTAATGAATTTGTGCAGGAGACAGGAATCACTCCTTCCATGGCTAAGGAGTTAAAGAAGTTGAGAGAGATGATCTCTAGTGTACCAGGTGTGGTCCAAATTATACCGGAGATGTCCTCTATCAGTCACAGGATCTCCAGATTCGCTCCACCGATATGTGATGCTGAGATCCCCAAGCGCTTCCAAACTCCTAACATGAAGCTATACGATGGAACTACAGATCCTGAGGAGCACGTCGCGCAGTACAGGGAACGGATGGAAATGAACCCCATTCCCTTGGACCTAAAGGAAGCCTGCTTATGCAAAGGCTTCGACTCTACCTTAACAGGATCAGCCCTGAAATAGCTATTTAACGTTAAACCTGATTCAATTACTTCGTTTGCTCACTTAATCAATTTGTTTAACAATCAGTTCTCTTGTAGTAGAACTTTTGAAAGGTTGACAAGTGACTTATACATGATAACTCAGAACAGCGGAGAGTCCCTTCGGGATTATGTCAGCAAGTTCGGCCAGGAATCCCTGGATATCCCGAACCTTGACGTTGCCACTGCAGTCCAGGCATTCAAGATGGGACTATAGAAGGATTCTCAATTTTATGAAGACCTTGTTATGAATCCTTGCAGGAACCTTGATGAAGTCAGGAACCGGGCATTGAGGTTTATTAGGCTGGAAGATGATAAAAAGATCCAGCAAAGGGTGAATGCTCCGACAAGCTACACTCAACCTAACTGGAAAGTTGAACCTGCACCTTTCAAGTCGTACAGATCCAAGCCGGACAATCACAGGGTCAACGCTGTAGAAGATGACGGAGACGAGGAATAATATCCTAAGTTGTCTGAATACTTTTTTTTCTCTTGATACAACTGGTTTGCTATTTGCTATGCAGGATCTTGGAGAAAAAGCTAGGTGGCCTCGCAAGTTTGAGAGGAACTCAGGAGGAAAGGACAAGTCCAAGTGGTGTGCATTCCACGAAGACTTTGGCCATATAACTGAGGATTGTATTTCTTTGCGGAAGGAGATAAGCTATCTCTTAAGCAAGGGATATCTCAAAGAATTTCCAGGAAAAGGAAAGAATAAGACTAAGGATTAAGACAGGATCCCGCAAAGAGCAAAATCCCCGCCACCAGATGCCAAGGTAATAGGTTTTATATCTGGTGGATCTGATATCTGTGGTACTTCTTACTTTGCAGCAAAAAGAAATGCCAAAGAAGCGAAAGCAGAGGATGGGGATAGATCTATCAGGACCTCCAGCTTAACTAAATAAAAGGTGATCTGTTTCGACGAGGATGACAGAAATGACGTACAAGATCCTCATCATGATGGTCTAGTAATCACTCTGTACATTGCAAATCACTTCATCCGGAGGATACTGATTGACAGACTGAGCTCGGTGAACATAATTCAGCATGAAGTCCTGAAGAGAATGGGGATCCCGAATTCTGAAATTATTTCAAAATCCTCAGTGATGGTAGGATTCAGCGGAGAAGTCAAAAGCACAGTCGGAGAGATAAAACTACCGATATACATTGAAGGGGTAAATTATATTAAAAAATTTTGTGTAATAGATTCTGTCTTGCTATAATATCATTTTAGGAAGGCCATGGATACACGATATGAAGGCATTACCCTCAACGTATCACCAATGTGTCAAGATGCCAACCCCTTGGGGAGTGGTAAAGATCAACAGCAATCAACAAGAGGGTAAAAACTGTTATACTTCGTTGATGAAAGCCTCCGTCAAAACCGGCCAAGCATAGTAATTAACGAAGCAGGCCAGGGATGTTCTAGAAGCTAAAGAACAGGATGTTAAAGAGGTATCCCTGGATGCAGAGAACCCAGATGTAAAGATCTTTGTAGGAAACAATATCCCTAAGGATATTGAAAAAGATATCCTGAAATTCCTGAAGGTCAGAAAAGCAACCTTCATATGGAAGCACGAAGACATGACAGGTATATCCAAAAATATCATAACCCATAGACTTAGAATTGACAAAAGTTTCAGGCCAATACATCAAAAGCGAAGGAAGTTTGCTCCTGAAAGAAACATGATCATCCAAGAAGAGGTGGAAAGGCTTCTCAAGTCTGGAATGATAAGGGAAATAAAAATCCCAAAATGGCTAGCCAATGTGGTGCTGGTCCAAAAGAAAAACGGGAAGTGGAGAGTTTGTGTAGACTACACGGACCTCAACAAGGCGTGTCCTAAAGATCCCTTCCCATTACCGCACATAAACTCAATGGTGGACGCTACAGCTGGCCACGAGATCCTGGCTTTTATGGATGCCTCTTCGGGATTTCAACAGATCCAAATGGAACCATCAGATCAGGAAGATACGGCCTTCATGACTCCGACAGGTATTTATTGTTACATAGATATGCCATTTGGTCTTAAAAATGCAAGTGCCACGTATCAGAGACTGGTAAACATGATGTTGAAAGACAAAATTGGGGACACGATGGAAGTCTACATAGATGATATGGTGGTAAAATCGAAGAAAGCAGAGGATCATCTTAGGGATCTCAGAGAAGCATTTGATATCTTGGACCAATACAACATGAAGTTGAACCCTTCAAAATGCCACTTCGGAGTGGGGGCAGGAAAGTTCTTGGGCTACATGGTAACCAAGAGAGGAATAGAGGCCAGTCCAGAACAAATCAAAGCTATCATTAATATGAAATCCCCGGCAAACACCAAGGATGTCCAGAGACTGACCGGCAGAGTAGCAACGCTCAACAGATTTATATCAAGATCCTCAGAAAAATGCAAGGAATTATACGACATCCTGGAGAAGAACAAGAGATTCGAATGGGAAGAGAAGCATGAACGAGCACTCCAATCACTAAAGGAATACTTGTCATCAGCTCCTCTATTAATGAAACCAGAAGACGGTGAACCACTTTCCCTATACTTGGCAGTATCCCGAAGCACCATAAGCGTTGTACTAGTAAAGGATTATGAGGGACAACAACATCCGGTATACTATGTAAGTAAAAGTTTGCTACCAGCGGAAACCAGGTACTCTCATTTAGAAAAATTAATTTTAGCTTTAATAATGGCATACACTAAACTTAGACATTATTTTGAAACTCATGCTATTCATGTTAAGACTAATTATCCCATTAAGTGTGTCTTGAGAAATCCAGAGATGTCAGGAAGGATGGCCAAGTGGTCAGTCAAGCTTAGCGCCTATGACCTCATATATGAACCTAGAACAATAATAAAGTAAAGGGAGAAAAATTGGTATATATAGACTCATTATTAATCGCTAACCATTTCAATGGCTCGTATGCAGTAAAGGGAGAAAAATTGGCCAAATACCTCGCAGTAGTTAAGCAATTATCCATGGAATTCCAAACTTTTAACATAACACAGGTGCCCAGAGAAGACAATACTGAGGCTGATGCCCTAGTAAACCTTGCTTCGGCTCTCAGGATACCGGAAGGCATCAAGATACCTATCATACATATTCTGAGCCCAGCATTTAAAAAGATAAATGAAGTATCCAACACTGAAAAAGAACCAAATATTTGGGATCTTGAATCTAGTCAATGATCCTCGATTTTACCCATCAAAAAATACTTGCAGGATGGTGAGATCCCGAGTGATGAAAAGAACCACAAGGCTTTTCGCATGAGGGTATTTAGTTTTATAATTTTACAGAATGTTTTGTATAGAAAATCTATTGTAGGTCCATACTTAAGATGCTTGGAGGATCCAGAAGCACATCAAGTTCTGAAATATATACACGAAGGCGACTGTGGCAACCACACTAGGGGCAGAGCGCTATTTTCAAGGATCCTGAGGACAGGATATTACTGCCTACCATGAGGAAAGATGTTACGGATTATTCCCAAAAATGTGACGCTTATCAAAGATGCAGCAACATACTCCATCAACTGGCCGAACCTTTATATCAAATCATCTCTCCATGGCCATTCATGAAATGGGGAATGGATATATGATATGTCATAAATTAACATGTTTTGCATTCATAATAATCCCCATATTATGGTACTAATTGATTAATAACCTAGCAATTGATACTTAAAATGTTAATATTTCACAATTGCATGTTATTCGATGTTCCAAGATAAACAGAGCAAAAACCAGCCTAAAACATGAAGAAATCAAGCTTTTGGAGGACCAAACCCAAGCATTGACCCCCAATAAGTCAAACCAGGCCAAACCAAGTCAACCAGCAGCTAAAAGATGAGCCTAGGGAGCAGACAGAGGGATGAACGGCCATGAATCCCTTTGCATGGTCATGCAATGCCCATCTGTCCTCCCCAGACTCCAGTACACTGTCCTTTGTACCCTGTTTGATTCCCGAGGTGTTTGCACGCCCGTGCAATCCAATGCATGACCGTGCATTGCTTATTTTGAAGCCTATAAATAAAGGGGTTGAGTTCTTCATTCCACACACCCATCCACACCTTAGAACAGACGTCTATACCTCATTTGAGAGCTTATTTCATAGTTAGAGTAGAGAGTAGTGAGTGAAGGGGCTCTTCCTCCTTGTTCCGCAATAGGGGAGCCTACGAAACTCAGCATTATGCTAGTTAGTATGGCCATTCGTGGCTAAACTCTTTGTATTGCTAGGGTGAAGATGAAGTTTGGTGCATGTTAATATTTAACGTATTAATCCAAGTGATGCGTTTATGTCTTTAACTATTCGTCCTTAAAACCACCATTTTGGTGGGCTTTTATTATTGTCTAAGTCCATCTTTATATTTGTGAGTTTTCTTGATTTTAAAGTGTAAGATCGTAAAACCTTTTTAATCAAACTTCTTTTGAAACTTGTACGTCTTTATACAAGCAGAGATTGATAAGCCAAGGCTTGGTCAACACTAGTAGGGTCGTACGTCTTTATACGACCTTGTTATGCAACCAAGAATTGGTGAACTCATGTTGGAAACAGTACGTCTTTATACTTGGTCCCATTGTTACACCGCCTCCCGGTGAGCAAAATATAATCACCTATTTAACTCTAATACAAAGCATTTTATGTTCGATGTCTTAAACCAACCCGGAGATGACCATTCGAAGGGTTGAAGGTAATTGTTGTCCTTAACGGAAGACACTACCACTTGTTAAAGCTTTTAAATTTGCAAATCAAATGTCGTGAGGACGAGGCTCTAGCGGTGACCCGGGTCACACATTTGTAGTAGTCATGTCACTGGATTAGTCAACTTAACATTATCATGTATCAAGCGGATTCGAAACCCAAAGCAATACTATTCGTAACCTGATCATTTCCGACATATTTACTTTCCTGTTATTTACTATTCTGTTCGTTACATTTCTGTTACACACTTCACGCACATTTTTACTTTTTTGTTATTTACTTTACCGTCATTTACTTTTCTGTCATTTACTTTTCTGTTTCACAAGCACACAAAACCCACTCACTAATTAAACCGGCTAAACGATAACAAAAGTTGAGTATTGGAACTCGACCGTGTCCATTGGTTCGATACTTGGCTCTTACCTAAACTATATTACGCTGCGATAGGTACACTTGCCTATTGTGTGCGTTATAAGTTAAAGTAATTATCATTTTATAAATTTAAAGCCTGATCTCGTGAAATCATCTTAAAAATATATTTACCTATATTTTTTTACTTATCACACGACACGTCAAGTTTTTGGCGTCGTTGCCGAGGACACAGTGATTTCAAGAAAAAATCAAGTTAACGGATTAACCTATCAATTTCCATCTGCTCTTCTGTTACATTTGTTGCAGGTAGTGTATGATCCACAGCTCCACTACTGGTTTATTTCAACCTTTAGAAGAGTCCGGAAGATTCTTTCACCGCCGAATACGAGAAAACCGTACTAGAAGAATGGTCGTTGAAAACAGCACTATTTCCGCTTTTGCAAGACCGTCATTAGAGGCTTTGGGTTCTAGTATCACAAGGCCAACGGTTGACGCTAACAACTTTGAGATCAAATCTCATGTTATCCACATGCTCCAGTCATCATGCACTTTCCATGGACTACCCCGATGAAGATCCACATGCCCACATTGCAAATTTCCTCGAAATTTGTGACACTTTCAAACTGAACGGGGTGTCGAATGATGTAATTCGCCTCCGAATGTTTCCCTTTTCCTTAAGGGAATGAGTTAAGGCATGGTTAAATTCTCTTCCTACTGGGTCGATCACTACATGGGATAATCTAGCCCAAAAATTTCTATCAAAATACTTCCCGCCAGCAAAAACTACAAAACTGAGAAATGATATTACCACTTTCACCCAAGAAGATGGTGAATCACTATATGAGGCATGGGAACGTTTTAAGGATACGTTAAGGAAATGTCCTCACCATGAGCCAGAAGTTTGGTTACAAGTATCATCATTCTACAATGGGTTGCATAATCAAGCTCGCCAGACACTTGACGCTACTGCAGGTGGTATTTTTGGAAACAAGAGGCCACAAGAAGCTTACAACCTGATTGAGGAAATGGCTATGAACAACTATCAATGGTACAATCCAAGAAACACCAGGGGAGCCAGGCAAGGAGTTCATTTTGTCGATACTGTCACATCACTTTCTACTCAAGTAGACACCCTCACCACTCGACTTAATCAACTTAGTAAGGGCAAGACTGTCGTTGAGGCTACTGAAGAAGTAAAGAGTATCACCACTAATACCGAGCAGGTTGGCTTTATTGAAAAAATTCGCCTACAAAACAACCCCTATAGTAACACCTACAATCCTGGATGGAGGAACCATCCAAACTTCAGTTGGAAGGATAACAACAATTAGGGGCAATCTGGCTTCGGACAACAACAACAACAGTTTCAACACAGACCACCTCAAAACTATCAGCCTCGTCAACAATTTCATGGAACTAGCAAACAAAGCAACGGGTTAAGCTTGGAGGACGCGGTAACTAAATTAATCTTTACAACTGAAAGTCAAGCCCTTCTAGCAGATTCCCGTCACAAACAATATGAGGAAAAATTCAGTCTTCAGGAAGCAGAATTTAGAACACAAAAAGCAACTCTTCAGTCCATTGAAACGCAATTAGGGCAAATTGCAAAACTTTTATCCGAAAGACAACCAGGGTGTCTCCCGAGTAATACCAAAACCAATCCAAAAGCAAATGTAAGTGCTATCACTCTGAGAAATAGCAAAGTTTATCTAGAGCCACCAATGCCAAAAGAAGAAGTTCAATCAACAAGGAGAGAAATATTCACCGGAGTACCGCTTCATCCACATATCATAGAAACAACTATACAAGAATCACAGTCAAAAGTAACTCCACCTCCGGTTCCAGTGGATACTCCTCCAATAGTTTCGACAAAGAGAACGTTCCATTCTCACATACCCTATCCAGGAAGGTTAGTAAAGCAGAAGACTGACGAACAATATGAGAAATTTATCAAACTATTAAGCCAGATCCATGTCAATCTTCCTTTCCTGGATATCGTATAACAAATGCCTAAGTATGGACATTTCTTGAAAGATTTCCTTACAAACAAAAGAAACATGGAGGAAGCAGTAAAAAGGACTAATCATTGTGTCGCTCTCATTAAAAGATGCCTTCCAAAGAAACTTTCAGATCCTTGAAAGTTCTCTCTACCATGTTCTATCGGGCCATTTCTGATAACCTTTGCACTCGCTAACCTAGGAGCAAGTGTGAATGTAATGCCTTATGTCATGTTTAAAAGGTTAAATATTAGGAATCCACGACCTGTCAATGCAACTATCGAGCTCGCAGATGGATCAGTCAAATCACCTATAGGAGTCATTGAAAACTTTCTTGTAAAAGTCGGCAGGTTTGTCTTCCCTGCCTACTTCATGGTGTTAGAAATGGGACCCGACTATTCCGTGTCTCTGATTTTAGGTCGTCCATTTTTAGCCACTGCTCGAGCCGTTATTGATATGAATGAAGGAATCTTGACACTTCGTGTCGGAAAACAATCAGTGACCTACAACATAGGGGGAAATGAATTCCTGTCTAATGATCCATTTGAAATTGCCCAATTCATCGATACTAATCTGGACTACCAACTGAAGAAAGCTAAGGAATTCAATAAAGGAAAGAAACTGAATCTTGGGAAGGACTTTGAGAACACTGACTGGATCGATGAGTACTTGACAAGCTACCAAAACTAAAGGACTTAAATGAAGGAACAGGAGATACGGTGGAAGTCGATGGCTCCCACCCAAAGAAAGACTGATGAAACACGTACGGGTACGGCCAATGACCCTTAAATAAACGTGGCGCTTCCGGGAGGCAACCCGATGATGATGAATAAATTGAGAAGTTGGTGCATATGGAAAAAAGCATAACTCAGGTTTGGTTTTTCCAAATTTAAAGTTTCTTTTACTTTAGCCCCCAGGTATGCCTTCTCGATAATAGGACCTTAGTTTCTTAACTACTACCTTTTATTTTCCTTGTCTGCTTTTATGTTTTCCTTTGTGTGTCAGGTAGAATAACATCACCAGATAGCTCTGCCACTTCTTTGAAGAATCATATTCCATCTCTACAACCTAAGGAATCAATCACCACATCAAATTTCTTTGAAATCCGATGAACTATTTGAAGCAACGTGTTGACAAGCAGCTGATAAGTACAACCTGACAGCAGCAATAAGTTTTGGCCTTAGGTTATACATCGAATTGACCAGGGGAGTACAGTTTATTTTCCCTTAAAACTTCATGCATTTAAATTCCTTCATAGCATTTCATTACATGCATTTGTACATTGAGGGCAATGCACAGTTTTAAGTGTCGGGTGGGGAATTAGAGATTCAGGACTACTTGTAACCTCAAAGCAGTAAAATTTCAACTTGTGATTTTCTACCCATTTGACTAAAACGTTACAAAAACCTACCTTTTGTAAAACCCAAAAAATTTTCAAAATTTTAAACCCTAATATTTAAAAACCTCTTTGAGTTCGCACCTAATTAAATAAAATGAATACATGTCAAGTAGAAACAAATGAATATTATGCATAACGATTTGCTAAACCCTATCCCATCCGTTTTCATGTGAGGAAAATCAAGCCTATTACACAGCATCAAGTTTTTGGCACAATATATAATTATTCGCATACTCTTTCGTTTGACATTACTGAGTGTTTTTCGATTGAATTTTATGCATAATTAGAATTTTTGTGACTTATACATATCAAGACCATGAACTAGTAGAGGTATGAAAGTGATTGAGGCACCTAGGACTTTGCTACCCTTATCCTTAAACCCAAAAATGCCAAAAATATAATCTGCCTAGATAACCCTTTGAGCCTTAGCCTTTTCTTTTCTACTACCCACAATTATCACCCAACCAGCTATTCGTAAACACCGGTTATTGGCTAACTGTCTTCAAAATGGAAAAATTATCCTATGTCGTTATTTCAAGTTTATTACCATTGAGGCAACTTCAGAAAGAATCTGTTTTACTCAAATCAATTGGAATATACAAAAAGTTTGATGTATTAGGAAGAAACAACCGAACTATCTACATGGAATTTATGGAAATATTATTTTAAGGAAATTGAACAAGAAGAGTTATTGAAGAATTTGTCTTGATACAAAAAAGAGCTATTTTCAAGGATCCTGAGAATAGGATATTACTGCCTACCATGAGGAAAGATGCTATGGATTATTCCCAAAAATGTGACGCTTGCCAAAGACACAGCAACATACTCCATCAACCTGCCGAACCTTTATATCCAATCATCTCTCCATGGTCATTCATGAAATGGGGAATGGATATTTGATATGTCCTAAATTATACATGTTTTGCATGCATAATAATCCCCATATTATGATACTAATTGATTAATAACCTTGCAATTGATACTTAAAACGTTAATATTTCACAATTGCAGGTTATTCGGTGTTCCAAGATAAACAGAGCAAAAAACAGCCTAAAACATGAAGAAATCAAGCTTTTGGAGGACCAAACCCAAGCATTGACCCCCAAGAAGTCAAACCAGGCCAAACCAAGTCAACCAGCAGCTAAAAAACGAGCCCGGGGAGCAGACAGAGGGATGCACGGTCGTGCAATGCCTATCTGTCCTCTCTAGACTCCGGTACACTATCCTTTGTACCCTGTTTGATTCCCGAAGTATTTGCACACCCGTGCAATCCAATGCACGGTCGTGCATTACTCATTTTGAGGCCTATAAATAGAGGGGTTGAGTTCTTCATTCCACACACCCATCCACACCTTAGAACAACCGTCTATACCTCATTTGAGAGCTTATTTCGTAGTTAGAGTAGAGAGTAGTGAGTGTAGGAGCTCTTCCTCCGTGTTCCGCAATAGGGGAGCCTACAAAACTTAGCATTATGCAAGTTAGTATGGTAATTCGTGGCTAAACTCTTTGTATTGCTAGGGTGAAGATGAAGTTTGGTGCATGTTAATGTTTAACGTATTAATCCAAGTGATGTGTTTATGTCTTTAACTATTCGTTCTTAAAACCACCATTTTGGTGGGCTTTTATTATTGTCTAAATCCGTCTTTATATTTGTGAGTTTTCTTGATTTTAAAGTGTAAGATCGTAAAACCATTTTAATCAAACTTCTTTTGAAACTTGTATGTCTTTATACAAGCAGAGATTGATAAGCCAAGGTTTGGTCAACACTAGTAGGGTACGTCTTTATACGAACTTATTATGCGACCAAGAATTGGTGAACTCATGTTGGAAATGGTACGTCTTTATACTTGGTCCCATTGTTACACCGCCTCCCCGTGAGCAAAATATAATCACCTATTTAACTCTAATACAAAGCATTTTATGTTCGATGTCTTAATCTAACCCGGAGATGATCATTTGAAGGGTTGAGGGTAATTGTTGTCCTTAACGGGAGACACTACCACTTGTTAAAGCTTTTAAATTTGCAAATCAAATGTCGTGAGGACAAGGCTCTAGCGGTGACGCGGGTCACACGTTTGTTGTAGTCATGTCACTGGATTAGTCAACTTAACATTATCATGTACCAAGCGGATTCGAAACCCAAAGCAATACTATTCGTAACCTGATCATTTCCGACATATTTACTTTCCTGTTATTTACTATTATGTTCGTTACATTTCTGTTATACACTTCACGCACGTTTTTACTTTTTTGTTATTTACTTTACCGTCATTTACTTTTCTGTGATTTAATTTTCTGTCATTTACTTTTCTGTTTCATAAGCACACAAAACCCACTCACTAATTAAACTGGCTAAACGATAACAAAAGTTGAGTATTGGAACTAGATTGTGTCCATTGGTTCGATACTTGGTTCTTACCTAAACTATATTACGTTGCGATAGGAACACTTGCCTATTGTGTGTTTTAAGTTAAAGTAATTATCATTTTATAAATTTAAAGCCTGACCTCGTGAAATCATCTTAAAAATATATTTATCTATATTTTTATACCTATCACATGACACGTCAATATAGTCGGCTTACTTCCAAAGGCAACAGGAGTAAAAGTTTTTATGCTAGCAATGACGAATTATTTCTCCAAATGGATTGAAGCTGAGGCATTTGTCCAAGTCAGAGAGAAAGAGGTCATCTCCTTCATCAAGCTCAACATCCTGACAAGATTTGGGATCCCGGCGAAGATAGTATGTGATAATGGATCTCAGTTCATTGGCAAGAGAACAACTGACTTTTTGTGCCAGTTGGGGAATCAAAATGATAACTTCTACCCCAGTACATCCTCAAGCCAACGGACAAGCGGAATCTAGCAATAATATCATCATTAACAACCTCAAGAAGAGATTGGGGGAAAAAAGGAAGATGGGCTGAAGAGCTACCGTTTGAACTTTGGGCAGACAGGACAACCACGCAGAACGCAACGAGGCAAACCCCGTTCTCATTGGTATTTGGCACTGAAGCCATGATCCCTACAGAAATGGCCATCCCTATTTCCAGGACCAATCTCCAGACTCTAGAGACTAACAACGAAGCTCTTGCTCATGATCTTGACACTATGGATAAACTCAGGGATCTTGCCAAAGTTCGCATTGCAGCTTATCAACAAAGGATATCAAGATCTTATAACAAAAACATAAGGATTAGAAGATTCCAAGTGGGTGATCTTGTATTAAGAAAGGCGTTTCAAAATACTACCAATCCCAGTGATTGAAAGCTTGCACCAAAGTGGGAAGGCCCGTACTTGATTGACTCTGAAGCGGGCAAGGGTGCCTATTGGTTGGCTACTATGGAAGGTGATATCCTGCCAAGATCCTGGAACGCTATCCATCTCAAAACCTACTTTATGTAAGTTTAAAACTTATGTTCTGACTAAAACTGGTACGTCTTCTATCCTTGACTATTCTTATATTTATTACCCTTGATCAAAGTACTGACTTGAGCGTCGGAGGGGTGTTAGCCAGGCTAACACCCACCTTCACCAAGATTTCCTGTGTTGCAGGAAGTATCTCCAGGGATCCCGACAGAAGAAAGAGATTGGCCATCTCTCCCAAGTTAAGGTATCCTTCATACCTCCTAAGGTTTAAAGGTTTTCACCTTTCTAAGTATTGAGTTTAAACACTCCGCCTGTAGCGCACGATATTCAAGTATAGTTCAAGGTGGTGCGACCAGTCCATGTAACAGTGGCTTATAATTTCATCACTGTTGGCTATATCTTAAATCCTACGATAGTAACAGACGTGTTACTCCTAAGGTTTTTAGCATTTTCATGCTAACTTAAGTCTTGCTTGGCCCACGTTATTCTGGCTTGGCCCACGATTTCAAATTTTCACAGCTATTCAACACTTATGTGTTAACTCAAGAACTTAGCATCACTATGTTGACTCAAGATCCTTGAACGGATTGAATACTTATAAAGATCCTGAAGTACAATTGCTAAGTCTACGACGTATTTGATAATTGTACACAGGGGACAACCAACGGTTATATTTCAAACTCAACTTCATAATTCGGTATGTGTTTCTACCAGATTTAGTTTTCAACAAAGGTATGTGTTACTTGTTAATTTTCAATTTATAGAAGATTTGAGATTCACAGGACTGAGTCATGATATGTTTGTAATTGATATTTTTCCATACCATTGTCAAAATCAAACTGTATCTTTCTAATTCAAAATTTGACAAAAAAACCTAAGATATTGTTTATAAATTGTCATCAAGGATTCGGTATCCTCAAAACATGCTTAAACTTGTTCGTTTTAAAGTTTAATTACCTAACAAATCCTGATTTTCTACAAACACAACCAAACAACAATCATGACGGATAGTCAAAAGCTACTAATTATCATTCTAAGTGTAGGACATTGAAATGTGTCCCGGGTTTCATCCAAAAAGAAGGAACCATCCACCCAGGACACGAATTGTCAAATTGTCTATCCCTCTTAGGGATCCCCAAAAGCAAAGAAAATAAAATTGTTTGACAGGTCAATAGGATTAAAGTTAAGCACATAAAAAACCACAAATACCAAGGCTCGAGTCTAGGCATCATTACCCTCATCGCCCTGATCAACTTGCTTTCCAGTAACAACAACTCCATGCTCCTCTGCTACCTTCGCTGAACCCACAATATCATTTGCCTGCTTTTCCACTTCATCGTCCTGCACTAGCTCACCGCCTAGCTCCACCACTATTTTTTCCATCCCTGGACATCCCAAGCTGATCGGTTAAAATCCTTGCTCGTAGGATTCTTCAAGATCTTGAGAGTGCTTGGCATTGGCATCCTCCAGCTCCGCTTTCACCCGACTTAGCACCTTGGCCTCCTCTGCCATTCTCTTATCCTTAGCAGTTGCTATATTTTGTAGATCACTGACCATATGCATAGCTTCATTAGCTTCATTTACAATTGATTCATAACATCTTGTCATTTGCTCTAGGCCCTACAAGGAATATGTTAGGATTTCCTTAATATGGATTCAGGATCTGGGATATTATGGACATCTTACCAAGTGGCCAAGGAGATGGAGTTTCTTGTAGGAATCAGCATAATCCATCCCCTCATAGATAGCAGCATCATCGGCCTCACAGGGTTTCCTCTTTTTACCTACGGAGATCTTGGGACGTGGAGTCGGAATCTCAGGCTTGGAAGCCTCGGGGATCGGCTGTTCTTTCTTGACTACCTTACCTCTGGACACCATGCTATCAATATCTTCGAGGGCGAATTGAGAACTTGATTTGCGGACACTTGCAACAGAATGATGGGTTAAATTTCTAAACTTTTGATTAACTAACGTTCAAATAAATCTTTCTATCCATTTCTTTATCAGGTACGAATTATAATTTAGGGACAATCCAAAGGCGTATAAATGCTAGTAGGAGAAATTATTCTTACATGAAGACATGCTAGGCTCGGAATACTGAGTATTGAAGTTGGCTTCACTAATGGCAGACTCCAAATGAAAGGATCTCTCAAGAACAGGGATCTCTAACAAAGCCTCTATTCTCTTGTCAATATCACTTCGAGCGGGAGCAAGGTCAGAAAATTTGGGAGCTGCATAAAGACAAGCATAAATCTTTAGGAAACAAGTAAACATTCTTATGTGTGATCTAAGGATTATGACCGTATCCTACCCTTTTTAACCCATTGGAGAGTCAAGAGGTTCCCATCCGGGATAGAGTCTCGTTTCACAAAAAAAAATTGCCCCTCCGGTCAGTATCGTTTTGAGTAGCTCTAAGAACCAAAGGCCTAGAACCAGACTTTACTTGGAAAACGATTCGAGAAGATCTGTGGGTTCTCAAGTTATATACACTGGCTATTTCGGAGATTCTGATAGTAAGAGAATGAAGATGACTCAGATGTTCTAGGGTATACAAGATCCTTCAAGCCATGGGCATGACTTGAGAATAACTCAAACCGGTAACCTTGAAGAACTTAGAAACCAATGGAGGAAAAGGATAGCTAAGACCAAGAGTGAAAGGATAAGCTAGGAAGCAGACCTAAGCCAGTGACAAAAAACCAGCTCTGACCTTCGGGTCGGAAACCCAAAATACAGTTTTTTCAGGACAAACATTTGAAGTTCGCAAAAGTTTAATATCTTGAATCAGTGAAGGTGCATTTCTCCTGATCAGGATTTATGAGCAACCCTTGGTCAGAAAAATCCTCCACTGATTCGACGGCAGCTGAAGTTTGCGAGCGGGTTAGTTGTTTCTTACCCATTTGAAGAGCAGAGGATTGTCGAAAAGTAAAAGCAAGATCGAGAGAAAGTTTGTACCTTTTCTGTGAATTCAAAGGGAAGAAGACGATGAAATTGAATAAGAGAGAGAAGAAAGGATATTTATAGCTGTTATGGGTCATTTTACATCTAGGGATCATGGATCTTCGACGTACTTCAGTATCCTGACAGGTTTCGGTATCCTTAATTTCTGTATTATCTAACCGTTGTATCTTTCCTTTATCTTGACCAACACGCAGGTAAAACACGTGAAGTCGATTTAATCCCTGAAGAATCGGTCTAGGAGTTGAGAAGAACGTGTAGAAGACGCGTGGATTAGCCACCAACGGTTATATTTGAAGACTAAGTCGATTCCGGGATTCTCGGATAGTTAGTTAGCTTATCTTCTGTATATAATCAGCAGCTTGGTCGATTAGAAAAAACACACAACAACGCACTTAGCTATAGAGTACACTCACAATCAGTCTTGTAACACTTAGATATCGATCATTTGCTGCTCAACACTTGTAAATCTTTATCATTTATTGAAGAAACGAGGTAGGTGCCGATTATCACCTCCCGATGTTTTATGTCGGAGATCCTGAACGATCAAGGGCTTTCCTCGTAAACATCTGTGTCACTCTTTACGTTTTTACATCCTTTTACATTGATTTTACAAGCACACTATCTCACAAACGAAATTTGGTTACAAAGTTAGTTTACATAATTTTTACCCAAATCAATTTGGCGCCCACCGTGGGGCAAGTGGTGCTTTTCATCTTCAAATCTTTACTAAAATTTGTGTTCAATCACTATCTTTCAAAGGTATTCTCAAAAATGTCGTCCCAATCCAAAAATATTTCTGTTTCTGCTCCATCTTCGAGCTCTGGGTTGGTCAACCCTATTCCTCCTCCATTTCAAAAAAGTGTTAATCAGCTGAAGAAAACTACTCCTGCGGGTTTTTCAGGATCCGGAATAACTGCTGGTGGACCTGTGATCGTATCAAACAATGATATCCTCGATCTGTTCTCGGAGATGAAACAACAAATGGAACAACAGAGGAAGACTAACCAAGCGTTGTTTTGGGAGATCGAGAAGGTTAAGGAATCGAAGAAACCAGTGGAAGTGATGACCCCGCTGCAACCAAGGGTCTTGGATTTCAATTATTCAGGATCCTCAGAAATCCATAAGGGAGATTTCCTTCCTATGCAAATAGGGATTACTGCAGTTGGCCCTACCCCGGCTGTCAGAGTTACGACAAATCAGGATCTTGTAGTTACTCCGGGATCATCGTTACGAAATCCTGAGAACGGTAACACATTCAATCAATTTTCAAATACTAACGAATTCGCGCAGGAGACAGGAATAACTCCTTCCATGGCCAAGGAGTTAAAGAAGTTACGAGAGATGATCTCCAGTGTATCGGGTGTGGTCCAACCTATACCGGAAATGTCATCTACCAGTCACAGGATCTCCAGATTCGCTCCACCGTTATGTGATGCTGAGATCCCCAAGCGCTTCCAGACTCCTAACACGAAGTTGTACGATGGAACTACGGATCATGAGGAGCACGTCACGCAGTACAGGGAACGGATGGAGATAAACCCCATTCCCTTGGACCTAAAGGAAGCCTGCTTATGCAAAGGCTTCGGCTCTACCTTGATAGGATCAGCCTTAAAATGGTTGCTTAATGTTCCTCCATATTCTATTACTTCATTTGCTAATTTAATTAACATGTTTAACAATCAATTCTCTTGCAGTGGAACTTTTGAAAGAGTAACAAGTGACTTATACAGGATAATTCAAAATCCCGAAGAATCCCTCCGAGACTATGTCGGCAAATTTGGTCGGGAAACCCTGGGATATCCCGAACCTTTACGTTGCCACTGCAGTACAGGCCTTCAAGATTGGACTAAAGAAGGATTCTCAATTTTACGAATACCTTGTTATGAATCCTTGCAGGAACCTTGATGAAGTCAGTAACCAGGCATTGAGGTTTATTAGGCTGGAAGATGATAAAAAGATCCAGCAGAGGGTGAACCTGCACCTTTCAGGTCGTACAGATCCAAGCCGTATTCTAAGCCCGACAATCACATGGTCAATGTTGTAGAAGACGACGAGGACGAGGAAGAATATCCTAAGTGTCTGAATACTGTTTTTCTCTTGATAAAACTGGTTTGCTATTTGCTATGCAGGATCTTGAAGAAAAAGCTAGATGGCCTCGCAAGTTTGAGAGGAACTCAGGGGGAAAGGACAAGTCCAAGTGGTGTGCATTCCATGAAGACTTTGGCTATATAACTGAGGATTGTATTGCTTTACGGGAGGAGATAAGCTATCTCCTGAGCAAGGGATATCCCAAAGAATTTCTAGGCAAAGAAAAGAACAAAACCAAGGATCCTGACAGGATCCCGCAGAGAGAAAAATCCCCACCACTAGACGCCAAGGTAATAGGTTTTATATCTGGTGGATCTGATATTTGTGGTACTTCTTACTCTGCAGCAAAAAGAAATGCCAAAGAAGCAAAAACAGAGAACGGGGACAGACCTATCAAAACCTCCAGCTTAACTGAAGAAAAAGTGATCTGTTTTCACGAAGAGGACAGAGATGACATACAGGATCCTCATCACGATGGCCTGGTGATTACGCTATACATCGCAAACCACTTCATACACAGGATACTGATCGACGGAGGAAGTTCTGTAAACATTATCCAGCATGAAGTCCTGAAAAGAATGGGGATCCCGGATTCTGAGATCATCTCAAAATCCTCAGTATTAGTAGGATTCAGTGGAGAGGTTAAGAACACTGTTGGTGAAATAAAGCTACCAATCTACATCGAGGGGGTAAACTCTATACAAAAATTTTGTGTCATTGATTCTTTATCTTGCTATAACATTATTCTAGGAAGACACTGGATACACGACATGAAAGCAGTACCCTCAACATATCACCAATGTGTCAAGATGCTGACCCCTTGGGGAGTGGTGAAGATCAACAACGATCAACAAGAAGCCAAAAACTGTTAAACTTATTCAAAATAGGCAAGCATAGCAATTAACGAAGCAGGCTAGGGATGTTCTGGAAACTAAAGAACATGATGTTAAAGAAGTATCCCTGGATGCTGAGAATCCAGATATAAAGATCCTAGTAGGGAGCAATATCCCTAAGGATATTGAAGAAGATATCCTGAATTTCCTGAGGGGCAGAAAAGCAACCTTCGCTTGGAAGCACGAAGACAAGACAGGTATATCCAAAGATATCATAACTCATAAACTTGCAATTGATAAAAGTTTCAGGCCAATACATCAAAAGCGAAGGAAATTTTCTCCTGAGAGAAACGTGATCATCCAAGAAGATGTGGAAAGACTTCTCAAGTCTGGAATGATAAGGGAAGTAAAATTCCCAAGGTGGCTAGCCAACGTGGTGGTAGTCCAGAAGAAGAACGGGAAGTGGAGAGTTTGTGTAGATTACACAGACCTCAACAAAGCATGTCCTAAAGACCCCTTCCCATTACCACACATAGACTCGATGGTGGACGCTACAGCAGGCCACGAAATCCTGACTTTTATGGATGCCTCTTCAGGATTTCAACAGATCCAAATGGAACCATCGGATCAGGAAGACACGACATTCATGACCCCACAGGTATTTATTGTTACACAGCTATGCCATTTGGTCTTAAAAATGCAGGTGCCACGTATCAAAGACTGGTAAATATGATGTTCAAAGACAAGATTGGGGACACTATGGAAGTCTATATAGACGACATGGTGATAAAATCAAAGAAAGCCGAGGATCATCTCAGGGATCTCAGAGACGCATTTGAGATCCTGGACCAATACAATATGAAGCTGAACCCTTCAAAATGTCACTTCAGAGTGGGGGCAGGAAAGTTTTTGGGCTACATGGCGACCAAGAGAGGAATAGAAACCAGCCTAGAACAAATCAAAGCTATCATCAATCTAAAATCCCCAGCAAATACTAAGGATGTCAAGAGACTGACCGGCAGAGTAGCAGCACTCAACAGATTTATATCAAGATCCTCAGAAAAGTGCAAGGAAATCTACGACATCCTGAAGAAAAACAAGAAATTCGAATGGGAATATAAGCATGAACAAGCACCCCAATCATTGAAGGAATACTTGTCAACAGCTCCTCTACTAATGAAACCAGAAGTCGGTAAACCGTTATCCCTATACTTGGCAGTATCCCGAAGCACCATAAGTGTTGTATTAGTCAAGGGTCATGAGGGACAACAGCATCTGGTATACTATGTAAGTAAAAGTTTGCTACCAGCAGAAACCAGGTATTCTCATTTAGAAAAGTTAATTTTAGCTTTAATAATGACATCAACTAAACTAAGACATTATTTTGAAACTCATGCTATTCATGTTAAGACTAACTACCCTATTAAGTGTGTCTTAAGAAAGCCAGAGATGTCAGGAAGGATGGCTAAATGGTCAGTCAAGCTTAGCTCCTATAACCTCATATACGAACCTAGAACAACAATAAAGTAGCAGGCACTGGCGGACTTTGTGGCTGGTTTTAGCACTGATATTCAACATGAAGCAGATCTTGAAGTCTAACAACTAGAAGAGTCGAAGGACGAATGGACCTTATTCACTGATGGTGCATCAAATGTAAGAGGAACAGGTCTGGGAATCATACTAAAATCACGACAAGGGGACATATTACCCCAATCCATAAGCTATGAGTTCTAGGCTACAAATAATGAAGCAGAATATGAGGCGCTGATAGCAGGATTACAATTAGCCAAGGATATCAAGATCAGGTATCTTCAGGTATATGTAGACTCATTGTTAATTGCTAGTCATTTCAATGGTTCATATGCAGTAAAAGGTGAGGAGTTAGCCAAATATCTCACAATAGTTAGGCAATTATCCATAGAATTCAAAACTTTTAACATTACACAGGTTCCTAGAGAAGATAATACTGAAGCTGATACCTTAGCAAACCTTGCTTCAGCTTTTAGAGTACCAGAAGGTACCAAAATACCTATCATACACATTCTGAGCCCAGCAATCGAGAAGGTGAATGAATTATCCAACACTGAAGAAGAATCAGACATTTGGGATCTTGAACCTATTCAAGGATCCTGGATTTCACCTATTAATAAATACTTACATGATGGTGAAATCCCAAGTGATGAAAAGAACCACAAGGCTTTTCGCATGAGGGTCTCGTTTTATAATGTTTGAAAATATTTTATATAGAAAATCAATTGCAAGTCCATATTTAAGGTGCCTGGAGGATCCTGAAGCACGAGAAGTCCTCAAAGATCTACACGAAGAAGATTGTGGTAACCACACCGGGGGCAGAGCGTTATTTTCAAGCATCCTGAGAACAGGATATTACTGGCCTACCATGAGGAAAGACGCTATGACGTACTCTCGAAAATGTGACGCTTGCCAAAGACACAGCAACATACTCTATCAACCAGCCGAACCTTTATACCCAATCATCTCTCCGTGGCCATTCATGAAGTGGGGAATGGACATCGTCGGCAAACTTCCCAAAGCACCAGAAGGAAAGGTCTTTATGCTAGCAATGACGGATTACTTCTCTAAATGGATCAAAGCTGAGGCATTTGTCCAAGTTAGAGAGAAATAAGTCATCTCCTTCATCAAGCGCAATATCCTGACGAGATTTGGGATCCCGGCGGAAATAATTTGTGACAACGGATCTCAGTTCATTGGTAAACGAACAACTGACTTCTGTGCCGGCTGGGGAATCAAAATGATAACTTCTACCCCAGTACATCCTCAAGCCAATGGACAAGCAGAATCTAGCAACAAGATCATCGTTAACAACCTCAAGAAGAGATTAGGAGCAAAGAAAGGAAGTTGGGCCGAAGAGTTACCGTTTGTACTTTGGGCACATAGGACGACCAATAAAACCGCGACAGGGCAGACTCCATTCTCCTTGGTATTTGGAACTGAAGCAATGATCCCGACAAAGATGGTTATCCCTACTGCCAGAACCAATCTCTAATCTTCAGTTACCAACGACGAAGCTCTTGCTCAGGATCTCGACACTGTGGATGAGCTCAGGGATCTTGTCAAAGTTCGCATTGCAGCTTATCAGCAAAGAATAGCAAAATCATACAACAAAAACATAAGGGTTAGAAGATTCCAAGTTGGTGATCTCGTATTAAGAAAGGCATTCCAAAATACTACCAATCCCAATGATGGAAAGCTTGCACCAAAATGGGAAGGCACATACTTGATTGATTCAGAAGCAGGCAAGGGAGCTTATTGGTTGGCTACTATGGAAGGACATCCTCCCAAGATTCTGGAACGCTATCCATCTCAAAACCTACTTTATGTAAAGTTAGAACTTAAATTCTAACTAAAACAGGTATGTCTTCTATCCCTGACTATTTTTATATTAATTACTCTTGATCAAAGTACTGACTTGAGCGTCGGAGGGGTGTTAGCCAGGCTAACACCCACCTTCACCAAGATTTCCAGTTTTGCAGGAAATACCTCTAGGGATCCCGACAGAAGATAGAGATTGGCCATCTCTCTTAAGTTTGGGTATCCTCAAATACCTCGAAGGTTTAAACGGCTTTCGCCTTTCTAAGTATTGGGTTAATACACCCCGACAGGAGCGCACGATATTCAAGTATAGTTCAAGGTGGTGCAACCAGTCCATGTAATAGTGGCCGGTAATTTCATCACTGTTGGCTATATTTTGAATGCTACGATAGTAACAGACGTGTTACTCCTAAGGTTTTTAGCATTTTCATGCTAACTTAAGTTTGGCTTAGCCCACGTTATTCTTGCTTGGCCCACGTTATTCTGACTTGGCCCACGCTATTCTGGCTTGGCCCACGATTTTAAACATGTAACACTTATGTGTTAACTCAAAAACTTAGCATCAATATGCTGAATCAGGATCCTTAAACGAGTTGAAGACTAATAAGGATCCCGAAGTGTAATTACTAAGCCTACGACATATTCTACGACTGAACACTGGGGACAACTAATAGTTGTTATACTTCATGTTGATTCGGTATGTATATATATCCAACTTCGTACTCAGCAAAGGTATGTGTTGCTAACTTTTTGATTACAAGAAGATTTGGAAGCTGAATGACTAAGTCATGATACATATGGTACTATTATTTAACCTCATTTATTAAAACCAAATTATGTTTTCCTAAGTCTAAATTTGATAAAAACCAGAGAATTTATTATGAAGGATCCGATATCCTGAAAGTATGTCCAAACCTATTTTTCTAATTTTTAATCACCTCAGGATCCTAATTTTGAAAAATATATCAAGGCAACCAAACGACAATCATGGAAAATAGTCGACAATCATGGAAAATAGTCATCAATCATCTACTAATATTTAAAGTGTAGGAAAAGAAAGTGATCCGGGCTTCATCCAAAACCTGGACCCATCCACCCGGAGTCACAAACTGTCAAATTGTCTATCCCATGACAGGGATCCCAAAAGCAAGAAAGTCAAATTGCTCAACAAACCTACCAGATCAAAGTTAAAAACATAGAACCACATGAATCACAAATACAGGACTCGGACCTTCTCTTCTTTGCCTTCATCGTCCTGACCGACCGGCTTCTCAACCATCTTTGCAGAGCCCTCCACCTCAGATTCAGCCGTTATTTTGCCTTCGTCTCTTTTGGGATTGGTTCTCCGCTCAACTCAGCGACCAATTTCTTCCACGCACGTCCCACTTAGCTTGATCGAAGTTCTTGTCAGCAGCCTCCATAGCCATCTTGATCCTAGCTTGAAATATAGAGATTGCGGCTGAATTTTTAGCTTGCTCATAGGATTCTTCAAGATCTTGGGAATGCTTGGCGTTAGCTTCCTCTAACTCCGCTTTCACCCGACTCAGCACCTTGGCATCCTCTCCCATCCTCTTGTCCTTAGCAGCTGCTATTTTTTTGTAGATCAATGACCATTTGTTTAGCTTCATTGGCTTTTTTTGCGAGTGATTCATAACACCTGGTCATTTGCTCTAAACCCTACAAAGAGTATGTCAGAATTTCCTTAAATTGGATTCAGGATATTGGGAAGATCTTACCAAATGCCTAAGGACATGGAGCTTCTTGTAGGCATCGGCATAATCCATCCCCTCATAGATAGCAGTATCGGCAGCCTCACAAGGTTTCCTCTTTTTACCTACGGAGATCTTGGGACGTGGAGTCGGAATATCAGGCTTGGAAGCTTCAGGGATCGGCTGTTCTTTCTTGACTACCTTACCTCGGGACACCATGCTATCAATATCTTCGAGGGTGAATCGAGAAATTGACTTACGGACACCTGTGACAGAATTATGGGTTAAATTTCTATACTCCTGATTAACTAACCTTCAAATAAATCTTTCTATTCCTTTATCATGTACGACTTATAATTCAGGGATAATCCAGGAAGCATATAAATGCTAGTAGGAGAAATTATTCTTACCTGAAGACATGCTAGGTTCGGAATACTGAGTATTAAAACTGGCTTCACTAATGGTGGACTCGACGCGAAAGGAACTCTCTGCCATGGATATTTCCAATAACGCCTCGGTTCTTTTATCTGTATCACTCCTTGCAGGAACTAATTCAGCAAACTTTGGAGCTGTACAAAGATAAAGCAAAATCATTAGCAACAGGTGGGATATAACATGAGCTACAGGGATCCTAACAACTTCTTACCCTTCTTAACCCATTCCAGCGGCAGAAGATTCCCATCAGGAATCGAATCTCTCCTTATAAAAAAGAACTTCCCCTTCCGGTCAGAATCGTTTTGGGTGGCTTTCGGAATCAAATGAGTTTGCCCAGACTTAAGTTGAAGAACGAATCGAGAAGAACCATGGGTTCTCAAATTATAGACAGAAGCTAGCTCAGGGACGCCAATGGTCAGAGAATGAGAACGATTCAGCCTTTCAAGAGTAGCCAGGATTCTCCAAACCATCAGCATGACTTGGGAATAGCAAAGACTAGTAAGTTTGAAAAACTCGGTGATTAGTGGAGGAAAAGGATATGACAGACCAAAAGAAAAAGGATAGCTATGAAAGCAACACATGTTTTAGAAATCAAATCCGCTTTTTTTCTAGAATCGAAGGGCCTAAAAACGGTTTTCTGAGGAAAAATATTGTTTGACTTCAAGAGTTTGATCTCCGAATCAGTGAAAGAACAGAGTTCAAGATCAGAGTGATCAAGGATCCCCTGATCAGTAAAGTCCTCTATTGTTTCGGTGATGATAGAGGAAGCCGATATAGTTATTTTCTTACCCATAGTGGTGAACGATTAGAAGAAAGAAAACAAAGATTTTCGGAAGATATTTTACCTGTTATAACTTGAAGAAGATGGGAATGAGAGAGAAGGAGTAATAATGAATATATTCAGAAGATTGCAACGGATAAATCGCATTGGTATTCGTAAACATCTCTTCAGGACCCTATCTTCATTTACCATTTGACTTTTAAAATTTTTACAGATGTCGATAAGTGTTTGACAGCTGTTAAAATTTAGGGACAATTGTTATGGGTCATTTTACAGCTAGGGATCCTGGATCTTCGACGTACTTTGGTATCCTGATAGGTTTTGGTATCCTTAATTTATGTATTATCTAACCGTTTTATCTTTCCTTTATCTTGACCAGCACGCATGTAAAACATGTGAAATCGATTTAATCCCTGAAAAATCGGTCTAGAAGTTGAGAAGAACGTGTAGAAGACGTGTGGATTGGCCACCAACGGTCATATTTGAAGACTAAATCGATTCCAGGATTCTCGGATTGTTAGTTAGCTTATCTTCTGTATATAATCAGCGGCTTGGTCGATTAGAAAAAAACACACAACAACGCACTTAGCTATAGAGTACACTCGCAATCAGTCTTGTAACATTTAGATATCGATCATTTGCTGCCCAACACTTGTAATTCTTTATCATTTATTGAATAAATGAGGCAGGTGCCGATTGTCACCTCCCGAGGTTTTATGTCGGAGATCCTGAACGATCAAGGGCTTTACTCGTAAACAACCATGTCACTCTTTACGTTTTTACATCGTTTTACATTGATTTTACAAGCACACTACCTCACAAACGAAATTTGGTTACAAAGTTAGTTTACATAATTTTTACCCAAAACAATAGCCTACTGGGATAACGGCTATTCCGCATTGGAACTCGGGAAGAGTCTTATCCTGACATTATCTTTTTACCATTTGAATTCGAATTTTAAATTTTCACAGTTGTAACTTCTGCTGACAGCTGTCAAAATGTGGGTACAATTGTTATGGGTTAAATTTCGAGCAGGATCCTAAATGATGCATGATCCGGAATCCAAGATTCTGAATCCAAGATCCTGGTAACTTCGGTATCTTGAATATTAATGCTACTAACAGATATTTGTCCTCTATTTCTTTTATATGCACAGGTAAAACTTGTTGACTCGTTTTGTCCCAGAAGAATCGGACGAGAAGTCAAAGAGAAAGTGTAAAACTTGCGATAGAAGCTCAATAACGGCCATATTTGAAGGCCGAGTAAAGCTCCGGGATCCTCAGAAAGTTAGTTAGGATCATTTTTTGTATTTAATCAGCGGCTTGATCGATTAGCAACACACACAATTCACCTAGCATTACTAAAACACTCGCGAGAAGCTCTGTAACACTTAGTATTAAATCATTTCTGCTCACATTTGTAATCATTTTCATCGATTTATACAAGACTAGGAGGCAAGTGACTTTCGGTTACTTCCCGAGGTTTAATGTCGGCAATCCTTAGGGATTAAGGGCTTTCCTAGTAAACATTCGTGTCGTTTTATTGCTTTATACGCTTTGTTCATCACGAATCTTTCAAGCACACTAACTCACTTACGAAATTTGGTTACAAAGTTAGTTTATATAATTTTTACCAAAAACAATAATAACAACTATATATTAAATTTAGAGCAACTTATAAGGTTGCTGCTTTGTGACTTTGAGGTCGTGAGTTCGAGCCGTGGGAACAACCTCCTGCACAAAGTGTAGGGTAAGGCTACGTACATCAGATCGCGAAGTGATCCGACCCCTCCCTGGACGCTGCGCAAATGTGGGAGTTAAGTCAAACACTGGGTACGCCATTTAATATTATATATATATATATATATATATATATATATAACTGTATATGTATAAATAAATAAAATAATTAAATAACTAATGAATAATAAACGAGCACATCCCGAGCCAAACTCAAACTTAAAAAATTGCTCACGAGCTGAACTTGAGTTCTCTTAAGTTAAACAAGACGGTCTCAAACTTAAACAAGCATAAGCTCGACTCAATTCATTTACACCAATACTTATAAAAATCTCTTCATCTGAAATTGCAATATCATATAGGTCATCCTATTTGCCCCAAATAATGTGAGATTAATTAGTATACATTTTTATTTTTATTTTATAACATTTAATATATAACACTTTATATAAGAACAAATGTCATTGCGATATTTTCATTTTTATCTATATTTCAATGTAAATTTTATAAAAAAAGGAGCCATATAAAATATACCGGCCAATAATTTTTTATATTTGATATGACACAATTTTTTTTATAAAATTTACATCAAAATATAGATAAAATTGAGTATATTGCAATGTCATATTCGTTTTCTATAAAATATTATATATTAAAGTTATAAAAAAATAAAAATTTATATTAATTAATATCACATCAATCAGTACAAATATAAAAAAGTTAGGTGCAAATAGAATCAACCTATTATATAATTAACAAAAGGTAAAGAGTCACATACAAAAAATTATTGTTCATAACTTAGAGTCAAACACAACATGTCATATGACATCATTTAATAAAAGTTATAATTTTACCCTCAGAAGTTATAGTTTGATGCTCTCACCTTAAAAGGAAGTTACACTTTGACCCCTCAAAAGTTACGGTTTTACTCACTCAAGTTTAGCTTTGCCTATTCTTTATATCTTATTAGACTTTTCAATTTATTTTTCCCACTCACAATTTTTTGATTTTTTTGTCTTTCTTTTATAACTTTTAAAATTTGATGTTTTATAAAAATTCAAATATATAGTTGTGATCTACTTATTTTTACCTACGTTACGATATAAATTTATTTAAAACGGAATTGCGTGTTATAATGAACAAGTCTTTGAAACACAAACGTACAAGCAGTCAAAACTGTTTCAATGTTTTTATTTTTATAGTTTTTTTTTATCTTACAACTTTTAAAATAAGATGTTTTATAAAAATCCGAATTCGCCATTGCGATGTGCTTATTTTTTTCTTCGTTTCGACATGATTTTTTTAATGGTTTCGTTTTTTTCCGTTGCGACGTGCTTATAACGTGAATTTTTTTACGGTTTCATTTTTTTTATATAAACTTCCTAGTAATATCAGATGTTTTCATTTTCGACGTTTTCATTTTTTTATATAAAGTTCCTAGGATGACGTGAATTTTTTTACGATTTCATTTGGGACGTTTTCGTTTTCTTATACAAAGTTTCAAATGTTTTCAACACCCTTGCCGTTGCGTTGTATTTATCATTATCAACGTGTAACACCCAAAAATTTCAACAAATTTTAACTTTCAACACACGCAGAAAATAGGTTCCAATTAACACTCTTAATTAAATGACACATGCCAAAAGCAATGATACAACAAACGACACATTTTGTTTATAAACAAACAATCGACAACTCAAAATAAAGACAAGTTTAAACCTCCAACTTTTAATTTAAAACGAGTCTAATGAACTCCAAAGGAGTTCTACTCCAACCTTAAACCATCATAAAACTAACGAGAATCCAATCTGACACGAAGCGTGACCCGAGACTTCAACCGGAGCTTTATTTACAAGAAAACACCATAAAACAACCATTAGTAATGATATACAACCCCAATGTGAGCCCCCAGACCCTTACAGCAAAAATCGACCAAAAGCGACATTTCAACATTTTGGGCGTAAAAGTGACCGTAAACAGCCCCATATGGGCGTAATTTACGCCGGTCCACCATAATTTACGCCGGTCCACCGTAATTTACTCCCAAGCGCCGTAAATTACCCCCAACCCAGTGTAGACCCCATTTTTTGGATTCTTCACCTCGAGGCACCCCAGTTTCATATATTATGGCTTCCGTGGTTCATTTTCTAGCCTGAGATATATACTCAAAAGAAGTTTGGGCTTTTTCTAACAACACATATTATCGCCTATACATGTTTAACCCCAACCCGAATGCCAATTAGCACCCAAAACTTCAAATAACACATAAAACGCCTTAGATACATTAGTTAGTTAATCGCCACTAACCGACCTTACTCCTTTGTGAGGTTTTAAAGACCTCAAACACCACAAAACGACTATGTGAAGTTCATAACCTCAATAACACCCGTGTGAGGTTCCTAGACTTCAAATACCACAAACGACTTATGAAGTTCATGACCTCAAATAAGTACCGTGTGAGGTTCTTAGACTTCAAACAACGACGGCATTAGTGAAGTTCAGAGACTTCAAGCGACAACGACATTAGTGAAGTTCACGTCCTCAATTAACCACCGAGAGAGGTTCTTAGACTTCAAACACCGACTTTTAAGATACATACAAGTGTACACACACGACACCATTCAACGTTTATAACCCTTACGTTATCACCAACATGTGGGATTCAAATATCCCAAATTCACCATTTATACTTGTGAAGTTTAATGACTTCAATTATATCAAATTCACCACATTTGTTTGACTATAAACCACTTAAGTCAATTACCACATTTGTTTGACTCTAAACCACATAAGTCAAATTCACCACATTTGTTTGACTATAAACTACTTAAGTCAATTACCACATTTGTTTGACTCTAAACCATACAAGTCAAATTCACCACATTTGTTTGACTATAAACCACTTAAGTCAATTACCATATTTGTTTGACTCTAAACCATACAAGTCAAATTCACCACATTTGTTTGACTATAAACCACTTAAGCCAATTACCACATTTGTTTGACTCTAAACCACATAAGTCAAATTCACCAAATCTACATACACACATTTGCACATATGATAATCAACAAAATCAACATGTATATCAAGTATGTGAATTTACTACCACCTATCATTACTAAGTAAGTGCAAAGCACTTACCTTTGCTAAACATGACCTGCTTGATCCTCCAATCTAGCTTCCTTACCACTTGATTACCTATATGACACATTTACAATTAGTAATCCAAAAGATCACCAATTGACACCCAACACACCTTTATGATCTATAAATCAAGATTCCAACTTAGTTTGGTTATTACTACCTTAACCAAACCTCCAACACCAAGTATCACCCTTCAACCCAAATGACCAGTTTGACCCATTAAAGTCAAACTCCTAAACCACCAATTTCACCATTCCAATTGAGGTCTAACATCCACCCTAAACCTTATGGATTACACCCATTCTAAACTTGATTAATTACACCTTAAACAAGTTTTAAACATCCCAAGACAACATTCACCCATTTCGACCCGTTTGGGTTTCACCCAATTTACACCAAAACTCCATTTTTACAATTCACTATAAAATTTGGGGTTTTATGTTTAATTATGTGTCTATTAACTCCCTAGACACTTATCCAACCTCAAAATCATCATCTAAACATTCCAAATCAAAAATCCCCAAATTACTACTCAAGAACCCTAATTTCTCATAATCAAAATTAGGTGATTCTAGGATGTTAAACATCTTTCAACACCCTTAGTTAAGCTAGATAACAAGTTAAAACAAGTTATTTATCATTAATTTCACCCAAATCAACCCCAAACTGTTTTTTCCTCAAAACCCTCAAGATCACTAACAATGGTGGATGTAGGAGATGATATAACACTTGATGTTTTAGAAGGAGATGAACACTCAAAAGCCACGAATTTCCGCCACCAATTCTTCAAATTTCGTTCATGGCTCTCCTCTCCTCTTCTCTTTACAATTCACGACACACACACACACTCAAATGAGTGTGTATTGCACCACCTACACCAACATATAATCAGCTTTGCTGATTTTACATTTTTACCCCCTGAACTTCCCATTTTTACTCCTTTTATTCTAAAATTATGAAATGCATCATTTAAAACAAACTCATTTCATATATTTAATCTTACTTAACCCCTCACAATATTATTTAAGCAAATAATATCATAATTTGGATTTTTGGTTCGTTACACAACGTTTAGTCGTTAGCTTCTTTAATAGTTTCGTTTTTTTATACAAGTTTTTTAATATTATCAACGCTCTTACTAGGTTTCGAATACGTTAATTTTTTTAAGAAACTATTAACCGCAAAATGACATCCTAAATATTGTAATTATTCCAAGTGAGATTATAATCATATATTTAATTAATTAACATCCCCCAACGAGTTCACTCGGTGAAATTGAGAAAAATGGTGAATTGTGTGTATTTTGTTCAAATGAGTGTTGTATCTTTTCCCATTAGGCGGCGTTGGTTGTGGGTCCAATCCCGTGCGTGCGTTTGACCCCGTTATTGCTCCTCCAGTATGTCCTTTTCTTTTTCTTTTCTTTAAAAACACATTTATTTATGCAATTCAATAATCTTTTAACAATTTCAACATTCATTTCATTGGTAAAACACCTGTATGTATGCAGATAAGTAGAAACCCAGAGAATAATAAAAGGTAATAATAATCTTGTTTTTGACATTTAAAATCAAGAAGTTGAATCCCCAACTAATCTCTCTCTCTCTCTCTCTCTCTCTCTCTCTCTCTTCTTTTACAACCGGTTGTCTTGAGGAGAGAGAAAGCACAGAAAAAGAGAACCTTTGACTAATTTCATCCCCAATTTCTCTCTCTCTTTGATTAGAGCAAAACCCTCAAATCTTTGCTTTAGATTTTATCAAATTCAACTGTTTCTTGAACTGGGTTTTCTTTATTTTGTGGCTAACTAGATTTGTAGATGGTGTAGAGGTGTTTTATCTGTTTAGGGTTTCTGGGTATTTTGAGTTTCTTGATCTGAGTGATTTTTTTTTTGAACGGGATCTGAGTGATTAATTCATGAGAAATCTGGGTTTTTAGTTTGACCGACCCGGACCCGGTTTTTGAGAAATGGATCGGATGATTTCAGCTGCTGTTGTTGTGTGGTTCATATTGGTGTTCAATAACTCGTCAAATGTCCATGGGAATGCTGAAGGTATCTTCTTTTTGGTTCTTGACTTTTGATTTGAGTTTAGCTTGTAAGTTGACTTTGATTCATAATATTCTTGCTTAACCAGATTTAGTAATTAATGAGCTTGCCTTTTTGTAATTCTGTTGGATTGGTTTGAGTGATTATACCCCTAATTTTAGTTAGTGGACCTAATGGGTATATAGTTGAAATTGTTCCTAATGGATGGTAATTATCTTGTTTTGGAGTTAAAAGTTTACTAATTTATGGTGTTTTTAAGATGGGTTGATGGTTAGATTTGATGTGTTAAACAGGTGATGCATTGAATGCTTTAAAGACTCAATTAAGTGACCCGAATAATGTTCTTCAAAGTTGGGATGCAACTTTGGTGAATCCATGTACTTGGTTTCATGTTACTTGCAACAACGAAAACAGTGTTACGCGAGTGTAAAGTTTTGTTTCTTGTTTTGATAAATATTCAATTTATTTGAGATAAATGGTAGTTATTTGGTTGAGTGTTATTATGATTTGGCGTTTGTATACGCAGTGATCTTGGAAACGCAAACTTGTCGGGTCAACTGGTTCCACAGCTTGGTCAACTCCCTAATTTACAGTATTTGTAAGTCACCGTTGTTGGTTTCTGTTGTTTGGATACTGTATCTGGTTTTCTGATAATGTAATCAGTTTTGGATCATCTGTTTCATACTGCCATCAAGGTTCTGCCTTGGTGGTCAGGGGTTTTTTCCCGAAGGGTTTCCCCTCTGTGGAGGTCGTGGGTTCGAATCTTGTAAGGTGCACTTCATAAAAACTAGGAACACCCTCTGCAGATTCGAATTCCTTGGGGGTTGTTTGGGTAGACTGATGTACGAGCCTCCCCTGGTGGGCCGTGCCAGTTGAGCCCACACTGTTCAAAAAAAAAAGAATCTGTTTCATACCAACTGCAACGAAACTAATTATGTAAGAGTAAAATGAAGTTACTTTCTTACCCCATATTCCAACTTAATTTGAGACCTCTAATTCTATTTCACAAACTGTCTACATTAAATAAGTTTTTTTTTTTTACCATTTTATCTACTAATTTCTTAAATGCTCAAAATTTTGCAAATGATTATTACAACTTTAAACAAGAAAAGCACACCCAAACCCTATTCTGATTATTCAATATCACATAATCGTTTCAAAACACACATCCAAACACCCCTATGAGGAACATGGATGACCCTTCATGCTACTTCTTTCTGCATTAAATTTAACTTCTTTATTTTGTATTATAAAATCAAGATTCGGTTTCCCTAAAAACCTTTTTGTGCATGATAAAAGCTTGCGTTGTCAAGCTTGAGAAATGTAAATGTGTGTTAAATGTGGGTGGTAAAAACACATATTACATGGAATTATGATTTTCTTTTTAATTTTTGTATCATTTCTATTAATTAGGTGTTCTTGAATTATTTTACAGGGAACTTTACAGTAATAATATTACCGGAAAAATTCCTAATGAGCTTGGGAACTTAACAAACTTAGTGAGTTTGGATCTTTATCTCAATCGGTTAGACGGTGTGATTCCAGAAACATTGGGCAAGCTTCAGAAGCTTCGATTCCTGTATGAATTCTTTTAATTCGGTTATTTTTTTTATTTCACTTAGCTCTAAAAATGCCAAAAAATGAAAGTGACAGTTCTGACCCTTCTATGGGTAAACGGATCAATTTGGGTTATCCCTCGCCTCTAGAGGGTCAAATGAGTGAACTTTTGAAATTTAGCTAATAGTGAAACGTGTTGACGGTCGAAAGTCACTTAAAGAGCGTATTCAACATGCTTAAAACTTCCTAAATCGTTTTATTTCAAAAATTATATTATAATTGTAATATCATTTTTCTAATCATGTTTATAACATTAATTATTTATAAAATATAGTAAAAGAAAAGACAAAAAAGTGTTTGTGAGTCGGTTGGACCGGACACGTTTTGACCAGCACTAAAAATTACTTGCTTTGACCCATCAACCAAACCTGCCATTTTCCACCTCTACAAAAAAGCAAATTCAATTGACCTATTTCCAAGTATTTTGGATCTTAGTCGGCTAGTAAAATGCATATATTCTTGTGGTTGACTAATTGACCATTTTGGTTGTCGGGGAATCACATTGTCATTTTCTGCTGTTTTTGCAAGGGCAGTCGTCTCAACAACAACACGTTGACGGGAACTATACCAAATTTGTTAACTACCATAAATTCATTGCAAGTTCTGTGAGTATCAAATTGTTTCTTTTTTCCTTATTTGCATAGATAAATTATTGGAATACAAATTTAATTACATTATTAATGTGTATCATAGTGATCTTTCAAACAACAATTTGAGTGGAGATGTACCGGTTAATGGTTCCTTTTCACTTTTCACACCTATAAGGTATGCTTAAAGCCATTTCTATTTTTAAATTGTTCGCAAAATGTGACACATTATGTTAATTATGAACCTTTATTTTATTTTTCTTTTCTTTTTCACAGTTTTGCTGGTAATCCCAACTTGCGAGCTCCCCCGGTTCCTCCTCAAACTCCATCTCCACCGAGCTCCCAGTCTCCTTCTGGTATTTTAGTTTTTACTTTTACGGGCCCTTTAATTGAACCTAGATTTTAGTTTTTACTTTGACATGTTTCCTTTTTAGCTATTTTTTTGTTCATTATCTGCTACGGATATATCATATGTTCTAATTGAGTATGTAACTTTGGCGACGTGTTATTTCAGTTGGTAACAGTGCCACTGGAGCCATCGCCGGAGGAGTTGCTGCTGGTGCCGCACTCCTGTTTGCGGGTCCTGCAATTGCACTTGCGTGGTGGCGACGCCGTAAACCACAAGATCATTTCTTTGATGTACCAGGTTAGTACAACGCCACTCAATTACACCATATACTAGAGGTGGCGTTTCAGCGGGTCAAATGAGTTGAACGGGTCAAATAGATGTAAATTATTATTGTAACAGTATTTTTTAGTAATTACTAATAATTTATTGATTAACTATACAAAAAGGACAAAAAAGTGTTTATGGGTCCAAACCAACCGGGTTCGTTTTGACCATTACCCAACTCACCCGATCCGCGCAATCACATTTTCACTATAAAAGGCAAATAAAATTAATAGAATTTTAGATATTGATTTACTCATAACTATTATGTATCTGCAGCCGAAGAAGATCCGGAAGTTCATTTAGGGCAGTTGAAGAGGTTTTCTCTTCGTGAACTACAAGTTGCAACTGATAATTTCAGTAACAGACACATTCTTGGGCGAGGTGGATTCGGTAAAGTTTATAAGGGGCGTTTGGCAGATGGAACATTAGTAGCTGTAAAAAGATTAAAAGAAGAAAGAACTCAAGGTGGAGAACTACAGTTCCAAACAGAAGTTGAAATGATTAGTATGGCTGTGCACCGAAATCTTCTTCGTTTGAAAGGATTTTGCATGACACCCACCGAGCGGTTGCTTGTTTATCCATTTATGGCCAATGGTAGTGTTGCATCATGTTTAAGAGGTATGGTGTTTGGATTGGAGTAGTCTGATAATCATCATATAGAGTGTTTGGCAAATCTTGGTTATTAAAATTGGGTAAATTGATTAATTTTATTTGGCATTTGGATGATAAATTTTGTTGCAACGGTTATGCAACTGATTATCTAAAATGGGTTTTAAAACATATTATTTTTATCCAGACACTAAAATCTGATCAGATACGGTTAACGAGGTCGTTCATTAACTCAATTTCTTGAAATGTGTGCCATATCTTAAAGAAGAGACACAGTTTGACTTAGATGGTCAAACCTGACTTTCTGAATTCAAAATCTACATTAACTAACTGTTAAAATATTTACTGCAGAGAGACCTGACAATCAGGAGCCACTTGATTGGCCAATACGGAAGCGAATTGCACTGGGATCCGCAAGAGGTCTTGCTTATTTACATGATCATTGTGACCCGAAGATCATTCACCGTGATGTGAAAGCTGCAAATATATTATTGGATGAAGAATTTGAAGCAGTTGTTGGAGATTTCGGGCTGGCTAAACTTATGGATTACAAAGATACTCATGTTACAACAGCAGTTCGCGGTACAATTGGACACATAGCACCCGAGTATTTATCAACGGGGAAATCTTCAGAGAAAACAGATGTTTTTGGGTATGGTGTTATGCTTCTTGAGCTCATAACTGGACAACGGGCTTTTGATCTTGCTCGCCTTGCTAATGATGATGATGTCATGTTGCTCGATTGGGTAATCAATTTTTATGTTTTTTGTTGATTTTTCTTTTCTTGTTTTTTTCCCGTATATAGTTAAAGGCTCAAACTTTATTACGGAGTGACAATGGCACTGAATTTAAGAACTTTGTTTTGACTCCCATTGTGCCACAAAATATATTTCTAAACGATGCAGTGCTCCTAGGACCCCTCAACATAATGGGTTTGTTGAAAGGAAAAATAGGACACTGGCATATAATTCTGGGCTCCCAATGTCATTTTGGGCAGAAGCAGTTAACACTACCTGCTATGTCCAGAATAGGGTGCTCATAGTTAAAAGGCATGGTTCAACATCTTATGAGGTTTTGCACGAAAGACAACCTTTCATTTTCTTGAAATATTTGCAAAGATTGTGAATCTTGAAACTTTACAGGTGAAAGGGCTTTTGAGGGAGAAGAAGTTGGAGACACTGGTGGATGCTGATTTGAAAGGTAATTATATAGATGCTGAGGTGGAACAGTTGATCCAGGTGGCGCTTTTGTGCACGCAAGGCACACCATTGGAGCGACCCAAAATGTCAGAAGTTGTCAGAATGCTTGAAGGTGATGGGTTGGCTGAAAGATGGGAAGAATGGCAGAAAGAGGAGATGTTTAGGCAAGAGTTTAATACTGCTCATAATCCAAATACTGACTGGATTATTGCAGATTCGACTTATAATCTTCGCCCTGATGAATTGTCAGGCCCCAGATGATCGTCTTTGAAACAGGTTTCGTTTTTTTTCTTTTTCGTGTATTTTTATGAAGACGATATTTATGATCATTGTGCATATGAAATACTTGTCTTTTTTTTTCTTTGTTTTCACCCAAGACTGTTGGGGTGAATTGTGTAGAGTTTTGGTCTTTGCTGTTTAATTTGTGCTTATAGATTGGCAGGTGGGAGTAAGAGATGTCAAGTCGGGTCGAATAGCAACTTTGAATGTTGATCACGTATGTATTTTGGTTCCTTATGTAGTAAACCAGATGGACAAAATAAATACATTTTGTTGGTAATTTTGGTCTTGTTTGATTTCAGTTAATTCATACTTGGTTGGTAAGTCAACACGACCCGACTCTTTAATTTTGTCCCGTATAAGTTTGCTCATTTTAACTTCTTGTTCAGCACGTCTAACCCACTCGTTATGGCATAAAACACATGTGAAGCAGCAACTCAGAACATACGGTAATTCCCAACACTTTTACAATGACAACCAAAAGATTACCAATGTTTCAATAAAAAATGTCAAACATCTCTAAGAAAGAAAAGTCAAACATCATGTCAAACCAATTGGTCTACTAAATCAGTTAAAAAAAAAGGCAAAAAGATGGCACAAAATAATATCTTTACATGTACAAAACCGCTTCACTTCCTTCCATATTAACACCCAAATAACAATTTTCTGTTAAACCCAACATATAAAAGATGCTTATGAAAGAAAACCTTAAATACCCAAGGCAAGTGTAGGTAAATACAAGTCATTGCTGTCGCTGGATTGTGATTCTATGGATGAGTTAAATGTATTAGTTTTAGGTTTAATTTATTGTTTCCTAACCTATTATAACTCTACAAATACATGTTTAAGAGGGTGTTTTTGAATTATTTCACAGGGTACTTTACAGTAATAATATTACTGGAAGAATTCCTGATGAGCTTGGGAACTTAACAAACTTAGTGAGTTTGGAACTTTATTTCAATCGGTTAGACGGTGTGATTCCAGAAACATTGGGCAAGCTTCAGAAGCTTCGTTTCCTGTACGAATTCGTATAATTCAGTTTTTGTTTTTTTTTATGTTAGTGATCTCCATCGGAACAATTAGGCTAGGGACACCGCTTTAATACAATTAACTTACCTCTCAAAATGCGAAAAGTGAAGGTGGCAGTTCTGACCCTTTTAGGAATAAACGGGTCGATTTGGGTTGTACCTGGCCTCTAGAGGGTCAAATGAATGAACTTCTGAAATTTAGCTAATACGAAAACAGGTTACGGTCGAAAGTCACTTAAAGAGTGTATTCAACATGCTTAAAACCTCCTAAATCATTTTTTCAAAAATTATATTTTAATGGTAATATCATTTTTCGAATCATGTTTGTAACATTAGTTATTTATAAAATATTGTAAAAGAAAAGACAAAAAAGTGTTTGTGAGTCGGCCAGACCCGATCAGTGGCGGAACTTGAACAATTAAGTTGGGGGCCGAAAATATTACACATAAAAAAATCAAATTTTTTTCATCAAATAAAGACCATAAATAAAAAAAACCAATTCTTACACATAAACGACAAAGGAAGAATAATTACAACTCAGCTCAACAACCTTTCAAGGTCTTTAAATTCATCAATTATCTGGTTTAGCAGGGTCCCAAACACTATAACTAATATGAAATAAATCTAGTGGGCCAAAATCAATACTTATGAGCAAAAAATTGGGGGGGGGGGGGGGGGTGGGCCCGGCCCCTATTAAGTTTCGCCTGGACCCGACCCTTTTAACCAGCACTATAAATTGCTTGTTTTGATCCGTCACCCAACTCTGCCATTTTCCACTTCTACAAAAAAGCAAATCCAATCTTGTTTTAAAAAAGCGTGAGGCGAGGCGAGGCGTTTCGGTCCCAAAATCCGAGGCGCCACGCCTTAGGCGCGAGGCGAGGGCTTCACTTATGCGAGGCGCTAAAGCTAAAAAAAATAATAAAAAATATATTATGCATATAACTCAAAGAAATAGTCAAAGAATAAGAAAATTGGAACTCAAATTGAAGTTCCTTTAACCATATAACTAAAAGAAAATCAGAAAAGTGATCGAATTTGGGGTTACAGACCTGCAGATTTAGGCCCAAATTGGTTTAAATGGTTTAACCTTAGGCTAATTAGAAGAAGTGGCCCATATTACAACAAAAAGTGATCGAATTTGGGGTCACAGCCTCACAGGTTAAGCCCAAATACAGATTTAGGCCCAAATTGGTTTAAATGATGGGCCAAGCCCAACTGATTTAAAGCCCAAAAACGTGAAAATACATGGAGCCTCGCCTCACCCCTGAAGCGTCGCCTTGGCCCGCTTCTAGTATATCCAGCGCCTCACCCGAAGCGAGGCGTTCCTCCTAGCGCCTCACGCCTCATTCTTTTTTAAACCAAGAATCCAATTGACCTATTTGTTTGCTATTTTATGTCATCTGGTTTATGTTTTTCTTCCACACATTTCCAAGTATTTTGGTTGGCTAGTAAATTGCATATATTGTTGTGGTTGACTAATTGACCATTTGGTTGTTGGGGGAATCACGGTATCATTTTCTGCTGTTTTTGAAAGGGCAGTCGTCTCAACAACAACAGATTGACGGGAACTATTCCAAATGCATTAACTGGTATAAATTATTTACAAATTATGTGAGTTTCAAATTGTTTCTTTTTTCCTTATATCTGTACATAGATAATATTATTGGAACACTAATTTAATTATATTATTAATGTGTATCATAGTGATCTTACAAACAACAATTTAAGTGGATATGTCCCGGTTAATGGTTCCTTTTCTCTTTTCTCACCTGCGAGGTATGTTTAAAGCCATTTCTATTTTTAAATTGTTTGCAAAATGTGACACCTTATGTTAATGATGAACCTTTTATTTATTTATTTTCCCCTTTTTTTACAGTTTTTTTGGTAATCCTAACTTGCTAGTTCCCCCGGTTCTTCCTCAAACTCCATTTCCATCGAGCTCCCAGTATACTTCTGGTATTTTTAATTTTTATTTTTACCGGATGTTTAATCGCACCTAGGTTTGGGTAGAGATGGCAAAATGGGTGAGTCAGCATGATGGCAATGGGCCTAAATATTTTGTGTGGGTTGAAACGGGTCAGTTTGGGCTGACCGCAAACACATTTTGTCCAATGTTTTTTTTTAATATTTTATGAGTTAAATTATATTAAAACACTATACTATTACAAGTTTTAGGAGCTTGTGAGTTGCACGAACGAGGAGGAGCGAGTGGGTTTAAGGGAGAGATACAAGAAGGCAGTGCCGGAGGTTAAGACCACAACCTATAAACAGATGTATGAACGACTGGAAACTTAGGAGGGGGATATGATATGTTCAAGATTGACAAAACTAGGGAGCGTAGGAGGCAGGATCTAGGAGTAGTGAGGTTTATAAAGGGGAGGATGGACGGGTTTTAGTCAGCAGCAGGACATCAAATCTAGACGGAAGACGTACTTTCACAATCTGTTGAACGCGGGAGGGCTTACCAAGAAGAAAACAACACCACTACGCAACGACAACGGCAACAAAAAAACTGCTACCGTCGGGGTATCACAGAGGATGAGGTGAGGATAGCACTTAGAAAGATGGGGAGGGCTAAGCTGATAGGGTTAGAACCAAAAAGAACAGAGAATACTATAAAGAAGGAAGGAAATTATCTCAAATCTCATATTTTATTCATAGGATACGTAATGATATAAATAAACCAAGATCTTACAATAAGCACCCCCCAACTAAACCAAAATAAAAATACTAATCCCTCCTTAATAATAATAATAATAATAATAATAATAATAATAATAATAATAATAATAATAATAAAAATAACGTAACAATACTCCCCCCTTAACCTACTTTTTGCCCTCAAAAAGTAAGCTAATAAAACTCAAGCATCAACAGTTGCCGTCTTGTTCAGGTTCGTTGTCATCTTTCACTTCGATTACAAAAAGTTGTTTCTTCTTGCACTTATGCCCTGGAACGAACTTTTTCGTGCACCAAAAACATTCCCCTTTTGATCTTTTTAACTCGAGTTCCTCACTGGTCAAACGCTTCGAGTTGTTAGTTGTCGGTTTAATGGCAGATGATATTACCTTGGCCGATTCATCATCACTCTTGACATGTTGCAATCCACCCTTAACATCTTTGAATTGATTCATTAAGCTCGTATTGTTGATGTCTTGAATTCTTGCTAACCCATACGCTTCATGCAGTGTTTGAGGCTTGAACATCTTTACGGGTCCTTTGATTTCAGGTTTCAGCCCCTTTAAATACAAGCTAACAGCATAAGTCTCGCTAATTGTTACCTTGTTCAGTAAACAATCAAAGGAATTGTTATAGTCCTTTAATGAATCTGTTTGGATCAGCGATGCGCTTTCTTCCATTGCGTCTTCAAACATGGCATTGGAAAAACGATTGGAGATAGACCGGACATAATCTTCCATGGAAGTTCAGCCACGGTTGCACCCCTAGTCCTCATGAACGACTGATGCCATTGAATAGCATCTCCTTCCAAGTGGATGACAGCGTACCTCAGTTTCATGTGGTCCGGTGTCTCATCAATGGTGAAAAAAATGCTCACAACGGTAGATCCACTCTGCAACATCCTCCCCTGAAAACCTGGGAAACTCCACCTTTCCAATTCGCATGGGTCGAGTACCGGCCCGGGAATCGACATCACCGAACGAGGACGAACCAGAGCCGTCGCCGCCGTGACTGCCGGCGTTCGAGTGTTCTTTGAATGCTCGGAGTATCTGTTCCTGTTGTTTCAACGATTGTTCCTGCTGCTTCATAGATTGCTCTTGTTGTTTCATGATGGCGGCTAGAGTTGCCTGGAGGTCAGAAATCGCCTTGTCATGATCCTTGAGAGCCTTGTCTACTTCTTGATTACGAGTGTTTGTCATGGTAGCGGTATCGAATCCGATTAAGATCGCCCGGAGAAAGCTCTGATACCCTTGGTAGGGTTAGAACCAAAAAGAACAGAGAATACTGTAAAGAAGGAAGGAAATTATCTCAAATCTCATATTTTATTCATAGGATACGTAATGATATAAATAAACCAAGATCTTACAATAAGCACCCCCAACTAAACCAAAATAAAAATACTAATCCCTCCTTAATAATAATAATAATAATAATAATAAAAATAACGTAACATAAGCCGGTTGGCCTTGATAACATACTCATTGATGTGTGGAAGTGTCTGGGAGAGAAAGGGTCCGGTGGTTAACCACTTTATTCAATATTATCTTCAAAACCGGTAAGATGTCTAATCAGTGGAGTAGTATCGTAGTCCCTCTTTATAAGAACAAAGGAGACGCCCAATGTTGTGGGAACTATAGAGGAATTAAGCTGCTAAGTCATACTATGAAATTATGGGAAAGAGTCATTGAGACTAGAATTAGACGGGAAACTCAGGTTACGGTGAACCATTTTGGTTTCATGTCAGGGCGGTCAACTACAGAGGCGATACACGTCCTAAGGAGATTGGAGGAAAAGTATAGGGAGAAGAAACAAGACCCGCATATGGTGTTCATTGACTAGGAAAAGGCGTACGACCGTGTGCCACGTCAATTGATTTGGGATAATCTTGAGGGCGGAGGGGTCTGCGGAAAATATATAGTGATAATTAAGGATATGTATGTTAGGTCTAAAACAAGCGTTCATGCACGGATACTGACTTCTTCCATGTGGAGGCAGGCCTTCATTAAGGGTCCGCATTGAGCCCGTTTCTCTTTGCAGTAGTCCTGGACGAGCTGTCAAAGTCGATCCAAGAGGTTGTACCGCAGTGCATGCTCTTTGTTGACGATATTATGCTAGTCGTAGAGGGTAAACATGTGACACCCGACATTTCAGGTCAATATCCGTACACATTATGAACAAGTTTACATTACAATAAACGAGTTTACATTATAATTATTTTTGTGATTTACGTAATTTCACAAACAAGGACATTAAGGTCCATCAAAAACCGTACATGGTCTCACTTCATATTTGGTAATTCTAGGAGTTACCGGATCACGTGTTATATACACCGACAAATTCGAACAATAGTGGATAAATTAAATATCCAGGCATATATATATTACACAAATTTTAAGTTGGTCAATAAATTATTTTCAGAATAAAATTATAATACTGTGGGGAAAATAAACCGAATTAAACTACCCCTTTAAAACTCTAATTGATATTAATACCAAAAATCTAATTGTTTGATTATTATAACCCAAACCCCCTAACCCACCCTTGACTTCTCGGCCGAAGTGCAGGGGAAACCATCCCCAATCTCACGTATTTTCAAATTGACCCATACTCCCACTTGTGAAAACCCATATAAAACCATACCCTTCACTCAAAACTCTCACAACCCTTTCATCTTTCACATTTTCATACGGCAAAGTTTCCATTCCTCTTCAAACCGAAGCCGAGTTTTAAGGCGAAATCCTACCACAATCCAGTATTTTAAGAAGAATCTCAAGTGTTTCTGCAAAAGAGTCGAGATCATCTCTGTTTTATCTCATCATCTTCATCACTGTTTTTAAGGTAAAAACTCGATATTTTTCATATTATGTTCTTTAAAACCGTAACTAAACTTACATCTTATTTAAACGCAAGAAAGATAACAAGAAGAGTGTGTCGAATTCAAGTTTAAAACATCAAAATATGCCGGACTGATTCTGTCAAAACAGAAGTCCAGTAATCGAAACTAGGAGTTTCGATACCTGTTGCTCAATCGAAACTAGGAGTTTCGATACCTGTTTCTCAATCGAAACTAGGAGTTTCGATACCTGTTGCTCAATCGAAACTAGGAGTTTCGATACCTGTTGGTCAATCGAAACTAGGAGTTTCGATACCTTTTTCTCAATCGAAACTAGGTTGTTTCGACTCCTAACCACTCCATCGAAACTAAGTAGTTTCGACACACATATGCTCCATCGAAACTAAGTAGTTTCGACACACATATGCCCAATCGAAACTAAGAAGTTTCGACACCTGTACAACAGTCCCAGTTGGCAGTAACTCAAAACTATTTTATAACAAAACATGTGTTGGAAAACTAAAACGATATTTAAACAAACACAATCAGATTTACAAGGTCGGTGAACAATTTACAATTAAGACGTTGGTCTTAACAACAATTTACCCTTGGTATCTAGGGTACAAATAGTCAAGGTTGACTACAACAAGTATTATCACAAGCATATACACAAACTCAAGGTGAGTTTCACGGCCCCTTTATTTTTACTGTTTTCAAATATTTGGGGGAGAAACATACTTCAACTATTTTATGGGATAACAAGAGAATAAGACACGACTTTATGTTTACATGAGATGAGAACAACAATTGGAGGCCGCTAAAGTCCCCTGGAACAACGTAGTAACCATTAACTGTAGCCTAGGGTCCTATGAATAGTACTATGGAGAGTGACGTCTCCCGGTCATGGTTAGTCGCGCTAACCACAATCTGGAGGATTTATGGCCGCATAGAATCTGATAACGCTTAATAGGGGCTCACACATGTCATGGTTTGGTTACGCCTCATGTATGAACATATTATTTGTATTCCTAGCTAGTTTACAAATGGGTCAACAATTCTTATTCTGTTTATCACATATAACTGAAACTATTTACGAACAATGAAATTTTGCAAAGAACTATTTGATTAAACCTGTGAACTCACCAACCTCGTGTTGACGATTTTAAGTATGTTTTTCAGGTAACTGAACGTGATTTCAAGGTTAGCAATGTAGATTACATGCATGCACGATGGATACTACTCAAGGAGGATTTCCCTTGTATAACTCATCGAATTGAGTCATATTTGTGAAATCTTAATGTTTTGTAAACTCATTTTACATTTTGTAATGTAAAACTTTAAACTCATTTATGTATCCATTTATCATGCATGTGTTTGCGGTAATCATATGCTTTGGAAACCATAAACGTCGCGCCTCGCGTTTCCGCCTTGGCGGGGTGTGACAGAACTTGGTATCAGAGCCATTGATTATAGTGAACTAGGAATCTAAATTGGAACCTAGTCTATAATCTAAATGACTCACTAAAACGTTTTCATTGCATAAGCATTGCATGACCAGTCATTTTGTCATATGGATATTGTAGTCACAAGCATGTCGTCACATTCACATTCTGATCCCGTCTCTGACACTGAATCAAACGAGGAACGTTCCGCCTCACATCCCAAAAATCGAGTACAAATCCGTAGTTCCACGCCACCTAAAGTCGCCTTGGGAAAACCGCCTATTGTCTACCGAAAGAAAAGCGAAGGACCAGTGATGGTACAAAGCGCTAGAAAGAAGTTTCGACTTCCACACAAAAGGAATCTAGCAGCCCGTGACCCAGAAGACTTGGAGGCTGGTGAAGAACCACCTAGGCAAAGACCCTGCTACCACCCGACTGTGGGAACTATCCGTTGGATGCCACATACTCTGGCCCGATGGAGGGATATGGAGAGCATCCCATCTACCTTTGAGATTGGAGAGTCTTCTAACTCCCCAACACCCCTACCCCACACTGGGGAAGCCATAGAGCTCACTGTGCCTACCTTGGTAGCTCGCGTTCGTACGCATGAGGAGCGTCTTGATGATCTCCTAGATGACATCCGGGCACAGGGGGATGCAGCCACGCGACTTCGTCAAGGACTCGGATCTCGAGTTCAGACTCTAGATGACCGCACCCGAAACATACAAGATGCCACTAACTATCTGGAGTTGAGAGCCGACATGGACTGGCAGTTCACTGTCACTGTCCGAGACATGGTGGAGGCGCTGGAGGAAAGGACGTTGGCTGCAGAATTTGTGGCGAGAGCTAGTTTTGTCATGGCAGGACTTGCCATGATGATTGGATTGTACTCTCACTTCTTCTTTTAAACCTATTACGGGCGGGTTGTGCCCGTAGTACATTAAGTAGTTTAAAACTTTAGTACTGATGAGGTCATGTGAACCCATCTCTTTTGTATCCTTGTCTTTTGGAACAATGTACTATGAATGTTTTGACTATGTATGTAATGGTTTATGTTGTGATAATGTTGTTTACATTTGACGTTGTTGTATCCTTATGTCATGAGCTATCATTATTGTCATATAATGTTGTTTCTTTTTAATTGATATGTTAGAAAGAACGTCATGGCACCTAAGCGTAGGACAACCCGTAACACTACTGGTGACAACAACGAGGCGATTTCCCCAAATGTGGAACAACTTATATGTCACACCCCGACCGATGGCGGAATCATCGAGGCGGACAATGTGATGATTGTTCAAAAGCACATGATAACTAAAGGTTGCATAATTCATTCATTTAATTTAAAGACAACAAGTTCCAAATACAATACATTTCAAATAACCTAGTCTAGTTCAAAACATTAATTTATTTAACTAGGTCCATAGTTCCTAAGTGGAGAGATCTTCGGCAAGCAGTCACATATCCAAACCTGAAACATTATTTAAATCAAGTGTCAACTAAAAAGTTGGTGAGTACATAGGTTTAGTATTTCCTGTAAATAGTAGTTGTAAATCGTTTTGCAACTCATTGTTTATCTTGTTAAACATAGCATATGATGTAACATTTATTTAAATCACAATTCAAACCGAGTTTGACGCGCTTGAACAGAGCACAACAGCTAAGTCCGGTATGCTTGAATATAGTTACCCACTATATCCGGTATGATTGAATATAACACGCGGTTATATCCGAGTATGCAGTAATAAACACCCTAACCGGGTGGGCTGGTCAGGCACAATAGATCTATCAATATTACAGTTGGTTGTCTTGTGTTTAAATGTATGTACATCCAAAGAATAAGCATATAGTCTCATGTATAACACGTATAAACAATGTGAGTAGCATGTATAATGTTTCACCCCAAAACGTATAAAAATGTAAAATAGGGGCTATGTAACTCACCTTGCAAGCGGGTATTTTCCACGCGCGTAGGTGATAAGTATGCGGAAGCCTAAGCACGTTGATACCCTATGTAGACAAATGGGTATTATTGTATGCGTATAGGTGTGTATTTGTATTTAAATGTATATAGGCTCTAATATAATTTTCTTTAATATTTATTTGTATAAAGTATAGAAATAGAATGATAATGGGTTTTTTTGTAAAACTTTAACTTATAAGGATATATATATATATATTGTTTTAAACAAGTATTATTATATTCAATGTATTTATATAATAATAACAAAATAAAATAAAAGTCTTTATTTATTTAAACAAGTTCATAAAAAAATATAATGCTAGGTTCATATAAAAACAATGAGACATTTTATATATTTAATGTATTTTAATAAGTTTATAAAAAAATGTTACAAGATTTATAAAAATAAAGGACATTTTATATATTAAATGTATTTTAATAATTTTATAAAAAAAATGTTACAAGATTTATAAAAATAAAGGACATTTTATATATTAAATGTATTTTAATAATTTTATAAAAAATGTTACAAGATTTATAAAAATAAAGGACATTTTATATATATTAAATGTATTTTAATAATTTTTTTTTTTTTTTTATAAAAATATTATATATAAAAGGATGGGATGGTTTATAAAAAAAATATATAGTTTAATCGATTCGAACACGTAAACCAACTCGTTTTTGTATTTATTGTGTCAAAATGGTATTAAAATAAGTTAATATAATTAAATAAAATAAAAAAAATGAAAACAGAATAAAAATGGGGTTGGGCCGGAGGCCAGCAGGCTCGAACCGGCGACCTCTAACTCGCACACACACACGCATAACCAGCCGGGCTACTGCCCATCGCTGGTTATGTGTGTACCGGTTAATTTAAGTATTCAAGGCAAAATCAAGTCGCTGGACCTCGGTGACCGGCGACCGTGTCCGAGGACATTGGGTTTGCCCGGTAATCATCGAGCGATTGTCTAGATTTCGACTGGAATAGGTTACCTGATGATAACAGAAGGTATAGGAATCGAATCGAGGCTCGAACCCAGTCGCGAAGGGCTTGGTCGGCAGAGACTTTTGTATCGAAAATGTCCAAAACGGGAAATCAGACTTCGGGGTGAAATCAGGCCTTGATATCCTGGTCCAAGCTTCACTAAGAGTCGACGAATGTGTTGGAGTCCTCAATTTGGAGTGTGAGTGTGTGGAAGGAGGGTAACCAGTTCGTGCAGGGCCGACCATGGCCATTTATAGTCGGGCTTGATCCTGATAATGAGACAAGCAATTGAGCATGCCTGAACATTCGTCTGGACGAGACGAAGCTAACCAGACCATCGACAGGCGTGGAGGTGGCCTGTCGGGCCTGAATTCGGGCGTGGGTTCTCGGCCACCAACAGGATCAGACAATCCGTGTGATGGGGAGACCAATTGGTCGAGGGGTCTAGTTCGCGTGGGGGAGACGAAGTCGGGGAAACTTTTGTCGGGCGTTGAGGTGCAGGGAACAGCCCTGTCGGGGTGTTCGCCGGAGAAAGCTTCGGACCGCCGGACCAAGGTTGGGGGTGACCGGAAACGCGAATAGGAAAATGGCAGGTTTAGTCCCTGTGGTTTGATTTAATTCGAAACAACCCTTAAAATAATTACGGATGGATCCTTGTGGTTTCATTTGTCCAGAAATAGTCCCTCAAACGATTTTAGTTTTAAAACCTTCTAGTTTAGTTAATTACAAAACGAACCCTAAACTTTTTATTAAATAAATTAATTTAATTTCTTTTAAATCAATTTACTTTAACATTATATTTTAAATGTTTTTATAAACTTACTTATTATTATTATTATAAATAATTTTTATAAGGTTATTCATCTTATTCAAATGGGTTATTTTATTAAATATGTAACTTCTTTTTTTTTTTTTACTTAGATTTTTATATAAAATTTTATATTAGTTTTAAAATTTATAAATTTCTAATTAGTTTAAATCCATAAAATAAGATACCTATTTGTATAAAACCAAATAAAACTTAAGCATATAGAATTTTATAAAACTTATGTTTTTATTTAAAATCAATCATTTTGAATGGTTAATAAAATTGAAAACCATTGATTTATTTATATAAATTATCTAATTTGATAACATGATTTATATAGTTTATAACCTTCAAATATATATATATATATTTTTTTAAATTAAAAATATCTAAATTGAAATTTGCCAATACACCGATTTGTATAAATTTGATTAAATATACGTGTATATGTTTTGAAATAAAATGCTAATATTTACACGATAAATTTCGCAACGAAAATCTTTGAAATGTCACAGTCTCCCCAAGTTGAAGGAATTTCGTCCCGAAATTCGATTAGCGAAGGTTATGGGAACGGGAAAAGGGGTGCCAAAAGACTTAGAATGGAATTACTTCACAAGAGAAAGATTCAGCGGGGAAATATCGTATGATAACGGATGACGATGCTAATTCGAGTCGAGTTGTCAATTAGTTGATCTAATAGTATAATGAGATTTATGCATACAATTGTTCGTACAATGCATGAATGTAAACTACTAGAACCCAGATTTAACAATATTGGTGCCAATCACTTTGTGACATGGCATTTTCCTTTAAAACTCCACCCCACGGGTGTTCATATTTTCAAATTTTGCAAAAACATTTTCTAAAACCGGTCCTCCTCTTAGTACTTATGCACGGTTTATACTCGTTATATCAAGTGGGTTTATGTATAGGGTGTACCAGCGGCTAACCCACCACCCCTTTGATATACCGGGGATTCCCCGCGCATAATTACTAGGATTTGGAACTTCAACAATTTAGGTAAACTTTAACAGAGCTAGCAAGTTGTATGACCGAGTTTAAACCTAATAGGTTTGTCTCACAAAAGTATAGGAATGAGATGAATGGTGATAGCATAGCTGTTATATGCAATTACGGGTTATAAAACTCATAGCAATGGATTTCCCATCCGCTATTTCCATGATATACGAGTTATCAAGATTGATTGATGGTTTAGCAAACAGTTGGTTAAAAGCAAGAGACACAATTTTTCTATTGGCATGAATATTGAATAAATCGGATGTATAAAAATAGTGTACAAAGGAACGTACCGTTAACAGTGTCGTCATTGGCCGGAGTCTCGTTAGCATTTATATTAAAGGCTCGTCCACGAGGACCACCTTGATTTTGAAGTCTTGGACATTGGTTCCGAAAGTGGTTTGGGTCTCCACATTCGTAACAGGCCCGTCCATAGGTGACAGTGAGAGGCATTGAATGATTGCCTTGAGTAGCTTGATTAACGATAGTGCGAGCACGGCAAGTAGTAACAACGTGCCCATAGCGTCCACACTTTGAGCATAGACGGCATGCAGCATGCGGGGCATGGTGATACTTGCAAGTAGGGCATTGGGGAAATGAACCTACATAGTTTCTCGGAATTTGACCCGTAGGAGTAACTTGGGTCATAGGTATGGCAGGAATGATGGCCGCAAAGTTTTGGGCCTTGCGCTTCCTATCATGATGGGAAGATTTGAGCTCTTCGTTTTTGTCGGACACAGAAGTAGCAGCTTTGTCGACCACCTTCTTGGTACTCTTCCTAGATAAGGTACCCGCTTTGACGTGATTGTCAGTCAATACAGCAGATAAACGGATAGCGTCCCCGAGAGTGGAGGGATCACTTCCCGATACGGTGTCTTGGATTGGCATAGGCAGTCCACCTATGTATTTCTCAATTCTCCGTGCTAAGGGAGTAACCATGTGGGGCACGAGCAGACTTAGTTCTTGAAAACGAGTGGTGTAAGCCAAATTTTCTCCGCTATCTTGGGTGAGATCCCAAAACTCAGCTTCGAGCTTCCTCATTTCGTTGCGAGGACAGAACTCGTCAGTCATAAGTCGTCTCATTTCGTCCCAAGACAAGGACATAGCAGATTCGTTGCCTCGAGTACGCTTCCCACCGTTCCACCAGGTGAGTGCTCGTTTTTGGAAGACGCTGGCAGCATAACGGACTTTGAGGACGTCGGGACAACCGCTGTTTAGGAAAGTACTCTCCATACTTTCAAACCATTGAAGAAGGCTAGTAGCACCTTCCGTCCCGAAGAATTTGGTGGGGTTGCAAGAATTGAAATGCTTGAATGTGCAGTATGGTGGGTTTGCACCCTTCCCTTGCGTATTAGACCCATTACCATTGTTGTTAGCTTGGATCATTTGGCCTACTAGTTGAGTAAGTAGTGCAGCAAGGTCAACGTTGGAGTTGCTAGAGTTAGCATGTCGAGGAGGCATTCTAACACCATAAGAAAAGACAATGACATTTTAGATAAGATGGATATATATGAGTTATAGCGGGAAATAATGTAAGCAGAAAAACGGGATTCATCATGACGCGTGCCAGTGCATGTGTATTTATTCTAGGTTGATGGGGGAAACTAAGTCATCTATTCCGGATAGAACATGATGTTATAGGTCATTATTCGCGTAATAGGAATTGCCGGGACTTGCATGCACTACAAATTGTTATTACGTGTGCACCCGTAATAATGATTTGTTTTGCATGTTTGTCTAGTTTTTCCTATTTTGCTATAATGTCCCCAGATTTTGAGTTTAAGTTCGGATTGTATCCTTGCGAATACATTGACTTATCAACGTTAAATAATTCCTCAAAACTTTCAAAGAGACATGCTTTAGCCTATAGGTAAACACTCACGTCAGGAATTCCCAGGAAAGCATACGGGTCCGTTTATTTGGATTTATACGAAATGCTTTCCTAGACAGAAAACCCAATGTACAGGTGTCACCCTTCCAGATTGCACGTGTCCTTTACTGGTTTCAAGAAATTAAGTCGTTGACGAGATTTTAAGATTTTAGTAGAATTGAGAGTTTATGTGTATAAAATGTGTAGAAATGTTGCAATTTATATGGATGAGGAGAGAGTATGGACAAGGATTTGTAGTGTATTTGTTTGCATAAGTGTGTTGATCAAATGTGTATGTAAAGTATGTATCATGTATCAAAGTCTTGTATGTATGTGTATAAGTCTCATGTACCAAACTTGGGAAAATTCAAATAATACCTAACTACAAATAATTCACATAGCAATTAATCATTTAGCACATAACACATAAAAGGGAGTCCTAGGGTTATAGTCTAGGTCATTGTGTCTAATAACCTAATTCCCTATAACCATGGCTCTGATACCAATCTGTCACACCCCGACCGATGGCGGAATCATCGAGGCGGACAATGTGATGATTGTTCAAAAGCACATGATAACTAAAGGTTGCATAATTCATTCATTTAATTTAAAGACAACAAGTTCCAAATACAATACATTTCAAATAACCTAGTCTAGTTCAAAACATTAATTTATTTAACTAGGTCCATAGTTCCTAAGTGGAGAGATCTTCGGCAAGCAGTCACATATCCAAACCTGAAACATTATTTAAATCAAGTGTCAACTAAAAAGTTGGTGAGTACATAGGTTTAGTATTTCCTGTAAATAGTAGTTGTAAATCGTTTTGCAACTCATTGTTTATCTTGTTAAACATAGCATATGATGTAACATTTATTTAAATCACAATTCAAACCGAGTTTGACGCGCTTGAACAGAGCACAACAGCTAAGTCCGGTATGCTTGAATATAGTTACCCACTATATCCGGTATGATTGAATATAACACGCGGTTATATCCGAGTATGCAGTAATAAACACCCTAACCGGGTGGGCTGGTCAGGCACAATAGATCTATCAATATTACAGTTGGTTGTCTTGTGTTTAAATGTATGTACATCCAAAGAATAAGCATATAGTCTCATGTATAACACGTATAAACAATGTGAGTAGCATGTATAATGTTTCACCCCAAAACGTATAAAAATGTAAAATAGGGGCTATGTAACTCACCTTGCAAGCGGGTATTTTCCACGCGCGTAGGTGATAAGTATGCGGAAGCCTAAGCACGTTGATACCCTATGTAGACAAATGGGTATTATTGTATGCGTATAGGTGTGTATTTGTATTTAAATGTATATAGGCTCTAATATAATTTTCTTTAATATTTATTTGTATAAAGTATAGAAATAGAATGATAATGGGTTTTTTTGTAAAACTTTAACTTATAAGGATATATATATATATATTGTTTTAAACAAGTATTATTATATTCAATGTATTTATATAATAATAACAAAATAAAAGAAAAGTCTTTATTTATTTAAACAAGTTCATAAAAAAATATAATGCTAGGTTCATATAAAAACAATGAGACATTTTATATATTTAATGTATTTTAATAAGTTTATAAAAAAATGTTACAAGATTTATAAAAATAAAGGACATTTTATATATTAAATGTATTTTAATAATTTTATAAAAAAAATGTTACAAGATTTATAAAAATAAAGGACATTTTATATATTAAATGTATTTTAATAATTTTATAAAAAATGTTACAAGATTTATAAAAATAAAGGACATTTTATATATATTAAATGTATTTTAATAATTTTTTTTTTTTTTATAAAAATATTATATATAAAAGGATGGGATGGTTTATAAAAAAAATATATAGTTTAATCGATTCGAACACGTAAACCAACTCGTTTTTGTATTTATTGTGTCAAAATGGTATTAAAATAAGTTAATATAATTAAATAAAATAAAAAAAATGAAAACAGAATAAAAATGGGGTTGGGCCGGAGGCCAGCAGGCTCGAACCGGCGACCTCTAACTCGCACACACACACGCATAACCAGCCGGGCTACTGCCCATCGCTGGTTATGTGTGTACCGGTTAATTTAAGTATTCAAGGCAAAATCAAGTCGCTGGACCTCGGTGACCGGCGACCGTGTCCGAGGACATTGGGTTTGCCCGGTAATCATCGAGCGATTGTCTATATTTCGACTGGAATAGGTTACCTGATGATAACAGAAGGTATAGGAATCGAATCGAGGCTCGAACCCAGTCGCGAAGGGCTTGGTCGGCAGAGACTTTTGTATCGAAAATGTCCAAAACGGGAAATCAGACTTCGGGGTGAAATCAGGCCTTGATATCCTGGTCCAAGCTTCACTAAGAGTCGACGAATGTGTTGGAGTCCTCAATTTGGAGTGTGAGTGTGTGGAAGGAGGGTAACCAGTTCGTGCAGGGCCGACCATGGCCATTTATAGTCGGGCTTGATCCTGATAATGAGACAAGCAATTGAGCATGCCTGAACATTCGTCTGGACGAGACGAAGCTAACCAGACCATCGACAGGCGTGGAGGTGGCCTGTCGGGCCTGAATTCGGGCGTGGGTTCTCGGCCACCAACAGGATCAGACAATCCGTGTGATGGGGAGACCAATTGGTCGAGGGGTCTAGTTCGCGTGGGGGAGACGAAGTCGGGGAAACTTTTGTCGGGCGTTGAGGTGCAGGGAACAGCCCTGTCGGGGTGTTCGTCGGAGAAAGCTTCGGACCGCCGGACCAAGGTTGGGGGTGACCGGAAACGCGAATAGGAAAATGGCAGGTTTAGTCCCTGTGGTTTGATTTAATTCGAAACAACCCTTAAAATAATTACGGATGGATCCTTGTGGTTTCATTTGTCCAGAAATAGTCCCTCAAACGATTTTAGTTTTAAAACCTTCTAGTTTAGTTAATTACAAAACGAACCCTAAACTTTTTATTAAATAAATTAATTTAATTTCTTTTAAATCAATTTACTTTAACATTATATTTTAAATGTTTTTATAAACTTACTTATTATTATTATTATAAATAATTTTTATAAGGTTATTCATCTTATTCAAATGGGTTATTTTATTAAATATGTAACTTCTTTTTTTTTTTTTACTTAGATTTTTATATAAAATTTTATATTAGTTTTAAAATTTATAAATTTCTAATTAGTTTAAATCCATAAAATAAGATACCTATTTGTATAAAACCAAATAAAACTTAAGCATATAGAATTTTATAAAACTTATGTTTTTATTTAAAATCAATCATTTTGAATGGTTAATAAAATTGAAAACCATTGATTTATTTATATAAATTATCTAATTTGATAACATGATTTATATAGTTTATAACCTTCAAATATATATATATATATTTTTTTAAATTAAAAATATCTAAATTGAAATTTGCCAATACACCGATTTGTATAAATTTGATTAAATATACGTGTATATGTTTTGAAATAAAATGCTAATATTTACACGATAAATTTCGCAACGAAAATCTTTGAAATGTCACATTATAGCACAACGAGTAGCTGCTGCCATGGAGCAGTATGAAGCCAATCGAAATAGTGGAGGAGGTGTAGGAGGTAGCGGTACAGCTGGAGGTTCCGGAGGTGCAGGAGGTAGCGATACAGCCGGAGGTTCTGGAGGTAATAAAATAAATGAGCCATAACATATAGTCATGATTCAAATTAATGACGTTATGACTTGTAATTCTACAGATGCTCCAATTAGAAAGTGCTCCTACAAGACCTTTCTGTCTTGCAAACCCCGTAACTTCAATGGCACCGAGGGTGCAGTTGGACTAATGAGATGGATAGAGAAGATGGAATCGGTGATTGATATTAGTGAATGCACCGCTGACTGCATGGTGAAGTATTCTACATGCTCACTCACTGATAAAGCTTTAACTTGGTGGAATTCACAAGTAAAGACTTTGGGAAGGCAGACAGCATATGAGTTGTCATGGGAAGACCTGAAGGCCATGATGATCGAGGAATATTGTCCTCGAAATGAGTTGCAAAAGATCGAATCTGAAATGTGGAACTTGCAAATGACAGGAGATGATGTTGCTGGCTACACTGACCGATTCAATGAGTTAGCAATCTTGGTTCCACACATGGTTACCCCGGAGTACAAGAAGGTTGAAAGATATTTGTGGGGTCTCGCACCTCAAATCCGAAGTATGGTGACTTCGTCGAACCCTATGGATGCCAAGAGCGCCATAACTTTAGCTTTCAAGCTAAGGGATAATGCTGTACGTGATGGTTTGTTTGAGAAGAAGGAGACCGAAGGAGGGAAATCTGGAGAAAAGAGGAAATGGTTTGGAAAACCAATTAATCAAAACAAGAATCAAATTTACAAGAGACCTGAAACTATGAAAGCCTTTGTCGCCAACACTGTGGAACAAAAAGGATACCTTGGAGCACGACCAAGGTGTGACAATTGTGGATATCATCACAGTGGGAAGTGTACCCAATGTGGAAAATGTAAAAAGTATGGACATCTAGCCCTTGACTGTAGGAGCAATGCGAACCCTAACAAGATAAATCAAGTAGCAGGAAAAGTCAACCCAGGAACAGAAAGGATGAATCAAGGATGCTTTGAGTGTGGAGATCCAAAGCACTTCAGAAAAGACTGTCCAAAGTTGAAGAACCGAAACAACAATCATGCCCGTGGAAGAGCATTTGTGATGGGGGCTGGTGACGCACGACAAGATCCAAACATTGTCACTGGTACGTTCCCGATAAATAATCACTATGCCTCTATACTTTTCGATACGGGTGCTGATTTGAGTTTTGTGTCAAATGACTTTAAGTCCCTACTCGGTATTAAGCCCAGTAAACTAGACCAAAAGTATACAATTGAATTAGCGAACGGAAAATTAATTAATACCGAAGAAGTCATTCAGGGTTGTACCTTATGTCTTAAAAACCACACATTTAGTATAGATCTGTTACCTGTTGACTTAGGAAGCTTTGACGTTGTTATTGGCATGGATTGGTTGTCAAAGAATCATGCAGAGATTGTTTGTTTTGAGAAGATTGTCCAAATCCCACTCTCAAACGGAGAAGTTCTTTCGATTCAAGGTGAGAAGAGTGGAGTAACGTTAAGGATGATAAACTGCATGAAAGCTCGTAAGTATCTACGTAAAGGCTATTGCGTGTTTCTGGCTCACGTCGTCGAAAAGAAACCCAAGGAACGTCGACTTGAATATATTCCAATCGTTAGGGATTACCCCGAAGTTTTTCCTGAAGACTTACCTGGATTACCACCACCGAGGCAAGTCGAATTCCGAATCGATTTGGTACCAGGATCCGCACCGATTGCGCGATCGCCGTATCGATTAGCACCTTCTGAAATGCAAGAATTATCAAATCAACTACAAGAGTTGCTTGATAAAGGTTTCATAAGACCGAGTTTCTCACCTTGGGGAGCTCCGGTCCTATTTGTAAAGAAAAAGGATGGAACCTTTAGGATGTGTATTGATTACCGAGAATTAAACAAGCTTACAATCAAGAACCGATACCCACTTCCTCGAATAGACGATTTGTTCGATCAACTACAAGGTTCTAGTTTCTATTCAAAAATTGATCTACGTTCAGGGTATCATCAATTAAGAATCCAAGAAGAAGATGTACCAAAGACAGCATTTAGGACTCGTTACGGTCACTACGAGTTCCTAGTTATGCCGTTTGGTTTGACAAACGCACCAGCTGTTTTCATGGATCTCATGAACCGCGTGTGCAAGCCATACTTGGATAAATTCGTGATTGTGTTTATCGATGATATATTAATATATTCACGAACCAAGGAGGATCATGAACATCATCTTAAATTAATCTTAGAACTACTCAGAAACGAGAAACTTTACGCTAAATTCTCTAAGTGTGAGTTTTGGATCCGAGAAGTGCATTTTCTTGGACACGTCATCAACAAGGAAGGAATTCACGTTGATCCATCTAAAATTGAAGCTATCAAAAACTGGGAAGCACCAAAGACTCCGACAGAAGTACGCCAATTTTTAGGTTTGGCCGGTTATTACAGACGATTCATCGAGAATTTTTCAAAAATAGCCTTGCCTTTAACCACATTAACCCAGAAAGAAAAGAAGTATGATTGGAGTGACAAGCAGGAGTCAGCTTTCCAATTACTGAAACAGAAGCTGTGTAGTGCACCAATTCTATCCCTTCCGGAGGGAATCGAAAATTTTGTCGTATACTGCGATGCATCACACCAAGGACTTGGTTGTGTGTTAATGCAAAGAGACAAAGTCATCGCATATGCCTCACGACAACTAAAAGTGCACGAAAAGAATTATACGACCCACGACTTGGAATTGGGTGCAGTTGTGTTTGCGCTCAAAATTTGGAGACATTACCTTTACGGTACAAGATGTACTATCTTTACTGATCACAAGAGTCTCCAACATATCTTTGATCAAAAGGAACTTAACATGAGACAACGTCGCTGGGTAGAACTACTAAACGATTATGATTGTGATATCAAGTACCATCCCGGGAAAGCCAATGTCGTAGCGGACGCTTTAAGTCGCAAAGAACGAGTTAAAACTCTTCGTGTTCGTGCCTTAGGATTGACAATTCATACGAATCTTACTACTCAAATTCGGATGGCACAACATGAGGCAATCAAAGAAGAAAACATTCAGAATGAAGCTTTACGAGGAATGATAAAGCAATTGGAGCCAAAGTCAGATGACACTTTATACTTCATGAATAGAATTTGGGTGACACGTTTTGGTAACTTACGGGAGTTAGTTATGGACGAAGCCTACAAGTCCAGGTACTCCATTCACCCAGGTTCAGATAAGATGTATAAGGATCTAAAAGAATTATATTGGTGGCCCAATATGAAAGGAGATATTGCCACATATGTCAGTAAGTGCTTAACATGTTCAAAAGTAAAAGCCGAACATCAGAAACCGTCTGGTTTGTTACAACAACCTGAAATTCCCCAATGGAAATGGGAACAAATTTCTATGGATTTTATCACAAAATTACCCAAGACATCTAGTGGTTATGATACCATATGGGTAATTGTCGATCGATTGACAAAATCAGCTCATTTCCTACCTATCAAAGAGACGGATAAAACCGAGAAACTTGCAAAGCTTTATATCAAGGAAATTGTGGCTAGGCATGGAGTGCCAATTTCTATTATATCGGATAGAGATAGCAGATTTGTGTCTAGAATCTGGAAATCATTACAAGAAGCCATGGGCACACGTCTTGACATGAGCACGGCATATCACCCACAAACAGATGGTCAAAGCGAAAGGACCATTCAAACATTAGAAGATATGCTCCGTGCATGTGTAATGGATTTCGGAGGAAATTGGGATACTCATTTACCATTAGCTGAGTTTTCCTACAATAACAGCTACCATACGAGCATTAAGGCAGCTCCGTTTGAAGCTTTATATGGTCGTAAATGCCGCTCACCGTTATGTTGGGCGGAAGTTGGTGAAAAACATTTGATAGGCCCTGAGATTGTCCAGGAAACCACTGATAAGATTTTCAAAATTAAGGACCGTTTGAAAGCGGCCCGAGATAGACAAAAGAGCTATGCTGACAACAGACGAAAACCATTAGAATTTCAAATTGGTGACCGAGTAATGTTAAAAGTCTCACCATGGAAAGGCGTTGCAAGGTTTGGTAACCGTGGTAAGCTCAACCCTAGATACGTTGGTCCGTTCGAAATACTGGCTAGGGTTGGCCCTGTAGCTTACAAACTCAAGCTACCACAAGAACTAAACAATATACATGATACGTTTCATGTATCAAATCTCAAGAAGTGTTTATCAGACGAGACACTAATTATACCGTCTGACGAGATTCATATTGACGATAAACTTCATTTCATCGAGGAACCGATTGAGATTTCAGATTGGAAGGTTCAAAAGCTGAGACGTAGTCGGATCAAACTGATTAAAGTACGTTGGAACTCAAAGCGTGGTCCTGAGTATACATGGGAACGAGAGGACCAAATGAAAACAAAATACCCATCCTTGTTTAAGGATACACCAGTTCAAGAGGACACGAATTGAATTTCGGGACGAAATTCTTTTAACAAGGGGAGAATGTGACACCCGACATTTCAGGTCAATATCCGTACACATTATGAACAAGTTTACATTACAATAAACGAGTTTACATTATAATTATTTTTGTGATTTACGTAATTTCACAAACAAGGACATTAAGGTCCATCAAAAACCGTACATGGTCTCACTTCATATTTGGTAATTCTAGGAGTTACCGGATCACGTGTTATATACACCGACAAATTCGAACAATAGTGGATAAATTAAATATCCAGGCATATATATATTACACAAATTTTAAGTTGGTCAATAAATTATTTTCAGAATAAAATTATAATACTGTGGGGAAAATAAACCGAATTAAACTACCCCTTTAAAACTCTAATTGATATTAATACCAAAAATCTAATTGTTTGATTATTATAACCCAAACCCCCTAACCCACCCTTGACTTCTCGGCCGAAGTGCAGGGGAAACCATCCCCAATCTCACGTATTTTCAAATTGACCCATACTCCCACTTGTGAAAACCCAGATAAAACCATACCCTTCACTCAAAACTCTCACAACCCTTTCATCTTTCACATTTTCATACGGCAAAGTTTCCATTCCTCTTCAAACCGAAGCCGAGTTTTAAGGCGAAATCCTACCACAATCCAGTATTTTAAGAAGAATCTCAAGTGTTTCTGCAAAAGAGTCGAGATCATCTCTGTTTTATCTCATCATCTTCATCACTGTTTTTAAGGTAAAAACTCGATATTTTTCATATTATGTTCTTTAAAACCGTAACTAAACTTACATCTTATTTAAACGCAAGAAAGATAACAAGAAGAGTGTGTCGAATTCAAGTTTAAAACATCAAAATATGCCGGACTGATTCTGTCAAAACAGAAGTCCAGTAATCGAAACTAGGAGTTTCGATACCTGTTGCTCAATCGAAACTAGGAGTTTCGATACCTGTTTCTCAATCGAAACTAGGAGTTTCGATACCTGTTGCTCAATCGAAACTAGGAGTTTCGATACATGTTGGTCAATCGAAACTAGGAGTTTCGATACCTTTTTCTCAATCGAAACTAGGTTGTTTCGACTCCTAACCACTCCATCGAAACTAAGTAGTTTCGACACACATATGCTCCATCGAAACTAAGTAGTTTCGACACACATATGCCCAATCGAAACTAAGAAGTTTCGACACCTGTACAACAGTCCCAGTTGGCAGTAACTCAAAACTATTTTATAACAAAACATGTGTTGGAAAACTAAAACGATATTTAAACAAACACAATCAGATTTACAAGGTCGGTGAACAATTTACAATTAAGACGTTGGTCTTAACAACAATTTACCCTTGGTATCTAGGGTACAAATAGTCAAGGTTGACTACAACAAGTATTATCACAAGCATATACACAAACTCAAGGTGAGTTTCACGGCCCCTTTATTTTTACTGTTTTCAAATATTTGGGGGAGAAACATACTTCAACTATTTTATGGGATAACAAGAGAATAAGACACGACTTTATGTTTACATGAGATGAGAACAACAATTGGAGGCCGCTAAAGTCCCCTGGAACAACGTAGTAACCATTAACTGTAGCCTAGGGTCCTATGAATAGTACTATGGAGAGTGACGTCTCCCGGTCATGGTTAGTCGCGCTAACCACAATCTGGAGGATTTATGGCCGCATAGAATCTGATAACGCTTAATAGGGGCTCACACATGTCATGGTTTGGTTACGCCTCATGTATGAACATATTATTTGTATTCCTAGCTAGTTTACAAATGGGTCAACAATTCTTATTCTGTTTATCACATACAACTGAAACTATTTACGAACAATGAAATTTTGCAAAGAACTATTTGATTAAACCTGTGAACTCACCAACCTCGTGTTGACGATTTTAAGTATGTTTTTCAGGTAACTGAACGTGATTTCAAGGTTAGCAATGTAGATTACATGCATGCACGATGGATACTACTCAAGGAGGATTTCCCTTGTATAACTCATCGAATTGAGTCATATTTGTGAAATCTTAATGTTTTGTAAACTCATTTTACATTTTGTAATGTAAAACTTTAAACTCATTTATGTATCCATTTATCATGCATGTGTTTGCGGTAATCATATGCTTTGGAAACCATAAACGTCGCGCCTCGCGTTTCCGCCTTGGCGGGGTGTGACAAAACAGAGTCTGAATGAGAGGCTAGAGGAGTGGCAAGCAGCTTTAGAGTGCAAAGGTTTAAGGATTAGTCGCTCCAAGACAAAGTACCTTTATTGTGACTTCGGTGGCGTAAACAAAGTTGAGGACGTCTAGATCACCAAGGTCAGGTGGTCCCGCGGGTAACCAAGTTTAAGTATTTAGGATCGTTTATACAGGCTGATAGGACTTAGTGACGTAGCCCACCACGTCTGCGGTGGAGAGCAGCCACAAGCGTATTGTGCGACAGAAGGCTCCCAACTAAACTAAAGGGGAAGTTCTACAATAAACTGATAATGATTGGTTGTTGTTGTATTGATTCAAAAGGATTACAAGAGATAATATAGATTACAAATTTACACATAGAACCCTCTAATAATTAATATATAGTTAATGTAGGGACAGTCAAGAGACTGTCTAATATTCCCCCTCAAGCGAAGGCCGGGAAGCGACCTGTAGCTTGGACCATAAAGAGAGGAATCGTTTTGAGGGCAGTGGCTTAGTGAAGATATCAGCAATTTGATCGTGGGTAGAGATGAACTGAACTGCTTTCTCTGACAAAGTGAAAGTCTACCTCTACATGCTTTGTACGTGCGTGAAACACGGGGTTAGCCGATAGATAAGTAGCCCCTAAATTATCACACCACAGAATGGGGACCGAGGCCATGGGAACCTGAAGTTCACGCAAAAGTGTTTCAAGCCAAGTGAGTTCAGCTAGGGTATCCGCTAAAGCTTTGTACTCGGATTCGGTTGATGACCGAGAGACGGTCCTTTGTTTTCGAACAGACCATGAAACGAGATTAGAAACAATATATATTGCAAATCCCCTGGTGGATTGACGGTCATCAGGGCAACCGGCCCAGTCAACGTCTGAAAAAGGCACGCAAGGAGTGATGAGCAGCATTAGTGTAGGCATGTAAGAGAGAGTCAGACTTGTGTCGGAGAAGAATACCGTAATTCGATGTCCTTGTGAGATAGTGAAGGATACGCTTAACCGTGGACCACTGGTTTTCAGTGGGAGACTGCATGAACTGGCAGACCTTGTTGACTGCAAAGGTAATATCTGGGCGAGACAGGGTAACATATTAAAGAGCTCCCACCATTTGATGATATTTAACTGGATTGTCGAACAGGGGACTGTCACCAAGAGCTAGATTAGCGGTAGTGGTGATTGGAGAAGGCACATGCTTGGAATTTGATAGGCCCGCACGTTCAAGGAGGTCCTTAATATACTTGTGTTGAGAGAGTAGTATGTCAGTCCCTTGGGGGGGTAATTTCAATATAGAGAAAGTATGCAAGAGGACCCAAATCTTGAACAGCAAAAGAAGAACTAAGGTTGGTGACAACCTGCTCGATAGCCTTGGAATTGTTACCTGTCAAAATAATGTCATCAACATAAACTAACATATAGAGAAGTGTTCCCCCTGCCGAATAGATGAAGAGAGATGGGTCGGTTTTGGAACCCTTAAAACCGATAGCAAACAGAGCCGAGGACAGTCGTTCAAATCAGGCTCTTGGGGCTTGTTGGAGACCATATAGGGACTTGTGAAGCCGGCAAACGTGATCTGGATTTCGAGAATCAATACAACCGGGAGGCTGTTGTAGATAAACTGTCTCTTTGAGATCCTCGTGCAAAAACGCATTTTGAACATCTAGCTGGCGGAGAGGCCACTTGGTGGTAGCAAGAGAAAGAACAACCCGGATGGTGGTAGGTTTGACAACCGGGCTAAAGGTTTCGTGGTAATCGATGCCCGGTTGTTGATGAAACCCCCCTTAGCAACCAGACGCGCCTTGTAACGTTTAATTGCGTCGGTTTGGTCCCGTTTAAGTTTGTAAACCCATTTACAATCGACAACATTGGCACGGGAAGGACGTGGAACCAAGGACCAAATTCCATTTCTCAAAAGAGCCGAATATTCTTCAGTCATGGCGTTACGCCGGTGAGGAATAGGGGTGAGCAAATAACCGAATTAACCGAACCGAGGATCTTTGTTAGCGATGGTAAAGGTGGCTGGTTCGTGGATGGTGGGGGTGCTGACCTATTTGACATGTTTAATACTATTTTTTAAGTATACACTTCGGGTGACTGACCCATTTGGCATGTTTAATATTATTTTTTATTCATTACTCGTAAAGGAAATATCATATGTTGTTATTGTGTATGTAATTTTGATGACATGTTATTTCAGTCGGCAATAGTTCCACCTTGGCCATCGCCGCTGGTGCTGCACTCTTGTTTGCTAGTCTTGCACTTGCACTTGCCTGGTGGAGACGCCCAAAACCACAATATCATTTCTTTGATGTACCTGGTTAGTGCAACATCATTCAATTACACCATTTACTAGTCAAATAGATTTATATTCTTACTGTAACAATATTGTTTAGTAATTATAAATAATTCATTAATTATATATACAAAAAAGTGATTGGGGGTCCAACTTGACTGGGTTCATTTTGACTCATTACCTGACTCACCCAACCGGCCCATCTTGCCACCTCTACCATTTACTTCCACATCAAGTAAGCAGGATCCTCATCACATTTTCACCATAAAAGACAAATGAAATTAATAAATTCTAGATTCTGATTTACTCATAACTTTTGTACATCTGCAGCCGAAGAAGATTCTGAAATTGATTTAGGGCAATTGAAGAGGTTTTCTCTTCATGAACTACTAGTTGCAACTGATAATTTCAGTAAAAGACACATTCTTGGGCGAGGTGGATTTTGTAAAGTCTATAAAGGACGTTTGGCAGATGGAACCTTAGTAGCTCTAAAAAGATTAAAAGAGGAAAGAACTCAAGGTGGAGAATTACAGTTTCGAACAGAACTTGAAATGATTAGTATGGCGGTGCACCGAAATGTACTTCATTTGAAAGGATTTTGCATGACACCCACGGAGCGGTTGCTTGTTTATCCATTTATGGCCAATGGTAATGTTGCATCATGGTTAAGAGGTATGGTGTTTGGATGTAAAGGAATTTGATTAAAAAAAATGTCAACATGTAAAGGAAATTGGAACTTAGGCCTATTATATCTAACAGCCTTTTAAAATTACTGTAGAGAGACCCGAAGTTCAGGAGCCACTTGATTGGCCAACACGGAAGCGAATTGCACTAGGGTCTGCAAGAGGTCTTGCTTATTTACATGATCATTGTGACCCAAAAATCATTCACCACGATGTGAAAGCTGCAAATATATTATTAGATGAAGAATTTGAAGCAGTTGTTGGAGATTTCGGATTGGCTAAACTTATGGATTGCAATGATACTCATGTTACAACACCTGTTCGTGGTACAATCGGACACATAGCACCTGAGTATTTAGAAGCTGGGCAATGTTCAGAAAAAACAGATGTTTTTGGTTATGGTGTTATGCTTCTTGAGCTCCTAACTGGACAACGGGCTTCTGTCTTGCTCGCCTTGCTAATGATGATGATGCCATGTTGTTTGATTGGGTAATCAATTTTTATGTTTTTTGTCGATTTTTCTTGTTATTTTTCTTAGTTTATAGTTAAAGACTCGAAATTGTTCTGGACTCCTTTGTGCCACAAAAGGTATCTCTAGATAGTACAGTGCTCCTAGGACCATCAACAAAATGGGGTTGTTGAAAGGAAAAATAGAATACTGGTTGAGGCCGCAAGGTTCGCGCTTCCTGATCTGGGCTCCCAATGTCATTTTGGGCAGAAGCAGTTAGCACTCCTGCTATGTCCAGAATAGGGTGCTCATAGTTAAAAGTCATGGTGCAACGTCTTATGAGGTTTTGCACAGAAGACAACCTTTCATTTTCTTGAAATATTTTCAAAGATCATAAATTTTGAAACTTACAGGTGAAAAGGCTTTTGAGGGAAAAGAAGTTGGAGACACTGGTGCATGTTGATTTGAAAGGTAATTATATAGATGTTGAGGTGGAACAGTTGATCCAGTTGGCGCTTTTGTGCACACAAAGAATGCCATTGGAGCGACCCAAAATGTGTTGTCAAGATGCTTGAAGGTAATGGGTTGGCTGAAAGATGGGAAGAATGTCAAAAAAAAGGATTTGTTTAGGCAAGAGCTTAATATTGCTTATAATCCAAATATTGACTGGATTATTGCAGATTCGACTTATAATCTTTGTCCTGATGAATTGTCGGGCCCTAGATAATCGTCGTTTCAAGGGTTTCGCTTTTTTTCTTTTTCGTGTATTTTTATGAAGACCGATATTTATGATCATCGTGCATATGAAAATACTTGTGTTTCTTGTTCACCCAAGACTGTTGGGTATTGTGTTGAGTTTTGGCCTTTGTTTTTTAATTTGTTGTTATAGATTGGCAGGTGAGAAGCCGGGTCCGAAAGCAACCTTAAATGTTTTCGAAACGCATATATAGTTTGGCTCCTTATGTAGTAAACCAGATGGATCAAATAAAATACATTTTGTTGGAATTTAGGTTTTGTTTGATCTTGTTTTTCAATTAAATCATACTTTTTATAAAATTCAATGATAGTTAACGTCACATCTGGCTCCTCATACCAACCAACCAATATTTTCCGTTTTGTTCACTAGGAGCTCATAGATTTGTTTTTTGTTACCTGCGTAAAAACTTCTAATAAGGTCACTCATCTCGGTATTGCTCCCACCCAAACACACTTAACTGTGAATTTCTCCCATCCATAGTCGATGCGCTCAAAACACGTTGGCATTTGAGGCCGGGTATTCTATCTTTTCTGTAGAAAAAATACAACGATACGAAATTTCCCTAAGGTGTTGCGGTTAAAAAGTTAGTTGCGCAACCTGAGCTTTTAATTTTAACCTGTATAAGTTTGCACAATTTAACTTCTTGTTCACAGCCCATTTAACCTCTACTCATTTTAACAACCTAAAACACATGACAAGTAGCTGAACATTAGGTAATTCCCAACACTAAACACTTTTACACCGACAACAAAAAGAATTGACAATATTTCAAGATAAAAAAAAGTCAAACACCATTGACCACAAAAAGACTACCAATATCTCAAGAAAGAAAAGTAAACATCACCGTCATCAATTGGTCTAATTCAGTGAAGAAAGGGTAACAAGATGGCACAAAATAATATATTTTCATGTACAACGAATACGCGTAAAGCACCGAGTCTTTACTTCCTTCCGCTGGTTCCAATCCGAGGCTTGCCTATAACCTCAGATTCCTGCCATATTAACACCCGGATGACAAATTTATGTTCCAAACCCGACATATAAAATATGCTCATAAAAGAAAACCTTAAATACCTGAGGCAAGTGCAGGTAAATACAAGTCTTTGCAGTTGCTGGATTGTGATTCTCTGCACCCTTGCTCCAGTCATAGCACACCTTAATATAACAAATGGCATTCATATAATTAATAACTAAATCATTTACCATAATTTAAACTCAGGGGTGGGGGTGTCTTTAAAGAAATTATTACATACCGCATAAGCATATATGGAGCCATCATTGTTGAAGCTGCTGCAAGGAATGGGTTGATTGCATCTTGACATTGCCTGTACAACAATCACATTAATAAACAACATATCTTAAATGGGCGACAAGACAATTTTAATTATGAAATATGTATTTGGGTAATTTAAGTGAAGTAATTCCATAACTAATACCTACACGGGTTCAAAAGTAATTTGACTTGAACAGATTACGGCAAAGAATTTTATAGAAGTAATCAAACCTTTAGTCTTTGTTTGCTATCTTTGTCCCAGAAGTTAAAAGCACCATCAGATCCAGCAGTTGCAAATGTGTGATGGACCTGAAAGCAGACACAAAATGTTAGGAGCTCCTTCAGATTTCAAACCAGCAGATTAGCAAAAAAGGGCTTTTCAAAATGGGATGATTTTGTACAACGCCCTCAAAACTTGGTATAAATTCATATTTACCCAACAAAAAATCATAATAATGAATATTCCCTTTTTAAATTATGACATTTATACCCTTCCCTTAAAACTTGACTTGCGATACGTGAGTTTAGAGTGTAAGGAGAAAGAGAAGGGTATAATGGTCATATTATAAATTATATTTTAATGAAATGGGTAAATATGAAACTTTGAGTATGAATGGGTGTATTTTATATTAATTTTTTTGGTTGGGTAAATATGATACTAGGCAAGTTTTCAAATTTACTAACAGCAGTAAAAATGAAGAATCTTACAGGATGAAAGTTAAGAGAATTGACTGAGTAAATATCATTTCCTTCTCTGTGACATTTAAAAGTAAAGTTTTTACTTTGCTGTTGTTCATCAAGATGTTGCACACCAACTCTCCCTTCGATTGATCCAACCTAACAAACAAAATTAATCATCATTAACAAAAAATATTAACTTTAAGAACAGATAATTTAAATTTAAAAGAACATAATAAAACAATTTGATAGTAGGAACATACCAAAAAACCTTGCTGATCTGGAAAGGCAGCAACACACCTAGTTTGGTACTTGAGTGGGGAAGTGATTCTCTTAAACTCAGCCTGTTGTGATCCATTTGGAATTAACATCAAAAGCTTTTTCTTAAATGGCATCTAAATAAAATAGAACACACAATCTCATAATTCAGCGCACGTTTAATATTGATTAGCTGTACCTGAGGGTTTTGCAGATTGAACACTATAAGATTTCTATCTGCAGTGCCAACGACCATCAGAGGATGTATAACTGTAAGTGCATAGCAGCGTTCAGGAAGTTGCTGAGTGTGAACTGGATTTGCTTGCCTCAAGTCCCAGTATCTGAAGAAGAGGGCATGATTTATAAACAGAAGTTAAAAATATAATTAGAATTATATATGGGTTTGTTAGTTGTTTTTAAACAGTTAGATGAAATGAAATTTACCCTACAATAAATAATTGGAGGTTGCAGTTTTAACGCAATTACTTGAAAATAGATTGATTTGACTTACCATTTAATACCAAAAGAACAAATTTAGAAACTTAGCTAAAGATGAATGGATCAAACGGGTAGAGGAGGTCAAGTGGGTTGAAAGTCCCCCAAAAGTGTCATTAGATTGTTTTCAACATCCTAAATATATTTGTTCAAACAGATAGGTTATTAACTTATTGTTTCAGTAACAGAGTTTTTGTAATAGTATATAATACTAGTTATATGTTAAAAAAAGTATAAGTAACAAGATAAAAAGGTGTATTTGAGGGCAAACCATCCCGACCCAATTCATTTTGACCTGTGCTAAAAATCACATATTTTGACCCCCATCCATTTTGACCTATTACCCAAACAGGCCACCCCGCCCATTTTGACACCTCTTATGTACAATGCAAGGTCACAACAGGCAACATATAAAAGAAAAGTAGTTAAAGTGGTTAATAAACAAGAGTATGCTGCATAATTTGTAGAGTGTAGCAAACGTAAGATAGCAAATATGCTGAAATATGTTACCAGACTTTAAACCACAAAATTCTAACAGAAGCAAGCAGCTTTGAGGGTAGGTAATAAATGATGCTATTTATCAAATATTTCATACATGGAGGATAGAGTACTAAAAATAAAATGCACAATGACATGTGCCAAATCTAAAGCACAAGGCACAAACTATAAATGAATCAATAAATTCATCGATAAGCCACATGACAATTTCAAGTTTTCAAAACTATAGAGGACGAAGACATACATTAATGAAATCCATTTACCAATTCAATAGAAAAAGATTAGGAAGATCAACATAACTAAAGTTAATTGCACACCTTAGAGTCTTATCCCAGCTTCCTGAAACCAAAAGGTTCATCTCTGGAATCCAGGCAACCTCCTTAACAGGAGCATCATGCATAGCAACAGTTACCGGTTGGCCACCAGACAGTAAAGGCCACATCTTCACTTGTTTGTCACATCCGCCAGAGAAAACCGTTGTTCCATCATCCTTCCAAGCTGAACATAAAACCTACAAGTAAGAATCCAAAACCAGAATTGGGAAAAGAATAGCCATCAAAATGTAATACAAACATTAGAAACCATAATCCCTATAATGCATATAGTTAATGTTACCGGCTGGTCATGTGCTATCGAAGCCTTCCCCACAGAGCCAACAGTGGTTCCACTTTTTGTTATCTCCCAACATCTCACCTGCAATTGTTCCATGGTAATCAGATCACAAATATTACCACACTAGGTATACCAACTGTAATTATAATTTTTTTTTGAACGGCGCCTAATCTACTCCTAACCAAACCCACCAAACCTGCACACTGCACGATTCAAACCCTAACCAGTTGTGAGGGGAATACACCATTTACCACCAGGATGTCCCCGTGAGGACTGTAATCATAACTATTACTAGTTTATTATTAGGGCTTAGTTGTGATTAGCCCACAGGCCCGAGATAGGTTTCTCTAGGTTTCTAGATTTCAATAGGCTTTATCACTCGTATATATATTGACGGTTCCATCCATTCTAATAACAACATTCGGTTAATTCAATCCGGTTTAATTTACGCCAACCGTCGTAATCCCCAAATTTGGTAACAAATTATTCACGTGATGAATGTGATCAAAACAAAAACAAACTAATTGAATTGATTAACATCTTACGAACCTGGTTATCCCATGAAGTAGCCACAAGGTAATTCGCCTTCGGACTGAAAGAAAGGCTCGACACACTATCTGAAGGAGGTGATACAACCTATATACAAACCCATAATTACACCAAAAACACTTCAAATTCAATTCGCTCCAAAAATGGTAAAATACAATCGACAATATTATTAACAGCCATAACGTGCATTAAATGAGAAAACAAATAATATAAGCAGAAAAAAATAGCAAATGAAAGTAGGATGAATTTGCGTGTTACCTCTGTTGACTTGTTTGGATTGGTATTGGCAGCAGAAGCCAAGCCAAATGCAGACATTGGAGCCGAAATTGAAGTTCTGTGAAACAAATTGAAAGCGAAACCCTAGATCGCCGGAGACCGGAGGTTTCAGACTGGGGAATTATGAAGAAACGTGTTGGTTTGAAAGCCAAGCCGGAGAGATGGAATTATATACAAGTCTTGAGTTGAGATGCAACAAGCGTTGGAGTGACGCTAGACATTGTCATGGAGTCGGGTCGGTTTGCAACATATAACGGGATCGGATCGGGTCGGGTCGGTAATTTGGGTTAAGGAAAAAGACCTATTCTACATTTCTACATAGTAAATGGTCGGACGTTCTTCTTAGGATGACGTTGTGTTGGAAATGTGTCGGTACTACCAGGAATTGGAAATGTCCCGATGTGATGGTCTCCTATCTGGGGCAGAAAGGCAGAAAGGTTAAAGGTATCTCCATCCATGATTGTGATGGCTCCGCAACTCGTTTTTTCTTCCCTCGCGAGGTATGTAATCCTCCTCGGATCATGTACATGTCATGGACCCTAGGTGGGGGACCAGTTTCCTTCCCTTTACCGCTCGAAGAGCCGGTTTGCTTGTTATCTTTGAGAAGATGTGCCAACTTCCCTGCTTTGACCTGGAGATCAATCTGTCTCTTTAGTTGAAAGCATGCATCTGTATCATGCCTCGCAGCCTTGTGATATGCGTAGTATGTCTTACAATCTCGCGCAGGGTTTCTCGGATGGGACGCGGCTCTTCTAACTTGAGGTTTTCCGATGCCAAAATGGCATTTGGGGTTTTGCTCAAAGCTAGGTAAAACGATGTCGGATATGGCCGGTGAGATATACCAGATGTTTCGCGCCGGGGTGGGTATGATATGCTCGGAGGGTACGAATCGCGTGAACTGTCTGATCTTGGGTAGATATGGGGGGCTGAAAACCTTGATCTATACCCTGAACTGTGCATAAGTCTGTTTAGCTTATCTGAGTCCCTCTTGGCGTATGCTTCTGGTCTTCTAGTATCTCTTAGCTTTTCTCGCTCTCTGCTTTGCACAACAAATTTCTCGGCTTTGATGTATACCTTAGCAACCGTCATCAGTGACTCCATGGTTTGAGGCATGCCCTCTGGACCATGGAGACGCCGTATCAGATGGTTATCGCAAACTCCATTCATGAGGTCTTCCGTGGCTCCTCCTATTTGCAAACTTTCGAGGTTGTGCCTGACAAGGAACTATTCCACTGTCTCATTATCACGGCGTCGAATGTGTGGAGGATCTCAGTTTTGTCTTTCGTGTGACGTTTTTGTTGGCTGAATTGCTGCATTAAGCGCTTGATCAGATATTCAAAATTGTCTATCCCTCATGTTGGTAGGCTGTCGAACCACAGGCACGCCGCCCCTACAAGGGTTTGAACGAACATGTGGCACCAAACAGGGACCGACCACTGTTCCACTCCTCCCGCGCTAACGAAGACATTTATGTGGTCATCCAGATCCCCTATTCCATCATACTTACCCACCACATACGGCATCCGCAACTTAGTGGGGAACTCTACCTGTGCAATCCGCGCTGTAAACTTAGACTGCGCTACCTGTAACATTTCTGATTTTATTATCTTTATTTTCAATCCAAAGTAACACATTTCAAATCCAATTCTAGTGCCATGTTTTAAATTCGTTCGTGCAAACAACTAAGCCCTAGGTTCCCATACAAACTCATGAGATTCACATCATTCAAACCTTGTATATATATGGATAAATGTATATGACACATATAAAAGTATATATATAGATATATAAATTTCTTAAACCAAAATAAAACTCATAAAGGTTGATATATTCCTTATATATATAAATGTATTTACTTATGGATAAATAGGTAAATATATGTATATATATACCAATTCATTTATACAATTTATTATTTTATAAAATATACATATACAATTCATTCTTTTATAAAATAATTAAAATAAACTAGATTTTTATAAAAAAAATGAATTATCTTGAACCTTTTGGTACCAATAAACCCCCTACCCCATGTGAACCCTTAAATTGAACCATCACCCTTGATATTGGACTTTGACCTCAATGTTGACCCCAAATCAAGACCCATGACTGATTTTGACTTTTCAAAGTCACAATAGCCCAAGAACACCCCGATTAAGAACTGTCGCGGATCCAATTGGTGTAATTGGATTTCCCGTATACAATTAGTTGATCCTACACCACCCTCAGGCCCATTTGGATGTTAACTTAAATCCAAAAATGCGAAATATTTTGAATTCAAACGTGTTTGACTTCTCTGAGTCAAACCGATCTAAATCGGTAAGTAATTTACGAATTAAGGCACTATTGATGACAGCAAATCATGCGCAAGAGGTACACGCATGAACCTATACCCAGAAACCGGACTCAATTCAATCCTAATCGACCTAATTGACGCGTAATTCCGCTCGACAGCCGTTACCACCGAATCACAATCAAATCGTATGGGTTGAGTGAAATTAATCGAATTAAACCACTCATTCATCTTCGCATAACTCATTACAAACTCTCTGAACTTTCTATCAATCTGCATATCACCTATGGTCGTCGATCGAGCACGAAGAACAGTCGGAGCAAACCCGTAGCCGCCTGCATTCGTGCCCAAACCAAAACAAGTAAGATTACTCTCATTCGATTCGTTTTTGAATCCTTGTCAAAAGCCCCTTACCAATTCGTGTCCACAGAACATATCTAGACCGATTGGGGCTAGGGTTCATGGCGGGTTGGATCGTATTTGAATTCTGGTTTGTTTTAATATCGTGTTTTAGTTATTTAGAATCCGTAATCAATTAGCGAAACCACCTGGTCCGGTCGGTAAGTCACTGCGCCGCCGAACCAGTTGGCGTGGGTTCGAAACCCATAAACACCGAACCCTTTTTGTGCAACCCTTAAACCCTAAACCGGTTCCACTGTAAGTCCATGTTAATACGTTTAGAAACTGTTCTGTTACACGGGTGAGTCCCCTGGTCTAGTGGTGTTTGCGCGCCATCCATACAGAAACCACCCGGGTTCGAACCGGGTGGTCTGCATCTTTTTTTAAAATCAGTTTTAAAAACTCCAAAAATTTTATAAAAAATACTTTTATAAACCTTGCAATATTTATAACAGAATAAAACCAGATTTATTAATTTTCAATATAAATTCAGTTTTATTTCAAATTTAGTTGTTAAACTTGTATATTAAATTTTTAAAACAAAAATCTAAATATTTAAATTAATTTCCAAATAAAAACAATTGATTTTGTAAAAGTTATAAAATATTAACTTTATTTAAAAAAATAAAAATACTTATTTCTAAATGATAAATAAATAAATAAATTTTATTTATTAGAACCTACAAAGTTAAATGTATATTTATCATTTAAACTCTACACATAAATATTATTTACACAACTTCATATTTACGCATCTTTATAAATAAATAAATAGAGTAAATAAATAAATAGAGTAAAAATTATTTATTTAATTTATATTTAATATAATACGCCCGCTATTTTTATAACTAAATGAATAAGTTACATACCTTTATAAATAAATAAATAAGGTAACAATTATTTATTTAATTTATATTTACAACAAAAATTGGTTATTTAGGCTATACTTAAATAAACCGAATAACTACATTATTTTATAACTAGGATAATTAAATAATAATTATTTGATTTAGTTATTCAAATCCAAACCCTAATTTAAAAACTATTCATTTTAAATTATTTTCATTTTATTCAACACCTACACAACCCTTTTTCATAATTCGAAACGAACTCATTATATAATTCCTTATACTCACATCCATTGAAACCCTAGACTTTGAATTAGACATTCTATTAATTCATATTCACATGCAATACACTTTAGGTTAACGTTGTGCGTTACAAGGATCACGTTGCTACCTAGTCTCTCGTGTTAGCTACACCTTTGAATCAAGTAAGTATTACATAGCCCCTTTTACTCTTTTACACTTTTTGGGGTGAAACATGAACTCTATACACACAATTGTTTACATTTACATAAACTGCACAAACACAAATCATCTTTACATTCATGTATGCAAAATTTGAGCTTTATGTTTGAGTGCTAGGTGTGTTAATTGTTTGTGTGCAATTTATGTGCAATCATTAACTATTCAAGCCGACGGTTAACAATGATAGATCTATTGAGTCTGACAAACCCACCCAGATTGGGGTGATTGTTACCGACAACACAATTTGCATGCTAGTTACAAAGGTTTGATTGTACTTTGGTTACACAATAGTTACTCCCCATAAATGCCTTATTTTATCATGTTATGTAAGGATTTGATTATTTATATCTATACACTATTTATGTATAAACCTGTGTACGCTCACCAACTTTTTAGTTAACTTTATTTTATTCATGTTCCAGGTACTAATGTGTGAGTCTGATCAAGACATGCTACACATAGGCTTTGGACTTAGTTAAATTAAATAAAGAATATTATGTATTTCATTTATGTACTTGTTTGAATTTGGTTGTGTTTGAATTGTTTGAAATGAAATTTGATGATTAAAATATTGAAATCTAGTCAACCTTGTGCTCATGAACAGTCTACATGTCCCGCCCCGACGTTTCCGCCGTTGGTTGGGGTGTGACACTACCAGCGTCGCAGGGCGGTAGTGTTTAGAGAAATCGTCCGCGGCGCTCAGGATGACGCCCTGGTTATGGGGTTGCACGGTCTGCCGTGTAGGCATTGTTGGAGCGGAACTTCCTGGGAGTGGGCTATTGAGAGAAATTTACGTTATCGGGTAAAACATAGGATTACTCGTTCCTGGCATTCCTTCACTGCTGAATAGGTGCGAGCGTACGCTTGCCAGCTGGGACTCGCGCATCCACTGTTCGTATTGTTGCATGTGTCTCTGTTGCTCTAACCACCACGCTTGGGATGGGGGAAACATGGAGTTGTTGGTAAAACTTGGTGGGGCCAGTGGGTATGATGTGACAATGGTTGAGTTGGGCAAGCTGTTGCTAGTTAGGTGCTGTGGGGTGGGAGTGAAGGGTATGTGCGGGATATTGGGAGTAAATGGTGGGAAAACCAACAATTCCTGCGGGGTTGACAAGGATGCAGGCAAAGGCGTAGTTTCTGTCGTCGTTGTGACAAGGTTTACTGGGCTTAGGATTTCCTCTTCTTCTGTTGCTTCAAAAATAGAAGGTAGGTTTAGCCGTCCCGCCAACGAGGATGGTGGTGCTACCAGGATGGGTCTTGGGACTGATGGTGTAGTGACGAGAATAGATCTGGTTGTAGGTGTGGAAGTCGAAGAAGCCATGAGCTAAACAAAGGAGTGAACAGGAGATGAGTGTTGTTTTCACAATACGGATGGCGCCAATGTAAATCCACACACCGTCGGGTAAAGGCTGATCCGGTGGATAGATTACACAGACTCCTATGGGTAGCCGAATGGTGGTTACTTCTCCAGATTCCAAGGATATCCTGTACACTGGGACAACGCGTTAGGGCGCTACAGGGAGGAGATAATCCCTGTATCAGCCCTTCGGCGTGAGAATAAGTTTCTCCGGGATATAAAAGTGCAAGTGAGAGTATGAAGGGAGTAGATAGATTATACCTGAAAGGCGATGTGCTATTTATAGTGGAGGGAGATACTATGATGTCGCTTTCGAGGAGGTGACCTGGCGCGAGTGTTATTGGTGGAGGGGTCCTATCAAGAATATACTTTTGGTCCCCTAACTGATAACTGTTAGTGGAGCTTTTGTCCTATATGGCAGGCCCCCCTGGTGCACGGTGATGTCTCCTCTCGCGCGACACTCTCTGATCATTTTGTGGGAAATCTGTCCGTACGCGCAGGTGCCCCTGTCCTCTTGTACAGTACTGCCAAAGACGAGTTCCTTCCGCGGCAAGTAACGCTCCGCGGGGCAAATGTCCTTCCACGGGGGACCTTACATCTTCATATACTATTATTAAAATAAATATTTATACATATAAAACATAATCATGATGGTAGATTAGTTGGTAATTGTAGTTTTAGTTTGTAGTTAAAGGGATTTACTTTTATAAAAATCAAATTTAATTTAACTCTAAATAATTTCTATTTTTGTATTACTCAAGATAAGAAGTTTCATCCATTTCCCCGTATAAATTAAAGAGTTATTGAAATTTCTTAAACCCTGTTACTTCCCCATAGCACTCGGCCCAATGGTTTAACGACGACCGGTTCACATATTGGTGGTCTGAACCATGAGAACATAACATGTAGAGGTCTAGTCAAGGTTTTTAAATATTTGTGTTAACTAACGTATTTCATTTCAAATTTCCATTGTTAAGTAATCATCTGATTCACAAAACATCACTGATTTTATTTATATTCAAATCCTGAGTATATAAAAGAATTATAATATTTTAATATCTAAGGCTCTCTATAAGTACACACAAACAAAATTATTTTTACAGTTTTAAAATGAGGGTTTAGTAAATGAATAAACCGTTATAAATGGTGGAGATCCGCCGTAAAATAATGTTTAAATAAATTGGTTCAATTTAAACCACGTTGGAAAATGTTATTTGGAACGGTTTTCTTATTTTTTTGTAACGATTTTAAATAAAACCGCTTTTTTGACCGCATTAAAAAATCTTTTTTGTACCAGTGATAACCTCATACAGTTGATTTACGTAACCGATTACTAGTAAATTAAATGAAAGAGTCGAACAAATCATTTAAAATAGGGTAGCAGTCATGTTAGAGTTGATGTATCCGGGTTAATAAATTAAATTGATGAATTAGCACCATATATTTATCTGTACTAGATAAATCAATTCTAACCGAACATACTTAGAGTCATGTAACCCGAACATGATTTATTTTATTTTTTTAAAACAACTAACTCACACACTCTATAATCCTACTTTTAAACCGATACATTTTTATCCACAACGAGACTTGAATCTTCAACTATTTAGATACAGGCACCCTTCTACACACTATGATACTGCTAAACTACATATTGTTTGGCAAACATGATTTGTTTAAGGCAAATTGGTTTTTAATAATCCAAACTATGACTCATTGACTTATAATAATCCAAACTAACAGTCCGGCTGGTGATAATCCCAACTTTTATTTTTGTTGTCAATGATAGTCCCAGTAGAATAATCATCATAGATTTACACTTATTTTCGCTCAAAAAGACGATTTTAAATGAAATGGAGAAATGTTCAAGCGAAATCGAGTGTAAATATATGATGATTATGTTACTGAGATTGTTATTGATAACAAAAGTGAAAATTAAAATTATCACCAGCCAAACTATTAGTTTGAATTATTATCGGTTAATGATTTTGAATTATTAAAAACCAATTTGTGTTTATTAAAAGGTGTTTTGACACGATAACAAAATAAGTTTTGTATTATTTAAATTCATTAAGTTAGTCTTCAACTTTGCCACCGTCTTCCATAGATACCGGCATACTGCTATGACAAGGGCAAGTCTCCGGTCAAAGAATCGAAGAAAAAATCTCAAACGGAACTGTAAGAGAATAGAACTCCTTTTGATTTCATTTACAAAACGTAATGAGCATGTGTGTAATTTGTTTTTGTTTCGATACCAGTGAAAATTAGGGCAAAGTTTAGACCTAGCAACGAATCACAAGCTATTATTAGCCCAAAGGTTAAGAAGTACTGCTGCAACGGTACAGTTTATTTTCTAGGTACGATGAAGGCATCAAAATGGACGAAGATCTCCGTCATGCCGGAGGAAATTGCAGTCCGCCACGCACAGCCGAGCGTTGGCGGTGGAGTTGTTGTTGATTGCTTTGCTGGTATGTGTGGCAATTCCATTCAATTTGCTGCATTGTAAGTCCCAATGTTGGTATATTGTGATCTTAGTTTTTACCTGTAAGTTTGACTATTTTTTGTCAAGGATTGATAATTATGCTTGCTACATTGAACTGAAATGAGATTCAATTCTGTTCCCAACCTAGGGTTTCAGATCCCCTTTGTGTTTATTGGTTTATGAATTACATGCTCCTTGGAAGGTATAACTGGAAACAATATTGATATGATTAGATATAAAAGGTATAACTGGAAACAATATTGATATGATTAGATATAAAAATATGTTAAGTGTAATAAACGTTTCGCGTACTACATTAGCCCCAAAATGATGAACCTTATGCTTTATCATGGGAAAACCTACATACGCTGCTAACCAATGGGATCTGGTAAACTGGGCATGCAGCCTTCAAGGGGTTAAATGCTTGGTTTTAAAAAGCTCGCCTTGCGCAAGGCCTGTCGCTTTTGTGTAGGCAAGGAGAGCTCTGTACAAGCTCGCCTTGCGCAAGGCCTGTCTCTTTTGTGTAGGCAAGGCGAGCTCTGTACAAAAGGCGTAGTTGAGGCGCACCAAAGAATCGGCTTAAGGCGCAAGTGAGAGACGCGCCTCATGTACATGGTGACTTTTTATGCATCAGAATGTTGGACATCAGGCTTTTTAGGTTGCATATGTATGTAATTTATATATTAAATCATATATAGAGCTTATTTATAGCTAAATTTTGGGTAGGGGGTGCTAAAAATCTATGAGAAATATAAACAAAATTATATAAGCACCTTGTGCCTTGCGTACGAAAAGCGGTGCGCTTTCGCGCTCTGCTTCTCGGTGCGCTTTCGCGCTCTGCTTCTCGGTGCGCTTCTTGCTTTTTAAAACTAAGGTTAAAAGGCCGAAACCATTGTTGGATTCGAACTCTAGACCTCTGGTAGAGGGAATGAGGCGCTTACCACTGCACGGCCTCTTGAAAGTTGAATTATAGTAACTTTTTGTTACCATTTATAGTCTATTTTGATTGTTTGTACTTTGTAGGGGATATCATGTTGTTGCCATAGATATTGATCCTAAAAAGGTTGAAATGGCATTAAACAACACAAAGATATATGGTGTGGATAACTATGTTGATTTCATTGTGGGAGACTTTTTGCAACTAGCACCATCTCTAAAGGTAGTATTGGTCCTTATTTAAATTCATAGTAATTGATCTAAAATTCTTACCCAACAATAATGAAATAATTTGCCACTAAAATCTATAGTTTGTTCTTGAAAATCAAGAACCAAATTATTTGCCATTTGTTAGTTGATATGTTATCTTAAACTACATCATTTTGCATGTTTCTGTTTAGGGAAATGTAGCATTTCTTTCACCACCATGGGGAGGTCCATCATATAAGATGACAAAGAATTTTACTCTCAACTTACTGAAGCCAGTGGACGGGTATCCTGTTATCCCTTCTATTTTTTCTTCAAATGTTCAAGATTTCATAATTAAATGACAAAATATTTGTATGTTTGATGGTATATGCAAAATTTTATTTCACTCTACTTTTGAAATGATATCAAGTTCTCAACATACTTGTAAACTTGTCATTCTGAAGGACATATCACCAATTTCATAACTAAATTACATCTGTAGTAAATGTAACTACATGTGAATCAAGTCACACGTGTTATTTTTCTTTTAAAAAATATGTGTAAATCGCGCACTTATAAGCACCTTGAAGAAGTCAAATGTTCTTAGGGGCATCCATCAAGCTTAAAATTATAAATCGTCATCACGCATATAAAAATTCTAAATGCAGCTTATATACAGGCACGCATTGTTTCAAGCAGCTCAAACAATAACCCCCAACATCATAATGTTTTTACCATGAAATGTGGATGTTTGTCAAGTTGAAGAACTATCTTGGCTGTCTTCTCCCCCTCTAAATGTAGAGGTTATATATTTCTTTGTAACTTCGGTTTCATCTGGTGCTTACTTTTTCCGTGCTGATTTAATTATATCTGGATTGATGATTTCAGAATGAAGAAAATTACGTACGGCGATTTTTAAAGGGTATAACTGCTTATTTCAGTAAAACCGCATATTGGGGTGTAGCTCAAGAAACAAGTCCAGCTCATATCCGCGATGTTTAAAGCATGATTATGCCTTACTGATTTATCCTGCAGCAGTAACACTCATTTTACTCATACTGTGAGTACCTTCTTTCTGGATGAGTTTTGTACATTATGATATTAGGATATAGAATTAGTGTCTATTAATCAGATTGCAAAATTAATATTGTATTGTTTGGGGACAATCTTTTGGTAACCGTTTATGGTGATAAAAATGTGGCCATTTGGTCATGGATTAAGATTAGGGGTGTTCATAAACTGTTAAAACCGACTGAATCGCACAAACCAAAGCAAATCTGCTGGTTCAGCAGGGTTGGCGGTTTAGTTCAATGGTTCGGTTTTGGGGGTTTGTTGGTTTAACGATGCAGCTGATGGTTTGAAACTTGGAACTAGCCGCTGTCCTTTATTATTTTTAATTTTCAGAATATGCATTTATGTATATGTATTATATTAATGAAGCATCGTTATCGTTTTAATTTTTTTTGTATAGAAACTCATGATTTTTAATAAAAGAAACAGTTCAAACCCAAGAGATCGGTGCTTTACATAGTAAAAGATCAGCCCCGTTGTACTTTGACCATCATCCATGTCGACTGCGTGGCTACTATCACTATAGCCATATAAAGTTATGGTTCATCCTTTTGAGTATGTTATCCCATAGTCGAGCGATCCTATTAGGTACCGTAGGATCTGTTTTACTTCTTGAGCATGAACCACTTTAGGTGCTTGCATAAATCGACTTGCATATCCGGTTGAATAGCTCAGGTCGGGTCTCGTGTGAGTCAAGTAGCGCAAGCTCCCGATGATCTTCCTATACCCTGTTTGATCGGCTTTGGGACCCTCATCTTTCTTTGACAATTTCAGCCTTGGTTCCATTGGAAACTGAGTTGAATTACATTCCCAAAAGCTAGCTTCTTTTAGGATCTTAGTTGCATACCCTCTTTGTTTTAACGTGATTCCCTGGTTGCTTTATGCCAAGGTAGTAATGTAACAACCCGAGAACACTCATCTCAAACCATGACTCTATTTGTTTCTTGAAGTTGGCTATTTCTTGCACGCTAGTACCTGTCACAATTAAGTCGTCCACATAAACACCAACAAGTAAAAGTCGTTGGTTTGCTACCCTTTTGTAAACGGCTTGTTCTTGCTTGCATCCAGAAAAACCGAGTTCTTGTAGTGACCCGTCAAGTTTCATGTTCCACGCCCTTGGGGCTTAGCGTAGGCCATACATTGCTTTAACCAACTTATACACTTTGTTTTCTTGACCTTTTTTGATGAACCCGTCTGCATAGTTATCAGAGGCGTAAGACGCAAAAAAAGTGAGGGCCCGAGAAAAAAAATCGCACTTAAAAAAAATATTTAAAATATATTATGTATTGAAAAATAATATTATTTTTCAAATTAAATAAAGAAAAGCTATTATATAACATTTAATATCATCCAATTAGTACCAAAATGTTCAAAGTCATACCAAAATGATCAAATACCTAGGAAATGAGCTTCAATCGATAATATTCAAAGTCATATACCAAAATGATCAAATACCTAGGAAATAAGCTGTAATGATAATAAGCTTTTATAAGCTCAACCATAACCTAAGAAATGATAATAAAGCATTAAAAAAAAATATGCGCCTCACATCCTCAATGCGCTCCACAGACAGAAAAGCCCTTTATCTGCGCCTAGGCGCGCGCCTCATGCGCTTTTGACAACTTTGCCCGTCTGGTTGGTGAACGTATACCTCCTCTTTTAGCTCCCCGTGAAAGAAGGCGAATTTTATATATAAATGGTGTACCTCCCATCCACGGTTTGCTGGTAATGCAAGTAACTATCTCACTGTTTCCATTATGACTACATGTGTGAAAACCTCTTCAAAATCAATCTTGTACTTTTGAACGTACCCTTTTACAACAAGTCGTGCTTTGTGCTTTATTATCGTCTCAGTCTCGTCTCTTTTGACTTTAAACACCAACTTTAACCCGATTGGCTTCACATTGGGTTGTGGATCAACTAACCTCCATGTCTTGTTTTTTTCAGTTGATTTTATTTCACATTCCATGGCTTTTCTTCAATCTTTTTCTTTGTTAGCTTCTTGAAAGTCTGTGGGCTTGTCATCGAATGATAATAACAAGTTTACCTCTTTCGTTGTCGGGTCTCGATCTGTGGATGTTGTTATGCCTTCTACAAGAAAATTGGTATATTTCTTTGGTAACATTATCTTCCTACTCGTGCGGTGTAGCTGGACTTGAGATGGATCTACAATAGCTGACGGGCTTGTTGTTGGGCTTGCCCAACCCATTGGGCCTCCAACGGCTATTACGTCGGGCCGGCCATGGGCTATTGGGCCGTCTGTTGATTCATCTTCACTGCTTAAATCTCACATGGGATGTAAACTCGCCCCCGTTGTTGCTTCGAATGGACTTGACTTTCTTCCCTGTTTCGTTTTCTATTCTCTTTGTGAGATGGCTTGCCACTTGATCTTTCATCTTTATCGTAAATACCCACATTTAGCGGGTAAATCATCGACAGTTAGTAGGAAATATTGGTTCCCTCCATGTGTTTTTGGGGTTATTGATCCTTAGGAAAAGCAAGCTGGTTTTGCGGTGGAGGAGTCTCTGTTTCAACCATGTTTTTCTTCTTTCGCTTGTATGTTAACGGTGTATTTTGACTTGGCTCAATCTTTTTGAAACAATTGAGAACTAAGGTACCAAGATTATGCAATCATTAATCAAGAACAATCAAAACTTGCAGAGAAGGAAATCGAAATTAATTAAACTGAATTGAAAGATTACATAACAAACAAAACAACCAGACTTATATACTATCTGGAATTTACAAAACAGACCCTACACTACTTGGAATTACTAAAACAGTCCCTAGACTTTTAATAAACTCCCCCTTAATTCCAAGTAACACCTTCCAAGCTTTCCAAACCAAGCAAAAATCTCATCTCACCAAACTTTATTCTTGCTAATGCTTTGGTTAACACATCAACCCTTTGCATATCTCCACTCACAAAATCAACACGAATTTGATTTCGCTCAATACACTCACGAATGAAGTGATAACGAGTGTTAATATGCTTGCTTCTACAATGAAAAACAGAGTTTTTCATCAATTGAATTGTTGACTTGTTATCTACATACAATACCACCACATCTTGCTTCTTTCCCAAAATTTCTTCTAGTAAACCTTGTAACCAAATAGCTTGACATACTGCTGAAGTAGCAGCCATGAATTCTGCTTCACAGGAAGACAAAGCAACTGTTGACTGCTTCTGTGGACTCCAAGAAACTAATGACCCATTGAAGTAAAATACATTTCCTGGTGTGCTCCTGCCATCATCATTATCAGTTAGATGGTTACTGTCACTATAACCCACAAGTCCACCTCCTTCTGACCTGTTATACTTGATCCCATACTACACAGTTCCTTTTATGTATCTGATTAAATGTTTCACTGCCTTCAAATGGGCTTCCTTTGGGTTCTGCATAAACCTGCTGATATAACCAACAACAAAGCTTATATCTGGCCTTGTTTGGGTCAGATATCTCAAAGAGCCAACAAGCTTTCTATACTCAGTCTGATCCACTTCTGCTCCCCCTTCATCCTTTTATAGTTTCAGACCAGGTTCCATTGGAATTTTGGTGTCACTACAGTCTACCAACCCTGCCATTTGCACCACTTTCTTAGCATAAGCTGATTGTCTAATTGAAATACCTTCCTTCCCTTGAGCTACTTCAATACCTAAATAATAACAAAGTAAACCCAAATCAGTCATTTCAATGCTTGAGCCCATCTGTAGCTTAAAGTCTTTTACTTCCTATCACCAACAGATCATCAACATACACTCCTATTATCAAGAGTGATTCAGCTTTGCCTTTCACATAGACTGCTTGTTCATGTTGACATCTCCTAAAACCCATCTGCTTTAACACTTCATCCAACTTTGTGTTCCAGGCTCTAGGTGCTTGCCTTAGGCCATAAAGTGCTTTAGACAACTTATACACCTTGAATTCATACCCCTTTTTCACATACCCTTCAGGTTGTACAAATACATTTTCTTTCAATTCACCATGTAAAAAGGCTGCCTTCACATCTAAGTGATATACTTTCCATGCCATCTTTGCTGAAATTGCAAAAATCAATCTGATTGTCTCTATCCTTGCTACAGGTGCAAAGACATCTTCAAAATCAATTCCCTGCTGTTGTACATAACCCTTAGCAACAAATCTAGCTTTGTGCTTTGTAACAACCCCTGCAACATCTCTCTTTATCTTGTACACCCATTTCAGACCAATTGGCTTACATTTCAGTGGGCTTCTGTTAAGATCCAAGTTTTATTCCTTTCAATTGCTTGTATCTCTTCATCCATGGCCTGCTGCCACATTTTATCTTTTACAGCCTCTTGAAAACTAGAAGGCTCTCCCTCTTGTGCAAGCAACAGCTCCACATCATCTAACTCTTGATGTCTACTAGACCCATATTGGACATTTCCTTCCATCACAAAATCATTCAGTTTAGTAGGTAAACAAGAGTTCCTACTTGACCTTCTCACTGACCGACTCACTGTCTCCTCTGCAAGTTGTTTTCTTCATCTCCATGTGCCACTTCAACCATACTCTCCCTTTCACCATGTACAGTAAAGTTAATCCAACTTGCACTTTCATTTCTTACTGCACCCAGATAAGTATCCCAGTTGTGACACTTATCTTCTTGAAACTTTACATATCTACTAATTACAATTTTCTTAGTAGCTGGATGATACATCCTATGAGCTTTTGTACCTTGTTCCACTCCTAGGTATACCATGTATGTACTTATGTCTTCTAGTTTCTTTAGGTTTGGTTGATTCACCTTAACATAACCAATACACCCAAATACTTTCAAGTGTGCAATATTTGGCTTTCTACCCTTTAAAGCTTCATAGGAGGTCTTATCTTTGATTGCCTTGGTCTGAATTCTATTTAGAATATAGACAGAATGTCTCACTGCTTCTGCCCAGAAGTCTTGAGGCATTTTCATAGCTTTCAAGATGCTTCTAGTCATTTAAAATTGTTCTGTTTCTCCTTTCAACTATGCCATTCTGCTGAGGGGAGTAGGGAGCTGTAAGTAGTCTACTAATTCCCTCTTTATCACAAAACTTATTGAATTCTTGTGAGGTAAATTCTCCCCCTCTACAGACCTCCAGGACTTAACCTCACAGCCATACTCTTTCTCTACTTTTGACTTAAAAGTTTTGAAAGTTTCAAAAGCTTGATCCTTCCTTTCAATTATGTAGGCCCACATGAATCTAGTACAATCATCAACAAGTAACATAAAATACCTGTTACCTGCTGGTGTTAATGGAGATATTGGGCCACACAGATCCATAGAAACCAACACAAGTGGTCTTGAAGCTCTATAGGTAGTTTTTGCAGGAAATGGCTGTCTAGCATGCTTACCAGCCAAGTAACCTTCACACACCTGAGTGGGAGGACTAATATGTGGGACTCCAGTTATCATTTCTTTGCTAGTCATTTCCTTAAGTGCTTCAAAATTTACATGGCCTAATCTCCCATGCCAAAGCCATGGGATGCTATCAATTCTTGACCGAAAACACATCGGTGAACCTATTCTCAAATTCACTTTGTACAGCCTGTTTGGTGATCTAGCAGCCTTCATCAAGAGTTTGCCATCCTTCCCAAACATCCAAAGAAACTCCTTCATTCTTATTTCACATCCACCTTCAGTGGCCTGCCCAGGACTCAATATATTGCTCTTCAACTGTGGAATGAAGTACACTTCTGTCAACAGCCTTTGATCACCATTCTTGCAATCTAATACTACTTCCCTCTATCACCACACAAGAGCCATCACCAAATCTAACCTTACCACCCACATTTCTATCTAGGCTAGAGAATGCAGATTCATTCCTTGTCATATGATTAGAGGCACCATTATCCAAATACCACATACATTCCGTGTCACTTTCAGAAGTGTATTTTGCAGGCAAAACCTTGTGTTCATTCAGGAACACCCATTCCTTTTGATCCTCCATTTTAACAATCATCAGGAGTGCAGGCTCATCATCCATTGTCTGGGTCAGATTTGCTTATGAGTCTTTACCTTTTGTTGGGTATTCACTAGCATAATGTCCATAGATATCACACTTAAAACATTTAATCTTAGACTTGTCTTTGCCTGGGCGATCACCTTGCCTTTGGGCCTTATTTTGATCAAAGTCATTATCTCTTCCTCTACCATTCATCTTCCCACGACCCCTTCCCCAATTGGTTTTACCCTTCTCAGATTTCCCTTTATGCTTACTTGTATGGTCAGAATGCTTTTAGCGATTCTACCATTCTGAATAGGTAAGCAATAGCTGATCAATCTTAGTACTACTGGACTTGAATTTCATACCTGTTCTTTCTTCATAGGCCTTCAACCGTCCAATCGCTTCTTGTAAGAAGAGAGTGTCAAGATCCACAAATTGCTCTATTGAAGCCACAATTTGAATGAATCTCTCAGGTACTGCACCAAGAAACTTTCGAACAATAACTGGTTCTTCATAGGGTTCTCCTAGATCACTGGCCTTGGAAGTAATTGAACTCATTCTGCCAACAAACTCATCAAGAGTCTCTTCCTCCCACATCTTTTGTCCTTCAAATTCATTCCGTAGGGTTTGGAGTCTGGCCTTCTTGACCCTATCAACACCCACAAATCTAGTCTTGATTATCTCTCTTGCTGAATTAAACTTCGCAACTTGAAGAATCAAATCTTCAGGCAGTGCCTAATACAAATAGGCAATTGCAGAATTGTTCTTCTTCTCGTCGACATTTGCACCTGCCGGAGGTTCAATTGCTTCCCAGAGACCATGAACATTGAAGATGGCCTTCAATTTCAGCGCCCATATGGTGTAATTAGTAGTAGTTAAGACTAGACATTGAAGGGGAATCATATAATTCTCCTTGATTGTGATCATCTGATTGTTCGCCATCGGTGTTCCCATATCGTCCTTCTTCCTTCGTCGATATGGTGTTCCGAATTTGGGATCTACTTCGGATTTGGAATTGGGGTCAGGATCCAGTCCTTCGGGTCTTGAATCAAAGCCGATGAATACGAAGAGATGATAATCGAGCTATAAACGAACCAATTGAGAACTAAGGTACCAAGATTATGCAATCATTAATCAAGAACAATCAAAACTTGCAGAGAAGGAAATCGAAATTGATTAAATTGAATTGAAAGATGACATAACAAACAAAACAACCAGACTTATATACTATCTGGAATTTACAAAACAGACCCTACACTACTTGAAATTACTAAAACAGTCCCTAGACTTTTAACAACAATAGCTTCCGGGTTTGCAGGTCTTCGATGTTTTCTTCCTTGTTCGTCGGCTGCTATTTGAGTGAGCCGAGAGTTCTTGAAGAGGACGATCGCCGGAGCTCTCTTGACTGTTGGTTACAAAGATGCTTACAATCTGAGTTGATCGTCTCTTTGTCGGACTCCTTTTCTTGATCGTGTGATCCTTTCCGTCACCTTCAATGAGCTTAACCTACCAATTAAAAGATAAATCGGCACCCAAGTTATTGAATCTAAAATTGTTTTTTGTATTGAATTGAATTAATAATAATGTTTACAAAGGTCCTTATTTATAGCCATACTATCCTTCTTCTCTAAGAAACCTTATTAGACTCAAATTATAACTAGGTTAAAAAAAACTAACGCAAAGCCTCCTAGTTTGCAAGTAAGGCGATAATACCTCTCGTACTTACACGAGATTACACTAACACGGATATGTAGACTCACTGTTGACTTGAAAAGTCAAAGTTTAACTTGCTTGATTAGCCCGGTATGATCTAGCTGTCAATCGACATGGTTCCTTTAATATTGTTGATTCTTCAGATGTTATAAGCTCTTGGCGTGTCCGATTTGTGGTTAAACCATGCATCGACCTTACGATGACATCAACTTTTGATCTTTGTTTGAGCAGAGTAGCAGTCTATGTACGGTGTTTGAACTAATCAAGGCTCGTCTAGGATGACTGTCAATCAACTAATGAGCCATGTATCGACCTCATGCCTTTTGTCCAATATTTCTTTGATTGATTTGTTTTGCTTGTTTGGTCTATTGGACTTAATGTATTATATGAATAGTTAAATTTAACATTTGTATCACATAACGCAAGAGATGTCAAGATATGTGGTTCCTATGATACATATTGTGTTGGTTGCCTTGATTGATTGGATGAGATCAACTATGTACAATAAATAAGCCTTGGTGTTCATGGACACATTCTTCTTTCAAATTCAACCCTATTAAAACAGTTCAAGAAGTCAATAAGTGCCCCTGTCCTTGTCCTTCATCCTCACCAGATTGATCCTTGGGTCTTCATTGACACATTCTTTTCATATTTATAGGAAGATAGGTCCATTGGTCCTATGACAATAGCCCTGTGTATTCTACTCCAATCTCATTCTAGATATCATTCTTCCATTAAGATTAGCTAAAAATTAGAGATCATTAGTGGCAAATGTCCATTCTTATGTGTTATAAGAATTTGACAATCCTAGCTTGCGTGAATCTTGAAGATCACATGTTCAGCACAAGCTGTGATTTACTGATCCCATTAGTTATAGCAGGATATTGACGGGGCCTTGTGAGTTTACATGTAATCGGTTCTCATGGTTAACAAAAAATACCTTGCATGAATATGTTCGGTTTCTAAAATTACATGAATATTTATATAGTGTTGTTATTACTGCCACCTTTCGATATCATACTTTCTATTTATAGTTTGATCTTTTATTTATTTATTTTTAATTTTTTTTCCTAAACTAATGATAACACTCAATGTTCTGTTCTTAAGCCAGTTGTTAAAGAAAGACATTGGTAGGTAAGAGCAGTAGATGGTTCATATAGGTAGTGGATGAAATTGTCATAATGAAAAGCATGACAGTGAACACCAAAGGTTGTCTGGTCCCCTACCCATCAAGCTCACATTATGATTTTAAGGTGTGGTCATGTTTTTAGGTCTACTTATTTGTTTTCTTCCAAAAAGAGCATAAAGACATGGACCCCTTCTTACTTTAATACAAGATTCTCCTCATACTAGACTCGGTTGAGTTGACTCAGTAAGAAACAAAACGTAGCCAACTCATCCTTCCCACCCAAGGTAGCCGAATGAACACAAACATGGTTTGTTCGTGTTCATTCGTTTAATTATATTCGAATAAATCAACTAATACGAATACTTAAATAAACCAATTTTCTTGTTCATATCCATTCGTTAAGAAAATGAACATGTTCATGTTCGTTTATGTTATTCGTTAATATTATAAGGGAACATGAAAGAACACAAACGAAAATAAACGAACACAAACAAACACCAATTAAAAGTAAAAAACAATATTAAAATTAAAGTCTAAATACAATCAATAACATCTTAAAAGGAAACAACAATATGGGTTGGACTCGTCCGATGTTTTAAAATAGATTGGACTCAACTTCTTTTAATGGATATGTAAACGAACATAAATAAACATTAACAAACGTAAATAAACTATCGAGATATGCGTTCATATTCTTTCATTTAACTAAATTAACAAAAACTTATGTTCATGTTCGTTAGTTTATCAAATAAATGTGCTGTTATAGATACACCCAAAATGATCCTTATTAGACACCCTCTATACGACTCGTATAATATCAATATGGGTCGTATAACCCAAAAGTCAAACCGATAGCAACCAGACATATCACATCACTCACATCCAACCTCCAATACGATTCATATAGGGGTCTCGTATAATACCAACACGGATCGTATATCCCCTATACGGGTCGTACAGAGTTTTAGGTGTACAAAGATCTAAACCTGGGATCACCCGCCAGCCCGGTCCTAAGGACAAAAGCTGTTGATACATTATGGGATCTAAAGATAGGTCAAATGTCAATGTACAATGATAGATGAAAAGCTGCGAGAATCAGAAACCCTAGTACGTACTGTCAGGAATCTATCTATTTACCTTCCATCCATAACTGTATTACTCCCTCCAATTCTTTAATGATTTTGACCCCTTTTCCACCACCAATCTTCAATTCCCACCCACTCAATTAAACAACTAATTACACCCCAGTTTTAGCGTCTTTTTCACAGGTTTAGGTTTCTGTGTGGCCAATTCTTTCCTTCTCCATGTGGGTATACTGTCCTACTCGTCTGCTCCACCTTGCATTCAATTTTCAAGAAACTTAAACACGTACTTCCGGTAGATAAACATCTGATCCATCCAATTAAACCACGGCTAGCTGGCTGCTATATATACACACATATATATATATATGTATATATATATCATCATCATCATATGCGTGTGTATTTAACTGTGTGTGTGTGTTTTTGAGGGTGTTTTTGAGCTATCATGAACATGAAGGAAGCCAAGAAGATGAGGAGATTCATGTGTCAGTCAGTTGATGCAACAACTTCTTGCATGATATCTGATTGTCGGTCTGTTATTCGATCACGGAGGTCGAGTGATCATCAAACGTTGGTTGAACATACGAGGTTGTTGAGTAACACCAAGTACATTCGACTTGCAGAGCGTCGTGGCTATGTGGTACCCGCAAGTAGGAGATCATCATCAAGCACCAACAGTTTGATCAAGTTGGACCAAAATGCCCTCCCGTTATCGTCTGCCAACCAAGTGTTTCAGGTTGGTTTTTTGTGGAATCCCATGAATTTAATTTAATGTTGTTTTTGTTTGTATGTTTTGTTTGGTTCATTTTCATGTTTGATGTTTCGGATCTCTTTCACTTCCGTACAGTTTAAGGTATGGCGGTATATGTTGGCTCGTTTCGGTTATGGGACAAGACCGAAGTACATCCAGTGTTTTGGTTTTTAGATTTTTATAATCGATTGCTTCTGTTATAAACGGTTTGGGTTTGGTTTTTCTGTTATTAGGTCGTTTCGTTTAATTCGGTTAATTCTTGGTTGTGGGTGTTGGTTAATTTAAGATCATTTCGGTTAATAAAACTAATAATATTTTGGGTCAAAAACAAATATGTTAATTTATTAAAACGATTATTTTTAAAAAATATTCAACTTTTTTAACATACAATATATTATCGGTTTCTCAAATTTTTAACGACAAATTTTTTTTTTCTTGGACAAGGTTACACACATTGTGGGATTCGGCTCTTATCACTAGGCTTCTGATTTTATGATTTTTCGTTTGTTTTAAAAATAAAACTATTAATGTAATTAATTATTTTTTTAATTATATTTACATATGAATTACATAAAATTCAAGGAAAAAAATCTATTTGAAGGTGAGGTGATAACTGATAAATACTAAAATATATAAATAACGGTTTTGTAGTTGTACCTTGTGGTTTAGCAGTTGTACACTTGTACTGATGTATAATAAGAACATGTTTGAATAGGTGGTGGTGATGAGGGTATCCCTCCATTGTCAAGGCTGTGCTGGTAAGGTCAAGAAACATTTATCCAAAATGGAAGGTGCAAATTACTCTTCTACCCTTCATTAATATAATAATTTATTCTTTTTACTATTTACTTATTTAGTTATTTACCATTAAAACTGCTTTAGTAAAATAATAAAGTGTTCTTAGTTTTATTACTATAATTAATTTCAAGAATTAAATTTAAAAGTTGAATTACAGGAGTGACGTCGTTTAGCATAGATCTGGAGACCAAGAGGGTCACAGTTATGGGACACGTGTCACCGATGGCTGTGTTGGAAAGCATGTCGAAGGTGAAGAAAGCAGAGTTTTGGCCTCCCAATTTAATTCCTATGGATTAAGTCTTTTTTATTTTCCCCCTAAAAATAAAATTATGATTGAATTTTCAAGATATTTGTTATTTTTTCAAACAAGGACACTTATTTCATAACTGCTTTTCTTTTAAAACGTCGAATTTATTTACTCACGTGGGACTTGAACCTAATACCTTCAAACCTAGGTGTAAGAACAGCCTTTGCCTCTGCCACTAAGCCACCGACCCCAGTGATTCATAATTGCTTTATTTGGATTTTATAATGAAAATGATACCAACTATATTATCTTTATCTAGTTGTAATCAAACCATATAATATACATAAGTACTTTAATGTTAATAGCTAATTTTTTTTTTAAATTATAAATCGAGAATTGATATTGTTGGTCTAGTTAATAACTCATATCTCATTAATAATTTATACGTCTGGATTATGTGTAAAAGAGATTAATATATTTTTTTATTATAACTTTAAACACGGTGAATTTAATTTTTAAGATTGTAGTGATAAATAAGATTCTTTAACGCACTAACCCTACTATGCAAAATGAAAACAAACTATTATAAACAACAAATATAGAATAAACTGAGAATTCAAATCCAAAACACACTGTGATGATAAAACATATGGTCAGTGGCGGAACCAAGACTTTTTATCTGGAGGGTCATAATAAAAAAACCTACGGTCACTAGCGTATAAATCAATTAAATTTTATCACTTGACTTGCTACTAATTGTAATATTGGATTTCATGTTTCTTAACGGTTTAAAATTTATTTGGTTTGTTTTTTATCAAAATATTTTTTTAAACACATCAATACATGATTTAGAAATATTTAAAAACAATAAAAAAAATATGACATTAAGTCATATTATATGAATTTTAAGTAAAATAAATCATGAATAATAAAGTAATATAATAATATAAAAGTAAAACTTTCATGATGAGAGTAAAAATAAAATTATTGTTTTCAATGAAAATTAATGCTAAAAGAAATTTACCCCTATGTGTAGTCTATATTTACCCCTTAAAATAAATATTTAAAATAATACAACCATCTTCTTCCTTATTCTATCCGAACAAAGACTAAGTTGCAGGCGACCGGAAAAGTGAAAACTCAGTTCGGTTATGTTGTTGTCTTCACAATCTTCAACCCTCTGTTCACTACGCGATTTGGATTTTTGAGGGTCAAAATACAAAGAAAAGTTTCTCCTTTGATAACCCTATTAACATACCACATGATCGGCCGGAGGGTCCAGTGACCCCCCGGACCCTCCTGTAGTTCCGCCGCTGCATATGGTGTTTTTTTAATTACAACTGCTAAGAACAAATCTTGTCACACTCAGTATGAGTGAACACTTTTTGTGAATGAGATGTCTTTCTTTTAGTTTTTTTTAACAATAACATTTAGATTTTTCTAGCATAAATACATGACAACCTCAGGATTTAAACCTTTAACCTTTTGATTGTGAGGTACACCACTTAATCACCAGGATGTCCTTTTGAGACGTCTTTCTTTTAGTTGAGGTCCCCTCAACCGGCAATATCTAGAAACAAGCAAAGTGAATTGTTTGTTGTTATGAAAGTATTATGTTTGATAGACTTGGCATGTATAAAAGTAAAAAACGATGTCCAAATCCAAATCTTATTAGGTAAATGGTCCTTTATTTAAGAAAACAATTTGTATTGGGCCAGAGTGTATGGGCTCTTGTCGTTTCTTATGGGTGGGCTGTTAAGTAAAAACTCAGTTTGTTTCTTATGGGTGGGCTGTTATATTTTATTATGGATTTTATATTAAAAATATAAAATTTATTTGAATTTTTTTTTTTATAAAAACCGGTTTAAACCGGTTTAAAGGACAAACCGGTTTAAAACCTACCCGAACCGGTTTGACCGGTTTACATATTTCCATTACCAGAACCGGTTTAACCCGAACCGGTTTGGGCCCAAACCGGTTTTGACTTTTCGTTGACCAAACCGGTTCGGGTCGGGTTGAACCGGTTTGGGTTAAAAAACCGATTTGTGCACCACTACCGAATACACTCATACTTTGAAATAGGGGTAAACATTTCGGGTATTTGAAAAGAACGACCGGTTATTAACCAAACCATTTTTTTTTTCAAACTTGGTCAAAACCGGTTTAAAAAAATCGGTTTGGTTAATAACCGGTTCTATGGAGGGGTTTTCGCGAATCATACCTATTTAATCTGGTGGGGTCTTTTGGGACCGGTTAACCGCAAACCGGTTATAAAAAAAACTACTTATTTTAAAAATAATTATAAAAATAAAAAATACTAAATATATAAAATAAACTCAATAAACTTCTTTGTTAAAAAAATAGAATTAACAATATATAAATTCATTAAAAGTAGCCAATACATTTTAGTTTTTTGATAAATAATCGTCGTCTTCGTTAGGTGTTCATTCTTCACCTTCGGGACTAGTTGAGCGTACAAATTGATCGTAAGCGAGTTCGTCATCGCAAAGTGGAAACGCTCTTCCTTTTGATACTCCGCAATCGTGTATTGGTTCTTCCACGGCAAGTTCGCCTTCGAGATTTGTTATATATTGTACACGTTACACTGCGTCCAAATAGTCCTTCAAGCAAATATAAATTTCCATCACCGTTGAAGTCATCTCATTCTTAGGATAAATAGAACTCTGCCACTAAAAGAAAAGACAAACTTTGAAGCTCTGTAGAAGCTTGGACGCTTAGTGGGTCACGGGCCATAGCGGCTAGAACGGAATATTTGGATTCCCTTTCTTACCACCAAGCCAAAATATCAAAGTTATCAAAATCTTTGGGTCGCATAGTGGATAAAAAATCGGTTCCAATATACATCTTGAGCTCGGTATTTGGGGTGTTACTCAGAGACCGTTTACTATTTTCATTTCTTATAGAATTCTATAAACATAGAATTTGGTTCCTCTTTGGGCTACTACTTGACGCCGAACCCATTGACTCGTGTATATTGGATGTGGAACCATATTTATGTAAATAATGATCAGACATATTTTGTAAACAATTGTTAAATATTTTATTGTATTTTTTTTGCAAAAAATACATCTTCATCGTTCAAATTCAAATCTGTAACTATATTTTCAATTAACAATTCAACTCATGTGAAATTTAAGCACGGGTTCAATGCAGCAGCACAAGTAATAACAGAATGCATCTCTTTAGGATATTTTTTAAAAAATTTCTTTCACCGGAAGTATCATTTTTTCATAAACTTCGCCTTCAAAGTCAACATCGTTTAATTTGGTACACATTAAACATAAATGTTTAAGTACCAAACAACTCGCGTATGGTTGCGGTTTTAAAAACATCAAGCAGGTTAATTTTTCAATACATCCCCAACCCACGGTAGGAAAGCTAATAACCAAACCGTTAGCGACAAGATCAACATAGAATAGTTCTAAAATTCTGTAACACCCCAAAAATCCTGACATGTTATATTTGGGATCAAGAAAATAAATGAAAAGAAATATGGATCAAGGTCGGGTGTTGGGCTTGGTCGAAAGAAAGAAATGAGGGGGAGGGCCTTAAAACCTAGCCACCACCCCCATTTTCCTCATTTTCACCATCTTCATCATTTTCTAGTGAGAGAGAAAGAGAGCATTCTAGAGAGAGAAACCGAGCCTTGGAGGGATTGAGCATCAAGCAACAAGTTCTAGCAAAGGAGAAGGCATCATCATCTTCATCAACAACATCTGGTCGAGATTCGAGGTGTGATTAGCCTCTAAACGGTCTCTATTTGATGATTTAAATTGGTTTTGGGTAAAAAGTGGGTAAAACAATTTTTGATCCAAAAAGTTGTTGGGTTTCGTGCATATGGTTTCATAAAACTATTTTTGATCAGAAAAATAAATAAACGTAGCGGAAAAATATACATGAACCGATCTAGGCCATAACCCTAGATCTCCCACCAGCCAGGTGAAAACAAAGAAGAAACAAACAACCATAGGGGGTTTAGACTTATACCTTTCACGTAACCGGTTGACAGATAAAGCTGAACACATTGAGTCAATGATTCCAGTCGCTAGATCTGGTACAAACGAATCTCCTCTAACCCGGATTTGAATTTTTCAAATCCTAATCTCCAAGAACAGTCCTTAAAACACCCGTAACGAACCAAAAGGACGGAGACGGAAGCGCAAGGGTGGAGGCAGGCAAGCGGCGACGGCTTTCGGTTGTTCTGCGGCGTCCGGCCAAAAGGCGGCGGCGGTAGCGGCGCTACGGCGACGTTTTTCACAGAGGCCGGCGAGAGGAGGGGACGACGTGGAGGTGGGTGGCCGGTAGTGAGGTGGTGGCGACGCAGAGAGGAGGTGGAGAGACTAACTTTTGTTTAAACCTGATAAATCTCTCTAAAAGTCTCTAGCCCTTTTTTCTAGTCTCCATATGCCTCCTATTTATAAGCCTCCTAACTTCTTCTCCAAGTTAGGGTTTTGGAGGCTTTTAATTACATCTAAGTCCATGTAATTATGTAATAATTACATTTAAAGAACGTGTATTATTTAATTGTTTAATTAACTAACTATTAGTTAATTTAATTATAATCGTATCCAATATAAATATAATTACAATTAAATGACAATGTAATTAATAAATATGTTCCGAACATATTTCCATCGACTTATAATTAATCCAATTAATAATAATAACTATTATTTCATAAATAATCGTCATGTCCAACCGTATCCATTCGTTCTGATAGTTATTTCATAAATAACTATCTCGCCTTTCTTTATATTCGTGTAATGGACTATATTGGGTAAAAAGTGGGTAAAACAATTTTTGATCCAAAAAGATGTTGGGTTTCATGCATACAGTTTCAAAAAACTATTTTTTATCAGATTAAATAAATAAACGCAGCAGAAAAATATACATGAACCGATCTAGGCCATAACCCTAGATCGTCTACCAGGAGTCTAGGTACAAAAAAATAAGAAACAAACAACCATAGGGGGTTTAGACTTATACCTTTCGCGTAACCGGTTGACAGATAAAGCTGAACACCTTGAGTCTATGATTTCAGTCGCTAGATCTGGTACACACGAATCACCTCTAACCCGGATTTGAACTTTTCAATTCCTAATCTCCAAGAACAGTCCTCAAAACACCCGTAACGAACCAAAAGGACGAAGACGGGAGCGCAAGGGCGGTGGCAAGCAAGCGGCGACGGCTTCTTGTTATTCTGCGGCGTTCGGCTAAAAGGCGGCGGCGGTAGCGGTGCTACAGCGGCGTATTTCACAGTGGCCGGCGAGAGGAGGGGACGACGTGGAGGTGGGTGGCCGGTGGTGGCGGTGCAAATAGAAGGTGGAGAGACTAGGGTTTTTGCTACTTTTGTTTAAACCTGATAAATCCCTCTAAAAGTCTCTAGCCCTATTTTCTAGTCTCCATATTTTATTTTATTTTTGAACGGCGTGGGCTCAACTGGCACGTCCCACTAGGGGAGGCTCGTACATCAGTCTACCCAAACAACCCCCAAGAAATTCGAAATCTGCAGAGTGTGTTCCTAGGTTTTATGAAGTGCACCTTACAAGATTCGAACCCATGACCTCCACAGAGGGGAATCCCTTTGGGAAAACACCCCTAACCACCAAGGCAGAACCTTCATAGTTTCTAGTCTCCATATGCCTCCTAACTTCTTCTCTAAGTTAGGGTTTTGGAGGCTTTTAATTACATCTAAGTCCATGTAATTATCTAATAATTATATTTAAAGAACTTGTATTATTTAATTGTTTAATTAACTAACTATTAGTTAATTTAATTATAATCGTATCCAATATAAATATAATTATAATTAAATGACAATGTAATTAATAAATATGTTGTGAACATATTTTCACCGACTTATTATTAATCCATTTAATAATAATAACTATTATTTCATAAATAATCGTCTTGTCCAACCGTATCCATTCATTCTGATAATTATTTCATACATAACCATCTCGCCTTTCGTTATATTCGTGTAATGGACTATATTAACATTTAATATATCCAATTATCGTAATCGTTGCCCAAAGTGTAACTCTATGGATCTTACCTTGTTAGCAGTATTGTCAAATGTCGTTACTCGAGCATAATTGTCCAACAAAAGCTTGGGTTTTTACGTATGTATTGGCCTAAAAACCTTGGATCTAGCTACATTGGAGTTAAACAAAATATTTGGACGTAAAAAGTTATGATTTTGGATCAAAAATAGAGAATTAATGAAGAACATTCTTGTAGAGACACTATTTCATGAGATGACACTATTTTATAAGGTGACACTGTTCATGAGGAGACATTGTTTATAGGGTGACATTGTTCATGAGGTGACACTGTTCATGCGGTAACACTATTTAAAGTGTGACACCCGACATTTCAGGTCAATATCCGTACATGTATTAAACAAGTTTACATTATATTTATATTTGGTGATTTAATTAATTTCACAAACAAGGACATCAAGGTCTAACAAAAACCGAACATTGTCTCATTTCACATTTTGGTAATTCTAGGAGTTACCGGTTCACGTGTCATATAAACCGACCAATACGAACGGTAGTGATTAAATTAAATAACCGGAAAAATATACAAAAATATATATTTCATAAACTTTACGTTGGTCAATAATTTATTTTTAGACTAAAACATACGGTATAAGTAAAAGTAAAATAACGAACCCTTTCGAAGACATTACCCCGTATCGTCACCTTTAGGTATTTATACCTACGAATAATCACCTCAACGGATTATACAATCTAAGATTTAAATATTTTTCGTCAACGAGCCATAAACTTGCTAAATTTACAATGCCGTGAGGAATCTAAACCGAATTAAATTATCCCCTTAAAATTCTAATTAATATTAATACTCTTAATAAACTAATACTTAAAACTAATTATTAACCCTCAAACCACTTTTTGACTTTCTCGGCCGAAGCCAGAGAAGACCACTCCCTCTCACTCGACCCATCCCGTACCTGAGAAAACTCAGATAAAACCATACCCTCTCAGTCTCAACATCACAATCCCTTCTCATATTTCTCATTTTCATACGGCAAATTTTCCCCAAATTCTCTCCAAATCGAAGTCAAGTTCTAAGGCAAAACCTACCATAATTCGGTGTTTTAAGAAGAACTTCAAGTGTTTCTAAAGGAAATTTAACAGAAGAATCAAGATCATTCTCTGTTTTCTCTCATCATTTTCATCTCTGTTTTAAGGTAAAAACTCGATACTATCTACATTATTTTCTTTAAAACCGTAGCTAAACATACAAAATATTGAAACGCAAGAAAGATAACAAGAAAAGTGGGTCGAATTCAAGATTAAAACATAAAAATATGCAGGACTGATTCTGTCAAACAGAAGTCCAGTAATCGAAACTATAGTTTCGATACCTATTACTCAATCGAAACTAGGAGTTTCGAAACCAGTTTGATCGAAACTAGGTAGTTTCGATACCAGTTTACTCAATCGAAACTGGGAGTTTCGATACCTGTCTACTCAATCGAAACTAGGTAGTTTCGATACATATTACTCAATCGAAACTAGGTAGTTTCGATACCCTTCTTGCCAATCGAAACTAGGTAGTTTCGATACCAGTTTTTGCTCAATCGAAACTAGGAAGTTTCGATATCTAATCTGTGTAATCAAAACTAGGAAGTTTCGACAACTGTTATGTTCAATCGAAACTAGGTAGTTTCGATACCTGTGTCAGTCCCCTTTTGGGCAGTAACTTGGAACTTTTTTTATAACGAAACAAGTGTTGAACCACCAAGAGGATATTTTAAACAAAAACAACCAGATTTACAAAGTCGGTGGACAATTTGCAATATGAGACATTCGGTCTTAACACAATTTACCCTTTGGTATTTAGGGTACGAATAGTCAAGTTTGACTACAACAAGTATCGTTACAAACATACACAAAAACAAGGTGAGTTTCACGGCCCCTTTTACTGTTTTCAAATATTTGGGGGAAGAACATACTTACAACTATTTTATGGAATAACAAGAGAATAAGACACGACTTTTATGTTTACATGAGATGAGAACAACAAGTGAGGCCGCTAAAGTCCCCTGGAACAATGTAGTAACCATTAACTGTAGCCTAGGGTCCTATGAATAGTACTATGGAGAGTGACGTCTCCCGGTCATGGTTAGTCGCGCTAACCACAATCTGGAGGATTTATGGCCGCATAGAACCGGATAACGAAATTAGGGGCGTGTACAATTGTCATGGTTTGGTTACGCCTCATGTACGAACATATTATTTGTATTCCTAGCTAGTTTACAAATGGGTCAACAATTCTTATTCTGTTTATCACATGCACCTGAAACTATTTACGAACAATTGAATTTTACAAAGAACTATTTGATTAAACCTGTGAACTCACCAACCTAGTGTTGACAATTTTAAGTATGTTTTTCAGGAAATTGAACGAGATCGCAAGGTTAGCAATGTAGATTACATGCATGCACGATGGATACAACTTTTGGGGGATTTCTCTTGTATAACTCATTGTAATAGAGTCATATTTGCGAAATCTTCACTTTTTGTAAACTCAATTTACATTTTGGAATGTAAAACTTTAAACTTGTTTATGTATCCATTTATCATGTATGTGTTTGCGGTAATCATATGCTTTGGAAACCATGAACGTCACACCTCGCGTTTCCGCCTTGGCGAGGGTGTGACATAAAGATGTGACACTATTTCATGAGGTGACACTATTTCATGAGCTGACACTGTTCATGAGGTGACACTATTTCATAAGGTGACACTGTTCATGAGTTGACACTATTTCATAAGGTGACACTGTTCATGAGTTGACACTATTTCTTGAGGTGGCATTGTTCAATGAGGTGTCATTATTTCATGAGGTGACACTATTCATGAGGTGACACTATTTCATGAGGTGACAATGTTCATGAGGTGACACTGTTCATGAGGTGACACTATTTCATGAGGTGACATTGTTCATGAGTTGACACTATTTCATGAGGTAACACTATAAGGGGTGATATTGTTAATGAGGTGACACTAAGGAGGGACACTAATGATTGGTGAAAGTCCATAACGCAAGTTATGGCGACACTGAAAGTACATAAAGAAAGTTATGGATACACTATAGATGACACTATAGTGGCGACACTGTCATAGGCGACAATGTTGTGACGACACTAGTAGATTTTGATAGGTTTTGGGTGTTAACTTTCACACAGATCGTTTAGCATCCTACCTAACAGAGACCTACGAAAGAAATAGTACCAAGAAACCAGGTGAGTTTCTAGATGCCCTTTTTAAAGAAGTGTTATAACGTTTTGGGATGGGTTGCATACTTACGTGTTAATGAATGTTTCTATGGTTAAATGTTTTAAAGTACGAGCGGTTAAATGATAATGTGTATTAAGTGATGAATGATTTTTAATACGGTTGCTTATGCAAACGGACGGTTAATACGTCTACTTATGTAGACAGACAGTTAATACGGCTACTTATTTAGACGAACGGTTAATACGACTACTTATGGAGACGAACGGTAAAACGGTTATCTTCGTGATAAACAGACGGAACGAGATGATCATCTATAAATGTTATGTGAATGTTATAAAAATAGATTATGGTAATGATGAATGTTTACAAAAGTATGCTATAAATGTTAATAGTGACGATGAATGTTTTAATGTACTGAAGCAATGTGCTATGGTAATGATTTTATGCCTAAATGCTTAAACTAGAACTCAGTTAGCGTAGCTGACTTTTAGTATGCATTTCAGATTAAAGGTATATTCAAACGGGATGCATCATGGGTTGACTGAAACGGATCATGAAGGCTACTCGGCTCAATACTGACATCCCGCCTGTATGTTTTAATTTAAGGACAATGTTTGATATTTTATTTCTGTATGACTGATGAATGTAATTAATGATGTTTCCGCTGCCAAGTTTTAAGTTATTCCAGTTTTTGAATTATATTGTGAATGAATAAATCCAACAAGTGAGGCATCCCGGGTTTTTGGCTTTACAAGTTCCTCTTTGTTGTACCGCGCTGTCAAACATTTTCCAATTCTAATTTCACCTAGTAGGTCCGTCCCAAATCGGACCTAGAAAGGATTTTTCGTTTCGCTGCATAATTGTCTATATTATGTACATCTTTTTCTACTAACAGTAAAAACATCACGTAACATATTTTAAAAGCTTCTTTTATATCTTTTATTTCTTCAATCGCGAGTACATCTTGCACAACCAAGTTAATGATGTGTGCACCACATCAAATATGAAAAAAAAAACCATTGCAAATCGATTGATATTTTAATTTTAATTTTTTAAGCGCGGTTGTATTATTTGAGGCGTTATCAAAAGATATTAAAAATATTTTTTTTTTGTAATTTAAAGTTTTCGTTACTTTATCTAAAACTCTAGTATCTAAATATCCAAATAATTCAAACGCAATCATAAGTTTCATCATTTGCACATATCGAGATCAACCCAATGTGCGGTAGTGCAAAGGTACGATTCCAGTAACCATGAGGTGCCGACCAAACATCGGTAGTTAAGTTAACACCGATATTTAAATTTTCAAAATCTTTAGTTAATTGTTTTTAGCGTCTTTCCACAAACTTAAACAATGACGTCTAAGAGTAGTATGATTATGTGATGATAACGAGGTTGAAGTGTATCTTGAATCATTTTTGTGCGAGTTGTCAAAATAATCAAATGACACAGTTTCTTGAATAACAAATTGTGCCATCATCTCACGTACCATGTCGACGTCAAAATTCCAAATACCTCCCTCGCTTGATTTTTGTGTTTAGCAATGTGCCGAATTGGTTTTCCCCACCCTGTTATGTTTTTCACATGTTATTTCAAAGTGGAGTTGGATTGAGAGTTGAGAAACGAACCACAATTCTTGCATCGAGCATTTTGATTACCTTTGGACATTACGCATTAATTGTATTTTGAAAAAAAAACACTTGGGTTTCTCGTTGTTGGTAGGCTCATCATAGTTACATCACTTGAGGAAGCACCCGGTTCAAAGGAACCTTGAGCACTTGAGCTAGCCATGTGAGATTGTGAGCGTTTTAAGACTTTTGGATTTTTGAGCCTTTTTGCAATTTTTAAGCGTTTTGTGTGTTTGAATGCTAGAAAAGTATTGTGATCAAATCAATACATACAATAGCTATTCATACTAACAAGAGGGGGCAGGGTTTCAAAATTGTCCAAAAAACTATAAAAAAAACGGTAACTAACGGCTATATAGCCGTTAAATAACGATAACTAACAGCAAGTTTACGTACTTAACCGGTTTTATATAGGTAAAATAACCGGTTCGACTTTAACTGGTTTGTAGCCTATTCACGAGTTTATATCCTCCAATCGGTTTGTAACCTCAGCTTCGCACCAGTTTTAAACCGGCTTCAAAAAACCCGGTTAGGGTACAACTTTTTAACCGGTTGTGGTACGTGTTAGGATGTGCAGCTCTAATTTGAAATATAGAGCAAGATTTATTTCATTATTTTTTTCTAACTAGTATTAAAACCGAGCACTGCGGCTAGTTAAACCGTGAAAAAAAATTAACATCTACGGAACTTTATATAAAAAAAACAAAACATTTACACGATGCGGCTCGTTAAACCACGAAATAAATTAACGTCTTTGAAATTTTATATAAAAAACAAAACTTTATGTAAACCCACGCGTTGTAGTGAGAGCGTTGATAATATTCAAAATGTTATATAAAAAAATGAAACCGCTAAAAAAGTTAACGTCTAAATGTTGATAAAGATAGGCACACGCAATGATAGAGGCGTTGATAACATTTTGAAATTATAAAAGAAACGAAATCGTCGCAGAGCCGCGCATTGCGGTAGGATGCTGATTAGGAACCTTATATAAAAAACGAAAGCGTTAAAAAATTCACATCGAAAAGTTGATAAAAATAAGCACGTCGCAAAGACAAATTCAGATTTTATAAAACATCATATTTTAAAAGTTGTAAAAGGAAAACAAAAGAAACTGTAAAAAAATCAAAACCTTGAGCAACTTTGACGGCTTGTACGTTTGTGCTTTGATGACTTGTATATTATGACACACAAATATGTTTTGAATGAAATTTATACTGAAACGTAGATAAAAATAAACACGTCCCAAGGGTATATTCAGAGTTTTACAAAACATAAATTTAAAAGTTATAAAAGAAAAAGGATAGATATAGCTAAACTTGAGGGGTAAAACTGTTACTTTTTCATACCACATGTAACATGATTGGCTTAAATAGTTGAATAGTATAATGTGCTTCAAAGCACTTACTACTTGAATGCTTGTATCATTGTATGCATATGTATAGTGTTTTTCGTCTCACATCTCTAAGTTTAGTAATTGTTATTAAAGTTAATTACACGAATAGCCCATGTGGTATGCTCTGATTTCACTTTTGGCTCCTAACTTTGAGAAATTATATGGATGGTCCATAACTTTCCATTTTGTAACACCGAGGCCCCTAAATTAGATCTCAGTTAACTTTGACTGTTAAACTTTTTGAAATGACTAAAATACCCATTTGTTTAAAAAAACTAAATAAAAACATAAATTACATGTTTGAGTGGGCCCCACAACCCTTCTTTCTTCCCTCTTCATAACCTGATAGCTACTTCCCCACAACAAAATATCCGATGATGTCACACCACTAAACTACGGTGTTTATCGTTCCAGAGTAGTACCTCCAACAGAGATGTTCCCAAGAAAAAATGACGGGTCCAGGAGGGATTTATACACCACTCTTTTCTTAGACAGAACATTCCGTTTGTCAGATAACTACAAACCGGTTGGATATTACCCTTTGGTGACATTGATATCAAAACACATAGCGGAAGACTAAATCATCACTTTTATTAACGTTAAAACATTGTTTACATCATGTTCAACAAAAGTTACATCATATGTCCCTAACAAGGAACATATCGTTTAGGACTTATAGTTCTAGGCATGCCCATCATCTGGATCGTTCATCGGTTCATTCTAGTCCTGGAAATGCCTCATCTATTGACTACCTTTGATGCGTTCAAAAATATTTGATAAAACATGGGTCAGCACAAAGCTGGTGAATTCATAAACTAAAATAGTTTATTAAAATGACCCGCCAAAGTATCTTGAACACATTCATGGGGTTCCACCCCAAATTCATAGACAACTATGAATAATCAGTCAGTATATATATAACCAAAGTCCGTTCTACGGGTCCTGTCCATCATGTCTTTCCACGGGTCAAGTGAAACACAATAAGCACTTATAATGTGTTAGATATATACAATAATTATTTCAAGATACTCAAAATGTTTTCATAAATCAACAATTCTTAAAAATGGAGTATAACAGAGCCAAATGCATCACAGTTTAAGAACTCACATCAACAGTATTTCAGCTTATCGTATTAGCAATATAGCAAACACCTTGGACAAAGCTCTTAGATATATATCGACATTACTTAATTACATAATCCTGGCTTAATGGTATATAACCAAATCTTAATAGTAGGTCGGAACCTTACCTCAACACTATCTACAACAATTTGGAGTCGAAAATGCCAGAAACCGGACTCTCGCACGTGAACCGGGGCTCAGGATCGGAACACCAGAGAGTGTGTGTGTATGTGTTTTGGAGTGTGTGAAGTGTGAGAAATGACCTGAAGTCGATCATCTATTTATAGGGCAAGATTTGGGTCCGTGGCGAACCGTCACGCCTTTGCTTGGCGGCTACACACTTCCGGACCATGTAACGGACCGTTATGGTTCGTGACGGTCTATCACGAGTGATGTGTAACGAACCAATTTTCAGGTTTGTAAATAATATGGCAACCATATTATGGGGTGTATATATATATATATTAATAATGGGAGTTTGAGGCTTTTTGTAAAATGGAGGAATCATGTAGTTTTAGAACAAGGAGCCAATTTACAAACTGGAGGGACTGGATGTGTAAAAATAACAAATATGATTTGTTATCGGGGTGTGGGTGGCGACACACACATAGTGTGTGTGTGTGTCGTGAGAAAGAGAAGAGAAAGAGATGAGAGTGGTGCTTGATCAAGAAGCTAAAATCAGAGAACATGCATGCTTAATTCGGCAGTTTTGGCTTACAATATCCTTCCTACTCATCATGTAAGATCTCTTTCTTCTCTTGAATCCAGCATCTATGGTGTTCATGGTGGGTTTTGATGAAATCAAGCTATGGGGCTAGTTTGGGTGGTTTGATTGAATAATAACTTGATAAAAGTTATAATCTAGCTTGATTAAAGGTCAAGGGTGGTAAATAACATCATGTTAACATCCATTTTGATGATTCAAGAATTAGGGTTCTTATGGGTAATTTGAGGGTTTTCTAATCGGGGATGTTTATTTGATGGATTGAAGGTTGGTAAGTGTCTATGGTGGTATTAGACACATGAATTGATATGAAACCTCAATCAATTTGATGAATTGAAAATTAGGGTTCTTGAGAGCCTAAATTTGGGGTTTTCAAATTGATGAAGTTAAATGATGAATTGGTGGTTGATAAGTGCTTATGGTGTTAATAAACACAATTTTTTAGTAGAAACCCTCAATCAATTTGATGAATCAAGAACCTTGAGAATTGGGTGAAATTGGATAAAAACCTTAACGGGTCAAATGGGTGGAATTGATTTAGAATGGTTAATAGCGTGTGTGAAGCTTAATAAACCAAGATTAGACGATAGTGAAGATCATAGAATCTTGGGTGAGTGTTAAACTCCAATTAATGTATTGCGGTAAACTAGATTACTAAACATGTGGATTGTTTAGGTGATCAAGGCGTTAGAGATGTTAGCTTTGAAGACGGATTGGAATCTTCATTGGCAAAGGTAAGTGTTTTGCACTTACTTAGTAATGGATAATTAGTTTATATGTAAATAGATAATGTGGTAAATTCTATTTACTTGTTATATGTTGATTTTGACTATGTGGCATATGGTCAAACTAAAGTGTGAAATGTGGTAAAAGTAGTATATTTGACTAATGTGGTTAATAGTCAAACATAATATGGTAAAAGTGGCATAGTTGACTAATGTGGTAAATAGTCAAACATAATGTGGTAAATAGGTGTAGTTGATTTAGTGTGGTATAAGTCAAACCATTTGTGGATAAATGGTTAAAGTGATAAATTGACTTAGTGTGGTATAAGTCAAACCATTGTGGATAATGGTGAAATTGGTGTAATTAGATTATGTGATTAATAGTCAAACTTGATTATTCAAATGTGGTAAATTGGTGTAATTAGACTATGTGATTAATAGTCAAACTTGAATATGCAAATGTGGTAAATATGTGTAATAGGCTATGTGGTTTATAGTCAAACTTGATTGTATTATGTGGTAGAATTGATGTAGCTGACTTAATGTGGTAATTGGTCAAAGTAATGGTTGATATGTGGTTAAATGGTGTAAATGACTCTATGTGGTCAAGGGTCAACTAAAATGTTAAATGTGGTAATATTAGATTAAAATTGACTTAATATGGTAAAAGTCAACCGTTGGTGTAAAACGATAAATTGGTTTATTACATGGAGTGTGGATACTTCATGGAGGTGTTTACGTCAAGTCAAATACTTCACGGGTGGTAGTGAGGTCAAGTACTTCACGGGTGAAAGTGAAGTCAAGTACTTCACGGGTGACATGAAGTGTGGATGCTTCATGGGTCGGCATGGAGTCAAATACTCCATGGAGAAATCGAAAGGTGGATCTCTCGTTAGACATGTGGATATGTCAAGTTGAAAGAATGGTAAAACATAAAATGTGTGTAGGTCGTTATGTATCTAAAGTTATAGGTTATTATGTACCTAAACTAACGAATTGATAGAACTTGTTGTTAAACTCTTATCGAGTAAGAAACGAGTAGTGGTACTCAGGTGTGGGGATAAAAAACTAACAAATATATGTTAGTACATGTGGGTGAATTATAGATGTTATTAGGTGAGTTTTGTGGCTTAAAGACCAAAGGGGATTGAGGTTGTTGGTTGGAAAGGCCAAAAACTACAAAAAAAAATCATGTTTGTGCAAGGGAGGGAGTAACTTTACGCCCTAAACTACTGCCTTACGCCAATAAAATTAAATGGAGTAACTTTACGCCTTTAAAATTAAAAGTTGATTTTTGGGTTGGTTTAAGGTGAATTGACTTGGGAGTTGTCCCAATGGTTGTATATCATTACTAATGATGTATTTTGGGGTGATTTTATTGTAGGTAAAGCTCCGGAGTGATCTCGGGTCTCGCCATACTCGGATGATTGGATTCTCAATGACTCTTTTGAATGTTTGTTTTGTTTTAAACTAACCCGTGGATGGGATTACATTATGTTTAAAGTCTTTTGGATTTGTAGTGGTCTAAAACCCGTTAAACACTTTTCCTTTTGAAACTTGTGACGCTTTATATGTCGTTGTAAATGGTTAAACCATGTTTTCAATGTAAATGTTTGTCTGAAACCTAAATTCCGTGTTATTTAAAAAAAATTTGTGTAACATTTATGATTTTCCGACCTTTTTTTATTTATTTAGTTATTGTATTTATTATTTTACTCTAAACAACAGTGACATCCCATTTCAATCACATACTAGTTCAAACCCGAGATGTCACATTAATAACTATTTCCTTTTTGCGTAGCAATTTAAGTTTTTAACATTACGTTTAGATATTATTATCTATCAAATATATGTATAGATATTTATATAGATATATATACATACATATACTTTTTCATAGTAAGTGAATAAAAAAATAAAACTTATGAGCTTAAATCATTTACTTATTTTTAAATAAGTATGTAAAGATATTTATATATATATTTGAAACACTATAAATTCATTTGCATTAAATCTAATCCTTACAAAATTTATAAAAGCTAATTTAAATATGTAGTTGGGAATGATTTCTTTTAAATCAAAATGACATTGGTTTTGAACCCACACAATGCTCTTGGACCCATTCACTTGCATTTGGACCCCCAAAAGAACACCCACACCTTCTCAATTGGACCTAACTTAACCCATTTGAACCCCCCATTTCAATTTTGACTTTTTAGTCAAACATGCTAACAAATCTAACCCAAATGATCGGATTCAAAGCTGTTAATGCACAGGGATTGTGCGTGACTGTTGTGTAGCCTCAATCGAACGTTCCGGTTAGTGCAATCAAGTCCTAATCAATGGAATCAATCGCCAAACCTCCCTTGTAACCATTTCAATTAAATGCGAATCAATTTGGACGTTTTCCATGAAATTGAGACGTATAATTCCATCACACACCTTCGCAACATCCTTGAAAAACTCTATGCACGCACAATTCCATTCCCAGTCACCTCTGAATCACGATTCTCAACCGAGGAACTCGAACACACAACCGCTAGTCAATTTCCTTCTCCATTTAGCCAATTCAGGTAAATGCGGTATCTACAGACTCGTTTTTATCCAGGGAATAAAAGCCCTATGCTTTCGGGAGCAATCGCTGAGCCATCGAAGCGAATCGAAGGTTAGGGTTACGAGTTAGGTGAATTAGGGAAGAAGGTTAACTGGGATTCGGGTTAAATGTTAAACACATCGGAACCTTAACAAGGCAACAGCCCTGGTCCAGTGGTCTAGGTCACGCGTGTAAGTCGGCCAGGTAATTGGCACGGGTTCGAATCCTAGGAGGCCTGTGTGGCCGTATTTTTGTGCCTAAACCCCCTTTTTTTCCATTTTAAATGCATAAAACAATATTTTTTTAACTTCTGATTTAATTTTTATAAATCTAATAAATGCATTTAGAAACCTTTATAAAAATAGAAAATATCAAATAATGTTTTATTTATTTTTAAACTATTAAAAACATATTATAAAAAAATTACAAATACCTAAATAAACAATATATATGGTTTATTTATACGAATCTAATCTTGTGGCCTTACTTATAAAATAATAATGTTTGTTAAACCAATTTTACTTGATTGCTTAAAACATTATTAACCCATTTTATTTAAAACATTTTAAGTCTATAGAAATACTTAAATAGTTATTTTAGATAAATAATTTTACAAAAATTAATTTCATTTTACATTAATTTATCATTTTAGTAAAGGATTTTATATAAATAGTTTAAATAATTTTTTAATTCTTTACTAATCTATTTATGAATCATTTCCAGAATAATCACATAAAACACATTATTATTATTACTATAAACACTGTATATAATTAATTAGAGGTTTTAATGTATACTAATTAATCTTATAAACGTAATACTTTATAAATACCATATAATTAATTAGGAGTCCTAATTAATTTGAATGAGTTTTACCTTGTCATCGTGAATATATATCTTCCTGCAAACCTATGCAATCCCATCCCAATACGAAACCCTAAAACCTTAAGATCTCTTTTTTTCCATTCAACATATATTGAGTTTGGAATACAATTACCATGTAGTTTGATTGTGAGAAAATCCTCACAAAGTCTATTCCTCCTTATCAAATCTTGTCATTACTAGCTTCGATACAAGTGAGTTTCATAGCCCCTTTTCTCTTTACTATTGTTTACAAATACTTTATAAATACCATATAATTAATCAGGAGTCCTAATTAATTTGAATGAGTTTTACCTTGTCATCGTGAATATATATCTTCCTGCAAACCTATGCAATCCCATCCCAAACCCTACGAAACCCTAAAACCTTAAGATCTCTTTTTTTCCATTCAACATATATTGAGTTTGGAATACAATTACCATGTAGGTTGATTGTGAGGAAATCCTCACAAAGTCTATTCCTCCTTATCAAATCTTGTCATTACTAGCTTCGATACAAGTGGGTGTCATAGCCCCTTTTCTCTTTACTATTGTTTACAAATACACGGGGTGGAACATGTTTACATACATTACTTACCAAATTTAATACCATTGTTCATATGCTACTTACTATGTGCTTTATGTCTTAAACTACTTGGCGACCATACGTGTGTTCATGTTTAGTACAATCATTAACTTGAGTTGCAAGCCTAATGTAGTACCTTTTATGATCATTTATACGGGAATCCGATTCATTACATAACACGAACCTTGGCGGGTTTTGTGTATACATACTACTACATTTTCAAAATGACAATCAGTTGGATTGTACCTACAGTTTTCCATTTACACGGTTTGATTGTATACTTGGAACCTTGTATGTTTTCACATTTATGCCTTAGTTTATGCTTTAAACATATTGAATTCCAAATTCTTTTTACTTAACTTTTGTTTGGTGTCAAAACCTATGTTATTAACCAACTACTTGTAGTTGACATTTACTCACATGTTTCAGGTGCACCAGTTTGCAGATTCTACCTAATCATAAAGGACTTGGACCTAGTTTAATTTAATGTTTTGAACATTTTGACTTCATTTACTATTGTAACGGATGCTTTAATTTCAATGAATAAATATTGTCACTTATTAATAGATGATCATGTGCTTATGAACAACCGCGTCAGCCCCGGCGTATAATCCGCCGCCGGCCAAGGTGTGACAGATTGGTATCAGATTCATGGTTATAGGGAATTAGGTTATTAGACACACATGACCTAGACTATAACCTAGGAGTCCCAAACATGAAGTTAACTCGTGTCTTTTAGGAGGAACTCCACTCTATACTCATTATACACATACTTACATCCACTTACCTATCTACGTCTACCTATTTCTATCTACGTAGTACAATGTAACATCCCAAAATTTACAATAAAGAATAAATGACGCTTATGGAATAACAAAATAAAGAAAGAATGAAAGAATAAGTGGGCTCGAGCGGACCGGGCCTTGGGCCGAGAGTTAGTGGCGCAAAGAAGGGGGAGGGGTAAAACCCTAGCTACTCTCTCTTCTCCCCTACATTCATCATCTTCACCAACTAATCTAGAGAGAGAAAGTTTCATAGCTCACCCGTTGATCTCCTCGTTTGAGCCCGAGATCGTTCCTACACGTTACAGAAGATCAAAGAAGAAGGAATCAAGCCATAACAGGTAACAACTCAACCTTGGATCCGATTTCTGTATTGAAAATGGGTTTTAAGGTTTTAAGTGGGTTTTTATAAAAAGTTGGGATTTTTACGATGGAATTGGACTAGAAAGCATGTATTTAGCTTCATAGAATCTAAACACAAGTTTTGGACGTAAAAAGATCGGAACTTGGATAAAAAAACGAAGGATTTGATCAAGAACAGATGAATCGTCCGAAATCTCCATGAATGGTCCGAAATCTCGGATACGTCCGAAAAGTATTTCGAAACACCATATATCTCGGACAGAACTTTTTGATCGAAAAGTATCTCAGATAGGACATTTCGGTCGAAAAGTATTTTGGACAGAAAGAGATTTCGGATAGATATTTTCGAACAAAACAGTTCTCAAACAAAAGTTTTCAAACGAAAAGCCATTAATAGAAAATAGTTCTAAACACCAAAGTTTTCGGTCGAAATATATTTCGACCGAAAAAGATTTTGGACATAGGAGTTTTCGGATGAGATATGTAGGTTATAACATTGTTCCATTCGTAACACATGAAACAGATATAATAGCATCCCACCTAGCTTGAAGTTTCAGTGCTAAGAGAGATAGACACAGTAGAAGTCTGGTGAGTTTTTATTGCCCTTTTTCCTAAACAGTTTTGGGTTTGCATGCATACTGTTAAAGAGATAGTTTTGAAAGATAAAGTATATTTTTATAAGAATTATATGTTTTTATAAAAATAAAAGAGAAAGTGTTAAAGAGTAAAGAACTATCTTTAAACTTGTTTTAAAGAAAGTAAAGAGTTAAAGTAAAGAATGGTAAAGAAGCTGCATCTCGGTGCAGCTTGACAGTGACAGTGACAGATGCCATATTATATGCTTATGTGTTAATATGTGTTATTTGTCTATGTGTTATGTGTTTCAATGGCATTTTATTATGTGATGTAGTATAATTTCATAGTAGTTGCATTGTAGTTGCAAAGTAAAAAGTCCTGCAGGCAAACAAAGTAGAAGTCTCACACTTCGGTGTGAGCAGGAAAAGGAGTCTTCACTTTGGTGTAAGCGAGAAAGTCTCACCCTGAGGTGTGAGCAGGCAAAGGAGTCTTCACTTCGGTGTAAGCGAGAAAGTCCCACCCTGAGGTGTGGGCACAGCAAAATAAAAGTCTTACCCTGAGGTGTAAGCGAGCAAAGGGATCCTGCCCTCGGGCAAAGATTCATGTGTGAAAGTTAAAGTATGTTATAGTCACTTGTCTTGTACGAGTGAAATGTAAAGTGGGAAAGAGTAAAGGAGGACACCTTAACCGGTTACCTCAAAAGTAAAGTTTTAACGAAAGATATAACGTAACAGTTTTATAATTGTCACGTTGCAAAGTTTTAAAGTAAAGTTAAAGTGTTTTCAAAGAATGTGAAAGTAAAGCTTATATTTTATGTTGTAAAACTAAGCTACCAAAAAGAAAGTTTTATAGTTTAAAGTAAAGAAAGTTTTATAGTTTAAAGTAAAGAAAGTTTTATAGTTTAAAGTAAAGAAAGAACCCACCGGCGTTAGCTGACTTTTAGTGTGCATCACAGGTAGTAAAGGTAAAGCGAAAGTAAGTAGAGGAGCCGTGAGGGTTGGATAGCATGGACATCGGGTCACCGCTCTGAAGACTAACATTTCCTATTCCGTTAGTTTATGTTTTAGACAATGAATTACTTTATTGTTTGATGAATGTTTTAATTTAAAGACTTCCGGTGTAATAGATTCTGATTTCTGGTTTAAGAACTATACTTGTTATGTCTTGTGCCAACTATGAGACATACCCGGTTTTGGGGCGTTTCATACAAATACATGAACTAGAGACTACATGAAACTATTTGAAACTACATAGATTACTTGAAACATATTCTTAGTCTATAGTCTATAACTTTAGGAACCCCTTGTGTAATCATATTACATATTATCTAGTGTATTACATTGCATGATACAATACGAACTATCTTATGCTGCTATGTTACTTGATAACCTACATGTTTACAAAAACTACTACCCCTATGATACCTTCTTTGCTACACTATTTGAATTGTCTGCACAATATCTATTTGATATCACTAAATGCTATCTTAAGTTTTGCCATACACTTATACACTTTCATCTTTACACATCATCACTAATCATTTATGGAAAGATTCAAACTCCTAGACCCAATACCTATTCAAATTTTAAAATTCCGTCAAAGTTTTGGGTTTTGAAAATTAGTAGAAAATAAGTGAAATTCGGAAGGGTGAATGACTGTACTTTGGGTCTTCTGTCTAGGAAAGCATTTCATATAAATCCAAATCAACCGAAGGATCCGTATGCTTTCTTGGGAATTCCCGAAGTGAGTGTTCACCTATAGGCTAAAGTCTGTCTTCTTGAAGGTATCAGAGCCATAGTTTGAGAGATTTAGACATTTGCGATAATGCTTGGACTTAAACTGAGAATGGGACAAAGAAAAGAAAGGAACGGAATGTCAGTCAGAGCAGCCCGTCCATGGAACGATAGTAGACAGAAGGTAGGCAATGTCCTTACATAGAACATAGACAATAATGTCTTAGCACAGATAGTAGAAAGTAGATGCTTTAGCATAAATAGTACGTAGTACATGCCTTAGCACAAATAGTAGACAGAAGATAGTATGTGCCTTATAGTAGGAACTCTGAACTTGGATGAAAATGTTACTCTAAAAGGAAATGTTCAGAACCCGAGTAGTAAAGTAAATTAGTAATTTCATACCGGTCTCTGTAATTAGTAATTTACATTACTCGAGGTGTTCTAAATTATTACCTATCATGATAACACGAGCTATCTTTGTTCACAGTAGACACTAATGGCTAGAGCAAAGAGAGGTGGTCGCACTGGGGGTCGTACTGGTCGTCGAGGCCGTCCGCCAAGTAACCAAAACCGTCATGAGGAGAGTGAACACTCCCGTAATGAGACTGAATCGGTGCACGTCGAGCATAATGACAGTGGGAACCATGAGTCGGTTCATGACGATGCCCATAACGAGGCGCTTGAGTTGGAACCGATTGTGAAGGAAGCTATCGCGACAGAGGTTACTTCAATCTTGAAGAAAGTTCTACCGGAAGCACTTGGCGAGGCCCTTAAAGAATTTGATATAGGGAAGAAAGAGAAGAAAGATGAAAGTAGCAAGAGAACTGAAGTCACTGATGGTGACGATTCTGATTATGAAATGGCAACTCGGGGTTGCAACTATAAGTCTTTTCGGGGGTGTGACCCGTCGAAATATGATGGATGGAAAGATGTTGTTTCCACCTTCGAGTGGATAGAGAGGATGAACGGGGTGATCAACATTAGTAAGTGCCGTGATGACCAAGCGGTCAAGTTTTCCGCTCACTCATTCACTAATGAGGCGTTAAGTTGGTGGAGATCGATTGAAAGAATCAAGTCTTATGCTGAATTGAAAAAAAAAATGAAATGGAATGACATGAAAAAGCTACTGATCACTAAGTTCTGCCCGCAGAACGAAATTGACAGAGTTGAGAGAGAATTTCTGGGCTCTGTGCTGGCAGTATGACTCATTGCCAGTACACTTCCAAATACCAAGAGTTGGCTCAGTTGGTTCCACATCTGGTGGACACTGAGGAAAAGAGGATCAAGTATTACATCAAGGGACTACTACAGAGGGTCCATGTGCACGTTAAAGAAAATGCTCCTATAAGCTTCGAATCTGTGGTATCACTTGCTGGCATAGTTTATGATGACTTCGAATCCGCGGATCCGCTACCCACTGAGAAGAAAGTGACAAATGCCGTTAAGCGGCCAACAAAGGAGTGGGTGGGACCGAAGAAGAAGAAGCTTAGGATTGAGGATGGAACTGATTGTGCTAAGTGTGGGCGAAAGCACTCCGGGGAGTGTCGTATGAGTCTGAACATTTGTTACCGATGTGGGAAGACGGGGCATTACTCCCGAGAGTGTCCTGGTGCACCGTCATGCTATAACTGTGGAATCCCTGGCCATCTGGCCAATGACTATCGTAAGCCTAAAGCTGTTGGCAGAGAGAAAGGAAAAGAGGTCGAGAAGTCAAAGGCAAGGACCCGAGCGTATGCACTAACACAAGAAGAAGCTAGGGGCGATCCAGATGTGGTGTCAGGTACGTTCATCCTTGATCATACATTTGTATCTGTACTATTTGATTCGGGTGCCAGTAGGAGTTTTATATCATCCTCTATGTATAGAAGAATGAAATGCAAAGTTACTAAAGTAGAACATGCCTTTATTGTGGAAACTGCAGTGTGCAAGACCAGGGTAGTAAATGAATTGGTAGATAATTGCACGATAAAAATACATGGCCATAGATTCCCAGTTAGGTTATATGTTATGACCTTGGGAGGGTTTGATATAGTTTTGGGTATGGATTGGTTGACTGCCAACGAAGCCCGGATTGTATGTAGACGATAGATAGTTTAGCTCAAAGCTCCAGACGGTAGCGAAGTTTTGGTTTACGGGGATCATGACGGTTCGTTAACTAACGTCATATCGATGATAAAAGCAGAGAAGTATATAGGGCGCGGATGCGAGGCCTACCTGGCCTATGTGATGGACAATGATTTAAAAGTGAAAAAGTTGAAAGACGTACCAGTGTTATGTAATTTTCTGGAGGTGTTTCCTGAGGAGTTACCTGGGTTACCACCTGACCGGGAGACAGAGTTCCAGATAGACTTAGTGCGAGGTGCCCAACCCGTGGCTAAAGCGCCGTACCGACTTGCTCCTCTAGAGATGAAAGAGCTAATGATACAATTGGAAGAACTTTTGGATAGGGGTTTTATCAGGCCGAGCATTTCTCCATGGGGTGCTCCGGTTCTGTTTGTAAAGAAGAAAGATGGTGCCATGAGAATGTGCATCGACTACAGAGAGTTGAACAAACGTACAGTAAAGAACAAATATCCGCTACCAAGGATCGATGATCTGTTCGACCAACTACAAGGCGCCAGATGGTTCTCCAAGATCGATATGCGGTCTGGATATCATCAGTTAAAGGTAAGGGAAGAGGACATACCTAAGACAGCGTTTCACACGCGGTATGGGCATTACGAATTCCACGTGATGTCATTCGGTTTGACCAATGCTCCAGCAGCATTCATGAGTATGATGAACCAAGTGTGTAGACCGATGTTGGATAGGTCATTGATAGTATTCATAGACGACATACTTGTTTATTTGAAGAATGAAGGTGACCATGCTTATCATCTTCGAGAAGTACTAGAGACACTACAGAAAGAAAAGTTGTATGCCAAGTTCTCCAAATGCGCGTTCTGGCTTAAGGAAGTCCAATTCTTAGGTCACGTTATTAACGCATATGGCATTATGGTTGACCAGGCTAAGATAGAGGCGGCACAAGAATGGGAAATCCCGAAGACACCAACCGACATTCGGAGTTTTTTGGGATTGGCAGGTTACTATCGAAGGTTCATTAAGGACTTCTCGAGAATAGCCTCACCACTGACAAGGTTGACACGTAAGGAAGAAAAGTACGAATGGGGCCAGGCCCAGTCTAAAGCATTTGAAGAGTTAAAGAAGAAGTTGACCCAAGCCCCAGTGTTAGCATTACCCGACGGTAACGAGGACCTTGTGGTATATTCTGACGCTTCGGGGACAGGGTTAGGGTGTGTTTTGATGCAGAGGGGAAAGGTGATCGCTTATGCGTCACGGCAGCTAAAGATTCACGAAGTTAACTACCCGACTCACGAGTTGGAGCTCGCGGTAGTTATCTTCGCGCTAAAGATTTGGATGCATTACCTTTACGGGGTAAAATGCATAATTTATTCGGATCACAAGAGCTTGAATAATTTCTTTGAGCAGAAAGACCTGAATATGCGACAAAGGCGGTGGTTAGAATTGCTGAAAGGCTATGATTGTGAGATCCTATACCACCCGGGAAAGGAAAATGTGGTCACTGATGCCCTAAGTCGTAAGGATACTCATTCTCCTATTAGGTGAAAGCGTACCAGTTGGTGATAACCCCAGATTTTATGGCAGAGCTAGAAAGAGCACAGATAGAAACACTAAAGGAAGAGAACCTAAAGAAAGAAAGAATGGTCGGTCAACAAATGAAGTTACAAATAAACACTCATGGAGTGAGGACCAGATGTGGTCGCATGTGGGTACCGAAGGACGGAGAGATTAGGGCTAAAGTACTCGACGAGGCCCATAAGTCTTGATATTCCATCCACCCAGGAACCACGAAAATGTACCAGGATTTGAAGAAAGAGTATTCGTGGCCTAACATGAAGAATGATGTGGTCAGATACATAAGCGAGTTTCTGACTTGCGCCCAAGTTAAAGAAGAGCGTCAGAAACCATACGGGAAATCCAGCCTCTGGAAATACCCGAATGGAAGTGGGAGCGTATCACCATGGACTTTATTACAAAGCTGCCCCGCACAGCTAAAGGCCATGATACGATTTGGGTTATAGTGGATCGTCTGACAAAGAGTGCACATTTCTTACCGATTCGTGAAACGTATTCGTCTGAGAAGTTGGAAAAAAAATTTATCAATGAAATTGTGGCTCGACATGGTGTGCCATTGTCTATTGTATCTGATCGGGACACACGATTTACATCGAGGTTCTGGAAAAGATTTCATGAGTCAATGGGTACAAGGTTGAACATCAGCACGGCTTATCACCCACAGATGGATGGTCAATCGGAAAGGACCATCCAGACGTTGGAGGATATGCTCCGCGCATGCATTATAGACTTCGGTGGTAGTTGGGATAGCCACCTACCGTTGGCAGAATTCTCCTACAACCACAGCTACCACACCACTATTGGTATGCCGCCTTACGAGATGTTGTATGGTAGGAAATGTCAAACCCCGGTTTGTCGGGGTGAGATAGGACAGAAAGAGCTGGGAAGTTTAGAGGTAGTCACAACAACCTCTGAGAAGTTTGACCAGATTAAGTCCAGAATGAAAGTAGCACAGGGCCGTCAAAAGTCCTACGCGGATAAGAGGCGAAGGCCGATCGAATTCAATGTCGGGGATCAAGTACTATTGAAGGTTTCCCCCTGGAAGGGGATTATACGATTCAGAAAGAGAGGGAAGTTAAGTCCAAGGTTCATCGGACCTTTCAAGATAATGGTGCGGATTGGTGAAGTTGCTTACCGGTTAGAATTGCCTGATAAGTTGAGTGGGATTCACCCAACCTTCCACGTGTCGCACTTGCGCAAGTGCCTAGCTGACGAATCAGCACATGTGCCACTTAACGACATTGAGGTAGATAATAGCCTTAATTACATCAAGGAACCAATTGCCATACTAGACAGAAAGGAAAAAAGCAGTTGCGGAACAAGGTGATTCAGTTAGTCAAGGTACAATGGAAACATCGTAAAGGGTCAGAAGCTACTTGGGAAACCGAAACAGAAATGAAAGGTCGTACCCGCACCTGTTTGACTTATAGCAGGTTTCGAGGACGAAACCTTTTGTAAGAGGGGTAGACTTGTAACATCCCGAAATTTACAATAAAGAATAAACGACGCTTATGGAATAACAAAATAAAGAAAGAATGAAATAATAAGTGGGCTCGAGCGGACCGGGCCTTGGGCCGAGAGTAAGTGGCACAAAGAAGGGGGGGTAAAACCCTAGCCACACTCTCTTTTCCCCCACATTCATCATCTTCACCAACTAATCTAGAGAGAGAAAGTTTCATAGCTCACCCGTTGATCTCCTCGTTTGAGCCCGAGATCATTCCTACACGTTACAGAAGATCAAAGAAGAAGGAATCAAGCCATAACAGGTAACAACTCGACCTCAGATCCGATTTCTGTATTGAAAATGGGTTTTAGGGTTTCAAGTGGGTTTTTATAAAAAGTTGGGATTTTTACGATGGAATTGGATTATAAAGCATGCATTTAGCTTCATGGAAGCTAAACACAAGTTTTGGACGTAAAAAGATCGGAACTTGGATCAAAAACGAAGGATTTGATCAAGAACATAAGAATCGTTCGAAATCTCCATGAAAGGTCTGAAATCTCGGATAAGTCCGAAAAGTATTTCGGAACACCATATATCTCGGACAAAACTTCTCGATCGAAAAGTATCTCGGATAGGACATTTTGGTCGAAAAGTATTTTGGACAGAAAGAGATTTCGGACAGATATTTTCGAACAAAACAGTTCTCGGACAAAAGTTTTCCAACGAAAAGCCATTAATAGAAAATAGTTCTAAACACCAAAGTTTTCGGTCGAAATATATTTCGACCGAAAAAGATTTCGGACATAGGAGTTTTCGGATGAGATATGTAGGTTATAACATTGTTCCATTCGTGACGCATGAAACAAATATAATAGCATCCCACCTAGCTTGAAGTTTCAGTGCTAAGAGAGATAGACATAGTAGAAGTCTGGTGAGTTCTTATTGCCCTTTTTCCTAAACGGTTTTGGGCTGGCATGCATACTGTTAAAGAGATAGTTTTGAAAGATAAAGTATATTTTTATAAGAATTATATGTTTTTATAAAAATAAAAGAGAAAGTGTTAAAGAGTAGAGAACTATCTATAAACTTGTTTTAAAGAAAGTAAAGAGTTAAAGTAAAGAATGGTAAAGAAGCTGCATCTCGGTGCAGCTTGACAGTGACAGATGCCATATTATATGCTTATGTGTTAATATGTGTTATTTTTCTATGTGTTATGTGTTTCAATGGCATTATATTATGTGATGTAGTATAATTGCATAGTAGTTGCATTGTAGTTGCAATGTAAAAAGTCCTGCAGGCAAGCAAAGTAGAAGTCTCACACTTCGGTGTGAGCAGGCAAAGGAGTCTTCACTTCGGTGTAAGAGAGAAAGTCTCACCCTGAGGTGTGAGCAGGCAAAGGAGTCTTCACTTCGGTGTAAGCGAGAAAGTCCCACCCTAAGGTGTGGGCACAGCAAAGTAAAAGTCTTACCCTGAGGTGTAAGCAAGCAAAGGGATCCTGCCCTCGGGCAATGATTCATGTGTGAAAGTTAAAGTATGTTATAGTCACTTCTCTTGTACGAGTGAAATGTAAAGTGGCAAAGAGTAAAGGAGGACACCTTAACCGGTTACCTCAAAAATAAAGTTTTAACGAAAGATATAACGTAACAGTTTTATAATTGTCACGTTGCAAAGTTTTAAAATAAAGTTAAAGTGTTTTCAAAGAAAGTGAAAGTAAAGCTTATATTTTATGTTATAAAACTAAGCTACCAAAAAGAAAGTTTTATAGTTTAAAGTAAAGAAAGAACCTATCGGCGTTAGCTGACTTTTAGTATGCATCACAGGTAGTAAAGGTAAAGCGAAAGTAAAGTAGAGGAGCCGTGAGGGTTGGATAGCATGGACATCGGGTCGCCGCTCTGAAGACTGACATTTCCTATTCCGATAGTTTATGTTTTAGACAATGAATTACTTTATTGTTTGATGAATGTTTTAATTTAAAGACTTCCGTTGTAATAGATTCTGATTTTTGGTCTCCTATGTTTGTTATGTCTTGTGCCAACTATGAGACGTACCCGGTTTTGGGGCGTTTCATACAAATACATGAACTAGAGACTACTTGAAACTATTTGAAACTACATGGATTACTTGAAACATATTCTTAGTCTATTGTCTATAACCTTAGGAACCCCTTGTGTAATCATATTACATATTATCTAGTGTATTACATTACATGATACAATACGAACTATCTTATACTGCTATGTTACTTGATAACCTACATGTTTACAAAAACTACTACCCCTATGATACCTTCTTTGCTACACTATTTGAATTGTCTGCACAATACCTATTTGATATCACTAAATGCTATCCTAAGTTTTGCCATACACTTATACACTTTCATCTTTACACATCATCACTAATCACTTATGGAAAGATTCAAACTCCTAGACCCAATACCTATTAAAATTTTAAAATTCCGTCAAAGTTTTGGGTTCTGAAAATTAGTAGAAAACATGTGCAATCCGGAAGGGTGAATGCATGTACTTTGGGTCTTATATCTAGGAAAGCATTTCATATAAATCCAAATCAACCGAAGGATCCGTATGCTTTCCTGGGAATTCCCGAAGTGAGTGTTCACCTATAGGCTAAAGTGTGTCTTCTTCAAGGTATACGAACTCGAACCACTTTGACTTGTCACAACATTCGTTGGTTATATGCCAGACGAATGCAATCTAAATATCAATCACTTAATTATTATAATTTGGTACATAAGTCTAAACCTCCTATTTGATTCTTACACTTAATCATATTTAAGCCAACCATACCTCTTCATCCTGGTGCCTTGAAAATTTTGTCACCCTTATTATCATTTGCAAGGGATTTAAACCCTTGGACCTTACCCCTCAAGGAAGGGAAGCTACTTGAATAGGTGAAGCATACCCTACAGCCACAAGACACAATCCCTAACAATTCTCACCATAACCATGAGTTCAAATAATAATACTAATGGTACATGATGGCTGAAAGAGTGAGTGTAAGTCTACGGAAGATTCTAGCTAAGGAAAGACTGAGTACTTCAGTGTGTCCCTTGTGACCCACTACTTATAGGTCAAGTGTTACCCCCGAGATATTATTATAAGAACTCGGTGTTGTGATTAGTCAAATTTTAAACTCATGAACACCTTTGTATTTACCCTTTCATTGTCACTTACGACCTTTTTCCGTGCTAGAAATGGCCTCTTACCCTCCACACTCCCCTGGGAATCGCCCCGAAGTAGAGTCAACACAAGAGAAAGACTTTGTGTCCCCAGCACCAGATAACCAGTCACCGGCACGACTAGCTACCAGATCCATGTTTAACTGCAGAGCAGATTGGCTTAGGAGTAGGCTTGAGACTCCGAGCAGCTGAATCATCTCCTCCGAGAGACCCCTATCCAGCACCTAACCTAAACCCTCCAGAACCAAGAGTAAGACAAGTCATGGGACTTTCCAGTGCAATAGGAGTTCCAGCTGATACTGCTCACCTATGTGTAGGGACCGCAGAGTTTCTAAGACAAGAAATGGAGATCAGGGAATACTTGATGCGCGTACGGAAATCACTAGAGCTGAAGCCCGATTTGCGATACGAATAATCACAACGATGTTCGCTTTGGTACTCATCTGCTTCCTGGTGAAAAACTATCTGAGATGTTAGCCGGATATTCTATTTCGCGTTTCCTTAAAACTTAAATTGAAACCCATATCCTGTACCCAAATATAAGTGCTAATATTTTTTTGACTCTCTTTTTTTTTTTTTTTTTTGAAAGGCGACTTTCATTTTTTAAGTGGCAGTCGCATCTCCGAAATTCGGAGACCCGTTACCTCTCAAACCTGACCACTACGTTGTCTGAACCGGGCCCGCGGGTTCAGAGCGAGAGGCTAGGCTTTCACCGGGAAACCATGGAGCCTGCTGCCACTTGACAACAGTTGCGCCGCTACACAGGCCAAACCCCGCTAGCGTAACGCACTCCGGACTAAAACCCGGTTTGGCTCGGCTTCGAACCTGCGTGGGCAGGTTGAAGCTTCATCGCCTCAACCACTGGACCAAAGCCAGTGGTTTTTTGACTCTCCTTAATGATTGACATTTAAACCCTCTTTGTAAACTAATCATTTTGCTATTTCCTGATTTGACTAACGTAATTATTTTGTTCAAACAAAACCTTTTATCAAACACTTGATTTATAAATTTTATCTAGATTATAAACTATTTACAAACCCCTTTACCTTGTGAAGGAACTTAATGCAAATTGTTATATAAAAATGTTTATCTCATTATCTTAGTTAAAAATTAATTATGACTAGATTAATTATTTCATTACGACCTCTTAATTCGTTGCTTTTAAATTCTTGCCCTGATTACGAAATAATTTGACCATTATTTTCTTTCGAAACATTCTCTTTATGATAACTAAATAAATAAAAAGGTTTTATTCCAATTACCTAGTTATTCAACCTATTACCTTCACTTATTAATTTACAAACAAGGATAAATTTCAATTACTTGTCATTTACAAACAAAAAAAGGGACTCAAATCAGTTATTCGTGTGCGTATTATTCTAAATACCTGTAAAATTTTCTCATCACCTTGCACCTTCGTAAATGTATGGACTTACTAGCCACTTCGAAAAGATGAATCATTTCGCATAGGCGTTAACCGTCAATCAACAAAGTTGAAAACTTGAAACCCAGCTACCTACATTATATAACACACTTGTCTGCAGCTCTCGATCACCGACAAGATTCAATAGTTTCAATTATTTACATATGAACGTTCACAATATACCTGAGACTAAATTGTTTACATTATACATGCAACTTGATTGTTCACGTTATACATGAAACTTGGTTGTATACAATATACATGATTACTTACATTATACATGAAACTTTATTACTTGCACTATACATGATACTAGATTGCTCACATTGTAGACGGAACTTGATTATTTACAATATGCATAATACTAGATTATTTACACTATACATGAAACATGAGTGTCTACATTACATACGAAACTAGATCGTTTACATTGTTCGCAATTGATTGTCCACTATATACATGAGGCATGATCATTCACTTTATCCATGAAAATTGATAGCTATAAACTTTGAGCTACACGGGGTTTGACGTATTCTTGTTCAAACACGAGAAAGCTATAAACTTTGAGTTACTCGGGGTTTGACATATTCTTGTTCAAACACGAGAGAGCTATATACTTTATGAATAACCTGGAGGGTATGCCATCTACTTAGGGCACCCATGTATGGGGTTGTGTCACCTTCTTAGTCTTTACTCCCTGATTGACTTTACCATCTAGACACACAATTACTTATTAGCAACTCATACATAAAAACAATAATAAACTAAATGTTTTTGGGTGTTCCTCGGTACCCACAGGCAATAAAATGATCTTTACTCCCTGATTGACAACTCATACATGAAAACAATAATAAACGCAATAGTCTTTACTCCCTAGTTGACTTTACCACCTAACTTAACCCATTTGAACCCCCCAATTTCAATTTTGACTTTTTAGTCAAACACGCCAACAAATATAACCCAAATGATCGGATTCGAAGCTGTTAATGCATAGAGATTGTGCGTGACTGTTGTGTAGCCTCAATCGAACGTTCCGGTTAGTGCAATCAAGTCCTAATCAATGGAATCAATCGCCAAACCTCCCTTGTAACCGTTCCAATTAAATGCGAATCAATTTGGACATTTTCCATGAAATTGAGACGTATAATTCCATCACACACCTACGCAACATCCTTGAAAACTCTCTGCACGCACAATTCCATTCCCAATCACCTCTGAATCAAGATTCTCAACCGATGAACTCGAACACACAACCGCTAGTCAATCTCCTTCTCCACTTAGCCAATTCAGGTAAATGCGGTATCTACAGACTCGTTTTTATCCAGGGAATAAAAGCCCTATGCTTTCAGGAGCAATCGCTAAGCCATCGAAGCGAATCGAAGGTTAGGGTTACGGGTTGGGTGAATTAGGGAAGATGGTTAACTGAGATTGCGGGTTAAAAGTTAAACACATCGGACCTTAACAAGGCAACAACCCTTGTCCAGTGGTCTAGGTCACGCGTGTAAGTCTGCCCGGTAATTGGCGCGGGTTCGAATCCTAGGAGGCCTGTATGGTCGTATTTTTGTGCATAAACCCCCCTTTTTGCCATTTTAAATGCATAAAACAATATTTTTTTTAACTTCTGGTTTAATTTTTATAAATCTAATAAATGCATTTATAAACCTTTATAAAAATAGAAAATATCAAATAATGTTTTATTTATTTTTAAACTATTTAAAAAATATTATAAAAAAAACTTATGAATACCTAAATAAACAATATATATGGTTTATTTATACAAATCTAATCTTGTGGCCTTACTTATAAAATAATAATGTTTGTTAAACCAATTTTACTTAATTGCTTAAAACATTATTAACCCATTTTATTTAAAATATTTTAAGTCTATAGAAATACTTAAATAATTATTTTAGATAAATATTTTTACAAAAACTAAATTAATTTCATTTTACATTAACTTATCATTTTAGTAAAGGAGATTATATAAATAGTTTAAATAATTTTTTTATCCTTTACTAATCTATTTATGATTCATTTCCAGAATAATCACATAAAACACATTATTATTACTATAAACATTGTATATAATTAATTAGAGGTTATAATGTATACTAATTAATCTTATAAACGTAATACTTTATAAATACCATATAATTAATTAGGAGTTCTAATTAATTTAATTGAGTTTTACCTTGTCATCATGAATATATATCTTCCTACAAACCTATGCAATCCCATCCCAAACCCTACGAAACCCTAAAACCTTAAGATCTCTTTTTTTCTATTCAACATACGTTGAGTTTGGAATACAATTACCATGTAGGTTGATTATGAGGAAAACCAAGATTTGGGCGAAAACCAAGAAAACCGTTTTTAACCATTGATTTAAATTAATCAATGGTCTAGATTAGTAAGGGGCAGATTGTAAATTACAAATTTAAATTCGTCAGTTTATTTGCATCAGGGGTAAAATCGGAATTCAACACATTTTTTAATTTGGAAACCGTATACAATGATCATCAAAATCCCAAAAAAATCTCACTTTCTCTATTTATTAAAACCTTTCCAGATTCCATCTTCCAATCAGTCTTTACGTTTTCAACACATATATCTAAAGATTTCAGATGAATGTTCTTGAATCACGTTTAATCATTGATTTAAATTAATCAATGGTCTAGATCAACAAGAGGCAGATTGTAAATTACAAATTTAAATTCGTCAGTTTATTTGCATCAGGGGTAAAATCGGAATTCAACACATTTTTTAATTTGGAAACCGTATACAATGATCATCAAAATCCCAAAAAAATCTCACTTTCTCTATTTATTAAAACCTTTCCAGATTCCATCTTCCAATCAGTCTTTACGTTTTCAACACATATATCTAAAGATTTCAGATGAATGTTCTTGAATCACGTTTAATTTGCAATTGATAGCAAAGAAAATGAGGAAGAATAACTGGGTTACGTATACGTAGCTAAAATCCCTTAAAAACTATCTTTCTCTCTCTCTCTCTCCACCTAAAAGTAGTTTCATTCAAAATCAAAACTCACGATTTATACAAATATTTGAAAAATAGATTTTGCAGTTTTCAAATAATTACATATATGCTAACGTATATGTAAATGTGTGTCAACATAAACAATACAACGCTGAAAAATAGCCGAGTTACATATACGTAGCTCAGAGAACACAAAAAAATGGGAAGAAACGAGTTACCTAGCTAATACGAGTTACGTATACGTAGCTCATACGAGTTACGTATACGTATACATAAAGTTTAAGAATTGTCTTCAATGTCGTTGCTTTGTAGACTAACATGTTGGGTACTGGGTAGACTAACCTGCTTCAAGAATTGTCTTCGATGTCTTTCTTTGGAAGCAAGGTGAAATTAATATCGGGTAGAACACCATCGTTTGCAATTTGTCAAAAATCCAAATAGTTTACCTGAGACTTTGTTCGACCAGAAGCGACGGGAGGTGGTGACAAAGACGACGGGTGGCGCAGGTAACAATCGTTGTGATTAGAGACGACGGGTGGCGCAGGTAATGATCGTAGTGATTAGAGACGACGGAACTTTGTGATTAGGGTTTGGCCGGCGACGGGAGGTGGTGAAAGAGACGAGTCTTAGAGGAGAAGATGAAATTTGGATTTGGAATGAAGATTCAGTTGAAAAAAAAACGTAAATAGAGGAGAAAGAATAGGGAATAGATTTGAAAAATATTAATTATCAAATTAATATTAATATGCAATAACATATTAAAATCTAAAATTTTTGATTTGTCGAGACTGGTTTTCTTGGTTTTCGTCTAAATTTATGGTTTTCTCTTAATATCTCCCCTATATATATATATATATATATATAATTCTCTTCTAGATAGAGGGGTATTGTAGATCATTTTACACTGACTTAACATGAAAATTTAACTGTCATCCAATTTAGGGGCCTTCGGTGTTACAAAATAGAAAGTTATGGACCATTCGTGTAATTTCTCAAAATTAAAGGTCAAAAGTGAAATCAAGGCATAATACAGGCCCATCCGTGTAATTAACTCTTGTTATTATATAAATATATATATTCTAGGATAGGCGGTGGCTAAACATTTCACACTTTTAAGGTTTTGATAAATGGATTTGACTTTCAACATGATCATTGTTTTTGGTTGCTTATCACCAATATATTTTAAAAATGTTGTTTAGGGGAAGTTGAGATATGTTTGTCCAACATAATACATATATATTAATAAGTATGTTAGAAACCGGTGTATTATACGGGCTGAATAAATGTAATGTTATATACTTAGTAAAAACAAATTACATATTATATATTTATGACATATTACATAGTTTTTTAATACAAAATCTAGAAACGTTATATAGTTATTTTTTAAAAATGTTTTATAAAAATAATGATAGAAATGTTCAATTTATAAAAATGTTTTATGAACAAAACTGATTTTTTTTAAATAAAAAAAAAGTTATAAAAAGAATTATAGAAATGATTATTATTTAATAGGAGAAAAAATCCGGGATACAAAAAATTATAAAAACAATTAAAAAATTTTGTATAATTAATAGGAGAGAGAGACGAAAAAAAAGCTAAAAATGCATAGAAAAATGACAAGTGTCTCATCAAAACATTTATTTATCAAAGAGTATAGATAAGATAAGACATTAATATAACAAAATTTGGTTACTAATGATAAATATAAAGTTATTTACTAATCCTCAACATTAATCACTTTCCTATAGTTAATTAATGACTTTCCAGTCATAAACCCAAAGTCGAAACACCCGCTAAACCACTTTTGATCAATATTATAGACATAGATAAGATATAGTTAAAAAGTAAGGGTATAAACGAGCCGATCTATTAACAAGCTATTTGAGATCACCTCGCTAAAAAATCAAAACAACCCGAGCTTACATAAGTTTGAGCTCAAACTCGAGATTAAATTGGAGCGCATTTAATAAATAAGCTTGAGTTCATATACTATGCTTAACTAGGCACGCAAGCCTATTAGATGTAGAGGTAATATAATCAATATATATTTACATAACGTATATTATGTATAAATATTATTATATATAATTATGATATATATATATTATATATATAGGAAAAATGTTAAAATAAAAACCCTTTTGAGTTGAAAAAACCCTAGAAACCCTTTGAAAAAAATTACAAAAATTTTTTTAAAAAATTGGGATTGATTATTTGTTTAAAAAAATGCCTAGTCTCAAAAAAAAATTAAAAAAAGCCAAACGGTTTTGAAAATAAAAAAATGTAAAAAATAAAAAAATTTGTGTTTTTCCTTGCTTACATAAGCAATACGTCACTTTTTACATATGTAAGTTTTTAAAAAACTATTTTTTTTAAAAAAAACCTCGCGGCGCTTTTTTGATTTTTTTTTTATACCAAAAATGATTAAATTAGGTATAGAATATATCCCCAAAATCAAAAAATGATTTTACCCATTTTTAAAAAAATTACATATGTAAGTCAGGGTTTTCATTATAACTGCCCCCTATATATATATATATATAAGGAAGGGTTCAAATAATAACCAACTTTTTATGTGATAACCATATTCAAATAATCACATAGTTTATAAATTATTTTTTCTTTTAATTGTTAAAAGAGTATTTAAATACCTTGAGCATATATTTTGAACATAAATACGAAAATGATGAATCTTATATATACGTACCAAATAATGTTACATATACGTGACACATATTGTTTACGTATATGTAATACTAAGAAAATTATAATTGTTACATACACGTAACACTATGTTTAAGAGTGGTTTTCATGGTTATCATATAATTATTGGTTATCATTTGAACCACACCCTATATATATATATATATATATATAGGAAGGATCCGGTACAAAACACATTTAACATAAAAAGTGTAGGAACCAACGAGATGGTGACACATGTACATTAATAAAAATCACTAAAAGGTTAAAAGAGAGAATTGTCACCCTTATTTGACTTTTTCATTAAATATTAGTTCTACCTAATTTTTTAAACATAAATAACTTTTATGTACTTTATTATTTTTTAAAAAAATTATACTATAAAATTAAGAATTTTATCCTCTTTAACATAAGTATAGTATTGCTATATTTTTTAAAAATAATTTTTTTTTAAGTCGTATAAAAATGACACTGCACTGATAACAATACATGTAATGCGATAACAACACAGAAAAAATATACCAGCACCATGTAAATGATATAACAACACCTTGTAAGTGGGATAATAACGCCCGTTTCTGTGTTATTATCCCGTTTACAATGTGTTGTTATCTCATTTTACACTATGATGATATGTTTTTTTATGTGTTGTTATTACATGTACATGTTTTGTTATCAGCACGGTGCCATTTTTGCACGACCTTTTTAATATACTTTTTTTATAAAATATAGTAATACTATACTCATATTAAAGGATAAAATTCTCGATTTTATGAAATATTTTTTTCTAAAAAATAATAAAGTATATAAAACTTATTTGAGTTTAAAGAAATGAGTAGAACTAGTATTTAATGAAAAAGTCAAATGAGGGTGGCAAATTCTCTCTTTTACCATTTTTAGTGATTGCCACTTTTAATTATTTTCATAATTAACCCCTAATTAATCTTAACCATTAAATTAATATAATCAAGGGCCTAGATTGTGTCCTACACTTTTTAGGATAAAACTATTTTGTACATGATATATATATACACACACACACACACACACACATATATATATATATATATATATATATATATATATATATATATAAAGAGGAGGGTTCCCCCTACAAAGTGTTTTTTGCCTAAAAAGCCTAGGAAGTCATCTCAATCATCCATTTTATTGATTAATGGTTATGATCAATTTAAAAGTTTGATGTTGATTTGCAATTATTACTAAGGGCAATCTAGGCTTTTTGTAATTAATTTTACCTAAATTAACTTTTCAAATCCCTTAAAAACGTTAATCGTTAAACACATTAATTTTCTCTATCTAATTCCTATAACCGATATACGCAAACCACAATACTGGTTTCAAAAAATCTCTGTTACAAAAAATAAGATAAATGTAACCCAACCAGCACACAGTTTATTTAAACAGCCCAGCACACGTTAAACAACACACAAGCATTTAAACAGCACAGCACAAAAAAAAAGATAAATGTAACCCAATCTCAACATTCTTTCAGCCTTTGTTAAACAGCACACAAGCATTTAAACAGCACAGCACACGTGGTATTTGATGTTTGATGAAATAAACATCATATGCGGTTATTTATGGAACAAATCAACACACCTAGTAAAACAGCACAAGCACATGTGGTATGTGTTGTTTGATGAAAAAAACATCATATGCGGTTATTTATGGAACAAATCAACACACTGTATACAGATCAGCACACACAGATGATACATTGTGTGTCATTCAGCACCCAATCCAGTTTCAAATTTCATAAAAAAAATAAATACACAGTGTATACAAATCAGTACGTTATCAAACATCCTAATATAAATCAGTACAATCAGAATATTTGAACAAAACATGACCTTCGATCCTGTCTTCATTGGAATCGCTACCTATTGAATCTCTTAAAGTATGAACTATACCGTATAGAAGAAACACGTTCATTTAGTCAAAACCAATTAAATTAATATGCAAATTAACTTACCATGATTATAGGATTTACCATAACTAAATTATGAGAAAAATACCAAAGTACCCTTTATGAATAAGTCCATCAAATGCCACATGTCACTCCCACGTTATTTCCTACACTTTTTAGGCAAACGAGACTTTGTACTTGAACCCTCATATATATATATATATATATATATATATATATATATATATATATATATATATATATATATATATATATATAGGGGAGGGTTCTATTCAGAACACAAATTATTGCGAGAACATGAAGAACTAATTTGGACCACTCATTTTTTGTTTAATCTTAAAAGATAATAATTAAATGAGAAGGGTATAATGGTAAACTTTAAAATCTATCTCTTTAATTAATTATTTGTAACTTCTCTCTAATTAATTAGTTTGTATATTATCTTTCCTATTAATTAATTGAGACAAACATTATTATACAAAATAATCATCTTTTTCTCCTTTTTTTTCCAATTAATTAGTTCAAATTCATCCTACACATACCGAAACTCATCCTACACATACCGAAACTCATCCTACACATACAAAATTTATCCTACAAATAATAAACATGTCAATGGCTTAGGTGTATCAGAAATCCAATTGAAGGTGAACATGAAAAAAAAATATCTTTGAACTATCATTGTTCACCTACACATAGTTTATGTTCTGAATATTTTCCTACATATAACATGAAAAAAAATAATGTGTTATGAATGTGAGAGTAAACATAAAAAAAATACATTTGAACTATACATAAATGTGTAGGTAATTTGTTGAACATGAGAAAAAAAAATATATATTCAGAATATTCATGAAAAAATATACATGAATGGGTACGTATCCTACACATAACAAAACGTATTGTACACATAACAAAATGTGTGTAGGTTGAAACTTTTATAGAGCTACAAACTCTATGTGTAGGTTAAAACACCATGTGTGTAGGTCGAAAATCAATACGTGTATGTTGAAACTCCTACGCATGTATATATGTAGTTACCTACGCTTTGATATGTGTCAAATAATATTTTTTGAACTAATTAATTTTAAATAGTAGATAAAAATTATTTAAATAAGAAATCAGTGAGAAAGTATTAATTAGATAGAGAAACTCTTTAATTCTAAATGTCAATACTACCCTTAAACAATTAATTAGTATCATTAATGTTGTAATTAATTAAGATAATATCATTGTTGAATTTTAGTCATTGATTAAATGATTTAATGGTCAAAATTAGTTCATTTTGTTCTTGAATTTATTTAGTGTTCTGAAATGAACCTCTCTCTCTCTATATATATATATATATATATATATATATATATATATATATATGGGATGGTTCAAATGACGAGTTTTTTATGTTGATAACCATGATAACCACTTCAAACAATCACATAATTTATAAATTATTTTTTCTTTTAATTGTTAAATACTCTTTGAACATATATCTTGAACATAAATACGAAAATGAGGAGTCTTACATATGTGTACCACATAATGTTACATATACGTGACACATAGTGTTACGTATATGTGACACTAACATAATGATAATTGTTACATATACGTAACGCTATGTTTTAGAGTGGTTATCACGGTTTTCACATAAATATTGTGTATATATATATAATTAAATATAATAACGGAGCCATTGGCGTACCTAGCCTTTGCTAGGCGGGTCGACCGACCCCCATGAATTCTTTTTTTCTATTTGTTATATATGCGATATAATCTTGACCGACCCCCAAAAAAATATTTTTTAACACCAACCCTAAGAAAATTTAATTTTTAACACCGACTCATATTTAAACTAATAACGTAATTGGACATTTGGAATAAACTGGACTAAAAACTTAGTCATTTAAATAATTAAACTGGGTTTAATTAACTCATTACCCATTTAGACAATTAAGCCCACATTTAGTTAACCCACTACCCATTTAAATTTTTAAACAATTTAACCTGATAAAAAATCTAAGTAGCGACAATCTTGATCCATCAACGTCTCAGCATTTCATATTCAAGCTTCATGCAATCTAAAGAACGACAATTTGCTAATCATCATTCTCGTCATGCCTCTTCACAATTTCAGACCTCTTCGCTAATCACGAATTTACGATTCTAGCCTTACTAGTCGATTCACTATTCACAGCCTTGCGTTGCTGCCTCCTCACGATTTCAGGTAACTTTTTTTTTCTAAGTTTTGAATTTTACTTATCATATTATTTTGTTATAAGTTATGTCATATGTGCTATTTGCTAATTGTAATTAGTGATAATATGTGTACTAAGTGACCCGGCCCGTCTTGAACCAGACTGAAAAAAATTAATATTTATGGATAGACAACCGTAAAAATTTCTGACCCCTATGAAAAAAATTCATGGATCCGTCACTGAACGGGGCCGATCTCTATTCTTTAAATGTGAACACCTATATATAACCATCGCCTTAAGGTCAATAGTTCAAGCCCCGCCGTGTAAATTAATTATGGTGTAATTAGGAGGAGTAAGATAGGTAGGGTAACATCTAGCCGTTAAAAAAAACCATTGCCATATAAAAGGTAAGAGATTCTCATCCAAAGGCCAAGATTTTAGAAACAAAGAGATGATCTAATGCGGTTTTGTGACGTAACGTGACGTAACGTCTCTAATATTGACCTTTGAATATATGTCCATTAAAATATAAGACATTAATCAATGATATGTTGTTTAAGAAATATATTAAAAAGCGAAGGGGCATTTGAGTACCATTATCGATGATCAAATTTATAGGTTATCAAAATAAAATATTTAAAAACAAAACATTGATGGATACATTATTGAAAACATAAGCAAGCTTCAATTCGGTTCATTCGTTTCTTTTGTTTCAACTTATATGGAGTATTTATAGGAAACCAATATATCTCCTCCTTATTTACCTTATTGTTATTTCCTTTTACATTTTCTTGTAACTTGTATTTATATGGTTATGATTAATGAAAGAATCATCTTTTGATATCAATTCTTTAGTATTTGTTTTAGATAAAACAAAAAACTTATTATTTCACCTTTTTAAACTCCATATAATAGTAATCAAGTTTTCAAATTGTTCCAATTAAGTTACTTAAATTTTTTTGTCCCAGTTAAGTCACTCAATTTTTAAGTAATGTGTTAATCTAGGTTTTTTACCTGTTTAACAATTTACCATGCTTACATGACATTTCTGTTTACTTTTTTTTCCTTTTAAGTGCTTACGTGGATATTAACTATTTTTAAATTTGGTTACTATTCTATGACTTAATTAGAAAAAAAAAAATATATATATATATATATATATATATATGTATATGTTATCAGAACCATCATAGCAACGACAATTGTTAGAAACGAAAGCACCTCTCTAAACCAGATGCAAGCTAGGAGACCCATATGCATAAGTATGGATGAGATCGGTACCGAACCGGTACCATTTGTGGAAAAGTGGGTACCGGTACCGAATTTATCGGTACGGTACCGGTTCGGTACGGTACCGTTATTTGTTACAAAATGTTCATCTTTATAGGTATTGGTACCGTAGCGGTACCGGTACCGAATTTATGTAAAAGTGGGTACCGATACCGTTACCGAATCTATCGGTACGGTACCGGTTCGGTACGGTATCGGTACCGGTACTCGGTACCAAATGCTCATCCCTATGCATAAGTATTTTGAAGATTTACATCATTCAATTGATTTACACCCAATCAAACCATGGTGATATCCTCTATTAAAAGCACGGATCAACTATCTCGACTCGTTTACCTCCTGATTATAGATATAAAAAGCTCTACACCCCTCTCAAAGTTCCTCTCCCCTCGGTTTATTTTTGGTCAAGCAAAAGGTATGCTAGAATATTTGGACACTCAGACCAAACAATGAAACATTATTTCCATAAGCTTGTATAGGAATTATATCTTTACCAAATACATAAAACACTACACAAATCAAGAGGTTCTTAAAAGGTTGTAATGAAAAGGCTAGGATTAAGTGTATGGAATTTAAAAGTGGCTAAGGTGGTCACAATCCGGACTATAATGAAAATGCTCAAACTATAATGAAAATGCTCAAAGTCTCACTGGAAATGAAAGAATCAGATTATTGAAAACGCATTTGATTGGGAAACTTCCTTGATTATTTACTCGTCCGTGCAGATAAGCATATTGATGTCAGGTGCACCGAAGAGTGAGAAGCCACAACGAGTGTGCTTCCCTGATGTCCGTGACAAGCATACCATTCTTGGATGCTTCCTGTTAAACTCGTATGTTTGTTTGTTAGTCTCAATAATAATAATCATAAATAATATAGACAACTCGTCCATCCAATATACATATAGTAGCAGAGTTTGTACAATACCTAATCATAAATAATACATCAAAAATGAGAAATAAAAGTACAAGTAAAGAGGGGCTAGTCCTTGCTGGTTGAATCAGGCTGCCTGCTCGTGCGGGCCTGAGACCCACAGTGGAATGTCTGAGATGGTAGTGAACAGACGCATCAATAGTTGCAACTGCTCCCTGACCTGAGGCTGCCACTAGTAACCAAGTAGGGACCTGTCAAGGAATCTGCGGGATTATCCTCATCTGGGAAATGGCCTCTACGTCCAATGTAGAAGCACTCGAGAGTAGCTCAAAGTCCGCTACGTCCTCGGGTGTCAAGCAACCCAACCTCTCTGCTAAATAAGTAATCCATCCACCACCTACAATTGTACCACCCTCAGTCCTACTCTTCTGCCTGTCAAAATACTGTGCCAATGTGACTGCCAGGTTACACGAATGGTTCCCTAAACAATACATGATGACTAAATCTTGTATGGTGATCCTCTCTGTGCTGAGGTTCCGCCCCGTGATAGTATGGGCAAGAACCCTATGAATGTTTAAATATATATTCCACCAAATCCGAGCGAGTGTTTAAATGTGTTTCTCGGTTACGTAATCTATACTATATAATAAATAAAGGTTTCTCAATGCCACGTGTCGCCTCCATATTCATCATCATAAAATTTTTCCCGCCTCTCTCTCATAATAAATATATTTCCATATTTTCAATAATAATATATTTTTAAATAAATTATTAACTATACTAATAAAACACATTTATTTTAAATTATCTCATATTATAAGAAATTTTGAAATGTAATTATTTAACTTATGTTTTCAATCAAATTGTAAATAAAAGTCAAATTATATTGATTAATATTTAATGTATTTTTAAACTCAATTATATATTAATTTTTACATATTTTTTGATTTTGTTTTCTATTGTTAGTATATGTAATACACTTTTTCACCTATAAGATACATATATAAAGATTTACAATTTTATGTATTGATATTTTTCACCCTGTGTAGTACACAGGTTCTAAGCTAGTTTCTAAATATTAATTGCTTTCATTATCCTCCGAACCATCAATCCAAGTACGTGCCAAAGTTCTTTACAAGCCAAAAAAATGCTTTATTTTAAATACAATTTCATTTTTATTAAAATTTACATACGAATTTTTTTTTTAACTTCCACTCTCATATAATGAAGAAACCTTAAATTTATCGTTAAAAACTAAAAATAAAAAACTTAAATTTAAATTTTGTTTTATTCCCAAAATAGATGGATCTTTATTCACTCTCTAATTCATTCTCTCTCCACATCCCATCTTTACGTTTCAACGTGTGTCCTCAGAAGATAACAAAGCGAAGATGACTGAATAACAAAACGAAGCCAAATTTGACGTTCGGTTAGTATAATTTGTGAAAGATCCTACAAATTGAAATCTGATTCGACTTCACAATTTGACAGTTGCCTAAAACATAGCGATATAGATTTGTTGCTGAACCACAACAATGGCGTTGAGCTATATTTGGATGACACACCGATTTTGCTTTCGTAAGGCCATTTCATTCTCTCTCCTTACCGCCATTACCGCTCGAGGTTTTTCACGAGTCAAAGTTCAACGAATCTGGACGCAATTCCGATTATGCGTCTCAATTTTCACAATATATTAAGCACAAATTCATCCCTGCCACCGTAGCATTGCCGATTTGCCCTTCCGTAGCTATGAAAGGTAAGGTTATACCTATTCTACTGTTAATTTATTAATCCCTATTGTCCTCTGAGCTCCTTTGAATTTGAATCTGAATTTGAAATTGTTTATATTATCTTCATCATCCTGTACGCTTCTGATTATTCAAATGCTTCATGTACGCACTGTGTGTGATTGTTAACCCAATGGATGGCGATTGAATTGATATTTTTAGGGTTTTATAGTCAGACATTATAAACACATGACCGATGGAGACGAATAACGAATTACGGTTTGACATATGGAAAAATTGTTAAAAGTGCTAGTGGAGCCATGGAAAACGATGGCATCCGAACCTCTGATTTTTAGGGTTACTTTTTGTTTATTATTATTTATTACTATTTGCTATCTGTAGTTGAAAGAGATGCCAACCTCCATTTTTGGATAACATTTCTGGAATATTTTAACCTAGAATCATTTAGGTTTGATTGAACATGGTTGTAATTGATAAATGGTTAGGCGTCTTACCGATTTTTAGGTGTTTTTGTGAGAATTGTGGACCGTTGGATCACACTTCTTCAGTGACAAATACTTTTTTTATATGAATTAAACTTAAAAGTTGTTCTATGAATTTAAACAGATAAATCAGAATAACATTGTATATTGATTGTGTGTATAATAGAGTTATATAGTGTCTCTATTATAGAGAATAATATTACATTTGAATATCTTCTAGATACGATAATTACATGACTGGTGTAATATAAAGATACGTCACTTTCTAAGGATGGTTTTCGATCACCAACTGTCCCACATGACAAAGTGTGTTTGAAAATGACCAATCTCCTAAAGAAACAGAAAGAACAAGACAATACTTTGCAATAATTTTCTGCTCTCTTCCCATGATGCAAACAATTACAATTTAAAGAAAATGAAATGGAAACCGGAAACGTGTTCTTCCTAATAATAAGGATCTGCTAGACATGGATTAGAAAATGCAAAACTAAACCACCCATAACCTTCCTATATGTCATGCATGCATTACCTAAAAATGAGGTAATACAAGTAGTGGGGTTGACCCCTTCAATCCAATAATCTTGCTGGCACACTTAGGGTCCTTGTGGGTCGGGTCACGTTCATGGGTCGTAAGTGATACTGTGTAATTTCTAGCACTAGAAACGAAAAGAACTATGTTCTAGGTTGTTGTTTCTAACCCGTTCATTACAGGTTGATCCAGTAACCTGTTTAAGATTAGATAAAAAACAAAAAAAAAATATTTTTTTATAAGGTCGCCCATTTTACACATAGAGATAAATTGGTTAAACAAGGTATGTTTGGGCTACACGATTTTAAGTGTGTCCGGTTTACATGGTTTTAAGCAAGCTAGCTTCATTAACAACCTGCCTGTTAAAACATAGGACAAAGGGTACAAAAATAGAAGCCGATGGAGGATGATTAAACAAAAGGAATGTAGATGGGTAAGCTTTGGCCCATAGAATTTCATTTTAAATTTGTTTATTCATGGTGGCCCTGTTTTGGAAGAATGTTATAAAAATCTGTTAACTTTATTTTTACGTGATTAAGTTCTTTAACTAGTAAAAACTCAATGAATAAGCCTTCATATCTGCTTCCTGAATTGGGAATTGTTGCAAGGCCTGCCCTTTTAATCAGATAATTGAATGTTTGCATATGTCAAAATTTGTTTTATAGTGTCATCACTCTTTCAAATAAGTTAGTATCTTAATCTGTTATCACTCTTTTTTCTATAAAAAAGTTTTATCCACCTTAAAATCTATAAAAATGTTGCAATTTTAACAAGAATTCCAATTTACTGCAAGGAGAATATATGTGATGACATAGATGACTAGTTTAATTGATAAAAATGTTAGCAAGGTTCATATGCTCAACATGGCTATGTGTAACTTCTGTTTACAGCCAGATAATAAAAACACAAAAGTCAACCATCCCTTCATAGTATTGTTTATCTCCAACATGGATGTAGATTATTATTTTTTCTACAATAATTGCTTAATAAACTTCACCAATTGCGTCTCGAATCAGTATTAAGGCCTATCCGAGTTTCGTATTTGGACTGTATCTTATCCAGATTCATACACGTATAATCTCATTTATACTTTGATTATCTTATTATAAGGTTGACTTCTGAATCCCATAAGTAGGATCACCTTGTTCACCAATTAGACTACCCCAAGTCGTCCGGTACCTGCATTTTTAGAACACCTCTGAAATAAAGTTTCATAGGTATGAGAATACAAAACATATATGCATGATTGCATTCATATGCTAATGATTTATATTTTTGTTTTTTGGTTATAAAGGTGATAACAATAATCCAACCATAATGAGTGGGCGGATTGCAGCGGACGTTGAGATGAAAGATTCAGACATTAGATTGGGAGCAGATGAACTGCCTTATGTTCATAAAGTGGGGAAGCCACCAAAGCAAGACTTATTGAAAGAAATCAAAACCGCCCTCAAAGAAACATTTCTTTCAGATGACCCGTTGAAACCGTTTAAGGACCAGCCCAAAAAGAAGAAGTTTGTACTTGGCTTACAAACCTTTTTCCCGATCCTCAACTGGGGTCGAGATTATAGTTTTTCTAAGTTTAAAGGTGATCTCATTGCAGGATGTACTATCGCGAGTCTCTGCATTCCACAGGTAAACAAAAAAGAAAATGAAAATGAAAAACGAACTTTATACTAATTATTCATACTTTTTTTCAGGATATTGGATACGCGAGACTCGCAAACTTACCTGCACAATATGGGTTGTGTAAGTTACCTTCATAATGCTATTGCATGCAAGTATTCTTTTGAAACTCTGACCAATCTAAGTTGACTTGCAGACTCGAGTTTTGTTCCGCCTCTTATTTATGCATTCATGGGTAGCTCAAGAGATATTGCAATCGGGCCTGTGGCGGTGGTCTCTCTTTTGCTTGGATCTATGCTACAGGATGAGATCGATCCAAATAAACACGAACATGAATATTTACGTCTTGCTTTCACTGCAACGTTCTTTGCTGGAATCACTCAAGCTGCACTCGGGTTTTTCAGGTTTGTATTAACTTTAAGAAATGGTCATTTTGATCCAAATCTTATATGGGTTTGGTGTTTGCTCTCTTTACAGATTGGGTTTTCTGATTGACTTTCTGTCACATGCTGCTATTGTGGGGTTCATGGGGGGAGCTGCTGTTACCATCTCGCTTCAGCAACTTAAAGGGTTGTTTGGCATCAAGGATTTCACAAAAAAGACTGATGTTGTTTCTGTCATGCGTTCGGTCGTCAACTCAGCACATCATGGAGTGAGTCAAGCTTTTGTTTTTTAGGGTTGAATTAGGTCAACTCGGGTTGGGTTGACCCGTAAACATTGTTCTGCAATTTTCAAATCTTCACTTTCACTGATTTCTCTTTTTCTTTTTCTTCAGTGGAATTGGCAAACCTTACTGATAGGAGTTTCCTTCTTGATATTCCTTTTGGTAGCAAAGTTCATTGTAAGACCATTCTTTACCTTCTTAATTTCTGCAATTTACATCTTTCACCTATTCACCTTGACTTTCCAATTTGATAGGGCAAAAAGAACAAGAAACTATTTTGGGTCCCTGCAATAGCTCCACTGATTTCCGTCATCGTCTCAACATTCTTTGTTTTCATAACTCATGCAGAGCGCCATGGCGTCCTAATTGTAAGTTCAGTTTGTCTGTTGGTACATAACATATATCATTGTTTTACTGCTAAAATCGCTAAATAAGTAATGTTTATTTTCAGGTACGCCATATCGAACAAGGAATCAATCCATCATCGGTGCACCAAATTTATTTCAGCGGGCCATACCTCGCCAAAGGTTTCAAGATCGGAGTTGTTGCCGGATTAATCGCACTTACGGTATATTATCTCCACTTCAAGTTGCATATAATTTGAAAACAGTGAGTTATATTTGTTATGTAAATCACAGGAAGCTGTAGCAATTGGAAGAACATTTGCTGCTATGAAAGACTATCAGCTGGATGGAAACAAAGAAATGGTGGCACTAGGCTCCATGAACATTATTGGTTCTATGACAAGTTGTTATGTGGCCACAGGTATAGTTATAACTAACTTCCAAGTTTTGCAATTGTATTACACACCATAATTCTACCTCATTTGTCCACAAACGGGTCGATTTAAGTCTTGTTTCATCTCTTAACATGTTAAACTGAACATATGGTGTTTGCCTTGCAGGGTCATTTTCGCGGTCAGCAGTCAATTACATGGCTGGTTGCAACACCGCGGTGTCGAATATTGTGATGTCTATAATTGTGATGCTGACTCTTTTTGTCATCACTCCATTGTTTAAGTACACTCCGAATGCTATACTGGCCTCGATCATTATATCCGCTGTCCTGGGTCTCATTGACTATGATGCAGTGGTCCTACTGTGGAAAATTGATAAATTTGACTTTGTAGCTTGCATGGGTGCCTTTTTCGGTGTGGTTTTCATTTCAGTTGAGATAGGCCTTCTCATCGCGGTAACTAACATCAACATTGCGTATAAAGACTTTAGTCTTCGGTTAATGAAAACTTTGGTAAAATTAAGGTTAATTTTTTGATAGGTCGGGATATCTTTCGCCAAAATTCTTCTACAAGTAACAAGACCTCGGACTGCAGTGCTCGGGAAGATCCCGAGGACAACCGTTTACAGGAACGTAGAGCAGTACCCAGGCGCGACTAGGGTCCCTGGCGTTCTGATAGTCAGGGTTGATTCCGCTATTTACTTCTCGAATTCCAACTATATAAAAGAAAGGTATAAAAATTATTAATATTTCTTTTCGGCTTTCAATTATTCTCATGCATTCTGTTTTGATCATTTACAACTCTTGTTATAGGATCTTGAGGTGGCTAACAGACGAGGAAGAAACATTCAAAGATCATCCAAGAGTCGAGTATTTGATCGTTGATATGTCACGTAAGGGGCATTATTGTAATTCGGCTGTTATAGATTGAATGAGACTTGTTTTAAAACTTGCATAACTGACTTCTCTTTTGCTTGGTTCAGCTGTTACTGATATTGATACTAGTGGCATTCATGCCTTGGAGGAATTGCATTCCAGTCTCCACAAGAAAGATGTTCAGCTTATTTTAACAAATCCAGGACAAACCTTGCTCGCTAAGCTGCATGCGTCTCATTTTGCAGATCGTATCGGGGAAGACAAGATCTTCCTAACTATTAATGATGCTATTTTAACATTTGCTCCAAAGATGGAACAAGCCTAAAAAAAAAGTTTCTGTCTTCTGGTTTACACGGGTCAATTTGTTTTCAAGTGCAAAAGGAGCAAGTAACGAAGAAATTTGGAGGGGATCGACACGAAGCTGTATGATAACCAAGAAACTAATAACTACCAGTACGCGTTATTCCCCGTGTGTGTTCTGTTGTTAATCGATTAAAATGTAAAGGGAGTCGTATCACACGGCCCAGAAAGATTTACTATATTCTTACTGTAATATATCTATAGTTTGCTTACCACTTACCGGTATGTGCAACTGGTGTGGGTTAAATTAGATTCGAGCGGGTCAAAAGGATTGGGTCAAAGCGGATTCACTAGCTATCTTTGTTTTAAGGCGGCCAGTGGCCACGGCAGGCAATGGCAGTGGTGACGGGATACTTGGAGGTGGTGACAGTGTAGGTAGAGGTGTACAAATCGATTTTTCAAACCATTCAATTTTTCAAATCGAAATGGTTCGGTGTTAGTCAACACAGGTCAAAACCGGTTCTTGAAGGGGGGTTTTACCGGTACTTAGAGAGGCGTTTGACCGGTTCGGTTTGGTTAAACCGGTTTGAGCCTATAGGGTTTCAAACCGGTTTCACAAAAACCAGTTTTGTTTTTGGTTCGGTTTACAAACCATTTTAAATTCCCAAACCGGTTTTTTTTTTTCACCGGTAAGTAGAGTCAACTACAAACCGTTTTTTTTTCTTTTGGCACCTCGCCACCTCTAAGTAGAGGTAACAGCAACGGCAACAACAGAGGCGGTGATGGTGGCTGCAGGTAGGTGGTGGAAAAACAAGTGTACATTTCCGCCCATTCTTACTTGATTATACTTTGATTTTCTTCAACCCGATTTGACCCAAAAAATGGTATGAAAGACCAAGTACATCAAGAAACATAAATCTCATAAAATACAATGAAACCGTAATCGAGAACAAGAACATCAAGAAACATATATAAGTAAATAGCAATCTACTAGCATCTAAGTACATAAAACCATGATAACCTCTCAAAAAACCACTATCACTTCCATTTTTCAGTCACCAGATCATAATAAAAGTAGAAATACGTAACACTCAGCATGAATAGAAATAGGCAGCCAGTAACATACTGAGCAAAACCGAACCTGTTGACACGGCTAGCACAGACGAACCAGCGGTTTGAGCAGCAGGGGTAGGAGCAAGAGCCATCGACGGTCCAGCTGCAGCCACGATTGGAGCCTCACCCACACCCATTGGTGATTTAGCTGCAATGCATCATCACAAACATCATTCATGAATCAAAAACCCAAGGTACAAGTATTTAAGCATGATTACACCAAACCCTAGTCAGGACTCTGCCTGGTTTTGAGCGTACAACTATCAATGCATAACGTACAAGTTTTCAAACTTTGGAATGAAGATCACATTCATCACCCAAAGAAGACCAGATCTAGTTCCCCTCAACCCATGCATAAGAAGTTGTACCCATTGCAGCAAAATAAGTACCCTAATACAACTTATATAAATGCATGATACAAACAAATACTAGAAACAGAGCCTGGAAAACTGTCAGGAATTCATTCTACAAAATAGCCAAAATATCTCAGATAAATTGACAAAAGATCAATTTATAATAAATTCTGCAAAATAGGAATCAAATTTAGAAAAAATCAAATAGATCTGTACATACCAGGAGCTGTAGCGGTTCCAGGATTAACTGTCAACACAAAACCCCCCAAAAAAAACTCAAAAATTAGGGTTTCATCGAGGTTTCAAAAACTGTAAAAATAAAACAGAGGAAATAAACATGAAATTGAAAAATAGATCGAAACTTACTTCCACAGTTAGTAGCAGCCGGAGCATTGATATGGCAAGCAGCAGGCAACGCTAGGGCTTTTGTGATATTCAACGATACGCCTAACTGAGCACTGCTTTTGAATGCTTCACATAAACACTCTGCGTCTGTTTTCAACACTGTTTTCAGACCTGAACAGCATGTTCCTTCCGGTTTCTTCACCGTGCTCCCGGAGCTCACGTACGACAGGCAGTCCGCCATGTTTAGTATCACCGTCGAGCAGTCCGCCGCCGGCGCCGGGGCGCCGGTGTGGTGAGCGGACTCCACCAGACACACATTCATCACCATGGCAGAGATACAGAGGATCAGAATGCCGGTGCTGGCTGCCATTTTTGCCGGAAAACTGAGATTCTATGAGTGTGGGGGGGGGGGGGGGGGAAGGTGAACGCAGAGGAGGGTTTTTGAAGACGACGATTGTTTTTGGTGACAGAGTGCGAGATGTTTAATATAGCGAAAGTTATCTTTATGGACCTCTATTATACTATAATGTCTTAAGTGGCCCCTTAAATTATTATTGTTTGTTATTTTGGCCCTTTTCTACAAATTATGGGAATGCATTTTACCATGATTTGATTTTTTTTTCTTTTTTAGTTTATTTTAGTATAATGTTTACCAGTTGAATGCATCGTTGTGGTGTGTTTACTTGTATCTATATTTTTATATAAAATTTATAACAAATTTAGTTGTATTGTATCTAATATAATATTAAACTAGATACGTCTTAATTTGTGATAAACTTTATATCAAAATGTCAATAAATAACTGAATGTATAATAAAAAGCCACATGATTTATATTATACATTATAAATTAAAAATAAAATTTCATTTTAATTAAAAACATAAAAAATATAATAAAAAGCCACATGATTATGGTGTGGTTAGTAAATTAAAAGGGTGTGAATAATTAAATCCTTTAAAAGTAATTTTGTGTTAAACACGTAGTTGTGACGCTATGTCTATAAAGCATGCTAAAACAACCTATGCTATAAAGGTTTTGTCTTAATTAGAATTACTTCTTAAACTTCATTTATTTTAGATTTAAAAATATAATCACTCAACCAAAGTTGACATCTATTAAAACTTGTTATTATTATATGTAAAGTAAGAAAATCATATTTGTTTGGTATAAAAGTTGGACCTCATACTGGTGTTATTTGTTATTCTTTTAAGAGCTAAATGAGACATAGTGTCATAGTTTAGGGATCAAAATAGTAAATTAATTGTAAAGTGTGAAACTGTGTGAGAGAAAGAGAGCGAGTGTATGTGGGTTTGGGAATAGTGCGCCATGTGCGCACAATAGTGACTTGTATAAATGTAAACGAAGGGGGCGGATTACGTGTCCTCTGTCACCGAATTTGGTTTCGAGAATTTTCATGTAGGGGCTTTATTTTTGGGGAGATTGACAATTTTTTAATCCAAATTTGTGAAGTAAATTACTACGATCTTAAACTACGCGTAATGATTTAATTAGAAATTAAAAAAGTTTACGTCACGTCATTCACATGTAAGCAATAGAGTTTAAATTAACTAAACCCTTAGAATGTGTAGTGGTTTAACTAAATACATAATTATTTTTTATTTTTTCTATAAAAAAATATAAGTAAAAGATTTGATTGATTCGATTGTGAGTTGGCCCCACACGACCGGTTCCTTCACGCCCGTTAAAGTCACGGCTAGGGCTGTAAACGAACCGAACCGAACAGAGTCTTGTTGGTGTTCGTTCATTTAGCATTTAACTTGTTCATAGACGGTTCATGAACACTAACCGAACGAAATTTCATGTTTGTGTTCGTTCATTAATGAAATGGATTTGTTCATGAACGGTTCACGAACATAACCGAATGAAACCTTGTTTGGGACTTTTGATGTCAACCTTAATGCCTACCGAAATTAACATTTAATAAGATCATTTTATCATCAACTTTTATGTACCTGTATCGAACTGATAACTAGTTATCTAGCTTCACTATCAATTTTTGAAAAAGAAATAACCTGTTTATTTCAATTTTAGTTCTTTTGGAGCCATTGAACCCTAACAAGCTGGTGTTATGTGTTTGTATCTTATAACATGAAATAAATTACAGATGGAAGTCAAAATCATGGAAGCTTATATGATTTAGGATTGAGAACTTAGAAGCCCTAATCGACTAATCGTGGATGTCGGTGCAGCTGCAGGAACTTGAAGCCCTAATCGAGTAATCATAGAACAGAACTACAGAAGGTTGTGAGAATAGGAGAACGATGCATAAATAAGAATAAGGTTTCCTATTTTACTTAGTTAATTGTTAGGGTAATAAAATAAAATAAAATTTAAATAATACAAAAAGTTTAGATAAAATAAAATAGAAATATACAAAAATCTTTAATGAACAACATAAACAAACGAACATGAACATAAACGAACATAAACAAAAAACGAACGAACGTTCACGAATATATAACTTCGGTTGTATCTAATGAGCACGTTTATTCACGTCATATAGTTTATTGAATCTGAGTGATAAATACGATCCGGTGAGTAAACATATATGTGCGTTAAAGAACCATCACCATAGGATCAAGTTGGGCCCAAGCGGTACAAAATGGGATAGGAAATGATTTTCGATTTATTCTCTTGCAACTTGATAAAGCTTGTGAAACCGTGTAGCATTCGAACTCAAAATCACCTATTAACCAAATCAGGTAATTTGAGAGAATGAAAAAACAACTTTTAACGACGGAAGTATTTTCTTACTGAATCCTCGATTCATACGAAAAACACACAATCGACAATAACTTGACACAAGCGATATGCCGAGATTAGCCAAAGCTTTGGTAACTTATTCAAGCAAGCCCTTCATTTGGTGGTTGTGATAGTTTTGCTTTAGTGGTTATCAATTGATCATATTCATGTTCATATTCTTTTAAAACGTGACACATATTTATTTGTTATTTATGCAATGATAGGTGTTTCTTTCTCAAAATGACTATTTTTAGATGATAGAATAATATTCATGTTGTTGCAAAAGTAGAAAATTAAGTATATGCCTAAAACATCAATAATTTAATGCATAAAGTATAATGTTCTCCAAAAGCATATTTTGAATATATATGAAATTTTTACAAATATAAATATGTAGTTAAAGTTTCCCTTCTTATGATATATAATAAGTAGTCATGTTTCAAAACTAATCATAAGAAAACGTTACAAATTACAATTAAAAAAAATTAACGTGACAGTATTAATCAATTTTTTATATTCTTATCATTATTAAAATATTACAACTGGCTGGTAATCATTTCATAACTTGTAAGTTATATTAATTATTTAAACTTACACGTATCATTATAATATATTAAAAATAAACAAATGGGAAAAAGAGAAGAATAAAAGGAATGAGTTGAAAGAAAAACAAACAAATTACACCGTAGTTTAAAAATACAATATTACTTTATGAGTTTTAAAAATGGGATGTTATAGGTACATATAAAATTGTTATTCGCACAAATACAATACGGATCGTATAATATCATATGGATCGTATAATATCATATGGTTCGTATTTCTCTTAGTTAAACGATAAAAATTGTAGCACCTGACATCAGTCATTCATGTCCACATACGGATCGTATAATACAATATGGACAAATGTTATACGGGCCGTAATGTTCGATACAAACCCGTTGATGTTGTTATATACGGGTCGTATTGTACCATACGACCCATATTGTACCATACGACCCATATTGTTATTGAGTTATTGATGCTTTTTTTTAGTTATTTGAAGCCACGAAACCAAAAAATCAAAATAACGTATCTATCAATTTATTTTGAACCGGCAAGAGACGGCTCTGGTGAGATTCATTCGAGATCTTTACTAGTGTTTTATGCTTGTTGCTTGTTTATATCTCTATCTTTTCTAATACCAGGAATAACTAAGATTAAAAGCGCAATTGTATTTTATTTAGGCTATTTCATTTGTAAATGCTTCACCATACGTTAAAATCTCCACTAACTTCTTTGTTTACGTATTCCCTACTAATTTCTTCGTTTACGTTAAAATCCCTACTATTTTCACTTGTAATTTCTTCGTCATGCTTCTGTTCTAATGTTACAAACAAACAAATTAAAGATCATGATCATTTTACCTTCATAGCTTTTCTGTCATGTGATAAGCTCGTGTGTCCTATTGTTACCATACAAGCATCTCTATTGTTGTAGTGCTTGTGAAGGTCTACTGATGTTTTGTCATGTTCCTCGTTTATGTTAACATCCTTATTAATTGTGTTCGCACATCAAGGAAACATGGTGTTTGACCTTTTGGTGTTCGACCAATGTACATGTGAAAGGCAATAGCCAATATTAATTGACGAAGTAGAAGAACCTCTCACAGAATCCATACTAGTTTCTTCGTTTACGTAGGCATCGTTTGAATGTCGGATACACATTTGTTAACTTCACCACATCTGAAGCAACATGGAAGTTTTACACATGTGTTAAAGGAAAACATTGGTTTCATAATTATAAACAGTTGCAAATATTTAACATCGAATTATTTGACCAAAGTACTAAACATCACATACCTCTTTCTATACCTTTACTTACCTTCTGTGTTTCGTGAAAATTGCACTTCCGTAATGATCCGAAACATATCGAATAACTACACAATACGTTAAAATCTCTACTAATTTATCCATTTACGTCTTTCCTGCATTCTTCGTTTACGTCTTCCCTAATGATGTGTTGCAAAGCACACATGCATTTCCCTTATATTTCGTAGCGTTTTCGTATAGTTTTATAGTTGTTTTGAGTCATCTATAACTTGTACTTAGTTATGTTATATTTTGTAGGTATTTCGGAAAGAATTGGAGCTTAAACGATCAAGACGTGTGAAGAAACGAGCACACGAGAACCCGGGATGAAAACGGAAAAAGTCGTAAAAGAGTCCAACCTTAGAAGAGGAATATCTCGGACTAGAAAATTAGTTACGGGTCCCATAATATATGAATTTGGGGTAGCTCGAGAAGAGAAATTCAAAAATTCAGTATTCCCTCGCGGTACGCGAGAGCTTGGGTCCATTTTCTCGCAGTACGCTAGGGACCGAAAAACCTGCGCGACTAGTTTGTCTCTCGCGGTACGCGAGAGACTTGCCATATTCCCTCGCGGTATGCGAGAGATCCCAGATACGCAGATTTTGGCCTATTTTCATGGTATAAAAGGTTGGGACCAATCCTAGGGTTTAATAATTCAATTCCAGACGTAAAGAAACGAGCTTTTTGGTGATTCTAAGTGGGAGAAGACTTCTAGGATCAATCGGAGACTTGGATTGAAGTTGGAGATTAAAGAGCGGGTCAATTTAATCATCCGGTTCTTGTTTTCTTTTTTTATTCTACTTTTCCAGAATTGAAACCATGAGTTCTTTGTTTGATTCTTCTGTTTTGATGTTATTAGACGTGATGATTGGCTAGACTTTCATAGCTACCTAGGTTTTGATGATTATGTTTTGTTAATTGGTTTGATTTTGGATTTCGGTTTATTTTTGATGGATTACCAATAAAGTAAAGAACTTTATTTTTTTTGATTGGATGTAATTGCGTATTTAATCTTGATTTGTGATCTATTGATTGTTCCATATGCTGCTTTGTGAATTTCTTTCATGTATGGTTGCGTATTAGGTCACTAGCTGTGTGCATGTGGTTGGTTTATAGTTTACTGATTGTATCCATAGGAACATTGATTGAGAGTTTGTTAAGGTTAAGTATTCTGGCTACTTCAATAGCTGAAAGGTGCGAAGTTGTCGGGTAATCTTTGCTGTTAGGGTTTTAGGTTAACTGCTCTGAAAGGACGGTTTCCTAGGTTGTCTTAGCGTCATTGTTATTCCGTGTCTACTCAAGTGAATTCAAGTTACTCCTTGCACTGAAAGGTGTATTGAAATGGTGAGACTGAGAGGTAATCTGTCTAGCGAGTACTTTAGTGTTGTTGGAGATAGCTGAGAGGTGATCCAACTAACTGGTAAGTTTCACACGTCCATTAGGTTTCCTTTTAGGTCACACTCGGAGAATGATCTGGGATCCACTAGGTTGTCTAAGTGTGTTGTATTCTAAAAGCCCGGTTCCATCATAGTTTTCGTATCCGAGAGGTTTCCAAGGTACATGCATAGGATTCAGAATCTAGGTAGTGCTTTCCCCATTTGTGAGTTGTCTAAATTCTCTTGCTTTATATTTGGTGTTGTTAGTTAGAGAGTTTTATTAGTTATAATCTCAGTTACACAATTCCCCCCCCCCCCATATAATTCAGTTTAGATAGTTGAGTCAGAGTCTAGATAGAGTTGTCACTAGTGTCTTGTGGGTTCGACATCCGGACTTTCATTAGACTTTACTACATTGATCGGTACACTTGCCGGTTGTGTGGTCTAGTATTAGGTTGAGTCTAGGTTTATAAATTTAAATCTAGAGTGTGTAGGTTAGGTTTTTTTATTAGTTTTTATAGACCGCCCAAGCGACATCAAGTTTTTGGCGCCTTTGCCGGACACTTAGGCGATAGAGTATCTAACTTTGATTGAACTTAATTGATTATTTGGTCTTATTTGTGTTTTGAGTCTTATCTATTTTGTTGAGTCTAGTTTGTGTGTCATTTGGTGAGTCTTTGTTTTTAGTGTGTCTAGCTTGTATCTTGAGTTTGTCTAATTATTTTTTTCATTATGTATGAGATCTGTGGAGGACCCCATTTTACTTGTCATTGCCCATATCCATCGGGATTTTCTGCATACTGCTATGATCATGCTTATCCGTAGGTACAGCCATATGAGGAGTACAGAACTCAAGAGGAGTTGAATGTCTGGTGCAAAGAGGCAAATGAGCAATATAAGAAAGAAATCCAGGCACTAATCGCTCGCATTGGATCACATCGGCCGACTAATCTGGAGTGTGTGATTTATGATAGTGAAGAGAATGTTATCGAAACTGAAACTGAAACTGCATCAGGGGAAGTGATTCTGGAAACCCCATTAATGGAGACTATAATGGACGACGTGCAAATCACAGTGACAGAAGGTAAAGCACAAGTCCCACCTCCAGGTAAGTATTCTGACCTTGATTATATTACTGATTTTTGTTTGAGAACTTCTACACAAGATCACATAGTTCATTGTGATACTTTACACTTGCCTTGTGAGAATGAGTTGGTGCGGGTAATAAGGGACGGAGATAAAATCAAGGAGGAGCAAAAGAAGGTGCAAGAAATCATGAACACTCAGTGGCACCTGATAACTAAAGCAGAGCAATTGCACTTTCTGGAAGAAAATGGGAGGCTGGTGGATGAGCTAGAAAGTGTCAAGCTAGAAAGAAAAGAAGCAGCTCCAGAACCGGGGACATTAACGGAAGAGGTGCAACTTACAAGTCCACAATACTCAGCACTAGTCCCACCTTCGGTTCTGCAGGATGTTAAGCAACCTCGGTCGGGCGTTTATGATTTTTCTTGGAATGAGAGTGATGATGATGAGTCAATATATGTGGAGGAATTCGAGAAATATTTTGGCTCCAGGATTAGAGACAAAGAAGAAGAGGAAGATGTGGTTTTCTCTGATTCTATAGGATTGATGTTTGGTGAAGGGGAAGAGATTGTTGATGAGCCGTCATGGGAAGACGAGTTTGGTAACGAGTTGGTGGGATTGCCAACTTTTGAAGAAGATGGAGAATTTGACCCAGTTGGCGAGTTAGAAACCTTAGAAGCTCTGATGGAAGGAAAGCCGACTATGGAGATCAATGAGTCACTGGTTGAAGAAGAGGAAGAAGTGGTTGTAGATGAAGAGAACCACAACGCCCGTGGAGGTAGTAGATGGTGGATCGCCACACAGATCAGCACGACCACGGGACAGGGCACAGAGACGTTTGGATCGACATGTTTTAAGGGTCCAGGGATGGCCACATAAGGACCGTAGGATGCAGTATACTGGAGATGATCGATCACCACATTACATGCCACATATCAGGTTTGGTCCAGATAAGTTTAAATATTGGTGGACCAACCCATTTAGATTTTTCAAAACCCATTTAAGGTCTGCCATCAGAGTTTGTCAAATCGGTGGTAGACCAATTACATTAAACGGGTCGGACGGGGGCGGCATAAAGGAGAAGCCTCCTGATTAGGTTTGGTTCTCGGGCAAGTGCCCGGGTGTAGAGTTTGTACAAGTCTTTTCGGTTAATTTCGTGCTATTTTTGTGATTTTCGGTTTGCGTGTTTTGTTTTGTTTGTGTCTTGCAGGGATTCGCGCTTGATTTGGTGAGGAAAATCATCTAGAATGAAGTTCCAGGTATTTTTTTACATGTGTTTTTATGCTTGGAATATGTTTTTAAGGAATTTGGGTGAAACAAAATTTTAAATGATCAAAAATTTTCTAAGTATAAAAGTTGGAAAAATTTTAAAACTTTATGTTACCAACAAGTCCCCGCGGTACGCGAAGCATTTGGGAAGTCCTCTCGCGGTACGCGAAGGACAAACCAAGTAGCCGGCTTAATTTCTGCCTCCTCGCGGTACGCAGGGTAGTGTTGGTTTCACCCTTCTTCCTTGTTTTCCCATGGTGTCGTTCACCGTTAACCCGCATCGACCACCACTATCATTCACACCTCTATCCTCTATCCACCATCCATTATCACCACGGTCATCATACCACATATCATCCTTTATCCATCATTCATTATTAACGCCTTCATCATCCATTCACACCACGACCATAGGAGAACTTGAAAACGTTCGTGATCGATGACCGACCTTGTTGTGGCTTTCATGCCTATGTGTTTACCACACATTGAGTATATTTCTCTGCATACTTTCTAGCTTGAGTCTTTAAGTTCTTACTGAGTCAGTCGAGACTTTAATTTTTACTTTGAGTCTGTAACTTGTGTCAGTTTAATGTTGCAGGTTTGTTTGAGTTTTATTGTGCAGGTTTTGATCGCTCCGTCCGTACTCAATCTCCGTTCGGGCGGGGTTGATTCTCATCTTATCTATCTTGTAAAGGTAACCCGACAGTCGTTTGTGCAACCGCGACCGAAATGTTATATGGTGCACACGTGGAAGAGTAATGTTGGACCATTCATGCTACATTACCAGCTAAGTCGATTCCTTTTATTTTTGCATTTTTATTTTTAAGTTGTGTCTTACTTCACATTGAGGACAATGTGTCTTTCAAGTGTGGAGATGTGAGTGTCTTACTTCACATTGTGAATCTATTGGTTTTAATCATTTTTTTATCTCGCCACAATATCCAAATTTATCACCTTTTACCTCTAAACCTCAATCAGGCTATTTCACATTCGTGAAGTTAACAAATGCATACCCGGCATTCAAACGACGGTTGTCGGTGGCGGTGATCGAAGGGGTTGATATGGAGGTGGAGGTGATGGATTAGCATGGTGTGGAGGTCTGAAATGTTGGAATGGAGCATGTAATCGAATGTAGATAGTAATAGAACTATAAGAACTGATATAAAAACATCATAAAAAAATCCAATAGAGCCTGATAGATCTTATGAAATTGGCAGTATTGATCTCAGTAAGAGCAAGTGGTGAATTATATGGATCTGATTTGTTGGAATATGTAATTTTTCGTGTTCTTTTGTGCAAAAGTTATATTTCAGTTAAATATGAAGGTATGATACACTACATCTTTTAGGTTATACCTATTGTTAGCTACTCATTTATAAATTTTCCATGTATCTATATCTAGTTTTATGGGTTCACAATAGAAAAAAAAATTAAAAATTGAAAAAGATATAGTGCATATGGGTCGTATCGCACCGTACGACTCGTATTCTCTCAAACGTATTGTATCCTACTACCCGTAATGGAGCATGATGTGACCGTTTTGAAGGCATATGGGTCGTATGATATAATATGACTCGTATGCGATGCAATGATTGTGCATACATATAACATTTGAGTGTGTGAAAATAACAAAAGCCTTTAAAATTAATAAATGTATTTTAATAATACAATTCTATTACTCTTAGTCGGCAAGGTCGGTTGGGAATCCCACACTTTTAAATATTGCACTTTTAGCCCCTTCCGTTTATAAAAAGTTTGCAAAATATCATTTTCATCCCTTCGAGTTTTTAAAGTTTCGGGTTTATCCATGTACGTTTTTACTTAAAAAAACTAATTTCTTACGTTCTTATTTTTATGTACGTGTCGGTATAAATTCAAGTTCGTCTACGTTTTGACGTAAATTTTGTTAGGAAATGAGCCAGGTCAAATATAATACGTTTTCGTACTTATTTTTATGTACGTTTCGAGTTGGTTTACGTTTCGACGTAAATTTACTTTGAAACGAGTCGGTCAAATATAATACGTTTTCATTCGACGGGTACAATTGATGTAAATTTAGTTCGGAAACAAGTCGGGTCGATTGTAGTCTATACTTTATCACGCCGCGTTTAACGCCGCCGCAACGCGCGGCGGGTAAAAAAACTAGTATAACATATTTCTTAAAAGTTATATTACTAATTTTCTTAAAGCAAAAATAACATATTATAATGTATTTGTTAAACTTTATTAAAAGAAATTCATCTATAAACTTATATGGTTAATGGCTGACTAAACAATCAATTTTCATATTTTATCAACAGGTGTTTATCACCCGCTTCGACGGTTTTTATGAACCCGTTAGATCGTACCACTAAATATGGTTTTGAAAAAAAAAGTGGTAAGACAAATCGGTAGGTGTGATTGCCGATTGGATCGATCGAATCAGTTATTCGGTTAAAATGGTTATGTTTGCGTATTTGAATTGGTTTTTTATTTCAAAATCTTTAATTTGAAAAAAAAACATGAATATTATAAATATGATAACTGTATATTTAAAAAAAATCAATAATAAAGGTAAATAAACGGTTCAGTTTACACGGCTGCCACCATGTTCTAAGTCGTGAACCGAACCAGAAAACCTGAATATTAAATTTTAAACTGAATCATATAAATTTTAAAACGACCGAAACAACCGATTTGCTTTGTTTTTAACACCCTCTAATTTACCGATTAAATACTTTTTTATTAGTTTAATTATTAAACTTTTTTTATCGTAATTAAACATAAAAAAAGTATTTTATTAATAAGAAAAAGTAAATAAATATTAGTGAATTTCCCGGCACATGTTCCACTTGGGTCAACCAATTACCAATCATCATCATCATATTCCCTCAAAAATCAAATTTTGAATATTTGTCCATGTTTTAAAATCCTTAATCATTTTATTACCACTAATTTCATAATTGCTTAAAATGGTTCCCAATTGCTTTATAACGCTTTAGACACGTAGTGATTAATTTCAAATAACTTGGTTTCATTTACAACTCATAGTATTACTATTGTTTGTTCATGAACCAATTTAAAGGAAAATTAACTTTTATACTTTTTCAAATTTTTTTTTAATTTTCCTATCTATTTCAAAGCTAGTTACTTTTCTCGTCATTGTTTCTATACTGAAAACTCTATACGATTTAAAGGGGAATAAATTTGGTGGATGTTTTGTTAAATAAGTTGATCATTTTCTCGACATGCGTGTATTTAATTAAAAAATAATATATATATATATATATATATATATATATATATATATATATATATATATATGGGACGTATCGGTTGTAAACATTGAGTTGTTGTGAAAATCATTAAACTTAATGTAGGCCACACATACATTTCTTAATATTTTAATATGTGGTTGTAATTAATTCTATATTTATAATATATTTAATAAAAAAACATGTGGCTTAGATTAAAGATGAAGGTAAAAAGGTAATTTCATACTTTTCTTTTTACAAAATAATTATTTTAAATTCCTCTTTCTCTCTCTCTCTAAAACAGATTAAAAAAATGACATATAAAAATACATGTAAAATCAGTTTACACATGTTTAATGAATTAAATACATATGTGTAAAATCATATACAAAAGGAGGTGAAACCCATAATCAAATGTTAGTTAAAAAAATAAAAGAAGTGATCCTTTGAAGTAATCAATTTGTTCGTAACCTGCAAAAAAAATCACATATATATTAATTTATTAATCTATTACATTCTTAAATTTATGTTATTTAAAGTTTACACATGTGTAGTAAACTAAAAATGCGCGATCTTCATATGAAGATCTAAAGATGAAGATATTTAAGAGAGAGAGAAAGATGAAATCTTCCGATGAAGATCTGATTTGTGTTTACGAGGGAGACAAAAACATGAATTATATATGATGAAAAGGTGAATTACTATAATACCACTCTATGAATTAAAAAAAATAGAAATTAAAGAAATATGATATGTGGTTGTGATAGAGTTTACGGGTTTACACAATAAGAGGGGGTTTTCAAATGATATGTCCCCTATATATATATATATATATATATATGTGTGTGTGTGTGTGTGTGTGTTAGAAGTACGATAATGATTAACAATATATTAAGTAACTAGGTTATAAATTCGTGTATTACACGAGTTGAATAAATGAAATACTAAATAGTTAGTAATAAACGAAAAAAAGAAAAAAATAGTTAAGAAATAAAATATTAATAAAGAAAATATTAAATAGTTAAGGGAAAAAAATATTAAATAGTTGAATAAAATAAATACTAATAAAATAAATATTAAATATTTGAGAAAAAATTATTAAATAGTTGACTAAAAGAAATATTAAATAGTTGAGAAAAACTATACGAGAAAAAGAATATTGGGTTAACAGAATTATAATTTATAACAAGTAAACACGTGACGTAACCATTTAGTTATTTATTTGATATAGAATTCCTTTAAAGAATTGTAAACTTACTTTGTAATTTGCGAACAAAGGGGACTATCTTTTTCATATTATTCTTTTCTATACTAAAAAAAGATACTATTGAATATCCAAACTAATATAAAACACACCTTAACAAATTAACTCGAAATCTTATACTTAATTAGGCTTTCATTCTCATTAGTTTTATGTTTGAAATCATACTGATTATATTACTTATATTTAATGATTTATTAAAGAGGTAGAAATAATTACATAGTGAGGAATAATTTTGCTCACGAAAGGAATGATCTCCCATGAGACTATGAGCATGTGTCAAAAGGCATCTACACTCCATCGATTCTCATTCTTCTTTTTCTTATATCTCTCTTTATTTATATTCTAAAGAGTAAACTGTAATTTGCGTTCTTGTGGTTTACTCCAATCTACAGATTGGGTATTTACGTTTGAAATTTCGAACATTAAGTCCCCGTGGTTTCAATTTTTCTTCTATTGAGTCCTTGAGGCTAACGGCCGTCAGGGATTTATCAGTGGTCAAGGGTACATCCGTCATTTTGCGTCGTATTTTGTGGGCAAAATTGTCATTTACTCTTCCTTTTTACCCGATATCACATACCAAGAATTAAGAAATTGACTCATTACTTACATCTGATGACAACCTCCGGTGGTGGTTTTACTCCCTCATCATGGTGGCGGTGGTGTTGGTTTTAAGAACCAGAGGCGGTGGTGGTGGTGGTGGAAAACGCCATAGATGACGGCGACTTCTCTGGCCGTCCCTTCGGCGGAACTCGGCCACTTCACGGCGATGTGACGGTGGTCCTGGTGGTCTCTAGCTCTCTAGCGGCGGCGATGGTGGACACGGGCGCCAACAGCAACCCCATCAACCTCAACTTTGTTTTTCGGATTTTCGGCCAAAATATGGCGAAGTAGAAGCCGTGGACTAACTCCCTCTCACCGGTTTAGAGGGTGGCTAATAGAGAGCAATACCAATGATTACTCCTCAATCAATCTCGTTAATTATTCATTGTCATATCATTGTATTTAATGTATTTATTATATTTCTATATTTGTATTGTAAGTTTTATCAATATATAGTAATATCCATCTCTCCCTAAAAGGCAGAGAAACTTTCTTCATTACATGGTATCACGCCAAAATACGATCCTTTCTTCCCTATAACCCTAACTCATCATCACCATCTTCTTCATGGCCTCTTCTACTACATATGGCACCCTACCTATAGCAACCATCCTTCACATGATCACCATCAAGCTCTCCTCCTCCAACTACCCCCTCTGGAATAACCAAATCCTCCTTCTCCTTGCTTACCAAAAACTCAACAGTCATATCGATGGCTCTATAAACCCTCCGGCTACCACCATCTCTGTCGAAAACAAAGAATCTCCCAACCCTAAATATATTGAATGGTTAGACGTTGACCAACGTGCCATTCTCCTCCTCAATTCCTCTCTCACCGAAGAAGCCGTTGCTGAGGTTTTGGGGTTAACCACCGCCCGCCAAATCTGGTTAACCTTAGAATCGTCCTACAGTAATACTTCCATTGATCGTATGTATCTCCTACGTGAGAATCTTCGTCAGATCTCCAAAGGTTCGACCTATGTCACTGATTACAGCCGTAAATTTAAAACCGTGTGTGACCAGTTGGCTGCTATTGGTCATCCCGTCACTCACACATATAAGAAACACTGGTTTCTGTGTGGACTTGGACCCTCTTTTGAGAATTTTTTCCACTACTCTTCGCACCAACAGTGACACTCCTGTTGTTTTTCGTGATCTGGTAACAAAGGCTGAAAATCATGAAATTTTTTTGCAAAACTTTCATCCTCAGCCACAGTCTCCTGTTGCCTTCACAGCCCATCAGCAACGTCCTCGTGGCTGGGGTTCATCCATGAGAAAAAGCAAGGCACCTTCCTTCTCCCATGGCTCCGGTTCTCAGTCATTCTCCCGTGGTACCCGTCGACCCCCTCACTGCCAGTTATGCAGAACTGATGGCCATTATGCTAACAAATGTCCACGTTTGTCCTCGTTTGCTTCTTCCCCCAACACCGATGAACACATTGATCAAGCGTTCCAGGCCCAGTGCCATGTAACTACAGGTACTCCGGATTGGGTAGCAGATTCCGGAGCTACCATTCACATGGCAAACTCCACGGGACCACTTCATGATACAGCTCCTTATAAGGGTAACTCTACAGTTGCCTTTGGTAATGGAAATTCCTTACCCATTTCTCATATGGGTCAATTTCCATTAAACAAAAACTTATCATTAAAAGATGTTTTGGTTATTCCCAACTTAACCAAGAATCTCTTATCTGTAAGCCAATTAACCACTGATTATCCTGTTGATGTCTTATTTTCCCAACCTTTCTTTACCATTCAGGACCGGAAAACAAGCCAACCTCTAGCTCAAGGTCGGTGTGAAAATGGTCTCTATGTGCTACGGGATGGGACACTTGCTCTTGTTGCTTCAATTTCTCAAAATAAAGCATCTTTTGAATTATGGCATAATCGTTTAGGCCATGTTGCATTTGATACTATTTCTATTTTAAAAAAAACGTGGTTGTTTGTCTTTTACTTCTATTATGCCCAAACCCACTATTTGTTCACCTTGCCAACTTGCTAAAGCTCATAAAATTCTCTTTGATTTAAATGAAAAACGTGCATTAAATCCATTGGATCTTGTTCATTGTGACTTGTGGGGTCCCTCGCCCATTGTGAGTGTTGATGGCTATTATGTTGTGTTTGTTGATGATCATTCGCGATTCTCATGGCTTTATCCGCTTAAAACAAAAAATGAGTTTTACTCCGTCTTATCAACCTTTTTGCGTTTCGTGCAAACTCAATTTTCAAGGATAGTTAAAGTATTTCAAAGTGACGGTGGTACGGAATTTGTAAACTAACACGTTCGTCAAATTTTTGACGACAACGACACCTTTCATCTTTTATCATGCCTTTATACTCCTCTTCAAAACGGAAGAGCCGAGAGGAAACACTGTCATATAATGGAAACGGGTTTAGCTATGCTATTTCATGCTCGTGTTCCAGCAAATTATTGGGTCGAAGCCTTTAACACAGCCACATATATTATCAACCACTTAACAACCGGTGTATTGGACAACAAATCTCCATTTGAAATCTTATTCACTACACCACCCACATACACCAATTTTTGGGTCTTTGGGTGTCGGGTTTACCAGTATATTCGTGACTATACACCGCATAAACTGGCTCCTAGAAGCATTCCTTGCATTTTCATGGGTTATGCATCCCAATACAAAGGTTACAAATGCCTAGACGTGCAAACTTCTAACATGTATGTGACTCGCCATGCCCGTTTTGATGAAACCTCCTTTCCTTATAAAGGCCATGTTTCATCCTCTGATTTAAACACTCAGCTGCTATCCACGTATCAAGAAGACTACCACACCCATGAAGCTATCCCTACCAGTTCTTCTTCCCAACCTACTCTATTCCCTACTAATTACCATACACAAACTTCATCACCTTGCCCCCTGTGCAAAGACACCACTCCACCTTATGATCCTCCTGCACTTAACACACCTCCACCACCCTTCTTCCCTATCTCCTCGGCCAACAGCTCACCCGCCACCTTCTTCAACATCCAATTCGACTGCCAGTTCACCCGCTACCTCATCACCTTCTTCACCATCCACTTTGGCTTCTTCTACCCAACCACCCACACCCAACACACAACAAGTTATGTCCCCCTCTTCTGAACCGGAACCCCCCACCCCGCAACCAACAAACCATACCCAACCAACATCCGCTCATCCTATGGTATCCCGATCCAAGGTGGGTGTTTTTAAACCATATCCCAAGCATAAAGCCACCATTGCTCAACTCCTAACACATAATCCCTACACAGCCCTATTAGCTGCTTCTGACCCTAAAGGCTTTCAAACTGCCTCCAAGAGCCCTCATTGGATGCAGGATATGCATGAAGAGATCAAAGCTCTTCATGCAAATAATACTTGGAGTCTTGTATCTCGACCCGCAACATCTAATATAGTGGGTTCAAAATGGGTTTTCAAAACAAAATACCACTCGGATGGCTCAGTTGATCGCTATAAGGCTAGACTTGTAGCGCAAGGTTTCACTCAAATCCCGGACCTTGATTTCTCCCATACATTCAGCCCGGTGGTTAAAACTTCAACCTTTCGTGTGTTCCTGTCTCTAGTGGTTATCAATAATTGGCCTCTTCATTAATTGGATGTAAACAACGCTTTTTTAAACGGCTCATTAACTGAAACTGTTTACATGGAACAACCACCAGGCTTTGTTGATTCGGCTTGTCCTAATCATGTATGCAAACTCAACAAAGCTCTTTATGGATTAAAACAAGCACCACGAGCATAGTTCCAACGGTTAAGCTCGTTTCTTGTCGCTTACGGCTTTACGTGTAGTAGGGCCGACACGTCCTTATTTGTTTTCAATAAAAGAGATTGTCTTATGTATCTCCTCGTATACGTGGACGATCTTATCTTCACCAGTAACAAACCCGTTATGCTAGCCAACTTCACCAACCGTTTACATAATGAATTTGCCATCAAGGATTTGGGGTTGTTGAATTATTTTTTGGGATTAGAAGTTGTACACACAGACAATGGGTTGTTCTATAGCCAAGCAAAGTATGCCCTAGACATTCCTACTAGTGCAGGGCTTGTTGATGCCAAGCTGGCTCCCACACCTCTAGCCACCACAGACTCATTCACTTCAGTCGGCACTCCCTACTCCGATCCTACCTTCTAGCGTTCGATCGTTGGAGCTTTACAATACTTAACCATTACCCGACCCGATCTCGCTTATGCTGTTAATCAAGCATGCCAATTTTTGCATGCTCCTACAGACCATCACTTTCAACTAGTTAAACGCATACTACGATATGTCAAGGAAACCATATCGCATGGTCTTGTTTTTCAACGGCCCAAGAACACCACTATTTTGGGATACTCCGACGCCGATTGGGCGCGATGCATTGAAACCAGGCGGTCGACTTACGGTTATTCCATCTTCTTAGGGGGAAACTAGGGCTGACATAACATTTCAGACACGACACGATAAGAAACGATGACCTGTTGTGTTCAACACGAACACGACACGATAACTAATCGTGTCATTTTTTCCAAACACGAACACGACCTGTTTAGAAACAGGTCACCTGTTAAGGGACCTGTTTAGAGAGAGAATAAATATAACATATGTAATGAAAGAAAAAAAATGCCAAAAGTTCATAAAAATTAAAAAATTCGAATCATAACATCCATTATCATAATAAATCATAAACCTTTTTAAAACAAAAACCCATAAAAGTCAAATCAAAACATCCATTAAAGACAATTCCAAGTTGCGTCTTGATGGAGTGTAAAAAAATTAGATCAAAAGAATAAAGATGGAGTGTAAAAAATACGGTATGCATATGCCTAATGCAAATCGCAAGGCTCTAAGTGTTTGGGCTGGGTAAAAGGATGTTAATTATTAAGTGTTTAGTGTTAACATGTCCCTAACGGGTCTTAACATGTTGACATGTCTTTAACCTGTTTAGACACGAATTTAACATGTCCCTAACGTGTCGACCTGTTTAAGACACGAAACCTGTTAAGGTCAAACACGGGACATGTTAATTACGTGTCGTGTCGTGTTAACAGGTCCATGTCAAAAATTGTCAGCCCTATGGGCAACCTTGTTTCTTGGAGTGCCAAGAAACAACCCACCGTCTCCAAGTCCAGTTGTGAATCAGAGTATCGGGCAACGACAAATACGGCAGCCGAAATCATTTGGATTACTCATCTGTTACGCGAGCCTCATGCCCTTCCACCGGATAGACCTACGCTACTCTGTGATAACCGCAGTGCTTTATTCATGAGTCAAAATCCCGTTTCTCATAAACGAGCAAAACACATTGACTTGGATGATCACTTTATTCGGGAACTCGTTATGTCTGGAAAGCTACACACTCGCTTTGTTCCTACCAAGCTTCAACTGGCCGATATTTTCACCAAAAGTCTACCAAGACCACAATTTGAACACTTTCAGGAGTTACTTCGTGTATGTTCACCGCCAGTTCACTTGCGGGGGGATAATAGAGAACAATACCACTAATTACTCCTCAATCAATCTCGTTAATTATTCATTGTCATATCATTGTACTTGATGTATTTACTATATTTCTATATTTGTATTGTAAGTTTTGTCAATATATAGTAATATTCATCTCTCCCTAAAAGGCAGAGAAACTTTCTTCATTACAGTGGCACTGGCCCTATCTCCATCTCACCTGAACCCTAACGGTGGTCTAACGCTCCCACTGGAATCCCTGAACCACATACTCTTGCTAGGTGGATCTGCCATAGCTACGTTGAGCTTCTGAAAAATGGTGGTCAAGGAAATGAATCGGTTTTTAAGTCTCTTTGGCACCATTCTGATGCAATCATGTGCTGCTCTCTTAAGGTGAGCACTTTCCTTTTTTTTTATTTTTTTTTTAAATTTTGGGCAAACTACATGCAACTGTTTCGTACTTACTTTGCAACCGTTAGCAGGCGTTGCCAGTTTTTTCTTTTGCAAACAAGGCTTGTCTTGATATGCTTGAGACCACGCTTGTTGCACTTGAAGAGATCATGTTGGAGAAGATTCTAGACGAACATTGACATTTAACTCTAAAATAAATAATATCAGAATGCATCTCTGTGGGTAAAATTGACATTTAACTTGTTTAGTAACAGACCCTGACGGCCGTTAGCCTCAGGGACTCAATAAAAGAAATTTTGAAACCACGGGGACTCAATGGTCGAAATTTCAAACGTAAGGACCTAATGTGTAGATTGAAGTAAACCAAAGGGACGTAAATTACAGTTTACTATATTCTAAATTAGAAACACGTGTTTTACACGAGTTAAATAAAAAAATATTAAATAATTAGTAATTAAATTATTATAAATTATAAAAAAATATTAAATAGTAATAAAAATTTAAGAATTAATTAAAAAATATTAAATAGTTAATAAGAAAATATTAAAGAGTTCTACTATTTGCACATAACTTTTTACTATTTGTACCAAATGATGTAACATAATTAATATATATTTTTTATTTACTTTAATAGTTTTTAATATATAATGTTTTATAAAAAAAAATATGACATTACGACATGTTCATTTTTATCTACATTTCGTTGTAAAGTTTATAAAAAATGAGCCGCATTAAATATACAGTCCAAAATTTTTATTATATTTTATATGACTCCGTTTTTATAAAAGTTACATTGAAATGTGTATAAAAATGAACATATCACAACGTCATATTCATTTTTTATAAAATATTATATGTTAAAAGTTATAAAAAAATAAAAATGTATATTAATTAATGTCACATCATTTGGTGCAAAGAGCAAAAAAGTTAGGTGCAAATAGAAACACTCAATATTAAATAGTTAGTAATGAATAAAAAATAATTACATAATTATGACACATGACACAACTATTTACTTATTTATTAGGTATATATATATTGAACCTTATTACAAAACACTAAACTATTACAAGAACAAACATAGATTGTTTAAGTTTTTGATCAATGGTTCATGTTTTTTTAATTTTTATACCTCTTACATACACATAAGTATGTTTATTTACACAAAAAAACCATAAAACTATTTTTTTAATATGTTTTTTAGAAAATTTTCAGTTAACATAAATATGTGTAGGTTATATACATAGACTAAATTTGTTTAATTGTTTTAATTTTAGGAGAGACGGATAAATATTGTATTTATGTCATTTTTTATTTTAAAAATTTTAAGATTAAAAAATGCATGATTTTTTTGTTATGTATGTTTTCACAATATATAATGTTGATCCCTTCCCTGTATAAAAGCTGACATGTTAAGTTGATAAACCCAAGCAAGACCGATATATTTATTTATGACAAAGTCAGTAACTTTAACCTAAACACATTTAAAATCGTATAACCCGAACATGACCTGTGTAATTCTTTTATCTAAACGAGTCGAACGGGTTGTAGGTGGGCTGTAATCAAGTTATAAATGGGTTAAATGGTTGCTAGGTTGCAATAAATGAGTTTAAAAGGTTGACAGGTTGACTTATGAAATATATTTTTACTCTAATTTTGAACGAGTTAATAGATCGACTTGTTTAATTAAACAAGTCAACCCGAACAAGACATGTTTAGTTAAACAGATAAACACGTCAACCAAACACAACATGGTTATTAAACGGGTTAGACATGACAAGCCAAAAGGTAGTTATTTTTTTGTCTTGTTTCGGTCACGTAATAAATTTTCAAGATTTAGATATTGTAGGTTTCGTATTTGTTAATTGCCTAGATATCTCTTTGAATGGTGTATGTTCGCTTTTCAGATTGAAGCGTCTCGATGGCACTCTTGAAAATCTCAATCATATATTTTGTAGAGAAACAAGAACGGATATGTGTTTTATGTCGTGAAAAACATATACTATAATTAGACCCAATAGTTTCGTTTTATAGTTGGTGAATCATCACAACGTTTAGTTGAAACGATATAAGACTTCGTGAGAGAGTGTCAGTTAACGTTAAAATGGTCGGTAGTTATTCGGTTATCATCAGTAATAACTATGTTGGTGGAATTTCTTCAGTAGTAACTTAGTTATTGTTGATGATTAGCTTTTATAAGTATTAAATTAGTTACAACCGATAGCCCAAATTTCTGCTAATAACCTAAGTTGCATCTTATCGTAGTTGTTGTTGATAGTTACTACCGATAGTATATTCACTGTTAATCATAGTTGCTACGAATGATCAGTTTCTATCGACAAATTCGTTTGTACCGATGCTTAGTTTCCACTGATGAACCAAGCAACCATACCGGATCAAAATTGAGTTCCAAAGGCTTTAAACATGGTAATCGAACCAAGCAACCAAACTAGATCAGAAGTGAGACCCATGCCAGGGCGTTGCCTCCTCGAACCATTGAGGTTTCTTGGTTCTATAAATCAGAATAATTTTGAATGAGCGTACACTCCAGTCTCATCACATCATAACTCGTAGTCTCCACACATCGTAACTCATATTACTATTTAATTAAATTTCTCATTAGTTTCAAGTAAATCCAACTCACTAAAATAATTTAATATACATCTAACAAATATTAGTTGTACTCTTTTATGGAGATATCACTAGCTTGAGCGGAACTTTTACTTCAAAGGTTGTAAAGTTATTTTCATGATAGTTATATTTGCCCCCACATATATTTATTGCATATTTATATATTTATAATCATAGTAATTAATTCTGATTTAAAAGAATTGCAAATAATTTAATATACTATTTAATATATAATCAAATAACTAATACACGTTTAATAAAGCAAAAGTATAAATACTTATAACCCTTAATCCAATTTAAATGGTAAACCACATATCCATATATGTCATAACATATCTATATCTATACTATATAATAAATAAAGGTTTTTCCATGGCACGTGTCGCCTTCAAATTCATTCTTATCATTTTTTTCTTGTCTTTCTCTCTTATTAAATACACCTCTATCTTTTAATAATAATTACATTTTTAAAGAAAATACTAATTATACTAATAAAACACATTTATTTTAAATTATTCCTTATTATAAGAAACTTTGAAATCTAATTATATAACTTTTATTTTCAATCAAATAGTAAATGAAAGTCAAATTACATTAAATAGTAATTAACGTTTTTTCGAAACCCAATTATATATTAATTTTTACATATTTAAATTTTTTTTTCTATCCTTAATATATATAATACATTTTTACACATGTAAAATATATAAATAAAGATTTAAGAATTTTATGTATTGATATTTTTCACACAGTGTGTAAACACGGGGTTCTAAACTAGTATAGTTAATCAGGGGCGGCCCTTAGGGGGGGCGGGGAGGGCGACCGTCCGGGGCCCGGTCTCCTAAGGGGCCCGTAGTTTTTATTTTTTTATATATATATTATATATATATATATATATATATATTTATAAAAGGTCCAACTTGTATTATCCATTTATTCTATTAAACCACTTAAAAATTAAAAAAGACCCACTACTTGTATCATTCATTTATCATATTAACCCACTTATAAATTAAAAAAGGCCCACTAGATTTTCAAACTTACTAAAAAATAACAATATAAGCGGTTGGGGCTGGATCGAGCAGGGAGCCGACCGGGAATCGTCGAATCGACTATTCGAGGTATGCATCATGATTCATTAATCGTTATGTATGATTCGTTAATCGTTATTCGTTTGTTATAGTTTTTTATTATGCCATTATAAGTTTATATTACGGGGCCTGCTTTTTTTTACATTTCTAGGGCCCAAAACGTTTTGAGGATTCTCGGGACCGGCTCTGTAGTTAATATGCTTAAATCTTTTTATTCAAAAATTGAAATTTGTAAGAATATGATAAGTTGTTCATCTTAAAGAACAATTGAATTTGAATGTCATACATCATGCAATGAAGGTTGTACCATCTTTATATATTGGCCAGCATGTTGATGGGAGTTGTACAAGATGCATTAGAGTGAGTACCATATGTATTGATGGCTATGACCTTTGTGTGACCAAAAAGTGAGTTCAAAATGAAGACACCTTCATGATGGTGTCAAATGGACCGTGGGTAGCATAATTCCATATGTTTTGTTCGAGCGTGGTTACTAAAAGTAGATCTTATTCCCCAATATTCTTGGTATAATTTTACGCATAGAAAAAAGCCGACCGGGCCCATAAGAATGAGAAAATATTCGGGTTCGATAAGCATGTTAAATTTTAACGAATTTATACGAAAGAAGTCAATTCAGGTTGTATATTTTTTTTTCATAATAACATATGAAACATAAATAAATAACCCGTTAACTTTTCTAGTCAAAGTATTATCTTGTCTAAAATACGAGTACTCATACGTATGATATATTCTTTTGACGGTTACATTTTTTTTGTTAGATGAAAGTTGGATATACCGATAAGATCACAATAAGATATGAGGTAACACGTTGATTATCCTTAATTACTTCACTTGTAAATCAAGTTCAAAATTTCTTTAATTAATTAACGTTACTAAATATCTATTTTATGTATAAGAAATTAAGAATCACAATGAAGTATTAAAAAAAAAAACTAGGACATGTTGGTGATAATGAGCTTATGATGAAAAGAATTAATGATCTTTTTGACATTTAAACTTTTAAAAGGATTTTTAATAATTTTTACTTGAATTTTAATTTTTTTTATGGTGTTTTAACATTTAAACTTTCAACTTTGAATTAACCCTTATTATTCTTAAAATCTAAGGTGTGATAATAGTAAACATGATTTTCAAATAATAATATTATAACATTTTAAAAATTAGAACAAGAAAATTAATGAAATTTTGAATGATAAAGAATTTAAACATTCCCAATAATCAAAGTTGAATGATAAATCTCATTGTTTGTTAAAAAAAAAGGTGATTTTACTTGGGCTTTATTGTTGTAAGAACGGGCCTGGTGGAGGATATGGGCCTGGTGGAGGATATGGGCCTTGTGGGTTTTTGGGATTTTGTATCCAGTTTTTGATGATAAAGAATTTGTTTTGTTAAGCCAATTTGTGTAGAGGTGCACACAAAAGACCGGTTCTGGGCCGAACCGGTTCCGGTTCCTACCTGGCCCAACCAAGAACCGGTCCCTACTCAATCGTATTCGGAGGTTCCTACCCGGTTCTTGAAGTTTTATGCTCGACCGGTTCCTACCCGGACCCGAACCAGAACCGGTTCTAGCCGTTAAACATGTTTTAAAAAAAATCCGTTTTTAACGGTAATATGACTGTTGGAGGCTCCATTTGACCTTTTTTTGTATTTTAGTCCCCCTAAGTTAGTATAAATATATATTTGATGAATTGGTTGAGTACCCAACTTGAAAACGCAAAACCGAGCGAAAAAAACGTAAAAAATACTCGTTTTACTCTCATTCCCGACTTTCTACTATCAATGGCACTCAAAAAATACTCGTTTAATATTGTATTTCTTTAGTTATAGAACTATTAAAACTAAATAAAAATTATATTTTATGTTATTTAAAAATCTATAATATCTATTAAAAATCCTATTCACACGTGATTTGATGAGGGTATCAAGGAAGCCTCCATTGATGAATTTATAAAGAATCAGATTCTGCCGAAGACTTCTATTCTAAATCGTTATCAGTTCACTCGACTTCAGATCGACCTACTTTTTGGAAATTCTGGGTGAAAACATGTGTTTTTCACCAAGTTACAAAAAAATGATTTTTTGTCAACTTTGGACAGAAATAAATATATACAAACGATGTAGTTTTGCGTATTTATTTATGGGTTTGTGTTCTATGTTGTGAGGGCTTCGTAACGAATAAAACCACGTCAAAATGAAACTAAGATAAATGAGATATCGATGCTCAAAGTTAGGTGTTTAGGGCTGTGTAAAACTGCGAAAAATGGAAGGAAAAGTGTGGAAACTTGTCTCACATAGGTGGGGGGACCAATCTTGGAGTGGCATATTAGTTTTTTTTTATTTTGAATGGCCAACGAATACTATAAGCCTGGCCACCCGTGTAAACCCATTGGCGAAAGGTCACCCACGCCCGCGAATGCAGACAGCGCTGGTGACCTGGCTCGCCCACCATTCCAGGGGAAACCCACCACCCGAAGGCCCACTGTGGAAAAACCCCTGGCCCACTGTGGAAAAACCCCTGACCCACATGATCATATTGCACCAAGTAAGATTCGAACCCATGACCTCCAAATTGGAAGGCCATGGGGGTGTCTTCTCCTAAACCAATTGATCTGAGGCTCATTAGCTGGAGTGGTATATTAGTGGGAGCCTTCTAAGGAGTTTGTTTCCTTTAAAGTAAACACTAGTGATACCTTATAGGGTGCGAAGCACCTAGACTCGCACACTCGCACGCGTGGTGTGGGCGTTGTGCGTTTTGATGGCGCACTTCGCACACTCGCGTCACCGCGAGCCACTTGAGAGCCACCTTAGTATTTTTGAAGGCTGGTGCGAGGTCTTGGAAGAGTAAATCTAGTCAGTATGACCAGTTTACTCAAGAGAGTCAAGTCTACTCTGGAAGAGTAATTCTAGTTTGAGTCAAAGTCTAAATGTGCAACGTGTGTTGAATTGAAACTAACAAGATCACAATACAAATCGGTTGAACGAATAACCGAATCCCTTGATATAATTCACACGGATGCATGTGATTTAAAATCGATACCCACAAGAGGTAGAAACCCGTTCGTATAAAATAATAAAAACAATTTCACTAATACTAATTACAATACAGAAAGGAAATAAACCAGTAAATTACAGTACAAATTACAACAGAAATAAATAGAAATTACAATAAATGGGGAAGAAACAAGATTTGTGGCTAAGGATTCGTATTTAATACGGGTCCCTTAAAACAAATTTCGAGTCTCCCAAGAGAGCTCGTTTGTTTCCCATGGTACAACAACCGAAATAGTATGTACTGTCGAGGAGGACCTAGCACCCGAAAGAATACCTTAAGAGAGAAGAGTATGAGGAACAAAAGCTTGCTAGTCTGTGTATTGGAATGACTTGGTGTGTCTTCAACCAAGGAGCACCTTGGTATATACAGGGGAACCAAAGTTGAAACAATTCAAAAGAATTAAAACGAAAAATAATTTGCATTAAACGTCTTCAATACATTTTATTTTGTTTTAATTCTCCAACTCGTAATAGACTTCAGTTTCAAGATTCTGTGTAACATAAGCTATGGAACTGAACTTGAGCATCGATATCTCATTCATCTTAGCTCCGTTTTGGACGCGGTTTTGTTCGTTACGAAGCCCTCACAACATAGAACACAAAGCCAGAAAGAAATACACAAAACTACATCGTTTGCATATATTTATTTCTGTCCAAAGTTGACAAAAAATCATTTTGTAACTTTGTGAAAAACACATGTTTTCACCCAAAATTTCCAACACTACTTCAGTTTACTTGTTTCATGGTTCCATATCAGACTTTTAAGCCTTCTTGAGTCCTTGCACAAGTCGTTCACTCTTTATCGGCGAGCCTGACTCCGGTCACTAACGGGATAAGCAAGGGGTTGTGTAACGAACCAACTTTCATCTTACAATTACAATATATTATCTATATTATAAGGGGAGTAAAATAAATCAAATGAAAGTTAAAGGTTTGTTCCAATTATGCATCCTTTTGACTTTTGGGGAAAAGGGGTCAAAAATGGAAGTGCAGGGGTCTTTGTGTAACTTTTAAAAATCAACTTTTTTGTTACGGGGAGGGGGTCACGTTTTTTACACACACTTGTATATGTTCTGGATTTAAGAACAAAGGGCCAAGATCAAGGATTGAAGGTTTTGTGTGTGAAAGATCACTGGTTTAAAGGTGTTTGAGGTTCAAGTCCTCATCAAGTAAGTCTATCTTCTCCATCTCCATCTCTTGAACCTCCATTAATGGAGTTTTTGTGGATTTTGGTAGAAAAACCCTAAAATTGGTTAATTGATGAAATGATTTGGATTAAATCTTTAGAAGCTTTAATCTAGTGTTATTGATGTTGGAGAATCATGATTTACATAATTTTAACATCCAAATTGGGTTTTAAAAATTAGGGTTCTTGATGGAGAAATTGAGGGTGTTTGATAATTTGATGTTAAAATGGTGTGTTGGGATTTCTAAGTGTTTATGGTGTTAGTAAACACAAAATCAAATAAAAATCTTACGCAAATTTGTGAATGTAGGATTTGGGGATTTTGGGTGAAAGATGGAATAATCCTTAACGGGTCAAATGGGTTGTTTGGGTTGGAATTTGATTATAACGGTGAATGTGGGAGCTTGAGGTTTGGTTAAGGATAATTTGACCAATATAAGTAGAGAATGTTAACCAATAGGTTAAAGGTGTTTTGAATCCCACTTGATAGTTATGCTAGGATCATTAGATTACTAAACAATGGTGAAATTATTTAGGTAATCAAGTTGCAAAGGCTGGAGAACAACCTAATCATCAAAGGCAAAAAGGGAGATTTAACAAATAAAGTAAGTGTTTCACACTTACTCAGTAATTGGTGTTTATGTTTGATTCTTACACATAATTAGGATGTATGATATGTGTTTGGGTGTTTTGGTGTTTATGTTTGATTCTTACACATAATTAGGATGTATGATATGTGTTTATGTTTGATTCTTACATATAATTAGGATGTATGATTATGTGTTTGGGTGTTTATGTTTGATTCTTACACATAATTAAGATGTATGATTATGTGTTTGGGTGTTTATGTTTGATTCTTACACATAATTAGGATGTATGCTTATGTGTTTAGGTGTTTATGTTTGGTTCTTACACATAATTAGGATGTATGATTATGTGTTTAGGTGTTTTGATGTTTTCAATTGTGTGTGTGAATCTTGAAGCTTTGACTTAATGTGTGTTAATCTTGAAGCTTTGACTTCATGGGTGTTAATCTTGAAGCTTTGGCTTCATGGGTGTAAATCTTGAAGATTTGACTTCTTGGGTGTAAATCTTGAAGCTTTGTCTTCATGAGTGTTAATCTTGAATCTTTGACTTCATGGGTGTAAATCTTGAAGCTTTGACTTCATGGGTGATAATCTTGAAGCTTTGACTTCATGAGTGTTAATCTTGAAGCTTTGATTTCATGGATGTTCTTGACATGTAAACTTCATGGGTGATAAAACGATACTTAAGTCTCACGGTTTGTTGTGCGTTTGTCTTTGGGGTTAAATATGAATGGGGAACAAGTATGTGGTACATATATGCTTGTTATATGTTAATTGTGGTGAAAAACATGTATGGGTTGAAATTCAATGGGTGGTGTAGTGATTTGAGATCATAGAATCTCAAGGGAAAACCCTCATGGTATGAATGATTGGGGGTATTATAACCTAAGTGGATATACATGGGTGTTGTATGTATATTATTGGGGTTGAATTGTGGCTTAAAACTTAAATGGGAAGTAAAAAACCAGTTTTGTGTAGGCAGGGAGTAGCCTACGCTCTCCCCCAACGCACATATGGAAATGTTAGGGATTTTGGGTATTTCTTGGATTGTGTCCTTGAAGGATCTTAGGACATGCATATACCATTACTAACTTGACGTTTTGGGGGTCTTTTTGGTGTAGGAAAGCCCCGATCTAAGTTTGGGATTGCAAGTCACGTGGATTGGATTCTCACTTGGTGTTTGGACAAGTTTTTTGAATGTTTTGGTTAAACCTTCTTGTGAGGGTTTTAAACTTGTGTTGGGTGTAATTGTAATCACTAATGTGATGTTAGCACCTTGGGTTTTGGCATGTTACACTTTATTTTGTAAAAAGTTTTAACTGGGACTGTTTTCCGCAAGCGTTTTAAAGGTTTAATTTGTTTTCAAAATTTGGGTGTTACAAGTTGGGAGAGGAGAGTTCAACTTTTTCGCACTCTGTCAAAGTGTTGAGCTCTTAAAAAAAATCCTTCTTTACAGAGAAATCTTAAGAGGAATAAATGAGAGATAACTCTTAAAAGTTGAAATAAGTAATTTCCAGAAAAAATAGAGACTAAAGAATAGGGTATGAGTATAGTCATTGAAACTTGTTCCACTTTTAGTATTTTTAAAGTTTTTTACGATTTACAATTCTTTTAATCATCTGATTTTAATTAATATTTTAATAAAGTGAATTACTAATATTTATTTTTTTTAGGTTAAATTTCATAAATGATAGAACTACCATGAACTAACTAATAAATTAGATAATTAACTTGGACTAAGTAATATCGACTTCTATTTTTTATATTTATATTAACTTTAATATAGAGGTTCTTAACTCTGGTCCGATCGGTTCAACTAATGAACCGCTTAGACGACCAGTTCGCTATCCGTTCGAGTTCTGAAAACATTGGGTAAAATTAAATACTTGTCTACTAAAGTGGGAATGACCCTAGTGTGTGAGATTGGAAAATCTCCAATGAGTTTAAAAACGTTGGCCAAAGTTGTCTTCCATAGTCGATGTAATAGACATTGGCAATAGATTGTGGATAGGACAATCCAAGTTTTACTTTTTGGCCATAAATAGGAGACCTTGTCCAACCTCCATACTTACCCCTTTCACTCAAAACACTTTCAAATACTTATCAAATAAATCTTTCTCTCATTCCTTTCATATTATCATATCATTTGAAAAGATCAAACATTCAAAATCTAGAGTGAAGATCGAGAAAAGCAAGAAAGGGAAGAAGAGTACATGCTACAAATATCTATGATTTGTCACTCTTGTATTGTAGGGGTCTTCACTAGTGAATATTTGTGTAACTTGTAAGCGAACACTATCTTAATATAATGTTAAGTTGGGGGAGATTGCGCTATCTTGATAATATAGTGTTGATGTTAGAGATAACACTATCTTGACATAGTGCTTAGTTGTGAAGTAATACACTATCTTGATATAGTGTATACTTGGAATAATTCACTATCTTCACATAATGAGAAGTGTAAAGACCACTATCTTGACATAGTGTGTTGAAGAAGGTGATCACTATCTTTAACTAGTGAGAAGTTGTACAAGGTGGTCACTATCTTTGATTAGTGAGACGTTGGTGTACTGATGATCCCTTCCGTTTAAGGGAGACGACTAGTGGAGCAAACTCTCGATTGGAGAACCAAAGAGAGGACGTAGAGTGAATTTGTTAACATTCACTTGAGCCTTTATAAATAGATTGTGTATCCCTTTCCTTCAACTCTTTACATACTTGTTTATTTACTATTTGCATACAACAAGTGACCTTCCATACATAAAATTTTAAAAGAAGAAGTTTTTAAAAGAAAACTATTCACCCCACTTCTCGTTTTCTAGATGTTTGATGTCGGGTTTATCCGATTTCAGCCGAAATACTTGAAAATATTAACTCGAGGACTAGACCCATGTAACATTATTTGGGTCTTTTCGGGTCAGACTATTGGTTTTTCGGGTGGAAACTGAAATTTGCCAGCCCTAAATATGGTAGTGATCACCACTCAGTCTTCTAACTAATAAGGTAGTGACCACATATACTCTTCTCACGAATTTATGTTGTAATCACCTTTACTAATTCTCCCTAATTTTGGTATGAATCACCATTACAAATATAAACATAGTTGTTTGAATGTAGATATTACATTGAGTATCACAAACACTTTTCTCTTGCTAATCCACGATCATTAATTTTGGATGATAGATATTTTTAAAGCTTAAAGATCGCTAAGGTATGACCTAAAAGTCTAGGGTTTTTAGTGTGCAATAAAGGATTTAAAATGTGGGGAGAAGGCTTGCTCAAATGGTGTTAAAAACATCTTTAAAAAAGTTATAGACATTCCATGATCGATCCTACAATCTATCTAATGTAGAGGTCCTGATAACATGTGTCTGTTGCCCTTTTTTTTAAAGTTTTTCAAGCCTTTTCTCAAACTATTTGACTAAATATTAGCACTTAGAAAGTACTAATGTTGATCATTTCTTTGGGAAGTGTTTTCAAACAATTTTGGTAGGTAGACATGTAAGGAAGTATGTCATTGACCCAATGTTCATCACCAAAAGGTTATTATTGTATCTAGACATAAAACTAAAAAAATTTGTTTGAATACATCTTCCTTGAAAAGATTTCTTCACCGTTATATAAGTCACTAGTATTTTAATATGACATTTACTAGTTTATAAAACCATTGATTTGTATTAGAAAACTCTTTTTACTTTTATAAAACTTGTTTTAGTGGTCAAATTTTAATTTACATTTTTATGCCAGTTTTCATTAACACAATTTTTTATAAACCTTAAGTTATTTTGTAAAACCTTTTTTTTAGTTTATAAAGATATTTCTATAAGCTTTATAAAAATGTTGTTATTTTTAAATGATAAGGCTCAACTTTAATATCGAACACTCATCCTTAATCTAATGTGTCTTTCATATAGAATATAAATAGTTATATTTAATATTTCTATCATATCTTTATATTTTTATTATCAAAATAAGGAGTACATTTTATAATGTATTACCAGTTATACACCAATAAGACATGATATATAGTTCTAAAGGAATATGTGCAATCTTCATATCATTTTTCAAAACAAAGATGAAGTCTAGTATAACAACCAAAAATTCAAATCGATTTAAACTTTTTAAAACGACGCGGAAGCGGTCCTAATTACAACATTAACGACAACCATAACATTAAGTTTTACAAACACAAGTTTAAGACTCCAAATTCCCAAAAGAAAAGAAGTTAAACTTATTTTAACAATCCATAAGTTAATTAACGACAAGCGAGTTTGTAAAACCCCACCACGAGAAGTGTGTAGCAAACAGTGTAGCAAACAACACCCGACCTTAGTATGAGAATCCAAATCCACGCGAAACGAGACCTGAGACCCCACCGGAGCTTTACCTACAAGGAAACACTCACAATTCACATTTAGTAATAATATACAACCCCCAAATGAGCCCTCCAAGCTCTTACAACAATCGGCCCCAAACGACAAATTTCTACTTTGGGCGTAAATAGGGTCGTAAACAGGCTACTTTGGGTGTAAAATACTCCGGGTCCAAAATCAATCAAATTGATTTGCAAATTTTTAGTCTTTTCTAACCCACCGACTGACCCGTTTGCATCTTTATGCAAGTAAAAACCTATAGACATGTATTTAAGACAGCATACAAGTCCTACCACATCTACTAACATCAATTTGTTAGTTTTAAACACGAAAACCACCTCTCATTTTCACCCATGGAGCATTTAATTTCAAGACCACCCGCCTTTTTGCACTTTTATGCAGAAAACGACTTTAATCATGTATTTAAGACACCATACAAGTCCTACCACATTAAGTCAAACCACACCATTATACATATTAGATTGACCCTTTACCACATAGAGTCAAATAAGACTAATTCACATGTTATTCCATAATGGTTTGACTTTATACCACATTAAGTCAATTTTATGACAATTCACTATTATTCCACAATGGTTTGACTTATATACCACATAAGTCAATTTACACCAATTTCACCATTACTCCACAATGGTTTGAATTATATACCACATAAGTCAATTACTTCGAATTAACACATTTAGGTCAATTACACCAATTTACCACATTTAATTTGACTATACACCACCTAAGTCAATTACACCAATTTACCACATTTAGTTTGACTAGTAATCACATGAGTCAACTACATCAATCTACCACATTCCACATTTTAGTATGACTATTAACCACATAGTCAACTACACAAATTTCAACCACATTATGCGCACGAGTTTGACTATTACCACACAAGTCAATACACCAATATTTAAACCATAATATGCATGCTACTTTAACTTTTACCACATAAGTCATTTAATCCAATTTCACCACATTCCACGTTTCAGTTTGACTATATACCACACAGTCAGTTACACCAATTTCAACCAACAATACGCATACAAGTTTGACTTTTACCATACAAGTCAATGCACCAAGATTTAAACCATAATAAGCATACTATTTTGACTTTTACCACATAAGTCATATTACATCAATTTACCACATTTAGTTTGACTAGTAATCACATAAGTCAACTACATCAATCTACCACATTCAATATTTTAGTATGACTCTTTACCACCTAAGTCAAATACACCAATACACCACATACCACATTATGGTTTGACTCTTTACCACCTAAGTCAAATTATACCAATACACCACATACCACATTAACAATACATAAGCAAGTATTCCTTCAACATAGTATCTACTTATGCAACAACATTAGTTTATCAAATACTAAGTAAGTGCAAGACACTTAACTTCTATGTTGAATCTCCCATCATTGCCTTTGATGATCTCGATTGATCTTTAACCTTAGCAATCCGGTCACCTAAACAATTCACAGCTATTGTTTAGCAAATCTAGTGATCCCACCCAACTCAACAATTAGGATAGCACTCACCTAATTGACTCAAAGGTTTACACCCTAACATAACTTGGTTAATTCAACTTTAACCAAGCATTCAAATCCCTAATAACAACATCCAACCCATTTGACCCGTTAAGGATTTCATCCAATTTCCATAATTTCACCCAATTTATAATTCCCCAAATCAATTGAGATTTCCACTTGAAAATGTGTTTATATAACACATAAACACTTATCAACGCTTAATTCAACCTTTTAAACACTCTAATTGAAAAACCCCCAAATTAGGTCCTCAAGAACCCTAGTTTTCTGTATGGCCCCAAACTGGGCACCCTACAGTTGGATCTCATCACAAGGTAAACCCATTAAAAATATTTAACTTTCATTTAATTAAACAACTGAAGTCTTTCTCAAAATAGTATTATCTATAAACTCGTTAATTTTCATAAAATTACCTGACGAATGCATGCGCACCAACCCGAGTAGCCCCGCTCCCAAGCCAAGATACATCGTCTAGCAGAATCACCTGCAAAACAATCTAACGTACATACAAAGTCAGCTACGCTGAGTGAGTTCTAATAGTTTAGTCTAAACAAAAGCCAACTCGTCTCATTTATTGTTTATCTGCAATCAAGACCATCTGGTCATTAGAAAATAGTTGTATAGATTTTCATCATATAAATAACCCTCGTTATTTATAATATCCCAAAGGATTCACCACACTAGACTCTACCCACCATTTTAACTCAGTAAGTCTCTCTGACATAGAACGAACTTACTATTCTGATAACTCACAATTTCCCATATATATTAACCATACACTGGTTAACTCATCCAACCTCTAGATACCGACTTACCAGTCCTAACCAGGACTCTTATAAACCAACTGACTCAACAGTTGTACACAATGTACTCATCCCGACACATCGGTCAATCTAACTCGACACACCAAATTGATTCCATCTATTTATCACATCAATATCATCTCATACACAACTAATATAACTCATCACTTGCATGAAATTTAACACATATATAAGCACACAGTTACATACCTCATCACAGCACCCTCGTCAGGGTTATCTCTGTCGGGATACTCGTCATAAGCTCAGCTCCACCCTTGTTACAGGGCCCTGCCGCTAAACATAGCGACACACTCGTCATCTACGATGACTACCCAGCCACCACACGGTGACTATATCATCTACCATACGGTGACTGACACGTCACACGTATAATGATGACCCCGAAGGACTCCGTCCTCCACATCACTATTAGCCGTATACACAGACAACAATGAAAGCACAATAAGCAACACATGTATACACATGCCACTACCTGGACAGGTACTACGACTCACCACCATTTACGGATCACTTACGTGTGTAATCCAACACTTACTTAGACGTATCCTCTTAACGTCTAGAGATATTGCTCAACTCTTTCCGAATAAGAAGTTATACGACACACAAACACCATACTGACTTCTAGCCCATACATACTATGGACACCACGTAGACTCATGCAAACACGATACCCGTCGTGTCACGAGGACAACGACACAATACATACAACATCAAACAAGTGACGCATAACAGCATACTAACATCTACCCGACTCGTTAATGAACCACGTACGGGTTCCCACACTAACTCTCCCTATATAACCATTACGGGTTTAACTAAACTCTCGACTCATCCCGACTGACTCGTAAGATGACACATACAGATCATCACAACTCTTGTTCACCCATCCTAGGGATCCCATAATGACCCTTAGCTCATTATTACATAATGGTCTCATAAAACACTTCAAGTTTAAAGCATAACTCGTAATACGTTCATTTAATAACATGTGTGAGTATGTACGATAGCCCCAAAACAGTAAAACGTTTAAAAGAGGGGATTAGAAACTCACCAGTTATATTGCGTCCAAAACATAGCTCTGCACCACGCGTGCTCGCTCGCTCAACCCCGAACCTGCCAAACGTATGATCACACCATCATGACATGTTTAAAACATACGTTGGATAACGCACAACAATATAATAAAACCCCGAGTTCCATGTGCTCGTTCATCCAACACCATGAAATCCTAATCTCGTGTCCCCTTCGTACCGAACCGTTCGTGACCCGTTTAGAACTCGTATACATGTACCGTGTCCCATGCATACAAACCCTAACTTGATCTATTTCACACCGGCTTGCTCGAAACTCTCTTGCAAACCCTATGCTCACAAAACCCTACTCGGGTGTTACCCGATTCCATTCTCCTCCACGTTCACCACTGTGAACCACTGTCGTGCAACACCGCCGAGCTCCGCCAACATCTTCTTCGTCTAGCCGCAACCCTAATCGGCCATGCACCACCCCGGATCCACACCATTGCGTCCCTCTTAGCCGGTTCCACCGTCCCTAACTATACCCGAGCTCTCCGCCACCGCTGCCGCACTGCCACAGCCGTCACCGCCCGTTACCGACCTCACGTCCCCCACCATAGCCTCCTCCATGGATGTCGTCGAGTACCCCAGTCACGGGAACCACCACCGCCATTGCCGATTACCGTCTTCATCCCTACTTGGCCGTCGGCCGTGAACGGGAAAGCCCAAACCATCGTCGTAACCCGAAACAAAATATTAGTAAACGAATAGAAACCGATGTTACCTGCTCGTGCTCTTGGTTTCTACCGTGCAAACGGCTCCTGGACCACCTCCGTCCTCCTCTCCGCCGAGTTCCCTTCTCGCGGCTTGTTCCTGCCGTCGCACACACCTAGGGCCGATATGGTCCTAGGGTTTACCCTTTAAGTGATATTTAAACCATTGCAATTTACATCCGAGTCCCTCAATTTCTATTTCACGCCTTTCGATCTCGAACAAATCGTTAAACGACTAATTGGTCACTTAGTTCCCGTTAAAATATGACAAATCTTGTTCCTCACTTAATTTAATAGAGATTCGGGTTACTCCCTAACCCGAACCCTTAACTTTTCGTATTTTTGGGATGTTACATTTTTAAAACTCTCAATTGATGAAATTAACATGAACTGATTACTTCTCTAGCTTTAGTAATGCTAGATTATCAATCATACCCAACAATAATTCCACTACAATCCTCAATTTTCATCCGTTAGGGTTTATCCACCCAAACCCCTTCTAAGAACAAGAATTTTATGGAGGAAATGAGAAGCGTGGTTAAACTTACTTGAATACGTGAAGGAATGTACACACCAATCCTTTAATTCAAGCATGCACCTCAAGATTCTTGAGTTCTTGATCACACAACTCTTTCTACCCTCTTTTCTTCTCTGAATTGCGACACACACACACCCCTTGTATGTGTCGCTATTTTAATCCCCCCCAACAAAATCAGCTTTGATCTAATTACAAGACCAGTCCCTCTATTTAACATTTCAACTCCTTGCACTAAATCTAGATAATTCCATCATTTAAATAACACCATCCAACTTTATTTTATTTAAAACACCCCATGCAATATAATCAATATGTTATAGGATAAACCCGAAAGTTGGTTCGTTACATCTAACCCCGTAAAATGAAAGAAGGCTATGTTCCCAATATTCGAATGCACGCCTTTTTGCCGTATGGATATGCCATCTCCAATGAGATGCCATCATAATCCTTGTAATACTTAGAATCTAGGTGACCGTCCAACATGGTTAGCCATCCCATTACCTTCCGAAGCATTTTCTCACAAATGTAAAAATGACATCAACGTGTTACCACCATATGATGTGCGATCAATAAGCTGAAAGGTAGTACTCGGCTATCCTTGGCTTTAGGCGCTTAATAGAAAAAATGATATTTTGAGTCGTTTATATAAGGAAAATTAGTAATGACGCAAGGTTGGGTAAGAAGAATAATAAACGTAATTATTTTTTAATAAATTAAAATTTAAAATTAATAAAAAAGGAAGATATTTTATTAAAAAAGAAGTTATAGATAAAATGTTGTACGAACTACGAAACATAAGAAAAGCCACTCCCCAGGAGGCCAGGAGACAAAACGTCTTTCTTCGTGACCTCCATTTTCCCCCACGCCGGCGAACCACCACTACCACAACACATGGACTTCCGCCACCATCTCCCCGGCGGATCTCCTTCCTCCTCTTCCACCACCTCCTCCTCCTCCCAAAACCCCACCCACCGCAACGGCAACCACCACCATCACCACCTGAACAACAACGGAACCACCGCTCTAACCACCACCACCACCAACGATCCAATGCACTCGTGGTGGGAATCCATCTCCAAAGCCCGATCTCGCATCCACCTTCTATCCACACTCTTACCCGTACCCGAATCTGAAGATCCGAACCCGATCTCATCCCTCGCCGATTCCGACGCCCCCGCACGCTCCCTCCTCTCTTCACTCACCGCCTACACCGCCGTATCATCCTCTCTCACCTCCTCCCCTTACTCCGGCTCCGGCGACGACTCCCTATGCAACTGGCTGTACGACACGTTCCTCTCATCGGATCCAGACCTCCGTCTGGTCGTTCTCGCATTCATCCCTCTCATCGCCGGCCTCTACCTCTCTCGCATCCACTCTCTTCAAACCCTAACTCCGTCGCTCGCCGGATTCGAAGCCGTTCTCCTCGCTTTATACTCATCGGAAACCAAATCTCGCGCCGGCAAGCCTGTTCTTATCTCCATCCCCGATCTATCTCAACCGTCGCTGTATCACTCACCTAGGGTTAGCAACACGAAGAAGAAACCTAATTCGGCGAAAGTAAACCCTAATTCCGGATCTCCGCCTCCCCGGCCTTCCGTCGGAATCCTATCTCCTCCGCTAGAGCCACAAACCGCTATTAAGTCAACGAAGCGTGCTACGATCGTCGGAGTTGCCCTAGACTGTTACTACAAGCAGATCTCTCAAATGCCGAGCTGGTCGAAACGCGATTTCTGCAAATTCGCAGCTGATTGGGCCGGACAGGATTGCGCCTGCAAGTCGGAATTTGACCAAAATCCTGAACCTTCAAACGCCTCTGATGGCATTGTAGAAGAAGGTATTGTAATTGGAATTGAAACTGAGGGGAATAATAGTAATAATAATTATAGTTATAATAATAATAATATTGTGGAGGATATGAAGAATTTGGAGATTCAGGATGAGAATTCAGACAATGGTGTTGCTATAGGGACTAGAATCTTACTTCCATGGGAATTGCTTCAACCAATGTTGCGAATTTTAGGGCACTGTTTGTTGGGTCCATTGAATTCGAATGATGTGAAGGATAAAGCGTCGTTGGCTGTGCGGTGTTTGTACGCTCGAGCTTCGCATGACTTAGTTCCTCAGGCGATTTTGGCTACTCGGAGTTTGATTCAGCTTGATAAGAGGGCGCGTGAGGCTGCTGCGATGGCTGCGGTATCTGCTGCTAATACAGTGGGTTCTAATGCTAATACGCCCAGTAAAGCTAAGAAACCGGAAATTCTGTTGGTGTCGAAGTGAGATCAGAGTATGTATTTTATCCCAATTTCGGAAATTTTTTCTGTTTGTTATGTTGGTTATATAGTGTTAGAGCTATAATATGTGTAATTGGTAACTATATATATGTTTAATTTGTCAAATTGAAAGAAATTGGTGTTTGTTATCTTGATTATCATGTTTCTTGCAAGTGCAGGGTGTCGTTAAAGAAATTGGTACTTGTGTAGGTCTAATTAAAATAGACTCATGTGGTAGTTTAGATATTGATATGTTTTGTTCTAGGTAGTCAAAAGGCTCAAGGTGCATATACCTCGCCCAGAGCCTAGGCGTAAGGCACCTAAAAAGCGAGGAGCATAGTGAAAAAATACCATTTTTAGGGGTTTTAGCCATGCTTTAGGTTTGTTTTGGGCTAGTTTAGGCTTTTTAGGTTGATTCTAGGCTTGTTTATGGCTAGTGTAATTATTTCAGACCTGTTCAGAAGATTTTTAGCCGGAACTTGGCCTGAAAATGGGGCTTTCGAAGCGAGGCGACAAGGTTGCACTGGGCTGCGTCTGGATGCCTAGGGCGCGCCTTGTGGGCTTTTGACAGTATAGCCCAAGACAAGCAAGACGCACTTGTATTTCAGGCCATTTTTAGCTGTTTTAGGCTGGTTCCAGGCTATTTTTAGATGTTTCAGACAAGTTTTAGTTGTTTCAGACCTGTTTAGAACAACTTTTTTTTTGGGAATTTGTAAGTTTTTTTCTGATTTTTTGCGACTGTGGGCCTTGACGGTCACAAGGCGTTATTACTGCCATTGGGCTGCACCTTTGACTACATAGGTTTTGCTTGGGAGTGATCATGAGACATAAAGCTAGACACTGCATTAATATATGTAAATGTATAGTTTTATGGATGGTATTCACAATAATGTTCTTGTATTATTATTGTTTGTACCTTTTTGATTGTGGATATTCAACATATGTGATTCTTCTGTGTTTTTGCTTTATAAGCTGGTATAACGATCGGGACTGCAATGTTTTTGCTGTATTTAGCCTTTAATGATAAATGCCATACCCTATGTAGTCAAAAGTGTACGCATAGGCACTTAAGCGAGGTGAGGAACTTTCAGAAGCGCAATCAAGGCGTGCCTGTTTTTGTGGAGACATGCAGTGCGAGGGTTTTTGATCTTTGATCCTGGTGATATTCTTTTCATTCTAATTTTCATTTTGGCAGTAAAACCACTTTCAGTAAAGTGATTACAAATCCATTGTTTCAAATACAAATTCACTTTTATAAAACGTTGGTGTAACTCATTGCATCAGAAATATTGTTCTCGTCGTCTTCTTATCTTCTAAAATGTACACCAACGCCCTCATCTCTGAAATCCTCTTCATCTTCTGTATGAAATCCGTTTTGTTGATCAGGTTAACTTGAGTCACTTGGCAACTAGCGACATATGTATGTCACACACATGTTGCCAATTAAGCCAAGCGAACAGGCCTGGTTCAACCTTTTTAGGGCCTAAATCGAATTCTAAAATCAGGGTCTTTTCTAAAAAAACAAAATGCTAAAGTTATCATAAAAACCAACACTGTCAGGAACTTGATTCCAAAGAACAGAAAGAATGGCTGTAGAAGAAAAAGAAGTTACAGTGATAAGCCCTTTTAGAACTTGATACTTGCAGGTTAAAATGTGATCAAAGGCTAGAATACTTGGTTCATGGATTGGTAAGATTCTCATGAATCTGCTGGTTTGTTAACCAAGATCAAAGGTCAACAAGCAGGGATCTCTAGCAAGTCCTTTTTAGGTGGTATTTAGGAGAAAAACTTTGATGTTCAAAAAAAAAAAGACATGCCAACAAGGACTCTAGTAAACAAAATATAAAAATTCCCATAGCATTTTTTAAGTATCCATGTAAAATACACGGGTTGGATAATATATCAATATTTGTTCTAGTCATAATAGAAATACGTATCAAAACAATGATTAAGGTCCAATGTTTTTAGAACCGGACCAGACAACGAATTGCTCGCCTTACCGGTCCACTAGTCCAACCGGATTCAAAAACCGGATGTCGTCATAAATAATAGAAAAATTAAAACTATATATATATACACACACACACACACACACACACACACACACACATAGGGGAGGGTTATTCTCAGGGCCGGTCCTGAGGATTTAAATGCCTCGGCCGAGCCAGAAAAAAAAGGCCCATACGAACAAAATATATAAACTAAATTTTTTTTAAACAACGATTAACATTATACCAATAAACGTAGGAAAAAATGTAGTATGTTATATTACATACACAGTTTATGCTCTCTAAAATTTTGTTCTCGATAGCTATCATCGCCAATCCACTAACCGGAGGCAGATCAGCGATCAGGGCTGCAACAATTCGTCCTTTTTTTTTAAAAAAAAACCTATGGTTTGATATTGGGTTTTAAGTTTAAAAATGGCTCAACCAATACCATTATAAAGATTAAAAGGGCCCAACCATTATAAAAAGGGCCCAATATATTTTTAAGTTTTATAAAAATGACCCAATATATAAAACCGATATTTAAAATTTTATAAAAAAACATATATATACAAGCCCCGTAAAAATTTTAGGCCCCCGAAAAAAAGGGCCCTGGCCGGCGGCCCGGCTCGGCCTACCCCAGGGCCGGCCCTGGTTATTCTACAAAGTCAAAAAAATGTAAAAAGTCGTTTAAAAACCCCACCACCATCCCCCAAAAGCCTAAAACCCCCACCCCCCGCCGTCACAAAACCTAACCCCACCCCACTCCACTCCGAAAAACCTAAAATCCCCCACCCTCACCCCCAAAAACCTAAATCCTAACAAAAAAAAAACCTTAAAAAGCCGAAAAAGTCGTCTAAAAACACCACCCCCCCAAAAGCCTAAACCTCCAACCCAACCCCCCCAAAAACCTAACCCCCACCCCACCCCTAAAAACCTGACCCCCACCCCACCCCCAAAAACCTAAAACCCCCACCCCCTAAAGCCTAAATACTAAAAGCTAAACCCTAAGGCTAAACCCTAAAAGCTAAACCCTACAAGCTAAGATCATAGAGTTCGACGAGACGGTTCCAACGCCGTCGAAATGTGTGAAATCGGAGTTCGTATGAGCCTGTTATAAACGTTTTAAACCACTTTTTACACTTTTTTGACTTTGTAGCGAAACCTCACACTATATATATATAGGGGAAGGTTCCGCTAAGAAGTGGTTTTTCGCTAAGAAACGCTAAGAAGTGGGTCAAACGAACTCCGATTGAGCTCATTCGAGCGGCGTTTGAACCGTCTCATCGAACTCTAATCCGGACCCAAAAACCTAAACCACCCTCCACCCGCACCCCCAAAAACCTAAACCCCCCTCCAACCCCACCCCGAAAAGCCTAAAACCATCACCCCCACCCCCCCCCCCCAAAAAACCTAAACCCCCCCACCCCACCCCCCCCCCCCCCAAAACCTAAACCCACCCCCACCCTCCCCCAAAAACCTAAACCTAAACCCCCACCCCCACCCCCCAAAAAAAACCTAAACCCTAAAAGCTAAACCCTAAGGCTAAAATCCTAAAATTCAACGCTAAGATCTAAACCCTAAAAGCTAAGATGGTATAGTTCGACGAGACGGTTCCAACGCCGCTGAAATGAGCTCAATCGGAGTTCATTTGATATCGTTTCTAAGCGTTTTGGTCATTTCTTAGAGTTCTTAGCGAAAACATACTTCTTATTTGATCCTCCCCCAATATATATAGGGGGAGGATCAAATAAGAAGTATGTTTTCGCTAAGAACTCTAAGAAATGACCAAAACGCTTAGAAACGATATCAAACGAACTCCGATAGCTCATTTCAGCGGCGTTGGAACCGTCTCGTCGAACTCTATCATCTTAGCTTTTAGGGTTTTGCTTTTAAGGTTTAGATTTTACGTTTAAATTTTAGAGTTTTAGCCTTATGGTTTAGCCTTAGGGTTTAGCTTTTATGGTTTAGAATTTATGGTTTAGGTTTTTTTAGGAGGGTGAGGGTGGGGGTGGGGGGTTAGGTTTTTGGGGGTGGGTGGGGGTGGTTTTAGGTTTTTGGGGGGGTGGGGTGGGGGGGTTTAGGTTTTTTTTTTTTGGGGGGGGGGTTGGGGTGGTGGTTTTAGGCTTTTAGGGGTGGGGTTGGAGGGGGATTTAGGTTTTTGGGGGTGCGGGTGGAGGGGGGTTTAGGTTTTTGGGTCCGGATTGGAGTTCGATGAGACGGTTCCAACGCCGCTGGAATGAGCTCAATCGGAGTTCGTTTGACCCACTTCTTAGCGTTTCTTAGCGAAAAACCACTTTTTAGTGAAACATTCCCCTATATATATATATATATATATATATATATATATATAGAGAGAGAGAGAGAGAGAGAGAAAGGTTTAAATACAAAATATTTTTTGGTGATAAGCGTAGGAAGTATTTTGAATCGTTGATCTAGAAAATCAATGGATAAGATCAAAGATGATTGTTTTAAGCATGAAAAGATTCTGAAAAGGGTAAAATTGGAATAGCCTACATTTGTTGACTTTTTACAAGTTTCCCCATTTTTTTTAAAACGAGCATAACTTTTTTATATGACATTATTTTTTTTAAAAAATTGCACCATAAAATCGAGCATTTTATTCTCTTTAATTTGAGTATACTTTTGCTATATATATATTTTTTAAAAATCGACTTTTTTTTAAATGTTGACGTGATTACATGATTTTGCGTGATTATTTGATGATGTGATTAAATTATGAAAAATGTGTTATTATACAACATGCGTGATTACGTGATTATACAAATGTTGACGTTCTGAGAGTGATTACGTGATTACACCATTATACAAATGTTGATGCGTTATTATTACGCGGACGCATTTACCCCTCGCCCACTGAACACGTGTCGCATGTTAGTGCCTTTGTACGCTTCGTACGCTAAAACCACTTTGTACGATAACCGGCCCATATATATATATATATATATATATATATGGAAGAGTTCAAATACTAACCAATTTTTTATGTGATAACCGTGCTAACCACTATAAAACAATCACATAATTTATAAAATATTTTTTCTTTTAATTGTTAAAATAGTATTTAAGTATCTTGAATAAAAATTTTGAACGTAAATATGGAAATGATGAGTTTTACGTATACGTACCTAATAATGTTACATATACGTGACACATAGTGTTTACATATATGTAACATTAACATAATGATAATTGTTACATATACGTAACACTATGTTTGAGAGTGGTTATCACATAAATATTGGTTAGCATTTGAACCTCACCCTATATATATATGACTTAAGACAATATAAAAATACTAAGTGTTTTTGTATGAATTTACAATTTTTTTTTTAAATATGAAGACTTAAATAACTAAAACATAAATAATGGATACTATATTAATTAGAAAATGAATAAAGGAAAAAAATAATTACAAAATATAAAAAAATTTGAAATTCACCCGGTAACCGGTTGGTTCAATGGAAACGGTCCAAATAGGCAGGACCGGGCCGGTTCCTGGTCCAACTGGTCTGACCAGCTGGTCTGGTTCTGAAAACACTACTAAAGTCGACTGCCCATCACGCATAAAATATACAAGTTCGAATCAAGATTTCACTGGCTTCCTTTCTTATATGTTAAAAGTCACCTATCTAGCGTAAGCTACGTTTTACCTTGTCTAACTGGGTAGGAGGGTCTCGTAAGTTTTTTCAAACGGATTTTCATGGCCACTAAAAAAGAAAGAAAAAACAATCGCTCTTTTGTCTATTTTCCAATTACCGTATAATAAAATAATTAATATCTTAAATCTTCTTACAAAAAGTATTATTAACTATAAATACTTTTTTTTGGTTCACCTGCCAAATTGTTTATTACCAATTTAAACATATAAATTTTGACTAACAAAATAAAACCAAAATGAAACTTTTTGCAGATAATAAATTTTGAAATTATCCTGCCTGCCGCCAAGTGCCAACTCCCAAGTTGGATCTTTGGATTTTGGAAGCAGTTCTTGCTAGTGGTGCACAAATCGGTTTTTTAACCCAAACCGGTTCAACCTGACCCTAACCGGTTTGGTCAACGAAAAGTCAAAACCGGTTTGGACCCAAACCGGTTCGGGTTAAACCGGTTTTAGTAATGGGAAATGTCAAACCGGTCAAACCGGTTAGGGTTGGTTTTAAACCGGTTTGCCCTTTAAACCGGTTTTTATTAAAAAAAAATTCAAATAAGTTTTAAACTTAATACTTAAAGTTCAACGTTTATTAATATTTGGAAAGTTCGGAAATTAAAAAACATGACAAGATAAATTTATAAAATTGTAAAACATTACAAAAATATAACAAATATAAAACATTAAGTTCAACGTTTTATTTTTTGGAATATTGATTGATTATTCTTGTGCGTTGTCTTCGGAACTAGAGTTTCGTAGCCTTTCATCTTCGGCTAGTTCTTCATCGGTGACTGGTTCGGATATTCCAAGATCAACCTCGTTGTTGTGTATGGTTTCTTCAGCTTGAATTTCATATTCGAGAGAAGTTTGGTCTTGTATCCTATCCATCGCATCCAAATGGTCCTTCAAGCAAATGCACATTTCCATCGCTACGGGTGTGAGTCTAGTCCTTCGTATCGATAATACCCTGCCACTAAAAGAAAACGCAGATTCCGAAGCTACCGTGGAAGCTTGGACGGTTAGTACATCACGGGCCATGGCGGAAAGAATCGGAAACGAAGCTTCGTTTTTTTTCCACCATGCCAAAATATCAAAATCCTCAAAACCGGTAGGAGACATAAACGCTAAAAAGTTTGTGTCAATATATCTTCCGAGTTCGCTACTCGGGGTGGTACCTCGAGCCCGTTTACTAAATTCATTTAACATTTCGTTATATAAATTCAAATTAACATCTCTCGAGCTACCACTTGATGATGTACCCATTGTTTCATGTGGAGTCAGAGTTGTACCATATTTATGTAAATAAACATCAAATAAATCTTGTAAACATTTGTTTTAAGGGTGCAAATGGAGCAAAAAAAACGGCTAAAATCGACCCCAACGGCTATTTTTTTGCCCAGCTCGAAAACCGGTTTTAAAAACCGGTTTATCAAACCGGTTTGTTTGAACCGGTCCCTAACCCGATCTCATCCAGAAAGCATCAAACCGGTTTTAAACCGGCGGTTTTTGGGTAACCCGAACAGGTTTGGTCCAAACCGGTTTAACCGCCGGTTTGGACCGGGTAAAAAAAAACCGGTTTTTTTGTGCACCACTAGTTCTTGCTCTTTGTGGGGGAAATTATGGGCTCAAACCCAATAGATTATCAGCCCAGACCACTTTTGTAAATGAGAAGTAACATACTAATATGAATATCAATTATCAATTATGTTTTTTTAACAGAATTATCAATTATGTAACAATATGAACAATGAGTTGAAACATGTTAAGAATAATTTTCTAATATATGTTGGGTTGATTAGTAAATATTCTTTTTGTCTTTTCTTATTTATATAAATAATTAGCTCATTTTATGACTATAAAAATTATATTATTACATTAATATTTAAAAGTTTTAAGTAAAAATATACAAGTGTTTTCCTCTTACATAAAATCATTCCAACCTAAAGAATTGATTTATTCTTTTAAATTTCAAGTGAAAATTATTTATCTATTTTTAGTAAGTTCTTTTTTAAATAAATAATAAAAAATATTATTTTAACTATATCACAATGTTCCAAAGTGAGTTAGGGAATTGAGTTGTACACCGTGCATTATAGTTGTACAACTCTGGTGGATTTGGGACAAAAAATGTTGGATCAAAATCCAGAAATGAAAAAGTCTGGGTAGGTTAGGTTTAGACCGAGTGTAATGGGTTAACGCTCACGTACACATCAGCAAGGAAGGGGTGTCAAGGGCGCTAAACACCACTACAAGGAGAGGCGCCAAGGGCGGGGGCACCGTGGCTTTAACGAACCTGAAGGGTTTGAGGTTGAGGTGGCTCTGTAGAGCTGAGGTGGCCCAACTAGGTAATGAAGGTAGGGACTTTGCACCACTACACATAGTCTTAGAAGGACGTGTTCTTTTTACCATTTTTCCTTTTAATAATATATTATAATACGTATTATTATGTTATATGAAACGGAAAGTAATAACATAAATTCATTCCATTTGTTTTGTTTACAAAATTTTATATAATTCAAGTATTCAACTTTCATAAGATCGAATTTTAATGGATGAAAGATAAGGTGCAATTTTTTTTATAAGGGAACAAAAAATCCTAGCATTGAATGAGAATATTTGCAAAGATAAATGCTCAACTACTTTGAGATGTGTTTTCCCCATTTGAAAATTGTTTCGAGTGTACGAATACTTATTCTAATAAATCACTAACTATTATGCCACGTGTTATTTTTTTGTGCACTCAATTTTGGATTTTTTCGCCTCTCTCCTCCTTACAATCAATCTATTTGATTCCTAAAATTACTCCCCTAAGAGCATTTACATCAGCTTCAGTATATGTTTGTAAGTGAGTTTTGTATATTTTATGAAGTAGTTTAAAGTGGTTATGAGTGGAGGAGAGATAAAAGGTATAAATTTTTTATATATTTGTGAAAACATTGTTCATCTGTATAATTTTATTAATATTTTTTGAAAGTGGTTGTGAGTAAATGAGAGAAAAGGTAATGATAAAGATATAAAAAATATTATTTAATTAAAAAGGAGAGAGAAAATGTAGTGATTTTTTGTCTAATTATAAAGATAAGAATAAATAAGCTGATGAGAATGCTCTAATTTCATCAATTAATTTTCATTAAATCTTTATTTTCCTTCTTTTTCGATGCACCCAAATGAATTTAAAAAAAAGTGTAGGAACTTTATAGTTTTGTAAGAAAATTAATTATTATCTATATTCATTAGTTGCCGTTAAAAAAAATCTATATTAATTAGTTAACAACTTTGTTTGATTATAAATTATGTTTCTAAACTCACAATAATCACTTTGAAAATATGAATCCAAACACTTGTGAATAATTAATTTTAACTATAAAATAAGACATATTTCTTGAACCAGTTTTGAAACGTGAAACTTTAATGCATCAGTAATAAGAAGTATATGAGTGTATTATCAATTGTATTCTTTTAATGATTCAGCCCGTGTAATACACGGTTTCTTACCTAGTAATTAATAAAGTGTTTATAAAAAGTTTTTTTATATAAAAATGTTTGAAAGAATTTAACATTTCTCATAGAAAAAGTTACACGTCTATTTCGAATGCTTTAAGACTTTTTCATGACGTTGAACCTTACAATTTTTGTTTTAGATGTTAAATTTATTCACAAGGTACATTATTTTTTATTGTGATTATTTAATATTAAAAATAAAAGAAAAAAATTTCTAAAACCCTGTCCCCGTCCCAATCCCCCTTTCATCCCTTGAACCACCATCCTATCATACTTCTTCTCGACCCTCTCTCACGACCTTGGTTTTAAAATGCGTGACCAGGCGCAAGGCCCTTTATTTTTGTGTACATAAGGCGCGAGCCGTACGAAAAGCTCACAAAAAAAGCAAGTAAGGCGCGCTTCTCATGTACGAAAACCGCAATCATACACCAGGATGTTGTACAACAGGCTTTTTAAATGTACATGTAGATAATTTATATAAGTTGGGATTTGATAAAATATAAGTTGAAATAATTAAGACATAATATAATTCCATTCGTATCATTTTTTTATTTCTTATATAAAAACAATCATTGACACGTTTAGAGTGCACATATGGGATCTCTTCTATCACTCCACATTTAACTTCTATAGAGGACCACTAAAAATATTATTCTTGTTACTTTGTAGGACAAGACTGAAAATTCATTTCGGCCTTTTCTAACTTAGCCCAGTATTTAAAACTACAGTTGATTGTTGAATTTTTGGTGTGATGAGAATCTTTATTAATATATGGGAAAATTATTAAAATATTCGTTTTACCAAAACATTTTATAATTTTAACCTTTAACTTTTACTTTCATCGAAAAAAACCTTGATGAAAATTTTGTAAGTTTACAACATTTTTTAATTTTATAAATTTTATAAACCTTGATGATAATTTTATAAATTTATAATTTTATAGGTTTACAACATTTTTTAATCTAAAAATCTTACATAATAACTTTTTCTCAATAAAAATTAGATTATAAAATCGGTTATATTATGTTTATTTAAGAGAATACTTATTAATCACATTAAATGGGTACTCTACGAAAATGTTTGACAAGGAGTCTGACCTAGAGGTTGTAGGGTTGTTGAATTTCTTTGACAAGCCGGCGGTGATGGGTCTCATAATTTGTAAATAGAAGAATAAAAAGGTTATTTTTAAAGAACTAATAGCTAAGCCAAAGAGATTTAGGTGTAGTGGTTGAGGTGAGATCTGAAGTCCCAAGGGGTTCGGGTTTAATCCCTACCACCATTATTAATTTCTGAGGCATGCAAATGAAGCCTAGTTCTTAGGCTGATGCATCAAAGTTTTACCCACGCCGATCCAGGGTTCGAGCCTCGGCTCTCTCTCAAGCCCGAAAGGGGCCGTATTGGGTGGGATTTTTCCTTGGATGCTCTCCAATTCTGACGCCAAGTGAGCCCGGTTAAGACAACATATTGACCGGAGTTGGACGAGGCTCTCCCATGTGACGGGAGGGTGCGACGTCACAACATTCAATGTTTGGCGTTAAAAAAAAAAAGAACTAATAGCTAAACTAGACTGACATCCATCTCAAGAACCAAAACTCTAACAATAATATAATCATTTTTACACGTGGAGGTGATTCAGCTAGCCCCTTTGACTCTTCACTTGATCGTCTAATTAATAGACAGTTAAGTAAAGTGTAAAAACAATAACCGTAATTTCTCAAAATGTAACGACAAAAATTGAAATTATAATAAATCACAAGGCTGATTGGTGCATTTTACTCTTATATTATTTATAAAATATTAATTAACAATATTTATAAAAATAATTATATATGTAAATAAATAAATAATTAAATAATTAATAAGAATTAAAAATTTAAAAATAAATGTTTTATTTTGGTGATTAAAGGGAGCCAGAACTAGAAGTAACGAATTTAACATCACCTACGTATACTATAAAGTCAACCATGCAGATATTTACACGTGGCGTCCACTGCACCAGGGCCCCTGGACACGTGTATGCACATCTCTATATCACCAAGACAAAAGGAGCCCCTGACCCCATCACCCATCAATCCATCTCTCTTCTCTTTTAATTTTTTAAAAAGTAAAAAAAAAAAGACACTAAATATAATTTAAATGAATAGAGACTTTTTATTTTCAAAATATAAAGAAGATTACTAATCCCTATTGTAAATGGTTTGAATTAGTATATACAGGAGACGATTCCACTAATAAGTGGTTTTTTCGCTAAAAAATCATTAGAAGTGGGTTAAACGAACTCCGATTGAGCTCATTCTAACGAAGTTGGAACCGTCTCATCGAACCCTAACCCGGACCCAAAAACCTAAACTCCCCTCCACCCGCACCCCCAAAACCTAAACTCCCCTCCAACCCACCCCGAAAAGCCTAAAACCACCACCCCCACCCCCCAAAAACCTAAACCCACCCCCACCTCTTAAAAAAAATCTAAACCATAAGAGCTAAATCATAAGGTTAAAACCCTAAAATTCAAACGTAAAATCTAAACCTTAGAAGCTAAACCTAAAAAGCTAAGATGGTAGAGTTCGACGAGACGGTTCCAACGCCACTGAAATGACCTTAATCGGAGTTCGTTTGATATCATTTCTTAAAGTTTTTATCATTTCTTATATTTATTAACGAAAAACTATTTATTATTTGAAACTCCTCATATATATATATATTTATATATAATAATATAATAATAAGATTAAAAGACACTCTCAATAAATAGTGTCAGTCCTTTCAAAATTTGCCACGTAAAGATTTATTTTTAATTTTTTTAATTTTTTATTTTCTAATTTCCATTTTTAACCAACGTTTTTAGCCTGTTTCATTTTCTATTATTTTCGTTTTTCTTTAATAACTTTCGTTTCATTAATTGTTTTCAAAATATGGAGTGTGCGGCTGTTTTTAGTTTTTTTTGTCAACATTCAGATATAATTTTTTTTTTAAAACGAAGTTGTATGCAAGATTTAATTTCTTTATCGTTGCTTATAGCGAGTGTCGTTACCGTTGTGGTACCGTGACGGACCGAACTTATTATGAGCGAACAACATTATTGTCGGTATTGGTATTATCGGAACCCGTATCGGTATTCGCTTTTATAGTTTTTGACGACCCGAACCGGTAATTTTATTATTTTGTTTTTTTCCTTTTTGATTATTTAGTTTTATATTCCTTTTTTTAACATTATTTTACGATTGCGCCTACATTTTTAACGATGGGCCCGACACCCGACGCGTAACGCGGATATAACCATCTAGTTAACTTTAAATAGATCCAAATCTTACGTCTATAATAAGGTATTTTTTATAAAAAGTATATTTTTGAATAAAATAATATATTTTAGTTGAACGTCTAACAAGGTGTGCATATTGTTAGATAATACATGGTAGTATAAATGCATGTTATGACTTAAAAACCGTTTTAGTTTAGTTAGATTTACTTAAAATGGGGAAGGTTCTGCTAAGAAGTGGTTTTTCGCTAAGAAACGCTAAGAAGTGGGTCAAACGAACTCCGATTGAGCTCATTCGAGCGGCGTTGGAACCGTCTCATTGAACTCTAATCCAGACCCAAAAACCTAAACCCCCCTCCACCCGCACCCCCAAAAACCTAAACCCCCCTCCAAACCCACCCCGAAAGCCTAAAACCACCACCCCCACCCCCCAAAAACCTAAAACCCCCCCACCCCGCCCCCCCAAAAACCTAAACCCACCCCCACCCACCCCCAAAAACCTAAATCCCCACCCCCACCCCTAAAAAAAAACCTAAACCCTAAAATCTAAACCCTAAAAGCTAAACCCTAAGAGCTAAACCCTAAGGCTAAACCCTAAGGCTAAAATCCTAAAATTCAACGCTAAGATCTAAACCCTAAAATCTAAACCCTAAAAGCTAAGATGGTAGAGTTCGACGATACGGTTCCAACGCCGCTGGAATGAGCTCAATCCGAGTTCGTTTGATATCGTTTCTTAATGTTTTTGTCACTTCTTAGAGTTTTTAGCCGAAAACAACTTCTTATTTGATCCTCCCCCTACTTAAAATAAAAGAAAAATAAGATTAACCATTATTATAGGTTTGAAGCTATGGAGTACACATTTGTATATGACTATTATCATTTCTAGCACTTTCGAATCTGGTGGTGAAGGTCGAAGCCCCTTTAGAAGTTGCTTTTGGATTTGCATGATTGATGAAAAGTTATATGGAAATGGTCATCAGTAGGAACTGATTATTTGCTACTGACCATCAGCGGTAACTGGTCGTCAGTGGTAACGAATCATCAGTAGTGGCAACTAGGCATCAACAGGCAACTGTTATCAGTAATAAGTGTACATCAACAACAACTTGGGCGATTAGCAATAACAAATTTACCGCTGACAGGCCAATCATCAATGGTAACTAAGATATTGCTGAACGAGTTCCTGTTAATGATTTTCTTGTTGTGACACCCGACAAATCCAGCTTACAATTCGTACTGAATCTTAAACATAATTATGAGAAAACATACGCATTAGACTTGATTATAATAAATTAGGTTACATCACGCATAGCAAAGTCCACTCCATTTCAAACATTGGTAATTTAGGAAAGTTACCGGATGACACACGCACTGTTACCAGACTTTGATGATAATTTTTAATAAAATAACCTAACTAGTTATTTTACATATAATACTAAAAAGTCTATAAATATAAGTAACTAAAGATGATCATATTGCATGAAACCTCGGACACATCTAAAATTTGTGAACATATACGTTTTATAAAAACCCGACACGTACCCTAATGATTATGAGCTAATTGTTTAAAACTGGGTCCAAGTGGCATCAACCACCACCACCACCCTAACCATCTAAACTACCACCCTACCAACCCTCCCCTTCTCCCTCCCTCTTCTCGGCCAAAACCAACCCAAGGGGGGCCTCCCCTCTCTTGCTCCCTCTTGAACCAACATCCACTCTTTGTCTCCATGTCTCCTAAAGACATTCTTGTCTCCCCTAGACACACCACCTAATGGGTATTACACCAAATGAGTAGTATAAATACCAAGGCATTCCATAGGGTTCACTACACCAATTCACTCTTGCTCTCCTTCTCCTTGGCTCACGAAAACAAACCCACCCCACCATTTCCCTTGATCTCGGCACAAACACCACCCTCACACCTAAGAAAATCAGTTTCTACTCTTCCCTCCCCTTGCTTGTGACGACAACAACCTCCCATCTCCCTCCTTCTTGTTTACGGCATCACACACACACTTACACCACAAATCCATCCTAGTCTTAAGGATACAAAGCTTGTGAAGTGAAGTAAGGTGTCGACAAGCGTTCGTGTTGGTACTTCGGGTCTCAAACCACCTCCACCACCTTTCCTTGCTTGCTATACGTAAGCATTTTCACCTTCATTTTAACTTTATATCATTGGATCATGTAAAACTATCACCCTTGAAAATATAAACTCTTAGAATCTCGAGTTTATAACGTTAAAATACGAAACACATATAAGCATGAGGATTCATGGATTTAATGGTCTTATTATATGTGTTTATATGAGAAATTAATGTTACTTTTAACTTATGATTTTATGTGACATAGATTATTAACATATAGATTATGTCAAGTTTAATTTCTAAAAACTAGTTAATGAAAATTAATATTTGACATACAAGAGTTTTATTAGAAGCATATATAAAAATAACATAGCCTATGATTTTATTAATAAAGTGGAAACTCAACAATTTTAGCCTAAAAGAATAACCATATATTTTAAGTATGCTAAAAACATATTTATATTGGATTATACAAACCTAAGGCTTTTGTCATAGAAAAAGGCTCCTAAACTTTTATATAGAAATTAAAAGCTTGATTAATATGATTAATGTTAATATTTGTCTTGAAAACTAGAAACTTACTTAAATATATATACACCAAGGATTTCAAAAGAATACATATGTCTATTAAACCCTATTTTGAGAAAGTATTTTATAAAGAGTTTTGGTGAAATATTAATAAGTATAAGATTGTTTTGATACTTGGAATTATTATGCATCTTTTTGTTAAGATATATATATATATATATATATATATATATATATATATATATATTTTGATCGTAAGACGAAAACTGACAATAAAATAAAGTATGACAACTATTTTAATAAAAGCCACAATAAATATGCGTATCAATGGAAAAATAATTGATGTGTTGCAAAACACAAGCCTTTTATCCACGTATTTTGTACCAGTTTTACCTTGTTTCGTATTCGTTTAGTATTCATTTTAGCTAGTATTGAGTCTTTGTTGTATTTGCAGGTACTCGTGTAGAATAGGAAGCTAAATCACGAAGAAATCGAGCACGAGAAGAAGTCAAAGAAAAAGAATGAAAAAGTTGGAATTTCAAGCCCTCGTGGTACGCGAGGAGGGAGAGCCGGAGTCTCGTGGTACGCGAGGAACTCCAGAATTGGGCCCGACTGTTTTGGCCTTCGCGGTACGCGAAGGGCCTTGTTACTTGTCTAAAGGTACGCGAGGGGCCTAAAATCCGGAGAAAACCCTAAAATCAAAATTTAATGAATTTGAATGCCATTTTTTGGGAGAGTTCGCTTACCAGCCGTCTGAAGAGAGTACTTAGGAAATTTCTAGAGCAGAGAAGTGAGTTGAAGCCAAAGATTGAAGCTTTGGACCTCGGGTTTGTGAGACATTAATCATTCGGTTCATGTTTTTGATTCTCGTGTGTTTAACTGTTTTAATTGAGACCATGTTCATGATTTTTACCTTTGATCTAATGTTTTTAGACATGGTTGTTGGCTAAATACTTTGTACTGTCTAGGTTTATGATGAATACTTATTAAAGTTGGATTTTTATTGGATTTTGGATTCGTATGATGGTTTGACATTATTGTAATCAATCTTAGTGCAATTTATATGATATTTATGCATGCTTGAATCTGATTTGGAATTAATTATTTTCTCGCAAGTGTTCTTGTTGAATGTCTTTCAGTTATAGACACATGTTTAGGTTGCTGGCTTTATGTTGGTGATTGTTTATGGTGTTGTTAGACGTAGTGATGAAACACACCACTTTTAAAAACAAAACTTTAACGCGCGGAAGTCTTAACCCAGGAAATTTTTTTTTTACCCGTCGCGTAGCGCGACACAAACAAGCCACCCCCCTCGCGTAGCGCGAGGGGTGTCTTTTCACAGAAAGTTTCCAGTTTTTCTGCAGGTTTCATACTTAGCCAAATTTCCATCTTTTTCCAAAATACAAGGCAACAAATTTGCCCATCACATGGGTTTTAACCAAAAACCTTTCAACAACGAGTAAATACACTAAAACATCAATTGTGTATCAAATTTACATCCATCTACGAGGGTTTTCCCAAAAATCCCCAAAATACCAAAATGCATACGAGAACCCTTCACGCCTTGGACTTGACTTGGACTACTTCGGAGCCTTTCCTACAAGCATATAAACATATCACCATTAGTAATGAGATAAACATAACCAACAAGTATTTACAACTTGTTGTCACCCTTTTCACCCATTTGACCCGTTTGCATCTATTTGGTCTATTAGGGTTCCATACATTAACATTTCATTAACATATTACCATTGTAATGTGTTAAACATAACAAACAAGTAATTACAACTTGTTTTCACACCTTTCACCCATTTGACCCGTTAACACCCATTTGACCCGTTAACACCCATTTGGTCAATTAAGGATTTCATACACTTGTATATCACCTACAAGTTACTTTCATCATTTCATTATCACTTTTCCATTTCCATTATGGCACGTAGGCCATAACTTCATATCCCAAAGGATACGAGATCATAACTCCATAACTAATCTATCCATTATGGTACTTAGACCATAACTCCATATCAATTCTATCCATTATGGTTCATAGACCATAACTCCATATCCATTATCCATTATAGTATAAATACTATAACTACATTCCTTCAATTATGCATACAATTTCATGCTCATTCATACCACATAACAAATTATGCAACTTTACACATTATACATACAACCTTGCATAAAACTCATTTATCCCCGTTTCATTTATGATCAACACATGATCCATTTCCATTATAGCTTAACACTATAACTACATTCATTCATTGTACATACTAAATCATTCACAATTTATCATATCGTAAGTATGTACACACTCACATAACACATAATTCACAACATTCACCATTTATCATCAATACTAAGTAAGTGCATAGGCACTTACCTTTTGGGTTAGACGACTCCACTCCGCCTTCTAAACCCACAATTTGATTACCTAAACATACACACCTAGTTTAGTAATCTAATCATTCATTCAAAACACATACAATTGAGTTTACCACTCAAATTTCCATTTTCAACCCAAATTGACCCGTTTGGGTTATCCTCATAACCAAACACCCTCTTTCACCACAAACTCACCTACTTGAGTTTCATTAACTTAATCTTAACACTAATTCTTCTTTCAAAAATTATTATTAAGTTAATTTGGTGTTTGTTCAAGTGTCTAACACCTTAAAAACACTTAATCTTCATTAATTCACCATTTGAGTATTATGATCCAAACACCCCCAATTTTCACCATATGAACCCTAACTTCTCATAATCAAAATCAAAGGGTTCTAGGATGTTTATCACCTTCCTACACCTTTAGTTTAGCTAGATTATCAATAATCTAACACTAAATCATCACATGCATACATAATTTCGGATTTCACCCAAAACCCACAAAGAACACATACATGGTGAAATCAAGAGGAAGAGAATCACTTACTTGATGTTAGGAAGGTATTGTGTGAGCCAAAACCTTCACTAATCAAGCTTCAATTGCACGAAAATGGCTTCAACACACTTTTCTCTTTTCTTCCTCTTCTCTTGAACGACCAAACAACCAAATGAGGTTTATTTTGACTTTTGCTAGTCAATATGGCAGATTTTACCATTTACACTTTTGGCCCCTTAACTTCCATTTCACTAATTTCATCCCATAGTTAGTTAAAACTAACATAACTTCATTATTAACTTGAAACCCACTAATTTCAACTTATTTCATAAATATTATTTTCACCATAATATTTATTAAAATGCTTTATTTATTTGAAAACGAAACCCGGATTTTGGTTCGTTACAAGTGATCCATAGGGGTATTAGTTGATGTTTCATTAGATTGAGTGTTCTTCCTATCTCGATAGCTGAAAGGTGAGAGGTATTCGGTTAGTCTTCTGTAATAGGTGTCTAGTTGTAAACTCTCTGAGAGGAGGTTTCCTCTAGGTTCTAGTATTCGTTGCTAATCCGTGTCATATTGTTTGTGCCGAGATTTCCCCTTGCATTCTTTGAATGTATTGTGATAGTGAAACTGAGAGGTGAGATGTCTTTAGGGTACTTTATTGTCGTTGGAGATACTGAAAAGTAATCCAACATCTGGTGAGCGTTTTACATTCTTTAGAGTTCCTTCTGGTCACACCCTGAGATTGATTAGGGATCCACTAGATTGTCTGAGAGTGTTATCTAAGAACCCCAGATCCATCATAGTTTCCATAGCTGATAGAAGTATGTGTTTTATGAGTAGGATTCTGACCTAGGTAGTGTTTTCTCCAATCTTGATTTCATCTGAGTCTTTTGTCTTGATAGTCAGTTATCATCTAGTTTTCATTTACTTTTCATTAGTTAATCTTAGTTTATAGAAAACCCCCCAACCAAATCATCTTAGTTCTAGTCAGAGTCTAGTTTAGTTATTCGTATTATCTCTAGGGTTTGATATCCATTTTACCGTTAAGCTTAGCTACATTCGATAGGTACACTTGCTTGTCAGTGTGGTCTACTTCATAGGTTTTCGAGAGTATTACTAGAGTGTCTAGGTTAGGTTTTTATATAGTTTTTATAGACCGTCTGGACGACATCAACAATATTATTTGATGAGTATAATATATATATATATATATATATATATATATATATATATTTACTATATTTAACGAATCCCAACTCGAGTCGAGTCATAGTTTACAACCAAAACGTCAAGTGGACATAAGAATATATGGAGTCTTTTGAACTTTTAGTTGCATAAATTGTTTATATTTATTTTCAATGAATATATATTTTCGGGAAACCAACTTATATCACCAACGGTCGCCGGGTTAACACATCTTTGTCAACGAAACATAAGACATAACAAGTTAAGTTGGGTGAATGGTTACATGACCAACTTGTATACAAAATTACTACATAGACCTTAAGTTGCCTTAATTATTTTAGGGCACGCGTAGGTCAAGGCTTTATTGGACTTTGCTACATGCATATCTCACTACCGAGGTGAGTCTTCACGGCCCCACTTTTCTTGATTTAAAAGATTTCTAAACATACGGGGGAGAATACATAGCTCATATTTGGATACAAGTATACAAAACTTATTGTTGCATGATTACTTACTGTCATATTAAGTCCCCACTAATACTATAACCGTTAGCTAGTTTGGACGTGGAACGCATGAATAGATCTATTTGGTTTGACACCCCCACCCGTGGTTAGTCGCTCTAACCTTAATTGGAGGTCAAAGCGGGTGCATACTGTCCATACATACTTACAATGTTTCATGACAGAACATTGGGCGGGGCATATATACTTACATAGTCAAGTGTCGATTATGGTAGCTCATGGTAACAAAGCACATACATAAGTGTTGTTTAATTAACAATGCTGGACATATTGGAAATCTCGTAGTCCGAAGGAAACATATTTTACTTACTTAAACCTGTGTACTCACCAACTTTATGTTGACATTTTAGCATGTATTTCTTAGGTAATTGATGTACTGTTTGGGAATCGCACGTAGGAAATAAGACACATGGAGTCATCATGCATATCTTAGCTTTTGGAGTTTTCCTGTTATTGTCTATAGCGTTAGGCTATAACTGTAAAACTTGTTGTCACAATTTGATGTTACCGTTAGGTATGTTGATCCATGTTGTCGCTTAAAACAATTATTTATGATTACGGAAATCTGAGTTATCATTTAGAGGTCATTTGTTGTGATCAAAGGCTATGTTAATCACCTACTCCGTTGCACCCCGTGTTTCCGCCTAGGCGGGGTGTGACATGATGTAACTGAATAACTGTCAATGGTTATTACTATGGACTGACGTACTCTTTCATAAAAAGGTGTGATGTTTTAACTTGTGATGGTTCACTGCCTATATAAATGAGGTATTTGGTCTGATTTCAGTGAAGTTTTTCTATGTTTTTTTCATAACAGACTATCATACTCGTTCTTGTTTTCTTTTCAATTATCCGATTAAAGATTTCTAGTACCACCAAAATTACTTTAGTCTGAAAGTGATACATACACGATTAAAAAGACACATCCATGAAATTAAAATCTATAAAAGAATAGCATCAGAACTCGATAGAACACGATGGCAATTGTGATTATGGGTTGGAATCCCAAATCGAGGTAATGAACTTGTCCTTGTTTCAAACTAATGGGTCAATAGAATCATATGATTTCATACTAGTCGATTGGTTGGTTTTTGGGTGATATCGATGTGTTTTGATTCGCTATTTATGTTTTGTTTTTCATGTCAAGACCAACTTTTACAAATTTAATTAGAGATGAACATGATATAGAGTGGAGAGACATGTTTTAACAATTGATAAGTATTTATTAAAGGCAATTAAGAATTGTTGTTTTTTAATTAGGTATGAAGTTGCTCTAATGAAGTCTCTGTTGTGAAGATGATGACCGAAGATGTTGTAACATAAACATATATAGCTTAAGTGGGGCTAGTTGATTTTCGAAGAAAAATAAAATATAAATTGATTAAGAAGATGAATGAGAAAGCCCCACTTATTCATTATTATTGCTCGGACTCAGCTCAACTCGTTTACACCCCTCATTGCTTATCCAATTTTCTTATCACTCAATTAATTTATTAACCTTTTTATTATTTGATTTCTTAATTAATAAATAGTGGTTTTATAACATCTATTTAATTCGCGTGGTTAACGATTTTACTTAATTCATTTATCCTAACTTAAATTTAATTGGATGTATATCTAAGGTCATTTCAAAGGTGTTGGCTATTCGTTTGAAGGTGGTGATTAATCGAGGATGCAATTCCTCCTTCATTACACTGATTCAAAAAAAGAAAGACTCCTTGGAATTGAAAGACTATCGCCCAATCAATTTAATTGGGTGTATATCTAAGGTGATTTCAAAGTTGTTGGCTAATCGTTTGAAGGTGGTGATGCCAGATATAATCTCTACTTCACAATCGGCTTACATTCAAGGGCGCGGTATCATGGATGGTCCTCTTATTATCAACGAGATTCTTTCGTGGATAAAAAAGTGCAAATCTAATGCCTTGCTTTTTAAAGTAGATTTTGAAAAGGCCTTTGATTTGTTGAATTAGGATTTTCTATATTCGGTTATATTAAATATGAACTTTCCGATCAAATGGTGCAATTGGATTGTGGCTACCCTCAAATCGGCTAGGACTTCAGTCTTAGAAAAATGGTTCACCAACTAAAGAAATCTGGATCAAAAAGGGTGTTAGACAAGGGGACTCTCTCTCCCCCTTTTTATTTATTATGGTTATGGAGGCATTAGGAGTGGTTATGAAAATAACGGCGAACATGGGGATCTACCATGGAATTAAGCTCCCTAATTTTGGTCCAACCATTTCTCATCTTTTTTGTGCGTATGATGCTTTTTTTTTTGGATAAGGTTCGATCTCTTCCTTCTCTAACTTATCTCGGATTTTGCAATGTTTTTACATTGCTTTGGGTCTTAAAGTCAACTTTGAAAAAAGTAACCTTTATGGGATTGGGTTGGACCCTATGTGACAACTCGCAAATTCAGGTCAATACACGTCCCCGACTCAGTCATAAATTGCATACATCATATACGTGTTAGCCTTAATTATGGTTAATTAAGGCATTTCATAAATAGCAAAATACATTCATAACATTTCACGCATCGGTAATTCGGTAAATTACCGGGTCACGCGTAGTATAACCGGCACACACGAACGCTGGTGATAATTAATATTTATGTTTTAATAAATATTTTAAGGTGTTACGACACTATTTTAGAACCTAAATATATACACGTATTTATTTATATCAACCAAGTATTTTAACACGCATTTTTATCGTTTCACCGGTATACCTCGTCTTAACGCGCTATTTCACTATATTAAATTACTAAACATATATTTACATGTTAGTAATCCACTAAATATATAATGTATAATTTTATGTTATATATCACCTCTAATTCATACCCGTTACCACCTAAATACCCGTTTTAAACTACAAAATCCTCTTTTTCCATATTATCCCAAATAAAAGTAAAACTCAACCTTCCTTGATTTCTTTATTTTACAAAATAAAGTAGACACACATATGAGGATGTGTGTTTGACCATTTTCATGTTTGATTTTGAGATAAAAACTTTTACACACAACCTCAAACTTTAGTCATATCTAACCTTTTTTTTCCCTTTTTTTCGACCAACATGGAACAACCCACACACAAGCCACCCTACTTGATCTAGACAACACCCTATTTTACTAATTTGGTGATTAATCACTTTATGCACTAAAACCCACCCAAGATCCTTACTCATCTGAACCTCTAGTCCCTTCTCTTTTCCCTTTTCTAATTTGACCGAGAACTTGAGCCACCACCATATGCCAATGCCAATGCCAATGCCAAATTGTGTTACCAGTGAAATCTAAAAGTTTTATGTACCCATCTCTTCCAAATATTACCATACCAACAGTTTCAAACACACTCCTTCCTCTCTTTCTCCTAGTTACGGCTCCACCACCACCCCACTAATGTCCATTTCTCAAATAATATTTCAAGAGTTCAAGTGTTCCAAGTCTCGTGTGGTGAAGAACAAGTGGTCTCTTGGTGTCTTACAAGCAACCTACAACTTTCATCCATATTTCTTGATTGCTTTTAGTGAAAAATTCTTCTAATCATTTATATTTTTACTCTTCTTTTATATTTTGTTAACATATTGTTATGTACCAACTTTCACCTACAAAAACTCATTTTTATTAAATTTGGAGTTGTTATAATCTAATCCATACTTAAAACTAGTTTTGTATAAAAACAACTTATGGTGGGTCATGAACTAAAATAAATATTTAAGTTGATGATTTTAGTTTTTGTTGATTATGTTTCACTTAATAAAAATTGTTACTAATAGAAACTAAATATATGTTAAACCTTGAATATGCATCAAGTGGTTTTATTAAGTCCACGGATTATTTAGTGATTATTATTATGTGTTATTATATATTTTAGTTCATTACAAGTTAATATTTATTTTGTTAAGTTATGTCAAATATTGGAAAGATAAATTATTACTAGTGGTTATGATTGTATTTTTTAAGAAAGTTATATGGTTATTGCTATGGTTTTTCGAAAGATATATATGTTAAGAATTATGTTGTATAAAAAGATGATGGAAAAACTTATTTATGTTAAAGTTTATCTATTTAAAATAGATAAGTATTTGGAAAGAAAGACTAGATTTTAAATTATATATACGTCTTTATAAATATATATACTTGTATATATTTTGGTAGTGAAAACGAAAACCGACTTTATTTTAAGAGTGATAATTCTCAAAGGTATATTTCGTAGAAAGAATATAGATATTATTTTTGCCTAAAAACTTGACGTATTTCGAGAACATTACTTTAAAAAAATAAATAATATATTTATTTATCGTTCGCATCGAGTTACGACTCGAGTCGAGTCAAATTTTATTTTAAAACCCGATTTCTATGTTGACACCAAATTATAAGTAGACATGGACACACTTGGTCAAGTATATGACTTATATTTATTTTATGTAAATATATAGATATTTTTGGGTAACAAATACGTATCACCAACGGGTCGTCGAGTCAAACGTTTTTAACCAAGACTTACACACATAACGTATCGAGTTGGATGAAACTGTTACATGACCAACTTGCATGTAGAATCATTAGATAGACCTTAATGTGTCTTATATTTTCTAGGGAACGCATAGGTCGGTTTATTCTCGGACTTTTACTATTTGCACGTTTACGGTACTCACGCATCAAGTGAGTTTTCACGGCCCCATTTTACTTACTTTTCCATTTGGTGGAGATACATGCTAAACCATTTTCTTACTTAGTCGTATGATGATTACTTTGATTCCGCTTTAATATATATAAGTGGGTGCATTTCCCGCACATAAAGTCCTCTCATATTCGAACCGTTAATTATTTCACAAAGCGAGGTGATTCATGAATAGTACTATTGGGTTTAACAACCCCCACCCGGGTTAGTCGCGCTAACTTTGACCGGGAGTCGAACGGGTTCATAATTGACCTGATCCATTGCGTGTTGGGCACGTAAGAGGCAAAATACTAGTTTATGCATTCCTTCGTTGAGCTTCGGTTTCAGTGTTGCTTATATAGTTAATGTTTATTGTCTGATCAACAATCGAATCACTAGTATACATGCTTACTGTTTCACTGTTTTCTTTACTGTTTCTGTTACTTAAACCTGTGAACTCACCAACCATGTGTTGACAATTTTAAGCATGTTTATCTCAGGTCACTAAGCATTCCCGCATGGACTAGGCTTGCATATCTGGAGTCTCATTTCATGTTTTTATTTAGAAGCTACGTTTATGGGAACCTAATTTGTTATGCTTCTGTATTTTGCTACTTTACTTTTGCTTCCGCACTTTACATTCCGCATTTTCAAACTCTGTATTACTTATTTACTTTTGGTATGATGTTCAAACGGAATGTCTTTTCGAAAACCATTTAGAGGTCGTTCGAAATGACCGGGACTGTTGATCGTTGACAGTCACAACCCGCGGGTAACCCACTGTGAAATTTCAGGGTGTGACACCCTAGTACTATTGATAGCGTGGCGGTGAGTCTTGGATGTAAAATAAATTCCATTTCGTTTACCTATTTGGGCATGCCTATTGAGGCAAATATGAATCACATTGACAATTGGAAGCCGGTGGTGGATGTATTTGAAGCTTGTTTATCCACATGGAAGGCCAAAATGCTCTCATTTGGTGGAAGAATCACATTAATTAAGCCGATGTTAAATAGCCTCCCTATTATTTCTTTTCCTTGTTTAAGGTTACAATTCATGTTATCGGATCCGTGGACAAGATTAGAAGATGTTTTATTTGGTTGGGCTCGAATATAGCAAAAAAGTTACATTGGGTGTCTTGGAATATGGTGATTGCCTCTAAAAAGAAGGGGGGGGATTGGGAATTGGGTCACTTTGGCAAATGAACTTGTTTTTATTAGCTAAATGGTGGTGGCGAGCTAAGATGGAAAGATCTTCATTGTGGTTCTTGGTAATTTCTTCTATTCATCATAATTCACATGTGGATTGATTCATTCCCTTCAAAGCAAGCATTAAGGGCACATGGAAAAACATCATTTCTACTGAAAAAGAGTTCACCAATTGATCATTAATCTTAATATGGTTCTTTTGCTTTCTCGACTCAAGCTCTGAGTGTTGTGAATTCTCGTACCAGTTTTAACTTTTAAAACAATATAATATTTAAATCTTTTAAATAAATAAATCAGAATTTATTCAGCGGAAGCAATAAGTACGAATAACTGTTCTAAACTGGGATCCCACCAGTGATCCGATTACATGCGTATAAACAATAAATAAAATCTAACCATATAGGGTAAATGATTATACCTTCGACGATTAACCAAAAGATCAACACTTTGATATAACGGGCGTCTCGCTAGTGACAGTTCACAAAACCTGTAGCAAAACATCTCACGAGTTGCGTGAACGGGAACCTGGCGGCGACGGCGGCTTGCGAGGGTGGCAGCGGTGACGGCGGTGTGGCAGCGTCGGACGGGAACCAGAGCAAGGGGGCGCAGGTTTCAAGTGGAGGCTGCAAAAGTCATTAGGGTTATGATTTAAGGTTATATTTATAACCACCCTAATTGCACTCTACACCCCTAAGATATTAACAATTAATCCCTAGTTAATTAACTCTTAATTTCTTTTAAACCCTACATTTTACTAATTATGAATAATCAGTAAAATTTAATCCTCTAAATGTTTAACACTTTAAACATTAATTCACTTAAATAACTATTTCTCTAAATAATTAATTAGGACATTCACCAATAAATATTTCTCTAAATATTTATTGGCCATTTAATAAAAACCGTGTTTTGTGAACTATAATATTTAACAATTAAATATTATCAAATGCTCGTTATCCAAAGTGCAACTCTTTGGATTGTACCTTGATAGTAACGTTGAATTAATTGACGATCGGACATCCTATATTAAGCAATCTCCCACTTGGGTGATTCATCAATTAATTGATTCAACGTAGATAGTGGTAAACACCTAGCTGTATTTCACTGCCCCTACCAAGTATGACGTATTATAATCGTCAACCATTTCCTTGTTTTCAAATAACTCTTACTTAACCAAGTACAACAGCCATGGTAAACTAATCTATATATCCTTTTTCTTTAGGGCATTCGTTGAACATGAGACATGGATACAAGTCATTTCTCATATGTCGTTCAACCATTCTTGTTCTCGTTATCCAATTCAAAGTGGTCTAAACAAACTACTCTTAGTTTGAGCATGGCCATGTGTTTTATACCAGTTCGAATTAGCGAGGGCGCCAAAATGTCCTACTCCTGATCAAAGGAGAACATAATTCCTTTGGTCACGTACAACTCCCACTTAACTTCAGATTTATTCCCAATCATACCGTTATTACTGCCTTTTATGGAACAACGTTAGGTATGGTCAAAGAACAAACTTTAGTCAAAGTTAGTTCTAATATGTGCCTCGGGTCGAAGGATCGATAGATCTTACCGTATTCAAAGCTTCTTAAGACCTTGATCCATGAAGACGGTTTTGAAACGAGTTACGTCCAATATTCATTCTCTAAAGAATATCTTTGAACATGATCTCCAACTACTTGTACTTTCATTCATAATGAACCAATCATCTAATTCACAATATTCTTACATTCAGATTGATTCTCATGAATCTGATCGACTATGGACATTTAGAATACAATATTCAATGATTCTAAAACGTATAAAATATCGAACATAAAAACATATATTTATAATGCATTTAACCATTAAATCAAAATAAAATACCAATGTTACTATATTGTTCGAAACCATCAAATACTAAATTACATATCAAACCCACTGTCTAGCAAATCTAAGACCTATCTTATCAGCATGCTCCTCATGTTTAGCTTGAGGCATAGGCTTAGTGAACATGTCCGCTAGATTCCGATCTGTGTGAACTTTGTTTAACATGATGTCTCCCCGTTCCAGTATGTCCCTGATAGTATGTGCTTCGTGCTGTGGTGTGACCTTGGTTCCTTGGCTTGAGCAATGGCACCAGAGTCATCACAAAGTATCTCGATTGGTTTCCGAATGCTAGGCATTACCCCGAGATCAACAATGAACTTCTTCATCTAAGTAGCTTCTTTTGCAGCTTCTGAAGCGGCAATGTATTCTGATTTGGTGGTGGATTGAGCAACGACACTTTGCTTAATACTTTTCTAAGTGATACCACCACTGTTCAGAACAAATACAAATCCCGTTTGAAATCGAGAATCATCTCAATCAGTCTGGAAGCTAGCATCAGTGTAACATCTTACAACTAGTTCTTCTTCCAGTCCTCCATATATCAAGAACATATCATTTATCCTTCTCAAGTACTTAAGGATGTTCTTCACGGCTATTCAGTGACTCTCACTAGGATTATGTAGATACTACTAGTCATGCTTAATGCGTACGATACGTCTGGTCTAGTACATAGCATGACATACATGATGGAACCAATGGCAGAAGCATATGAAACTCTTTCCATTTTCTTCTTTTCCTCGTCAGACTGAGGGCAATGTTTATTGTTCAGTATGGTTCCATGTGCCATGGGCAAAGATCCTATCTTAAAGTCTTGTATTGAAAAACGTCGAATGACCTTATCAATATAAGTACTTTGACTTAAACTTATAAGCCGCTTTGATCTATCTCTATAGATCTTTATTCCCAGAATATAGGCGGCTTTGCCAAGATCTTTCATTGCAAAGTGTTTACCTAGCCAAGACTTTACTTCTTGTAACATAGGAATATGGTTTCCAGTGAGTAGTATGTCATCTACATACAGAACTAGAAACGTGATATAGCTCCCCTTTGCCTTCCTGTAGATACACGATTCATCTTTGTTCTTGACAAAACCAAACTCTTTGATTTTCTGTACAAAGCGAAGATTCCAGCTTCTGGATGCCTGTTTTAATCCACAAATGGATTTATTTAACTTGCATACCTTATTAGGATTCTTTGGATCTTCAAAACCTTCTGGTTGAACCATGTATACATCTTCAATAAGTTGTCCGTTTAGGAACGCTGTTTTGACATCCATTTGCTATTTTTCGTAGTCATAATACACTGCAATAGCAAGTAAGATCCTAATCGACTTAAGCATGGCTACTGGCGAGAAGGTTTCATCATAATCAATTCCTTGAGTCTGAGTGAAGCCTTTTGCTACCAGCCTTGCTTTGAAGGTTTGCATGTTTCCATCCATGTCGATTTTCTTCTTGAATATCCATTTGCTTCCTACATCCCAACACTCGGGAGGAAGATCAACCAAGTCCCATACATGGTTGTCCTACATGGATTGGATTTCGGCATCTAAGATTACAGATTTGTAACTAGTGGGATCAGCCTGATCAACTATCAGGATGTCGTCAATTTGGTGAACTCCGATATACCGGTCGGATTCATGACGATCCCTAGTACTTCTCCGAGCGGTTTGTGTCACAGTTGAATCTTGAACATTTCCAGATTCTGTTTCAAGAGTCTCATGTTGAACGGCAGATTCAGATTGAGGTTCGGTTACTTTTGGTTCTCGGATCTCATCCAGGTCCACATGGTTTTCTCCAATCCATCGTACAAGAAGTTCACTCTCCAAGAAGGTAGCTCTGCGTTTAATGAAAACCAGGTTTTCAGCAGGATTGTAGAAGTAGTAACCAATGGTTTTAGGGTATCCGACGAAAACAACTTTATCACCACGGGGATTCAGTTTATCCATAGATTCACTGGTAACATAAGCATTACATCCCTAGACCCTAAGTTAGGACACTTTGGGTTTCTCCCCATGCCATATCTCATAAGTCGTTTTGTCTACCTTCTTTGTACGAGCTAGATTTATGATTCTTGTGAAAGTTTCGAGAGTAAAACTCCAAAAGGAGCGTGGGAGGTTTGTACGACACATCATTGATCGAACCGTATCTAATAGAGTTCGATTTCTCCTTTCAGATACAACATTTAGTTATGGTGTTCCAGGCGGAGTGAGTTGAGAAATGATCCCACATTTCTTAAAATGTTCGTCAAACTATTGACTAAGATATTCACCACCTCGATCAGATCGAAGCATCTTAATCGTTTACCGAGCTGATTTTGAACCTCGTTTTGGTATTGTTTGAACATTTCAATCATTTCATGTTTATGATTCATAAGATAAACATACCCATATCTACTGAAGTCATCAGTAAATGTAACGAAGTATCTCTCTCCACTTCTAGACATTGTTCTGAATGGACCACATACATTAGTATGTACGAGTCCTAACATATCCTTGGCCCTTTGACCGATACCGGTGAAAGGGGCCTTGGTTAACTTGCCACTTAAACAAGATTCATAATCATCAAATGACTCTTGACCTATGGAATTCAAAATTCCGGCGGCCTGGAGTTTCTTCATGCGATTCTTGTTTATGTGTCCAAGTCTATAATATCATAGATACGTGTCATTGAAATCAAATTTCACACGTTTGGATGAGATGTTGTATAAAACGTTATTATTATGGACCTCTATCTCATAGATTCCATTGTGAGGCTTTGCATCAAAATAAAACAAATCATTCAAATATGTAGAAATATAATCACCATTAAAAGCATACTTAAATCCTTGTTCTCGCAAAGCGGAGACTAAAACAATATTCCTTGTCAAACCAGGAATGAAATAAACATTGTTCAAAACAAGTTCAAGACCAGAAGAAAGTAAAGTAATATATTCCCCTACAGCCTTCACCGTGACCTTTTGCCCATTTCCCACATGGAGTTCCAAGTCGCCATGCTTCAGCTTCCTAACCTTTTTTAGTCCCTGCAAATCATTACAAATGTGAAAACCACATCTAGTGTCAAACACCTAAGATTTGCTAGACAGAGAGAAGATCACAATAATGAACATACCTGAGGACTGTCCTCCAGAAGACTTTTTCTGCTTCAATTCAGCTAGATACTTGGGGCAGTTCCTCTTCCGGTGTCCGGCTTCATCACAATGAAAGAATTTGATATCCTTCAGGGGTTTCTTGGCAACAGCCTTGCCTTTTCCCTTGCTCTTGTAGCTTTTCTTTCCTTTCCCATTGGCTTCAGATTTCCTGACTCGACCATCCTTGATCATTAGCACTGGACCGGACTTAGCAGAAGTCCGTATGTTCATCAAGGCAGTTTTGAGCATCATATGCAACTCTGGGATGGTCTTGTCCCAAGCATTCATATTATAGTTTAAAGTGAACTGGTCATATGATTTAGGCAATGAGTTGAGGATTATATCCCTGACTAGCTCATTGCTCAAGGGAGAGTCAAGACATGCTAAGTGATCAATGTATCCCTTCATCTTCAACACATGAGTGCTGACCGAAGAACCTTCTTGTATACGATAGCTTATAAGTGATCTTATCACTTCAAAGCGTTCATGACGGGTATGCTGCCAGAACATTTCATACAGTTGCCTAATCATGTCATAGGCTGGCATATCAACCAGATTCTTCTAAATTTCTGGTATCATTGTTGCCGGCATCAAACAAGAGACCTTAATTGATTCATCTACATGCTTATCCCAGGTCTTACAAGCAATGCCCGTAGCAGCAGCAGGTTCTTTCAGAATTGGTTCCTCGAGAATATACATCTTGTTCTTAGCCCTGATGACAATCTTCAGGTTTCGGTACCAATCCATGAAGTTGGAATTGTCAAGTTTGTCCTTCTCAAGGATTGACTTTAGTGAGAATGAGGAGTTGGGATTGGATTCATTAGACATCTACAAAATTCAAAAACAAAGTTTTAGTAGTTTTATGCATAACGTCCTAATTAAATTTATGACCCAATTACAAAAATTATATAATTAGGAATGAGATCCCGGTTCACTATAACTCAGTGAATGGCTGAGCACTCTCCATAGGCACGGCTAGGTAGGTAGGTAACGATTACCAATTGTGTCAACTGCACAATTCTCTGTTTGAGGGGCATGACGAGTATTGTCAAGTTTGGATACGTTTCCCTCAACTACGTCCACTTAACCAACTTAAGTGATATTTGTCCTTCAATTGTAACCGTAGACCCGGCCTAAGTAACTCAGGAATCGTGGTTCTACCTTCAACCAAAACCGTAGCGCCGGATGCAGGATCATTTACTAACACCGGGGGTTCAGATAGATCAGTTGAAATGTTACAATTTAGGGTGGCGCAAAAATATCAATTTTAATTTGAGATTTGCTTTAATGTTTTAAATTAACGATAAAGGGTCAAAAACATTTTGGACGAATAGGAGCATGAGCCAAGTCGTGCAATTTTATTAAACCGAATTTACTAATTTTAGTTCGTGAAACGCCTTTCAACACTCGACACGATCCAATTTTAAATATCTTATTTAATCTAAATTGGTCGTTAATCGCGAACTGTATTTTAAATTAATCAACTCTTTAATTAATTCAAAATGGTTTTAAATAAAACTTTTAAATTTAAAACATGTTTTACTTTTAAATAAAAACACTTTTATCTAATAACATTTCTGAGAAATCTTTTAAATAATTTAAATTTTCTCGCCGTTTTATGATTGTGTCAAAAGTTTTATAAAATATTTGCGGTTTAATTATTATCCTAAATAATGTCACAACCACAAAAATAAATAAAACAAATAAACCGAGCAACTAGTAAATATTGTCCGGTTTCGTTCGAGCCATCAAACGAAAAACCGGATTGGTCTAAGGGAAAACAAAATAAATAAAAATCTTGCTATCTCCCACTTAGTCCAAGATCTCCATCTTTAATCTCGATTGCGTCCGCCTTGGTTTTCAAGTCTTCGTCTTGTTAGCATTACAATTTATTTACAAATACACTAAAAATAAATAAAATAAATAAACCTAACTATTACAACGGGTTCAAATAACCCATAAAAATTACAAAGAGAAACCAACCAAAACAAACATACACAACAACGGGTCACTAGTGCTCGATTTAATAAACACAACCAAACAAATCGATAAAAGCACGATCTTTTTGTCAAAAAAAAAAGTTTTGACAAATAAAGCACAAGATCGGAAAAAAAATTATGTCTAAACACGCGTAAAGGTGGCTCTGATACCACTGTTGGGAATCATCGTACCAGTTTTAACTTTTAAAACATTATAATATTGAAATCTTTTAAATAAATAAATCAGAATTTATTCAGCGAAAGCAATAAGTATAAATAACAGTTCTAAACTAGGATCTGACCAGTGATCCGATTACACGCGTATAAACAATAATTAAAATCCAACCATAGCGGGTAAATGAGTATACCTTGACAATTAACCAAAAGATCAACACTTTGATATAACGGGCGTCTCACTAGTGACAGTTCACAAAACCTGCGGCAAAACGTCTCACAAATTGCGTGAACGGGAACCTGGTGGCGGCGACGACGACTTGCAAGGGTGGCAGCGGTGGCGGCGCACGGCGGGTGACGGTGGACGACGGTGTGGCGGCGTCGGACGGGAACCGGGGCAAGGGGGCGCAGGTTTCAGGTGGGGGCTGCAAAAGTCATTAGGGTTATGATTTAAGGTTATATTTATAACCACCCTAATTACAGTCTACACCCCTGCCCTAGTTAATTAACTCTTAATATCTTTTAAACCCTGCATTTTACTAATTATGAATAATCAGTAAAATTTAATCATTTAAATGTTTAACACTTTAAACTTTAATTCCCTTTAATAATTATTTCTTTAAATAATTAATTAGTACATTCACCGATAAATATTTCTCTAAATATTTATTTGCCGTTTAATAAAAACCGTGTTTTGTGAACTACAATATTTAACAATTAAATATTATCAAATGCTCGTTATCCAAAGTGTAAATCTTTGGATCGTACCTTAATAGTAACGTTAAATTAATTGACGATTAGACATCCTATATTCAACACTGAGATCATCTTTATGTGGGATGGAGGAATCAACTACAAACAGGCACAAGTGGAATAATTGGGTTCCCGTCAAGGTAAACTTCTTTGGTTGGAGATTAATAATTGATACGTTACCTACTTTGGAGGCACTCTCTTTTTGTGGTATCTTCTTGCCTTCAACAACATGCCCGGTATGTAATAACTTCTTGGAATTCTTGGATCATGTTATGTTGCATTGTGAGGTGGCTAGATTCCTTTTGAGTGCGATTGAGCAATGATGAAGGTTACCCGTCGTTCCCTAGAAGCATGTTGGTGGATTTATTAGAATTTCCTTATATGGTGTCGATAAATGAAAAGAAATAGAAATTGTTACATGCAATCTTTCTTGGTACAACGTGGTGTCTTTGGAAGCATAGAAAGGAGAAGACCTTTCAAGAGAAAAGGGTGTGTCCGACTAAAGTATTGGAAGATGTCAAGGCACTGGCTTACTTATGGATTAAAAATAGGGCGATAACCTATGACATAGAATGGTCGGATTGGTGTAATTTCAATTTCATTTTGTAATTAAACTTGGGTGTTGTTGGTTGGGATCTAGTTACTTGCTAGCACCTCCTTACGTTTAACCACATTAAATGATCCTTAAGAGATTTAGTTATGAGGCTTTATTAGGTTTAATTATATATGAATGTTATAGTTCGGGTTTGTTGATATGATACAACTTTTATGAATATTTACTTAATTCATAAAATACGTTATAAATAAATTTAACCAAATTTGATCTAATATTATGACGAGAAACTCAACCAATCAATTTGATTGTCTAGATATTGTTAAGGTAGGGTATTTGCGAAAACTCGTGTACATATCAAAACATTCCTTTTGTTATTACATGTTAATTATGATTCATGTGGGTATAGATTACAAACTGCATTGTTATCTTTCTATGATGTTTATTTTTGTTTTTCCATATTGGTTATGTTGCCTTGCCATGATGAACATAAGGCTGATATGCTACATGAAATGATCTAAATGACACTACACTTTGAACTTATAAGTCACGTTCACGTTAAGGATTTTAAAATTATTTAAGAAAGATAAAGAAATAAAGAATAACAAACGAACCCTAAGATGGATCCATCACACGACAAGGATTTGATGGTTGTATGCTTGCATGCATTCACGAAGAGCAGTACCATGGCAATTAAGGATTTAAGGCATGCAACAAGGGCCACACGCGTCAATTAAGGATTTAAGGCATGCAACAAAGGCCACACACGTCAATTAAGGATTTAAGGCATGCAACAAAGGCCACACACGTCAATTAAGGATTTAAGGCATGCAACAAGGGCCACACGCGTGAAGTACTTGCCCGTTGTTGTTTACGGATGCCAACTAATGGCGACGGTGAACTGTTTTTTTGCTCCTTCACTTAGTCGGATGTAGTGGGCTTTCCGCTGAACGATCTACCCAATAATCATGGTTTGACCATGTAAGGATCTCATGAAACAATGACTATCCCCAATGTTGTTTTACGATGATATAAGGACAACTAAGAAACAATGTAGGATGATGATATGACATACAAATACAAAGATAAATATGATGATGTAAAATATAAAGATGATACGATAATAATGAGTTAAAATGAATTGATAAAGATAAGGAATTAAAGATGAATACGATGATGTGAAAGATAAATATGATAAGATTGTTTAAAGATAGATACAACCCTAGGATGAGTTACGTGATTATATGGTATTGCATGAATCTTAACTTGTAAATTTATGAAAGGAATGAATGAATGGTTGTGGAGATCGAAACATAGATAAAAGACAGTTATATAACGATACAGATGTTTTTAGTCGGTGTTTGTCTCATTCTTCACGGTACCAACATGTCACCGTCAGTTGATATAACTCACGATATCTAAAAAATACTCTATTTTGAATACAACTCCGTTTTAAAAAATATATATACCGTGACGTTAAGAAAAAAAATTAAACAAACAAACGAAAATTATTAAGTAAAAAACATATTATATATACTATAGGGGGTAAACTTAAAACTTTAAAAACTTAAGGGTTAAAGTGACATTTTACCAAGTTGAGGTGTATTTTTGCCATTTAACAAAGTGGAGGAGTGGTGTTATCGGTGACAAATGCCACCGACATTTGCTATTAAGAGAATTGATAATATATTCTAAGGTTTCACGTTTTTAGTCGGGTTCATTTAACATCCCTAAGTTATGAAATGTGAGCAACCAATGGAGGGAGAATCATGTACAATGAGAACCTTGAGGGACTATTTCTGTAACTGTGTTCTTAATCCAAAAGTACAATAGTCAGCAAGCAGCATACAAAAATAGAAATCTTCCTTGAATTTAGATGGGAACCGACAGGCAAATAGTCTTCTCGCCGATTTAAAACCCCTAAACAGGTTTCCCTTTTTCTTTATCCATCCATCTTTCTGCTCTAGATGATGGGTACCAACAGTTGCAACACCAACCATTCCAAGAAGAAGAAGAAGAACAACAAGCGTGGTGGCACCAAGAAACGCATGACCGTCGAACAATCTCTCTCTTACAAGTCCGTCAGCGAATGGGTTTACTTGGACAACATATCTTGTACGCCCAATTCCGCCATCGCCATTGATGATGATTTCAAGGTCAAGCTGGTTCACAACAAGGTGTCTGCTGAGAAATTGGTGTTTGAATTGCATTCTCATTCGGTTTGTAGTGATGGGTTCTTGTCCCCTTCCAAGCTTGTTGAACGAGCGCATCAGTATGGGGTATGTATGACCTTCTAATCATGTTTATTTTCGTGTTTCTTTCTTAGGCATTTTATCGAACACTTGGTGTCCATTAACTTCATAGTTTTGTGCCTGATTTTAATAGTATTCATTCCTCTTCCGCAATTGACATATAAAATTAAAGAAATTTGGATTTTAATAATCCAAATATTATCCATTGGCCTATACGATAATAATCCATACTGACAATTTTATTTCGTCAAAAACAATCCCAGCAGCATAATCATCAAAGAGTTGCACTTGATTTCCAGAAGATTTCGTTCACAGTGATGATTATATGAACGAAATGTGAAAAAGTACAAGCGAAATCGAGTGTAAATCTATGATGATTATGATATAGGGATTGTTTTTAACGAAATTAAATTGTCCGTACGGATTATTATCATATCGGCCAATGGGTGATAATTTGGCAATGGAAGTGAAAGGTAGGAGTGCCCGTTGGTTAAATTACCGGTGTGGAATATTATAGACTGATGGGTCATAGTTAGGATTATTAAAATCCAATTTTCCTAAAGTTAATAATTAATAATTTGAGTGTTAAATTTTAAAAATATGAAGTTAGTTGAACATTTGAACTTGAAAAAATCATTCATGCCAAATTCTTATTTCTTTTTCATGAATTTGTTGATGTATGTTTAGATTGTGGTTTGCAAATTTAACATTGATTATAGTGTGGATGAAGATTTCTCTTTTCTTTTTTTTTAACAGCAACCTTCAATTCAATAAAAAGATTTCTCTTTTCTGATCAATTATGAACTGCCATGACAAATATGAATTAATATAATAATAATTTTTTTTTTTTTTTAGGGTTTGCCTATGTATACCCAATAGACCATATAGGGCTGCACCTGCTTTTGGATCTAACATGAATGCTAACAAATGCAGTTATTAATAGTAGGCCCTGTCTCAGAGGGTCATGAAATTATTATTTGAAAGGGACAAAATTGGATGCAAATTGTGAAATTATGGCTGTCTTTTGCAGTAAATTTAATGTCTAGGAACCCTAGAGAAGGTTCACTTATTATTGTGGGGTATGCTATTAAATATAGATCTTTATTATTGTTCAAGACAAGATAATATGGTAACTGTCTTTGAAGAATTAAGATTAATGTCTGTTTTACAAACATGGTACTGCTATTTCATTATTAAGGGATAAAGTCATGAAATGGTAATCAAGTTTCAATAAAGTCACTCATTATGTTGTGAAATTTTTCATAATTGTTTAAATTGAATGACGTAAATGGAGCAATTATAAAACTTGGTTATTATTTACTGACTTTTTTTTCTCAACAGTTACCTCGTGATTCGGGCTAAACTTGAAAAAAATAATCACTAAATAGTAACCAAGTTTCATATCTGATTAATTTTGGTCACCTAATTTTAAAATTTATAAAAAAATTTACAACAGAACAATAGTGAAAGTTGAGTGACTCTAATGCAACACTGAAGAAACTTGGTTATTATTATTATTATGTGACATACAAAAATTTACCCCTTCATTTTATTTCATCTGTGCATTGATTAGTTGAATTTGTTCAGAACAGGTGAAAGTGCTTTCTTTAACAGATCATGATACAATGGCGGGCATCCCGCAAGCCCTCGAGGCAGCTCGAAAAGTCGGGATTAAGATTATCCCTGGGGTTGAAATCAGCACCATTTTCACACCAAGGTTATTTTTAGACAATTTGTGTTACTTTTACACAATTTGTGTTATTTTTAGAAATCTTGAATGAGTTGTTAAAGTTTATTAAACAGAACGGAGTCTGGATCAGAAGAACCGGTTCATGTTCTGGCCTATTTTAGCAGCTGCGGGCCATCAAATTTTGAAAAACTGGATCGGTTTTTGGCAAATATAAGGGACGGGCGTTACCTGCGTGCAAAAAACATGATTTCAAAATTGAATAAACTGAAGTTTCCAATTAGGTGGGAAAATGTGGAAAAGATTGCAGGTGATGGTGTTGCACCGGGAAGACTGCATGTTGCTCGGGCTATGGTTGAAGCGGGCCATGTGGAGAATTTAAAACAAGCTTTTAGTCGTTATCTTTATGATGGTGGACCCGCATATTGCACGTAAACTATTGTTTACCTTCATCCTTCCATTTTATCTTGTTAGTAATCCATCGGGTTGGGTAACATGTCCAACCCGGCTCAGGTCTACATGTTGAAACATGTTGGGTTGACTCAGGTCAAAAGGGGTCATCTTTTATTTACTTATTTTTTTTAATAAAATTACACTTCAAGTGATTTTTAACCCATTTTGCTTTAAGTTTATTTTTTTATTTTAGCTGTTTGATCTATAAAGGATGAAATATAATCTGAACCGACCCATTGATTTGTAAATTGTTATTTTATACAGTGGAAGTGAACCCGATGCAGAGGAAGCAGTGCAACTGATATGTGAAACTGGTGGAGTCGCGGTGTTGGCTCATCCATGGGCTTTGAAAAATCCAGTTGCTATTATCCGAAGATTAAAAGAAGCGGGCTTGCACGGGTTAGAGGTTTACAGAAGTGATGGTAAATTAGCAGGTATGCAATCCTTCTGACCCATTAAAAATTATCCCAATTTCCTTTTAGGACCAACTAACTAACTAACTTCTGACATGGTACGTGCAGCTTTTAGTGACCTGGCAGACACGTACGACCTTTTGAAGCTCGGGGGTTCAGATTATCATGCAAGAGGTGGCAGCAGTGAGTCGGCTCTGGGAAGTGTGAGCCTTCCAGTGGTGGCGGTTCATGAGTTCCTTAAGGTGGCACGACCAATCTGGTGTGGTGCTATCAAGAACACAGTGGACCGGTATGTGACTGACCCCACCGAGTCGAACCTAGACCATATCTTGAGATATGCCAAGATCAAACTAGCCAAGGGCGGTGGTGTCTCCTCCATTGATCATAATATCCAGCTCATCCATGAGTGTCTTTCGCAGTGGTTAACGAATGAAGAACAAAAAAGTGGTGATTTTGAAGCCATTACACATGTTGAAGACAGTCCCATGGAAACCTGAGGAGATTTTAGTTGGTGGCAGGTATCAATCAACTTACTTTTTGTTTACTGAGCCTTTGTGGTTTCATACATTCAATGATTCGGTATTTAATGTTGTTGCTTTAAGCTTTGAAACTTAAATGATTAATTTTTCTAGTTTTTAAATATCATACAACCATTTAGAGAGACTGGATAACACCTAGACCTAAAGATGCACAAGGACCATCCTTTTCTTTTAAACCTCGCACAGATAAAACCACTACTTTTGAAAATACAATCCAAAAGATTTCATTTTAATAAAATCCTGTTGAAAATCAATGGTCCAATATGAGAGAACTATATAGTCTCTGCGAAACAGATTCAAGATATATTGATTTTTCTGGTTGTATTAAATTATTTACAAGGATCTCCTCATCAAGAAATAAGAAACTGGTATAATTTTTGAGCAATATATCTGATACATCTTTCTTCACTGGCCAGAAATATCTTTTTTTTTAACGGCAACACCTAGATATTCTAGGATAATTGGGTTTCCCCGGGGCAACACCTAGAACATCCAGGGCAGCTCACCCCAGGAGGAACCCCCAGCTGGGTAAACCCCCTGACCCGGGCACAGACCCTTTTTTTTGCTATGGCTAGGATTCGAACCCAAGACCTCCACTATGGGAAGTCTTGGGGCTACCATCGCACTTATTTACAAAATAGATTGGAGTTGGAGTAAAAAAATTGCTATTTAAATAATTCAATTATTATTCCAAAAGATATTTTGTCTCTAAAATTGTTAACAGCAGCACCAGATTTTTATAAAGATTTTTACTATCTTGCATTCATTTAGAAAAAATTCAATTATTTTCTTGCTCGTTTGACAGAACAAGAAAAAACTTTTAATAGTTTTAATGAAAATGACATACATTTTAGAAGAGTAATAGAGATAAGGGTGATCCTTTAAGGTTTGGAATCTACCCTTAAAAAAGAATTTACGACTTACGGACGGTGGGGATAGTTCTATTGTGATTGCACCTGCTAAAAATCTACATCGTTCACAACTAAATATTTAAAAAACAAGATTAAATATTTAAATAAAGGCTTTATAAAAACAAGTCTTCAAGCTCAACTCAAAATTTTCAAATACAAGGGAAATATGCCCCCCTTGTTCTAAACAAAAAATATATATATATAATATGAGTATTGACTCTCCAAAAGAAAGCCAAATATATGATGATTAAGGGTTTTATAAATCCTATGGATTAAAAGATAATTATATAAAAGGTTTTAAAAGGAGAACAAGCTTTGGAGGTGTTCAAGTTCCAAAAAAAAACCCTAGCATACATTCAATGTCAGTTCAACTCTTTTGAAGGCTTAAAACAGATTTTTGTATACGATTTCTAAAACACATTAGAGTTTTAGTAAATTTTAGTAAAAAAAAAAGCCTTCCAAGTTCCAAGTATAATGATTTTTTTTACTTTCTTTACCAAAAACCTGAAAATAAATGAAGTTAAATCCTAAAAACTAAAGACCCCTCTGTAAGCTTCAACTTATTTTTTTTAATAGTCGAGCCACCCTTACAAAGCACTGAAGCTGGTTCCTAAGGACCGCTCTTTATGCTTATATGCAAATCTTTCAAGTCAATAAGCTATGTTTTAAAAAGGTGAAAATGGTAAATCAGTTTTTTCTCTCAACATATCGTGGTCAATGGTTGCGGTTCGACTCACCAACTTCCAACAAGCACAAACCACCACCCGAGTTCATGGCATTACAGACCCTATTCGAAAGACACTAAATTACAAAATATGTTGATGGAAATTAAAAAATATATATAACTTGAAAACTCTAAAAAAAGACCATTGATGATCTGCATTTGCCTCCCAGCATTCTTAATTTCAACCACTTGTAGCTCACTGCTATGATACCAAAAACTTAGCCCAGCTTTCCAATTTCCATCTTCTTCCTCAGAGCCTTGTGACCATGGTAAACGAACGAATCTACAATCCCTGCAACTGTGAAAATACCTAAAATACAAAACAAAACACATATAAATAAAAATATTAATAAAAAGGTTAACTTCGCACAATAGTAACTAAGTTTCCTAAGTGTTCTACTAAAGTCACTCAAAGTTTTTTTGTTTCTATAAAGTCACTCGATTTTCATTAGGTGTTCATGATTGTAAAATATTTTTTATAAATGTTTAATTTTTTAAAAATCAAGTGAATTAAATGAAACAAATATGAATCCTAATTACTATTTAGTGATTATTTAATTAAATTAACTTGAATTAAAAGGTAATAGTGTTAGGATTAAACACGATCACACACGAAAGCAGTAACGAACACGGGGTTTAACGTGGTTCGGTCTAAACTGACCTTCGTCCACGGGTGACAACTAGGATATTCTTTATTAGAGGTGACGCCAATTACAAGTACAAAAGATCAATATATATAGAGACTAATCACGGGTTAGGAAACTTAATCCCCAAGTAAACCCAATTAGGCCCAAACTAAATTAGGCTTAGCAACCGGGCTAGGGTCGGCTGCCCTTGACCTGTGCCTGCTCTAAAAGGCCTACGAACCCAACAATCTCCCACTCGGAGGCCTTGAATGCTTTCGTCTGCTCTCTCAAATGTACTTCTGTAATATGTCAACGGAACTTCATGCTCCTCCTAGTTACCCGCCTTCTCATCAATTAACCTGAAGGCCCGTTGAAGCTCCCCTGAGCTTCAACTCATCAGTCACAACCAGTGACTCGTTCTCTATCCCTGCCTGCTCCCACTGTAACGAACCCGTTACACTGCTGGCATCTGAAACATCCTGAGAACCCACACTCTCCATCATAAGCAAGTAATTCACTGGAGAGACTTTTCCAGTCGGAATGCTGGTCTTCTTAACCCACTGTAGCACTGGAGCTGTAACTGAAACACGATCTATGCTCCCACTGTCACGATGCCCTCTACCTGGTTTAACCTTTCAAACTCATTCATCCTGAATGTTCACTTTGACTCTGGGTTGCTCACTTGCAAAGCAAACCCTCTTCTGTCCACGAGATTCTTTGAACCGGACTTTGTTTTCTTTCTGAACCGGTATAACCTCTCCCTCAGACGGTATTCTGACCATATAAAGCGAACCCCTCTTTCTTCCTCGAGCCATGACAAGATTACCTTTAACCACCTTCCACTGACCGTTCCCAAACTTAACTTCGTGTCCTTGTTCATCCAACTGTCCGACAGAAATTAACCTTTTCTTCAAACTTGGAATTACCCTGACATCCTTCAAAATCCATGAACCGGCTGAAGTCTTCAGATCTATGTCACCCATGCCCGTAACCTCAAGAACATCATCGTTCGCCAGTCTTACCTTCCCAAAATCCCCTTCTTTCAGATTTTGCAATGCTTCACTGTTGTGGGTAGCATGGAATGAAGCACCGGAATCCATCACCCATGAATCTATAATATCCTCTACGCAACAAACCAGTGCGTCCTATACTACAAGCTGATTCACCTCGTTTCTATCATCCTCTTTCTTAACACCTGGACACTGATTTCTGAAGTGTCCTACTTTCTTACAGTTCCAACAAGTTATATCGTTACGAGTCCTAGACTGACTCCTCCTCCTGCTCCCATTACTTCTGTTTTTCCCCTTTTCACTCTTTCTCAGCCTTGACTCGGTACTTAGCAGGGAATTTGATGATTCTCCGGTACTTCTTCTTCTAGAGTCTTCATTCAAGATCAAATCACGAACCTTGCTGAACGTTAAAACATCAACAGAACATGTGACTGCAGTGATTGTTCCTGACCAACTGCCAGGTAATGAAGACAAAAGTAAGCACGCCTGTAACTCATCATCAATTTTAAAGTTTACTGAAGACAGACTTCTCAGATGAGAATTAAAAACATTAATATGAACAGTAGCTGAACTTCCCTCTTTCATGCGTGTATTAACCAACTCCCGGATCAAAAACACCTTGTTAGCAGTTGATGGTTTCTCATACATGTTAGCCAACGCATCCATTATGCCACGTGCTGTGGTTTCCTCCAAGATGTTGTAGGCAACGTTCATTGACAGAGCAAGCCTTATAGTTGACTTGGCTTTCTTGTCAAGTACCAACCAAACTGGTTTCATCGGTGTGGGCAGTGGTTCTAGTACCAAATCCAAATCCTTCTGAATTAGCAAGTCGGTGATTTGCATTCTCCACCATCCAAAGTTCTGCCCATCAAACTTCTCTATCTTCGTTTTCTCGTTATCTGCCATTGGGAACTGCAACAAACTGAAAAAACAACCCCAAAAACTGACCTTGTAGAACGTGCAGACTGCCTGAAAATCGCAGCAGCGAAAACTGGACAGAAAACAGCAGCTGTTGACTTTTTCTGGTCAAACTCAACAGACTGTTGACTTTTCTGGTCAAACTCAGCAAGCTGTTGACTTTCTGGTCAAACTCAGCAGGGATACTGTAGATACGGCAATACTGTAGCAACGGTACTGTTCCGGCAGCACTGTAGCAGGGAACCCTGTAGCCTTGGTTTAAAAAAGCGCCCTGAGGCGCTGCTTAAGGCGTGAGGCGCATGAGGCGCTGAACAGAACGCCTCAAAATGGTGAGGCGCCCCATATACATGAAGCGCCCTGAGGCGCCGCCTCAGGCTTGACAGGCGAGGCGGAGTGAGGCGCGCCTCATGTATTTTTGCCCTTTTTTCACTGTTTTTTTATGAATTTGAGTTCCAATTTTAGTTCCTCTTTACTTAAATCAATTTTTTAAGTTGTTTTTCTTGCAAGTTTTGTGAAAATTACTCAAAAGGAGGAGTTTTTAGACTAAAACAACATTTACTGGGAGGTTTTAAGAATGTTACTAAATTTTTTATTACTTTTTTAGCTTAACGCCTCGCATACGTGAAGCCCTCGCCTCGCGCTTGAGGCGTAGCGCCTCGGATTTTGGGACCGAAACGCCTCGCCTCGCCTAGCGCTTTTTTAAACCAAGCCTGTAGCAGCGAGTTTGACCTACGTCCACGGGTGACAACTAGGATATTCTTTATTAGAGGTGACGCCAATTATAAGTACAAAAGATCAATATATATAGAGACTAATCTAGGGTTAGGAAACTTAATCCCCAAGTAAACCCAATTAGGCCCAAACTAAATTAGGCTTAGCAACCGGGCTAGGGCCGGCTGCCCTTGACCTGTGCCTGCCCTAAAAAGCCTACGAACCCAACAAATAGTGAAGAAAAATCACTAAACAATAACCAAGTTTCACAATTTTCAATTGTAGTAACTTAAAGAAAAAAATCATTAACTAGTAACTAGGATTCGTATATGTTTTATTTAAACCATTTATTTTCAAAAAAAAAATCAACACTTGCAAAAAAACTTAATAAGATTGGAACACTCAATTAAACAACAATGACTTTAGAGAAACAAAAAAAACCTTGAGCGACTTTAGTGGAAAACTTGGTAACTATTTGATGAAGTTTTCCCTGATAAAAAAGAGCCATAAAAACATATTATTTACCTCCAACAATGGCACAGACATTGGTTATGAAGTGTAAGAACGATATATGTGTTTCTGTAAAGGTCACCTGCAAAAGCCACCAATTTGTAACAAAAAATGGATTCTTGGTATACTATTTGATTTGTAAAAATATATTTATTTCAGACTAAATTGTTTCAAGTGTACCTTAATTGGAGAAAGCTCATAGAAGAAGAAGACACCAGGGAGATTCCGTCTGCCAATTTCTGGGGTCTTATAGTGTTCCGTCACAGAGAACTGTAGAAATACGAAATGTAAATATTTAAATATTTAAATACAAAATAATGAAATCAATTACAAATTTTGTCTTTAAAGTTGAGCATATACCTGATTTGACTGGATAGTGTGGCCTCTAATACTAGTGTATACGGTTGGTACCACCTGCAAATTTAATAAAATATATAAAAGTATCGACTTTTTATATACCTTTAACAAGTTTGATAAAAAGGAATAATCAAGTATCGAATAAGAGTGCTAAACCTTAAGAAAGTACTGATACATTCCGTTTGGATTTTCTTGAAACCAATGCACCCTGAATCAAAATTTAAATGCAATAATGAAAAAGCAACAAAAGTAATGAATTTTATAGTACATGGAATAGAAAATAAATGTTTTTTATGATTACAAAGACAATTATTACAATAATAATCTAGATTTTTTAATGATAATTTAGGATGTATGCATTAAAAATACTCTGGGCGATTTCAATCCATTTTACTGTTTTCCCTTTTGACTAAATTCTTGATCCAAACCGTTTGAGATGAACACAACTCAAATTGAAGCATTCATAAGTAAATGGGTCAAAATTACCACATCTGCAAAATACTCATATATAATAAACAAAATAATTACCCATCAAGAGGATTTACAATCCCAGGATAATAAGCTCCAAATGATACTTTATTTATCTTGTGACTTATCTGCACAATGCATCAACAAATTATTTATTACAAAATTTTGGAGTTAGAAGGCACAACTTCAAAGTCATAATAACGAAGCTGAAATTCTTATATTTTAAAATAAATTGAGGGCAGAAGTGGTAGCTTACATTATAACTATCCTCTTGAAAAGCCAGCAAATCAGGGATATGAATACTTGATCGATGGAAGCTTTTAATAAAGTGAAAATTTCCAGCCACTTTGTTAACCTCTAGAGACCCATAAATATTGCATCCTTCACCTTCTTCATCTTTAATCTTTTGAGCAAAACCTTCCCTTTTGCACTAGGAAACCATAGTAACCCGATTAATACACGTTATCTAGTTAAGATATAAACGCTTTGGCAGATTAATCCGTATTTCTATAAATTTAACAGGAGCGATGAAGAATGTTACTTTTATACGTTGCAGCTGACATTATTTAGCATAATAATATTATAAACGTTCTTCAACAAACCAAATAGACAAGAAATATATGTTTCAGCCAACCTGGTCAATCAAATCAGGATTTGTCATACCCCAGCCTTTTCTTCGATATGCTTCACGAACTTCTTCACATGAATTACAACATTCATCGTCTGACTGCAAACAGATAAGACATGCTAAGGAACATTCCAAAAAGAATTGCCCTATAAGAAAATAGTAGAGGTGAGAGAATTGACCCATTTACTTTGAGTTTCATTCAGGTTGTTTTTAATCTCTTAACAGGTGAATTGGGTAAAATTTACAAAAACTAGCTAAAAAGAAACGGTGAAAAGTCCCCCAAAAGTGTATTTTAATGCATGAAAGCTCCTAATCATGTCTATTAAGTAAATTTGATTATTATTGAAATAAAACTTTTATAATCCTATTTAATACCTAATAATTTACAAAGTTTTCTAAAATTTTTGGACAGTGTTTTGGGTCAATCCGGATGACTACAAAACTTTAACCGGTTTCACCAGCCGAACACGCCCATTTCATGACCTCTGGAAAACGAGGTCAGATAGCAAGAAAAATTCATTATTTAATAATTTTCCTGTGTTCTGGACACATATAGATGAAGTTGCAGCATTTGCATGTAAGATATTTAGACTTTAGTATAAAGTTCCAACAATAAAACAAAATGGAGAACTTTAGTCCTGAAGCAGATGTAAATTATCATCTTCTAATACTTGATACTTGACTCAAGAACTATAAAAAGTACTTCAGCACCCAGAGTAAGTTACCACAGCCAAAAAAATATGGTGATTTTACATTCTCATTCCAAGAAACCAAAGGTTCAAAGTCAATACTCTGAAGTATGACTGCTGGTATTCAGGCAATCTTCGCATCTGCGGGTATGGATACTGTATATGCTACTGCAGTGGGCTGAAGGAGGATTCTTGCACTTGGAAGGTTTTGAAAGTGAAGATTGATTTTTTTTTCATGAGCTTGTAAGAGTTTTTGTATATGTGTTTAGTATTGATTTCATGTATAGGGATGTAATAAGCATGGATTGCATAGGTGTTATAGGTGCATTTGGTATTTAGGTTGTATTGTAATCTCAATTGGGCCAAGTATAGGCTCCATTTGAGAAGTGGTTTTGTTTGGTATGTTCATTTGGACCGTATTTGGGCCAAATTGGCTATAGGAAAGCTTGGGCTAGAGCATTATTGCATTACTTGTAAAGCCCAAGTTAGATTTCCTATTGGTTTTTTATTATCCTTAGGGTATATCCCGGGAGGTGACCAACACAATTTTGTATTCTTTAATTATTTTATAATTAAATTTGCCAGTCCCCTTTACCCAAAAAGAATATATAAAATATTTAGTAGAGAATGTTTCTCTTAGAGGGCAGGGTAGAAAGAGAAAGGAAAGATGTACCGCTTCTGCACCAAAGCATGAACCGCAATATGTTTCATTATGCTCGAGTCTGCCACCATGTCTTTGCAAAGGCCTCTCAATCTGCAGAGGCCCACACGTATACGATTAAATTTTAAACAATAAAATGATAAATAAATAAATAAAATGGCCTAAAGATTGACATGCCACATGATCTTAAAAGTAAAGCTCATAATAAGTAACATGGTCCGTCCAACTAGTTAGGCATGATTTTAATAGTAAGAAATATAATCCCATAAGTAAAAAAAGTCAAACCCATGTCTTCTCTTCATTATATACACCGACCACAGCAAATACAGATGTTAATTAGGACAACCCATTAATTTATACATTATCATAGGATGATAAAATTGCACTAACCTGAGGGCCACCAATTCCTTCTTTTTTCTCTTCAATGACTTTGCCAGTAAAGTCGATTCTTTTCTTTATTATATCATGTCTCTGCAAGTTAAATTAATAAATTTATACACAGAGATAAACGTAAGCAAAATAATGACAAATCAGTAGAATATTATTGACCATTTGATAAACATACAATGTCAAGATGTTGCTCCCCGCTGATATCCATGGCATCAAGACTGAGTAGAGTACATGAAACAGCTGGAAATGTGATATCAAACTGCAATTAAAAGCAATACATATCAATGGTGGTTCAAAACTTCAAATGAATATATGTTCACCAAGTATGGATGATGTTTACATTAATATGCAGTTTTTCCCCTCTAGATGTGTCAACTACAAGCTTTGTTTCAGTAACTGTATGAAGATATAACCCTGCAATCAGAAGAGGCATCACAACAGTTAAATACAAATTGAGATTTCTAACAATAAAGCAGTAACAAGAAGTTCATTAAGTCGAAGGTAATAAAACGCAAGTTAAAATGTCATGGTAAGACTTGAGAGTTGTGCCAAGTTAAAATATCATAAGTAGTTATACGATGACAAAATTTTAAGACAACTAAACATTTTATGTTACAACTTCGAAAAAACAATATGATTATATATATGCAGTTGAAGCTTGAAAAGGAATTTACCATAAAAAAATGCATTTTAAAATACATAACTTAATAACACAGTAAGATTGAAAAGCAAAACAAATTATAACAAAAAGAGGAGGCATGGGTAGTGGAAGAGGAAGAAGAAGGGAGTAAGAGTGCATGGGGTAGAGAAGGAGATGGGTTCATGGGGGTGCAAGTGGTAGTGGGGTCATCGGCCAGATCAGGATCCATAGCTAAGGGGTCAGATCACAATCCAAATCCGTTTGATTCTGTAGTTTCAAGCAACGACATTGATTCTCATCACTATTCTTAACTGAAATCTATCTATAGCAAAGCCACCTTTAAAACCTTTATATCCTGCTTAGCCGAACATATGCACCAGAAAACGATTACTAATCAATTTGGTTCGTTAAACACATCATATGCATCTGCAAAGCCAGTTTCCTATGATGGTCTAAGGTTTCGTGCACCATGGCCTTCCACTTTTGATGTGTTTAGTCAACACATATGAGACCACATGCATACATGCTCACATTCTTGATCCAAATCCAGCTCTCCAGTTAACCACAAATACATACACTACCATATCTTCTTGACAGTACTTAGTGACGACAAGAATCAGTATGTTCTAGCTTAGCCAGGTAAACTAGCTGACGAATATATAAACCACCAACTGGTTGCAATATTACATCAAAGATTAAATCGAGTTAATTTAAGCACGCCAACGAATAAAACATCTGAATCAATAAAGATTGACTAAATTTTCAATTGTGTCTCTTATTGTTCTTCTCAATTACTTCCTTACTACCCTACTTTGTTTTAAATCACCAATTCCACAGAGAATCAATTGCACTGTTGATACTCTTCAGATTCATATAGTCTAACTAAATCGCCTATAGATGTATTGAAACTAGTGATACAATTAGTCAAATTAGGGTTTACAAGTAATAATAATGAGTAAGTTTACCGAGTTCGGAGAAGAAAAGAAGGAACATCGCGATGGAAGCTACGAGAGTTATAACACCGCCGGAGAGCGTACGGCTGTAAAAATCCTCATTGATTTTAGGATACGCGTCCAAATTCCGAACTTTATTAAAAACTCTGTCCATAATTCTACAGCCTTAAAAACCCTAATTTTTCCAAAACAGCAAAAATTGATCTTGAATTCAGATACTCCCGTCTAGAATCGAAGTCTCCACGTTGAAGATTGCTTACTACAAGCTACACTTGAGTGTGTGTTCTTCGACGGAAATCGAATTTGGTTGTGGACGGAGGAAGGGCGGCGAAGAGAATGGTTGAATAAATCTGGACTTGATTAAACGAGTTTTCCTCTCTTTTTGATCGATCGGTTTTTGCTATAATTCCGCGTTTTTGGTCAACGATGGTAATTAATTAATTTTTTTAATACCCTATTGTATTTCAATTAAGATAGCCATAGATGCATATTACACTAATCGGGTATTAACTTTTACTCGTGTATCATCATATTGAATTATTGATATAGTAAAGACCGATCAAGTTTGGTTTGGGCCACGAAATCAACAAGACCTTTTGGTTCAGTTGTATGGAACGGATTACATGGCAGAGACTGAGAACGATTATAGAAGCAAATGAGCTTTATAGCACATCGTCATTTAGATTTATATTAAGACTGTATCACCTAATTCGAGAGATTATCGATAGAAGTGATATCAAGATTAATAAGATTTCAAATGATGATAACGTAGTTTTTTTAACGGCAATAAAAACGTAGTTGATCCTTGTTTAAGACGATCCATCAAGCCAAACATTATCACCATGCTAGGTTAATAGGAATGAGATTATGAGATGTTGTCTTGTAGCATTAATGGGAGTCTTATGTTGTGATATTATGAGATGATTTGTTGGTTTAGATAATTTACTTGATGTTGATGTTTTAACAATCATTGAATAAATGAAATTTGTTATAAAACATTTAATAGCATGTTATTCATTGGACCCACGAATAAGGTTAACGTTATTATAAAACATTGCTTGATATTTATGAGATAAATATTTTAGAGTTTGCAATCAAATTCACAGGATGTGTTGTGAACGGTATTTCAAGACCTCCATCAAAATTACTCTATGTATCAGTCATCTCAATCATGTTGTTCTCAATACCAACACATTCAGATCTCAATACGAGGAACACTGCTTCTTGACATGGTCAAATTGGGTAATCGTAAGAACGAATGTCAGATTCGGGTTGGATCCATGTAGCGAGATATAAATATTTAAGATAAGTTGCGCACCTCTTTCCTAAGAGATGTATTTCCCGGGAGTAGGCTTGACAATCAACACTGAAAAATGTGTGGCTATTCTTAGAGGGGAGGGTGTCGCACTGCTCACCCCTCCTTGTCATAACCTTACCGATGGAGGAGGCGGTGTTACCGACGAAACCGCCTTGCACACCTCACCCTTTTTGCCCGCAACCTTTCCACTCACCTTGTTCCGTCACTCACATCATCACGATATTCTTGGCAACGTTTAACCAATGAAACCGCGACAAAAGCTAAGGTGGCACATAAATTTTGCCAACCCCACAGCCTCAGTGATCAAGTGCATTTGTTTAATTCAGTCGAGATTATAATGGCAGGAAACATAACATAGGTTGATTTGACCTATATCTTGTAAATTTAGAAAATCTTGCTTTTTGGAAAGGATATAACCTAAACATTCTCATTGAGTCGCTAAGGCCGGTGATGGTGAAGACGCCGCACATCACCGTAGGAAGGGGCAATGTTGCTTCACCTCGCCGCATGCCACATCTCCCCACACCCCCGCACCTTCTTGATTCTTTCATAATTTGGCAAAAAGTGTGGCGATGTGTTATTGCACAATTGCACAAAGTGCGGCGCCGCATAATGGGGCGGTGTTGCTTCACCCGTGGTCGCACCCTCACTGTATGGTGCGGTACTGCGGTGAAGGTATGACACATAGAGTATGGTGTCAATAGTTTTGGTGTCTTGCATGTAGAAGTTTATTGGATCATGTGCACTATACACAAAAATTATGGTCATTCCCTAAAGGGCCGTTAACCTTTACCAACCAAGATACACAATTATCCTATGATAATTTCATTAAAAATGATTATAAAATAAATCACTATTAAGGTTTGTAATTTCTATGAAGTGTTATAGACAAGGTTAACAATGTAAAATATTATTAGTATGACAATTAAACTAATAGAACTTCATTTATTAGATAAATGAAAAAAAGATTATATAGAGAGGGGTATATTTCTAATCAAACTAGAGCCATATGTTAGGCATAGTCCAAGTGAATTTTAGTGGGCTCAAGATTAGGTTGGACTATTAAGGTTATGACGACTATAAATAGGAGTCTCCTCTAGAGGTGTACAAAACGGTTTATTAAACTGAATCGAACCGGTTTGGTCAATGTATGGTCAAAATTGGTTGTCTGTAACCCGGTTCGGGTTAAACCGGTTACCAAGCCACGAGAACCTAAACCTGTTGAACTGGTCCGGGTAGGTTCAAGACCGGTTTGCTAACCGGTTTTTTTTAAATTAAAAAATTTAAAATAAATTAAAAATCTATACTAATAAATAAAGGTTTAAGGTAGACACTTGTCACTTTCTCATGCCTCCTCACATTGATTTTCCCGCCTCTCTCTCCTAATAAATACGCATCTATCTTATTAAATAATAATGATATTATAAATATATTATTAAAGAAAAATACTAATTATATTAAATAAGAATATATAATAGAAAATCAAAATATAACTAATTGAAGAAAAATATTAATTTGTTATATATACACACATTTCCATCTGATATATCTCGAGACGATCACAATAGTCTGACAAGTTATTACGTATTTACAAATTTATAAGTTTTATATTTTTTAATATATAATCTCGTGTAATACACGGGATTCTAACCTAGTTAAATATATAACAACTAAAAACATAAAGTTCAACGTTTATTCATCTTGTCGAAATTCGGAAATTACAAAACATTACAAAATAAAATTCGAAAATTCGAAAATACGAGAACATGAAACATATATTTTTATTTTTTGAAGTTTTTATTCTTTATTCTTCGTTGTCATGATCGGAATTACTAGCGGAGCCTCGTAGTCTTTCATCTTTGGTTAGTTCTTCATCCGTAAGTGGGTTCGCCATTCCTTGATTGACCTCGGTTTCGTGTATGAATTCTTCGACTTGAATTTCATCTTCAAGCGAACTTGTATCTTGTATCCTTTCTACCGCATCCAAATGGTCTTTCAAGCAAATGCACATTTCCATTGCCACAGGAGGGAGTCTAGTTCTTCATATCGATAACACCCTGCAACTAACAGAAAAGGCGGATTCCGAAGCTACCGTGGAAGCTTGGACGGTTAGTATATCACGAGCCATGGCAGAAAGAATAGGAAAAGTAGCTTCGTTTCCTTTCCACCAAGCCAAAATATCAAAGTTTTCAAAAACATCCGGACTCATAAATGATAAAAAGTTTGTTCCAATATACCTTTCGAGTTCGTTACTCGGGGTGGAACCTCGAGCCCGTTTACTAAATTCATTTCTCATTTCGTTATATAAATTTAAATTCACATTCCTCGAGCTACTACTTGATGCGCCCGCGCCCACACCCATCGTATCATGTGGGGTTGATGTTGTACCATATTTATTTAAATAAACTTCAAACAAATCTTGTAAACATTTGTTAAAATATGTTTTTGTTATGGTTGCAAAATTAAAGTCTTCACAATCCAAATCCAAATCGTGAGTTATTTTATCAATCAAAGTTCCAGCCCCGAAAACGTTAATTGTAGGGTTTAACGTGGCGACACAAGTTATAACGAGGGCATTTCTTTAAAATATTTAACAAATTTAGCTTTCATTGGTTTTATCATGTTCGTAAAAAGAGGACTTTTAAATTCAAGCTCGGCTAATTTGTTACACATTAGAAATATTTGTTTAAGAACTAAAGGACTTGTGGGATAATAAACCCCGGATGAAAAAGTGGTGGCGGTTTTGAAAACTTCGAGCAATTCAGTTATATCTTCAAGAATGTCCTAACTTGTAGATGGAAATTTTTGAATTTTACGACGCGGTTTTAAGGAAAGCATTTCATGGAACGTTTCTAAAGTTGGTCTTTGTCGTATAGCACTATGAAACATTTTATGAGTTGAATTTCATCTTGTCGGGAGGTCCCAATTAGAACCTAAGCAAATAAATCTCGTATCACGACAAAGTTTAATATATTCATGGTATCTTTTTTGCTACTACTAAAAACGTCTTTAAGCATGACTCGAAAAGCATTAGTTAAATTAAAAACGGCGTCAACCGCAAGCCCGTCTTGCACGGCCAAGTTAATGATGTGTGCAACACATCGACTATGGAAAAAAATGCCGTTGCAAATCGGTTTATGTTTTAATATTAGTTTTTGAACCGCATTTGTATTATTTGAGGCATCATCAAAAGATATTGAAAAAAAATTATTTTGTAATTTAAATTCGGTTATCACACCATCTAAAATATAAAATAAATTTTTTCCGGTGTGTGGATATTCAAACAAATCAAATGCAATTATACGCTTCATCATTTGCCACATATTGGGATCAACCCAATGAGCGGTAACGCAAAGATACGAATCAGGAATACCACGTGGACCCGACCAAACATCGGTGGTTAAGTTCACACCGGTTTTCAATTTTTCAAAACCTAAAATTAATTCGTTTTTTGCTTTTCTCCACATTTTTAAACAATCCCGTCTAAGAGTAGTGTGGCTTACTTGATGATAACATGGTTGAAGTGTTTCTTGAATCATCATCGTCAAGTGTGGGTTGTCGAAGTGGTTGAACGGCAAACCTTCTTGAATCACCAACTTCGCCATTCTTTCTCGAACCGTATTTGGATCAAAGTTCCAAAATCCTCCCTCGATTGTCATTGATGCTTGACCGTCACCCGGAATTTTCTTCAAAGTCGGGCGAGATTTTTCCATATGAGTTTTCAAACTAGAGTTTGAATCCTTTTTAAAAAACCTACCACACATTTTGCACCGAGCACATTCCATCTCGTTAGACAACAAACATAGATCATAGTTTGACCAAATTGTGGGGTTCCTCGTTGTTGGTATGATTCTCACCACGGTAACTTCGAAAGAGGAAACACCAAAACTTGAATCGGCCATAGGTTTTTTAGAGTGTTTGAGCGTTTTTTTTTATATTAGAGAGTGTAGAGAACGGGTTTGAGAGGTGTGATTTAACCAAAACACCCCTTACCTATTTATAATGTCATTTGGGGGTAAAATGGGTGAAAAGAAGACAAAAAAGGGTCCCCAACGGCTCTATAACGGCTAGAATTTTGGTTCAACGAAAAACCTTGTTTAAACCGGTTCAAAAAACCGGCGTGGAAAAACCGGTCCTGAACCGGTGCAGATGGAGAAAATGTAAACCGGTCCTGAACCGCCGGTTTAGACGGGTTTGAAACCTGTTTGCCTTAAACCGGTTTGATCCTCAGTCGGTTTGCGGTTTTGAACCGGTTTGGATTTCCAAACCGGTTTTTTTGTTCACCTCTAGTCTCCTCCATTTTTACAGATTATTCTCATCTCTCTACAGCTCCCTCTCTCTATAATACTACATATATGGTAATCATGATTAAATGATGAATCCAGTGCAAACTTGAGCGTCAGAGTGCTCTCGAAGCTAAGGCTCACGGGCTCTCTAACGAGCTTTGCTTGTGGTTGCAGTGAACCTCTTGACCTAAGATGAAGAAATTGACAAAGGAGCATCACTAAAGTAGATCTGGATTGGTGGGATTTCACCTCCTTCAGCCGATATCTATAGAGCATCTACCTTTACCCTCGATTGATAGGAATTTGCTTCTTCATTATTTGTTGTAAATAGATGGACATACAAAGGAATGCAAATTCTCAATTAGATAACTATATTCTTTAAAGAAATAAATTATTAAAAAAAACACATATAGTTGCTATTTAGTAAGGTACATACGACTTGCATTATAGATTGTAGTTGTAAATCGGGTTATGACTATTTGAAGACCATAAAACGAATATTAAACTGCAATTCAACTAGAATCAGAGTTCGTGAGTTCACTACACACCCTACAAAACTATGAAATTGTTGAATTGTAAATGCAAAATTGACACAAATCCAAACAATACAAAGTGATTATAGAAATGATTGAATCAAATGGTTACAAGAATTGAAAGAACAATACAAGGACAAGGAAATCCCCAAATCGGTGTTATATGGTATGACCCATTTTGCAGTTTAAGAGATACAGTCCCTATACCTTTAATCAAACAAGGTCTGTCATCTCCAAGTTGAACTGATCCAAGATCTTTCATACTAATTTCTTTAAACAACTGCTTGTGTGGTGTTATATGGTATGAGCAGTCTGAATCCAACACCCAATCAAAGTTTAATCCCTTTTGAGACACTACTAAAACATCAGCACTCTCATACCCATATCTTGAATCTTCTTGTTGTTGAGTGTTATGTTTTCTTGATGAACTTGACTCTATCTTCTTCTTATTTCTATCTAGATAGTCTCTCTTCATGTGTTTGTCTGAATTGCAAACATAACACCTCCTTCTGAATTGTGACTTGGACCTTTGTGTATTATTTGGCTTGAAAGATTTATGTTCTTGTCTTCCCCTTACGTACAACCCTTCACTGGTTTCCTCCTTCACATCAGACTTCTTTTTCAACTCCTTTGAATTTAAGGCTGCTATTATTTCTTCCATGGATAAAGTATCTCTACTTTACATCAGAGTGTCCACAAAGTGCTCATAACTTTGTGGTAGTGATGTCAAGAAGACTATAACTTGATCTTATTCATCAAGATTTACATCTATATTTTTAAGATCAATGACTAACTTGTTAAACTCATCAGTATAATCCTCTAATGTCTTACCAGGAACCATCTGGAATGTATATAGTTTCTTCTTGAGATACAGACGATTAGTCAAGGACTTAATCATATAGAGGCTTTCTAACTTTGACCAAATCCCTGCTGCAGTCGTCTCCTTTGATACTTTTCTCAAGACACGATCACCTAAACACAGAATTAGGGCACTATATGCCTTCTCCATCACATCTTACTTTTCTTTGTCACTGAGAGTTGCCGGAAAATTGGCTTCTCAGGCGAGCGCATCCACTACTCCTTGATGAACTAGCAACGCTCGCATCTTCAACCTCTACAGACCAAAGTCGTTCTTATCGTCAAATTTCTCTAGATCAAACTTCGTTGATACTTCCTTCACCATCAATCGTTCTTAGATCACCTCAATTGAATCAATCGAGCCATAGGGCTCTGATACCACTTGTTGAATTGTAAATTCGAAATTGACACAAATCCAAACAATACCAATTGATTATAGAAATGATTGAATCAGATGGTTACAAGAATTGAAAGAACAATACAAGAACAAGGAAATCCCCAAAATCGGATTGAAAGAATCAAAATGAACTAACTAACAAAACGACCTAATCACTCTTCTAATACTGATTAGCCCAAACAGAAAGTGAAATAGTACACAACAGACCCCTCAACTAAGTAAGTTGGCAGAATCAATCCCTGTGCTTTGAAGAATGACATAACCCCACCCCCCCACCCCCACCCCACCCACCCACCCACCCACCCACCACATTGAATACCACTTCTCACGGAAATTTTGAAAAATATAATATTTTAATACATTTGGGGCATTAAATATAGTTAGTTAATCTTAACATAATTTCCTATATTTTTTTAAAACTAAAATCACTTATTTTAATACCAGAGAAAATTACTCTTATATTACATAGTTAAATTTAAGATTTTTTTTTAATTTTCTTTATAACAAATTCTCCTAATGCATAAATCAATCATGTACATACTACATAAACCTAACAAAATTAATCTATCAACAAATAATTTAATTTGCAGACATATATTTCAAAGTGGGATTCACTTACATTATTCACTTAATATATTTATCATCAATAAATTACAAATGTATTGTGCACCAATACTTTCTTTGCATTTCTAAGATGGTTCTCCTTCGCTAGCAGCAGCCTCACCTGCCAATCAACATGAACCTTCAGTATTAAATATCAAGTCAAATGAGACCCAGTACATAGTCAAAGTCAACATGGGCGGAACTAGAGGGTTCGCTCTAACGTTGTTTTCTCGTAGTTTCACGGTTTGACCACATAATTTGTCGCGGGTAGAGTAGTTGAAGAGAATGTAAAAAAAATTATATTATGACCCTTAGTTGAAAAATACTTGTTCGGCACTTCCGCCTTAGCCCTTAGTCTCAAAGTTTTCGGTCTAGGAATTAAAAATGAAGCAATTAAATAAACCAGGTTCAATACCATATATCAAAATATTCAATCAAGAACACTACAATATGTAACATCCGACGTATATTGTCAGCTTTGTCCACTAGGCTCGGGTGGGTGGTACACGTTTAACTGTGGAGTTCTTCTCTCATCCATAACAAATACGTCCCAAAAGTGTGTATGATATTTGAGGCGGACATTCCTTATGTTAGGCGATGTGGGATTTAACTAAAGTGTCACAGTAAAGATTTTTGATATTTCAAAATTATATTGAAGGAGATTGTTACCTCTAAGATTAGAGTCAAACCCGCAATTTGTCAAATTCTTTGCGAGTTCTTCACCAATTACTTTCTGCCAGTCGGGTGTAGCCTTGGCTTCAGATACAGGCCACACAATAGCTGTTTCGGTTGTATGATCCACATTTGCAGATGACACTTGCAACTGTCCACACGATCAATATCAGTATCTTTAGCGGACAGTTTATGTAAAACTGTATATAGTGACGGATAATTTAATTTTCATTTTACGTACTTGATTCTCCAAAATTCTTTTTACACTTGATGCACATCCTCCACACATCATCCCCTGAAAGAACATTAGAAGATGAAAAATATATAGGAAAAAGAAAATTCCAATTGACATAAAAGAAGCCCATGTTTTTCAAGATTTGTTGGTTTTAGGTATACCTCGCAATAACAATCCCTCTTAATAGAAAACCGTGGACGTAGAGGTAGCAAAATGGTCAGCAAGGGTCAATTAGAAAAACAGGTCGAGTTGACCCGTTGAATTTTTTAAAAAAATTTTGAGTTACATAATCTATATCCATACTATATAATAAATACAGGTTTTTCATGCCACGTGTCGCCTCTATATTCATTCTCATCAATTTTTTTCCCGCCTCCCTCTCTTATTAATTAAACCTATATCTTTTAATAATAATATATTTTTAAAGAAAATACCAATTATACTAATAAAACACATTTATTTTAAATTATCCCTTATTATAAAAAACTTTGAAATATGTAAATTTTATTTTCAATCAAATAGTAAATGAAAATCAAATTATATTAAATAGTAATTAACGTATTTTCGAAACCCAATAATATATCAATTTTTACATATTTTAAATTTTATTTTCTATCATTAGTATATGTAATACATTTTTACACATGTAAAATATATACATAAAGATTTAAGAATTTTATATATTGATATTTTTCAACCCGTATGTAGTACACGGGTTCTAAACTAGTAACCAATAAACAAATGAAATTTAAAATCTATTATATACTGATGCAAATTTTTTTCCCTTTTATTTAGTCACTAACTAAGAAAAAAGAGTTAAAAGAGTACACATGCGATATAATGTTAAAATTAAAACTGTTAATATTAAATGTGTTTTATTAATGTTAAAACATGCCAACTACCTGTAACCATAGGTCCACGGTGTTAATTACACGGATTGCAAGCCCCTACTGTTTACCAAACCATAATGGTTTTCGTCCCTAACATCAACGGACGTTAAATATGTCTGTTGAGTCGATGACTATTTTACCCTTTTACTTTTAAAAAGTAAAATAATATATATAAAAACACCCCTCCAACCGATTGCCGGAAAATCCCCCAAGACGCCCTTTTCGAACAGATGTTTCAAACAGAGATGCAATTGCGTCATGTTGGGCCGTTGGCGCCATATCTGGCGTGAGGCAATGAACCACTGCATCCGTTCGAGTGCCTTCTTGCAGACCATCATGACTGTTCGATTTCAAGTTTTCTGTAGCCGGGTCCCGAACAGTGTTCGGACCATCATGACTGTGCGTAATGGAATAGTTATCATCAAGTCATGTAAGTCACCTTTTATTTAGTATTCAAGTCCAAGAAGGGAAGATGGAAGAGGGAATCCACAAGTCAATTTTCTTTGGTTGGGACCTATTAGGCCGGATGTTACACCCTAACTTACAAGTTGAGTCAAAATGGGCTACTACAAAAAAATTCACTAAGTTGTTAAAAGATCACATGATATGATAGAGACCGATTCGGATGGTCAATCTCTTAAATAATAATGCCAATTAGAGATGGCAAGTCTCCCAAGAACAATAGATAAGAACAAGACTAATTGAGCCAAATTTTCTGATCATCCATTCAAATGAAAATCAACAATCACATAAAGAAATATGAAAAATAACTGCAACTGATCTCATGGAAGTCATGGATGAAAAAGTCAAGTAACTAACTAGCAAATATTACGTGCATGCAGATGCAAAGGAATATGGAATAGTGGTGAAAACATCTAGGCTTAGTGCATTGTGCATGACATGTATCATGATACCTCCATTCAAGAGTAAAAATGGTAGTTTTGACCAACATCATGTACCATTGTACCCAACACCACCTACCAATAAACACCCACACAACAATGCACCCAACACCACCTACCAACCATTGCCCGCCACTAACATTAACCCACCTCCATCGCATTACACACCAAAACCAAAAAAAAAAAGGAATAGAAAGTAAAATGAGTTAAGAAGAACAAAACAAAAAGACATTTTTAAATCAAGTAACTAGAACACAAACCAAGAAAATTTGGTTTTTACCGTGAATAATCAAGAACTCAATTACCAAAAACAACTCTTAAACCTTAAAAAACAAGTAACCAAACCAAGAAATACTGGTTGCAAACTCAAAAGTAACAGAAAGCAAAATTGCAAAGCTGAAATTACAATGGAGACACAATGACGATGGCAGTGCGCTTCATACAATGAGGTTCCCTCCTTTTCATTGGTAGCACGCTGAACTGTGAACTTCTCATCAGGCCCGGTCCCGAGAATTCTCAAAACGTTTTGGGCCAGGGACATGTAAAAAAAATCCGGGCCTCTAAAATAAAAAGTCAATAATCATATATAAAAAAAATCCAAAACACATATATATAAAAAAAATTAAAATTTCGGGCCTCGGGGGTTGTTGGGCCCGGAGCGGTAGCACACTCTGCCCCCCCTATGGGCCGGCCCTGCTTCTCATCTCATCCACTGCGTCTAAAACGCGTGGGTTGATATTTAAGGCTAGACATTTCTTATGGACCCGACATTTCTCCTGTCCATGGCCCATATGGAATTTGCTAAGGGTGTTATGATGAACATAAATGAATTCAATTACATATACTCAGAAAACCTTTAGTCAATTTATTATCTGCTTTAAACAAATATCTGTTGGACACAAAAACTAATTAGGGATTTCAATTTGCTTGCAGAAAAAGATTATCCTAAAATTATTAGTTCAACGAATTTATTAACACTCTGTAAACCAGAGGACATGATTCTGAAATTCGATGCCCTAAAAGATATCAATGATGAAATAATCATAATCCCTAGGTTTAATCATAAATTCCAATAGCGAAATTAAATAACTTGATGTGGAAATTACTAACTCGAACATCAAGAACTATCACATCCGACGATGAAGGGGAAGCAAATGAAGCAGCGGAGCTTGAAACACACTGCAGATGACACCAAACAGGAGACGCCGCAGCTCCAGCTTTGGCGGTGGTTGTAATTCTCCGGGAGTGGAAGAGTGCTAATTGACTACGGCAGATTTGGGCAGTTGCGGTGGAGCGACGGAGGGTTTTGGAGAAGAAGGGTAGGGTGGCGGTTGCGGTTGCGGTTGCAGACAGCGTCCCCTCCATGTTTTGGTAGGAAGAGGGTTTCCTGGTATTCTGAGAAGGAACCGAAATCGAATTAATCGAAAAATGGACCGAAGCTAATAAGACTGTTTGGTTTTATATTTTTTGAAAACAAAAAATTATGGCTGGTTTTAGGTTTTGTATTTTTTAAAAACCGAAATAATCGAATTAACTGAAAAACAGACCCAAACTAATAACCGACGGTTCGGCTTTGTATTTTTTGAAACAAAAAATTACGGTTCAGTTTAGGTTTTGTATTTTTTTTAAACCGAAATAACCGAACAGAACGTATACATATAAAATTTTATAATATATTGTGTGCAGTAACGGATCCAGGAATTTTTGTTACGGGGTGCAAAATATGCGTCGGGTGAAAACGGTTCTACTCAAATAAAACAAATGATAAAATAACATGAAACGTTCTAATACAACTTCAAGAAAACAAACTTAAATTAATTTCATTATGAATTCTAGTACTAGTAATGCTATCTTTTACACAAATTACACAAGTATTTAAATTCACGGTTTTTAGGTAAGAATTTTAATCTAAATATATAACTAGTAATAACAAGATTAATTCATTTGTTTAAACATAAAAACTAATAAAATATTAAAAAAATGTTTAAACCTACACCTAAAATACGGGTGTTCTGAAAATAAAAGTACAGAATTGTAAGTAAATTTTGTTGAGAAAAAAATCATGTTGAAAGTGATTTTCGTTTTAGAGGTGAGTTATTGGAGTTGGCCCCTTGTAATAAGAATTATGCTCCCACAGAGACAAAATCATATATTTATGTGACTTAATTTAGACATTAATTATAAAAATAAGAAGAATATTTTGCATTGGTGATAAATCCTAGGGGGTGCCTAGCCCCCTTACTCAAGATGTGTATCCGCCGTTGATTGTGTGTATGCATGTTTCATAATATACTTGGTTAGAATCCCGTGTATTACACGGGTTGAATAAATGTAATGTTATATACTTAGTAATAAAAAAATTTATGTCTTTTACGTGATAGTTATAAATTCTGTTAAGTTAATTTTAAAAAAAAAATTTAGATGAGTATTAATTATATTAAGTTTTTTAATCCAAGTTTTAGAAACGTTATATAGTTATTTTTTAAAAAATGTCTTATAAAAAAATTAAAAGAAATTTTAATTTATAAAAATGTTTTTATGAACAAACTTAATTTTTTTAAATAAAAAATGTTTTATAAAAAGAATTATAGAAATCATTATTATTTAATAGGGAGAGAGGCGGGAAACAAAAATTTATAAAAATAATTAAAGAAATTTGTATAATTAATATGAGAGATAGGCGGGAAACAAAAAATTATAAAAATAATTAAAGAAATTTTTATAATTAATAGGAGAGAGATGTGGGAAAACAAATTGAGGATGCATAAGAGATTGACAAGTGTCCTAACAAAACATTTATTTATTATATAGTATAGATTATATTGTGTTATATGTTTGTATGATAAAAGTGTATGCATATTTGTGTTAAACATATTTGCATTAAAAGTAGATTAACAAATTGTGTAACTCTAAAAATTTTAGGCTCAAATATGTAATAATCATTTAATCATTAGTTAACAAATAAAAAAGACCCAAAATTCTAAATTCATTATTTTGAATCATTTTTCTTTTATCCTAAAAAAATCAAGCTCAATTGGTAAAACAGAAGAACTCATTGTAGAAATTGAAAAAATAAAAAACGAACGGTTTTCAAAAAACCAAAAACCGAACTTTCGGGTTTGGGTTTGGTTTTATCCCAAAACCGACCCATGCACACCCTAGACCGTACAAGCAGTAAGAAAACAAAAGGTTAAATAAAATCATCTTCAAGTCTAAGGGCATAAAAACCTTGGATAATCACTTAAATGTACAAGTTTAACAAGTTTATTTTTGCAAAGTATACGTTGATTTTAAACCACTCCAAGATAAACATATCAAAAAACAATCAATCCATAAGCTTAATCGGCTAAATTTTAGCTGTTTGAATTTAGTCGGCACAAAAAACTTGAAAAGGTGATATGAGGTCAACAAAAAACCAATCAAAACAGACCACATGTACAAAGATGATGACAGTTGAAATCTAGCCAGTCGAGATAAAGACGTCAGCTGAAATCTAGCCTACAGGCTACATGATTTTTTTATTGGTTTTGACTGATTTTTTGGTGGACCCATTGCACTTTTCCAAGTCATTTGTGACGGTTGAAATTTAGCCTCCAGGCTGTAATCTAGCTGGCTAAGCTTATGTGATGTTATTTAATTGGTTGATTTTGGATATGTTTACTTTTGAAAAGAAAAAAATCAATGTATATTTTGCAAAAAAAAAAAATAGACGAGTCAACTTGTACATTTTGATTATTTTCCCTAAAAACTCACTGCAATGCGTGTGTTCAAGATGTGACATCATGACTTCCTCGTTATTCAAAAACACTTATTTTCTATCTAACCCTAGAAATGTTGTTACATATCCTTACACATAGGGGTGTTCATTATTCAAATCGGACTCGAATAATTAGTAATTCGATTCGAACCAAATTCAAATATCTGTTTATTTGATTCGAATAAGGATTTCGAACTTGAATTAATTTCTAATTTAATATCTCGAACCCAAAATTCGATTAGAATAACTCGAACCCAAATTCGATTAGAAAAACTCGAATTAATTATATACACAATTTTTTTATCATATGGGCTTCAAGTATTCAACCTTCAAGCCTTTTAAGTATTAGACTATTTAGTTTTTATGGGCTTTAAGTCACTTAATCAGTTCAAACTTCAAAACGACATCGACTATTCACTCTTTATGTTCATTTTTTGCATTTATATATGAACTAGATTGTTAAAGTTTTAGAAATATAGTTAAAAATCTGAATATTTGTAATTTGTAATTTTTATTTTTATAATTCGGTTTATTCGAATTCGAATAAGCTTATTCGAATTCGAATAAGCTTATTCGAATCGATTTAAACAATTCTTATTCGAATTCAAATCAAGATTTCAAAATTCCAAATTCGAATAATTCGATTTGAATAAACCGATTCGATTCGATTGAACACCCCTACTTACACATCCATATCTTAACCACCTTTTATTATTATTTTTCATAATCAAATTGTTTTTTATAATATACTATTTTTTTAATTTCGTATTATTTAAAATAATAAAATATATTTAAAAATATGTTAAAAGTTTGTAAAAATAGGGAAATTTTAAAATTTTAAATTAAAAAATTAAGCATTACAAACATTGCATAAATTTAAAATCACAAACAACAAATATCGCATAATGTAAACTAAATCTAAAGGTCATAATTATCTTTGATTCTTAGGGGATGTTTGGTTCATTAAGAGCTGAACCATTAACAGCTTTGAATGGTTAAACATGGTTTCTGTGTTGAACCATTAAGAGGATGGATGAACTATTAAGAGGCTTGCAAAATCTGAAACAAACTCCCCCTATCTCTGACCGATCATTAAAAGGCTATCAAATAGCCCCTTACACATTGTTCTTGATGGCTTGCAAGTTGTTCGGGGGCCATGTAGCTTTGTATCAAGAAAGTGGACTTTTTTGTTCTTTGATTTGAAGGTAAATGTTCATTTGCTTAGTGATTCGTCCCAACACTTAATAAAAGTTGTGGGCTAAGGGGGCCTTCCCCTCCGCCGAATTGTGAAATCGGATATGTTCCAGTTGCTCACATGGATTCGTGCAAGATCTATGAGTTAGTTATCGATGAACGACCTTGTAGAATGATGGTTGGACCATACGATATAAACATCATGCATATCTTTGGTGAGTTAATGAGGATATGAATGGTTGGTGCCAATCATGAATTCGAGTTCATATTTGATGTAGTTCCATTCCAATGACAATAATATCTTTATGGAGACCAATTCAAAACAGTTGGTGGAATAATTGTTATAGCAAATGTGGTTGGCAGGGCCCGCTAACAACGACTCGGATTGTGTTTGATATGAAAATCCAAATCAAAACCATCCCAATGTCAATTTAGTTGAATCTCATCTCCAATGTCTCTATGTGCATCATGCATAATGATAATCTAGGGTTGGTTTTAATATCACAAATCTTATAGGAATAGAGAATCATGTGATGTCTTTTTAAGTGTGAGCACTTGCAAGTTGCATGTTAGTAACGACACGTGAGAGTTTATTAGATTATGTGTAGTGGTAGGGTGAAGGTGAGAGCACACTCTGTGTCACATAGACGCCACCTAGGCACTGGATTCCCTCACACTCACCCTCACCTAGGTGTGTAATGGTAGGGTGAGAGTGACCAGTTTTGTAATAATTACATAATCATTATTTTTTATTTAATTAATTAATTAATTATTTTTAAACAATATCAATTGTTTTTTAGAATAAATACTTATCATCCGAAAATGTAGACCCAAACACGTGTCAAAACCACTTACTAGACAAAAAATATATTGTTGAAACCAACTCCGTTCTCATTAAAATTTATATCGGCATATTCAGAAAAAAAAAATAAAGAAGCATGTGTATATTTTTTTAAAATAATTACCGAACACAAGTTATTAGAGAAAAATAAAATTTAATCCTAAGCTAATTAATTAATAAAATAATAATATTTATTAATGTTATTAGTTGTCTTGTTTTGATTGGAGGAAACATTTGTGAGAAGTTGAAGTTGCCCGTGACCACCCTCACCTTCCCCCTCTCACGCCCCCCACCCCACCTCCACTCGGCGCGGTGTTTCACGCCCATGGGCGAAGCTTTCTTAGCCCCCCCCTGATTTTTCGCTCGGTAGTGTTAATTTATACGTATTCAGCCGATTTTTCGCTCAATAGTGTTAATTTATACGTATTCGGCGAAAATTTTATAGTTCCGGCCCCCTGGTAGGAAAAAAAAATCTCGCCCCCCGCGTTTTTATTCAAGCTTCGCCACTGTTCACGCCCGTGGTGGGGTGAGGTAGCACCACGCCCTCACCTTCACGCTACGAGTACACATAGTCTTAATGAGTGGAGTGGAGAAGTTGGTTAATGTAATTGCGTGTGTGAGTTAAGAAAATATAAAGTTTACAAGTTCCAAGAGTTTCTTTGTAGCAACTTATACTTTTAAGAGCATCTCCAATTGACATTCGTGGGATGCCCACAAACAAACGCCATGTGACGTCCTTCCACAAACGAGTGCAATTGAACATGACATCCTTGGGGTGTTTTTGACGAATGTGAGGCTGTGCAGAGTTGGGTTTCTATTTTTCTTTAGTTTTCAAAATTTTAAATTTAATAAATATGTAGGTAATTATATATTTGTTAAACTTATTAAATTATAAATTATAAATATCTATAAATTAGTTAGACTTATTAATTGATAAATTATACATATCTATATATTTTTAAACTTTTTATTAAAATATAAACTTTTTAAAAATGTTATAAAATAAACTTTTATTAGTAAGTTTATTAAATTAAATGATATGATATTAAAAAAATAAATAGTTTATTATCATAAATAATTTTGTTATGAAAAATAAATTTAAAATGCGATGATAATGTGAAACTGGAAGTATGTCTGTGAAGATTGATAGATTGAAGATGAAGCGTAACACCCTCATTTTCAAACCATATAGTACATTTAGCAGGGGGAAATTGGTCCCAACTTTTTTAAATTGTCACACTTATTTTTATAACAAAACGTTTATTTACTACCAAAACGTTCTAGTTCTTTGAACCCTAAACTCATCACAAAGTTTGACACAAAAACAGTCTTCAATGATGTGACACCTCCAAATTCCGGAACATAAAACCTAGTTGTTGGGCTAATCCCACTAGGCCCAATAAGGCTCTATAGAAATCCAAGCCCATTTGCGACTCAATTAAGATCCAAGCCCATTATAGGTCCAAGTTTCTTAATTCGAACATCATACTAGCCACTTGGTTTCGTCTAATGACTTGTTACGTAATTCTGAGAATTTAAGAAAAGATACAAGAACGTACGCGATTCAGTAATTTTAAACGTTAAACGCGTCAGACATCAGTTCATAAACGGATATTCGTCAAAACGATTATGTAAGGTCATGAATTATTAAAATTCGTTTGGAAAGACTAATAAGATAAAAACACGTATAGTACGTTTATGCGAACATTAAACTGCTTCATAATACTCGTAAGATTAACGACAGCTGTACGGTTCATACCGACACGTATTTTGATACGACAAATATTGTATTACTTATTTTAATGTTATTAGTAAAATAATAACAATTATACTCAGAGCGCGATGCGTTTAATCGGACAGAACGGATTTAGATACGCACTGTTAACCGGTGCCAACTTAGATCTTCCCCGGTAATAAACTTTTTACGAAACAAATATTATATGAATAATTATATTAATATTAATTATTCTAAACAGGAATAAATAATCGGGAACGAAATCTCGCGACATTACACTAGTAACTTACGGTTTTAATACGCGATACCGGTAGGCTGTACACCTACTTAAAAACCTAAGTATAAAAGCTTCACATTCCCCACCTTATCATTTTAAAACCCTAAAAACACCTATGTGTGTGAATGTGAGAGAGATCGGGAGAGAGGGGGAGCCACCAGCCCTTCCGGCGGGCTCCACCTTCGTAGGAAATCTATTCACTTTCTGTTCATAAAACTTTATTTGCCTTGTTCATAACTTAACATGTATTATGTCTTTGTTTATGTATATGAAAATATAATAAACGCTTGCCATAAATACCTTTGCTTTTACTGAAATATATCTTAACTCATATATCATGCCTTTGTTTATGTATATGAAAATATAGTAAACGCTTGCCAAAATATATATCTTACTTTACTTGAAAATACTAACACATATATTATGCTTTTGTTTATGTATATGGAAATATAGTAAACGCTTGCCAATAATATAGGTATACTTTGCTCAAAACGTACATTTGACTCTTTTAAACTTTTCACTAAATATAGCTTTTCACTTTGTTTATTAATATAAAATATGTAATAAACACTTTACACTAAGCATGCACACCACCCCTAAAGCAGGCAAAAAGGGGATTAGAACTCACCTGGTATCTTAGCTGCAATGGTCTACTGGATCTCACACAATATGAACAATCATAACAATTTGACACGTATCAGACTTAACTCGACGCTAAATGGTTTCACCATTTCTAGCTAGGCAAACTTAAGGCTAAGTTCGCCTCTTTCTATCTTGGTGAATATACTGACTTCACTATCCAGCTATATATACCCATAAACCTGATGCCTGCGCACTTAGCAAGTGCGCAGGACCTTGTTCTTACGTACTTAACAAGTACGCAGGACCTTGATCTTGTGTACTTAACAAGTACGCAGGGCCTTGTTCTTGCGTACTTAACAAGTACGCAGGGCCTTGTTTGTGCGTACTTAACAAGTACGTAGGGCCTGCGTGTGGGCAGTCTTCTTCCCCATAAACACCTAACTTTTGCACTCCGACCTCGTCAAGATCCGAACTTTTTACGTTCAAAACTTGTGTTTTCTAACCGAGAGTCTAGATCTATACTTTGTTTCCATTTTTAAACGTAAAAACCCAACCTTTACTCGATTTTTCTTCAAAACCCAACATAACATAAAAACTCAGATCTGGAACGAATGGTTACCTGAAATCACTTCCTTTTCGTTACTAAACACTCAAGAGACTCTTGCTAACGATCCTTGAAGCTCTAATCCGAAAACCGAGACTTTCTCTCTCTAGGATCTCTCTCACTTTCTCTCTCTAGAAATCCAAAAATGGTGAAGTTAATGAGGCTTTGGGGCTGGTCTTGAGGCTTATAAGGGCCCAAAACCCTTGCCCCTTTCGGCCCATACCCCCCGGCCCAAGCCCGCTTCCCTTTTTCTTATTAAAGTTTTAATTCTCGTGAATTCTTTCGCGCTCTAAAACCCGGGATGTTACATATTAGTAAAAAAGGTGTCGAACACGATTAACGAACGATACATATTATTAGTGAATATTGTTACTTGAACGTGAAAACAATTATAGTATGTTTGTAGTATTAAACGATTTATACAAAATAAATATGATCGGATGATTTAGACTTCAAGCGTTTTATATAAAATATATACGTATCTACCTAGCATGTTGACGAATGATATTTAAACATATAACGAGACCGAATAAACAAGGAATCAACAATTAACAAGGGGTGATACAAATATATTTTTCATAAATATAAACGTATGATATGAATATATATATATACACACACACACATAAATATATCTATAAGTACATAAATACTCACGTTTTTATAAAAGTAAATGATTGTATTGTAGCACGATATATAGAATCGAATATATATAAATGTATATTTATATGCACAAATATAAAAGGTATATATATGTCTATATCATTAAGATAATGGGTTATAAGACACGGACAATTGGAAACCTAAATGATTATGTTTTGAATGAATATAAAAACTTAAATCGTCATAAACTTGAACAAATATTATGTTACATATACATATAATAGCATTCATATATAAATGTATAATTAGGTATGTAATTGTATTTAAGTAAGCAAATAATTCATTAGTTTATTTTCTAAATATATATATATATATATATATACTTTCTTATATATTCGAATACATTTAATACCATTGTTCGGGACAAGGCTTATCTATGTATAACCTTACGATACCTAATTTTATACAAACTTGTTTACACGCGCGACGGGTATATTATGTATCTTTCCAAGATTAGTTAAACTATGATTATAGTTGGACATAGATAAATGTGTACAAGTATTTATATTATACGGATCCAAATACTCAAAGACAAACCAATACTCCTCAAAGTATAACTACAACTCAAGAATGACTATCAAATAGTTACCACTCTTTAACAAATCAGTTAAGCTCAACCGCACGCGTGATAACTTAATACGAGTTTATACTTACCTTATAATATTAGGGTTAGTCCATGAAGCTCTTTAAGTACCTACATGTATCGTAGGACTCGAGTAGGACATAAACCCGTGACTACCATATTATGTGGGCATTGGTTTCCATTACTATCAGGAAGACATTATCATTCCTAACACATTACCAGGTGAGTTCACTGCCCCCTTCACTTTTAAATGTTTTAGAAACTTCGGGGGAAAAACATACTTGCTTAACACGTCTGAAAACATGAAACATCTTTGTTTGATACAATTGGAAAACAACATTACTTGGTACATTTGAGAAAACATGAAACAAATTTGCCTTATACAAGAAATCTTGACCGACCACTTATGTTTACATGAGACATTCGTTGAGAGCTCGTAAAGTCCCCTACGTGAACATTTTTATAACCATTAGCTATAGTTTTAGCCTGTGACTCTGTGGATAATACTATTGGGATTGACACCCCCGGTCATGGTTCGATCGATTTTGGTCGAATGGCCGCATAGTGTTCAAACGTGTGCTCGGGAGGTACGAGATGGGGGCAAAATACCTGTGTCATAGTTTGGTTAACACTCATGTAAAATAAACTTCATATACCTAGCTAGTTACGATGGGTCAACTTGATAGGTCAAACTTGATATGATTTCTTGGTTTCATTTAACGTATACTTGAGATCGTTTTCGTGCAGATGGATCTGCCAATTGTTTACACACAAATGGTTTTGCCATTTGTTCATATGCAAATATTTTGTCAATGTTTTCAAGGAAAACAATTTAATGTTATGGCTGTGTACGCATTTTAAATGTTTTCAAGGAAAACTGTTTCATATCACGGCCGCGTACACATCACCAATGTTTTCAAGGAAAAACTATTTTACATTGAGACAATTAAACATGCGAACTCACCAACCTTTGTGTTGACATTTTTAAGTATGTTTTTCAGTTAACACATAGTTATGACATGGTTGGAATAGGTTAGCCATTTGGACTAAACCCTAGAAGCCGAAGAATTGTGATTGTTAAACCTCAAGACGGTTTTGACCTATATGGTTCTAGGACAATGTACTATCTTATTTTAGTATTTGTAATGGTGTTCAATGTATAGAAGTCTTTACTTTAGCTTTCGCTGTTATGTAACATTACCAATCGTTACAACCTTGATTTATTTATTTATATATTAAGTGAATAAATTTGGAGGGTGTGACAAATGACCCACCCAAGACTTGACCTGATCAATCATCCACTTGAGACGCCTTACTTGAAAGCATATATATCACACACAAAGTTGGCTTGCGCTAAGTGAGTTACACTTGATCATCCTGTTGATAAACCCCAAATCTCATTTATCACCCACCTTTATGTATTACTCCCCAATAATTTTGATAAATCCTTTTTAACATTATTTTAAAATATAATAACTCATTGCTGAGCTTTTGTTTATGCACCATACCCTTGGTGACTAACGTTTTACGACACCACATCCCTTGTGACTTACGTTTATTTGCACCATACCCCAGTGAATAACGCTTACTTGCATCACATCCCTTATGACTTACGTTTATTTGCACCTACACTCAGTGACTAACGTTTAACTAAACCACACATCCCCGGTGACTTACGTTTATTTGCATCATATCCTCGGTGACTAACGTTTAACTGCACCATACATCTTAGTGATCTACGTTTATTTGCACCATATCCCTGGTGACTTAACGTTTAAATACACCATACACCCCCAACAACTTACATTTATTTGCACCATACCCCATTCGAGTAACTTTTAACTACACCATACACGTTAATAACCCAAGACATTGTATCCACTTGAGTTTGAACTTGATTCATTTCATACTCTATGTATAATGTTTAAGCTCAACTTGTGAATATTTTACAAACGTGAGTTTAAGTCGTTTATTATTTATTAAATTATTTTTTTATTTTTATATAATATAATTTTTTTTTATCATATATATACATTATATAATTATATACGATATTATATTATACCATATAAATAAAACTATATTTATATAAATAATAGTCTCGTTACGGTTCGCAAGTATAATCAAGATTGTTGTATGAAACTTAGACTCTTGTTTATTAAATGAGTTTCATCTTAGGCTCGGGCTCGTTTAAGCGAGACTCAATGCAAACTTTTAGAGAGTCTATCTCAAGTAACTCGCAAGTGAATCAACTCGTTTACATTCCTACTCACTATAAGTAATTAAATTAATTAAGCATTTTGAGTTAATTCTAATAAATCGAATGTTTGAAGATCGTACTTGCTCAAGTTGTACTTAACCGCCTTCACGGTTAATTCTAGAAGTACTTGTGCTTCTCGGATCCTTCGGGAGTTGTGACCAACTCCCTTAATATGGTTATGACATGACGAAACCAGTAACCCACGATCATAAACGAGATGAATAAGCTCGTCCTTGACCGTCCCGAGAACGCCACACGGGCTTTAGAAGGCTCCATAAAAAAGAGAGAAATGAATTAAAATAAAGATTTAATTAAAAAAGCCGTATCTTCGAACAAGTCAGCCCTTTCCTCCAATAAGTTTTTCTTTGCAATTGGAGAACAAAAAGCTCTTAATAGACTTTTTCGAAAAGCTCTCGTTAAAATTTAAAGGGGCTAATTTTAAGGCTCTAAAACTATTAAAGAGAAGACTTTAGGCCCTATTTTAAGGCTTTAAAATTTTATATACTCAACGTATGGATTCTTTTCAACAATATCATAATTACGGGTGTTAAATACCTTTTGTGAACCCGCCACGAACTTGCAAAATTTGATATGAATCTAAAGATCTCGTCAAACATATGAATCTGAACATAATATCAGCTTTTACATGTTAACACAAACATAACTTGTACGATAAAAAAATATTTTATTTTATTTTTTATACTCTAAAACAACAAATTTACAAAAAAAAAATTAATACAAAGGTATGTAAAAAAAGATATGTTTAAATTATAAAACTGATGCCTATTTTTTATTTTCATCTTTTAAAATTTTAACATAAAGTACTTAATCATAAAACAATATTTTACTAAAAAATTATAAAAAGATATGTCAAGCCACGTACCCACTAATTTGACCCAAACACGAGTACACGACCCGTTTATCTAAATGTGTTTGTGGGCTCGGATTCGTTTATACTAAACTTAAACTCGTGAATTTCGTATTAGATTCATGTTGTATAAGAAATCCACACCCCCATATGATACTTAACCTAACTCTTAAATGACGATAACATATAAATTAAGAAAATATGAGATTTCCAGTTTCACAAGAGATGCATACTTGACTTTATATTATGTTGAAGATTTTGAAGTTGAAGAAAGAACATATATTTAGTAAGACATAAGCTTTATAGTTTACAAAACCGTAGTTGTTGCTAGGAATGGTAACTTTGTAACATATATGATTCGATCTTAATTTAGTTACTAAAAGTATGTGCTATATGTGCTTAAATTACAACAACTAACATGTGTTATTAATCTTTTAGAAAAATATAGGGAGGATGAGTTTGAAGATATAACGTTATCTAAAAAAAAGTCATATTGAGATGAAACAAAACATAAAACTTTTGTTTGAAAATTTTAAAAACTTACTCTAGTACCAATTATAGAAAACTAGAAGGAGGGGGTGGTTTGAATAGATTTTCTTAAAATTTTCTTGATTAAAGACCAAATATGAAAGACCTTTTGTTTTTATAGGATAATAATAAATAAACAAGTATTTAAAGAGTTTAAGGAAAGAGATACATAGCCGATGTATAGAGTTTCAAGTATATTAACAAATCCACTCTACATCCTCTCATCGATCTTCAGTCGAGAGTTTGCTCCAATAGTCGTCTCCTTAATTGGAAGGGATCTCAGGTACGCGAAACTCTTACTAGTTCAAGGTAGTGATCACCTTGTATAACGTGTCACTAGTCAAAGGTAGTGATCATCTTCTTCAACACACCATGTCAAAATAGTAGTTTTTTTACACTTCTCACTATGTCAAGATAGTGATCTTCCACAATTATACACTATATCAAGATAATGTTTATCCTCACAACTCAACACTATAGTGTTGTAGAAAAATAGAGGGGGGGGGGGGGGATAAATAGGTTTTCTTAAAATTTTCTTGGTTTAAAATTTAATCAGGTATGGATTATCGCTTATTTGAAATTCAAGATTATGAATATGCAGTTTATGTAAAGAGTTTAAGGGATAGAAAGACAAAACAAAATTTATAGAGGTTCGAGTGGATGTTAACTAATCCACTCTACACACTCCCCCCGATTTAATAATTTTATTATAGTTAAAAGGATGATCAGAAAACTTGATTCATTGAGGAAAATGGTTACAACGGAAGCATGTTCTTTTATACAACCAAAGAGCAACTATGGAGGCAAAGGGGGAGGGACTATCTATGGAAGGGAATCAACCAAGGGAGAAAAAATAGGAAAATAAAATAATCGTCTTTACTCCCCCCTCAAGTTGGAGCATCAAGGTCTTGAATGCACAACTTGTCAGGTAAGGTGCGGAATTGTTGTGTTCCCAAGGGCTTGGTAAGGATGTCGGCTATTTTCATCTTCGTATCGATCTGCATTGGTTCAATTTCATTTGACTCAACTCGTTCTTTAACAAAATGACAGTCCATCTCAACGTGCTTGGTCCGCTCATGAAAAACTGGATTGTTTGCTATGTGACGAGCCGCTTGGTTGTCACAAAACAATTGGGTTGGTCCGGTAGGAGGTATTTGGAGTTCATTTAATAGCCATCTCATCCACAAAATCTCGCTAACCGTGGCTGCCATGACTCGGTATTCGGCTTCAGCCGAAGAGCGAGAAACAAAGGATTGTTTCTTGGACTTCCATGATATGGGAGCTCCTCCCAAAAGGAGTAGATATTCAGTTCTTAATCGTCTGGTGAAGGGGCAACCAAGCCAATCAGAGTCACAGTAGGCTGTGAGGTTGGTTCCTCATTCTTTAGGAATCAGGATGCCTTGTCTCGGAGTTGCTTTAAGGTATCGTAGGACTCGGTTAGCCGCTTCCATATGGATTTGTCTTGGATCACCCAAGAATTGGCTCAAGATGTTTACCACATAAGCAATATCGGGCCTTGTTGCTTGTAGGTAAAGTAGTCTCCCAATGAGTCTCCGATATTGATTGGAGTCTACTCGTTGTTCTTCATCATATTTGCCGAGTTTCAAATTTTGTTCCATCGGGAATGAGCTTGGACGACAACCCATCATGCCGGCATCTTCTAGAATATCCAATGTGTACTTCCTTTGACTAAGCACCATTTCTTCTTTCATTCTTGCAACTTCAATTCCAATAAAGAACTTTAAGGGCCCAAGGTCTTTGATGCTAAATTTCTCATCGAGGAAGAACTTGGTTTCATGGATTTTGTTTAAGTTGTTACCAGTAATGATAACATCATCTACGTATATTAGGGCAGTGACAAAAACATCTTTTCTTTTGAACACAAATAACGAATGATCGATTTGCTTGAAACCTATTTCAAGTAAAGAATTGGTGAATTTTTTATACCAATTCCTTTATGCTTGCTTGAGCCCATAGAGTGATTTCTTGAGTTTACATACTATATCATCATCTGGTTTTCCAAATCCTTGCGGTATCTTCATGTAAATGTCTTCATGCAAGTCCTCATGCAAGAAGGCATTATTTACGTCTAGTTGATGCATGTACCACCCTCGTTTCACCACCACTGTTAACATGGTTCGAACATTGACTAATTTTGCCACCGAAGCAAAGGTCTCGTGAAAGTCTACCCATTTCATTTGCGTAAATCCCTTTACTACGATGTGAGCTTTATATCGTTCAACATCTCCATTGGGTTTGTATTTTATTTTGTACACCCACTTCGAATCTATAGCCCGCTTCCCATTTGGCAATTTTTCTAAGGTCCAAGTTTCATTTTTTTCAAGGGTTTGGATCTCATTCTTCATAGCATCTATCCATTTTGAGCCTTGAACAACTTGATTAAAGTGCTTTGGCTCATTACTAGAGCTAATGGCCGACAAGAACGTTTTATGGTTGTTAGTAAATTTATCATAAGAAATAAAATGTGCTAGGGGATGTACCGTAGAGGACTGTGGTTGGAGGTGGCTTGCTTATGTTCTATGGATGGGGGGAGTTGGACTTCAAAATCATTAAAGTGTTTGGGTCGTTACCGGTTCCTCTTTTATTTTGGAAATTCCGTAGGGCCAGGCCCACCATGTATGGTTTCATGGGTGGCCTCAATTGGTTCCAGTTCTGGCCCAAATTGTTCCTCTTCGAGAATTAGGCCATTAGTGTTTTCTTAGTTAGATGGGTTTTCAGCTCATGTTCTATCTCCCGGGCCTTGAGTTTGGGTTTCAGCCCCTTCCATTGGCTCGTTTAAATTTGTTGAATTTCCATTCAATCCACCTTCATTTCCATGACTCATTTCAACATTGGGTTTCGGCCCAGTTTCTTGATTTTCTTCTTCCCAGTTTGTGGGAAAATTGAACACCTCTTCCTCATTTGTTTCTTCATATCCCCATTTTTAAGGAAAGACAAAGATCTCCTTGTCACACCCCGGATTTAGCCTACCCAGGCGTGCGACCAACGATTGGTACTTGTTTCTTATTTTATCTCATCAGAGATTTATAAACACATCGAAATATTTTTAATAACTCAGGATCTTTTCAAATACAGTGAATCTCACGTTTTCATTTCATTATAACAGGGATAAACCCTGATATTGTAAACAAATGTTTATTTTACAAAACCAAGGTTATATGAGCCATTTCTTTCAACTGATGTCTAGGGTGGACGTTCCATTTTTTCATGATATCTTTCAATTCTTGTCATAATATGGCTAATCAAAATCAATTCATTCTTGGTTACCTATAAAAACGTTTGAAAATATTTTATCAGTATAAACTGGTGAATACAAGTATATTTGAAATCATAATCTGACAAGCGTGAATAAATAGAACAATTTGCCCATAGTTTCTGGTCAATTTACACTGTCAACGGACTAACCACCAGCCACACCAGGGACCTTGGATATATATTTATGTCTATCTGCCTTACGCTTACTGCGATGGGCTTTACAACAACCAAATGTTCAACCCCTAGCCCTGTTACAGCGTCTCATCTGTAACACATGTATATATATACGTGACTCTATGAGCTGACTGCGATATAGTAAATCACCTTATGCAACGAATGGTTGTATAAATTCATTCGAGTCAGAGTATAATCAAAACCATTTTTCATTTTTTAAATCATTTTATAAACATACAAGTATTCACCTTTTCAGAGTCTTGTTATGGAGTCTCTAGGATAGTGGTTCTAGTGGGCATCATCTACACTTAATTCTCCTAGCTTGGTTTCTCCAAATAGAAGTTTTCTCGCTTCTCGAGATTCCTCTATTTCAACCGGCAACTCCGGAACTTAAACGTACAAATGGGTCCGAATCAGAGGGTGTGGAATGGAAATTTTGCTCTGGAACGAGTTTAGGATGTTCTCCATTTGCTGGAATTCGAATTCTATTTATAGGCAAATTTGGCGGCTGTGACGGACCGTTATGACGGGTGACGGTCCGTCACTGCTTGGTCATGACGGACCGTTATGTCTGGTGACGGTCCGTCATCGAGCTAGGTTTCGCGAGTGAGCGTACACGCATCAGCGTCTGGTGACTTTGCGGCGTGACGGACCAATACAAGGCCGTGACGGTCCGTCATAGGGTTACACGCGTCACTTCACCATCATGAGTCACAGGGACACGTGGCGTTCTACGGTTAAACCCTTGCTAGGTTCCTAACGGACCATTACATACGGTGACGGTTCGTTACCGTTTATTTTTTACAAATTTCACTTTTAGTCCCTAAACTTTTACTTATTTGCAATTGTATTCCTTATAGTTTTATTTTTGTGAAGTTTAGGGATTAGAGATTTCACAGGTGCTTTATCTTTAAATGTAATAACGCGTGGAATTCCATTTTACTTACAGGCTTGTGTGCACCAATGTTCTTGCTCTTCCTTAGTTCTGACTAGTCTGAACTTTGTCCCTGTTAAGGACTAAAATAATTTTAGGCGAAGGTCTAAGGAATGGATGGAGTATTAGCTAGCTAGTCATAACCTTGGTTGGCTTTAGGTAACCTTACCTAGTTTAAATATGGATGATCAGTCCATGTCTAGACTAGGGTTATGCCACTCAATGCCTACCTTAACTATGATCCTAAACCCCACTTCTAAAAATATTTATTTATACTAAAATTCGTAAAACAATATTTAAAACTTACTGCTGAAAGCTTCTCGTATTCTTTTCTGAACTCTTAACTTGCAAGTGCACTTATGGGTGATTTTAAGCTGATATATATATAGCTCTTGGAGTCGGTAAGAGCAAATCGTATGGACCAAGTAATTAATTTTTTTTAATACTTATCAATTCATATTAATCTTCCATCAGTTCCAACATTTTGAGAGATTTAAGTTATATTTATTATTATAATTAATTTAGTATTCATTTCGTTTTTCTATTATAACGTTCCAAATATGACGTTATATAAAATTCTGAATATGTCGTTGGAACCTGCTCATTTTTCTCTACGTTTCGACCTAAGTTTCATCAGAAACGGAGAAGGATCAAAATAATATATTTTAATATTATTATTAAATATTAATCGTTCCTGGTCTTCCTCTTGCTTCGAACTTGTCTCCCTTTGTTTCTGTGCTCTTGTAATATGTTAATAAGCCAAAAACCCTCATGTATTCATAATCAGGTTTTTGGTTGTATAACACCTCATAAGGTGTCTTGTTTCCAATAACCTCGGATGACATTTGATTTATGACATGTGTGGCCGTTAGAACACATCCCCCCAAAACTTTGTAGGTAAATTTGCTTCGAATCTCAATGCTCGTGCCGTTTCCAACAAATGTCGGTGTTTTCGTTCCACTACACCATTGTGTTGTGGTGTGTGTGGACAAGTCGTTTCTAAAATAATTCCCTCTTTGGCATAGAAATCGAGCATGTGATTTGAAGTGAATTCCCCCCATTGTCACACCTAATCCTTTTAATATTTTTATCAAATTAGGTTTGTATCATCTTATGGAAATTCACTAGGCATGTACTTGCCTCGTGTTTGTGTTTGAGAAGAAAAACCCAAGTGGCCCGACTAAAATTGTCCACTATTGTCAAAAAATAGCTTGCACGTGTGAAAGAGAGAGTACGGTACTTACCCCATACGTCACAATGTAACAAGTCAAAGCATCCATTCGTTTTAGTAGTGCTAACAGGAAAAGGCTATCTTGCAAACTTTGCCTTAACACACGAATCATAAAAAACATTGGAGTCCAAAGGAACATTATTAAGAAAATCAACATGATGAAGTTTAGAGTTTGATGCATGGCCCAATCTCTTATGCCATGTATCGAGAGTCGTCATCATAACATGCCTTTTGTTCCCTAACATCCCCATCTCGTATAGACCCTTCTTGCAATCACCCACTCTAATCAATGTCCTTGAATTCAAGCCCTGCATGATGCAGAAATCTGGAAAAAAACGTTATAGCATAATTAAGATCCTTTGATAATCTACTAACAGATAACAAGTTGCATTTAAATTTAGGAACATAAAGGACTTCTTTAATCGTCACCCTGTTTGGTAGAACATAGTCCCCTCGTCCTTCAACGGCTATAGCCTCACCGTTAGGTATAGTCACAGGAGATTAATAGCTTCTTTTGGCTTTATTTTTAAGTAATGAACCAATGTGTGTGATATGCTCGGTGGCGCCAGAGTCTATCACCCATTTATCTTCTTTACTATCGTTACTTGCTAAGTTTGCCATAGGTGGATTTTCTTCTTTCGCCACACCATTTTGATTGCTAAAGAGATATATGAACTGTTGGTACTGCTCGTTTGTCAAACCTGGTATCGGGCTTGTTTCTCCTTGTACATCAATTTGATCTTTCTTAGTTGGAAGTCGTTTGACTTGCTCTCGATTTGGCACTGAAGAACCAGAAGGTCCACTGCCATCCGCGATCGAAGGCGACTGCAATTGATCCGAAACTCCATCAATGTCCTTCGAATTCGACTCTTGAGTCAGATCAGGATAAAGTTGTGGAGCTTTTTGGATCAGCCGGGGTTTGCATTTTTCGAAATCGGGTCTAGCTTCACCGTACTCAGTGGGTAATATGCAAACACCGATGTGTAAAACATGAACCGATTGAGGTTTATCCGCCTGGAAGGCAGTAGCTTCATCATCCACGGCGGCCCTAGGGTTTCTGGGTGTTTTTGGTTAAAGGATCGTTTCTAAGATTGCTCTGATACCATAATAATTTTATTATGGTTAAAAGGATGATCAGAGAACTTGATTCATTGATGAAAATGGTTACAGCGGAAGCATGTTCTTTTATACAACCAAAGAGAAACTATGGAGGCAAAGGGGGAGGGACTATCTATGTAAGGGAATCAACCAAGGGAGAAAAATAGGAAAATAAAATAATCGTATTTATGATTCTCCAATCGAGAGTTTGCTCCACTAGTCGTATCCCTTAAATGGAAGGAATCACCGGTACACCAACATCTAACTAATCAAAGGTAGTGATCACATTGTACAAACGTTTCACTTTATCTAGGAAGTGATCACCTTCTGCATTTCATTAATCCAAGGTAGTGATCTGTTTTAAAATATCTTAGCAGCAGAAGATGACACACGAACTGATCTCGATCAAATCAAGATCACCCTCTAGGAGTCTAGTTACAAGAAAACAAGAAACCTAATAGAACATCCAACCATATGGTGTTTAGGATACATACCTTATGATATGATAATGGTGGATGACGAACTGAAGGTAATCCACAACGTTCCAACAATTCAGGTTGTTATAGGGTATGATACCAGTGTATACAGTGGTGCATATGATCAGGAGATAAGGGCCTACTGAATGTGTAGATTGAACATGAAAGTTATGATTATGATATTAATACTTGTTTGTGCCTAATGATTTTATGTCAATATAATTGTATTCACCCGTTTCATTTTCAAAATGTTTTCAGGTAATGAATAAAATGCAAAGAAAAAAAAGAGATATGGGCAGACAAAGGATATGACCCATGAAAAGAGAAATGAAAAGGATGAAATGCATGTTGGATTCTCAGGCCTCATGCATAGATAATCCTGAAAAAAAAGAAAAGGGAGATAGGAAAAGGGACTGATCAACCTTGGGTTGTAGTATTTCCAGTGGCTCGAACTTGTCCAAAGGAGACAAGTGATGTATTTGATTTCAAACACTGTTTGTAATCAAAATGAAAAAGGGTATTTAAACCCAAATGTTTATGAAATAAATACAAGGCTTTTGTTTTCCAACCGGATCTTGATATTTACAAAAAACAACCATCGAGGTTGAGAAAATGATGAAACGATCCTTGTGAAAAGACTTCCACTGTGTTTTATAAAAACTATGAAATCAAAACATGTACCAATCGTGATCACACCCGTCTAAGGGGCGCCTGAGGCGACACTATAGGAGAAACTAACAAAGATTGATAAATTTCATTTATTGATTTCGTACAGATCACGTTGCACTCGTCTAGCCCGAAACTTATTAGTTTCTGTAGGTCCTTAGCAGACCTGAGAGAACAGATCTGCGGAGAAATTCTTCAAACAGTCCGGATCGAGAGGCGGAATCTCTGGATCCGGTATCACTCTCGAATCAGAAATGGTAGAGACGGGTGCGGGAATCACATACACGAACAGAAACATATGAAAGTGAAAAAAGAACAGCTAATTGAAAGCATAAAAACGTATGATTCTTTGATTGATATGAAAATTAAAAGGCTCATCATACACTAACAATTAGTCTCAACCCAGGGTGAGCTCCCCCTGGGGTGGTGATTCCCTCTATAGACACACACTCACTCCTAGGACATAATCTGCTATATATAGGAGGCCAATCACATGCGCCTTGTTTTCCAAGCCACCGCCCAATGGGCCTGAAAAACAGGTATCGAAACTACCTAGTTTCGATTGAATAAAAGTTCAACCGAAACTAGTAGTTTCGATACTGTAATTTCGATTGACAGCATCAGTCTCAAAATTATACCCAACAATCTCCCCCTAGACTGATGCTATCAATTCTTGTCCGACTCTGTCTTTCGTCTTCATAGATTGACTGATGATCCAATGCCTTTCGTTGTGATTCTCCCCCTCAAGTGTAGACCCTCCTATCTTGTAGGCAAATGATAAAGGTTTGAATCCCAAGTATTTAGCAGTAAATAACCATCTTTCTACAAGGATTCTTGACATTCTCGAACACTTGATCAACTTTTGCCTTCTCTCCCCCTAAAAAAAGGTCAATTTCAAGCAAAGGCACACTTTGTCTTGCATCTTCATAACTCTGCTGATAATTTGAAGTCTTTCGTGGTAATTCTCCCCCTGAAGTGTAGACCCTCCTATTTCTAGGCAAAAGATAAGGGATCGAATCACCATGTAATCAACAACTAATGATCCGGTTTGTCACAAGTATGCTTGACTTTGTTACCCGCTGCCCAAACTTGAACTTTGATCAAAGGAATTACGGCTGAATCAGCCAGAACATCGTGTATATTGCCGAAGAAACGAAATTTTTGAAAACCCGAAAAAGGCTGTCTCCAAGTTTTCTTCCAAAACTCCCCTCTTTCTATGCAATATCCTGTTAAAAAATTTATCCAAGAAAATTTCCAAAAAACTTTTTTTTTTTTTTTGGAAAGTACTTGGACAGTTCTGCCTATAGTTTCGATAGGCTCTACTTCAGTCGAAACAAGGCTAGTTTCGATAGAGGCAGTATCGAAACAAGAAGTTTCGATAGAGAGATTCTTCAATCGAAACTTGTAGTTTCGATAGGAGATTCTTCAACCGAAACTAGTAGTTTCGATACCCTCTAGTTTCGATAGCCTAGTTTCGACAGCCTAGTTTCGATGTCTTCTACTTCAGATTTAGGGCAACACCAGTAGTTTCGATAGAAAATGTTCAGCCGCCACAAAGTTTCGATTGACCATCTTCAACCTTCAGCTACTTCGATACCCCGAATCCAGGTCTGAAAAATGCTTCAAAAGCCTTACATCTTCAGATTTTGAAAGTGGAAATGTAGAACAGTAGTCACGAACCTACTACACATCGATTTCTTCATGTTTAACGTCTCAATGGCGGGTTTTTCTGATTTTGAGCAGATTTGAGAGCAATAAGAGCCACCATGGCTCTGATACCACTTGTAAGATTATATACACAACAATTCTTTTCAATATAATATTTCTCCCCCAAAAGATTTGCGTAAAAAAAAACTGTTCATAAAAGTAAAATCTTTTTGGAATTTTCTTTAATAAGTAAACAGAATAAATAAATAATAAAAAAATAAAAATAAAAAATACTATTCACACAATTTACTGAAAGTTGATCATTCCAAGCATCTCCACCAGTTGGGCGAATCTGGTAGAGTCAAAGGCCTTTGTGAAGATGTCTGCGGTCTGTTTATTAGTTTTGACTTCAACAATTCGAATATGCTTCTTTTCAACACAGTCACGAATAAAATGATGTTTAATTTCAATGTGTTTGGTTTTGGAATGCTGAACGGGGTTTTTGGTGATATGGGGAACGGCAGTGTTGTCACACAGAATGGGTGTCTCATGGAATGTGATCTCATAGTCAAGCATCTGATGGTGTATCCATCTGACTTGGGAACAACAGAGGGCTGCGGCAATGTATTCGGCTTCGGCGGTGGATTGGGAAACGGTGGACTGTTTCTTACATTGCCATGAGACAAGGCGGTTGCCAAGGAATTGACAACCTCCAGAAGTGGATTTTCGGTCTAAGTTGCAACCCCCATAGTCTGAGTCTGAATAAGCCACAAGATCAAACAAGTCAGTTTTAGGATACCACAGACCCAATTTTGGCTTATATTTTAAATATCTCAAAATACATTTTACAGCAGATAAATGAGAGAGTTTAGGATTAGCCTGAAAACGTGCACATAAGCACACTGTAAACATGATGTCTGGTCTGCTGGCCATGAGATACATGAGCGAGCCTATCATAGAGCGATATAGATGCTGATCAACGCTCTCACCATCCACATCAGAAGTCAAACAATGACGAACTTCCACAGGAATTTTTACAGGGTGGGAATCAGCCATTTTGAACTTGGTCAAAATTTCTTTGACGTATTTTTCTTGATGGATAAGGATTCCTGACTCAGACTGATCAACTTGTAGGTCCTGAGCAGAATCTTGAGACTAGGTAGTTTCGATACCTGGTTTTGAGTTGTAGGAAGAATTGAATCTGACCTTTGAGAAATGATAGTGTCTGATCTCATCTCTTGGACATGGAATGGACCAAAAGCGATGGTGTTTACTGAGGTATAGCTGGTAGGCCCGACATATGGTTAAAACTTGTAAGTAGTGTGAAAACTTTAATATATATCTCATACTTGTGTGTTTGAACCCATTATTGAAACATCTAACTCATTTTTATATCTAAGAAAACCAATTCAATTAGATACAGGCTTACGTATTGGATTCCTATTCATACGCCAAGTGACCGTCAATATAACGATATTTACCACCGATGACCGCGTATGTTTTGCTTACACAAAGATCTCGGGTGCTCATCATTTTCCCATCCACTTGGATGATTTGACCCCGTCTGTTTTGCTTACGCAAAGATCTCGGGTATTCAACATTTTTCTATCCGCTTGGATAATTTTACGACTTCTTCTGTTTTGCTTACGCAAAGATCTAGAATGCTCGTACCTTTTTAATATCTACTTGGATATTTTTTATTTTAATTTTCTAAATCCACTTGGATATCTTATTTTATTTTGGTGGTACTTTGACATTACTAAGATGGTACCTTGGTTAATCAGAAAGAGATGATAGGATGAAGATGGGTACTTCTTGAGGATTGATAGGTTTTCAAAATCATTTTATTTTAATATGTGGGGTACACCTTGTATAGTGCTTAAATGGTACCTTTTAATCACATGAAATCAAAATACAAACAAATGTTCGGGTTTACTTTGCACAAATATCAGCTATCTTCAGGGACTCACAGTAGTTAATTGCAAAAGGAAGTGTTTCAAGAGACTGACCAGATCTGATCTCATGTTGGATCTTTTTCAAGAAGAAAAATGTAAATATATTGTGTATATATGTTAGTCTTATTTTTGTTACTTTGTACATATCGAAAATATTTTGACATATCGAAACTACTATGTTTATATCGAAACTACTTTGACATATCGAAACTACTATGTTCATATCGAAACTAGTTTGCCCTATCGAAACTAGTTGTTTCGACAGGGGCATTTTGTATTTTGTTCCTCGCAATTTAAATACCTTCATAAATAAATCCCTCCCTTCATATTTTCTTCACTCGTCTTTTTCGCAACCCTTTTCATCTTCTCCGACACACATAAAATTTCTCAAGCATTGGTCTGAGTTGCAAATTATCAGGGTTAATCACCTGATTACCCCCGTTGTCACCATCTTCTTCACCATCAGGTAACGTCTCACTATTTCTTTTGAATGATTCTTGCGAATCATCAGACCTAGGGTTTCAAAAGTTCAAATTGTTCGACTGAATCTTCATAATAACAGTCGTTGTGTGCTTATCCGTGTTTGCAAACATCTTTATCATCTTAGAACTCACGATTATTGTGTTTTATTGCAGATAACAGTCTCGCATTTGGTAAGATGACATTCCGTCATTTACAGGCCACTATAAACCCTTCATTAAACTGTTTATTTTAGTATGTGTATAGTGAATCAAAAGGGGTTTGGGTTTCAAAACCAAGTAGTTTCGATAAAGGAGTTCAACTCTTTCAAAATTTCTCAAAATTTTTAATCGAAACTACTGGTTTCGACACCCAAACTTGACCTAATTTCTCTATCGAAACTACTTGTTTCGATAAGTTCATCTCTATCGAAACTACTTAGTTTCGACAGTGTTGATTTCAGAAATTCTATAAGTGTTGATCAAAGCTTATTGCCTCTATCGAAACTAGTTAGTTTAGATAAATTCACCTCTATCGAAACTACTTAGTTTCGATAAATTCATGTCTATCGAAACTACTTAGTTTCGACAGTGTTGATTTCAGAAATTGTATAAGTGTTGATCAAAGCTTATTGCTTCTATCGAAACTAGTTAGTTTCGATAAGTTCATCTCTATCGAAACTACTTAGTTTCGACAGTAAGGATTTCTGATTTTTCCTAAGTGTTGAAATACTTAGTTTCGATTGACCATATTCAGAACCTTTACTTATTGTGCAAAACTGATGAATTTTACAGGTATGGATCTTGTATTCGTGAAAAGGCACAATGTCTGTGCATTTCTTAATAGCAATGATCCGAAAGCTGCTGAGTTCATTCCAGTCTTAAACTTTCTGGCAAACTCCAACATAAGTTTTGCCATAAGCCACAATCTGCCGGTGTTTGAGGCAACTATTAGACAATTTTGGGACACTGCAGAGATAATCACAGTTGATAATGTGCAACACATTAAAGCAACTGTATATGGCCAAGAAGTATTATTTTCTGAAGAAACAGTGAGAGAGGTACTGCAGTTAAATGACAACCCAGAAGCACCCTTTGATTTTCCAATCTACTATGTGAAAGAATGCTTCAGAAGAATGGGTCATCCTGATGAGTTCAAGAGTGGTCAGATAATCAAGAACTCCTTACCAAGCCATTGGATATATATAGTGCATGTGTTTATTCACTGCCTATCAATAAGGAAAGGGGGGTTTTGATTCAGCTAACAGTACCCTGGGATCAGCTATTTTGGGATTAATAAAGGGACGAGACTACAACTTTTCTGGTTTCATATTTACTCAGCTAAAGGATAACTTAACTGGAGCAGTGAAGGAGAAGTTTCTAGCATATCCTAGATTTCTACAAATTATCATCAATCATCTTCTTCCTGAGCTTCAACAAGGTGGAAACACCTTTGTGTTTGATAATATGATAGCCAAAATACTCAGCTACATGAAAAGTACCAACAAAAGGACCAACCGGGCGATAGCTGACGTTCCCCTATTCGGTCATATCATTGGAGAAGAAGAAGAGTTTATCCCTGACATTGATCCTGATCTTGAAGAAGAAAAATTATCATCAGATGAAGAAGAGCTGGAAGCTGAACAAAATCAAGGTAATCCACCTATTGATGAAGCAGAGATTGAGGTAAACATACCTATTGTTCAAGAAGAAGAGCAACATGTAATTGAGCCTGTGATAGAGGCTCCTTTTGTTGAAGAAATACAGATAGTTCAAGAGCCAGCAGTAAATGTTGAAGCTGGCTTACAGGAGGATGAAGAAGAAGTGGCAGAATCAAGTGGGACTCTAGATGCAGGAATCTATGGATCAGACTATTACAAGTCTGATTCAGATGAAAGAATAGAGCAACTTGCATCTTCCTCAAAAAGACAAATTCAGTCAGGATCCGATTTTGAAGAAGAGGAGCCTAGGGCTAAAAAGATAAAGACTGGATTGGAGGATTTGTCATCCTCGTCAGAATCTTCATTCACCACTCCAACCATCTCCTCATCCTACTCCACAACAATCACCTATCCCTACACCTCCTACATCTCCACAACAATCACCCATCCATACACCTCCTGCATCTCCACACCATGATTCAACCTCTCCTGTACCGAGAGTAAAGACTCTAAGTCTTGAAATTAAGAAAATTCAAGACAATCTTCAAAAGAAAGATACAGAGATTGACGGCTTGAAGTCTAAGCTAAAAGAAGTTAAGGAAGAAGTCAAAGACTTGAAGCTGGAGGTTGGGGGCTTACATACTCAAATAGATATTCAGCAGACTCAGCTGGAAACTCAACAAAGACTAATGATAAGGCAACAAGAAGACTTTAAAGCCTTAGCTGAAATAGTTTAGCAGCTCAAAGACTCTGTCAACAAACCTACTCCACAACAGCCAACCACTTCAAAGGCTCAGGGGGAGACTACATCTGAACTTGAACCATCGTCTCCTGCCTTTGTCACTGATCCAGAATCTGCATTAACCGTGTATACTGGCCACGGTGCCATGACAAAGGAGTCTGTTGAAGTAAAGGTTGAAGAAACATAGTCTGTCCTTCCCTCAGCTCATGAAAGAAGAGAAGCAAGGAAGAGAGGGAAGGGAGCTATGGCTAATATTGAAACAGTGATTCTGGATGAAGAAGACATGCCATCGGATGATGAGCTGAATGCTCTTCTAGATGAGATTGACAACTTTGGATACAATGACCTTCATCCAGAAATTCTAACTACCGAAGAGAAAGAAACTAAACGAACTAGATATTTTACTGAAGAAGGAGATGAAATTCAAACCCTATCAGATGAAGAAGATGTTCAGATTAATCTCATCAAGACTATCATTCCTGAACCAACCATTCCAATCTCTGAGTCAAATCCAACTCAAGATCAACCTTCAACTGCACCTGAACCTCCTATTTCAAGGAAGTCTTGGTTTAAAAAGATCATTCCAGAAGAGACTCCTCAAACTTATGAGTGGATAGCCGAGCATCAAGAACTGAAAAGACCTCCAATTGGATGGAAATACGATGCTGAAAGGAAGCTCTTTATCATCAGACGATATAAAGGGGGAGTTCAGTACTTCAAGAACATGACTGACTTCCAGACCCTTCCTTTTTATGACCTCAGGGATTTAGCAAAATTTCCACCTGGGAAGGTCATGATGGCGTATGACTTTGAGAGGTTTCTGCATTCTCAAGTCAACAATGATTTCAAAGGAATGAAGCCTAGGAAAACTCAGAAGAAGATCTCAAAGACTAGGTTTCATCCTAAGACTAAAAAGCCATATGTGTTCCTAAGATACAAGCCTGCCCAAACACACAAGACTATCACTATTCCAAAATCTGTACCTGTCCAGCTACAAACTTTCAGAAAGTGGTTCTATAACCCAGTCATTGGTAGTGCAGTTATTGAATGTGAGGGCAAGGAAGACATCACCATCTTTGAGCCCATCGAGCTATTGAAGTTTCAGCCTGAAGATCTGGAAATCCTTTTTCAGAATCACATTCAGGCTTATAGTGATGAAGATGAAGCTGATGCCAAAGCCTATCAAAGAATTGTATCTCTCCATGTCAAACCTTTCATCCCAAGGACATCTGAAGGACCAGCTGCTTGATGAAGAGCTGAAGACAGTAATGCAACAGCTTAGGGGGAGATTGTAGATTCATATATTTTGTATAAGCTGTTGTCATTTATTGTATGTTTAAACAATTTTAGACTAGTTTACTTTCTGTCATTTCATTATTGTAATTTCAGTTTTCTGTAATTAGTTAAGTCTGGGCCATCGAAACTACTTAGTTTCGATTGAGTCTGTTCAATCGAAACTAGTAGTTTCGATAGATGGTAGTTTCGACAGTATTTGTATCACTTGTAAATGGTCAATCGAAACTAGTAGTTTCGATTGACCATAGTTTCGATACCTGTCACTACTATAAATAGCCTAGTTTGAGATTGTTTAGGGTGTGAGTAGCGGCTGTAACCCTGAACCTTCTCTTTCACATTTTGCTTGAATCAATACAATCTGCAGTTGTTTAAAAAAAAAAAAAAGGCAAAAGTTGATCAAGTGTTCGAGAATGTCAAGAATCCTTGTAAAAAGATGGTTATTTACTGCTAAATACTTGGGATTCAAACCTTTATCATTTGCCTACAAGATAGGAGGGTCTACACTTGAGGGGGAGAATCACAACGAAAGACATTGGATCATCAGTCAATCTATGAAGACGAAAGACAGAGTCGGACAAGAATTGATAGCATCAGTCTAGGGGGAGATTGTTGGGTATAATTTTGAGACTGATGCTGTCAATCGAAATTACAGTATCGAAACTACTAGTTTCGGTTGAACTTTTGTTCAATCGAAACTTACAGATCACGTTGCACTCGTCTAGCCCGAAACTTATTAGTTTCCAAAGTAAAACGTACTCCAGGTGAGTTCTAAGTCCCCCTTATCTGCAACCTTTTTGGGGCTGGGGTGCATACTCGTAATATGATGGATGTTATATGGCTAAACGTGCTAAGTACAAATAAAAATAATAAAGTATTAAATGGCTAAATGTAATTATATGCCTATATGTTTAATTTCTTTTATTATAAAAAAGAATGATCATTCACATTTTAATCACAACTTAATTGGACCTTGATGTCCCAACAAATGTTATCTCTTACAATTCAACACTATGTTAAGATAGTGTTATCTCTCATAACTCAACACTACGTCAAGATAGTGTTATTCTTACTAGTACTATGTTTGTAATAACTAAATATAAGAGTGACAAGTGATAAATATTTGTGGCACACACTCTTCTTCCCTTTCTTGCTTTTCTTGATCTTCACTCTTTATAATCTTTCATCTTCTCAAATGATATTATATCTCTCAAATGATATTATATCATGAAGAGGATGATAGAAATATTTATTTGATAAGTATTTGAAAGTGTTTAGAGCAAAAAGGTGTGAGGCAGGACAAAGCTTCTATTTATAGCCACAAGACTAATCTAAAAAGCCACCATTGCTACCCCAGTCACGGTCGACCGTGGAGCTGGGTGATAGCTTTGATCACTTTTTTTAACATTAGAACTTTTCTATTTTCACACTCTAAAGTCATTTCATTTATGTAAACTTGATTTTAACTTTACTAAAAGTTCCATTTGACTTATGACTTGAATTGTAACCCTTTACACAAAAATAGAAAGATTGCCTTTTGTAAAGAAGATATTTTCCATATATGTTATGACTAATTCCATTTATGGTAGTTTTGTGTTTCCAAAGCAATATCATGTTAATAGAAGATCCACCAACATATCTTCCAATTTGAATTCAAAATTCCAATTAATACTTTGACACTTATTAATAAAATTTTTCTATTTATAAAAGCTTTGTCAAGTTTTATTAAATATTTTAAGAAATGACTTTTGTTTTATAAAAAATATATTTTTATAAATCTCATTATTATTTTAGAAAACCTCTTTGATCATGGATCTTTCTCATTCCATATCATATTTTCGTTATTATTCGTCATCTTGATTAATTCATATCATGTGTCAACTTCTTGTTGACTTTGTTACCAAACCTTGATTATTATCATTCACTTGTAACGTGTTGGCCTCATATTAGTTTCCATGCCGATCTTTAATTAAAATTGATCATTTGTAATACCTGTCGGTTTTGTATTGATTTCTTCACCAAATCTCGATGTCTTGGCATAATCGACAACTTGATGACATAATCTTATAGTATGTGTATACTTAGTGACTTGATCTTAAATAAACAAGTATATGTGATGACTTATTTGATCTTAGACTTAATTATTGACTTGAGTGTTATTGTGAACTTGTATGTGACGTATGATCAACCACTATTAAGCAAATAATACCACATGTTAAATACTTTTATCATTATCAAAATTAGGGTTTGATGAATTTCAATTCAAACCGTTGTTTTCCCAACAGTGATCTTTAGTGAGATGCTGAAGAGGTGATCACCACCCTACTAGTGAGATGTTGAAGGGTGATCACTAGCGATGAATGGGTGTTTGTATCAACTACCCGCTTAGTGAGATATAGAATGGGTGATCACTACCCGATTAGTGAGACATTGAAACGGTGATCACCACTCGATTAGTGAGACGATATAAAGGTGATCACGACCTTGCAAAGTGAGAAGTTAAATAGTGAATCAAACTCTTGGTGGATACCAAGGAATGGATGTAGAATGGTTTAGTTAACACTCATCTAAACCACTATAATCTTTATGTTTTATTTTGATTACTCTTGATCATCAAAAAGCTTTTACAATAAATATTTAATAAACAAGCAAACATTTTAAATTGGTCACTAAATTTTAATACAACATATCACCCCTTCTAGGTTCTCTAGGTTATAATAAAAGAAATCAACAACCCTTTAACATCACAATGAAATGTTTAAAATCTAAAGGAATTCATGTAGATTGACTAACATATTCCTAAAATACTTCATATCTTAGTTTCGTTAATGATGGTTGATAAGACCGGAATCATTGATGAAGGTCGACTAATATATTGGATCGTCGCCTGCTACCACCATCACATCTACCGTCGTCGAGTAGGAAGCCCTATACATGGCAGATTCCATTTCACACCCCCTAGATATGGCATATTCAAAGGTCGAGTGAACCATAATCATTTATGAAGGTCGACTAACATATTGGACTACCGCCCGCTACCACCATCACACCTACCACTATCCAGTAGGATCACTAGATATGGCATATTCGAAGTGTATGGCATGCTAGAAGGGTATGGTAATTTCTTCGTCACCCTCTCACCTACCACCATTAGAGATCGACCTCATTTTCACAGCCTATAGATATAGCATATTCGAAGGCCATGACTGTTAAAGAGGAGAGGTGAGCGGCTGATGAAGACGGAGATGTTGAGATTAAAGGGCTAGTGAACTCGAGGAAGGTACTTATTAAGAGCAATCATTTCATTTAATCTTTTAGTTTTACATTCTAACTATTTAATAAATATTTAATATAATCTAATTATGGATACTTATTATTTAATTATGGATAGTTATTATATTATTAACCAATTAATTTAATATGAATTAACATTTATTAATCATATAAAAAAATTACTACACAGTTAAAAAAAAAAGGTTTTAAAAATAACTTAACATAATTTATAACTTTCAAATCAATGTATACTTTTTAAAGACATATTTTGACAAGTGTATGCGTTAACAAATTACATTATATTTTATTTAACCTGTGTAATACACGGGTTTTTAAAGACATAAAACTTTTATTGCTAAATATATATAATATTACATTTATTCAACCTATGTAATACACGAGATTCTAACATAGTTATAGTAATAATATTACTAACTATGGGTGTTCATTATTCGAATCGGACTCGAATAATTCGAAATTCGATTCGAACCGAATTCGAAATTCGTTTCGAACCGAATTCGAATAAAAAAAATTCAAATTCGAGAATAAGGATTTGATTCGAATAAGGATTTCAAATTCGAATTGATTTCAAATTTAATATCTTGAATTCGGATAATTCGAATTAACTATATACATAGATTTTTTTTATCATATGAGTTTCAAGTCTTCAATCTTCAAGCATTTTAAGTATAGCGAATGTCGTTACCGTTATGGTAATGTGAAGACCCGGACCTATTATGAGCGGACATCACCAGCATTGGTATTATCAGAACCGGTATGGTTTTTGATGGCCCGAACCGATAACGACCAAACCCCTGCTGCGTGACGAGCGCGGGTATTCGTTTATATAAGCTTATTCAAGTCTTTTTTTTAATTTTACGTGAATACATCCCACCGCGAAGCACAAGAAAACCGGCTAGTTCCTTTTATAACCTAATTACCTATGATATTTAATATACTCGATAGTGGTCATAATAAACTTTATTACAAATAATAATAATTAATTAATTAATTAAATAAATAATGAAAATAAATAAAAACAAGAAATAGAAGTAAGAATGGCAGGTGTAACTTCAAAACTTGATTTGGTCTGTACATAAGATTGTACAACCAATAAAAGAAATTATTAAAGTCATCATAAACACAAGAAAGTCAAAGGGGAAAGAGAGAACCTTAAAGCCCTTGCCTTTTGGCACCATTTCATTTCTCAACAATCCAATTAGCAAAAATCAAATCACCCCTCTTTTGTTCTTCTTTAAGGGACGGTTACAAAGTCCACCACAAGACTTAAAGCCCTTCTTCTACACATATAATTTCATGTATTACCCCCAATTTCACTCTCTGTTTGCTTAGATTTCTTCTTTATTCTGCCAAGATTTGGATCGGTAGGCTCAAATTCAAGATGCCCATTTGCTGATTTTTCAAGAAATTGTGGAAAAATTGAATCTTTTTGATTTGGTTTTGTGGGTTTCTTGTTTTGGATGTTGGGTGGTGTTGATGATCAATTTTTTGTTTTTGTTGTTCTGATTCTTGATGTTTGGTGACATACAGGTACTGAAATTTTAGGGCTTTTTATGGTGGAAGAAGAGGTAGATGATAACTTGTAGATTCAAGTTGTGAGGGAGGCTGAATTACTATATGGGTAATTTATGCTGCAGTTCTGCTTCAAAGGTGAATATTTTTTTTATCCCTTTTTCTTATTTGCTTCCAATTTCATCCTTTTGATACTAATTTCCTTTAATTATAAGCATGATTAAGTAAATTGGGTGTGATAATTGCAGCTTTATGGTAGTACATATGTTACCAATCTTCAAAATTATGGGGTTCCTTTGTTTTTCCTTTCAATTATTTATTTAGGGGTTTTTAAAAATCAAATTAGGGTTTTAAATTAGGGGTTTTGACTTTTGTCAACCCTTTAAGATCTAAGGGAAGTTGATGCACCAAGCCTCCAAGTTAGGGTTCTTATTAGGTTTTCTTTCCCTTACTCAAATCCATGACCTTTGTGAAATCACTAAAATTTCATTTTAGGTCCTCCCCTAAAAGTTACAATGTTCATTCTTGATAATTTGTAAGCCAGAATTTGCATATTTGTGTATTGTTAATTTGGTATCATCACAAAGAATTGGTGTAATTTTCTGCCACACAATGATAGTCAAACATAATTATGTGCAAAGTCAAACATTTATAAGGAAGTTGTTCAGAGTTGAAACCTTGAAATGGTTGCCAAGTTTGACCATGTAGTTGTGGAAGATTAATAGTTGGCTGCTATATGAACCACATTGTGGGATTTTTTTAAATACAGTATTCTTGTTTGTAGGGTAACATATCATTCATTATCAGGTTTGCTTTTTTTTTTTTAATTTTAAGTTTATTATCAATCATTCGACCGCCATTGACAATTCCTCGTTAGTGAGATCATGTCAATTGTCGTTTTATAATAATATGATCACGTTGGTTGAGCCGCTATTTCATTGCATTTGTAATAATTCTATTTATGTGATCTTGTATGTGTACATGTAATGCGAGAAATTTGGAAAAGGAAAATAGTATTTATCAATAATAGTTTTGTCTTTATGAATTAAAAATGAGCAACTTTATTTTTTATTTTTTTGTGGTTGTTAGCTCTCAGGCGGCCAATCAACACATGACACCGGCAAGGGGCGGGGCCGCCAAGGGTCGGCCAAATATGGATTCAGTCTAGTAAAAGGGAAAGCTAATCACCCAATGGAAGATTACCATGTGGCTAAATTTATATTTCATCAAGGACATGAGCTTGGACTTTTTGCTATATATGATGGCCATCTGGGAGATAGCGTGCCTGCGTATCTTCAAAAGCATTTATTCTCCAATATCTTAAAAGAGGTTAGTTTTTATTGTAATTATTGTGTTTTGGTATTCATAACTATTAATTAATGCATTGATTATTTATATAAAAATAGACAAAAACGTGTTTGGGGATCGACCCAACCTGAGCTGGCCCGTACAAAAGAATGACCCATATCATCTTGAATCTGTTTTGATCCTTACCCACCTCGTCTGACCCGTTTATCTTGCCACCATTGATTTTTGAATCTTCTATTAGTTTCCTTCCCAAACTTATCTAATTTTAGTTTGTACAATGTCCTAAATCTTTTTTGTATAAAAAAGACTTTAAATTATTATTGTAATAACAGTTTTTTTCTATTTGTAACTAATTAACTATAACTAATGCATTGATTGTTTATAAAAAAAATATCCTGATCACACAAAAACATGACTCATTTCATTTTAAATCCGTTCTAACCTTGTAAAAGAGACTGGAATTAATATTAAATCGAATTTTGTGTATTACAATGGAGGAGAACCCTCAATATATAGGAAAACTAGAAACCCTAGAGAAACCTAACTTGGGCCTGTGGGCCAAACAAAACTGAACCTTAATAATATACTAGTAATTATAACTAAAAGACCTGTTACCCAAACCGCCCGACCTGTTCATCTTGCCACCTCTAGTTTCTGAGCCTTCTATTAGTTTCCTTCCCTACTTTATCTAATTTTAGTATGTAGAATGCCCTAAATCTTTTTTATGCCAAGACTTTGGATTATTATTGTAATATAGTGTTTCAGTATTCATAAATCATAACTAATAATTAATGCACTGATTTTTTTTTATCAAAAAATAGACAAAAATGTTTTTGGGGATTGACCTAACGTGACCTTGTTCATACAAAAAAATTCCCATTTCATCTTGAATTCGTTTGACCCGTTACCCAACCTGCCTGACCCGTCCATCTTGCCACCTCTAGTTTCAACTACATTTACTAAACTTTGAGAAAAATCCAATTTAAAATTGTCTATTTTGCTGAATATAATCATTATAAATACATTTCAAGGTAGTTATTTTGTCTCCGCGAAATTCCTTTTTTTCTCTTGACCAAAGGGTATTACATATAACTAGTATTAACCATGCGCGCGTTGCGGCGTGCAGTTTAGCGGACATGTTGGCACATCCAATAAACCGTTACATGAACAAAAGTTTCTAGCCACTGATACAACGAAGAGAGACCGTAGTATTTCTAATGCCTTCTACTTACAACTATTACAATTTATATTTTATCTAACCACATTCAAGTAAGTAGAATGTACGAAGAAGTTTGTTGCTCACCCAAAAGCTGCATTCAAACAGTAGACATGGGGGCGATGCATCTGACCTCGAACTCTTCTCAAGAATTCCATAAGAATTACCCTGAACTCTTCTTTGGTGTCTCATATGTCTGCGTCTCGATCCATAGGTGTTGTGGTGCTTCTGAAATATGAAGTTTAAGTGGGTAAGATTGATGATGTTTGGCTAGAAAAAAGTGACCGCGATGGTGGGAGTCGTTTGTCAAACTTCTCTTTTGCTAGTAACACATCTTGGCATTTGAAAGCAATTTGTCCTCTACAAAACACGACATTCATGTTCGTTTTTTTCATATCATCTTAGTAGTAGAGGTTGAAATCTTTACCATATAAACAGATCGATTCATATTGTAGTTTTTTCAATCAAAAAGTGAAAATGGCCTGAAAAAATTATAAGACACAAATGTATTTTCAATACAATACACTACAAGTGTATTTTCAAAACACGACGTTCACGTTCTTTTTTCTCATATCATCTTAGTAGAGGTGGAAATTTTGACCGTATAAACAGATAGATTCATATTGTAATTTTTTCAATCAAAAACAAAAATGGCCTGAAAAGGTCAAAAGACACAAGTGTATTTTCAACAACTTACTAAATCAGTTAATTCAAAAACCATATTATAACTGTACACAAAAAATAATTGAGCTGAAAGCCTTTGAGAAAGCAGACCAACCCACTTTGTTGCCACTAACATAAAAAATTACCCGTTTTGACCCATTACCCAACCCAACCATTTTACCACCTTTAGGATATCAATCGCCAAGCCACGGTCCATGAGGAATTCTTGCAACTAAAATACAAATTAAAAAATTTCATAATCTGCAGCAAAAAAAAAAAAAAAAAAAGAATATTTTCAATGGCAGTTATGCATAACAAAGGGCTTAATGTCACATAATCTTATAATTTTCCTCTGCATCTAGCTTCAGTTTCTTATACTCTTCAACCACTTTTTCCATTTCGCTTTCTTGGTACAGAAGTGCTAAATGTTCCAAGAAGCCTGCAATCCTTTGTGAGACTTCTTTCACTTTCATAAGCCTGCCAAAAATAATAATAATAATGAATTAAAACTATAAAATTGAGCATGATTCATGATAAATTATATTAATACCTTTCCTAGTGCCCAATTTGCAGAATCAAAGAATATGATACATGTATATTCACCCCTTTTTAATGCAAGGTAATATTCATCTAATCCCGTTTCACCATAGCACTTTTAGTTCATTCAGATGCTTCTAATTGTTGAAATCTTATGGTTTTGTTCACCAATGATTCAACTCAACAATTAAACGAACAGTCGAACACCAATCCTCTATATTATTGTAGGCAATGATAGTAATCACATATTTTCAAATTTTACACAATGAAACGAACAGTTGAACACCAATCCTCTATATTATTTTTTTACCCCAACTTCTTAAAACCCTTTGTAAAATTGATTGTTCATACATGTTAGATGTTAATACCTGTACTTAAAACACTTCAATATATGAAATTATCTCAATGAAGTTATAATTATCTGTTCAATATTCTACTTACCCATTTCCAGCAAAATCAAAACGAAACACACTGATTTCTTCCATCAACTAATACAATCAAATCACATAAAAATAATTAGAAAAAAATTATGAAGAGGGAATACGGTGGTTACCTTATCACAGCTTCCATCAACTGTTTGACTTCAGATTTACTTAGTTTCGTCCTTTTCGTCTTTGGTGGCTCAAAAAGGCATGCATCTGCAGTTTAAAAAGAATCACACGACACAAATCACTTGATATGCTGGAATAAAAGCTATCATCAAACCTTTTCCTTTTTTCAACAAACCCATTAAAAAAAACTATATAATTTCATTAAAAATGTTCAAAAAAATCAATATTTTAATTATCATTCAAAAACATGTGTTTTTTTTAAGTGATTCAACTGAGATAGTGAAATAGAAGCATGTATTTTTTTTAAACTGAAAGCAAGAATCTTTAATGTATATTATGCAAAATGTTCAAAAAAAATCAATAATTTAGTTATCAGTCTATACAACATCTTGGTTCATTGTTATGGTATTATACAACTTTGCAAGGCGTATTCCCACTCAACGCTCGCTCAAATTCGAAAACGACCAAAAGGAAAAAGAAAAATTATGCTGAATTTTCGCCAAATCTTTCGATCTACATGATCCATCATTCCTGCATACAAAATGGTAATTAACAAAGCACTAAATATAATTCCTGCTTGCAAATTCATTAATCTTTGCATTAAGATATGAAAATATATAATAATAATAATAACTTACTACGTAATCTAGCAACACCCTCCTTCACTTCTCATCCGAATAAAATCCAAATATGCAATCACAGATTCGACTGCCGTGCATCCAAAGGATATTGCTTTCCCAAATGCTTTAACCATTGCTATGATGCATTCTCATCAGACAATATAAGCATACTTTAACATCAAACAAAACAATTAGCAATAAGAAAAAAATTATTATTTACAAGTAAATGAATTTGCATGTGAACTAAATTCAACTGATTTGAAAATACTTTCAGATTAAACAACACCTCATAATTTAAAAATTAACCAAAAACCACTAAGATTAAGAAAAGGTACTTCTAAACGAAGTGCAAATTCATTTCAACACTGAAAATGAGGCAAATTCAAATTCTTCCAAACGTCAAACTGAACTTTCGATAAAAAAATAGAAACATACGTACAATGCTTTCATCAGATAATATATCGAAAATTAGCATGCTACATAATCATACGAATCAGAAATTCAATTCTTAACAAACATTAACGCGATGTGAATTTCAAAGATGCCTAGAGATTCAGTTTTATCGTCGATTAAGTGAGGCTCATATCTGTAAACAATCAAGCAAATGGAAAGAAACACGCCATGGTTGCATATCTATTGGTCTTAATGTTAAAGAAACTAAAGTTTCTTTCACAGAAACAACCACAATGCCTTGCCAAGATGCGGATTCTGAAATTTCCATTTCAATCCATGCTGACAGACTAAAGCCAATCATCACAGCCTCTTACCAAACCATAAGCTTCTGACAAATCCCAAAACCCCAGCAATTGCAAAATCCAAAACACCACCAAAATTAGAAGATGGAAAACGCGAAAAACGCCAGACAGCTGGCAGATGTGGCTTAGGGAAGCTGTAACAACCCATCGAAACCCTCCTACGGTTCAGGAGAACGGGGCAACAATGACTTAGTCATGAAGAACCACCACCACCACACCACTGCTACCTAGGGTACCAGAGAACCCGGGAACAGTGATCGGTAAAAATAACAGAGAAAAGAGAGAGATATAGAAAGATAACTCATCGATGGACCAAGCCGACGAACACAGCAGATCGGCGGGACGAAGATCGAACCCAGAAACCGTCGTCTCTCTGATCCTCCACTCTCTCTCTATCTCTGTGAAGGCGACCTCAAAAGCAAGAGAATGAAATGAACAGATGCCAAAGAGGAAGGCGATATACCCATATGGGTTCCCAAACACGCCTTGCAGGAGGTGGCCCAATAACAATATGAACGCATCAATGATGCATTGTATCTTTTACCGGGAACTATTCCCTCCCATGGGTTTTAAATAGAGTTGATAATTGGAAAATAGTTAAAATTTGCCACTTAAACTATCTTCCTAGTCCAACATTGCAATTCATAAATCTTTAACTGTAATGACAAATTATCTTTAAATACTTTTTATATGTTTTGCATTCTTGCAGAATGAGTTTTGGACAGATACAAACAGGGCAATATTTAAAGCTTATGAAAGAACCGACGAGTTAATTCTTTCCCATAATCCTGAACTGGGAAGAGGCGGATCCACTGCAGTTACTGCAATTTTAATCGACGGTCGTAAATTATGGGTTGCTAATGTTGGTGATTCTCGGGCAGTTTTGTCAAAAAATGGGCAGGCAATTATGATGACTATTGATCATGAGCCCAATACTGAAAGGGGCAGCATTGAAAATAGAGGAGGCTTTGTTTCCAATATGCCAGGTAATATATGTAGATTTGTGTTTTATATGGAAAAATATATTTTAAATGCTAGTCTTGGATTACTTAGCTAATTTTAATTATCTTTAAAATAAACATTAACCACAATTTTTTCTGTATTTCACTTTGTTTTTCGTAATCACTCTCCCATGAAAATGCTAAATTTTTTTCCATTTCCATGATAATGAAAACATGTCCTTTTTTGGCAACTTTTAATAATTAAATAACTTTGTGAATTGATCATTTTGGTGCACGAACAAAGAATTATGGGTGCCGATAAATGATTTTTATTGTGTAGCAATTGGTTGAAAAAAAAAAGATCAATTCTGTTTTAGAATATTATTATAGTGTTTCCTCTTAGTTGATTAATATATGGATATATATTCAATAATATTCCGCGATTTTTCTCTATTTCACTTTATTTGTTGTAATCACTCTCCCATGAAAATGCTAAAAATTTCCGTCTTCATTATAATAAATTCATTACCATTTTGGCAACTTTTAATAATTAAATTACTTTTGCGAATTGATCATTTGGGTGCATGAACGAAGAATTACGGGTACAAATAAGTGATTTTTATTGTATAACGATTGGTTGAAAATAAAAGATCAAATCCGTTTTTAGTTTTTAGAATATCATTATAACGTTTCCTCCTAGTTGATTAATATATGAACATATTACAGGAGACGTAGCAAGAGTGAACGGGCAGCTAGCTGTTTCACGTGCATTTGGAGACAAGAATCTCAAGAATCATTTGCGGTCTGATCCTGATGTCACAAATGCTGATATTGATGCCAATACAGAAATTCTCATCCTTGCAAGTGATGGTCTATGGAAGGTAATATTACATTTTACAAAAAAGTCCATCTTTTTCACAAAGTCAACATCTTTCATAACCGACGTTTCTTTTGCTTGTCGTTGACCGACCCAAGGTTGTGTCAAATCAAGAGGCAGTGGACATAGCACTAAAGATCAGGGACCCACAGAAGGCGGCGAAGGAACTAATAGTTGAAGCCTTGAATAGAGAAAGCAAAGATGACATTTCATGCATTGTGGTTCGGTTTAGCTGAAGAAAGGCGTATCTTTGTGGTTGGACTATGTGCAGTATAAGGTGTACATTGGGGGATTAAGTAAAAAAAGATGTGGAATTTGCTCATAAAGGTAGCTAAGTTACTTGGCACAGGTTATATTACATATATAATATATAAAGACTCATGCTTTGTTTTTTCTGTGTAAGAAGTTGAAGTTCTTGTATTCAAGATTGTGAGGCTTGCTATTGTTTGATTTCTTGAGTGTATATAATATACACACAATCTGTTTTCATTCCATTTAATATTTTAATCTCTAAGTGACAGTGGGACCCTGGTTTAAGGGTTTAGGGTGGAAAAATGATCTGGTTGAGTTGGATTGGGTAACATATTGAAATGGGTCGGTTTAAAATAGGCTTGGAATGGGTTGGTTTTAAAAAAATATGATCCAGGTTCGGGTTAGCGGGTGGAAAAATGATCTTTTGGGAAATGAACTTTTTTCCTGTGTCTTGTCTGATTGCTACTAATTCTTTTGTCACCAATGGTACTTTGCAAGATATTTTGGTGTGGGAAGCATTTTGTGATGTGGTGGTGGGGTCCAACCGTCTTGTTTGAGAGCAAGTCGCTGCTTAAGGGGTGGAGGCTGAGTAGACCGGTTTGGGTGGTGTGATCGGATCGTAGTGAGTAGCATTGGTAGAGTTACCCATAGTAGGGTGCAAACCGCAATGGAGAGAGGGGACCCGAGCCCTTGTGAGTTGTGACTCGTGATCATTGTCTGACAATTTGCAGTCAGAGTGACACTGGAGAGGTTGATGAAGTAAAGGATGAATACTATATAGATGTCTTTATGAAGTTCCTGGTTTTGGATGAGGCCCAACTTGTAAACCTCCAAAACCAAATTAAAATTCAGTTTCACTAAAAATATAACCAAATTCTGAATAATTGAACACCCTTAGTTCGAAGCTGATGATACCATACAAGTTCATGCATCTGGACCAAGAAGGAAAACCTCTTCTCTTACATCATGAAGTCCCATTTGAGGAGAAGTTAAATCAAGGATAATTAGAAATTCTAACAAATAAAACATATTAAATAAGGAGTATAAATATAGGGAAGGTACAAGTACAAGATAAAGAGAGCTAAAAAGGCTAATGAAACTACAGGAAGATGAAGACCCATAGTGGCTGCAATAATGTGGAGGATATGAATATCAAAAGACCAAAAAGGTGCTATAATATGCCTCTTAGCAAGTTAAACTGCCGCGACGACGTGAAGCTTGGATCAAGAGTCTCAAACCGGGCAGAAGATAAACCTTTAGTTAGAAGATCAACAAGTTGAGTAGAAGGTACAGTGGCGGATTCAGAAGTTTTTATCAGCGGATGCACAAAGTAGGTCTGGTCAAAACGAGTTTGGTCAAAACAAACGGTTAAAATGGGTCGGGTAAAAACAAATACTTATTTACATAACGATATAATAAAAATATTTATTCCTATTTACTTAAAGATATTGTAAAACTATTCATACTTATTAATTAAACATATACAGATAATTGATTAAACACAAGAATATCTCACAAATAAGAAAAAAAAACTTGTAAACAATAAATAAGAAAAAATATATACTTATAAACCAAAAGTAAAAAATACAAAAAAAACTTATAAATCAATTGAATAATCAATAATAAAACATATTATTTATCTACAAAATTTAATTTGTTATGATTAATGTCTATTGTTTATATGTATAATATAAGACTATTTAAAATCAAATAAAGTAAAAGGTTTAATGTGTAATTTTAGTTGTATTACAAAGGGTTAATATGAAATTTCTCTTTATTCTTTTAATAATCAACGAACACTTTGGGTTTCCCACCTTCCCACTTTCACATACCACTTTCTTCTTCTTCTTCTTCTTCTTTCTCTCTCTCTCTCATCTTTTTTCTCCATTAAATCTTTAAGCTTTCATGACATTTTTATAGAAAAATTACCATATTTACTTAAAATTATCATCTATCTCTTTGGTTTCTTTCTCTCTTGGTTTGTTGAAAATCGGATGACGGGTGCCTCTTAGCATATTTAGGAAGGTGCCTACTTAGAGAGATCGAAAATTTTCCACTACGCAGATAAATCTCAGTGGGTGCCTCGCCGCCCACTGAGTAGGTACATATCGAACATGGAGAGTATGTGAGAGGACCATGCCGCGAATGAAATGTAAATCAATCTCAAGGTGTTTCGTGTGTTGATGGAACATTGGATTGACCGCTAAATAGGTAGCCCCGATGTTATCACACCACATAATGGAAGGATCTGCATAAGATAAACATAGATCGGACAATAATGACATAATCCATCGAATCTCAATTGTTGTGTGGGCAAGAGACTGATACTCCGTCTCAGTACTAGATCTCGTAACTGTATGCTGTTTCTTGGAACTCCAACTGATGAGGTTGGGTCAAGAAACCCACAACAACCAGTGGTAGAACGACGATCCTTTGGACAACCAGCCCAATCGGCATCAGCATACGCATGAATGGCAAGACCAGAAGACCAACGAATAGTCAACCCATGTGACAATGTACCCTTAAGGTACTGGTGAATACGCTTGACTGTAATCCAATAACGGTTAACAGGTGTCTATAGAAATTGAGATACTTCACTCATAACATATGCAATCTCTGGACGAGTCAAGACTAGGTATTAAAGGGCACCGATAACCCTAAAGAGAACGAAGGTGCTTAAAAATCCGCCAGTTACAACAATCGGCAAGAGTTTGGATTAAAGAGGGGGTCGCGGTATTATAAAGGATCCTCTAAAGGTACACCTAAATGTCATAATAATTGACGATTGGGAGCCACATGAGTAGATAAAGGTTGACACTGAATAAGGTCAGCATGCTAGAGGATATCAAGGAGATACTGCTGCTGTGAAAGATGAATCAATAAATGTGGCATTAATCCCCAAAAATGAGCTTAGAGTACCTAAGTCTTTAAGAGTAATATAAGAGTGTAAACAACTGATCAACTCTGACACAAATACTAAAGAATTGTCAATAATGATAATGTCATCAACATATACAAGAGTGTAACATGTCACGGAATCTTGACAGAAGATAAATAGAGAAGTATCTGAGATGCACCGGGAGAAACCGAATGTTTGTAAGGCAATAGATAACTTAGAAAACCAGGCCCTTGGTGCTTGCTTAAGGCCATAACGAGCCTTCTTGAGCAAGGAAACACGAAGAAATGCATTGTTGACATCTACTTACCTAATATCCTACCCTTGAGAAAAAGAAACAAATAAAACCTACATGATAGTGATTGGTTTGATAACTAGGCTGAAAATTTCTGTGTAATCAATGCCTTTGTTTGACTCAAGAAATGGATAGCAAAGACACCCAAAAGTGCGTAAAAGGGTATAATAATGGCGAGATAAAAAAGAATATCATAGGAGAAATGATCAATAGTCGAGGAAGGTAATCGGTTAATGAGGAAAACTGATGTGGCATAAGCATCATACCAATATTTTTGAGGTAGATGTGCATGAAAGAGTAAAGCTTGAGCAATCTCAGATAAATAACAGTTTTCTGCTCAGCTACTCCGTTATGTTGGGGTGTGTATGGACAAGTAATACGATATGTAATGCCTGACTCAGAAAGAAACTCACCCATCGGGCCGCGGGTAAGCTCGGGAGTGCCATCACATTGTAAATATTTGATGGTGCATGAAAAGAGGTTCTCAAGAAAAAGGTTTAAAAGGGTGAAAATAATCTAAAACTTGAGAACGATGTGAAGATGGATACATCCAGGTGAACTGACTAAAATCATCAGTGAATGTGATGAAATAGTGGTAGTCAGAACGAGAAGTAGTGGGAGATGGTCCCTAGATATCACAATGATTTATATGTAAAGGTAATGTGCTACGAGAAGATGGTGAAAATGGTAATCGTGTAGACTTGGAAGTACTACACGCATGGAAATGACTATGTAAAGGTTTACGATGAGTGGGAAGAAATGAAAGATGCTTAAAAACAAATTCGGAAGGATGAACAAGCCGGGAATGCCATAAATCGTAAGAAACTAGTGTAGCAGCGGAAAGTGAATATAACTGATGTGGTCTAAGCAATATACGATAAGAGTCTGACATGTCAGGGTCTGAATTGATAGGCTACAATGTGAGAATGTAATAGCAAAAGGATGATCAAGCACTAATTGAGTAATGGATAAAAGATTTTTGGTAAGATTGGGTACCACAAGATCATGTTTAAGAGTAAGAGTATGGTGAGATAATGAAAGCATAACATAACCGATATGAGAAATGACAACCATTGCCTACCACAACTCTTTCCGTGCCTAGGTAGGATGTCGCATCAAAATCATAGAAATATCTGATGCATGTGAGTTGTAGCTTCAGAGTCTGGAATCCATTTTCGAGTCAAATGATCTGTATCTGATGAAGAAACATGCTCAACTATTAATCCAAAATACAAATAATTTGATTTTTGAGGAGTCTAAGTCGTAAAGTATTTAGGCCTCTCATAACTAATATTTTCTAACTCACGTGAAATTAAGCCTGTTAGACTTGTTGGGCAAGAAGTAAAATCAATAAATGAACTAGATTGGATGTTAGGAGAATTAGGCTGATAGTTAGGCTTAAATGAAACATCACTAAGCTTAATTTTGGGCTCAAAAGAGATTAGGCTAGGTCTAAAGAGACTAGGTCTCGAAGAAAACACAGTTGCATTAGCAAAATTAGGGCTATCATCCTAATAAATTTGACCAAGGTACGTTCACTAGATCGAAAATCATCATCATTGTCGTGGAATCGAGTAATAACGTGTGGCAAGCAGTCTCTACCATGATTGCGTCACTACATGTCGATTCTATTTGTATCGATTAAGGCTCTTCTACTACATTCAAGCATAACGAGAAGGCCGATCAAGCAAATCAAAATCAGATTCACGTTAGCTAAATTTTATGTATATAATTTGTATAAAAAGAGCAGTAATAAGTAAAAGCTAATATGAATCAATGATTTCATTCTTGATTGAGATCAGTACATATACAACAATACCGTAACTAATTATCACTAGGAAGGAGATAAATACATTAATAAATACAATAATTGTGTTGACTTAATATGTACAAATAATACACCCCCTTAATCTGAGCATGAGGCGGCTGGGTGCTCAGACTGGTTTTGAAGCGGGTAAAGATTGGTCGTGGTACACCCTTAGTGAAAATGTCTGCATACCGATAATCTGTGGGCATGTGGAGAACTTGAACTGTGCCAACCGGAACCTTTTCTCGAACAAAATGAATGTCAAGCTCCACGTGTTTTGTACGCTGATGTTGCACATGTTTTTTAGAGAGGTAGACCGCAGAGACATTGTCATAGTAAACCATTGTGGCTTTGCGAGTAGGAACAAAGAGTTCAAGAAGTAAGTTGCGTATCCAACTCGTTTCGGCTACGTTGTTGACAACGCCTCGCTATTCAGCCTCGACACTAGATCGGGAAATTATGGGCTAGCGTTTTGAGGACCAAGAGACAAGGTTGTCCATGATGAATACAATGTAACATGACGTGGATCGTATGGAATTAGGGCATCCTCCCGGTCTACATCAGAATAGGCAACAAGTTACGAGGACCGTGAGGGTGATATGTGGATGCCATGGCTGATCGTTCCTTTGAGATACACGAGAACCCGTTTCATAAACTGGAAGTGCGGTTCTCGAGAGCATGCATCAATAAACATAGTTGCTGGACGGCATAGGTAAGATTAGGGCACATAAAAGTATGATATTGGAGGGCGCCTGCTAAGCTCCTGTACATAGAACCATCGGGTAATAATGTGCCTGTGGTGGCACTTAATTTAGATGTTGTGTTAACGGGTGTACCCGAAGGCTTGCAGTCACTCATGTTTGCTCGGGCGAGTATATCGGCTGCCTATGTAGATTGAGACAAGAATAAACCATTTTTGTTTCGGTAGCCTGAGATGCCAAGAAAGTGATGTAGGTTTCCGAGATCCGTCATGGTGAATTCCTTAGATAAAGAACAAATGATCTGATAAGCAACTTATCATCTGTGGCTGTTAAAATTATGTCGTCCACCTATAAAAATAGATATGCCATTTGAGAACTTTTTTCGTAGACAAATAATGATGTGTCACTGATGATGCTTTTAAATCCACATGAAATGACATAGTTGGCAAACCTTTGATACCACGCCTTGGGGGCCTGCTTGAGGCCGTATAAAGATTTATGCAATCTACAAACATAATTAGAATGTAATTTATCCTAAAAACCAGGGGGTTGGAACATGTATATCATTTCCTTTAAGTCATTGTGAAGGAATGCGTTTTTGGCATCCAACCGGTGGATTGGCCAACCACGAGAAACATATAAGATTAGAATGGTTCTGATTGTGGTAGGCTTGACCACAGGGCTAAATGTTTCATCACAATCTACACCACTTGTTGACTGTTCCCATTTACGACTAAACATACTTTGTATTTTTAAAGCTTCCCGTTAGCATTGAATTTGTGTCTAAATTTCCACATGCACCGGATAATATTTACATCGGAAGGCCAAGGTACAAGATCCCATGTATGATTTTCCAGTAAGGCCTGATATTCGTCTGTCATGACTGCGTGCCAATTAGGATCGTTTAACGCCATGAAATCAGATTTAGGTATAGGTGAAATGGGGGGGGGGGTGGTTTGTGGTATGGAGATTTAGTGGGGCCCGTGGTTTGGTGATACCGGTTATTGAGCGGGTAATAATAGGGTGAGATGATTGTGGTGGGGGTGGCGGTGGTGGTGTAGTGTAACATCCCAAACTCCTAAAATAAGTTGGGACAAGTTTCGGATAAAGCACGCGACACTAGAACGTAACCGGACGTGAAAACAGAAAGACGGTCCGACCGGAAATAGCCCAAAACTTCGCATAAGCATATATCGGGCTAGAAAATGAGTTACGGAAGCCATAATATATGAAACTTGGGTTCCTCGGCAAGAAGAATTTGAAAATGGTGCTATAACGGGCTTTCTTCTGGTGTTACGGTCCATCATGACCATAACGGACCGTCACCGGCCGTGACGGTCCGTCACGCCGCAAAAGTGAGAAAAGTCACCGTTTTTCGCCACGTATCACTAACTCATCCTACCCTAAGTTCATGATGGACCGTCATGGGCTGTGACGGCCCGTTACGTGGTAAGGAAGTGCTTGGAGGCCAAGAAAACGGTGTCGGACCGTCACCGGCGGTAACGGTCCGTCACGGACTCAGAATTTTGCCTATAAATTGATTCAATGAGCCATTCAAAGAGGAAACATCACACACAAACACCATATATCACACACACTCTCTGAAGAAGATTCGTAGAGCTAGTGCGTCGCGTTAAAGTGTGAGTGTGGTACGCTGCGAGTGTAGTTCGTATTCGGAGGAACATTTAAGCGAGGAACGAACGTAGCAAACAACCCGAAACTATCGTAAGTACACTAGACCCGTACCTTATCAAATGTTATATGTTTATGTGATTATGTGATATGTGTAAAATAAGGTAGGGGGAATAATGGATTAGTCTAAACACTAAAGTGGAATAATGGAGTATCCACGAGATATCAAAGGGGCGGTGGGTACGCCGCTGGTACACCCTATATTTAATCCTCTTTGATATCTCGAGGTGAAACCATTACAAAGGTTTAGGTGCATAGACTAAGGATAAATAGCATGACACTAATGCATGCTAAATAAACGTGAACATAAGATGGAAGCTTATTTCTAAATAAAGGAGTATTCATGAGACGTTAAAGGGGTGGTGGGTACGCCGCTGGTACACCCTATATATAAACCTCTTTAACGTAACATGGAGAAACCTTTATGAGGAATTAGATTAGGGATGAGTATGAAAGTATGACAAGAGGTCATGCTATGCATGATACGCAATCATGCAATACGTGATGAATGTGAATATGTGAATGCAGAGTACTCACGAAGTGTTAAAGTGGGTGGTGGGTACGCCGCTGGTACACCCTATATATAAACCTCTTTAGTACATCGTGGAGAAACCGTTACGAAGTTTTAAGGTAAAGATTGGTTGGGATTAAATCAAGCATAAACGTGCATGATAAAGTAAATATGTATGGTATAAATAAATGCTTGATAAATTGGGAGGCTATGAGTCAATGGCACTCAAGGTCCCAATGGAAAATAAGGTGTCGAGTCTACGGGGCGGAAGAGCCTTATAAATAAATAACCTACAGGGTTAATGGAAAAAGGGTGCCTAGTCTACGGGACAGAAGGGCCCTGTGAATGAAATTAAAAAAGTGCCGAGTCTACGGGACGGAAGGGCCTTGTGAATGGAAATAATAAGGTGCCGAGCCTACGGGCGGAAGGGCCTAAGTAAAAGGTGTCGAGTCTATAGGCGGAAGGGCCTGGTTAAGGTGTCGAGTCTATGAGGCGGAAGGGCCTGAAATGAATAATAAAATAAGAAACGCAGTGTACTTACTTAGCGTAAGCTAATGTAAAAATGTTTTCCAAACACTGCAGTAAAAAGACACATGGAATAAGGTTTCCTGAGGACGTGGTCGGTCAGAGCGAAGAATCCCTATATCACATGTATAATACAATATTGTATGTAAACAATATTTATGAATAAAATGTACATGTGACACCACGGTGGCAAGGTTTTGAAAAATCTGGGACCAATTTCCGCATAATAACTCTGATAAAGTAATGAGATAAAAGTAAGGTGTTTCATGTAGGTGGTGTGGAATGGGTGGGCGGTGGTGGTGTAGGTGGTGTGGGATGGGTGGGAGTCGGATTAACAGTGGGTTAGAGTTGTGTGAGGGGACGAGGAAGGTGAAAGAAAGTGAGGTAGGCGTAATATGAGGGGATGAATGTGTTGAAACAGTAGGTGAGGGAGTGAATGGAGTTGTAGGTGTAGGTGATGGAGTGGGTTGGGGCGTAGGGGCTGTTTCAAAGGTGGTGGGTGGCAGGTCTGGGCCAAGGATCGAGTACGAGCTGCTTTGAATTGGAGAATGGGAATACATACTTGTCGAAGGTAACATGGCAAGAGAGAACAACCTTCCTGGTGGCAAGATCAAGGCAATGGTAGCCCGGAAATTAGCTAGGTACCCGAGGAAAACAAACGGGGAGGACCGCTGGACAAGTTTATGAGCGTGGGTAGCGAAAGTTTTGGGATAACAAGCACACCTAAACGTTCTAAGGTGATCATAGGAGGACGGGCGGAGGTAGAGAACGTGGGTGGGTGTTTGAAATTTTAGGAGTTTGGTAGGTAGAATGTTATGTAGGTAACATGCAGTGTGAAGAGCCTTTACCCAAAATGATGGTGGTAGAGAGGCATGCGTAAGTAGTGTTAGCATAATTTCGTTAAAACGCCGAATCATAAGCTCGGATTTCCCGTTTTTTGGGACATGTGATGACAAGAAAAGTGAAATTGTAATCCATGGGTGTTGGTGTTGGTTCAGGCCCCACTTCACACACTAAACACACACTTGATCGAGTTTAATATGTAAAGTAAATGTTGCAGAAAGAAAAAGGATAAAAACTTACTTTATTATTAGAACTAGACTTGGCTTTAAATAGCCTACAAGGACCCAACGGAAATAAACAAAAACTCTCTAAAAACTAGCCAATATCCCTAGAGAATAGCATACTTCAATGACCAAGCATTCCAACGTACACTTTGCATTTTACTCGGTCAAACATCTACCCACTTCATTAACCAACACTTATACCATGTATGCATTTACCCACGTTCCCGTGATCCATTTTCTGACCCGCTAGCTACTGACTTGACCCGTAGTCAATCTGAACCGACCCGAAACATCAAGATTCACCCAACAGTTGGCAAATGTTTTAAAATGGTGGTTGTTGAATTCACCCCTAAGTCGCATTGGAACAACTTGATGTATCTTTGAAATTGAGTTTGAATGTAACTGTGAAATTGGGTGAATTTTTCAAAGGTTTCAGATTTAAATTTTAATGGGAAGACCCAAGTGTAATGGGTGAAGTCGTCAAGGAGTACCATACAACATTTATAACCATTTTTGCTTGTTAATGGGGAAGTCCAAAGATCATAATGCGCAATATCAAATGGTAATGAAGTAACAGAAGTTGAATAAAAAAAGAAGGTAAACGCTTGTGTTCTCTGGAAGGAGATATCAACTACTATATCTTCACCTTAAGACTTAACATTTTTCTGTAAAAGATGACTCTCAAAGCTGGATATAGGATTTGATATATACTTACACAGTGAACAACCCATGTTTAGCGTTTAGGTCCAATTAATAGATTATTCTCATGAGTCGGACGGTCCTAAAGCTGGATACGTATATTTCAAAATTTTATTTCTAAGTATTCACTTGTAAATCATCATAAAATATACATTTGTTAAAGTTGGGACTCAACAAATCAACTCACATATTATCATTTTTATCATCATCAAAATAAGTAAACTTTACTTGAACATGTATGCACCAACAATTATCACTTAGGAAACGAACGTCCCAATAAATTACCACTTTGGTAATTAACATTTCCAAACAATTTTATCAACTTATGGAATTAACATTCCCAAACAATTTACCACTTAGGAAATTAATTTTCTTAAATATTACTACTTAGACAAATAACATTCCTAAACAATTTACACATGTTTCCAATCATTTGTTATCTATGTATTCATTTTGAGTGAGTACACAATTTGGGAACACAAAACCACCCTTTTCAACCACAATTGACATGATGGTCACCAAATCACCAAAATAAGTTTTATACACATCCACTCCAAATTTTTAGTTTCGAAACACTTACGAAAATATTTTAGACACTTCAAAACCATTCACCAAAATCACAATATTTGAGTTGGCTAAAATTGTCATATTTCTTTAAAACCATAATTGATCATTGCAAAACTTGGATTAACATACAAAACCCTTTCAATAGTGAAATACTAAACATTTATTAGTGCTATGAACTCATTTTCATCAAAAACCCACTCTAGATCACTTTTAACTACTCTTGTAAAAAATCTTTCACATTCATCACTAATTACTAGCTAGTTATACACATCTAACATCGCTAGCAAATTTTAGACGTTTCATGCATAATTTTAAGCTATTGAAAATATTTATCTGGGTCTAGCATATAAAATCACTTCTAAAGGTCAAAACCCACTTCTAGCAAGAATAATGAGGAGATATTAGTTTTCTTTTGCTTAATGATGCTTGAAGGACCCTTAGAACACCCCAAATATGATTTAAACCTTCCTTGATTTTTGAACCCACTGAATTAATGGACCAACTCAAATGAACTACCTCGCAGCAAAGCGCAAGCATCACATTACTAGTTTTACACAATTACCTAAAACAATACAACACTCAAAATCTGTGAATATGGTTGAAATTCACTTTCATATTTTATTACTTGAAAATATTACAATATAGATTATAATCACTACATTCCACCACAATGGAAATAGACATTTAGTGACACACTAAAAAGTGTCATTGGATTTGGTTTTTTAGTTACATTCAAAAAGTTTGAGTAAAAAATTATATATGGTAATACTTTTGAGTTTTATATACTCTTTTTATCAAAAATTAATTTATTTCATAAGAGGGTTAAAAAACTATTTCCACTCTTTTTATGTCACTATATATGGGTCATAATTTACTTACACTTTTTTAAGTGTAAGTAAAATTTTGTGACCGATTTACTTATAGTGGCACCTTTTAACTTTATGACACGTTTAGTATTTTTATTGACACTTATTTTGTATCGCTAAATGACTATTTTTTGGTAGTGTTTCATACATTATATCATTTATTGGAGCTAACACCAGCCAGATGCATTCTCTAGAAGATAACAGGCTCTGAGTAAATCTCAAATCTTGTGGTAGAGGATAGTTGAGGCTCCTACAAAGACCAAACTTCAAAATGTAAGCACATAGCAAAAGTTTAGCAGTAACAGCATTTATTACTGTGAAGAAATTAGAAACATATAATATTTTCTTACTTTTGGGTACGTGGGTCAAAGTAAATCCACACTTTTTGTTGTTCTATAATCCCTATATGTATATTTTGTGTGATATAAATAAAGGCATGGGATACTACTACTTATGTTAAGCTAGTATGTAGTCAATAATTAACTAAATGTGTAATGTAGAATACTTTCTTCCTCAACAAAGTTTACGGTCTCTGAAAACTTCTTTTTAAACTCAAGTTGAAATTGAAATCATCAAAAACATACAAAGAACGAAAAATTATGACCATGGAAAATTCTTTTTTAGGTTCGCCACTGCCTATAGGTGACTATAGAACGTGTGGCCGTTTCTAATCTGTAAGGCTCGCATGCGAATCATATTGGTGTCCTAACCGATATATTCATGTTTTTTTGTAAAACTGACTTATAGATGATATCTTCCATTGGCATCTGATCCCCAAGGGAGACCCTTGCTCCTCAAATCTCATGTTGCCTTACATAATAGTGTAGTCACTCTATGAATACATAGATAACTCGCGTTGAGGATTTAAACGAGGAGAAGTACCTGCGACATAGGAGATGCATGTGGCGCAGATCGGCCTACCACTTTTTGCGCATGGTTAACTTTTTTTCGCATAGAGGAAAGTAAGTTTCCATATGTCAGTTTGCTTTCAGTTTCAATAGTTTTGATGAAGCTATAAGTCAGCGCGCCTATAGCATTGCCTGTGAAAGCCTGCAGAAGCATTAATGTATAACTTTCAGTGCAATGTTATATCCTCCTAACTACAAGATCATGGGAATTGAAGATATGAGGAGAAAGAAAGAAAAAGGATGTCACATGTCATCATTTAATAGTTAGAAGAATGAATGAGGATTTGTAAATCATTTTTTTCAGATATATTTAGTCAATTTTTAGTGAATATTTACAATCATAATCTCCATAATAGCAAGTGCTCAAAACATTACAGGGAGGATCCCATGCAGACTTCATTTGGGTACTCACACTCTTTATTAATTTCTCTGTCGTTTACTAACTGCGAGTCATCAATCGAATATTGAATAATTACTTCTTCAAAGATCTAGGGACTTATGGAATTGCTGGTTGATCAAGGATCTAAGTGTCTGCAGTCTTTAAATGCTCATCAGTTTGTTGCGATACGTCAATGAAAATTATTTTTATGACAAGAAAATTAACTAACAAACTTGGGATCTAAGAGTCTTTAGGCCCGCCGTAGAGAAGGATATGGAATAAAATTAAACTACCTCTAGGTTTATTCAAAAATGCCCCAAACACATTTATAGTGGCAAGACATGCATGAAAGTGCTTACTGATGTATCTGCTTAGTTCTGGTTGTCTGCACAGGCGCTAATACACACTGCTTTTCCTCCGCGGGTTCCTTTATTCGTAAGTTGGTGCTCTTCATCCCACTTATAGAGTCCATGCCTGCTTGGAAACCGAATGTCATCAAGTTTCTTCTTCTAGAAATTCCCAAAATTTAACAAATGAAAACATGTTTCATTTTATTGGACAACCGAAAATGGAAAATGTTTCATTCAATTAGGGAGATAGTAGAAGATAAGTGATAGTACTGACTGGTTGATCGTGCATAGTAAAGGTAGATCTAGAAGAGTTCCACTAAAACAAGTGTCCGCGACACAGTGAAGTGTTACACCATGAGTCAGTGGTGCTACAATGGTGGCATTGATTTCATCATCTAGCATTGCTCCAGCCACTCTATAGTCAAGAGGGCACAATGCTTCATCATACCCATCAGCTTCATCTCCATCTTCATCAGGAATCTGGCTTGCATGCCCTGAATAGTAGAACAACAATGAGTCTCCTGGTTGGCAGCCTTGGACAAGCCACTGTAATGCCACTTGTATGTTACGTTTTGTTGGAATCCTGGAGCGATCTGACTCCTCTTCTGCATCAAAAGTTACACCGGTCATTGTCATAATTAAATTTACTTATGTTTAACATACCATATGCATGTAGGATAGAGCAGAAGTACCTGTAAGGATAAGGATGGAAGCATTTGGAAAGCCCAATTTGTTCACTAGTAATTGTTGCATGCTCCTGACATTATGAACACTAGCTTCAAGTTTCTTTCTGTGTCCATTGTAGGTGATACCCCATAGAACTGCCCTTTTCCTGCCACGATTCTGAGGTAACTGTTGATGAATTCTGCTGCCTGGAAATTGAGGTGACTGCGGTGCTGATGCTATAGAGGTTTGTCTTTGAAGATCCTGATGGTATTGATTTGTTGCTGCACTGATAAATTGCCCAACTCGGAAGAGAACAGGGGCCTTGATCTTTTGGTTGAAAAGGTTGACAGTCTGGCACACTGCGCACATTTCATATTGTGACCCAGCCATCTTAACAAAGGTTCTTCCACATGTATTGCACCGTTGGGATGTGTTTGCCATGTTGATGTTGTTCTAGGAAGTTTACAAGAGTTGTTTGGGAGGTAGGATGATTGTGTGGATGCTTGCTAGTTTTTGTGGTTCTAGTTTAGAGTTGTTTCTTCAACTTTTATAGTCTGATTTTCTCATTCTTTTTTCCAGTATAGCTCTAGATTCTTGAATTACAATGGGGAATGATTCATTTGGTCTTGATAAAGTAAATGGAAGAACCAGATTCACATTTGAAGCTCCTTTCGGCAGAGATGGATTAATTATTGTCATGTTGACTAAAAAACTTACCTATATACTCACATGGCAGTTTATTTTTGAATTTTTTTCAATATTGGTGCTATATTTTCTAAGCTTTCAATATTGGTATAACTGCTGTTAGCAACCAGCCTCAAACCGTCCTTGCCAACCACGGTTTCACTTTGTAAACACCAAACCGGTGTTGCCAACCACGGTTTCACGAAATAATCAAAAACGGTGTTCCCAACCACGGTTTGATATTGGAATCCCCATTTCGCACTTGCCAACCACGGTTTGACATGAACCACTTTTGAAACCTGCAAATCAATCTGACAAAGCCTATACTCTTGAAGAATCTTCATCAAACCGTGGTTGCTAACAACGTGTTGGATATTTTAGTGTAGTAGGATTAACTTGTTTGATCAATACATATTATCATAAATATCAAATAAGTTAGGAGGTGTGGAGTGCACGTTTATTTGAGTTTATCATGATATAACGGGGGTCCGGGGCAGCGCCCCTGGAAGCGGGGTCCAAGGGGCAGAGCCTCGAAAATTATTTTGGCACTTATTTCTTTGTAAAAAATGCATTAGAAATAAATTTTATATAATTTATTATATAAAATTTGTTGTCAAAAGATTAGGCGGATTTAATTAAATTCGAATTCGAATTTGAAATTAAAATAGATAACTGCCAGGCAGTTATCTGATTTCCCAGTTTTATTCTTCAATTGATCATATGAATATTTTTCTGGTCCATACTACTTTCATCATAATTCTCCATATTGTTGTTCTCAAAACTCTGATTTGTATCCGATCAAACATTTGGGTGAACCACCAAATAGTTTTGATCTGAAAGTGATCACACGCCTTTCAGAATATCTAAGAATTCAATCCGTTTTTCTGCAATTTCAACAACACAACGGTTATACCAATATTGAAAGCTTTGAAAGTACAGCACCAATATTGAAAAGTATCTCTATAATAGGACCAATATTATATTGAATAAAGTTCTTTATTTTCAGCAAAGCGTCATGAGTTGCCGTAGGGCCAGCCAATCCATCCCGCTTATGATCAGGGTCTACTGGTTTTGTCCTGCCTTGGACTCATCAGGCGAACGGCAACAACTCACGACCAGTGATGCGTTCGATGTGTAAACACATCTAGGCATGTTCACGTCGTCTATCCCACTGAGGTCGTGCCCGATGAAGTCCGGACTAGCAAGCAAACCCAAGCGTTCAAATACAAACATAGCAAAATTATCTTCAAACATTTGGTCCGTGACATAAGGCTTTTAACCTACGCTAAGAAGGAAAAAACTAAAAATAACACGTTCTAAAACAAAAAAGAAAAATGAAAAAGGACACATATACACTAATCACACGTTTCTGTTCCAAGGCTTATTTGAAATTAAATACGTGATTACTGATTTGCATGGCAATTATCATACCCTTGTCTTTTTTTCATTGGTTTTTTTTTTTTTTTTGGAACATGTAATATTCGTTCTTTTTTCTCTTTAGCGAAGGTCAAAAGCCCAAATTGAAAATAAACGGGTATGGGTAAGGTATTTTAGTCAACATGGTTAAATATATGATTTGGAAGAACATGTACCACTTTGGGTTATATGAAAGTCACACAAAAGCTCTATGTGACATCTGAAGTTTGGGTTGTGCTCATGCATGATTCGATCCTCAACGGAATTGACAGCAAAAGGAGAATAGAACCTAAGGCATAAGTGTTGTATCCTTAGATGTATTCCAAGCTTTTCTTTTCTTTGAGTATTAGGTTCCTTACAATTGAATGGGTTCACTGTAAGCAGATCTAGCTTCTTGAATTACAATGGAATTGATTCATTTGGTATATATTCGCCAAGTAACCTCAAATTTGGCATTTTATGAGCCACCACAGATTTTCCAAGATATATTCCTATGTTGATCAAATTGTTACGAGCCAATCATTTTGCAATCCACATATTTCTATTCCTCTAATGTATGACCGTATATTTTCCTAGAAAGGACGTGGTAAATCGTATATGAAGATCGAGGACATGACACGTTTATTTTAGGGTCGGTTTGTGTAAAAAGTGATTTTTTTGCGTGCGAAGCGTACAAAGTAATGAAGATATGAAACGCGGATTTTAGACTAATTAAGGTGTATGTCATTACATTACGAGTGGTTTTAGACGTAACATTCAAGTGGTTTGAATGCACCATTATTGTCGCACATGCCGTTCATGCATCATTTTGGCGCACTAATGTAATGTTAGATACACTGTTGTAATTAGCTTAGACGCATTGTTACAATTGGACAACTTAGAGACACATTTGTAACTAGTTTCATATCTCTACACTTATTGTAATATTAAGCTTGTTCTTGATTTCCTAAGGACAAGCTTTTCTCCATTAATACACTTAAATTCCATCAGTGATTTGAACTTTAGTAACATTATACACAAATTAAAGATAATAAAAATTTTGATTTATGGTAGAATTTAAAAAAAAACTAAGTATATAATAGTGATTTGAGATTAAAAAAAATAATGAAACTAAATTTAAAACAAAAAAGGTATTCTTTTTTACTATTGTAACAATTATAACTTTCTATTATTTACGATCATGCCTCAACTTTAACCATTAAAATAATGAGATAAAAGCACGGTAATGATGTTTTGAACAAAACTTTGTGCCATATATAAAAAAACTCACCCATGATTTTTCGAATTTTTCACATGAAGAAATAGGTCAGCAATGTGAAAAAGACATTCATTACAATATCTTTTCATCTAAAAGAGTTAAAGAACAAAACTTTGAAAGTGTTTATTACCTCCAAAACAATTCCCTAAGAATGGAAAACGAACATGAATATGACGAAAAAACCTAAAACCCAGAACATTCGGGATTACGTAAAAACTAACTCAAATTATGATTTTGATGAATTGTTAAAAAAAACTAATCTAAATTGGTTTTTGAATTGTTTGAGATACTTCCACAAGTGTTTGAAAAATAAAAAATTAGAGTGGAAGGTCATAAAATTCACTCTAATGGTGATTTTAGTGATAAACGGGTCAATTCGTGTTGAAAATTGTGATTTTGTGAGACTTTTGTAAAACACACTCTAATAAGGAAAATATATGACAAATAGGATGTGAATACACAAAATTACTAAACTAGAAGTGAACTAGTTATGATAAGGAGGAATTAGTTATAAAACCACATTGAAAGAAAAGTACAATATGATATATAGTTCTATCAAATTGTCTGAGACATGTGTTAAATTGGAATCTGTAAGGATAGTAGGCATTGTTGGAAATTTCTCTGACAAAGGTGAGTACATAGTGATTTTCAAAACAAGGTATTCATCAATACTTGATCTAAAAAAGGATTGATTTTATTTTACATGTACTCATTTTTGTATGCAAATCCTCAACATGTGATTTAAGTTGTGTGGTTAATCAAATATTTGCCTAATATTCAATTGTGTACTCTATAACTAATGTGCTAGCCCAATAGCTAGAAGTGGTTGTTTAAACATTTTCATGCGGTGTTCTTGAATTTATGTTGCTAAAAGGAGACAACCATTGACAAGGGGTAGAAACCCCATCCATGGTGGTGGAAAACTGCTAAGTGAATTGGGAATATTAATTCCATGTGGAGTAGTAATTTCGATCCAAATCTATGTTAAATATATGCAAATTATGGTAACTTAAAGTTTTAACTTTTTTGCACATGAAATTTACAATAAAAGAAATGATTGGTGGATTCATTTGAGGTGGTATTTATGAGATGTAAATAAATGTCGTGATTGATTGATTTTCGTATTCACAGATGTAACATTTCAGATTTTTAGTATTCGTATTTCAATTCAATGTAGCGCATTTTAAACCAAATACTCGTGCACCGTCTTATTATTTTTCTCGCCATAAATTAAATGCAATGATTCAATACAAATTCGTAAGTTTTACTCGATCATATACAATTAAAACGCTATAGAAGAAACTATGTTAATCAAACTTATCAAACCTGAAAAGTCAAGGACTAAAGTTGAAAATTTACCAAGAAACCCGAATTAGCACGGTCGTGCTTCGTCCTGGCACGTTCGCGCCAAGTGCCTCGGCACGATCGCGCGACTGGTCCTAGAACGATCGCGCCCGGTGCCTAAGCACGGTCGCGCCTGCGTAACAGTCGAAACGTAAATACAGTTTCAAAACGCTCGGTCGTTTGAATTCAAATCCGATGTGCGTTTCTCTTTCAGTATCAAAGAAAATAATTGTCAATTACGATCATTATCATCCATTTGCGAATTCTCTCAAGAAAAACCGTCCAAAATTTCTCCCAAGCGTCGAATCATTCTTTTCGATCCTGTTGCCACCAAATAATCAAGGAACTCGATCCTCCGATCATCTCTAAGGTTTCTGCAGGGTTGAATCAGTCGGAATCGCAACAGAAGACGCCGGAAAGCAATCTTGCCGTCGCCGGAACCTCCTTCTACCAACCTCCATCGATTCCCTACTCTTTCGGGTAATTGATCACTTGTTATTATCCGTTTTAGTATTTAGATCGAAAGCCCCATGTTAATCTGGGCTTCCCTTACAGAAATTATCCGAAACCGAAATTCCTATTTTTAATAAAAAGGATTTAATCGAATCCATTCTTAAACACGTTTTCCATACAATTAATTTATATGAATAGACTCGTAACAACTCAGTAATCAAAAGCCCTAACAATTCCAACGCTATAAATACAAGATTGGTTCAATTCGTGTCTGATTTGGAAGAGACACGGTCGCGCTAATCATCTAGCGCGGCCGTGCCTCATGAAACGCGGTCGTGCCGAGTAGCAGCGCGGTCGTGTCCTCCTGTCCAGACCTAGTCATGCCCTTTGGGCTAGCCTCTGTTGTGTCTAAAAATCATAGACACGACCGTGCCGAGCCAAGGCACGGTCGTGCCTGTTGACTTGTCTAGTTTGCCCTCTGTTGATCAACCCGGTCGCGCCCCGACTAGCGCGGTCGCGCCCGTGGCTTGAGCACGATCGTGCCCTTCCGAGGCACGGTCGTGTGTGACTCAGAAATTTTAATAGAATTATGATTTTATATTTTTCAATCAATAATAGTTTCAAATTTTATAAAAATATATTTTCTGTATTTGAAGAGATTTAAAGTTTAATCTGGAGATAAATATTATTTATTTAAAAGTTTATTTAAAAATTTATAAAAATTAAATTTATATTTATCTTACACTTAAATGATGTTTTAAATGATTAAGTTACAAAGTTTATAAATAAATAAGATAATAATTATTTATTTAATATTTAAACAAAAATCATTTATTTAATTATACTTAATTATAATCAATATTTACATTATTTCATAAACTATAATCATTTATTTATTTATTAATTTACATTTAACACATGCATTATTTTCATAATCAACAATTTTATAAAAATTCTATTTTATTATTTAAATTCCAAACTTTAATCAAATGTTCCAAAAATGGTTACTACAACTTTATATATTTCATTTAATACTTTTTATACACAAATTCAACCTTCAATGTTAGACTTAAACTTTGTACACCGATTTGATTCAATATACATTACTATCTAGGTTAACCCGTGCGTATCAAGAACCCTTATTTTATCTATACTCTTTGTTAGCTACATCTCCATACCAAGTGAGTATTCACAACCCCTTTTACTCTTTTACACTTTTGGGGTAAAACATGAACATTATTCAATTTACACATTACATTTACACAAACAACACAAAGTACAAATCCTATTTACTTTCATGTGTGCAATTTGAGCTTTATGCCCGAGTGCTAGGTGTGCTAACCTTTGTATGCGATTATGTGCAATCATTAACTATACAAGCCGACGGTTTTCAATGATAGATCTATTGAGTCTGACAAACCCACCCAGGTGCGCGGTGATTGAAACCGACAACACAATTTTTGCTTGCTAGTTACAAGGTTTGGTTGTACATGGTTACACAATAGCTGCTCCCCATAAATGCCTTATTTATCATGATATGTAAATGATTTGTTTTCAACTATATGCTATCTATATACAACTGTGTTATACTCACCAACTTTTTAGTTGACTTTATTTTATTCATATTTCAGGCCCTAATATGTGAGAATGATTCAAGACGTGCTCAATATAGGATTTGGACTTAGCAATTTAAATCAAGAAGTCTATGAGTTGTTTTATGTTTCTTTGTTTGAATTTGATTTGTACTTGGATTATTTGTAATGGAAATTTGACTTTAATATATTTCAATCTAGTCAACCATGTGCTATGAACAGTCTTACATGTCCCGCCCCGATGATTCTGCCATCGGTCGGGGTGTGACAACAGACTTGCCAATATATAGACAAATAATTACAAGGAAATAGCAAAGTTACAGGAGATAAAAATGGAAATTGTATAACAGTTTTGATCTATTCTAAATATTCAAGATTATACTATTGACTTGGCGTGATCTACGTTCTTGCCCTTGATACGCCCCCGCAAGATGGAGGCTCCGTCGAAGACTCCGATCTTGGACCGATTGCGAAGAAAAGGTGCTCGCGGTAGCGGTTTAGTGAGCATGTCTGCAAGTTGATCTTGTGAACTGATGTGTAGGACGCGTAATTTTCCAGCTGAAACTTGTTCCCGTACAAAGTGATAATCAAGTGCAATATGCTTCATACGGGAATGGTAGACGAGATTGGCACAAAGATATGTTGCCCCTGTATTGTCACAAAATAATGTCGGCGTTTTAGTCGTAGGAACGCCCGGTTCATGTAGTAAGTGTTTGGTCCATACGAGTTCAGCAGAAGCATTTGCTAAGGCCTTGTACTCCGCCTCCGTAGAGGGGTGGGAAACCGATTCTTGACGAGTGGACTTCCATGACATAACGTTGGTACCAAGATAAAGGATGTATGCAGTGGTTGACCGACCGACATCATTTACATCCCCCAATCCGAATCTGAGAAGGTCGAGAGAGTAAGGGAAGAGTTTCGGCTTAGAAAGGGACCATGATGAAGTGTTCCTTTCAAGTATCGAAGGACCCGTTTAAGGGCTTGCCAATGAGTTTGGCGTGGATTATGCATGAATTGAGAAAGCTTGTTGATAGCGAAATAAATATCCGGACGAGTGAAGGCTAGATATTGGAGAGATCCAACAAGTTTCCTATAGGGTGTGGCATCAACTGAAGGTGACGAGTCAGTAGAGGACAGAGGTTCAGTGGCACTAAGAGGTGTGGTGACATCTTTTGCGCCATCCATTTGAAACTGGTGAAGAATATCTTGGATATAACGATGTTGAGATGGGAAGAAGCCCGTGGGCGTGGGAATGACTTCAACACCTAGGAATTGGTGAAGCATTCCAAGGTCCTTAATAGAGAATTTGATGCTCAAAGCTTCAACAAAGCGGTTAAGAAACTGTGTGTCGTTGCCGGTAAGAACAATATCATCCACGTAGACCATGAAATAGCAAGTGACTTTTTGGTTTTGGTAAATGAAAAGGGAAGCATTGGCTAAGGACTTGCGAAATCCAAAGCGAAGAAGAAAGTTCGAGAGCTCTGTATAGGGACTTTTTGAGCTTACAAATGTGATGATGAAATTGAGAATTGACGTAGCCGGTGGTTGTGTCATGAAGACATCCTCATGAAGAGTGCCATGAAGAAAGGCGTTGTTGACATCAAGTTGTCGTAACGGCAAATTTTTTGAGAGAGCAATCAAGAGAATAGTGCGAATGGTGATAAGTTTAGTGACGGGGCTGAATGTATCGAAGTAATCCTTCCCGTGTTGTTGGAGAAAACCTTTTGCCACGAGACGGGCTTTATATTTTGCAATAGAGCCATCAGGATTGCGTTTTATTCGGAATACCCATTTGCAACCAATCGGTGTGTGGGAATTGGATGGTACAAGTTCCCACGTTTGATTTTGTATAAGTGCATTGAATTCCGAATCCATAGCATGTCGCCACTATGGATCTTTGGCCGTTTGATTGTGAGTCGTGGGTTCAAGAGTTGGTGGTTGAGAGTAGTGGTATTCACTAGGTTTGGATTGTAATATTTAGAGTTTGGTTTTCGAGTTCGTTGTGGGCGAGTGGTAGCGGAAGGCGGAATTGTGGATGGGGACTGTGGTGTATCGGGTGTGGTAGATTGTGCATTGGAGGGTGTTGAGGTGTCGGTGGTAGGTGTAGTAGTGGGAGAGGGTGCGCTATCAATTTGGTTTGGGGAGGGAGTGAAGAGAGAGGACGATGGGGAAGGGTCAGTAGAGGTATCAACATAATGGTGTGCATGGTCAGTGGGTACGGGTGGATGAGAAGGAGTGTTGCACGAGTAAGGTTGGTGCATGGGAGTGGGTACGTGAGTATGGGAAAGGTGATTTAGTGGAGTGGAAGAGGGAATTGGATGTGGAGGTGGATTGGTGCGCACAGGATGTGGAGGTGGATTGGTGCGCACAGGATGTGGGGAAACAAAGGTTTCAGGAGTTGGGAGTGGAATTGGAGGAGGACCATCCATGGTAGATGGAAATATATGATCAATAAATTCCACATGACGCGAGTGGTAGAGTCGATGTGATGTGGGATCGTAGCACTTATAGGCCAATTTTGAGGAGGAGTATCCAATAAAGATACATTTTATTGATCTAGGATGAAGTTTAGATGGAGCATATGGACGCAACCATGGAAAACATAAACAACCGAAGGGTTTTAGTTTTGTGTAAGTTGGTTGGGCTTTGTACAATTTCTCGTAAGGTGATTTAAAGTCTAGGATATTTGTTGGTAGGCGATTAATGAGATGGACGACGGTTTGAAACGCATGGTACCAAAAAGTGAGAGGCAAGTTGGCATGTTGTAGTAAGGATAACCCCGTTTCAACAATATGTCTATGGCGTCGTTCGGCCACACCATTTTGTTCCGGAGTGTGTGGAGGAGTGGTAAAGTGGGAAATGCCATTTTTTTGAAGATAAGGGATGAGCCCAATGTATTCTCCTCCATTGTCCGAAAAAAGTGAGACTAGTGGTGTATGAAAAAACTTTTCAACTAGCGTTTTAAATTGTGGATAAGATGGAGACATCCAATTTTCTTTTAATTGGATATAACCATGTATATTTGGAGTAGAAATCCACAAAAATAACATAGTATGCATATCCATCGTTAGAGGTTTGAACCGGACCCCAAACATCCGAATAGACAAGTTCGAGGGGTTTAGATGCTTTGAATGAATTTTTGCCAAAGGGCAATTTATGACTTTTATTTAATGAGCATGCATTACAATGAAATAAAGCATTGGACATTTTATTATAATCAAGACCTAAATTATTGAGTAAAAGCTTTAGAATTTTGATGGATGGGTGTCCAAATTTGTGATGCAACGAGAGAAGTGATCCGGATGTCTTGGTGCTTGAATTGAGTTGTGTGAGCGAAGGATGGGAATTGGGAGATGCATAATATACGTCACTAACGTTCACTCCCCGCATGAGTCGCGCCCCCGTGCGAAGATCCTTAACAAAAAAATGAAAGGGAAAAAATTCAACCGAAACATTGTTAGTCTTGCAAAGTTTGACAACCGATATAAGATGGTTGCGTAGTTAAGGAACAAACAAAACATTTTTTAAGTTTAATGAGCGAGAGAGAATGGGAATAGATGCATGGCCGGTGTGAGATATGGAAAGAGTGTTACCGTTTCCGAGTACGATCTCATCAGGACCTCCATATTCGGAGAGGTGGTGCAAGAATGCCTGGTCGGATGTGGCATGGTTAGATGCCCCAGTATCAAACGTTAGTGATGATGCATGTTGTGACGATCTTGCCATGGAAGCATTGACGGTCGGGTTCGTTGGTAATGTTGCAAGAGCAAGATTATTGTGTTGCAAGAAACGTGCGAACTTCCGACAATATTTAGTGTCGTGACCTGGAATGTTACAAAATTGACAAAAACGATTATTACGGTTAGTACGAAAATTTTGTGTCCGCCCAATGTTGTTATTTGGAGATTGATGATTCCTTGGCCCAATGGAGCTGGGTCTGGTATGAGTGCGGGCTGCAATATTTGGCCGTGAGTATTGGCGAGGCCCTTGCCTCTGTGTGTTGTTGACCATAGTAACTAGGTTTGCAGATTGTGAGTCATGAAGCGAGCGTTCATGATCAACCAGTTTCTCATACAGATCGGAGAAGGTAATTGGTGTGTCTCGAGTTTTCAGAGCTGCAGTGATTTCTTTGTAGTCGTCACCTAGATGGGTGAGTATGTGAACTGTGAGATCATCATCGTCAATCGGCTTCTGTGCCAAAGCTAATTCATCGGCTATGGCTTTCATCTCGATGAGGAATTCGGCAACGGGTTTGGATCCTTTACTGTTGGTGGCGAGTTTGGTTCTAAGAGAGATAATTCGAGACCATGAGACGCTGGCGTAGCTCTCGGTCAAGCGTTGGAAGAGCTGGCGAGATGTTTCAGCTGAGGATACGAGCGGTTGAATCGTATCAGAACAGCTTCGAAGGAGAGCCCCAAGGAGAATTTGATCCTTGCGAAACCAAGAACAGTAGGCGGGATTAGGTTTGCCTTCAAGAATTTTCGGTGGTGCTTCTGTTAGGCCATCAACGAACTGTTCAAGTTCAAAACCCATTAGTGTAGATAAAACTTGTTTATGCCATGAGGGAAAATTGTGGCTTGTGAGTTTGATTGGGAAATTGGTGTATGTAGAAAGTTCAACAATGGTGGTAGGAGTGGCCATTGAGATCAAAGAGATGAAGAACAGGAGGTGTTTGGATCGAAAAAAAAGAGACTCAGAGGAGTTGATATGCTCTTGATACCATATGAGATGTAAATAAATGTTTTGATTGATTGATTTTCGTATTCACAGACTTGCCAATATGTAGGCAAATAATTACAAGGAAATAGCAAAGTTACATGAGATAAAAATGGAAATTGTATAACAATTTTGATCTATTCTAAATATTCAAGATTATACTATTGACTTGGCGTGATCTACGTTCTTGCCCTTGATAGTATTAACCCTACAAAATTATGCCAGATGAATATAAAGATGATTTTGGTGAATGTTGAGAAATAATGGTTTTGTAGCTTTGTCATGGGTTGTGCACCGCATTTGCACAAGCATCATACACGTATATGGTGGTTCACCACATGTATATGGTGAAATTTTGGTTCTTGTGTTTCATACTGTGAAAATTGGTTTCGAGGGCATCGTAGACCTATGGTGTCTTTAAAAACACTTTTTCAAGAGATTAAAACGTTTGCGCATTCAATTTGCTTTGTTAACACGTGTGTGATTATATTTTCATGTGATACATCACCAAAAGTAAGAAGTAAAGCCTCGATGTGGGTTTTTGTATGTTATCAAGCTCGTATATGCATACTTTTTTGTGGAAGGCGAGCTACTCTTGAACCGCATAATGAAACAACTTGCATCGAGTCATCAAACATTTTGTAAATCATGTTTTATCAACCTTATTTTAAGTTATGTATTGTGCATGTTAGCTTTTAAAGATTTCATTAGTATTTAACTTACTATAAAAATGAATGGCATGGAAACTTTTCATTATTATTTCCATAAACGACTAAAAGAAGATCTAAAAATACTTGTGCTACATTCCAGGTTGTATTTTTAGTAGAATGTGTACTAATACTCTAGTTCTAAAATTAATGTCTTGCTCCACAAGCATTGTAGCCCACTTGTTTAATCTCCAAGAGGTCTATGGTTCGGAAAACACTTATATACATGGTTGATCTGTTAGCATGGTGCATGATTTCTTTGAAAATATCTTCTTAACCCCCGAAAAGCATGTGCCAAAACCCATTCATTTCCAACTTTTCAGTTACTCTTGAAGCTCTAAATATGTTTATAGCTCTAATGTTCTAAAATGTATCTAGGATATCATATATATCTTCCTATGTATGGAACTTTATGATTATAACATTTACATAGGCTTCATAGCGCGCCTCATCCTCATCCTATTTGATTTTGGGTTTTCATATCAATCCACTTTTGATATAAAGCTCTGACATTCTTCAACCCAAATGGCATTTGTTATAACTTATCGGTGTAGAATTCATCTTCTTTGTCATCTGCACTGCCCATGTGGATGATAACCTTTATATTTATCCAAGAAACATTTGAAGTGGAATCCAGCTAAAGATTCAGCTTTCCAATCTATTGCGGTAACAACCCTTCAAGACAAGTTTCACTTAGATTTGTTAACTCAACACACATTCTCGAGCCCTCGAAACCTTCGAGACAAGTTTCGCTTAGATTTGTTAACTCAACACACATTCTTGAGCCCTCGATACTCGTTCTCTTTTACCATTACTAGTTTAGTCACCCATGTATTATATTTGGCATTTCTTAGTTGTCTAGGTTATACTAGTTTAGTAACTTCATACATGTTTCTTTGTTTGGCTCTAGAGCTAGACCCCTTGCAAGTTTATTCGTCGAACATGTTCAATTCCCTTATCAAAGGGTCTAGCTCCACATGATATAGGACAAATGCCAGATTGACTAGAATAACATTTTCCACCCTAGTTTTACAATATGAGCTTGGGTGTTAGAACTAACTAATTTCATAGATGATACAACTATTCCTATGTAAAAGCTAAGTCAACTTTCTCTAGAAAGAAATTTTTTTAATGAGGATACAAAATTTAGTGTTTAGCACATACATTTGGAATGACCTCACCATATTGGTATTTATAGCATATTCATTCTTCTAGAAGATCCAGTGTAGTATATTCACCATTGATCTTAGTCGTTTAGTCACTCATGCAAGTAACATAACCATGGTCTAAAACATGCCCACATGAGAGAACAAATTTTGTTATGAATATTTCATGCATGGGCTAGTAAACATTATTTTGAAGATATTTGCTAAGATCAAAGACCTAAAGCTTTTAGAATATCTATCCCAGAAAATATTCAAGGTTCTAACCTTCTAGTAATTCATGGGCAAAACCGGGACATAACTAACAGCTAGAATTACACAAAAAACATAGCTTTTTTCAATACATTAAACAGTAGAAGTCTAGAGTCTCTTAACACCAAAAGTACAACAAGTTTCACCGAGGCTAAAGTAACAGAGTTCTTGTCAACTCTTTCTTCACTGCGGTCCGCCAGTCCAGATGCCTCCTACATGGCCTTCTAGCCTTATGCGACAAAAAATTAATCACTTTCCTGACATGCATGCTAAAAATGGTCGGCTAACACCTGAGTTCTAAGTTTTAATCTTTCAAAGTATTTACATAATCAACCTTCAAACAACTTTTCATAAATGTATAAAGCATCATAAATCTTTGGAAATATCAAAAACTAAGTTATATCCACAACACAAATCATTTGTACCAACATAGCTTCACCGGATAAATACACAAACAAATAGAAGAGATGACATAGACAAACTCAAGAACCAACTACCACAACGGTAGCACCGTGCAACATACATATACGCACTTTTCAGAGATTTGCACTTTTCAGAGATTTGCACCAATTATCATATCACCATCTGTAACATCCCAAACTCCTAAAATAAGTTTGGACAAGTGTCGGCTAAAGCAAGTGATGCTAGAACGTAACCGGACGCGAAAACAGAAAAACGGTCCGACCAAAAATAGCTCAAAACTTCACATAAGCATATCACGGGCTAGAAACCGAGTTACGGAAGCCATAATATATAACTTGGGTGTCTCGACGAGAAGAATTTAAAAATGATGCTATGTCGGACTGTCACGACCCCCAGCAGCCATAATGGACCGTCACCGGCCGTGACGGTCCGTCACGCCGCAAAATCGCGAAAAGTCACCGTTGTTTGGCCACGTATCACTGACTCGTCCCACCCCAAGGCCATGACAGACCGTCATGGGCTGTGACGGTCTGTTACATGGTCAAGAAGTGCTTTGAGGCCAAGAAAACGGTAACGGATCGTCACCGGCGGTAACGGTCCATTACGGACTCAGAAATTTGCCTATAAATTGATTCTTGAGGCCGTTCACTTGGAGAAACATCACACACAAACACCACAACACACACACATACAATATGAGGTGAATTAGTAGACCCGGTGCAACGCGTTAAAGTGCGAGTGCGGTACGCTGCGTGTGCGGTCCGTATTCAGAGGAACGTTTAAGCGAGGAACGAGCGTAGGAAACGACCCGAAGTTATAGTAAGTACATTGGACCCGTACATAGTCAAATTATTCATATGCTTATGTGTTATGTGCTAAATGTAAACCAAGGTACGGGGTAATGGGGGTTTAGTCTAGACACTAAACTAGAATAATGGAATATCCATGAGATATCAAAGGGGTGGTGGGTACGCCGTTGGTACACCCTATATATAAGCCTCTTTGATATCTCGGGGTGAAACCATTACAAAGGTTTAGGGGTATAGACTAAAGATAATTAATGTGTAGGATCGTTGTTTACAAGATGATTCTGTTCTTAGTTGAGATTGGCGGAAACAATAACAACTAATCAATGTATACAAGTAAACAATGATAATAATGATAAATGCAAGTTGTATTAATCTTCAAGGTTTACAAGTTACAGGGAAAACACTTAGGAAGCACACTTGTACAAATGGAAGATATAATACATTTAAAGGAACTTAGAATCAAGACAGACCCTTGATTCTAAGGATCAGATCAAACACAATTAGTTGATCTTAGACAGTTACAAGTTACACTACTATTGGTAGACAACAAAAATACAAGTAGCTAAAAGACAACTGCAGTGAAAAGACTTCTGCAATGAAAAGATAACAACAAAACTAAGGTCTTCTCAGTAATCATTGCATGACAGATCAGAGTAGGAGCATTGTCTTTTGTTCTCTACACCAATAACATTCCTTCTGCTGATAGGTGTGTCAGTGTTGCAGCAAAAGATGTCAGTAGTAAAGTTAAAGCTGCTGATGATTTGCCTATCAGCAGCATCAATGTTTGATGTTGATGAGAAGACTATCAGCAGCAACTTTGGACTTCAGCAGATAAGGCTATCTGCAGGAAACTTGTTCATCAACAGGAGAACACAACTATCTGCAGCACTTAGCCTTATCTGCAGCAACTTGTAAGTCAGCAGCAAAATTGTGGAGTCTGCAGCAATCTTACTTAGAGAATTTTGTAGCCATCAGTCTTTATCTCTACAAATTCCCCTAGACTGATGCTACCAAAACTCTCTTATTGCCTTTGTTGTTGAAGCTTTTGCATGTGAGCAACAATCCTTGCTGTCTCATAGCCTCTGGGGTCTATGCTTGGATTGTCAAGAGGGAGTTTAGATAGAGTCTTGATGTCCTTGCTTGGCATGCTGAAGATGGTCTTGCTTGAACATCTCATCTTCTTACCTCTGACATTTATCAGAGTGTACTCATCTTGAGCAGCATTGTAGGACCAACTGAAAAATGGATAGTGGGTTTGAAGAGGTTTAACATCAATAACCACATCTTTGCTCGGGTTGAAGTGATGCTTGATCACCAGCAACAGATGTCTTCCACTATCATTTTCAAGCTCATGAGCTTCACCCAGCTCCATCATTATCTGAAGATCAGAATCTGGAAGCTGCATCACCTCATCAACAGATTTGTAGATTGATCTTTTTAACTCTTCCCTTCCCCTGAAAACTTCAAACCATTGGTCTTGATTACTGTAGAACCATACTACAATTTCTATTGAATCTTCTGGTGTGGTAGTAGGTTTGGTTTTCTTCTTGGGAGGCTGTTGATGAGGAGGAGCTGGGTGAGTGGATTTGGACTCTTTGGGAGGAGAGGAGGGAGAGTGGAAGGTTGTTGGACAAAGGAAGGAGTGGATGAGAGAGAAGGGTTGGGATTCTTTTGTTTTCTTTCATCAGTTTGAGTATTTACCCTTCTTTTTGAGCATGTCTTCCCCAGACTCTCTTCCTCTTACTTCTTAACTTTGACATATAAGGCTTGCAGGTTCATGAAGCTCATGGGACCTAGCCTCTTTCCACTCTCACCTCTAGCCTTCAGGAAGTCCATCATGACCTTCCTTTCTTCATGGGTTCTGACATTGAATGCAATGGTCTTCCTGGATTTCTGTTTGGCTTTTTCTTCTTCTTTAACCCTTTTCTTATTTGCCAGTTGAACTTGCTGTCCCATGAAAGCTCTGTATATTTCTTTATTTGATAATTTCTCAAGGTAGTCTGCATCCTCACCTTGAGAAATCAGTGCTTCAGTCCACTCTTCCCTCATTTATTTAGCAAGTTCAGAGTCAGTGATTCTGAACTTGGCTTCTTCTTTTCTTTTCCTGTCCCTTTCTTCATCTTCTTTAATGAACTGTTCCTGTAGCTAAAGAGCTAAGGCTTTATCTTCTTTTATTTGTGAAGCTGAAGGAACATGAACTCTTTTTTTATCCAGTTTCCTAGCATACAACTGGATTTGTTGTTCTCTAAGGAGCATGACAGTTTTTCTTTCTTGAGCCTTTTTAAGCTCAGACATCTCCGCCTCTTCTCTTTTTCTTCTTCTTCTTCTTTCCACCTCCTTCTTTTCTTGCTCTATCCTTTTTTCTTCTTCCTCTGTCATAATACCCATTCTTTTTGTCTTTATTGGATGCCTCTGCGTCAGCTTCATGGATCACAACATCAGATGTGAGAGATGTTGTTGAGATCTCAGCTTCAGCTTCATTGGCAATTTGAGGAACAGACAAAGAGGAAGGGACTTCTTCATTCTCATCCTTCTCCCATTCATTTCCATATGCAGTCATATATGCCTCTTTAATATTTTGTGCAGCCATTCTTTTTTATTCTTCAGCTGCATTTAGAATGATAGTTGGTAAGGAGGGAATGGATAGGTCTGAGTTAGACTCATCCATTGCAATCCATCCCTCCTTTTCAAGAAAATCTTTGACAATCTTGATCATTTCATGACTTTCTAAAGAGTTTATGTTGCAGATGTGTGTCCTGAGTTCGAAGACATTGTAAAGGAAGTCAGGATTGAGGAGAAGAATTTCTTAAATATTGTTGATAATAAAGGATGATCCATCACACAGAAAGAATTAAAAGCCAGAAGACCCGGTGCTTGCCCATCTATGCACTTCCAAACCCCTGACCACTTCATTATACCAGAATCTTCTTAGGCATAGAACTTGATCTTCTGGCAGCACCCTGCTTCTTATTAATTCAGACCTTTGAGCCTGTCGAGGACTCTTCTTCTTCATCCTCAACCTTATTATATACAACTTTCTTAGCAAGATCAAGAAAGGCTTCAAATCTGGGCATGTTGTCTTCACATATGTCATGGAAGCGCTCAATGGCAAGCATAGCAAATAGATTACCAGATGTGTTGATACATTCAGTTAGATGCAGGTTAAGGATTTCCAGCAGATTTAGGTTATCTAAGATAAGCTCTTTGATTCTTGCAAATTCCCAGCCAATCCAGAATCTTTTAGATAGGTCATCATATCCCAATGACAGGGTTGTGAGCAGTTAGTGGGAAATGAGGGGATATGGTCTGTCTTGAGATAGAAGCAGCAACTGGAAGTATAGTGACTAAGAGAGGCATTTCTTCATCTTCATCTTCAATTTCCATCTCCTCGTGGAATACTTCGTCTACAGCCCTCGTCACTAACTTCCATTCCTCAGAGATCTCTTCCTCTTCATCTCTGGGAGGCATCAAATCATGGACTTGAACAAAGGCAGGCTGAAATAGTGTTCTTTGAAAGGCAACCTGCTCTTGTATCCATTCATCCAAGCTATCTCTCACATCTTTAGTAGTAACTATCTCCCCCTTTTTAGTTGCATCAGTGCATAGAGTTGGGTCTGTTTGGGTTCCCACTGATACAAGGGAGGGAGAAGTCACACTTGGGCATTGATAGGCTTCATGCATAGAGACTTGGTGCCTTAGTTTGGACACTTCAGCCTCTAGCATAGCCACCCTGGCCGTCAATTCCAGATTTTCCAGTTTCAGTCTGTCCTCATCCATAGTTGGGGAATCCTTGGAACTAGATGGGGCCTTAGGCCTATCCTCTTCATCCCCATCACCCTGGTTTTCTTGGCGCCTGGGATTCCTCTCAGTGAAGAATGTTTCAAAAGAAACATCCTCACCGTGAGTTGCCGTGGTTGGGGACTTAATGATGTTATCGCTGTCCTCCTGGTCAATTGATGAACCAGTAGTAGTGATAGCCCTTTCCACATTCACTCTTTCAATACTTCCAAAGTGAACCTTCTTAAGTGATGAACTTGGGATGGGTACTTTGGCAGCCAAGTCAATCAGTGCCTTCGAGATAGTGGCAGTTGGAGAATGTACATCATCTTGACATAGTGCCTCTGTACTTAAGTTCAAAGAAACAGAAGATTGTATAGGCTCAAAGGGTTGTTCTAAGGATCCGGGATGTGATCCTGATACTAATAGAGGTAGTCTCCCTAATAATGTGGCTATCCCTTTTTGATATTCTCATCAGAATGTTGGGATTCTGAATGAGGGCTTTTGGGTTGGGATTGGGCCTGGGAGACAAGAATAGAAGGAGTCTTCTTGCTCCTTTTTCGCTTTCTAGTATAGCTTGCCTCAACTGGGGCCCTGTTTTCCAGTTGGGCTTCAAGAGCTGGGGTAAATATTTGTTGTGCCTATGCACCCTTAATAGGCTGCATAGGGGTTCGATCAAGGGAAGCAGGAGTATGTTCAGGCTGTGAAGTGGAGGGTGTGGGATCAATATCAGCTTGGGCTGCTGAACTGTCACCCTAGGTGCTTTGTATGTTTAACATTGTAGATTATAATGGAACATTGACCCCTGAGAACTTTTTGGAAACTGTTCTCATACTTTGAAAAATGTTATTTTTATGACCCAACATCAAGTAGATTCGTGTAGGTTTGAAAGATCTTTTAGTTCATGATTAAAAACTTCCTGCAAGAACCTTGGGTACATAAAGAAGGCTTGTTTTGCACCTTCCTGAAGGTTATATCTCAAACCTTCGAATATCAAATGAGCAAAGTTGAAACCCTGTCCAGTTACCATACCATGAACTGCAGACGCAAGGGCAGAGCTCACTTGATGCCATCCACTTCTCTTCTGAGATATGCATTGAAGAAGAGTGTGGCATAAGAACTTCCAAGGAGGACCCATCAGTGCCTTCTCAATTGTGTATTCGTTCTGATTTCCAGTGTACCCTATGGATATAAAGGTCCTCATATATTCGTCTTTGGTGTATGAGATGGCGGCCCCCTCGTCCTGAAGCTTGATGTGTTTTCTTAGTGTGGCTTCAGTGATGGTGATGTCTTTGCCGTCTATCGTGGCTTTGATTTGGGGAGTCCCCTGTTCGGTAGAGTAGACGGCAGTTTTCCAGAAATACTCCATGTGAGGGATATAGATTGTGGGGTTGACTGTTAGTGCAAAGTGGATTTTCGATCGACAGAGGAAGTCAATCATGTCGTCAAACCCTTCAGATTTCTTTCCTTTGACAAGATAAGCGGTGAGATTATGGTAGGTTGAGAACTTGTCATCGGGGTTGTTGATATCAACTTCTGCCATTTTAGTTAGGTTTGTAGGGAAGGAGGATGATTTTGAAAGGTGGTTGAGTATGGAAAGCTTTGAATTCTTGAGAGAAAATGATGAGGGTTAGGTCAGAATTGAATGTGAAGTGGTGAAGGAAGAAATTTGATTTGTGTTATAACGGCAAAGGAGGGAAAAAACAGATTTACTTGTACTGTACAACCCATTTACTTTTCACTATTTTACAGTTGTAACACACTGTAGCAGCCATGGTAAAGAATGAAGGTGGTTTTTACAGCAGGTAAAAGTTAATTTGGACTCATTTACCCATCAGCAGCAAACTTGGTTTCTGGTGATAGATGTAATGATCCGCAACAAAGATGTTGTTGTTGATTGTCTTAAAGCTATCCGCAGGAAACTTGTTCCTCCTGATAACTTAAGGCAGTCAGTGGCAGATTCTTTGCTGCTAAAGCTTAAACCTGTTAGCAGCAAAAATGTTTGCTGCTGACTTTTAATTTTTATTTACAACAGAAGACAAACACATTTTTATTTAAAAATTTTGGAGACAAATTTTAATCAAAGTTCATCACGCCAATGGATTCAACTAAATATCTAAATCTAGCTTCATCAAAAGGTTTTGTAAACAAGTCAGCATATTGCTAATTGGTATGAACTTTAGTTAAAATGATTCTCATTTTCTCAGCTTGATCTCTTATGAAATGATACCTGATGTCAATGTGCTTTGTCTTGGAGTGCTGCACAGGATTGTTTGTAATTGATATAGCACTCATGTTGTCAATGTGAATGGGAGTTGCCATGAAAGTCATCCCATAATCCAGCATTTGATTTTGTATCCAAATGACTTGTGCACAACAACGGAAGCTGCAATGTATTATGCTTCTGCTGTAGAGGTTGATACACAAGTTTTCTTTTTGCATTGCCATGAAATCAGTCTTCCTCCCAGAAACTGACATCCCCCTGATGTGGACTTCTTGTCCAAGTTGCATCCTCCATAGTCACTGTATGTATATAGGTTGAACTTTTCATTTTTAGAATACCATATCCCAAGTATTGGGGCTCCCTATAGGTATCTAAAAATTCTCTTGACAGCTTGAAGGTGTGTATTCTTTGGAGCTGCTTGGAATCTTGCACACAGGCATACTGCAAACATGATATCTGGTCTTGAGGCAGTTAGATACATGAGTGATCCTATCATTGCATGGTACTGATGTTGATCAGTGTCTTGTCCATCTTTATCTGAAGTCAGTTGATGGTGCACTTGCATAGGGGTTCTTGCAACAGAGAAGTCAGCCAGCTTGAATCTTTCCAAGATGCTCTTGACATATTTGGATTGGCTGATTAAGATTCCATTTGAAACTTGTTTGACTTGGAGACCCAAGAAGAAATTTAGTTCACCCATTGAACTTATTTCAAACTTTAAGTGCATCAGGACCTCAAAGTCTTTACGCAGCTTCTTCCTTGTTGATCCAAAGATGATATCATCAACATAGATTTGTACAAGTAGGATTTCTCCCCCTTCATCTTTGATAAACAAGGTCTGATCAATAGCACCTATTCTGAAGTTGTTGCTAAGTAGATATCCTGACAAGGTTTCATACCATGCTCTTGGGGCTTGATGTAAGCCATAGAGAGCTTTGTCTAATTTGAATACCTTGTCAGGATGGGCAGGATCGATAAAGCCTGGAGGTTGTCTGACATAGACTTTCTCACCAATCTTCCCATACAGAAAGGCACTCTTGACATCCATTTGATAAACAATAAAGATTTTGGATGCAGCATAAGCTAAGAAGATTTGGATGGCCTTCAGTATGGCAACAGGAGCAAAGACTTCATCATAGTCAACTCCCTCTTCCTGAGTGTAACCTTGAGCTACAAGTCTGGCTTTTTTCTTGACTATAATCCCTCTCTCATCTTGCTTATTCCTTAATACCCATCTTGTGTCAATAGCAGTTTGACCAGGTGGAAGATCAACCAGGGTCCACACTTATTGTCTTTTGAATTGCAGCAACTCTTCCTGCATTGCTTCAATCCAACTGCTATGTTTCAAAGATTCATCTATCTTTTTTGGTTCTACTTGAGATAGAAAGCAAGAATACAGACATATATTGGCCTCATGATTCTTGCTTCTTGTTTGGACTCCTTGCTTAACTTGGCCAATTATATTTTCCAATGATGTTCCTTGTTGATTCTCTGTGCTGGAACAACATCCATCTGTATTCCTTGCTCAAGATTGCTTTGATTTTGATCAGGAATGTCTTCATTCAGTGTGGAAGAGTCTTCAACATCAGCAGCAGCATCAACAGCAGATGCCTCTATTCCAATGGTATTTTCTTCATCAGCAGCAGATGCCTCTACACCAGCTTCAGAATTCTCATGAATTTCATTTTGATTTTCATGTTCAGAGAAATTGCTGCTACTGACATTGGACAGACTTGTTCCTGCTTCACTGGCTTCAATAGCTTCCATAACAGATGGAGGATCAATAGATGGCCTTTTGATTCTTATAGAGGAACTATTGAATTCCAATCTGTAATCAGTTGATGATATGGAAGCTGGTTCTTGGGAAGAGGAAGAATCCATATTTGAGAAGATGAGGGGCTCAAATACTCGGGAGAAGGAGTCTATATCAGAGAGCCACTCTGGTCCTTTACACTTTTCACATGCAATGTGTTCCCTACATTCCACATTTGCTGATTCTTCCACAATTCTTGTTCTTGAGTTGAATACTTTGTAGGGCTTGGATTGAGAGGAATAGCCCACAAAGTATCCTTCATCTGATTTGGCACCAAATTTAGGAAGAACCCCATGTGTGATGATAATGGTACATGGACATCCAAAGGGTTTTAGAAATCCAATGTAGGGAAATCTTTTGAACCACAGTTCATAAGGTGTTTTGTTGAGAGGTTTGACAATGAGAACTCTATTTTGCACATAGCAAGCTGTGCTTACTGCTTCTGCCCAGAATGTGAGAGGCAGTTTTGAGTCAGCCAACATTGATCTTGCTGATTCAATTAGAGTTCTGTTTCTCCTTTCAGCAACCCCATTTTGTTGAGGAGTTCGTGGAGCACTGTTGTCACACCCCGACCGATGGCGGAATCATCGGGGCGGGACATGTAGACTGTTCATAACACAAGGTTGACTAGATCGAATATATTAAACGTCAAATTTCATTGCAAGTAATCCAAACACAACCAAATCCAAGATAGAAAACAAAATTGAAATACATAGAATTCTTTTATTTAATTTAACTAAGTCCAAGCCTATGTGTAGCACATCTTGATCAATCTCACACATTAGAACCTGAAACATGAATAAAATAAAGTCAACTAAAAAGTTGGTGAGTATAACACAGGTTTATATAGATAGCATATATTTTGTAAAACAAATCCATACATATCATGATAAATAAGGCATTTATGGGGAGCGGCTATTGTGTAACCATGTACAACCAAACCTTTGTAACTAGCATGCAAAATTGTGTTGTCGGTATCAATCACCCCAATCTGGGTGGGTTTGTCAGACTCAATAGATCTATCATTGAAAACCGTCGGCTTGAATAGTTAATGATTGCACATAATCACATACAAAGGTTAGCACACCTAGCACTCGGGCATAAAGCTCAAATTGCACACATGAATGTAAATAGGATTTGTAGTTGTGTTGTTTGTGTAAATGTAAACATGTAATTTGAATAATGTTCATGTTCCACCCCAAAAATGTAAAAGAGTAAAAGGGGCTATGTGTACTCACTTGGTTTGAAGGCGTTGCTAACCAAGGTACTAGATAGAAATAAGATCATTGAAATGCACAAGTTAACCTAAAGTGTAATGTATATGGTATTAATAGTGTGCACAAGAGTTTAATCCTAAGGTTGTATTTGGACTTGTGTAAAAAGTCATTGATTTGTAATCGGGGGTATTGAATAAAATATATAAAGTTTGAAAGAATATTTTTATAACACTTTGATTAAGGTTTGAGTTTAAATAATTAACTAAGTAATGTAAATAATTATTGTTTATGAAAATTATTATAAGTGTTAAATGAATTTAAGTGTAAATAAATAAATGTCTTTGTTTAAATATAAGGTAATTAAATAATCATTATTTTATTTATTTATAAAATGTAACTTAACCATTTAAATACTTTTTAAATGAAAGGTTTAGCAATAATTGTAAATTAAATTTTATAAACTTTAAATAAAAAATTTTCCATTTATTAAATATTTGTTCTTTCTAAATAAGATTAAATGCAATTTTTATAAAAATCAACTATTTTTGTTTTGTAATTTAATCAGAATATTTATGGTTTGAAAAATACATAAAATTTATAATTCTGCCAAGAATTCAACTCACACACGATCGTGCTCAAACCACGGACGCGACCATGCTAGCCAGGGCGCGACCGTGTTGATCAAACTGAGGCTTAACTAACTAAATCATTAGGCACGATCGTGCCTTGGCCAGGCACGATCGTGTCTATGATCCTAAGACACGACTGAGATTAGCCAAAGGGCATGATTGGGTCTGGACAGGAGGACACGACCGCGCTGATAGTCGGCACGACCGTGTCTCATGAGGCACGACCGCGCTAGATGATTAGCGCGACCGCGTCTATTCCAAATCAGGAAGGAATTGACTAATTCTTATAATAACAGGGTTGGAAATCGTAGGGCTTTCACCCATTAGATTATTTCGAGTCTTTTTGCATAGATTAATTGGTTTTAAAACATGTCTAGAGTCGGATTCGATTGAATCATTTTTGAATGAAAGCTAGATTCGGTTTTAAGATGATTTCCATATTGTAAGCCCAAATTAACATGGGGCTTTTGATCTAAGGACTAAATCGATAGAGGACAAGGTTTCAATTACCCGAAATAATGGCGAATCGAGGGAGTACGGTAGAGACTTGTTCCAGTGACGTCACGAACGGCTTCCGGCGTCCTCTGCTGCAATCCCGACTAAACCAGAGAGTCCAGTAGTTTTAGTGAGGATCGAGTAGCGCGAATTTGTTACTTGATTGAGAGAATTCGGATCGAAAGGAAGGTTTGTGTTTTCTTTGAAATGTTTGAGAGATTTTTGAGTCTAATGGAAATAAACTGAGACGTTTGTTGTAATTGAATATGTTATTGCTTTCGTTAATGGTAATGAAGTGTAAATCGGTTACGGAACTCAACGATCGGGTGATTAAAACTGTGTTTACGTTTCAACTGGTACTCGGCGCGACCGTGCCCAATTGAGGCGCGACCGTGCCTAGACACCAGGCGTGATCGTTCCAAAGCTGGTCACGCGACCGTGCCAAAGCACTCGGCGCGACCGTGCCAGAACGAGGCACGACCGTGCCTATTAGGGTTTCTTGTAAATTTTCAACATCAGACCTTGTAACTTTGGTCTTTGACATAATCGTATAAATAGATATTTGTGTAGTGTTTTAGTAGGTTATAACCATGTAAAATTTGTGGCTTAACATGGAAATATAGTATTTAATTGATGGTACGAAAAGAAACAAAACAGTGCACTAGAATTTGGTTTGAAATACATTACATTGAATTTGAAATACGGATACTAAAAATCAGAAGTGTTACAGTCTCCCCATGTTGAGGGAATTTCGTCCCGAAATTTAGCTAGAGGAAACTACGGCATCAGTGAAAAGATGGGGGTACTTGAGCTTCATTTGGTCCTCTCGTTCCCAAGTGAATTCAGGACCACGCTTAGACTCCCAACGAACTTTGACAATAGGAATACGACTTCGTTTGAGTTGCTTGATTTCATGATCCATAATTTCTATCGGTTTCTCAACGAAATGGTTTCGTCAATGTGCATGTCATCAAGCGGTATATGGAGATTCTCATCGGCGAGACATTTATTCAGATTAGATACATGAAATGTAGGATGCACATTGCCAAGAGATGGAGGTAACTCGAGTTTGTAAGCCACCTTCCCAATCCTTTCAAGGATTTTGAATGGACCAACATAGCGAGGGGCTAACTTGCCTTTCTTTCCAAAACGGATCACACCCTTCCACGGGGATACCTTAAGAAGAACAAGGTCACCGACTTGGAATTCCAAGGGTTTTCGTCGTTTATCGGCATAACTCTTTTGCCAACTTCTCGTTGTTCGGATGTTGTCACGGATTTGAATAATCTTGTCGGATGTTTCTTGAATTAGCTCAGGACCGGTGATTTGTGCTTCACCAATCTCGTTCCAACAGATGGGAGAACGACACTTGCGGCCATAAAGAGCTTCGAATGGAGCCATGTTGATACTTGTGTGATAGCTATTATTGTAAGAGAACTCGATGAGGGATAAATGTGAATCCCAATTCCCACCAAAATCGATTACACAAGCTCTAAGCATGTCTTCAAGTGTTTGGATTGTTCGCTCGGTTTGACCATCAGTTTGGGGATGGTAAGCCGTGCTCAAATCTAATCGTGTGCCAAGAGAGGTTTGGAGAGATTGCCAAAATCGAGAAGTGAACCGGGCATCTCGATCAGATATTATATTCAAGGGAACACCATGACGGCTCACGATTTCATCAATGTAAATTCGGGCTAGTTTCTCAACCCGATAGTCTTCACGGATAGGTAAGAAATGAGCAGATTTGGTGAGGCGATCAATGATTACCCAAATGCTATCATAACCTCTCGAGGTGCGAGGGAGTTTGGTAATAAAATCCATGGCTAAGTTCTCCCATTTCTACACGGGAATTTCTGGTTATTCAAGTAATCCGGACGGACGTTGGTGTTCGGCTTTGACTTTGGAACACGTTAGACATTTGGCAACATAGAGAGCGATGTCTTTCTTCATACCGGGCCACCAATATTGCTGGCGAAGGTCTTGGTACATTTTATCCGCACCAGGATGAATAGAATAACGAGTCTTGTGAGTCTCGTTCATGAGAAATGTACGGAGATCATCGCGATCGGGAACCCAAATACGGTTCAAGTAATAAAGCAAGCCATTTGGTTTAGATTCAAGCAGAAGTTCAACACCACACGACATTTCCTCGCACATGTTACCCTCGGTGACTGAGACGTGTTGAGCTTCTAAGATGCGGTTTTGAATGTCGGTTTGAATTCGAACACATTGGAGCATGACATGGTTCTTTCGACTCAAAGCGTCGGCTACAACATTCGCTTTGCCGGGATGGTAACGAATCTCGCTGTCATAGTCGTTAAGGAGTTCAACCCAACGTCGTTGCCTCATATTGAGTTCCTTTTGATTGAAGATGTGTTAGAGACTTTTGTGGTCGGTGAACACCACGCATTTCATGCCATAGAGATAATGTCTCCAAATCTTCAATGCAAATACGACCGCACCCAACTCGAGATCATGCGTCGTATAATTCTTCTCATGAATCTTAAGTTGCCTTGATACATAAGCGATTACTTTGCCTCGTTGCATGAGGACACAACCGAGACCTTGGTTAGAAGCATCACAGTAGACAACTAGATCATCACTCCCATCAGGGAGAGTCAAAATGGGAGCATTGCACAATTTTTGTTTGAGGGTTTGGAAAGCTTCTTCTTGTTTTGGTCCCCATTCATAAGTCTTACCCTTGTGGGTCAAAGCGGTAAGGTGGACAGCAATCTTAGAGAAGTTCGAGATGAAACGACGGTAATATCCCGCAAGACCAAGAAATGAACGAACTTCAGTGGGGGTCTTCGGGGTATTCCAATTCTTAACCGTTTCGATTTTTGCAGGGTCAACATGAATACCCTTGTCGTTGACAATATGACCAAGAAATTGAACTTCTTTTAACCAAAATTCACATTTGGAGAATTTGGCATATAGTTGTTCCTTCTTCAAGAGATCCAAAACCAATCTAAGATGTTGCTCATGGTCGGCTTTAGTCTTGGAATAGATTAAGATGTCATCGATGAAAACTATCACGAACTTATCGAGGTACGGTTTGCACACACGATTCATGAGATCCATGAAAACTGCGGGTGCATTGGTTAGTCCAAAAGGCATAACCATGAACTCGTAATGACCATACCTTGTTCGGAAGGCAGTCTTTGGAATATCGTCTTCTTGCACACGGAGTTGGTGATAACCAGATCGAAGATCAATCTTTGAGAAGCAAGTAGAACCTTGAAGTTGATCAAAGAGATCATCAATTCTAGGCAAAGGATAACGGTTTTTGATAGTAAGCTTGTTGAGTTCGTGGTAGTCAATACACATGCGAAATGATCCATCCTTCTTTTTGACGAATAGGATGGGTGCACCCCACGGTGAATGACTTGGACGAATGAATCCCTTGTCGGAGAGCTCTTGAAGTTGACTTGCAAGTTCTTGCATTTCAGAAGGTGCAAGACGGTATGGATCTCTAGCCACGGGGTTAGCTCCGGGCACAAGATCGATGTGAAATTCTACTTGACGAAAGGGTGGAAGACCGGATAAGTCTTCGGGGAATACTTCAGGAAAATCTCGGATAATGGGGATATCTTGAATACTCTTCTTTTTGACATTTTTTTGAACGATATGGGCCAAAAAGGCCACGTACTTCTTTCGTAAGTACTTTTGAGCAGTAGTGCATGACATTAGTTTAAGTCCTTTACAAGGCTTTTCACCAAAGACTCTTAGTGTTTCTCCTGATGGTAGAGGTATTCGGATGCACTTCTCGAAACAAATGACTTCGGCATGATGATTTGATAGCCAATCCATGCCTATGATGATATCAAAGCTTCCTAGTGGCATTGGAACAAGGTTGATTGGGAATGTATGATCATTAAGTTCTAAAGAGCAATCATAGATAATGGATTCAATTGTAAGAGAGTCACCATTTGCTACTTCAACGGTAAATGTTTTCTCTAAAAGGGATCGTGTCTTTGCAAGTAAAGGTTCAAAGTTAAGTGACACAAAACTTTTATCAGCACCGGTATCGAATAAAATGGAGGCATATTGACTATTAACAAGAAACGTACCATTGACCACGTCATTGTTGGCTTGAGCTTCATTGGCGTTTATGTTGAAAGCACGCCCACGAGCTCCACCTTGTCTAGCATTGACTAACTTTGGGCATTGATCACGGAAATGGTTCGGGTTGCCACACTCATAACATGCTCGCCCATTTGCAATAGCGGGTACACTTTGATTAGCCACTTGGGTGTTGGTTTGGTTTGGTAGGTTGATTTGGCCCGCAAGAGCTTTGGCCCTACAAACATTAACTGTATGGCCATATTTCCCACAATAAGTACAAAGGCGACATGGGATGCCTTGGGGATGATGGTAGTTGCAGGTGGCACAAAGTGGGTAGATTCCAACATATGGCTTTTTGGCCGGTGCTTGAACCATAGGTGCAGCTTGATTAACAGGAATAGCAGGAGTGACCACAGCATAGTTTCTAGTCTTCCTTTTCCTATTATTGCGGGAGGGCTCAGTTGTGGCTTCTTTGTTGTGGGTAGGAGGGGTTATAGTGTCAGAAACTTTCTTGGTGCCCTTTTTAGTAAGAGTCCCCGCCTTCACGTGATTATCGGTTAAGGTAGCGGACAAACGGATGGCATCTTCAAGTGTTGCGGGATTCCTTCCTAGGACAGTATCTTGAATTTGCCTAGGTAGTCCCCCAATATACTTTTCAATGCAGCGGGACAAAGGAGTGACCATATGGGCACAAGAAGACTCAACTCATGGAACTGAGTTGTATATGCCAAGCTTTCACCACTATCTTGGGCAAGATCCCAAAATTCGGCTTCAAGTTTCTTTACTTCATTTCTAGGACAGAATTCCTCGGTCATTAGCCTTTTAACCTCATCCCAAAGTAAGGCCATTGCCACAACCACACCTCGATTTCGTTTCTCCCCATTCCACCACGTGAGTGCCCGCTTTTGTAGGACACTTGTGGCATGACGAACACGAAGGTTTTCGGGGCAGTCATGTAAGGCCCCTTTCCCGGGTAACCTCACTTGTTGGATTTACTCATAAACATAGTCATAAATACTGAACTTAAATTAAAAACATTCATCATTCAATTACAAATCATTCGTCATTCAATTACATAATATAACATAACTTGACAGCGGAAGTCTTAACTCATATATTAAAGTGGGATGTCAGTCTTGTGTCGGGTAACCTTCACGCCATCGTACGACCCTTTCTTCCTTTACCTGAAATGTATACTAAAAGTCAGCTAACGCTGGTGAGTTCTAGTTTAAAGACAATCATACATAATATTTACCTTATCATGAATATGATGTGTATATATATATATATTCATACTTTTAAATATTCTTTACTTTACTGTTCTCACATAACATTCATTGAGGGTATATACATATGTACATACATACTTTCTTTTTGAGAGAACACTTATTGGCCAAAATCTTAAGGGAGATCAACCCGTCATACTTGTCGCGAATGTCACGAAGACATCGCTGTCAGAACTACCGTCGTAGCCCATTTCATTACCGTCCGGCTCTAGAAAACTGTCCGTCATTCATTAATCTGTCCGGCAACCTTTGTCCGTCCGCTCTTAAACCGTCCTACCGTCGTAGTCCGTCATTTTTTCCGTCTGCCCTAGGGCATCCGTTTCCCACGCGACCATTATGTATGCAACCGTACTACATTAGTTAAGGCATGTGCTTCGACCGTCCATTAATACCTTTTCATACGTCCTAGCTTGCGAAGGAACGTTTTTGTCCCGGTTGCAAAATAGTCACGTGGTCGTCCGTCTACCGAAGTAGCCGTTGTCATAGAAGGGTTTATAACGTTTACATTCACTCATAACATGCAATATATATGTAATATAAAGAAAGATTTCATTCTTTTACGTTATGTCCTTCTTTCATTCATTCTTTAAAATCATACGCTTCTTTCTTTATTCATAATTCATTTTCATATATAAGTATTTATATATATACGTATGATCACATTGACATTTATAACATTTAATCATATAGTGTATACACTTCAGCCCCAAAACATTTAAAATGATTTGCACATAACATAGAAGGGGGCACATAGAACTCACCTGATGAGTAGTTTCTGAAATACACTTAGCTGGCTACTGAGCGTCACTAATGTCACTCACGATCTGTATAATAAAGTCATACACGTAAGGTGGTGCTCCTAGATGACACTAGACATTACTATGCCTGAATCTAGTAGTTTCGATGGATTCGTTTATATCGAAACTTGGTAGTTTTGATAGGTTGCTTAAGTCGAAACTTGGTAGTTTCGATAGGTAACTTAAGTGTAATCTTAGCTTCAGATCGTGGGCATACCGAAACTATGGTAGTTTCGATAGGACTGCATATATATATATTATATCGAAACTATGGTAGTTTCGATGGGTCTGAATATATATCGAAACTATGTAGTTTCGATGGGTCTGCACATATCGAACTAAGTAGTTTCGATGGGTCTGCACATATCGAAACTAAGTAGTTTCGATGGGTCTGTACATATCGAAACTAAGTAGTTTCGATGGGTCTGCACAAACCATCTTCCCCAAAAATCTGAAGTTTCTGCATGCGAATCTGAACGTGCCAATATCTCATTTTTTCTTAGATCATAACATTCGGTTTTCATTCTAGATGCTATACCTAAGCTCATTTTAAAGTTTCATCCGCAAAATCGTCATCTAATGGGCTAAAACCAAAAATCCCAAAAAAAATCATAAAAACTCAGATTATGATCGAACGCTTACCTGGATTGGATTTCTGATTCGGAGAAGATGGTCACGAGCACAGCAGCAACGTTCTCCTGAATTCCCGAGTTGATCCGTCACTTTCTCTCTCTCTAGAACTTGCGTGAGTGGGGAAATGAGCAGAGAAGAGGGCTGCCTTGCCTCTTATATGCCTGGGCTTCCCTCGGCCCATTGAAGCCAAGCCCAAGCCCGCTCCCTTTTGTTTAAATATTCTGACTAAATCACTGGTCTCGCTATATTTATTCGTTTTATTATTTTTGGGATGTTACAAGTCTACCCTCCTTAGAAAGGTTTCGTCCTCAAAACCTGCTAATCGTTAAACAGCTGGGGATATAGTCCTCTCATTTCGTCTTCTTTTTCCCAAGTATCTTCTGAACCCTTTCTGTGTTTCCATTGTACTTTTACTAATGGGATTGACTTATTGCGTAGTCGTTTCTCAGCTCGGTCAATAATGGCTATCGGTTCCTCTATATAATTTAGACTGTTATCCACTTCGATCTCGTCGTAAGGTATGTGAGATGTGTCGTCAGCTAGGCACTTGAGTAGGTGCGACACGTGGAACGTAGGGTGTATTTCGCTAAGCTCGACGGGTAGGTCGAGTCTGTAAGCAACTTGACCCACTCTCGCTAAAATCTTGAAAGGTCCGACAAACCTTGGACTTAGTTTGCCACGTTTTCTGAACCGAATGATTCCTTTCCACGGTGATACTTTCAACAGTACCATGTCCCCTACTTGAAACTCTAAATCCCTCCTTCTCTTATCCGCGTATGATTTCTGTCTGTCTTTTGCGGCTTTCATTCGAGCCTTGATTTGATCAAATTTCTCGGAAGTAGCTTTGACTACTTCGAGACCTGCAAAATCCTTCTGTCCAATTTCCCCCTAACAAACCGGGGTCCTACATTTCCTCCCATACAACATTTCAAACGGCGGCATGCCAATAGTTGTGTGATAGCTGTTGTTATATGAAAATTCTGCCAATGGTAGATGGTTGTCCCAACTCCCACCGAAGTCAATGATACAGTCCCGGAGCATGTTCTCCAAGGTCTGAATGGTCCTTTCTGATTTTCCATCGGTTTGGGGGTGGTAAGCGGTGCTGATGTTCAGTCTAGTGCCCATTGCTTCATTGAATTTCTTCCAAAACCTTGATGTGAATCTAGTATCCCTGTCGGACACAATTGACAGCGGCATACCATGTCTGCTCACAATTTCTTTGATAAATACTTCTGCTAGTCTTTCTGACGAAGAAGTCTCACGTATTGGCAAGAAGTGAGCACTTTTCGTCAAACGGTCGACGATCACCCAAATGGTATCATTGCCTTTAGCTGTTCGCGGTAGCTTGGTAATGAAGTCCATTGTGATCTCTTCCCACTTCCATTCCGGTATAGGTAAAGGTTGCATTTTACCGCATGGTTTCTGGTGCTCGGCCTTAACTAGTGAACACGTTAAGCACTTGTTCACGTATTCAGTCACATCACTCTTCATGCCAGGCCACTAGTACTCTTTCTTCAAGTCTTGATACATTTTGTTTGTCCCGGGGTGGATAGAATAACGAGACTTATGGGCCTCATCGAGTATTTTGGCTCTAAGCTCGCCAATCTTAGGTATCCACATCCGGCCAAACCTAGTTCGTACTCCGTATGCAATTGCATCTAAGTTCCCTTGTTGTCCTACTATTATTTCCCGTTTCACATTTCTTTCTAACAGTGCTTCATCTTGTGCCTTTGATATTTCACCCATCAAGTCTGGTGTTATAATCAGCTGACACGCTTTGATCCGGATAGGTTCCGATTCTTCCTTTCTAGTTAAAGCGTCAGCCACTACGTTTGCCTTGCCTGGATGGTACAATATCTCACAGTCATAGTCTTTAAGTAGCTCTAACCATCTCCTTTGTCTCATGTTTAATTCCTTTTGTTTGAAAAAGTACTTCAGGCTTTTGTGATCGGAGTAAATGGTGCATTTAACTCCATACAGATAGTGTCTCCATATTTTCAACGTGAAAACTACTGCTGCTAATTCTAGATCGTGTGTTGGGTAGTTAACCTCGTGAATCTTTAGTTGCCGCGATGCATAAGAAATTACCTTTCCTCGTTGCATGAGTACGCACCCTAAACCCTGCCCTGAAGCGTCAGAGTAGACTACCAAGTCTTTATTTCCCTCAGGTAGTGTTAAGACTGGAGCTTGGGTTAATCGTGCCTTAAGTTCCTCAAACGCGTTGTTTTGGGTTTGACCCCATTCATATTTCACTTCCTTCCGTGTCAGTTTAGTTAGTGGCGAGGCTATCATTGAGAAATCTTGAATGAACCTTCGATAGTAGCCTGCCAATCCCAGAAAACTTCGTATCTCTGTTGGTGTCTTTGGGACGTTCCATTCCTTTACTGTCTTGATCTTTGCAGGATCTACCATGATTCCGTTTGGGTTTATTACGTGACCTAGGAATTGGACTTCCCTAAGCCAGAACGCGCATTTGGAGAACTTTGCGTATAACTTTTCCTGCTTTAACACCTCCAGAACCTCTCTTAGGTGACAGTGGTGATCACCCTCGCTTTTTGAATACACCAGTATGTCATCTATAAAAACTATCACCGATCGATCCAACATTTGTCGACATACTCTATTCATCAAATCCATGAACGCTGCTGGTGCGTTGGTCAATCCGAAGGACATCACGAGAAACTCATAATGCCCATAACATGTGCGAAACGCGGTCTTTGGTACGTCTTCATCTCTTACTTTCAACTGATGGTAACCCGACCTAAGATCGATCTTTGAGAACCAACTCGCACCTTGCAGTTGATCAAAAAGGTCGTCTATTCTAGGTAGTGGGTATTTGTTCTTTACTGTTCTCTTGTTCAATTCGCGGTAGTCGATGCACATGCGCATACTGCCGTCCTTCTTCTTTTCAAATAGTACCAGAGTGCCCCATGGTGAGATGCTCAGTTTAATAAATCATTTCTCGGTTAGTTCCTCTAGTTGAGACATCAATTCTTTCATTTCTGACGGAGCCAATCGGTAGGGGGCTTTGGCAACGGGCTCAGCTCCTGGCAGTAAGTCAATCTGAAATTCTATTTCCCGATCGGGTGGTAACCCAGGTAGATCCTCAGGGAATACTTCCGGAAAGTTGCACACCACGGGTACATTCTTGAGTTCATTCATTTTCGTTCTATCATCAATAACATATGCCAGATAAGCTTCGCAACCGCGCCTCATGTAACTTTCGGCCTTGATCATCGAGATGATGTTCGGCATCGTGCAATTCCAATCCCCATAAACCGTAATTGGGCTGCCACTTGGAGCCTTGAGGTGTATCCTCTTACGTTTACATATGATTTGAGCTTCGTTGGCAGCTAGCCAATCCATACCCAATACTATATCGAATCCTCCTAAGGTGAGAAGGAATAATCTAGAAGGAAACTTATGTCCCTCTATTTCTATGATGCAATCCTCTGTTACTTGGAATACTGCCGAATTTTTACCAACGGCAGTTTGTACGCTAAAGGCCTTTACTATGGTGTTGATAGAGCAATCCAGTTTACGACTAAATGCATTTGATATGAAGCTTTTACTAGCACCAGAATCAAATAAAATAGCAGCACGTTCGTCATTAACTAGAAACGTACCTGACACGACATCAGGATTTCCCCTTGCTTCTTCCTCAGTTAAGGCATAGGCCCGAGTCCTTGCCTTTTGTTGTTCCTGTTCCCTCTCCTTTCCCGAACCAGATTGGCCGGCCTTCCTGCAGTTCTTTGTCAGATGTCTAAACAATCCACATACTTGACATTTGACATCCTTCAAACAATCTCGGGAGTAGTGCCCCGGCCTCCCGCACTTATAACACACGGTGGTGCCGATTCGACACTCGCCCAGATGTTGCTTTCCACATCTCTTGCATGTTTCATATCCATCCAACCTTGGTTTCTTAATTTCAGCTGTTTCTTTCCCTTTTCCGGTGCCTCTAGACGGGTTCTCCCACTTTCTCTTTTGTGTCTCAGGTGCCGGGTCCTCATTGGCATAATCGTCGTAGACGATTCCATACAAGTTGACTACCGACTCGAAGGTCGATGGTAGATTAGCTTTTACATGAACACGGACCCTTTGCGGCAGACCCTTGAAATAGTATTTGATCATACGTTCTTCAGTTTCCACCAAGTGTGGTACCAGTTGGGCCAACTCGTTGAATCTTGAAGTATACTGGTGATGAGTCTTGTTGCCAGCCTTGAAGTTTAGGAACTCGTTCTCCACATGATCAATCTTGTTCTGTGGGCAGAACTTCTGGATTATGAGCTTTTTCAGGTCTTCCCATGTCATTCTGGCAAGAGCATTTGGCGACTTTGTTCTTTGGATGTTTCTCCACCAACCTAGTGCTTCATTGGTGAAAGAATGAGCAACATATTTGACCGCATGGTCCGGCCGGCACTCGCTGATGTTGATTACAGCGTTCATCCTCTCAATCCATTCGAAAGTAGCCACCGAATCCTTGCTACCATCAAACTTGGGTGGGTCTCCGTCCTTGAAACCTTTGTATGTACACCCACGATTGCTTGATCCCATTTCCACTTCATCCCCGTCACTGTCATAAATTTTCTCTTCATTGATCCCTTCATCCTCTTCTTTGCTTTTCTTTAATGCCTCAGATAGTAGGTCAGGCAATATGTTCTTCAGAGTAAGTACGACCTCGCGGGCAATAGCATCTCTGACTTCGGGTTTAACTGTATAGGCCCTGGACTATCGTTCCCAGTTGGTGTCACATCTGTTTCGTGCACACTCTCAGTGTGTTCTGCGTGCACACTCTCTTCCTCTTCATGTCTTTGCTTCAATGGAGGTCTACCTACCCGGCCAGTGTGACCGCCTCGTCGTCTTGTTCTTCCTCCACCAGCCATAAATTCTTAATTTCCTGATAGTTATAAAGGGAATACATCAATGTCATTTCTTCAGATCATAGATTGGAACAGTACGAGCAAGGTAAATTATTAATTACAGTGACCGGTTTGTGATTACTAATTTACATTGCTTTTCGGGTTCAAAACTCTTCAAATGGGTTGTGACATTGACATCTATTTGTTCTAAGTTAAGGTATCTATTCTTATCCAAGAGCATTAACTTTAGTACTTACTTACCGTGCTGCGTTGGCGTTAGTTACCCATATTGACATCCGTGCGTTGGTCCCATAATCAGTTTGAGTCCAGACATTTAGGGATGTCTGAATCTCTCAAACTATTGCTCTGATACCAACTTGTAAGGCCCCTTTCCCGGGTAACCTCACTTGTTGGATTTACTCATAAACATAGGCATAAATACTGAACTTATATTAAAAACATTCATCATTCAATTACAAATCATTCGTCATTCAATTACATAATATAACATAACTTGACAGCGGAAGTCTTAACACATATATTAAAGTGGGATGTCAGTCTTGTGTCGGGTAACCTTCACGCCATCGTAAGACCCTTTCTTCCTTTACCTGAAATGTATACTAAAAGTCAGCTAACGCTGGTGAGTTCTAGTTTAAAGACAATCATACATAATATTTACCTTATCATGAATATGATGTATATATATATATTCATACTTTTAAATATTCTTTACTTTACTGTTCTCACATAACATTCATTGAGAGTATATACATATGTACATACATACTTTCTTTTTTAGAGAACACTTATTAGCCATAATCTTAAGGGAGATCAACCCGTCATACTTGTCGCGAATGTCACGAAGACATCGCTGTCAGAACTACCGTCGTAGCCCATTTCATTACCGTCCGGCTCTAGAAAACCGTCCGTCATTCATTAATCCGTCCGGCAACCTTTGTCCGTCCGCTCTTAAACCGTCCTACCGTCATAGTCCGTCATTTTGTCCGTCTGCCCTAGGGCATCCGTTTCCCACGCGACCATTATGTATGCGACCGTTCTACATTAGTTAAGGCATGTGCTTCGACCGTCCATTAATACCTTTTCATACGTCCTAGCTTGCGAATGAACGTTTTTGTCCCGGTTGCAAAATAGTCACGTGGTCGTCCGTCTACCGAAGTAGCCGTTGTCATAGAAGGGTTTATAACGTTTACATTCATTCATAACATGCAATATATATGTAATATAAAGCAAGATTTCATTCTTTTACGTTATGTCCTTCTTTCATTCATTCTTTAAAATCATACGCTTCTTTCTTTATTCATAATTCATTTTCATATATATGTATTTATATATATACGTATGATCACATTGACATTAATAACATTTAATCATATAGTGTATACACTTCAGCCCCAAAACATTTAAAATGATTTGCACATAACATAGAAGGGGGCACATAGAACTCACCTGATGAGTAGTTTCTGAAATACACTTAGCTGGCTACTGAGCGTCACTAATGTCACTCATGATCTGTATAATAAAGTCATATACGTAAGGTAGTGCTCCTAGATGACACTAGACATTACTATGCCTGAATCTAGTAGTTTCGATGGATTCGTTTATATCAAAACTTGGTAGTTTCGATAGGTTGCTTAAGTCGAAACTTGGTAGTTTCGATATGTAACTTAGGTGTAATCTTAGCTTCAGATCGTGGGCATACCGAAACTATGGTAGTTTCGATAGGTCTGCATATATATATATATATATTTATATATATATATATATATATATATATATATATATATATCGAAACTATGGTAGTTTCGATGGGTCTGAATATATATCGAAACTATGTAGTTTCGATGGGTCTGCACATATCGAACTAAGTAGTTTCGATGGGTCTGCACATATCGAAACTAAGTAGTTTCGATGGGTCTGCACATATCGAAACTAAGTAGTTTCGATGGGTCTGTACATATCGAAACTAAGTAGTTTCGATGGGTCTGCACAAACCATCTTCCCCAAAAATCTGAAGTTTCTGCATGCGAATCTGATCGTGCCAATATCTAGATTTTTCTTAGATCATAACATTCGGTTTTCATTCTAGATGCTATACCTAAGCTCATTTTAAAGTTTCATCCGCAAAATCGTCATCTAATGGGCTAAACCGAAAATCCCAAAAAAAAAATCATAAAAACTCAGATTATGATCGAACGCTTACCTGGATTGGATTTCTGATTCGGAGAAGATGGTCACGAGCACAGCAGCAACGTTCTCCTGAATTCCCGAGTTGATCCATCACTTTCTCTCTCTAGACCCGAGCTCTCTTCTCTCTCTCTAGAACTTGCGTGAGTGGGGAAATGAGCAGAGAAGAGGGCTGTCTTGCCTCTTATATGCCTGGGCTTCCCTCGGCCCATTGAAGCCGAGCCCAAGCCCGCTCCCTTTTGTTTAAATATTCTGACAAAGTCACCGGTCTCGCTATATTTATTCGTTTTATTATTTTTGGGATGTTACAAGTCACTATTGAGGAAGGTATTCTCAATGCTTTCGAACCATTGAAGGAGTCCGGTAGCTCCTTCGGTACCATAGAACTTGAGGGGATTGCACGAGTTGAAATGCTTGAAGGTGCATTGAGATGGGTTGTTACCACCATTTCCACCATTACCAGCATTACCACTATTACTACCATTTCCACCATTGTTGCCATTGGTGGCACTATTAGCTTGAGTGAGTTATGTCACGAGTTGTGCAAGAATAGCAGCAATGTCGGTGTTGGTGTTGGCCGCGGGAGCACGACGAGGAGGCATTCTACAGATTTTCACAAGACAAGAAAAGATGTAAGAACTCATGAGAATTGTTTGGATTTAATAGAATAAGATAACAAAATAAATAGATAATCATAGTTTGGATTGTACTCAAATAGTGATATAATCACTCGAATACTATGACACATTAAGGTTAATTAAACTTATATAATTTTCAAGGAGACATGCTTTAGCCTATAAGTAGACACTCATCTCGGGAATTCCCAGGAAAGCATACGGGTCCCTCGGTTGATTGGGATTTATGCGAAATGCTTTCCTAGACAGAAAACCCAAAATACAGGTGTCACTCTTCCAGATTGCACGTGTCCTCAAATAATTAACAAAGCTTAAAAACCTTAACGAGGAAATAAAGAAATTTTATAGATTTAGCTTCATGAAGTTTCCACATGCTAAGAAAGATAAAGATATGGAAGGAGATAAGAGTATTATGGGGTTTTAGGATATAGGAAAGGATATTGTTTATTTAATTTATTATTTAAGTATATACTAATAAGTCATGGATTTTTTTTTTATAAATAAGTCATCAAATAAAATAATAACTAATCATAGTAAGCAATTAGCACTTAGCATGTAACACATAATATGTAGCACATAACATATAAACATGAAGCATGGCATAAATGGGTGTCCTAAAGTTATAGTCTAAGTCAAGGTGTCTAATAACCTAATTCCCTATAACCAAGGCTCTGATACCAATCTGTCACACCCCGACCGATGGCGGAATCATCAGGGCGGGACATGTAGACTGTTCATAAGCACAAGGTTGACTAGATTGAATATATTAAACGTCAAATTTCATTGCAAGTAATCCAAACACAACCAAATCCAAGATAGAAAACAAAATTGAAATACATAGAATTCTTTTATTTAATTTAACTAAGTCCAAGCCTATGTGTAGCACATCTTGATCAATCTCACACATTAGAACCTGAAACATGAATAAAATAAAGTCAACTAAAAAGTTGGTGAGTATAACACAGGTTTATATAGATAGCATATAGTTTGTAAAACAAATCCATACATATCATGATAAATAAGGCATTTATGGGGAGCGGCTATTGTGTAACCATGTACAACCAAACCTTTGTAACTAGCATGCAAAATTGTGTTGTCGGTATCAATCACCCCAATCCGGGTGGGTTTGTCAGACTCAATAGATCTATCATTGAAAACCGTCGGCTTGAATAGTTAATGATTGCACATAATCGCATACAAAGGTTAGCACACCTAGCACTCGGGCATAAAGCTCAAATTGCACACATGAATGTAAATAGGATTTGTACTTGTGTTGTTTGTGTAAATGTAAACATGTAATTTGAATAATGTTCATGTTCCACCCCAAAAAAGTAAAAGAGTAAAAGGGGCTATGTGTACTCACTTGGTTTGAAGGCGTTGCTAACCAAGGTACTAGATAGAAATAAGATCCTAGAAATGCACAAGTTAACCTAAAGTGTAATGTATATGGTATTAATAGTGTGCACAAGAGTTTAATCCTAAGGTTGTATTTGGACTTGTGTAAAAAGTCATTGATTTGTAATCGGAGGTATTGAATAAAATATATAAAGTTTGAAAGAATATTTTTATAACACTTTGATTAAGGTTTGAGTTTAAATAATTAACTAAGTAATGTAAATAATTATTGTTTATGAAAATTATTATAAGTGTTAAATGAATTTAAGTGTAAATAAATAAATGTCTTTGTTTAAATATAAGGTAATTAAATAATCATTATTTTATTTATTTATTTATAAAATGTAACTTAACCATTTAAATACTTTTTAAATGAAAGGTTTAAATAAACTTTATAAACTTTACCATTTAAATAATTGTAAATTAAATTTTATAAACTTTAAATAAAAAATTTTCCATTTATTAAATATTTGTTCTTTCTAAATAAGATTAAATGCAATTTTTATAAAAATCAACTATTTTTGTTTTGTAATTTAATCAGAATATTTATGGTTTGAAAAATACATAAAATTTATAATTCTGCCAAGAATTCAACTCACACACGACCGTGCCTGGGAAGGGCACGATCGTGCTCAAACCACGGGCGCGACCATGCTAGCCAGGGCGCGACCATGTTGATCAAACTGAGGCTTAACTAACTAAATCATTAGGCACGACCGTGCCTTGTCCAGGCACGATTGTGTCTGTGATCCTGAGACACGACTGAGATTAGCCAAAGGGCATGATTGGGTCTGGACAGGAGGACACGACCGCGCTGATAGTCGGCACGACCGCGTCTCATGAGGCACGACCGCGCTAGATGATTAGCGCGACCGCGTCTGTTCCAAATCAGGAACGAATTGACTAATTCTTATAATAACAGGGTTGGAAATCATAGGGCTTTCACCCATTAGATTATTTCGAGTCTTTTTGCATAGATTAATTGGATTTAAAACATGTCTAGAGTCGGATTCGATTGAATCATTTTTGAATGAAAACTAGATTCGGGTTTAAGATGATTTCCATATTGTAAGCCCAAATTAACATGGGGCTTTTGATCTAAGGACTAAATCGATAGAGGACAAGGTTTCAATTACCCGAAATAATGGCGAATCGAGGGAGTACGGTAGAGACTTGTTTCGGTGACGTCGCGAACGGCTTCCGGCGTCCTCTGCTGCAATCCCGACTAAACCAGAGAGTCCAATAGTTTTAGTGAGGATCGAGTAGCGCGAATTTGTTACTTGATTGAGAGAATTCAGATCGAAAGGAAGGTTTGCGTTTTCTTTGAAATGTTTGAGAGATTTTTGAGTCTAATGGAAATAAACTGAGACGTTTGTTGTAATTGAATATGTTATTGCTTTCGTTAATGGTAATGAAGTGTAAATCGGTTACGGAACTCAACGATCGGGTGATTAAAACTGTATTTACGTTTCAACTGGTACTCGGCGCGACCGTGCCCAATGGAGGCGCGACCGTGCCTAGACACCGGGCGCGATCGTTCCAAAGCTGGTCACGTGACCGTGCCAAAGCACTCGGCGTGACCGTGCCAGAACGAGGCGCGACCGTGCCTATTAGGGTTTCTTGTAAATTTTCTACTTCAGACCTTGTAACTTTGGTCTTTGACATAATCGTATAAATAGATATTTATGTAGTGTTTTAGTAGGTTATAACCATGTAAAATTTATGGGTTAACATGGAAATATAGTATTTAATTGATGGTACGAAAAGAAACAAAACAGTGCACTAGAATTTGGTTTGAAATGCATTACATTGAATTTGAAATACGGATACTAAAAATCAGAAGTGTTACAACTGTATTGTCGTTCTATGCCCTTGCTCTCACAAAAACAGTTCAAGGTGTGGTTTTTGAACTCGGTACCTTGATCACACCTTATGACTTTGACTTTCTGATTGCTTTGATTTTCCACCCTAAGAATGTAGGATTTAAGAATCTCAGCAGTTTCATCTTTTGTTCTCAAGAAGTATACCCATGAGAATCTGGTATAGTCATAAGTTATCACTAGACAATATGACTTCTTGCCCATTGACATGACATTTGTATGACCAAAAAGATCCATATGCAGCAGTTGTAGAGGAGTGTCATTTGTACTCTATGTCTTGGGCTTGTGAGAACTTTTGTGTTGCTTCCCCTTCAGGCATGCTATGCAATAATCTTCAAGTTAGAATTCCTTGTCAGGAAGATCTCTGACAAGATTTCCCTTCACCAACTTGTTGATGGTTTTTACATTAACATGTCTTAATCTTCTATGTCAGAGAGCTGATTCATCAACTGATGCCTTGGACAGAAAACAAGATATACTGCTAGATGGAGTGACCCTATTCATGTCAAGCACATATAGGTTTTCTTTTCTTTTGGCAGTTAATAAAATATTCTCTGGAGGAGGTTTGCTTAATAAACCACTGTCTAAAACCCAGGTGTTATCCTTGTAACCTGGTTGTCCCTACACATGAAAGAGATATAGTTAGAGGGAGGAACCCAAGAACTTGTAAACTTGGGTGAGTGTGTCTTTGAGCCAACAACATCAGTATGCTTGCATTCAATGGATCCTATGATGATGCTTTAAGGGATAGAAGCAGTGGACTTGGCTTTCCATTGTTGAGGAAGTGATTTTCCAGACCTTTTTACTCTATCAGCAGCTGATGTGGCATTTGTTGCTGATGGCTTTGGCTTATCAGCAGCAAACTTGGTTGCTGCTGATGGCTTTACTTGATCAGCAGCAACTTTGAATGCTGCTGAAGGCTTGTTTCTGGGCTTCTTTAACTTTACATGATCAACAGCATTTTTGCTGGCTGCTGATGGTTCAACAGATACATGCTTCTCCTTCTTTATCTTTCTATTAAAAGTGGGTTTCTTTGTGGGAGTTCTTCTATAGATAGGCTTATGTTTTGGAGTAGCTTGAACTATAATGGAGGCTGGTTGAAAAATCTGGCTGAAAGGATTGAATTTACAATTAGCAGCAAAGTGGTCTGATTCACCACATATGATGTAGGATTGTTGAGGTTTTTGAAGCTGATTTCTTGGAGGAGAGAGAGACGTTCTGAATTGAGTTGTCTTGGCTTCATAGCTTCTTACCTTCTTGTTTTTTTTTTTTGTCTTCTCAAAAACATTTTGCTTGAGGTTTCTTTGCTGCTGAAGGTAATAGAAGCATGTGCTGGCAGTGTGATTGTATTTGCCACAGACAAAACAGGATTTAGCTGATTTATCCCTTTGAAAGTATACATAATCTTTTCTTTTGAATAAATATTTGAAGTTTCGGGGATAATCTTTGTTGTGTTCAAAAGTGGCTTCCTCCAATGTTTTCTGAACATATGGAGGTCTCTCTCCAGGTGCATGAAAAATGTCAAACATCTTCCTGGGTTGATTGGATTTTGATTGAGGAATGGTGGAGGTTGAAGATTGTCCCTGTTCAACTTTTAACTTTCTTCCTTTAGGGGGATATCTAATTTTGATTTGTTTGGTAGGTGAAGGTACCGGTATTGAGGGAATGAAGGGGATTGGACCGTTGGTTTGAATCACTTTGCCAGACTTGGTGGTTTTGAGTATTACTTCATTTGTGGGAAGTAATGGGACATCACTTGTTTCAGAGGAGTCTGAGTATGTGGTCTCATACTCAGATGAGGTAGTGCATTCTTGCACAAATGATTCTTCCTTTGAAGGATCAAGATCTCGGTTGGCCAGGTCAAGATTGGAGAGATTGAAGTTTGGTTCATGGATGGGTACTGATGTATGATGTACGGTCTATAAAAACTAACTGTAAAACCTAACATATACACTCTAGCTTTAAATTTATAAATCTAGACTCAACCTAATACTAGACCACACAACCGGCAAGTGTACCGGTCAATGTAGTAAAGTCTAATGAAAGTCCGGATATCGAACCCACAAGACACTAGCGGCAACTCTATCTAGACTCTGACTTAACTAACTAAACTGAATTATATTGGGGGATTTGTGTTGTAACCTAATGGAACTCTCTAACTAACGACACCAAACAGAAATCAAGAACTTTAGACAACTCATAAATGGGGAAAGCACTACCTAGACCTTGAATCCTATGCATGTACCTTGGAAATCTCTCGGATACGAAAACTATGATGGAACTGGGATCTTAGAATACGACACACTTAGACAACCTAGTGGATCCCGAATCATTCTCCAGGTGTGACCAAAAAGAAACCTAAGGGACGTGTGAAACTCACCAGTTAGTCGGATCACCTCTTAGCTATCTCCAACAACACTAAAGTACTCGCTAGACAGATTACCTCTCAGACTCACTATCTCCTTACACCTTTCAGTGCAAGGAGTAACTTGAATTCACTTGACTAGACACGGAATAATAATGAATGCTAAGAAACCCTAGGAACCCTCCTTTCAGAGTAGTTGACCTAAAAACCCTAACACCACAGATTACCTGACAACTTCTCACCTCTCAGCTATTGAAGCAGGCAGAATACTCAATCCTAATAAACTCTCAAACGATGTTCCTATGGATACAAGACAGTAAACCATAAACCAATCACATGCACACAGCTAGCGACCTAATATGCAACCATACATGAAAGACATTCACAAAGCAGCATATGGAACAATCAATAGATCATAAATCAAGATCAAATACGCATATACATCCAATCAAACAAGACCAAGTTCTTTACTTTATTGTTAATCCATCAGCAAATATCCGAAATCAAACCAATTAACAAAACATAATCGTCAAAATCTAGGTAGCTACGAAAGTCTAGCCAATCATCATGGTCAATAACATCAAAATAGAAGAATCAAACTCATAAATCATGGTATCAATTCTAGAAAAGTAGAACAAAGAAAGATAGCGTAAACCGAAAGACGAAAACGACCCGATCTATGATCTCCAACTTCAATCACCCCTTCCAATTGATCCTAGAAGCTTTATCCCACTTGGAATCACCAAAAAGCTCCAATCTTTGCGTCTGGACTCCACTTCTCAACCCTATAAACGAACTTAAGCTTTTATACCATGAAAATACCTAAAAATATGCGTAATTGGGGTCTCCCGCGTACCGCGAGGCCCATGGGTCCAGTCTCTCGCGTACTGCGAGAGACAAGATAGTCTCGACTGAAAACCCACCCCTCGCGTACCGCGAGGGGGAAGGCCCTACTGGCTCGCGTACCGCGAGGCACCCTCGTTGACAGAAAGTTTTGTTGTTTTCTCGTTCGCTCGTGCGTTCACCATACCTGATCGTTTAATCTCCAAACTCACCCAATCATCTACAAAACAAGACACAAATCAATACTTACTATAATAGACTCAATACGACTCTAAAACTATACAAAACGACACGAAATATGACAGAAATGCATGTGTGCTTTGCAACACATCAGCTACATAGTCAGTAGGTGGTGCAACAGTTTTGTACTGGTTAGCATGGTAATCCAGGCCAGTTTTTACTCTGTCATGAACTTGGACATCTAAAAGTCTTTGCAGCTTTTTGGATACAAATCCATATTTCTTAACATGAACCTTCTGTTCTGCTAATTCTGCTCTGGTAACTTTTAACTTAACCAATAGATCATCAATCTGAGTTTCAAGATTTGTTTGTTCCTGTTTTAACGATGAAATCTCTTTCTTTAGGCAGTTAATCTTTTCTTTATAACTATTTTCAACATTTTTAAATTCAGATTTTATTTGGTGAAAGTCTTCATTTTGATCTATAAGGTTTTGGTTATGTTTCCTGTATCCTAGAACCTTATCAATACAAGCTTGAGTACAAAGATGTTCATATACCTGAGGTGGTATCTCTGTTGTGTCTGCCATGAGTGCTTGGTTGTTGGCAGGAAGATCTTCATACTGGAAGCTCCAATCAAAATCAATTGTTCCAACAGCTACACAGGCGACAGTTTGAGCAGGAGTGGTGTTGCCTTGACTTGCTTGACCATGATGGATCTGTCTTGCCGCAGCTGGGTTTGCCTTTGGTGCCTTGCATTCTCTAGCAAAGTGACAAAGTTGGCTACAATTATAACATCTTAGCTTGCTCTTGTCCAAGCCAACTCTGGTGTTAGAGTTGTTGCTTGGAATTGGTCTTCCAGTTCTAGAATAGAACCGTTTTGCTCTGAGAGAAAGCATGGCATATGAGTGTTGTATGTTCATTTCTTCTAAGTCATCTGATGAAAGCATTCCAGATCTTCTTTGATGAAGGACATGTTGCTAGAATTTTCGGAGACAAAGGCAGCTGAGTTTGGTTGAGGTGGAGCTTCAAGAAGAAATGGTGAGTTGTTTGTTTGTGAGTTGGGAGTCTGAGGGTAGGTGACAATGGGAGGATACTAGTTACTAGAACTGGGAATACAAGAACTGGGAGTTGGGTGGTCAGATTGTAGTGCAGATGAAGTGGTGGTTGATGAAGTTGTTGAATGACCTGAGCTTCTTTCTTTGGCTTGAATCATTTCTAATTCATATGTCTTTAGCATGCCATACAGCTCAGTCAATTGTAGAGTTTTCAAGTTTTCAGTTCTTCTAATTGACACTGTATAGAGTGTCCATCAGCTTGGAAGAGATCTGATAAACTTTTTGAGAATGTCTTCATTCTCCAGCTTCACTTTAGAGAACTGTAGCTCTCCCACCAGATAGGTGTACCTGTTGTACAAAACAGTAAGAGACTCACTTTCCTTCCAGACAAAGTTCTCATATTGTTGCTTCAGAATGTCTCTTCTATTCTCCTTTAACTCCTCAGAACCAGCAAACGTAAGAGCTTCCCATAGCTCCTTAGCAGTCTTGTATTCTCTGAAATTATGGAAAATTTCGTTTGGCCAGCACATCTGAATGGCTCCCAAAGCTTTGAAATCTGCCTCCATCTTCTAGATGTCTTCCTCTGAGTACTTTGAGGCTTATTTAGGGACTGATGGTCCTCCAGAATCAGTAGAGGCCACCATGGGTACATATGGTCCATCTTTTATGGATTTCCACATTCCATACTCTTGATAGCAGAAGAAACTTTCCATCCTGTTCTTCCACATATCATAGTCTTCTCTAGACACCGGTCTTGGTGGTCTGTTAATACTTCCAATATCATCAAAACCATTGTTTTGTGCCATTTCTGAATAATTGGTGTTTAGCAAAGAGATAGTAGAGAACAGAACCAGAGAGTGATTAAACAAGTGTGATTTTGTTTAATCTGAGAGCCAAAGCTCTGATACCACTTGTAGGATCATTGTTTACAAGATGATTCTGTTCTTAGTTGAGATTGGCGAAAACAATAACAACTAATCAATGTATACAATTAAACAATGATAATACTGATAAATGCAAGTTGTATTAATCTTCAAGGTTTACAAGTTATAGAGAAAACACTTAGGAAGCACACTTGTACAAATGGAAGATACAATACATTTAAAGGAACTTAGAATCAAGATAGACCCTTGATTCTAAGGATCAGATCAAACACAATCCGTTGATCTTAGACAGTTACAAGTTACACTACTATTGGTAGACAACAAAAAGAGAAGTAGCTAAAAGACAACAGCAATGAAAAGACTTCTGCAATGAAAAGACATGTCACACCCCCAAATTTATTTACTTAATAAATAAATACAGGTTGCAATGATTGGTTCATTACACGATAGCGGAAGCTGTAATAGTGATTTCTAAGACTTGAATACATACACAAATACTAAGACTAAGTAGTACAATGATCTAAGTTCTTCTAGATCAACGACAGACTTGAGACCGGATAATCTATGTCCTTCCAGCTAGTAGGAATTTATCCAATTATAGCTAGCCTATTCCAACCGCTCCATGGCTAAAGGTTACCTGAGAAACATACTTGAAATTGTCAACACAAAGGTTGGTGAGTTCACAGAGTTTATTAATTTAGTATAGTTAGTTTTTCCCGAAAAACTAGACATGACTTAACCGTCATAAAATAAGTAGTTTTCCTTTGAAAACATATATATGACTTAACCGTCATCAAATAAGTAGTTTTCCTTTGAAAACATTCCCATGACTTAACCGTCATAAAATACGTAGTTTTCCTTTGAAAACATATACATGACTTAACTGTCATCAAATAAGTAGTTTTCCTTTGAAAACATGCCCATCACTTTACCGTCATAAAATAAGTGGTTTTCCTTTGAAAACATTCCCATGACTTAACCGTTATAAAATACGTAGTTTTCCTTTGAAAACATGTCCATGACTTTACCGTCATAAAATAAGTAGTTTTCCTTTGAAAACATGCCCATGGCTTTACCGTCATAAAATAAATAGTTTTCCTTTGAAAACATATACATTGTTTAAATCTGATCATTTACCGATCAAAACTTTTAGTATGTATTACCAATGAATCCGAATACTAACCCGATCAATTGACCCCATTTGTAAACTTGCAAGGAATACAAAATAATATGTAATGTACGAGACCGTAACCAAACCCCAACTTTCTGTGCCTCCCCTCGCCTTTCTGCGAGTTAAGACAATATGCGGTCATTCGGCCATTTGGACCCCTGATTAGCGCGACTAATCATGACCGGAGGCGTCACCCACAATAGTACTATCCATAAAATCCCGGGCTAAGTCCATACCTAATGGTTACTAATTTTTATTCCGAGGACTTTAAGCGCTTTATTTTTCCCTCAATACACACATACGGTCTGATCATTAGTTCATTCATTTACATACAAAAATTCTTTACAAGTATGTTTCCACCCCAAAACATTTAAAAAACTTAGAAAATAAAAAGGGGTTAATGAAACTCACAAAGAGTTAAACCAGAATATTCATACTGTCAAACGTGTAAGCAATTGTATTTCATGTTCTCAAAACATAACAAGTAAGTATGTTTCTCCCCCGCAGTTTACAAAACATTAAAAAGCGAAAGGGGGCCGTGAACTCACCTTGTGTTCGATGAAATCCTAGCAAACAACCTTGTGCTAATAGTTCCTGTCTATCCGTACCCTAATCACACAAGGGTACTAATGTGTTAAGACTACCCGTCTTATACGTAAGTTGTTCATCCGACTTAACGAGTCCCGTTAAGTACGTATTTGATTATCTAAAACAATGTTTTCTCATGACGACTCGTTGGTGATTATTATTCCAGTCTAGACGCTTTATTTGTTTTCCGGAAAGATATTATATTTTCATATTGGTGACTTGTTACGTTTATCAAAAATAATTATTATTTTTTCAACATCTTATAATATATTCTTATTGTGTTACACGTATACCCATATAATTATTCTTTACCAATAATTATATAAATCACAGATATCGTTCAAGTATGTCCTACGTATGTATATTCCTACATGCATATAATCCACGTTAACACGTTCACATACAATTACTTGTTCCGAACGATATTTATTATCTTGTCATGTGTTTATATTCTCACCAATATCTACACATAAGTATATTCATTAAATTCACATATATTTAAATATGTTCCACGATAACATGAGTACGTTTATTTCTTTACTGAAACATCTTTTTAATTTCATGCACATAATTCCTCTATAACTTATTCATCATAATATATGCATATGTGATCCTTATATTTACTAAATGTCTTAGACATTTTAATCATACCAAGTTTCATGTTCAACGCATAACCACAATTTACAAGTTCCAATTCTCTTACGCGTTTCGTCTAACACTCTTTATGATTTATTTTCGAGATATCAACACGTTTCATTATATAATAATCATATCCTCTAATATGTCTCTAATTTAACCATTTGACAATAATACATACATGTATTCATACACTTTATTATTTCCAGGTTAACAAGTTTTTAAACACATATATACATATATATATCATGATTCCTATACATGCATCCATATACTTGACCATTTTCCAAGTTCAACATTTTTCATCAACCACATAAACATACAATTCCGATTTCGATATATATATATATATATATATATATATATATATATATATATATATATGGATGTATTATCACATTTTCAAGTTAATACAACAACAATATCCATACATATATATACCTACAAATTTCGATCCCTTATATACATTTATACAAGCTTTTAGTTTAACAATTTACAACTTATCATCATGGAACCAAAACAACATCTCATAACATGTTTCAAAACAATGATGTATGCACACAAACTTATTATTTTCAAACAATTACATGTATTTTTACAAAACCTTTAGTTTTTAAGCTTAATAAGTTACATCTTTATAAAAACTCTTTAATCTTTCCAAATCTCTTTGATTATTAGGATGAACAAGGATCTTAAAACTAAAATGAAAATAAAGAGTGGTGGTTTCTTACCACTAGACAAGCTAGGTGGAGACAACGAGTGGAAGGTGCTAGATGCTCGTGATGCTACAAAACCTGACTCCTAGACTCCAACTTCCTTGAATCTCCAACTCTACTCAAACTCTCTATACTTGTGTTCTTGGATTGAAGATGCAAAGTGTGTGTGTGTGTAGCTCGATATATGTAGGGAAAAAAAGTAGATGTGGTGTGTTGTTTACTCTATCATAATTACTAAGGATGGTGGATTATGATGGATTTTACTATAGATGGATTCACACTCATAAGAGCATGGTGCATATGACACAAGTATGGTGGTGGTGGTGTGGTGTAGGTGATGTTGTGGGGGGGTGGGGGTTGGGATCTTGTTGCACATCTAGTTGGGTTCTAAGTACCTTATTAGGTATCTTTTTAGTAGTATATATCCGGTAGGTGATCCCGTAATCTAATACTCGGTGTAAAACTTTTAATGATCACATAACTTATATGTTTTTATGTTGTTTGACTAGTCTCCATAATTTACTAGTTAACCCGTCATAGTTATTATTTTAACTATAATATATAGGATACACATAAAAACAACTTGAGACATGCAACCATTATTTTTATATCAACCTTTATAAAAGTCTAGTCACCAATATTTATGTTTTTTACATTAAAGCGTGTCCCTAGACTTTTGCTACAATAAAATTCTTGTTAATCACCAACGATGTATCTTGCGGGTTATAACTGTTTACTTTCCTAGTAATTCTTAAAAATTACTATTTTGATATAAGTTCTTTTGCTAGACTCCTTGACTTTACTTAGTCAAAATAAAACTTCAGAAAATATATGTTATGAACGTGCATTTATGTAATATGGATATTGACCTAAAATGCTGGGTGTCACAAGACAACAGCAAAACTAAGGTCTTCTCAGTAATCATTGCAGGACAGATCAGAATAGGAGCATTGTCTTTTGTTCTCTGCATCAATAACATTCCTTCTGCTGATAGGTGTGTCAGTGTTGCAGCAAAAGATGTCAGTAGTGTCACACCCCAACCGACGGCGGAAACGTCGGGGCGGGACACGTAGACTGTTCATAAGCTCATGGTTTGCTAAAGTTGTAATAATTAAACAATAAGTTTCATTTCGTAACTCAAGTAATCAATTACATCATTTACAAGAATTAAAGAATACATAAATCTCCATATTAAAATTTAAGACTAGGTCCTCAACCCTAAGTGAAGTAGCTTGAATCTTAACTCAAACATTTGTACCTGAAACATGATAAAATGAGAGGGTCAACTATAAATAGTTGGTGAACATACATAGATTTTGACACCACAAGTAAAGTTCAAATGTTTTGTGTACAATTCATATGATGCATGGTTTATAAAGCATTTATGGAGAATCTAAGTTAAGCTAAATGTACAAAAGAGACCTTGTAATTGAAGGGCATAACAACACATGTTATCCTAATGTAGGGCATAACAACACATGTTAGCCTGAAGTAATGTGTTTGCACGTGTATGTATATGTAGCCTTAACAATTAGCATTCAAGCATAAAACACAAATAAACACATATGATCATATTGTAGAATTGTACGTGTGTAATTACAAATAGTATTTGAATGTAATCATGTTTCACCCCAAATATGTAAATAATAAAAAAGGGGCTATGTAAACTCACCTTGGTATTTTACGACCAAAACTTGGACTAGGTCGTGAGATCGAGTGAACCGGTTTAGCGATACCCTAGGTAAATATCTATGCATATAAATATTTGGGAAAAATAAATAAGGAAGAAACAATTTGGGACTTTAGGGTTTGGAAAGGACGGGCAAACGAATCAAGTTGGATAAAAGTGGTAATATATCATAGATATAATGTTTTATGCATGTTATTTATAAAAGAAAACTTTGTGTCAACAATAATTATTAATTGAAAATTTTAATAAATATTTTATTAAACGATTTGGTTTAAAATAGTCATTATGATAGAGTATTATGACAAAATTTAATAGATTAGTTGTTTCAATTATTAACACAATCTTAATATTACAGAGAGTAAGTAATGCTATGATTAAAACAGTTATAATATTACCAATCCTAAAAATAGAAGTAAATTATAAATCCTTTAATAAAATTCAAAAGATCATTTTATAAATTTCCTTTTTCTTACGAGGACCAATATACACGTATATATATAATTTACCTTTTATTTTCTAGACATATAAATTTATAGTTTTGAAAGTTTATAAAAACAAACGATTGGTTTATAACAATAATAGTTTATAAACATATGTATATATTTATATAATCATAAGAACTTATAAAACGATACATTGATGTGGTAAAACATCTGTTTATGTTTTGACATAATTGCAAAGATGTATTTTTACGATTTATACTTATAAATATGCATGTACATATATTTATACATTTATATGAAAGTTAGTGAGGTTAAAGGTAAAGGAGAAAAATAAAAGGACAAAATATGGGCAGAGGCCAGGTCGAACCCGCGACCTCTACCATAGGGGTGATGAGTTTTAACCATATGAACTGGGCTTATGCCTTGTCAAATATCAGAAGCGTTTTTGTTTTAACATATGGGTTCTGAGGATCGTTCTTCCTCAATCAACACAACCGAAACCCTAACCCCAAATTGATCATGATTAACCATAGATTGCAAACGAAATGTTGGGGCTTTGCATCGTGAAAAAAAAACGAGTAGGAAGCTAGTATACTTACTTCGAGTCAAAGCTTGGATCAGAGTCGTGGTATTGGCCGGAGTTCGGCAGCGGCGGGGGTCGCCAATTAGGCACAAGGCGATTTCCAGTGAGAGGAAGGGAAATAGTGAGTGATGTGTGTCTGTATTGAGCGAATTCATGAGCATTTATAGGGTTGAACACACGTTTCCTAAGTTTGGAAAACCCGAGATTTGTGGAAGTGATTAAGCACACATTGATTGAAAATTTGACAGTTTTTAAAACGCGTAAATGTGATGTCGTGATACTCGGTTTGAATGGAGACCTGTAACTGACTCGATTTGCTAAAGACTGGATTCAAAAATTTGTCGCCGGAAAATGTAGGTGGCCGGAAAAAGTCCTGCCGGAAAATCGAGTGGGAGGGGGAAGCAGGAAGGGGAATAAATTTCTGAAATGTTGACTTCCTCCCCTTGTACTTTGATAAAATACATCCAGGTCCCTTAACTATAGAATGACAAATTTCAATTATAAATATCTAATTTTATAAAATTTATATCATTCTAGTTATTCATTTGTTCATCTATGAATATTTTTAAAGGAGGGAATTTTCATTTCTACTTAAGTTGCAAATTGTTTAATGTTTAGTTAGGATGATTAAATATATATATAGTGATATAAATAAAAAGATGTAATTACGTCATTAATGCTCATAAGTTTTAATTTAATCAACATACGAAGTATATATCCATATAAATATACACACATATGTTATGTAGATAAAAAATTTGTAAATGAAAGTTTGAAATTTGAATTGATACACTTTAAATAATAATCAATGTACCTATTGTGTTGAACAAGTACGGGATTGAAAGAGGATACTATTTTTGCACAACTCTAAGTAAAATAGTACACGAAAATCATGGATGTTACAAGTAGTAAAGTCAAAGTTGCTGATGATTTGCCTATTAGCAGCATCAATGTTTGATGCTGATGAGAAGCCTATCAGCAGCAACTTTGGACTTCAGTAGATAAGGCTATCTGCAGGAAACTTGTTCATCAGCAGGAGAACATAACTATTTGCAGCACTTAGCCTTATCTGCAGCAACTTGTAAGTCAGCAGCAAAATTGTGGAGTCCGCAGCAATCTTACTTAGAGAATTTTGTAGTCATCAGTCTTTATCTCTATAGAATGTGATACCAATGCATATAAATATGTGAATGCTTGATAATACATGTCAAATATGAATGTATATTGTAAGGCCCCAAACTCGGGAGGCCTCACTTATTGGATTTACTCAACAACACATAGCGCATAAACATAAGACATTCACAATCACAGCGGAAACGATTTAAAACTTTAACATACACATCGGAATACATAACATATCTTAAACATTCTTGTATGGTACGAGTTTAAACTTGTGTTAAAACATCATAACTTTAAACATAAAATACTGAACGTAACAACGGGATGCCAGATCTTCTCTTTGGGTAACTCCTCAAGCCAGCCAAGCATCCAAACTGCCACCTGCACTTAACTGATATACGTACTAAAAATCGACAACACTGGGTGAGTTCTAACGTTTACTTTAAATCAGTCATACAAAAGATTTATTAATACATACATACTACCCTTAAGGCAAAACTTTACATATAGTATCTTTTAACTCGTACATACATAATCTTAACTGAAATTTATCTTTAACTTTCCATTTCTTCCCATATTTTCCCCAAATGACTCAAGTCCAATGGCCGACAATTAAGGTAAGATAACACGATGCATCACCGTAACATTTTGTAACAGTCCTGACTAGTGTCAAGACGTTGTCATCATGCCGTTAATTCCATTTGTAACTTCTTAGGCACAAAACTTTCTTAGGCACTAAGCCCTTCTTAGGCACTAGCCCTACTATATGCACCGAGCCCTACTATATGCACCGAGCCCTACTATAGGCACCGAGCCCTTCTATAGGCATCGAGCCCTTCTATAGGCCCTACATTAGGCATTAAACCCTTCTATAGGCATTGAGCCCTACTATAGGCACTTAAGCCCTTCTATAAGCACTAAGCCCTACTTTAGGCACTGAGCCCATAACTGACTCTCTGTACATAGTAAAATTTATCCCCGTAGGAACCGTAGCTTAACTTGGTACTCATTCCCGAAGGAAAAACTTTATCTCTATTCTTGTATCAATGACTTTCTTTAAGACTTTATATTCATTCTTCTTTTAAAAACATCTCTACAGCTCGTAAACGTTCTATATTATCATTCATAAAACTTCATTTGCCTCTTTTAATGATCGCTATAAATCATGAATTTCGCCATCGTTTATTATTATAAAATATATAATAAACGCATTTTTCATTAAGTATGTACACCACCCCAAAAGTAGGCAAGAAAGGGGATTATAACTCATCTGATATACTGTCTACTGAAACTAAAGGCTCGGGCTACACGAGTGCTACGTGATCTGTATGAATACAATACATGAAATCAGCTAAACTTGATAGTGTCGGCTGATACATTGGAGAGTCGGCTGAGTGAGTCGGCCGACACTCTCAAGAGTCGGCTGGCAGAGTCGGCTTGCAGAGTCGTCTTGTAGAGTCGGCTGATACTCTAAAGATTCAGCTGACAGAGTCGGTCGATACTCTCAAGAGTCATCTGACAGAGTCGGCTGATACTCTAGAGAGTCGCCTGAACTTGTGTTCAGGACTTGTGTCATGCTATAGAAGGGTCAATACTCTCACTTGGCCGATTCTCACTTATCTTCTTCTTCTTCTTCTTCGCTGAGTGTTGCTACTACGTGCAGGTAGCGACACTCGATTGACAGCTCAAGAACTCTAATTCCCAATCATACTCGTTTTCTATCCAAAACCATAAATTTTTACATTCAAATCGTTTCTCCAACTCTCATGAAGCTAGATCTATATTTTTCAGGTGTTTTTACACGTAAAAATCCGATCTTTATGTGATTAAACCCAAGAAACCCTAAAAACCCATTTTAAACAAAAACTCAGATCTAGACGAGCTCCTTACCTCAAATCCACTCGTCTCTTCGGCTAAACTTCGAGTAAGCACTGAAGAAGAAGTTTGGGGTCGATCTTGGAGCAAAACCGGCACCTTATCTCTCTCTAACTTCTCTCTCTAGAACTTGAAAAATGGTGAAAATGAGGCAATGAGGGTGGAGAGGATGAAGTTGGGGTTTTATGGAGCCCAACTCCCTTTCCTTCGGCCCATGTGTTCCGGCCCAAGGCCCATGGCCTACTTCATCCCCCCTTCCTCGGTTAAATGCATATCACGTTCCCGATCTAACGCTTTCGAAATACAGGATGTTACATATATGATGGAACGAATCTAAACCCTAAAATAGAATAACAGAGTACTCACGAAGTATTAAAGGGGTGGTGGATAGCATCATTTTTAGTGCATAAAAACAACTTCCTATATATAAACCCTAAAATGGAATAACTTCCTATATATAAATCCCTTTAGTGCATCATGGAGAAACCGTTACGAAGTTTTAAGGTGAGGACTAGTTGGGAATAAATCAAGCATACATATGTGTGATAAAAACAAATACTTGATACATTTGGGAGGATGTAGGCCTAAGATATTCAAGGTCTCAAATGAAAAGAGATATACAGCTTACAAGGTGGATCTCAATAAAAAAAAGAGAGCTAAAATAAAATATCAAAGCCTACGGGGCAGATCTCAGAAATAAATGAGACTTCGTGGTGTCACACCCCAACCGACGGCGGAATACGTCGGGGCTGGACATGTAGACTGTTCATAGATCATGATCAAACTAAAGTTTCATATTTAAAATTTTACCAAATTCCATACATTGTTCAACCAAACACAAGTACAATCAATGATAAACAAAGTACATCAACATGATTTCCAAATTTAAATTTAACTAGGTCTCCATTTCCTAAGTGTGGCAACTTAGACAAGCACTTAAACATTCGCACCTGAAACATGACGAAAACAAGGTCAACTAATGAAAGTTGGTGAGCATACATAGGTTTTATTTGATCTCAAGTGTTTACATACAATTCTTCATGAAACATGGAAAATAAGGCATTTATGGAGAACCACTATAGTTAAACTAGGTGTACAATCAAACCTTGTGACTGAAGGGCATAACCTGCAGGTTATCCTAATGTAGGGCATAACACTTAATGTTATCATGATGTAATGTCGGCAACAATCACCCTACCTGGGAGGGTTTGTCAGATACAATAGATCTATCAATGTTATCGTTGGCTTGTACAGAGTTAATGATTGTACGTGTTTGTCATGTATATGTAGTTTCAACTCATAGTATTCAAGCACAAAGCACAAACTGCACATATGTTCATAAATGTAGAATTGTATAATGTATTGTAAATAGTTTTCAATGTATCATGATTCACCCCAAAATATGTAAAAAGTAAAAAAGAGGGGCTATGTAACTCACTTGGAATAGTAGTTGTAGATCACACGGGTATGATGTTTGCGCAAGTGTTTAGCCTAACCGCAAGGTTAACCTATAATTTTATTGTATAAATGTAATCAATGATATGTACAAATGACTAGGGCAAATCCTATTGCATAAAGGAATTGAGTAAAAGTTTGGTTGAATGAATGTGGGGGCTTGTACAAAATGTGTTTATGTAATCACATGAAATAGATGTGTGTAAAAATGCTTATGATGGAATTTGCATTTGAATAATAACAAATGTGTAATCAAAATGTGTATGAATTAAAGAAATAATAGTTGATTAAGGGTTTTATTAGGGCTATTTAAATAGATATGAAATTAAATAAATAAATTCCTTTTACTCATTTATTTATGAAAATGTGTTTTGAAATGGAAAGTATAATTAATGTGTTTAGGAGTTTATTTAATATATATAAGTCCTAATTAGTCATATGTTTTGTAAAGATATAAAGTGATTGGGTAAAACTTTATAAAGTAATAGTGGTTTAAAAAAATCTTGTCAAAAGTTATAAATCAAATGAGTAATTCAAATGTTTTGTTTGTAAATTAACAATTTTATTTTAGTCAAATTTTAAATGATTTTTATGTTGGAAAATAGAGTTTTAAAACAAATTAAATTGTAAAATAATTGTTTCTCTTTAGAATTTGTTAATTATTGTACTAATCAGTTCCATAAGGTATAGGTTTTATAAAAATAATATTTTATAATTGTAAATGGGTTGTTAGAACTGTTTTAAAAAAAGAAACAGTCCACCCGGCTCGAACCCGGGTGGCTGCTGTGAGAGGCAAACGACACAACCACTGGACCAATGGGCTATCCCTGATAATGAACCGATTCACAATTGACTTAACATGGACCAGGGATGGTGTCGGGTTCAGGATGTTCATGCGCACAAAAAAATCGTTGGAGGTGGGTTTCGAACCCACACCACCTGGTTCGGCGGTGCAATGGCTTACCGGCCGAACCAGGTGGTTTCGCTAGTCTTAATAAGGATTCCAAATAATTAAATACGGTTATTTAAAGGAGTGAAAGTTCCCAAATCAGATTGTGCATAAACAAAGCAAGAACCCTAATTCCAATCAAACTTGATACTCTATGTTCTTACGCATTGATAGAGGGTTATTGTTTATCATCAAATCACGAATCGAATGGCATAAAATTTACCTGTTTTGGTGGAGTAACGAGTGAGAACAGCTGGGACTACAGGGTCAGTGTTCTTGGTGCTTGATTTCGATCCAGAGGTGAAATGTCATGCGTGTGTGTGTTCGGAGAGTTTGCAAGAGAGATCGTGAGTGTGTGTGAGTGGTTTTTATGCTCCAATTTCAACTGAAACGCGTAATTGATTCATGGTTTGATTGAGTACGGTTACGGGTAAGATTTTAATTCGAATCATTGATTTGGTGTTAATTGGGCAATCATGGTTAATCGAAACACACGTGATAACGATTGTGCACATACGCATTAATCCGTCGGTTTCCTGTTCAATTTTGAATGGGTTGACTTTGGATAGTCAAAGTCGACGGATGTTGGTACAATTCATTGATTTATATGCAATTGGCTCATCCAAAGCCTTCGGTTTTGATCGTATAACGTTTTGGAGAGGTCATCAGGCATTAACATCTTGAAATCGTCGAGTTAGTAATTTGAATTTGAGAGATGTTGACTTTTCTGAGTCAACTGTAGACTTGTTGACTCCAAAAGTCAAAATACGTTTTAAAGTCCCAATTTGGAGTGAATTGGTGTAAATTGGAGGTTCAGATACGTGGGGGTTCAAATGAAATCAAATGGGGGGGGGTCTAGGCCAAGTTTATTTGTTTGAATCTAAACAATTTGATGTTTTCATATCAAATGTATAAATTACTAAAAAAAAATATAATTAATTTGAATTTAGTTGTTGAAGTCTAATATATGTTTTTATTGTGGTTTCATATAGAAGGAAAATCAAATGTATTAATATACTTGCATACATGTAATCACATGTGGATATAAATCCATGTCTATTTAGTACATATATAAAAAGTAGGGGTTACAAGATCAAGTCTGTCGATTACACCTTGAACTAGTGGGTCTAGTAAAATAGGTATATATATCCATATGTGTGTGTTCTTTGAAGTTCTAGAACATGAAATATTATGAATAAAGTTTGAATTTTAATCACTTGAAATCATGGGTTTCGTAACACAACAATGTATTGCACTAAAGTGGAAATTGAGATGTTTATTATTGCACTAAACAAAGCTTGCAAAAATCATAGATGTTACACGTGGCAATGAGCCTTCGTGGCAATTAGTTTTCGTGACAAAAGCAAGGAGCCTACACCGACGGGTGTAAGGACCTTGCCAATACTATGACCTAGGTACAGCCTAAGATGGTCATGAGGGGGATGGTGAACCCATAAAATAAACGAACGACGTGACCGTCGGTACTTCCGGAGATGGTCACGGGGGCAAGAGTGCCTGGGAAACTTGAACAGTAAGAACCTAAAGGGGTTCCATAATAAAATGAACGATGCAGTGTATTTACTTAGCGTAAGCAAATATAAAAATGTTTTTCAAACACTGTAGGAAAGAAGCATGTGGAATGAGCTTCTTGTGGACAAGGTCGGTCAGAGCGGAGAATCCCTAATTATGTGTAATAGAATATTATATGTAAAACAATGTTTATAAATAAAATATACTTGTGTCATTTTAAATGACAAGGTTTTGAGAAACTGTGACCGTTTTGTGCATTAAACTCTGATAAAATAATAATAAAATAAGTAGGGTGTTTTTGACCATCGTAACCGATATTTACCATAGAATGCTAGTTCTCCGGTTCAAAAGCCACAAATGTCCATCAAATAATTTTTCTCAAAGCTCCTTTACAAAACGTTTCACTTGGCACATTACGGTGCCAAGACGTTTAAAAATTCACCTTATGGCATCCAAACATTTCAAAAAACCATTCTCAGTTCTAAAACCATTCCTTTAATACCATTCTTGAAAATGCCTATTTAATACAAAACCATATTTAATAATCACAGTATTATTCAATAACAAAACAATTTCAAAGCACAAACATTTTAGTAAGCATTTACATCAGCCCAAAACATATATAAAACAAGGACTTCATAGAACTCACTTTAGCCATGTTGGATTTTATGGACCGACCCGATGGACAACGCGGCTGACCGAGCTATGACCCGTAAGAGTTACACCTAGGGCAACGAACATTAAATCCACTTAACCTGCTTAACTGGTAATTACGAACTGTTAGCGAGACGATATATTTTATATATATTTGTTAGACGGGAATTATTATTTATACTAGTTTATAAATAATAATTATATATATTGTTTTAATCTTTAACTGAAACAATTAAATAGATACATGCTTTTTATTTCGTAATGAACTTTGAGCCCGAAAACAATTAATAGGGTTTATAAATATTATATATATATATATATATATATATATATATATATATATATATATATATATATATATATATTAATCCTGTTTTTGTTTCAACCAACATTTGAAGAACAATTAGCCGCAAGGGCTATCATTTTTCTTTTTGATCGAAGCAAGCAGAAACATTTTTTGCTTTTTTCCTTTTGTTCTTTGCGAGCCGCCAACAAGAAACACAAACCAAGAAATCGATTTTTCTTGCTTTGCAAATTCCGAAGCAACTAGTAAAGGGATTGCTCCTGTCTTTGCAAGTTCCGGCCAACCCCGGCATTTCCCGGTTCCCTCGCATTTTGGTTCGTGATCTAGCATCGGTTCGTTGTACCTAGGTGTCTCAACCGGATAATCATTAACCACTAAGGTATAATTAATCTCATCAGTAGATTAATTATTTTTTTGTGTTTACGTGTTCATAACCAGATCCTGTTCGGTTTGTCAGTGATGTTTAATAGGTTATGATTTTATTTTCCGCTACGTATTTATTAATTAACTGAATTAATTAATTTATCTGTCAAAACCCGTTTTTTACAAAAAGTCAAACTGATCACCGCTGAATTCCAACAGTGGTATCAGAGCCTGGGTTATAACACGCAAATCGGAACCGGTCTGGTTTAACCGGTTAGATTAATCACAAACTTTAACTATCTTGAAGTTTCTGATCTAATCTGTTTTTTGGGGCAATTTTTTTAATTTATTAATTTGGTCGATTTTTTATTTTATTTGACCAAATATATTGCCCGTATGTGATTGTGTTGAATATGTAAATCTGGCCCGACCCATGTGATTGAGTTGTTTGTGTTTATTATTCAGTTTTTGGTTTTATGGTTTTGGCCCACTTTTGATGGCTCAAAGTTGTAATAGAATAGGTTTTTTTATTTTATGTAATGTAATAAAAACCCGAAGACAAATCTGAAGACGCAACAGGAATCATGGATTCAGTGGGAGTCATCCGAGACGACTAGATGCACGGAAGTCCATCCTTGTGGTTGTTTTAATTTTGTGGACCTCGTGACCCATTTGGTCTTGCTAACTGGCTCTAGCAAGATCAAACAAACTTGGCCCTAAAAGATTTACATATTTATTTGCTTTATGGTTGTTTTTAATTTTTTGTAACTTAAATTTATTATAAACCAACCAAACACCAAACATTTTAAAAGGAGTTTTAAAATGTCACAATCTGTCACCACAAGTTCTAATTTTACAACTTGTAGAATTTTATAAAAATAACAACTGGCTTATTTTTATAAAATAAATAACCGCTAAAGTTTTGCAATTTAAACTAAATTTAATTTCAAAACTTATAACTTAATAGTTTTCAACTATTAACTTTAACCGGTTATTCAAGTCGCGACAAACTTAGTTTTAATAGGTTATTTAAAATTAAATGTCCTGAGAGATAAAAGGGTTCATCAAATTTGTCATGACTTTAAATAGTAAAACTGGCTTTTACAACACACGTATGATTTAATCATTCGTTGTGTTTGACTCTATTCGGTAAACACTAAAATTGGAACCCATATTTAAAACCAATGGTCTATGCCATCCTATTATAAGGAACACTTGGAGCATAAAACGAAACATCGGTGTTTGGAGCCACAGCACCACACTGGATGCGTAGTTTATCCTTCCAAGGCGCAAGGGTTTCGTTGACACATCCGGCCCTTCCGCAAGTATCTGTTTTAGGACGACTATTACTTTTCTCTCTTGTTACATGCCCCAGCTGTCAAGAGATTAAAAGTGGGCATAGATGAGGCTAAACGTATCAATTCATAGACATGTCTTGTCTTAGCGGCCTCATACACGAGAGTTATGCATCTTTCCACAATTGACACTAATTGTCAATCTAGTTACCCACTTACTAATGTTGTATGCCATAGCTACCATTAGTGACTGATTTAGCTAGATTCTCACTCCTTATTCTAATTTCTGTAATTGGGTCATAAATTAATAAGGATTTTTCACTTTCTTTATACTAATTTATTTGCTTTGCTTATCTTGACAGATGTCTACTGAAAATAATAATACTAATAACTCCTTCGCTCTCAAGTCTATCCTTGAGAATGAAAAGCTGGATAACACCAACTTTCTCTCGTGGTAGTGCAATCTGAGAATAGTTCTCAAGATGGCCAAGAAGCTCTATGTTCTCGATGCACCAGTCCCTGAGGCACCCGATGGTAACACGGCTGCCGCTCGTAAGGTCCGGGAAAAACAAAGAGATGATGCCACTGAGGTGGCCTGCCTTATGCTAGCCTGCATGTCCCGTGAGCTCCAAAAGAGCATGGAGGACCTGAGTGCCTTTGACATGATTGAGCAACTTAAGGGCATGTTCCTGAAATAAGCCCGACAAGAACACTATGAAACCATGTCTCAGCTCATTCGTTGCACGATGCAAGAGGGCACGCCTGTTAGTGCTCATGTACTTAAGATGAAAGGGTACATTGACCAGATGAACAAACTTGGATATCCCATAAAGGATGACATGGCTACTGATTTCATCTTAAACTCTCTCCCAACCTCCTATGCTTAATTTGTAATGAATTTCAACATGAATGGCTTGGAGAAGACAGTGGCCGAGCTACATGGTATGCTCAAAACGGCCGAGATGAATATCAAAGGAAAGAAAAATCAAGTTCTGATGGTCAGATCTGCTGGTGTTAAAAAACCTAACCCCAAGAAAAGAGGTTATAGTAGCAAAGGCAAGAAGAAGGTTAATGATGCTGCCAAGCCTGCCACCAACAATAACAAGAAAGCTTCAAAAGCACCCCCTCCTAAAGAGCGCCAATGCTTTGAATGCAACAAAATGGGGCACTGGAAACGTAACTGTCCTGAATATCTAGCCAAGCTGAAGCTGTAGAGGGCCAGTGGTGAAGGCACCTCTTCAGGTATTCTCATTTATGTTATTGAAATTTTTACTGTTTCTAGCAACACATCGGTATTTGATACTAGATGTGGATACCACATCATTAATGTCTTGCAGGAGCCTAAAAGTTGGAGGAAGCTGAAACAAGGCGACATGGAGCTCATCGTTGGTGATGGGAAAAGAGTACCAGTTCTTGCAACTGGAACATATCATCTCTCATGTCCTTCTGGCCTTGTGGTTGTTTTGAACAATTGTTTGTTTGCACCTCGTTTAACTAGAAACATTATTTCAGTTTCTTTATTGTTTGAACAAGGATTTAAGTACGTTTTTAATGGTATTGCTATTTCTGCCTACTTAAATGATATATTTTACTTTGAGGCTAAACCTCAAAACGGTATTTATGAGATTGACGTTCAAACTAACAATAACATATATAATCTTTCTAAACGTATCAAATCTGGCATTAATGATATTTTTCTATGGCATTGTCGACTTGGCCACATAAGCAAGGCACGCATTAAAAGACTCCAATCCGAGGGAATTCTTGAACCTACCGGACAGGACTCATTTAACAATTGCGAGTCTTGTTTAGCTGGTAAACTCACAAAGGACCCCTTCACCCATGTTGGTGAACGAGCCAAGGATCTGCTAGGCCTTATACATACTGATGTGTGTGGCCCTTTCAGAACCATGTCTAGAAATCATGAAAGATACTTCGTTTCATTTATTGACGATTATAGTCGATATGCTTATGTCTATCTTATGAAACACAAGCATGAAACATTTTAAAAGTTCAAAGAGTTTCAAAACGAAGTAGAGAAACAACTCGATAAATCTATTAAGACACTTCGATCAGATCGAGGTGGCGAGTATCTCAGCTTAGAATTTCTTAATCATCTGAAGGAGCACGTAATTATTTCTCTGCCCACTCCTCCTCGCACACCCCAACTTAATGGCGTGAGCGAGAGGAGAAATCGAACCCTACTTAATATGGTTCGATCGATGATGTGTAGAACTAACTTGTCTCACTCCTTCTGGAGTTATGCTCTTATGACCGACGCCCGCCTTGTAAATCTGGCACCGACTAAGAAGGTGGACAAAACCCATATGAGATATGGCACGGGTCTAAACCCAATTTGTCTTACCTTAGAGTATGGGGATGTGATGCATATGTCACCAGCGATTCTGATGACAAGCTCGATCCCAGAGGCGAAAAAGTTGTTTTCGTCGGTTACTACAACAAAAGCAGATATTATTTCTATCATCCTGATGCAAACATTGTTTCCATCAAAAGGAAAGGACGCTTTCTCGAGGAAGATCTTCTAAATCGAGGAACCGGAAATAATATTATGGATCTTGAAGAAATTCGAGAAACACAAACAACCACTGAGGAAGTCCGAGCGTCTGATCAACAAGAAGTTGTTGCTGATGAATCAGACATAAACACAAGCGTTCGCAGAAGTAGCAGGTCTCGTAAAGAACCTAATAGATACCTATGGCATCTTGAAGCTTATAAAGTCCTGTTAGTAGCTGAGTCAAATGACGAGCCTACAAACTACAAATCTGCTGTCTCAGATCCTGAATCCGAGAAATGGCTTGAAGCCATGAACGCCGAGATGCAATCTATGCGTGATAATCAGGTCTGGGACTTGATTGAACTACCCCCCAGTTCTCGGGCAATAGGGAGCAAATGGATTTTCAAAAGAAAAACCGACATCCATGGTAATGTACAAACCTATAAAGCACGGCTAGTTGCAAAGGGTTTCACTCAAACTCAAGGTATTGACTATGATGAAAATTTCTCACTCGTTGCTATGATCAAATCGATCAAGATACTGCTTGCCATAGCCGCGTACCATGATTACGAGATATGACAAATGGATGTCAAAACCGCTTTTCTTAATGGACGTCTCTCTGAAGATGTCTATATGGTTCAGCCTGACGGTTTTGTTGATCCAAAGTATCCTAGTAGGGTCTGCAAACTGAATAAGTCCATTTGTGGACTTAAACAGGCATCTCGAAGCTGGAATCTTCATTTTGATCAGAAAATCAAAGAATTTGATTTTGTCAAGAATGAAGATGAGCCTTGTGTTTATAGAAAGGCTAGTGGGAGCACTATATCATTTCTCATCTTGTATGTGGATGATATACTGATCATTGGAAACAACATCCCTGTGCTTGACAAAGTCAAACAATGGTTAGGATCTTGTTTTGCAATGAAGGATCTTGGAGAAGCTGCTTACATTCTAGGAATCAAGATCTATAAGGATAGATCTAAGCGGATTCTAGGGCTAAGTCGGAGTACTTACATAGACAAAATGATGACACGCTTTACGATGGAAAACTCCAAGAAAGGAAATGTTTCGATGACTAAAGGCACTGTGTTGAACAAATCACAATCTCCTTCCACGGACATTGAAATTAAGGAAATGGAAGCAATTCCATATGCCTCAGTGATTGGTTCTATCATGTATGCTATGTTGTGCACTAGACCTGACGTCTCGTATGCTTTAAGCATGACCAGCCGTTTCCAGCAAAGTCCTGGCATTGCCCATTGGACTGAAGTCAAGAACATCCTGAGGTACATGAGAAGGACCAAAGACATGTTCTTAATATTTGGAGGAGTGAAAAAGGAGCTCACTGTACGGTGTTACACTGATGCTAGCTTTCAAACTGACCGAGATGACTCTCGTTCACATTCGGGTTTCGTATTCACTCTTAATGGAGGAGATGTCTCATGGAAAAGCTCCAAGCAGAGTGTAGTGGGGGATTCAACCACAGAATCTGAGTATATAGCCGCATCAGATGCTGCTAAGGAAACTGCTTGGATGAAGAAATTCATTACTGACCTCGATGTGGTTCCGAGTATTCGCCAACCAATCGAGATACTTTGTGATAACACAGGTGCTATAGCTCAAGCCAAAGAGCCCAGATCTCATCACAAAGCCAAGCACATTCAAAGGAAGTTCCACTATATACGGGAAATTGTGGAACGTGGAGACATCGTGATAAGCAAAGTAGACACAGATCAAAACCTAGCGGACCCATTTACTAAGCCCATGACTCAGGACAAGCATGATCTTCACAGAGATGCTATTAGTCTTAGATTTGCTAGTGATATGTTTTGATTTAGTATTTTGAATGTGTGAACAATTAAACAGTTGTATTTTTGAATTCTTTTTGGTTTACTGATTTAAATGCAATTCTGAATTCTTATAATTGTGTTCGATTTTAATACGTTTAATCCATGAATCTTGTATTCTTAATTATCCGTAGTCGGTCAGACTCGTGGGAACGTCTCTGAATTAAGACTTTTCTGAACTTCGGCTCAAGGAGTTGACTCCGAACTTCACATGCCTCGTTTTGAATGACGTTGGATGTAACTCGTATCAAATCATCTTCATGGATCTTTGTTATAAGATGTTTTGCTATTGGTATACTCATTAGTATCCTCTGAACTGAGATACGTACTAGAATTGCCGTTTACCAAGAACCATTCTTTAATCACTGTCAAACGCTGTCGCGTAACTGCCAGTCATAAAGACTTTGATTAGGAATAGTTCTGAAGTTCAATGGGAGTTGTATGTAGTCAATAAGGGATTCTGTACTCTTACATTATATGTAACAGATAGGCATCGTGGCGCCCTCGTTGATTCAAACTGGTGAAGTGTAAGGCCTTACCCAAACTTACTGTGTGTTTGATTGGACCACTTTGATTCTTGATCGAGAACAATAATAATTGAACGCCATATGAGAATGAACTAAATCCATGTCTCATTGATTCAATTGATGTTTTATACGGAAATGATGAATGACAACTATTGCCATAAGTCTATTGTCTTGCTTTAGTTAGCTGTTACTAACATCGAGATATTTGGTTAATGACTTTAAAGCGTCATACCTTGTTAGGGACAGCCATGTGCAGCTAGAGCACCGCTGACTGTTTGCGTTGATTTATCGTGGATCGTCCAAGTGGGAGATTGTTGGATTTTATGGACCGACCCGATGGACAACGTGGCTGACCGAGCTATGACCCGTAAGAGTTACACCTAGGGCAACGAACATTAAATCCACTTAACCTGCTTAACTGGTAATTACGAACTGTTAGCGAGACGATATATTTTATATATATTTGTTAGACGGTAATTATTATTTATACTAGTTTATAAATAATAATTATATATATTGTTTTAATCATTAATTGAAACAATCAAATGGGTACATGCTTTTTATCTCGTAATGAACTTTGGGCCCGAAAACAATTAATAGGGTTTATAAATATTATATATATATATATATATATATATATATATATATTAATCCTGTTTTTGTTTCAACCAACATTTGAAGAACAATCAGCCGCAAGGGCTATCCTTTTTCTTTTTGATCGAAGCAAGCAGAAACATTTTTTGCTTTTTTCCTTTTGTTCTTTGCGAGCCGCCAACAAGAAACACAAACCAAGAAATCGATTTTTCTTGCTTTGCAAATTCCGAAGCAACTAGCAAAGGGATTGCTTCTGTCTTTGCAAGTTCCGGCCTACCCCGGCATCTCCCGGTTCCCTCGCGTTTTGGTTCGTGATCTAGCATCGGTTCGTTGTATCTAGGTGTCTCAACCGGTTAATCATTAACCACTAAGGTATATTAATCTCATCAGTAGATTAATTGTTTTTTTGTGTTTGTGTGTTCATAACCAGATCCTGTTCGGTTTGTCAGTGCTGTTTAATAGGTTATGATTTTATTTTTCCGCTGCGTATTTATTAATTAACTGAATTAAATAATTTCTCTGTCAAAACCCGTTTTTACAAAAGTCAAACTGATCACCACTGAATCCCAACAAGCCAAGCCTTATAACCTCACTCAAATGGAACCGACTCAATTCGTGCGCACACACGAACCTAATTAAACTGGCCATTCTCACTTTAGGTTCCAAAATCTGAGCCTAACCCATTCTCAGTAAATTACACTAAACCTCTACTGATTTAAACTAGACACAAACGTTTTAGATTGGAAATTAAACAAGTTCTGGATTCTATTCATCAGGCACGCACTTCCGTGCATAAGGAGGCACGGGCATGCCTTTTGACAGACAGACCAGAAACTCGATTGTTAATCATTCAGTTCCAACATTTGATCGATTCTTGCAAAAACATATGTAACTCATTTTAATACCAAGATACTCAAAGATCACTTTTCATGACAACAGAATTCGATTAAATCTTAGTCCCTTTCCAAAATTCTAATTTTTAGGAACTTCAACCAAGATTAGACTTAGAATCTGAGATAGGAGACTCACCAAGAGTAATGGAACAATAGAGTTGATTGTTAGAATGTTAAACGATCTCCCTATTTTGGAAAATCCCGTATAAGCATACGAATTCCCATAAGTACCCTAAAACATGAAGTTTTAGAAATTAAGGCTAAGATTTTCCCTTACCAACAAAATCAGAAGATGATTCCACTTGCCAACTCTTCTGAGCAGAGATTGGAACTTGGTTTCAGTCTTGAATCGAGATTAGGACATTTCAGTAGGTTAAGAACTTGAGAGGATTTTTGAAGAAATCAGATAGAAAGTGTGGGTAATATCCCCTGGAACCGAATTAGATATGTAGATAGTGGATTACAAGTGTAATCAGTCGAAATTGAGGGTTGAACACATGAAAACACACTAATTGAGTTGTTGACCTGATACGATGCACGACCGTGCATATAAAACGCACGAGGGTGCATTTTTCAAAAACGCTCGGGCGTGCATAGCAAACGCACGGACGTGCATAGACCAGAGTATTACATTCATCATTCAAACTTAGTAGGCCTTTGTAACTTAAATGTGTTGAAATGTTCATAGTAATGTATTATCCAAAAGACCATGATAGTTTGAATTCTGAAATGAAGGTTTTTATGGTTGAAATAACAAGTAATCAATTCTTATGATTTCTTGCAATTCAGAAGTAAAATATTATAATTTGACTTTTTAAGTTGCATATATTTGATACGAAGTATTAAATATTTAGATTTTTTGGAAAGCATATGAAATGACCATTACTTCAAATAAAAAAAGATGGTATTTGTGATTTCTCTTTCTAATGGATCTTTCGGTTCCAACACTCTATCCGAGAGTTGTTAGATGTTTCATATACGTTCCTATTTAACGGAGCGCCAATGTGGAACTAGCCCACTTAGGCTTTTGCCTCTTAGATGGGAGGTACAGGGTTCAAACTCATGCATGAGGTGAATTATTTGGTGTAATTTAAGAGTAGCAGTGGGGTAGTTTTGCCGTTCAAAAAAAAACAGAGCACTTAATGTTTTTTTAACAGCAAACTTACACACACTAATCTACTCCTAAATTACACCGTCTTACCCACAATGGGACTTGAACCCTCACACTCACTCACTAGAAGAAATTCCATCAACACCTTGGGGAATCAATTGAACCCATCAGGCTTGATCCAATTCTCTCCTGTAAAAAGGCAATGCCGTTTAAGAGATCCCTCTCTCCTCGGCCCTCCTATCTGCTACGGTCTCAGAACTCCTTCTAACGGGCTCTCTTTGTTGTTGATTATGGCTTCTTGCTAGACGTTTCTTATGACATCTCGGGTGTTCCAAATAAAACAATCGTTCAACAGATTTGTGTCGAATGTGGTTCAGTTATTGTACTTTGGATCGTGTTTCATGGTTATAAGAATAAATTAGGAGTATATATGCTTTTCCTTTAAATTCATATAATATCGGAAACCATCTCTTTGTGACATACAGGGGAAAACTACATACAGAATACTCCCAAGGGTATACTGTTCTCTACAACAAGAAAATAAATAAAGAAAAAAAATAATTAAAGAAAAATAAAACACTCATTTTCTTTTTCCCCAAAACCTAAAATTGGAAACTATTTGACAACAAATTAACTTACTGTTGATAAAACCAGGACAAACCCCTTTCAAGAGCCCCACAAAGTTTCTCTTTGCATTGCGGACACACGAAACATGTTGCCTCAGCCATTGTTTCTGCATCAACCTGCTTACAAAGGAACTCTTTGTTGCACCATGTACACTCTGTCCTGAACCTGGCACTGCCACTGCCACTGCCATTGCCATTGATATTAATCATCGCAACTGGTTCGGCTATCTTCTGTGCACTAGAAGATGCTTCACCTAACCGTGGCTCACCATGGCCCACAACAGCACGCTGACCAGGGTCGGTTTGTGCCTACAATCAAAACCTACCATCAGATGCCATAAATTTTCAAGAAATAATAATAATGTTGTTATTACAAGAAAAGTTCCACTACCTTGTGTAAAGTATGAGGTTGTTTTGGAAGCTCGAATATACGGGTCGTTTTCTTGTGAAAATTTGCCAGGTGTTTCTTGAGCCCACCCATGTCATCAAATGTGAGGCCACATGGAAAGCAGTCGAAACGGGAGGCTATTTTAACATCATACAAGTCATTTATTCCAGGCGATAGGTTATTATTTGCCTCGTGAAGAATCGATGAACTAGTCACTTCATTTATCTGCTACATGTTTAAATAATAAAAACATGATTAAATTTACAAAAATTCTGGTTGCAATAATAGTGACCTTATATTGTACTTACAGATTTGAGAAACATATGACTACCATCTTTGATCTGTCTCATGTCCTCTACTTGGAAAGGACCAGCAACATTTATCAAAGATTGATCTATTAGATAAACTGCAGCGTCTTTGCATGACTTAAATCGCATCCCTGTTGGACTGAATATATCAAAGAAACAACAATATTAGGTAAGATGGATGGAAGTGATCTAATAACTTCAACAGTTCAACATCCTTTATAAAGAAATTATCATCATATAGATCTTATTTTATCAAATATGAAGAGACCACCTTAGACATCTTGAAATACTTCAAAAACATGTAAAATGTATTAGGGGAAACCACGTTGAGTGCATGGTGGTGGCACCGCCAAGGCGCCAACACCTCAGAATCTTACGTTTAGGAACAGCACAAATGATCGATAAATCAACTAAATTTAATTAAAATCTTATTTATCATCGTATAAATCTATTTTACCAAATACAAAGAGATCACCTATTCACCTTAGACATCTTGATATACATCAAAAACATGTAATATGTATTAGGGAAACCACGATGAGTGCATGGTGGTGGTACCGCCAATACGCAGAATGTCCATTTCGGAACAGCACAAATGATCGATACATCAACTAAATCTAATTAAAATCTTGTTTATCATCGTATAAATCTATTTTACCAAATACGAAGATATGACCTTAGACATCTTGAAATACTTCAAAAACACCTAAAATGTATCCAGTGAAACTACGTTGAGTGCATGGTTGTGGTAAAGCCAATACCTCAGAATGTCCTGTTTAGGAACAGCACAAATGATCGATAAATTTACCAAATCTAATTAAAATCTTATTTATCGTAATATTAATCTTCTTATTGCCAATTATGAAGAGATCACCTTAGACATCTTGAATTCTTGATATACTTCAAAAACATGTAAAGCGTATTATGTGAAACCACGTTGAGTGCATGGTGTTGGTACCGCCAATACCTCATAATGTTCCACAATGACGATTAAAATTACTAAGTCTAATTAAAAGCTTTTCTTTAACCGATATATTTAATGTTATTTGAGTTTGAGAAATCTTTTTAAGAAATAACATAAGCCAGCTTTCAAAACACACCCAGTAGACAAACACTATTCACATTCTTTTTGTATAGGTTTCATTATAACTTGCACCCATAGAAGATCTTCAGTCTATTTTCTACTCAAGCTTTTCCACGTGACATTATACTGAGGGTGAGCTAACAGAATCGATTGCAGAATGCTCTATTAAATCTCTCGCTAGCGTCAGTAGTGTTCCTAACTACAATCAATTCATGGAGATAGAACAACATATAAGTTATCATGCTTGCATATCCGTCATTTGAGTCTCCAACAATTATTCCAATAACTACATATCCGATTTTCCCTATGGATGAATATGCAAGCATCTCGCTAGCATCAGTAGTGTTCCTAACTACAATCAAGAAACTTATTGAAACCCTTAGCCCTTAGGGTATAAACATTTTCAGCCTTCAACATTTGAAACAATCGTTTAACTTAAAGGCACTGATACAAAGGTAAACAACTAAGGATACCCTCACAAAGCATGATACAAACTTATAGAATAGTAAAAGACTGTAAATGTAAGGTTAGATTAACTTAACATCAACGTTCTTGGCATAATTCGAGTGCAGGTGTGGCATTTTACAAAAGTAACATATACGTAGAGTATACGTTTAACCTAAAGTAACACCGAGAACAGAACACTTGCCCTAAATTTCTTTTAACAGCACAATAGAACAACGTATCAACAATGTGTAAATCAAAAGACAGAAAATATCAACAACTTTTATGAGACATTGACAACAGAACACTTGCTCTAAATTTCTTCAACATCATGAATGAACCAGATAGCAACAATGTTCCTTTTGAAGGAATCAATCAAACTTGTAACAGTAAGCTGTAAGCTACTTTCAAATTTACGTTGATGAACACTAATTAAACTTACGGAAAAACTGTTAATTACAATCGTATAACACTCAAGAGCACAGTTAACTCCAGATTCAAAAATTAGGGTTAAACATCAACGAATCTACAAGTAGTAGAACCAGTAAAGCCTCAAAAACACATGACATTTTTCCGATTCAATAATCGGAGACGCAAATTAATTTCAACGCAAACACAAGAAAAATCAGAAACAATGCAACTCGCTTTTAAACCTAGGTCAAAATTCGCATAAAATGACCTAAAATCTTCAATCAGAAGACAATGTAGTAACTAATAAGAGGCGAGAGTGATGATCACAACCTGACATAACTCCGGCAGTAGAGAGACGACAGCTCAGCACGGCGGAGTACGGCGATCTCGATTTTCCAATTGATCGGCAAAAGTTTCAGGATTTGTCCGGCATCCACCACCTTCCTCCGCTCACTGCGACCGCACCACTGTCCGTCTAAACTATCCATAAACCCTACCAGCTGTTCGGTGGACATACCCTTCATCATGCTCTCCAACTCCTTCTCATACGCGCCGACGCCTACACGCGCTACCAAAATTAAGTCAACCTCCTCTTCATTGACGTAATTTACATTTCCCCCCTCCAACTCTTCTTCATTTCCGTTATCACCCTCACACTTTCTCCTCCCTTTCCCCCTTTGACTTCCTTTGACCACCACCTTCTCTCTAACAAAATCATTTTCCCGCATACGAAAACAAGGACGGCGGGGGCGGGTGGTGGATCGGAGACGGCGGGGGCGGGTGGTGGATCGGAGACGGCGGGGAAAGTAGGGTGTCGGAGGCATTAGAGCTTCAAGTCGAGTGGCGATAGTTCTCATGTCTGGTATCAAAGTTTTCGATTAAGAATTTTTAGGATCACGAATCACAATAAAATGTTGCTTGTTATAGGGTGAGTTTAGATTTCTTGTATGACACATGTATAGGTATTTTGTTACCGACTAGGGTAGATCATGGTGGTTCAACAGCGTTTGAAAGAGTGGCTGGTTGACCATAAGATTAAAATTATATGTATTTGTATTGTTAGATGAAGGTGATTCTTATTTATAGTGTTTTCAAGGATGGATGCGTGCATGAATTACATGTGTTACTTAGTGAAAAAGGTCGGTATGTGTTACTTAGTGAAAAGAAACAATGGTATTTTATATATTAATAATACTAATTTTTATAGAAGAAAACAAAAAGGTCATAAATGTAATAAAATTGAAGATGGATTAATTACCATATAATGTATATAATGTGAACAATTTAAAAATAAAATACATGAGTAGATTCAATTAATCGAATAACCCTTTTAAATGCATGAAATGTATTACTTTTTAGATATTTTAAACCTTGAACATTTTAATGATTTACATTTAAGATTCGAAAATAATGAGCATATTAAATGTGTTATATATGTAAAAGAAATAAATTGTAAATATTAAAAAAAAGTAATCGAATTATTCCTGTCAATCTAAAAATAGAAGCTTTTTATTTAATATTGAGATGACAATTCTTTATACATAAAATGGTATTAATTACTTTACTGAAAAACAGTATTTATGTTGCATTTATTAAAAATTCAAACACTCGTTAATCATTTTTTTTTCCGAAAAGCACTCTTTAATCATTTATTAAAAGAGCAAATACTCTTTAAGAATATGTGTAGCACCTCCCACGCCCCCTCCTCCTTCTCATTGTGCCACCTCACCAGCTGCAGCACCACCCCCTCGCATCTGTGATCACACTCACGCTCCCTCACAATTGCCCCCCACACCCCCGGGCGGCGCGATGTTTCACACCCCTCACCCCCTCCACGTGACTCACGTCCCTCCTCTCACCCCACCATTACACATAATATCTATAAAACTACTATTGGAAAACAAAGAGGATTCTGACCCTTGTCTTGAATTATTATTTATACACTTTGATAGTTTGATGGATCATGTTCTTCAAACTCATACATATATATCCTAAGTCCTAACACGTGCTACCATCCTAATCGGTTTTCTACTTTATTAAGTTATTTTTCTATATGAAACTTACTCTTAGTTTATTTTATTTTTAATTATAAATCAAATAGTTAAATTACATGTATATCGAGTTCTTTATAAAACCATAATAATTATAAAAATCAATCAATATCATTCATTTATTTATGTACTAGGTTAAAAACCATGTGTATTACACGGGTTAAATAAATGTAATGTTATATACTTAGTAATAAAGATTTACATATTACATATTTAGGACATATTACATAGTTTTTTAATACAAATTTTAGAAACGTTATATATTTATTTTTTAAAAATAGTTTATAAAAAGAATGAAAAGTATGTTCAATTTCTAAAAATGTTTTATGAATAAACCTATTTTTTTAAATAAAAAACATTTTATAAAAATAATTAAAGAAATCATTATTATCTAATAGGAAAGAGAGGTGGGAAACAAAAAATTATAAAAACAATTAAAGAAAATTTATATAATTAATAAGAGAGAGAGACAGGAAAAAAAGGATGAGGATGCATAGTGTAACATCCAGAAATAATAAACGAGTAAATAATAACGAGAGCGGGGTTAAATCAAAAATTTAAAACAAAAAGAAATGAAAGGAAAAGAATGGGCTTGGGCTCGACCCCAATGGGCCGAAGGAAGCCCATGCATAAAAGGACCAAAGCAGCTCTCCCTCTCCATTCCATCCTCATTTTACGCAAAGCTAGAGAGAGAGAGATCGGGTTTAGAGAGAGAAAGCTCGGGATCAAGCTCAAAGTCTCGAAAATCGTTACCCATCGCCTCTGGAACGTCTAGCAGCGAGGAGGAAGCAAAAGCAGGTGACCATCATGCCCAAATCTGAGTTTTTATAACTTTTGGGGTTTCGGGTTAAAAACACGTAAATGGTAGGTTTTTTACGTATGGAATCTTAAACAAAGCATGAATCTAGACTCAGGGATAAAAATGAAACGTTTTGGACATAAAAAATTTAGAGCTTGATCGATCAGAAAAAGTTGGCCTGATCTAGGGTTTCTTGGTAGGGAAGATGATCGCGCAAGTTCGCCTGGCACCCTCCCAGCGAACTTAACAAGTTCGCTAAATCATGTTCGCTCAGAAAAGATAGCGAACATACCACAAGTTCGCTTATGCCAAAGGAAAGCGAACTTACCTAAGTTCGCCTATACCCAAACTTGCAAACTTACTTAAGTTCGTCTAACCCTAAGAATGGAAACGTGTAGTGTCATTTAGGTGCATTATCTTATTTGGTATGACTTGATTATACAGATTTCGTGTGACCTTAGTGACGCTCTTTAACCAGCTAAGTATACTTCAGGAACTGCTTATCAGGTTAGTTTTATGTGCCCTCTATGTGTTACGTGTAAATGATTTTAAATAATTTTGGGGTTGAAGTGTATACATGATATGAATGAATGTTATGATATGTGTTATATGACAATACATGATAACTATATGTATGACAAGCCTGTTTATGAACCAAGAAATATAATAAGTATGTTATGAATAAAGAAATGAAAGTATGACATTACGTATAAGAATGAAATCTTGCTTTATATTTTATATATATTGCATGTTATGAATGTATGTAAACGTTATGGACGCTTCAATGATAACGGATACTTCGGTAGACGGACGACCAAGTGACTATTTTGCAGCCAGGACAAATACGGACCTTCATCAGCTAAGCCGTTTGAAAGTCAATAACGGACTGCCACACTCGTGCCGGACGATTGCAGTAATAAGTAGAACGGTTGCATAAATAATAGTCGCGAGGGAAACGGATGCCTTAGGGCAGACGTGCGAATAAGACTACGACGGTAGGACGGTTTTAGAAGGACGGTCGAAGGTTACCGGACGGTTTTATGATATGACGAACGGTTTACGAAATGGACTACGACGGTAGTTCTATGCGTTCGTCTTCGTGACTTACGTAAGCATTATGACGGGTTGATCATCCATATGTGTATGACCAATGGATGTGCACCAAGAAATAAGCATGTATGTATGTACGTACCCATTATGAAAGATGTATGAAATCAGTAAAGTAAAGTAAGTACAAATATATATGTGTATACATATATATATATATATATATATATATATATATTTATACATATATATCTATTCTCATAAGATAAAATTGATGTTTGATTGCTTTTAAACTAGAAGTCATCAGCGTTAGCTGACTTTTAGTATGCACTTCAGATAACAAGAATAAGGGGCGTGATAAGACGTGATGGCTACTCGGCATACCTGTCATCCCACTTACTTGAGTTTTATGTTAAGACAATGCTTTGTTATGTTAAGACTTCCGTTGTTATGTAATTAAATGATGTATTGTCATATAACACATATAGTTATTTTTGTTTATTTTTAGATAAAGGTAATAAGATTTTGTTGAGATAACAATATTTCTACTCATTAATATCATGTAAGAGTCACATGTTTGTGACAACATAAAAAGGAGTCATTTAACAATATGCTTTTGTTGGGAACAGTTTGCACTTTGTTTACGATTTCCTTTGACTAATTTAAAAAGGAACAACAAAGAGGAAAGAAAAGGGAGTAAAATAATATACATTTTCTTTTTTTGTATTTTTAAATTGGAGAAAAAAAGAAATGAAAAACTTATTTGTTTTAGAGTTTAAGATGATGACTTATTGCCTTTCGAAAAAAAATAATGATAACTTATTATAAAAACTATGGTAGTTGAAATTAAAATAATTTAACTATTAATAAAAAAATTAAAAGTTTTCGTACGCAAAGAAGTGTGGCAACTACTTGAATTATTTTAAAATAAATGTAATATTAATATAGTCATGAATATTGCAACTACTTGAATTATTTTAAAATAAATGTAATATTAATATAGTCATGAATATTGTTGACTAGAAATTAGTTGGAAAATTAGAATAAAAATAAAAACTCATAATTCTTGACTTTTTATCTAGTATCATCGTGTTTTTTTTAACTTTTATATATTTTATTATTTAAAAAAAATATGTCATAAAATCAAACATTTTATTCTATTTAATTTAAGTATAGTGTTGATGTATAAAAAAAACCGATTTTTTTAAAAGTTTGTTATGTTACACGTAAAGGTTGCGTGATTATAATTATATTGTTTCGTGATTATGTATATAAGGTTGTGTGTCTCTCTCTCTATATATAGAGAGGAGTAAATTGCATTTTTCGTCCTTTTAGTATATAGTAAATTTCAGATATTGTCATTTAACTAAGAAAATAACAAAAACCATCTTTTATGTTTAAACTTTATAACAGTTTACATCATTTGGTTTAACGGGTGTTAGATTTTATGGTTAAATGTGCAAATCAAGTGAGGGTAACCTATTTTATTTCCTACTCAAGGTTATTTAAATAATAAAAAATTTAAAAGCAAACCATAAAACCCTAATTAGCAGATCATCTCCATTCTCTGCACTCCATCTCCTCCCCAACGAATAACCGTCGGCCGCCATCATCTAAATCGCCACCGTCGTCACCCCCTTTCCCATCTCTGTTCATCCATATCATTCCTCCTCCGAACCCTTCGTCTCTGTTCGACTGTTCAGATCATCAAACCCGTTACCGCATACAACCCTTCGTCCCTGTTCAGATCATCAAACCCGCATTCAAAACCTTCCACGACCTGAAATCGTCTCCTCCGTGGCGACCGTTCCCTGCTCTCTCCGGCGACCACGAGAACCTGAGAGGTGTGATAGCAGATCGGAGAATACAGAGGTAGGGGTAGTGTCTGTTAAATCGAAGAAAGTGGGGGTAGGGTTAGGTGTGATAGCAGATCGAAGAAACCTTATCAAGATCCGGTAGTGGCAGTGAGCCTGTGATTTTCAATTTGCATTTTGTGATTTTAGATTCAATGGTTCTTACCACTTTTTGCTTCAGATTACAAATTTGACATGGATAAAAGTAAGAAAATAGTAGCATTGTAAGTATATCAAAATGTTGCTCTCAGATCACTCGCAAGGTAAGGCGGGCGAAGCTATGAAGGGGCCAGGGAGGGCCCCGGCCCCTGCCGTTTTTTCCGTTATTAGTGTTAATTTTTCCATTTTCGTCCAAATTTTTTTTACGTATAGAGCCGGCCCCTGTTTATTTTTTTCAGTCCCCGCTTCTTAGATTTTCAAGCTCCGCAACAATAATGTGCAAATGGATGGTGAGAGGAAAGGAAGATGATAGGTAAAAAAGTGGAACCCGTTTTTTTAAGTTAATTACATAAATGGTCCTTAAAAGGGTATAATGATTAAATTGCCCTCACGTGACTTGCACATGTCCGAACTTAACCATATAATCTAACGTCCGTTAGACCAAAAGACGTAAACTGTTATAAAGTTTAAACATAAAGGATGTTTTTTTGTTATTTTCTTAGCTAAAGGATGATATCTGAAATTTGCTATATACTTAAAGGACAAAAAATGTAATTTACTATATATATATATATATAGGGAGGGAGAGAGAGAGAGAGGGAGAGGATTGAGATCTTATAATAACTCTCTTTTATTGTGTTAACCTTATTAACTTCGTCAAAATCAATGCAAATCATTATTTTTTTTAATAACATTATTACACAATACAACGTCATGTTTTTTATTACATTTTTGTAAATTCGCAAGTGTTGGATTTTCAAATCATTTTTATCTTTAAACATAAAAATAAATCGTTATAATGTTGGATTTCCAACCTAAAATATGGGAAATATTTAATGACTTCTAAAATTTCTTGAACTTTTATTGTAGGATCTACATGTCATAAGAGGTTTATAAATTAAGTTTTATAATTTTTGGAGCTAGATAACTATTTTTTTAATTTTAGTCTTATAAATATTAAAATAGAATAAATACTTAAACCTTTTAGAAAATTCTAAAATTTTTACAGTGGATTCTACATGAGATAAGAAGCTTATAAACTAAATTTCATAATTTTTGAAGATGTTTTACTATCAATTTTTCTTTATTTTTGGCTATTAAACGGTACACGAATTGTGAAACCATATTTACTATTTTTCTATTAAATTTCTAAAAATTCACAGTAATTTTTATAATTCATAAATAGCATGCAAACCAAATTTCATGATTTTTGGAGTTGTGTAACTATATTTTTTACGGACTTCTTTATTAGTTTTCGAACGTCGAAAACCGTCATTTTATGCAAGACCGACACATTTAAATATGGAAATTAAACCTTTCAAATATGGGGTTTAAAACCTTATAAATACTATTAAAAGATTCTGATCTAAAAATACTTTTGTTATATAAAGTATTATATGAGTTTGGTCATTCATAAAGATTATAACTAAATTTAAGTTTACACGACTTTGGAGAAAAATAATATTTATAAGTCAACGGCATTATTAACTAGTATTTGAAACTCTTATCCACATATTATAAACTAGATTATCTAACAAGTGTTTGACAATGCTTATATACACATTTTAAGCTAGCAATCTCTTTGACAAACGAACTTTTTATCACCATTGTTTCATAAATTAGAAACTAAATTGGTGAGACAAGTTTAGACATACATGTTACATTCATGTTGATCCTTAGTCCTTAATAGTATTTACTTACATCGTAGGACTCGAGAAGGATTGTACCAGTTGCAGTTCTTCAATTATACATCTTGAAGATCACATCCAAATGAGTTTCACGACCCCATTTTATTAAATTATTTCAGTGGAAAAACATGATACTACTACTTTTTATACACATATGTTTGTTAATTGGAATAATTTTACATGAGCTAGACAAATTATCACTTAAGTCCCCATGTTACACAACCATTTAAATTGTTCAAGTCCTGGAATATATAAATAGTATTATTTTGGTTGACACCCCCGTTCATGGTTGGTCGCGCCAACTTTGACTTTTATGTCTAGTGAATGCATATTATCCATTTTATTTTTTATGTTGCGTGATAAGACATATGTGTGGGACGTGCCAGGGTCGTCAAGGTTTGGTTGTGGGCTCATTGTAATTACATCATGTGTGTGTATAATGTATAATGAACAACTGCTTACTTATGTCCCTAAATTGTTTACTTATGTCCCTAAACTGTATACTTGTGTCCCTAAACCTGTGAGATCATCAACTATTTTTAGTTGACGTTTTTAAGCATGTTTTTCAAGAAATGATAAATGTACAAACATGAGGGCTTTATAATTAGGATTTCATGAGAAGATCCTTTGATATTGTCTTTTGTTGTAATACTTAGCCTATATTATGTGGAACTATGTAACTGTACGCAGACTTTAGATCATGTTGCCTTCAACTTTTAAGTTTGGAATGAAAATTTAGTATTATTGTATAAGCAATGTTGTTGTGAGATCATATCCTGTTGCATCTCGTGTTTCCATTTTAGCGGGGTGTGACGTTTACATTATATGTTTACGCTCAAGGGCTTGGGAGTCTAAGTTAATTTTTTTATATAACCACATTTTATAGTGATGATCTTCATCTTTCCCAGCAACAATACTTATATGATCTTATACAATGTACGAGTCTTAGCCAGTGCGGGCCTTTATTTACTCCTGACTCTCATGGATGACAAATCTCAAGGCATTTTGCCGTGCCTATGGATGATTGTACTATAATGGAGCATTGTTGGTGTCTTCCAGTATCTTATGTGTGACTCGACCTGAGATTGCTTTTGTGGTTAGCAAGGTTTCACAGTTCAGAATCCTACTGGCCACCACTAGATCGTTGTTAAGTGTAATCTTTGATATCTTCATGACACAACTACTCATAAGTTGACTATTCGACGACGCTAGTCTTAATATTCATGCATAACGCTAATCAAAGGATCCCCCATCCATTTTGGGTTATTATGTGTTTCTTGGTTCCAATATCATTAGTGGTAGTTCTAAGAAGCAACACATTGTAGCTAGATCTAGTATAAAGGCTGAGTATCGAGCCATTGCTCATGGTTCTACTGATCTTCGATGGATTATGTCTCTAATGCATTACACTTATGTTCATGTTGTGCACCTACTCTTGGGGCAACAACATCGGTGTTAATATATAACGGTTAATCCCGTCTTTCAGTAGCGCACCATACATCTCAAGATTGATTTACATTTTATTCCAGATATGGTTTTGGCTCGATGTCTCATGACTCGTTATGTTGCTACTACATCAACTTGCAAGTATCTTACCAAAGGATTATCTTCTACTTATTTTATATTTCTCCAATCCAATCTGTAAATTGATACCACTATTCTGCTTGAGGGGACTGTTAGAAATAAACTCTTCTCAATTAGTCACATGTAAAAGTTAATTGGTTGATATAACAAAATCAATTATGTGTTTTTGTAAGCTATATAAATTCAACTTTGTGATTGATGATTAATGAAAATAGAACACAAAACACTAACCTTTGTCTTAAACTTTTAACAAGCAACTAAGAATCTAAAATAAGATATCACCGATCGCTTCTAGAGAGTTTCTATGAAACTTTGAGAACACGAATTCGCTTCGTTTCTAAAATAGTTAATTGCATAAATGGCCTTTGAGGTTTGATTAAATTGCACGTTTGGCCTCCGGGTTTTAAAAATTACAAACTTAGTTCAAACTTTTGTGACCTGGTTGCGTTTTTAGCCCTGACGTTAGCACAAGTTAGTTTTTAACGAAAAAATAGCCAATGTGTCATCCACCTGACTTACGAGTGCAAACTTAATCTTAAAAACGAGTTAAAAGTAATAAAAAATTAGCGACTTTTACTGATTTTTAGGAACTTTTACTGATTGGATAATGATTTTTACTGATTTTAACTATTTTTATTATTAAGTTTGCAATCGTAACTTGTAAATGTATAATTTTTAAAACTCAGAGATCAAACATGTAATTTGATCAAAGCACGTGAGTCATTGGTGCAATTGACTTTTTCTAAAAACAAATGAATATCCGACCTGCCGGATTCGAACCAGCGACCTAAGGATATCTAACGGCAAACCCACTACAGTCCTCCGCTCTACCAACTGAGCTAAGGTCGGTTTTTTTTTCTAATCATACTTAAAATTTATATATTCTACCATTCCCACAGTAACATGGGTTTGTAGGGCATCTGCCAAGGTAGTTGTAGTTAGCATATACGTCTGCACCTCTCAAGAGTTCCATTTCTTCCTGCCTCATCATTCTAGTAACTTCTCCGCCCACAACCACCGCATCTCCGTCGTGCATAACCTAAATAAATCCTCCATTATACCTTCAATTTCAGGTTTGTTAATATACGTTCATTGAATTTGCATGTTTATCCTAATTCGTCATCAATTTTGGTTCTTTGTGTATATACACGTCTTGTATGCTTTTGTTTATATCTGTTACCTTCCATTAGCGACTGAAAAACCATAGCCGCTGACATAGGGTTTTATCATCGGAGGGAATTGTTTCGTACTACAGTTATATTGAGATATTGTTACGCTTATATACTTCTAGTAGTTAATAAAAAACATCAATTTCATCCATAATTGAAGAGGTTGAAAATACACTCCTGATTTCTGGTTCCTGTGCTGTCAATACATCCTAATTCATTGATAGAATGTTGATTTTTCACTTGGTAATATATAATAGGTCTTGTCAGTTTTTGTTATTTGTTATGGTTTGTTGTTTTGCAGAGACTATATAGAATGGCTATCTTACCTTGTGCGAGTACATCGGTGGCACTGTGGGGAGTTCAACCTCGGTCAATGTTGAGTGTTTCTTTAACTAGCAAGTCATTTGCTTATTTGCCTTGGTGAGTGTTGTCGTGGTTGTTTAGTGGTAAATTGTGTTTATCAGACTATGGACCTTTTTGAACTGCAATGTCATGTACCGATGCTGTATCTCCTTATACTTTGGATTAATTTTATACTCTGAAGTCATTCATATATTGGCTTTTCAGTTATTATCTCTTTCTGTTTTGTTTGACTTGGTTGTGCTTTCTGCAGCTCCCTTGTATGAGTTTAGGTGTACATGTTTGGTGGCATTATGATAATGCCGTCTATGCCTAATTCTTGAAATGATTGATGGGTGTCGAAATGTTTTTAAGAAAATTTTGAAATCAGAATTTAGTAGACAATAAATAGTATGCAGTCTATTTTGGGTTGTTGGGCAGGAGAAAGGTAGTGTTATTCATTTTTGTAAGTGTTGCTATTAACCTTGAAGTTTTAGTTGTCCTTTAGAAATGCTTAGAAGCTTTTGGGAAGTCATTTGATGGGGTTTGGAATATTGTTATGAGGGACTGTTTCTGTTATAGCTACATGGATGAATAGAAAAGTTAATGGGCTGTAGCCCAGTAAATTTTATTAAAATGAATGAAATAATACAAGAAATCCAAAAGATCCCCCCAAGGACATGGCTTAGGGGGAAATGAAGTTAAACTCTGGTTTGAGGTTTCATTTGGTTCATTTGACGGTGGCCACTTGATTCGTGCATTTTAAATAAGAGATTTAGATGTAACATTAGCCATTAGGGTAGTCGTTCCTCTGATCGTTGTGCATTAATGTGAAATACTTATTTTTGTTATGTGGTTTTTGTGTATAAATTATGGTTAGAGGAGAATATGTTGCAACAAATTAAGCACTTTTAGGACATTAATACGTTAATTGAAAATTATCTCAAAGTCTTACAATTAAGACATGTTGGAGATGTGTGCTACATTGATAAGTGTTAATCAGAAAGATGAAATTATCTATGCATTTGGGTACCAACACAATTTGATGCAAGGGTGTTAATTTCATGGTTGGAAAAATCGCTAGGCGTTAGGCGGGCGGTGGGGTGGGGCCTAGGCCCGATTAATCGGGGCCTAGGCGGGATTAATAGGATTGGAATTTTTATATGTAATTTTCAGTTTTTTATATATACACACATTTTTATATGTAATTTTTATAAAAATGTTCATTTTTAAATATTTATACACATATTTGGCTGAAATTTGAAGGGTTTGGCTGGAAAATCCAATGTTTTCGCCGGAATTTGGCCGAAAATTTCAGGTTTTTGCCGGAATCTGGCCGCCTAGGCCCGCCTAGGACCAATTCCGATTAATGGTCCGCCTAGCTCAAAATTACAAGTTAAATGGCCGCCTAGGCCCGATTTTTACAACACTGGTTAATTTTTGGACAATAATTATATATCTATTACTACTTGGTCATCAGTTTGTCAACAAAGACAAGAGGATTTGCATCATCATGTTCAAGCTTCTTCTCACAACATTCCTTGCATACACTTTATCATTTGAGGTCTGCAAGTGGTAATTTTCATCACCGCAGAGGTAGAAGCCTCATTGTTCAAGCTGAGTCGGTATGTTTTCTGATGAGTTGTTTCATTTATATTCTCGTAATAATAATGATATTTCCCTTTCATATTTTGAAAAACATCCATTCTTGAATGTATTGTAACATGTTGAGATTTTTAATGTTCTTTTACCTTGTACCCAGGATTTCTATTCGATACTTGGGTTGTCAAAGAATGCCAGCAAATCAGAAATTAAGAGTGGTTAGTAAAATCTACAAGTCCATGATGATATATTAGAGTCTCTTGAAGTTATCATCTGTTCTGATATTTATTATGCGTTCCTGGATGGATTATTATTTTACATCCATGAATCGGCGTTGGATAATGACAATATATTTTACTAGTTTTAAGTGGCTGCATAAGGAACTTGCAACCTCTAAACTTGTTAATGTTGATAACGTAGAGTGTTTGCAAATAAAGCAAACAATCAACTTCACAGAGAAAGGCTTCATATGAAAATATCTGTAAAATACATGTGTACTTGATGGGAAACATAAAAATAAGTTTTAGGTAATTAGGTGTTACTTTACAAGTATCGTCACAAAGTTCCTAATGCTATCTCTAGCAACATATCCAATTGGCAACAAAAATGATATAAAATAAAATCTTCCTTGTATCGAATATGATCTCTCTATTACTTCATACTTTTAAGACTTATGTTGGTAAGTAAAATAAAAATCCCAAAAATAATTACTGCCAACTATTCTAGTATCGGACTGTTTTCAGTTTCTTTTCTTCTAGAAAGACAAAGGAACTAGTTTCAGTTTTAACCGTCTTTTCTCCTGTACTTTTGTGTGTTGTTTTCACTCTTCGTTGTTCAATGCTCGCATTCCCAAGGCAGTCCTTTTTAACATATTAGCGAAAATTGGATAAAGAAAATGCTACTGAACACGTTTTGACAACCTAGTGGGCGTAAGGCTAGGAAAATCAATAGCAAAGGAGTGTTAAGGAAGAAAGAGGTGTAGGGTGGATATGAGAGTAATTTGTTAGGCCTGAAAAGATTGAAAGTGAGGGAATAACACACACACATACGTCTGTGTGTGTATAAATGGAAGGGGGCGTCGCAGAGAATATTCTTTTGGAGAGTTTTGGTCGTTACGCCTGGGACAGAGAATATGTCCATTTCTGGGTTCTTCTGTAATGATTCTCTCCATTACAATATAATTAAGTATCAAAGTGTATTCCCTTTCCCTGCATTATTTCTGTTATTTTCCATTTGTTTGTTGGTAAGTAAATCTACTCTTTACATAACTTTTTAACTCCTGTTATTCTATGTTCAGCTTATAGGAAACTTGCAAGGAGTTATCATCCTGATGTGAACAAGTAAGTTTTTAACTGCCCTTTCATTTTTGCAAAGTACATGTAGTATCGGCTCTCCCAGGAATTGTGTTCTGTATTTGTCTTTTGAATTTTTGTGGAGATCAAATAGAGTAGACTCTAGTAATCGTACATCCACCCTATGCTATGGTCTTGTTGAAAACTGCATCTCATATGGTTTTCCCCTTTTGACTTGTTTGACCACCCATTCCATCCGTTTTACAAGGAGGGTCCTCCACGGTGGTTCATTTTAAATATGACATAGCCACAATGTGAGATTCGTATTACATTTGTTATTCTGGATAAAAGGTTTGAAAGAAATAAACTGCTCAAATAATATTTGGCTGATAATCTGTTGATATTATAGTTTACATCTTTTTTTGAGATTTTATTTTGGTTTCATTTGTGGCTTGAAAAAAACATCTTAATCTAACCTGAATTAAAATGAAACCAATTATCTAAATAAATATTCAGGTTAATCGATCGTGGATTTCAAATTATGTGACACAATCTATTGATCAATTGATTTTTCATCTGAACTGAATCATATGCACCTCTATATCTAAACAGGTATGACTAAAAAGTTAATCTTATAAGATTTTTAAAGAATAAAATAACATAAATAAATAAACCAAACCTAAAGAATTTAAATCCCAATACTTAAATTCTAAATAATAAACTTCTAGTTTTTCTTAAATTCTGTTTATATATATATACATTTTTTATTTATAATAAAAATATATTTTAAACATTAATCTCTTTTTGAGCAATAAAGTAATTTGATGAGCACCTTTCCCCCTTCACATCATGTTTTCAGATTGTTTGTAACAAATTTTGTTTTTATTAATTCATGATAAGTAATGCCCAAAAAACACGAAATAAAGTTTTCTTTTTATTAATAATTGTTACTAGATTAATACTTGTTCAGTTGCTCCTGGAGATGATGAATGTTGTATAACCTACTCTGACCAAATATATTTACATCTTCTAGGAATCATATATTCAGTTTCCAAGGAATCTTATCTGTCGTTTTAATACCAGTTTAAAAAGAAGTTACAGTTCCACATCTAACTGTCAATGTACTGGATACATATTAATGTTAAAGAGGGAAGCAAAATAAATTAAAGTTTTCTCATGTAGATTTATCATGTCTTTGCAGAGAACCGGGAGCTGAACAAAAGTTCAAGGACATTAGCAATGCTTATGAGGTAACATTCTTTGCTCACCATATGAGGTGGCAATTTTATGAATAGGTTGGGTCAGTTCTGTTATATTTCTTCAAATGAGTAAAATCATAACAACTTTTTTAGCTTATAATGAAACGAGTAGAACACCCAAGTATACTATTGATGAATAAAATCCCTAAATCATATAATTAAAAAAAATTATATTATTATTGGAATAATGTGATTTTTGTAATAGTATCTGCCCAATTTTTTTTAATAAGAAACTTTAAAATTCAGGAAGGGAATTGTTCAGGCCCGACCATGCTAAAAGTGACATGTTTCTCGTTATTCTGATCCAGGTTCTATCAGATGATGAAAAACGATCCATATATGACAGGTATGGTGAAGCTGGGCTTAAAGGTGCTGGCATGGGGGGCACAGGGGTGAGTTCTATCTACCAAAAACCTCGTTCACCAACATTATTATTAGTTTCCATTTTTTAAATTTGCCACTTGGCACTTTCCAATTGGTTCAACAGGATTTCAACAACCCATTTGATATCTTCGAGTCATTATTCGACATGGGTGGTATGGGCATGGGAGGGCGAGGGTCACGTAACATGGCTATGGAAGGTGAAGACCAGGGTTACAATATGGTCTTAAACTTCAAAGAAGCTGTGTTCGGTGCTGAAAAAGAGATTGAAATAACCAAACTCGACACCTGTAAAACTTGCAACGGGTCAGGTGCCAAGCCCGGGACCAGCTCATCTAGATGCACGGCATGTGGCGGTCAAGGTCAAGTTATCTCATCAGCTAGAACTCCATTAGGTGTTTTCCAGCAAGTATCAACATGCCCTTCTTGTGACGGAACTGGAGAAATTTCTACCCCTTGTGATACATGCAACGGAGACGGGCGGGTCAGAAAGTCAAAGAAAGTTAGCCTTAAAGTCCCGGCTGGGGTAGACTCAGGAAGCCGGTTAAGGGTCCGGTCAGAGGGTAATGCCGGAAGGAGAGGCGGCCCCCCTGGTGATCTTTTTGTAATGATTGATGTGCTTCCAGATCCTGTATTAAAACGGGACGACACCAATATTCTTTACAGCTGTAAAATCTCGTATCTTGATGCTATACTGGGGACAACGGTAAAGGTGCCAACTGTGGACGGGACAGTTGATTTGAAAATTCCGAGTGGGACCCAGCCAGGGACGACATTAGTGATGGCGAAGAAGGGAGTCCCGCTTTTGAACAAGAGCAATAAGAGGGGTGATCAGCTGGTGAGAGTGCAAGTCGAGATACCGAAACGCGTAAGCAGTCAGGAAAAGAAGCTAATTGAAGAATTGTCAAATCTTAAAAAGGGTAAAGTAGCAAGTAGCGCTAGATAATATGTTTTGCTTCAAAGTGGATTTTTATAAAATGTTTGGTCATGGATTCTGAATGAGGTCTATATATTAATTTACTAAATTAGTGAGGAAATTAGACATTTTTAGCAGGATTTTTGGTATTGGATTATAATTATGTTGATTATAAGTGATATTTCACCACATGCAAATTGATTAGACATTTTTGCTTTGCCATGCAAAGTTTTGTGATAGGTTAAAACGGGTCATATTAGGTCATGCCCATCACTTATTACATATCGTGCTTGTGGGTATACCATTGGTATCAGTATATTGTTTACGGTCTTATATGGTTAAAAGTTACCTCTTGTCTGGATATTCGTGTTTGACGGCGTTAATTTGTGTGTAATGATACCAGTGGTGGTTGGAAAGGGGCGGTGATGACATCGGCCGGAAGGTAGTGTTGAGGGCGGGGGTTGGTAGATGGTTCTCTTTGATATGTAGTTAAGTCGTTAATTGTATGAGGTGAGGTTAAGGGCGTGTTTGGTTCGTCGGAATTCAATGAAATTGTAATATGAATTTCATTTGTCGATGTGTTTGGTTTGCAGAATTTGTTTAAATTGGAACCTAATTTCATTTTTTAATGTGTTTGGTTGAGACAAAAATTGGAATCGTAGTCCGCTGATTTTAATTTGTAGTAGGGTGCATAACTATTTGTTTGACCATGCAATGTCAGAGGCTTGATATTGATAATACAGCTTTATTATCGTATTCATAATTATTGTCAAAATTACAGGAAATCGTACGCTTGTTTAATTTGTATTCTTAATAGTAGAAGAAGATATCCATATTAATCAAATAAGTAAATAACCATGTATAAATATGTTTGTGAATATATTTTCTTGTTGCATGATTATCATCCAGACTTGTTGATGAAATCTAAAAAAGAAAAAGTGAGGTTATGTTATAAAATTCCAACAATAACTGACCGAAGATCAACCCAAAAAGCTGTCATCGTGAATAAAATTTAAGAATTGGTTTCTGTACAAGTTTGACAGGCGGCGATGGTTGGTGGTCAGTGGCAGCGGTTGCTGACGGCAGCGTCGGTGGCGGTGTTCGGTTGTCGGTGGTGGTTGGTGGTCAGTGGCGGCGGGGGTGGTTGGAGGTGGTGGTGGGGTGATCGGTGATAAAATGTGATCCAAACTGAGTCAGCAGGGAATTATCGTTAGCCTGCATGTAGCCTTTTGCACGTGTTTTTATCAGTTCCTATTTTCATGTTTAAGTTTGAATAAGTTGCAACGGATGAGTTGTTATGTCATCCGAGTCTTCAATATTTGTTGCTTTATTTTCTGCCATTCTTTTCCTTTAAACAGTAAGCCAAAAGGCTGTGGTTGTATGCACTCAAAAATTCAGTAAATAAACGAATTCCCTGTTGTAATTTGTTTGTTTCATTTATTTCTTCGATATTGTTTCTGCTCTATACCAACATTTGTGGTATTAGAGCCAGGTTCATATTCTCCATGGCTACCACTTCCAGTTCCTCAAACAACCCTATTGCCCTAATTCCTGTGTTCAAAGGAGATGGCTACGAACACTGGAGTTTGCGCATGAAAACCATACTAAGATCCAAGGACCTGTGGGAGGTTTTTTATCTAGGCATTACGGCTGCTGGAGATGGGTCCAATGACAACAGAGAAATCAAGAAAAAGGATGCTCATGCGATGACTATAATTCAACAGGGTGTGCATGACAGTCTCTTCTCAAGGATTGCTTATGCTGATACAGCTAAAGAGATCTGGGAAATCCTTCGTGTTGAATTCCAAGGAGATTCTCAGGTTCAGTCAGTCAAGTTGCAGGGACTACGAAGGGCCTTTGAAAACCTAAACATGAATGATGAGGAAGTAGTGGGTGATTACTTCTCCAGGGTAATGAACAATGTTGGGCAACATAGATCGTATGGTGAAGAACTATCTGATCAAAAGGTAGTTGAGAAAATCCTTAGAAGCTTGTCTCCTAAGTATGACTATGTTATACCATCTATAGAGGTGGTCTTTGATCTCTCAGACATTACTCCTGTAAAGCTAATGGAGATGTTGCAGTCCCAGGAAGAAAGGATGAACATCAGAGTCTCTGCTGAAAAAATCAAGAGCCCAGAAAAGCAAGATGAACAGGCTCTACAAGTGTTTCATGATCAAAGCAATGCACCACGTGGAAGATCATTTTCTAGAGGAAGGGGCGGTGCTGGTCGAGGAAGAGGGAACCTTGATAGATCTAAAGTGCCTCAATGTTACTGCTGCAAAAAGTATGGCCATTTAAAGAAAGATTGTTGGTACAATGAGGAGGCTCAGGTGAATGTGGCTGCAAATGAAGACCATCTTGAAGCTGAAGAAGAGGAACAACATTTACACCTTTCTTTCACCACCCCAGAAGATCAGTTCATGCTAATGGTTGATACCTCCACATCTGGTACATTTAATCAACTGTGGTTTATTGACTCTGGCTGCTCAAACCACATGACAGGTACCAAAGAAAGCTTTGTAACACTTGATGAATCATTTAAACTTGAAGTTCGCTTGGGAGATAAGAAAAAATTGGCTGTGGAAGGAAAAGGTACTATCAAAATTCAAACAAGCCACAATAATTTCAAATTCTTTGAGCATGTTTACTATGCACCCAAATTGGAATATAACCTTCTGAGTGTCGGCCAACTCATGAAAAAGGGCTATACTTTATGTTTTGACAATGGAAAATGTATAATCAAAGTTAAAGAAACAGGGAAAACTATCTTGGAGATATCTGTGGAATCAAACAACATGTTTGTTTTTGATCCTACTAGCCTCGTCACTATCCATGATCCAAGATTAAGTAAGCAAGATGAAGAGTCCCTGAGGTGGCACTGCAGATATGGTCATCTTCACTTTGATGGTCTAAAGAGTCTGCATGATAAAGGAATGGTTATGGGACTTCCCAACATTACCACGTCAATAACCCGTGATGCATGTATTGTTGGCAAGCAAGCATGGAAGCCATTTCAATACTCATCATGGCGTGCACAAGACAAGCTTGAACTGATCCATGCAGACTTATGTGGACCTATGCAGGTTCCTAGTCTAGGTAACAGCTTATATTATTTGCTCTTTATTGATGACCTCACACGTATGTGTTGGATTTATTTCTTAGCAAACAAATATGATACTTTTCAAAGTTCAAAATGTTTAAAATTCTGGTTGAAAAAGAATGTGGCAGACCTATTAAAGTACTAAGATCAGATCGAGGAGGAGAGTTCTGCTCCAATGAATTTAATACGTTGTGTGAAGAAGCAGGGATAAGAAGATAGTTGACTATACCTTACACACCCCAACACAATGGGGTGGTAGAAAGAAAGAACCGGACAGTAATGTACCTGAGCAGGAGTATGTTGCAAGATAAGGACCTCCCAAATGAATTATGGACTGAAGGTGTGGCTATTGCTATCTATGCCTTTAATAGATCCCCAACCAAAGCCTGGTCAGGTAAGAAACCGTCTATTACTCATATGAAAGCATTTGGATGTATAGCTTATGGTTTAGTTCCTGCCCAATTAAGGAGAAAACTTGATAATAGATCTGAGAGGAATATCTTTCTTGGATATTCCACTCATAGCAAAGGTTATAAGCTATATAACCCAGATACAAAGAAGTTCTCAACAAAACTTGATGTTGTTTTTATAGAAGATGCAAAGTGGGTATGGAACACTGATAAAAACACACCCTCAAAAGCCTATCAGTTTGTTGACCCATTTCCAAATGATACCTATTACCCACCGGATAATACCACTACTACAAGCATAATATCCCATCCTACTCAGTCAAACCCTACTATCCCTACACAAACACCTAACAAAGACAATGAAAACACCTCTCCTTTATCCACTGCCTCACCTACACCCTCGGTTCCTACCCCAGCTAGACCCTCCAAAAGGGTAAGTAAGACACCTAGTTGGCTTAAAGATTACTATACAGGTGACAGTCCATCAAAATATGAAAATGACATGCTGACTTGTCAATTTGCTCTTACCACTTCGGACCCTAATTCATTTGAAGAAGCAGTCAAACATAAGGAATGGCAGGAGGCAATGGAAGCTGAACTACAAGCTATTGAAAAGAGTAATACGTGGGAACTTGTTACACTTCCTCCTGAAAGGAATCTGGTTGGTGTTAAATGGTTGTATAAAACTAAGCTAGGTCCTGATGGAGAACTTCTAAAACACAAGGCACGTCTAGTGGCCAAGGGATACTCTCAACAGTATGGGATTGATTTTCAGGAAACCTTTGCACCGGTTGCAAGGTTTGAAACCATAAGAGTCTTACTTGCAGTGGCTGCTCACCAAGGGTGGGAGATTCATCAACTTGATGTTAAGTCTGCCTTCCTTAATGGAGACTTAACTGAAGATATTTATGTTGAGCAGCCAGAAGGGTTCATAATTCAAGAAAAAGCTGATATGGTGTACAAACTGAACAAGGCCTTGTACGGGCTCAAAAAGGCTCCTAGAGCCTAGAATGCCAAGATTGATGGCTATTTTCAGTCAAATGGGTATGAGAAAAGCATCAATGAACCTACACTGTATGTGAAGAAAAATAATGCAGGTAACTTTATTTATGTATGCTTGTATGTTGATGATATCATCTGCACCTCTTCGTGTGACAACATGATTAGGGAATTCAAAGTAGGGATGAAGCAAACATTTGAGATGACTGGCATGGGTCTACTCAAATATTTCTTGGGTCTAGAAGTGAAGCAGACCAATTCTGGAATTCATGTGTGTCAGGAGAAGTATGCCTAAACACTCCTAACAAGATTTGGAATGCAAAACTGTGATGTTGAAGCCACTCCTATGAACTATAATGATAAGTTGATGATGAATGATGGGGCAGAAAAGGCTAATGAAGTGATGTTTAGAAGTCTCGTGGGTGGCCTAATTTACTTAACTCACTCAAGACCTGATATGGCCTATGCAGTAAGTGTAGTATCAAGATTTATGCACAATCCCTCCATAATTCATATGGGTGCAGCCAGAAGAATCCTAAGGTATAACAAAGATGGGAATTTGGTATAACAAGTCTCAAAGTATGCAGCTTATGGGTCATTGTGACAGTTCGTGGACAAGCTGTGCTGATGATTGAAAGAGTGTATCAGCCTATGTGTTTTCTATAGGCAGTGGAGCTATAGCATGGGCATCAAAGAAACAACACACAGTCGCCTTATCAAGTACAGAAGCTGAATACATATCAGCAACTGCTGCAACATGTGAAGCAATTTGGTTAAGAAGAGTGTTTCAAGATCTTGGATTCTAGCAAAAGGAACCAACTGTGATCTAGTGTGACAATCAATCAGCTATTAACATGTCAAAGAATCCTATTATGCACAGTAGGTCCAAACATATTGAATTGAGGCATCATTTTATCAGGGAAAAAGTTCACCAACAGGAAGTTAGTCTGAAGTATTGTTCTACGCATGATAAAGTGGCTGGTGTTCTAACTAAGTCCTTAACAATGGAGAAGTTTGCTTACTTCAGACACAAGATGGGATTAATGGAGTTTGGATCAAGGGAGGATGATAAAATGTGATCCAAACTGAGTCAGCAGGGAATTATCGTTAGCCTACATGCAGCCTTTTGCACGTGTTTTTATCAGTTCCTATTTTCATGTTTAAGTTTGAATAAGTTGCAACGGATGGGTTGTTATGTCATCCGAGTCTTCAATATTTGTTGCTTTATTTTCTGCCATTCTTTTCCTTTAAATAGTAAGCCAAAAGGCTGTGGTTGTATGCACTCAAAAATTCAGTAAATAAACGAATTCCTTGCTGCAATTTTTTTGTTTCATTTATTTCTTTGATATTGTTTCTGCTCTATACCAACAATCGGCTGGCGGCGACGCCCAAGAGGTGGTGGCGAGGGTGATAAATTCCAATTCGTTTATGATTGTTTTGACACAAAAATACATTTTAAATTCAAATTCTATTGATAGATTCCTATTCCTTTAAATTTAAAATCTTTTTGAAAAATTTAAATTCAAATTTTAAATCAAATTTCTTTTAATTCCAACTCCTTTTGTGAACCAAACGCGCGCCCATCTTCACTAAGTTATCACGACCCATTCGGAAGTTGACTAAATGACTATTATTACCCAAAGTAACCCAAAAGCTTTATCAAAATAGACATTGACCGAGTCAAAGTTACCAAAATAGACATTTAGCTGACGGATTGAAGGCTAAGCCAGCGAAACACAGGCTAAGCTTTTGTATTTCGCCGGCTAAAGCCTTTGTTATTGTAGGCTTAGCCGGCGTCCATTTTTTGGTGCTTGGTCAATGTCTATTTTGGTAATTATCCCTTTATAAAACCATCATATCTTAAATCTATGAAAAGAACCGAAAAAAGCTTAAAATCAGCGGTTGCAATTTGAAATTATGAAGTCCATGGGCCGAAACGTCATTTTCCCAAAGCTGGAGTGATTTGTTTGGAAAACTTAGTAGAGTTATGATATGTGGAAGGGAGTCGAATAGGTGGAATAAATCGAAACACGACTTTAATAATATGTTACTTAAATATTTGATACGTTGCTTAATTAATTCTCTCTTTGCTTGTCTATCTATAAAGTCAGGATTCTGTAAGAAAAGTTAAAATATCATGCGAAGTGTACGAAATCACCCTTAGTCGTTGAACTCACTTTATCCACAACAAAAAATACACGGTGACAATTTTGTAACAACGAGAACGAAAAATAGGTTATGTTTCTAACGGAAGCCGTCGATATCTTTCTAATGAATGACACCAAAATAAAAATAATCACGCTCTATGCTTGGTTTTTTTTTAACACTGATAGCTATAATTTTTATTTTTATTTTTATAGAAAAACTAATAAAACACGCTATTAGAACACACATCATTTAGAAAACAGTCACACGATATTATAGCTACATTTATCATAGATAAAAATTACGCAAGGAGAAGAATTTAAAAAATAAAATCAAAATTAATCATCTAACGGCCTAAGAAATTGAAAAAGCTGGTTAACATCCTTCCCTCCAACATAAATCATAAATAAAACAGAAAAACTTTGCCCCTAACGACAAAGTCCACGGCAATACACGCCGCCTGAAATAATGGCGCGCGCATAAGACTTAAAGTCTTTGCCCCTAACGGCAAAGCCCACAGCATTACACGCCGCCTGAGACACAGGCGCGCACATAAGACCTAAAGTCTTTGCCCCTAACGGCAAAGTCCACGACAATACACGACGCCTGAAAAACATGGCGCGTGATGCTTAAAGACTTAGTCTCTAGCGACAGGTCCACGGTTTTTGTACACCGCCTGAGACACCGGCGCGCGGAGCTTAAAAGCTCGTCCTAACACCAAGATTACTGTTCCTAAGCATCTCCCCGAGACAAACAACCTTATCCGCTTCCGGGTTTAAATGACATAAAGGGGTTCGCGGGTAAAGTGTAAGGAACATTTTAATTCTTATTGCACGTCACCCAGAAAAGGATCCAGAGCAATGGTATATCATGGACGTTCACTCTTTGCGCATCAAATGATCCTTATCCAAGGACGACTGTTCGGTACAACTCATATTTATATACCATGTTTATTATATAATACTTAACAAATCATATTCAATGTAAGAGTTGGACACCTCACTACCATCCACCGGGTGCACGCCTCATCTACATATGGCTACACGCCCCGTTTTATATCTGCCTAAGGGCAACACACCTACAAGCCATAACAAGGCTTATTGAAGCGCAAGTAGAAAAGAAAAGACCGGCGGGCATGACGAACGCTCTCTGGTCGCTTAGCTCACACTCAATGTTCTAAACAACACCATCAACTTGTCCTAATGCCTAAATCGAAACATCCCTTTGTGACTAACATTCGTATTTTCACAACTCTGTTTGAAATAACAACTTTTTTAGGATTACAGCTTAAAGGTCACGAATGATACGAGTCCAGCACAATGTGTTTAACACAACATCATACTAGACTGGGGGACTTGTGGATGTACCCTAGTGATTGGGCCAAGATCCAATGAGTGAGCCCACTCCCAGCAGACCTAGGTTGAAGGCCCATTAGGTTTTACTTTTACCCCTTCTATAAATAGAAAGGGTTTCCTCAAAAAAGAACCAGGTTGTATCCTTTCTCTCTAGCTTACACTCTCTTTACACACATATTTATGAGACCCCGGCTGACTTGAGCGTCAGAGTGCCCTCGGAGCTATAGCTCCCGGGCCCTCTAACGAGCGTTTTTCGGTGATTGCAGATCTGAGAGGAATCACCTGACTCCATAGACGATCCGAGATGTGACTGTCTTCTCCTTCTCGTTGAAGCATCTTCCCCCAAAGCCACCATGGCCGGAATTTGCTTCTTCAGTAGAATTAAATGTTGTTCAGTTCCTCGAAATATTTTGGGTTGTAAGTTAGGGGATTGAATTAAGTTGAAACTTGATCTTATTTAAAACCATATTAGCATGCAGATGTAATGTCACTAGCTCAAACTATCGTTTTATACTTTCTAAATTTTTACTACTAACTATTTAATATTTTCTTTATTTAACCCGTGTCACGGGTCTCTAGTGATGTAATATACTAAAACGTTAATTAAAAGTCACAGGCAAGGAGTAAATTAGGTACTGATTCTAAAATAACTTCCATAAACTAAAATAACGCTAATTGAAAATCATAAAAGTCTTGTATATTTTGATCAGTTAAAATAGTATAACTAAAAATACATATGAAATAATAATAACAAATAGAATAATGTTATTACATATTTGGGGATGAATTATTATTTGATGTATAACTAAAAATACATATGAAATATTGATAACAAATAAAATCAAGAATGAATTATTATTTGATGTGGAAACGTTAAAAAACTTAATTAAAACTAATAGATGTTTGTCCACGTTTATATATAAGATTGCCTAACCATGGTAATTTTCTTCCTAATCCCCCATTTTCATATGCAAACTAATTAAACTCCCCAAAATCGTTTTAAGGCTTATAGATCCACCATTTTTTATAATCAGACTAAAATGTGTAATCGTTTTAAGGCTTATAGATACACCATTCTAAAATGTATATTATACATACTTATTAAACATGAACTAGATGTTATACCCGCGCTTCGCGACGGGTGTCAGGTCCATCGTTAATAAAATTTAAATGAAAACCTAGGCGTAACGGTAAGATAATGTTAATAAAAGAGAAACATAAAACTAAATAATAAATAAAGGAAAAAAAATAAAAAAACTACCGGCTCGGGTAGTCGAAAACCATAAAATCAAATACCGAGATGAGATCCGATAATACTAATACCGACAATGATGTTCGTTTGTAATATGTTCGCCTCGTCATGGTACCACAACGGTAACATTACTCGGTATAGGAAACGATACAAAAAAAAACTCGATTTTGAATATAACTCCGTTTTCAAAAAAAATTATATCGGAATGTTGACAAAAAAAAAACTAAAAACAACCGTGCCCTCTGTATTTAAAAAAAAGCTAACGAATTAAAGTTATTAAAGGAAAATGAAATTAATAGAAAATGAAACGGGTTAAAAACGTATATTATATATATATATATATATTATAAGGGTTGAAAATAAAAATGTAAAAAATATAGGTGTCAATTAGCGAATGGAATGGCGATTGTTCAAAGCGGTTTTCTTTTAATCTAATTTGTAATTGTAATGTAATATGCCATTGGGGTGGTGCTCCAATGGTAGAAGCAAAACCTCTTAAACACCTAAAAGACCTAAGGTTATGGGTTCAAGTCCCACTAAGTAAAGAAATTTGCGGTTAAAAAAATTTTGTAATGTAATATAACCTGCTCTTAAATTGATTTTAATTCAATAACTTTGTTTACAAAAATTGATATGTACGCTTCTAGATATTTGTTTATTTTTTTCTTTGGTGTGTGTTTGAACATCCATTTTGTGGAATAGAGAAGCATCCAGGTTTACGAAAAAGGAATATATCTTAGATGAAAAGGTGGAAGAAACACGTGGGATTATGAGATGGGCTGAAACAACCGCCCTAATTGACCAATTGTTTAGTTTCTTAATTCGTAATTCTTAATGTATATTTGAGGGGAGAAGAAGACAAAAGAAAAGTTGGCAACGCGAGTTTGTACCTTACGCATAAGTGGTTGCCGATATGGCAATTGTAGTATATGGGATGTGCAAGAATAGTCAAGCAAGTTACCAAGCTGCTGATTTTTTTTTTTTCAGTTTTACCCCTTATACTATATATAATTTATACTTTTAACCCGTTTAATTTTGTATTAATTTTGTTTTCCTGTAATAACTTTCGTTCGTTAATTTAAAAAAATAGCGGATTATGCAGGTTTCTTTAATTTTTTTTTGTCGACATTCCCATATAATTTTTTTCGAACGGAGTTGTATAAAAAATCAGGTTTTTTCTTTTATCGTGTGCTATAGAGAGTACCGTTACCGTTACGGTGCCGTGACAAGCCAAACCGATAATGAGCGAACAACATCGTTGCCGGTATTGGTGTTAATTTTCATGGTCTTTGTTCGACGTAGATCACGACTTTATTTTATGGGCTACAACGTGCAACATTTGTGTGACAAAACTATCGCAAAATATTTTTTTTTCAATTATAAACTATACCGAATTCTGGTGCATTCAGGAACCGAACCGGTAACAAACGGACAAAAGCGGTTTCGCCTCCGTGTTCTTCGAACCCACGGTGCTGTTTTTTTTTCGATCTATGTAAAACACCTATAGTTTTTTATTTGGATTTTATTTTTTTGGTTTTTTTTGTTGACTGTTTCACACAATTTTATCTTTTCGTTAAATTGTTTTTTTTTTCAGTTAAATCAAATGGTATTTTTCCATGTTTATATATAAGATTGGCCCATTAATGATGATTTTCATCATAATCCCCTGTTTTCATCCGTAAACAAAGCTCCCAATAAACCACCAAAACCCTAATGGCCTCCAGCACCATTGCTACTGATATCATTATCAAAAGGAAAGTCCTAAACTGATAATGGTGTAGAGACATAAATAACAAACAATAACATTTCAGTGGTGACAATGCTAATGGTGAGAAAGAACCTCCTAAACTGCTACGAAAAGGATCTATAGCTCCATCGTGAGCTACCACAATCAAGGCCTATGCTCAGTGGCGGATACAAGAATTTTTTCTGGAGGGTTCACTATTTTCAGCTGCTCCAATTTCATATGGCCGGACATAAAAATTTTCGGGTCGGTTCGACGGTTCGGGTTGGGTAAGGTTCAGAGGTTAACTGGTCGAACCGGTCGAAAATAAAAAATAAGCTAACTTGAAATATAAGCATATATCAAAATAACTAAAAATTAAACTCTTAAAGCAGTAAAATCACATATATAAATAAATAAAACAAAAAGCTTATCAAAAATTAATAAACTATATAAAAGAAGAACAAATATATTAACAAAGTCAAATAAAAAAATACTTGAAATAGTTTTTATATTTAGTTTAATAAATTAATAAACAAAAGATAAATAAATGGTACAATTACTTGGACTTTGGAGTTTCACGGATTGATTAGTTCGTTAGGTTTTTCATTAGGTAACATTGGGCTCTCGGTATTAAAGCCCATTTTACCAAATATTTATATTAGGTTAGGTGTTAGGTTTTCCAGTTCTTCGTCTTCTTCATATCAGCAGAGCCGTTCTTGCCGCTGCTCTCACCGGAGCTCTCGTCGACCAAAATATTCCGGTCATTCTTGCTTCCAGTTTCTCCTTCGTCGATGGAGATAGGGGTTCACCCTATATTTTATTTAGGGGTTCACCCCAGTTATTTTTATACAACATTATAATTTCGAAACTCGGGGGTTCCGATGAACCCCCTCCTCCCTACCTAAGTCCGCCATTGCCTATGCTCAAGATTCTCGTGTTCTGTCGACAACTTTCAATAACATGGACAACAAGAGGAATGGTCGTTAGGGTGAAGGGGGCGTATGCGGGTAAGCGGGTTCGTGCGGGTAGACCGTCACCAATAAAGTACCCGAGTCCACGGGTTGGCTTTTGCGGGTATAAGTACCCGAGTTCCATTCTTGAAAGTTGTTGTGATTTAAACGGCTATTAGGGTATTAGGGTTGTGCCCCCATCACTTTAGGGTATTAGGGTAACATTTGGGTAAAAATGAGGTGGCACACCCTCATTAGTTGATTTTGTTAGGGTACTTTTTGGATGAGGGATGTGCCCCTTCACCCTTAGCTGTTTTATTTTTTCTCCTTTTTAGGTTACGTTTCTTGTTTTTCGGGGTTCTTTTATCAAGATATTGTATAAATAGTGAATGTGAAGAACATTGATAACTCATTGTTTTTGGTTTTATCTTGTTGATGTTGGAGATGAAGATGACATGCATGGTGATCTTTTTTTATAGTGATATTTGTATTACGGTGGTGTGGTCTACAAAATGTTGACAGTAATGATGATAATGGTGATGGTGGTTATTTAGGACTAAATGTTGACAGTGATGATGATAATGGTGATGGTGGTTATTTAGGTTTTGGTGTTGACAATGACGGGAGGGGGTGATTGCCATGGTAGTGATGAAAACGTAAATTTTTTTTCGTTTTTTATATAACGACGTTATGCTCGTTTTAAAGATAAAAAAACGCTCGTTTTCGTCATAATGTTTTACGTTTTAGTTAATTTCGTGTTATTTTTGTCACTGTTTTTTATGTATTATATATAACACAGTGATGAAAAATATTTGACACAATGAATTGACATTAGATATAATGACCTGATATTAGAAAAATATTTGACATTAGACACAATGATGAAAAATATTAGACACAGTGACCTGACATTAGACAAAATGACCTGACATTAGACACAATGACGAGCAAATTACAAAATGAGCTGGAAAATGTAATTTTTTTTTGTTTTTGTATATAACGACACTATACTCGTTTTAAAGATAAAAAACGCTCGTTTTTATGGTGTCTAATGTCTGGTTTGGTCATTGTGTAAAATATTTTTAATCATTGTGTTATATGTATTCATTATTGTGTTTTACGTTTTAGATAATTTCATGGTATTTTCGTCACAGTTTTTTATGTATTATATATAACAAAGTGATGGAAAATATTTGACACAATAACCTAACATTAGACACAATAACCTGACATTAGAAAAATATTTGACATTAAACACAATGATAAAAAATATTTGACACAATGACTTGACATTAGACACAATGACAAACAATAATCACAATGAGCTGAAAAACGTAATTTTTTTTTTGTTTTTGTATATAGCGATATTATACTCGTTTTAAAGATAAAAAACGCTCGTTTTTATGGTGTAATTTAAAAAAAAAATAATGTCGTATGTAAAAGTTATGAACGTTTAAAAAAGGGGGGAACTTGATAAAAAGTCAACAAAAGTGGCCATGACTAAAATACCCTTTCAACAACTTTTTCTCCTACAATTTTGTAACATCCCGAAAGTAATAAAGAAAAAAAATAAAAATGGAAACAAAGGGAGGATGACGGGATCGTGGGCTCGGGTTTTGGGCCGGACAAGTGGGGCGTAAGGGAGGGAGTAAAACCTGCTTCACCCCCTCCGTTTCCCTCACTTCATCTTCTTCACTTCCAAGCTCTAGAGAGAGAAAGAGAGAGTAGAGAGAGAAAGCTACAAAACTCGCACCCGAGGCCGTCACTTTGGCCAGAGATCGTTGCTCGTTACTGGATACAAGAAACTGGGGTGTTTACCGACATAATTTACATACACATGTAAATGTGTGGGTAATATACCTACACATGTTTGTATATGTGTGGGTAATAATTGATGATATATTTTCATAATAACTAACACTTAATATGTGTTGGTAATACCTTTTAGCCACAATTGACGTTGGTGGGAAAATTTCCTCCCAAAATTGATGATCAATTAAATGTTAAATTAACCACACATATGACAAATTTTCGTTATGTGTAGGTATAGTATCTACATATATGTAAAAACTAAAATATGTGTGGGTTATTGACTATGTTTTACCAACACATAATATTTGTAAATAAATGTGTAGATAAATTAAGTAAATAAATTTTTATTTATTTTTTTGAAAATGACGTGTTAAAATAAATACATACACATATTTAAAAATGTACAATATGTGTAGATATTGGATACATATTACATACACAAAAATATGTTAACTAAAATGTGTAGATAAAAATAGAATGACATGGAAATGAATATTTAAAACAAAAATAAAAACCAAGTTAAAATAAGTAAGTATCTACACATAATTTACACATGTAAATGTGTGAGTAAATACCTATACATGTTTGTATACGTGTGGGCAATGTTTGATGATTTCTTTTCATAATAACTAACACTTAATATATGTTGATAATAAGTTTTAGCCACACTTGACGTTGGTGGAAAAATCACCCCCCAAAAAAAAATAAAAAATTGACGATCAATTAAATGTTAAATTACCCAGATATGTGGCAAATTTTCATTATGTGTAGGTAAATTATCTACACATATGTAAAAAAAACTGATATATGTGTGGGTAAATGATTATGTTTTACCAAAACATAATATTTGTAAATAAATATGTAGATAAATTAAGAAAATAATTCTTTTTTTAAATGACGTGGCAAAATAAATACCTAAATTTCAATCACAAATATGCTTGTGCTATATAATGTTTTGGTAGGATACTTATTGGATGTTGATGATTATTTAGGATCGTTGATGGTTACTTAAGAGTATGTTGATGATCAATTAGCATTAGTATTAATTAGCTAAGATCAAATAGTGGCAATAAGGGAAATTAGTGCAAGTCAGTGTTAGTTAGGATCAGTTAGGGACCATTAGGGTCAATTGAGATCAATATTGGCCAGCTAATGGCGTTTATGGTTAATTAGGCCAATTTAAGTCGATGATGGTAAATAATATTAAATTATGGTCAATTATGAACAATTAGTATCAATATTGGTTAATGATGATCAACTAGTGTCAATTAGTGCCAACTTAGGTTAGTAAGAGATGTCATAGGCAGCTGGGGTCGATTACGATGGTCAATAGGGGTAATTAGGGTTGATAATGGTTACTAACTAGGATGAATGAGGGTAAATTAGGGTAAGATAGTACCAATTAGGTTAATTAGGCTTAATAAAGGTCAACGAGGGCAAGTATTGATCAATAATGGTTACTTAGGGACAATTATGGCCACCTAGTTTTAATTAGGGGCAACTAGGGTCACTTAGCTTAAAGTAGAGACATTTAGGACCAATAAGGGTCAATATTGGCCAATGGTCACCTATTTAAATCAGTTAGGGGTAATTATGGACAATTAGGGTCAATTATGTTCAATTAGGATCAATATCCGTCAACAATCACCAATTAGGATTATTTAGGGGCATTAGAGACAATTATGGGTAATTAACGACAATTTGAGTTATTTAGGGTCAATATTTGTCACACCTCGCCTCAGGCACCCCTGGACGCGTGTGAGCATGATTGGTATCTGTTTTGATTTCAAATTTTTTATAAAACACAGCGGAAGACTTTTCATGGATCATTTCATAATACTTTCAACCTCGAGGGTTGCTTTTGTAAATATCAAGACCCAGTTGGAAAACAAAAGCCTTGTATTTAACTTGGGAACTAAATACCCATTTCATATTCTTTACAAACATCATTTGAAATCATATACAATGCTTGTCTCCAGACAAGTCTTAAGCCACTAGGATTTAGTACTGTCCAAGTTTGATCAGTTCTTTGGCACTAATCCCTTTTCATCTTTTTAGGATTTTCTATGCATGAGGCCTGAGAATCCAACATGCATTTCATCCTGTTCATAATCATAATCAAGGGTCAGATCAAGTTTGCCCGTCTTTCACTTCCATCACAATTTAGTTAATACCTAAAAACATTTTGAAAATGAAACGTCAGCACGAACGCCGGTGAATACAATTATCTTGACAGTAAAATCGTTTGGCACAAACATTTACTAAATTCATAATCATAACTTATATGTTCAATCCACACATCTAACATGCCCATGTCCTGACTGTATGCACCACTGTATACACTGGTAGTATGTCTTATTAACAATGGGCAAGACTACGCCTCCGCAATTGTTATTAAGGGAAGTACCGGCCGCAGACCGGGACTTTCACCCGACTCGAATATCCCTTGCAAGTTTTACGTATACTTATGGCCTGAATGCTTACCCGTAGATGAACGTTACACATTATTCCTTTAATACTTATTTGGCCATTTTCGTAAACGTAAATGTTTGACACAACGTTTTAAAAGAGATAACGTATTCACCTTAATAATGTAGTAGAAATACATCCGGGAGTAAGCCTCTAAGCCTTGAGAGTATAGCTCTAACTTCCTATCTCAATTTTTTGAGCGTTTCCGAACTTCTACTAGCGTTTCTTTTTAATGCGGAGAACGAGCGGAAATTGAATTGGGGACGTTGGGAGTCTTCTAGAAGGTCTTGAGAATGAATTTGTGAATGTGGAAATCGAATTTGAGTGAGTAAAAGTATTGAAATCGATCGGCTATTTATAGGGTGCAAACTGGCCCCGTAGCGAACCGCTACACAAGGCTGTGGCGGTCCACCACCACCCACGCTTACGTCAGCCTTAAGCGTCAACATCTGATTGGACCGTTTCTAGATTTGCGGCTAGCGGACCGTTACCCAGGTGCGTAGCGGTCCGCCACCGGGCTACGCGGCAGATTCTTAGAGTTTTGCGGCTGGCGGACTGTTACCACCTGGCGTGGTGATCCGCCACGAATACACGCATCAATTTTAATGCCCGTTAGTCATTGGACACGTGTCACGTGAGGATTGTTTCCTTAACGAGCAAGTAGCGGACCGTTACCATGCATGGTGGCGGTTCGCCACCCTAACATCAGCGTGGAGGTCCAAGCTTCGCGGACCTCCATTGGTTGCCTACTCGTAGCGGACCGTTAGGGTCTACCTTAGCGGTCCACTAAGGTCTAAAATTTCATATTTTTCAATTTTAGCCCTAGACTTTGCTATTTTAGATACAACTAGTCTTTAGGGTTCTAACCTTGGCATATCTCGAACATTTGCGTGACAAGTGTTACAATATTGGTAAATTAGGACGTAAGGGGTCAATCATGGTCGGTTAGTACCGATTAGGGTTAAATGTTGTCAATTAAGGGTAGCTAGGGATAATTAGAGGCATTTATGGTAAATTAGGACCAATATTGGTTAATGATCATCAATTATGATCATTTAGGGGAAATTAGTATTAGGGGTGTAAACAAATCGGCTGAGCCCAATCTCGTCTAGGCTCGAGCTTGGCTCGTTTTAGCTTAAGAGAGCTCAGCTCGGGCTTGACTCATTTATTATTTATTTATTTATTTTATTTATATATTTTTATAATTAATTTTACATATGTTTATAATTATAAATTTTATATATAAAATAATATATATTATTTGATTATTTTTATCATATTTTATATATAATAATATATACGTATATATAATAAATAAAAGTATATATAAAAATAAAAATCGTGTTTAGGCTCGTGAGCCGGTTCAAGCTCGACATGTGAAACTCGAGCTCGAGCTCGTTTATTAAATGAGCCATAGTATGAGCTCGAGCTTATTTAGGCTTGACTCGATTTAAGCTTTTAGCGAGCCAATCCTGAGTAGCTCTCAAAATTGTGACTTTTCTTTTATCCTCTTTTTTAGTTAATTACAAAATTGCCACAACCTCTATTCTAGCCATTGATTTGCTGATTTGCCTTGAACAAGGGTTTAGATTGACTTTGTAAACTTAGTACCATTTTTTAAGTTCGTATTTGATTCGAACACACACACATACACACACACAAAGAGGTTGAGTTCGTGAGAAAACTCATTTTTTAAGTTCGTATCTGATAGTCTGACACGGACAATCTGACATGGTAGTGTTGACCAACACTGTCGTGCCTAAGGACAACTCGGTCGTGAGTAACATAGGTTTTGACACCAAACAAAAGTTGTAAAAAGGATTTGAAATTCAATATGTTCAAAGCATAACTAAGGCATAAATGTGAAAACATACAATGTTCCAAGTGTACAATCAAACCGTAGTAAATGGAAAACTGGTAAGTACAATCCAACTGATTGTGTTTTGGAAAAAGTAGTAATATGGTACAAACAAAATCTGCCAAGGTCTGTGTTAAATGGTATCAGTTTCCCGTATAAATGATCATAAAAGGGGGTTATGAAACTCACATGTAATGGAGCTAAAAATGATATGAACTACTAAGGATGGATAGACTTCGTGAGGGTTCCTCACAATCAACCTACACGGATAAATTTGTACTCTAGACTCAACGTACATCTAATGGAAATGAAAGTAAAGAGCTCTAAGTTCAGTTGAGTTCCTAGGGATTCTTGTAATTTGGGATTAGATATAGGATTTGTGCAGGTTCTTAGGAATATACATATGTTTATTATAAGTATTTGAAATAACGATGAAATAGTTTATAATTAATTAGGATTTCTAATTAACTATACAAGTATTGGATTTGTAATAATAATACGTTTGAAATTATTTAAATAATTATTTTAAAAATAATTAATAAATAAGTTATGGATTAGAAAGGGTTTAAATAATTGTTTTATGTAAGTAAAATAATTATTTAAAGGATTTCTTTTACTTAAATAATGACTAAAAGAGATATTAAATAAATATTTATGTAAGTAGGCTTAAAGAAATAAAATGAATTTGTATAACCATTTATCTAAAAGTAATCGTTTAAGTATTTCTAAAAGCATTTAAATGTTTTAAATAATTATTCTTGCCAAATAATTATTTATGTGTTTTAAAGGATAAGTAATAATATATTTATAATTTTGCTTTATAAACGTTACAAATTCATAAATATATAGCCATAACTAGATTTATTAGAATAAATCCTCTCCATTAGTTTGGTTTTTAGGGAATAAATGTTTTAAATCAAATAAGTAATCAAACCATAATTACTTATTAGTTAAAACGTAAAATATGTTGTAATGTTCACCTTATGGTGAAAATGGTTTATAAGAGGATGGAGACTATATAGTAATTAAATTCATAACCCGAGGGTTCTAAATAAATATTTGTTTAGAACATTTTGATTTAGTTAAAATTTATTAGATTTTAACCCTAATAAATATAATGGTTTTACTTGAAAGTTTAATAATCTGATTTTATAAAACTGATTTGAAAAGTCCGGGGTTTATACAATCATTTTCATAAAGTGGATTAAATGCTTAAAAAAAATTTAATGTAGTTTACCTGGATCGAACCCGGGATGCTCAATACCGGTGGACCAGAAGCCTACTATCATTTAATAAACAAACCCAACCCACCTTCTTCCCCAATATGCGCGACTTGTAACCCTAACCCCATCCGCCATGAATTCTCCCTGAAACGGGTTTAAAACGATTGGGCTTTCGTTCCTTAGATAAAAATGAACTCAATGGTATGAGAATTACCTGAGATAGTTGTATAACGAGGGTGCACGACTGATCCGCGCAGGTCCGAGTTCTTGGACTGAGAATCGAGTTCCAGAGGTTGTGTGATATGGAATTGGGAGTTCGGGGAGTGCCTAAGGGATGTCGCGATGGTATTCGACTGGTTAGGTGGATCAAATTTCACTTAATACTCACGAATTGATGGGGACTCGATGCGGTGACGGTTATAAAAAGGAATTTGAATTCTAATCACTAATTCGTTTAAATTGGATAGTTAATGCCATTAAGATTAGTTCGTATAACGTTTATGCATGATGATTACAAGTTAGTATGCTTGAATTCGTCGATTGTAACTGAATTGGACTAGGTTGACTTTCCCAGGAGTCAAAATTGAGAGGGATTGGGATCAAGACTTGCATAAGTCCAAATTAAAAGGGGGAAATCCAAGTGGGGGTTCAAAGGCATTGTGGGGGTTCTTTGGCTATGTAGAGGGTTCATTACTAAACTCCTTTTAATTATTTATAAAAATTGTTTTTAAACTTTATAAATAACCAACTTATTATTTGTTTTTATTCAAATTTATAAGGAGTAAATTCCTCTTTAATTACTAATGAAAATTGTATTTATAAGCTTTATGAAATTTCGGTTATTACTTGTTTAAGTATAAACATTTCAAGAAGATCAACTTTCCATTTTCATATAAATTTACAATTTATATAAGTGATAACATCAAATATATAAATATCTATATTTGTACAAAAGGGTGTAAAAGCGTGATAAAAGATGTATAAGTCTTATGTCGATAGTTGTATGATTAATTTATTTAATATGATCACGATATGCACTTATATAAATATTTATAATCTAAATATATTTGTATATAAAAGATGGATTGGCATAGTTGACAAATTCTTATATTTAACTTATACCTTATAACAAAGTGTATATATATATGGGGAGGATCAAATAAGAAGTAGTTTTTCGCTAAGAAATCTAAAAATGACAAAAACCTTAAGAAACGATATCAAACGAACTCCGATTGAGCTAATTTCAGAGGCGTTGGAACCGTCTCGTCAAACTCTACCATCTTAGGTTTTAGGGTTTAGATTTTAAGGTTTAGATTTTACGTTTGAATTTTAGGGTTTTAGCCTTATGGTTTAGCGTTAGGGTTTAGCTTTTTTTTTGTGGGGGTTTAGGTTTTTGGGGGTGGGTTTATGTTTTTTTTTTTTTTTTTGGGGGGGGGGGGGTTTAGGTTTTTGGGGGGGTAGGGGTGGTGGTTTTAGGCTTTTCGGGGTAGGGTTGGAGGGGGGGTTATGTTTTTGGGGGTGCGGGTGGAGGGCGGTTTAGGTTTTTGGGTCCGGGTTAGGGTTCGATGAGACGGTTCCAACGCCGTTGGAATGAGCTCAATCGGAGTTCGTTTGATCTACTTCTTAGTATTTCTTAGCGAAAAATCACTTTTTAGTGGAACCGTCCCCCCCCCCCCCCACACACACACACATATATATATATCTACATACATACATATGTTATATATTTAATAACAAATAATATGTTAATTGCAGGGTTGAAACTTCGAATTGATACATGCTAATGTTGTAATTACTGTGGCTTATTGTGTTGATCAAGTATGTGATTGAGATGGATCGTTATTATTGTATAGATAAAATGGATAAATAAGAAGAAAAATAAGGCCAGAAAAACCATGGATGTTACACATTGGTCGACAGGGCCATGTCCATGGTCGACACGACCGTGTCCGGCCAGAAACCTGAATTCTCAAAAATTCCAATCTTAACACATTTGATCTGTGTAACTTTCGATATTTGAGTTCTTTGTCAATAAAATCTCCTTTTGTACATACTAAAATTGATATATTACATTGCATATCGAGTTTTTCAGATTTAAGTTTGTTTTCTTTAAAGATCCAACTTTGAGTAGTTCTAAATGAGTTAAATACTTAGATTTAAATGAAAAGAAGCTTACCACGGCAATCACCACATTGAGAACTATCACCGACTAAATTTTCATTGTCGAACGCTGTAAGTCATAGAAACATCAATAACATTGTCTATAATTAAAAACATAGAAACGAGATGTCAGTCTTGGGTCGGATAAAATTCAAGTACTGGTCTAGTACATCCCTGAGAAATCCTTCATTTATCATTTACCTGAAGTGCATATTAAAAATCAGCTAACACTGGTGAGTTTTAGTTTTAATCAATCAGGCATTTACATCATTCATATAGCATATGTATATAAAAAATCCTACACATATATAAAACTATTTAGCATATGGAGTCATAGCTCCTAAGCATATATCAAATGGAGTCATAGCTCCCATTCATACATCATGTCGGGTCGTAGCTCGTGGTTATTCATCATATTGAATCGTAGTTCATTAACATGTATCATACATGTTAGCTTAACACACATGGGGAAAAGCTTCTCGTCTAATATCAGTGTCACATAGACAACCACATTCGTACCTACTACATATGCAACCGTGCATCGAATAAGCACCTACCGTCTACACAAAGTAGCCGTAAAATTGTCTATCGTAGTAGACGTAAACACACCGTCTGCATAGTAGCCATACGCCGCATCGTCTGCCGAAGTAGCCGAAGTAGCTCCTACCGTCTACACCAAGTGGAGGCAATTTTACCGCTCACCGGTGCAGCCATAAACATAGCGTCTACACTAAGTAGCCGTATACCATCTATCGAAGTATCTGTTTCCCATTCTCTTACATTATGCAGCAGTGCATCGAAAGCTCCTACCGTCCACGTATGTGGCCTTAAAATTGTCTATCGTAGTAGACGTAAACATATCATCTGCATAAGTATCCGTCTGGCTGTCCGTTTACCACAAAGGTAATCGTTGACACGTACATATAAGCACATAAGGAAATCATTTATTTAATCATTCAACTTTCACAGCATGGTCATAGCCATTTGTAACATCCTAAAAGTTTAAGAAAAAGGAAAAAAGTTTATAATAAATTGTGGGATTAAGTTGAGGGCCTAGTGGGTATTTTTCCAAAAATGGAAACCCTCACTCTCTAATATCTTAGCCGGCACTACCACATCACAAAACCCACACCTCATTTTCAATCTTATTTCACGAAGACTTGAGTGAGAATCAAGAGAAGTTCTCGGCCAAGGAAGAAAGGAAGGAACGATTCAGATTCGAGCTACTATTTGGATTCTTCACTGCTAAGGATCACTAGAGGAAAAAGATACAAGGATCTGGCACGCTTTTGAGGTAAATATCTGTCTTAAAGCTTCTGTTTTCATACATAAAAAGGTTATCGAGTTAAAGAAGAGTTTTAATCCAAAAGACTACTTTTTATACTTATGTAATGGAATAAAGCACATAGATTTGATGTCATGGATGTTAGTCTAACAATTTGAACGTATAAAGTTCAAACCTTGACATGCAAAATAACTCAGATCTTAAACCATGCAAACTAGGATTTTTGGTTCTTGAAATGAAGTTCTCGATGTAAGTATGCGGCTCCAAGTTATCGAGGAGAAGGTCATGCATGCATAACGTATACATGTATTAATACCAAAAACCAAACACTTGGGGATTGCGCATACTTAGACGTACTATAACATCCGGAATTTTATCTCATATCGGGAGCAAGTTTTAGGGTTAGAGGGTGGTAGGACATGATGGGCCGGGTCATGGGCCGGGTCATGGGCCGAGGTCGGGCCTAGCGGGCCTAAGGTGGAGGAGGAGCCTCCAAGACTCCAACTCTCCTCCCCACACCCCATTCTTCACTTCATATTCTTCCCCCATTCTAGAGAGAGAAACATCTAGAGAGATAAAGTGTCGGTTTTGTTCCAAAATCGATCCATTCTTCTTCTCCAGCGATGAAACGAAGCATCTCTGAAGAAACGAGCCGATTAGAGGTAAGAAACTCGTCAAGATCTGAGTTTTTGTTGAAAAAGGGTTTTAGGGTTAACATAAGTTTTCTTCAAAAAGATCGGATTTTTATGCGTGTTTATGTCTAAAAATATGGTTGTAGCTTCATGGTTAAGATTAGAACAGTTTGGACGTAAAAGGTTGTTGGGTATAATTTTGAGACTGATGTTGTCAATCGAAATTACAGTATCGAAACTACTAGTTTCGATACCTGTTTTTCAGGCCCATTGGGTGGTGGCTTGGAAAACAAGGCGCATATGCTTGGCCTCCTATATATAGCAGATTATGCCCTAGGAGTGAGTGTGTGTCTGTAGAGGGAATCACCACCCCAGGGGGAGCTCACCCTGGGGTGAGACTAATTGTTAGTGTATGATCGAGCGTTTATTTTCATTTCAATCAAAGAATCATACGTTTTATGCTTTCAATTATCTGTTCTTTTCATTTTCATATGTTTCTGTTCGTGTATGTGATTCCCGCACCCGTCTCTACCCATTTCTGATTCGAGAATGATACCGGATCAAGGGATTCCGCCCCTTGATCCGGACTGTTTGATGAATTTCTCTGCAGATCTGTTCTCTACAGTTCTGCTCAGGACCTACAAAGGTTGGGATTTTGAGTCAAAAATGAAGAATCTAGCCAAGAACAGTTGAATCATTCGAAAACTTTTTGAATGGTCCGAAAAAGTTTTATGAAAAAATATTTCAGACGAAAAAGTTTTATGACAAAATATTTCGGATGAAAAAGTTTTCTGAAAAATGATTTAGGACGAAAAAGTTTTATGACAAAAGATTTCAGACGAAAAAGTTTTTTGACAAAAGATTTCTTATGAAAAAGTTTTCTGACAAAAGATTTCGGATGAAAAAGTTTTCTGACGAAAAAGTTTTCTGATAAAATAGTTTTCTGACAAAATATTTCGGACAGATCGCTTTGTTTTATCTAGAAATTAACACGTGTCATTTTTCTGACCGCTAGAACAGATCGTCTAGCACCTAGTTGAGCCTTATACTTAAGAAGTACTAACTAAGAAAGTCAAGTGAGTTTTAATCCCCTTTTTGCCTGCTTTAGGGGTGGTGTGCATACTTAGCGAAAAGAGTTTATTACATATTTTATATTAATAAACAAAGTAAAAGTTATGTTATACTGAAAATTTTAAAAGAGGCAAAAGTACGTTTTAAGTAAAGTAAAGATCTATGTATGACAAACGTTTATGATATTTTATATATATAAACAAATGCATAACATTTGTTCAAGCTATGTTTAGGTAAGGTAAAGATATATATTCTGGCAAGCGTTTATTATAGTTTTATATACATAAACAAAGGCATGATATATGAGTTAAGTTATGTTTTCAGTAAAGCAAAGATATTTTATGACAAGCATTTATTATATTTTCATATACATAAACAAAGGCATAATATATGTTAAGTTATGAACAATTTAAAAAAGTTTTATGAAAAGAAAGGGAATAGTTTTCCTACGGGAATGTGTACCAGCTTGTTAAGGTTCCTTCAGGGACAGTTATTACTTATACAAGATGTCAGTTATAGGCTATGCCCTCTTTGTAGAACCTTTGTGGTTCGCTAACGGTTGTGCAACTGGAATGGGTGACGACGGTTACTCGGGGGTCTACGCAACCCCCATGTACCTGTTAAGCGGTATTGATCACGAGGACAATAACAGTACATGTTAAGCGGTATTGATCACGAGGACAATACTGGTACAATATTGATCACGAGGACAATACCAGTACCTATTAAGCGGTATTGATAACGAGGACAATACCAGTACAATATTGATCACGAGGACAATACTAGTACCTGTTTAGCGGTATTGATCACGAGGATAATACCAAGTATTGATCACAAGGACAATACTAGTTGTGACAAGGAATTGACAGTTAAGTGGTACTGATCACAAGGATAATACCGATTGTTACAAGGAATTGACGGTTAAGCGGTATTGATCACGAGGACAGTACCAACAGTGACAAGGAATTGACGGCTATCGTATCTTTTAAATGTTTTTTTTAAAGTAAAGTATTTAAGGTAAAGTATGTAAAGTTTTGTCTTAATGACAGTATGTATGTGTTATTAACTCTTTGATATGATTGATTAAAGTAAACGTTAAAACTCACTCAGCGTTGCTGATTTTTAGTATGCACATCAGTTAAGTGTAGGTGGCTATTGATGGATGAGGATGCTTGGCTTGGTGCAGAGAGTTACCCAAAGATCAATGTCTGGCATCCCGTTACTGTTTCTTTTTTATTATGTTGTTTAGGACAAGTTTTAGTTTGTGGCAAGTATGTTTTAGACATGTTTTGTATTCCGCTTTTTTATGTTAAAGTTTAAATCGTTTCCACTGCTAAGTGTTGAATGTCTTATGTTTATGAGCTATGTGTTGATGAGTAAATCCAATAAGTGAGGCCTCCCGGGTTTGTGGGCCTTACACGTACGAATACATAGCATGCGTATACTTTACGCGAGAACTTGGAAGTTCTCGCTAAAGGGATACGGGGTGAGTACTTTACACGAATATACAATGAATGAAGTCTACGACCCTTTAGAATGCATCCATGCAGGTAGAGTACATGACCTAGGGCCTAAATACCTCACCTAAGCTCAGCCTACGTATTACGTACCTCATGTGATTTAAATAAATGATTTCCTTATGTGCTTATGTGTATGTGTAACGGTTACCTATGTGGCAAACGGACAACCAGACAACTATTTATGCAGACGGTATGTTTACAAGCTACGATTCGATATTTATGCGGGCTACGACTCGCCAATGTTTATGGCTACTTTGGTAGACGGTAGGTGCTTTTCGATGCACGACTTCATAATAGTTTGAATGGGAAACGACTACTTTGTGTAGACGCTATTTTTACGGCTGCACCAGTGAGAGGTAAGATTGCCTCAATTTGGTGTATAAGGTAGGTGCTACTTCGGCTATATCGGTAGACGATGCGCCGTATGGACACTATTCAGATGGTATGTTTATACGAGCTATGACTCGCCAATGTTTACATCTACTTTATGTAGACAGTAGGTGCTTAATCGACGCACGACTACATATGTGGTAGGTACGGATATGGTTGTCCGTGTGACACCGTCATGAGATGAGGAGCTTTCCCCTATGTGCGTTAAGCTAATGTGAATGTTACATGTTTATGAGCTACGACTCACAATGATGAATGACTGAACTACGACTCGATATGATATGTGACTGGGAGCTACGACTCCATATGATGTATGTTTAGGAGCTACGCGTGCACCTGTGAAATAGTTATATCTATATATAGGAATATATATATGCTCATGCTAAGTGAATAATGAAAATGCCCGATTACTTAAAACTAGAACTCACCAGCATTAGCTGACTTTTAGTATGTACTTCAGGTAAATGATAGAAAATGAAGGATTGCTTTGGATGCAATGGACCAGGGCTGATGGCTACCTGACCTCGACTGACATCCCGTTATGTTTAATTAAAGACTATGTTATTGAATGTTTCTATGACTTATGTGTTATGACAATGTTTCCGCGGCTTAATGAATGACTACCAGTTATTAAACTATGTTATGAATGGGTAAATCCAACGCGTGAGGTCTCCCAAGATCAGAGCCTTACACCATTGTTTGTAAACATATTAAAAGTAAGTTAAGTATGCACCTCAGCGCAAAGCGTATAAAACTTCTATTAAAAAAAGTAATCTAGAAACTCACCTGTGATACTTAGTAGGTGTATTGAGCCTAGGAAAAGTCAGTAGTCTATATGGATCACTAAACCTGTACGGATATATATTAAGTGAATCTTAGGTTCAAATACTATGTTTACGCATCAAGTACATGTTCATAATCCTTTTACGAGAATTCCAAGTATTCGTATAAGGGTAATTGTGAGAAGTAAAGCATTCACTAGTGGTATTTACGAGAACTTTGAGTATTCCTATATAGGTATATGCGCGAGAACTTCCTAGAGAACTTTATGAGAGAACTTTGTGTGAGAACTTCGTGAGAGAACTTTGTGAGAGAACTTCATGAGAGAAGTTCATGAGAGAACTTTGTGAGAGAACTTTGGAAACCCTAATTTTTTGCATGATCCAGATCTGAGTCGTTTTTACATAATGTTTCAAACTTAATACATTCAAAATGTTTATTTGACATCAATAACATCAAATCTAAAGCCTTTATTCCATCTAATACGAAAAAACATAGCCTTTTAGGTTAAAACTTCTCTTCTTCCTAGAACCCCATGTTTAAAAGGAAAAGGGTAGATTTTGAATCGGTTTCTTACCTCAAGCTCGTGTGTAGCTCCTTGTTTCCTTTCCTTTTATCGATGAAGCTAGATAATGGCTCAAGATTCAATCTTTCCTCTCCATCCTTTGCTTAGCCAAGAACAACCCTCACCCCCTCTGCAAGTTTGCGCAAACTTGAAGGTTGGAGAATGGGAATGGTTTATGTAAGGGGAGGTCCCCCCCTTTAGGAAATCACCAACTACTCCTTCCATTATAAAGAATCTTTTATTGGAACCATTAATTTATTTATTCTTAATTTTTAGGATGTTACAAGTCTACCCACTGTACAAGAGGTTTCGTCCTCGAAACCGGCTATAAATTAAACAATTGATGGTACAACTCCTCCATCTCTTCTTCGGTATCCCAAGTAGCCTCTGAACCTTTTCTGTGTTTCCATTATACCTTGACCAATCAGATCACTTTATTACGTAGTCATTTCTCTTTCTTGTCTAGAATGGCCACGTGTTCTTCAATATAATTAAGGCTGTTGTCTACCTCTATATGATGGACGTGTGCTAATTCTTTGACTAAACACTTTCTCAAGTGTGACACATGAAAGGTAGGATGAATTCCACTTAGTTCATCAGGTAATTCCAATCGGTAGGCGACTTCCCCAACCCGTGCCAAGATCTTGAATGGCCTGACAAACCTCGGACTCAACTTTCCCCTCTTCCTGAACCGTATAATTCCTTTCAATGGTGACACTTTTAACATCACCTTGTTCCCGACATTGAATTCAGTAGGCGTTCACCTTTTATTCGCATAGGATTTATAGCGGTCCATACCTGACTTCCTAATTCTTTCTGCCCTATTTCATCCCAACAGACAGGGGTCCTACATCTTCTATCGTACAACATTTCATAAGGTGGCATGCCTATAGTCGCGTGATAGCTATTGTTATAGGAGAACTCTGCTCGAGGTAAGTGGCTATCCCAACTGCCACCAAAGTCGATGATACAAGCACAAAGCATATCTTTAAGGGTTTGGATGGTCCTTTCAGACTGACCATCCGTTTGTGGGTGATACGCCGTGCTGATATTCAACTTCGTGCCCATTGCTTCATGAAATCTTTTCCAGAACCTCGATGTGAATCATGTGTTCTAGTCAGATATAATTTACAATGACACTCCGTGTCATGCTACAATTTCCTTGATGAATACTTCGGCTAACCTTTCTAATGAGAATGCCTTGCGAATCAACAAGAATGAGCACTCTTCGTTAAGCGGTCCACAATCACACATATGGTATTATGACCTTTAGCTGTGCGAGGTAGCTTGGTTATGAAGTCCATGGTAATGCGTTACCATTTCCATTCTGGTATTTCAAGAGGTTGGATCTTACCATAAGGTTTCTGGTGTTCAGCCTTTACTTGCGAGCATGTAAGACGCTTTCCCACATATTTTGTCACATCATTCTTCATACCTGGCCACCAATATTCTTTCTTTAGGTCTTGGTACATCTTAGTGGCTCCAGGGTGGATGTAGTAGCGGGAATTATGAGCCTTATCAAGGAATTTGGTTCTAAGCTCGCCACCCATGGGTATCCATATCCTTTCAAACCGTGTCCTTACACCGAGAGTATTATATTTCAACTTTTCATGTTGACCTACCATCCTTTCTTTCCTTATGTTTACTTATCAATTTATGTCATAAAATCCGGTGTTACCACCGGCTGGCATACTTTCACCCTAATAGGAGTTGATCCCTCCTTTCGAATTAGGGCGTCCGCCACCATGTTCGCCTTTCCAGGATGGTATAGGATTTCATAATCATAATACTTCTGTAAAGCCCAAACCCGGGAGGCCTCACTTGTTGGATTTACTCATTCACAAACAGTTCTTAAACTTGAATATCAAATAACGCAGCGGAAAATTTCATTTGAAACATAACATAACATTGTTCAACATGCAGAAGCGTAACATTGTCTTGAACATAAATAAAACATAACGGGATGCCAGACTTCGTAGATCGACCGGGTAACTCTTCATCACTTGCCAAGCATCTCCGCCCATCGTCCATACCTGTCCTTAACCTGAATGTGCATACTAAAAGTCAGCTACGCTGGTGAGTTCTAGCTTTACATAAAACCTTAACATAAACATTTGCCAAAAACATAACATTTATTTATTTAACAAAAACGTACGTAAAACATGCAATAACTTAACATCGTAAACACATCGTAACATAGCATCATAACACAAGTCAACATGAACCGAATCTACGCCTTCTCATAACCGTCAATTCCATACATCGTATTCTGACGGAAGAACCTAAGGCTCGTTACCTCTAGGCCATCCGTCAATCAGGACTCCTAAGGCTAGTTACCTTAAGGTAGACCAAACATCATCTTAGGCACTGTTCCCTTGCGGGGAATAGTGCCTCCTGTAAGGGATCCCGATAATCCCATGGGTGACCGTCGTCACCCCATCCTCAACCAGTTGTACAACCATTAGCCAGCCACATAGGCCCCCCATAAGGGTAAGGCCCAATCACACATACATACCTTAGCTCCCGTAGGAGCACGTGGCAGATTCTTCATTTCATGACTTTTATCAAAACCTTTACCTCGTTTTAGTTAAAGCATCCGTACGTTTTATTAAATAATATTTCATTCGTAAATCTTTCGTAAACTTTATGGGCAAAACATTTCATTAACTCGTTTCATCTTCCCTTTTCGGAAGCATCGTTTCGTAAACAATTCATTAACATATTTAAACTTCCCCTTTCGGAAGCATCGTTTCGTAATCATTTCATTAACACCTTTTAACTTCCCCTTTCGGAAGCATCGTTCACAAACCTCGTTTTGTAAACATCATTTTATAAACCTCGTTTTGTATGTATGCACACCAACCCAAAACATTATTAAAACATTTAAAAGAGGGCTCTAGAACTCACCTGATAAGCTAGTCCTGTTGTCCTAATCGAAGGCCCAACAACATCATGTACGATCTGAATTAGGTAGTTAAATACACATCAGACCTAATTCCGACTCTAACGGTTTACTCGTTCTGTTTTAGGCGAACTTAACGCTAAGTTCGCCTTTACCAACCTGGCGAACATACAGGCTTCACTAACGAGCTATATATACCCATAGACCTAATGCCCTACGCACTTAGCAAGTGCGTAGGGCCTTGTTCTTGCGTACTTATTAAGTACGCAGACTTTGATGCCTGCACACTTAGCAAGTGCGCATGGCCTTGTTCTTGCATACTTATCAAGTACGCAGACTTTGTTCTTGCGTACTTATCAAGTACGCAGACTTTGTTCTTGCGTACTTATCAAGTACGCATGACATGCTTGCAGGCTGTCTTCTTCCCCACAAACCCTAACTTTTGTATGCAGATCCGACCTCGTCAAGATCCGAACTTTTAACGTTCAAAACGTTTGCTTTTCGTTTAAGAACTCAAATCTATGTTTATCTTTCAGTTTCATTCGTAAAAACACCATCTTTTTATTCGAAACCCGAAAACCCCAAAGTAAAAAAAAACTCAGATCTAGGCCCAACCGTTACCTGTATCGAGCTTCTGATTCGGAGGTTGTTCTAACGAGCACCGAGACACGAGCCGGCGAGATCTTGAGCGATTCCGGCACTTTCTCTCTCTACGGTTTCTCTCTGTAAAATGCAAGAATGAGAGAATTGAGGAGAGTTTGACTATTTATAGGGAGGCTCATCTCCCTTGCGCGCCACCCTCAAGTTCGTCGGCCCATCCGGCCCGGCCCATCACGCCGCGTTCGTTTATTCTTTTCGTTTTTGTGTTTACCCGTTATTATAACTCGTCGTTTTTATTTTTTTGGGATGTTACAAGTCAACCCCCCTTACAATAGGTTTCGTCCCCGAAACCTATCATAAGTCAAATAGTTGAGGGTGCGACTCCCTCATTTCTGTTTCTGTTTCCCAAGTAGCTTCAGACCCCTTTCGGTGCTTCCATTGAACTTTCACCTATTGGATAACTTTATTACGTAAACGTTTCTCCTTCCTGTCTAGGATGGCCACGAGTTCCTCAATGTAGTTAAGGCTGTTGTCAACCTCGATGTTAGTGAGCGGTACGTGAGCCGATTCATCTGCCAAACACTTTCGCAAGTGTGATACGTGGAAGGTAGGATGAATCCCACTGAACTCATCATGCAACTCCAACCGATAGGCGACTTCGCCAACTCGTGCCATTATCCTAAAGGGTCCGACAAACCTCGGACTTAACTTCCCTATCTTTCTGAATCGTATGATTCCCTTTCAGGGCGACACTTTTAACATTACTCCATCCCCAACATTAAACTCGATAGGCCTTCGTCATTTATCCGCATAGGATTTCTGACGATCTTGTGCGGCCTTCATTCGTGCTTTGATTTGATCAAACCTTTTCGACGTTTCTCGTACGACTTCAAGACTTCCTAATTCCTTCTGTCCAATCTCACCCCAGCAAACTGGGGTCCTACATCTTCTCATATATAATATTTCGTAAGGCGGCATGCCTATCGTCGTGTGATAACTGTTGTTGTAGGAGAATTTGGCTAATGGCAGATGACTGTCCCAAATGCCACCGAAGTCAATAATACAAGCGCGGAGCATATCCTCCAATGTTTGAATGGTCCTTTTGGATTGACCATCCGTTTATGGGTGGTATGCCATACTGATATTAAGCCTCGTGCCCATAGCCTCATGAAATCTTTTTCGAGAACCTCGATGTGAATCGTGTGTCCCGGTCAGATACATCGTCAATGGCATCCCATGTCGTGCTACTACTTCATTAATAAATACTTCCCCTAACCTTTCAGACGAGAACGTCTCGCGAATAGGTAGGAAATGAGCACTCTTCGTTAAATGGTCCACGATTACCCAAATGGTGTCATAACCTTTAGCTGTGCTAGGTAGCTTGGTTATGAAGTCCATTGTAATGTGTTCCCATTTCCGTTCCGGTATATCAAGAGGTTGAATCTTTCCATACGGGTTATGGTGTTCGGCCTTTACTTGCGAGCAATTCAGACACTTGCTTACGTATTTCGTCACCTCATATTTCATCCCAGGACACCAGTATTCCTTCCTCAAATCTTGGTACATTTTGTTGGTACCGGGATGGATAGAGTAACGAGACTTATGAGCCTCATCCAAGATTTTGGTTCTAAGCTCGCCACCCATAGGTCTTCACACCCTACCAAAACGTGTCCTAACACCAATGTGTTATATTCTAACTTGCCCTGTTGGCCAACCCTCCTTTCCTTCTTTATGTTTTCCTCTTTCAGTGCCTCGTCTTGAGCCTTTTCAATTTCCCTCATCACGTTCGGTGTTAACTAGCAAGCTTTCACTCTAATAGGAGTAGGCACATCCTTATGACTTAGAGCGTCGGCCACCACGTTTGCCTTTTCGGGATGGTATATGATTATAATCCTTCAAAAGTTCCAGCCATCGCCTCTGTCTCATATTCAACTCCTTTTGTTCGAAGAAGTATTTCAAACTTTTGTGATCGGAGTATATCGTAAACTTCACCCCGTAGAGGTAGTGTCTCCAGATTTTCAATGCAAACACGACAGTAGCAAGTTCCAGATCATGAGTCGGATAATTGGCTTCGTGAATTTTCAACTGTCGTGACGCATACGCGAGCACTCTCCCGCATTGCATCAGCACGCACCCCAATCCCTGACCCGAAGCGTCAGAGTATACCACCAAGTCTTCATTACCCTAGGGAAGGGCCAAGACTGGAGCTTGGGTTAATTTCTCTTTCAGTTCCTTGAACGCCTCTTCTTGGGTCGCACCCCATTTGTACTTTACCTCCTTCCATGTCAAATTTGTCAACGGCGAAGCTATTTTTGAGAAATCCTGGATGAATCTCCGATAGTAGCTTGCCAATCCCAAGAAACTGCAGATTTCAGTTGGCGATTTAGGAATATCCCAATCTCTTACTGTCATTATCTTCGCTGGGTCAACCATAATGCCGTTCGGGTTGATGATGTGACCTAGGAATTGGACTTCCCTAAGCCAGAACGCGCATTTGGAGAACTTAGCATACAACTTCTCCTTCTTCAAGACTTCCAACACTTACTTCAAGTGACATGCATGATCACCCTCATTCTTAGAGTAGATAAGGATATCATCGATGAACACCATTATCGATCGATCCAACATCGGTCGACAGACCCTATTTATCAAATCCATGAACGCTGCGGGGGGGTTCGTCAATCCGAAAGACATTACACGGAACTCAAAATGTCCATAACGCGTGCGAAATACGGTTTTCGGTATGTCTTCTTCCCTCACCTTCAACTGATGGTACCCGGATTGAAGGTTTATTTTTGAGAACCAACTTCTGCCCTGTAATTGATCGAACAGGTCGTCGATCCTTGGTAGAGGGTACTTGTTCTTCACGGTTCGTTTGTTCAACTCGCGATAATCAATACACATTCTCATCGAACCGTCTTTCTTCTTCACGAATAACACCGGAGCACCCCAAGGCGAGATGCTTGGTTGGATAAATCTTTTCTCAAGTAATTCGTCTAATTGTGCCATAAGTTCTTTCATCTCTACCGGTGCTAGTCGATATGGAGCCTTGGCCACGGGCTGGGCATCTGGTACTAAGTTGATTCGGAACTCAATCTCTCTGTCGGGTGGTATCCTAGGCAAATCCTCTGGAAACACCTCCGGGTACTCGCGTACCACGAGTACATCATCTAGTTCCTTCACTCCCTTACACTTTTCAATCACGTATACCAGATACGCCTCGCATCCGCACCTCAAGTAATCTGCTGCCTTAATCATCGAGATGACGTTGGGAATCGGTGCGTCACGATCTCCAAAAACCTCAACCTCGCTACCATCTGGTGCCTTGAGTCGGATTATCTTTCGTTTGCATATAATCTGCTCTTCATTGGAAATTAGCCGGTCCATACTTAAAACTACATCAAACCCTCCCAAAACCATAACGAACAACATGGTGGGGAATATATGGCAGTCTATTTTTATCGTGGAATTGTCAACTACATCAGTAACTCTCGCAGTTCTACCCTCAATGGTTTCTATGCTAAAGGCCCTTTCTAGCTTACTTACAGTGTACTTCACTCGTTTACAAAAAATTGCAGATATAAAACTCTTACTGGCACCCGAATAAAATAAAAATGATATAAAAGTGTTGTCAAGGATGAACGTACATGACGCCACGTCAGGGTCCACCCTGGCTTGTTCTTGCGTCAGCGCATACGCACGAGTCTTTGCTCGGGGCCTCTCTTATTTCTTTTCAGGGCCTTTCTCCTTTCCAGGTTCACCCATTATTGGCCTAGTGTATTCTCGGCTCATGTGTCTGTTACCCCCACAGTTATAGCATTTGATAACGTTTGGTCCCGAGAGTAGTGCCCGGTCTTGCCACACTTGAAACATAGATTCAATCCCAGTCTGCATTCACCCACATGCTCCTTCCCACATGTCTTACACACAATCAACTCTCCCACCTGAGCTCTCTTATCACGAGCCCCAGACATATTCCCACCTGCTCGTTTGTTCTGGAAGCTCGACTTCCTTTTGGGCTCTTCGATGGCGACCACGTTTAGGGCCAGGTCATCAAATACCACGCCACTAAGTTCTACTACCGAATCGTAGGTAATAGGAGCGTTTGCCTTAACGTAGGTGCGGACCTTGTCCGACAGTCCCTGAACGTAGCAAGCAATCTTTCTTTCCTCTGTCGTGACAATATGTGGCACCAGACGTGCCAGTTCGTTGAATCGGGTAGTGTACTGCTGGTGCGTCATGCTCCCGGCATTCAACCCCAGAAATTCCCTTTCTACATTCTTAATCTCGTTCCGTGGACAAAAGTTCTTGATTACCAGAGTTTTCAAGTAATTCCATATCATCGAATCAACCACCTCATCCCCCTTAGCCTGACGAACACCTTCCTACCAGTGAGATGCTTCCTCCCTCAAGGAGTTAGCAGCAAACTTCACAACTCGCTCGACATTCGCTCAGACGAATGGCGGCCTCCATACGGATCACCTAGTCGAAAGTAGCCACCGCGTCTTTCTTTCCAGTTAGAACCGGTGGGTCACATACCTTAAAGGACTTATAGTCGCAACCACGGGTAAGCGGCGCGTTAACTGCCTCAGTGTTCTGGGTACCAACCGTCGTGTTGGACCCGCCCGCCTCGTTAACCTTCTTTAATGCTTCTGCCTGTAGTTCCGGCAAGGAAGTCTTCATCAACTCAGTGAATTCACGTGCCAGGGCCACTTTCACTTCCGGTTCGAAAGTGAAATGTTGTTCTTCCATAGGAGTCCGTTCAGTTTCGTGCACACTGTTTTCTGGTTCCGTGTGAACACTTCCCTCTTCACTATACTCCTGACCAGCAGGAGTCCTATCACGCCCACCAGTACGACCGCCAGTACGGCCCCCTCCACGCCTTCCAGTCTTTCGTCCTGCCATTTCGTTCTATAAAACAAGAATTTAACAAGTACTGTAAGATGTTAATATACACTGGTCATCTGCAATTAACCATTACATTACCTTTCGACTTCTATTTGACCACCTTTGTGATTTCATTAGAACACTTGTCCTAATTAACTACTTTCTAAGGCATACTACATACACATACTCTACTTTTCATACCTGATGCTGTGGCTTGAGTTACCCGTACTGGTATACGCTTTTGGTCCCATTCACAGTTTAAGTTCAGACACTATGAGTGTCCAAATCCCTCAAACTATTGATCTGATACCAACTTGTAAAGCCCAAACCCGGGAGGCCTCACTTGTTGGATTAACTCATTGACAAACAGTTCTTAAACTTGAATATCAAATAATACAGCGAAAAATTTCATTTCAAACATAACATAACATTGTTCAACATGCGGAAGCGTAACATTGTCTTGAACATAAATAAAACATAACGGGATGCCAGACTTCGTAGATCGACCGGGTAACTCTTCATCACTTGCCAAGCATCTCCGCCCATCGTCCATACCTGTCCTTAACCTGAATGTGCATACTAAAAGTCAGCTACGCCGGTGAGTTCTAGCTTTACATAAAACCTTAACATAAACATTTGCCAAAAACATAACATTTATTTATTTAACAAAAACGTACGTAAAACATGCAATAACTTAACATCGTAAACACATCGTAACATAGCATCATAACACAAGTCAACATGAACCGAATCTGCGCCTTCTCATAACCGTCAATTCCATACATCGTATTCTGACGGAAGAACCTAAGGCTCGTTACCTCTAGGCCATCCGTCAATCAGGTCTCCTAAGGCTAGTTACCTTAAGGCAGACCAAACATCGTCTTAGGCATTGTTTCCTTGCGGGGAATAGTGCCTCCTGTAAGGGATCCCGATAATCCCATGGGTGACCGTCGTCACCCCATCCTCAACCAGTTGTACAACCATTAGCCAGCCACATAGGCCCCCCATAAGGGTAAGGCCCAATCACACATACATACCTTAGCTCCCGTAGGAGCACGTGGCAGATTCTTCATTTCATGACTTTTATCAAAACCTTTACCTCGTTTTAGTTAAAGCATCCGTACGTTTTATTAAATTATATTTCATTCGTAAATCTTTCGTAAACTTTATGGGCAAAACATTTCATTAACTCGTTTCATCTTCCCTTTTCGGAAGCATCGTTTCGTAAACAATTCATTAACATATTTCAACTTCCCCTTTCGGAAGCATCGTTTCGTAGTCATTTCATTAACACCTTTTAACTTCCCCTTTCGGAAGCATCGTTCATAAACCTCGTTTTGTAAACATCATTTCATAAACCTTGTTTTGTATGTATGCACACCAGCCTAAAACATTATTAAAACATTTAAAAGAGGGCTCTAGAACTCACCTGATAAGCTAGTCCTGTTGTCGTAATCGAAGGCCCAACAACGTCACGTACGATCTAAATTAGGTAGTTAAATACACATCAGACCTAATTCCGACTCTAATGGTTTACTCGTTCTGTTTTAGGTGAACTTAAGGCTAAGTTCGCCTCTTACCAACCTGGCGAACATACAGGCTTCACTAACGAGCTATATATACCCATAGACCTGATGCCTGCACACTTAGCAAGTGTGCAGGCCCTGTTCTTGCGTACTTATTAAGTACACAGACTTTGATGCCTGCACACTTAGCAAGTGCATAGGGCCTTGTTCTTGGGTACTTATCAAGTACGCATACTTTGTTCTTGCGTAGTTATCAAGTACGCACGACATGCTTGCGGGCTGTCTTCTTCCCCACAAACCCTAACTTTTGCATGCAGATCCGACCTCGTCAAGATCCGAACTTTTTACGTTCAAAGCGTTTTCTTTTCTTTTAAAAACTCAAATCTATGTTTATCTTTCAATTTCATTCGTAAAAACACCACTTTTTATTCGAAACCCGAAAACCCCAAAGTAAACAAAAACTCAGATCTAGGCCCAACTGTTACTTGTATCGAGCTTCTGATTCGGAGGTTGTTCTAACGAGCACTTGAGACACGAGCCGGTGCGATCTTGAGCGATTCCGACACTTTCTCTCTATGGTTTCTCTCTCTAAAATGCAAGAATGAGAGAATTGAGGAGGGTTTGACTATTTATAGGGAGGCTCATCTCCCTTGGGCGCCACCCTCAAGTTCGCCGGCCCATCCGGCCCGGCCCGTCACGCCGCGTTCGTTTATTATTTTCGTTTTGTGTTTACCCGTTATTATAACTCGTCGTTTTTATTGTTTTGGGATGTTACACCTTTAGTAGTTCTAACCATCATCTCTGCCTCATGTTCAATTCTTTTTGCTCGAAGAAGTATTTCAAGATCTTATGGTCGGACTATATGGTAAACTTAACTCCATAGAGATAATGTCTCCAGATTTTTAATCCAAATACCACAACAGCAAGTTCCAAGTCGTGGGTTGGTTAATTGACTTCATGAATCTTTAGTTGTGGTGACACGCATGCAATCACTCTTCCCCTTTCCATCAGAACACATCCTAATCCCTGACCCAAAGCGTCAGAGTAAACTATTAAGTCTTTATTGCCCTCAGGCAGAGCCAATCTTGGAGCTTAGGCTAGTTTTTCCTTCGATTCTTTAAAAGCTTTATCATGGGTTGGACCCCATTCATACTTTACCTCCTTCTTTGTCAACTTTGTTAAAGGCGAAGCTATTCTCAAGAAACTCTGAATGAACATTCAATAGTAGCCTGCCAATCCCAAGAAACTTCGGATTTCAGTCGACGTTTCCCCCATATTCCATACTCTTACATTAACTATCTTTACTGGATTAACCATAATGCCGTTCGGGTTAATGAAATGACCTAGGAATTGGACCTCCCTAAGCCAGAACGCGCATTTGGAGAACGTGGCGTATAACTTTTGCCTTCTTCAGAACCTCTATCACTTCCTTCATATGACAAGCATGATCACCCTCACTCTTAGAGTAGATGAAGATGTCATCTATGAAAACAATCACTGAGCGGTCAAGCATAGGATGACATACCCTGTTCATAAGATCCATGAATGCCGCAGGGGAATTTTTTATTCCGAATGACATTACAAGAAACTCAAAATGTCCATATCGTGTGCGAAAAGCTGTCTTTGGTACATCTTCTTCTCTGACCTTAAGTTGGTGGTTTCCCGATCTAAGATCGATCTTTGAGAACCAGCTTGCGCCTTGCAATTGGTCGAACAAATCGTCTATTCTCGGTAGCGGGTATTTATTCTTGACTGTATGATTATTCAATTCCCTGTACTCAATGCACATCTGCATGCTACCATCTTTCTTCTTAACAAAAAACATCGGAGCATCCCAAGGTGAAATGCTCGGCCTGATGAAACCTTTGTTCATTAATTCTACCAGCTGAGTCATCAACTCTTTCATTTCTGATGTAGCAAATTGGTATGATGCCTTGGCTACAGGTTAGGCTCCTGACATTAAGCCTTAGGATTGGTGATATGCCCTAAATTATACATGTTTTGCATGAATAATAATACCCATATTATGGTACTAATTGAACAAAAGCGTTGCAATTGATACTTAAAGCGTTTATATTTCACAATTGCAGGTTAAATGGTGTTCCAAAAGAAATAAAGCAGAAAAGGCCTAAAATCATCAAGAAATCAATCTTTTGGAAAGAAGCACACCTAATCTTTGACCCCCCAAGAAGTCAAAATTGGTTAACACAAGTCAACAAGCAGCAAAAAGACAAAACATGGAGCAGGAGGGGGATGCATGGCCGTATAACCCATTGCACGGCCATGCAATGCCCTAACTTACTCCCCAAGGACCCTAGTACATTGCCATTTGTACCCTTTGATTCCCGAGGTGTTTTCACGCCCATGTAAACCAATGCACGGCCGTGCATTGCTTATTTTGAGGCCTATAAATAAATGACTTGGGTTCTTCATTCCACACACCTTACCACACCATTCCAAAGAAAAATACACACTTATAGAGTGCATAGTTGTAGTTTAGAGTAGTAGTAGAGAGTAAAGAGGCTCTTCCACTTTGTTTGCAATAGGGGAGCCTACGAAACTCAGCATTACGCTTGTTCGTATGGCTATTCGTGGCTAAACCCTTTGTATTGCTCTGGTGAAGATGAATTTTGGTGTATGTTAATGTTTAACTTATTAATCTAATGGTATGTTTATGTTCTTTAGTCATTCGTTCTTAAAACCATCTTCATGATGGACTTTTTATTATTACTTGATTTAGTCTTTACACTTGTGAGTGTTCTTGATTTTAACGTGTAAGACCGTAAAACCTTTTTAATTAAACTTCTATTGAAACTTGTACGTCTTTATACAAGATGATTTTGATAAGCCAAAGCGTGGTTAATATTAATAAGATCGTACGTCTTAATACGAGCTTGTTATGCAACAAAGAGTTGGTGAACTCACGTTGGGAAATGTACGTCTTTATACATGGTCCCATTGTTGCACCGACTCCCGATGACCAAAGTTTAATCACTCTTTTAATAAAAATAAAAAGTGTTTAAGTTTGATGTCTCAAACCAACTCGATGATAGGATCAAAGAGTTGAGGGTAACGATGTCCCTAGTTGGGAGTCCTACCGTTTTATTCTAAAAAGCATAATGTGTGAACCAAATGTTGTGAGAATGAGGCTCTAGCGGTGTATCGTTCTCACATTTGTATTAGTCATACCATCGGATTAGTTAACATAACATTATCATATACCAAGCGGATTCAAAGCCCAAAGCAATACTCATTGTGATCTGATTATTCTCAAACTGTTTACTTTCCTGTATTTATTAATCTGCTATTTACATTTCTGTTACACACTTCACACACGTTTTTACTTTTCTGTTATTTACTTTACCGTCATTTGCTTTTCTGTCATTTACTTTTCTGCTTCACAAGCACACAAAACCCACTCACTAATTAAACCGGCTAAACGATAACAAACGTTGAGCATTGGAACTCGACCGTGTCAATTGGTTCGATACTTGGTTCTTACCTAAACTATATTACGCTGTGACAGGTACACTTGCCTATTGTGTGTTCGTTTAGTTTGAGTATTTATCATTTTATAAATTTTAAAATCTGATCTCTTGAAACCATCTCTAAATATATTATTATATATTTTCTATACATAACACACGACACATCAAGTGGTAATGGGTCGGGTTTGGCCCGGGTATCGGTAATCCCAGACCTATACCCGGTTGTAAAATCGTGTCTCAAACCCGGCCCATTACCCATCGGGTATCGGACATACCCGCGGGTATCAGGTATACTCGTTAGTATCGGGTATTGGTCATACTCGCGGGTATCGATCAATACCCATCGGGTATGTGTCGTGTACCTTTTATGACTCCGTTTTTATACTTATAAAAACATATTAAATATGAATAAAATACATAAATTAATATCATCAAATATATATTTCAAAAAAAAAATTAATTTTCCATATAATGAACGAACTAAAATGAAACATTAATAGGCATGGGTTAAGGGAAAATAAAATTATAATTAAATTTTTTCGGGTATATGATTTGGGTATATGATTCGGGTAAACGGGTATGTGGTTTCGGATAATCAGGTCGGGTATCACCTAATTCCATACCTGCGAAATTTTTTAAAATTAATCCCATGTCGTGTTTCGGGTATACCCGTCCTAGATGTTTCGGGTATACTCGCTGGGCTCGGGTTATTTTGCCATCCCAATTAAGCCTATTTGAAATTCAATTTCCCGATCAGGTGGAATTCCAGGTAAGTCCTCGGGGGAACACATCTGGAAAGCTGCACACCATGGATACATCCTTTAATTCTTTAACCTTCATTCTATCATCAATAACGTACGCCAGGTAGGCCTCGCAACCACACCTCATATAACTTTCAGCTTTGATCATTGAAATGACGTTTGGCAGTGTGATGTGTCTATCTCCATGAATCGTAATTAAACTACCATCAGGGCTTTAAGATGTATCATTTTTTACATATTATTTGCGCTTCGTTAGCAACTAGCCAATCTATACTGAATACTATATTGAATCCTCCTAAGGCAATAAGGAATAACCTAGCAGGAAATCTATGGCATTCAGTTCCTATCAGGTCATAGTTCAGTCATAACATTGACCGGTAATGTTATTAATAATTTACTTTACCTTTCGGGTTCTAAACTCTTTCCTTCAATCATAACATTGATAACTAAGGCATCTATCCTATATTTAAAGGCATCTACATTCTACATTCAACATTATTGGTCTTTGGCTACTCGTACTGACATCCTTGACTTGGTCTCGTTCTCAGTTTGAGTTCAAACATTTAGGGATGTCTGAATCTCTCAAACTATTGCTCTGATACTAGCTTGTAAGGCCCCGTTCTCGGGAGACCTCACGCATTGAATTTACTCATTCACAACATAGTTTAATAACTGAAAATCGTATCATTGGTAGCGGAAACATTGTCATAACACATAAGTCATAGAAACATCAATAACATTGTCTATAATTAAAAACATAGAAACAAGATGTCAGTCTTGGGTCGAATAGTCTTCAAGTCCTGGTCTAGTAAATTCTTGATAAATCCTTCATGATGTATCATTTACCTGAAGTGCATACTAAAAGTCAGTTAATACTGGAGAATTCTAGTTTTAAGCAATCAGAAATTTACATCATTCATATAACATATTCATAAATATAATCCGATATATATATATATATATATATATATATATATATATATATAACTATTTAGCATATGGAGTTATAGCTCCTAAGCATACATCAAATGGAGTCATAGCTCCCAGTCACACAACATGTCAGGTTGTAGCTCATGGTCATTCATTATATTGAGTCGTAGCTCATGTACATGTATCATACAGTTTAGCTTAACACACATGGGGAAATGCTTCTCGTCTTATATTGGCGTCACATAGACAACCACATTCGTACCTACTACACATGCAGCCGTGTCTACCGTCTACACAAAGTAGTCATAAAATCCCGTTTTTGAGTGACACAGCCACGAAAAATGGTGTTTTCCGAAGAACCAACGGTCGGATTGTCCCTAAATTTTTACTGGAGCTTCATAGCACATAGACGGAGATATCCAATGGTGAAGTTGAGATTTAAAGGCGTGGAGATCGAGTTTTTACTGTCCCAAACAGAACATTGATTTTTTAAGGATTTCGGCGACTGTTTCGGCTTTCCGGCGACGACAGAGGTGGTTTTCGGCGGCGGCTAAGTGGGGATCTGGTAGATCTCAGTGAGACGGTTGCGTGGACGCTTGAATTACCTCAATATGGGTTTGTTTGCTATAGTTTTGAGCTACTCGTATGTGTGTCAACAAATCTCGTAAAGGTAAGAACTTTACGTAAAGCTTACGTTTTTAGAAAGAAGTTATGCATGATTAATAGATATATGATGATTTCAAGTCTTTTGAATGATTAAAGTTGGAAGCTTTACGTATTTAAAGGTTCAGACCTGAATTTATGTTTGAAAAGTGGTGTTTTTGGGTTTTTCGAGGTTTTAACCAAAAACTCATGATTTTTACGTGTTTAAAAGAAAACAAACACTAGATCTAGACTTATGAAGGTTAATGGAATGATTTAGACGTAAAAAGTTTAAAGCTTGACGATTAGCCCGTCATCCACGAACCTAGGTTTCGTTGGGAAAGATGATCCAGACCAGGCGAACTTGGCATGTTCGCCAGGTCTGGAGGGCGAACTTGACTCATGTTCGCTATGGTTGGATGGACAACTTAGCCCTTATGTTCGCTGAGTACTGTGGGCGAACATAGCCTTATGTTCGCTGGCGAGGGAATAGGAGAACTTAACGTAAGTTCGCTAGACTAGTGTAGAGAACCGAATTTTGTCGATTATGTTCGATAATTATCTTATGTATGTATTCCAACTAGATTGTGAGAGATGACAGTCAGACCGTAGAAAGCATTTTGAGATCTGGCATTACAGGTGAGCTCAAGAATCTCTATTTTTACTGTTTTAGGCTGGTGTGCATACTCAAGAATTTGACGTTTATAATAAATGTATTTTTATTACTTCAACGTTTGCAAAAAAAGTTAAGGCAAGATTATGGTCTATATAACGGTATGTTTATAAACGAGAAAAGTTTAAGAAAGAGTTTTGAGAAAGAAATATACAAGAAAGAGTTTCAAAGAAAGAAAACGTTCAAGAAAGAGTTTAAACAATAAAAGGATGTTTTGAAAGAAAATGGTCAAAATAATGGTTTATTAAACTGTATGTTTTATAAACAAAGATAAGAAGGAAGATAATGGTTTATTTAAACTGTATGTTTTATAAACAAAGATAAGAAGAAAGATAATGGTTTATTAAACTGTATGTTTTATAAACAAAGATAAGAAGAAAGATAATGGTTTATTAAACTGTATGTTTTATAAACAAGAAAGAAAGAGAAAGATAATTTTTTTTATTTAACTGTATGTTTATAAACAAAGAGAAAGAAAGAGAAAATCAAATACATTGTCTAATTTGTAAGAGTATGTTTATACGAAGAAAGACTTGGAGTAGTAGCGTAGTCCTAGAGGCTAGTGCTACCTTAAGCATAGTAGCAAGTCTTGAGGTAGTAGTATAGTCCTAGTGACTAATGCTACCCGAAGCCGATGTTGCGTCATGGACTGAGACCATGACGTACCATGTGAAAAACCGGCACAGTGCTTGGTAGGGCATTGTATCGAGTGAAGTTGCAACTTGTTAAGATGAGTAACGCCGGTTACTCTAGCGACGGCGGTCGCTAAGTAAGAATGAAGAAGCTTGCTTGGGGGCACAAAAAGTGGGTATCGGCCTTTGGACGTTTAGCCTTAGGGAACAATACATGCGAACAAATGTTCCTTCGGAAAGTAAGAATGAAGAAGTCCGCTTGGGAGGACAGAACAGAGTGTAGACATTAATGTATGACTTAAAGAAAATAACATAAAGTAAATACATATGTATTTAAAGGAAGAAAGAAAGATTTCATTGTATTATGGGTATAATATTATATGTATGTTTAAAGAACATTTTATAGAAAACCCTTTTCATAAAGATAAAGAAAAACTTGAACTCACTAACGTTAGTTGACTATTTTAGTATGCACATCAAGTAATAACAAGAAAAGATAGATAGCCATAAGTGCTTGAAGATGGATGGCTGGTAGCTGTTACTGACATAAGACTAGGGATGGCAATGGGTCGGGTTTGGGACGGGTTTAGGTAATCCCAACCCCATCCCCGGTTATAAAAGCTTGTCCCATACCCGTCCCAAAACCCGTCGGGTTTCTATCGGGTAATTACCCGTCGGGTATCGGGTATGCCCGCGGGTTTCGGGTAAACCTGTTACTTTGTAAAAAATACCCATTGGGTATACTCGACCCAAAACCCATCGGGTATCTATCGGGTATATATAAAAATTGTAATTAAAATGAAAAATAAAGAAGGAAAATCACATCGGGGATATATATTTAAAATAAATACATTATATATAATAAATACGGTATCTATATTTAAAATCAATAAAAAATGAAAGAAAACTATGTCGGGTTTATAATCGGGTAAATGGGTATATGTTATCGGGTAATCGGGGTGGGTAAACGGGTATATAACCATATCCCATACCCGTCTCAAACCCGCGAAAAGTTTTAAAAGTAATCCCAAACCCGGTCCCATACCTGGTTACCCGACCCTATATACCCGTCCCGAATGTTTTGGGTTTCGGGTTTTTTAATTGGGTTCGGGTTTCATTGCCATCTCTACAAAAGACTGATATCCCTATGATTAGTTTTTGTTTTTAAGACAATGAATGTTTAAAGTTTTAATTAACTTTGAAAATGTAAAGACTTCCCCTGTTTGATTTAATGTTTATTCGAAGTTAAGAACTATGTTTACGCTTATGTGTGCCAACTATGAGAGGTACCCGGTTTGGGTCCTTTCAAGCTGGTATCAGAGCCATAGTTTGAGAGATTCGGACATTCGCCAAAATGTCTGAACTTAAACTGAAAATGGGACAGAAGAATTGGATGTCAGTCAGACTAGCCAAGCCATGAATGTAGAACGGTAAAGGCCTTAGTATAGAAAACAGTAGTGGCGGTAAACAGTAAAGGCCTTTGAATAGAAGGTTGTCCATGTCCTAATTTAGAACATAGACACTAAATGCCTTAGAATAGAAAAGTAGACAGAATGCGCCTTAATGAAGGAACTCTAAACTTTAATGCAAACGTTACTCTGACAGGGAATGTTCAGAACCCGAGTAGTAAAGTAAATTAGTAATTTCATGCCAGTCTCTGTAATTAGTAATTTACATTACTCGAGGTGTTCTAAATAATTACATATCATAAGGACATAAGTATTCCTTGTTCGGGGAATAGAAATATTACTGGCTAGAGGAGAGAGAGAGAGAGAGTAAATGCATAGTTATGTTATGTTATGGAAATGTTCAGAAGAGTCTTGCCATGTGCAAGCTAAATCACGGGAGTCTTTCCTTATGCAAGCAAAACATAGAATAAAGAAAGAATGAATGAGAAAGGCAGAGTGAGGACCATAAGGGTCATAGAGATAGAACACCGATCAACCGATAGGCAGAGGGAAGTAAATACTCACGAAACGAATCTAAATCCCTCTGAGTCAGGGAGAATGAGAACAACGTAACCGACCATAGTGCAGAGGATGATGGAAGGCCGACCTTGAAGCCTGCAGATCGGGCGACTGTAGCAAGGAAACTTGCTTCAATCTTGGGAGTCGCTTTGCCAGCAGCCCTACCTGAAGCTACCGGGAAGGAAATGAAAGGAAACCTAAAAGATAGAGAAAGGGGAGGAGATAGAGCTGTTGGGAAGACTGATAACGACAACTCAAATGTTGAACTGTTTCGCAGTGATAATTACAAAGCCTCCGAAGTTGTGATCACAAAACCAATAATCCGACAAGTCACATATGCAATTTAAAATTTTTACTTGCAATCTTTCTAAGCTAAGCAACAAGTGTAGTTAGCTAATGATGTTTAGCTACTAGAAAATACAAAAATAAAGCGGAAATATAAATATAAATATTGAAATTACCTTTTTAAGAGAACCTCGGTGACAAATTTGTCAAAGTTGAGATAAGATGATCCACCAACGGTGACCGCTTCTTTTGCTTTCTTCTTCAACTCCAAAGCCTTGGCTTTCATCATCTTTCCTTTCGCCCCATCTATCATCTCCCTCACTTGAGCTTCCACCTCCTCTCTCTTCACATTCGTATCGATTTCCATCCCCATCCCCCACTCTACACAACTATACCGACAATTGGTTTGTTGTTCTGCGAAAAACGGCCAACAAAGCACCGGAACACCATTACTAATACTCTCAAGTGTCGAGTTCCATCCACTGTGTGTTAAGAATGCTCCTATTGCCTCATGCTTTAGTACCTTTAATTATATATGGATTAATAATCTAACTTCGCAATATTAATTTTATATGTCATGCATGTCATAAACCATTATTTTATTTTGACAAAATAACTTAATATATTAAAAAAAAACAATCCACAACTAATTTGTTTTACATTTAAAAGATATTATTTATATCATTGTATTTTTTATTTTTCAAAACCTAATCTAGTCACCATTACAAGACCCGAATTTAAAATGAGAATAAGGAGCCATGGATTCCAACAGGGGTTAGCAGAATAACTAAATATCAGATCATAATCAAATTAGCCGAACAAAACCAACTATAAAAAAGCCATCATTTATATTCTTCTGTATTTGCTAAATAATCTACTATCTACTATCTATAATAAAAAAAATAATTGAGGACACGTGTCCATCAATTAGGCTATATATCTTTTGCTTTTCCAGCCTAGATGATATGAGAGAAAAAGTTCAAGGCAATCCAAGAACCCACCCATTTTATTGTTTTAACCCGTTTCTTTTGTATCTACACAAAACCCTAAACTTAAAACCCTTTGCTCTGATGTTCCTTTGTAACACCTAGAAAATCCTTTATAAATTAAATGACTAAACTTGCCAAATTTCAAAGTTAAAGGTGCATTATGGGAATAATCAAAGTCCAAGGACTTAAAATGAAAAATTCTGAAAACAAAAGGGTAGCGGACCGCTACCCAGGACTTAACGGTATGCTACCTGCTGAGCAAGGGAGCAGTGAGAAGCTGACACGTGTCCTATGACTCATCGATTGGAAACTGATGTGTGGAAGGGGTGGCGGACCGCTAGCGAGCCCATGTCGGTCCGCTACGTGTGCGCGAAGCCAAATAGGCCGCCTCAAAGGGTGGCGGACCACCACCACCTAGCGTAGCGGTCCGCTACGAGTGTGATGTTGGCCCTATAAATAGTTGAACGATTTCGACTCTTTTGCACACACAAACACACTCAAATACACTCACACACTCTCTGAAGATCCATTCATAAGCCCCGGTTCGTGTACGAGAGTCCGGTTTCCAACGTTTCGACTCCAAATTACCGTAGATAGCACCGAGGTAAGGTTCCGACCCCCCCCCCCCCCTTAAGCTTTGGTTATGAATCATTAAGCTAGAATTATATGATTAAGTAATATTATGATTATCTAGGAACTCTACCCGAGGTGATTACCACATTATTGATTACTAAGCCGAAATACTACCGATGTGAGTTCTTAAACTGTGATGCATGAACCCAGTCATGACCTTGTCCGACATGATTGATTTATGAAAACATTTTGAGTATCTTGAAACGATTGTACCGATTGTTTATATATAACATATTCTAAGCGCTTATTGTATTTCACTTGCCCGTTGAACGACATGTTGGACAGGACCCGTGGAACGGTCTTTGGTTATATATAAATTAAATGATTGTTCAGTTGGGTGTTGAAGCACATGAACGAAATTTAGGTGTTGAAGCCCATGAATGTGTTCAAGATACTTTGGCGGGTCATTTTAATAAACTATTTTATTTTATGAATTCACCAGCTTTGTGCTGACCCATGTTTTATCAAATGTTTTTGAACGCATCACAGGTAGACAATAGATGAGGCATTTCCAGGACTAGAACGAAAAGATGAACGATCCAAAGATGATGGGCATGCCTGAAACTATAAGTCCCGAATGACTTGTTCCTTGTTAGGAACGGACGATGTAACTTTTGTTAACGATTATGTAAACCATGTTTTGATGTTAATAGAAGTTATGATTTAGTCTTCTGCTGTGTGTTTTTGATATCAACGTCAAAGTAACTAGAAGGCGACCTTATGACCAGTATGTAGTTAGCTGACGAACGAAATGTTCTGTCTAGGAAATGACGATGTATAAATATCTTCTAGACCCGTCGTTCTTTCCTGAGAACATCTCTGTTGGATGTACTTATCTGGTTAGATAAATGTCCTGTGTTACGGGCATGACAAGTTGGTATCAGAGCCTCAGTTTAAGGGATTTAGATGCTACAAGAATAGTATCTAGACTTAAACTAAGACTCTTAGATTAGTCTAGAATGCCTCAGGATTAGTTAGGTGTATACATTCAGTACGACCTATAACAGGAAATACTTAGAAATCAGATAATTAAAAGCATTTTTGGCCAAATGTTGTTAATTTCTGAATTTCTAGATTATGACCGGTTATAAGAATTCTGATGCTATACATCTGTGTGTAGGTACCAATGATAGGACGTGGTAGAGGACGAGGAAGAGGTAGGGGTAGAATACCTAACACTACGTCTCGTACTCGCGACACGACAGATACAAACCCCGATCCAAATGAGAACGTAAATACGAATGCTGAACCTGAGCAACCGGTGGAAGAAGTCATTATGAATGAAACACAATTTCAAGGAGCGGTGGCATCTGAGGTCACCCATGTGCTTCAAACAACTCTACGTGGAATCCTGGATGATGCTCTTAGGAGAAGGGAGAATCAAAACAGTCTGGGAAACCGAAATGAAGGGACAAGTGGTGCTGTTCCAAGAACAGAAGACACTCTTCATGCTACTCCGGTAGGAAACAATATAGGAACCACCCGAACTTACGAAACAGTTGGGATAACGAACCAGAGCACCAGAATTCATGGCCACATTTGTAACTACAAGAATTTCAGTTACTGCCATCCCAAACCATTCAATGGAAAGAAGGATGCCATTGCAGCTTTGTAATGGATCACATCTATAGAAGCTGTGATAAAGATGAGTGAATACAGATCAGACCAAGCTGTAAAGTTTGCTGCCCATTCATTTGAAGAAGAGGCCCTTGACTGATGGGAATCAGTCAAGCAGACGAAAGGAGAAGCTATGACCGATAGAATGACTTGGGAAGACCTCAAGTCTTTAATTGTGAAGAGATACTGTCCACAAAATGCCGTGGACAAGATTGAAGCTGAATTTCTGCGATTCGAAGCCGGAACCATGACTTATCAGGAGTACACAACCAAGTTCAATGAAATGGCCAAGTTGGTGCCACATTTGGTTACTCCCGAATCAAGAAGAATTAAATGTTATATCCAAGGTTTACCTCCTAAGGTTCGTACCTTAGTAAAATCCATCTCACCCGAGACGATAGATATGGCCGTTGAAAAAAGTGCGATAATGTATGATGAGGTGGCAGCCCAAGAGCCACCAAAGATCGATCACAAGAGGAAACCTAAAGAAGTTGTTTACAAATTCAAACCGGGAAATAGTAAGTTTCCTAGAAGAGGAGGATTTAATCCCAACCCTGATAGAGCCAATCAGGGAATGAAATGCCAGACTTGTCAGAAGTTTGGCCATTTGGCAACCCAATGCCCAAATGTTAAATGCTTTAACTGTGGAGAGATAGGTCATTATAGGACTTCTTGTCCTAAACCACCTAAACAGAGAATACGTGGTCAGAATAAAGGAACATGACGAGTGTTCGTCTTAGGAAGTGGAAATGAGCAGAAAAATAAAGCTAAGGAGGTAGCAGGTACTTTCTTAGTTAATAATATTTACGCCAAGATTTTATTTGATACAGGGGCAAATAGAAGTTTTGTTTCATGTGCATTTACCCCATATTTAAGCGTAAGACCAATTCCACTTATTAATGCCTACGTCGTTGAAACGGCAAATGGTGAACATATTAGGATAACCGAATCATACCCTGATTGTGTCATCAATTTTGGTGACGATAAGGTATTAGTTACACTAATGCCAATGAACTTGAATAAATATGAGGTTATCCTAGGAATGGATTGGTTAAACCAATACCAGGCCTAGATTGATTGTGACAAGAGAACGGCCAAGATTAAGAAACTAGATGAAACTAGTTTGATGATTCAGGGTGATAGTAAAAACAATAAGATTGAAATAATTTCCATAGCAAAAGTTAGGAAAGAATTAGTTAAGGGAGACGGTATATTCATACTCCATGCTCTAAACGTTAAACCCGAAGGACATATTGTAGATATTCCTGTAGTCTGTAATCACCCGGATGTCTTTCCGGAAGAACTACCTGGTCTTCCACCCGATCGTCAGATCGAATTCCGAATCGAACTCATTCCTGGAGCTAAGCCTATTGCAAAGTCCCCTTATCGTCTAGCTCCTTCTGAATTAAAAGAACTCATGAAACGAATCCAAGAACTTTTAGACAGAGGATTCATTCGTCCAAGTACTTCGCCTTGGGGAGCATCGGTACTATTCATCAAAAAGAAGGACGAAAGCATGAGGATATGCATTGATTATCGAGAATTAAACAAGCTGACTTTAAAGAACAAATATCCATTGCCTAGAATAGATGATCTATTTGATCAACTCCAAGGAGCCAAGTACTTTTCAAAGATCGATCTTAGATCAGGATATCATCAGTTAAAGGTACAAGAAGAAGATATACCTAAGACTGCTTTCAGGACCATATATGGTCACTATGAATTCTTGGTCATGTTATTTGGTCTAACAAATGCTCCCGCAGATTTATGGACTTAATGAACAGGGTTTGTAAACCATTCCTTGACAAATTTGTCATTGTTTTCATTGATGATATTCTTATCAATTCCCGAAGTCAAGAAGAACATATTAAGCACCTCAAAATCATTCTAGAAACCCTGAGAAAAGAAAGATTGTACGTAAAATTTTCCAAATGTGAAGTTTGAAAACAAGAAGTATAATTTCTTGGGCACGTTGTGAACTTGCGTGGAATACAAGTAGACCCAAGTAAGACTGAAGCAGTTATGAAATGGGAAGCCCCAAAGACTCCGACAGAAATTAGAAGCTTTCTTGGACTAGCCGGTTACTACAGATGGTTCATTCAAGAATTTTCCAAGATTGATACACATTTGACTGCTTTAACTCAGAAAGAAGCAAAGTTTGAATGGGGTACAAAGCAGGAAGAAGTGTTCAATATTCTCAAAGATAAACCTAGCCATCCACCGATCTTAGCACTACCCGAGGGAAACGATGATTTTGTCATCTATTATGACGCTTCCCGAAATGGTCTGGGTTGTGTGTTGATGCATTAAGACAAGGTTATTGCCTACGCATCACGCCAATTTAAAGTTCATGAAAAGAACTATACTACACATGATCTTGAACTTGGTGCCATAGTGTTTGCTCTAAAGATTTGGAGACATTATCTGTATGGTACCAAATGTATGATATATTCATACCACAAAAGCCTCCAACATATTTTTAATTAGAAGAATTTAAATATGAGACAAAGGAGGTGGATGGAACTCATTAACGACTACGACTGTGAAATTAAATACCATCTCGGAAAAGCTAATGTAGTGGCAGGTGCTTTAAGTCGGAAGGAACGAAGCCAACCAATTAAAGTAAAAGCACTACGATTAGACTTGAAATTAGACTTAATGGACCAAATTAAGGAAATCTAACCAAAAGCATTAGAAAAAGGAAATATCAAGAAAGAACGTATGGTTGGAAAACAGAAGATGATATCCGAACGAGATGACGAAATCATGAGATTCGAGCAAAGAATCTGGATTCCTAAGCTTGGAGATATTCAAGAGAAGGTATTAAATGAAGCACATAAGTCAAGATATTCCATGCATCCTAGTGCAAACAAGATGTATAAAGATCTGAAGACTCGTTACTGGTGGCTAAACATGAAGAGATCAATAGCCCAGTACATAGATAAATGCTTAACTTGCCTTCAAGTAAAGATTGAGCACCAGAAACCAACAAGTCAATTACAACAAATAGAATTACCTATCTGGAAATGGGATCGCATTACAATGGACTTTGTAACCAAATTACCCAAAACTCAGAAAGGACATAATGCTATATGGGTCGTGGTCGATAGACTGACTAAATCAGCTCATTTAATACCCATCAATGAAACATACTCTATGGATAAGTTAGCCAGGATCTATATCAATGAAATTGTGAGTCATCATGGCATACCCCTGTCTATTATTTCTGATAGAGACAATCGGTTCACATCTAGATTCTGGACGAGTTTTCAGAAAGAATTAGGAACTCGACTTACCATGAGTACGACCTACCATCCCCAGACTGACGGACAGAGTGAACGTACGATTCAAACTCTGGAAGATATGATGAGAGCATGTGTTATTGATTTCGGAGGTAATTGGGATAGTCACCTACCATTAATCGAATTCTCCTATAACAACAGTTACCGTTCAAGTATTAAAGCTGCACCATTTGAAGCACTATATGAAAGAAAGTGCAGAACTCCTGTCTGTTGGACTGAAATAGGAGACAGTCAATTATCTGGACCAGAAGTCATACAAGAAACAACAGATAAGATAGTCCAGATTAAACAACGATTAAAGGCTACCCAGGATCGTCAGAAGAGTTATGCTGACAAACGACGTCGACCATTAGAATTCCAAGTCGGGGATTATGTGATGTTAAAGGTATCACCTTGAAAAGGTGTGGTAAGGTTCAGGAAATGAGGAAAGTTCGGACCAAGGTACATCGGACCTTACAAGATCATTAAAAGAATCGGAGCAGTAGCTTACAAGCTAGATCTACCTGAAGCCTTGCAAGGAATTCATAATACATTTCACGTATCTTGCTTACGCAAGTGTTTAGCTGATCCAACTCAAGCTATTGCACTATATGATGTGCATGTAAACAATAAACTTCATTTCACTGAACAACCAATCAAGATTCTAAACACCCAAGAACAGAAATTAAGAAAGAAATGTATACAAATGGTATTAGTTCAATGGCAAGGTTGGATTGGAGCCGACAAGACTTGGGAATTAGAGGAACAAATGAGAGCCGAGTACCCTCATCTATTCACATCTTAATCTCGAGGACGAAATTCTTAAAGGATGGGAGATTTGTAACACCTCGAAAATCTCTTATAAATTAAAGGACTAAATTTGCCAAGTTTCAAAGTTAAAGGTGCATTATGAGAATAATCAAAGTCCAAGGACTTAAAATGAAAAATTCTGAAAACAAAAGGGTAGCGGACCCAGGACTTAACAGTCTGCTACGTGCTGAGCAAGGGAAAGCTGACACGTGTCCTGTGACTGATCGATTGGAAACTGACGCGTGGAAGGGGTGGCGGACCGCTAGCCAGACTATGTCGGTCCGCTACGTGTGCGCGAAGCCAAATAGGCCGCCTCAAAGGATGGCGGACCGCCACCACCTAGCGTAGCGGTCCGCTACGAGTGTGATGTTGGCCCTATAAATAGTTGAACGATTTCAACTCTTTTACACACATAAACACACTCAAATACACTCACACACTCTCTGAAGATCCATTCCTGAGCCCCGGTTCGCGTACGAGAGTCCGGTTTCCAACGTTTCGACTCCAAATTACCGTAGATAGCACCGAGGTAAGGTTCCGACCCCCCCCCCCCCTTAAGCTTTGGTTATGAATCATTAAGCTAGAATTATATGATTAAGTAATATTATGATTATCTAGGAACTCTACCCGAGGTGATTGCCACATTATTGATTACTAAGCCGAAATACTGCCGATGTGAGTTCTTAAACTGTGACGCATGAACCCAGTCATGAGCTTGTCCGGCATGATTGATTTATGAAAACATTTTGAGTATCTTAAAAACGATAGTACCGATTGTTTATATATAACGTATTCTAAGCGCTTATTGTATTTCACTTTCCCGTGGAACGACATGTTGGACAGGACCCGTGGAACGGTCTTTGGTTATATATAAATTAAATGATTGTTCAGTTGGGTGTTGAAGCCCATGAATGAAATTTGGGTGTTGAATCCCATGAATGTGTTCAAGATACTTTGGCAGGTCATTTTAATAAACTATTTTAGTTTATGAATTCACCAGCTTTGTGCTGACCCATGTTTTATCAAATGTTTTTGAATGCATCACAGGTAGACAATAGATGAGGCATTTCCAGGACTAGAACGAAAATATGAACGATCCAAAGATGATGGGCATGCCTGAAACTATAAGTCCCGAATGACTTGTTCCTTGTTAGGAACGGACGATGTAACTTTTGTTAACGATTATGTAAACCATGTTTTGATGTTAATAGAAGTTATGATTTAGTCTTCCGCTGTGTGTTTTTGATATCAACGTCAAAGTAACTAGAAGGCGACCTTCTGACCAGTATGTAGTTATCTGACGAACAGAATGTTCTGTCTAGGAAAGGACGGTGTATAAATCTCTCCTAGACCCGTTGCAGGTACTACTCTGGTTAGATAACTGTCCTGTGTTACGGGTGTGGCATCCTTTCCTTTGGTCGAACCAGTGATTTAACCCTAAAATTGATCATTCTTTCTTCAAGATTCTAGATTCGTGATATACGTTTTCTTTATTACTCGATTTCAGCATGTATGGTATAAGAACAGAGGCTCACAAAAGAAGTAGCAAAGGCCGGTCATGTTTCTATTGCGTATAAGAACTTGGAAGAGTTTGTGGAGATGTTTAATAACTTCATCAATACTGTCCTCCGAATTTGAATGTCAATAAGGTATATGGATTTATTCCTGATTTGATTTTGTTTTACTATTTGTGTTTGATGCCCCATTGTTTGTTTTACTATTCGGTATATGGATTAAAACCAAATTGTGCGTATGTAATAAACAGTAGTTGGGTAGCAGACAAATAGAAGCAAATACAATTTTTCTATAATTACATTGCACTACCTGTTGTAACACCTCGAATTTTTCCATACAAATTAGAAGCTAAAAATATCAAGAATTAAAATCCAGTGGTTAAATAGTAATTATTCAAAAGTTGGAGGATTAAAAACACAAAATTCTGAAATTAGGCCAGTAGCGGACCACTACCAAGCAGCCTGGCGGTCCGCTACATGGAAAGGAGGGCAATCATGAGGGAATGTCACGTCATCAGACGTGTATATGATGACTCAGCCCTATGGCGAACCGCTAAGCCTTTGGCTAACAGTCCGTTAGCCACAAAATGAGCCCGAACAACAAGAATCAGACGCGTGTCCAGTGACTCGCTGAAACCAGTTGGGTGGCAGACCGCTACCACCCTTCTTAACGGTCCGCTACGTGGGCGCTACGCTAGATAAGCCGCCTAAATGGGTGGCGGACCTCCACGGTCCGGTGTGACAGTCCGCTACGGGTATCTTGGCCTATAAATAGAATTCGATGACCAGAGCAATTGAGACACAATTCTCACACACAACACACCATTCTATACACACACTTAGCCTAGGGATTCATGCCAAGGTGCCGGTACGCGTTTAAAAGTACGATCTCTAGTCGTACGCCTTCAAATTGCCGTAGATAGTGCTGAGGTAAAGTTTCGACCTATTATTAAGCTTTGGGTTATTTACCATCAAGCTTATTATATATTTTAATAAAGAAACATCAATATTATTAGGATATTGCTCGAGGTTATTATTGCAGTTAATTATACGTCAAGGTAATGTCCAGGTGAGTTCCTCTGAATTTAAATGTGTATTTGATTACACCGTTGTTATTTGAAATAGTCTGATAAGTATCTCCATATTCCAAGTATATATAATGTGTATTGAGTACTTTATATGTTCCAAGCGTGGATGGGACCTACGGGTAGAAGAATTATCTCATATTGCTGGTATGGTATGACCAGTAATGTGGGATGGTTTGACCGTTTTATACTGGTGAAAGGTAGGCCAGTGGAGGAAACGGTTGACCAGTTATATATAACAAAAACTTATTAGTTTGTGTAAACTAATGGGTGGGACATGGGATTGCTGATGATTGAATAACAACCATGTGGTAAAGATTCATGAGCTCACCAACTTATGTTGACCTGGTTGCTTTTACTATTTTTAAGGTTGTTGCATGTGGATGTTTAGATGGCATTCGAGGTAGATAGATGTATACAAACGTTGTTGGGCTGGTCAAGTGGTTGTGGAGTAGATGAAGGCATGCTTGGTAGTGCTATAAATCCTGTGGATGTTGACTTCCTTGACAGGAGCAGATGGTTACTGGTTTGTTAAGTTGTATTATAGGTTTGATTATGTTGTAAAACAGTTTAGTTGTGTAATAAAATGATATTATGGTTTGGCTTCCGATGTGTGTTTTGATATCAACGTCACTAGGTAAACATCTAACCAGTATGTAGTTATCTGACAAACGGAATGTTCTGTCTAAGGAAAGATTGGTGTATAAATCACTCATGGACCCGTCATTATTTCCTAGGAACATCTTAGTTGGAGGTACTACACTAGGACGATAAGTCACCCTAGTTACGAGGTGTGACAAGTTGGTATTAGAGCCTCTGTTTAAGAGATTTAGGTACTAAGGTTTAGTATCTAAACTTAAACTAGGGTTCTGTAAGTTAACTGGAATGCCATAAGATATGCCAATAGGTTGAGATGTTGACTTTCATTATGAATATAACAGGTAATGCCATGAAAATAGATAATTAATTGCATTTTTGGCCAAATGTTGTTAATTTCTGATTTTCTGGATTATTACTAGTTATACAAATTCTGATGTCATACATCTATATGTAGGTGCAAATGGCGGGAAGAAGTAGAGGACAAGGAAGTGGTAGGGGTAGGACACCTAATACTAGGTGTCGTACCCGTGACACGACAAATGCTGATCCAAATATAGAAGCAAATACCAATGCTGAACTTGAGCATCATACGAAGGAGGTAATCATGACATAAGCACAATTTCAAGGAGCGGTGGCATCTGAGGTCAACAGAGTGCTCCGGACAACCTTACCGATGATGTTTTCGAGAGAAGGATGGGCTCCAACAATCAAGGAACAAAGGAACTAGTGATGCAAACCCCCGAGCAGAAGATACTATTCATACCAACCCTGTAGGAAACAATATTGGTGCTACTCGAACCCCTGAAACTGTTGTGATTACAAATCAAAACACATGAGATAAGTACCAAGGATGAACTTATAAGAACTTTAGTGACTGTCACCCTAAACCTTTCAACGGGAAGAAGAATGCCATTGTAACTATGTAATGGATAACTTCTATGGAGGCCGTAATTAAAATGAGTGAGTGCAGACCTGATCAAGTTGTCAAATTTGCTGCACATTCGTTTGAAGAAGATGCACTGGACTGGTGGGAGTCAGTGAAGCAGACCAAAGGAGAGAAATATACTGATAGGACGAAGTGGGAGGATTTGAAAGAATTGATAGTTAAGAGATACTATCCACAAAATGAATTGGACAAGATTGAGAGGGAGTTTCACCGGTTTGAAGCTGGAAACCTCACACATCAAGAGTATACCAGTAAATTTAATAAGATAGCCAAGCTTGTGCCACATCTGGTGACTCTTGAATCTAAGAGAATTAAGTGTTATGTGCAGGGATTACCACATAAAGTTTGTACTTTAGTAAAGACTACTGTACCCGAAACCATGGATTCAGTAGTACAACTTAGTGCAGTAACGTATAACGACGTAGAAGCTCAGGAGATAGATAACAAGAGAGGTCTGGAAAAGATAACATACGAGCCTGCATATAACAAGGTCCCAAGAAAGGAAGGAGACAATGTGGGCAGAGGAGCACAAAGAGTTATACGCCACAAGTGTCAACATGAAGGACACATTTCAAGAAATTGCTCAACCATCAAATGCCACAATTGTAATGTGATGGGGCATTATAAATTTAATTGTCCGAAGAGGCCTTAAACTAAAACTGGTGGAGGAGCCAAATGACACGTATTTATCTTAGGAGAAAGAAATGAAGGAGAAGAATAGGTACGTCGTCTAATAAAGTAATAAAATGCTAAGATTAAATGTTCATTATTGGGAACTAGGGATGTGATCGGTACCGTACCGATACCGAATTTATGGAAAAGTGGGTAACGGTACCGGTACCTAATTTATCGGTATGGTAACGGTTCGGTACGGTACCAGTAATCGTTACAAACTGCTCATCTTTTTCGGTAGCAGTACCGAATTTATGGAAAAGTGGGTACCTATATCGTACCGAATATATCGGTACGGTATCGGTATCGGTACCGGTACCGGTACTCGGTACCAAATGCTCATCCCTATTGGGAACAAGATTAAGATAAGGGTTATATTCTTAATCGAGGTATTAGAATAGAATTATGTGAAAAGATAACAATCTAAATACGATAATTAGTTTGAAGAAGTATTTTCAAATTTCGAGGATGAAATTTTCTAAAGGAGGCGAGATTTGTAACACCTCGAATTTTTCCATAGAAAGTAGAAGCTAAAAATATCAAGAATTAAAATCCAGGGGTTAAATAGTAATTATTCAAAAATTGGAGGATTAAAAACACAAAATTCTGAAAATTTGGCCGGTACCAAGCAGCCTGGCGGTCCGCTACGTGGAAAGGAGGGCAATCATGAGGGAATGTCACGTCATCAGATGCGTGTCTGATGACTCAGCCCTACGGCGGACCGCTAAGCCTTTGGCTAACGGTCCGCTAGCCACAAAATGAGCCCGGACAACAAGAAGCAAACGCATGTCCAATGACTCGCTAAAACCAGTTGGGTGGCGGACCGCTACCACCCTAGTTAACGGTCCACTACCACCCTGGTTAACGGTCCGCTACGTGGGCGCTACGCCAGATAAGCCGCCTTAATGGGTGGCGGACCGTCAGGGTCACATCTTGGCCTGTAAGTATACTTCGATGGCCGGAGCAATTGAGACACAATTCTCACGCACAACACACCTTTCTTTGTACACACTTAGCCTAAGGATCCGTGCCAAGGTGCCGGTACGCGTTTAAAAGTATGATTTCTAGCATTACGCCTTCAAATTGCAGTAGATATTGTTGAGGTAAGGTTCTGTCCTATTATTAAGCTTTATGTTATTTACTATTAAGCTTGCTATATATTTTAATTAAGAAACATCAATATTATCAGGATATTGCTCGAGGTTATTATTGTAGTTAATTATATGTCGAGGTACTGTCCAGGTGTGTTCCTCTGAATTGAAATGTGTATTTGATTACACAGTTGTTATTTGAAATAGTCTGCTAAGTAACTCCCTATTCCAAGTATATATAATGCGTATTGAGTACTTTATACGTTTCGAGCGTGGATGGGACCTACAGGTGGAAGAATTATCTCATATTGTTGGTATGGTAGGACAAGTAATGTGGGATGGTTTGGCCATTTTATACTGGTGAAAGATAGGCCGGTGGTAGGAAAGGTTAACCAGTTATATATATAACAAAAGCTTATTGGTTTGTGTAAACTAATGGGTGGGACGTGGGATTGTTGATGATTGAATAACAACCATCTGGTAAAGATTCATGAACTCACCAACTTATATTGAGCTTTTACAATTTTTAAGGTTGTTGTAGGTGGATGTTTAGATGGTATTCCAGGTAAATAGATTTATACAAACATTGTTTGGCTGGTCAAGTGGTTGTGGAGTGGATGAAGGAATGCTTGGTAGAGCTATAAATCCTGTGGATGTTGAGTTCCTTGACAGGAACTGATGGTTAGTGTTTTGTTCAGTTGTATTAGAGGTTTGATTATGTTGTAAAACAGTTTAGTTGTGTAATAAAATGATATTATGGTTTAGCTTCCGCTGTGTGTTTTGATATCAACGTCACTGGGTAAACATCCAAACAGTATGTAGTTATCTGACAAACGAAAGATTCTGTCTAAGGAAAGATTGGTGTATAAATTCCTCCTGGACCCGTCATTCTTTCCTGGGAACATCTCAGTTGGAGGTACTACTCTAGGATTATAAGTCACCCTAGTTACGAGGTGTGATAACATGTACAGGAAACGGGTATAAAACTAGTTATTTAATATTTAATTTATTCAACCCGTGTAATACACAAGTTTCTAACCTAGTATAATATATTGGAAAACATTGTTATAATTATTTGTAAACAACATATTAGCTGTCATTTATTCTCCTTTATGAATTATAAGTCTCGTTAATTTTTTATTTAACTCATGATCCTTGATATAATTGGATTTATTCATTTAAATTAACTTGGATTCACACACTACTAAAGTCAATGATTAACTGAATTAACTCGACTATTTTTAACGAAATCAAACGGTTTTGAAAATCTAAAAATCAAATTATCGCTTATAAGCTAGGATGTAATCAATATTCGAATTGAACCGACTCATACTCATCCCTAGACTTTAAAACATGACACATACAAACTTTATTTTTGTTCTTTTTAGTATTTATTTAAGATATAATTTAGTGTTTATTTAATAATTTATAATTTTTAATATTCAATATAAATATAAATATAAGAGATAAAATCATGAAATGATAACCAAGTTTTATTATTTTTTTCTATAAAGTCACTCAAACTTTTTTAATTACAAAACCACTCTAAATTTCGTTTATTGTTTTGTTGTTATCCTTTTGTTTTAAAAATGTTTTTTTTATTTTTTAAATTAAGTCAATTATATGGTGGGTGGGTGGGTGGGTGGGTATAATACTTATAATATTCAGTGGTCCTGGCTGTTATTTAAGATGCGTGGAGCTCCCATATTGCAGAATAAGGGAATAGGCTCTTGAATGTAGGCGTACTTTTGTTAACAGAAGTCCTTATATGTTCATATAGTTTTCTTGTAGAAATCTCAAGTATATATCTCACAACATACTTTACTTGTACTAGTTGTTTTTCAGGCTACTAGCTTAGAACCCGTGTAATACACACGTGGTGAAAAATATCAATACATAAAATTTTTAAATCTTTATATATATATTTTAAAGGTGTAAAAATGTATTATATATAATAAAGATAGAAAACAAAATTCAAAATATGTAAAAATTAATATATAGTTGGGTTTCAAAAGTACGTTAATTATTATTTAAAATAATTTGACTTTCATTTACTATTTGATTAAAAATAAAAGTTACATAATTAGATTTCAAAGTTCATTATAATACAGGATAATTTAAAATAAATATTCTTTATTAGTATTTTCTTTAAAAATATATTATTATTATAAGATAAAGGTGTATTTAATAAGAGAGAGGGGCGGGAAAAAATGATGAAAATGAATATGGAGACGACATGTGCCATGAAAAAACCCTTTATTTATTATATAGGATATAGAATAGATATAGATTATATGGTGGGTGGGTGTGTATGTGTAACATCCTGAAATTTACGATAAAGAATAAACGACGCTTATGGAATAATGAAAGAAGAAGTGGGCTCGAGCGGATCAGGCCTTGGGCCGTGAGCAAGTGGCGTGAAAGGAGGAAGGGGAGGGGTAAAACCCTAGCCACCATCTTCTCCCCTACATTCATCATCTTCACCAACTAATCTAGAGAGAGAAAGTAGAGAGAAAAGTTTCATAGCTCACCCGTTGATCTCCTCGTTTGAGCCCGAGATCGTTGCTACACATTACAGAAGACCAAAGAAGAAGGAATCAAGCCATAACAAATTTGTAACATTCCACCTGGCTCAAAGTTTCCTTTCTAAGTAAGATAGAACCAGTAAAAGTCAGGTGAGTTCTTATTACCCTTTTTCCCTAACGGTTTTGGGCTGGCATGCATACTGTTAAAGAGATAGTTTTCAAGGTTAAAGAATATTTTATAAGAATTATATATTTTTATAAAATGAAAGACAAAGTATAGTATTTTATAAAAGGTTACTTTTATAAAAAGAAAGTTAAAGTGTTAAAGAGAATAGTACTATCTTTGAAATGTAATTTCAAGAAAGTAAAGCAAAGTAAAGAATGGTAAAGAAGCTGCATCTCGGTGCAGCTTCACAGTGACAGTGACAGATGCCATGTTATATGCTTATGTGTTAATATGTGTTATTTGTCTATGTGTTATGTGTTTGAATGACATTATATTATGTGACATAGTATAAGTGCATAGTAATTGCATAGTAGTTGCATTGTAGTTGCAAAGTAAGAAGTCCTGCAGGCAAGCAAAGTAGAAGTCTCACACTTCGGTGTTAGTAGGCAAAGGAGTCTTCACTTCGGTGTAAGCGAGAAAGTCTCACCCTGAGGTGTGAGCAGGCAAAGGAGTCTTCACTTCGGTGTAAGCGAGAAAGTCCCACCCTGAGGTGTGGGCACAACAAAGTAAAAGTCTTACCCTGAGGTGTAAGCGAGCAAAGAGATCATGCCCTTGGGCAATGATTCATGTGTGAAAGTTAAAGTATGTTATAGTCACTTGTCTTGTACGAGTGAAATGTAAAGTGGCAAAGAGTAAAGGAGGACACCTTAACCAGTTACCTAAAAAGTAAAGTTTTAACGAAAGATATAACGTAACAGTTTTATAATTGTCACGTTGCAAAGGTTTAAAGTAAATCTAAAGTGTTTTCAAAGAAAGTGAAAGTAAAACTTATATTTTATTTTTATAAAACTAAGCTACCAAAAAGAAAGTTTTATAGTTTAAAGTAAAGAAAGAACTCACCAGCGTTAGCTGACTTTTAGTATGTATGACAGGTAGTAAAGGTAAAGCAAAAGTAAAGTAAAGGAGCCGTGAGGGCCGGATAGCATGGACATCGGGTCGCCGCTCTGAAGATTGACATTTCTTATTCCGATAGTTTATGTTTTAGACAATGAATTACTTTATTGTTTGATGAATGTTTTAATTTAAAGACTTCCGCTGTAATAGATTCTGATATCTAGTTTAAGAAGTATGTTTGTTATGTTTTGTGCCAACTATGAGACGTACCCGGTTTTGGGGCGTTTCAAGTTGGTATCTGTGACACCCGACATTTCAGGTCAATATCCGTACATGTATTAAACAAGTTTACATTATAATTATTTTTGTGATTTATTTAATTTCACAAACAAGGACATTAAGATCTAACAAAAACTGTACATGGACTCGTTTGATATTTTGGTAATTCTAGGAGTTACCGGTTCGCATACCAGTATAACCCGGCTAAATACGAACGCCACTTTTAGGTATTTATACCTACAAATAATCACCTCAACGGATTATACAATCCAAGATTTCAATGTTTTTCTTTAACGAGCCATAAACGTGTTAAATTTATAATACCGCGGAGAATCTAACCGAATTAAATTACCCTTTTGAAACTCTAAGTAATATTAATACACTTAAAACTAATTGTTTGAAAATTTACCCCAAACCACTTTTATTGACTTTCTCCGCCGAAGCCAGAGAAAACCCACACCCCCTTACTCGACCCATACCACACCTGAGAAAATTCAGATATAACCATACTCACTTCAATCACTTCTCTCATAATTTCTTTCATCACTCTCATTTTCATACGGTAAACGTTTCCATTCTCTTTGAATTCGAAGTCAAGTTTCAAGGTGAAATTCACTTTAATTCGGTATTTTAAGAAGAATTTCAAGTGTTTTTGAAGAAAGTTTAGCAAAAGATTCAAGATCATTCTCTATTTTCTTTCATCATCTTCATCTCGGTTTTAAGGTAAAAACTCAATACTATCCACTTTATTTTCTTTAAAAACGTATCTAAGCATACAAAATGTTCAAATCGCAAGTAAGATAACAAGAAAAGTGTGTCAAATTCAAGTTTTAAAACATAAATATGCAGGACTAATTCTGTCAAACAGAAGTCCAGTAATCGAAACTAGAAGTTTCGATACCAGTTAACTCAATCGAAACTACGAGTTTCGATACATGTTGATCAATCGAAACTAGGTAGTTTCGATACCTTTTACTCAATCGAAACTAGGTTTTTTCGATAACAACTACTCAATCGAAACTAGGTTGTTTCGACACTCAAATACTCAATCGAAACTAGGTAGTTTCGATAACCACCTACTCAATCGAAACTAGGAAGTTTCGATACTCAATTTCCCAATCCTGTGTCAGTCCTCTTTTGGGCAGTAACTAAGATCTATTTTTATAACAAAACAAGTGTTAAAAAAATTTGAGAAGATATTTTAAACAAAAGCAACCAGATTTACAAAGTCGGTGAACAATTTGCAAATATAAGACGATCGGTCTTAACACAATTTACCCGTTGGTATTTAGGGTACGAATAGTCAAGTTTGACTACAACAAGTATCATACAAGTATACACAAACTCAAGGTGAGTTTCACGGCCCCTTTTTACTGTTTTCTATATTTGGGAGAAAAACATACTTACAACTATTTTATGGGATAACAAGAGAATAAGGCACGACTTTTATGTTTACATGAGATGAGAACAACGAGTTGAGGCCGCTAAAGTCCCCTGGAACAACGTAGTAACCATTAACTGTAGCCTAGGGTCCTATGAATAGTACTATGGAGAGTGACGTCTCCCGGTCATGGTTAGTCGCGCTAACCACAATCTGGAGGATTTATGGCCGCATAGAACCGGATAACGAAATTAGGGGCATGTACAATTGTTATGGTTTGGTTACGCCTCATGTATGAACATATTATTTGTATTCCTAGCTAGTTTACAAATGGGTCAACAATTCTTATTCTGTTTATCACATACACCTGAAACTATTTACGAACGATTGAATTTTACAAAGAACTATTTGTTTAAACCTGTGAACTCACCAACCTCGTGTTGACAATTTTAAGTATGTTTTTCAGGAAATTGAACGTGATCGCAAGGTTAGCAATATAGATTACATGCATGCACGATGGATACAACTTTTGGGGGATTTCTCTTGTATAACTCATTGTAATAGAGTCATATTTGCGAAATCTTCACTTTTTGTAAACTCCATTTTACATTTTGTAATGAAAAACATTAATCTTGTTTATGTATCCATTTATCATGTATGTGTTTATGGTAATCATATGCTTTGGAAACCATGTAACGTCGCGCCTCGCGTTTCCGCCTTGGCGGGGTGTGACAGACTTGGTATCAGAGCCATTGATTATAGTGAACTAGGAATCTAAATTGGAACCTAGTCTATAATCTAAATGACTCACTAAAACGTTTTCATTGCATAAGCATTGTATAACCAGTCATTTCGTCATATGGATATTGTAGTCGCAAGCATGTCGTCACATTCACATTCTGATCCCGTCTCTGACACTGAATCAAACGAGGAACTTTCCGCCTCACGTTCCAAAAATAGAGTACAAACCCGTAGCTCCACACCACCTAATGTCGCCTTGGGAGAACCGCCTATCGTCTACCGAAAGAAGAGCGGGGGACCAGTTAAGGTGGAAAGTGCTAGGAAGAAGTTTCGACTTCCACGCAAAAGGACTCTAGCAGCCCGTGACCCGGAAGACTTGGAGACCAGTGAGGAACCATCTAGGAAACGACCCTGTTACCACCCTACCGTGGGAACTATCCGTTGGATGCCCAGTACTTTGGCAAGATGGAGGGAGATGGAGAGCATCCCATCTACCTTTGAGCTCGGAGAGTCTTCTAACTCCCCAACACCCCTACCCCACACCGGGGAAGCCATAGAGCTCACTGTGCCTACCTTGGTAGCTCGTGTTCGTACGCACGAAGAGCGTCTTGATGATCTCCTAGACGATATTCGGGCACATGGGGATGTAGCCACGCGACTTCGTCAAGGGCTCGGATCTCGAGTTCAGACTCTGGAGGACCACACCCGAGACATACAGGGTACCACAAATTATCTAGAGTTGAGAGCTGACATGGACTGGCAGTTCACTGTTACGGTCCGAGACATGGTGGAGGCGCTGGAAGAAAGGACGTTGGCTGCAGAATTTGTGGCGAGAGCTAGCTTTGTCATGGCGGGACTTGCCATGATGATTGGATTGTACTCTCACTTCTTCTTTTAAACCTATTATGGGCGGGTTGTGCTCATAGTACATTATGTAGTTTAAAACTTCAGTACTGATGTGGTCATGTGAACCCATCCCTTTTGTATCCTTGTCTTTTGGGAACAATGTACTATATATGTTTTAACTATATATGTGATGGTTTATATTGTAATGATGGTTGTTTACGCTTGATGTTGTTGTATCCTTATGTCATGCGCTATCATTATTGTCATATAATGTTGTTTCTTTTTAATTGATATGTTAGAAAGAACGTCATGGCACCTAAGCGTAGGACAACCCGTAACACTACTGGTGACAACAACGAGGCGATTTCCCCAAACGTGGAACAACTCATAGCACAACGAGTAGCTGCTGCTATGGAACAATATGAGGCAAATCGAAATAGTGGAGGAGGAAACGACAGTGGTACCGGCGGAGGAGGTGCAGGAGGTAGCGGTACAGCCGGAGGTTCTGGAGATGCTCCAAATAGGAAGTGCTCCTACAAGACCTTTCTATCTTGCAAACCCCGTAACTTCAATGGCACCGAGGGTGCAGTTGGACTAATGAGATGGATAGAGAAGATGGAATCGGTGATTGATATTAGTGAATGCACCGCTGACTGCATGGTGAAGTATTCTACATGCTCACTCACTGATAAAGCTTTAACTTGGTGGAATTCACAAGTAAATACTTTGGGAAGGCAGACAGCATATGAGTTGTCATGGGAAGACCTAAAAGCCATGATGATCGAGGAGTACTGTCCTCGAAATGAGTTGCAAAAGATCGAATCTGAAATGTGGAATTTACAAATGATAGGAGATGATGTTGCTGGCTACACTGACCGATTCAATGAGTTAGCAATCTTGGTTCCACACATGGTCACCCCAGAATACAAGAAGGTTGAAAGATACTTGTGGGGTCTCGCACCTCAAATCCGAAGTCTAGTGACTTCATCGAACCCTATGGATGCCAAGAGCGCTATAACTTTAGCATTCAAGCTAAGGGATAATGCTGTGCGTGATGGTTTGTTTGGAAAGAAGGAGACCGAAGAAGGAAAATCTGGAGAAAAGAGGAAATGGTTTGGAAAACCAAGTAATCAAAACAAGAATCAGGCTTACAAGAGACATGAAACTATGAAGGCCTATGCTGCCAACCTTGAAGGACAAAGTGGATATCTTGGAACACGACCAAAGTGTGACAAGTGTGGATATCATCACAGTGAAAGGTGTATCCAATGTGGAAAATGTAAAAAGTATGGGCATATGACCCATAACTATTGGAGCAATGCAAATCCTAATACGACTAATCAAGTAGCAGGACAGGTCAAACCAGGAACAGGAAGGATGAATCAGGGATGCTTTGAGTGTGGATATCTAAAGCACATTAGAAAAGACTGTCCAAAGTTGAAGAACCGAAATGACAATCAGGCCCGTGGAAGAGCATTTGTGATGGGGGCTGGTGACGCACGACAAGATCCGAACATTGTCACTGGTACGTTCCCGATAAATAATCACTATGCCTCTATACTTTTCGATACGGGTGCTGATATGAGTTTTGTGTCAAATGACTTTAAGTCCCTACTCGGTATTAAGCCCAGCAAACTAGACCAAAATTATACAATTGAATTAGCAAACGGGAAATTAATTAAAACTGGAGAGGTCATTCAAGGTTGTACCTTATGTCTTAAAAATCACACATTTAGTATAGATCTGTTACCTGTTGATTTAGGAAGCTTTGACGTTATTATTGGCATGGATTGGTTGTCAAAGAATCATGCCGAGATTGTTTGTTTTGAGAAGATTGCCAAATTCCACTTCCGAACGGAGAAGTTCTTTCGATTCAAGGTGAGAAGAGTGGAGTAACATTAAGGATGATAAACTGCATGAAAACTCGTAAGTATCTACGTAAAGGCTATTGCGTATTCCTGGCTCACGTCGTCGAGAAGAAACCCAAGGAACGTCGACTTGAGGATATACCAATCGTTAAGGATTATCCTGAAGTTTTTCCTGAAGACTTACTTGGTTTACCACCACCGAGGCAAGTCGAATTTCGAATCGATTTGGTACCAGAAGCTGCCCCAGTTGCGCGATCACCGTATCGACTAGCACCTTCCGAAATGCAGGAATTATCTAATCAACTGCAAGAGTTGCTTGATAAAGGTTTCATAAGACCGAGTTTCTCACCTTGGGGAGCTCCGGTCCTATTTGTAAAGAAAAAGGATGGAACCTTTAGGATGTGTATTGATTACCGAGAATTAAACAAGCTTACAATCAAAAACTGATACCCACTTCCTCGAATAGATGATTTGTTCGATCAACTACAAGGTTCTAGCTTCTATTCAAAAATTGATCTACGGTCAGGGTATCATCAACTAAGAATCCAAGAAAAAGATATACCGAAGACAGCATTTAGGACTCGTTATGGCCACTACGAATTCCTAGTTATGCCATTTGGTTTGACAAACGCACCAGCTGTCTTCATGGATCTCATGAACCGCGTGTGCAAGCCATACTTGGATAAATTCGTGATTGTGTTTATCGATGACATATTAATATATTCACGAACCAAGGAGGATCATGAACATCACCTGAAATTAATCTTAGAACTACTCAGAAACGAGAAACTTTACGCTAAATTCTCTAAGTGTGAGTTTTGGATCCGAGAAGTGCATTTTCTTGGACATGTCATTAACAAGAAAGGAATTCACGTTGATCCATCAAAAATTGAAGCAATCAAAAACTGGGAAGCACCAAAGACTCCGACAGAAGTACGTCAATTTTTGGGTTTGGCCGGCTATTACAGACGATTCATCGAGAATTTTTCAAAAATAGCCTTACCTTTAACACATTAACCCAGAAAGAAAAGAAGTATGATTGGAGTGACAAGCAGGAGTCAGTTTCCAATTACTGAAACAGAAGCTGTGTAGTGCACCAATCTTATCCCTTCCTGAGGGAATCGACAACTTTGTCGTATACTGCGATGCATCACACCAAGGACTTGGTTGTGTGTTAATGCAAAGAGACAAAGTCATCGCATATGTCTCACGACAACTAAAAGTGCACGAAAAGAATTATACGACCCATGACTTGGAGTTGGGTGCAGTTGTGTTTGCGCTCAAGATTTGGAGACATTATCTTTACGGTACAAGATGTACTATCTTTACTGATCACAAGAGTATTCAACATATCTTCGATCAAAAGGAACTTAACATGAGACAACATCGTTGGGTGGAATTACTAAACGACTATGATTGTGATATCAAGTACCATCCCGGGAAAGCCAATGTCGTAGCAGACGCCTTAAGCCGCAAAGAACGGATTAAAACACTCCGTGTTCGTGCCCTAGAATTGACAATTCATACGAGTCTCACGACTCAAATTCGGATGGCACAACAAGAGGCAATCAAAGAAGAAAACGTTCAGAATGAAGCTTTACGAGGAATGATAAAGCAGTTGGAGCCAAAGTCAGATGACACTTTATACTTCATGAATAGAATTTGGGTGCCATGTTTTGGTAACTTACGGGAGTTGGTTATGGACGAAGCCCACAAGTCCAGGTACTCCATTCACCCAGGTTCAGATAAGATGTATAAGGATCTAAAAGAATTGTATTGGTGGCCCAATATGAAAGGAGATATTGCCACATATGTCAGTAAGTGCTTAACGTGTTCAAAAGTAAAAGCCGAACATCAGAAACCGTCTGGTTTGTTACAACAACCTGAAATTCCCCAATGGAAATGGGAACAAATTTCTATGGATTTTATCACGAAATTAACCAGGACATCTAGTGGTTATGATACCATATGGGTAATTGTCGACCGTTTAACGAAATCTACTCATTTTCTACCTATCAAAGAGACGGATAAAACCGAGAAACTTGCAAAGCTTTATATCAAGGAAATTGTGGCTAGACATGGAGTGCCAATTTCTATTATCTCTGATAGAGACAGCAGATTCGTGTCTAGAATCTGGAAATCATTACAAGAAGCCATGGGCACACGCTTTGACATGAGCACGGCATATCACCCACAAACAGATGGTCAAAGCAAAAGGACCAATCAAACTTTAGAGGATATGCTCCGTGCGTGTGTAATTGATTTCGGAGGTAATTGGGATACTCATTTACCGCTAGCAGAGTTTTCCTATAATAACAGCTACCACACGAGCATTAAGGCAGCTCCGTTTGAAGCTTTATATGGTCGCAAATGCCGCTCACCGCTATGTTGGGCGGAAGTTGGTGAAAACCATTTGACAGGCCCTGAGATTGTCCAGGAAACCACTGATAAGATCTTCAAAATAAAGGACCGTCTGAAAGCGGCCCGAGATAGACAGAAGAGCTATGCTGATAACAGACGGAAACCATTAGAATTTCAAATTGGTGACCGAGTAATGTTAAAAGTCTCACCATGGAAGGGCGTTGCAAGGTTTGGTAACCATGGTAAGCTCAACCCTAGATACGTTGGACCTTTTGAAATACTGGCTAGAGTTGGCCCTGTAGCTTACAAGCTCAAATTGCCACAAGAACTAAGCAATGTACATGATACGTTTCATGTATCAAATCTCAAGAAGTGCTTGGCAGACGAGACATTGATCATACCGCCAGATGAGATTCACATTGACGATAAACTTCATTTCATCGAGGAACCGATTGAGATTTCGGATTGGAAAGTTCAAAGGCTGAGACGTAGTCGAATCAAACTAGTTAAAGTACGTTGGAACTCAAAGCGTGGTCCTGAGTATACATGGGAACGAGAGGACCAAATGAAAACAAAATACCCCTCCTTGTTTAAGGATAAACCAGTTCAAGATGACACAAATTGAATTTCGGGACGAAATTCTGTTAACATGGGGAGAATGTGACACCCGATATTTCAGGTCAATATCCGTACATGTATTAAACAAGTTTACGTTATAATTATTTTTGTGATTTATTTAATTTCACAAACAAGGACATTAAGATCTAACAAAAACCGTACATGGTCTCGTTTTATATTTTGGTAATTCTAGGAGTTATCGGTTCGCATACCAGTATAACCCGGCTAAATACGAACGTCACTTTTAGGTATTTATACCTACAAATAATCACCTCAACGGATTATACAATCCAAGATTTCAATGTTTTTCCTTAACGAGCCATAAACGTGTTAAATTTATAATACCGCGGAGAACCTAACCGAATTAAATTACCCTTTTGAAACTCTAAGTAATATTAATACACTTAAAACTAATTGTTTGAAAATTTACCCCAAACCACTTTTATTGACTTTCTCGGCCGAAGCCAGAGAAAACCCACACCCCCTTACTCGACCCATACCACACCTGAGAAAATTCAGATTTAACCATACTCACTTCAATCACTTCTCTCATAATTTCTTTCATCACTCTCATTTTCATACGGTAAACGTTTCCATTCTCTTTGAATTCGAAGTCAAGTTTCAAGGTGAAATTCACTTTAATTCGGTATTTTAAGAAGAATTTCAAGTGTTTTTGAAGAAAGTTTAGCAAAAGATTCAAGATCATTCTCTATTTTCTTTCATCATCTTCATCTCGGTTTTAAGGTAAAAACTCAATACTATCCACTTTATTTTCTTTAAAAACGTATCTAAGCATACAAAATGTTCAAATCGCAAGTAAGATAACAAGAAAAGTGTGTCAAATTCAAGTTTTAAAACATAAATATGCAGGACTAATTCTGTCAAACAGAAGTCCAGTAATCGAAACTAGAAGTTTCGATACCAGTTAACTCAATCGAAACTACGAGTTTCGATACCTGTTGATCAATCGAAACTAGGTAGTTTCGATACCTTTTACTCAATCCAAACTAGGTTGTTTCGATAACAACTACTCAATCGAAACTAGGTTGTTTCGACACTCAAATACTCAATCGAAACTAGGTAGTTTCGATACCCAACTACTCGAGCGAAACTAGGTAGTTTCGATAACCACCTACTCAATCGAAACTAGGAAGTTTCGATACTCAATTGCCCAATCGAAACTAGGTAGTTTCGATACCTGTGTCAGTCCCCTTTTGGGCAGTAACTAAGATCTATTTTTATAACAAAACAAGTGTTAAAAAAATTTGAGAAGATATTTTAAACAAAAGCAACCAGATTTACAAAGTCGGTGATCAATTTGTAAATATAAGACGATCGGTCTTAACACAATTTACCCGTTGGTATTTAGGGTACGAATAGTCAAGTTTGACTACAACAAGTATCATACAAGTATACACAAACTCAAGGTGAGTTTCACGGCCCCTTTTTACTGTTTTCTATATTTGGGGGAAAAACATACTTACAACTATTTTATGGGATAACAAGAGAATAAGGCACGACTTTTATGTTTACATGAGATGAGAACAACGAGTTGAGGCCGCTAAAGTCCCCTGGAACAACGTAGTAACCATTAACTGTAGCCTAGGGTCCTATGAATAGTACTATGGAGAGTGACGTCTCCCGGTCATGGTTAGTCGCGCTAACCACAATCTGGAGGATTTATGGCCGCATAGAACCGGATAACGAAATTAGGGGCATGTACAATTGTCATGGTTTGGTTACGCCTCATGTATGAACATATTATTTGTATTCCTAGCTAGTTTACAAATGGGTCAACAATTCTTATTCTGTTTATCACATACACCTGAAACTATTTACGAACGATTGAATTTTACAAAGAACTATTTGTTTAAACCTGTGAATTCACCAACCTCGTGTTGACAATTTTAAGTATGTTTTTCAGGAAATTGAACGTGATCGCAAGGTTAGCAATATAGATTACATGCATGCACGATGGATACAACTTTTGGGGGATTTCTCTTGTATAACTCATTGTAATAGAGTCATATTTGCGAAATCTTCACTTTTTGTAAACTCCATTTTACATTTTGTAATGAAAAACATTAATCTTGTTTATGTATCCATTTATCATGTATGTGCTTGCGGTAATCATATGCTTTGGAAACCATGTAACGTCGCACCTCGCGTTTCCGCCTTGGCGGGGTGTGACAGTATCAGGGCCATATTTTGAGAGATTCAGACATTTGCGATAATGTCTGAACTTAAACTGAGAATGGGACTAAGAAAAGAAAAGAAAGGAATGTCAGTCAGAGCCGCCCGTCTATGGAACGATAGTAGACAGAAGGTAGTCAATGTCCTTACATAGAACATAGACAATAATGCCTTAGCACAGATAGTAGAAAGTAAATGCTTTAGCATAAATAGTACGTAGTACATGCCTTAGCACATATAGTAAACAGTAGATAGTACGTGCCTTATAGTAGAAACTCTGAACTTGGATGCAAATGTTACTCTGAAAGGAAAAGTTCAGAACCCGAGTAGTAAAGTAAATTAGTAATTTCATACCGGTCTCTGTAATTATTAATTTACATTACTCGAGGTGTTCTAAATTATTACCTATCATGATAACACAAGCTATCTTTGTTCGCAGTAGACACTAATGGCTAGAGCAAAGATAGGTGGTCGCACTGGGGGTCGTACTGGTCGTCGAGGCCGACTGCCAGGTAACCGAAACCGTCATGAGGAAAGTGAACACTCCCGCAACGAGACTGAATCGGTGCACGTGGAGCATAATGACAGTGGGAACCATGATTCGGTTCATGACGATGCCCATAACGAGGCGCTTGAGTTGGAACCGATTGTGAATGAAGCTATTGCGACAGAGGTTACTTCAATCTTGAAGAAAGTTCTACCGGAAGCACTGGGCGAGGCCCTTAAAGAGTTTGATATAGGGAAGAAAGAGAAGAAAGAGGAAAGCAGCAAGAGAACTGAAGTCACTGATAGTGACGATTCTGATTATGAAATGGCAACTCAGGGTTGCAACTATAAGTCCTTTAGGGGTGTGACCCGCCAAAGTATGATAGACAGAAAGATGTTGTTACCACTTTCGAGTGGATAGAAAGGATGAACGGGGTGATCAACATTAGTGAGTGCCGTGATGACCAAGCAGTCAAGTTTGCTGCTCACTCATTCACTAATAAGGCATTAAGTTGGCAGAGATCGATTGAAAGAATCAAGTCTTCTGCTGAAATGAAAAAGATGAAATGGATGACATGAAAAAGCTACTAATCACTAAGTTCTGCCCGCAGAACGAAATTGAAAGAGTTGAGAGAGAATTTCTAGGGCTCTGTGCTGGCAGTATGACTCATCGCCAGTACACCTCCAAATACCAAGAGTTGGCTCAGTTGGTTCCACATCTGGTGGACATTGAGGAAAAGAGGATCAAGTATTACATCAAGGGACTACCACAGAGGGTCCGTGTGCACGTTAAAGCAAATGCTCCTACAAGCTTCGAATCTATGGTATCACTTGCTGGCATAGTTTATGATGACTTCGAATCCGCGGATCCGTTACCCACTGAGAAGAAAGTGACTAATGCCGTTAAGCGGCCAGCAAAGGAGTGGGCGGGACCGGAGACGAAGAAGCTGGGGATTGAGGATGGAACTGATTGTGCTAAGTGTGGAAAGCACTCCGAGGAGTATCGTATGGGTCTGAACATTTGTTACCGATGTGGGAAGACGGGGCATTACTCTCGAGAGTGTCCTGGTGCACCGTCATGCTATAACTGTGGAATCCCTGGCTATCTGGCCAAGGACTGTCGTAAGCCTAAATCTGCTAGCACAGAGAAAGGAAAAGAGGCCGAGAAGTCAAAGGCAAGGACCCGAGTGTATACACTGACACAAGAAGAAGCTAGGGGCGATCTAGATGTGGTGTCAGGTACGTTCATCCTTGATCATACCTTTGTGTCTGTACTATTTGATTCGGGTGCCAGTAGGAGTTTTATATCATCCTCTATGTGTAGAAGAATGAAATGCAAAGTTATTAAAGTAGAACATGCCTTTAATGTGGAAACTGCAGTGGGCAAGACCAGGGTAGTAAATGAATTGGTAGATAATTGCACGATAAAAATACATGGCCATAGATTCCCATTTAGGTTATATGTTATGACCTTGGGAGGGTTTGATATAGTTTTGGGTATAGATTGGTTGGCTGCCAACGAAGCCCGGATTGTATGTAGACGAAAGATAGTTCAGCTCAAAGCTACAGACGGTAGAGAAGTTTTGGTTTACGAGGATCGTGACGGTTCGTTAACGAACGTCATATCGATGATAAAGGCAGAGAAGTATATAGGGCGCGAATGCGAGGCCTACCTGGTATGTAATAGACAATGATTTAAAAGTGAAAGAGTTAAAAGACGTACCAGTGGTATGTAATTTTCCTGAGGTGTTTCCCGAGGAGTTACCTGGGTTACCACCTGACCGGGAGACAGAGTTCCAGATAGACATAGTGCCAGGTGCCCAGCCCGTGGCTAAAACACCATACCGACTTGCTCCTCTAGAGATGAAAGAGCTAATGATACAGTTGGAACAACTTTTGGATAGAGGTTTTATCAGGCCGAGCATTTCTCCATGGGGTGCTCCGATTCTGTTTGTAAAGAAGAAAGATGGTGCCATGAAAATGTGCATCGACTATAGAGAGTTGAACAAACATACAGTAAAGAACAAATATCCGCTATCAAGGATCGATGATCTGTTCGACCAACTACAAGGCGCCAGATGGTTCTCCAAAATCGATCTGCGGTCGGGATATCATCAGTTAAAGGTAAGGGAAGAGGACGTACCTAAGACAGCGTTTCACACGCGGTATAGGCATTACGAATTCTGCGTGATGACATTCGGTTTGACCAATGCTCCAGCAGCATTCATGAGTATGATGAACCAAGTGTGTAGACCGATGATGGACATGTCAGTGATAGTATTCATAGACGAAATACTTGTTTATTAGAAGAGTGAAGGTGACCATGCTTGTCATCTTCGAGAAGTACTAGAGACGCTACAGAAAGAAAAGTTGTATGCCAAGTTCTCCAAATGCGCGTTCTAGCTTAAGGAAGTCCAATTCTTAGGTAACGTTATTAACCCAGATGGCATTATGGTTGACCCGGCTAAAATAGAGGCGGTACAAGAATGGGAAATCCAGAAGACACCAACCGAGATTCAGAGTTTTCTGGGATTGGCAGGTTACTATCGAAGGTTCATTCAGGACTTCTCGAGAATAGCCTCGCCACTGACAAGGTTGACACGTAAGGAAGTAAAGTACGATTGGGGTCAGGCCCAGTCTTAAGCATTTGAAGAGTTAAAGAAGAAGTTGACCCAAGCCCTAGTGTTAGCATTACCCGACGGTAACGAGGACCTTGTGGTATATTCTGATGCTTCTGGACAGGGTTAGGGTGTGTTTTGATGCAGAGGGGAAAGGTGATCGCGTATGCGTCACGGCAGCTAAAGATTCACGAAGTTAACTACCCGACTCACGATTTGGAGCTCGCGACAGTTGTCTTTGCGCTAAAGATTTGGAGGCATTACCTTTACGAGGTAAAATGCACAATTTATTCGGATCACAAGAGCTTGAAGCATTTCTTTGAGCAGAAAGACCTGAATATGCAACAAAGGCGGTGGTTAGAATTGCTGAAAGACTATGATTGTGAGATCCTATACCACCCGGGAAAGGTGAATGTGGTCGCTGATGCCCTAAGTCGTAAGGAGACTCATTTTCCTATTAGGGTGAAAGCGTACCGGTTGGTGATAACCCCAGATTTTATGGCAGAGCTAGAAAAAGCACAGACAGAAGCACTAAAGGAAGAGAACCTAAAGAAAGAAAGAATGGTTGGTCAACAGATGAAGTTACAAATAAACACTCATGGCGTGAGGACCAGATGTGGTCGCATGTGGGTACCGAAGGACGGATGGATTAGGGCCAAAGTACTCGACGAGGCCCATAAGTCTCGATATTCCATCCACGAAGGAACCACGAAAATGTACCAGGATTTAAAGAAAGAGTATTGGTGGCCTAACATGAAGAATGATGTGGCCGGATACGCAAGCGAGTGTCTGACTTGCGCATAAGTTAAAGCAGAGCATCATAAACCATACGGGAAAATCCAGCCTCTGGAAATACCCGAATGGAAGTGGGAGCATATCACCATGGACTTTATTACAAAGCTGCCCTGCACAGCTAAAGGCCATGACACGATTTGGGTTATAGTGGATCGTCTGACGAAGTGTGCACACTTCTTACCGATCCGTGAAACCTATTCATCAGAGAAGCTGGCAGAAGTGTTTATCAATGAGATTGTGTCTCGTCATGGCGTGCCAATATCGATTGTATCTGACCGGGACACACGATTTACATCGAGATTCTGGAAAGGATTTCATGAGTCAATGGGTACAAGGTTGAACATCAGCACGGTTTATCACCCACAGATGGATGGTCGATCGGAAAGAACCATCCAGACATTGGAGGATATGCTCCGCGCATGCATTATAGACTTCGGTGGCAGTTCGGATAGCCACCTACCGTTGGCAGAATTCTCCTACAACAACAGTTTCCACACCACTATTGGTATGCCGCCTTACGAGATGTTGTATGGTAGGAATTGTCGAACCCCGGTCTGTTGGGCTGAGATAGGACAGAAAGAGTTGGGAAGTTTAGAGGTAGTCACAACAACCTCTGAGAAGTTTGACCAGATTAAGTCCAGAATGAAAGCAGCACAGGACCGTCAAAAGTTCTACGCGGATAAGAGGCGAAGACCGATCGAATTCAATGTCGGGGATCAAGTACTATTGAAGGTTTCCCCCTGGAAGGGGATTATACGATTCAGAAAGAGAGGGAAGTTAAGTCCAAGGTTCGTCGGACCTTTCAAGATAATGGCGCGGATTGGTGAAGTTGCTTACCGGTTAGAATTACCTGATGAGTTGAGTGGAATTCACCCGACCTTTCATGTGTCGCACTTGCGTAAGTGCCTGGTTGACGAATCAGCACACATGCCACTTGACGACATCGAGGTAGATAATAGCCTCAATTACATCGAGGAACCAGTCCCCATACTAGACAAGAAAGAGAAGCTGTTACGAAACAAAGTAATTCAGTTAGTCAAGGTACAATGGAAGCATCGTAAAGGATCAGAAGCTACTTGGGAAACCGAAACAGAAATGAAAGAATCGTACCCGCACCTGTTTAACTTATAGCAGGTTTCGAGGATGAAACCTTTTGTAAGAGGGGTAGACTTGTTACATATCGAAATTTACGATAAAGAATAAACTACGCTTATGGAATAATGAAAGAATGAAAGATTAGTGGGCTCGAGCGAATCGGGCCTTGGGCCATGAGCAAGTGGCGCAAAAGGGGGAAGGGGAGGGGTAAAACCCTAGCCACCCTCTCTTCTCCCTCACATTCATCATCTTCACCAACTAATCTAGAGAGAGAAAGTAGAGAGAGAAAGTTTCATAGCTCACCCGTTGATCTCCTCGTTTGAGCCCGAGATCGTTGCTACATGTTACAGAAGACCAAAGAAGAAGAAATCAAGCCATAACAAATTTGTAACATTCCACCTGGCTGAAAGTTTCCTTTCTAAGTGAGATAGAACCAGTAGAAGTCAGGTGAGTTCTTATTACCCCTTTTCCCTAACGGTTTTGGGCTGGCATGCATACTGTTAAAGAGATAGTTTTCAAGGTTAAAGAATATTTTATAAGAATTATATATTTTTATAAAATGAAAGACAAAGTATAGTATTTTATAAAAGGTTACTTTTATAAAAAGAAAGTTAAAGTGTTAAAGAGAATAGTACTATCTTTGAAATGTAATTTCAAGAAAGCAAAGTACAGTAAAGAATGGTAAAGAAGCTGCATCTCGGTGCAGCTTGACAGTGACAGTGACAGATGTCATATTATATGCTTATGTGTTATTTGTCTATGTGTTATGTGTTTGAATGACATTATATTATTTGACATAGTATAAGTGCATAGTAGTTGCATAGTAGTTGCATTGTAGTTGCAAAGTAAAAAGTCTTGCAGGCAAGCAAAGTAGAAGTCTCACACTTCGGTGTGAGTAGGCAAAGGAGTCTTCACTTCGGTGTAAGCGAGAAAGTCTCACCCTGAGGTGTGAGCAGGCAAAGGAGTCTTCACTTCGGTGTAAGCGAGAAAGTCCCACCCTGAGGTGTGGGTACAACAAAGTAAAAGTCTTACCCTGAGGTGTAAGGGAGCAAAGGGATCCTGCCCTCGGGCAATGATTCATGTGTGAAAGTTAAAGTATGTTATAGTCACTTTTCTTATACGAGTGAAATGTAAAGTGGCAAAGAGTAAAGGAGGACACCTTAACCGGTTACCTCAAAAGTAAAGTGTTAACGAAAGATATAACGTAACAGTTTTATAATTGTCACGTTGCAAAGTTTTAAAGTAAAGCTGAAGTGTTTTCAAAGAAAGTGAAAGTAAAGTTTATATTTTATTTTTATAAAACTAAGCTACCAAAAAGAAAGTTTTATAGTTTAAAGTAAAGAAATAACTCAACAACGTTAGCTGACTTTTAGTATGCATAACAGGTAGTAAAGGTAAAAACAAAAGTAAAGTAAAGGAGCCGTGAGGGCTGGATAACATGGACATCGGGTCGCCGCTCTGAAGACTGACGTTTCCTATTCCGATAGTTTATGTTTTAGACAATGAATTACTTTATTGTTTGATGAATGTTTTAATTTAAATACTTCCGCTGTAATTGATTCTGATTTCTGGTTTAAAAACTATGTTTGTTATATTTTGTGCTAACTATGAGACGTACCCGGTTTTGGGGCGTTTCAGTAGGTATATATATCAAACTAGCTTAGAACCTGTGTAATACACACGAGATAAAAATTATCAATACATAAAATTCTTAAATCTTTATATATATATATATATATATATATATATATTTTACAGGTGTAAAAATGTATTACATGTACTAAGGCTAGATGTAAAAATTAATATATAACTGGGTTTCGAAAATACGTTAATTACTATTTAATGTAATTTGACTTTCATTTACTATTTGATTAAAAATAAAAGTTACATAATTAGATTTCAAAGTTTCTTATAATAAGTGATAATTTAAAATAAATGTGTTTTATTATTATAATTAGTATTTTCTTTAAAAATATATTATTATAAAAAGATAGAGGTGTATTTAATAAAAAAGAGAGCTGAGAAAAAAATGATGAGAATGAAGATGGAGACGACGCGTGGAATGAAAAAGCTTTTATTTATTATATAATATAGATTATTATATAGTATAGATATATATTATATGGTAGGTGGGTGTGTATGTATATATGTCAAACTAGCTTAGAACCCGTGTATTACACACGGGGTGAAAACAAAATTCAAAATATGTAAAAGTTAATATATAAATAGGTTTCGAAAATACGTTAATTACTATTTAATGTAGTTTGACTTTCATTTACTATTTGAATATAAATAAAAGTTACATAATTAGATTTTAAAGTTTTTTATAATAAGAGATAATTTAAAATAAATGTGTTTTATTAGTATAATTAGTATTTTCTTTAAAAAATATTATAATTAAAAGATAGGTGTGTATTTAATAAGAGAGAGAGGCGAGAAAAAATGATGAGAATGAATATAGAGACGACACGTGGCATGAAAAAAATTTATTTATTATATAGTATAGATATAGATATAGATATGATTACTATTTGCTGATTATTTCTTTTCAAGTTAACTTAAATACAATATTTATAAAACTTAGTTATTATTTAATAAATTTTTATTCTTTACATTTACATACCATACGTTAAGTTTGAAAAAAAATAATCATTTAATAACCAAGTTTTACAACAATGAAACAATATAGAAACTTTAGTGATTTTTGTTTTTTAAAAGAAGTATAATAAATTTAATAGAACCCTAAAAAATTGGTTATTATTAGGGCTGGGCATTCGGTTTGAACCGGACCGGAACCGCGAACCGTTTGGATAAAAATATATTAACCGAGGACCGGACCGTATATAAACGGTTCGGACTGGACCAGAACATTATTAAACAGGTCGAAACCGTTTAATTGCTGGACTGAACCGATTAAGATAAAGTTCTACTTTAATTATACAAAATTATGTTTCCTGCAAAATAAAGTTCCAATCCAACTTCACAAAACAAAACAAACCCAAAATACTCCACAAACGGTTCTAACGGGTCCGAACCGGAACCGTCGGGTTATTAACCGAACCGAACCGCGAACCGTTTAAATACCATATGAAGAACCGAGGACCGAAAATGTTTATTATTTTGCGGGTCGGTTCCAGTTCCAATTGGTCTGGTTCTACGATTCTAATGGTTCCGTACCGCAAACTGCTCACTCCTAGTTTATTATCGGATGAAATATTCCCTAAATATACGTAATTACATAAACTATTATTAAGTTTTCTTATATGTTTTTCATATAGATTTTATTAAAATATTAGCTCCATCCAACGTAAAGTAATTTTAGTCTCAAAGTATTACTAATATATATATATTTTTTCTATGGAGTAGTTTTAGTAATTTTATATAACTACAAATAACAACTAATTAAACCGGTAACTTACAGGATTTAAACTCACACTACTTTTGTAACAGACAATCATTAATACCACTAGATGAGAAGGCAATATGCTTGTTTTTCATCTTTTAATTATCTTAAAAATCATAATCTTATTGTGGGGTTAAGAAAATAAAAAAAAAAATATATATTTTTTTTAAGTTTCTTTCTTGAGTTACAATGTATCAGTGTAATGCACACATTTTCATCGGTGTATATAATTACTATCGATGTAAATGACATTTTATTTACGTACTTAACCACATCAATATTACCGTTGCAACGCGTGAAAGCGCGTCCACTGGTTTATTTAAAATTACGAAAAGATACACTAGTTTTAATATCTTTTGCAATTAACGTTTTTAACTTTTATTACGTTGTATTCCTGTTAAAAAAAGTATTCTTGTCCTATTAGTTGAGTGATTACAAGCAATATTTTTAAAGCCGGACCGGACGTCAAACCGGTCTCCTTACCGGTCCACTGGTCGGACCGGATTTACGAACCGGACGACGTCATAAATATTATAAAAATATATCAATTCAAACAACAATTAATCTTTTAAAAAACCACGAACAAGTCAATTCCAATAATTTTAAACTAACAATTAGCTACGAAATACGAGACAAAAGAGACTTAAAAAGGATAAAAAAAACGGTCAACCGGTTTGTCCGGTCCGACCACTCGGTTCCCGGTTCGACCACCGATTCGTCCGGTTCGACCGCCGGTTTACTGTAGGACCGTTTCAGCATATGTAACCGGACCAGCCAGACCACCGGTTTCCGATCCAACCGGTTCGGTCCGGATTTCAAAACAATGATTACAAGTGAAGTGAAAGCGACAATCCATAACTATTGGAAAAAAAAGCCAAAACTTTTGTACATCTTTTTTTCTTCTTGCCCCCACGTTTCCTTTATTACCTCCAAGTTGTTTATTGGTTTTTCGGTTGCATGCCAGCATGAATAATGACCAATAAACAAGTGGACTTTTCTTGCCCCATGAATAATGACCAATAAACAAGGGGATTTTTTTAGGTTGTATATATGTATCCTAAAATTAATAGGGTTTTTATTGAAGGTTAAAGTCCATTAGGTTTGAATTCGGTTTTCGCGGATCTAAGGTGGTACCAATGGGTTTACCCGGGACCGTTAAAACCCAAATATTAAGAACCGCTAAACTGACCCTCTAAGATGATAACAGTTCTGATCATGTGGTTCCGGTTCGGTTCCATGGTTCTGTCGTTTTGGAACCACGAGCCGCTCACCTCTATGAATAAGACACATAATAATGACTGTTTGTTGTCTTGTTCATTCTATTTTGACTAAAACGAGTGGATTTTTTATCTATTAAAATTTTATATTCTAAAGAACATTATACGAGTTATTTACCTTTTCTTGAGGACACCAACTAGTGATCATGCCCCTCCCTTTAGTCTCAACTAGGAATTCCGGTGGCAACGCCACATCATCGCCGCCAATAATGTCCGGCCTGGTTATCCATAAGAAATCCTTCTTGCTATTAGCGAGTCCCCATCCGAACTCGAGTAGTTGTTCCTTTGTCATGACTGTAATACTTCCAAAGTTAACGAAAACAACCGAGCCATGGTCTTTTGTATCAAGCCAATTGGTGCAACTCACATCTTCTTTCCAAAGATTGGACCCAATGTGTTTGAGCCGTTCATCTTGTTCCATCAGGTGTAGTGGGCCTATGGTGAAAATACGCGGGTTCAATGCAAATAAAGGGTTAATACTGTCTTGTTCCAGGGCATCGAATGTGTTAAGCACGACAGCTGTGCCTCTAGGTAGAGCCGCGGTCTCAGCAATGAAAAAGTTGAGCATGGTGTCGTTTATGTCTGTGGTTCGAATGAAGCTTGGGAAATCCCTTAACCGGATGTTACTCATCCCGGGAATCCAATCTAAGATTGTTTCTAAATACCCATTGGTTACATGACTCATATCTGAAAAATTAGTATGAGTAATTAGATGAAGAAAGCAAATTTTACATTGAAAAGGAAATATGACAAAAATAAATATCAAAGTCTAAATCATTCTTGAACACAGAATCATAGAAAGTCCTTCAAGATCACGATAGTGATCCATTTGTTGGAAGACACTAGATTTTTTGAAATATGCGGTAGTGATTGACATCATGTGTTGCTTTCACACAAATAACTTTCTCCTTTACTAAAAGCAATTTGAATGTACACTTGAATGGTTTTAGTGGTCCACGTGTGCTTTTTTTTTTTTTAATTTTCATTTTCAACCTTTTTCTTAATTTTCGCTTTCACCCCTTCTACTATATATAATTTACGCTTTTAGCCTGTTTGATTTTCTATTAATATCGTTTTCCTATAATAGCTTGCGTTCGTTACCTTTTTTTATAAAAGCGAAGAGCGCGCCTAATTTTAGTTTTTTTTAATGTTTCAGTATAATTTTTTTACTCCTTTACTAAAAGGAAGTTGAATGTACACTTGAATGGTTTTAGTGGTCCACGTGTGTCCGTTTTTTTTTCAATTTTTATTTTCAACATTTTTTTTATTTTCGCTTTCACCCCTTCTACTATATATAATTTACGATTTTAGCCTTTCTGATTTTCTTTTAATATCATTTTCCTATGATAGCTTGCGTTCGTTACCTTTTTTATAAAAACGAAGAGCGCGCATGATTTTAGTTTTTTTTAATGTTTCGGTATAATTTTTTTTAAAAACATATTTGTATTCAAAAGCGAGTTTAGTTTTTTTTATCCTACGATATAGCGAGCGATGTAAGCGTTGCGTAGCCGTTACAAACCCAACCGCATATGAGCGAAATAATTCGCTGCCAGTCTTTTGGTATTATCGTAACCGATATCGGTTGTCGCTTTTATGATATTCTACCAACCTCCTGTCTTGTAACACGGCGAAGCTCACACCGCGAAGTGCGGGTACAATTCTATAACCCACAAATTTTCAAAAGCAGTTAGCAGTAGATTACACTTAGTTGTCAACGTGTCAGTCTTTAAGTGACCAATTTTTATTTTAATGTTTGCTTTGAGAGTTAGCAGTAGATTACACTCGTTTCATTTTGTAATAATTTTGTTCTTCTATAATAACTTTCATTCGTTAACTTAAACAAAAAATGGAATGCGTGTCTGATTTTTGTTTATGTTTTTTTCTTTTTGTGAATGTTTTGGTGTAAACCATTTTTAAAACGGAGTTGTGTTAATAATCGAGTACCACAGGCTTATGAGAGGAAAACATCGTTGGCGATGTTTTGATATAATCGTATCCGATATCGGTGTTAAGTTTTAATTTTTTGATGCGTAGAAGTGCAACAACCAAACTTCTGTCGCAAAATGCGGAGAAAAACACAACCGTGCTCCCTCGCGCCTCGCGGTGTACAAATACTAGTTTTAATCAAATTCAATTCAGTAAGAGTGTGAACCATTATTTATTTATTTATTTTTTTGATTGTCTGGTTTTGACGGTGGTGCCACTTGACGCGTGTTCATTGGCCGGTTTTCTTTCTGTATTTTTTTCAATTTCCCTAGATTTAGTGTGTATACAAAGGAGTAAATGGAGGTGATTACACAAAAGCCAAACTGGTCCAGCGGAAACGCGCGCTATGCTCCTCATCTATCCGGGTTCGATCCTTGTGGCAGCAGGTTTTTTATTCATGTTTTTTACTTCTTAATTTCTTTTTCTTATTTTTTTATTTTTAGTAATATACATGTTATATATTGATCTTCGAAAAATATAGTAATAGAGTAGTAAAATCAGTGAAGGGACAAAATATTAAATAAAAGTGATTTTCCCTGAAACTATTGACCAGAGAATATATAGTGTAAAACAGTTATATTTTTGTTACTTATTTAATTTTGTAAGGATGCCCCTTAAGGTTTTAAAAAAGTTTACATATCTCTTTTTTTCTACTTTAAAACATAGTGTTGAGAAAAAAAGGTTAAACATCGTTGGAGTTGGGCATCTGACCTGACTTGTCAAATCGCGTGCAAAATTCGTTTACGAAATCAAAATAAATAGTATCAAAATACTAAATGCGTTAAAGATATAAATTATTTATAGTATAAAGGGTGAAATTGAAACTTTGAAAAAAAGAGGTGTCAAAATTTTACTTATTAATAGAAACCAAATCTATACCATATAATAAATAAAAATTGTTTATACCACGTGTCGCGTCCACATCTTTTTTCATTATTTTTTTTCCGTCTCTATCTCTTATTAAATACACATTTTTTTTAATAATAATTTATATTTAAAGAAAAATATTAATTATACTAATAAAACACATTTATTTTAAATTATCTTTTATTTTAAAAACCTTTAAAATTTAATTATGTAACTTTTGTTTTTAACTAAATAGTGATGTAAGTCAAAGTATATTAAATAGAAATTAATGTATTCAAACCGTGTAATATACGGGTTTTTAAAGATATAAACTTTTTATTACTAAATATATAACATTACATTTTATCAACACGAGTTTTTTTAAATTCTAAATTTTTATTACTAAGTATATAATATTATATTTTATCAACCTGTGTAATACACGAAATTTTAATCTATTTGTAATATATATATAATATGAGGGTTATTACAATTTGATTGGTTAGGGGAGCGGTGGTAATGATGATTCACTTTTTTGGTATGGGAGAGAGGAGGTCGTCAAAGATAAGACCGAGTGTAGTGGGCCTGTGAATGGGGCCGGATAATTGACAAATGATATGTTCTAATGAATTTTGCAAACAATCATCCAAATAAATGGTTTTTGTGTTACATATTTTTAAATTTAAAACAAAAAAATAAAATCTATTATTTTCTGAAAATTATATATAAAAATGTTTCGTTTAATTTACTCTTTGCTTCTGGATTGGTTATGATTAAATAAAAAAATATTAATTTCCGTATAAAGTTTTTTTTGCAAGTTCGTTGCTTTTAATTTCCTATAAATAATCGTCCCAAATTCATTATTAATGGCAATTAACATGTCTAAAATGAACTAACAATAACAAAGTAAAGCTATTCAAATTAGAAACTAAAACACGGACACCAAAACACATCGCAACGATGGTCATTTCGACGCAAAACCTTAAGGCATCAAGAAAGCCGATTACAAACCCAAAGCACAACAGCGCCCGCAAGCTTAAAAACCAAAAACAACGTGAGAAAAATACAAAAACAAAAAAAAAGCACCAAAATCTGGGCTCGGCGTAGCCTCGAACCCGGGCTGTTGGTGACGGAACGATCCTAAATATAAAAGAAATGTCGCAACGGCTGTTACTCCGACTTAAAATCTTAAAGCGTACTCAATCATAAAAGTGAGCGTCACTTCGACGTAAAACCCGAAGGTGTACATCATCATAAAAACCGTACTCTGTTTTAAAAGTAACTGTCACTATATCGTAAAACCTGAAATTGTATCCGCCATAAAAGCGAGCGTTAAAATACCCGAATACAAACGCGGACACAACGATAAACGTAACGTTAATAAATAAAAACCTAAAACCGTAATATTACAAAAAAACAAAAAAAAACAAAACAATGGTTGAAAGAAAATTTTGTGGCCAAAATTAGAATACTTAAAATTTTGTTTTGTAATCAAAATGAGAAAATCTCAAACTATGCTATTCCTTTTTTTGCCATATATATATATATATATATATATATATATATATATAGAGAGAGAGAGAGAGAGAGAGAGAGCTTAGAACTCGTGTCTACACACGAGGTTAAAAATATCAATACATAAAATTCTTAAATCTTTATGTATATATTTTACATGTGTAAAAATGTATTACATATACTATAAATAAAAAAACAAAATTCAAAATATGTACAAATTAACATATAACTGAGTTTCGTAAATACGTTAATTATTATTTGATGTGATATTACGGTTTCTTATAATAAGGGATAATTTAAAATAAATGTATTTTATTATTATAATTAATATTTTATTTAAAAATATATTATTATTAAAAGATAAAGATGTATTTAATAAGAGAGAGACGAGAAAAAAATAATGATAATGAATATGGAGGCGACACGTGTCATGAAAAAACATTTATTTATTATATTGTATAGATATAATAACTCAACTTTTAATAAAAACTAGGTTTTTAAACCCGTGCGTTACAGCGAGAGGGTTAAATTTGTAATGCTATGTTTTCACGACGCATGCAATGTTAGTGATTCAACGGAAAAATTAACCTTCAAACACTGGGGAAAAAAATGAAAGTAAAAAACATTATTATTTTTTAAGTTAAATATGTTAGCAGGTAAATAATAAAAGACAATAGAAAAAAGGTAAAAACTAAAGAAAACGCGCATTCTTTTTGTAAAAAAATTTAACGAACAAAATTTATAACAGAAGAACGAAATTAACTGAAAACTAAACGGGTTGAAAGTATATATTATATGTCGTATGAGTGGCCAAAACGATTGCCCCTCGCTAAGCCGGCGGGGTCACGATCGTAATTGGTTCGGTTTGTTTGCGGGGCTAAAGCTTACGCACGCTCCCTATAGCGTACGGTAGCAAAAAAAATAATCGAATTTAAATATAACTCCGTTTTAAAAAAAAAATCATAGCCGAATGTTGACAAAAAAAATTAAACTAAGGCGAGCGATCCGTTTAAAAAAAAGTTAACGAACGAAAGTTATTAAAAAAGAATTATTAGAAAATTAAATGAGTTAAAATGTATATTATATAAAATAAGAGGGGTGAAACGGAATGTTGACAAAAAAAATTAAACAAAGGCGAGCGATCCGTTTTAAAAAAAAAAAGTTAACGAACGAAAGTTATTAAAAAAACAAAATCATTAGAAAATTAAATGAGTTAAAAATGTATATTATATAAAATAAGAGGGGTGAAAACGAAATATAAAAAATGACACGTGGCACACACCTATTGGAAATTTACTGTTCACTCGCGTTGCTTTTTAAATGGGGTTCTAGCTTATGACGGTACCACAACGGTAACGACACTCGCTATAGACAACGATAAAAAAACTTGTATTTGAATACAACTCCGTTTTCAAAAAAAATTATATCGGAACGTTGACAAAAAAGCTAAAAACAGCCGCGCACTCCATATTTTGAAAAAAAATGAAAGAACGAAAGTTATTAAAGGAAAACGAAATTAATAGAAAATGAAATAAGCTAAAAGCTTATATTATATAGAGTATAAGGGTTAAAAATAAAAATATAGAAAACATAAAAAAAAAAAAAAGACTTGGCAAAATTTTAACGGGAAAGCTAGTGTTAACTACCGTTCTACTTTAAACTTAGTTAGTAATTATGTCGAAACCTAAAGGAAAACTAAACAATCTTTGTACTTAGATTTTAATAAATATTATAAATTATTAAAAAACTAAATTATATTTTAAAAAAATTAATGAAAAAGAGAAAAGAGAAACACTATATACTAATTTTTACGACCAAGAAAATAGAGTTGTATTGTTCTAAAATTCAACGTACATTTGCAACAAAAGTTTCTAGGTAAAAAATGTTCAAATAACATGTTATTTTATTTTTATTTTTATTTTTATTTTGCCAAATAAGAGACTAGATTTATGAAAAGATCCGAAGCCAAGAACAAAAACAGTAATTTCACCTTTGAGCGGAGTATACCCCTTTTGAACAAGATCACGATAGTGAGTGTAAGCCAAAAGCCCACATGCACTTGGAGTCCAGAACAGAACTTCTGGCAACCCAAACCTGTTGGCAGCTTCAAGCGTAAAGCTCATGACCCCATCAGAAACTATACAGCTCACAGGCGGCACGTCGGAACCATTAAGCCTAGTGATCAACTGACAGAACGGTTCCAAACAGTGCTTAGGAATAGATTCGCAGAGGGCAGGGACTGGCTGGGTGGCTTCAACATCAGAAGGAGGAAGGCCATCGGGAATGGAGTAGAAACAAAAGTCCGGGAGGCCGTCGAGGGAGGAAGAACCTCGGGATCGTAACAAGCGCTTATGGTTGAAGTGGTTATTGACGAAAGAGATGTGGAAGCCTCTAAAGTGTAGGAGCTTAGCAAGTTTCATCATGGGGTTGATATGGCCTTGGGCTGGGTAGGGGATACATATGGCATGTGGCTTTGCCATCTCTGCTATGGAATTCAATTTGATGCAATATAAGAGTCTCCGTGTGAGTTTACTCTAGGGATGAAAGGATGGCTTGTTGGACATTTATAGTGGAGGAAAAGTGAGAGAGAAATATAATGTGATGTTTAAATGACAACCACAAAAAGTTGATTTAAAAAAATAAATTTTTAGCCATCACATATGTGATAAAAGATTCTTTTTCTCGGGTGTTCTAATTTTCATAATTAATACGAAAATATGTTGTAATTGCCGACGAAAACGTTTATATGTTTAATATTGTATATATTTAACGGTGAGTATAAGCAAACGCTCGTGAAACACTCTGTATGGACGCACTGAAATTATTATGTCATAACTGTTGGTCATACATTTAAATGCCGAATAAGGTCAAAATGTAATAGATGATGAATTAGAGGTATGTATTCTAACTTGAACACAAGAATTTTGACAAAAATTGATTGAAATCATTTATAACTTGTACATTTAGTTGAATAGATTCTTTATGATGAAATTAAAGCAGTTGGTGTCACACTCTAAAGCAGTTGGTGTCACACCCTGCCTCAGACACCCCTGGACGTGTGTGACCTAGATTGGTACATGTTTTGATTTCAGAGTTTTTTTTATAAAATACAGCGGAATTCTTTTTTCAATGGATCGTTTCAACATAAACTCAACCTCAAGGGTTGTATTTGTAAATATCAAAACTCAATGGTAAAACAAAAGTCTTATATTCATTTCATTAACACAGGGATTTAAATAGCTTTTTCAGTTGATTACAAAATAGAGTTTGAAATCAAATATATCTCTTATCTCTTATGGACAAGTTTCAAGCCACCAAGAAATAGTACTATCCAAGACCGAACAGTTCCTTGGTCCTATCTTATTTTTCTTCTTTTTAGGATTATCTATGCATGAGGCTGGAGAATCCAACATGTATTTCATCCTTTTCCTTTCTCTTTTCATGGGTCAGATCTTATGTCTGCCCTTCACATTTCATAGGTCAGATCACATGTCTGCCCGTATCCCGTTTTCCTTTACATTTTAATCATTTCCTGAAAACATTTTGAAAATGAAACGTCAGCGCGAACGCCGGTGAATACAATTATCTTGACAGTAAAATCATCTGGCACAAACAAGTATTAATTTCATAATCATAACTTTATGTTTAATCCACACATTCAACAAGCCCATGTCCTGATCATATGCACCACTGTATACACTGACATCATGTCTTATAACAACAGACATGTCTATGCCTCCGAATTTGTTATACGATAAGTACCAGCCGTAATCCGGGACTTTCACCCGAGACCCGTGTATCCCTTGTAAGTTTTACGTATACCTATGGCCCGAATGCTTTATTCGTAGAAGAACGTTGAGCATTATTCTCTTAACCTTTATTTGGCCATTTTCGTAAATGTAAATGTTTGACACAAGTTTTGAAATAGATAAAGTATTCATCTTGATAATTGGAATGAGCCTCTAAGTTGGAAATTATAGAATCAGCTTCCTAACTTGGTTTTCTCTAGCGTTCCAACACTTCTACGAGCATTTCTTCTTAACCTGGGCGCTAAAACGAGCGGGAATCGAACCGAAAGCTTCGGGATCATCTTAGAGTGCTTATGGAACAAGAATTAGAAGTGAAGATCGAGTATGGGATGAGAGAATGGACTGAACTCGATCAACTATTTATAGGGCCAGCTCTGAAGCCGTGACGGACCGTTACGGGTGGTGACAGTGTGTCACCAGATTAGTGTTTGAGTAGTCATAAGACATGCATCACCCTCTGGTCAAATTATACCGTGAAGGACCGTTACCAGCTTGTGACAGTCAGTTACGGAATAATACATGGCGCACCCTGATGGTTTTGTGGCTATTACGGACCATTACTAGGTGTGACGGTCAATTATAGGGTTTCCACGCGTCAGAAATTTCCCATTAGTCACTGGACACGTGGCATGTCATCATTGTCCGTGTGTTCGACCCGTAATGGACCGTTACCGTCCGTGACGGTCTGTTACCGTTTAAATTTCATGTTTTCTACTTTTTGATCCTTGATCTATAGAATAATTACACTTAAAGTCCCTGTGGTTTATACCTTAGCCAAATATTGGACTTTTTCATGGCAGGTGTTACATCCTCCTACCTTGTTTTAATCTCGTCCCCGAGATTATTCGAACAAGTGAGGATATTTCTTTTTCATTTCTGACTCTAGTTCGCACGTATACTCATGGCCACGTCTGGAGTTCCATTTCACTTTCAAAATCATCAATTTCTTTCTTTTTAATTTATTTTCCTGCCTGTCCTCGATTTGTAAAGGATGTTCCACAAATTTCAACTTTTCGTTTACCTCTACATCTTGTAGGGGTATTACCAGAGTTTCATCTGCCAAACACTTGCACAGATTTGATACATGGAATACATCGTGTACTCCATTCATTTCTTCTGGTAATTTGAGTTGATAGGTCACAGGCCCAACTCTTTTCAAGATTTTGAATGGTCCTACGAATCTAGGACTTAATTTTCCTTTCTTTCCAAATCTTACAACGTCTTTCCATGGTGAAACTTTCAAAAGAACGTTGTCACCGACGTTGAATTCTAACGGCTTTCGTCTTTTATCTGCATAACTCTTTTGACGATCACGAGCCGCTTTCAATCTATCTCTTATTTGAATCACTTTATCAGTTGTTTCCAGAACTATTTCAGGTTCAGATAACTGATTTTCTCCTATTTCTGAACAACAGATTGGAGTTCGACATTTACGACCGTACAAGGCTTTAAAAGGAGCGGCCTGTATACTCGTATGATAACTATTGTTATAGGATAATTCCATTAGAGGTAAGTGGTCATCCCACCTTCCTCCAAGATCAATAACACAAGCCCTTAACATATCTTGAAGAGTTTGAATAGTTCTTTCACTCTGCCTGTCCGTTTGAGGATGGTAGGCAGTGTTAAGATTCAATTTTGTACCTATCTTTTTGAAAGCTTTTCCAGAATCTAGAAGTAAATCTACTATCCCTATATGACACAATAGATAGTGGCACACCGTGTAATGACATGATTTCATTAACGTATAATTGTGCCAACTTATCTATGCTGAACGTTTCTTTTATGGGAAGAAAATGAGCAGACTTAGTAAGTTTGTCAATGATAACCCAGATAGTGTCATTCCCTCGACTGGTTCGGGGCAGTTTCATAATAAAATCCATGGTTATCATCTCCTATTTCCAGACAGGAATTTCAGGTTGCTATAACAAGCCAGACGGCTTTTGATGTTCAGCTTTAACTTGATAGCAGGTTAAGCACTTCGCAACATAGATAGCGATATGTTTCTTCATTCCTATCCACCAATAATTGGCTTTTAGGTTTTTGTACATTTTATCGCTTCCAGGATGCATTGTATACTTAGATTTGTGGGCTTCTTCGAGAATTTATTCACGTATGTTTCCATAGATAGGAACCCAGATTCTTTTATTCATTCTCAGAATATTATCATCACCTTTGACCAGTTGATAAATCATTCCTTCCAAGCCTTCTTTTTCAAGGTTTGGTTCTTTTAAGGCAATCTTTTGAGATTCCTTAATACGATAAATAAGATCGATTTAGAGATCGAGTCTTGAAGCACGAACTCGTTTAGGTTTCTCATGTTCTTTTCTGCTCAAGGCTTCAGCTACCACATTAGCTCTGACTTCATGATAACAGATTTTGCAATCGTAATCATTCAGGACTTCCATCCAACGCCTTTGCCTCATATTCAGTTCTTTCAGACTGAATATATACTTCAGGCTTTTGTAATCAGTGAAAATATTAAATTTGACTCCATAAAGATAGTGCCTCCATAATTTCAATGCGAATATTATGGCGCCCAATTCTAAAACGTGAGTCGTATAATTCTTTTCATGAGTTTTTCGCTGCCGGGAAGCATAAGCAATAACCTTGCTTCCTTGCATTAACACACAACCAAAACTGGTGTGTGAAGCATCACAGTATATTGAAAAGCCTTCATTTCCATCTGCAAATCCAGTATGGGTGCTTGAGTTAGTTTCTGTTTCAGAGTTTCGCAAGCTTCAGATTGCTTAGGTCCCCATTCATACTTAATTGACTTGCGAGTCAGAGAAGTTAATGGAACAACAATTCGAGAGAAATCTTGGATAAATCTTCGATAATAACCAGCTAAGCCGAGAAAACTACGAACTTCAGTTGGTGATTTCAGGATTTCCCATTTAGATATTGCTTTGATTTTAACAGGATCAACTTGGATGCCATCAGTATTAATGATATGTCGAAGAAATTGAATGTCTGATTGCCAGAATTCACATTTTGAGAACTTAACATATAGCTTTTCATTTCTCAAGAGTTCGAGCAAGATTTTCAAGTGGTTTGTATGTTCTTCCTTACTTTTGGAAGAAATAAGGATATCGCCAATGAATACGATAACGAATTTATCCAAGTAAGGTTTACAAACTCAATTCATCATATCCATGAATGCAGCTGGTGCATTAGTAAGTCCGAACGGCATTACCGTGAACTCATAATGACCATATCGAGTTCTGAAAGCTGTGTTGGGAATGTCTTCTTCAAGGACTTTCAATTGGTGATAGCCAGAACGAAGATCGATTTTTGAGAAACATTGAGCTCCCTGAAGTTGATCAAAGAGATCATCAATCCTGGGAAACGGATAACAGTTCTTAATCATGACTTTATTCAGCCCACGATAATCAATACACATGCGCATTGAACCGTCTTTCTTTTTAACGAATAAGACCGGAGCTCCCCAAGGCGACGAGCTTGGTTTAATGAATACTTTTTCAAGCAATTCATCCAACTGCTTCTTTAGTTCTGCCATTTCTGTTGGAGCTAATCCATAAGGGGTTTTGGCAATCGGTGCAGTACCGGGTATGGGATTAATTATGAACTCCACTTCTCTTTCAGGTGGAATTCCAGGCAGTTCATCGGGAAAAAACATAAGGAAATCCAGCCACGACCGACACATCTTCAATCTTCTTTTTCGTGTCAGTAGTTACGGATACAAGGTATGCTAAGCATCCTTTTCATAAATATTTTGTGGCTTTTAACATTGAAATTATTCCAACAGAGTTGGATAATTTATCGCCATTTATAGTTAGGATATTGCCTTTTGGCGAACAAAGCTCTATGGCTTTCTTATCACACAGGATATGGGCTTGGTTAGAGGCTAACGATTCCATTCCTAGAACAATGTCAAAACCTGTCAAAGTCATTGGCAACAGTTGCGTAGGAATAACATGTCCTGATAGTGTGATGTTACAATATTTGATGATTTATGAGATTTGGACTAGGTCTCCTTTGGCAGTTTCTACCATGTATTTCTTGTCTAATTTAGCTAGAGTTTTATTTAACAGTCTACATAATTTATGATCTATAAAACTTTGGTATGCACCAGAGTCAAATAGAACTCGAGCATAAATATTATTGACAAGAAATGTACCCGTAATGACATCGGGCATACCTGCTGCTTCATGAGTATTGGGAATGAATGCTCGCGCATTCTACTTTACTCCTTCAGCGGGTTTAGGACCTGTCCCTTTAGGCTTTTTTAGTTTAGGACAATAGCTTTTGATGTGGCCAGCCTCACCACATTTATAGCAGGTGATGGGTTTCTTCTTGTAACAATGCTCCGTTTTGTGTCCAGACATTTTGCAGAAAGTGCAATAAGGTCCAAATCGGCATTGTATGTAGGTCCCCGGGTGTCTCGGATCGTTACGTGTGGGTGTGTGACTAGTCTGACCGGGTGCGGAATACCCGTGACTAGGTGGAGAATTAAGTAACACAAAGTAAACCGACAACGAAAACACTTTCAAACTTCGTCTATTATAAAACTTGTAGGTTACAGAGATGTTACAAATGAGTGCGTACATAACTTCTGTCACCACAACCTCTTTATACTAGACCTGATCTCTGCACACATAACAAGTGCGTTGGGAAAATTGTTCCTGCGTACTTAACAAGTACACAGAGTATTCTTGCGCACTTGCTAAGTACGCATGAAGTAATTCCTGCGCACATGCTAAGTGCGTAAAACACTTAGATAAAACAGACGACTAGTACATACATTAGAAATTACACCTCGACAACTAATACGTACAGACACTAACATACAAAGACTAATACATACAAGACAAGTACAAAAGCTAAGACAATATCCAGAGTGTTTGTCACACAAAAGTGCTTCAACAAACTCCCCCTTGACAACAGCTCTGGATTGTCTTCGGTCTTCAGTGCAGCTTTAGCTTCCATCTTCTTCTTGTAATCAAGGCAGAACTTGATCACCTTGTCGTATTTAGAAGCAAGGAACTTTGTCCACTCGTCCATGTACATACAGTACTTGTCAGCTAGCGCCTCCAGATCTTTCACAGAAAAGTTTATGAAGCAGACTTCATCAAAAACTCTGATCAGTTCCCTTGGCACTAAGCTTCCACTCTCGGACCATACCTTTCCAATCACCACTGCCTCGCCCGATTTAGGATCTACATACCAGTACCATATGTTACCGAGGATATCCTGAGATAACTTGCTCAGGGGAATCTTGGTTTCACACAGCACTGGCTTGTATACCAGTTTCTTTAAGCTTTTTGAGTCACGGGATGTCTAACATTCTTGTCCCTGACTCGCCTGGGCACTTGAGGCTTAAACATTTCGAACTTCCCAGATCTTACCTCTCACTGTAGAACCTGCCACAAACCCATCGCTACTGCGTGATTTGAGTGACCCAGCAGCTCTCGGTTTGCTAGGTTCACGAGGTCGTATCTTGGCAAGGAGTTGAAAGCTTCGCTGGTTGGTTTCAAGTATTGAAACCCCCCCAGCTCGCTTGATTGCAAACAACTTCTTATCCTCCTCGAACCTCACAGCTAAGATCATCCCTGTCGCTCCATGTTTGTCTATGATTGATGTCTTTTGCCAGACAGGAGCCGGATCCTTCGATGAACTTGCAGGCATATGTTTGTCTTTCTGTGCCTCTAGATCCACAGGTGTAGGGTCGGCAGGGGAGGCTTCAGTCGACGCCTCAACAGTACTAGCAGGCTCGACTGAACCTGTGTCAAGATGAGTTTCAAAGGATGGAACTTTGAAAATCTCTCCATCTTCCAACTCATACTCTCCTTCCCCGTCACCCTTGGGAACTTCGATTACAACATCATCATCCTCCTCATCCCAGTTGTCACTAGAGTCGATATCTCCCTCTTCCAAATTGCAAAGAGCATCGATCTGTGCTTCCTTGGAATAGTCCGACTTTAGTAGTAAGATCACATCATCCGACACGTCGTCAGATAGATCTTTCAAAACGTCAGCCACCGACTTTCCTTTATTACCACCTGAAGCATCACCTCCACCTTCACTCTGAGTAGACTCCCCCTCAGCCATAAACAAAGCAGAAATGAAAAAATCTCCAAAGCCAACGATTGCTGCTAACTTCCACTCGGTCCGGCTTCAGGATCCTTGTCCTGATCATCACCCTTAGTTAGATCAACTAAGTGACAAGCCTCTTCACTGCTAGGCTTAGGTGGTTGCTTCTCCAACAATTCCTTCAATCTCTCCCTATGAACAGCAAGCGTCTTGGCCATATCACAGACCAGTTTCACCATAGTATCATGCTCTAAACGCTGCTTGTCGTCAGCCGCCCGCTGTTTCTTTAGTGTGGCTACCTCATCAATCAGAGAGTTAATCTGCCCCTGTTGTTTGTCAGATTCTTCTCTCAATTTTCATAGCGTTTCAAGAAGACCAGCGACCTGAGTCTCTAAGTAGTGATCCGGGTATCACGAGGATTAGGTCCCCTGGAAGACGATGCTTCGACTTCATTAGTCGGGAAGGAAAAGGATTCTCCAAAATCGAACCCCTGATTGTAGTTAAAGTCATGAAAGGGTTCACTGATGTGTTGGAGGGTGGTTGTAGGGATTGAGGTAGAGATGGAGGTTGTTTGGATAGTGGTAGGGGTGATGGTGACAGACTCGGTTAGAATTGGAGTTGTCACCGCCACTTGGACAGATTGCACAGGGAGGGTCACTATCACAGGAACCTCCTTTGTGATAGCAGTGGTAGCCACATCAGGTGTTACACGTGGCCTCCCCCGCTGTCGCCTATAAAGTTGTTTGTGAAGGTGAGGTAGAAGTGGAATCAGTACTCGCAGTCGTTACACTTTCTTGCCTCGTAGCACTGACTTCTACCTCACGAAGGATAGCTAGGTGTGGCCTATCCCCCTGATGCTTGTTTATACTTTCTCTTCTGCGTCTCTGTATAGCAGCGTCCGAATCAGAATCGGGCTCATAATCACTGCTAGTCTCTTGTCTCTTTCTCTTGGAAGATGACTCGGGAAGGGTCACCTTCGTCAATCTCCTTGGGTGTGCCTGGGATGGTGCATCATCAGAATCAAATGAATCTGACTCGGTCGTTTCTGAGTCAGAATCTTTAGCACCCCCACTTCCCTGTTCTTCGTCTCCTTCGTCTTCAGACATATCATCTCCAGATTCAACTTCCTCTTCTTCCTGTTGTTCACCACTATGTTCACTGAGTTCAGACTCAGACTCTGCACTATACCATCTGAAGTCAGCAGGGGCCACATATGCTTTATTAATTAGGTGGCTAAAGAGAGGAGTGTGCTCAGGGGTAGGTTCAACACTTCCTGGCTTTAGAAATTCTACAAACACTCTCTTGTCCACCCATTTGACTTGTAGTATCTCTCCAATCTGAGGTAGATTGGGTACAACATCATTAATCAACAGCTGCACGAACCGTGGGTATAATAGAAATCTAAATCTCTCAGCAGCATTGATCTGATCGGTGATAGACTTGTAGATATACTTTGAAAAGTTGTAACCCTTGTTAAGAGAGAGGCCAACCATTGCAGCTGCCAAGTCATGCCCCATGGAATCCTTTCCCGCCTTCCTAGCAGACAGGCACATGATCATGACGTGCGCGGAGTAACGCCACTGATCAAGTACCCACATCTTCTTATACGAGGATTAATCCATGGTACCAACATACCCCATCCTTTGTCTCCAACATCCATCAACAAAGTAGTCATGGTAAGTCATCGGATCAGTTGATAAAGTCCCTAAACTGTAGTACTCGTCTGATGATGTCTTCAAAAATAGAAATATCATGACCCGCTACAGTAGCCCTAATGATGTTTGAAGTTACTGTACAATTGTGATCAGCAGTTTCCCAGAATTGCTCCAGATATGGTCTTGAGACAATAGGATCAGTAGAGACAGCATAGAAGATCTTCGAGTGGTTCAGGAAATCGACTGTTTCCCTATATTCAAGTGTAGCACCCTTCCACTCGGGTTGTGTTAGAGCCAACAAATTGAATTCACTGGTAAACGCACGAGCCATCACTTCAAAAACATACAGTGAACACAATAAGAACAAGAATAATCATTGGAATTGAACAAACACGACACGGTATAGCACATTCACAAGGAAGCACATTCCAGACTTAGGAATTTTTCCACTTTGCACTTCCGGCATACTTAACAAGTACGCAGGGTTTGTACCTTGTGTACTTAGTAAGTACGCAAGAGATATTTCTTGTGTACTTGCCAAGTGCGCAAGGTCTAACACTTGTGCAAATAGAAAACATTCCAAAATCAGCAAATGTGTGAGATTGAAGTAGGTTATGGTCACCACGAGGTCCAAGAAGGCACTTAGAACCTATGGGACCAAAAACTATCATCAATGTCAAGCTAAACCGGTCAAATTTTAACCTAAACACGTATTGACTCCAACCGTCGGTCAAACATAGAACAAATTCACAAATCAAGCAATGTTTAGGACGAATTAATGATTATAGAGGTTCGAATAATGATTTGAAAGAGGTTTTATGTGTAAATTTAGGTCAAGAAACACAAAAATTGTCAAAAAAATCAAAAATCCAAACCTTAGACTCATACGATCATAAACCGGTCCATAATTGTCGATGTAACGGATGGAAATTGTCAAGATTCTCACCGAATTATTGGTATATGAAGATGGAATATGAGAGATTCAAGGGTGAATACACGCTCAACGGTTGATGTAAAGACATGTCTTGATTCAATCTCTCATTGCATACTTGTGAGTATGGGCAGTGAGATGAACCGCATTATATGTGCTAACGACCTAGCCCGAAACTGGTCTAAGAAGAAAATAATTGCCAAAATCTAACATCCTGTATCCGATAGTGATCTTTTGCATTCTTTTACGCACACACACTAGCAAATATGGGTTCAAATCACAGTTGTAGTATAGATTTAATTTCCACCCTACTAATGATTTAAAGATGCTTACAGCCTACTGACAATTTAAATTACTTGTAAATAAGCATATTATGAACACAACAATTTAAACAATCAAGTAAGCGTGACGCAATCATTTCCCATATGAGCAGTCTAGGACGTTTAGATCATTACTGATCTACTATCATTTCCTCTTTTCTTCAAATAACTTTGAAATTTTCTCCATTTTCTATTTTGTTTGAATTATTTTTGTAAAATATTTGAAAATTAACAGAACTATACAGAAAATTTAAAAGGAATAAAATTTAACTTTAATGAATTGAATTGATTTAAGAAAACTAAGTTTTCACTCTGGATTGAACATTCCTATCATGTTGACAAGATGTTCGAAATGAGTTCGATCAAACGCCTTAGTGAAAAGGTCAGCAAAGTTGTCATCCGTGTGAACCTTTACAAGTTCAATGAGATGCTTTTCAGCACAATCACAGATGAAATGGTGACGAATTTCAATATGTTTAGTTTTGGAATGTTTCACCGGGTTGTTTGTGATGGACATGGTGGCATTGTTGTCAATGAACAGTGGATTTCCAGTGAAGTTTAAGTCATAGTCTCTCAATTGCTGCTGAATCCACAATATCTGAGAACAACCACTCGCTGCAGCAATGTACTCTGCTTCACATGTTGAGACAGAAACCGTTGACTGCTTCTTACACTGCCAGGAAATCAGCCTGTCTCCCAAGAATTGACATCCACCTGAAGTTGATTTTCTATCAAGGTTACAACCGTCATAGTTAGAATCAGTATAGGCTTTGAGGTCAAATGACTACTCCTTTGAGTACCAAAGACCCAATCGGGGTTTCCCTTTCAAGTATCTGAATATCCTCTTGACAGCTATCATATGAGACTCCTTTGGTTGTGACTGAAACCTTGAGAACAAACATACAGTAAACATTATGTCGGGCCTTGAAGTTGTGAGATACACGAGAGAACCGATCATCCCACGGTATAATTTACAATCCACATCCTTTCCATCTTTGTCTGGATGTAAACCGTGATTGGCAGGGATAAGTGTGCCATAAGTACTGCTATCATTCATCTTGTATTTTGACAAGATGTCCTGCACATACTTAGTTTGATGTAGATAGATGCCATCCTCTCTTTGACTGACTTGCAGACTTAGAAAGAACGACAATTCACCCATGTTGCTCATCTCAAACTTGGACTTCATCACATGTTCGAATTCCCTACACATCTCTTCATTTGTAGACCCAAAGATAATGTTGTCGACATATACTTGTACGAGGAGAATATCACCTCCTTCTTTTAGAATGAAGAGGGTCGAGTCAATCTGTCCATGGTGGAAACCATTTGACAGTAGATGTTTTGATAACATCTCATACCATGCCCGAGGTGCTTGATGAAGACCATAAATTGCTTTGTTGAGCTTATACACTTTATTGATATTATGTGGATCTTCAAAGTCGGGAAGTTGAGTGACATAGACCTTTTCATGAACTTTTCCTTACAGGAAAGCACTCTTCACATCAAGTTGATAGACGTTGAAGCCGACATAGGAGGCGTAAGCCAGAAACAGTCGAATGGCCTCAAGTCTAGCAACTGGGACATATACTTCAGTGTAATCCAAGCCCTCTTGTTGATAAAATCCTTGAACAACTAACCTTGCTTTATTCTTCACTACGACATGACGATCATCCGGTTTGCACTTGAACACCCATCCGGTTCCAATTGGCTGGATGCCTCTTGGCAGGTCAAATAAATCCCACACATGCAACTTTTGGAATTAAGACAGTTCATCTTGCATTGCCTCAATCCAGCAGTTGTCAGCGAGAGCCTCCTTCACATTCTTCGGCTCCAATTGGGACACGAATGCAGCATGCAAACATGTTTCCATGTCACATGTGTCAAGTATCTCAGCGTACAGACTAGAGTTCTCCGGGCGTCTCGGATCGTTACGTGTGGGTGTGTGACTAGTCTGACCGGGTGCAGAATACACGTGACTAGGTGGAGAATCAAGTAACACAAAGTAAACCGACAGCGAAAACACTTTCAAACTTCGTCTATTATAAAACTTGTAGGTTACAGAGATGTTACAAATGAGTGCGTACATAACTTCTGTCACCACAACCTCTTTATACTAGACCTGATCTCTGCACACATAACAAGTGCGTTGGGAAAATTGTTCCTGCGTACTTAACAAGTACACAGAGTATTCTTGCGCACTTGCTAAGTATGCTTGAAGTAATTCCTGCGCACATGCTAAGTGCGCAAAACACTTAGAGAAAACAGACGACTAGTACATACATTAGAAATTACAACTCGATAACTAATACGTACAGACACTAACATACAAAGACTAATACATACAAGACAAGTACAAAAGCTAAGACAATATCCAGAGTGTTTGCCACATAAAAGTGCTTCAACATTGTCCCAAGTGCCTCTTCTTGCACTTTGGACATTAAGGAATGGAAGAGTTGTTATTTTTAGAACTGAAGCCTGATCCTGGATTCTTAGAACCATTTGGGCCTTGCCCAGTTGTCTCCTTCTTCTTTCTCCTCTCCTCTTGATTTCTGATTAAGCTGTTAGTTAAGGAGGCTCCCAAATCCATAACATCATCAAGGGTTTCACATTTGGCAACCTTGACCATGTCACGGATTTCTCCAATCAATCCCCACATGTATCTTTTTATCAGAATAGTTTCAGGGGCAGCAAGATGAGGAACTATTCGAGCATACTCGAGGAGTTTAGTCAAATTCTCCTGATGATTTGTTCCAACCATCTTCAGACTTAGAAATTTTCCTTCAATCTATTCCCTCTCGTTCTAGGGAACATATTTCTTCTCCACTCTTGCCTTGAAGGCACTCTAGCCCATATCATAGGCTGCTTCTCTGCCCTTGGCAGCAATGATTTTATTCCACCATTCTAGTGCTTGATCTTTAAATATATTGGAAGCATAAAGAACTTTATCTTCCTCAGCACACTTGCTTATTGCAAGCACAAATTCAGTCTTCTCAGTCCATCTTAGCGTGACTATTCCTCCTTCTCTTCCAGAAAAGTTGTAGGGTTTGGAATCCTGGAACATCTTGTATGTACAACCAATAGTCTTCCTCTTCTTTTCTATATGACCATAATTATTCCCCATTCCTTCTTCTTCTGAGGAATTATGGCAGAATTCTTCTTTCTCAGTTTTCTTGGTTAGATGAGTAGCAAAACCTTTAGGTTTAAAAGTAGCAGGTTTGGACTGAGTTATAGTTCGAGTATGTTGAATCATTGGTTGAGAATGGATAGATTTTGGAATTGATGGTTAAGTGGATAATTTATCGGCTTACCTCTTTTCTGTTTCAGTAAAGATCACTGGAAGAGAATCCTTGATTCCTTTCATAATCATTTTCTGAAGTTTTTTTACGAGAATCAGTAACTTCAGCAGCGTTTTCAACCACTGCTTGCTTCTTTTTACCCCTCGTGTTTTGAGAAGGTCCAATTTTTTTAGACATGATATCAAAGGAACAAGATTGGGATTAAAATAGAACTTTTTATTGATAAAATATATACGAGGAAAAAGTACACATATAGAAATCATTATTCCTAGAAATTCCTAAAATTCTTCTCTTTAAGAGCTTGAATTAATAAAGCATTCTGAGCTTCAACTTCAGCTTTCTCTTGTTCTAGTTCAGTTATTTGATTTAATAGCATTTGTTCCCTTTCACTTCCCGATGCATTCTTATTGATGTGAGGAGCAGGGAGAGGAACAGTCTCATAGTACGGACCGTATAGTTTATTAAAATCAGCTCATTCTTCATCTTTAGGAACATATCTATTCTCATAAGCCATTTCGGAGTATCCCTCATGAAAATTATGTGAGTATATTAGAGTGATATTATAGCTTCTAGCAGTAGAAGTAGAATGAAAACTTATAGAGCGATTATAGGGAACACTAGGTTTCCTATTTCTCCAAGGCTTCTGAAAGTTGAGCTTTCAGTTTCTTCATTACGTTCTATAGTAGTTTCATTTGTTTTACGTTCATGATAATTAGCTGGAGCAAATTTATGAAGAAAGCTAGGACCTTTGCCTTTTCCAACCATGTCTGTACACAGAATAAAACAAAACGAGATTTATTGTTTTATTAGAAAATATATTACACGGAGCAAAATACAACATAAGATTTTAGTCCTTCATTAGCTCTTTTCCAAGAGTCATCAAATCCTCTCTGTATTTATACACTTGTTGCCCATATAATTTAGTTCTTACTTTATCCATAATCTTCTCCCTGGTTACTTTGTCCGTCTGGTGTAACGAACGGTCTAAACACTCAACAGGAGAAGAGGGCATGCTATGCCCATAACCGTATGTTGGCGGGGGCTCACGGACTCCTACCATAATATCGTTGTAAGCATTTTGATACTCTGGAGGAGCTTGGAAATAGGTTTCAAAAGGACCATGATAGAATGGTTCAGGAAACATATACGGATCGTACAAAACTGGAGTTTCATAAGATTCTTCTTCAAAAGGTTCTTCCTCAGCTGACTCATTTTGAAAAGTTTGGCTTGATTTAGCTTCATTATTTCCCTGCAGTAGTGGGACATCGGTGTTCCAGTTGCTAAATTCAGATCCAGCCTCCATCCATTGATTTGAGGTATCATAGGATTGGGGATGGTATTCAGGAGTAACATTATCCGAAATGATAGCAAATGGATCATCGTTGTAATAGGGTGAAGAAATATTGTCACACCTCTAAATTCCACTAACGGAGTTTTACGTTTTGGCGTGTGACAAACCAGGATCTCAGTCATTAGTTACCTCAAACGACTCTATATGAGTTTAAACAAATGCATTAAATGTTTAGAGTTAAGTGTGGAAGCGTTAAACAAAGTAATAAATGCGCAAAACAAACGCGCCCAAAGTTAAAGTAAACAGAAAGCAGAATAATAGTTTAATTGTTTGAAAAGTGTTGGAAATGATAACAAGACTCCATACGTGTCCTAGTGTGTACCTGTGACTTAGCGACCTGAGAAAACATGTAAGAAAAGTGTCAACACAAGCTTGGTGAGTTCATAGGTTTCAGTTTGTAAAAGCGTTTGCCAGATTATGTACATTCAATATAATTATCAATAGGTAGCTAACCTATGTTCATGTTTACTAAAGCGCTCGAAACCGAAGCTGACTGTTTGTGTTTGTGTTTGAATGCCTCCCACCATGTCTATCAACCATGGTGTCGTGTTTAGGTCAATATTACACCTGTTCGACCTCCAATCGAGTTAGCACGACTAACGCGGGTGGGGTTTGTCAAACCTAGTAGTACTACTCAAAATTACCTCGCTATGATCAAATTAAACGGTTCGATGTGTAAGGACTTTTAGGATAGAGCGTTACGCTTAGTCTATAACAAGTGATAATATATGAATTACAATAATCAAAAGTGTTTGCGTCATGTTTTCTCCCCCAATTTAAAATAGTAAAAGGGGTCGTGAAACTCACCTGAGTTGTATTTATAATAGTAAGAAACACGTGGAACATTGTGACGATGACACGGGAAGGGTTGAATGTCCTAGGACAAACTAATGATTAATGAATAGATAAACCCATCATCAGGAATAAGGGATTTCTGAATATAATAATTAAGATAGATGCAATTCGTATCGAAAGTCTCTAATTACGAATAATATTATTAAATATATATATTCGTGTGTTTTTACCATTAAATAATGGTTTAGAAAAATAATATAAATTATTATATTATTTTTAAGTTTGGATAATGACACAATATTTATTTAAGTGAATAAAATAATAAGTATATTATTTTTATTTGAAAACATGAGTTTGGGTAACAATATAAATAATTTCATTATTTTAAAATGCGGGGATAATATCTAGAACGAGTTACAAATTTAAATCCGAGTTTACGGGTGTTCTCCGGGGCTAGAACATATTAATATATTATTACAATATTATAGGAAATGATTTATATTAAAAATAAAGCTAAAAACATGAATTAAATAAAAATAGGGTGGGGAGACTCGAACCCGGGTCTCCTCCCCCACAGCACAACAACCTAACCAGTCCCGCCCGCTAGGGTATCGCACCATATCCCGGATCCAATTGTTTATAACACATATGGTTCCAGTTTTCTTCCCCCTTAACGAACCGAACCCCAAATCCCTCCCAAATCCAACGATTTCAACCACGATCGAGCAAAATTGATTAGGGGTTTTGTTAATCGAGTTATTGCGAAACTGAGGTGAGATTTAATTGCAAAATCATTAACTATAGGATCGTTTAATTCCTGTTTAAATACCGAAACCCTAGATTATCAACTCAAAATCCAATTGATCGATTTTGATAATGAAAGAGGTTGAATTCATGGGGCAATTACAGATTAGAACATTGCGAAACTACTGATATAGTTTAATTAGATTTAGATTGAGTTTAAGGTGGGGCTCGATTAAACTAGATTCATGATGAACCCTAGATTCCGGTTACATTCAATTCGATGTTATAAGCTTCCAAAAGGTTAGGGCTTTCAATCTAGACATCAAGATGAGTATAAGGACACGTTTAAATACTATAATCGTTCTCGAAATGATAGGGTTTGACTAAATCGAAATTGTATGAACCGTAGGTATTGGATCGTGTTAAATCCGATAATGAAAACCCAAATTATATTAGGGCTTTTGATCAAGGTACTGAAACGAAGCTTGGGAAGCGTTTGATTACCAAATTTGATGTTGAATTGATGGGGATCGAGTAGGATAGACTCCAGCATCGACGGTTTTGGTCCCCGGTGACTCCAACCACGTCTCCGAACGAATGTGTGTGTGCAACAACTTCTGATTGATGCGATTAAGGTGTTTGGGGAGTTTGATTGCTAGAATAACACACCAAATGGTCGAATTTGACAGTGGTCGATGATAGTGTCGACGGTTATGGGTTAAATGCCCATAATTGGGTTTAATTCGATTAATGACAAAGATTAAAGTCTTAATGACGGTCGTTAATGGTATGTACGTGCATATCAGTTACTAACGTGGGCGGATTTCGGTTACTAATGCGAATTTGAGTCAAGAATCAAGAGGTTTGACTTTCAGAAGTCAACAAAATAGTAATTGAGTTAATTACAGTTTAGTCCCTGTGGTTTCATGTTTCTATGTTTGAATTTTGGTAGAAATGGTCCTTGTGGTTTGTAACAGAGTTAACAGGGTTAAGAATTAACGGAATTGTGCTAACGGAGTTAACCTAAAAAGGCCGGATGTCACATCATCCCCTATTTGAAAGAATTTTCGTCCCGAAAATTAAAATAAATAAATAAAAATTCCGGATGTCACATCATCCCCTAGTTGAAAGAATTTTTGTCTCGAACATTAAAATAATACCTTATGTGTTTGACGTGGATTGCTTGAACAGATGAGGATACTTGCGCATCATCTGATCCTCGCGCTCCCATGTGAATTCCGGTCCGCGTTTCGAGTTCCAAAGAACTCTGACGATAGGGATTTTACTGTGTTTGAGCGTTTTGACTTCCCTGTCCATGACTTCAACCGATTCTTCGATGAAGCGTAATTGTTCGTTGATTTGTTGTTCCTCAAGAGGAACTGCGAGTGTCTCGTCTGGTAGACATTTCTTCAAGTTTGAGACATGAAAGACGTTGTGTACACCACTCAATCCTTCAGGTAGGTCCAGTTGGTACCCTATTGGGCCAATTCTCTTCACTATCTTGAACGGTCCAACATAACGAGGGTTTAACTTGCCTCATTTTCCAAAACGAATTACACCTTTCCAAGGTGAGACATTCAATAGGACCATGTTGCCTACTTGAAATTCTAATGGTTTCCGACGCTTATCGGCATAGCTCTTTTGACGATCACAGGCTGCCGCCATACGATTTTGAATTTGCACGATCTTCTCTGAGGCTTCGAACACAAGTTCAGGACCCGTAAGTTGGCTATTCCCAACTTTAGCCCAACAAATAGGTGATCGACATTTCCGTCCGTATAATGCCTCAAATGGTGTTGCCTTGATGCTAGTGTGATAACTGTTATTGTAGGACAACTCTACTAGTGGCAGATGAGTTTCCCAACTGTTACTGAAATCAATCACACAAGCTCGTAGCATGTCCTCTAGGGTTTGAATGGTACGTTTCGCCTGGCCATCTGTTTGAGGGTGGTAAGCTGTGCTCATATCCAGGCGCGTGCCTAAAGCCTTTTGTAACGATTGCCAAAAACATGAGGTAAATCGAGCGTCTCGATCGGAAATGATTGAATTTGGCACTCCGTGCCGAGAGACTACTTCTTTCAAGTAAATACGAGTTAGTTTCTCCATCTTATCAGTCTCTTTGGTTGCCAGGAAGTGGGCGGATTTAGTCAAGCAATCTATGATCACCCAGATGGTATCACATCCACTAGGAGTTCGGGGTAGTTTGTTGATAAAGTCCGTGGAAATTTGCTCCCATTTCCACATTGGGATTTCCGGTTGTTGGATTAGACCAGAAGGCTTTTGGTATTCCACTTTGACCTTTGAGCAGGTCAGACACTTGCTCACATAGGTGGCTATATCAGCTTTCATCTTCGGCCACCAATACAACACCTTTAGGTCATGGTACATCTTGTCAGAACCTGGATGAATAGTGTACCGAGATTTGTGAGCTTCATCCATTACTAGTTCCCTTAAGTTCCCGTACACTGAAACCCATATTCGCTCCGCGAAGTAGGGAATGCCGTCTGATTTGACCTCAAGTTGTTCCTCCATACCACGCGTGGCTTCCAACGGTAGGTTTTCCTCTTTCAGGGCTTCGAGTTGAGCACTACGGATTTTATCAGGTAAACCGAAGTGAATAGTAAGCTATAATGCTCGAACTCATTTGGGTTTGGTTTCCTTTCGGCTACCACATTAGCCTTGCCCGGATGGTACTTGATAGCACAGTCATAGTCATTCAAGAGTTTGACCCAACGACGCTGTCGCATGTTTAACTCTTTCGGTTCAAAGATGTGCTGAAGACTCTTGTGATCGGTGTAAATGGTGCACTTTGTACCGTACAAGTAATGTCTCCAGATCTTCAGTGCAAACTCAGATAGTTCTTCTCATGAATTTTCAGTTGACGGGAAGCGTATGCAATAACCTTATCGCGTTGCATTAACACACAAACAAGACCTTGAATGGAGGTATCGCTATACACTACAAAGTGGTATGTTCCTTCTGGAAGAGATAGGATGGGTGCACTGCAGAGTTTCTGTTTCAGTAGATGGAATGCCGATTCCTGGGTTTCACTCCAGTTATAGGGTTTCACTCTAGTTATAGGGTTTTCCTTTTTGAGTTAGAACAGTGAGAGGTTGAGCGATCTTTGAGAATCCCTCGATGAATCGTCGGTAGTAGCCAACCAATCCTAGGAATTGTCGCACCTCAGTTGGAGTCGTTGGTGCCGCCCAATTCTTGATGGCTTCTACTTTAGATGGATCGACATGTATTCCTCTCTCGTTGACTACATGCCCTAAGAATTGAACTTCACGAATCCAGAATTCGCACTTGGAAAATTTTGCGTACAGTTGCTCTTGTTTTAGCAATTCCAGAATTAAACGTAGGTGTTCCTCGTGCTCCTCTTTGTTCTTAAAATAAACGAGGATATCGTCAATGAAAACGATGACGAATTGATCAAGGTAGGGTTTACACACACGTTTCATGAGGTCCATGAACACCGTGGGTGCGTTGGTTAGTCCGAAAGGCATGACCATAAACTCGTAGTGGCCGTACCTAGTTCTGAATGCAGTCTTAGAGATGTCCTCATCTCGGACTCTCAGTTGATGGTAACCGGATCTAAGATCGATCTTGGAATAGAAACTTGATCCCTGGAGTTAGTCAAACATATCATCTATGCGGGGTAGAGGATAACGATTCTTGATGGTTACTTTGTTCAGCTCATGGTAGTCGATGCACATACGAAAAGTTCCATTTTTCTTCTTGGCAAATAAGACTGGAGCTCCCCATGGCGATGAGCTAGGTCTGATAAAACCCTTATCTAACAACTCTTGCAGTTGTGTAGACAATTCTTGTAGCTCACTAGGTGCAAGTTTGTACAGTGCCAGAGCAATAGGCGTTGCTCCGGGTGCTAAGTCAATTTGGAATTGGACTTGATGATAAGGTGGAAGACCAGGTAACTTTTCAGGAAATACTTCTGGGAAGTCACGGACGATCGGTATATCATCAGTCTTCTTTTCTTTAGATGGTTGTTCGGCAACAAGAGCCAGAATAGCGGTATGACCCTTGCGTAGACACTTTTGTGCCTTCATGAAAGATATGATGCCAACGACTGCACCACTCTTTTCGCCTTGGACAGAAAGGGTTTCTCCAATCGGGAGAGGAAGGCGAACAATTTTGTCATGACAAATGATTTGAGCTTATTTTTGGATAACCAATCCATGCCGACAATTATATCAAAACTGCCAAGTGTGACTGGCATGAGATCGATATCAAGCTTATGATTAGCCAATCCTAGCTTACATCCTTTAAGAATGTGAGTTGATTCAATTACTTGACCGTTTGCTATCTATATAATGTACTTAGTTTCTAATAGGGTTGGAGTTTCCTTTAATAGATCACTAAGTTTCTTAGATATGATACTCCTATCAGCACCAATATCAAAAAGTACAGAAGCAAAACATTCGTTCAGAAAGAACTTACCGGTAACCACGTTGTTATCATTCCTTGCTTCCCTGGAACCGATCACTAAGGCTCGCCCCTTCGTACCGTTCCCATTGTCGTTACCGTTGTTGCCTTGGTTATTGCCATTACCGTTACCATTTCCCCCTTCTTCAATTGAGGACAATCCTTCCGGAAGTGTCCTTCTTTGCCACATTCAAAACACCCCTTCGTAGGTCCCTATGGATGAAAGGGTTGCTTGGGTTGGAGTTCACCCCTGCAATCATTCGCAGCATGACCCATCTTGCCACACCGCTGGCAACGCTGCCTTTCACAAGTACCATTGTGGTGGTAACCACACTTGTTGCACTTGGGATACATTCCAGCATAACCACTCTGGCTTTGACCTGAAAAGGTTGACTGGTTGAATGTTTTGGTAGGCTCGAACCTACGTTGCTGCTGTTGCAGTGGGTTTGACTGGAAGCTCTTGGTATTGGTGTTGTTATCAAACTTTCGTTTGTTACTGTCGGAGGTTTTGGAAGTTGAACCCCTCGGAGGTAGGGTATCTTGGGTTACAGCTAGATCAGTCAGCCTGTGAGCAAGGCTGATGGTTTCTTGTATGGTGGTAGTGTTAGAAGCAGTGACCATACTTTGGATTTGGGGTAACATGCCATCAATGTACCTCTCTATCCTCTTATATGCCGGTGTCACCATGTGGGGACACATGACCGCATACTCATGTGAACAAGTAGTATACAGTTCAATCTCAGAACCTTCCATTTTTAGGTTCCAAAATTCGCCTTCTAACTTCTGGATTTCGTCACGGGGACAATATTCCTCCCCCAACATTGTCTTGAACTCGTCCCACGGTAGGGCGTTAGCCATGTCTAGACGTAAAATCTGGACTTGTGAGTTCCACCAGGTGAGGGCACGACCCTCTAGAGTACCTGAAGCAAATTTGACTTAGTTTGCTTGTGGGTAGTTGTGTCACACCCTGCCCCAGACACCCCCTAGACGAGTGCTAGCCCGATTGGTATCACATGACACTTTGATTTCAGAGTTTTTATAAATACATCGGAATCGTTTCAACATTCATTCAACCTCAAGGTTGTATTTGTAAATATCAAAACTCAGCTGGAAGACAAAAGTTTTACATTTACTTTATAAACATAGGGATTTAAATACCTTTTTCTTTTTTATTACAAAACAGAGTTTAAAATCAAATACATCTATAGCCACCGGAAATAATACTATCCAGGGTTGATCAATCCCCTGGTCATATCTCCTTTTTCTTTCGTTTAGGATTTTCTATACACGAGGCCCGAGAATCCAACGTGCAAGTTATCCTTTTTATAGGTCAGATTTGATGTCTGCCTCTCACATTTTCCAATCTTCGGTCAGATCTTATGTCTGCCCATACCCCATTCTTATTTCAATTTATTCATTTCCTGAAAACATTTTAAAAATAAAACGTCAGCGCTAACGGCGGTGAATACAATTATCTTGATGATAAAATCATTTGGCACAAACAAGTATTAATATCATAATCATAACTTTATGTCCAATCCACACATTCAGCAGGCCCATCCTGTTTAATCGCACCATAGTATATACTGGCTTCATGTCTTATAACAAGGGACAGGTTTGCCTCCGAAATTGTTATAAGACAAGTACCAGCCGAAATCCGGGAATTTCACCCGAGACCCGTGTATCCCTTGCAAGTTCTACGCATACCTATGGCCTGAATGCTTTCATGTAGAAGAACGTTAAGCATTATTCCCTTAACCTTTATTTAGCAATTTTCATAAATAAAATGTTTGACACAAGTGTTCAGAGAGATAAAGTATTCACCTTGGTTTATAGGAATGAGCCTCTAAGTTGATAGCTTAAAGTCTATCTTCTTAACTTGATTTCTCTAGCGTATCAGCACTTCTATCAGTGTTTCCTTTTTAACCGGGCACTATAACGAGCGGGAGTTGGACCGGGATCGTCGGGAGTGGCTAGGGATCACCTGGTATGAGTTTTGGAAGCTTGGAATCATTTTTAGGATGAAGAAATCGAATGAATTCGATCAGTTATTTATAGGCTGGAATTGGGGTCCATGTCGGACCGATTGCATAGGGATATCGGTTTGACTTCCATTTATACACACGTCAGCCCTACATGTCTCAATCTGATTGGACCGCACATGTTTGGTGACTATATCGGACCAATATGTGGACAATGTCGGTCCGATATCCTGACCCATGTCCCATCATTAGGGTTGAGTCATTGGACAAGTGTCAGCACCACAAATTGCGGCAGAGTGGAGGTTTGCGGACTGATATGGAATGATGTCGGTCCGATAACTGACATACGATGTATTGTAGACCAATATAGGAATGGATATCGGTCCGATATCCAACATGAGTTCACTTCGGACCGATATGAATAAGGGTGTCAGTCCGATATCCGACTTGGTTTTACCTCGGTCCGATATCTAGGTCTTAGTTCGCTTTGAACCGATATGATACTAGAAATTGGTCCGATATCAACTAACTTTCCAAAATTTTCATTTTAAACCCTAGACTTATGTAATTTAGATACAATAAGCCCATAAGGTTCTGACCTTGGCATTTCTCGGACATTTTTTGGGCAGGTGTTACATCCTCCCCACCTAGTTTTAAACTCGTCCTCAAGTTTATTTAAACAAGTGCGGATATTTCTTTCTCATTTCAGAATCCAGTTCCCACGTGTACTCAGGTCCACGTCTGAAGTTCCATTTTACTTTCACAATCATCAGTTTCTTTCTTTTCAATCTCTTTTCCTGCCTGTCCTCGATTTGCAAAGGTTGTTCCACAAATTTTAACCTATCATCTACCTTGCTACATCTTGTAGGGGTATTACTAGTGATTCATCTGCCAAACACTTGTGCAGATTTGACACATGGAATACATTGTGCACTCCATTCATTTCTTCTAGTAGTTTGAGTTGATAGACACAGGCCCAACTGTTTTCAGGATTTTTAATGGTCCTACGAATCTAGGACTTAATTTTCCTTTCTTTCCAAATCTTACAACGCCTTTCCATGGTGAAACTTTCAACAGAACGTTATCATCGACGTTGATTTCCAACGGCTTTCGTCTCTTATCACCATAACTCTTTTGACGATCACGAGCCGCTTTCAGTCTATCTCTTATTTGAATAACTTTTTCAGTTGTCTCCAAGACTATTTCAGGTCCGGATAACTAATTTTCTCCTATTTCAGACCAACAAATTGGAGTTCGACATTTACAACCGTATAAGGCTTCAAAAGGAGCGACCTGTATACTCGTATGATAGCTATTATTGTAGGAGAATTCAATTAGAGGTAAGTGGTCATCCCAACTTCCTCTAAGATCAATCATACATGCCCTTAAAATGTCTTCAAGGGTTTGAATGGTTCTTTCGCTCTGCCCGTCCATTTGAGGATGATAGGCAGTGCTAAGATTTAGCTTCGTGCCTAGGGCTTTTTGAAAACTTTGCTAGAATCAAGAAGTAAATCTACTGTCTCTATCTGACACAATAGATAGTGGCACACCGTGTAATGTTACGATTTCATTAACTTATAATTGTGCTAACTTATCCATACTGAATGTCTCTTTTATGGGAAGAAATGAGCAGACTTAGTAAGTCTGTCGATAATAACCCAGATTGTATCATTCCCTCGACTAGTTCGGGGGAGTTTAGTAATGAAATCCATGGTTATCATCTTCCATTTCCAGACAGGAATTTCAAGTTGTTGTAACAAGCCAGACGGTTTTTGATGTTCAGCTTTCACTTGGGAACAGGTTAAACACTTTGTAACGTAGATAGCTATATGCTTTTTCATCCCTATCCACCAGTAATTGGCTTTTAGGTTTTTGTACATTTTATCGCTTCCAGGATGCATTGTGTACTTAGATTTATGGGCTTCTTCAAGGATTTCTTCTCGTACGTTCCCATAGACAGGAACCCAAATTCTCTTATTCATTCTAAGGATTCAATCATTTCCTTTGACCAATTGGTTGATCATTCCTCCCAATCCTTCCTTCCCAAGGTTGGGTTCTTGCAAAGAAAGTTTCTGAGATTCCTTAATATGAGTGACAAGATCGATTTGGAGATCGAGTCTTAAAGCACGAATTCGTTTAGGTTTTTCATGATCTTTTCTACTTAAGGCGTCAGCTACAACATTAGCTTTTCCTTCATGATAACAAATTTCGCAATCGTAATCATTTAGGACTTCCATCCAACGCCTTTGCCTCATATTTAGTTCTTTCTGACTGAATATATACTTTAGGCTTTTATGATCAGTTAATACAGTGAATTTGACTCCATATAGATAGTGCCTCTATAATTTCAATGCGAAGATTATGGCGCCTAATTCTAAGTCACGAGTCGTATAATTCTTTTCATGAGTTTTTAATTGTCGAGAAGCATAAGCAATAACTTTGCTTCCTTGCATTAGCACACAACCAAGGCCGGTGTGTGAAGCATCACAGTATACTGAAAAGTCTCCGTTTCCATTTGGCAAGGCCAGTATGGGTGTTTGTGTCAGTTTCTTTTTTAGAGTTTCAAAAGCTTCAGATTGTTTCAGACCCCATTCATACTTAACTGACTTACGAGTCAGAGAAGTTAATGGTACAGCAATTCAAGAAAAATCTTTGATAAATCTTCGACAGTAACCAGCTAATCCGAGGAAACTACGGACTTCAGTTGGAGACTTTGGGATTTCCCATTTGGATATAGCCTTAATTTTAACAGGGTCAACTTGGATTCCATCATCGTTAATGAAATGTCTAAGGAACTAAACTTCTGATAACCAAAATTCGCATTTCGAGAATTTAGCATAAAGCTTTTCGTTTCTCAAGAGTTCAAGTAAGATTTTGAGATGATTAGCATGATCTTCCTTACGTTTGGAGTAGATAAGGATATCGTCAATAAATACGATAATGAATTTGTCTAAGTAAGGTTTGCAAACTCGATTCATCATATCCATGAAAGCTGCTGGTGCATTAGTAAGTCCAAACGACATTACCGTGAACTCATAATAACCATACCGAGTTCTAAAGGCAGTTTTGGGAATGTCTTCTTCCTGGACTTTCAATTGATGATAGCCAGAACGAAGGTCGATTTTTGAAAATCATCGAGCTCCCTAGAGTTGATTAAAGAGATCATCGATTCTGGGGAGTGGATAACGGTTCTTAATCGTGACTTTATTTAGTTCACGATAGTCGATACACATGCGCATCAAACCGTCTTTTTTTAACGAACAAGACCGGAGCTCCCTAAGGCGATGAGCTCGGTCTTATGAATCCTTTTTCGAGTAATTCATCCAACTGTTTCTTTAATTCTGCCATCTCTGTTGGAGCTAATCTGTATGGGGTTTTGGAAATTAGTGTCGTACCGGGTACTAGATTAATTCTGAATTCCACTTCTCTTTCAGGTGGAATTCTAGGAAGTTCATCGGGAAAAACATCAGGAAACTTAGTTGCAATCGTCACATTGTAAGGACCTAAAATATAATAGGCTGACGCATCAAAGAATCACCTAGTTGTTCAGAAGTTCGAAGGCGAAGATTGGAAGAAGCAAGAAAGAGTCCAGAACATACTTCATGCAACAACATACTTCATGTAGCAGCATACTTCATGCAGCAGCATACTACATCCAGCAGCATACTTGAGAGCCAGCAGTATACTTGAAGTATGCGGTCCAGGCCCAGGCCCACCAAATACTTTTGTCTTGGTTATAAATAGCTTATCTTGTAACAGTATTTAGGTTAGACAAGTTGGACGACTAAGACAGTTAGAGAGTGGATGAGTTAGACAGTTTAGACGAGTTGTTTAGCGGTATTTTGTATTGTTTGTAGTGGTTTATCAATATACAAATCGTTTGACAATCAATTGAGTCTCGTCCTTGATGTTTGTACCTACAAGTCACGTGTCGAGTTTGTTTCCGCCAGGTTCAACACGTCGTTGAATCCGTTGATTGAAGATCCTCAGGAATCCAAACCTTACAATTGGTATCAGAGCCTTAGTGCTCATTCGCTGAAGCTTGCAACGGATTTTTTTACTCGTGAGGTATCAAAGTTACTGATTTTTCTTTTATTTGAACTGACTTATGTTTGAAAGAGTTTCTAGACAGATTGACAGGTATTGGACCTTGTTTCTGTCACATTTGTTGAAGTTTACGATTGATTAGTTGATTTTTTGGCTTGAAAATCAAAGTTTTCGGTCAATTTCTTTATCTGGAAGTTTGCGGTTACTCAAGTTTGCGGTTACTCAAGTTTGCGGTCACTCAAGTTTGCGGTCACTCAAGTTTGCGGTCACTCAGGTTTGCGGTATTTGAAGTATACGGTATTCAAAGTTTACGGTATTGAAGTATACGGTCTTGAAAGTTTGTGGTATTGAAAATTTGCGGTTTTTAAATTTTACGGTTTTGCAAAGTTTGTGGTTTTGGAAGTTTGTGGTTTTGAAAGTTCGTGGTTTTTCAAAGTTTGTGATTTTTCAAAGTAATTTTCATCGGGTGCGAATACTTTTTGTTACGTGAACTTACGACATGGGAGAAAGTAGAATGGATATACTGAAGCAAAAGTTTAATATGTTCAATCATGCCCGGGGTGAAAATTTGGAAGCTCAAATCAATAGATTCACGAAATTGATGACGGAGATGAAGAGTGCTGAAATAGAGTTGACAAAGGGAGAAATCAATAAAAGGCTACTCAACTCTTTACCAATAACCTAGAACTTCAATTGCACCGTCGTCAAAAGAACCAAGGATATGTATCAGACATCCTTGAGTGAGCTGATCTCTATTCTATACTCTTATGATATGGATGATAAACAGTGTCACCTTAATCACATCAGTTCAATGGATGTTTCTGAAATTGTTGAATCTAGTACATCTACTTCAGGTGAATCAAAGGCACTTGTGAGCCAGCAGGACAGGAGTGATAAATTCAAGATTTGGAAGTGAAACAACATCATGCCTTCGTGGTTGAGGTCACCGACACTGAGGTAGCCAAAGATCTTTGCTCTGATGTTTGTGTTGAGAAAGTCAATCGTTACATACGTGATAACGATATCTTAAATCAAGAAATAACAAAGCTTAGATATTCCAACTCATAACACAAACGATCAGAAAAGATTTTCAAAGATAAAATTGAAGCAAGCAAAAATGATTTTTCAAAACTTGAATTGGACTTTAGCAATAAGAAATGTCTTTATTGTGATGCATTAAAATGGATAGACGACCTTAGCTTAAAATTAAATGATGTTGTGACGTAACTGGAAAATACTAAACTAACAATCGAGAAAATTGACCATTCTCGATCAGTTGTTTATGACATGTTAGATTCCCAAGTTAGAAAGAAAGAGAATCCAGGGGTGGGTTATCATGCTGTGGAACATCCATTTAATGAAAAATTTTCATCTTTACCAAATGACTACCCTGAAAATGTTGAGATGGCTTACGGTCTGGGATGTGAGCCTTCATCATAAAAGCAGTTAACTCGTGCGACTGCTAGTCCCGTGACCCCCTGTGTGAATATTGCTAATGTTTCTAAGCCTTGTGCAGAAGAATGTTTAGTAGAAGATTGGGATACCAATGATGAGGAAGAGAGTAAGGAAAAAGAGCCTAAGAGTGTTAGGAAGTTTGTCCTTAGAAAAACTGGTGATACTTTTGGAAAAGGGAATCAAATTAAGTTTGTGAAGGGTGGTGAGTTTGAAAAAGAAGAAAATATCTTTAAAGAAAGTAATCATGATTTTGTCAAAAACAAGGTTACAAATTCTAGAAAGGTTAATCAAAGAAACTCAAAACCATCTGTCAGTCAATTGAACCATAAACAATCTCCTCAAAAGTTTACAAAGAATGAATTTTATTCAAAATTTGATAATCATCATAAAGTTTTTGAACAAAAATTTAGAAGAGAAGAGAGAGATTGTATCAGGAGAAATCATAGAGAATATGATAGAGAGTTTGTTAGGAGAGATGATAGAAGAGATCACAGGTTACTTGAAAAGGTCACCTCCTCAGTCATCATCATGGTTTAACCGATCGGGATATGCTTCTTATGCTAGGAAACGGACATGCTACACATGTGGCAAAGCTGGTTACATTGCAAGAAATTACAGACATCGTCCTCATGAGCCCTATTATTTGCAAAATCACAAGGCTACACTAAGGGAAAAGTGTTATTCTAAGCCAATGAAGGTTGAAAAACCTAAGGCAATGAAGAATAAGCTTCCCAAAGTTAAGCCTTTTGATGGTGATTGGAATGTTGCTAAGAACAAATAAAAGGTTTTTCATGAAAACAAGCAATGTAAAAAACCTAAACAGGAAGAAAAACCTAAAGTTGGTACTCCTAAAGAAACTAAAAAGTTTGTTAAACCTACGCCAATTTGGAAAATTAAATCAAAAGCAGTTGAATCACCAGTGTTAGAGAACGATAAGGATATGTGTTTACATGAAGTATCTTACATTGATGCTTTGGGCGTACCCAGGACCACTATGGCTTGGGTACCTCCGTCTAACTAACTTGCTTGAATCATGCAGTAATAGCCAAGGAGGACTGTCAACAATCTATGGTACGCTGATAGTGGTTGTTCTAGGTACATAATGCGTGTCATCTCTCTACTACATGACATCAAACACTTTGATGGAGGTTATGTTTCCTTTGCATGAGATAAATGAGGTAAGATCAGCATGAAAGGTATGGTCACTAATGGTACTCTTTGCTTTGAGGATGACATTTATGTTTAAGATGCTTTTACAAAATCCTTTGATCTGACCAGATTCATTTTTCTGGTTTAGTGTTTCAAAATGTTTTGCTTCGATAACGAGTCACAAGTTCGGTCACCAAAATTATTTTTCTTAGGATATAAATTTTGTTTTTTTTGTTTATTAGTTGTATAAAAGCAAAAGTTTTGCGGGAGAAAATAAAAAAAAATGAAAATGAAAATGAAAAAAATGAAAATGAGAACTCTATCAAGTGGGAAATGATAGTACATCATTTTAAAGGTTGGATCATCATATGTGAGGCCTATAGTTGACAAAGATCAGGATCTTAAGGTGATATGTTGATAGGCTCTACTAAAACTGGAAAGACGACATGATAGTGTTTTACTTAAACATAAAGGTCATTGTCATAGTGGGGAACATCTCATAGATTGGTAGAATAATTCTTTCCTGTTAATAATCGAACACTTGAATATAAAGGTTGATGAACTGTGGATGAACATACTATCTCTGGATTAAACAAACCGAGACCCTTCACAAAGGGGTTGCGAGCTAACTTGATACAAGTTTGTACATACTTATATATATAGAGATAAAAGACATACATTTCCATGTAATAGGTGAAAAGACACTCAATAATAGTGCAAAGCTACTCTGCAAAGCATGATTCTAAGCAAAAAGACACGCAATATTAATGTCGTGCTATAGGAAAATTTCAAAAAGATATGTCTAAAGACATACATATAAGTATACATGTAAATATTTTTCTGTATGAGAATGTGTGTCTGGGAAGGAATCTCTTATCAAGGCATGTAAGTCCGTTGTGCTATGTTTTGATTACATTTGTCCGAGATCTCCTGAACAGGTCATAGACCCGTGCTAGTTATGCTCTTTTAGTTATTATTTAGGTGCTAAAAAGATCATGAGGAAGGGAAGGTATATCCGATAAGTTGCGGGGTCCATTCAGTTCATCAAAAACTCATCTAATTCACATTATAATAAATGCAGGTTTCTGAGATGTGAGTGTGGGACCCACTAAGGCATGAATAACTATTACCCAAAGAACATGATAAACTTATTCACTGCTTGCTTGTCAACTAAGGTATAAAAGTTTGAGTTTAGAAGGATACTATATATTGGCAATCACCGAGACCTATTGTAAGGCCCCAAACCCGGGAGGCCCCACTTGTTGGATTTACTCATTCACAAACAGTTCTTAAACATGAATATCAAATAACGCAGCGGAAAATTTCATTTAAACATAACGTCATCATTGTTCATACATGCGGAAGCGTAAACATTGTTTAAAACATAAATACATCATAACTAAAACATAACGGGATGCTAGTCTTCATAGTCAGCCGGGTAACTCCTCTCGCTAGCCAAGCATCACCATCCATCCTCATAACCTGCCTTAACCTGAATGTGCACACTAAAAAGTCAGCTACGCTGGTGAGTTCTAGCATTTCATAAAGACTTTAACATCAACATTTGCCAAAAACATATCATTCATTCATTTAGTAAAACCTTTCACAAAAGCATGTAATAATCTAACATCTTTAAAAAGGTTTCGAACACATATCATCATCAACATCATTATCATAAACACCGTTGAACGGATCGTTCGTTAAAACTTTTAACATTCATTTAAGTCATACATTATCGTTATCTAATTCCGTATCTTACTTTACGCGTCACAGTGTCCCCGAAGGAACCTTTGGTGTTGTGGGCAACCGCTACGTATCGCCGTCATTGCCACAACCATACACTACGTGGGGTCAACCGTTATGTATCGCCGTCATTGCCCAACCATTCACTACGTGGGGTCAACCGTTACGTATCGCCGTCATTGCCCAACCATTCACTACGTGGGGTCAACCGTTACGTATCGCCGTCATTGCCCAACCATTCACTACGTGGGGTCAACCGTTACGTATCGCCGTCATTGCCCAACCATTTACTACGTGGGGTCAACCGTTACGTATCGCCGTCAATGCCCAACCATTCACTACGTGGGGTCAACCGTTACGTATCGCCGTCATTGCCCAACCATTCACTACGTGGGGTCAACCGTTACGTATCGCCGTCATTGCCCAACCATTCACCACGTGGGGTCAACCGTTACGTATCGCCGTCATTGCCCAACCATTCACTACGTGGGGTCAACCGTTACGTATCGCCGTCATTGCCCAACACGCATCTTTCCTTTGGGAATCAACCGTTACGTATCGCCGTCATTGATTTCCCTTACCTTATTCACTTAGGATTATCGTCATCACCCGAGTAACCGTCATTACTCCCTTACCAGTTTTACAACATCAAAACCATCGACAGGCCACCAATACACTGCCATGTTGTTCTTATGGTAACTATGGCTCGCTGTCCATAATCTACCACAAGGCTGGGAATCACATTCCCAGACTTAATTCGTCAATTCCATTCATTCGACAAATTAGATTTGTAATGACTTCTTTAAACCTTTACCTCTTTCCCTTTTCATTAAACATTTCCTCATTTAGACCGTTCATAAACATTCGTAAACCTTTTTGGCAAAAACACTTCATAACCTTTCCTTTCGTAAACATCGTTTCGTTAAAACATCATTTCGTTAAAACATCATTTCGTAAGTATGCACACCAGCCCAAAACATTTAACAAAACATTTAAAAGAGGGCTCTAGAACTCACCTGATACGCTAATATGGGTTGTCCTAAACAAAGGTCCAACAACGTCACTTCCGATCTGAATTGATTAGTTAAATACACATCAGAACAATCCCGACTCTAACGGTTTAACCATTCTAACATGCTGACTTCACTTAACCAGTTCTGATGTCTGCGCACTTGGCAGTGCGCAGACCCTGCTGCATGCGCACTTAGCAAGTGCGCAGACCCTGCTGCCTGCGTACTTATCAAGTACGCAGGTCCCTCCTCCTGCGCACTTATCAAATGCGCAGGACCTGCTCCGTGCGCACTTAGCAAGTGCGCACGACCTGTTCTTCGCGAAAAACCCTAACTTTCGCATTCAGGTCTGATCATGTCAAGATCCCGAACCTGTTTGCATTCAAAACGTTCGTTTTCCATTAAGGAACTCAAATCCATGATTATCTTTCAGTTTCATCCGTTCAAACCTTACCTTTTCACCCAAAACCCGAAAAACCCAAAAACGAACTAAAACTCAGATTTAGGTCGGATTGTTACCTGAATCGAGTTTCTGATCCGGAGGTTCTTCTCACGAGTTATGGAGTAACACTTTGCTGAAGTCTCAGGTCGATCCGCCAACTTTCTCTCTCTACGGTTTCTCTCTCTAAAAGTTGTAAATTAGAGAAAAGGGGTGGCATAGGCTATTTATAGCCCGCTGACCCATCCGACCCGACCCATCATGCCTCGTTCGTTTATTCCATTATTATAACTGTCATTTTATTTTTGGGATGTTACAAGTCTACCCCCCTTACAATAGGTTTCGTCCCCGAAACCTTATCATAAGTCAAATAGATGAGGGTACGACTCCCTCATTTCCTTCTCCGTTTCCCAAGTGGCTTCCGATCCCTTTCGATGCTTCCATTGGACTTTAACCAATTGGATAACTTTATTACGTAAACGCTTCTCCTTCTGATCAAGGATAGCCGCGGGTTCTTCGATGTAATTAAGGCTGTTTTCGACCTCGATGTCAGTAAGTGGTACGTGAGCCGATTCATCCGCCAAACACTTTCGCAAGTGTGATACATGGAAGGTAGGATGAATCCCACTTAACTCATCAGGCAACTCTAACCGATAAGCGACTTCACCAACCCGTGCCATTATCCTAAACGGTCCGACAAACCTCGGACTTAACTTTCCTCTCTTTCTGAATCGTATGATTCCCTTCCATGGTGACACTTTCAGCATTACTCTGTCACCAATATCAAACTCAATAGGCCTTCATCGTTTATCCGCATAGGATTTTTGACGATCTTGTGCGGCTTTCATTCGTGCCTTGATTTGATCAAACCTTTCCGACGTTTCTCTTACGACTTCCAGACTTCCTAACTCCTTCTGCCCAATCTCACCCCAACAAACCAGGGTCCTACATCTTCTCACATACAACATTTCGTAAGGCGGCATGCCTATCGTCGTGTGATGACTATTGTTGTAGGAGAATTCGGCTAACGGCAGATGGCTGTCCCAACTACCACCGAAGTCGATAATACAAGCACGGAGCATATCTTCCAATGTCTGAATAGTCCTTTCGGACTGACCATCCGTTTATGGGTGGTATGCTGTGCTGATATTAAGCCTCGTACCCATCGCCTCGTGAAATCTTTTCCAGAACCTCGATGTGAATCGTGTGTCCCGGTCAGATACAATCGTCAAAGGCATCCCATGCCGTGCTACTACTTCGTTAATAAATACTTCCGCTAACCTTTCCGACGAGAACGTCTCGCGAATCGGTAGGAAATGAGCACTCTTCGTTAAACGGTCCACAATTACCCAAATGGTGTCATGACCTTTAGCTGTGCGAGGTAGCTTAGTTATGAAGTCCATGGTAATGTGTTCCCACTTCCATTCCGGTATATCAAGTGGTTGAATCTTTCCATAAGGTTTCTGGTGCTCGGCCTTTACTTGCGAGCAAGTCAAGCACTTGCTTACATACTTCGTCACATCATGTTTCATTCCAGGCCAGTATTCCTTTCTCAGATCTTGGTACATTTTATTGGTACCGGGATGGATAGAGTAACGAGACTTATCCAAGATTTTGGTCTTAAGTTCGCCACCCATAGGTATCCATATCCGTCCAAAACGTGTCCTAACACCAAGGGTGTTATATTCCAACTTGTCCTGTTGGCCAACCATCCTTTCCTTCTTTATGTTTTCTTCTTTAAGTGCCTCATCTTGAGCATTTTCGATTTCTCTCATCACATCCGACGTTACCACCAACTGGCAAGCTTTCACTCTAATAGGAGTAGGCACATCCTTTCGGCTTAAAGCGTCAGCCACCACGTTTGCCTTTCCAGGATGGTACATGATCCCACAGTCATAATCCTTCAGGAGTTCCAACCATCGTCTTTGCCTCATATTATGCTCCCTTTGTTCGAAGAAGTAATTCAAACTTTTGTGGTCGGAGTAAATAGTAAACTTCACCCCGTAAAGGTAGTGCCTCCATATTTTCAACGCAAATACGACAGCAGCAAGTTCCAAATCATGAGTCGGATAGTTGACTTCGTGAACTTTCAACTGCCGCGGCGCATATGCAATCACTCTCCCGTTGATAGATTCTTGTGTAGTCTTGACTATACCTCTCTTGTTCTTGATAGACGTTATCTTTTTCAGCATCGTACATCCCTAGTTGGTCTTTCACATCTAACCGTTAGGGTTCTCATATCGTCATACTAAGTGAAATGTCTTATCAAACTCGGAGTTGTCCACAGAAGACTCCATGGCCATAATTTCAACTCCTCGTTAAGGTTATCTACCTTGCCATCTGGACGGTTACTATCGATCGTCTCTCGACTATTTGGATCATTGTGTATACCTCATAAGCTGTCCATGGTGCATTCGTCCTTGAAGGACCATACCATGCCGTTCTCGAATGAATCATAATATCCCGTTCCCAAATGATTCCTACTATCAAGTTTCCGAAGGTACCGTACCATCTCATTCCCGAAGGAACCACATCGTCTCGTTCCCTAAGGAACCATATCGCTTCATTCCAGAAGGAACCGTATCGCTTTGTTCCCGTAGGAACCGTATCGCTTCGTTCCCGCAGGAACCGTATCGCTTCGTTCCCGCAGGAACCGTATCGCTTCGTTCCCGCAGGAACCGTTTCACGTATCCCCCAAACATTTGAGGTATCCCTTATCACACTCAACTCGTCGGGAAGGTATTCATTCAGATGGAACACTAGTCGCTCGAACTTTTCATTCATATTTTCATACACAATCTCCTTCTAGTCTTTCTTTCAAGCGTACTTGTCAGGTTTTACGTTTCACATCGTTAGTTCATTGAACACCATCCTTCCTATATATCACTGGATGGTCTTAGGAATTGGCATCCCATTTGACCGACAATATATATTCTCTAGTTACTCGTTTCCATTAGCCTTTTCTGCATGCATTTCTTCTAAAGTCACATTCGTTGGTCTTACTTGTCCTTCACTTTCATTCTAGACAAACAATCCTTGGGTCAGATCTGGTTTGATTTGGTTTAGTCTGCACGCCCTAATTAACATCGTGGTTCCCGTCTCTTGTTGTTGTTGGTATATCTATATTCTCGTTTTAGCATATACTCTTATTAGTTGTCTTGGATTGTCTTCTACATGGAAAGATGCCATTTATGCATTCATGCACTCATATATTCTTTGGACATACACTTGTGTGGTTATTTCCTTCATGCTCATGCATACTTCAACCGTAGACCGATTCTTATTCACCATAACGTTTTTGTACTAAGCGTAGTCCACCCTAGCTCCTTGGCATCCTTGATACGTATGCTCATCTGACTTAGGTAAACCGAAGTTTCATTCCTCCTCATCTTGTCCGTGGCTCGTACTCGTTGACATCCTTCACCTCTGTAAGGTATACCATCTCTGACATCGTTACTATTACTAATGATGTTCATCAATATCTTTAAATCGCTACTCGGGTGACTAACATCTCGTAGTCGTGGTTGAGTAATTGGATCAACTCTGATACGTAAGCATTAATCAACACCACAAAATTCGCTATCATGCACGTGCACCTGTAAATTCACAATTTTGCGGATCCAAACGAAATTTCCAATTTACCTTACTCGAGCATTCTAGTTCCTCTTATAACACTTCATAATACTCGCGTCTCTTCAAAGTTGAGGTTTTGTCCCGGTATTCTCCTCGACATTTCTTACCACTTCCGTGCTAAGTCAACACAACAGAGGACATCTCGCATCACACTCGTACGGTCTCAAGCACACTACCTTCCGGTTCCGCAAGAACACTTGCCTCTTTACTATAAACTTGGTGGGCGGAAATCCTACCGTGTCATCCGGTACAACCCCACCACGCCTTCTGCCTATTCTACCCTCCATTTCGTTTTAAAAGACAAGGAATCCAATGTTATCACGCTTTAACAAATAAAATTCAATAAGTACTGTAAGATGTTAATATACACTGGCCATCTGCAATTAACCATTACACTACCTTTCAATTTCTATTTGACCACCTTTGTGATTCCATCAGAACACAAGTCCTTACCTACCCCTTTCTAAGGCATACTACATACACATACTCTACTTTTCATACCTGATGCTTTGGCTCGAGTTACCCGTACTGGCATCCACTTTCGGTCCCATTCAAAGTTTAAGTTCAGACACTGGGAGTGTTCGAATCTCTCAAACTATTGCTCTGATACCAACTTGTAAGGCCCCAAACCCGGGAGGCCCCACTTGTTGGATTTACTCATTCACAAACAGTTCTTAAACATGAATATCAAATAACGCAGTGGAAAATTTCATTTAAACATAACGTCATCATTGTTCATACATGCGGAAGCGTAAACATTGTTTAAAACATAAATACATCATAACTAAAACATAACGGGATGCCAGTCTTCATAGTCAGCCGGGTAACCCCTCTCGCTAGCCAAGCATCACCGTCCATCCTCATAACATGCCTTAACCTAAATGTGCACACTAAAAAGTCAGCTACGCTGGTGAGTTCTAGCATTTCATAAAGACTTTAACATCAACATTTGCCAAAAACATATCATTCATTCATTTAGTAAAACCTTTCACAAAAGCATGTAATAATCTAACATCTTTAAAAAGGTTTCGTACCCATATCATCATCAACATCATTATCATAAACACCGTTGAACGGATCGTTCGTTAAAACTTTTAACATTCATTTAAGTCATACATTATCGTTATCTAATTATGTATCTTACTTTACGCGTCACAGTGTCCCCGAAGGAACCTTTGGTGTTGTGGGCAACCGCTACGTATCGCCGTCATTGCCACAACCATACACTACGTCGGGTCAACCGTTTCGTATCGCCGTCATTGCCCAACCATTCACTACGTGGGGTCAACCATTACGTATCGCCGTCATTGCCCAACCATTCACTACGTGGGGTCAACCGTTACGTATCGCCGTCATTGCCCAACCATTCACTACGTGGGGTCAGCCGCTACGTATCGCCGTCATTGCCCAACCATTCACTACGTGGGGTCAGCCGTTACGTATCGCCGTCATTGCCCAACCATTCACTACGTGGGGTTAACCGTTACGTATCGCCGTCATTGCCCAACCATTCACTACGTGGGGTCAACCGTTACGTATCGCCGTCATTGCCCAACACGCATCTTTCCTTTGGGAATCAACCGTTACGTATCGCCGTCATTGATTTCCCTTACCTTATTCACTTAGGATGATCGTCATCACCCGAGTAACCGTCGTTACTCCCTTACCAGTTGTACAACATCAAAACCATCGACAGGCCACCAATACACTGCCCTGTTGTTCTTATGGTAACTATGGCTCGCTGTCCATAATCTACCACAAGGCTGGGAATCACATTCCCAGACTTCATTTGTCAATTCCATTCATTCGACAGATTAGATTTGTTATGACTTCTTTAAACCTTTACCTCTTTCCCTTTTCATTAAACATTTCCTTATTTAGACCGTTCATAAACATTCGTAAACCTTTTTGGCAAAAACACTTCATAACCTTTCCTTTCGTAAACATCGTTTCGTTAAAACATCATTTCGTAAGTATGCACACCATCCCAAAACATTTAACAAAACATTTAAAAGAGGGCTCTAGAACTCACCTGATACGCTAATATGGGTTGTCCTAAACGAAGGTCCAACAACGTCACTTCCGATCTGAATTGATTAGTTAAATACACATCAGACCAATCTCGACTCTAACGGTTTAACCATTCTAACATGCTGACTTCACTTAACCAGTTCTGATGTCTGCGCACTTGGCAGTGCGCAGACCCTGCTGCCTGCGCACTTAGCAAGTGCGCAGACCCTGCTGCCTCCGCACTTATCAAGTACGCAGGTCCCTCCTCCTGTGCACTTATCAAATGCGCAGGTCCCTCCTCCTGCGCACTTAGCAAGTGCGCAGGACCTGCTCCGTGCGCATTTAGCAAGTGCGCACGACCTGTTCTTCGCGAAAAACCCTAACTTTCGCATTCTGGTCTGATCAGGTCAAGATCCCGAACCTGTTTGCATTCAAAACGTTCGTTTTCCATTAAGGAACTCAAATCCATGATTATCTTTCAGTTTCATCCGTTCAAACCTTACCTTTTCACCCAAAACCCGAAAAACCCGAAAAACCCAAAAATGAACTAAAACTCAGATTTAGGTCGGATTGTTACCTGAATCGAGTTTCTGATCCGGAGGTTCTTCTCACGAGTTATGGAGTAACACTTTGCTGAGGTCTCGGGTCGATCCGCCAACTTTCTCTCTCTACGGTTTCTCTCTCTAAAAGTTGCAAATGAGAGAAAAGGGGTGGCATAGGCTATTTATAGCCCGCTGACCCATCCGACCCGACCCATCATGCCTCGTTCGTTTATTCCTAACTGTCGTTTTATTTTTGGGATGTTACACCTATCTAAGAAAATGAATGGCTAACAAATATGCCTTGGTCTGCTCTAGAATGATATGATCCCATAACAAAGTTTCTCTAAAAAATAATGTGTTTCAGTACGTGTCATATTTTGTCAAAAGAACAAAAAGATTTTATGTTTTTAACTTAGTTTGAGGCATTTTATTTTTGTTTTTGTCTTACTTTTGTGTTTATTCTGTTTTTCATTAAAGATTGACCGTTCTTATTTGATTCAATAATCGTGAAAATGAGGTTTTATAAAATGGAGGAAAGTTTCAAAGTTTTTATAAGTTTGAGCATAATTTCATTTTGCACATACTTGTATTTAAGTGAACTTTTAGGAGCAACAAGCTAACATTCCTTATCCAAGGGATGATAAAGAACATATCATAATATTACACCAAGTGTCATCACTGCCGAAAACCACAATATTTTCAAGAAGGAAATGAAAAAGAAGATGTTGACTCTTCTAAAACCGAAAGTGATAGAGAGAAAGTACCGATCAACAAACATCATAAAGTGATATTGCAAAAGAGAAAGGCTTTTGGGAATCCTTCTCCTAACAACTATTCTCAACATGTTGATGATTTTAATGATACTGATTATGATCTTTTTGCGTACCGAACTCCGAAGAAAAGAACAAAAGCAAGTGAACAAAACAACAACCTAACCACAAAGTCGTTCATGAAGGTTTTGGGAATGGCTCTAGCAAAGAAGTTATTGCAAGAGGTGGTGATCATTCAGTCAATTTTGAAATTTGAAGACTGCTTTGAGTGCATCAGCCAAGGGGGAGATTGTAAGAACCAAAAATATAATAGGCTGACGCATCAAAGAATCACCGAGTTGTTCAGAAGTTCGAAGGCGAAGATTGGAAGAAGCAAGAAAGAGTCCAGCAGCATACTTCATCCAGCATCATACTTCATCCAACATCATACTTCAGAGCCAGCAACATACTTGAAGTATGCGGTTCCCGGCATCATACTTGAAGTATGTCGCCGCATACTTGAAGTATGCGGTCCCGGCAGCATACTTGAAGTATGCGGCGGCATGCCCATCGAATACTTTTGTCTTGGTTATAAATAGCTTATCTTGTAACAATATTCAGGTTAGAAAAGTTGGACGACTGAGATAGTCAGAGAGTGGACGAGTTAGACAGTTTAGACGAGTTGTTTAGCGATATTTTGTATTGTTTTCAGTGGTTTATCAATATACAAATCGTTTGACAATCAATTGAGTCTCGTCCTTACTGTTTGTACCTACAAGTCACGTGTCGAGTTAGTTTCCGCAAGGTTCAACACGTCGTTGAATCCGTTGATTGAAGATCCTTAGGAATCTGGACCTTACACACATCTTCGATCTTCTTTCTAGTGTCGGTGGTTATAAATACGAGGTATGCTAATCATCCTTTTCATAAATATTTTATGGCTTTTAACATGGATATTATTCCAACAGAGTTGGATAATTTATCACCATGTATAGTTAAGATATTTCCTTTTGAACGAACTTCTATAGCTTTCTTATCACATAGGAACCGGTCTTGGTTAGAGGCTAACCAATCCATTCCTAGAACAATGTCAAAACTTGCCAAAGTCATTGGCAACGGTTGTGCAGGAATAACATGTCGTGATAGTGTGATCTTACAATCGTTTAAGATTTCACAGATTTGTACTAGGTCACCGTTCGCAGTCTCTACCACGAATTTCTTGTCTAATTTAGCTAGAGTTCTGTTTAACAGTTTACATAATCTATGATATATAAAACTTTGGTTTGCACCAGAGTCAAACAAAACTCGAGTGTAAATATCATTGATAAGAAATGTACCCGTAATGACATCGGGCATACCTGTTGCTTCATGAGTATGGAGAACGAATGCTCGCGCATTCTTCTTTACTCCATCTTTAGGTTTTGGACTAGTCCCATTAGGTTTCTTTAGCTTGGGACAATTGATTTTTATGTGGTCGGTTTCACCACACTCAAAACAAGTGATTTGCTTCTTCCTGAAACAATTCTCTGTTTTGTGACCAGACATTTTGCAAAAGTTGCAGAAAATTTCCGCACGACATTTTTCTAAGTGCCTCTTTCTGCACTTGGGGAATTCTGGAATGGAAGAGTTGTTGTTTCGGGGAGTAAAATTTAGCAGAAAGCTTTCGTTTCTCAAGAGTTCAAGTAAGATTTTCAAATGATTAGCATGATCTTCCTTACTTTTGGATTAGATAAGGATATCGTCAATAAATACGATAATGAATTTGCCTAGTAAGGTGTGCAAACTCGATTCATCATATCAATGAAAGCTACTTGGTACTTTTTCATGTTAGGAGTTGCATGCATGCATGAGAACCCGGTTTGAGTTTATGGTTTCTAAACGGGTCGAGGGCGAACCGGTACGAGTCGACAATTCCGAGATGACGACAGTTAAGGTTTTGCATGGCACTCGTACGTGTATCCATGTGAAACTAGGGTTTCATGGGGGTGTGTCGATGAGAAGATGAGATGAACGTTGAGAATTTATTATGTTGTTATAAGTTGTTCAACGTACGATTATAACGTGTCTGATCATGTGATCATGCATTGACAGGTTCGGGTTTCGAGAGTGAACGGACGAGTAGCAAAGCAAGGACCGAGACTCATCATAACCAGTGAGTTTCTAATCCCCCTCTTCTAAATGTTTTAAACATTTTGGGGCTATCGTACATATTTTCAAGACGTGTTTTATTACATTAAAGGTGTATCGAGCTTCGGGATCTAACCCGATGATTTTACGAAGTTAACTATATAAATATGGGCGAAGGGACTAGATGTTACCCTTACTATATGTAGTTTAAAGGTTGGTGTATGGTCACAGGGCGTATAGTGACCTAACAAGGGTGAATCGGGAATGTAGTTACGGGTCGTACGGGTACGACTAGGAAGTGTCACATGGTGTGCACGTACGTGGTATGTGCTTAAATAATGAAATATAGTAATTGCATGTGTGTTGCTACATTAGTAGTGTATTGAGTTGTGAGTTAGTCGGGGTGAGTCGGGGTGTGACCTAAACGCTTATGGGTACGCGTAAGATACCTTGTCCTAGTGCTATGCGTGAAGTGCAGGTGCAGTTAATGAATCATGTATATAGAATATATTGTTATGTGATTATACATGTGTTGCGTGCATTGTGTAGTTGTTCTTGTGACATGGCGGGTATTGTGTTTGCGTTGTTGTCTTTATGACACGGCAAACAGGATTGTGGAGGATTATGTCCTTCGGGAGGTCACCAAGTGCGATGATGTCCAACAAGACAGTGATGAGCTCGGGGTGTGTTGAATGCCCTGACGAGGGTGCAGCGAAGAGGTATGTGTGTTTGTGCTTATATATTTGTGTTAAATTGCATACAAGTGATGAGTTATAGTTATTGTAATTGAGATAGTATTAATGTGACGAGTAGAGCTAGATGGGTCGTGGTGCCAGGATTGTGATGTGACGTTCATAACGAATCTGTCAGTTGATTTGTAAGAGCCTTGGTCAAGGCTGAGTAAGTTGAGGTCTAGGGGATTGTTATGTTAACCAAGTGTCGAGTTAATACATGTACTTGAACATGAGTTATTAGTGTAGGTAAGTTTGACCTATGTCGATGAGACTGCAGGATTATTATTGTTATGGGATGAGTCTTAGGTAATGAGCTATTATGGGATGTCGGGTGATAACATGGGTTATCCATTGGTTAATGAATTATGGATCTATTTTATGACGATCGTGGGTCATGAGTAAAGTTTAAAATAGCTTTTGAGATTAGTTGGCTTTTAATTAAACTAAACTATTAGAGCGTAGATGACTTTGTGTGTACGATAGATTGTTTTGCAGGTAAGCGTTGCATTACGTATCTTGGCTTGGGAGCGGTGCTACTCGGATTAGTGTGCAAGCATTCGTGAGGTAACTCAATGACGTTAAATAGTAATTAATGTTTTTAGAAAGACTTCCGCTGTAGTTTAATATATCTAAAATGCTTATTTTCAAGGGAATAACCCGTTATGAGAACCAACTGTAGGGTGCCTGGTTTTGGGCCTTACATATTAAGACTCAAGAATTTTCCTTCTATCTGTTCCCTCTCATTTTGGGGAACGTACTTCTTTCATTCACGCGTTTTGAAAGCACTGCAGCCTATTGCAAAGGCTGCTTCTCTTCGTTTGGCAGCAACAATGTTATTCAACCATTCTAATGCTTGATTTTTAAATAAATTTGAAGCATAAAGAACCTTGTCTTTTTCGACACATTTGCTGATAGCCAGTACGAATTCAGTCTTTTCTATCCACCTCAATGTGGCAATTCCTCCTTCTCTCCCAGAGAAGTTATATTGCTTGCAGTCCTGAAACATCTTGTAAGTATAGCCAACTACTTTTCTTTTCTTTTCTATATGACCATAGTTATTACCCATACTCTCATCTTCAGAAGAGTTATGGAAATATTTTTCTTTCCTAGTCTTCTCAGTCTTACGAGTTGCGGAACTTTCGGGTTTTAGAGTAATTGGTTGGGACTGCGTGATAGTTCGGGTATGCTAGGTTAAAGGTTGAGAATTGATAGATTTTTTATTTGATGGCTGTGCATATAGCCTATCGGCTTGTCTCTTTTCTAATTCAGTAAAGATCATTGGAAGAGAGTCCCCGATCCCTTCCACGATCATCTTTTGGAGTTATTTTCGGGATTCAGTAGCAGTATTTTCAACTGCTGTCTGTTTCTTCTTTCCCCTGGTGTGTTGTGAAGGCCCGGTATTTTTTGACATACTATATAGAAATAGGATTGGAATTAAAACAAAACTTTTTTATTGATAATAATATATTACAAAAGATGATACATATAGAACTTATTGTTTCTAGAAATTTCTAAAATTCTTTTTTCTTTAAGAGCTTTTATTAACAAAGCATTCCGAGTTTCAACTTCAGCTTTCTCTTGTTCCAATTCAGCTATTCTGTTCAGCAACATTCGTTCCCTTTCACTTCTCGATGCATTCTCATTTATATGAGGAGCAAGGATGGGAATCGTCTCATAGTATGGAATGTAAGGTATATTAGAGTCAGCACGTTCTTCTTTTTCAGGATTATTTTTATAAGATATATCGGCATATCCCTCATGAAAATTTCGGGAATATAATGGGGTGAAATTATAACTTCCAACGGTAGGAGCAGAATGAAAACTTATAGAAGGATTATAGGGAACACTAGGGTTTCTATTTCTTCGAGGCTTTAAAAAGTTGAACTTTCAGTTTCCTCATTATTTTCTATAGTTGTTTCATTGGTTTTTCATTCATGATAACTAGCTGGAGCAAATTTATGAATAAAGCTAGGGCCCTTTCCTTTTTCGACCATTCTGAAAAATCAACAAAACTATATTTTATTATTATAGAAATATATTACAAAATATAACAAAAATGATTCTAATCTTTCATAAGCTCTTTTCCAAGAGTCATCAAGTCCTCTCCATATTCATATACTTGTTTCCCATAAAATTTGGTTCTTTCTTTGTCCACTATCTTCTTTCTTATTACTTCATCCGTTTGGCACAACGAACGGTCTAAACATTCAATAGGCGAAGAGGGCATACTTTCTGGATAACCATATTTAGGAGGGTGCTTACGAAGTCCCATCATAATTTCATTATAAACATTTTGGTATTCCGGGGGATTTTGGAAATACTCTTTGAAAGGCCCATCATATGGAGGTTCAGGAAACATATAGGGGTCATATAAAACAGAAGTTTCAGAGTTATAAGATTGATAGTCGGAACTATTTGAAATATGATTATTGAATGAATAGTCTTCCGGGTTTTCAGAAGCAGGTTCATAATGGTGGGATTCCTCAGATGGATCCTCTTCTGTTGAATTATCCTGCTCGATGTAACTTGATTCAACTTCATTGTTTTCTTGCAGTTGTTGGTTATTTGTATTCTAGTTGCTGAAGTTTGAACCAGCCTCCATCCATTGACTAGAAGAGTTATAAGATTGAGGGTGGTATTCGGGAGAGGTATTATTAGGGAAAATGGTAAATGGATTATCGTTATAATAGGGCGAAGAGACAGGGTTCATTCGAGATCCTAAAGGATGATACTCCGGTGATTCTTGTTTAATCGGACGATTAGGGTCATAATAAACAGGTACAGAATTATCTCCAGACATCTGCAATCTTAAAATATTAGTACTTATCTTATTTTTGTCAAGACTTAGATACTAAGGCCAGTATCTTTATCTTAACTAAAGCTATACAAGGACGGTTATCTTTCCAGAGTAGTTCCTCCAACAAATATGTTCCCAGGTAAGAGCAACTGGTTTAGGAGAAATTTATACACCGCTTTTTCCTTAGACAGAACATTCCGTTTGTGAGATAACTACATACCGGTCAGAAGGTTACCTTGTTTTTCTTATCTTAAAAGCATTAATGGTTGAAGCCTAGATACTAGATCCAAGTATCTAATTCGCTAAAACCTGTGGCTCTGATACCAACCTGTCACACCCCGCCCCAGGCACCCCCTCGACGAGTGCGAGCCCGGTTGGTATCACATGACACTTTGATTTCAAAGTTTTTATAAATATAGCGGAAGTCTTTTCAAAAGGATCGTTTCAACATTCATTCAACCTCAAGGGTTGTATTTGTAAATATCAAAACTCAGTTGGAAGACAAAAGTTTTACATTTACTTTATAAACATAGGGATTTAAATACCCTTTTCATTTTGATTACAAAACAGAGTTTGAAATCAAATACATCTATAGCCACCGGAAATAGTACTATCCAGGGTTGATCAATCCCCTATTCCTATCTCCTTTTTATTTCGTTTAGGATTTTCTATACATGAGGCCTGAGAATCCTATTCATAGGTCAGATCTGATGTCTGCCTCTCACATTTTCCAATCTTGGGTCAGATCTGATGTCTGCCCATACCCCATTCTTACTTCAAATAATTCATTTCCTTAAAACATTTTGAAAATAAAACGTCAGCGCGAACGCCGATGAATACAATTATCTAGACGATAAAATCATTTGGCACAAACAAGTATTAATTTCATAATCACAACTTTATGTCCAATACACACATTCAGCAGGCCTGTCATATTCAATCGTACCACATTATACACTGGCGTCATGTCTTATAACAAGGGACAGGTTTGCCTCCGAACTTGTTATAAGACAAGCACCAGCCGCAATCCGGGAATTTCACCCGAGACCCGTGTATCCCTTGCAAGTTTTACGCATACCTATGGCCTGAATGCTTTCATGTAGAATAACGTTGAGCGTTATTCCCTTGACCTTTATTTGGCCATTTTTGTAAATAAAATGTTTGACACAAGTTTTCAGAAAGATAAAGTATTCACATTGGTTTATAGGAATGAGCCTCTAAGTTGATAGCTTAAAGTCTATCTTCTTAACTTGATTTCTCTAGCGTATCAGCACTTCTATCAGCGTTTCCTTTTTAACCGGGCACTACAACGAGCGGGAGTTGGACCGGGATCGTCGAGAGTGGCTTGGGATCACCTGTATGAGTTTTGGAAGCTTGGAATCGTTTTTAGGATGAAGAAATCGAATGAAATCGATCAGCTATTTATAGGCTGGAATTGGGGTCCATGTCGGACCGATATGCATAGGGATGTCGGTCCGACATCCATCTATACACACGTCAGCCTTACATGTCTCAATCAGATTGGACCGCACATGTTTGGTGACTATATCGGACCGCTATGTGGAAAATGTCGGTCCGATATCCAGACCCATGTCCCATCATTAGGGTTGAGTCATTGGACACGTGTCAGCCCCACAAATTGCGACTGAGAGGAAGTTTGCGGACCGATATGGAATGATGTCGGTCCGATAACCAACATACGATGTATTACGGACCGATATAGGAATGGATATCGGTCTGATATTCATCCTGAGTTCACTTCAGACCGATATGAATAAGGGTGTCAGTCCGCTATCCGACTTGAACCTCGGTCCGATATCTAGGTCTTAGTTCACTTCAGGCCGATATGATACTAGAAATCGGTCCGATATCAACTAAATTTCTAAATTTTTCATTTTAAACCCTAGACTTGTGTAATTTAGATACAATAATCCCATAAGATTCCAACCTTGGCATTTCTCGGGCATTTTTGTGGCAGGTGTTACAAGTTGCACATAGCAAACACAGATTCAACTTTCTCGAACCATCGGAGCAAACCGACAGCTCCTTCAGCTCCACTAAACGTGTGGGGCTTACAGTCCATGAAGGTCTTGAAAGTGCAGGCCGATGGATTGTTGTGCTGGCCTGGATTGAAAACAAAACACAGATGAGATTACAAGGTTTGGAAAGTCATTTGAGCGATGAATTGACTTGGTAGAGTCAACGGATGTCAAATTTACCTGCAGCATTATGTGCAGCTAAGGCTTCAGTTACACTATCATTGATAAGTGTTGAATGTTCCGCTGCTGTCATATGGATGGTACCGCGACCACCACCTCGTCCACCGCATCCATGATCATGTCCAGACATGATTCTTCACATTAACAAATACAAATAATGAGAAAATATATCGCATATCAACATCATACATGTACGAGTAAATAAATTAAAACTAAACCACAACATCTAATATTTCAATAATAGTTCTTGATTAAATAAATTGTAACGAGCTACAAAGTAAATAAACAAAACATCGAAATCATGGAATAGCAGTTGGATGGGAACAACCCTGCCCATCTAGGTTTAGAAATGAAAGAAATAAACAAGAAAAAGATAAAGTATCAAGTGCCACTACCAGCTGAAGAAACAACTGACTGGTCATCTGCCACACCCCAACCGACGACGGAAACATTGAGGAGGGACACGTAGACTGTTCATGAGCACATGGTTGACTGTGTTGTAATATATTAAAGCATCGCATTTCATTTCATAATCCAAATTCACAATACAAGAAATTTGAAATACAAAAATGAGTTCTTTTATTAAATTAACTAGGTCCATAACTTAAGTGAAGCATTCTTGATCAACTAAAACATTCGTACCTCAAACATGATTAAAACAAGTTAAACTAAAAAGTTGGTGAGCATACATAGGTTTTGACACAACAAATGGATTTTAATGTTTTATACAATTGATATGACATATGGTTTACCAGGCATTTATGGAGAACCTATAGTTAAGCTAGTGTACAATCAAACCTTGTGACTGAAGGGCATAACCCGCAGGTTATCCTAATGAAGGGCATAACAAATAAATGTTATCCTAATGAAGGGAATAACAAAAAAATGTTATCCTAACGAAGGGCATAACAACAAGTGTTAGCCTAGTGTAATGTCGGTAACACTCACCCTACCTGGGTGGGTTTGTCAGACACAATAGATCTATCAATGTTACCGTTGGATTATACAGAGTTAATGATTGCACATGTATGTCATGTATATGTAGTTTCAACTCATAGTATTCAAGCACAAAGCACACATATGATCATAATGTAGAATTGCATATTGTAATTGCCCAAAATAGGTAAAATGTAAAAGGGGCTATGTAAACTCACTTGTATCAAAGATGTAGATAGCACGAGAGAATAGGTAGCAAGGTGATCCTTGTAACTCACAAAGTTAACCTAGAGTGAAAGTGTATGAAGTTGAATTAACATTGTGCATTATGTCTAAAGTAGAGTCTAGGGTTTCAATGAGAGAGAGTGTGGGGTCTTGTACATAAGTAGTGTGAATTGGTAATTGTATAAGAATTTGAAGTTTCAAGTATATGATTTTAATAATAGATAACTTAGGGTTCAATTTGAATAACTAGATAAATTAAATAAATATTTTTTTTATTTATTTAATTTAGAAAGAGTAGTGTGAATTATTCAAATATAATTTGAATAAATAAAATTTATTTTATTTAAAATGTGTCAAATTTACAGGGTAAATATATTAGCAAGTATATATATATATATATATATATATATATATATATATATATATATAAGGAATTATACTAATTAAGATTTTAAACCCTAAATAGGTCATTAAGGGAAAATAAATTCATTTTATTTAATTAAAATGATGTGTTGTATAAAAAGATATATGAAGTGTAAATATATGTATATTAATACCTATTTAGAAAGAGTTTTATTTGTTTAAGTGAGAGTTAAACCCTAATATATAATTAGAAAATGATTTATAAGATTGTTTTATGAAAATCTTTAAAAGTGAAAATGTCTTTTATAAAAGTCTTAACAAGATTTTTATTAAAAATAAGATATTTTAAATGTTTTTCTTTGCATTTTAATAATTTAATTTGGAATAAACCTTTAAATGATTTTTATGTTATAACAGGAAATTCTAAACAATTCAAATTGTAAAAATAGTTGTTTCGTGTTTAAAATTGCTAATTATTGTGATACTCTATTCTAAATGGTATTGGATTTATAAAATAATTTTTATAAGATTATTTGAGTGTGAAAAATGGTTAAAACAAATAAATGTGGTCCACCCGGCTCGAACCCGGGTGGATTATGTGTGAGAAAACTGATCTACCACTGAACCAAAGGCTGGCCACTGATATAGACTTGGTCCGCACTTGTTTTAAACCAGTGGATCAGGGCGCCGGTCTTTGGATTAAACAAACGCAGGAAAATGGAAAGGGCATGGTGTGGGGCTGGTTCGAACCCGCGACCTTGCCTCTACGAGTCGTTGGTATTAACCGGTGTAACTGGGTAATCGCCTTGCTTAGGAACCCGTTGGAATTTAGAAAACCTTTAAACACCAAGTCCCTTCGTCCCCAAAGTGTAACCCAGAACCCTAGCTACCCAAATTGACCCGATCAAGACACTAATCGATGTCGAAGTCATAGGGCTATCTTTCCTAAGATCTAAACATGGCTAACGGTACGTGATTTACCTGGAATGGATGTTTATAGAGGACGAACGGTTGAAGCTTCTTATTCGGTGTTCTTCGAGCTTGACAGGGCTTCAGAGATGCAATGCCGGTTACGAGAGCGAGTAGGAAGTTTGTGAGAGGGTTTACGCAAGGGAGGGGTAATAAAACGAGATCAATTTCACCTAATATGTTCAATTCGACTCGGATTAACATGAAGACAGCTGTCACACGAATTACGCGTGAATTAAACTGAATGTTGATGAATTGGGTCGTGATTAAGGTCTGAGTTCATCCAAGGTTTGTTTGCGCGTGATTTGCGGGATTGATTGCACTCGAATTCCTTGGTTTGGGGTTGATTGAACACGGTTTTGACTTTGTGAAGTCAAACTTTGTAAAATTTGAAATTAGCCGCCCATAAGACCGAATTGGAATGTTTATTGGGCCGGAATGATTTAAATGTTTGATCTAGGATCCAATGCAGGTCCAAACCAGTCGGGCTCGATCAAATCCCTTCACGAAATTGCAAACTTTTGGCCTGTTTGACTTTTGAAAGTCAAATATGGTCAAAATTGGGAATTAGGGTCAACTCTAGGGTCAAAAGGGTCAAATTGAAACTTTTGGGGGTTTAATAAGAGAGTTTAAAGGGTTGTTGGGGGGGGGGGGGTTCAAATGACTAAAGAGGGTTCAAACTAATTTTTATTTATTTTCATTCTTACGTAATTTTATATATTTTGTATGTAAACGCAAGGCTTTAAATTTTGAATAGGAATATTAATTAAAATAATGATTTTTGTAACAAGAATTGCTTGAATAAATATAGGATTTAAATGTAGTGTTATTATTGAAATAAATAAAATAGAGCCGGAAAGTCATGGATGTTACAGTATCCCCAAGTTGAGGGAATTTCGTCCCCAAAATTAAATTGTTGGAGGCAACTGAAGCAGGAAGAGGGTGAATTTGGTTTCTCAACAGAATTTGATTGTTAGTTTGAGGAGTATAACTGATGACATGGTTTAGGTCTGATACTCAAGGTCAGATCAGGTCGTCATATCATGAATTGATGGTGGTAGTTGATTTAGTTTGAAAAGAATTGAGAAGAAAGTTGCAAAAGATTACTCTGAATGTCCAAAGATGGAATGCATTACATGAAATGAAAACAATGGGGATTTGATGATTAAGGTTTGTTTTGGACGTAGTCTAACATGTTCAAGGTATGTTACTGTACAAGAGTTTTCACAAGCATTGGTCGAGATCCAACTGACTTAAAGCTTTACGTGATACGAGTAACGCTACTTCTGACAATAGGACAGGAACACTTATATTTAGGAAGTACCAGAGGCGTATCCACCATGCCCTTATCCTATCTCATTAGTTTCGTTATTATATATCACAATAGGCTTTATGTCGTAACACACGATAAAATTTACTATGTTTTTCCATGCGCTGATTTTTATAATTACGTGTGCACCCGTAATTACTCGAATCGTCGCATGGTCCGTATAGATCCTTCCGTTGTGTGCGGGTCAAGAGAAGGCACTAAATTACTTAGTTCTTGTGTATTGTTTCCACGTATGAGCTGCTAACAAAAAAGTGTGTCCCTAAATAGTAAGGTCAATCAGGAAACTAAAGAGTAGTAATGTAGGATAATTTAAAGTTCCATAGCCTACTCGTGTTTGAACAAGAATACGTCAAACCTCTAGTAGCCTTAAAGTTGGTAGCTTTCAACTTTCATGATCATAACTTGTGTATAATGTGATCAATCAATTGCAACAAGTGTAAACAATTTAGTTCCGTGTATAATGTAAACACTCAAGTTTTATGTATAATTCAGTGTTATGCACATTGTAGGCAAACATGTTTCATGTGTAATGTGAATAGTTCAGTACCATGTATATAATAAACAAATGAGTTTTATGTATAGGTGAACAATTTTGTAAACAAACAAGTTTTCATGTATAATGTGAACAATTGAGTATCATGTGTATCGTGAATAACTAAGTTTCATGTATCATGTAATCACTCTTTACCTCATGTATATTGTGAATCAACTATGTTTCATGTATCATCTTATCAACCCAGTGTCATGCATTTTACAAACAACTAAGTTTCACGTGCTCAAGTTGGTATTGTATACTGTAAACACTAAGTTTTATGTGATCCATCTAGTATTGTGTATTTTGTGAACGTGCATACGTAAGTTATTGATTCTCATGAGTGACATATACTAACGAATTTTGTACGTGATCGAGTGTTGCGGACAAGCGTGTTGTTTGGTGTTCATGTATAATGTGGGTAGTTGGGTTTTAGCTTTCTAAATCTCGTTGAGGTTTATACGGATGGTTAACGTCTACGTGAAAAGATTCATCTCCTTGAAGTGACAAGTACACTCATGCATTTCCGAAGGTGCAAGATAACAAGGAGGTTCTGAAAATATTTTGAGTAATGTGCTTACGAATAACTGATTTTGTTTATAAATAAGTAATTGTAATTTATTCTTGTTTGTAGGTAAATAAGATGGTGAAACTAGTGAGTTGTATAATCTAAATAAATGGACAATTTATAGGAAAACCTTTGTATTAGATTTTAATTATCATAAAAGGGAATGTTTCAAAGGAAAATACTGGCTAGATTATTTAGTGATTAAGCCAAGGTTTGATAATAATTAAATTAGACAAAACCAAAGTCATAATTTATTTAGATAATGTTTTATAAAACGAGTAGTATTTAAATTTTCTTACAAAGTAAAAGATTTGCTAAAAATTTATATTTCAAATAATACTTATAAACTAAAGGCTTGATAGATGCTTTGTTTGAGAAAAATGACGATGTTGTTTGAATAATTAAAATGATTAGTTTGCAAGGAGGCTTAGATATGCGTACAAATTTTGCAATGAATGAGAAGGTGGTGTTTGCGTGCTCTTGATGAAAATGTGATGGTAATGTCAAATCAACGAGTAATGGTATTAAAGTTGTAAAATAAAACATAGCATCAAATGATAAAATGTGTAAAGCTTAATCTAAACATAATGTAATAGTCTCAAACAGGAATTTAAAGACAAAACAGAACAATCCAGCTAGTGTCTCAGGTAGCTCTTAACCAGGAAGCAGAGAAGTACTAAGATGAACATTGTTATGGTTACTCGGATAGCAAATCGGGCCTCAGCTTTAGCTGCTTCCGTGCATGCAACAAGTATCTTTCGGTCTTCTTCCACGCCTGGAATTTTCTCCTCCTGGCATCACACTTGATTTACAGAGTTATCTATTCTCTGACCCTGCAGGTCGTGTCTCATCCCGTGTTCCACTCCTTGTCTTATAAACTCTGAGGTTCTCACGTATTGGTGAATGGCATAAAATCGGACTCCCATGGTACTAGTTGGTGCCATGGTTTGCCTTGCCCTTGGGCTAGGGTGGTACGAGTCAGGTGCTAGATAGGGGTCTCTAAGAGGGTGTGGTAACTGGTGGTGTAGATGAGGTGCCTGATACGGGTTTCTTGATGGAGGTGATCTAGATGCTCGAAGTCTTAGGCCAGTGCTTCCAATTCAATCTGCCCTTATGTCAAACGTTGATCTAGCTGCTGGGAGTGTTGGTGACTGATGGTCTGGTGACCCGGTGTCTTCTTCCTGTTCATACTCTGCTCCGGGATGGTATACTGGGGAGGGAGGTGAGTAGGAGTCCATGTCTGATAGACAAAATGGAAAAGATTATAAGTGGTAGTAAAATACTAAGTGTCAAGTATAGGGTTTTCATGAATTCAGTGTTTGACTAGCCATAACACCGAGTCTTCACAATAGTATTTTACAAGTAACACTTGACCTATTAGTAGTGTATCCACGAATAGAATTCACAGGAAAGAGGGGTGGGTCACAAGGGACACACTTAAATACCCGGTCCTTCCTTAGTCAGAATTGCTCATGGGTCTACACATACCCTTATAACACTATCGTTTGGGCTCATGGTCATGATGAGAATCATTATGGACTGGGCTTTAAGGCCCAAAGGTGAGGTTTATTTACTCCAGTAGACTTCCTCTTCTTGGAGGGTAAGTGGGCTCCTTAGTTTCTTATTAATGGGCATCAGGCCCAATGGCTTAAGTTTTGTCCACAAAAGGTGATGGTGACATAGTGTGTAAGGATGAGGGTGTATAAAGACTTGGGTATGGATAAGTGTGTGGTAAAACTTAGGATAAAACTTAATGGAATCAAGTAGGTAGCATGTATATAGCAATGTTTATAAGCACATGAGTTATCAAGTAGTGTAGTACACAGACTATCATGTATTGTATCATGCAATGTAATACTTAGAATAATATGTAAGATAATCGCACAAAGTAGTAAAGATGTAGCATTTAGTAATGTAGCAAATACCATGCAACATGGAGCATGGCGTATGATGGGTGTCCTAAGGTTATAGTCAAGGTCATGGGTGTCTAATAACCTAATTCCCTATAACCAAGGCTTTGATACCAATTTGTCACACCCCAACCGACGGCGGAAACGTCGGGGCGGGACATGTAGACTGTTCATGAGCACATGGTTGACTATGTTGTAATATATTAAAGCATCGCATTTCATTTCATAATCCAAATAAACCAAATTCACAATACAAGAAATTTGAAATACAAAAATGAGTTCTTTTATTAAATTAACTAGGTCCATAACTTAAGTGAAGCATTCTTGATCAACTCAAACATTCGTACATGAAACATGATTAAAACAAGGTCAACTAAAAAGTTGGTGAGCATACATAGGTTTTGACACAACAAATGGATTTCAATGTTTTATACAATTGATATGACATATGGTTTACCAGGCATTTATGGAGAACCTATAGTTAAGCTAGTGTACAATCAAACCTTGTGACTGAAGGGCATAACCCATAGGTTATCCTAATGAAGGGCATAACAAATAAATGTTATCCTAATGAAGGGTATAACAAACAAATGTTATCCTAATGAAGGGCATAACAACAAGTTTTAGCCTAGTGTAAGGTCGGTAACACTCACCCTACCTGGGTGGGTTTGTCAGACACAATAGATCTATCAATGTTACCGTTGGCTTTTACAGAGTTAATGATTGCAAGTGTATGTCATGTATATATAGTTTCAACTTATAGTATTCAAGCACAAATCTCACATATGATCATAATGTAGAATTGTATATTGTAATTGCAAATAGTTTTCAATGAAAGTCATGTTCCACCCCAAAATATGTAAAATGTAAAAGGGGCTATGTAAACTCACTTGTGTCAAAGATGTAGATAGCACTAGAGAATAGGTAGCAAGGTGATCCTTGTAACTCACAAAGTTAACCTAGAGTGAAAGTGTATGAAGTTGAATTAACATTGTGCATTATGTCTAAAGTAGAGTCTAGGGTTTCAATGGGAGAGAGTGTGGGGTCTTGTACATAGATAGTGTGAATTGGTAATTGTATAAGAATTTGAAGTTTCAAGTGTATGATTTTAATAATAGATGACTTAGGGTTTAATTTGAATAACTAGATAAATTAAATAAATAATTTCTTTTTATTTATTTATTTAGATTATTTATTTAATTTAGAAAGAGTAGTGTGAATTATTCAAATATAATTTGAATAAATAAAATTTATTTTATTTAAAATGTGTCAAATTTACAGGGTAAATATATTAATATATATATATATATATATATATATATAAATAAGGAATGATACTAATTAGGATTTTAAACCCTAAATAGGTCATTAAGGGAAAATAAATTCGTTTTATTTATTTAAAATGATGTGTTCTACAAAAAGATATATGAAGTGTAAATATATGTATATTAATACCTATTTAGAAAGAGTTTTATTTGTTTAAGTGGGAGTTAAACCCTAATATATAATTAGAAAATGATTTATAAGATTGTTTTATGAAAATCTTAAAAAGTGAAAATGTCTTTTATAAAAGTCTTAACAAGATTTTTATTAAAAATAAGATATTTTAAATGTTTTGCTTTGCACTTTAATAATTTAATTTAAACCTTTAAAAGATTTTTATTTTAAAACAGGAAATTCTAAACAATTAACTTTGGGCACTTTAATAATTGTAAAAATAGTTGTTTCGTGTTTAAAATTGCTAATTATTGTGATACTATGTTCTAAATGGTATTGGGTTTATAAAATAATTTTTATAAGATTATTTGAGTGTGAAAAATGCCTAAAACAAAATGTCCACCCGGCTCGAACCCGGGTGGATTCTGTGTGAGAAAACTGATCAACCACTGAACCAAAGGCTGGCCACTGATATAGACTTGGTCCGCACTTGTTTTAAACCACTGGAACAGGGGGGCGGTCTTAGGATTATACTAACACAGGAAAAAGGAAAGGGCATGGTGCGGGGCTGGGTCGAACCCGCGACCTTGCCTCTACGAGTCGTTGGTATTAACCGGTGTAACTGGGCAATTGCCCTGCTTAGGAACCCGTTGGAATTTAGAAAACCTTTAAACTCCAAGTCCCTTCGTCCTCAAATGTAAGGATCCAAACCCGAGAGGCCTCACTTGCTGGATTTACTCATTCACAAACAGTTCTTAAACTTGAATATCAAATAACGCAGCGGAAAATTTTATTTTCAAACATAACATAACATCGTTCAACATGCGGAAGCGTAACATTGTGTATTACGTAAACATAACATAACCAACTTCATAACGGGATGCCAGTCTTTGAATCTGCTCCTTCTCGTAACCGTCAATTCCAAACTTCAAGTATGATACCACATAGGGCATCTATACCAAACTTCAAGCACGGCATCACAAGGATGACACGTACCAAACTTCAAGCATGATAATCCGTGGAGTAGTCGTACCTAACTTCAAGCATGATTACCCCGCAAGGTAAATCGTACCAACTTCCAGCATGATATTCCGAAGAATAGTCATACCTAACTTCCAGCACGATTACCCCGTAAGGTAAATCGTACCTACTTCAAGGATCACCGTAATCCCCATGGTGACCGTCATCCCCCAAGTTGTACAACAGTTGGCCAGCCACAAAGGCCCCTAAAAGGTAAAGGCCCATAACATACTTCCCATACCCATAACCTTCATTCCCTAAGGAATAATGGCAGATTCGTTCGTTTGTGACTTTCGTAAACATTCACTTCTTTTACTTCAAAACTTAAGTTAAAGCATTCGTACGTTTTATTAAAAGTCATTCATTCATTCGTAAACACTTCGTAAACTTCTTTTGGCAAAATATTTCATAAACACTTCTTTCATAACCTTTCCTTTCAAAACATCGTTCATAAACATCGTTTCATAAAACGACACATACATCATTCATAAACATCGTTTTATAAAACAGTCACATCGTTAAGTATGCACACCAGACCAAAAACATTATTAAAACATTTAAAAAAGGGCTTCTAGAACTCACCTGAAATAAACAGGGTCAAAGGTCTCTAAAGGATCTTCTAACCTGTACGTGCACAACCTGGTCTTAGCTTCTCATAAAACTCATTACATTTCATCCCGTTATACCGAGAACTTCGCCCAAACCGCAAACTTTACCCAAACCGCATACTTTACCCTAACCGCATACTTCACCTTAACCGCATACTTTACCCAACCGCGAACTTCATCAGCCGTGAACTTCACCAGCCGTGAACTTCACTCAACCGTGAACTTCACAAACCGTGAACTTTCCAAACCGTGAACTTCATCAGCCGTGAACTTCACCAGCCGTGAACTTCACTCAATCATGAACTTCACAAACCGTGAACTCACCAAACCGTGAACTTCACAAACCGTGAACTTTCCAAACCGTGAGCTTCATCAAAAACCGTGTTTTTGCATGGATGCAGATCTGGATCGATTGGTTCATTAAGTTTGGAACTTTTTACGTTCAAAACATTTCTTTTCCACTCTAGATGCTAGATCTATGTTTATTTCCAAGTTTCATACGTAAAAATGACATCTTTTATCCAAAAACACGAGAAACCCAACAAATACTAAAAACTCAATTCTTGGTCGAGTTGTTACCTCTTTCGAGCATCTGAATCGGAGGTTCTGCTCACTAGTAGTGTAGGAACAAGATGCTAGCTTCTCGGACCGATCCGTCAACTTTCTCTGTCTACGGTTTCACTCTCTAGGATGGCAAAATGAGAGAAATGACAAAAGGTTTTGGCTATTTATAGGGAGGCTCATCTCCATTGATCGACACCCTTATTTTTGTCGGCCCATCCGACCCGGCCCATCATGCCTCGTTCATTTATTCTTTTCGTCTCGCGTTTAATCCCATTATTATAACTCGTCTTTTTATTTTTGGGATGTTACACCAAAGTGTAACCCGGAACCCTAGCTACCTAAATTAACCCGATCAAGCCACTGATCGAAGTCGAAGTCATAGGGCTATCGTTCCTAAAATCTAAACAAGGCTAATGGTACGTGATTTACCTAGAATGGATGTGTATAGAGGACGAACGGTTGAAGCTTCATATTCGGTTCATCGAGCTTGACAGGGATTCAGAGATGCAATGTCGGTTATGAGAGCGAGTAGGAAGTTTATGATAGGGTTTGCGCAAGTGAGGGGGTAATACAACGAGAACAATTTCACATAATATGTTCAATTCGCCTCGGATTAACAAGAAGACAGCTGTCACGCGAATTACGCGTGAATTAAACTGAATGTTGATGAATTGGGTCGTGATTAAGGTCTGAATTCATCCAAGGATTGTTTGCGCGTGATTTGCGGGATTGATTGCACTCGAATTCCTTGGTTTGGGGTTGATTGAACACGGTTTTGACTTTGCGAAGTCAAACTTTGTAAAATTTGAAATTAGTCGCCCATAAGACCGAATTGGAATGTTTATTGGGTCAGAATGAGTTAAATGTTCAATCTAGGATGCAATGCAAGTCCAAAACAGTCGGGCTCGATCAAATCCCTTCATTAAATTGCAAACTTTTGGGCTGTTTGACTTTTGAAAGTCAAATATGGTCAAAATTGGGAATTGGGGTCAACTTGTGGGGGTTTAATTAGAGATTTTAAAGGGTTGTGGGGGGGGGGGGGGTTTCAAATGACTAAAGAGGGTTCAAACTAATTTTTATTTATTTTCATTCTTATGTAATTTTATAAATTTTGTATGTAAACGCAAGGCTTTAAATTTTGAATAGGAATATTAATTAAAATAATGTTTTTTGTAACAAGAAGTGCTTGAATAAATATAGGATTTAAATGTAGTGTTATTATTGAAATAAATAAAATAGAGCCGAAAAGTCATGGATGTTACATCATCCTCCTCGTAAGCTGGTTCTTCCTCAGACTCAGTATCTTGTGCGTCTTCTGCCTCAAGGACAGCCTCAAGTTGTGCCTCTAATTGCATAATCCTGGCTATGGCTACTTCGTTGGTAGCCTCTAGTGTGTCCACTCGTGTTTCCATCTGATGGAACGAGTTCACTAAGTTCTCGTGGTAGTGATGAGTTTCAGCTAACTCCGCCGTCAGCTGCTCAATCTTCTCGTTTGCCTGCCTTTCGCGTTCTAGCAGGCCGGTGATTTTTGCAGCAGCATCCCTCATGTTCTAGATTTCCCGATCCATAGTAGCCACAAAAGCGTCTAAAGCCTGCTCCATAGTGCATGGCAAACCTGGTAGAGTCTGTGCAGCAGAAGAAGTAACTGCAAAATATGGAGATGGGACCTATTCCTGCTGGATCCAGCTCCTGATCATACTTGGGTACCACTCCCAATCGTGCGGGTTACCTTCCGTCCGCACATGAAATGGCACATCATACACAATGGTGTCATCTATTGGGCCAAGCCAACGCCTCTTGGGCTCTGGTGAAGACAGGATAGGAACATCATACTCTTGAGCAATGGGTGATGTGGGTGGTGTAGACATTGCTTGGAACGTAAGATATAAGTGCCATACTTGAGCTTCTATGTCGGGTAACTAATGTGTGTGGTTATAGTCTAGTCTGTAATCCTAGTTCTCTATAACAAATGGCTATGATACCATTCTGTCACATCCCCAAATTCTACTAACGAAGTTTTACCGTTTGGCGTGTGACAAACCAGGATTCAGTCATTAGTTACATCAAACGACTCAATATGAGTTTAAACAAATGCATTAAATGTTCAGAGTTAAGTGCGGAAGCGTTAAACAAACTAATAAATGCGTAAAACAAACACGCCCAAAGTTAAAGTAAACAGAAAGCAGAATAATAGTTTATGTGACATCCGACTATTTAGGACTAATTATGTTGGCAAATCAAGTTAAATATCCAGTTAAATACTAACCTATTTAACCTCATCACAAACCCCAGGTACTATTTCTGTCTATATTCAAACTATAACTACAAGGACTGTTTCTGCCAAGTCCCTAAACTCAAATTGTTGACCCTGAATAGTCAAAATCAGGAGTTTTAGCTTATGTTGACTTTTAAAAGTCAAATCCACGAATTCTTGGCTTGAATTTGAACTCATAACTCGTTAATCACTCAAATTCATAACTGAATCATCTCTAATTGCAATAAACGTCCATCTTTGAGCAGTTTAACATCATTATTAGACACTAATTAATCCCAACTGTGAGCTTTAAACCGAAACCGTCTTCATCACTATTTCTCACAAATGCACATCAATTCGTGAATCATTCCTCAATCAACTACTCTGTGTACCTCAAACGAACCTCAGAGAACCTGTTGCACACGCCAGTTCGATCGAAGAAGGGATCTGTGGTGCCGGAGATCAAACCATGCGACGTCGGAGGCCATTTTAGCCGATCACCATCAATCCTGACTCATTCTGATAATTGCTTACGTTTGTAGTTTCATTAAAGTGTCTAAATCGAAAGCCCTATGCTAATTGAGGCTTACATTATCGATTTTAACTCAAACAAAATTCTAGGGTTCATCGTAAACTGGTTTAATCGAACCCTAATCTAGACACGTTTGCAATGCAATTAATTTATATTAGTGGATTCGCAATCCTTTGTATAGTGAAAGCCCTATGATAATTTGAACTTATAACATCGAATTTGCCACGATCCAGAATCTAGGGTTTGTTCTTAAAACATTTTGGGGGTTTCGACCCTAACATCTTTATAAATCAAATTAAACTATATAGCTAGCTTCGCAACACCTTAATCTATGAAAGCCCCATGATTTCAACAAATTTCATTATCAGATTTTTTCAAACTGATTCTTAATCAAATCTAGGGTTTTTGATTTCTAAAACTAGAATTAAACGACTCTAAACTTGATGTTTTGCAAAATAAACCCACACACGGATTCGCAAACACTCGATTTTCAAAACCCCTATGCTTTTGTGTTCAAACGATATCGAATTTGATGGTTTTTTGCTTGGGTTTGGTTTGGATCGCGATGGGGGAAGGGAACTCGGGGACTTTGAATGTTAAAAGCCATCAGAACCGGTTCCTGTTACGATTGCCCTAGCGAGTGTGATGGTTAGAGTGTGTGGCTGTGGTGGGAGAGACCCGGGTTCGAGTCTCTCCACCCTGTTTTGTTTTTAAAACACATTTTTAAGGTTATTTTTATAATAAAATAATGTCCTATATTATTCTAATAATATAGTAATATGTTTAGAACCCGTAAAACACCGTTGACTCGGGTTTTGTTTTATAACTCAATTTTTAGTAATATTTCCCGCATTTATAATAATATATTTATATTATTACTCAACCCTTGACTCCAATTAAAAATAATATATTTATATATTATTTCCACCACATTTATAAATATTGTGTAACGCTTCGAATTCATAAATAATATAAATATCTATATTATTTACCCATAATTATATTCTCGAATAAAAATAATGTATTTATTATTTTTACCACGTAAGTGATTATTTTATTAATCCTACGAACTTGAAAATAATATATTAAGTTATATTATTATATTAGACCATTTTTAATAGTACAAACGCACGAATATATTTATTATATATTATTATTCGTAATTAGAAACATTTGAAACGAAACGTATTTATCTTAATAATTATATTAAGGAACCCTTTTCCCGTGGACACGTTCGTCTACTCGTTGATCCTTAGAATGTTTTAAAACGTTAAAATCTTCCGTGTTGTCGTCACAAATCCCATTGTATCCCTAATCGTTATGTTTATAATTCTAGGGCATATGTAAGCCGTTTCAGGCTAACACTTGTGGTTCCAATCTCATTCTTGTGTGAATCTACCAACTACTCAACTTAGGTGAGTTTCGCGGCCCCTTTTACTATTTTTATTTGGGGGAGAAAACATGTCACAACTATTTTTGATTATTGAAATTCATATGATATCATTGTTGAGGCTAAGCGTAACACACTATCATGAAAAGTCCTCACACACATCGAACCCTTAATATGGATCTTAGCGAGGTAATGTTTAGTAGTACTACTGGGTTTGACAAGCCCCACCCGCGTTAGTCGCGCTAACTCGATTGGAGGTCGAACGGGTGAAATGTTGGCCTAAACACTTTGCCGGAGTTGATAGACCTGACGGGAGGCAAACAAACACAAATAGTCAGCTTCGGTTACGAGCGCTTTAGTAAGACATGAACATAGGTTAGCTACCTATAGATATGCATATTGAATGTACATAATCTATTGAACGCTTTATTCATATACTTGAAACCTGTGAACTCACCGACCTAGTGTTGACCCGTTTTCTTACATGTTTTCTCAGGTCGTTAAGCAGGTGCACGCTAGGGCATGCATGGTGTCATATTGTTATTATCAACACATATCAAACATTCAAATACTCATTATATTTTCTGTTATTATTAGACTTGGGCACGTTTTTTTGCGCATTTACTTTCTTTGATTAACGCTTCCACATTAACTCTGAAATTTTATGTTATGACATTTTAAGTCCCATATAGTGTCGTTTGAAGTAACTAATGTCTGAGATCCTGGTTTGTCACACGCCAAACGGTAAAACCCCGTTAGTGGAATTTGGGGGTGTGACAGATTGGTATCAGAGCCATTGGTTATAGAGAACTAGGATTGCATACTAGACTATAACCACACACACATTAGTTACTCAACATAAACATCCATTCAGGCACTTACTTCTTACATTTCAGGATCATGACTACTCCACCTACCTCACCACCAGCTATTTAGGAGCAGGATGTTCCTATTCTTCCATCACCAGAGCCCAAGAGGCGTCGGCTCGAACCGATGGATGACATAGTGGTGTATGATGAGCCAATTCATGTTCGGACGAAAGATAACCCACACAATTGGGATTGGTACCCTAGTCTGATCAGGAGTTGGATTAGACAGGAACAAGTCCCATCTCCTTATTTTGCAGCTACTCCTTCTACAGCACAGCCCTTGCCACTATTGCCTTCCACTATGGAGCAGGCCTTTGCAGCATTTGTGGATACCATGGATCGGGAGATCCGAGACATGAGGGATGCTGCAGGGGAGATTACTGGCCTCTTAGAGAGGGAAAGATAGGCAAACGAGAGGATATACCTGCTGACAGCAAAGTTGGCAGTCACATATCACTACCATAATGAGTTGGTGGACACAATTCATCAATTACAGGCTCAAGTGGATACACTAGAGGCTACCAATGGACTAGCAATAGCCAAGATTGTGTAGTTGGAGGCACAGCTTGAGGATGCCTTAGCGGCAGGTGGTGCACCAGACACTGAGTCTAAGGGAGAACCAGCCGGAGAGGAAGATGACGAATCAGTTGTATCTTCTGCCGGCAGTGGAGTTTGACATCCTATTTTATTCTTGTTATTTCTTTCGTTTCTAAACCTAGATGGGTAAGGTTGTTCCCATTCAATAAAGATTTCAAGAATTTAATGTTTTAAGTTATTATTTTATAGTCGTTACTATTTAATAAATCAAGAATCATTATCTAAGCATTAAATGTCGTTGATTTAATTCCTTCTGTTTACTTGTACATAAACGATGATAAAATACGACATATTTTCTCATTGTTTGTATTTGTGAATGAGAAGAGCTACGGCTGGACGTGGACGCGGAGGTCGTCATGGTGGTCGTGGTAACATAAACATGTCAGCAGCTGAACTGACAGCACTAATCAATGACAGTGTAGCTGAGGTACTGGCATCACATATTGCTGAAGGTAAACTCGAATACCCGACGACTCTAGCAAGTCGACTGCTTACACTCAAATCTTTTCTGAATCTTATATACTCAATCATACATCTGTTTTCAATCCAGGACAACAAAACAACCAAATGGCCTACACATTTAAGACCTTCATGGAGTGTAAGCCCCACACTTTCAGTGGAGCTGAAGGAGCAGTTGGTTTGCTCCATTGGTTCGAAAAGGTTGAATCAGTGTTTGCCATGTGTAACTGTCCTGAGACCAACCGGGTCAAATTTGCATCAGGAACTCTGGAGGGTCCTGCCCTCACCTGGTGGAAACCCCATATGGTGACCCCGGCCTACAAAAGGATTTAAATGTACATCAACGGTCTGGTACCACAGATCCAAAGCATGGTCACCTATTCAAACCCTAGATCCAAAGAACAAACCATCATACTCCCCCATAAGCTCAGGGAACTCTACCCCCGAGAGGTTCAGTTTCCAAAACCACCGACAGCAATAAACGCAAGTTTAACAGCAGTATCAGTACAAAGGGTTTCCACTCAAACCAACCCCAACAACAACAACAACAGCGTAGGTTTGAGCCTACAAAAAGTTTCAACCAGTCGACCTCTTTAGGTCAAAACCAAGGTGGATATACGGGGAAGTTCCCCAAGTGTAACAAATGTAATTATCACCACCTCGGTGCTTGTGACAAGAATCGTTGCCAGCGGTGTGGCAAGATGGACCATGCTTCCAAGGACTACAGAGGTGAGTTGCAAGCAAAACTTCATTTCCAACATCCGGGATCTACCAAAGGTTGTTTTGAATGCGGTAAAGAGGGACATTTCTAGAAGGATTGTCCACAGTTGACGAAGGGCGGTAATGGCAACAACAACAATAACCATAACCATGTTAAAAACAACAACAACAATAACGGTAACAATAATGGCAAAAATGGCGGTAATGGTGCGATGGGACGAGCCTTCGTCATTGGATCCAGAGAAGCGAGGAATGACTACAACGTAGTTACCGGTAAGTTCCTCCTGAACAACTATTTTGCGTCTGTACTGTTTGATACTGGTGCCGATAGGAGTTTCATATCTATTAACCTTAGTAACTTACTAAAAGAAACTCCAACCCAGCTAGAAACTAAGTACATCATAGAAATAGCTGATGGAGAGATAATAGAAGCAACCCACATTCTTAAGGTTTGTAAACATGAACTGACTTGGCATAAACCTGACATTGACCTCATGCCAGTCACACTCGGTAGTTTTGACGTAATTGTCGGAATGGATTGGTTATCTAAGAACCAAGCCGAGATTATCTGTCGGGGGAAAATTGTTCGTCTTCCTCTCCCTAGTGGAGAAACCATGAGAAGAGTGGTGCTGTTATGGGCATCATATATTTCATGAAAGCACAAAAGTGTCTACGTAAGGGTCATACTGCCATCCTGGCTCTCGTCGCCGAGCAGCCATCTGAGGAGAAGAAGTTTGATGACATCCTGATCATACGAGACTATCCGGAAGTATTTCCCGAAGACTTACCTGGTCTTCCACCTCACCGTCAGGTCGAATTTCAAATTGAACTAGCACCCGGAGCAGCACCTATTGCTCGGGCACCGTATAGACTTGCACCCAGTGAGCTACAAGAATTGTGTACTCAACTGCAGGAGTTGTTGGATAAAGGTTTCATTCGACCTAGCTCATCGCCATGAGGAGCTCCAATCCTATTCGTCAGGAAGAAAGACGGGACTTTCCGCATGCGCATTGACTACCGGGAGCTTAACAAAGTAACCATTAAGAACTGTTATCCTTTACCCCGCATTGATGATGTGTTTGATCAACTCCAGGGATCAAGCTTCTATTCTAAGATAGATCTTAGATCCGGTTATCATCACTTGAGAGTCCTAGACGAGGACATCTTAAAGACGGCATTCTGAACTAGGTATGGTCACTACGAATTCATGGTCATGCCATTCGAACTGACCAACGCACCCGCAGTATACATGGATCTCATGAACCGTGTGTGTAAACCTTACCTTGATCAGTTTGTCTCGTCTTCATCGACGATATCCTCATCAATTCCAAGAATAAGGAAGAACATGAGGAGCATCTGCGTTTGATTCTGGAATTGCTAAAACAAGAACGGTTGTACGCAAAATTTTCCAAGTGCAAATTCTGGATTTGCGAAGTGCAATTCTTAGGACATGTAGTCAACGAGACGGGAATATATGTCGATCCATCCAAAATATAAGCCATCAAGAATTGGGCAGCACCGGCAACTCTGACAGAGGTGCGACAATTTCTGGGATTGGCTGGCTATTACCGTCGTTTCATCGAGGGATTCTCCAAGATTGCCCAACCCTTCACTGCCTTAACTCAAAAGGGTAAACCCTATAACCGGGGTGACACCCAAGAGTCAGCGTTTCAACTGCTCAAAAAGAAACTCTACAATGCACCTATCCTATCTCTTCTGGAGGGAACGGATGATTTTGTGGTGTATTGCGATACATCCATTCAAGGTCTTGGTGTTGTATTGATGCCACACGAGAAAGTGATCGCATACGCTTCTCGTCAACTAAAAATACACGAGAAGAACTACACAACTCATAACTTAGAGTTGGGAACCGTGGTATTTGCACTAAAAATCTAGAGACATTATTTGTACAGTACCAAGTGCACTATTTACACCGATCACAAGAGTCTTCAACATATCTTTGAACAGAAAGAGTTGAACATGCGACAACGTCGTTGGGTCGAACTCTTGAATGACTATGACTGTGCAATCAGATATCATCCGGGCAAGGCTATTGTGGTAGCCGATGCCCTTAGCCGAAAGGAAACCAAGCCCAAACGAGTCCGAGCATTACAGCTTACTATCCACACCGGATTACCTGGCAAAATCCGTAGTGCTCAACTCGAAGCTCTGAAAGAGGAGAACCTACCGTCAGAAGCCACACGTGGTATGGAGAACCAACTTGAGGTTAAATCAGATGGCATTCGCTACTTCACGGAATCAATATGGGTTCCAGTGTACGAAAACCTAAGGGAACTGATAATGGATAAAGCTCATAAATCTCGATACTCTATTCATCCAGGTTCCGACACGATGTACCAGACCTAAAGGTGCTATATTGGTGGCCAAAGATGAAGGCTGATATAGCCACCTATGTGAGCAAGTGCCTGACTTGCGCAAAGGTCAAGGTGGAATACCAAAAACCTCCTGGCTTACTTCAACAACCAGAGATTCCAATGTGGAAATGGGAACAAATATCTATGGACTTTATCACCAAATTGCCCCGAACTCCTAGCGGATGCGAAACCATCTGGGTGATCGTCGATCATTTGACGAAATCCGCTCACTTCTTGGCAATCAAAGAGACTGACAAAATGGAGAAACTTACTCGTATTTACTTAAAGGAAGTAGTCTATAGGCACGGAGTGCCAATCTCTATCATTTCGGATCGTGACGCTAAATTCCAATCACGTTTCTGGAAATCTTTACAAAAAGGTTTAGGCACGCGTATAGATATGAGCACGGCGTATCATCCTCAAACAGATGGCCAAACGGAACGTACCATTCAAAATTTAGAGGACATGCTACGAGCTTGTGTGATCGATTTCGGTTACAATTGGGAAACTCACTTGCCTCTAGTGGAGTTCTCCTACAATAACAGTTATCACACTAGCATCAAGGCAACACCATTCGAGGCATTATACAGATGGAAATGCCGATCTCCTATTTGTTAGGCTGAAGTTGGGGATAGCCAACTTACGGGTCCTGATCTTGTATTCGAAACCTCTAAAAAGATCGTTCAAATTCGAAACCGTATGGAGGTAGCTCGTGATCATCAAAAGAGCTATGCCGATTAGCGTCGTAAGCCATTAGAATTTCAAGTAGGCGACATGGTCCTACTAAAAGTCCCACCGTGGAAAGGTGTGATTCGTTTCGGGAAATGAGGCAAACCAAACCCACGCTATGTTGGATCATTCAAGATAGTGAAGAGAATTGGCCCAGTAGCGTATCAACTGGACCTACCTGAAGGACTTAGTGGTGTACATGACGTTTTTCATGTCTCTAACTTGAAGAAATGTCTAGCAGACGAGACACTCGCGATTCATTGGAAGAACCGGTAGAGATCATGGATAGGGAAGTCAAAACGCTCAAACGTAGTAAGATCCCTATTGTAAGAGTTCACATGGGAGAGCGAGGATCAGATGATGCGCAAGTATCCTCATCTGTTCAAGCACTCCATGTCAAACACATAAGGTACCATTCTAATTTTCAGGAAGAAAAATTCTTTCAACTAGGGGATGATGTGACACACCCAGAAATTTTTTTATTTATTTTAATTTTTGGAACGAAAATTTTTTCAACTAGGGGATGATGTGACATCCAGCTATTTAGGGCTAATTCTATTAGCAAATCCAGTTAAACACTAACCTATTTAACCTCATCACAAACCCCATGGACTATTTCTACGCATATTCAAACTATAACTACAAGGATTGTTTCTGCCAAGTCCCTAAACTAAAATTATTGACCCTGAATAGTCAAAATCAGGAGTTTTAGCTTCTGTTAACTTTAAAAGTCAACCCATGGCTTGAATTTGAACTCATAACTCGTTAATACTCAAATTCGTAACTGAATCATCTCTAATTGCAATAAACGAACATCATTGAGCAGTTTAACATCATTATTAGACACGAATTAATCCCAATTATGAGCTTTAAACCAAAACCATCGAGTTCATCACTATATCTCACAAATGCACAATAATTCATGAATCATTCCTCAATCAACTACTCTGTGAACCTCAAACGAACCTCAGAGAACCTGTTTCACACGCCAGTTCGATCGGAGAAGGGATCTGTGTTGCCGGAGATCAAACCACGCGACGTCGGAGGCCATTTTAGCCGATCACCATCAATCCTCACTCATTCTGGTAATTGCTTATGCCTGTAGTTTCTTTAAAGTGTCTAAATCGAAAGCCCTATGCTAATTGAAGCTTACATTATCGATTTTAACTCAAACCTGATTCTAGGGTTCTTCGCAAACCGGTTTAATCGAACCCTAATCTAGACACGTTTGCAATGCAATTAATTTATATATGTGGATTCGCAATCCTCTGTATAGTGAAAGCCCTATGATAATTTGATCTCATAACATCGAATTTTCCTCGATCCAGAATCTAGGGTTTGTTCTTAAAACATTTTGGGGTTTCGACCCTAACAGCTTTATAAATCAAATTAAACAATATAGCTAGCTTTGCAACACCCTAATCTATGAAAGCCTCATGATTTCAACAGATTTCAATATCAGATTTGTTCAAATTGATTCTTAATCAAATCTAGGGTTTTCGATTTCTAAAACTAGAATTAAACGACTCTAAACTTGATGTTTTGAAAATTAAACCCACACACAGATTCGCAAACACTCGATTTTCAAAACCCCTATGCTTTTATGTTCAAACGATATCGAATTCGATGGTTTTTTGCTTGGGTTTGGTTCGGAACGTGATGGGGGAAGGGAACTCGGGGACTTTGAGTGTTAAAAGCCATCAGAACAGGTTCCTGTTGCGATTGCCCTAGCGGGTGTGATGGTTAGAGTGTGTGGCTGTGGTGGGAGAGACCCGGGTTCGAGTCTCTCCACCCAGTTTTGTTTTTAAAACACATTTTTAAGGTTATTTTTATAATAAAGTCATTTCCTATATTATTCTAATAATATAATAATATGTTTTGAACCCGTAACACACCCGTTGACTCGGGTTTAGTTTTATAACTCAATTTTTATTAATATTTCCCATATTGATAATAATATATTTATATTATTACTCAACCCTTGACTCCAATTAAAAATGATATATTTATAAACATTATGTAACGCTTCGAACTCATAAATAATATAAATGTCTATATTATTTACCCACAATTATATTCTCGAATAAAAATAATGTATTTATTATTTTTACCCCGTAAGTAATTATTTTATTAATCCTACGAACTTGAAAATAATATATTAAGTTATATTATTATCTTAGACCATTTTTTAATAGTACAAACGCACGAATATATTTATTATATATTATTAGCGAGGTAATGTTTAGTAGTACTACTGGGTTTGACAAGCCCCACCCACGTTAGTCGCGCTAACTCGATTGGAGGTCGAACGGGTGAAATGTTGGCCTAAACACTTTACAAGAGTTGATAGACCTGGCGGGAGGCAAACAAACACAAATAGTCAGCTTCGGTTGCGAGCCCTTTAGTATGACATGAACATAGGTTAGCTACCTATAGATATGCATATTGAATGTACATAATCTGGTGAACGCTTAATTCATATACTTGAAACCTGTGAACTCACCAACCTAGTGTTGACTCGTTTTCTTACATGTTTTCTCAGGTCGTTAAGCAGGTGCACGCTAGGGCATGCATGGTGTCATATTGTTATTATCAACACATATCAAACATTAAAATACTCATTATGTTTTCTTTTATTATTAGACTTGGGCGCGTTGTTTTGCACATTTACTTTCTTAGATTAATGCTTCCACATTAACTCTGAACTTTTATGTTATGACATTTTAAGTCACATATAGTGTCGTTTAAAGTAACTAATGTCTGAGGTCCTGGTTTGTCACCTGCCAAACGGTAAAACGCCCTTAGTGGAATTTGGGGGTGTGACAGTTTAATTGTTTGAAAAGTGTTGGAAATGATAACAAGACTCCATTCGTGTCCTAGTGTGTACATGTGCCTTAGCGACCTGAGAAAACATGTAAGAAAAGTGTCAACACAAGGTTGGTGAGTTCACGGGTTTCAGTTTGTAAAAGCGTTTGCCAAATTATGTACATTCAATATAATTATCAATAGGTAGCTAACCTATGTTCATGTTTACTAAAGCGCTCGAAACCGAAGCTGACTGTTTGTGTTTGTGTTTGAATGCCTCCCACCATGTCTATCAACCAAAGTGTCGTGTTCAGGTCAATATTACACCCGTTCGACCTCCAATCGAGTTAGCGCGACTAACGCGGGTGGAGTTTGTCAAACCCAGTAGTAGTACTCAAAACTACCTCGCTATGATCATATTAAACGTTTCGTTGTGTAAGGACTTTCTGGATAGAGCGTTACGCTTAGTCTATAACAAGTGATAATATATGAATTACAGTAATCAAAAGTGTTTGCGTCATATTTTCTCCCCCAAATTAAAACAGTAAAAGGGGCCGTGAAACTCACTTGAGTTGTGTACGAGTAGCACAACACAAGAATGCAACAGGAACCACAAGTATTTGCCTGTGAACGGCCTACGAATGCCCTAGAATTATATTTATAATAGTTAGAAACATGTGGGACATTGTGACGATGACACGGGAAGGGTTGAATGTCCTAGGACATACTAATGATTAACGAATAGATAAACCCATCATCGGGAATAAGGGATTTCTTAATATAATAATTAAGATAGATGTGATTCGTATCGAAAGTCTCTAATTAAGAATAATATTATTAAATATATATATTCGTGTGTTTTTACCATTAAATAATGGTTTAGAAAAATAATATAAATTATTATGTTATTTTTAAGTTTGGAGAATGACACAGTATTTATTTAAGTGAATAAAATAATAAGTATATTATTTTTATTCGGAAACATGAGTTTGGGTAACAATATAAATAATTTCATTATTTTAAAATGCGGGGATAATATTTAGAACGAGTTACAAATTTAAATCCGAGTTTACGGGTGTTCTCCGGGGCTAAAACATATTAATATATTATTACAATAGTATATGAAATGATTTTAAATTAAAAATAAAGCTAAAAACATGAATTAAAATAAAAGCAGGGTGGGGAGACTCGAACCCGGTATCCTCCCCCACAGCACAACAACCTAACCAGTCCCGCCCGCTAGGGTATCGCACCATATCCCGAATCAAATTGTTTATAACACGGATGGTTCCAGTGTTCTTCCCCCTTAACGAACCGAACCCCAAATCCAACGATTTCGACCACGATCGAGAAAAATTGAATAGGGGTTTTGTTAATCGAGTTATTGTGAAACTGAGGTGAGATTTAATTGCAAAATCATTAACTATAGGGTCGTTGAATTCCTGTTTGAATATCGAAACCCTAGATTATCAATTCAAAATCCAATTGATTGATTTTGATAATGAAAGAGGTTGAATTCATGGGGCTATTACAAATTAGAACATTGTGAAACTACTGATATAGTTTAATTAGATTTAGATTGAGTTTAGGGTCGGGCTCGATTAAACTTGATTCGCGATGAACCCTAGATTCGGGTTACATTCAATTCGATGTTATAAGCTTCCAAAAGGTTAGGGCTTTCAATCTAGACATCGAACGAGTATAAGGACACGTTTAAATACTATAATCGTAATCGAAGTGATAGGGTTCGACTAAATCGAAATTGTATGAACCCTAGGTATTGGATCGTCTTAAATCCGATAATGAAAACCCAAATTATGTTAGGGCTTTTGATCAAGGTACTGAAACGAATCTAGGGAAGCGTTTGATTACCAGATTTGATGTTGAATTGATGGGGATCGAGTAGGATGGACTTCGACGTCGATGGTTTTGGTCCCCGGTGATTCCAACCACGTCTCCGGACGAATGTGTGTGTGCAACAGCTTCTGATTGATGCGATTAAGGTGTTTGGGGAGTTTGATTGCGAGAATAACACACCAAATGGTCGAATTTGACAGTGGTCGATGATAGTGTCGACGGTTATGGGTTGAATGCCCGTTTAATTCGATTAATGACGATGATTAAAGTCCTAATGATGATCGTTACTGGCATGTACGTGCATATCAGTTACTAATTCGGGCGAGTTTCGGTTACTAATGCGAATTTGAGTCAAGAATCAATAGGTTTGACTTTCAGAAGTCAATAAAATCGAAATTGAGTTAATTATAGATTTAGTCCTTGTGGTTTCATGTTTCTATGTTTGAATTTTGGTAGAAATGGTCCTTGTGGTTTGTAACAGAGTTAACATGTTTAAGAATTAACGGATTTGTGCTAACGGAGTTAACCTAAAAAGGTCGGATGTCAAATCATCCCCTAGTTGAAAGAATTTTCGTCCCAAAAATTAAAATAAATAAATAAAAATTTCGGATGTCACAAATACGATTCATTTGTGAACCCAAATGGTGATGTTCAAGTGATTCTTGCTTAATGGTACGATTAGGATCATAATAGACAGGAACAGAGTTATCTCTAGACATCCTGCAACTTAAAATATCAGTTCTTATCTTATTCTTTTGGTCAAGACTTAGATACTAAGGCCAATATGTTTATCTTAACTAAAGCTCTATAAGGATGGTTATCTTCCTAGAGCAGTACCTCCAATAGAGATATTCCCAGGAAAGAATGACGGGTCTATGAGAGATTTATACACCACTATTTCCTTAGACAGAACATTTCGTTTGTCAGATAACTACATACCGGTCAGAAGGTTACCTTGTTTTCTTATCTTAAAGTATTTAAATAAACTTAAGGTTAAAGCTTAGATACTAGATCCAAGTACCTAATTCGCTAAAACTTGGGGCTCTGATACCAACCTTGTCACACCCCGCCTCAGGCACCCCATGGACGTGTGTGACCTAGATTGGTACCTGTTTTGATTTCAAAGTTTTTTTTTATAAAACACAGCATAAGTCTTTTTTTCATATGGATCGTTTGAACATAAACTCAACCTCATGGGTTGTATTTGTAAATATCAAGACTTAGTGGGAAAACAAAAGTCTTGTATTCATTTCATAAACACAGTGATTTAAATACCTTTTTCAGTTGATTACAAAACAAAGTTTGAAATCAAATACATCTCTTGTTTCTTATGGACAAGTTTCAAGCCACCAGGAAATAGTACTATCCAAGGCTGATCAGTTCCTTGGTCATCTCCTTTTTCTTCTTTTTAAGATTATCTATGCATGAGGCTTGAGAATCCAACATGCATTTCATCCTTTTCCTTTCTCTTTTCATGGGTCAGATCTTATGTCTACGCTTCACATTTAATGGGTCAGATCTCATGTCTGCCAGTATCCCTTTTCTTTCACATTTTAATCATTTCCTGAAAACATTTTGAAAATGAAACGTCAGCGCGAACACCAGTGAATACAATTATCTTGACAATAAAATCATTTGGCACAAACAAGTATTAATTTCATAATCACAACTTTATGTTCAATCCACACATTCAGCAGGCCCATCTCCTGATCATATGAACCAATGTATACACTAGCATCATATCTTATAACAACGGACAGGTATATGCCTCCGAATTTGTTATATGTTAAGTACCAGCGATAATCCAGGACTTTCACCCAAGACCCGTCTATCCCTTGCAAGTTTTACGTATACCTATGCCCTGAATGCTTTGTTCGTAGAAGAATGTTGAGCATTATTCCCTTAACCTTTATTTGGCCATTTTCGTAAATGTAAATGTTTGACACAAGTTTTGAAATAGATAAAGTATTCACCTTGATAATAGGAATAAGCCTCTAAGTTGGAAATTATAGAATCAGCTTCCTAACTTGGTTTTCTCTAGCGTTCCGAAACTTCTATGAGCGTTTCTTCTTAATCAGGGTGCTAAAATGAGCGGGAATCAAACCGAAAGCTTCGGGATTGTCTTACAATGCTTCTGGAACAAGAATTAGAAGTGAAGATCAAGTATGGGATGATAGAATGGACTGAACTCGATCAACTATTTATAGGGCCAACTCTGAGGCCGTGACGGACCGTTACGGGTGGTGACGATCCGTCACCAGATTAGGTTTTGCGTAGTCATAAGACACGCGTCACCCTCTGGTCAAATTGCGGCGTGACGGACCGTTACTATCTCATGGCGGTCCGTTACGGAATGATGCGTGGCGCACCCTGATGGTTTTGCGGCTGTGACGGGCCGTTACCAGGCATGACGATCCGTTATAGGGTTTTCACGCGTTAAAATTGCCCATTAGTCACTGGACACGTGGCACGTCATCATTGTCCGCGTGTTTGACCCGTAACGGACCGTTACCTTACGTGACGGTTCACTACCGTTTGAATTTCATGTTTTCTACTTTTTGATCCTTGATCTATAGAAAAATTACACTTATAATCCATGTGGTCTATGGCTAAATCTTGGAATTTTTCGTAGCAGGTGTAACAGTTAAAATGAGTTAGATTGATAAAAATGATAAACTATGTGTTCTAAGTTTTGTTATGTACATTAAGTATTTGATGAAATGCCATAATAAATAAATTTGTGAAAATTTAATGATGTGATACTAAAGTGCCTTTTGGATTTTAACAAAGGAGTCAAATGAATGAAAATTTGGTAGATACTTGTGTAGATTCTTACATATGTATGATGGAATGATAATGAACATGTTGGTATGTTTTTATGTAAAGTCAAACCTAAGGCTTATGTTACCAAAATATTCCAAGTGTTACTCTAGAAGAACAAGTCCTACTCCGGAAGAAGAAGTTACTCTGGAGAATCTGTCTTATGCTGACAAGTTAAAGAGCTACTGCGGATTGAAAGGACCCAAACTGGGTACCTCTCATAGTTGCCACAAACAAGCATAAGCATAGTTCTTAAACTTCGAATAAACTTGAATTAAAACAGCGGAAGTCTTTACATAATTCAGAGTCAATTAAAACTTTAACATAACATTGTTCAATATTCATAAAACTAGCAATTGGGGATGTCAGTCTTCATCAGCGGCAACCATCCAGCCCTCTTCTTCTAAGCCCTCGCGACATCATATCTTCTCTTTACCTTTATTACCTGATGTGCATACTAAAATAGTCAGCTAACGCCGGTGAGTTCAAGTTTACAAAACTATTAACATAAAACATTTCTTTGTCATGTTAATCATTTAAAACACATTTAATGAAAAACATTCTTTGTACTACTAAGTATATAATTCTTAATACAATATATAGATAAGTACTTAGTTATTATGTGCTCTTTTCTGTTAAGTTATACATTATTAGTCTAAACCTGTATCTTTCTCTTTCTGTCCGCGAAGGACTTCTCGTGTCCTTAAAGGACTTCTTTCTTTCTCAGCGAGTATTGTTCCCTAAAGCTCAACGTCCAAAGGCCGATACTCACAACTTGTGTCCACTAGGGACTTCTCAGGTAACCGTCATCACCGGAGTAACCGATGTTACTCATTTCTCCAATTGTACAACATCCTCGTTACAGTGCCCTGTCGAGCACTGTCCCAATTTTTCTCATGTTACGTCATGGTCTCAGTCCATGACGTAATACCAGCTTCGGGTAGCACTAGTCTCAAGGACTATACTACTACCTCAAGAGTTGCTACTATTCTTAGGGTAGCACTAGCCTCTAGGACTACGCTACTACCCCAAGTCTTTTCTTATCTAGGTCTCATACTCTGACTGATTAGACAATGTATTTGACTTATTCTTCTTCTCTTTGTTTATAAAACATGTAGTTAAATAAACCATTATTTCTTATCTTTCTGTTTATAAAACAAATAGTTAAATAAACCATTCTTCCTTATCTTTCTGTTTATAAAACATATAGTTAAATAAACCATTCTTTCTTATCTTTCTGTTTATAAAACATATTGTTAAATAAACCATTATTTCTTATATTTCTACTTATAAAACATATAGTTAAATAAACCATTATTTCTTATCTTTCTGTTTATAAAACATATAGTTAAACAAACCATTCTTTCTTATCATTCTGTACAAACGTTTGAATAACAAAATACATTTATTATAAACGTTTAATTCTTGAGTATGCACACCACCCTAAAACGGTAAAAATAGGAATTCTTGAACTCACCTGATTTTCTTAACGGAATTAACTCACTCAGCACGAAACTTTAAGCTGGGTGGAGGCTAAATGATATGTTCAAGAGTCATTAACTAGACAAGTTAATACTAAGTCATTTCATCCGAAAACTCTTTGTCTGAAATCCTTTTCGACCGAAATCTATTTCGGTTGAAATCTTTTTCGACCGAAAAGTAATCCGTTTGAAACATCTCACTTCCCATAATTATTTCGTTTGAAAACATCATGTCCGAAAACTATTTCGGTCGAAATCTTTTTTGACCGAAAACTATTTCGTTCTGTCTGAAAACTATTTCGTTTGAAAGTATTATGTCCGAAAACTATCTATGTCCGAAATACTTTTTGGACGGGCTAGAGTTTTTCGGACCATTCATCACGTTTTCGGACGATTCATCTGTTCATGGCCAAAATCGTCGTTTTTCATCCAAGTCTCAATCTTTTTACGTCCAAAACTCATATCTAGCTTTCATGAAGCTACATATATACTTTTTAGGCTAATCCATAAGTAAAAATCCCGACTTTTTGAGAAAACCCACATAAAACCCTAAAGCCATTTTTTTTCAAGTAAAACTTCAGATTTGGGAGGGTTTCTTACCAGGTTTTGCGCTTGATTCTCCCTTCTTCGGTCTACAGAAAGCTTCAGCAATGATCGCGGGTCACGGTGCTAGCCCGGGTGCGGGTTTTGGAGCTTTCTATCTCTAGCTCTAGATGGTGAAGATGATAATGAGAGAGAATGGGGAAGATGATGAGGTTTTACCCCCCCTTCCTTGAGCCCCACATGACCGGCCCAAACCCGAGTCCGCGAGCCCGTGATCTGTTTCCTTTCATTCTTTTTTTACTCGTTACCTGTCGCCTTCTATTTTATTCTTTTCTGTTGTTTATTTTTGGGATGTTACACGGAAGAAGGTCTACTCCGAGAGAGAGCTACTCCGGAGGAAGGCTTTGTCCAGATAGTTTACAAACACTCCAGATCAAAGAAGAACAAGGTAACAAAAGTACAAGGCACATACCCCGGAGGAACACTTTGTTCCTCCTTAGTAGAAGGTAATCTCTCCGGGAACAGTTTGTGTTTCTTTTGTAAAGGACTACTCCAGATGGAAATAACCAATTGAAAAGTTAGTTGAGTCAGTTATTCAGTAATCAAATTGAAAGGCGGAAACAAACAATTTGAAGATCAATTAACACAAATCAAGAACACAAAAGATGTGACTCAAACAGGTCAATTTGTATTAACTGAATCAGTTTGAGTACAATGAGAGTTGCCGTTACAGTTACAAGATAATGAACTAACTATTGCTATTTATAGACAAATACAAATTGACCTAATACATAAGCTTATAGACTCTTCTAGAAGCCAGCCTGGCATAACTGACTTAACTAACTCTTTAGTTGGTAGTTGTCCTCAAAGAATATTGATCGCACAGGAGCTAGGGTTTAAGACATTTCAAGGTTTTGGCAAGGAAGTGAAAGTGGAATATGTGATGAATGAATCGACAACACATGAGAGACTGTTTTGGTTCTAAAAATTTTGATTTGTGTTGAAATGACCTTTTTGCCCCAATTGATAAATTTCAGAAATTTTGACAACTTTCTAGTCCGGAGAAATAACATCTACTCCGGAGAAAGAAAAGTGGTCCGGAGTAAGTATTGGTCAGCTGAGAAACATAAGATAGAAGTAAAAGACATAATACATCTAATCTATACGACAAAATGTAGTTCGGAGCACAAAATATAAACTCTCTAAAGTAAAACAAATGCTCCAGAGTAAAATCATACACTCCGTAGTAAAACACTTGACACTTTCTAACCTTATACTCTTGAGAATAAAAACAACTCAACGAAGTAAAATATCTATCCTGAGTGAACATGTTACCCGGAGTAAACAATTCAAAAAATTTTCTGTCCGGAAAAATTGCCCTGCGTAGTAAAACTGGCTCCTCAGGAGTACAAACTTGATAATTTTCAGAAGTTTTCAGTCTGAAGTAAACTTGCTCTCTGTATTAAAATTAACTCCTCCGAAGTAAACCACTTAACAAAATTAAATTTTACTTAGAAGATAATCAAACATAGCCAATATCATACTAACAAGAACTCTTCATGACATTTTATTTAGCATAAACACATCAACATGTTAAAGTGCATGTTAAATTGATTAAGTGTAAAGACACTCAAGTACTTCTTATCCCAACAAGTATAATGTGATAGTTGGATTAAAGGTAAAATTAGCATAACATAGTGTACCCCACACTCTAAATCTTATAACAACACCTACCCAACCTCCTGAGATACTAAGTATTATACCACATCTTAAGTGTTAACCATTGGCAGCTTTTATCAGTAAAACTTCAGTCTTCATAAAGGGATGACTCCAAGAATAAGTTAATGATATGAAATGCAATGATATGAGATCAAAAATAATAATAAATAAGAGCATTGATCCATGAAATGGATGATATATTTGGAACACTCTAGGTCTTTGATGTGCGTGAAAGTATATATGTTTTTAATAAAGATTTTTCACACAACTATGGGTCTTAAAAAGGTTTTCACCTAAGACTTAACTACACACACAACAGGAAAGTGTACCTATCAGAAAGAAGTATAGCCAACGGTAAGAACCGGATATCAATCCGTGGATACGGCGGAATGCAATTATAAACCGGAATCACTCTTCAATCAAGTAATGGTAAAAGATATTTGAATGAGTTTTATTTAAACTATCAAACAAGAATATATAAAACTAATCTAAGATCACACAACAAAAAATCTAGGAGAGAAAATCACTTTCATCTCGAATCCATCTAGAATACATCCAACAACAACTATAGAAACATGACAAATACACGAAACATATGTTAACTAATTTTTTGTCAAATACATCTAATCAAATTACTCTTTGGAAAGCTAGCATGAATTATACAAACTAACCACCTAAAATCAAACAATGAAGCTCACGTGTTATGAATATGTTAACGTTTATTAAGATTGAACTAGCTTCTTGTCAAGGGTGACTAATTCAACAACTAGTTGTAAAGATAACATGAAAAACACACCATCCACCTCAAGTTGATTTAAGTAGACAACAACATGCACTTCTTCAACATACAATGTTTATACCAAGATTACATAAATTAGGGGATTGTGTTAACAAATCCTAGATAAACATAATACTAAGAATGAAACACCATAACAAATACTTTTTCTTTCCAAACATAAGCACAGGGATGCACATTCAAGAATTATAAATTATAAACAAGACTTCAACCACCATTCCTAGTCAAACGCCATATATTAACATACATACATACATACATACACCAATTCATGAATATAAGCATAAACCATGAGTTTTTCACATTACATAGCCTACACAAATACAAGTCTTGTAAACAATTTCAAACTCTCAAATACACAATATCATTGAAGAATAATCATGCCATTGCCATAACATTAACTAAATCTTGGCAATAATCCATAAATGTTGTCAAATATATCTAAAATTCATCTAAACCAAAGTGAACAAGTGTATGAGCTCATCATGAGCACAAGAACAAACACAAAGCAGAGAAAAATGGTAAGAAACATGAATTAAATACAAGAATCAAATCATTCGTCCAAGCCACATGTTGTAGACAATATATGGTGATCCTCTTGATGTTGCAATCCCTCCAAGTAGCTTGAAATATGGCTGAAACAAAGATGATTCGGAGCACAAAACAGTAGTCTTTGCTCAAGAGTGTTGAATGTGAAGTCTAGGGGAAAACTTCTGTATTTATATAAATGGGGGGGAGGGGGGCACGACCGTGCCAAGTGGGGAGGTGATGAGCGGTTGATAAACACGTGTTAATTGTATATAATCATATGTTTTTAACCCAAATAATGTGTGAAACAATTTAGTTTACATTGTTTTTATATTTGTTTTTATATTTTATAAGTTAAGTATATATAGTTGGTTAAAAATAATAAAGTTCATATAAAATAAATAAGAAACTGATTAAACAATTGGTAAGCTAAAATTACTTGAATTCAATTTATTCAATTATGAATTAATACATGATTTTACTTCAAGTTGACATATATGACACAGATGGTCACGTGGATTACTACATGTACAAAAGAAAAAAGAATAAATAACATGGGCCATTCATTCAAATGAAAAGAAAAAATGAATCATGTGGCCCACGAAACAGAAAACAAAAACTTCACGTAAATAGAAGAAAAGGGATCTTGACGGCTGAATTGGAGGGGTGCAAGGGCACGGAAATCGACGACGACCCTTGGGTGGCGTTGACCAACAAAGAAGAAAAAAACAGTGCAGGTTTGTTGCTTGGGTGAAGTTTACACGTAAATTGAGATCATGAGTGGCCAAACTACTTGTTTCTTTTTTCAGGTTGATTGTTCATTTAGGTTTTCATATTCAGGAGGTGGAGGTGTTTGGGATTGTTTATTTAACTTTAAAAATATTTTTTTATTAAAAGTACTTATTAGTTTATAACTTTTAAAAAAAAAAATATTTTAAAAAGTGTTTGAATTAGCTTTTGTGGTGGGAAAAGCAAATAAGTCAATAAATTGTTTTTTAAAAAGTGTTTGGCTTAGCTTATTCACATAAAATGACAAAAAATGACATTTTTATATTTAAAACCAAAATGATTAAAAAACATTCACGTAATATAATGATATATATGTATTTGTTAGAAATTGTTAGGGGTAGATGGGTAATATTTTATTGCAAAAGTCAAAAGTCATTTGAAAAGTTAGGAATTTGTGGCTTCTTAAAACACAACTTTTTACCTTTATCAAAAAGTTAAAACAAAATGTGTTTTTATGTTTGTCAAACACTTTTTTTAGCTTATTGGCTTTTGAAAAAATCAATAAGTCAATAAGCAGTTTTTCAACGCAATCCCAAACACCCTCTCAATTTAGTTGTTTATGTTTTGGATCTTGTTAGTTTCTAACAATAACTTATTAGATTGATGTATTGGTTGATTAAAAAGTTTATTTGAGTGGTTTGAGTTTTCTGCTTTACGATCTTGTTCGGTTGATGATAAAACCTAGTAGCAGGGTTGGGTGACTAAAGGGGGTAAACTTGGCATTAATAAATTGGGTGATTGGATTATACTGGTTTGTGATGAAACTAGTTGTATAGGTTTGTTGACAACAACCTGTCTTCAATTACTGTTTTAACTGATTTTTCAATATTATGTCTATGTGGTGTTCAATTGAACAACTGAACAACTGAGTTTTAAGTGAAACCTGAACCTGAAGTTTGGAGGAGGTTGCATTCTTTATTTAATTTGAATTTTGATTAAAACAATTTTCTAAACTATTACAATTTATTCTTTCCACCAATTACTCGTGGAGACGATTCGACTTTCCACTTACTATTTATTTCTTTATTTTTTGACCGACCAAACAATTCTTTATTTAATTTGAATTTTGATTAAAACAATTTTCTAAACTATTACAATTTATTCTTTCCACCAATTACTCGTGGAGACGATTCGACTTTCCACTTACTATTTATTTCTTTATTTTTTGACCGACCAAACGACAGCGACCAAAATGGCGCCACTGCAGGGGAATCGGTGCGCTTAGTTTTTTGTTTTACTTTAGTTAATTTTTTTTATATATAAAAACAAAAACCCAAAAATATGTTTTTGTTTTTATTTTTAGTTTTATTATTCGTTCAGTACTACTTGGGGGTGCTTATCTATGAAGGTTTGTTATGGATTTGGATTATAATGGTGTTGCTTCGTGCATATTTAGTGGGTGCCATAGTCACTTGGTTAAAAACTGTCCAATGTTCGATAGTAGATCTGAATATGCTGAGTGGATGGGGAAGAAAGGATATGTGAGGGGAAGTTATGAAAATGTAGATACACACACATATTATCCACGACACAAGCCACGTCCATCAAATTATCAAGGATATTATCCAGAAGTCAACTATAACTTAGGCAAGATTGGGATTGCAACAATTATGAACCAGGGATGGTACAAAGCTCAAATTTTTCCCAAGGTTACCATCAGAATCAATGTCAATTTCATGATAATGTTGCTAACCCAGATGTCGAGCCGGTTCAAAACATTTATGAATCTGAGGAGGAGAAAAATATGGCTCTAGTGGAGTTGGCGTTGTCCAAGATTGAGGAGAAATTATCACAACACCACCTTTCAGATAAACAACGAATCGAATACCTGAGCATGAAGTGTGAGGTACTATCGATGAAAATACAATTTGAAGAGCTTCTAGAGGGTGAGGTAGATAGGGAAGCGGTTGTGGAGAATGGTACCACCCCAAATCCCCCAGTTGTTGAAGAAGGTGTTGTTGTGCCAGTCATGGATGTTGAAGCAGAAGAAGAACTGGTAGGTTTACCGGAGCACAAAATGAAGTGTTCGAATCTAGTTGAAGACACATTACCTCCCGAAGAACCGGTGACTGAGGTACCCCAGGTGATTCCTAGCTATCCTCCTATAGTTACTATAGTGATAGACGAAGTCAGGGAGGACGGTTTGAGCTCAAGGAAAAGGAAGGTGGTGTTGGAAGATACTGTACAGATTTTTGGAAAGTGGGCCCATAGTTATTCATCAGATAGGCGCATCATGAGAAACCGAGTATGGATATGGAAAGTCAACTACCGAGCATACATTCGAAACTTGGTGGGAAAATGTGGAGTTAGACTGTCGACCGGTGCACCAACAGATAGACTGGTCGTAAGAAATCATGTGTGGACCCGACACACGAGATACCGAGCTTTTGTTGGGAATGTGGTCAGTAAGTGTTTATTGCGACCACCATGAGGCAAGTAAGGTACACCGCGTCTGGCTGAAGACGTTAAACTTAGCGCTCTTGGGAGGCAGCCTAAGGTAGGTTAGTTTATTTTTGTCTAGTTAAATGAACGTTGTGGGTGTGTTCTCTAGAAACCCTCACGAGACTTAACTTGTCCTCTCGGGCTACCGAGGGGTTTAAAAGGCTTGTTGCAAATGATAAATGCAATCGTGATTCCTATGAATGAGTTGGGACTTTATTTATTTGTTTTCTTTGTTTTGTGTGCGAGCCGTCCAAGTGTGAGGAAGTTTGTAGGTCCTGAGCAGACCTGAGAGAACAGATCTGCGGAGAAATTCTTCAAACAGTCCGGATCGAGAGGCGGAATCTCTGGATCCGGTATCACTCTCGACTCATAAATGGGTAGAGACGGGTGCAGGAATCACATACACGAACAGAAACATATGAAAATGAAAAGAACAGATAATTGAAAGCATAAAACGTATGATTCTTTGATTGAAATGAAAATAAACGCTCGATCATACACTAACAATTAGTCTCACCCTAGGGTGAGCTCCCCCTGGGGTGGTGATTCCCTCTACAGACACGCTCTCACTCCTAGGACATAATCTGCTATATATAGGAGGCCAAGCATATGCGCCTTGTTTTCCAAGCCACCGCCCAATGGGCCTGAAAAACAGGTATCGAAACTACTTAGTTTCGATTGAACAAATGTTCAACCGAAACTAGTAGTTTCGATACTGTAATTTCGATTGACAGCATCAGTCTCAAAATTATACTCAACAAAGTTTCATGGGTTTTCAAGTGAGTTTGGTGCAATTGAGTATTTTCGGTTTTTATCGAGTCAGTTCGAATCAGTTTTATGTTATTGTTATATATTGAGTCAGTTTGATGCTTTTGAGTTTGTTTCGAGTTTAATTTTGTCAGGTTTGGATTGATCCACACGTACTCAATCTCCATTCGGGTGGTGATGGTTCGAGTTGATTTTCATGTAAAAGGCAATCCAATAGCAGATTTTGAATACAATCACGAAGGAAATGCTATACGATCGTGTGAGGTTGGATTGAAGACAGTTACAACTCGAAACCAGCTAAGTCCTTTCCAATTCTCTGTATAGATTTGTTTATGTATTTCTATATTTTCGTCGTCTCTCATCCTACATTGGGGGCAATGTAGAGTTTAAGTGTGGGGAGGGGAGACTGAGTCTGTATAGTAAAAAAAAATTGAAAAACCTATAAATATTTAAAAATTTTCAAAAATGTCCTTGGAGTAGAATTTTTGCAAACAAATGGAAAATGATAGGTAGAATCGGAAACTGTGCTTGTGTAGAATTGAATTGAAATAATAAAATAACAAAGGCGTCTAATTTGTAACGTTTTGGTAGGCCCAACCGACTTTAAAGGCTTAAATATCTTGATAGTGCATCTAGGTTTAATTGAATTTATTCAGGATATCTTGTGGGTTCTCATCTTAGGAGTGTCGATAAGGTCAAAACTGTCAACATAGGGTGATAGGTACCACTGTAAGCAATAATTTATAAGTTTTTAAAATTTTCTTTGGCACTCTGTTTTCTTTTTATGAAAATAAATCCGAAAGTTGGTGGCGCACGCATTCCATAATTCACCTTTCACGAGTTTAATTAATTTAATTGAGAGCTTGAGTTTCGCCTACGTGTTACCCTCCGAATGGTGACTTGGTTGAAACACCCAAGGGTTAGACTTAAGTAATCAATATTCGAGATAACTAAGGTAGGTTTATGTGTTACCCTCCGGGATGGCGACTTGGTGGATACACCACTAAACCGAATCTTAGGAACTTAATTGCGTAAAAACTGAAGCCTATGTGTTACCCTCCGGGATAGTGACTTGGTTGAAACACTAATGGGCTAGTTTATTCATAAAAAGTTAATAAAAGCTCGTATCATTCATCCATCGATCCATTATCCAACATAATTTTTAAAACATATAAATTTGTGTTTATAGTGGTGCAAAATCTATATGGTTTAACCCGGGCCTAAACATGACCTTGAGATGAGATTAGGCTGAGTCGTAGCTTTCTGAGTGTGAGACCCATAGATAGACTGTTGCTTGGTAATGTATGATATATTAGATCACAGAATCGGGGGCTTTATAAGTCGGTGGCCGGGTTTAATTGGATCGAAATACTGATTGTTACGATTAACGTGTAAGTAGAGCAAGCTGTGTACAAATGAAGTGTGAAATAGCAAGTTTCCAATTATGATTCCATTGCAAAATATTTTTCGGGACGAAAAAAGATAAGTGTGGGGATGTGATGAGTGGTTGATAAACCCGTGTTAATTGTATATAATCATATGTTTTTAACCCAAATAATGTGTGAAACAATTTAGTTTACATTGTTTTATATTTTATAAGTTAAGTAAACATAATAGGTTAAAAATAATAAAGTTCATATAAAATAAATAATAAACTGATTAAACAATTGGTAAACTAAAATTAGTTGAATTCAATTTATTCAATTATGGATTAATACATGATTTTACTTCAAGTTGACATATATGACACAGATGGTCACGTGGATTACTACATGAACAAAAGAAAAGAATTAGCGATGGATGAAGTATTAGCAGCCCTTAATTCAAAGGAACTAAAGAAAAGAACTGATGTTAAGGATGAGTCTGGTGATGGTCTGTTTGTTAGGGGAAGACCTGAGTTTAGAACCCCTAAGAATAAAAATAAGAATTCAAACAGTAGGTCCAAGTCCAAGTTCAAGAAGAGATGTTTTCTTTGTAATTCAGAGAATCATTTCAAGAGAGATTACCCAAAAAGAAAGAAGAAAAATTTTGAGCCCAGCACTTCAAAGAACCAAGGCATTTTTTCACAAGAAGGATCAAATGAAGGTTATGAAAATGCTGATGTAATGGTTGTAACAAATCAGATTGGTAGTGAAGAATGGATAATGGATTCAGGTTGCTCTTATCATATGTCACCAAGGATAGAGTACTTTAAGGATTTCAAGAATGAAAATCTTGGAACAGTCAAGCTAGGTGATGATAGACCATTTATTATTCAGGGTTATGGTTTAGTAACTTTCAGACTTGAGAATGGCACAGATGTTGATTTAACAAATGTGAGGTACATACCTGAGCTGACTAAGAACCTTATTTCTCATGATACATTTGAGAAGGCAGGATTTGTTGTGAGTCTAAAGCATGGAAAGGCCAGGGTGGTAAAAGGCTCAATGGTGTATTTAGCTGGTACCAGAAGAGATAACACCATTTATGTGTTGGATGGGCATGCTGAGCAAAATGGAGTTTCTATAGTTGTTGAAAAGACTGAAAGTCAGACTATGTTGTGGCATAGAAGACTAGGCCACATGAGTGGTCAAGGCTTATCCGAATTAAGGAATCATGAGGCAATTAGTGGTATCCAAGACTGTGAGGTAGAATTTTGTGAACATTGTGCAATGGGGAAAGCTAAAAGAGTCAAATTCTCAAAGGGCATTCACAAAACAAAGGGTGTGATTGAGTATGTACATGCAGACTTATGGGGACCAACGAAGGTTGAGTCACTTGGAGGAGCAAAGTATTTCTTGAGTCTGGTGGATGATTATTCTAGGAGAGTATGGGTCTATGTGCTAAAGCACAAGGATGATACATTTGAAAGATTTAAGGAATGGAAAGCTTTGGTGGAAAATCAAACAGGGAAGAGGCTAAAGAAGCTGACAACATACAATGGTTTGGAGTTTTGTAGTGGCTTGTTTAATAAATTTTGTAAAGATCAAGGGGTACCCAGAAACTTATCTGTCACAGGGACTCCACAACAGAATGGTTTAGTGGAGAGAATGAACAGACCACTGCTTGAAAAAGGTGAGGTGTATGTTGCATGAATCTGGGTTACCAAAGAAGGTTTGGGTAGAGGCTGTGGCTACTGCAGCATATTTGATTAATAGGTCACCTTCAACAGCTATTGGTATGTCTACACCAATGGAAAAGTGGTCAGGTAACAAGACTGGTTACAGTAACTTGAAGGTATTTGGTTCAGTTGTGTATGCTTACATCAGTCAGGGCAAGTTAGAACCAAGGGCACAAAAGTGCATATTTCTAGGATATCCAGAAGGTGTTAAAGGGGTATAGACTTTGGAGGTGTGATGAAGTAAGTCCAAAGGTTACTGTTAGTAGAAACATAGCAGCGTTCAAGGAAGATGTAATGTATAAAGATCTTCTTGGAAAACAAGGTAATGACCCTTTAACTGTTGAAAAGGAATGTCCAGGAGTTCAGTTGGAGGTGGAGCCTAGGGGGAATGATGGGGATAAAAAAGAATTATCAACTCCAGAAACAAGTGGCAGTGGTACTAGTTCAAGTAATTTCATCTTGGCTAGGGATAGGCCAAGAAGGCAGGTGGTTCCTCCTGCTAGGTACAGAACAAATGAAGACATTTCGGCATTTGTATTCTTGGCTGCAGAACAAGAAAGTTCAGAAGACCTCTGACTTATAATGAGGCAATAGAATCAGTGGACAAAGTTAAGTGGGTAAAGCTATGGAGGAAGAAATGGACTCTTTGGATAAGAACAACACTTGGGTATTAACTGATATGCCAGCTGAACAAAAACTTGTTCAATGTAAGTGGATATTCAAGCTGAAAGAAGGAATTGGTGGTGAACCACCTAGGTTGGTTGCAAAGGGATTTACACAAAGGGCTGGAGTTGATTATAATGAGATTTTCTCACCTGTTGTTAAACACTCATCAATAAGGGTAATTCTGCCACTTACTGCTTATTTTGATTTTGAGTTAGAACAACTGGATGTGAAAACTGCCTTCTTACATGGCAATTTGGATGAGAAAATCTATATGAAGCATCCATTGGGATTTGAGGTAGCTGGTAGTGAAGATAAGGTGTGCTTACTTCAAAAATATTTGTATGGCCTTAAACTGTCCCCAAGGCAATGGTACAAGAGGTTTGATGAATACATAGTTGCTCATGGGTTTAACAGGAGTGATTATGGCAGCTGTGTTTACTTCAAAGAGTATGCTAATGGTGAACTTGTGTATTTTGCTCTTGTATGTGGATGACATGCTGTTAGCCTATAAAGATAAACAAGAAATTAGAGCCACAAAAGAATTGTTGATGCTTGAGTTTGATATGAAAGAAATGGGAGAAGATAGAAAAATTTTGGGCATGGAAATTTATAGAAACAAGGAGGATGGGCAGTTGAAGTTGTCTCAGAAGTCTTATGTTCAGAAGATCTTAAAGAATTTTGAGATGGATAAAAGCAAGCCGGTGGTAACCCCTATGGCTTCTCATTTCAGACTGTCAGGTCAAGATTCTCTTGTATCTCCTGAAGAGGTGGCTTATATGAGCTAAGGTCCTTATGCTCAAGTGGTGGGAAGTATGATCTTAATGGTCTATACAAGACCTGACATCAGTTATGCTGTATCAGTGGTCAGCAGGTATTTGTCCAGCCCGGATAAACGCCCATTGGAATGCAGTAAAGTGGAATCTAAGGTACTTGAATGGTACAAGAGAGATTGGGTTGGTGTTTGGACAGAAGGGTGATCATGATAACTTGATAGTTGGTTATGTGGATGCAGATTTTGCTAAAGACCTTGATAGGGGGAGATCAATAACTGGTTATGGGTTTTCTGTTCTTGGTGGTTTAGTAAGCTGGAGGGCATCATTGCAGTTAGTAGTCGCTTTGTCTACTACTGAAGTAGAATACATTGCACTAACCGAGGCTGTTAAGGATGCAATTTGGTTGAAAGGGTTAGTGGGTCAGTTGGGAGTTAAGCAGCTGAATGTTCCATTGGTTTTCTATGACAATCAGAGTGCAATTCAGTTAACAAAGAATCAAGTTTATCATGAGAGAACAAAGCATATTAATGTCAAGTTGCATTTTATAAGAGATGTGATTGCTTCTAAAGAAGTAGTTGTTGAGAAAGTGGATACTTTGAAGAATGCAACTGATATGATGACAAAGTGCTTGCCAGGTTTGAAATTTGAAAGTTGTTTGAAACAGTTGAACATTGGGTGATGCTTATAACCAAAAAGGTGGAGATTGTTGCATGTTTTGGGGTCAAAGCTGGTATTAGTGCAAGTTCAGGGACTGTTTCTGTCACTCTATGATAGTTTGAGAATATGTTGTTAGTATAGTTCAGGGGTTACGAGTGTAACTATAAAACCTGATTAGTATAACCATTCTTGTGGTTAGTTGAGACTGTTAATTCGTTTTCTTTTCTTCTTTGTAATCCAATTGAGGATATTCTTTCTTTGCAATCGTTTGACTCAATAATAGAGAAATCGTTTGGTGTTCAACTTGATTCTCATCTTCAATCATCCATTTCAATTCATTAGTGTTAATTGGGTTAGATTTGAGATCCAATTTCATAACACTTGTCATGCGCCATCATCTCTAAAAAGAAGTAAAACATGGTCAAATTTGGTTAGACATGGTCGCATTAAGTTAAACATGGTCAAATACAAGAAAAACAAACATGTATACAAATCCCAAATTCAAGTTACATAACCTCGTGCACAATGTATCGATCATAAAACCAATGTATCTAACCAGAACGTACAACATCTAATTCATAAAACCAATACCTGGTTAACAAACTAACAAGTCACTTTCATAAAACCAACATTACTACAAAGTCACATAAGCAATATAAAAAGTCACATTAACAAAAGCAACAATTTAATAAGTCATATTCACAAAACCACTGATCCAACACGTAGGTTTGGAGGTCTTGGGTTCAAGTCACATCACCTCACATTTCCTTTTTTTTTATTTTTACTTGCAATCTTTCTAAGCAGACCAACAAGTGTGATTAGCTAATGTTGTCTATCTAGCTACTAGAAAATACAAAAATAAAAATGAAATATAAATAATGAGTTTACTCTTTTAAGTTCGAGATGAGAATCATAGATTGAACATAATGAATGTTTATGCCCCTCAGAATAAATACAGTTAAAAGGGTACTATGGCAAGAGATTATTCAGGTGATTCAATTGGGGCAGGGGTGGTGGGTTGTTTTGGGGGATTTTAATTCAGTTCGCTTTCCCGAAGATAGAAAAAATACTTTGTTTGATCCGGTGGGGGCCATGGATTTTAATGATTTTATTTTTGAAGCAGAACTTAGGGAGTACAACATGAAAGGTATGAAATATACCTACTTGGCTAGCAGGGAAGGTTGCAAATTAAGTAAAATAGACAGGGTGTTCGTTTGCTCTGGGATTTTTAATAATTGGCCAAACGCCTGTCTGAGAGCCCTTCCTAGAGAACGATCGGATCACTCGCCTTTGGTTCTTTCCTTAGTTGATAATAATTTTGGTCCGAAACCTTTTCGTTGGTTCAATTCTTGACTGGATAGGCCTGATTGTGAAGAAGTTGTCAGTAAGGCTTTGGACGGGTATGTTTGTGATGGTCCTCCGAATGTGGTTCTTTTAAAAAAATTCAAGATGCTGAGAGACAGGCTTAGGAAATGGTCGAAAGACTGATATTCTAAGGAAAAGGAAGAGATGGTGATTCTTAAAGCGGAAAAAGAAGATCTTGAGTTGCGTATGGAAGAGAGAGATTTATCAGAGGAGGATTTGTGGGTGTGGATGGAATGTAGAAAAAGCATCGAAGAGATTGAAAATTTCAGGTGTAAAGATATGAAACAAAAGTCTCGGGTCAGATAGGCTTCTTTTGGAGATGACAACTCAGCTTTCTTTCACAGTATGGTTAATGGGAGAAAGGCTAGGAATGCGATTCCTGGCTCGGAGATTGATGGGGAGTGGGTCTCTAAACCGTCCCTAGTTAAAAAACATGTATTAAAATTTTTCAGAGATCATTTCAAAGAAAAGTTTAAAGTGCGACCACCTTTGGAATGTGATGATATTAATAAGGTGCCGATGGAGTATAAGGAGAGTCTGATCGAGCCTTTTTCTAGAAAAGAGATTAAGGATGCAGTTTTTTATTGTGGGGCAGACAAGGCCCCCGGGCCGGATGGTTTTAATTTCAAGTTCGTGAAGAGATTTTGGAGTCTCTTTGAGGATGACTTCTTCAATATTTTTTCCGACTTTCATGAGGCAGGTCTGATTAGTTTTGGTTGTGGGTCGGCTTTTATAACTTTGATTCCTAAAGTTTGCACCCCTTTGGGTCTCAAAGATTATAGACCTATTACTCTTATAGGGATTATTAGTAAAGTGATCTCTAAGGTCCGTGCTAATCGTCTCAAAAAGGTTTTGGGGTTCGTGATCTCGGAGAACCAATCAGCGTTTTTATGTGATCGTTTCATTTTGGATGGGCCTTTGATTGTGAACGAGCTTTTGGGATGGTTTAAGAAAAAAAGACAAAAAGACATTTTTATTGAAGATCGACTTTGAGAAAGTATACGATAATGTGAATTGGAACTTCCTTTTATCCATAATGTTGCAAATGGGTTTTCCGGATCGATGGGTTCTATGGATTAGAGGGATTTTGGAGTCGGCTCGATCGGCGGTTCTAGTAAATGGTTCACCGACTTTTGAGTTCAAGTGTGAGAAAGGCCTCCGACAAGGAGACCCGATTTCCCCGTTTCTCTTCTTGATTGTTATGGAAGCACTTTCATGGGTTTTAAAAAAAGCAAAGTCGGTTGGTGAGCTTTCGGGAGTTCAACTTTCGGAGAATGATCAAGATATTACTCATTTGTTTTATGCGGATGACGCGCTTATCTTGGGGGAATGGTCGAGAGAAAACTTGGAAAAGACCGCCAGAATTCTGCGGGTTTTTTACTTATGTTCAGGGCTGCGAATCAATCTTCATAAATCTAATCTTTTTGGTGTATGTACGACTGACACCGAGGTGGAAAGTATGCTTGGCGTGTTGGGATGTAGAAGAGGTATTGTTCCTTTTAATTATCTCGGTATAAAAGTGGGTGCGAACATGAATCGCATCACCAATTGGTTGCCGGTGATTAATGTGATAGGACGCACGTCTAGCATCTTGGAAATCCAAATTGTTGTCTATCGGGGGTAGGGTTACACTTATTAGATCAGTGTTGGAAAATCTCCACATATATTATTTCTCGCTTTTTAAAGCCCCCGAGACTGTGATTAATAAATTGGAAGGTATTATGAGGATGTGTCTTTGGGGTGGTACGAGTGAAGACAAAAAAAATTAATTGGGTTGCGTGGGATAGAGTTGTAAGACCTAAAAAGGCGGGTGGTTTGGGAATTAGCCGTCTTAAAGATATTAACGAAGCTTTGCTTCTTAAATGGCATTGGAGATTCAAGAAAGAAGCAAACAGCTTGTGGAAGCGGGTCATTGTAGAATGTCACAGGAGTAAAAACAATTGGTTGACGCTTCCTCTCGCCTCTAAGTCTTCCGGATGTTGGAACGAGATTGTGAAGGTGGGAGAAAGATGTACTTCAGATGGCAGGAAGTTGAATTCTTATTTTTATGGTTCGGTTGGAGATGGCAAGTCTATAAGGTTCTGGTGCGATATGTGGATTGGGGAAACGCCTATTCGAGAATCATGTCCTAATGTATTTAGATTAGAAAAATGTAAAGATTGTATGGTCGAAAGCAGAATCACCCTTGGAAGCACCGTTAAAAATTTGAAATGGAATTGGAAAAGAGAGCCGACGACAGCTGAGGAGGTTGGAGAACTTTTTGGGCTTTTGGAGCAGATCCATGATTACGTTTGGGCTCAAGGAGTGGATTCGTGGAAATGGGTAGGTGGTGGCCCAGCTAATTTTACAGTATATGCGGTTAAACAACTATTAATTTCGGCTCGGAATTATAGCGATTTTTATAAAATGAGATGGAACGTATGGATACCTTTGAAGTGCAATGTTTTGGCTTGGCGAGCGGAACTAGATAGACTCCCAACTATGGTGGAATTGACGAAGAGAGGTATGATTTTACAAGATATAAACTGTCAGTTGTGTGGCGATTACACGGAATCATCGGCCCATTTATTTACTGCTTGCATTTTTGCATTGGAGGTGTGGGATAGGGTTGCGAGCTGGTGTAGGTTGCCTCCTCTCTATGCGTTTGAGGTTAGGGAATTACTTTCTTTAGCAAAAGGATTGAAGCTACGGAAAAATGAGACGAGGACGGTTCACGGGATTGTGTTAACGACTTTATGGTGTATTTGGATTGCCAGAAATGAGATGGTTTTTCAAAGGAAGAACGCTAAAGTGGTGGATGTTATCGCGAAGATTAAAGCAAGTTCGTTTTTTTGGATTAGAAATAGATCTAAAATCAAACGTATAGAATGGAAGGATTGGTACGATTCCCCTCTTATATTGATGTAATTTTTGTTTTTTCTTGCGGTCCTTGTTTTGAGGACTTGCATGTGGTTTGTTTTGATGAATGAAGTTTTTCTTTCAAAAAAAAAAAAGAGAACCTCGGTAACAAATTTGTCAAATTTAAGATAAGATCCATTAATAGTAACTGCTTCTTCTTTCTTCTTCAACTCCAAAGCCTTGGCTTTCATCATCTTTTATTTCGCCCCATCTATCATGTCCTTTACTTGAGCTTCAATATCATGTTTCTTCATATTTGTAATACGCAACTATACCGATAATTCATTGAATAAAACTAATCGACAGCAAATTTTTATTAACTATTTATATATTTAAAAGATATTATTTATATCATTGTATTTTTTAGTTTTTAAAACCTAATTTAATCACTATTACAAAACCCAAATTAAAATGAGAATCAATAACCATGGATTCTAATAGGGGTGATTACAAAAACCAAATAACATATCATAATCGAAGAAACCGAATCAAAATACTCAAAGTAACTAAGAAATCGAAGGTTTGGTTATTATATTTCTGATAACCGATTTTATGGTCTGGTTATTACTATAGGTTTAAAAATAACTAAATGAATTAATTACACGGATGGCCCCTGTGGTTTGATCAAATTATGGTTTTGGCCCCTAGGAATGGGAAACTACAACTTTGGCCCAATAGTTTGCACGATTGTAACAAAGATGGCCCTTTTGGATGTCAGTTAAGTTTTCTGTTAAACTTTTAAAAAATACCCAAAATACCCTTAGGTAAAAAAAAAGAAATATATAATTAATATATTAACTCTAGTGGGCCCCACAACTTCATTAAATCTCACCCCTTCCCCCTCACCAACTCACTCAACACCAACACCGTCATACCAGCGTCACCCTCATCTCCTGCTCCGGCCTCTCAAATCCACCCTCAACAAGTTTAACATTCCAAAAATTGACAGAATCAAATCTAAATTTCAATCATTTGAAGGCAATTTTGACACTTAGTGGTGATAGAGCCCTATTCAAATATGGACAATGGAGTTGGTTGCTCAGCTCTATCAAAAATCGACACCGATGTACTAACCCGAAAAATGAACTAAATCTGGTGCAGGGTTGGCGATGGAGGTGATGGCAGGCGGAGGTTCATTTGGTCAGATCTGTACAAAAAAACAAGAGAGAGGGCCGGTGAAAGACGGAGGGTTTGGTCAGATCTGGACGATGGAAGCTGAAGGCTGTGATGATGGGTGAGTAGAAGGTGAGGAGCGGTGAAAGACGACGAGTCTGGTGGTGGTTCTTGATGGTGTTGCGTCAATACGACGAGTCTGGCGATGGAGGGGACGGTTGAATCTGGCCGGTGGTGTAGTTAGTTGTGGGTGTCGCCACCGCAGCCGCCGCCGCCGGAGTCATTGTTTTTTGTGTTTCCTAACACGACGAGTCTGGCGATGGAGGGGACGGTTGAATCTTTGCAGGGAGGAAATGAGCAAGATGAGTTTCAAACGTCTAAGCTCCTACTGCAAGTTGGGTGCTTCCGGTGAAGTTCTGGTAGTGTAAACGATATGAGGGAGGGAGGAAGAAGGGGGAGGGGTGGTTATGGTTGTGAGGGAGGCGGTTGGTGCTATCAATTTAATAGGTTTTTAAGGAAAAATCATAATGTGATCCAATAAAACCAATAATTTTTCATCTCAAAGAGAAATTACATAGAGATAGAAAGCAAACAAGCAACAAGTTGCGCCGCCAACCCTTTTTGAATAGCAAAACCAAGTCTTTTAAAAACTACATCTACAGATCTTGGGGTCATAACATTACTATGCATGACCCGCTGTACTCGGTTAAGTAACTCCACGGCCTCTGGTGCAAGGAAACCAAAAGTGTCAAAAGCAAATGGTATAAACACGTGTTGGTTGTCAAGACACGCTTTCTCGTGTTTGGTCACTTTGCTCGAAGCAGCTTTTAGAGCAGCCTGACTCACCGTGAAAGCACTAACTCCCAAGCCCACCAGAGGGGAGACCCCTGTTAGATCTACACACGCATGTTTCCCACCTATCCACCCAAAGACCAAAATGTCAGCGGGTCTAAGTGTTGATCTTCCTTCCAATGGGTCCGTCAAGAAATTCACTGGTTCCTTTTTCTTAGTAGAAACCCCGGCACGCCTAAATATGTCAAAAAGAACATCCCTAACCAAGTTGTGTTGGTACTTGAACCCCGGGAGCTCTCTACAATGAACCGCATGCTCCCCATAGGAGTCTAAACACGCCTTATGGAAAACAGGGCATAACTCGTCAACCGGGTATAGTGGAATCATGAGGCGATACTTAAGGATAGTACGATACTCCACCGGCGACATATGTTGGCCTAGCCCATCTATAGGGACCGCGAGAAGGTAATCTTGAGCATGTGGTGCTCGTAGACACTCAAAAACAGCTCTTTGTCTAACGGTCATTTCAAACTGGACTTCCATTTCACGGACGATTTTACTAAAAAGGGCACTCGCCAATGCATGTTGTGCTTTAGGGGGGGCGGTGTCCTTATTAGTGAAACCGCTGAAGTCAAAGCTTGAAATCGTATCACGAAGACAAGCCAAAGCACAATCATAATCAGAATCCATACCACATATGCCGCTGTCTCGTAAGATGTGGTCATGTAACGCCCAAGATTGGGCCCTCGAGGCTACAAAGGCATAAGATGAAGCCTCTACAGCGGAATACAACCCCAAACCCCCAAACCTAATAGGTAGGGAAGCAAGTCGCCATTGGAAGTCTCCATAGAAAGGAAAGGACCTCCACAAACAACTATGTCCTCAATCGCCCCACGCAATCCTTCGTCAAAGAAGAGCGCTGCCTCCTCCATGTGTACGGGTTGGCACGTCCTCAAGCCAAAGAAAAGTTTGGCAATACCCATACAAGATCGAAGCAAGAGTAGCTCACTCTGCGGGTCATGAAGTTTTGGAAGAAGACGCATCAAATTAACAGCGTTAGTAGCTCTCTTCTTAGCTAACCCACTAATAAAATTTGCATCTCTGTTGACGGCCCCCCCCCAAGAAGTTTTACCCCGGATAACGGCCTCCCAATGTCCACAGGGAATAAACCATCATGAAACTTGCTACCATCACATGAAGGCCAAAATAACTCAGTTTTCTTAATATTCAGTTCAAGACCCAAGGTAGGACCCACCACCTTAATAATGTCTAACACTCTAGCCACCTCTTCTGAATTTCCAATGACAGTCCCATCATCAAGATACCAAGCATGAAGAAGAAGCTTGCAATTGTCTCTAATTTGATGCACAAGGGGGTGTAAAACAAGAGCGAAAAGAAGTGGTCCCAATGGGTCTCCTTGTTGAACCCCGGTGGTGGACCAAATGTACTCGTCTCTAAGATACAATCTAGCTGGTTGCCCATATAGGAATTCTACCCACAAAGAAATAGCCGGGCACCTCATCCGGACCTCGCGAAGTAAGGCTGATCTATCCACCAGATTAAATGCATTAGAAAAATCTACTGTAAGCATGGCCAGAGACCCATCCGTGTGACGTTCATTCAATACCCGGTTGACGCTATGTAATATGGCCTCGGCGCCACCCGACACACCAACCCCAAACTGATAATCATTAAGGTACTTGGCCATCTCTTTACCGACACCCTTCATAGCAACCTTGGACACCAACCGCCTCCATATAGTACCCACTGCAATAGGTCGGATCCCGTTGTCGGGTTTTAAGAGTGGTGTAAGAGGAGCAGACGCAACAAAACCTGATAAACTCGATGGGCATCTCCCCCTAAGCACAAATTGACCACTGCGGTGATAGTAGTTAAAAGATCAGTGGCAACTGCAGACCCGTCTCCACTTAAAGCATCCAAAATGTGTTGTGCTCGCAAGCCGTCTTTCCCACACGAAGTTCCCTTAGGAAACGATTTAATGCAACCAAGGACACTATCAACCTCCGCAACAAGAGGAGGCTCGGAGTATATTTCACTTGGCATAGATGGAGGTTGCCTGTGCGGGTGTTTAGCCTCTAAAGCTTGTATGGTATCGCCATTGTATGGAGCAACACTAGACGAGCATAACACCTTCACTGCCGCTGTAAAATGGCCATCTGCAACCTTACGAAGACAGTGCCTGATGTTGGTATTGCCCACAGCTCCCTCCTTATGATTATCAATGCCTCCTGGGCCAAAAGATTCCAAACTAGAACTGTTAAATATATTTTTAACTAACATGGCAATACCATCCTCTTTCCCCCAAGTGGCTAAAGAACTCAGGATTGAACGTTGTTGCAAGGCCCTCCTATTCCCAGACCTGCTTTCTTGCCTATTTTGTGGTCTAAACACTTGCAAAGTGCAACGAGGAAGAAGGAACAACCTAACCCATGCTTCAATGGATCCCGGTTGGGCAACCACCTTGCAGAGAGCGGTCTTCAACGCTTGAGAGAAAGCCAAACGACAACTATGAGGAATGCTCTTGACAGTAACAATAGGCGCTTTAAAGACACGATCAAGGAGAACAACATCCAAAATAAACGACTCATGTATATTGGTCTCATCCACACAGATAGAAGGCTTCACAATACCGACAATGTGTCTATCCATGTCATTATCACGATCAGTAAAACGGACAATACCATCAGGGTGATGGCAGGCACGACTAATGGCATGTAAACTCATACAAATCCCACACATCCATTGACCTAAAACCTTTAAAGTACCCTCCACCGCCATAAACAACCCATGGTCCGTGGAAATAGCCTCTCGCAACACACTTCTACGTTCATCGCTAGGAAGGTGCAACCTCTTGAGATGAGAGATCAACCGAGAAATCCCCTTATTTCCCCCTTCACCATCCAGGCAACAATGAGACTTACGAAATGGACATGGCAATGGGCCATTCGAAGACGAAGAAGGGGGTGTCATAAAAAGAGGCGACAGGAGTCACGCCTGGAGTTGAAGCGTGGAATTTGGGTGTAAATACAAAAAAAGTAGTATTGGCATTTCATCAAACACCTGGAGTGCATTCATCACAAGACTTTCAATTGAGAGTACCCATATGAGAATTTCGCCAAAACAAAAATGAGTTACATAACAACTTTGATTAACAAATTTAGTTCCAAAACTAACCTTAAAGATCAGATGAAGGGGGCAAAACCAATGGAATTCAGTAGGAGGAGTGATGACGGAGATAGGGGTAGCGGAGGTCCGATTGTGGACAGAAATCAGTCGGAGGAGGGAAGACGGAGATAGGAGTACCGGTGGTCTGATGTCCGTTAGCGACAGTGCCTTAGTTCTTGTCGGAGTTCAGCGGTGGAGATGGAGAGTGGTGTACCTGGGATTAGTGACGGCGGCGGCGAAGGAGAAGGATGGTGGTCGGAATATGGCGACGGTGAAGCTGGTAGAATCAGGCACCCTAAACCCTAAACCAATAAAAAACCTGGGTGTAAATCATGTGATTTCTTAGTGTCCTGGTGTGACAATCATACATCTTAAAAAGCTAATCACAAGCCACCATGTTTAATCTGGCAAAAGTATATACCATATATAATACCATGTTTAATAGGTTTTAAACTTTTTTTATTAAGGGGTAATTTAGTCATTTTACACTCACTTAACAGAGAGATTTAACTGACATCCAACTCAGGGGCCAAACGTGTTACAATCGTGCAAACTATTGGGTCAAAGTTGTAGTTTCTCATTCCTAGGGGCCAAAACTATAATTTGACCAAACCACAGGGGCCATCCGTGTAATTAATTCTAACTAAATTAACCGAACCCAACCGACTATAAAACCACCCTTTGGAAAACTTTGTTATAACTATTTATAAATAACATAGTAGCTATCATTTATTCTCCTTTATAAATTATAACACTGTTAATATTTTATTTAAGCGAATATATAGTTGGATTTATTAACTGAACTAGGTTAGAATCTCGTGTATTACACGAGTTGAATAAACGTAATGTTATATACTTAGTAATAAAAAAAATTATATTTAAAAATCCATACTATATTACACGGGTTGAATAAACTCGTGTATTACGAGGGTAAAATAAAATATAATGTAATCTGTTAACACATACACTAGTCAAAATATGCCTTTAAAAATGTAACTTGACGTGACAATTATAAATTTTGTTAAGTTAATTTAAAAATAAATTCAACTGAGTATTATTTTTTTTATGCAATTGATAAATATTAATTTATTTGGTTAATGATATAATAATTATCAATTATTAAATAATAAGTATTTATAATTAGATTTACGTTAAATATTTAAAAATATATTCTTTTAATATCAATATTTAATATGATAGAGATGCGAAAAAAGTATTATGAGTATGCAACAGAAAATGACACGTGTTCCTTTAGAATTTTTATTTATTAGTATAAAGATTAACCAAACTCTTATAATCAAAACCAAATGGTTATAAAAATCTAAAACTCAAACCACACCACTTGTAAGCTTGGTTTTAAATAAAATTCAAACTAAACCAACTCATACTCACCCTAGACTCTAAAATATGACCCATACAAACACTACTTATTTTTATTTTATTTTTTACTTAAGATATAATTTAGTTTTTTAATAGTTTATAATATTAATATGCAATATAAATATAAGGGATAAATCATGAAATAATAACAAGTTTCATTATTCTTCAAATAAAGTCAATCATAATTTTATAATTATATAATCACTCAATTTTCATTTATTATTTTGTCGTGAAGTTTTTTTTATAAATGATTAAATTTGTTTATAAATGATTCAATTTTTTAAAATGGAATGACTTAAAGGAAATATATATGAAACCTTCTTATAATTTATTGATTATTTATTTAGAGGTTGACTTAAATAGAATACTTATAAAACTTAGTTACTCTTTGGAGAAAATTTTTCTTTACAATTACACTCCACAAGTTAAGATTGAAAAAATAATCACTAAACAATAACAAGGTTTCACAACAATTGAACAATATTGAAACTTCAGTGCTTTTTTATTAGAAAAAAATATGAATGAATTTAATACACCGCGGAAAAAACTTGGTTATTATTAAGTCGAATATTTACTAAATATAAACATAAAGTTTTGTTAAGTTCTCTTATATTTTTTCATATAGATTTTATTAAAAACTTTACTTATATATTTTTTTCTATGCAATAGTTTAAGTAATTTATTTATAAAATACAAAAAGATACAATGGTTTATCTTTTGCGATTAACGTTTTTAACTTTTAATACGTTGTATTCCCATAAAAAAAAATATTTTTGTCCCATTAGTTGAGTGGTTACAAGTAAAATTAACAATCCATAACTCTTGGAACAAAAAAACGAAAACCTTGGCATCTTTTTTCTTGCCCCGCGTTTCCTTTATTGCCGACAAGTTGTTTATTGTTTTTTTTTGGTTGCATGCAATATTTTTGAGCTCCATAATTAAGTGCAGAGGCCAAAGCAATAAAATAATGAAGCGTAGGGTATTGGTTCAGACTTGTCTTTTGTAAATGAGAGACTCATGCATGTGACCATATTTTCATTCATACTTAAAACTTACATAAGAGAGATGTTGTTGCACTGGATACCGGGGTTCTATTCTTGAGATCCTGCTAAGATGAATAAACCGTTAGGCTCATCGCAGGGGAGGGTCCCCTGCGATCCACCTCCGATGTGAGAATCAGGTAAGGGAGCCATTAGGAAATAATATCAGGGAGTATGAGAGTAGTATATTGCGAGAGTAATTGGGAGTGAATGAACGTATACCTGCTGGTGATCTCTTATTTATAGTGTGATTCCTTGGAGGAATGGGAGTGATCTTTGAAAGATCCTAATTATCTTCCTTTCCAGGCCTTCCTGAGCTCCTTGGACCAAGAGACAGTTCCTCGGTATTGTAAGGGACACCTAAAATGGTGTAACTACTGAAGCTCTACCTTTCCCGATACCTGCTTCGCCGAATCCTACCTTAGGGTTTGACCTGCTTTGTCCTTGAATTGTAAAGTGGCTCTGAGTCTCCTGCCCTTTCCTCATTCAGATGGTATTGGGAAGTGTTGCGCCGTCTGAAGACTTCAAGGGTTCACTTCCTAACCTGGCACTGTTCTCTTGTGTAGTCTTATCAATTCAGGTCTCTTTCGATTATCCAATGGTCTCTTGACTTATCCTTGGCTTGGCCTGTGGCCTGACCTTCTTAGGTTCGCTCTTCTGCTCTGCCTTTGCAACTGGTGGTGTTCTTACGTGGTTAGCTTCCTAAAGCTACCTCCGTCATCAGCCCCCCTAGTCAGGGATATCCTTGGCTTGCCTCTGCGAGGATTTTCTTGACTCACCCTCTAATTTCTTGATTATGACTGGTTTGACATGTATTCATTGCCTTTCTGTCAGTCGGCGCTTAGACTCCCTAGGCCAATGATTCACCTCTTTAACCATTCCCCCTTTTATTTCTTTCAACCCCTTTTTTGAAATTTGAAACCCTTTCATCCTTTCTTATTCTTCCCTCTTTTCTCTCCATACATCCTCTTCCTCGTCGACGATTCTTCAGGTTAGTTATCTTTTCTCCTTTTTCTCTTCGCTATGGGTGATCGGTGCGATATGGATTGCCGATTTTGCATTCTAGATCAAGAAAAACTTGATGAGCTCTGTGCACTTTACTCTATTGGTCCGAAATTTTGACCGACGCTTGCTTCCTCCGATCAAGTGGTTACCGATTGTCCTTCCGGGTTCGTTGCTTTATACACCAAGTTCTTCAAGTTTTCTAACCTCCGCTTACCTTTGTATGTTTTCTGTCTCAACATGTTGGAGTATTACGGCCTTGATCTTGGTCAGCTAGCCCCTTTTGGTGTTAGCAAAATTATCCATTTCGAGGTTCAGTGTAGGGCTTTAGATTTCTCTCCTTGTATCGACCTTTTTCGTCAATTTTTTCATCTGGCTAACAATGGAGATTGATTTACTATCCAACTTCGTAAGGAACCATCCCCTCAGTGTGTTCATAATTCGAGTCCGACCATAAAAGATTGGAAAAACTATTTTTTCTGGGTTTCATCGAGTATTTTTCCTTTTTCCCCCGTCTAGGAGGGATACCAAAGGATCTATTGCTGTTATTAACCTTCTCAGTTCCTCCTTTGATCCTCGTCACTTTGCATTGCTTGAATCGAACCGTACTTGGGTTCGCCCTTTCCTCGAGGAGGTGTTGGTTTTGGCCGATTTGAGCCGTATTTGGAAATCTCCTGGTTTTCTTCCTTCTTTTACTAAATCTTGTCGTGGTATATGCCTTTCTTTTATTTTGCTTTATCTTTTTGCCTTCTACTGATGTTACCGTTTATTATTTGTAGTTATGGATTGGCTGGATTTGTTGGGTTTGGATAACGACTCTGGTGTTAAAGTTGTTCTTTGCCCCTTTGCTGCTGGTGAAGAAGATGTTCCTACCCTCCATGGTCAGGTTACTTATTCTGGTGGGGAGTACGCTAGCATTCTACTTGTTGATCATCCTGCCAAACCTGAGGTTGAACAAGTTGTTGTCCCTCTGCCTTCTTCATCTAAGAGGAAGAAGAAAGTTTATGCTTCTGTTGATGTGAAACCAAAGCGTGCCCGAACTCGGGCTTCTAAGCTTCAGCTTGCTAAGTCCTCCAGCATTCCTATTGACATAGAAAATACTGAGGTTACTCCTGATGCTTCTGTGAAAACTGCCCCGGCTTCTAAGGTTCCTTCAGCGGAGTTTGATGAGGGTTCTTCTACTAATCTCTTGGTTTCTGATGCTGCTCCCGTGCTTAATACTGATTCTGGGGATCTCCTCATTCTCCTAAGTGGGGTGTTCTCAGTAGGGAGCTTCTTACTAATCCTGTGACACCCGACAATTTCAAGTTAACCTCGTTAACTTAAACTCACGAATTCAGTTAACTCAATTACAAACCACAAGGACTAAACCTGTCATAAACTCAAACAATTACACAGAAAACTACAAGGACTAATTCTGTTATTACCCTAAACCCGATTATTGACTTTAGAAAGTCAAAATCGAGCACTTTGATCCAAATTCTAGGCCATAACCCCCAAGTCTGTTCAAATTCACGGTTGTTATACATAGCATTGATGATCTCGATCATATTCTAATCGTTTCTACTCATTATTGATCCATAATGATTGCAATTTAATCGTATTAAGTCACATTAAAACCGTAACCGAAGGATTGAAGCTATTACCATCGAATTCGATCAATTGGTTCATCATTTTGCAAACAAACACACTTCACACATTAGTCGCACCCCTCTGAGTGTTATGCACACATCAATTCGACGGTAGAAGAACCCGGAGACCAAACCATTCAAAGTCGAAACCCTATCTAGTCGATCTCTATCAATTTAAACCCAATTCAGGTAATCAAACACACCCTCAGACTCGTGTCAACATCTAGAACAAACGCCCTAACCTATTCAGGGCTTACAACATCAAATTAAATATGAACAAATTCTAGGGTTCATCATATGAACCGGGTAATCGAACTAACACCTAGACCCTGTTAAAATCAAATTAAACTACATGGTTAGGGTCGCAATACTCGAACCTTTGAAAGCCCTATGAATCCAACCCCTAAACTTATCGAAATTATCCAATTTGATTTCGTGTTCAAAGCCTAGGGTTTCGGATATTCGAACAAGAAATTAACCAACTAAAACTAGATGTTTTTGCAATTAAACTTACTTGTAAACTCGCAATACATTTTTTAACAAAACCCCCAAACCCCTGTGCTTAATCATGATCGGAATCTATGGATTTGAGGGTGGCGTTAATCGGGTTCGCGAATGGGGGAAGAACACAGGGATTTTGTGTGTTAAAACCAAACAGAACTGGTCTTAGTCGCGATACCCTAGCGGGCGAGACTGGTTTAAGACTTTGGGCTGTTGTGGGTGAGACCCGGGTTCGAATCCCACAACAGGTTTTAATTTTTTAGCAGCTTTTTGAACAATTAATTTATACAAAATCAATCCCCATATTATTATAATATTATATTAATACGATTTGTTACCTGAAAACGACCGTGCGCTCGGGATTAATTTTCTGATTAATTCTAAGTGTTATTTTTTATTTAAAAAAAATAATATTTTTATTTATATTATCACTTTAACAATTATTTCTCTCACGAAAACGTAGTAGGTACTATTTAATATTGTTTACCACATATTTAGTGGTGTTTCACGCGTACTACGTTACTACTAAATACCAAACTAGGAAATTCTTAAATGCGATGTCAAGGTTCCTTTTCGTTAATCATTAGTGTATCCGATCCCCCCATACCGTCGTTACATATCCATGCGTATGCCTGACTATCACTATCATATTCTAGGGCATTCGTAGGCAGTTCACTTGCATTATATTTTTGGTGTTATTTGCTACACTCTACACATCTCAGGTGAGTTTCACGGCCCCTTTACTGTTTTAAACCAGGGGAGAAAACATGACGCAAACATTAGATTCTTATAATTCTTATATATCACTTGTTAAAGCTAAGCGTAACATTCTATCATGAAAGTCCTTACACATCGAACAGTTTAATATGAACTTAGCGAGGTAATCTTGAGTAGTACTACTGGGTTTGACAAACCTCACCCGCGTTAGTCTCCCTAACTCGATCGGAGGTCGAATGGGTGTAAAATTGACCTAACACATCACCAATGTTGATAGACATGGTGGAAGGCATCAAACACAAAACAGTCAGCTTCGGTTGCGAGCGCTTTAGTAACTTGAACATAGGTTAGGTACCTATTGATATATATTGAATGTACATTATCTGGCAAACATTATTATCAACTGAAACCTGTGAAATCACCAACCTAGCGTTGACAAATTTTCTTAACATGTTTTCTCTGGTCGCTAAGGCACAAGTACACGATTAGGACATGCATGGGAGTCCTTTAAGTATTGCAAACATTTAAACTATTTACTTACTTTCAGCAACTTAGTTTTGGGCGCGTTTGTTTTGCGCATTAAGTACTTTACTTTCCGCTTCCGCATTTACCCTGAACATTTAATGGTTTTTATTAAATTCATATAGTGTCGTGTGATATGACTAATGACTGAGATCCTGGTTTGTCACACGGTTCGCGGTAAAACCCCGCAGGTGGATTTGAGGGTGTGACATATTGGTATCAGAGCCATTGGTTATAGAGAACAAGGATTGCATACTAGACTATAACCACACACATGCATTAGTTACATGACACAGACACTCAAACATGGCACTTACACCTTACATTACAGGAAATGTCTACATCACCTAAGTCACCTACATCCCCAGTAGCCCAGGAACCTGATGTTCCTACTGTACCTTCACCAGAGCCTAAGAGGCGTCGGCTGAGCCTAATTAACAACAAAGTGGTGTACGACTTTCCATTTCATGTGCATGTCAGAGATAACACACATGACTGGGATTGGTATCCTGACATGATCAGGAGCTGGATCCGCCAGGAGCAGACCCCATCCCTACTCATTACTGATTCTCCTTCTTCTTCATCTTCTTCGTGAGCCTTGCCATCACTACCATACCCCATAGAGCAGGCTTTTGCTGCCTTTGTAGCAAATATGGACCGAGAGGTCTGCAACATTCGCGATGCTACGGGTGAGATTACCGGACTGTTACAACGTGGAAATCAATCTGACTAGAGGATTGAGAAACTGACAACAGATCCATGAGAGACTGACATGGTGCATGACAACCTGGTGGCAGCATTCCATGAATTAGAAACCCGAGTGAATGTGCTAGAGTTTGACCTTGGGGCGGCTGAGAATAGGATTGAGGAGCTGGAGGCACAGCGTGCGCCTGCCAATGCAGCGGGAGTCGCACAAGAGGATGAGCATGAGGGAGAACCGGCTGAGGATGAAGATGACAGGTCAGTTGTCTCTTCAGCTGGCAGTGGCATATGATATTCTAGCTTTATTTATCTTTTCTTTCTAAACCTAGAAGGACAGGGTTGTTCCCATCCAACATATATTTCTGGATTTTGATGTTTTGGTTGAAATTACTTTGTAGCTGTTACAAATTATTTAATCAAGGATTATTATTGAAATATTAGATGTTGTGGTTTAGTTTTCATTTGTTTACTCGTACTTGTATGATGATAATATGCGATATATTTTTCTCATTATTGTATTTGTGAGTGTGAAGAATCATGTCTGGATGCGGTCGTGGACGAGGGGGACGTAATGGTGGTCGCGGTAATATCAACATGACTGCAGCTGAACTCACTGCACTTATCAATGATAGCGGGGCTGAAGCCTTAGCAGCCGCACAAAATGCTGCAGGTAAATCCGACATCCGTCGACTCTAGCAAGTCAATTATTTACTCCAAAAATCGTTTCCAAACCTTGTATCCTCAACTGTGTAATTTTTTTCGATCCAGGTCAGCACAATAACCAGCAGACCTGCACTTTCAAAACCTTCATGGACTGCAAGCCCCACACGTTTAGTGGTGCTGAAGGAGCAGTTGGTTTGCTCCGTTGGATCGAGAAAGTTGAATCGGTATTTTATATGTGCAACTGCCCCCAGGAAAACCAGGTTAAGTATGCCTCGGTACACTCGAGGGTGCTGCCCTTACTTGGTGGAACTCTCAGGTCCAGATGTTGGGTCTGGACATGGCTAACACCCTACCTCGGGAGGAGTTCAAGACTATGCTGAGGGAGGAGTACTGTCCTCGCGATGAAATTCAGAAACTCAAGGGTGAATTTTGGAACTTAAAGATAGAGGGTTCCGAGATTGAGATTTATACTACCCGCTCTCATGAGTTAGCATTCATGTGTCCATAAATGGTAACTCCATCATAAAAGAGGATCGAGAGGTACATCGATGGCCTAGTACCTCAAATTCAAAGCATGGTTACTTCTTGCAACCCTACCACCATTCAGCAAACTATCCGGCTAGCTCATAGGCTGACCGATCAGGTTGTGACTCACGGTACCCTACCCCCAAGAGGCACAGCTACGAAAGCTAGTGACAGCAAAAAGCATAAGTTTGATAGCAACACCAACTCCAACTTTTCAGTCTAACCCACCCCCGCAACAATAGCAACGTAGGTTTGAGCCTACCAAAACCTTTAATCAGTCAACCTATTCAAGTCAGAATCAGGGTACTTATGCTGGAAAATACCCTAAGTGCAACAAGTGTGGTTTTCACCACAATGGATTATGTGATAGGCATCGTTGTCAACGGTGTGGTAAAATGGGCCACGCTGCAAAAGACTGTAGAGGTGAGCTTCAACATAAGCAACCGTTTCAGCAACAGGGATCTACAAGGGGTTGCTATGAATGCGGAAAGGAAGGACACTTCAAGAAAGATTTTCCTCAGTAGAAACGAAACGGCGGAAATAATAACGGCAACAACCAGGGCAACGGAAACGGCAACAATAATAACGGTAACAACAATGGAAATGGTGCGAAGGGTCGAGCCTTCGTGATTGGATCAGGGGAAGCAAGGAATAATCACAACGTGGTTACTGGTAAGTTCCTCCTAAAATATTGTTTTGCTTTTGTCCTTTTTGATACTGGCGCTGATAGGAGTTTCATATCTAAGAATCTTAGTAATCTGTTAAAAGCAACTCCAACCCTATTAGAAACTAAGTACATTATAGAGATAGCAGACGGTCAGATAATCGAAGCAACTCACATTCTTAAGGGATGTAAACTAGGATTGGCTGGTCATAAGCTTGATATAGATCTCATGTCGGTCACACTTGGCAGTTTCGACATAATTGTCGGTATGGATTGGTTATCCAAAAATCAAGCCTAGATCATCTGTCGAGATAAAATTTTTCACCTTCCTCTCCCTAACGGAGAAGCCCTTTCTGCCCAAGGCGAAAAGAGTGGTGCAGTCATAGGCATCATATCCTTCATGAAAGCGCAGAAGTGTTTGCGTAAAGGTCATACTGTTATTCTGGCTCTTGTCGCTGAGCAACCATCCGAAGCGAAGAAGATTGATGGCATTTCGATTGCTCGTGACTTTCCAGAAGACTTTCATGGTCTTCCACCTCATCGTCAAGTCGAATTTCAGATTGACCAAATACCGGGAGCAACGCCTATTGCTCGGGCACCGTATAAACTTGCACCTAGTGAGTTACAAGAATTATCCACACAACTGCAAGGGTTGTTGGATAAGTGTTTCATCCGACCTAGCTCATCGCCATGGGGAGCTCCAGTCTTATTCGTCAAGAAGAAAGATGGGACTTTCCGTATGTGCATTGATTACCGTGAGCTGAACAAAGTGACCGTAAAAAATCGTTATCCACTACCCCGTATTGACGATCTGTTCGATCAACTTCAAGGGTCAATCTTCTATTCAAAGATCGATCTTAGATCTGGATATCATCACCTGAGAGTCCAAGATGAAGAAATCTCTAAAACTGCATTCAGGACCCGGTACGGCCATTACGAGTTTTTGATCATGTCATTCGGACTAACAAATTCACCCGCGGTATTCATGGACCTCAAGAACCGAGTGTGTAAACCTTACCTTGATCAGTTCTTCATCGTTTTCATTGACGACATACTCATCTATTCCAAGAGCAAGGAAGAACATGAGGAGCATCTATGCTTAATTCTTGAACTGCTGTAGAAGAACAGTTGTACGCCAAATTTTCCATATGTGATTTCTGGATTCGCGAAGTTCAATTTCTAGGACATGTGGTCAATGAGAAAGGAATACATGTCGATCCAGCTAAAGTATAGGCCATCAAGAATTGGGCAGCACCAATGACTCTAAAAGAGGTGCGACAATTTCTAGGTTTGGCTGGCTACTACTGTCGATTCGTCGAGGGGTTTTCAAAGATCGCTCAACCTCTCACTGTTCTAACCCATAAAGGTAAACCGTATAACCGGAGCGAAAACCAGGAATCAACATTCCAACTGCTGAAACAGAAACTATGTAGTGCACCCATTCTATCTCTTCCTGAGGGAACGAATGACTTTGTAGTGTATTGCGATGCCTCCATTCAAGGTTTTGGTTGTGTGTTAAGCCAACGCGAGAAGGTCTTCACCTACGCTTTCTGGCAGTTGAAAATCCATGAGAAGAACTACACGACTCATGATTTAGAGTTAGGAGCTGTAATGTTTGCATTGAAAATCTAGAGACATTACTTGTACGGTACTAAATGCACCATTTACACCGATCACAAGAGTCTTCAGCACATCTTCGAACAGAAAGCGTTTAACATGCGACAGCGTCGTTGGATCGAACTCCTGAATGATTATGATTGTGCTATCAAGTATCATCCAGGCAAAGCTAACGTAGTAGCCGATGCCCTAAGACTAAAAGAAACCAAACCCAGACGAGTTCGAGCGTTACAGCTCACTATCCACACCGGATTACCTGATCAAATCCGTAATGCTCAACTCGAAGCCATGAAAGAAGAAAACCTACCGTTAGAATCCACGTGTGGCATGGAAAAACAACTTGAGATCAAATCGGACGGTCTTCGCTACTTTGCAGAGCGAACATGGATCCCAGTGTACGGGAACTTAAGGGAACTTGTAATGGATGAAGCTCACAAGTCTCGCTATTCTATTCATCCTGGTTCCGATAAAATGTATCATGACCTGAAGGTTCTGTATTGGTTGCTAAACATGAAAGCTAATATAGCCACCTATGTGAGCAAGTGCCTGACCTGTTCGAAGGTCAAAGTCGAATACCAAAAGCCGCCTGGTTTGCTCCAGCAACTAGAAATCCCAATGTGGAAATGGGAACAGATTTCTATGGCCTTCATTACTAAACTACCTCAAACTCCTAGCGGATGCGACGCCATCTGGGTGATCATAGATCCCTTAACAAAAATCCGCTCATTTTCTTGCAATCAAAGAGATTGATAAGATGGAGAAGCTAACTCGTATTTATCTGAAAGAAGTAGTATCTCGGCACAGAGTGCCAATTTTAATCATTTCTTATCGAGACGCTCGACTCACCTCATGTTTCTGGCAATCATTATAAAAATCTCTGGGCACGCGCCTAGATAGAGTACATCATACCACCCTCAAATAGATGGCCAGACCGAGCGTACTATTCAAACTCTAGAGGACATGTTACGAGCTTGTGTAATTGACTTCGGTAACAGTTGGGAAACTCATTTGCTTTTAGTAGAGTTCTCCTACAATAACAGCTATCACACTAGCATCAAGGCAACACCATTTAAGGCATTATACGGACGGAAATGCCGATCACCTATTTATTGGGCTGAGTTTGGGGATAGCCAACTTACGGGTCCTGAACTTGTGCACGAAACTTCAAAGAAAATCGTACAAATTCGAAATCGTATGGCAGCAGCCCGTGTCCGTCAAAAGATTTATGCCGATAAGCGTCGAAAACCATTGGAATTTCAAGTGGGCGACATGGCCCTATTAAAAGTTTCACCTTGGAAAGGTGTAATCCGTTTTGGGAAATGGGGCAAGTTAAATCCTCGTTATGTTGAACCGTTCAAGATGGTGAAGAGAATTGGTCTAGTAGCGTACCAACTGGACCTACCTGAAGGACTTAGTGGTGTACACAATGATGTAGTGCAAAGCACACATCTTTATTCCTAGTGTTTAGTGCGTTTTTAATTAGTTTTGTAATTTTTTTGAGTCATTTTAATGTACATTTGAGTCTATTGTATGTTTACAGGTGCTCGGAAAGAATACAAGTGAATACGTGAAGAAACCAAGCACGAGAACGAAGTCGGAGGATCAAAAGTGAAAAATTTCAATTTCCAAGCCTTCGTGGTACGCGAAGACTTAGACCCAAGGTGTCGCGGTATGCGAGGAACTCAAGGAAAGCTCCCGACTATTTTGTCTGTCGCGGTACGTGAAAGAATGAAGACAGCCTCTCGCGGTACGCGAGACGCCCGTGAATCCACAACAACCCTAATTTCCAATATTTAATGTTTTAAACGGCCATTCTTTGGGGAGTTTGACTTTTGGCCATCCAGAAAAGGTTTGTGGGCGATTTTGAGTAGGAAGTTGATTGAAGGCTAAAGGTGAAAGCTTTGGATTCCGGGTTCGTTGTTTAGACGTTCTAGGTTTGCAAGATTTAAACTTTATCTTTAATTTGTGTGTTTGATACCATGGTTTGTATTTCTACTTCTGTTTTTAGTTGGTTGAACATGATCCTAGGCTAAAACTCTGATATTGCCTAGGTCACATGATGAATACTTAGTAAAGCTTTGATTTTTATCGGTTTTTGGATTCTATTAATGGTTTTATGATTTTGTAAAAGGTCTTGAGTTGATTATTGTGATGTTAAATGCATGTTTAGATCTGATCTTGTGTTTGATTTCAATTCCTTGCGTTGATTGTGGTTGTCTTCCAGTTTGATTAGCGTATCTTGGTCATAGATCTTAGGATTTGTGATTAGGGTGGTTTGCTAGGCGTAGTAACCATAGGAGCTGTCTTTGATTACTGATTAGAGTTGAGTGTGTATCCTAGTTCAATACCCGAGAGGTGAGAATTAGTCATTTAGTCTTCGTCATTAGGAATCCGAGTGTCAGCTGTCTGAGAGGAAGCCGGTATTAGGTGTTTAGTGATTGTTGCTATTCGTTTCATAGTTGTTATCTTGAGATTACCTCGTGCATTCTTTGAGTGTATTGGTGGACAGTGAGACTGAGAGGTAATCTATCTATTAGGGTACTTTATCATAGTTGGAACTACCTGAGAAGTGATCCTACAATCTGGTAAGTTATTACATCTTTTGGTTCCTTAGTTGGTGACATCCCGCGAGTGATTAGGGATCCACTAGGCTGTCTAGAGTTGTTTCATTAGAAACCCAGATCCATTATAGTTTCCATAATCGATAGAAGTTGTGCTTTGTAAGTAGGATTCCGACCTAGGTGATATTCTTCCCATCCTTGATTCAACCTTAATATTGATCTTGATAGTTGAGTTGATTTTGTTTGCTGCATTCCTTAGTCTAAATAGTAGTGTAGTAAACCCCCCAATCATCAATCTTTAGTCTGAGTCAGAGTCTAGTATAGTTATACAGTGTCTCTAGGGTTCGATACTCGGTTTACCGTTAAGTTGTGCTACACTCGATAGGTACACTTGCCTGTCAGTGCGGTTTAGTTCATAGGTATTCCTATTATTACTTGGGAGTCTAGGTTAGGTTTTTATTATAGTTTTATAGACCGTCTGGGCGACATCAAGTTTTTGGCGCCGTTGCCGGGGACACTTGGCAATAGCAATATTAGCTTTGACTAGTTCTTTTAGTGATTTTTGGTTTGTTTTGTCCTTTGAGTCTTTCTTGTTTGTTTGCTTGTCCTACGTGTTATCTATGAGTCTAGCTTAAGATCGAGTCTTTCAGTTTTGAGTCTTTATTTATTTTCTTTTATTCTTGTGTCAGTTTATGTACTACACTCGTTCGCAGGGATCACCACCATATTCTGCTTCCTTAGAGCCCGAGCGAGAGCTACACGAGCGCACCCGTGACTTCTGGGAGAGTTTGAAAGCATTGTGCATCACCCAGGTACATCCTATTAGCCCAATCCCCTTTCCACAAATGGGCGACGCTGACCCACTAGCGAGGCGTACAGTGCATTATAGGGCCAGTGATGGGGTCACCGGCGCGAGATCTTAGATCACACACCCCACTTTTCCGACCACCAATTCTTAGCAGATCCCATCACATGTCATGAGTACGATCACTCATGCCACTCAATTTCATGGCCTTGAGGATGAGGATGCACCCGGACACGTGTCCCGCTTCTCGCGGATATGTGATACCTTTAACATCACGGGTGTGTCTAAGGACGCAATCTACTTGCGTGTCTTCCCATTCTCCCTTTCTGGTCGTGCTTCTACTTGGCTCGACACTCTCCCAAACAACTCGATCACCACATGGGACGACCTCGAAGTCAAGTTCTTCAATAAGTATTATCCACCTTCCATGGCCGCTCGCCTTCGGGATCAGATCCACTCCTTCCTGATGGATCCTGACGAGCCCTATCACATGGCCTGGGAGTTGTTCAACGCGCTGTTGAGCCGATGTCCCCAACACGATCTGTCGGACTGGGCGATAGTGAAGAAATTCTACAATGGTCTCACCTTCGAGAAGCAGCAAATGTTCAATACAGCTGCGGGAGGTCATATCATGGATAGACTCGATCCTGATGAGTGTGAGGATATGTTCGAGAGCTTCGCTCAAGCCATACAACAACATCCACGTTCTGTTAGGAATTCCATTCCTACTACTAGAGATGGAGAAGCCTGCCGAGAGAACATTGGAGAAGAAGAAGGGGGTAGAGATGAAGTCCCCCGGGGTTGACTTGAGTCGTATTCCTTACCCAGCGCGCGTACTGCCATATAAGAATGCTAGGGAATACGGTACCTTCCTTGATATGTTTAAACAACACAAGGTCAATTTTCCGTTTATAGAGGTCCTCCAGCACATGCCTAAGTATGGCAAATTTCTCAAAGATCTTCTTTCCAACAACAAGAAGCTAGGGGGGATCTCTGAAGTCTCACTTAGTGAGCAATGTTCTACTATGATGCAGGACAAACTTCCAGAGAAGATGGCGGATTCGGGTCGGTTCACGATCCCGTGTATGTTTAGCGGTGTGCATCTAAACCACGCGTTGGCTGATCTGGGTGCTAGCATCAATCTGATGCCATATTCTGTTTATAACCAGCTAGACCTAGGTGAACTACAGCCGACGCGCATGAGCATTTCCTTGGCTGACCGCTCAGTCAAGTGTCCACAGGAAATTGTGGAGAATCTTTTAGGGAAAGTCGGTAAGTTTGTATTCCCCGTGGATTTTGTCATCCTAGATATGGAGGTAGATGACAAATTCCCACTCATCCTAGGACGCCCGTTCCTACGGACCGCCAAGGCAATGATCGATGTCTTCGGTGGGAAACTCATACTTAGTGTGGGGGATGAGTATATTACTTTCGACGCTATGAAACCCGTGGAGGATGTTGGTGAGTATAGCCACTCTGTGTGCATGCTTGATGCCTTCATAGGTGACCATCGGGACTATGATCCAGAGAGAGAGAGATTGATGAACCCGCCCCGAACTTAGGAGAGATATCTGAATGGGCGTTGGAGATGGAAAGATTGTTAGATGAGCCGAATGAGTACAGCGATGAGGTGCCTGATGATCTGCTGGAGATGATGGCAGAATTTGATAAGATCATAGGAAGAACCCCAAGTGTGGGGAAGTTGGTGAAGGTTTTTGAGGATCCCGATGATCCTGGTGAAGGTTTAGAGGTCCAAATTATAGAAAATCTTATTCCTGAACCGTTACCCAGCACCATTTTGCTTTCTGAGGGGCGAGCTGCTGAGCCGACCCCTAGTTCTGACTACCCTAGGTCTAGGCCACCTCGTAAGAGAAACCGTACCGTCATAGAGTTATCCAATTTCAGGTTGTTGCAACTCCCAAGTGTGGGGAGGTTTACGAGTGATAAGCTACTTGGTCATTTGAGTCATATTATCTTTGGACAGGGTAGATTTAAGATGTGGTGGAAGGATCTGTGTGCAAAATGTGATATGAGTTCAATATTTCAGGGGAGTAGTTGTTTGCTAGAGATGTGGAGGACCGGGAGACCGCGAAGAGTGAAGGCGGTACCGGTTAGGATCAAGGAGAAGCCTCCTAGTAGGCTTGCGTGAATCTCGGGCAAGTACCTGGGATGTAGAGTTTGTTTGCATTACTTGGTTTGAGTCCGTGTCAGTTTTTGTGTTTTTTTTCGGTTTGTCTCAGGTTTTGCAGGGATTCGTGCTTGATTCGGTGAGGAAAATCATCAGGAATGAAGTTCCAGGTATTTTTACATATGTTTTTTATGCCTGGAATAGGTTTTTATGGAATTTGGGTGGAAAGAAGTTAAGGGGTGAAAAAGTTTCTAAGTATAAAAACCCCTAAACTTTCTGTCACCAAGGGTCCCTCGCGGTACTCGAGGATTTTTCTATGGTTTATCGCGATACGAGAGAGACAAAAGAAAAGGCCAACTTAAATGCCACTCCCTCGCGGTACGCGAGGAGTGGCCGCCTGTTCTTTCACGGTACGCGGGGCCCTTTTGGATTTACCTTTCTTCCTTGTTTTCTCATGGTACCCCTCACCCACATCTACCACCACCCATCACCATACTACCACCTTTACCTTTATCCATCATCCATCCATTATTACACCCTCATCCATCATCATCCTTCTACCATCACCCACCATTCATCATCACACATATCATCCACTGACGACCACCACCGACCATGGGAAACTTGAAATCGTTTGTGACCGATGACCGACCTTGTTGTGGCTTTCATGTCTATGTGTTTGCCACGCATCGAGTATATTTCTCTGCTATCTATCTTGAGTCTTTATTTTGTTAGTGAGTCAGTGAGTCTTTATTTTAAATTTATTTGAGTCAGTTTAATACTGCGGGTTTGTTGTGAGGTTTATTTTGCAGGTTTTATCATTCCGCCCGTACTCAATCTCTATTCGAGCGGGACTGATGCTTCTATCACTGTGTAAAGGCAACCCAGCAGAGTGTGCAACCGCGACCGAAATGCTATATGGTGCACATAAGGATGAAGGAAGCTGGATATATTCACTACTACATTACGAGCTAAGTCGCTTCTTGTTTTTGTTTTTATTTTCGTATTTTTATTTTTAGTTGTGTCTTGCTTCACATTGAGGACAATGTATCTTTCAAGTGTGGGGATGTGAGTGTTTAGTTTGTTTTGTTTGTGTCTTTATAAAAATTCAAAAATACAAAAAACAAATTGAAAAATGTCCTTGGAAATAATTGCATATACTTGGAAAATGAGTACAACTGGATCATTGTTGAGTTTAAATGAATAAATGATTGAAAACGCGTCTGATTAGTGATGTTTTGATAGACCCAGTTAACTAGTAGAGTTTAACTAGCCTGTTTGTGTGAAATAAGGGAATTAATTGAATTAAATTCATGATATCTTGTGGGTATTCATCTTAGGGTAATCGGTAATGCGGAAACTGTCAACATAGGGTGATAGGTACCACGTTAAGTTAAAATTTAGAGGTTTTTGAAATTTCATGGCACACCACTATCTTTTTATGAGAATAAATCCAAGTTTCGGTGGCGCCCTCATCCATATTCCATAATTCTTGAGCTTATTTGATTGAAATCTAAGTTTCGCCTACGTGTCACACGTCGGGTTCCAGCCTGATTGAAACACCATTGGGTTAGATTCTTATGTGCGTCATTGTTATGACTTAGTCTATGTGTTACCTTCCGGGATAGTGACTTGGTTGAAACGCCTCTAAACGAAAGTCTAATCTGCTTATTAATGCTCATTATCATCCATTCATCCATATTTCATCTGATTTCTGAAACCTATAAATTTTAGTTTAACGTGGTAGGGAAAATCTATATGGTTTAATCCGTGCCTAAACATGACCATGAGACGAGATTAGGTAGAGCTGTAACTTCTGAGTGTATGTCACATAGGTTAATTGATATCTGTATAAATTGGAATTAGAACGCATTACGGGGGCTAGATAGTTGGTGCTTGGGTTTAATCGGATAGAAATACTGATTATTGCTTTTTAACGTGTGGGTATATTTTGCTAATTGGTGATTGATGTTTGTTAAGTTAGATCTCAGTTATGATTCCATTGAGGACTTTTTCGAGGACGAAAAAAGGCTAAGTGTGGGGATATTTGATGTAGTGCAAAGCACACATCTTTATTCCTATTGTTTAGTGCGTTTTTAATTAGTTTTGTAATTGTTTTGAGTCGTTTTAATGTACATTTGAGTCTATTGTATGTTTACCGGTGCTCGGGAAGAATACAAGTGAATACGTGAAGAAACCAAGCACGAGAACGAAGCCGGAGGATCAAAAGTGAAAACGTTCAATTTCCAAGCCTTCACGGTACGCGAAGACTTAGACCCAAGATGTCGCGGTACGCGAGGAACTCAAGGAAGGCGCCCGACTGTTTTGTCTGTCGCGGTACGTGAAAGAATGAAGACAGCCTATCGCGGTACGCGAGAGGCCCGTGAATCCGCAAAAACCCTAATTTCCAATATTTAATGTTTTAAACGGCCATTCTTTGGGGAGTTCGACTTTTGGCCGTCCAGAGAAGGTTTGAGGGCGATTTTGAGGAGTAGGAAGTTGATTGAAAGATAAAGGTGAAAGCTTTGGATCCGGGTTTGTTGTTTAGATGTTCTAGGTTTGCAAGATTTAAACTTTATCTTTAATTTGTGTGTTTGATACCATGGTTTGTGTTTCTACTTCTGTTTTTAGTTGGTTGAACATGATCCTAGGCTAAAACTCTATATTGCCTAGGTCACATGATGAATACTTAGTAAGCTTTGATTTTTATCGGTTTTTGGATTCTATTAATGGTTTTATGATTTTGTAAAAGGTCTTGAGTTGATTATTGTGATGTTAATTGCATGTTTAGACCTGATCTTGTGTTTGATTTCAATTCCTTGCGTTGATTGTGGTTGTCTGCCAGTTTGATTAGCGTATCTTGGTCATAGATCTTAGGATTTGTGATTAGGGTGGTTTCCTAGGCGTAGTAACCATAGGAGCTGTCTTTGATTACTGATTAGAGTTGAGTGTGTATCCTAGTTCAATACCCGAGAGGTGAGAATTAGTCATTTAGTCTTCGTCATTAGGAATCCGAGTGTCAGCTGTCTGAGAGGAAGCCGGTATTAGGTGTTTAGTGATTGTTGCTATTCGTGTCATAGTTGTTATCTTGAGATTACCTCGTGCATTCTTTGAGTGTATTGGTGGACAGTGAGACTGAGAGGTAATCTATCTATTAGGGTACTTTATCATAGTTGGAACTACCTGAGAAGTGATCCTACAATCTGGTAAGTTATTACATCTTTTGGTTCCTTAGTTGGTGACACCCCGCGAGTGATTAGGGATCCACTAGGCTGTCTAGAGTTGTTTCATTAGAAACCCAGATCCGTTATAGTTTCCATAATCGATAGAAGTTGTGCTTTGCAAGTAGGATTCCGACCTAGGTGATATTCTTCCCATCCTTGATTCAACCTTAATATTGATCTTGATAGTTGAGTCGATTTTGTTTGCTGTATTCCTTAGTCTAAATAGTAGTGTGGTCAACCCCCCAATCATCAATCTTTAGTCCGAGTCAGAGTCTTGTATAGTTATATAGTGTCTCTAGGGTTCGATACTAGGTTTACCGTTAAGCTGTGTTACACTCGATACGTACACTTGCCTGTCAGTACGGTTTAGTTCTTAGGTATTTCAGTTATTACTTGGGAGTCTAGGTTAGGTTTTTATTATAGTTTTATAGACCGTCTGGGCGACATCACACAACGTCTTTCATGTCTCAAACTTAAATAAATCTCTATCAGACGAAACACTTGTGGTCCCACTTGAGGAGTTAGAAATCGACGAACAATTATGCTTCATTGAAGAACATGTCGAAATCATGGATAGGGAAGTTAAGACACTCAAGCATTGTAAAATCCCTATAGTCAGAGTTCGTTGAAACTCGAAACGCGAACCAAAATTCACATGAGAGCGCGAGGATCAGATGATGCGCAAGTATCCTCAGCTTTTCAAGAAGTCAACGTCAAACACATAAGGTGCTATTTAATTTTCGGGACGAAAAATATTTCAATTAGGGGATGATGTGACATTCAGAAAAAAAATTTCTTATTTATTAAAACTAGCAACGTTGTTTAATTTTTGGGACGAAAACTCTTTCAACTAGGGTGTAACATTTCTGATTTTTAGTATTCATATTTCAATTCAATGTAATGTATTTTCAAATTCAATGCTCGTGCACTTATACTTTTCGCCATAAATTAAATGCAATGATTCAATACAAATTTACAAGTTTTGCTCGATTATATACACTTAAACGCTATACAAGTAACTATTTGTTTCAAACTAATCAAACCTGAAAGGTTAAGGACTAAAGTGGAAAATTTAGCAAGAAACCCTAATTAGCACGGTCGTGCTTCGTCCTAACACGGTCGCGCCAAGTGCCTCGGCACGATCACGCGACTGGTCCTGGAACGATCGCGCCCGGTGCCTAAGCACGGTCGCGCCTGTGTAGCAGCTGAAACGTAACTGCAACTTTAATTACCCGATCGTTCAAATCCGTAACATCCATACGTTTCTTTTCCCCTTAACGAATGTATTACCATTTTCAAATTTTACAAACGCTTCAGTTTCATACCATCAATCTCGAAATCTCTCTCAAGCAATTCAAGCAAAAAAACTCGAATCCTCCTCTGCACCCAAATCCTCCCAATCAAGAAAGGAATTCGCGTCTCCTGAATCTCGTAAAGTCTCTGGACTCTCTGGCCTAGCCGGAATTGCAACCGAAGTCGCCGGAAGCAGCTATCGCCGACGCCGGAACTCCCTCCTACCGATCGCTATCAATTCCTTACTGTTTGAGGTAATTGAATCATCCCTCCTTTTCGTTTCGGTCCATATATCAAAAGCCCCCTATCAATCTGGGCTTTCATTACAGAAATCGTCCGAATCAGAACTCATGTTTTATAAAAAGATGATTTAATCGAATCCTTGCTTAAACACGATGTACATCCAATTAAGTCATATGAAAAGACTCGTAATAACCCAGTAATCAAAAGCCCTATCAATTCCAACACTATAAATACAAGAATTGTTCAATTCGTGTCTGATTTGGAAGAGACACGGTCGCGCTAATCATCTAGCGCGGGCGTGCCTCATGAAACGCGGTCGTGCCGATTAGCAGCGCGGTCGTGTCCTCCTGTCCAGACCCTGTCATGCCCTCTGGGCTAGTCTCTGTTGTGTCTAAAGATCATAGACACGACCGTGCCGGGCCAAGGCACGGTCGTGCCTGTTGACTTGTCTAGATTGTGCTCCTGTTGATCAACCCGGTCGCGCCCCGACTAGCGCGGTCGCGCCCGTGGCTTGAGCACGATCGTGCCCTTCCGAGGCACGGTCGTGTGAGATTCAGAACTTTTAACAGAATTATAATTTTATATATTTTAATCAGTAAATGTTTCAGATTTTATAAAAATATGTTTTCTGTATTTAAAAATAGATTAAAAGTTTAATCTTGGCATAAATATAACTTATTTAAAAGTTTATGAAAATTAAATTCATATTTACTATCTTACACTTAAATAGTATTTTAAATAATTAAGTTACAAAATTTATAAATAAATTAGATAATGATTATTTATTTAATTTACATTTTAAATCAAAATCATTTAATTATTTATACTTAATTACAATTAATATTTACATTATTTCATAGACTATAATTATATATTTATTCAATTATCCAATTCAAACCTAATCAAATTGTTTCAAAAATATTATTACTTCAAACTCTATATATATTTTATTCAATACTTTTAAATACAAATCAATAGTTTTATACACAAATTCAACTTTCATTTTAGACTTAAACCTTATGCATCTATTTGATTCAATACACATTACTCTTTAGGTTAAATTGTGTGTTTCGAGGATCATATTTGCTATCTATAATCTTTGTTAGCTACACTTCCATACCACGTGAGTATTCACAACCCCTTTTTTCTCTTTTACACTTTTGGGGTGGAACATGAACTCTATACGCATTACACATTACACATTTACATTTACACAAACAACACAAGTGCAAAAATCCTATTTACATACATGTGTGCAAAATTTGAGCTTTGTGCCCGAGTGCTAGGTGTGCTAACCTTTGTATGCTCTTATGTGCAATCATTAACTATACAAGCCGACGTTTTCAATGATAGATCTATTGAGTCTGACAAACCCACCCTTGGTGCGCGGTGATTGAAACCGACAACACAATTTTTGCATGCTAGTTATAAGGTTTGGTTGTACATGGTTACACAATAGCTGCTCCCCATAAATGCCTTATTTTATCATGTTTTGTAAAGGATTTGTTTTCAACTATATGCTATCTACATACAACTGTGTTATACTCACCAACTTTTTAGTTGACTTTATTTTATTCATGTTTCAGGCCCCAATATGTGAGATTGATTCAAGACGTGTTCAACATAGGATTTGGACTTAGCAATTTAAATCAAGAAATTTATGAGTTGTTTTATGTTCTTGTTTGAATTTGATTTTGTACTTGGATTATTTGTAATGCAAATTTGACTTTAATATATTTCAATTTAGTCAACCATGTGCTATGAACAGTCTACATGTCCCGCCCCGATGATTCCGCCATCGGTCGGGATGTGACAGATTGGTATCAGAGCCTTGGTTATAGGGAATTAGGTTATTAGACACCTTGACCTAGACTATAACTTTAGGACACCCACTTATACTATGCTTCATGATTTTTGTGCTATGTGTTACATGCTATGTGCTACATGTTATATGTTACATGCTTAATATGATTACTTATTATTTCATTTTGATGACTTATGTGTCTTAAATCCATGACTTATTAGGATATTCTTAATAATTAAATAAATAATATCCTTTCCTATATTCTAAAACCTCATAATATTTCTATCTTCTTTCTATCTTTATCCTTCTTAGCATGTGGAAAATTCTTGAAGCAAAAATCTTTAAAAAATTTTATTTCTTCGTTAAGGTTTTTAAACTTGTTAAATTATTTGAGGACACGTACAATCTGGAAGGGTGACACCTGTATTTTGGGTTTTCTGTCTAGGTAAGCATTTCGCATAAATCCCAATCAACCGAGGGACCCGTATGCTTTCCTGGGAATTCCCGAGATGAGTGTTTACTTATAGGCTAAAGCATGTCTCCTTGAAAATTTTATAAGTTTAATTAACCTTAATGTGCCATGGTATTCAAGTGATTTTGTCACTTTTGAGTACAATCCAAACTAAGAATATCTATTTTTATTTTGTTATTTCATTCTATTAAATCCTATCAAATATCATAAGTTCTTACAATCTTTTCTTGTCTTGTGAAAATCTGTAGAATGCCTCCTCGTCGTGCTCCCGCAACCAACGCCAACACCGACATTGCTGCTATTCTCACCCAATTGGTGACACAACTCACCCAAGCCAATGGTGCCACCAATGGCAACAATGGTGGAAATCGAAGCAATAGTCGTAATAATGGTGGAAATGGTGGAAATGGTGGTAATAATCCATCTCAATGCACCTTCAAGCACTTCAACTCGTGCAATCCCCTAAAGTTTTATGGAACCGAAGGAGCTACTGGACTCCTTCAATGGTTCGAAAGCATTGAAAATACCTTTCTCAATAGTGACTGTCCCGACAACCTCCGTGTTCGTCATGCTACAAGTGTCCTACAAAAACGGGCACTTACATGGTGGAATGGGGAGAAAAGAAATAGGGGTGTTGATGTAGCTATTGCCTTACCTTGGGATGAGGTCAAAAGGCTTATGACCGAGGAGTTCTGTCCTAGAAATGAAGTGAAAAAGTTAGAGGCTGAATTTTGGGATCTTGCCCAAGATAGTGGTGAAAACTTGGCTTATACAACTCGGTTCCATGAGTTGAGTCTTCTTGTGCCCCACATGGTCACTCCTTTGTCCCATTGTATCGAAAAGTATATTGGGGGGCTACCAATACAAATCCAAGATACTGTCTTAGGTAGAAATCCTGCTACTCTGGAGGATGATATTCGTCTATCTGCTACCTTAACTGATAATCATGTGAAAGCTGGAACTCTTACCAAAAAGGGTTCTAAGAAAGTTTCTGAAATCGTAACCCCTCCTACTCACAGCAAAGAAGCCACAACCGAGCCCTCTCACAATACTAGAAAGAGGAAAGTTAGAAATTTTGCTGTGGTTACTCCTGCTGTTCCCGTCAACCAAGCTGCACCTATGGTTCAAGCACCGGCCAAAAAGCCATATGTTGAGATCTACCCTCTTTGTGCCACCTGCAATTATCATCATCCTCAAAATATCCCATGTCGCCTTTGTACTTATTGTGGGAGATATGGTCATACAGTTAGTGTTTGCAGGACCAAAGCTCTTGCGGGCCAAGTCAACCCTCCAAACCGAACTGTACCTCAAGTGGCTAACCAAGGTGCTCCCGCCATTGCTAATGGGCGTGCTTGTTATGAGTGTGGTGGCCCGAACCATTTTCGTGATCAATGTCCAAGACTTGCAAATGCTAGACAAGGTGGAGCTCGTGGGCGTGCGTTCAACATAAACGCCAACGAAGCTCAAGCCATCAAAAAAACGACGTGGTTAATGGTACGTTCCTTGTTAATAATCAATATGCCTCCATTTTGTTCGATACCGGTGCCGATAAAAGTTTTATGTCACTTAATTTTGAGCCTTTACTTGCAAAGACACGATCCCAATTAGAGAAAACCTTCACCGTTGAAATAGCAAATGGTGACTCCCTTACAATTGAGTCTATTATCTATGATTGCTCCTTAGAACTTAATGATCATACATTCCCAATCAACCTTGTTCCGATGCCACTAGGAAGCTTTGATATTATCATAGGTATGGATTGGCTATCAAATCATCATGCCGAAGTCATTTGCTTTGAAAAGTGTATCCGAATTCCGCTACCATCGGGAGAAACCTTAAGGGTTTTTTGTGAAAAGCCTTGCAAGGGACTTAAGTTGATGTCGTGTATTACCGCTCAAAAGTACTTACGAAAGAAGTACATTGCTTTCTTAGCTCATATTGTTCAAAAGGATGTCAAGGAAAAGAGTATCCAAGACATTCCGATCATTCGGGATTTCCCCGAAGTTTTTCCTAAGGATTTATCCGGTCTTCCTCCCGTTCGTCAAGTAGAGTTTCGTATTGATCTTGTGCCCGGAGCTAACCCCGTTGCTAGAGCTCCTTATCGTCTTGCACCCTCCGAAATGCAAGAGCTTGCAAGTCAACTTCAAGAACTCTCCGATAAAGGTTTCATTCGCCCAAGTCATTCACCGTGGGGTGCACCCGTCTTATTTGTTAAGAAGAAGGATGGATCGTTTCGCATGTGTATTGACTACCGCGAACTTAATAAGCTTACTATCAAGAACCGTTATCCCTTACCTAGAATTGATGATCTCTTTGATCAACTTCAAGGTTCCACTTGTTTCTCGAAGATTGATCTTCGATACGGTTATCATCAGCTTCGTGTTCAAGAAGATGACATTCCCAAGACTGCTTTTCGAACAAGGTATGGTCATCACGAGTTCATGGTTATGCCTTTCGGGTTGACCAATGCACCCGCAGTTTTCATGGATCTCATGAATCGTGTGTGCAAACCGTACCTTGATAAATTCGTGATCGTTTTCATTGATGATATCTTAATCTATTCCAAGACTAAAGCCGACCATGAAGAACACCTTAGATTGGTTTTGGACCTCTTGAGAAAAGAACAACTATACGCCAAATTCTCCAAATGCGAATTTTGGCTAAAAGAAGTTCAATTTCTTGGTCACATCGTCAACGACAAGGGTATTCATGTTGATCCTGCTAAGATTGAAACGGTTAAGAATTGGAATGCCCCGAAGACTCCTACCGAAGTTCGTTCATTTCTTGGTCTTGCGGGTTATTATCGTCGTTTCATCTCAAACTTCTCAAAGATTGTTGTCCCTCTTACCGCTTTGACCCACAAGGGTAAGACTTACGAGTGGGGACCGAAACAAGAAGAAGCTTTCCAAACCCTCAAGGAAAAGTTGTGCAATGCTCCCATATTGACTCTCCCCGATGGAAATGATGATTTAGTTGTCTATTGTGATGCTTCTAACCAAGGTCTTAGTTGTGTTCTCATGCAACGAGGCAAAGTAATCGCTTATGCATCTAGGCAACTCAAAGTTCATGAGAAAAATTATACGACGCACGATTTCGAGTTGGGTGCGGTCGTATTCGCGTTAAAGATTTGGAGACATTACCTATATGGCACAAAATGTGTGATATTCACCGACCACAAAACTCTTCAACATATCTTCAACCAAAAAGAACTCAATATGAGGCAACGACGTTGGGTCGAACTCCTTAACGACTACGATTGCGAGATTCGTTACCATCCCGTCAAAGCGAATGTTGTAGCTAATGCTTTGAGTCGAAAGGACCATGTTATGCTTCATTGTGCCCGTATTCAAACCGATATTCAAACCCGTATCTTAGAAGCTCAACACGTCTCGGTAACCGAGGGTAACATGTATGAAGAAATGTCGTGTGGTGTTGAACTTCTTCTTGAATCAAAACCCAATGGCTTATTATATTACTTGAACCGTATTTGGGTTCCCGATCGCGACGATCTCCGTACATTTCTCATGAACGAGGCTCATAAGACTCGTTATTCTATTCATCCTGGTGCGGATAAAATGTACCAAGATCTTCGCCAACTTTATTGGTGGCCCGGTATGAAGAAAGACATTGCTCTTTATGTGGCCAAATGCTTAACTTGTTCCAAAGTCAAAGCCGAACATCAACGTCCTTCTGGTTTGCTCGAACAACCAGAAATTCCCGTGTGGAAATGGGAGAATCTAGCCATGGATTTTATTACCAAGCTCCCTCGCACCTCGAGTGGATATGATAGTATTTGGGTGATCATTGATCGTCTCACTAAATCCGCTCATTTCTTGCCTATCCGCGAAGACTTCAAAGTGGAGAAACTAGCCCGAATTTACATTGATGAAATTTTGAGCCGTCATGGTGTTCCCGTGAACATAATATCCGATAGAGACGCTCGGTTCACTTCTCGATTTTGGTAATCTCTCCAAAAGGCTCTTGGTACTCGATTGAATTTGAGCACGGCTTACAACCCACAAACTGATGGTCAAACCGAGCGAACAATCCAAACTCTTGAAGACATGCTTAGAGCTTGTGTAATCGATTTTGGTGGCAATTGGGATTCACATCTATCCCTCATTGAGTTCTCTTACAACAATAGCTACCACACAAGTATCAACATGGCTCCATTCGAAGCTCTCTATGGTCGCAAGTGTCGTTCTCCTATTTGTTGGAGTGAGATTGGTGAAGCACAAATCACGGGTCCCGAGTTAATTCAAGAAACATCCGACAAGATTATTCAAATCCGTGACAATATTCGAGTAGCGAGGAGTCGGCAAAAGAGTTATGCTGACAAACGTCGAAAACCCTTGGAATTCCAAGTCGGTGATCTTATTCTTCTTAAGGTGTCTCCATGGAAGGGCGTGATCCGTTTTGGAAAGAAAGGCAAGTTAGCACCTCGCTATGTTGGTCCATTCAAGATCCTTGAAAGGATTGGGAAAGTGGCTTACAAGCTCGAGTTACCTCCATCTCTTGGCAATGTGCATCCTACATTTCATATATCTAATCTGAAGAAATGTCTCGTTGATGAAAATCTCCATATACCGCTTGACGACGTGCGCATTGATGAAACGATGCACTTCGTTGAGAAGCCGGTGGAAATTATGGATCGCGAAGTCAAAAAGCTCAAGCGAAGTCGCATTCCTATTGTCAAAGTTCGTTGGGAATCTAAGCGTGGTCCTGAGTTCACTTGGGAACGAGAAGACCAAATGAAGCTCAAGTACCCTCATATTTTTACCGATACCATCGCTTCCTCAAACTAAATTTCGGGACGAAATTCTCTCAACATGGGGAGACTGTAACATTTCTGATTTTTAGTATTCATATTTCAATTCAATGTAATGTATTTTCAAATTCAATGCTCGTGCACTTATACTTTTCGCCATAAATTAAATGCAATGATTCAATACAAATTTACAAGTTTTGCTCGATTATATACACTTAAACGCTATACAAGTAACTATTAGTTTCAAACTAATCAAACCTAAAAGGTTAAGAACTAAAGTTGAAAATTTAGCAAGAAACCCTAATTAGCACGGTCGTGCTTCGTCCTAGCACGGTCGCGCCAAGTGCCTCGGCACGATCGCGCGACTGGTCCTGAAACGATCGCGCCCGGTGCCTAAGCACGGTCGCGCCTCTTTTGGGCACGGTCGCGCCTGTGTAGCAGCTGAAACGTAACTGCAACTTTAATTACCCGATCGTTCGAATCCGTAACATCCATACGTTTCTTTTCCCCTTAACGAATGTATTACCATTTTCAAATTTTACAAACGCTTCAGTTTCATACATCAATCTCGAAATCTCTCTCAAGCAATTCAAGCAAAAAAACTCGAATCCTCCTCTGAACCCAAATCCTCCCAATCAAGAAAGGAATTCGCGTCTCCTGAATCTCGTCAAGTCTCTGGACTCTCTGGCCTAGCCGGAATTGCAACCGAAGTCGCCGGAAGCCGCTATCGTCGACGCCGGAACTCCCTCCTACCGATCGCTATCAATTCTTTACTGTTTGAGGTAATTGAATCATCCCTCCTTTTCGTTTCGGTCAATATATCAAAAGCCCCCTATCAATCTGGGCTTTCATTACAGAAATCGTCCGAATCAGAACTCATGTTTAATAAAAAGATGATTTAATCGAATCCTTGCTTAAACACGATGTACATGCAATTAAGTCATATGAAAAGACTCGTAATAACCCAGTAATCAAAAGCCCTATCAATTCCAACACTATAAATACAAGAATTGTTCAATTCGTGACTGATTTGGAAGAGACACGGTCGCGCTAATCATCTAGCGCGGCCATGCCTCATGAAACACGGTCGTGCCGATTAGCAGCGTGGTCGTGTCCTCCTGTCCAGACCCTGTCATGCCCTCTGGACTAGTCTCTGTTGTGTCTAAAGATCATAGACACGACCGTGCCGGGCCAAGGCACGGTCGTGCCTGTTGACTTGTCTAGATTGTGCTCCTGTTGATCAACCCGGTCGCGCCCGTGGCTTGAGCACGATCGTGCCCTTCCGAGGCACGGTCGTGTGTGATTCAGAACTTTTAACAGAATTATAATTTTATATATTTTAATCAGTAAATGTTTCAGATTTTATAAAAATATGTTTTCTGTATTTAAAAATGGATTAAAAGTTTAATCTTGGCATAAATATAACTTATTTAAAAGTTTATGAAAATTAAATTCATATTTACTATCTTACACTTAAATAGTATTTTAAATAATTAAGTTACAAAATTTATAAATAAATCAGATAATGATTATTTATTTAATTTACATTTTAAATCAAAATCATTTAATTATTTATACTTAATTACAATTAATATTTACATTATTTCATAGACTATAATTATATATTTATTCAATTATCCAATTCAAACCTAATCAAATTGTTTCAAAAATATTATTACTTCAAACTCTATATATATTTTATTCAATACTTTTAAATACAAATCAATAGTTTTATACACAAATTCAACTTTCATTTTAGACTTAAACCTTATGCATCTATTTGATTCAATACACATTACTCTTTAGGTTAAATTGTGCGTTTCGAGGATCATATTTGCTATCTATAATCTTTGTTAGCTACACTTCCATACCAAGTGAGTATTCACAACCCCTTTTTACTCTTTTACACTTTTGGGGTGGAACATGAACTCTATACGCATTACACATTACACATTTACATTTTCACAAACAACACAAGTGCAAAAATCCTATTTACATACATGTGTGCAAAATTTGAGCTTTGTGCCCGAGTGCTAGGTGTGCTAACCTTTGTATGCTCTTATGTGCAATCATTAACTATACAAGCCGACGGTTTTCAATGATAGATCTATTGAGTCTGACAAACCCACCCATGGTGCGCGGTGATTGAAACCGACAACACAATTTTTGCATGCTAGTTATAAGGTTTGGTTGTACATGGTTACACAATAGCTGCTCCCCATAAATGCCTTATTTTATCATGTTTTGTAAAGGATTTGTTTTCAACTATATGCTATCTACATACAACTGTGTTATACTCACCAACTTTTTAGTTGACTTTATTTTATTCATGTTTCAGGCCCCAATATGTGAGATTGATTCAAGACGTGTTTAACATAGGATTTGGACTTAGCAATTTAAATCAAGAAATTTATGAGTTGTTTTATGTTCTTGTTTGAATTTGATTTTGTACTTGGATTATTTGTAATGCAAATTTGACTTTAATATATTTCAATTTAGTCAACCATGTGCTATGAACAGTCTACATGTCCCGCCCCGATGATTCCGCCATCGGTCGGGGTGTGACATAGGGGATGATGTGACACCCGACAATTTCAAGTTAACCTTGTTAACTTAAACTCATGAATTCAATTAACTCAGTTACAAAACACAAGGACTAAACCTGTCATAAACTCAAACAATTACACAGAAAACTACAAAGACTAATTATTTCATTACCCTAAACTCGATTATTAACTTTATAAAGTCAAAATTGAGCACTTTGATCCAAATTCAAGACCATAACCCCCAAATCTGTTCAAATTCGAGGCTATTATACATTGCATTGATGATCTCGATCTTATTCCAATCGTTTCTACGCATTAATGATCCATAATGATTGCAATTTAATCGTATTAAGTCACATTAAAACCGTAACCAAAGGATTGAAGCTATTACCATCGAATTCGATGAATTGGTTCATCATTTTGCAAACAAACACACTAGTCGCACCCCTCTGAGTGTTATGCACACATCAATTCGACCGGAGAAGAACCCGGAGACCAAACCATTCAAAGTCGAAACCCTATCTAGTCGATCTCTATCAATTTAAACCCAATTCAGGTAATAAAAAACACCCTCAGACTCGTGTCAACATCTAGAACAAAAGCCCTAACCTATTCAGGGCTTACAACATCGAATTAAACATGAACAAATTCTAGGGTTCATCATATGAACCGGGTAATCGAACTAACACCTAGACCCTGATAAAATAAAATTAAACTACATGGTTAGGGTCGCAATCCTCGAACCTTTGAAAGCCCTATGAATCCAACCCCTAATATTATCGAATTATCCAATTTGATTTCGAGTTCAAAGCCTAGGGTTTCGGATATTCGAACAAGAAATTAACCAACCAAAACTAGATGTTTTTGCAATTAAACTTACTTGCAAACTTGCAATACATTGTTTAACAAAACCCCAAACCCCTGTGCTTAATCATGATCGGAATCTATGGATTTGAGGGTGGCATTAATCGGGTTCGCGAATGGGGGAAGAACACGGGGATTTTGTGTGTTAAAACCAAACAGAACTGGTCTTAGTCGCGATACCCTAGCGGGCGAGACTGGTTAAGACTTTGGGTTGTTGTGCGTGAGACCCAGGTTCGAATCCCACAACAGGTTTTAATTTTTTTAGCAGCTTTTTGAACAATTAATTTATACAAAATCAATCCCCACATTATTATAATATTATATTAATACGATTTGTTACCTGAAAACGACCGTGCGCTCGGGTTTAATCTTCTGATTAATTCTAAGTGTTATTTTTTATTTAAAAAAAGTAATATATTTATTTATATTATCACTTTAACAATTATTTCTCTCACGAAAACGTAGTAGGTACTATTTAATACTGTTTACCACATATTTAGTGGTTTTTCACGCGTACCACGTTACTACTAAATACCAAACTAGGGAATTCTTAAATCCGATGTCAAGGTTCCTTTTCGTTAATCATTAGTGTATCTGATCCCCCCATACCGTCATTACATATCCATGCGTATGCCTGACTATCACTATCATATTCTAGGGAAATCGTAGGCAGTTCACTTGCATTATATTTGTGGTGTTATTTGCTGCACTCTACACATCTCAGGTGAGTTTCACGGCCCCTTTACTGTTTTAAACCAAGGGGAGAAAACATGACGCAAACATTAGATTCTTGTAATTCTTATATATCACTTGTTAAAGCTAAGCGTAACATTCTATCATGAAAGTCCTTACACATCGAACCGTTTAATATGAACATTTAATGGTTTTTATTAAATTCATATAGTGTCGTTTGATATGACTAATTACTGAGATCCTGGTTTGTCACACGCCTCGTGGTAAAACCCCGCAGGTGGATTTTGAGGGTGTGACAGGTCCGCTTGTGAGTAGGAAATTAATTTCTCATTTTGCCACTCCTGCGCAAAGGTTGAAGGACCATCAATTAACTGATTCCGATCTTGTTGATAATATGTTTAGTATTTGGAATCATCTGGGTAGTTTGTTGCCTGAAGTTGGTTCTCGTTTCAACTCTGCTTTTGCTCATCGTGACACCGCTCGTAAGAAGATGTCTATTGTGAGTAACAAGTGTAAGGAGCAACAGGCTCGTATATCTGAGTTGGAACAATAGGTTGCTAGTTTGAGTAGAGAGTTGGACAAGGGTGTCATGCTTTGACTGAGATGGATCTTAAATTCCATGAGAAAGAGCGTCTGTTGACTGACCAGTTAGCCTCTCTTCGTGCTAAAGTTGAATCTGAGCGTGCTGCGATGGAGCGTGAAAAGGTTGCTCTTTTAGATGAGAGGAAAGATTTGAAAGATGATGAGGGGAAGATGAAAGAGGCCATGGTTCGTCTGATTACCACTAACCAAGAACTAAAGCACAATCTTTCTGTTCTAGTTGAAGAAAAGACTTGGTTGATCAGGAAAGGGTTCACCCACTTTTTCAGTCTCCTTCGTTCTAGCTGCGAATTCCTTGGTCCCCTTGCTTCTTTGCAAAAGGTTGCATATGAGCATGGTGCTTATGTTGGTTTAACCCAGGGTTATGAGCTAGCTTCTGTTAAGCCAATTGAAGATGCCCCTTTGTACCACCCTGATTCTAAGGTTATACTTAAAGATGAAGCCAAGGCATTCCAGACTGTGGCCTTTCCTTTCTTGTAATCTCTTGCAGCTTGCTTTGATAAGTCGTTGTCTATAATGCAGTCTTTAAAGCCTGATGTTCGATCCAAGAAATATATGATGCAGATGATGCATCTTAGGACCGGTAGTGGTCAGACGAGTCAAATGAGTCCTGGCGTATCTTCAGTAAACATGCTTTCTCTAGCTCAGGTTACCCCAGGTGTTGTTCCCTTTGACGTTCTTCCTGCATCTGTTTCCAAGATTGCTACTGGTGACTAGGCTCCGGACTCCCTTGATTTTGGTGTTTCTTTTGCTGATGGGTCCACTTTAGGTGCTGAAGGTGGTGCTAGAGAAGTCTGATTTACTTGTTCTTTTGTTTGTTATGCCCTTGAAATTTTGTTTGTATTTGTTGTCTCAAGACTTCTGATGTTTGCATGTTTACTTTTGCTTTGTAATGTTTGGCTGTAGGCCATGTATGACATGTTGGCCTTGTGCCATTTATCTTTTATGCACCTCTGTTTTGTCATGCTCTTTGTTTGCTGTTTGGCGCTTGATTTGTTGCCTCGCTTGTGAGGGCTTTATTATTGTTGCCTCTTTAGTGAGGGCTTTTTGCTGCTGCCTCATTAGTGAGGGCTTTATTATTACTTTACCGCGCGGTTTTATGCATGGGTAGGTCAAGGCCGGATCCCATGGAGCATCATTGTTTTAGGAGCTCACCCTTTACATGAGAAGGTCAAGGCCGGAACTCATGGAGTTTATTTGTTTTGAGGTTTCTCCACCCTGTTGTGCCTTTTTTGTGGCGTTTGCTGTGTGTTAGAACTTGTAATTCATTTTCCTTCTACAGGCTCTTGATGTCATCCATATCGTAGGCTTTTGCTTGGCATTTTCTAGCCATTTTTCCCAATCTTTGGTTATATATATATATATATATATATATATATATATATATATATATTTAGTACCCCTTTGTACTATGCATGTGTGTCTGTATAGAAAAGGAAAAATTTATTTTAGTTGCAAACTTTTGTCTTTCATTAATGATTTGAAAAGGAGTGTGGCTTTCTTAGCCCAAAAACATTCTTCATAAAACAAAACAACACAAAATATAACACTCCTGGTTCCGCGTTATAATCTCTCCTTGCAACCTTCCTGTCTTCTACGCATAAAAGCGTCGGAGGTTCATGGCATTCCAATTTCTTGGCACTGGCTTGCCATTCATGTAGGCCAACTTGTAGGATCCTCCTTTGTGAGCTTCTGACACTTGATTAGGGCCCTCCCATTTGGGTCCCATCTTTACCATGTCCCCCGGGCTAAAGGTCTCATGCCTTACCCTTGAGTTATATTATTTTTCCAAATGTTTCTTGTACTTGGCTTCTATCATCCTTGCGTTCTATCTTCTTTCTTCGGTTAATTCTAAGTTCAGCATCAGGTCTTCATTGTTACTTAGGCTTTTAAAACCTGCCCTTCTTGGCGAGTGTACACCGATTTCTGTCGGAATCATGGCCTTTGTTCCGAACATAAGGCTGAACGGTGTTCTGCCGTGGCTAGTCTTCTCAGTTGTCCTGATTGCCCAAAGGACGCTTGGTAGCTCTTCTACCCAGTTCTTCCCGTGTCTTCCTAGCCTTTTCTTCAGTCCCTCCACTATACTTCTTTTCATTCATTCCACTTGGCCATTAGCCTGAGGATAGGCCACCGATGTAAACGTTTATTTGATGAGGAAGCCTCGGCACCATCCTCTAAAAGGTTCTTCTGCGAATTGCTTTCCATTTTCAGTCACTATCTCACCTGGTAGGCCAAACCTGCAAACTATGTTCACCCAGAAGAACTTTATGACTTGCTTTTCGGTGATGGTTGTCACTGGCTTCACCTCAGGCCACTTGGTGAAATAATCCACTGCTACTATCAAAAACTTGACTTTGCAGCTGCTTTCAGGGAAGGGATCCACAATGTCCATTCCCCACTTGTGAAATGGCCAGGCAGAGTTTACCGGTACCAGATCGTGCTTGGCAACATGTTTTATTGGTGTGTGGAGTTGGCATGATTCACATTTTCTTATCTCTTCCTTTATATCTTTGTGCATGGTTGGCCAGAAGTACCCCAGGTTCATTATTTTCGAGAATATCATTCTTGGGCCGGCGTGTGCTCCGCAGACTAGCATGTGCATCTCTCTTACAATGTAGTTGGCTTGTGTCAGACCTACACACCTAAGCAAAGGAGCCAAGTACCCTTTCTTGAACAACTCCCCTTCTGTATTACAATGCTTTCAGCCTCACCCTCCTAGCTTCGTCTTCATCCTCTGGTATCAATCATGTTGCGAAGTATTCTTTAATTGGATTCATCCAACTGTCTTCATCCTCTGTGATCACATCTATTTCTACCTTCCCCTTTACTAAACTTTCTTCGAGCACTTCTACTAAAACTTTCTTTGTCAAATGAACGAAAGCTAGAGACGCTAGCTTGCTGAGGGCATCCGCTCGTTTGTTCTGCGTCCTGGAGATCTGGGTTATGGTACATTTTTCAAAACTTTTCACCGTCTGCTTTGCTAGGCTTTTATACATCTTCATCACCTTTTCTTTAGCTTAATATTCCCCATTAACCTGGTTTGCAATTAAGAGTGAGTCGACACGTACCTGTAACGTCTTGACTCTGATTTTCTGGGCTATCCTCAACCCGGCTAGGAGAGCCTCGTACTCGGCTTCATTGTTTGTGCTTGGGAAGTTCAGGAGGGGAGCATATGTGAGTTCCACGCCTTTTGGGTCTATAAGTATAAGGTCGGCTCCTGAGCCTTCTGCGCTTGACGCTCCATCTGTGTATAACAACCACTCTCCTTTTCTTCTTTGCAATTCCTCCTGGTTGTTGCTTTCCTCCATTTTTTTCACCAACGTCCCCCACTTCTTTCTCTTCTTCACCTTCGATTGATGATTCTAGAACAAAATCTGCAGGATCTGCCCCTTGACTGCAGACCTAGGGACATATGAAACTTCGTGTTTCCCCATTTCTACCACCCATTTTTCCAGTCTCCCAGCGACTTCAGGTTTTTTTAAGATGCTTTTGATAGGATAATTGGTTAGTACTTTTACTGGGTGTGCCTGGAAATATCTCCTCAGTCGTCGGGGCGTGTGCACCACCGCTAGAGCCACCTTTTCAAGGGTTGGGTAGTTTACCTCTGCCTCTTTAAGAGCTCTTCTTAGAAAATACACTGGTGATTGGGTTCTTTCTCTATCTATCACCAACACCCCGCTTATTGCTTCTTTTGCTGCTACTACGTACAGCGACAGAATCTCTCCGGGTTTTGGGGCTACTATCGGTGGTATGTTGGCTATATGGTCCTTCAATTCTCCAAATGCTTTCTCCGCTTCTTCGGTCCAAAGTAAATTCTTCTTGGCTGAGCTTCCCTTCAGCATTTTGAAGAAAGGTAGGGAATGCTCCGCCAGTTTCGATAAGAACCTGTGCAGTGCAGCCTATTTGCCATTTAGGCTTTGCGCCTTCTTTCTTGTTTTAGGTGACCTCATGTCACGCACTGCCTTTACCTTGTCCGGGTTTGCCCTTATCTCCCTCTTGCTTACCACATGACCCAAGAACTTTCCTTCTTTTAACCCAAAGGAACATTTCCCTAGGTTCAGCTTCATATTTATTTTCCTGAGGTTCTTGAAGGTCTGCTCAATGTCTTTGATCATTCCTTCTTCTCTTTGACTCTTTATCACCAAGTCGTCAACATAAGCCTCCATGTTTTTTCCAAATTTGCTCTTCGAAAGCCTTATCTATCAAGCGTTGGTACGTAGTTCCCGCATTCTTTAGGTCAAACGGCATCTTTCTGTAGCAAAAAATTCCTTTTGGTGTGTAAAAGGCCGTATTTTCTTCATCTTTACGCTTCATATTGATCTGATGATACCCTTTATAGGCATCTAAAAAGCACTTCCATTCGAAACCGGTTAAGGAATCAAACTTGAGGTCAATTTTCGGAAGCGGGTAGCAGTCTTTGGAGCATCCTTCATTTAGATCTTTAAAATCAATACACATTCGCCAGCTTCCATCTGCTTTCTTGACCATCACAGGGTTTGCCACCCAAGTGTGATATTTGACCTCCCTAAGGATACCTTCAGACACCAACTTGTTAATTTCAATGCATATAGCCTGGCACCGGTCTGGTGCTAGGCTTCTCTTCTTCCATTCGGGAGATGTGTTCAAAGAATGCTTGGCCAGATCCCTGGGCACCCCCGTCATGTCTCCCGGGGTCCATGTGAAAATATCTACGTTACTCCTTAGGATATGCAGGAGTATTCGCCTTCCTTCCTTGGAGAGATCATTTCCGACTTGTATTATGTGCTCCGGGTATATTTTGTTTATGCTGACTCTTTCACCCCCCCCCCCCCATCGTCTTCTATTTCATTTTCTGTAGCTGCTACGAACAACGATCCTAGGGTTGATCTAACCGTGCAAACTCCTCCCTTTGTTGGGAATTTCATCATAGCATGAGCTTTCGAGAATACCACTTCGAAGGCACAAATACCTGGCCTTCCAATGATGACATTATATCTAGAGGCAAACCGGATTATCAGGAAAAGCATGTCTTCGGTTCTCTCCAGGCTGCAGTCGCTAATCTGTACCCTTAGCTTTATCTCCACCAGGGGCAATGCCTTTTCTCCTGAGAATCCCACAAGTGGGGCCTCGGAGGGTGTTAGCTTCTTACATGTCTCCTCGTCCAATTGCAGGAAACAGTGTTCATAAATGACATCGGAGCCGCTGCCTCCATCCAGATACACTCGGCTTATCCGTCTACCCCCTATGTTCGCCTTTATTACAATGGGGGAGTATGTGGACTCTCCCGGGTCTAGGGGTGGAAAAGATATTTCTCTTCTTGGCCACTTTCTCTTTATCAAAACCTCCTTCTCTTCGGACCTTATGCTTTACACCATATGACACCATCATAATCTCTCTTCTTTTACCTTTGTCTTTCTCTGACTTCGAACCTTCTGTCGCTTTTCCTTTAATATCTTTTATCAAATGGGCTAACTCCCCGGACTGGACGGATGCTTCGATCCTCTTCTTTAGCTGGAAACAATCGTTTGTATGATACCTTGCGTCGCCATGGAATTCACAGTATCTGAGGGCTGTCTTGGCATCCGGGGGCTTTGCACCAGGTTTTGGTGGTCTGAAGTGTCACACCCCGGGTTTAGGACACCCCGGGCGCGCGACCGAAGATTGGTACATGTTTCTTATTTTATCTCATCAGATATTTATAAACACAGTGGAATAATTTAATAACTCGGGATCTTTTCAAAAGATGGGAAATCTCTCGTTTCATTTCATTATAACAGGGGTAAACCCTGAAATTGTAGACAAACGTTTAATTTACAAAACCAAGGTTTTACATGAGCCATTTCTTTCAACTGATGTCTAGGGTAGACGTTCCCTTTTTCATGACATCATTTTCCTTGTCATCATATGGCTAATCAAAATCAATTCATCCTTGGTTACCTGTAAAAACGTTTGAAAATATTTTATCAGTATAAGCTGGTGAATACAAGTATATTGGAATCATAATCTAACAAACGTGAATAAATAGAACAATTTGCCCATAGTTTCTGGTCAATTTACACAGTCAACGGACTAACCACTAGCCACACCAGGGACCTTGGATATATTTTTATATCTATCTACCTTATGCTTACTGCGATGGGCTTTACAACAACCAAGGGTTCAACCCCTAGCCCTGTTACAGCGTCTCATCTATAACACGTGTATATATACGTGACTCTATGGACTGACTGCTATATAGTAAATCACCTTATGCAACGAATGGTTATATAAATTCATTCAAGTTAGAGTATAATCAAAACCATTTTCCAGTTTTGAAATCATTTTATAAAAATACAAGTATTCACCTTGACAGAGGTTGGACTTAGAAATCTTCTAGAGTGAGTATCCTAGTGGGCAGCATCTCTGCTTAAGAACCTTGCTTGGTTTCTCCAAGTGAGCGTTTCCTAGCTTCTTGGTTACTTCTAGGATGATCCGGTACCTCGGGAACTTAACTCACGAGCGGGAATGGTTTTATGAGAGTGGAAATATCATATAACAACTAGGAATTCGTTCTTGTGTGGTTTGAAATTGAACGTCATGTGAAATCTATTTATAGGCTGAAATGAGATTCCATGTCGGACCGATATCAAAATGGATGTCGGTCCGACATCCAGCCATGCCACGTTAGCCCTAAACGTCAACGTCTGATTAGACCGCACATGTTTTTGGTTCATGTCGGACTGTTACGTGGTCCATGTCGGTCTGATATCACGACACGCGTCAGAGTCTAGGGCTTAGTCATAGGACGCGTGTCATCGCCACAAATTGCGGCTGAGAGGAGGTCGTCGGACCGTTACGGATTGATGTCGGTCCGATAACAAACTCAACGTTCCATTGCGAACCGTTATAAGAATGGATATCGGTCCTATATCGATCATGTTTTCCCTTCGGTCCGATATCTGACAAGGTTTTCCCTTAGGTCCGATATCTAATATTTTCTAGATTTTTCATTTCTATTCCTTGATCTTCCGTATAATTATACTTCTAGTCCCTTAACTTTTATTATTTATAATAGAGTAAATTACAGATATCGTCCTTTATGTTTATACCCTTTTTCAGATTGAGTCCTTTAGCGAAAAAATTATCAGGTATCATCCTTTACGTTTAAATTTGTTGCGGTTTACGTCCTTTAGCCTGACGGGCGTTAAGTTTTTCAGTTAACTCTATTCATGTGCCTTGCACATGAGGGTGTTTTGGTCTTTTTACCCACAAATATATATATATATTTATATATATAAACAAAAATAATAAACCCTCTCTCATATCTTTATCTCTCTCAACTCTCTCTCTTAACTCTCTTTCTCTCTAAAATTTGGTGCCCACCACCGCCAAACACCACCACCACCACCAGTTAACCACCGCACAACCCCCTCATGCCACCACCATCTACCAGCGATAACCACCACCAACCAACTGCCACCACCCTCCACCATCTTCCCATTGTCGCTCATAATGGCCGATTGAACCCGTCACCACCCCCACAGACCTCAAATTGAAACCCTAAACCCATCAAATTGAAATTTAGAAACCCTAAACCCATAACTTCAGGGCCACACAACCCCATTCTTCTCCCATGCTCAAAGTGAAACCCTAAGATCGGCGTTAGGGTTCCGTCGGGTTGAACTCTAAGCTTCAACTTCAAATCGATGTTGGAAGCCCCATCCGTCCTCTCAGACTTATATCTGGATCTATCACCAACGTTGAGAACCAGCATTCTTTATCCTGTGAACATCGTGCTCAGATCCCTCCTTATGCCCCAAATAAAACCTCTCCAAATTCTCAGTGGGGCGGAAGATGAGGTTGAAGACGCAACCGCAGACCTCTCCCTCCAAACCCCCCTCTCTTGATTTCATTATTACACCAAAACTGTCAATTAATCATCTAAACAGGGACGAAATTGGATGAAACGATGTAGATGAACAGAGATGAGAGGGGGGTGACGATGTGGATCTGGGGTTTCTTGGAATGGAGACTCGATTGAATGGGAGGGTTTCAGGGGTTCGATTGAGAATTGGGGATTGAGTTGGGAGATGAGAGAATGAGCAAGAGTTGAGGAATCCATTGATGAGCTTTTGGTAGAGGGTGGTGGCAGGAATGAGGGGAGGAGGCCGGCCACACCCCTGGCGGCTCCTCCCGGCGGGCCTAGCAGCGGAAGTGGTGGTGGGTATGACCTCGTGCACCAGACGGTGGTGACGGATGCAGGTGAACAAGTAGACGACGATGATGGTGGAGGGGACTAACACGTGCAGCGCCGACTAGCCGGAGCTGGCGGTGAACGAGAGGAACGATCTGGACTAGGTCATTAAATGAGAATGAGAGAGAGTGTGTCTTTGGGGTTTTTATATTTTAATATTTTTTACATAAATAGGTAAAAAGACCAAAGTACCCTCATGTGCCTTACACATGGTCATACTTAACGAAGAAATATAACTGGGTTAGGTGCAAAGGACGTAACATGCAAGATTTATAAACGTAAAGGATGATCTCTGACATTTTTTAGGCTAAAGGACCTACAGTGAAAAATGGTATAAACATAAAGGACGATTTGTGTAATTTACTCTTTATAATATTTGGCACGAATTTTTTTCAAATGTTACATGAAGCCAAATCTTGCCTCTTCGGTTGCCAAGATTTCCTTGGGTGTCTTAGTCAAAGCAGTGAACTTTACCTTCCTGTGCATTTCTTCATTTCGGTCTTGGTGTCTCGGGTAGGAGTGAGGTTGGGCTTGCCTTTCATAAGAATGATTTTGTCTTTTGTAGGGCTTCCTAGGCATGCTACTGTAACTTGGGATCCTTTTTTCTACAAATGGTTGAAATGGTCGGCCTCGTCCCCCGGGTGTGGGGTGCCCCCATCCAGGAGTCCTCACCTTCCTAGGTATTTCTGGGACCTGTGTGGCTTCGTTTCCTCGGAGGAATGCTTCAGATCTGTCCATGGCTTCCTCCATGGTCTTAGGGACGTTTCAGGCCTAGGGCGAACCCCATGGATGAAGCCCGAGATACGCATCTGTTGCGTGGCCCCACTGATGCTGAGGCCTTCCAACTTATATCTTCTGTCACACTCCAACCGACGGCGGAATATGTCGGGGCATGGCATGTAGACTGTTCATAAGCACATGATCAAGCTAAAGTTTCATATATATTAATCACATCAAGATTTCGTTACATAAGTTCAATCAACAACCATAATCAAATACATCCACATGCTCTAGTTCTTTGTTCACTAAGTCCAAATCCTATATGTTGTATCTTGCATATGATCTCATACACTAGTACCTGAAACATGATGAAAACGGGGTCAACTAAAAATAGTTGGTAAGCATACATAGGTTTTGACACCACAAGTAATATCAAGAGTTTGTGTACAATTCATATGATGCATGGATTAATAAGGCAATTATGGAGAATCACTATTGTTTAAACTGGGCGCACAATCAAACCTTGTGACTAATAGGCATAACACGCAGGTTATCCTTAAGTGTTTTCAGCAACAATCACCCTAACCGGGTGGGTTGGTCAGACACAATAGATCTATCATTGTATACTGTCGGTTTGTACAAAGTTAATGATTGCACTTGCACTATGCACAAAAAAAGTATGTAAATGTTGTTGGCATAAGGCACAAACTGCACACATGATCATAAGGTTTGAATCGTAATAATTGCAAATAGTTTGAATGTAATCACGTTTCACCTCAAAGATATAAAAGTGAAAAAAATGGGCTATGTAAACTCACCTTGCAAATGAGTAGTTGAATATCACACAATACGTTGTTGTTGTTGCACAAGTGATTTGGAAAATCTCAAGATTAACCTATGATTTAATTATATACATGAAATCAATGACATGCACAAATGATTAGAGCAAACCTATTACACAAGGGATTGGGTGTGGACTTGGTCAAATAGGAGGGTACTTGTTTGAGTCTCAAATGGTGTTTATGTAATTTTTGATAGGTACTTGTATTGTAATTTGAATAAGTGAAAGGATAATTAAGTGGTTTGTAAGTATAAGAATAAATAATTAAATGCGTAGTTTGTAAATATTTGAATAAATGAATGGCAATTAGTTAAATAAAATCATCATTTATTTAGTTTGACTTTTACAAACGATAAATTGTTTAAGATAGTGATTTGAGTTTAATTAGTAATTAAACCAATATTTAAGGAATAAAATTACAAAAAGAAAATGCTCTAACTAATTAATAATTTAATCGTAACTAATTATTAATTAGAAGTATAAATGTGTTTTGAAATGTTTTTATAAAAGTGGAAAGAATTTATACAAATCTTTACAAAAATACAAGGGTTTATTAAATTGATCATGTTTATTTTCCAATTATAAATTCATAAACCAAGGGTTTTAAATATTAATTTGTAAAAAGAAATGAAAATAATTGTTTTGAATAAGTGAAGTTTTATTTAGGAATTTAATCTAATAATAACAAAATAAATTGTTTTTCCTTGAAAAACATATCATTAAAATTATTAAAACATATCTGAGTTTTATCGGTTTTATAAAAAATGATTTTATAAAAGCAAAATGGGGTTAAAAATTGTTTAAAAAAATAAATGGAGGCTACCCGGTTTGAACCCGGGTCTGCCCTGGGAACATCAGAGTACAAACCACTGGACCAGGGAGTCCAGTTGTGTCTAAGAGTCGGCTCGGTTATTGATAACCTAGACCCAACGCTGAGCCAGGTTTTGTACACGCCAGAACAAAAAGGAAAAGGTTCCGGGGGGGCTGGGACTCCCGCGACCTTACATGTGTATGTCGTAAGTCTTAACCAGTTGAACTGGGCTTAAAGCCTTGACATAGGACTGATGAAATTTCTTTTAACAACCAACCCAAACTCATCTCCTTCCCAATTCGATCGGTAAACCCTAACCTCCCAAATTTCTCGATTGGACAAACGATCGATAATCTAATCATGGGGCTTTCATTCCCCAGATCAAATTGAGTCTATGGGTACAAAATTTGCCTGAAACGGTCGAGGGATGGGTGATATCGATAGCAGTCGCAGACCTCGTGTTCTTCGCGCTGAGATTGGGTTTCAGGGGTGATATGGAGTGGATTAGAGAGTTTAGAGAGTATGAAGAGGGTGTCGCGAAGGTTTATGGCTAGTGATTCAATTTTACACAAAACGTATGAATTGATTGCGTTTGTGATTGGGAACGGTTTCGGGATAAATGGGATTTAAAAATCATTGATTTGTAGTAATTGGGTCTTAATACACGTTCAAAACCGTCTACATAATTCCCTTGCACGATCTTGAGGAGTTAACACCCTTGTATTCGAGATCAACGAATCTGATTTGAAGTTGTTTGACTTTTAAAGTCAAAATCAGGAATGGGGTTTGGTCTATGGTTCAAAGTCTAGGAAAGGGTTCAAATGGGAAAAGTGAGGAGGTTCAAACGAAAATGGAGGGTTCAAGGTCATTGAATAGGTTCAAAGCTAAGTTTTTTTATTTGTTTTAAATTCAATTTAATTACTTATAAAGATTGTATTTATAAAATTTAGGAAAAATCATGGATGTTACAGTATCCCCAAGTTGAGGGAATTTCGTCCCGAAATTCAACTGTTGGTGGTCACTGAGTTAGGAGAAGATGAGGGTTCATGAGTTTCATTTGATCCTTACGTTCCCATGTAAACTCTGGGTCACGTTCGGATTGTTAATGAACTTTGAAAAATTGGTTTGAGGAGTATAATTGGTGACAAGGTTCAGGTCTGATACTCAAAGTCAGACATGAATGATGATAGTGGATTTAGTTTGAAGAGAATTGAGGAGAGAATCGTCGAAGAATATTTTAGACTTCAAAGATGGAATTCGTCATTTGAAATGAGAACAATAAGAATTTGATGATCAAAACTTGTTTAGGATGTATCCTAATATGTTCAAGATACGTTACTTGACAAGAGATTTTACAAGCATTGGTCCATGTCAAAATAACATAAAACGTCACGTGACACGAACAACGCTACTTCTGACGATATGACAGGGACACTTATATATAGGAAGTACCAGCGGCGTATCCACCAAGCCCTTATCATATCGCATCAGTTTTGTTATTATATATCACGATAGGTTTTATGTCATAATGCACGACAGAATTCACTATGTTTTCCATGCGTTGATTCTTATAATTACGTGTGCACCCGTAATTACTCAATTCATTGCATGGTCCGTATAGATCATCCCATTTTGTGTGGGTCAAGAGAAGACACAAAATTACTTAGTTCACATCTATTATTTTCACGTATGAGTTGCTAATAAATAGTTGTGCCCCTAGATAGTAAGGTCAATCAGAAAACTAAAGAGTAATAATGTGGCATAACTTAGAGTTCCATAGCTTCCTCGTGATGAACAAGAATACGTCAAACCCTGAGTAGCTTAAAAGTTTATAGCTTCCTCGTGTTTGAACAAGAATACGTCAAACCCCGAGTAGCTTAAAAGTTTATAGCTCCCTCGTGTTTGAACAAGAATACGTCAAACCCCGAGTAGCTTAAAAGTTTATAGTTTTCAACCTTCATGGATAAAGTGAATTATCATGCCTTGTGATCCATCAATTGTAACAATTGTACCCAATCTAGTTCCAAGTATAATGTAAACATCCAAGTTTCATGTTTAATCTAGTATCATGTACATTGTAAACAAATAAGTTTCACGTATAATGTGAACAACTTAGTATCATGTTTATTGTAAAGAAAATAAGTTTCATGTATAGCGTGATCAATTAGTATCATGTGTATTGCATTCAACCATGTATCATGTGATTATTCTAGTATTATGTATATTGTATTCAACCAAGTATCATGTATCATGTGAACAATCTAGTATTGTGTACGATGTGCTAAATCTAGTATTATGTATATTGTATTCAATCAAGTATCATGTATCATGTGAACAATCCAATATTATGTATCATGTGCTAAATCTAGTATTATGTATATTGTATCCAACCAAGTATCATGTATCATGTGAACAATCTAGTATTGTGTATCATGTGCTAAATCTAGTATTATGTATATTGCAAACAAACAAGTTTCATGTATAATGTGATAAATCCAGTGTTATGTATCATGTGAATGCTCATATGTAAGTTACTGAATCTCATGAGTAACGTAAACTATCGAATTTTGTAGGTGGTCGAGTGTTGCGGACAAGCGTGTTGCTTGACATTCATGTATAATGTGGGTAGTTGGGTTTTAAATTCTCAATCTTCTTGAGGTTTATGTGGATGGTTAATGCCTACGTGAAAGGATTCATCTCCTTGAAGTGCCTAGTATGTTCATATATTTCCGAAGGTGCAAGATAACAAGAAAGTTTTGTAGGTGTTTAGAGTGATGTGCTTACGAACAATTGATTTGTGTTTTTTGTTTGTAAATAGACAAGTAATTGTAACTTATTATTGTTTGTAATTTAATAAAATAGTGAAAATAATAAGTTGAATAACTAGATAAACAGATGAATAAATAAAACCTTTTATTTAATTTTAATTATCATAAAGAGAATGTTTCAATAGAAAATAATGGCTGAATCATTTAATAATTAAGCCAATATTTAATAATAATTAATTTAGAGAAGTAAAAGTTATAATTAATTATTAATTAAGATAATATTTTTATAAAACAAGTTGTATTAAGTTCTCTTACAAGGTGAAAAGGTTTATAGAAAATTTACATTCCAGAAATATTTATAAACTAAGGGTTTGATAAAAGTTTTGCTTGAACGAGATAATGGTGTTAATTAAGTAGTTAGTTTACAAAGAAGGGTTTAGGTATGTGTACTAAGTTGCAATAAATAAAATGACGGTGTTTAGATGGTACTCATTTGGTATCGTAACCAAATGGATACTTTGACAAATCAAAGTGATTCAAATTCTTATACTTTCAAGAAGACATGCTTTAGCCTATAGGTGAATACTCACTTCGGGAATTCCCAGGAAAGCATACGGATCCTTTGGTTGATTTGGATTTATATGAAATGCTTTCCTAGACAGAAGACCCAGAGTACAGGCTTTCACCCTTCCGGATTTCACATGTTCTTTACTAATTTTCAGAACTCAAAACTTTGATGGGATTTTAAAATTTTTAATAGGCTTTAGGCCTAAGAGTTTAAATTTTGTTCACAAATGATGATGGTGACATAGTTCTCAATGTGTAAGAGTGAAGGTGTATAAAGGATTAGATATGAATAAGTGTGTGGTAAGACTTAGGATAGCATTTAATGGGATCAAATATATAGCATGTAATCAGACAGTGTGGTAAACAAAGTATTACATAGATAGCAATTTTATAAGCATGTGAGTTATCAAGTAGTGTATCACATAAAATATCATGTATTGTATCACGCGGTGTAATACCTAGGATAACATGTAAGATAATCACACAAGGGTGCCCTAAGGTTATAGACTAGGTCATTGGTTTCTAATAACCTAATTCCTTATAACCATGGCTCTGATACCAATCTGTCACACCCCAACCGACGACGGAATACGTCGGGGCGTGGCATGTAGACTGTTCATAAGCACATGATCAAGCTAAAGTTTCATATATATTAATCACATCAAGATTTCGTTACATAAGTTCAATCAACAACCATAATCAAATACATCCACATGTTCTAGTTCTTTGTTCACTAAGTCCAAATCCTATATGTTGTATCTTGCATATGATCTCATACACTAGTACCTGAAACATGATGAAAACGGGGTCAACTAAAAATAGTTGGTGAGCATACATAGGTTTTGACATCACAAGTAATATCAAGAGTTTGTGTACAATTCATATGATGCATGGATTAATAAGGCAATTATGGAGAATCACAATTGTTTAAACTGAGCGCACAATCAAACCTTGTGACTAATAGGCATAACACGCAGGTTATCCTTAAGTGTTTTCGGCAATAATCACCCTAACCGGGTGGGTTGGTCAGACACAATAGATCTATCATTGTATACCGTCGGCTTGTACAAAGTTAATAATTGCACTTGCACTATGCACAAAAAAAGTATGTAAATGCTGTTTGCACAAATAGTGTCCACACAAATTGCACACATGATCATAAGGTTTGAATTGTAATAATTGCAAATAGTTTGAATGTAATCACGTTTCACCCCAAACATATAAAAGTGAAAAAAATGGGCTATGTAAACTCACCTTGCAAATGAGTAGTTGAATATCACATAATATGTTGTTGTTGTTGCACAAGTGATTAATCTCAAGATTAACATATGATTTAATTATATAAATGAAATCAATGACATGCACAAATGATTAGGGCAAAACCTATTGCACAAGGGATTGGGTGTGAACTTGGTCAAATAGGAGGGTACTTGTTTGAGTCTCAAATGGTGTTTATGTAATTTTTGATAGGTACTTGTATTGTAATTTGAATAAGTGAAAAGATAATTAAGTGGTTTGTAAGTATAAGAATAAATAATTAAAAACGCAGTTTGTAAATATTTGAATAAATGAATGGAAATTAGTTAAATAAAATCACCATTTATTTAGTTTGACTTTTACAAACGATAATTTGTTTAAGATAGTGATTTAAGTTTAATTAGTAATTAAACCAATATTTAGGGAATAAAATTACAAAAAGAAAATGCTCTAACTAATTAATAATTTAATCGTAACTAATTATTAATTAGAAGTATAAATGTGTTTTGAAATGTTTTTATAAAAGTGGAAAGAATTTATACAAATCTTTACAAAAATACAAGGGTTTATTAAATTGATCATGTTTATTTTCCAACTATAAATTCATAAACCAAGGGTTTTAAATATTAATTTGTAAAAAGAAATGAAAATAATTGTTTTGAATAAGTGAAGTTTTATTTAGGAATTTAATCTAATAATAACAAAATAAATTGTTTTTCCTTGAAAAACTTATAATTTAAATTATTAAAACATATCTGAGTTTTATCGGTTTTATAAAAATGATTTTATAAAAGCAAAATGGGGTTAAAAACTGTTTAAAAAAATAAATGGAGGCTACCCGGGTCTGCCCTGGGGAACATCAGAGTACAAACCACTGGATCAGGGAGTCCAGTTGTGTCTAAGAGTCGGCTCGGTTATTGATAACCCAGACCCAACTTTGAGCCGGGTTTTGTAAACGGTAGACGAAAAAGGAAAGGGTGCCGGGGGGTGGACTCGAACCCGCAACCTTACATGTGTATGTCGTAAGTCTTAACCGGTTGAAATTGGCTTAAAGCCTTGACATAGGACTGATGCAATTTCTTTTAACAACCAACCCAAACTCATCTCCTTCCCCAATTCGATCGGTAAACCCTAACCTCCCAAATTTTCTGATTAAACAAACGATCGATAATCTAATCATGGGGCTTTCATTCCCCAGATCAAAACGAGTCTATGGGTACAAAATTTACCTGAAACGGTCGAGGGATGGGTGAGATTGATAGCAGCTGCAGACCTCGTGTTCTTCGCGCTGAGATTGGGTTTCAGGGGTGATATGGAGTGGATTAGAGAGTATGAAGAGGGTGTCGCGAAGGTTTATGGATAGTTATAGTGATTCAATTTTACACAAAACGTATGAATTGATTGCGTTCGTGATTGGGAACGGTTTCGGGATAAATGGGATTTAAAAATAATTGATTTGTAGTAATTGGGTCTTAATACACGTTCAAAACCGTCAACATAACGCCCTTGCACGATCTTGAGGAGTTAACACCCTTGTATTCGAGATCAACGAATCTGATTTGAAGCTGTTTGACTTTTAAAGTCAAAATCGGGAATGGGGTTTGGTCTATGGTTCAAATTCTAGGAGAGGGTTCAAATGGGAAAAGTGAGGGGGTTCAAACGAAAATGGGGGGTTCAAGGTCATTGAATATGTTCAAAGCTAAGTTTTTTTATTTGTTTTAAATTTATTTTAATTACTTATAAAGATTGTATTTATAAAATATTTAAAATCTTAACATTATTTGTTTTATTATAATTACTATATAAAGAAAAGGTTCCATTTTGAAATTATAAATTATAACAATGATTTATTCAATATAATCATATATACATATATGTTTACATATATACTCTCAAATAAAGATATGTATATATTTAAGAGATGTAAATGCATGGAATAAAACTCACATGTTTTATTTTAATTATAACAAAATGTTTGTTTATATATATATAAATATACGTACATATGCTATATATATATATATAATGAGGAAATAATATGTAAATGCAAGGTTCGAAAATTTGAATTGATGCATGTTAAATAATAATTACTGTGACATGTTATGCTTGGACAAGCACGAGAAATGTCAACATTAAAATAAATAATATTAGGAAAAATCATGGATGTTACATCTTCCCATGAAGGCTCAGAGGTCTTCATCTTCCTTTTGTTTGATGTTGTGTAACACAACCGGGACTTTAGTATATCTCTTTAGTTGCATGAAATAGGCCAGGAAACTTCGGCTTAGGTCCTCAAAAGAGTCTATGCTCCCTTGTGGCAAGTTGTTGAATCATAACCTGGCTGGTCCAATGAGGGCTGTGTGAACATATGGCACCAAACTGGCATAGGCCACTGTTCTACTGTTGCTGTCCCTAAGAAGAGCTCGAGTTGATCTTCAGGGTCTCCCAACCCGTCGTACACTCTGACGTTGGGCGACATCTTGGTTTTAGGAGGGAACCTGAAGTTTGTGATTCGTAAGGAGAACTTTCTTTGGACATTAGGGGTATATGGTAAAGACAAATATGCGCCAAAGATGTAAGCTGCGGCGAGTGGCCGGGTATAGGTTACTAGTGGCGTGTTAAAAAGGTTCTGAAAGTATCCGGGTTGAAAACCTGGGGTCGGTAGGGAGAGAGGTGTTTGAAAACTAGGGAAAATCTGGGGCAGCCCAGGCCCCGCGGGTGGAAGTAAAGGCTGAGAGAGTCCTCCCTGAAAGGGCGTCTGCCCTGAGGGGTGAAAGTAAAGGTGCCTGATGTCGTGGCTAGGCTGGGCCGGACTGGAAGGGCAGTGAGAGACTTTTCCCCTCACGGTTGGGTTTGTCATGACCATTTGCATAAGTGAAACCGCTGGGACTTCCAGGTTAGTCCCCTCGGTGCTGGCTGCTCCTCCCAGGGCTCCTGATGTGGGACGAAGGGCCGGATTCTCCTCCTCTTCTTCATATGACAGTTGTACCATTAGGCCCCTCGTCCGCTCCTCCTTGACATATTTGTGCATCAGTTTCTTGAGGCGAGGGAAGTTCTCTCTAACTCCTTCAGGAGTCAATTCAATCATAAACTCACCTTGCAAATGAGTAGTTGAATATCACATAATATGTTGTTGTTGTTGCACAAGTGATTTGGCAAATCTCAAGATTAACATATGATTTAATTATATAAATGAAATAAATGACATGCACAAATGATTAGGGCAAAATCTATTGCACAAGGGATTGGGTGTGGACTTGGTCAAATAGGAGGGTACTTGTTTGAGTCTCAAATGGTGTTTATGTAATTTTTTATAGGTACTTGTATTGTAATTTGAATAAGTGAAAGGATAATTAAGTGGTTTGTAAGTATAAGAATAAATAATTAAATACACAGTTTGTAAATATTTGAATAAATGAATAGAAATTAGTTAAATAAAATCACCATTTATTTAGTTTGACTTTTACAAACGATAATTTGTTTAAGATAGTGATTTAAGTTTAATTAGTAATTAAACCAATATTTAGGGAATAAAATTACAAAAAGAAAATGCTCTAACTAATTAATAATTTAATCGTAACTAATTATTAATTAGAAGTATAAATGTGTTTTGAAATGTTGTTATAAAAGTGGAAAGAATTTATACAAATCTTTACAAAATTACAAGGGTTTATTAAATTGATCATGTTTATTTTCCAACTATAAATTCATAAACCAAGGGTTTTAAATATTAATTTGTAAAAAGAAATGAAAATAATTGTTTTGAATAAGTGAAGTTTTATTTAGGAATTTAATCTAATAATAACAAAATAAATTGTTTTTTCTTGAAAAACTTATAATTTAAATTATTAAAACATATCTGAGTTTTATCGGTTTTATAAAAATGATTTTATAAAAGCAAAATGGGGTTAAAAACTGTTTAAAAAAATAAATGGAGGCTACCCGGGTCTGCCCTGGGGAACATCAGAGTACAAACCACTGGATCAGGGAGTCCAGTTGTGTCTAAGAGTCGGCTCGGTTATTGATAACCCAGACCCAACTTTGAGCCGGGTTTTGTAAACGGTAGACGAAAAAGGAAAAGGTGCCGGGGGGTGGACTCGAACCCGCGACCTTACATGTGTATGTCGTAAGTCTTAACCGGTTGAACTTGGCTTAAAGCCTTGACATAGGACTGATGCAATTTCTTTTAATAACCAACCCAAACTCATCTCCTTCCCCAATTCGATCGGTAAACCCTAACCTCCCAAATTTTCTGATTGGACAAACGATCGATAATCTAATCATGGGGCTTTCATTCCCTAGATCAAAACGAGTCTATGGGTACAAAATTTACCTGAAACGGTCGAGGGATGGGTGAGATCGATAGCAGCTGCAAACCTCGTGTTCTTCGCGCTGAGATTGGGTTTCAGGGGTGATATGGAGTGGATTAAAGAGTATGAAGAGGGTGTCGCGAAGGTTTATGGCTAGTTATAGTGATTCAATTTTACACAAAACGTATGAATTGATTGCGTTCGTGATTGGGAACGGTTTCGGGATAAATGGGATTTAAAAATAATTGATTTGTAGTAATTGGGTCTTAATACACGTTCAAAACCGTCGACATAACGCCCTTGCACGATCTTGAGGAGTTAACACCCTTGATTTCGAGATCAACGAATCTGATTTGAAGCTGTTTGACTTTTAAAGTCAAAATCAGGAATGGGGTTTGGTCTATGGTTCAAATTCTAGGAGAGGGTTCAAATGGGAAAAGTGAGGGGGTTCAAACGAAAATGGGGGGTTCAAGGTCATTGAATATGTTCAAAGCTAAGTTTTTTTATTTGTTTTAAATTTATTTTAATTACTTATAAAGATTGTATTTATAAAATTTATAAAATCTTAACATTATTTGTTTTATTATAATTACTATATAAAGAAAAGGTTCCATTTTGAAATTACAAATTATATTAATGATTTATTCAATATAATCATATATACATATATATTTACATATATACTCTCAAATAAATATATGTATATATTTAAGAGATGTAAATGCATGGAATAAAACTCACATGTTTTATTTTAATTATAACAAAATGTTTGTTTATATATATATAAATATACGTACATATGCTATATATATATATATAATGAGGAAATAATATGTAAATGCAAGGTTCGAAAATTTGAATTGATGCATGTTAAATAATAATTACTGTGACATGTTATGCTTGGACAAGCACGAGAAATGTCAACATTAAAATAAATAATATTAGGAAAAATCATGGATGTTACATCTTCCCATGAAGGCTCAGAGGTCTTCATCTTCCTTTTGTTTGATGTTGTGTAACACAACCGGGACTTTAGTATATCTCTTTTGTTGCATGAAATAGACCAGGAAACTTCGGCTTAGGTCCTCGAAAGAGTCTATGCTCCCATGTGGCAAGTTGTTGAATCATAACCTGGCTGGTCCAATGAGGGCTGTGTGAACATATGGCACCAAACTGGCATAGGCCACTGTTCTACTGTTGCTGCCCCTAAGAAGAGCTCGAGTTGATCTTCAGGGTCTCCCAACCCGTCGTACACTTTGACGTTGGGCGACATCTTGGTTTTAGGAGGGAACCTGAAGTTCGTGATTCGTAAGGAGAACTTTGTTTGGACATTAGGGGTATATGGTAAAGACAAATATGCGCCAAAGATGTAAGCTGCGGCGAGTGGCCGGGTATAGGTTACTAGTGGCGTGTTAAAAAGGTTCTGAAAGTATCCGGGTTGAAAACCTGGGGTCGGTAGGGAGAGAGGTGTTTGAAAACTTGGGAAAATCTGGGGCAGCCCAGGCCCCGCGGGTGGAAGTAAAGGCTGAGAGAGTCCTCCCTGAAAGGGCGTCTGCCCTGTGGGGTGAAAGTAAAGGTACCTGACGTCGTGGCTAGGCTGGGCCGGACCGGAAGGGCAGTCAGAGACTTGTCCCCTCACGGTTGGGTTTGTCATGACCATTTGCATAAGTGAAACCGCTGGGACTTCCAGGTTAGTCCCCTCGGTGTTGGCTGCTCCTCCCAGGGCTCCTGATGGGGGACGAAGGGCCGGATTCTCCTTCTCTTCTTCATATGACAGTTGTACCATTAGGCCCCTCGTCCGCTCCTCCTTGACATATTTGTGCATCAGTTTCTTGAGGCTAGGGAAGTTCTCTCTAACTCCTTCAGGAGTCAATTCAATCATGTCATTAATTTCCACGGAGTTTTTGGAAGAGTCAGAGTGTACATTGTCGGCTAGTTCCTTGCCTTTGGACGTCATGGTATCAAGAGGCAACAAAAAGAAAATGAATGAAGTTGAGGAGCTCAACTTGTGGTTCACATGATGTCGGGCCCCACGGTGGGCGCCACTTGTTGCTGCACTAGATACCGGGGTCCTATCCTTGAGATCCTGCTAAGATGAACAAACCGTTAGGCTCACCGTAGGGGAGGTCCCCTGCGATCCACCTCCGGCGTGAGAATCAGGTAAGGGAGTCTTTGGGAAATAAGATCAGGGAGTATGACAGTAGTATTGCGAGAGTAATTGGGAGTGAATGAATGTATACCTGTTGGTGATCTTTTATTTATAGTGTGATTCCTTGTAGCAATGGGAGTGATCCTTGAAAGATCCTTACCTTCCTTTTCAGGCCTTCCTGAGCTGGTTTGACCAAGAGACAGTTCCTCGGTATTGTAAGGGACACCCAAAATGGTGTAACTACTGAAGCTCTACCTTTCCCGATACCTGCTTCGCCGAATCCTACCTTAGGGTTTGACACGCTTTGTCCTTGAATTGTAAAGTGAAAGGGTTAATGTTCTGGCTCTGAGTCTCCTGCCCTTTCCTCGGTCAGATGGTATTGGGAAGTGTTGCGTCGTTTGAAGACTTCAGGGGTTCACTTCCCAACCTGGCACTGTTCTCTTGTGTAGTCTTATCAATTCAGGTCTGTTTCGATTATCCAATGGTCTCTTGACTTATCCTTGGCTTGGCCTGTGGCCTGACCTTCTTAGGTTCGCTCTTCTGCTCTGCCTTTGCAACTGGTGGTGTCCTTACGTGGTTAGCTTCCTAAAGCTACCCCCGTCATCAAGAGACTCATGCATGTGACCATTGGCGGATCCACCTCTGGGCGTGGGGGAAAGAGGAGGAGTCCCTCTTGTAGCCCACTGCATCATTGATGTGACAATTTTTTTTTTCTTTTTTAGATATTGCATCATTAAAAAAGATAGTTTTAAGTTCCATAATAAAGTGCAAGGTGTTTGTTTATTGTGAGAAAGTTTCTTAACTCGGTTCCAAAAAAGTACCTACCAATCGTGGCCTCTATCGAGCAATACTCAGAAATTGAGAACATGTCTTTGGAAAAAGTCGTGCGAAGACTGAAATTAAGCATATGAAGAACGGCTCAAAAGTCATGATGAAATGGAGGAAGATCAATGTGAACTGTTGATTGCCAGTTTGGATGAGCAAAAGATTGGAGAGTACGGGATAAGCAATATGAACGAGGAAGGGGTTGAGGAAGAGGACCCGGTAGAGAAGAAAGAAGACGTGAAAGAGGCTTGGGTCTAGGACAAGATAACCAATATAAAAGTAGGTTTAGATTCTATGAAAGTGGAATGTTTAGGCACTTCGCATATGAGTGTACCAAATGGAAGAATAAGAGGAAAAGGCTAAATTCATTCAAGAAGATGAGCCAGCACTACTTTGATGAAGTAGCATGTCAAAATCAAGATTAAAGGGGTGAGTATAGGGGTTAATCTTGATGGGTTGATGGAGGAATTTAAAGCCGAGTCATTGGTTACGGGTTATGGAGCTTGAGTCGTGTTTTGGTTGGACGGGTCATGAAGAAGTTTATTTTTAGTATGATGCAGCTCACCAATTTACTGGGACATGCGTTTGTTTTTGTTTGTTGAGGGAGTAGTAGTCTTAGTTTGTAGTTTTCCCTTTGTTCATTTTGCATGAGTCTCCCTGTTTATGAAAGTTTTGAGTATGAATGAAGATATGGTTTCCAAGCAGTAAATTTAATTTTCTTTTGTATCAATTACAAAACATAAGACTGAACCAACCATTCGTATCAAAGCCAAACAAAGCTCAACCTAATATCAAAAGGAGAACGAGATCAAGAAGTGTCGATCAGTAGGCTTTGATCGATCAACAATAGTGAATGGAGAAGCAACAGATTTGATATCAACAGGTGCAGTAATTTGTTTGGATGGAAAACTGAAAAAGAATCAAACAAGAATCGCAAGTTAGCAAGAGGAACAACAAGTTGAAGAAAGGAAAGCAAGGAAAAACAAGAACCATTCGAGATAGCAAGAATCAAGATCTGAGCAGGTATTTAACAAGAATGGTAGTAACAGTCCGTGAGATGCAATAGATGAAGGCATGTTGGCAAACTTTGAGGTGCGAGCTAGAGATGCAATAGATGAAGGCGAGTGAAACAATCAATGATTTTTCAGGTAAGATATGAACTGAAAGTACTTCATTGATATTGAATTCACGTGAGATGGCACGGATTTAAATTTTGGTGCTATCAGGGCCCGGTTAGTATAGATTTAAATTTTGGATTGGTTAGGGGTTTGGATATTCAACAAGATATTTTAAGTTTTAGTTGGACCTTGTATTTTGTGTTAGTATTTCTTTTTATTCTTCTGTTTTGGCTCGCATTGGCCTCCTACCTGGAGTCGTGGTGTTCAAGGTTTAAGAAGGGAGAAGTATTTATTTAAAGTATTTTTGTAAACAAGGTTACATTAATTCCGGTCTTGTGGTGGTTCGAACGGAGGTTCCCTCTAGCTAGTCACAAGATTGTGGGTCACCGTTTGTAGCCTTTTCACTTTTTACATTCATTTTTCACAGACTGGCTTGACGGTGATTGCGTGTTCCAACTTTTCAAGGAGTCATACGGCGTTGTTAACCGTAGCTGCGAGCCAAGTCAACTGGATATTCTTTAGTCCGAATAACGACCCGGGGAAGAGACTAACATTTGGCGAACGAACGATTACAAAAGGTTCTAGTCTTCATCTATCATCATTTGCAACCCATCCAGCCATCTTCATAAGTCTGATAATATTTGATCATTGATATGGGTAATCTGACATATATGGACTCCTTTAATTGTTAATAGGATCATTTTGAAACAAAATTTTATTCATTACCTAAACATGAAATACTTCGTAAATAGAGAAATAAACAATCTATAACCGAATAACTGTTTCCACTAGATTTTGCAACAAATTAACCACTACTGATAGAATATGAGCTTCACTTTTTCAAGAGAACATCATTAACTAATCTGTCAAAGTTTACATAGGATGATCCACCAATGGCGACGGCTTCTTCGGCTTTTTTCTTCCACTCCAAAGCCTTGTTTTTCATCATCGTCCCTTTCTTCCCATCCATCATCTCCCTTACTTGAGCCTCTACCTCCTCTCTCTTCACATTTGTATCAATTTCCATTCCAATCTCCCATTCTACACAACAATACCGACAATTTGTTTGTTGTTCTGCGAAAAATGGCCAACAAATCATTGGAACCCCATTGCTTATACTCTCAATAGTCGAGTTCCATCCATTGTGAGTCAAGAATACCCCTATTGACGGATGTTTCATAACCTTCGTACATAGATCAATAAAAAAGACCTTTTAGTGACAAATATATATATATATTATACGTTCATGACATGATGACATAGTGAGTATTGTGCCACAAGATTATATGACTCAGATCACCGTTTTATGTGTAGTTGACTAGTTTGCGACTAGCATGGATGTTTTTGCGATAATTTGATGCAGTCGCATAGTTTGCGACTGTTTTCTCCGGTCGCAAAGTTCGATCACTAGTAGTTTGATCGCGTCTTGTTAATTTTATTCAAAAAGCTTTTTTTTGTTACTTTTTTCTGTTATGATGTAAATAATACAATGTACCTCTTCTTGTGGGCACCAACTAGTAACCATGCCTCTTCCTTTGGTCTCCTCGACAAACTCCAGTGGCATCATGGCCTCATTCCCTCCGACAATATCCGGCCTGGTTATCCACAAGAAATCCTTCTTGCTATTAGCAAGTCCCCACCCGAACTCGATTAGTTGTTCTTTTGTCATAATTGTAATACTTCCAAAGTTCACATAAACAACTGAGCCGGGGTCTTTCGTGTCAAGCCAATCGATGCAGCTCACATCTTCCTTCCAAAGGTTGGACCCAATGTGTTTGAGCCTGTCATCATGAACATATTGTTGCATCATGTGTAATGGGCCTATGGTGAAGATTTGTGGATTCATGGCCATCAACGGTTTAACACTATCTTGTTCTAAGGCGTCGAACGTGTTGAGAATGATTGCTATGCCTCTAGGGATCGCTGCGGCTTCGGTGATCAGATAGTTGAGCATGGTGTCGTTTATGTCCGTGGTTCGAATGAAGGAGGGGAAATCCTTTAGTCGGATGTTTTTCATTTCCGGAATCCAATCCAAACTTGTTTCCAGATACCCATTTGTCATGTCGCTCATGTCTGTAACATTTAGTCAAAACAATATTTAGGATACTTTTCATTAATAGAAGTTATAAAGAAAGGCCAATTACAATAGCGTGACAGGTAAACAGGTTTTGATGTAGGATTGATGCCATTGCATGGCATCACCTTCTAAATGAATCACGGCTAATTTCAATTTCATGTTGTCCGGAGTTGCGTCCACTTGAAAGAAATGGTCACAACACGGTACAACCAACTCTCCAAGTCTTCACCATTGAAGTGAGAAAATTCTACTTCATTGCATAACTTCAAAATGACAGATACATACGATATAAAGGAAGAACAAGGAAACTAAAGTTGTATCGCAATCCCTTTTTGGATAGTCAAATCGATCCTACTAAAAACAAAGTTTTGAGTTTTAAGGGCCGAAAAATTACTATGCACGACCCGCTAAACCTTATTTTGCAATTCCACAATCTCCGGAACTAGGAAACCAAAATAAAATTTACATTTAAAATGAAAAAAATTTACAATTAAATTTCCTTGATTTTCTATTTTTGTAAAATCGAATTTCAAAGACATAATATTAATAATCATTGAATGTCCAATCAGTATTCAAGACTCAGAGTCAAGATAAGATCTAATACCTTTTTAATAACCATGAATTCGGCCATGTGACACACTTCGAAACATTCAATGTATTAAAATAATTTTAAAAGAACAATGCGTTAAATTTCTATTAAAATCATTAAATTAATCTATTAAAGTATTCTTTAATAGGCAATTAACAAAAAAGGAAGGCCAAAACCTAATGGCGATTGACTTCTCATCTATTAAAAATCATGACACTGGGTTCTACCCAATGTTTTATCGGTTTTATCGGACGGTTCAACCGGTTGACTAGTAACCCTATAATTCTATAAAAATACAACTTCAACTCCAAAAATATATCTAAAAGTAAATGATTTCATTATAAAAAATAATCTAAAAGTTAATCTATTAAGAAAAAATAATCTAAAAGCACTCAATTTTCCAAAACGAATTTACCAAATAAAAGTTTTTAACTAATCAATCGATGGAAGGATAATGGTTTTTAACTCGGCCCCTAACTTTTTGAAAATGAATTGAGCCATTAATTTTATTTTCTAAATTAGGCTTAGGTGTACTCAATAAGTGGTGTGGTTGTTCCCACCAAACATTTTTTTTGTTTTAAAGGTCAAATCTAAAACCGGTATAATGTTTCAACCCGGTATTAGTACAACTGGTAATACCGACGGTACAACTTACAAACCGTTTTTTCCAATTTACCGGGCTGAAACGTACTGGGCTAGTGACCGAAACCCGGTTTAACCGGTATTACCGGCCGGTTTGAACCGATATTTAAAACATTGGTTCTACCCTCATGTGAAGGTCCTGGATTCAAGTCTGGTAAGGTGTACTTCATAAATTCTGCAACACCTTTTGGACAGATTTCGAATTCCTGCCTAGGAGGGGTTAGCGACATCCGACAAGCCGTTTTAAAAAAAGTTTATTAAAAATTATTTTATATAAAATTTATATTGTATTGTATTAAATTTAATGTAAAAACGATCAATTTTTGATGTTCACGCCTACATACACATACACACACACCTATATACACATAAATTAACACACAAACAAATACGCGCATACATACATATGTGTATATAGATATGTATTACAAACAAATGAATATCATACACACCGAAACACCTACCTCCCCCCCCCCCAAAAAAAAAAAAAAAAGAAAAAGAAAATACAGACATACACGTAAATACATAACATATTGGTCATTTCAGTTAATCAAGTCATTTAGTTAATTAAGTTTTACTGAATACCAAAGAGAAACTTGATTAAGAATTTATGAGTTAAAAGGTGTGGAGTGCATGCTTGTTTGAGGCTAATCTGATTTCTGACACCAACGAACTTTAGAGGTTCAAAGAGACAATGCCACCTTGGCCAAGGGTTCCAAGGGGTTGAGCCCCTGGACGGCGTCTTGCAAAAATTTCCTTCGGATAGTTTTATATGATTATGTAAGATTACCGAAGACCTTAACTACTGCAAGACCAACATAACGAACCTAGAAGCCTATATATATAATATAGGTACACTTAGACGCATATAAATGTATGATACATTGTAATTTATAAATGTTAATAAAGAAAATGTAAAAGATATATAATCTTCAACTAGAAAATTTTTAACCCCGCGATGCCGCGGGGAAAAAATATATTACAAAACAAGAATTAGAAAAGTCTATAAAATAATTTAGAGGCGGCTCAACATATCTTGGGGCCGAAAGTGAATATCAAAATTATGGTTTTTTGTGAAAGTTTTCTAAATATTTAAAAGTTACTAAAATATAATTTTATGGAGCGTAAAAACGTATAATATTAACACAAAAGTTGATAGATTATCATGTTTCTAAAAACACAAAAGTTGATAAATGATTATATATATTTTTACATTAAAATATACATTGAAGTAGTTTAATCAATTTTAGACCCCTTCAAATTTAGAGTCTAAAACGGTTGCTTTATTTGTTTCTATAGTAAAGTCACCCATGAAATAATTAAACGTAGATATTGTCGGTTTTAAATAAAACTATAAGAACGTCACAACTTTATATTCGTAATTTTATAAAATATTAAATTCTAAAAGTTAACAGAAAAAAAATTATTAATATTTAATGTATTATTAAAATATTAAAGTAAACAATAATTTTAAAATAATATTAAAAATCCACAGATTAATGAACATCTCAACACAAAATAATATTAAAAATATGAGAAGCTTAAAAACTACCACCTCCACACAAAAAAAACATGCATATTAAAATAATATTAAAAACTACACAAATTCAAATAAAATAATATTAAAACAGTTGCTAAACCTCACCACTAAAAAAACACCGATTGCGAGAGTGTTGTATGAAAAAAATAAAGCATGCGCTGCTAAGTGTTGATTGGTTCAAACCTTACTTTTCATTGAACAATAAAGAAAGTTAACAAAATCCAGGTTGATACAAAGCAATTTGATCATATGAGATATGGTTAATTTCACTACTTTGTTGACACTTGATTCGTAGACCTCGATAACTTTTATTACTTAAAAAATTTAGTGTGCAGTTCAAATAATAAACAATATTTTATTTGATAACGACTCTCAAATAATAACATAATTTATAAATTATAATGCATATATGTATATAAATATAAATACATATTTAGGGGTAAGAACCAAATGAAAACCATATCAAAAGTGTTATGTATATATAACAAGTGTTATTTTATTTTCTTTTGACATAGTGTTACGTGTATGATGTATATGTAACACTGTGTGTGACGTATATGTAATACTCCATATTTCCGTATTTATATTCAACATATATGTAATAGTATAATTCTACACGCGTTTTTAAGTGTATAGATATGCCAACAAAAGACAAGTTGTATTCCGTAGATTCATCCGCTAATGTACATTTTAGTAGTAGTGTTAATGTATAAATAATATGCCAAAAACAAGTTGTAGAAATATGTTGTCTATTATAGTGATGGCTCAATAAATAATCAATAAATAAGCCAAAAGTCATATACATGTAACATGATATTTACTATATTTGTTTTCTTATGTGTGTATTGTCTTTTCAGATACAAAGGTTGCAAGAAGCTAAAGAGTCGTTGGCCCAATTGGAAGAGTGAGACATGTCGATATTAATACTAGAATAATGAATTTCATCGACGAACTATCACCAACAAACTAATATCTGCTGGTGAAATTGTCATGGTAATAGTGCTCATAATCCGACAGTGATAGCACCGTCTGTGATCCCTCGAAAAAACCATCGATGATCCGTCAAAAAAAAAATATTAACCACCGCTAGATTTCCGATGGAGTTTCACCGACGGTTTAACGACAGAGGTCGATGAAAGCTATGTTTGTTTGCTTGTGTTAGATCCTAATTGTTATTTGAACAAGACACGTTATGTTATATCCTAACAATTTATATATTTTAATATTTGTTATCTTATTTTCCAAAAAAAGAGTTACTAATAAAAAAATTTTAACTGTAATTCGGATTACTGACGAGCCACTGCTCTCTCAGGAGGAAACCATCATAGGTGAGAAAACCTACTGGTCTAACCTGAAACATTTTTTTTCACAAGTTATTAATTAAGAAGAGTAATTATACCTTTGAGGGGGATATACTCCTTTTGAACAAGATCCCGATAGTGAGTGTAAGCCAAAACCCCACAAGTACTTGGAGTCCAGAACAGAACTTCCGGCAACCCAAACTTCTCGGCAGCTTTAAGCGTAAAGCTCATGCACCCATCAGAAATTATACAGCTCACCGGGGGGATATCGGGATCCTCGGAACCATTAAGACTAGTGATCAACTCACAGAACGGTTCCAAACTGTGCTTAGGAACCGATTCGCAGAGGGCAGGGATTGACTGGGTGGCTTCGGCATCAGAAGGAGGAAGGCCATCGGGAATGGAGTAGAAACAAAAGTCCGGGAGGCCGTCGAGGGAGGAAGGACCACGGGATCGGAGCAAGCGCTTATGGTTGTAGTGATTATTGACGAAAGAGATGTGGAAGCCTCTAAAGTGAAGGAGCTTAGCAAGTTTCATCATGGGGTTGATATGGCCTTGGGCTGGGTAGGGGATAAATATAGCATGTGGCTTTTCCATTTCTGATATCGAACCCATTCGATGCAATTGATGTGTGTGTTGTTAAGGTGATATTTATGGTGTAGAAGGAAAGAGGTTGGTTGTTTATATAGAAAAGAGAGGGCAAAAATGGAAGTTTGGGTCACTACATTTGACCATCATCTCTGACGTTATCTCTTATATCGGTCCCATAATTTGTAATACTTTTTGGCCGGTTATTCTACTCAAAGTTATGTATAGTATAAGGTTTATATTATAAATATTCTTTTCTTATACTGCGTTATAAATACTGTACGTGATTAATATAGAATCTCTGATTAGAGTTTTTCACAATATTCAATATGGTATCGAGTCTTTGATTTTCTTTCTTCTGATCACCGTCTACCGCTCCCAAGTCGCGACCATCGTGTTTTGTTCGCTACCAACAGTAGTTGTTGCCGCCACGTCGTCTCCGTTTCGTATTATTCAGCTGTTGGTGGTTACTAGATATTGTTGGTAGTTTTTTTTTCCATTATCGGTGGATTCAAGTAATTACATCAATTGCCACTTAGTTCCATATTCATCAACTCTTGGAGGATATTAAATTAATCAATTGCCACTGTTGAAGATTTTTTTTACCAATTATCCAACAGTTTGGTTTTTTATATTCAATCAATTGCCGCTGAAGATATTTTAATTAGATAACACTTATCTACAGCCGCTGTTGATATACAGTGTGTTCTCCTGCCGTCGTGACTGCTAGGAACCCTCTCCACACTCATTTATAATTATAGAACCTTCTGCCCGTTCTTGTTCTTTTATTTTTTGTTTATTTTTTATCTTCTTTATTTATTTTTTATTATTTTGTCTAGCTGTGTTGCACGTTTTCACTAATTCCCTTTCATTACTTTAGCCGAATATTTAATTTCTTGTAATAATTAGTTTTCAAAAGACTTCGTTGACCTGCGCAAAACAACGACGAAAGAGCCAAAAAAAAAAAAAAGGTCTTGCCTCGTGAACCGTGCCCTCAGCACCTTCCCAATTGCGTATACAAACTCTCCCCGTATCTCGTTTACTTAATTTTAGCAAAAAAAAATAGTATCGTCACTCCACGTATCTCGCGGAAAGCTACATGAACTCACTGTTGACTCCACCCTTTACACCCATCAGGTGACTAATAACAATGGAAAAGGGAAGGGAAGAAATATCAAAAACTGGAACTATGTTCGGGGTCCCAAGGGGGAAGGCAATGCTACTAACGTTTATGTTGATGGTTCTCAGGTTATAGGTCACTCAGGTGGACATCAGTACTGTACGGGTGCTCATACTCAGTTTGAACCTCCACAACATCCTTGTGGTTACACTACTAGCTAGGGATGAGATCGTTACCGTAGCGGTATCGAATTTGTGGAAAAGTGGGTACCGATACCGAATTTGTGGAAAAGTGAGTATCGGTACCGAATTTGTCGGTATGGTACAGGTTCGGTACGGTACCGGTATTTGTTACAAAATGTTCATCTCTATATGGTATCGGTACCGTACCGGTACCGAATTTATGTAAATGTGGGGATCACTTTACTCGGTAACAAATGCTCACCCCTAGTACTATCCCACACGGGGGTCACTTTACTGCACCATATTTCTACTAGCAGCCACATCAACACACGACCCCACCATTACCACTTTACGTTGGTCCGCTGTTCTATGGTGGCCACCCGCCATCTACGGCCTCTGCTACTCCTTTGCTTTCTCTTGGTCACCTACCATATGGTGGCTTTACTTCTAGTCAACCATACGTCCATGGTGGTCAAAAGCCACAACATATCGACTAAACTTATGTTTTCAGCTCCATGTCTATTCAGCCGCATGCTCAGGACAACAACTACTATATGGACTTAGGGGCAAGTACTTACATGCAATTCAACCAAGGTAACTTACATTTCCTTTCTACTTGGGCTAAATCTAAAGCCATCATGGTTGGTAATGGTGCTTTACTATCTGTACAGTACATTGGCAGCTCCTTCTTACCATTTTCACACAACAAGTTGGCACTAAATAATATTCTTGTCACTGATAAAATGGTCAAAAATCTTATTTCTGTTCGTCGTTTCACAACTGACAACTATGTTTGTTGAGTTTGATCCATTTAGTTTTTCCGTGAAAGATTTTAAAACGGGAACACTTCTCCGAAAAAGTGATAGCGTTGGCGATCTTTATCCGGTCCTACCATCGATGTCACCAACTCCGTCTATTTCTCTTGCTGATATTTGTAACGACACGGGAGAATACATCATAGGCTGTGTAAGCTGCAGCAGCTGCTTGACTATGTATCCTGGTGCTTCGTGCATCAAGGTGGATGGACTGGGAAGAGAGAGGTTCTCTCTCCGAGTACTAGGACCTGCTTCTGTTATAGGACTCCTGGCCTGATTTGGACCGGAGGTGACTGGTGCTTCCTCTTGGACTGTATAAACCCCGGATGGTGGAGGGAGGGGTGAAAACGTCTCCTCAGGTTCGTCTTCGTATGCCAGCCTACTTTTAACACCCCTGGAACGCTCTTCTTGTACGTAGTCATTCATCAATTCCCTTAGCTAGCGGAAATTTATGTTCACGCCCTTAGGCGTTACATCCATTCTCTCCATAGGTAGCAAGGTATCTGTCCGAAGGGACACGCTTGCTATTTTGAAAGGAGATGGAGTCTGGAACGGAGAGTTGTTTGGTAACAGTTCAACAGACGGTCCGTCTACATGAGAGTCTCGTCCTGCTTCTTCCCGTGACGTTTAGCTAGAAGCAGGTTCTGTGGTGTGACGAGGTGGAGTTGTGTCCATCTCCGGAGGAACGTCGTCACCTGACATTAAGAACACTTAGGAACAGAAGGAGGGGATCTATGAGCGGATCTCTGTTCTAAGTAGCACTGCCCCACGGTGGGCGCCAACTTGTTGCTACAACAAATATCTAGGGATCAACTTGCTGCTACAACAAATACCGATCAGAGTGAGGGTCTCGACGTTCCTGGTTGTATCAGCTGCTTCAGGTACCTGCTAAGATGAAAGCACTGTTAGTCTCACCCCGAGAGGGGGTCTCCTGCGATAAGCCTCCGACGTGAGAATAAGATAACTATTCTTTGAAAGTGATAAGGTAATCGGGATCGAGAGTTGTGAAGTATATTGTGATAGTTTGTAAAGTGTGTTAGTGAAGATGATAATCGGACTTGACACCTGGGTACTCAATACCTTCCTTTCATACCTAAACATGGGGCAAGTATCAGTTGGCTTGTAGCCAGCTTCTTACTATATGTAGGGGTATCTTTTTCTCTTTCCTTTGCCTGCAATGAGACCTTTTCCTTTTTAGTATAGCAGGTCATAGTCTCCTAAAGAGACAAATGCCCCATTCCCCAAAGCCATTTAAACATTGTTATTTTGTAGCTTTGACTTCCCGAAAATTCCAAACATGTCTTTTTCAGTTGTGCCACGTCACCTCCTTGTTTGGGAGACGCGGTATGTGGTCCTGCTTAGTACGTGTCTGCTTCTTGTACGAAGTTATGCTTCATGTACGTACCCACGTCATCATATATATATATATATATATATATATATAAGGAATGGTTCAAATATTAACCAACTTTTTATGTGATAACCGTGCTAACCACTATAAAACAATCACATAATTTATAAATTATTTTTTCTTTTAATTGTTAAAATAGTATCTAAGTATCTTGAATAAATATTTTGAAAGTAAGTACGGAAATGATGAGTCTTACGTATACGTACCAAATAATGTTACATATACGTGACACATAGTGTTTACATATATGTAACATTAACATAATGATAATTGTTACATATACGTAACACTATTTTTGAGAGTGGTTATCATGTTTATCACATAAATATTGGTTAGCATTTGAACCCCACCATATATATATAATATATATATATATATATATATAGGGTTATGTTATAGTAAAAAGGGTTTTAAAAATAAGAAGGGTAAGAAGGATTCTAAGCTTAACATGTGTCATTTTATTGTTTTTAAAGGGAGGGCATAATAGTCAATGTGTAATATACCAGGTCAATGTATAATATACCAGGTCAATGTGTAATACACCAGGTCAATGTGTAATACAAGGTCTGATATTACACAATGATCAGACCTGATATTACACAATGAAGTGATATTACACAATGAGCATATTACACAATGACCTGACAAATTTGAGCGAATTACACAATAATGAGCGAATTACACAATGTGCTGGAAAACGTAAAACACAATGATGAAAAATATTTGACACAATGAACTTGTATTACACAATGACCTGACTAATTACATAATGAACTTGTATTACACAATGACTTGAATAATTAGACAATGAACTTGTATTACACAATGACCAGACGTGGTATTACACAATGAACTTTTATTACACGATAAACTTGTATTACACAATGGCCTGACTAACTACACAATGAGTTGAAAAACGTAAAACACAATGATAAATACATATAACACAATGAACTTGTATTACACATTGAACTTGTATAACATAATGAACTTGTATTACACAATGAACTTGTATTACACAATGACTTGACTAATTACACAATGAACTTGTATTACACAATGAACTTGTATTACACAATGACCAGATATTACACAATGACCAGACGTGGTATTACACAATGAACTTGTATTACACGATGCACTTGTATTACACGATGAACTTGTATTACACGATGAACTTGTATTATACAATGACCTGACTAACTACACAATGAGCTGAAAAACGTAAAACACAATGATAAATACATTTAACACATTGAACTTGTATTACACATTGAACTTGTATAACACAATGAACTTGTATTACACAATGAACTTGTATTACACAATAACTTGACTAATTACACAATGAACTTGTATTACACAATGACCAGGCGTGGTATTACACAATGAACTTGTATTATACAATGAACTTGTATTACACAATGAACTTGTATTACACGATAAACTTGTAATACACAATGACCTGACTAACTACACAATGAATTGAAAAACGTAAAACACAATAATAAATACATATAACACAATGAACTTGTATTACTCATTGAACTTGTATAACACAATGAACTTGTATTACACAATAAAATTGTATTACACAGTGACCTGACTAATTACACTATGAATTTGTATTACACAATGACCAGACGTGGTATTACACAATGAACTTGTATTACACAATGAACTTGTATTACACGACGAACTTGTATTACACAATGACCTGACTAACTACACAATGAGCTGAAAAACGTAAAACACAATGATAAATACATGTAACACAATGAACTTGTATTACACAATGACCAGACATGGTATTACACAATGAACTTGTATTACACAATGAACTTGTATTACACATTGAACTTGTATTACACAATGAACTTGTATTACACATTGAACCGACTAATTACACAATGAGCTGAAAAATGTAAAAAAAATTCGTTTTTGTTTATAACGACACTATACTCGTTTTAAATATAAAAAAACGCTCGTTTTTATGGTGTAATTTTTTTGAAAAAATAATGTCGCATGTAAAAGTTATGAACGTTTAAAAATGAGGGGGGAACTTGATAAAAAGTCAACAAAAGTGGCCAAGACTAAAATACCCTTTCAACAATTTTTTCTCCTACAATTTAATCTCAACCATTAAATCTTTTCTACAATTTAATCTAATGGTCATAAATCCTTCTCACACTTCTTACAATTAAAATACTTTTTACTTGAACCTAATCCTATATATATATATATATATATATATATACATATATATATATATTACGTCATCCTTTTTACATGCATAACCTGAACTAGTACGCTTAGTTTTGTTTATTAATTACTCATGGGAAAATGTCGTCCCTATTTTGCAAGTGGGTTTTAACCTCTCACTAAGGGAATCAATGCTAAAAAAACTAAATATTACGAGAACACGTATAACAAAAATAATCATTCACTTTTTTAATTTTAAATTTTTAAAAAAATAATATAGATGTAATATTTATTCCTTTTTTATGAAATTCAAACAAAAAAATAAGAACAAATTTCCTTTATATACATACCTACACATGTGTAATTCATGTGTAGGTTTTTTTACCAACACATAATCTATACATGTGTATGAAACTTTTAAATATATAAAAACATATAAAAAAAACTAGTTTAATATTTTTTATGTACATAAACATGCATATTTGTATGTATAAAGTGTAAAATTAAAAAAAAAATTCCTGGATCAAAAAATTAAATGATTTAGGTTTTTCACTCCGTTCTCGTAAAATTTCCTTGTTTTGAAATGAACTTGCTCATTAATATATGTATTGTAAAATTATAGATCTTTATGAAACTTTTATTATATTAATTTACTTGATACAAAGAAAAAGAAAAGAGTAAATTACAAATTATGTCCTTTAACTTTATATAAAATTGCAAGTTATGTTATTTGGTTTCAAAAATTACACTGGATGTTCTTTTTTTAAAACCTTTGTACACATTCAGTCCTTTTCACTAACTGGAGTTAAGTTTTTCTGTTAAATCTAGTGATGTGCCTTACACATGTGCCTTACACATGAGAGTATTTTCATCATTTTACCCTATAAAGGATGAAAAGTGTAAATCAGCCTAAAAAATCTCTCTCTACGCACTCCCTCTACTCTCCGTGTGTAGTCTCTCTCTCTCTCTCTTCAACAAAAACCCACTACCACACCACCGTCTTACAAAACCATCGCACACAAAAGCCATTTAAATGATAATATATATATTATCTGAAAAACGTTTAGTTCTTCAAATTCCACTTACAAACCCAGAAAAATCAAGAAACGAGTAAAGGTCAATGTCCGGTTCAACACAACACAATCAACATCATCATCACCTTGGACGTGCCATGGAATTTACAATATAGAGCAATCAAATTTTCAATATTTCAGCTTCTCAACTTTCTAAACAAATTCAATGGAAAAATCACAAATGAAGTATGCAAACTTAATACTATCCAGATTCAAAATAATCACAGATGAAATATGCAAACTAGTTAAAAATAATACTTAATTCAATCCACATTCAAAAAATCACAGATGGAAATCTTTCAAAATAATGTGGCCATGACATGAAAAGTATCCAAATCAGATTGTTGAGCTAGAATGGGAAGAATTTATGGGTCAATTGTCAAGGTAAGGATTTGAGTGATTTTCAACAAAAATCAGTGATTAGATCCGAATTACATTGTGGTCAGAGTTTGCCCAAATCAAATGATACACGAATCTGAACCACCGTACTCGCAAGCAATTCTTTCACCTTTGAGAACTCAGATCTGAACCGCCGTAGTCGTCATTGCCAATCCTTTGCACATAACCACCATTGACGACCTTGGAACCAACGATACGTGGTTGTGAAGTTCTGAACCATTTCTCAAAGTCGACTGAGTTGCTCTCTCTCGCGTCTTGTCTCTGTCACTAATCGATTAAGCAACCTTGCAGACCCAAATCAATCACCGAGCCATATATGTTGTCCGATGTGAGTCCTTGGTCGGAGATGCTTCATCATAGCATATTCATATCGGGTGAAGCAGATGGATAATAAGGGACGAGAAACCTAGGTTTTACTCATTCTTTTCCGGTTGGTTGCAGGTAGAGGTGCACAAAACGGTTTTTTAATCCGAACCGGTTCGGTCAACGGAAAGTCAAAACCGGTTTAGCCTTAAACCGGTTTGGGTTAACCCGGTTTGGAGGCAAGGAAATCCCTAACCTATTAAACCGGTTAGGGTTGGGTTGAAACCGGTTTGTGTGTTAAACCAATTTAAACCGGTTTTAATTAAAAAAATTGAATAAATTCAAATAAATTCGATATTTTTAATAAAAAAAATATATATATATAACAAATATAAAACATAAAGTGCAACGTTTATTAATATTTGGAAAGTTCAGAAATTAAAAAACATGACAAGATAAAATTATAAAATTGTAAAACATTACAAATGACAATATATATTTTTATTTTTTGGAATATTGATTATTCTTGTGCGTTGTCTTCGGAACTGTAGCTTCGTAGCCTTGCATCTTCGGCTAGTTCTTCATTGGTGACTGGTTCGGATATTCCAAGATCAACCTCGTTGTTGTGTATGATTTCTTCGGCTTGAATTTCGTCTTCGAGAGAAGTTTGGTCTTGTATCCTATCCATCGCATCCAAATGGTCCTTCAAGCAAATGCACATTTCCATCGCTAGGGGGGTGAGTCTAGTCCTTCGTATCGATAAGACCCTGCCACTAAAAGAAAATGCAGATTCCGAAGCTACCGTGAAAGCTTGGACGGTTAGTACATCACGGGCCATGGCGGAAAGAATCGAAAACGAAGCTTCGTTTTTTTTTCCACCATGCCAAAATATCAAACTCCTCAAAAACGGTAGGAGGCATAAACGCTAAAAAGTTTGTGTCAATATACCTTCCGAGTTCGCTACTCGGGGTGGTACCTCGAGCCCGCTTACTAAATGCATTTAACATTTCGTTATATAATTTCAAATTAACATCTCTCGAGCTACCACTTGATGATGTACCTATTGTATCATGTGGAGTCGGAGTTGTACCATATTTATGTAAATAAACATCAAATAAATCTTGTAAACATTTGTTAAAATATGTTTTTGTGCCTTGTGCAAAATGGATGTCTTCACCATCCAAATTCAAAGCGTAAGTAATTATATCAATCAACGTTTCAACCCCGAAAACATTTATGGTAGGGTTTAACGCGGCGGCACAAGTTATAACGGGAGACATTTCTTTAAAATATTTTACTAATTTTTCTTTCATCGGTTCTATCATTTTTATAAAAATAGTGCTTTTATTTTCAAGTTTATACAACTTGTTAGCCATTAAATATGTTTGTTTTAGAGTTAATGGAAATGTGGGATAATAAACACCGGATAAAAAAGTGGTGGCGGTTTTGAAAACTTTAAGCAATTCGGTTACGTCTTTTAAAATGTCCCAACTCGTAGACGGAAACTTTAGAATTTTACGACGAGGTTTTGAGGCAAGCATTTCATTAAATAACTCTAAAGTTTCTCTTTGTCGTAAAGCGATATAAAACATATTATAAGTCGAGTTCTATCTTGTCTCGACGTCCCAATTCGGACCTAAGCAAAGATTATTCGTTTCACGACAAAATCTATTATAATCATGGTATCTTTTTTTGTTACTAAAAATGACTTTAAGCATTAGTCGAAAAGCATATGTCAAGTTTGAAACCTCTTCAATTGCAAGCCCGGCTTGCACCGCCAAGTTAATGATGTGTGCGACACATCGACTATGGGAAAAACGCCGTTGCAAACCGGTTTATATTTAATTTTTAGTTTTTGAACCGCATTTGTATTATCAGATGCATTATCAAAAGACATTGAAAAAAGTTTATTTTGTAATTTAAATTAGGTTATAACACCATCTAATATATAAAATAAATTTTCGCCGGTGTGTGGATATTCAAACAAGTCAAATGCGATTGTATGCTTCATCATTTGCCACGTTTTGGGATCAACCCAATGTGCGGTAACGCCAAGGTACGAATCTGGTATACCATGTGGAGCCGACCAAACATCGGTGGTTAAGTTTACACCGGTTTCCAAATTTTTAAAACCCAAAATTAATTATTTTTTTGCTTTTTTCCACATTTTTATACAATCTCGTCTAAGGGTGATGCGACTTACTTGATGATAACGTGGTTGGAGTGTCTCTTGAATCATCCTTGTTAAGCGCGGATTGTCAAAGTGGTTGAACGGCAATCCTTCTTGAATCACTAACCTCGTCATTCGATCTCGAACAATATTTGGATCAAAGTTCCAAATTCCTCCTTCGCTTGTCATCGAGGCTTGACCTTCACATGGAATTCTCTTCAAGGACGGGCAAGATTTTTCCATATGCGTTTTCAAACTAGTGTTTGAATCTTTCCCCAAAAACGCACCACACATCTTGCACCGAGCACGTTCCTTCCCGTTTGACAACAAACATAAATCGTAAATGCACCAAATTGCCGGATTTCTCGTTGTTGGTCGAATTTCCACAACGCTAACTTCGTTTTAGGAACCACCAACACTACTTGCCATTGTTTTTTTTTAAGAGTTTAGAGCGAGTTTAGAGAGCGTTTAACGAGTTTAAAGAGCGGTTTGAGAGATTAGAGAGTTTAGAGAGAGGTGTGATCAACCCTAAACACCCCCACCTATTTATATTGAGTTAAGGATGAAAAAATGACAAAAAAAACGGCTAGAAAAATCTCCAACGGCTATAAATCGTTCAGCTCGAAAAACCGGTTTGAACCGGTTTAAAAACCGGTTTTGTGGACCGGGTTGGGAGAACCGTTCCGTAACCCGGTGGGCTCCAGAATATGACAAACCAGTTTGTAACCGGCGGTTTCACTCGGGTTTGAACCGGTTTAGGGTAAACCGGTTTAGTTTGAACCGGTTTTCGGGTTATGCCCGGTTTGAAATTTCAAACCGGTTTTTTTTGCCCATCTCTAGTTGCAGGTAGAGAGGGAGAGAGCACATGGTATTTATATATATATATATATTATATATTTTTATTTAATAACATCTTTTGTTTTATTAAGGGTAAAATGATGAAAATGCTCTCATGTGTCAAGCACATGACTAGATTTAACAGAAAAACTTAACCCCAGTTAGTGAAAATGACTGAATGTGTGTAAAGGTTTCAAAAAAAAGACATACATTGTAATTTTTTAAGCCAATTGACATAACCTGTAATTTTATGTAAAGTTAAAGGACATAATTTGTAATTTACTCAAAAGAAAAGCACAAGCATGTATACAAACAAAAGAAAAAAAAACCATGTATTTAATTATTATTGTACTTGTCACTTGAGTTGGTAGCCATCTGGTAAGAGTAAAAGACTTTTTGAAAAAGATAGGGTTTAAATCCTGACATATGATGAATTAGAAATTGTGTAGTTTAGGAGTAGAAATAGATGCGTGTATGAGTTGTCGTTTAAAAAAAATGTATATAAACAAAAAGGACATTTATGGGTGATCCGTGTGCTATCTAGAAATGAGATTTTTAAATTAACTCAGATAAAGTAAATAATGATCTTCTTTATTAAATATTTAATAAATAAAATAATTCATTTGTAACAAAATTACAAGTAAGGTTTTTCGATAGACCAGTTGAGCCTAGCCATTCTCAATTCGGGCTTGAGCCTAAAACTATACGAGACGGTTTCGATCAGCTCGAAATCCCTCCACCGATTTAAAAGTCGAGCTCTTACGTGGCTCGTTTATAACTGGAGCCAACTCATAGCTCGACAAGATGACTTGTTTCTTTAACTCAATACTACACATAAGAACCGAGCAAACTGATATCGGCATCACCTAGAGGTTGCCAAAGTCCAAGTAGTCAGAAACGAAACACCTTGAGATTAATACATTCCCTAAAAGCTTTGTCAACATTTTTACTATTGAGGATTTCAAAACCTTGAGATGAGAATAGGTAGAAACAAAATGGTACAACTTCAAGAGTCACAGACGCTTGTGTTGATGGGAGTGGTTAGAGACAGGCAAACGAAGACGGTGATTATGAACGACAAATCTCACTTATGGTCCATGGATGACCCAGTCATGTTACTTGAGCAAGTCAACGAGGGATCTCATATCGCCTAGAAAATTTCTTGACTAGAACTAAATTACGTTGACCTAATTCTACTCGACTTTTTTCAATCTAGCTGTGAGTGAGTTAAGAAACACAAGCAATTTTTACCGTCTAATTATAAGAATAATTTTCATTCACTCTTAACAGCATGTGGTGTTTCTCAAAATAAATATAAATGTTAGTTGATATACAGTTTAATAAAATATTGTAAAATGAGGAGTATTTATTCATAAATGTAATAAAAATTTAAAAGAAAACGTGTTATGGTAAATAAATACTTTTACTATAATAAATGTTCGAAAGTATGATAAATAAGATACTCAATTACAGTGGCGGATCTAAACAAAAGTTCAAGGGTAACAATTTTTTTTACCGTCTTTTCATGAAAATGAAATAAAAAAATTTTTTGACCGTAATTTCATGTAAACAAATTTTTTCTACGGTAACATGCGACTAGCGAGGCGGAGGACTGGGGTTTGGCGGAGGCGGCGCCGAGCGGTGGTCTCAGCTCAGGTCGAGCGGCTGGTCGAGTAATCGGTCTCTAGCTCTCACAGTTCCCGCTCTCTGTCTTTCTTCTTGGCCGGCCGCTTGGGTAAGTTGGGTTTGAGAATTGAGACTCTGAGGTAATGAGTTTTAATAAAACATTTGGGCTGGCTAAAGCCCAAATGTTTTATTAAAACCCAATACCTCAAAACCTTTAATAAAATGTGGAGATTTTTTTATAAAGTATTAGGTTTTTTATAAAAAAATTTATAAAATTTTGGTTTTTTTATGAAGTGATTTTTTATAAAGTATTAGGTTTTTTATAAAATTTTGGACTTTTTATGAAGTGTTGAACTTTTAAAATAATTTGAGGGGTAACGTAATTTTTTTCTCAGGGGTAACGTAAGGGGTAACCGGATACATAAAACCGTAAAAAAAAATTACACTACGCGTAAAAGTTGTACCCCTACCCATAAGGTAGGTCCGCCCATGCTCAATTACTCATCATATATACATTTTAAATCTCATAACCCTTGTGTAAACTAAACATAATATAAATTTGGTAATATGTCTAATCACATAGATCTATAAGATTTTCCCCTTCAATACAATATACAATATATAAAGCACGAATCATTCAATCCACATGCAAAGGATTATATTATTATTTTAAAAATAAAATATTGATCCTATTTTTGGATTAAAATAGAGTTGATGCATTTTAATGAAGGGTCACTGAAGGTTATGGTAAATTTGAACTTTAAATAATAGTTTTTAACTTGAAGCACTTAAAATGTGCATTACATTTTATTTAAGAAGTTTAAAGTCTAAAACTAAATTAAATAGTATAATATCAAATTAAAATTTGGACTTAACCTTCTTTTGACAAATATTATATGTGCATGAGTTATTTGTGGTGAAAAAATATAGGGAAGTCAAAAAAATGAAAATTTGACATTCAATATTTAGAACCAATTGAATCATTTATTTGAGTGTGCCATAAATTTATTTCTCTAGAGAACTACAAGATAAAATGAACAAGAATATTTGAATGAGAACGAGTGTTGTCTTGTAAAATATTAATAACAGTCTCTTAAACTAAGAAAACAAATGTAGAGATTAGAGAAATTATTTCTGCCATTTGTCATTTGTTAGTTATTTGTATTACCTTTAATTACTTGACTCGAAAATAATCAAATAAGAACGACGCAAAAAATCCTTATCCAAATTAACTATTAGGGCGGACGGAGTGCAACTCCCGCAGGACTAGGTACTGATCGGTACCGAGCGGGAACACCGCCGCAGCCCTTTAGGTACCGTCAATTTGGACGACTCCACAGAAGCACTTCCTGATCATCTTCCGCAAGCCTTTTGTTTTTCTCTAATATTTTATTATTATTTTATCAATTGAAATAATGATTTCAAAATGAAAATCGTTTGCAGTGAAATCCAAATACCCAGCGCAAAGAAGAAAACAAAAAATGGACATACTGAGGAAATGATTAATACTTTTCTTTTTCAGATATTAAGTCAATGTTTTGTGAAAATAAGTTAAAAAAAATTCATGCAAAACAAATAGAAAAGAAGGTGATAAAATAAATATAAATTAAACAAGAAATATTTTAAGGACATTGACTCATTTAGTTGCAGATGTTATACAAAAATGATGATAATATAAATTAAACAAGGTTATAATATTTATTTTATTAAATAAAAAATGGCTAGGAAAGTTTATGAAAGAAAGATAAGTGTCTCACCTGACTCCTTCAAGAAAGTTTGGGGAAAAGAATGATGTGTCACAGTTTCATTGGTAGTTGGTTAGAAAGGGGAATATTGTCGTCTCTGCTCCCCACCGTTAGTGGTGATAGATTCATTATTTTCTTAATTGATGTCATTCTCTTAAAATATTTAATAAAAATATATCTTTTGAACATCAAAAACTATATAACAATAATACAATATAATATTTTTACATGATCTAATATATGGCGGCTAGGTTAATATTAATTTAAATATCAAGATTTAGGTTAGATATTACTTGATAACATGAGAAGTCAATAGCAATTCGGGACCATGCATTTGTCTTCCTTACTTGCATGTGACGCATGATGACATGAATTAATAATTGATTTGTAAATGCAACTGATTTTACTTCAATAAAAACTCCGTAGAGATTCAGCTAACTTCTTAAAAGTTACACAATGCATATATAAATACCCATAATTCATATCTTGACGTAGATGTGTTTTGTTAGTCAAAAGTTAATTGAACCACTTGCAAAATATGGATGACTTTTTTCCATGATATTTTAAAATAGAACAATTGGTTCATGTTTTTCATGTAAAAACAATGAAAAAAGTATTGGTGTTTTAATCACGTCAGGTTGAATCGTTGAACTCTAACTTGAACGCATTTAAAATTTTGTAACTTGAACACGGCTCATTTAACCAACATTATCTAAACAAGTCAATTGGTTTGATGTGTTGAGTGTTGATGGGTGGTAATCAAGTTATAAAATGTTAAACGGGTTGTCGGCTTGTAATAAATGGTTAAAACACAACAGAGGATTGCAATAAAACGTTTAAACAGGTTTGCATCTTGACCTGATTGATTAATTAAATGGGTTACGTGTCGATCTATTTAATAAAATGGATTAAACATGTTAACCTAAACACATGACTCATTTAATCAAACATATCAACCACGATTCATTTATTAAACAGGTTAAATATAAAAATCCAAAATCTAATTATATTGTTATCGTGTTTTGATTCATGTCACGAATTGTCTAACCTAGTAAATATATATCAAATGGCTGAAGAAGATAAGTAAAAAAAATCCCAAGAAACTCATTATTCTAACTCTTTTTGTATTTTATCCGATTTATCATGGGCAAGAATATGGAGTCTTGAAGCTCGGTTTTATACCTTTAGAGCATGTGGTTTACCCAAGTGATTGAGAGTTTAGTGAGGGGAAAAATGATTGACACGTGTCGCCATGTCATATTCTTCAACTCTCACACCAACCTCACTCGGCAAGGGAAATACCCAAGTGAGTAAGGGTGGTGTGAGCATTAAATGAAAATTTTAATTTAATATTCATTTAACTAATAAATTTATATTAAAAAAAGACATGAATAAAAATTATATTAAAAAAAGACATAAATAAAAATTATAACAAAAATAAAAGTTACATAAAAATTCAAATAATATAAATAAAACTACTCGATTCCATATTTTGTCTTGATCTCGTTTTGTTTCCTCTCGAGAAAGACTAGCCGGGGGCCAGTGATCTGATCAAAGTTTAGAGCGAGAATTTCCATCTCTTCTTTTCTCTTTTCCAATTAAACTTCTATCTTTCTCTCACGTTAAATTATTCCATTTGTTCGACCATTTTGTGGCCGATGTCGACGTGAGTTGGAATCGAGCCCGAATCATGCCTTTGCTTTTTTTCTTGCCGATCGGACGTTGTATGTCATCCTCGTCATCCAATACCTCCCGGTTGAGATCATACATACATCTTCCGTCGGACAATGTTTGCCATTTCGGCGATTTCCTTAATAGTTCCCAAGTCGCTATTGGAGCTTGGACTCCTCCGTCGTCTTAATACCGGGACTTTGCTTGCATTAAAATGTCGGTATCACTACAACCACTTTTTCAGCTTCTATCACATTGTTGGTAGATGTCGTGAAACTTTAACACCTTTCGGTTTATATGAGTCCATTTAGAACTCAATTGGTCCATTGTTCGATACTCAGGGGTACACCCATTAACGCTTTAAATTTTGTAGCGATACGTTTCCATAACGCTTTTTTTTAGCGGTACCTAAAAAAATGAAAAATAATTAATATTAATTTGTATAATGAAGTAGTAAAAATAAATACTATTATACATATTAAATACCTATAATGGGATCCTGATGCGCGTGTCGTGTTAGTATAAAATATATATATATATATATATATATATATGTATATATATATATATAAATATATATATTTTTTTAGAAATGGTTTCACGAGATCAGGTTTTAAATTTATAAAATGATCAATACTTAAACTAAACACACATACAATATGCAAGTGTACTGATGTATCGTAATACACACCTAGTTTTCCTGTGTATTTTGTAGCGGTTTAGTATAGTTTTATAGTCGATTTCGGTCATTATTAGCATGTACTTAGTAATGTTGTATTTGGCAGGTGTTCATGAGTAAAAGGGGCTTAAACAAGCAAGAACTGTGAAGATACGAGCACACGAGGTGACAACATTCAAACGAAGAAACTTTTTGGGAATCTTGAAGTTCGCGCCACGTTAACACTGGGGCAAGGCCCTGTGCGACACGCCAGAATCCAAAAACCAGGACTTGAGCCCGACTATCTTGTCCCTCGCGCCACGCGAGGGACCATCCATTTGGAGTTCGTGACACGCGAAAGTTTTCAGATACGACATAACCCTAATTCGGCCATTTAAAAGGTTAGAGGCCATTCCAGTAGAGTGGTTCAATTTATAGCCATCAAGATAGAAGCTTTTGGGCGATTTTAGAGTGGAGAAGCATTAGAGGATCAAGAATTGAAGCTATTGGAGTGTGGATTGATTGGATATCATCTATTCAGTTCATGTTCTTCATCTTTAATTCTTTTATCAGTTTATCTTACAACATGTTTCTGAATTTTAAGACTTGTTTACTGTTTTTAAGCATGATTGTTGGCTAAACATCTTTAGTTACTTAGGTTTGATGAATATTTGTTGATTGATTGGATTTCGTTCGGTTTTATGGATTATTATTGATGGATTAATGCTTTAGTAAAGAATCTTTTGATAATCGATTGATGTTTGTGCATGCTTGGATCAAATGTTTTTTTGGTTTTGAAGTCTATATGTTACCTGTTGAATGTCTTTCAATTAGTGTTTCAGATTAGATCATTGACTTTATGTTATGATTAGTTTATGGTTTGTTGAATTCACAATCCATGGGAATAGTCGTTTATCTGTTTGATCCTAGTGTTCTGCCTATCTACATAGCTGAAAGGTGATAGACAGTTGGTTAGTCTCGGGTATTAAGTATCTAGGTGTAAGGGCTCTGAAAGGAGGTTTCCCTAGGTTTCTTGGTAGTTCGTGCTAGTCCGTGTCAATTTGGTTGTTCTTAGATTACCCATTGCATTCTTTGAATGAATTGATATAATGAGACTGAAAGGTAATCTGTCTTTTAGGTACTTTAGTGTTGTTAGATAGACTGAAAGGTAATCCAACTAACTGGTGAGCATTTACACCCCTTACGGTTTCCTTCTTGTCACACCCGAAGAATGATCAGGGATCCACTAGGTTGTCTGAGGATGTTGTACTTTAAGATCCTTGTTTCATCATAGTTTCCATAGCCGAGAGAAATCTGAGATTCACAAATAGGATTCTTACCTGGGTAGTGCCTTCCCCGTTCTTGAGTTTGTCTAAGTCTTTTTGATTTATAGTTGGTTATCGTTAGTTCTTCTTAGTTTACTTTTGCCTTTTAATTATTTTAACACAAAATCCGCCCATATAAATTAGTCAGTTAGTTGAGTCAGAGTCTAGTTAGTTGTCACTAGTGTCTCGTGGGTTCGATATCCGGACTTCCATTAGGCTTTACTTAAGTCGATATATACAGTTTCATGTTCTGTGGTCTAGTATTTAGGAGAGTCTATAATTTAACTAGAGTGTCTAGGTTAGGTTAAATTACGTATATTTTATAGACCGTACCTGAGACATCATGTACCTATCGCAGCGTAATATAGTTAAGGTAATAACCAAGTATCGAACCAATGGACACGGTCGAGTTCCAATACTAAACGTTTGTTATCGTTTAGCCGGTTCAATTAGTGAGTGGGTATTGTGTGCATGTGAAACAGAAAAGTAAATGATGGTAAAGTAAATGACAGAAAAGTAAAAATGTGCTTGTGATGTGTAACAGATTTGTAAATACCACAATAGTAAATAGCAGGAAAGTAAATATCTCGAAGACGTTCATGTCACAAAGAGTATTGCTTTGGGCTTTGAATTCTCTTGGTATATGATAATGTTAAGTTGACTAATACAAATGTGTGAACGGTACACCGCTAGAGCCTCATTCTCACAACATTTTGTTCACAAATTATAATCTTTAATAATAAAATGGTAGTGATTCCCGTAAAGGACATGGTTACCCTCAACTCTTTGAATGCTATCTCTAAGTTGGTTTAAGACATCGAACTTAAATGCTTATTTATTTTTGTTAAAAAAGTGATTAGACTTTGCTCACTGGGAGGCGGTGCAACAATGAGACCATGTATAAAGTGTAACATTCCTGATTTGCCGACCCTATTTTAATTTATTTTAATTAATAAAATAACAATATGACATTTAAAACCTTCAAGGACTAGTTGTGTAATTAGTCAAATCTAATTATAATTAAGTTTGAAAGTCAAAAATTGAAGAATTATGTTCCCGTTGACTTTTAATAAATTAAACTAACAAATCTTTAACCAACTTAACTCAACTCAAACCCGAGGGACCAGTTCCGCCAGATTCAAAACTTTTAAACATGAAACTGCAGGGATTAATCTGTAATTAACCCATTTTTTATTTAGTTTGACTTTGGAAAGTCAAACTACCATTTTTGACTTGAATCAGAACCCCACTCCCGAAATCCGTTGCAATTCGTAACCGTTTTACACGTTGGTGTCATTATCGATCATTATGGAGCAATTATCAGCGTCATCAGTACACGATTAAACTCCATTTACAGCTAATTAAACCGTGACCGTCGACCTCATTCTTATTACTCACCAATTCACAACTATCGATCGTTTACACAGAAATCGACCACCTGCAAATCTCTAACGAATCCCCTTGAACCTGTTACACCATCCAATTGCATCGAAGAAGACGCAGAGTCGCTGGAAAACCGATCCCGTCACAGTCGGCATTCGTTTAGTCGATCGCGGTCAATTCAAACATCATTCTGGTAATTGAACCTATCATTAGCTTCGTTTTTATCTATAGATTAAAAGCCCTATGCTTATTAGGGCTTACATTATGGAATCAAACATGACCCGATTCTAGGGTTCTTGACAATTTCGGATTTAATCGAAACCTACCCTCGACTCTGTCTAAATCAAATTAATTCATACCAGTAGATTCAAAATCCATTTTTAATTGATAACCCTATGCCAATTTAGCCTCATATCATCGACTTAATCAAGACCCCGTAACTAGGGTTCGTTCATAAAACGATTTGGGGGTTTCGACCCTAGACTTAATCATAATCCAATTAAACCATACTGACAGATTCGCAAGACCCTAATTAGTAAAAGCCCCATGTTTCTATCGCATTCCATTATCAGAATCATTCAAAACAATTTTGGGTTCAAACTTAGGGTTTCGGCTTTTGATTCCGTAATTAAACGATCCCAAACCCGTTGTTTTTGCAATTAAAACCCACCTCAGACTCGTTTGATGACAACGAACAAAACCCCTATGATCTTATATACAGTCGTTACCGGATTTGGTGGAATTGGGGCTGGGTTCGATCGATCTAGAGTAAAAGAGAAGAACTCACTGGCTTTCTGTGTTAAAATCATTTCTGCCCGGTCTTGTGTGCGATACTCTAGCGGGCGGAGCTGGTTAGGTGAGTGTGCTGGTGTGGGAGAGACCCGGGTTCGAGTCTCTCCACACCCTTTTAAATTTTAAAACGTTTTTGACTATTATTTTAATATAAAAACAATACCATATATTATTATATTAATATATTAATGTGTTCTAGCCTCGTAAAACCACCCGTAGGCTCGGGTTTAATTTGTAACCATTCTTCACTTAAAAATACCAACTTTTAAAATAATATAGTTATATTATTTTCAAATCCCGACTTTGAATAAATAAAATATTTATATTATTTTCAACTCGTGACTCCAATTAAAAATAATATATATATTTAGATATTTCTTCGCCTCGTTTACAAACTCGTGTAACGTTTTCAAACTTATAAATAATATAATTATTTATATTAGTTACCCACGTTTATATCCCCGAATAAAAATAGATATGTTTATTATTCATATAAGTTACAATTTCAACTCACTTAGTGTTAAATGGTATGTAACACTAGTTTTTATAAACTAATATATATTCACCCAAATTCAACGCATTTTCATGACTAAATAACTACATAAGGATAGACTTATTTATTTTGTTTATATCTAAAACAATATAATTTCATGCTACGTTTTAAATAAATAAATCTAATTTATTTAGTTAATTAACCCCAAACTTTAAATCATTATTTTAGGAACACTATATCCCGACTTTAATAGTTATAAAACAATTATCCAAGAATAAAACGCAAACACCTACGCAATCCTTTTACATAATCCGACACGAACTCATTACACAATTCCCTATACTCACATCCTTTGAAGCCCTAGAATTAGATTTAGATATTTTATTAATTCATCTTCATACGCAATACACTCTAGGTTAACGTTGTGCGTTACAAGGATCACTTTGCTACCTAGAGTCTCGTGTTAGCTACACATTTGTTCATGTGAGTTTACATAGCCCCTTTTTACTGTTTTTTACTTTTGGGGTGAAACATGTCGTCAACTTTATCTATTTAACCAAATTCAATATCTATTTTCTTGTGCTTGATCTTTATGCTTTATATTTGAACTACTTGGTGACCATTGCATGTGTTTCATGCCAGTACATTCATTAACTTGCAGCCCAAGCCTAAGGTAGTACTTAACATGATCATTTATATGGGAAACTGAACCTATAACTTACCACAAGACCTTGGCGGGTTTTGTTGGGTATCAACTATAACTTGGAGTATCCGCTTGCTCCCTTTTTTAAAATGGCAATCAGTGGGATTGCGTATCTAGTTTTCTATTATCAGGCTTGAATTGTACGCTTGGAACCTTGTGTGTTCTCACATATATGCTTTAGACATGCTTTGAACATATTGAATTGTAATATATACTAATTCTTTTGGGTGTCAAAACCTATGTATCTCACCAACTACTTGTAGTTGACAGTTACTTACATGTTTCAGGTGCACCTGTTTGAGGACCACTTGCTCACCTAGGACTTGGACCTAGTTTAATTTAATTTATGTTTTGAACGTTTCATTTTCCTATGTAACGGATGCTTTTAATTTGAATAATAAATATTATCATATTTAATAGATGATCATGTGCTTATGAAAAACCGCGTCAGCCCCGGCGTTTAATCCGCCGCCGGCCGGGGTGTGACAGATTGGTATCATAGCCTTGGTTATAGGGAACTAGGTTATTAGACACTCTTGACCTAGACTATAACTTTAGGACACCCATACAATGCCATGCTACTACATGTTACATTAGTAATTCTTATGCAAATATTTTTATATGCTATCATAAGTAATTACACTACATGATACAATATATAATGATTTGTGTCACACTACTTGATAACTCTTGTGCTTACATCACTATCAACATGCTACGTGATTATTTCTTAGACGAATATTTTTACATGTTATATTATACATCCTATGATACAACACTTAATAGTCTATGTGACACATTACCCGCCAACTTTTTCTACTATTTATTTCTACCTATTAGATTTATTTAAAGTACTATCTTAAGTTTAACACACACACATACACACCAAATTATTCACACACCTTTGGACCCACATACATGATACCATCACCCTTTATGAACAAAGACTTAAACTATTGGGCCTAATGTTTACTAATAATAAACTAAGAAGCCTATCTATCCCCCAAGAAGAAGAAGCCCGCTGAAATGCATAAACCTTACCTTTGGGCCTCAAAGCCTAGTCCACAACGATTCCCATCATAACCATGAACCCAACAATAGTATTATTAATACATAATGGCTGGAAGAGTGTGTAAGCCCATGAGGAATTCTGGCTAAGGAAAGATAGGGTACTTAAGTGTGTCTTAGTGACCCACCCCTCTTTCCTGGGAATTCTCCTCAGGGATACATTGCTTATAGGTCAAGTGTATTTCTAAAATACTATCGTGAAGGTTCGGTGTTATGACTAGTCAAACTCTAAAACCTATAAGTACTCCTATGTTCAACCCGCAATATTTCATTATCATTTACAACTTTTTCATTGTTTTCTGCTAGACATGGACTCCTACCCTCCTCCTTCCCCGGTATACTATCCCGGAACCGAATCTGATTGGGAAGAAGACACGGAGACACCTGTGTATCGGTCACCAACACCCCCAACTGCTAGGCCAAGGTTTGATGTAAGGGCGGACTGAATTAGGAACACCGGCCCAAGACTTCGAACACCTGGATCACCCGCACCCAGAAACCCGTATCAGACACCTCACCCCCATAATCAATTACCACCCCCACTAAGAGACCCATATCTAATGCCCGACCCGTACCTTCCTAACCCTTGGGTAAGGAATACCATGGCACCCACGGGTGTTATGGGGATTCCAACCAATGACTTCCATCAATATGTAAGAACTTCAGAATTTGAGAGGCAAAGGATAGAGCAGGGAGTGATACACGACTTGCAAAGACAAAGAATGGATAACTTAGCAAACCAATTAGGGTACCAAAAGGAGTTAATCTTCATCCTCGAAAAGGAAGTACAAGAACATCGCACGGAGACCGCCAGGGCTGAAGTCAGATCTGCTACTCGAGTGACCATAGCGGTGCTCATCTTGGCGATTATCTTCTTCCTAGTGGAAAGCTACCAGAGACGTTAGAAGAAGCTTCTACTGATTACCTCTAAATTTTCGATTTGAGAACCATTTCCTTATGTTTTGAGTAATGTTTAACATTTCAGCATTTCATCAATTCCATATATTTCAACTTTACAGTTATTGTTCATTGATTTGACCCGTGGAGCGTAAACTACACCCGCTATATTTCCATCAAAATTTCTCAAATATCACCTTCTTCATTAAAATACGATTTAGTACACTACCAATAATCTCATTCATAAACAAATCATACTATTATGTGACTCAAGCAAAACCACGTTATCTTGTTTAAACAAAACGTTTACCAAACTTTTAGATAGTATCAAAAATATAAATTTTCCATAAAAACTTTTCATCCGATAAGGAAAGTACAACCAATTTTATAAAAATATTATTTCAAATTGATAAATAATTATGATGTTTCTTCATTAAAGTAAATATTTCTAAACTTTGGCTAAGTTATATGCGACTACTTGTTTAGCCAATGGTTCCAATTAAAAATATTCTCTTATTAATAATTGAAAGTTTAAATTAAAAATATTTTTTTTCCCATAAATTGCATATTCATTTAAAATATGCGATTCATTGATTTCACTACTTTATATATCTACAATCAAGAACGAATTACCACTTTCTATGTTCAAGCAAAGACCCGTATTTGTAAACGCAATTCCCGAATGTTTTCAAAACCTCCTCGTTACCTTTCACTTGACGCTTCAGGAGACGATCCATACCGCGTAGATGTTAACCCTCCCCACAAACCTCAATGAGACCTAAAGAACTAGAACCTAACTACCACATTCTACATGAACGCCAAACAACGCGCTTCTCCGCAACACTTGATCACCTACAAAACTCGTTAGTATATGTCACACACGAAATTCAATAAATTACGATCACATAATACATGAAACTAGTTTATTTACAAATCACAAGTTACTGGATTGATCACATAACCCATGAAACCTGTTTATTTGCAATACACATACTACTTGCTTGAACACATAGTACATGAAACTTAGTTGTTTACAACATACATGGTATATGACAATTGATTGTTTTATATACAATACTTGATTGATTATATTGAACACAAAACTTATTTGGTTACAAAGTACATGATACTACATTACTTACATTACACATGAAAGATTATTGGTTTACAAAATACATGATACTAGGTTTAACACCATATGAAATCCCTTTCCTACAATACACAAGATACTATTTTGTTTACACTACACGTGAGAGCTTAGTGATTTACAAAATACAAATGCTAGATGTCCACACTACACAAAAGACCTGTATGTTTACTATATACACGAAACAAAATTTGCTTACAATTAGTGCAATTGGTTGATTATATTCTACACAAGACATGGTCATACACCTTGTTCACCAAGGTTGAAGACCATAATACATTGAAACGACTCGGGGTTTGACGTATTCTTGTTCAAACACGTTATGTGAAAGCAATAGACGTGATTAGAGTGAAATTTGTGCCCCCCCCCTTACCCACACACAACGGAATGAGCTATACGGACCATGCGATGATTTGAGTAATTACGGGTGCACACGAAATTATAAAAATCAGCGCATGGAAAATATAGTGAAATTTTGTCGTGTGTTGTGACCTAAAACTTATCATGATATGTAACGACGGAACTGATGTGATGTGACAAGGGCATGGTGGATACGCCGATAGTACTTCCTATACATAAGTGTCCTAACATATTATCATGAGTAGCGTTGCTCGTGTCACGTGAGGTTTTGACACAGACCAATGCTTACGAAATCTCTTACCCACTAACAATTTTGAGCATATTAGACTATATCGTACACAAACTCTATATTTCAAAAGCCCATCAAACTCATTCCAAATAATACAACTTACATCTAGAATTCAAAATCTCTATTCGGCAATCTCCCTCCTAAATCCATTTCAATTAAAATTCATTATCACCCTTCATATTCAACTTTAAGTATTAGGCCTAAGCCATAGCAACAGTTACACTCCCCCAAAAATCCAACAGTCAAAACTCGCTGAGAACCCAAAACCCTCACCTCCTTCTTGATTTTGCAGCCTCCATTAGTTAAAATTCGGGACGAAATTCCCTTAACATGGGGAGACTGTAACATTCCTGATTTGCCGACCCTATTTTAATTTATTTTAATTAATAAAATAACAATACGACATTTAAAACCTTCAAGGACTAGTTGTGTAATTAGTCAAATCTAATTATAATTAAGTTTGAAAGTCAAAAATTGAAGAATTATGTTCCCGTTGACTTTTAATAAATTAAACTAACAAATCTTTAACCAACTTAACTCAACTCAAACCCGAGGGACCAGTTCCGCCAGATTCAAAACTTTTAAACATGAAACTGCAGGGATTAATCTGTAATTAACCCATTTTTTATTTAGTTTGACTTTGGAAAGTCAAACTACCGTTTTTTACTTGAATCAGAACCCCACTCCCGAAATCCGTTGCAATTCGTAACCGTTTTACACGTTGGTGTCATTATCGATCATTATGGAGCAATTATCAGCGTCATCAGTACACGATTAAACTCCATTTACAGCTAATTAAACCGTGACCGTCGACCTCATTCTTATTACTCACCAACTCACAACTATCGATCGTTTACACAGAAATCGACCACCTGCAAATCTCTAACGAATCCCCTTGAACCTGTTACACCATCCAATTGCATCGAAGAAGGACGCAGAGTCGTCGGAAAACCAATCCCGTCACAGTCGGCATTCGTTTAGTCGATCGCGGTCAATTCGAACATCATTCTGGTAATTGAACCTATCATTAGCTTCGTTTTTATCTATAGATTAAAAGCCCTATGCTTATTAGGGCTTACATTATGGAATCAAACATGACCCGATTCTAGGGTTCTTGACAATTTCGGATTTAATCGAAACCTACCCTCGACTCTGTCTAAATCAAATTAATTCATACCAGTAGATTCAAAATTCATTTTTAATTGATAACCCTATGCCAATTTAGCCTCATATCATCGACTTAATCAAGACCCCGTAACTAGGGTTCGTTCATAAAATGATTTGGGGGTTTCGACCCTAGACTTAATCATAATCCAATTAAACCATACTGACAGATTCGCAAGACCCTAATTAGTAAAAGCCCCATGTTTCTATCGCATTCCATTATCAGAATCATTCAAAACAATTTTGGGTTCAAACTTAGGGTTTTGGCTTTTGATTCCGTAATTAAACGATCCCAAACCCGTTGTTTTTGCAATTAAAACCCACCTCAGACTCGTTTGATGACAGCGAACAAAACCCCTATGATCTTATATACAGTCGTTACCGGATTTGGTGGAATTGGGGCTGGGTTCGATCGATCTAGAGTAAAGGAGAAGAACTCACTGGCTTTCTGTGTTAAAATCATTTCTGCCCGGTCTTGTGTGCGATACCCTAGCGGGCGGAGCTGGTTAGGTGAGTGTGCTGGTGTGGGAGAGACCCGGGTTCGAGTCTCTCCACACCCTTTTAAATTTTAAAACGTTTTTGACTATTATTTTAATATAAAAACAATACCATATATTATTATATTAATATATTAATGTGTTCTAGCCTCGTAAAACCACCCGTAGGCTCGGGTTTGATTTGTAACCCTTCTTCACTTAAAAATACCAACTTTTAAAATAATATAGTTATATTATTTTCAAATCCCGACTTTGAATAAATAAAATATTTATATTATTTTCAACCCGTGACTCCAATTAAAAATAATATATATATTTAGATATTTCTTCGCCTCGTTTACAAACTCGTGTAATGTTTTCAAAGTTATAAATAATATAATTATTTATATTAGTTACCCACGTTTATATCCCCGAATAAAAATAGATATGTTTATTATTCATATAAGTTACAATTTCAACTCACTTAGTGTTAAATGGTATGTAACACTAGTTTTTATAAACTAATATATATTCACCCAAATTCAACGCATTTTCATGACTAAATAACTACATAAGGATAGACTTATTTATTTTGTTTATATCTAAAACAATATAATTTCATGCTACGTTTTAAATAAATAAATCTAATTTATTTAGTTAATTAACCTCAAACTCTAAATCATTATTTTAGGGACACTATATCCCGACTTTAATAGTTATAAAACAATTATCCAAGAATAAAACGCAAACACCTACGCAATCCTTTTACATAATCCGACACGAACTCATTACACAATTCCCTATACTCACATCCTTTGAAGCCCTAGAATTAGATTTAGATATTTTATTAATTCATCTTCATACGCAATACACTCTAGGTTAACGTTGTGCATTACAAGGATCACTTTGCTACCTAGAGTCTCGTGTTATCTACACATTTGATTCAGGTGAGTTTACATAGCCCCTTTTTACTGTTTTTTCTTTTGGGGTGAAACATGTCGTCAACTTTATCTATTTAACCAAATTCAATATCTATGTTCTTGTGCTTGATCTTTATGCTTTATATTTGAACTACTTGGTGACCATTGTATGTGTTTCATGCCAGTACATTCATTAACTTGCAGCCCAAGCCTAAGGTAGTACCTAACATGATCATTTATATGGGAAACTGAACCTATAACTTACCACAAGACCTTGGCGGGTTTTGTTGGGTATCAACTATAACTTGGAGTATCCGCTTGCTCCCTTTTTTAAAATGGCAATCAGTGGGATTGCGTATCTAGTTTTCTATTATCAGGCTTGAATTGTACGCTTGGAACCTTGTGTGTTCTCACATATATGCTTTAGACATGCTTTGAACATATTGAATTGTAATCTATACTAATTCTTTTGGGTGTCAAAACCTATGTATCTCACCAACTACTTGTAGTTGACAGTTACTTACATGTTTCAGGTGCACCTGTTTGAGGACCACTTGCTCACATAGGACTTGGACCTAGTTTAATTTAATTTATGTTTTGAATGTTTCATTTTCCTATGTAACGGATGCTTTTAATTTGAATAATAAATAATATCATATTTAATAGATGATCATGTGCTTATGAACAACCGCGTCAGCCCCGGCGTTTAATCCGCCGCCAGCCGGGGTGTGACATAAAGACATACCGTTCCCAACATGAGTTCACCAATTCTTGGTTTCATAACAAGTTCGTATAAAGACGTACGACCTTATTGGTATTAACTAGGCCTTGGCTTATAAAAATCCACTTGTATAAATACATACAGGTATCCAGAGAAGTTTGCTTAAAAAGGTTTTACGGTCTTACGCTTTAAAATCAAGATCACTCACAAGCGTAAAGACAAGTTTAGACAATAATAAAAAGCCCACCTAGATGGTGGTTTTAAGATCGAATAATTAAAGACATAAACATACCACTAGATTACTACGTTAAACATTAACATACACCAAACTTCATCTTCACCCTAGCAATACAAAGAGTTTAGCCATGAATAGCCATACTAACTAGCGTAACACTTAGTTTTGTAGGCTCGCCTATTGCGAACAAAGAGGAGGAGCCCCTCTTCTCTCTACTCTAAACTACAGAAACAGACTCTCTTGAGCTTTGGTAATATATATTGAGGTGTATTGAATGAAGAACTCAAGCCCCCTATTTATAGGCCTCAAAATGAGAAATGCACGATCGTGCATTGGTTTGCATGGGCATGCAAACACCTCGGGAATCAAACAGGGTACAAAGGACAATGTACTAGAGCCTTGGGGAGCAAGGAGGACATTGCGCGGCCGTGTAACGGGATGCACGGCCGTGCATTCCCTTGCCTGCTCCCTACTTCGTCTTTTAGCTGCTTGTTGACTTGTTGTTGACCTTGGTTGACTTCTTGGGGGTCAAAGCACGGGAATGATCTTTCAAAAGGCTTGATTTCTTGGTGTTTTTGACTGATTTTAGCTTTGTTTATCTCAGGACACCGAATAATCTGCAATTATGAAATATTAACGTTTAAGTATCAATTGCAAGGTTATTATTCAATTAGTATCATAATATGTAGATTATTATGCCTGAAAAACATGTATAATTTAGGGCATATCATAATACCCTACACTTAAACTTTGCTTGTCCTCAAGCAAACTCATGCTTGATCAGACCCATAACTAAAAAATTTACAAAAGGAAACGGGAGCTCCAAGTGGTTTGAATCTCTGGGATATCTCATGAGTCGTTTATTCTATTTTCAGAATTTTCTATTTTGGGGTGATGGAATCTATGACAAGCCTACTAGAACTTCAGTTATGCAGAATCTATCACTCCTCGCAATGCTCACTCAATTCTCTGGTTGGGTATATAGATAATGTAAGTTAAGTAGAACACTCAAGTTCAAATCGAATTATACAATGCTCATAAGCTTGTATGAAAATCAAGTCTCCACCAACTAACTATGTAATATGCATGAATCAAGATGACTTATGGCTAAAAAGAAAATAAAGCGTGAAAATGATAATCTTTTTGGATTTTTACGGTTCTAAAGGGTTTTAAGGGCTGCAGCTAACGTGGAACACACGGCTAAGGCTTCATGGCTTAAGATGGAAAATACTAGTGGGTCCTTCTACAGTACTCAGATAACGAGGGTATAGCTAATTTGAGGGCTCGTTTATGGTCAGATTTCCAAGACCGATACTTCTTATCATGTTTAACTCTTCCCTCACTGCGTAGTACACATTACTGCCTTTCCGTATGGTTATTTCGGCGTGTAACCTAATAGCACCTACTTTGATTAGATGCGTATACTCATGTTGAGAATAAGTTTGATTCTTGCTGCATTTTCCATCATGGCTCCAGTTGCCACATTTCACACATTTGCCATAACTTTTGGCTCTTCTTTTGGCGGCATTTTTTGACAAGCCACATAATGGTGGTAGTTGTTCTTGCTTGTGCCACCATTTTCTTACATCACTTGTTGCTTTGAAAACTTTCTCTTGGAGATCGGGCGGTAATTCAGGCTTTGCGAAATGAATACAAGAAAGTAAATTGGAATAAAAAGAATGCCTATCCAGTTCTTTAATGTCTAACCGGTAAAAGACCAACTTCTCTCTTTTCTTTTTTATTTTCTCCCTTTTTTTAAACATCAAGACTGCTTTGTCAATAAATCATTTTCCTCAATTCCTTGAAATAATTTTTCCATATCTTCCTTGTAGATCGTTTGGCTGTTTTTTCCTAATACATCTACTTCCTTTTGTATATTCCAATTCCTTGAGTGAGCCAGATCCTTTCAAAATTGTCTTAACGGTTTCCTACTTGAAATAACGACATAAGATAAACTAATGATTCTCCATCTTGAAGAAAGTTAGCCAATAACCGGTGTTTACGAAAAGCTGGTATGGTAACAAATGTGGGTAATAGAAACGAAAAGGCTAAGGCTCAAAGGGCTATCTATGCGGATATTGTTTTTGGTATTTTGGGGTTTAAGGATAACATATAAAGGTAATAAAGTCATAGGTGCCTCAATCATTTCCACACAGCTACTAGTTCATGGTCTTGATATGTATAAGTCACACAAATTCTAATTATGCATAAAATTCAATCGAAAAACACTCAGTATACCAAACGAAAGAGCATGAGAAAATAATGATGATAATAATGCTCATGAAAGGCTCAGATTGATCTCACATGAAAATGGATGAGATATGGTTTAGTGATTTGTTATGCATAATATTCATGTGTTTCTACTTGCCATGTTTCCATTTATTCATTTTAGTTTATTTAAGCGCAAACTCAAAGAGGTTTAGATTTTTAAGGTTTTAAAATTTTAAATTTTTTTAGGGTTTTTAGGAAAATAAGTTTTTGGTTAAAGTAAGGTTTTAGTCAAATGGGTTGAAAATCACGAGTTTAGTTTTACTGGTTTGAGGAAACAAGTTTGTCCTGAATCTCAAATTCCCCACCCCATACTTAAAACTGTGCATTGCCCTCAATGTACAAATGCATGTAATGAAATCCTATGTAGGAATTTAAATGCATGAATTTTTAAGGGAAAAGAAACTGATACTCCCCTAGTCAATTCGGTGTATAAACTATGGACAATGCTTGTGATTTTAGTCAACATTACGCCAAAAAATTCTATCAAATCTCATAAATTTCATGTGGTTTTCCGGCGTCCAAGCTTGTAGAGATGGATCAGAACTCCTCATAGAAATAGAGAAACTAATTGGTGATGCTAAGCTACTTGACACACAAAGAAAAACATAAAAACAGAAATGGAAATAACATGTGGTAGTTAAGCTACTAAGGTCCTAGTATTGAGAAGGCATACATGGAAGCTGAAGTATGGGAAACTTAAACATGGAAAACCAAACCTGAGGTCTATGTATTATGCCGTATGCACCAACTTCTCAATTTATTCATGATCATCGGGTTGCCTCCCAGAAGCGCCAAGTTTATTTAAGGGTCGTTGGCCGGACCCGTACGTGCTTCATCAGTCTATCTTCGGGCGGGGGCTTTGGATCTCCTCCGTATCTCCCATTCCTTCCTTCAGGTCCTTTTTCTTAGTCAATTTCGGCTGTTGGTCCCAGTAGTTGTCAATCCAGTTAGTGTTGTTGAGATCCTTGCCGATATTTGGTTTTTTTCCATTATTGATTTTCTTAGCTTTTTTCAGTTGGTAGTCAAGATTAGTGTCTATGAACTGTGCAATTTTAAAGGGATCATTGGATAAACATTCGTTACCCCCGATGTTGTAGGCCACCGATTGTTTTCCAACACGAAGTGTTAGAATACCTTCGTTCATGTCAATGGTTGCTCTAGTAGTGGCAGAATACCTTCGTTCATGTCAATGGTTGCTCTACTAGTGGCTAAGAATGAGCGACCCAAAATTAAAGGAACTGAATAGTCGGGCCCCATTTCTAAGACCATGAAGTCGACAGGGAAGACAAACTTGCCTACTTTTATAAGTAAATTCTCAATAACTCCCATAGGTGATTTAATAGTTCCATCCGCAAGTTCGATAGTTGCATTGACAGGTTGCGGATTTCCAATATTTAGTCTTTTGAACATGTTGTATGGCATTACGTTCACACTTTCTCCTAGATCAGCGAGTGCAAAAGTTATTGGTAGTGGTCTGATTGAGCATGGTAAAGAGAACTTTCCGGGATCAGATAGTTTCTTTGGAAGGCATCGTTCAATGAGAGCGACGCATTCTATTAGTTCTTTTAACTGCTTCTTCCATGTTTCTTTTGTTAGTGAAGAAATCCTTTAAGAAATGTCCATACTTTGGCATCTGCTGTATTATATCCAGGAAAGGAAGATTGACATGAATCTGACTTAAAAGCTCGATGAATTTCTCATATTGTTCGTCGGTCCTTTGCTTCACTAGCCTTCCTGGGTAAGGTATGTGAGATTTGTAAGTTCTCTTTTTCGGAACGATAGGAGGAGTGTTCACTGGAGCAGGTTGTGGATTCTCCTTTGGTGGTGATTCTTGAGCAGCTGATTCTGTGATAGGTGGACGAAGTGGTACTCTAGTGAATATTTCCCTTAGTGGTGTTTGAACTTCTTCCTCTTCTTCTGGCATTGGAGGTTCTGGATAAACCTTGCTATTTCTGAGAGTGATAGCACTAACATTCACTTTTGGATTGGGTTCAGTGTTACTTGGAAGACATCCTGGTTGTCTTTCAGATAAAAGTTTTACAATTTGCCCTAGTTGTACCTCAATGGATTGGAGAGTTGCTTTCTGTGTCCTGAACTCAGCTTCGCGAAGACTAAACTTTTCCTCATATTGTTTGTGACGAGCATCCGCTAAGAGGGCTTGACTTTCATTTGTAGATATCAACTTAGTTACCGCGTCCTCCAAGCTCAACCCATTACTTGGCTTGTTAGTTCCTTGAAACTGTTGACGAGGTTGAAAGTTTTGAGGTTGTCTTTGTTTAAACTATTGTTGTCCAAAACCAGATGGTCCTTGATTGTTGTTATCCTTCCGGCTGAAGTTCAAATGGTTCCTCTATCCAGGATTGTAAGTGTTGCTATACGGGTTGTTTTGCGGGCGATTTTTTCTGATAAAGTCAACCTACACAGTATTGGGAGTAATGCTTCTTACTTCTTCAGCAGTTTCAGTGGTTGTTTTGCCCTTACTAATTTGGTTGAGTCGAGTGGTGAGGGAGTCTACTTGAGAAGAAAGTGAAGTGACAATATCGATAAAGTGACCACCTTGCCTGGCTCCCCTATTACTTCTCGGATTGTACCATTGATAGTTGTTCAAAGCTATTTCCTCAATCAGGTTGTAAGCTTCATGTGGCCTTTTGTTTCCAAAAATACCACCGACGGCAGCGTCGAGTGTCTAACGAGCTTGATTATGCAACCCATTGTAGAATGATGATACCTGTAACCAAACTTCTAGCCCATGATGGGGGCATTTCCTCAACATATCCTTAAAGCATTCCCATGCCTAATATAGTGATTCACCATCTTTCTGGGTGAAAGTGGTAATATCATTTCTCAGTTTTACAGTTTTTGCTGGCGGAAAGAATTTTTACAGGAATTTCTGAGCCAGATCATCCCATGTAGTGATTGACCCGGTAGGAAGAGAGTTTAGCCATTCTTTAGCTTGTTCCCTTAAGGAGAAAGGAAACATTCGGAGTCGAATAGTGTCATTAGAAAATCCATTCAGTTTGAAAGTGTAACAAATTTCGAGGAAATTTGCAATGTGGGCATGTGGATCTTCATCGGGTAATCCATGGAACGTGCATTGTAATCCCCAGGAATTTCCGACCTTTATTTTCATTTTTCCGGCACTTGTAATTTCATTATTATATGACTTACATCTATCCATTTCAATGAAAGTTATCCTATTTATCCATTTCTTTTCATGAGTATACCTACATACATACATTGGGTGTAAATGTTTAATTTTAAAAATAACAAATACTTATATAAGTAATTATGTAAATAATTGATAATATTCAATGAAATAAATATACATACGTTAAATTATTTTCTAAGCCTACATATATATAAATACAAACTTATAATAACTAAGTTATAAATCCCATAACTAAAATTAGGGTTTATAAAACTTATATTATATAAATTACAAAGTAAATGATTCTAATAGAAATAAAACCATTTTAATTTGCAAAAATCATATAATTGTATTTGTAACATTTAAATATAACATTAACGTTTAATTGATTTTATAAAAATTTATAAATTTAATGATTTTACCTTCCATAAAAAGTCCAGGGTTCAAGTTGTAATTTCTGAAACTTTGATTTTCAATTAAAACCAAGTTTATACATAAAATGATAAAGCATTAGAACTACAGGACCTGGTTTGCCAAATTCAGAACTTTCCCCTCCCCTTTTGAACTCGTCCTTGGGATATTTTCAAGCAAAACGGTTAACGTCTTTACGTTTAGGACACCTAAACGATCCGTCCTCTGTGTTTAATCTAATTTTTATGAGTATTACCACATTTAACTCGTAACTGAAACCTCCATTAACAAACGCTTAATTGATCGATTTACTTCGGTGAAATTGGGTATAAATATGCACCCACAATCATCAGCGACACTCATTGCAAACTACTCGCACCCTCAATTGCTTCGAATATCATCCCTGTAACACCCAAATCCACCGAAGAAACAGTCCCTGTTTCGTTCAGTCGTTCTCCCATTCTACGCAACCATTACAGGTAAATCTTGTGTCATTCAACTCGTCTCAATCCCATGATCAAAAGCCCTATGATTTCGGGTGGGAATTGATGGCCAATCGATGGTATTGAAGGGCTAGGATTTACGGGTTTTCAAATGGGGAAGATGATGGCTTAGGCTTTCTGATTAAAACTAAATCGAATCTGGTTAAGATGCCTTGGTCTGATGGTTAGTGCGCGCGCGTGTGTGTGGCCGGAACTGGCGCGGGTTCGAATCCGGTTTAGCCCAATTTTGGGATTAATTTCTTTTTAACCCTTTTAATGCATTATTTAAATTTAAAAAAAAAACCCAATTTAATTTTTATAAATTATATAAATATATTCTATAAATTTTTATAAAAACAGAAAATACAAATTGATGTTATTTATTTTATTTAAAAACACATTATAAAACATTATAAATTCTTAAATAAATAATGTAGATAATTTGTTTAGATAAATTAATTATGTTACTTTATAAATTAATAATTATTATTATTATTAAATATTTAAGCATTATTATGTTCTTTTGAAAATAAAAATAATTATTTTGGTAAGAGTAATTATTTAAAACATTTTAAACCTATAAAAATACTTAAATAATTATTTTAAATAAATAATTATACAAGTTCCATTAATTTCATTTAAAGCCTATTTATTTAATAACTCTTTTATAATACATTTAAATAAAAGATAATTTTATTTACATAAAATAAATTATTTAAACTTCCTCCATTCCATGATTTATTAGTTACTTTTAGTAAATACAAATGTATTATTATTTAAACCTCTTTCCTATTACATATATTATTTATTTAATTAGAACAATTATAGAAATAAATTCAAACATATCATTAATTAGAGTTTCTAATTAATTTTAATTGATATTAACTTACCATTATAAACATATGTATTTTTTTACAAAACTTGTACAAATCCCACATCTAGTCCCAAACCCTATGAAAACCCTAAGGTCTTAGAATTCTCTTATTTCCATTAAACATACATTGAGTTGGTATACAATTACCCTTGTAGGTTTATTGTGAGAAATCCTCACGAAGCCTAATCATCCTTATCAAACCATAGCATTACTAGCTTCAGTACAAGTGAGTTTACATATCCCTTTTTTGCCTTTTTATACTTTGGGGGTGAAACATGTCTACAACTATATTTTCTACACAATTCAATACCTTTGTTCTTATGCTAAGGTCTCTATGCTTTATGTCTTAAACTGCTTGGTGACCATACGTGTGTTCATGTTAGTACAATCATTAACTTATGTGGCAAGCCTCGGGTAGTACCTTTTATGATCATTTATACAGGAATCCGATACATTACTTAACACAGAACCTTGGCGGGTTTTGTGTATACATCTTACTACTATTTCATAAAACAATATGTTGGATTGTGTAAACCATTTTCCTATTACATGGCTTGATTGTACACCTTGGAACTTTGTATGTTTTCACATTTATGCTTTAGACTTGCTTTGAACATATTGAATTGTAAACTATACTTAACATTGTTTGGTGTCAAAACCTATTTTTCTCACCAACTACTTGTAGTTGACATTTACTTACATGTTTCAGGTGCTCGTATTTAAGAACCGTGTTGAACACTTAGGACTTTGTACCTAGCAATAATGAAGTTAATTTATGTTTACGTTATGAACACTTTATTTTCTATTTCTTTTGTAACGGATGCTTTTAATTTTAATGAATAAATATTATCACTCATTTAATAGATAATCATGTGCTTATGAATAACCGCGTCAGCCCCGGTGTATAATCCGCCGCCGGCCGGGGTGTGACATGCATGATGATTGGATCATATGAATGACATGTGATTTGATTTCAAAGTTGTTAGCGTCAACCGTCGGCCTTGTGATGCTAGACCCCAAAGCCTCAAGTGACGGTCTCGCAAAGTCAGAAATAGTGCAGTTTTCTACTGCCATTTTTCTAGCACGGTTTTCTCGTATTGGATGATGAAAGAATCTTTCAGGTTCTGTTAAAGGTTGATATAAACCAGTAGTGGAGCTATGGATCATACACTACCTGCAACAAAACATAACAGAAAAACATATGGAAAATAGTAAGGTTAAGAAGGGCTAACCCGTTAACTCGAATTTTTCTTAAAATCACCGTGTCACCGGCAACGGCGCCAAAAACTTGATGCGCGTGTCATGTTAGTATAATATATATATATATATATTATATATATATATATATTTGTTTTTAAATATGGTTTCACGAGATCATGTTTTTGATTTATAAAATGATAAATACTAAAACTAAACATACACACACACACAATAGGCAAGTGTACCTATCGCAACGTAATATAGTTCAGCTAAGAACCAAGTATTGAACCAATGGACATGGTAGAGTTCCAATACTCCACGTTTGTTATCGTTTAGCCGGTTTAATTAGTGAGTGGGTTTTGTGTGATTGTGAAACAGAAAAGTAAATAACAGAAAAGTAAAAATGTGCATGAAGTGTGTAACCAAAATGTAAATAGCAGAATAGTAAATAGTAGGAAAGCAAATATCTCGAAGATGATCAGGTCATGAAGAGTATTGCTTTGGGCTTTGAATCCGCTTGGCATATGATAATGTTAAGTTGACTAATCCGGTGGTATGACTAATACAAATGTGTGAACGGTACACCGCTACAGCCTCATTCTCATAACATTTGGTTCACGAATTATAATCTTTAATAATAAAATGGTAATGATTCCCGCTAAGGACAACGTTACCCTCAACTCTTTGAATGCTATTTCCAAGTTGGTTTAAGGCATCGAACTTAAATGCTTATTTATTTTTCTTAAAAGAGTGATTAGACTTTGCTCACCGGGAGGCGGTGCAACAATGGGACCATGTATAAAGACGTACCGTTCCTAACATGAGTTCACCAATTTTTGGTTTCATAACAAGTTCGTATAAAGACGTACGACCTTATTAGTATTAACCGGGCCTTGGCTTATCAAAATCCTGTAAGGCCCCTTTCCCGGGAGACCTCAATTGTTGGATTTACTCATAAACATAGTCATTAATCACTAAACTTTAATTAAAAACATTCAAACACAGCGGAAGCATTCATCATTCAATTACATTGATAGCGGAAGTCTTACAATTTAAACATAAAACATTGTTTTAACATTAATTCAATTAACGGGATGTCGGTCTTGAGGTAGGTAGCCTTCACGCCTTAGCCCGTCCTTTCCTCTTGTTACCTGAAGTGCATACTAAAAGTCAGCTAACGCTGGTGAGTTCTAGTTTAAAGCAAATAGGCGTAAATATTATTTCTTGTCATAATTTTCATAAGTATAAATATATATATATATATGTATATATTTTCCATTTCAATTATTTCTTTCATATTTCATTCATATGTGAGTACGTATATAGATACATACATTCGTACATTCATTTGTACCTTCATTGGTCTTACACATAAGAGGGATCAACCCGTCATTGATTACATGAGTTACAAAGACAAACGTCATGGTCTACCGTCTAGTCCGCCATACATACAACCGTCCGGCAACTAGTGTCCGTCCGTCATTATCTTATAACCGTCCTACCGAACTAGTCCGTCATTGTCTTACAAACGTCCAACCGAAGTAGTCCGTCATTATCTTACAATCGTCCTACCGAAGTTGTCCGTCATTATCTTACAACCGTCCTGCCGAAGTAGCCCGTCATTATCTTACAACCGTCCTACCGTCGTAGTCCGTCATATTTGTCCTACTGCCCTAGGGTATCCGTCTCCCACCCGAACTAATTATACAATTGTGCATCGATTGAGGGACTTACTCCACCATAGTGGCCTTAGTTTAGTCTACCTTCCTAGACTCTTAATTCTGGCTGCATTTTAGTCGAGTAGTCGTCCGTCTACCGAAGTAGTAGTCGTTATCATTGTTTCCGTCTATAACGTTTATTCATACTTGGCAAGCAACATATATACATGGATATAAAGCAAGATTTCATTCTTACACGATACGTCATTCTTTTCATACTTAGCAAGCATTATATACATGGATATAACGCAAGATTTCTTTCTTATATGTTATGTCATGCTTTCATTTCTTTATTTATAAACATCCTTGTCATACTTATATTCAGCATGTATTGTCATATAACACATAGCGTAACATTTATTCATATCATTTATACACTTCAGCCCCAAAACATTTAAAATCATTTGCACGTAACACATAGGGGGCACATAGAACTCACTTGTCTTTCGATATTCAACCCGAAGGTGATGCTTTAGCTACTGTTAATTCGTATACCGATCTGCACATAAGTCAAAGTAAAATTTTCTGTTATTTAATGCAAGAGTCGACAGTTTTGTGGGTATCGCCGAGAGTGTCGGCTAGGAGATTCCCTAGCCACACTCGAGTGTCGGCTAGGAGAGTCGCTAGCCACACTCATGAGTGTCGCCTGAACTTGCGTTCAGGACTTTCTGTCATGTAATGGGTCGATACTCAGCGTTTTTCTTAGAGGGCCAATTCTCAGATGGTTGAATCTCAGACAGTCGACTGTCAGCCGACTCTTCTGACAGTCGACTCTGACCGTCGACTCTTTTGACAGTCGACTCTGACAGCCAACTCTTCTGACAGTCGACTCTCTTCTTCTTCCTCGCCAAGAGTCGCCACTTGTAGGTGGCCGATTTTTGAGAGTCGGCTCAAGAACATTGAGCATTTGTAGGTCTGATTTTTTATCCAAAACCTTAACTTTTTACATTCAAAACGTTTATCTAGCTTCCATGAAGCTAGATCTGAGCTTTAAATCGTTTTTCACGCGTAAAAATCCAACCTTTATGTTGAAAACCCCATAAACCCTAAAAACCCATTTTTGAAGAAAAACCCATATCTGAGGTTGATTCTTACCTTAAAACTCGTGGTTCTTCATGTAGAATCGATCAAGGATGATGGAGAGACAAGATGAGAGCAGATTCCAAGCTTGAATGGTTCTTCTTGAGCTTTCTCTCTCTCTCTAAGGTTTTAAGGTTGAAGATGATGAATGAGGAAGATGAAGCTGATCTTGTCTTTATATACACGAGCTACATCGGCCCATTGGAGCCGGGCCAAAGCCTACTCCCCTTTCTTTCGCCTTTCCTTTAATTAATTCCCGACCTCGCTTCCATAAATATGTTTTATTATTTCGGGATGTTACAAGTCTACCCACCTTATAGAGGTTTTGTCCTTGAAACCTGCTACAAGTTAAACAGTTGAGGGTACAGTTCCTTCATCTCACCCTCTTTTTCCCAAGTAGCTTCTGACCCTTTTCTGTGCTTCCATTGTACTTAATCAAAGGGATCGACTTATTGCGTAGTCTTTTCTCGGCTCGATCAAGAATAGCTATTGGTTCTTCAACATAGTTTAAACCATTATCTACTTCGATTTCATTATATGGTATGTGAGCCGTATCGTCAGCAAGGCACTTGCGTAAGTGCGATACGTGGAATGTAGGGTGAATTCCACTAAGCTCATCAGGAGGTCAAGTCGGTAAGCAACGTGCCCAACTTTTGCTAGGATTTTGAAAGGTCCGACAAACCTCGGACTTAGTTTGCCACGCTTACTGAATCGGATGATTCCTTTCCAGGGCGACACTTTTAACAGTACCATGTCCCCGACCTGAAACTCTATGTCTCTTCTTCTCTTGTCCGTATATGATTTATGTCTGTCTTTAGCCGCTTTCATGCAAGCTTTGATTTGTTCAAATTTTTCGGAAGTAGCTTTGACCACTTCGAGACTCGCAAAGTCTTTATGTCCAATTTCCCCCCAACATACCAGGGTTCTAGTATTCTTTCTTCAAGTCCTAGTACATCTTGTTAGTTCCGGGGTGGATAGAGTGGCGAGACTTATGCGCCTCGTCAAGAACTTTGGCCCTAATTTCACCAATCTTGGGTATCCACATCCGGCCAAAACGAGTTCGTACACCGTACGCATTGGTCTCCAGATTTCCCTGTTGTCCTACTATTCTTTCCCGTTTCACATTCCTTTCTAACAGTGCTTCATCTTGTGCCTTCCCTATTTCATTCATAAGATCTGGTGTTATAATCAACTAACATGCTTTGATCCGGATAGGTGTCGACTCTTCCTTTCTGCTTAAGGCGCGAGCCACTACAATTGCCTTGCCTAGATGGTACAATATCTCACAATCATAATCTTTTAGCAGTTCCAACCACCTCATTTGTCTCATGTTTAATTATTTTTGTTCGAAGAAGAACTTCAGGCTCTTGTAATCGGAGTAAATGGTGCATTTAACCCCGTACAAATAGTGTCTACATATCTTTAATGCGAAAACTACCGCCGCCAGATCCAGATCGTGTGTCGGGTAGTTAACCTCGTGAATCTTCAACTGTCGCGAGGCATATGCAATCACTTTTTGATATGCCCTAAATTATACATGTTTTGCATTCATAATAATCCCCATATTATGGTACTAATTGACTAATAACCTTGCAAATGATACTTAAAGCGTTAATATTTTACAATTGCAGGTTATTCGGTGCCCCAAGATAAACAGATCAAAAACCAGCTTAAAACATGAAGAAATCAAGCGTTTCGAGGACCACACCCGAGCATTGACCCCCAAAAAGTCAAACCAGGTCAAAGGAAGTCAACACAAGCAGCTAAAAGACAAAACAGGAGGAAAGAATGGGATGCACGGCCGTGCATCCCATTGCACGACCGTCCAATGTCCAACTTGCTCTCCAAGGGTCTAGTACACTGTCCCGTGTACCCTGTTTGATTCCCGAGGTGTTTGCACGCCCGTGTAATCCAATGTATGGCCGTGCATTGCTCATTTTGAGGCCTATAAATAGATGGATTGGGTTCTTCATTCCACACACCTCAATACACCATTCCATACCTCAAGATAGAGATAATAGTTCGTTTCTAGTAGTATTAAAGTAGTAGTAGTAGTGAGTAGAGGGGCTCTTCCTCCTTGTTCCACAATAGGGAAGCCTACGAAACTCAGTGTTACGCTAACTAGTATGGCCATTCGTGGCTAAACTTCTTGTATTGCTAGGGTGCAGATGAACTTTGGTGCATGTTAATATTTGACGTATTAATCTAGTGGTATGTTTATGTCTTTAATTACTCATCCTTAAAACCACCATTTGGTGGACTTTTATTATTGTCTAAATCCGTCTTTATAGTTGTGAGTGTTCTTGATTTTAAAGAGTAAGATCATAAAAACTTTTTAATCAAACTTCTTTTGAAACTTGTACGTCTTTGTACAAGCAGAGATTGATAAGCCAAGGCTTGGTCAACATTATTAAGGTCGTACGTCTTTATACGAACTTATTATGCGACCAAAAAATGGTGAACTCATGTTGGGAACGGTACGTCTTTATACTTGGTCCCATTGTTACACCGCCCCCTGGTGAGCAAAATATACTCACCTATTTAACTTTAATACAAAGCATTTACGTTCGATGTCTTAAACCAACCCTGAGATGACCATTCGAATGGTTGAGAGTAACTGTTCTCCCTAACGGGAGGCACTACTATTTTAATTTAAAGATTTTAATTCGTGAATCAAATGTTGTGAGGACGAGGCTCTAGAGGTGACCCGGGTCACAAGTTTGTAGTAGTCATATCACTAGATTAGTCAACTTAACATTATCACGTACCAATAGGATTCGAAGCCTAAAGCAATACTCTTTGTGACCTGATCATTTCCGAGATATTTACTTTCTTACTATTTACTATTCTGTTCATTACATTTCTGTTACACACATCACGCACGTTTTTACTTTTCTGTTATTTACTTTACCGTTATTTACTTTACTTTCATTTACTTTTCTGCTTCACAAGCACACAAAACTCACTCACTAATTAATTCAGCTAAACGATAACAAACGTTGAGTATTGGAACTCGACCGTGTCCATTGGTTCGATACTTGGTTCTTACCTAAACTATATTACGCTGCGATAGGTACACTTACCAATTGTGTGTGTTTTAAGTTAAAGTAATTATCATTTTATAAATTTAAAACATGATCTCGTGAAACCAATATTGCATATTAGTATATTATTATATTAGTATTTACTTATAAACCAATATTACCGCGGACACGATGATTTCAAGAAAGATTCGAGTTAACGGATTAGCTGTTTTTTTTATTTTTATGGTTTGCTTTGATTGTTCTTTACAGCAACTTTCATGGATGACAACTACGAGAGTTATTATGGAGGATACCAAGACAACTATGAGTATCACTATTCGGAGGTTTGGTGTGAGATCTGTGAGGAAGGCCATGACACTCAAGATTCTTATCACTATCAAGGGTATTCCACAGATTTTCACTAACCCTACTGGCAACCATATGAGGAAACCACACTGCTCCAAAAATTCAACACTCAGCTCTAGATTCTGATTCACGGACCCCAGGAAATCTGTTTCATCATTTGGAAGAAATTAAGATTCAACTCCTAAAGAGCTCTCCAACTGAACAGCAAGTGTTTCGTCATTTGGAAGAAATCAAGGTTCAAATCCTAAAGAGCTTTCTAACTGAACACCAAGATGATCTCTTCAAAGTCCAAGAATCAAAAGTTATAGCAGCAACATCTCTAGTAGGGTTGAGTGACTATAAGGATCAAGAACCTTCCAGCTTCACAAGCATGGATCAGTCGGAAGTTAGACCAGGTGATTCAGAAGAAAGGGTTACTGTAACTTTACAATCATTTCTTGACTTTTCTAAGAAGCTGGAAGCTAAACAATCAAAGGAGCCACAAGAGCGAAGCTCTAAAGAAGAATTGGTGGGAAGCCTAAATATGGAAGCACAAGAAGGATGTATGGAACAGTTTGGAGTTCCTGTCACTTCAGAGACAACATCATATGAAGAACCAGATTGTGAGACCAACATCCAGGAGGAGATTATGCAGGAGGAAGTATTCACCAACAAACAAATGACAATGGTGGGACCTCTTCCTTGTAACAGTGATAGCTGGCCTGTGACCAAGCATACCAGTGAATCATCCCATGAATCACATATGCCACGGGATAGGGCACATCACTCCGAGGACCACTTCTCATGGAGGAAGCAACGTTCATCCAATGAAAATTACATGAAAAAATTTTCATACCGGGGTGACCGTCTCCTTCACTACATGGGTTTCTTAAAGTTTGGCCCAGGAAATTTCAAATGGTGGTGGCGTGATTTAATTACACTATTTTCTTTAAGTACTCTTTTATAGAGCATTTTAAATTTGGCAGTTTTACAAAAAAAATTAAAATTTCAACTCAATCTATCCAAACTAAAATTAAAACTATAAATAGACTTTGAAAATATAAAAATCAATTATTCACCTGCTTTAGCACTAAAACGTTGAAGGTATAAAAATTAGAAAATTGGGGGAAATCTTTGATTTATGAAATTGGGCCACTTAATGGGGGATGTTTGCTTGGACCACTGAGACAAACCGCCTTTGACATTTACCACATGATCCGGCTCGTCTAAACCTTTCCGTCCCCTGGTCGGGGGCCTTCTAACTCCAAACGTAGCTCAAGTTATGACCGTTTTAAATTTGAACACTTTTTACCCTGTTTTCCCCTGTCCAGCTGGTCCATGATGGAATACACTAATTCCTGGATCAGCTTAATATCATTGTACGCATGGTTATCAAATGGGTTGGGTGAACCTCTCCATATTATAAGCCACCCGTTTGATAGATTATTCCACCAAGAGCACTAAATTGGAAATTTACAAAGCACGTACAGGTCTGGCCAACGACCCTTAAATAAATGTGGCGCTTCTGGGAGGCAACCCGATGATCATGAATAAATTGAGAAGTTGGTTCATATGGAAGAAAGCATGGACCTCAGGTTTGGTTTTCCAAATTTAAGTATCTATTACTTCAGCCCCCAGGTATGCCTTCTCCATACTAGGACCTTAGTAGCTTAACTACTACCTTTTATTTTCCTTGTCTGCTTTTATGTTTTCCTTTGTGTGTCAGGTAGAATAACATCACCAAGTCGTTTCTCTACTTCTTTGAGGAGTTACACTCCACCTCTACGAACTAGGAACCGGAAACCACATCAAATTTCTGAGAAATTAGATGAAGTCTTTAAAGCAAAGTGTTGACAAGCAGCTGACAGGCACAATCTGACAGCAGCAAAAAGTTTTGGCCTTAGGTTATTCACCAAATTGACCGGGGGAGTACCAGTTTCTTTTCCCTTAAAACTTCATGCATTTAAATTCCTGAATAACATTCCATTACATGCATTTGTACATTAAGGGCAATGCACAGTTTTAAGTGTGGGGTGGGGAATTAGAGATTCAGGACTATTTGTAACGTCAAAGAAGTAAAATTTTAACTTGTGATTTTCTACCCATTTGACTAAAACATTACAAAAAACCTACCTTTTGTAAAACCAGAAAAATTTTCAAAAATTTTAACCCTAAAATCTCTTTGAGTTCGCACTTATTTAAATAAAATGAAGACATGGCAAGTAGAAACAAATGGATATTATGCATAACAAATCACTAAACCCTATCCCATCCGTTTCCATGTGAGAATAATCTGAGCCTTTTCATTAGCATTATTATCATTATTTTTCGCATGCTCTTTCATTTGGTATATTGAGAGTTTATTCGATCGGATTCTATACATAATTAGAATTTGTGTGACTTATACATATCAAGACCATGAACTAAGTAGAAGAATGAAAGTGATTGAGGCACCTAGGACTTTATTACCCTTATATATTATCCTTAAACCAAAAATCCCAAAAATATTGTCCGCCTAGATAGCCCTCTGAGCCTTAGCCTTTTTTTTCTACTACCTACATTTATCACCTAACCAGCTTTTCGTAAACACTGATTATTGGCAAACTGTCTTCGAAATGGAAAAATTATCCTATGTCGTTATAAAGTTTATTACCATTAAGGCAACTTTGGAAAGAATCTGTTTTACTCAAAGAATTGTAATATACAAGAAGGTAGATGTATTAGGAAGAAACAGTCGAACTATCTGCAAGGAATTTATGAAAAAATTATTTCAAGAAAATTGAGGAAAAAGAAATATTGAATAATTTGTCTTGATACAAAAAAAAATTGCTAAAGGAGAAAAGAAAAAGAAAGAGAGAAGTTGGTCTTTTACCGGTTAGACCTTAAAGAGCTGGATATGCATCCTTTTGATTTCAATTTGCTTTCTTGTATTCATTTCGCAAAGCCTGAATTCCGAACTCCGAGAAAAGATTTTCAAAACAACTAGTGATGTAAGAAAACAATGGCGCAAGCAAGAACAACTGCCACCATTTTGCGGCTTGTCAAAAAGTACTGCAAAAAGAAGAGCCAAAAGATACGGAAAATATGTGTAGTGTAGCAACCGGAGCCACAACGAAAGGTGTAGAAAGAATCAAACTTATTCCCAAAATGAGTATACGCATCTGATCAAAGTAGGAGCTGTTAGGCTATAAGCCGAAAGAATATACGGAAAAGCAGTAATGTGTACTACGTAGTGAGGGAAGAGTTGGCATCGATGAAAGATCTTGGTCTTGGCAATCTGACCATAGACGAGCCCTCAGATTAGTTATACCCTCATGATCTGAGTACTGTAGAGGGACCTGCTAGTATTTTCCATTTTAAGCCATTAAGCCGTAGCTGAGTGTTTCACGATAGCTGCATCCCTTCAAACCCTGTAGATCCCTAAAAATCCAAAAAGATTTTCATTTTCACCCTTTATTTTTATTTTAGCCACATTACAACTCTTTTAAAGTCCTCTTGATTCATGAATACTACTTAGTTAATTGGTGGAGACTTGATTTGCATACAAGCTTATGACCATTGCATAATTCGATTCGAACTTGAGTATTCCATTTAACTTACATTATCCATACATATATAACCCTAGAGTTGAGTGAACACTGTGAGGAGTGAAAGTTTATGCATAATTGAAGTTCTAGAAGGCTTGTCATGGATTCCATCATAGAAAAACACAAAATTAGAATAAGCAACTCAAGAGTTATCCCGGAGTTTCCAACTACTTGAGACTCCATTTCCCTTGTAAAGTTTCTAGTTATGGGTATGATCATGGATGAGTTTGCTTGAGGACAAGCAAAGTTTAAGTGTGGGGTATTATGATATGCCCTAAATTATACATGTTTTGCATGCATAATAATCCCCACATTATGGTACTAATTGACTAATAACCTTGTAAATGATACTTAAATCGTTTATATTTTACAATTGCAGGTTATTCGATGCCCCAAGATAGACAGAGCAAAAACCAGCTTTAAACATGAAGAAATCAAGCTTTTGGAGGACCAAACCCGAGAATTGACCCCCAAGAAGTCAAACCAGGTCAAAGGAAGTCAACACAAGCAGCTAAAGGACAAAACATGAGGCAAGAATGGGATGTACGGTCGTGCATCCAACTGCACGACCGTGCAATGCCAAACTTGCTCTCCAAGGGTCTAGTACACTGCCCCGTGTACCCTGTTTGATTCCTGAGGTGTTTGCACGCCCATGCAATCCAATGCACGGTCGTGCATTGCTCATTTTGAGGCCTATAAATAGATGGCTTGGGTTCTTCATTCTACACACCTCAATACATCATTCCATACCTCAAGATAGAGAGAATAGTTTGTTTCTAGTAGTATTAGAGTAGTAGTAATGAGTAGAGGGCTCTTCCTCCTTGTTCCATAATAGGCTAGCTAGTATGGCCATTCGTGGCTAAACTTCCTGTATTGCTACGGTGAAGATGAAGTTTAGTGCATGTTAATGTTTGACGTATTAATCTTTTGGTATGTTTATGTCTTTAATTATTCGTCCTTAAAACCACCATTTGGTGGGATTTTATTATTGTCTAAATCCGTCTTTATATTTGTGAGTGTTCTTGATTTTAAATCGTAAGATCGTAAAACCTTTTTAATCAAACTTCTTTTGAAACTTGTACGTCTTTATACAAGCAGAGATTGATAAGCCAAGGCTTGGTCAACATTATTAAGGTCGTACGTCTTTATACGAACTTATTATGCGACCAAGAATTGGTGAACTCATGTTGGGAACTGTACGTCTTTATACCTGGTCTCATTGTTACACCGCCCCCCGGTGAGCAAACCATAATCACCTATTTAACTTTAATACAAAGCATTTACGTTCGATGTCTTAAACCAACCCGGAGATGACTATTCGAATGGTTGAGGGTAACTGTTGTACCTAACAGGAGGCACTACTATTTTAATTTAAAGATTTTAATTCTTGAATCAAATGTTGTGAGGACGAGGCTCTTGCGGTGACCCGGGTCACAAGTTTGTAGTAGTCATATCACTGGATTAGTCAACTTAACATTATCACGTACCAAGCAGATTCGAAGCCCAAAGCAATACTCTTCGTGACCTGATCATTTCTGAGATATTTACTTTCTTGCTATTTACTATTCTGTTCATTACATTTCTGTTACACACATAACGAACGTTTTTACTTTTCTGTTATTTACTTTACCATTATTTACTTTACTGTCAATTACTTTTCTGCTTCACAAGCACACAAAACTCACTCACTAATTAATCCGACTAAACGATAACAAACGTTGAGTATTGGAACTCGACCGTGTCCATTGGTTCGATATTTGGTTCTTACCTAAACTATATTACGCTGCGATAGGTACACTTGCCTATTGTGTGTGTTTTAAGTTAAAGTAATTATCATTTTATAAATTTAAAACATGATCTAGTGAAACCAATATCTCTGAATATTTGTATATTATTATATTAATATTTACTTATAAACAACACGCATCACTTTTCCTCGTTGCATAAGTACACAACCCAATCCCTGACCCGAAGCGTTAGAGTAGACTACAAAGTCTTCGTTTCCCTCAGGTAAGGTCCAGAATGGAGCTTGGGTTAATCGTGTCTTTAGTTCTTCAAACGCATTGTTTTGGGTTGGACCCCATTCATACTTTACTTCCTTGCATGTTAGCTTTGTCAATGGTGAGGCTATTCTCGAGAAATCCTTAATGAATCTGCGATAGTAACCTGCCAATCCTAGAAAACTTCGTATTTCCGTTGGTGTTTTTGGGGCGTTCCATTCTTTTAATGTCTCGATCTTTGTAGGATCTACCACAATACCATTTGGGTTTATAACATGATCTAGGAATTGGACTTCCTTAAGCTAGAATGCGCATTTGGAGAATTTTACATACAACTTTTCCTGCTTCAGAACTTCTAACACCTCCCTTAGGTGATAGTGGTGATCACCTTCGTTCTTTGAGTAGATGAGAATGTCATCTATGAAAACTATTACTGACCAATCCAACATTTGTCGGCACACTCTATTCATTAAATCCAAAAATGTTGTTGGGGTGTTGGTTAGTCCAAAGGACATCACGAGAAATTCATAATGCCCATAACGCGTGCGAAACGCGATTTTCGGCACATCTTCTTCCCTTACTCTCAATTGATGATATCTCAACCTAAGATCGATCTTTGAGAACCAACTCGCGCCTTGCAGTTGATCAAAAAGATCGTCTATTCTAGGCAGTGGGTATTTATTCCTTACTGTTCGTTTGTTCAATTCACGGTAGTCGATGCACATGCACATGTTGCCGTCTTTCTTCTTTATAAATAATACCGGAGCGCCCCATGGTGAGATTCTCGGTCTAATAAATCCTTTCTATGTTAATTCTTCTAGTTGAGACATTAATTCTTTCATTTCCGATGGAGCTAATCGGTAGGGTGCTTTGGCAACGGGCTGAGCTCCTGGCAGTAAGTCAATCTGAAATTCTATTTCCCGATCGAACGGCAAGCCAGGTTGGTCCTCTAGGAACACTTCTGGAAAGTTGCACACCACGGGTACATCTTTAAGCTCTTTCGTTTTCATTCTATCGTCAACAACATACGCCATATAAGCTTCGCAGCCGCGCCTCATGTAACTTTCGGCCTTGATCATCCAGATGACGTTTGGCATCGTGCAATTCCAATGCCCGTAAACCATAATCAGACTACCGTCAGTGGCTTTGAGATGTATCATCTTTCGTTTACATACTATTTATGCTTCATTGGCAGCTAACCAATCCATGCCCAATACTTTGTCAAATCCTCCTAAGGTTAGAAGGTACAATCTAGAAGGAAACTTATGGCCCTCTATTTCTATCTTGCAGTTGTCAGTCATTTGGATGACTACTGAGTTTCTACCAACAACAGTTTCTACACTAAAGGCCTTTATAAGGTTGTTGATCGTGCAGTCTACTTTGTGGCTAAATGCAGTGGATATAAAACTTTTACTAGCACTATAATCAAATAAAATAGCAGCATGTTCGTCATTAACTTGGAACATACCTGACACGACATCAGGATTCCCCCTAGCTTCTTCCTCAGTTAAGGCGTAGGCTCGGATCCTAGCCTTTGGCTGCTCCTTTTCCTTCTCTTTTCCCGAACCAGATTGTCAGGTCTTCCTGCAATTCTTGGTCAGATGTCCACAACCTTCACATTTAGTGTCTCTCAAACAGTCACGAGAATAGTGCCCCGCCTTCCCACATCTATAACAGATGGTGGAACCAACTAGGCACTCGCCTTGTGTTTCTTTAAGCATTTCTTATAAGCTTTGTATTCTTCAGTTCTTGGCTTCTTAGCCTTAGTTGTATAGTTCCCATTTCCAGTTCCCTTAGACGAGTTATCCCATTTCCTCTTTTGTGTCTCAGGTGCCGGGTCCTCATTTGCATAATCGTCGTAGACGATTACACTCAGGTTTACTATCGACTCGAAGGTCGAGGGCATGTTAGCTTTTACATGAACTCGGACCCTTTGTGGCGGGCCCTTGACATAATACTTGATTAATCTTTCTTTAGTCTCTACTAGGTGAGGTACCAGTTAGGCCAGCTCGTTTAATCGGGAAGTATACTGGCGATGGGTCTTGTTGCCAGCTTTGAAGTTCAAAAACTCGTTCTCTACCCTATTGATTTCGTTCTGAGGGCAGAACTTCTGGATGATCAGAGTTTTCAAGTCTTCCCAAGTAATCCTTTAAAAACTCGTTCTCTACCCTATATGCTATGTCATGCTTTCATTTCTTTATTTATAAACATCCTTGTCATACTTATATTCAGCATGTATTGTCATATAACACACAACGAACATTTATTCATATCATGTATACACTTCAGCCCCAAAACATTTAAAATCTTTTGCACGTAACACATAGGGGGCACATAGAACTCACCTGTCTTCCGGTATTCAACCCGAAGGTGATGCTTTAGCTACTGTTAATGCGTATACCGATCTGCACATAAGTCAAAGTACAATTTCTATTATTTAATGTAAGAGTCGGCAGTTTTGTGGGTATCGCCGAGAGTGTCGGCTAGGAGAGTCGTTAGCCACACTCGAGTGTTGGCTAGGAGAGTCGCTAGCCACACTCGAGTGTTGGCTAGGAGAGTTGCTAGCTACACTCATGAGTGTCGCCTGAACTTGCGTTCAGGACTTTGTGTCGTGTAATGGGTCGATACTTAGCGTATTTCTTAGAGGGCCGATTCTCAGATGGTTGACTCTTAGACAGTCGACTTTCTGACAGCCATCTTCACCCTAGCAATACAAAGAGTTTAGCCACGAATGGTCATACTAACTAGCATAACGCTGAGTTTCGTAGGCTCCCCTATTGCGGACAAAGAGGAGGTGCCTCTCTACTCGCTTCTCTCTACTCTAAACTACATAAACAGACTCTCTTGAGCTTTGGTAATGTATATTGAGGTGTATTGAATAAAGAACTCAAGCCTCCTATTTATAGGCCTCAAAATGAGCAATGCACGGCCGTGCATTGGTTTGCACAGGCGTGCAAACACCTCGGGAATCAAACAGGGTACAAATGGCAATGTACTAGAGCCTTGGGGAGTAAGGAGGGCATTGCACTGCCGTGTGCATCCCCCTGCCTGCTCCTTGCTTCGTCTTTTAGCTGCTTGTTGACTTGTTGTTGACCTTGGTTGAATTCTTGGAGGTCAAAGCTCGGGAATGATCTTCCCAAAGGCTTGATTTCTTGGTGTTTTTGTCTGATTTTAGCTTTGTTTATCTCAGGGCATCAAATAAGATGCAATTATGAAATATTAACGTTTTAAGTATCAATTGCAAGGTTATTATTCAATTAGTACCATAATATGGAGATTATTATGCATGCAAAACATATATAATTTAAGACATATCAGATCCTCCGAGACGTCGACAAACGCCCTAGCCAAGTTTAGCTCTTCGTCCAAATCTCACTTCTTTGTAACCCGTGGGGATGCTTTTGTTACGGGATTTTTCTTTTTGCCTTTACCTTTACGCACGGGTTGCGTTTCCTCAACGTCTTCTTCTTCTTCCTCCGGTAGTTCTTGCGTTTTCGGAATAAAATCCGGATCTTGTGAGTATCCGCCAGGCATATTGGGCATAGTAGGCATGTTTGGGGCATACCCGGGTGATCCGAACGGGTTTTGGTTAAAAGGTTGTGGTTGGGTGAACGCGTTTTGTTGAGACACGTGATGAAGCCAAAACATGTTCGGATCGTTAGGATTCATGACTTGGTGTAGAGAGGAAAATGAGTTTTTTTATAGAGAGGAGATGAGATTTTTTATAAAGTGGATAGTGAGATTTTTGGTGTGTTTTATAAAATGGGTAAAATGGTTATTTATAGTGGGTAAAATGGATTTTTTTTTTAATTAATTGTTACCCTTCAACGGTAATATATTTAAAAATTTAGCCGTTCAACGGGTCGATTTTTCCTTCTCATCCTATGAAGATCCTCACGTAAAGCACTTAGCCACCCCTTCACTCCATCAAGGGGGTTGTGTTGCCTCCACCTTCACGCCGTGAGTGAGGCTCACGAGACCTCTCACGGATGGTATACCACTTGATCTTATGACACGTCAACACAAGATAATTAGATCTATGACACAATTGAACACATCTTTTTATATAATTGATTTACAAAATTTAAAAGAACATTGAATTTGAAAGAGTAAATTTCCGGATGATCCCTCCTTATACTCATGTTAGGGATTTATATCATAAATTACATACATAGTACTTGTTGTTCACTCAACATAACATGTTTGACCCTTTGAGTGAACGATCGTTTCTTTAAAGAAAATTTACCCATGTGAGGGTATTTTATCCTTTCCAAGTCTTTTTCTTATTTTCCTTTTAATACCTTGCTCTCTTCCCTCATTTGACCATTTCCCTTCTTCCTCCTCTCACAAGCCCAAAAAATGACCATTTGCTACTATGGAAGACAAGCTATGGTTCGAAGTCCATGCACATATCTAAACATCAGTTGTCGATTCTACTGTTGCACTCATTCGGTGAGTTTCCAGATTTCATCTGGACTAAAAATGATTGTCGAGATGTTTTTGCAATGCTCGAACTCTATATTTCCCGGTTGGCTTGATCCACCAATATGTGTTCCTGTTGTTAAGGTTTGATATGAAGTTCCAAAAACAAGCTTGAAGTTAAAGTTAAAATGTTTGAAGCGCGCTCAAGTTAGAAAAAAAAGAACATTTTGATAATTTTCTTGTACTTAGCATAAGGGTTGTTTACTCTTTTAGTGGTGGTTGTTATTAATCAATAACAGTTTTTCATTTTCTTGAAAACATTGACACTACTAGAAAATTGCGACCGCATTTTCGGTCGCAAAACGGTTGCAATTGCCCTGTTGCGACCGTTTTGCGACCGAAAATGCGGTGTGAAAAATGCACGTCGCAATTGCTCTGTTGCCACCAAATTGCGACCGCTACTACATTTTGCGACCGAATTTGCTATGAAAAAACAGTCGCAAATTTTGCGACCGCCTTCTTTTGCCACCGCTTTACGACCACTTAAGTTGCCACCGCTTTGCGACCGTTTCAGTTTGCCACTGATTTGCCACCGCTTTAGTTGCCAGTTGCAACCAATTTGCCACCGCCTTCTTTTGCGACCGATTTGCAACCGCTTTAGTTGCTACTGATTTGCCACCGTTTCAGTTTGCCACCGATCTGCCATTGCCTTCTTTTGCGACCATTTTGTGGTCGCAATTCAGTCGCAAATTCGATGCAAATTTTAAAAAAAAAAAAACTTTTAAAAATTCTTTATAAAGCTATTTAAATTCTCATAAATATTCAAATGCAAATCAACTTAAATGTATCAAAAATCTCATAAGTTAAATCTATATTCAAACTATTATACAAATTCATACATTTCCGAACAAAATATACAATAATCAAACAAAGAGATCTCTAAAAAAACTTAAGCAAATTATGAGATGACCCTTTCTTCCATTTCATCTTGTGTTAATAGCGTGCAGTGGTTCAGGAATTCTTTGTCCACAACGAATGTTTTACATTCTTGTTGCAGCAGGGAGTAGGTTGTTGTGTCGAATAATGTTGTTGTTGCGCTCCCTGTTTCATCGGCTATAACAGCACCTACGCACTAGCTGTGGAAAGCTTATGTATTAGTTATTGATTTTATCTATAGTTTAAAGGCATGAATAAGTTAATCTTTGTAGGTAGCTTATATGAATTTAGGTTGTTGCTGATCTGGATGATCACCGCATACCCAGCTTGTGGACCTTCGAGATAAATATTTGTTACATCATACACAACCTTTGTAATACCATGCTCTTCTCTCTATGAAGTCTACTATAGATGCAAAGCAGGTGAATTTGATTTCCTGTCATAGATGTTAGTGGGGATGTTGGTAGCAAGTTATTAGTTACGGTCATATATTGATAGCTGTTTTGTTTATAGAATATGACTTGAATAAGTGTGGTAAACTTACTGAGTTTTGTCTTGGGTTTTTCTGCAATAGCTGTGCAATAGTCAGACATCTTCTATCACTTAGCAAAAGATTAAAGTGGACACATCCCAACCCTTTTCAGTTTACATAGATACTCAAACTTGAACTCAAAGCACACTAAACAAATACATGTAAAACCTATCCACAGCCTAATATAGAATGCTTCCCTAAAAATATATTAACTTAAAGAACAAAAATAAGCACAGGGTAACAGCAATACTAATAGAAAAAACACAACTACACCAAAAGAAAACCACTAACAGATTATTATTTTTTACAAATTGTCAAATACCAAAACCCTAATAAACCGAAACATACACTTGAAAATAAGCAGAAAGGAAGAAAACGAAATCGAAAATGGAAAGGAAAACATATAACAAAAATGAAAAACTTACAAAAGAAATCTTCAAGATCAGGAGAGACCCATTCAGAAAAAGTAAACAGGAGACAATGATCCAAATAAGAAAAAGAAACATATCGTATAGCATGGTAAGAGGAAGAATAGAGCATAGACCCAAAACGTGGAGCACAGGCGGTAAAGAAATAGCAGCTTTGAAAGGAAAAAGACTAATCATATTGTGATAGGCAAAGCATTACCCAGTTGTACACAATGCATAAGGGGTAAAACACTGTTAACCCCTTCTCAAATTGTATGTGTTTACAATATATTACCTTTTGGATCCACTTCGGGAGAGATTTTGATCACATAAATGATACCAGAAATAGCAAAATGGATTATGTAAACTCACCAACAGCTACTTTCGTAAGACCAGGGAGGTCAATTAGGGTCAAATTCACAACTGTCAAATATGAGAAATAAATTAGTAATTTGTTATAATCAAGAGCTGCAGAAAAGATAATTTATGGTCATAAAAACATAACATATCTCTCCATAAGTCTCATCAGCAATCTTTAGAGAAACAATCCTTTCATAGTTGGAGAAATCATTACAGATGAAGAAACTTTCACCTGAAACAAGTCATAAAGAAATTAACAAAAATGATCTAGATATATATAATATTAGACAACAGTGTGAAGGAAAAAAAATCAAGCCCTGCAGGCCTGGATAAAGAAATATTAGTTAATAAACCAAAAGTTGTGAAAAGGCCCAAACTAGTAGAAGTGCGTATAAAGATGCAAACAAAGAGTATAAAGATGCAAACAATCTGTGCATTCGTAGCACTCATTGTTACTGATTTGCAACGAAAAGGCAACACAACGAAAAAATAAAACATTATAAGAAAATTAAACATCCTGATGTTACAAAGATAAACATGTGGCCATAGCACATTGCCTGTCAAAATTTCAAAACATATTTTAATATATGCTTTTCAAAAGAATTAATCTCAGTGCTAAATCCCCTTCAAGTCAAGATCTGGCTCCCACTTCATGTATATACCCTATATATATAGTAAATTGTTTTAGTAGGCGGTAGAGAAAGGTCTATTTACAAGTCGCAATTCCATATGCGGGAGGATCAACCGTGGATATTATATAACCAACTATAGAGCATTTTAATATCATTATAACTCAGCATTAACCTAATTGAACTAAATGTTAGCTTAGGCTCTCGTCCACAGAAAACCCCCCAATTTGAACAAATTCAGAAAGGCTAACCAAACCAAACCAAACGTACCCAATATAATCTCACACATAGCTAACGCTATTAGTAGGGTCTGGGGAGGGTGTGATGAGGGCAAACCTTACCCCTATCCCAAGGGATAGAGAGGCTGCTCCCGTTTAGACCCCCGGCTCCATGGGAAAGAAAAAGATAAAAATATAAATAAAATTAATGAGTAATAAAGTAAAATAAATCTAACAGTAATCTAACAATTAGCAGTGTATGACTAGAGTATATTAGTCACAAGAAACACAACACACCTACAAGAAACAAGACATACGCAAAATCTTTGTTAAACAACTCTACTCTCCCACACAACGGGTCACTCATCCTAAAACCCTAATACGACGTCTCCATGAAATCCTATCATTGATCATGTTAACAAGACCTCCAAATCAAACAACCTTTTTTTATGATTTAGAACTCCATATTTAATATAATTCAGTTAATATGAGATTGAAGGCTAGCTGATGATGTTGCTACTGAAATTTAACGAAAAGAAAATTATAAAGCCGTAGAAAGTAATTCACAGGGACACTAACAAATTAACATACTATAGATTGGTTAGAATGTCAATAAGCCCTAGAATCCGAGAACTTATCCAAACACCTACTAACCAGAAGTTACAATTAAGCAGCATCAAAATTATATAAACAAAACATTTAAAATTAGCAATGTCGTTATTGTCTGAATCGTTGAATCTGTATAGGAATACATCGATTTTGAAACCAAACAATGACGCATTTGATCATTGTAGGGTATTTTGCCCGTGGTGATCAGTTATATTAGTTATAAAAAATGGTTGATAAGTAATTATAGATTAATAATAATTATTTAGTAATTATTAATACGCAGCGGAACGAAACCGATTCAACACAAAATAGAAACCCGACAGAATCTGGGTTACAAAACATACGAACACGAAATAAATATTTAATCTACCAATGAGATTAATTATATCTTAGGGGTTAATGATTAACCGGTTGAGACACCTAGGTACAATGAACTGATGCTAGATCACGAACCGAATGCGAGAACGGGAAACGCCGGGGTTGGCCGGAACATGCAAAGGCAGGAGCAATCCCTTTTGCTCCTGCTTCGGAATTTTGCCAAAGAAGAAAAATCGAATCTTGGTTTTCTTCTTGTTTGGCGGCTCCTATCGTTTGGCGGCTCCCACACAGAAGGAAAAAAACGATTTGGTTTTGCCTTTGCGGCTAGAATCTCCAAATTGTAGGTTAGCCACAATTATTAGGATTATTACCAAACCAAACCAAACCAAACGTACCCAGTATAATACCACACATAGCTAACGCTATTAGTAGGGTCTGGGGAGGGTGTGATGAGGGCAAACCTTACCCCTATCCCAAGGGATAGAGGGCTGCTCCCGTTTAGACCCCCGGCTCCATGGGATATAAAAATGAGTTGCAACACGAGGACTTCCCAGGGGGTCACCCATCCTAGTACTACTCTCGCCCAAGCACGCTTAACTGCGGAGTTCTGATTATTATATATATATATATATATAATAATTATAAACCCTATTAATTGTTTCCGGGCCCAAAGTTCAATACGAGATTTAAAGCCCGAACCCCTTTTAATGTTTTAATGAAAGATTAAAACAATATAAAATTATTATTTATAAACTATTATAAATAATAATTCCCGTCTAACGAATATATATAAATATATATCGTCTCGCTAACAGTTCGTAATTACCAGTTAAGCGGGTTAAGTGGATTTAATGTTCGTTGCCCTAGGTGTGACTCTTACGGGTCACAACTGAGTTAGTAGCGTTAAATAATCGGGACCGGACATATAATTCCAACAGTCTCCCACTAGGACGTCCTTCGATTAAGTTCCTTAACGCAGACAGCCAGCGGTGTTCTAGCTACACATGGTTGCCCCTAACAAGGTATGACACTTTAAAGTCATTAACTAAAACATCTTGCTATTAGTAATCTTTTACTATCGCAAGACAATAGACTTGTGGTAATAATCGTCATTTATCCTTTCTGTAAAAGACATCAATTGAATCAATGAGACATGGATTAGATTCATTCTCATATAGCGTTCAATCATTATTTTCTCGTTCAAGATTCAAAGTGGTCCAATCAAACACACAGTCAGTTTGGGTAAGGCCTTACACTTCACCAGTTTGAATCACGAGGGCGCCACGATGTCTAACTGTTACATATCATGTAAGAGTACAGAATCCCTTATCGACTACATACAACTCCCACTGAACTTCAGATCTGTTCCTAACCAATGCCTTTATGACTGGCAATTACGCGACAGCGGTTGACAGTGATTAAAGAACAGCCCTTGGTAAACGAAAGTTCTAGTGTGCATCTCAGGTAAAAGGATACTAAATGAGTATACCAATATCAAAACATCTTATGATTAAAATCCATGAAGATGATTTGAAGCGAGTTACATCCAACGTCATCCAAGATGAGGTCTGTGAAATTGGAAGTCAACTACTTGAGTCCAAGTTCATAATAGTCTTAATTCAGAGTTGTTCCCATGATTCTGATCGACTACGGATGATTAAGAATACAAGATTCATGGATTAAACGTATTAAAATCGAACACAGTTGTAAGAATTCAGAATTGCATTTAAATTAGTAAACCAAAAGAATTCAAAAGTACAACTGTTTAATTGTTCACACATTCAAAATACTAAATCAAAACATATCACTAGCAAATCTAAGACCAATAGCATCTCTGTGAAGATCATGCTTGTCCTGAGTCATGGGCTTAGTAAACGGGTCCACTAGGTTTTGATCTGTGTCTACTTTGCTTATCACGATGTCACCACGTTCCATAATTTCCCGTATATAGTGGAACTTTCTGAGAATGTGTTTGGCTTTGTGATGAGATCTGGGCTCTTTGGCTTGAGCTATAGCACCTGTGTTATCACAAAGTATCTCGATTGGTTGGCGAATACTCGGAACCACATCGAGGTCAGTAATGAATTTCTTCATCCAAGCAGCTTCCTTAGCAGCATCTGATGCAGCTATATACTCAGATTCGGTGGTTGAATCCGCCACCACACTCTGCTTGGAGCTCTTCCAGGAGATAGCTCCTCCGTTTAGAGTGAATATGAATCCTGATTGTGAGCGAGAGTCATCTCGGTCAGTTTGGAAGCTGGCGTCAGTGTAACATCTTACAGTGAGCTCTTCTTCCACTCCTCCAAATATTAAGAACATGTCTTTAGTCCTTCTCAAGTACTTCAGGATGTTCTTGACTGCAGTCCAATGGGCAATGCCGGGACTTTGCTGAAAACGACTGGTCATGCTTAAAGCATACGAGACGTCAGGCCTGGTACATAACATAGCATACATGATAGAACCAATCGCCGAAGCATATGGAATTGCTTCCATACGCTTGGTTTCAATGACCGTTGAAGGAGATTGCGATTTGTTCAGCACGGTGCCTTTAGTCATAGGAACACCTCCTTTCTTGGAGTTTTCCATATGAAAGCGTGCCATGACTTTTTCTATGTATGTGCCTTGACTAAGCCCTAGAAGCCGCTTAGATCTATCCCTGTAGATCTTGATTCCTAGAATGTAGGCTGCTTCTCCAAGATCTTTCATTGCAAAACAAGTTCCCAACCGGTGTTTAACATCGTTAAGCATAGGGAAGTTGTTTCCAATGATAAGTATATCATCCACATACAAGATGAGGAATGATATAGTGCTCCCACTAGCCTTTCTGTAAACACAAGGCTCATCTTCATTTTTGACAAAACCAAACTCTTTGATCTTTTGGTCAAAACGAAGATTCCAGCTTCGAGATGCTTGTTTGAGTCCATAAATAGACTTATTCAGTTTACATACCCTATTAGGATATTTTGGATCAACAAAACCATCAGGTTGTACCATATAGACATCTTCAGAGAGATGCCCATTAATGAAAGCGGTTTTGACATCCATTTGCCATATCTCGTAGTCATAGTACGCGGCTATGGCAAACAATATCCTGATCGATTTGATCATAGCAACGGGCGAGAAGGTTTCATCATAGTCAATGCCTTGAGTCTGAGTAAAACCTTTCGCAACTAGCCGTGCTTTATAGGTGTGTATATTTCCATGCATGTCGGTTTTTCTCTTGAAAATCCATTTGCTCCCTACTGCCCAAGATTCGGGGGGTAGCTCAACCAAGTCCCAGACTTGATTATCACGCATAGATTGCATCTCGGCGTTCATGGCTTCTAGCCATTTTGCAGATTCTGGATCTGAAATAGCAGATTTGTAGTTAGTAGGTTCGTCATTAGACTCGGCTACTAATAGGACCTCGGTACTATCAAGATGCCATAGGTATCTGTCAGGTTCTTTGCGAGTCCTTACACTTCTGCGAACGCTTGTGTTTATGTCTGATTCACCAGCAACAACTTCTTGTTGTTCAGACGCTCCGACTTCATCAGCGGTTGTTTGTGGTTCTCGAATTTCTTCAAGATCCACTATATTATCTCCAGTTCCTCGTTCAAGAATTTCTTTCTCGAGGAAGTGTGCCTTCCTTTTGATGGAAATAACATTTGCATCAGGATGGTAGAAATAATATCCGCTTCTGTTATAGTATCCAACGAAAACAACCTTTTCGCCTCTAGGATCGAGCTTGTCATCAGAATCGCCGGTGACATATGCATCACATCCCCATACTCTAAGGTAAGACAGAATGGGTTTAGACACATGCCATATCACATATGGAGTCTTGTTTACCTTCTTAGTCGGTGCCAGATTGACAATGCGGGCGTCGGTCATAAGAGCATAACTCCAGAAAGAGTGAGGCAAGTTTGTTCTACACATCATCGATCGAACCATATTAAGTAGGGTTCGATTTCTCCTCTCGCTCACGCCATTAAGTTGGGGTGTGCCAGGTGGAGTAGGTTGTGAAACTATTCCACGCTCCTTGAGATGATTTATGAACTCTGTGCTGAGATATTCACCACCTCGATCTGATCGAAGTGTCTTTATCGTTTTACCAAGTTGGTTTTCCACTTCGTTTTGAAACTCTTTGAACTTTTCAAAAGTTTCATGCTTGTGTTTCATAAGATAGACATAAGCATATCGACTATAATCGTCGATGAATGAAACGAAGTATCTTTTATGATTTCTAGACATGGTTCTGAAAGGGCCACATACATCAGTGTGTATAAGTCCTAGCAGATCCTTGGCTCGTTCACCAACGCCGGTGAAGGATCCTTTAGTGAGTTTGCCAGCTAAGCAAGACTTGCAGTCTTCAAAGGATTCTTGTCTGGTGGATTCAAGGATCCCTTCGGATTAGACCATTTTCATGCGGGCCTTGCTTATGTGACCAAGTCTACAATGTCATAGAAATGTATCATTAATGCTAGATTTGATACGTTTAGAAAGATTGTATATGTTATTATTAGTTTGAACATCAACCTCATAAATTCCATTTCGAGGTTTAGCCTCAAAATAGAAAATATCATTTAAGTAAGTAGAAATATTAATTCCATTAAAAACGTACTTAAAACCTTGTTCAAACAATAAGGAAACTGAAATAATGTTTCTAGTTAAACTAGGTGCAAACAAACAGTTATTTAAGATAACTACAAGGCCAGAAGGACATGAAAGGTGAAATGTTCCAGTTGCAAGAACTGGTACTCTCTTCCCATCACCAACGATGAGTTCCATGTCGCCTTGTTTCAGCTTCTTCCACTTTTCAGGCTCGTGCAATACATTAACGATGTGATAAACACATCCGGTATCAAATACCCATGTGTCGCTAGAGATAGTGAAAAGTTCAATAACATAGATAGAAATACCAGAAGAGATGCCTTCACCATTTGCTCTCTTCGACCTCAGCTTAGCTAGATATTCAGGGCAGTTACGTTTCCGGTGCCCCATATTGTTGCATTCAAAACACTGACGCTCCTTGGGAGGGGGTGCTTTTGCAACTTGCTTGTTTTTGTTGGTGGCATTCTTGGCAGCAACAATAACTTGCTTCTTACCTTTGCTGTTATAACCCCTTTTCTTGGTTTTGGGCTTGTTAACACCAGCAGATTTGACCATCAACTCTTGATTAGTCTCACTTGATATGCTCATCTTGGCCGTTTCCTGCATGCCGTGCAGTTCGGGCATAGTCTTCTCCCATGTGTTCATATTTAAGTTCATTACGAAGTTGTCATAAGAATTAGGGAGAGAGTTCAAGATGAGGTTGGTGTCATTCGATTTTTCATTCTCAAGAAAATACTTGAGAGAGAAGGAGGAGTGAGATTCCTTTTCAGTAGACATCTGTTAAATAAGCAAATTAAATGTTAATTAGTATTTTGGATGTAATAAATTCTTATATTAATGACCCATGGAAAGAATAGAATAAGAATAGAGAATCTGGTTATATCAATTAGTAATGGCGGCTGTGGCACGCAACATTAGTAAGTGATTTAGGCAGACTGACAATAATTGCCAATTGTGGAAAATGCACAATTCTCGAGTATGAGGCCGCTAAGACAACTCTTGTCTATGCATTGATACGTTTAGCCTCATCTATGCCCACTTTTGGTCTCCATACAGCTGAGGCATGTACTAGAGAGAAAAGTAATAGTCGCCCTAGTACAGGTACATGTGGAAGGGCCGGATGTGTCAAGGAAACCCTTGCACCTTGGAGTGATAGGTTACGCACCAAGTGCGGTGCTGTGGCTCCAAACACTGGTGTTTCACGTTATGCCCCAAGTGTTCCTTATAGTAGGATGACATAGACTAAAGATTTTAAATATGGGATTTAATTTTAGTGTTTACCGAATAGGGTCAAACACAACGAATGATAAATCATACGTGTGTTGTAAAAGCCAGTTTTACTATATATTAGATCGTGACAACGTGATGAACTCTTTCATCTCTCAGGACACTTAATTTTAAATAACCTATTAAAACTAAGTTTGTCGCGATGTAATTAACCAATTAAAAGTTAATAATTTAAATGAACTATTAAGTTATTCGTTTTGAAAATTTAAAATTAGTTTAAATCGTAAAACTTTATTGGTTATCATTTATTTTAAAAAACAAACTGTTTGTTTTAATATAAAGTATCCACAAGTTGTAAAAAAAAGTTAGAACTTGTTATTTATTTGATTTTGAAAATTTTGGTATTTGATTGGTACGTTATAACATTTATAATATAAAAAGCAACCACAATAGCAAACACAAAAAATATGTAAATCATATGGCCAAGGAAAATGTGTTTAATCTCGCTACAGCCTAGTAGCAAGACCAAACTAGGTCACGGGGTCACAACACACAAACAACCACAAGGATGAACTTCGAGCATGCATCTAGCTTTTCCGTGTGACTCCCACTAAATCCAAGATCCTGTCTCCATCTTCTGTTTTGTCTTCGGGTCTTTATCTTTACAATATTTATACAGAATACAAAAAATAAAACCCTAAGCTATTACGACTTTGAGCCATCAAAGTGGGCCAAAACATAAAAGCTAATCTATTACAATTTTGAGCCATCAAATGGGCCAAACCATAAAACCAAAAACAGAAAACAAACACAAGACAGGGTCGGGCCAGATTTACATATTTAATACAATCAAATAATTGGGCAATCCTTTTGGTTAATAAAATAAATAAAAAACTTTGACCAAAATAAATAAAAAAAAGTTGCCCTAAAAGATCTAGATCAGAAACTTTAAACAAGTTAAAGTTTGTGATCTATAACCGGTTAAAAGACCGGATCCGATTCGTATGTCGTAACCAAGGCTCTGATACCACTGTAGGGTATTTTGCCCGTGGTGATCAGTTATATTAGTTATCAAAAACGGTTGATAAGTAATTATAGATTAATAATAATTATTTAGTAATTATTAATACGCAGTGGAACGAAACCGATTCAACACAAAATAGAAACCCGATAGGATCTGGGTTACAAAACATACGAACACGAAATATATATTTAATCTACCAATGAGATTAATTATACCTTAGGGGTTAATGATTAACCGGTTAAGACACCTAGGTACAATGAACTGATGCTAGATCATGAACCGAATGCGAGAACGGGGAACGCCGGGGTTGGCCGGAACTTGCAAAGGCAGGAGCAATCCCCCTTTTGCTCCTGCTTCGGAATTTTGTCAAAGAAGAAAAATCGAATCTTGGTTTTCTTCTTGTTTGGCGGCTCCTATCGTTTGGCGGCTCCCACACAGAAGGAAAAAAACGATTTGGTTTTGCCTTTGCGGCTAGAATCTCCACATTGTAGATTAGCCACAATTATTAGGATTATTATATATATATAATAATTATAAACCCTATTAATTGTCTCCGGGCCCAAAGTTCAATACGAGATTTAAAGCCCGAACCCCTTTTAATGTTTTAATAAAAGATTAAAACAATATAAAATTATTATTTATAAACTAGTATAAATAATAACTCCCGTCTAACGAATATATATAAATATATATCGTCTCGCTAACAGTTCGTAATTACCAGTTAAGCGCGTTAAGTGGATTTAATGTTCGTTGCCCTAGGTGTGACTCTTACGGGTCACAACTCAGTTAGTAGCGTTAAATAATCGGGACCGGACATATAATTCCAACAATCATAACAGTCACAAAGTATTGTTAATTCATAAAACGGAACACAAATCATCTCTACAATCTTATTAACCTAAAACTAAACTAGGTCAAAGTAAAATTAATTCGACATATAGCCCATCATTAATCAAATAACAGAGACTAAATCAGTACATGAATCAATTGAAGGTGGCGATGGATTGTGAAGGTAGCTATGATCGATACAGAAAGTATGTTGTATGTATGGATGGATGCGACCTAAATCAGTACCTGAATCAATTGAAGGTAGCGATGGATTGTGAAGGTTAGGGTTTTTCATCGTCGTTGATTGCTCGATCGGTTGGTTGGGGAAATGGCGGATATCATCGTTGATAGCTCGATCGTCGTTGACTTATGCTTGGATGCTATACATGGGAAGGAGGTGTAGTAAGCATTTATGTCAATTAACGATGCCACGCTTTTTTTTGTAGTGCAGACGTACTGAAAGTGGCGGAGGAGGTTAAAAAGCCCAAAATGTTTTTGCCACCGTCACATCGGTGGCAAATCGGTAGCTAATTTTGCGACTGTCATTAACGGTGGCAAATGTTTGGTCGCAAATGTCCAGTTTTTTAGTAGTGTGATACATTAAATTTATAATCTTGGTTCACACTTTGTGTAGATCTTTTTCACTAGATCATAATTCAAAATACATAAAAATCAAATTATGAATTCATTTAAAATTTTATGGACCACTTGAATTAATAACTAAACAATAACCAACGTGTGAATAGTAAGGTACGTTCCTTTTTTTTGTCAAAGAGGTTGTGGTGTAGTGGTTGAGGTAAGACCCGGAGTCCCAAGGGACCCAGGTTCGATCTCTGTCACCACCATTAATTTTCGCGGCATGCAAATGAGGCCTAGCTTAGGCTGATGCACCTGGGTTTTACCCACGCCGATCCAGGGTTCGAGCCTCGGCTCTCCCTCAAGCCCGGAAGGGGCCGTATAGGGTGGGCCGGGTTTTTCCTTGAAAGCTCTCCAACTCTGACGCCAAGTGGGCCCGATTAAGACAATATATTGGCCAGAGTTAGACGAGAATCTCCCATGTGATGAGGGGGTGTGACGTCACAACATTCAATGTTCGGCTTTAAAAAAAAGGTACGTTCCTTTTTGGGTTTTGTACAACTTTTTTTTTTGTTTAGTTATATTGATTCTTTTTGGATTTTTTCCTCTGTGTTTGGTGTGGTGTGACTGGCAACCCATGTTTGTTTTTCCTATACGTCTAGGGTTTGATTGTCGTGGTAGGGTTTTTTTAACTCTTTTTTCTTTGCGGTTTGTTCCGGCGTTGAGGCGGCGACGATTGTGGAGGCCAGGTCTGCGGATTTCGTTTGATTATCACCCGCGTATGAGTGAGACGTCATCACTTAGATTGTTGTCTCTTGCTCCTGGGTTGGATGAACTAATGCTATTAATAACGCCATCAAGGTTCGTTTTTCCTCATCGTTTGATTGCAATTGTTTATTTTTTCTGTTCAAGTTAATACCAAATTTCAATATTGCAGTAGTCAGTTAACCAAAAAAAGCCCTAAGTTCATGAATATAAATTATTTTCTTATCATGCAATGTGCAGGCACTACTAGAAAAATGTGATTTTTCCGACAAAAATTTCCGACCAAAATATTTTTGTCGGAAATTCCAACAACTTACGACAAGTTTCCAACCAAAACGAAACCCTAAATTTAGCAACAAGTTTCCGACAAATAACCGACAAAAGAAAAAACTTGTCGGACAATTGTCGGAAATTTCCGACCAAAATGATTTTAACCAAATAGTTTGGAGTTTGGTTGGAAAATGGTCGGTAATTTCCTATAAATTTCCGAGCAAAATGATTTTAACCAAATTGTTTGGAGTTTGGTCGGAAAATGGTCGGTAATTTCCTACGAATTTCCGACCAAAATGAGCTTAACCAAGTTGTTTGGAGTTTGGTCGGTAATTTCCTACAAATTTCCGTTGGATTTTGGTCGGAAAATGATCGGTAATTTCCTACAAATTTCCGACCAAATTGATTTTAACCAAATTGTTTGAAGTTTAGTATAATATGTGTCCTATATATAAACTTTAGAATCTAACAAGCTTTGAAATGTTGAAATTGGTTGGGTTTAGTATAATATGTGTCCTATATATAAACTTTAGAATCTAACAAGCTTTGAAATGTTGAAATTCTACAAGACCTTAATTTGACTGTATATAACTTACATTAAATCAATTACTGGATCATGAATATAACATATATAGGTGCAAATTGGATCATGAGTATAGCATATACAGAACTTTTAGAGTTTGTTAGATTCTGAAGTTTATAGATAGGACACATATGGTAACACGAAATTCACGGGTTTGGGTTTAGTATAAATGGGTCGGGTCAGTTTTGAGTTGAACCCGCAAACCCGTTTAGCTTAATAGGTTGTGTTTTAATTAGTTGGATGTTGTTGGAAGTTTAATTGTACGTGAGATCAAACTATCAAAATATCATCTTTTTTTTCAAGAATCTGATTTTGGGTCATATTTTAACTATTTTTATTAGTGGATTATAGATTTTTGGAGTTTTGTTTAAATAATATTTTATTTTTTTTAAGAATTTGAATTGGTTGTGTTTTACAAAAATCTATATGAAAGGAGTATCTATATGTGTATCTAATTATAATAAATATTTAGGTTCGGGAATTGCGATCCGAATTGAAAGGGGTGCGAGTCGATATGCAACAACAACTGGAAAATGAACAAAAAGCAAGAGAAGATATGAAAAAACGGATGGAAAATGAACAAAGAGCAAGAGAACATATGCAACAACGATTGTTGGACGAGATGCAAAAAGTGAACGAGTTTATGAAGAATTTTAGTAGTCAACCGTATTTTAGTTTATATTTATTGTCTTTATGTTTGAATTTGAAAACATTAGTGCATATTTGGTTGAATTTTGAAATTGCACTAGATTTTGATAAATAGGGTTTGTATTGGATTTGTTTTGACTTTTGTGCAGAAAAAAAATTTTGGATTTTGCATATTTTTATTAATTTTTTAAAAAAAAATTCATTTTGGTCGGAAAATTGTCGCAAAAAAAAACTAAAAATAAAAAGTTTGGTCGGAATTTAGTCGGAAAAGCTGGTCGAACATTGGTCGGTAAGTTTTGGTCGGAATTTAGTTGGAAAAGCTGGTCGAAATTGGTCGGTAAGTTTTGGTCGGAAACGGTTTGTCGGAAACTAGTCGGAAACGGTTTGTCGGAAACTAGTCGAAAACAGATTGTCGGAAAATAGTCGGAAATGGTTTGTCGGAAATGGTTCGGAATATATTTTGTCGGGAGTTTGTTGGAAATAGGTTTTGTCGGAAATTTTGGTCGTGAAATGGTCGGAAACGTGTTTCCTATGACGGTTTTTCCAACAAGTGATTTTTGTCGGAAATTGATAAAAATATCCATTTTTTTTTCTAGCAGTGAGGTCCATCAATTATGCTATAGATATTGTGTCCCACGTATTTAATTTTGGATATTGCACTAGATTTTCAATTTAATGTCTGGAAAAATGGAAACACTAAGATAATTCATAGCATTTAATAAATATTAAAATGTAAGTTTTGTTTGTGAAGGAGATCCACTAACCATACAACTATACTTGCATGTTGTACAAGCTGAAGTTGCATGATTTAGTCCCTTTTTTTTCTTTTTCTCAAAACAACTTTGTCTTTAAATATTTGCAGCAGCAGCAGCAACTAAAACAAATAATCTAGCCTAGCGCAGTGGTCTCGAAGGTAAGCGACCCTGGTTCGAAACCATTGCCACGGTTTGTCCGGTTTCAAGGGATTTTTGGTATTTTTTTCGTGCGTTATATAATTTTTTTTTTGCGTTTTAATTTATAATCATAAATCTTATACACTCTACTCGCTCAGGGTGAGTTAACGTAAAGTTTTTTGCTTTATTTTATTCTTTTTCGAGGACGTTAATTTCCGCCGCAACGCGCGGGCCTCTTTACGTGCTTATTTCTACCTACGTTACACTCTACTCGCTCAGGGTGAGTTAACATAAAGTTTTTTGCTTTATTTTATTCGTTTTCGAGGACGTTAATTTCCGCCGCAACGCGCGGGCCTCTTTACGTGTTTATTTGTACCTACATTTCGATTAAGTCGTAATCGAATCGTCACCGCGCACCACCCGCTGCAAAGCGCGGGGTGTCATTCTAGTTTTTCTTTAATGATTAACTTCTTAAAGAGATTAGTTTTAAAAATCATGATTCCTTAAGGTTAATCCTTGCAAAGTAGGATTTCTGAATTTTTCTGAAGAAAGTTAGGATTTCAAAGAGTTGTGAATTGAGTGGCATAAATTAATGTTGAATATCAATAAATTATACCCACAAAAATTTCACTTTAATAAGGCAAGATTGATGTTTGTGACATGCTTATTTTCTAAAATGATGGCTAATTTATTCAATAATGTATATTTTTTTGGTTTCATGTTAAACCCTAATTAAAAAGAAGATGGAGAAAAAATTGAACCATACTAGATAAACATAAACTCTAATTAATAAAATAAATCCTTTTTTTCTTCTATTTAATATTAACTTCATCATTCTCCCCTTTAATCTTGAATACGGTCCACGTCTAATATCACATTAATGGACGCATACTTTCTTCTTGTGTTAAATTTGCTTCCGCGTACTTTGGTTTTTCCTTTGGACATTCCCACGCAAAATGACCAAACTCATCACACCGATAACATTGAATTTGTAACTTATCTCGTCCTCCTACTTGTTCTTGTTGGTCACCGCTTGAACTTAAATCGGATCGATTCTCACGACCCCTTCCTCTTCCCTAACTTCGGCCTCTACCACGACCTCGACCATCACGGTTAACCCATCCACGACCTTTCACGGCTTTGTTGACGATAATTACTATCGTTTCTCGGTTTACCTTGTTCCTCATCACGAGTGAATAACAACTTACCTTGCGTATCTTCAATTTCATCTTCGAATTTTACCCTCTCCTCATAGGATCTGCACCCAAATACCTTCTCTTCAGAAATTTCCTCACCATAACCTCATCCTTAAGTGAAGATCTGAGACTCTTGTACTTCGATTGTAACATACTTAACTTACCCGCGAACATATCAATTGTTTTGGTATCTTTCATCTTCAACATCTCCAATTCACTTCGAAGTGTTTGCAAGCGAGCCTTTTGAACACGATCTGCACCCAAATACTGAACGCGGATTGCCTCCCACACGTCTTTCGGTTCTGTATGCTTCGCAACTTCAAGAAGAATGTCTTCGGGTATTGATTGGTATATCATTGCCTTTGCTGTGAACTTCCTTTTAACATCCACTTCACCTCCCGTCACAGGATCTATGGACTCTTGTAGACCATTAGCCACCAAGATTGTCTCCATCATAATCGACCATGCGGTGTAATTGGTCGACGTCAACTTCGGGCATTGCAACGTCACATTGCTCGGTTCACGAACTTGTGCAACCGTACCATCCGCCATCTTTTCTTGATTCTACTTCTTCCGCGCCACACGGTTCTTCCTTGCTTTACTTCCACGCAACTTGTTTCACACAAGTTTTAAACGGCGTCTCACCGGTTAGCTTCTCGCCTTGATTTTTTCACACGGGTCACCCGATTCCTTCACGGATCAGTTCTTCACGAACTTGCTTTCACAGCAAACACGATTGCTTCACGCAACCGTTTTTTTTTTTACCCTGTTCTTGATGGCTTCTCGCAATCGGCTGTCACAGCACCTTAATTACCGTCACGGTTTTATCTCCTTGATTCTTCACGAACCAAAAAACTTGAAAAAAAAACAACTAACACCACTTGTTGTTCTTTTTGCTTCAGACCACAACCGAGAACAAAAAAATATATGTCTTGTTTCTTCCATCGCCGTTAAGAACCCAGAAGCCAACAAGGAATCAACACGATGTGCTGCTATCTCGAATACTTTTAAACTTTGAATCAATTGACTAAGGAGCCTGCTTGCTTGCAACTTTCTCGATTGAAACAATTTAAAATTATTTCTCCTTAAACAATTCTTCTTCCTGGCGTGACTTCTTATTGCAGGAGCTTGCTTGCTTGTTTTGTTTTCTATTTTCAAGCAACAGCCGCCACTCTCTTGACCTACTTGCTTGCTATTTCCTTCTTCGACAAACAAACATGTTCTTCACCCCTATTTGTTTTCAGCTTTAGACTTCTTGATCGTGGTTAAGCTCCCCACGATTTATCACAAGACGCAAATAACGAACCTATGCTCTGATACCAATTGTTGGAGCAATTGGATCAAAATAAAACACATGAACACGGTTATTTTGTGGAACTCCCACGACTCATTTTATTAATTTGAAAAATTATAAATAATACAATAACCATACCATCTATTTAAACTAATCTAAACTCAAACCTATTCTACCTCAAACTCTATTAAACTAATTAAATAAATTAACTCTTAATTAAACTCAAACTAGGAACCCATACTAGATAAACATAAACTCTAATTAATAAAATAAATCCTTTTTTTCTTCTATTCAAGATTAACTTCACCAAATTTTGCGTCAACTTCCACCTTCATATGGTATTATCGTTGATGTTATCACCAACAAATCTCCCTTTCCCACCTTTATAGAAGCCAAAAACATGCTTCTTCTTCATTAGTCTCATGAAGCTATTGAACCACCAATTGAAATCCCCCAAAACTCCCCCACAGCCCTTTACACCACCTAGGTAGCTCATAATTTTAATGGTAAAAGGAAGGGTCGGAATGGTAAAAACCTATACAGTGGACGTGGAGCTCCCAAAGGGGGAGGGGAAATGCTACTAATGTTTCTGGTGATTCTTATTTTGTTTCAGGTCATTCAGTCGGGAGCTCTCAACAAAAAGGGTCCTCTATGCAATTTGCACCCTCTCAGTTTGCTCATCAACAGCAACACGTTCCACGCTCACAGTATCATCCTTCATAGTATGGTGCTCACTTTGCTTCTACTGCTATGCCACCTTTTCTATGGCACACCACATCTACCACCGACATCACAACAATTTGCTCCTCAGTTGCCTTCGCTGCTCGGTCCACCGCCTCCCGGTGGTCAGCCGTATCCTTGTGGCTCGCCGGCCTCACCTTATGGTGTTCCACCTCCTTAATACACGGATCTGGCATCAGTCTACAACTCCATGTCTCTCCAGCCGCATGCTCATGATCACAACCACTACATCACATGCAATTTCAGGTGTTCACTCATGCTGTCTCGCTTGCTGTTGTCTCTTCTCAGACTTGGCATCAACATTTGGGCCATCCAGGTGAATCTATCTTTAAGTTTTTAGTTTCTCACAAACTCATTCCTTGTTCTAGTAATATGTTACTTGTTTGTTATTCTTGTCAATTAGGTAAACATTGTCGTCTTCCTTTTCAAAAGTTTGTTACCAAAACTAGTCGTTTGTTTGAACTTATACACTCTGATGTATGGACTTCACCTGTTCTTAGCTTAACTGGTTTTAAATATTATGTCTTATTCTTGGATGATTTTTCTCTTTTTTATGGGTATTTCCGTTTTTTGCAAAATCTGATGTTTTACAGTCTTTGTGAAATTCCGTGCTTATGTTGTTAATCAGTTTGTAACGGATATTCAAGCTTTTCAATGTGATAATGGTCACGAATACAACAATAAACCTTTTATCGGCCTATTTCAAAAACATGGCATTAAAATCAGGTTTTCTTGTCCTTACACATCTCAACAAAATGCAAGTTGAACGTACCATTTGAACGGTAAACAACATCATTCGCACTCTTCTGTTTCAGACCTCTCTTCCACCCACATTCTGGGCAGAGGCGTTTAACATGGATGTCCACACTCTCAACCTCCTTCCTATCACCACTGTCTTGTTTCGTGCACCATTCGAAGTGCTTTATGGCTTCTTCCTTACGTACGTCCATCTTCGAGTCTTTTGGTGTCTCTATTACCCAAATCTATCCTCCACTACTCCTAACAATCTGTCACCACGCTTTACTGCGTGTCTCTATCTTGGTCCGTATGTCTATCACCGAAAGGCTATTGGTGCATGGATCTCATTACTCAATGGGTCATTATCTCTCGTCATGTCACCTTTGACGAAGCTCACTTCCCGTAAGCCTCTTTTCACTCCTCCCCCTCCTTATCTGAGTATTGATCTTCGGTCTGCAAGACCCGGTTCCTGTAGGTACCCTCGGCCTCACCCGGTCTCCTATCGACTGTCTATTTCCCACCGCAACCCACTACGTCGAATGATGTCGGGAACGACCCCTCTATGGATATAGAGTCTTCCGACCCAATTACTCATCATTTTTCGTTTGGTGGAATCCCCTCTACATCTTTCTCGGCTCCATCGACAGTTGTGCCAGACAATGTCTCATCCGACTTGCCTCCAACACTAGATATTGTATTGGGTTCCGTCTCATCTGACTCACCACCGACTCCTCCACATGGTCACCCCATGGTCACTTAGAGCGAAACGAGCTCTCTTAGACCCCGTGAGGTGCTTAACCTCTTGGCCACCACTGAGCATTCGTCTATCCCTCGGATAACCGCTCAAGCTATGCATGATCCACATTGGAAATCTGTGATGGATTCTAAGATGTCAGCACTTCTTTCCAATGGTACTTGGGAGCTTGTCCCACGTCCTCAAAGTTAACATTGTTGGGTATCGTTGGCTTTATCGTCATAAGTTTGACAACCAAGGTCGGCTTGAACGTTACAAGAGTCATCTAGTTGCTCAGGGTTTCTCTCAACAACTTGGCATGGACTTTGGTGAGACTTTCAGTCCGGTAGTCAAACCGGCCACCAGACGCACTGTTCCTAGCATTGTTGTCTCTCGGCACTGGCCTATTCATCAGCTGGATGTCAATAATGCCTTTTTGAATGGTGATATGGCTGAGGTTGTCTATATGAAACAACCTCATGGATATGTCGACCATACGCGCCCAGAACATGTGTACAGACTTCGCAAGGCCCTCTATGGACTCAAGCAAGCTCCGCGCGCCTGGTATCATCGTTTTGCAGTCTACATTGCCTCCCTTCGGTTTGTAAGCAACAAACCAGACACCTCTTTATTAACGTTCCGTCGTGGTCAGGATGTCATCTATCTTCTTTTGTATGTTGATGACATCATTCTCATTGCTTCTTCTCCCGCTCTTGTCACTATGGTAATCTCTCGCCTATCCGCTGAGTTTGCCATGACTAACATCGGGCCGATATCTTTCTTTCTTGACATAGCTGCTACTCGCAATGCATTTGGTCTATTTCTTTCCCAGACTGCCTTTGCTCGAGACATCCTTACATGAGCTGATATGGTGAAGTGTAATCCTTGCAGCACTCTAGTGGATACAAAGGCCAAGCTTTCCCTAGCTGGCTAACCCATGACTGATCGTACTCTCTATCGTAGTCTTGCTGGTGCATTGCAGTATCTGACATTGACACGTCTAGAAATTGCATTTGCTGTTCACCAGGTCTGTCTATTCATGCATGGCCCTCGTGAATCCCACCTTCATGCCCTGAAGCGTAATCTACACTATATTCAGGGTACTCTTCATCACGATCTCTAGTTGCGTCCTTCTTCTGTTGACCGTTTGGTTGCTTATACTGATGTCGATTTGGTGGGGTGTCCTGATACTTGTTGGTCTACATCAGGGTTTTAGGTTTTCCTTGGTGGTAATATTATGTCTTGGTCTTCCAAACGTCAACATGTTGTCTCCATGTCGAGCGCTGAACCTGAGTATAGCGGTGTCGCCAACACTGTTGCTAAGGCAACTTGGCTTCGTAATCTCCTTCTTGAGTTACATTGTCCTGTGTCTCGTGCCACACTTGTGTTCTGTGACAATTTCAGTGTCGTATATTTAGCGTCCAACCCTGTGAAGCATCAAAGAACCAAACATGTGGAAATAGATTTACACTTCGTAAGGGAACGTGTTGCCATCGGTCAGGTTCGTGTGTTGCATGTTCCCTCTGATCATTAGTTTGCTGATATATTCACCAAAGGCTTACCATCATGGTTGTTTCTGAACTTCATATCCAGCCTTAACGTTCAGGTTCCCTTCGTTCAGACTGCGGGGGGTATGTTAGATAATTTACATAAGTCGTTTGGTGTATTATAACATTATGTATAGTATAGAGACCATTGTGTAATAGTTTATATTATACCATGTACTGTAATTTTATATACAGTGGTTATCAATACAAAGAACCCTCATTGAGGGATTTCACAAACCCTAACAATTTATAATGGTAAATCTAACTATGATTTTTTACTTATTATTTAAATGGTTATAGAAAATAATATTGAATTTTATTAATTAAAAATAACCACCGAGATAATTTTCTTTCCAAAGGGCTTGTATTAAATGTGTTCTTTCTCGAGTGATTAAGAGTTCTAGTCCTATGATAGATATTGGTATAAATTTATGAGTAGTTTAAAGAGTGTCTGAATCAGCGGTTGTAAAAAGAAATTGGATTATCACTTGGATGCCTAAAAATATTTATCATTATATGCAATGTTTTAAAAACCGGTTCATACCGACCGGTAATACCGGTTGAACCGGGTCTCGGCCACTAGCCCGGTAAATTAGAAGAAGGGTATGTTAGTTGAACCGCCGGTATTACCGGTAATACCGTTGTACCGGTTTTAGTTACAAGTAACATTTTATGTTTAAACTTTAAAACAAAAAAAATTTGTTTGCCGGGATACACAAAGTCATAAATAGAAGGCTTTTTGATCAATTACCTTAACTACGGCCCAGTTTAGAAAAAAAAATTTTAATTGATATGTTTCTCTTCAAAAAGTAGCGGCCCATGTAAAAACTATGTTTAACCATCATCCTTCTGCTTGCCGTTAAAAACTTTTATGCGATAAAACTTCTTATTTAATATTGTAGGAAACGAAAATTGTTATGCTCTTATTGATGAGGATGACGATAATAGTGAATTTCATCTTTTAAGTGATCGTGAACTTGATGCATTCAATATTCCAATGGTATAAAACAATTATGCACTTTTATTTAAAAAAGTTTTGTGGAAAAATTGAGTGCTTTAGGATTATTTTTTTTATTATGGATTAACTTTTGGATTATTTTTTATTATGGAATCATGTAGTTTTGGATTATTTTTTGAGTTGAAGTTTAATTAGTCAACCCGGTTGAACCGTCCGGTACAACCGGTTAAACCATTTTTAAGCGCAATAGGATACAGTTTAAAAACCGGTTTTTAAAACATTGATTATATGTGTCTTACCTTTGTTAATTGGCTATAACACTCTGTTCCCGAGTTGATTTAAGGAAAGAATAGAAGAGAAAAACTCCCTTTTATTTCTTTTGCTTTCCTCTCATTTCCTCTTCTTTTTTTCCTTCCACTTCCTTAAGTAAACTCGGGAACTAAAGCGCAAGACCATCCCAGCCCCTTTTATATACCATATCTCATCCTTAATTTTTTAAGAAAAAATCTAAGGATTATTTACATTCGACACTTTTAGGATCCCTAAAATATGGTTTCACTTTCAGTGGAGCTACATTGATTCCTCCATCAGGATCCCTAAAATACAGATGTGGATAATATATTCTTTTTCAATTAATTAAATAGTATAATATGAAAAATACCTTTTCAAAGTTGGTAATTAACCGGACGAAACAAAGGTGTATTCATCTCTTACTAAGTAATTATTAAAGGACATAATTGAAGTAACAAATAATTAAAAGATTTGCTGTGTTTATAAATTATTAAAAGTGAACCGTTCAAACAGAAGATTCAATCAGCTTATGATTTATACAGTTCGATTCACGGTCTTGTCTTCAATGTTTAATGGCTGACTGAGCGATTCGATACTTGAAACCGACTGTGTAAATCATTAAAATTCATTGAACTGTTCAAACGGAAGGCTCGATCAGTTTAAGATCTATATAGTTTCACTTACGGTCTTGTCTTGAACGTTTAATGGCTGACTGAACGATTCGACAGTTGAAGTACATGCTGAAGCCTTTTTGCATTTGGTCCGACGGATGTTGTTGAGCCCAGCCCAGCCCAGCCCCAAACTCAGTTGACCAACATTTGCCTAAAATTAGCCCATGAATTATGAGAATGACACATCTGCCATAGACCCAAAACAGAACAAGACCAGAAACAATCTTTTTTCATAGAAATTCTTTGATGTTGTATATTATTATTATATATATTTTTGTAACAATTATTATTTAGTATAAAGTAAAATTCATGTCTTTAAATTCATAGTTGTACGAAATTAGTACAGAAGTTAATTTTGGATAGTCCCAATTTTAAAGTTGTTTTTATTTTAATTTTTTAATAGTTTGTCTCATTTTGGTATAGAATTGAATATTTAAAAAATCGTTAATTACTCTCTGGAGATTTCATTTTATATGCATACTTACCGATAATGATATCGTTTTTTTCCAAGATACTTAAATATTCTTTCCTACTTTAGCTCCTAAATAAGTTCCTTTCCATATGTTGTATTTGGCTACACAAACGTGTGATTATTGTAACTTTGTATCTTTGATTTTCATCATTACACAATATCATTATATGGGAGCATTATTACAGTGGCGGAATATAGTGAGGGCCCGGGGGGCCGCCCCCCTTTCCCCCACCCGACCCTCGATTTTTTGCTCAGAAGTGTTAATATATACGTATTCTGTCGATTTTTCGCTCAATAGTGTTAATTTATACGTATTCGGCCGAAAATTTTATAGTTCCGGCCCCCTAATAGAAAAAAAAAATCTTGCCCCCCTATTCAAAGGTCCAAGTTCCGCCACCGACTCAACCTGGTTCTTATCCTGCCCTGTCGCCATTCTTTCTTCTCTCACGCTCCTCAATGGCAAACCCTAATACCACAATCGTTCAATTTACCGCAACTACTCAATTTTCAGTCGAACTTACGGCGTCTTACTTCCCCGTATGGAGAAAACAGGTCCAATCGACCCTGATTGGACTCGACCTTTCTGGACGACACTTTTAAACCCCTGCCAAACTCATCACAGAAAAAGAAACAACCAAGTCCAATAGGGATTATCTACTCTGGTTCAGGCAGGATCAAATTATCATTAGTGCAATACTTGGCAAGTGTTTGGAAACTATCCAACCGATCCTATCTTCTGCCAATACGGCTCAAGAAACCTGGGAACATCTCAACGCAAGTTATGCGAGTGCATCTAGATCGCGCATCATCTCTCTCAAGTCGAAACATGTCAAAAACCTGAAAGACTTTTTACACGCCTTGTTGATTACCTGACAAAGTCCACTCGTCGAAGAGGAACTTCTAGTCCACATTCTTTTCCAACTTGGTGATGAATACAAAGCTATAGTTGCTGCAATTAAGGTTCGTGAAACCCCAATTTCTTACACGAAACTGTTTGATAAACTTCTAGATTTTGAAAGGGCTCTAGAAGATGCGGCGCCACTCCTCGAACCAATTCTCACCACCGTGAAAGACACCAATCGGAACCCCATCCGGTTTAGCACTGACTTAGTAAATGCCTCCAGACCGTCACACTTCTTACCAAACAATCAACAACCGCCCCGACCCCCGACCGCCGCCTAAAACCATCAATTTGATGCTCTTTTAAAGTTGATGTTGCCCTTATTGGCCTACAGGAAGAAGCTGTCAGGTAAGATGGCCATCTGACATGATGCATAATCTTCCTCAAAAGAGTGATCTGGTTTTAGTCCATACTTGATTAGTGGAAGTTTCCATAGCAGATACGACTCATCATCTTTGATGTTGCTTTTCTCTACAAATAATTCAATAATTAGATGCATATGCATGAGTAATTAATATATTATGATTAGTTAATTTGTATGTACCGCAGGGAAAAAGATGAGGCAGAGCAGGTTCCTGAGAGTGCCTTGAGTTCGCGGCGACGGGGCGGCAGTCAGGGGTCGGGGGCAATGGTCGGGGATCAGGGTTCGGGTCGGGGCGGCGGTCGGTCGGTGGCGGCGATCGGTGGCGGGGTTGGCACCGGTCGGGGGTCGAGGAAGGCGGTCGGTGGCGGGGTCGGGGCGGGGCGGTTGAGGCTGGGGCGGCAACGGCGGGGCGGCGATCGGGGTCGGCGCGGCGGTTATTAAAATAACTCACTTTAGGTTAATTTTTAACTAATGAGATTAGTAACACTTTTCTACAAACCTTTTGAAATAAAATGATATCATAGTATTTCATAAAATACTATTTCATTAAAATAGCTCACTTTGGGAAAAATTATTCATATGTTAAATATATTTTAAATTCTTTAAAAATTGGGATGTTATATTTTCATGCTCATTGTGCATCTTGTTCAATCAGTAAAAGCCACAAGCTACCTTTTAGTAATAATTCAATTTTTGTTACAAAACCGTTACAACTTGTTTACTCCGATGTGTGGGCATCGGTTCAAACTTCGATTGATAACTTTTCATACTATGTTATATTTGTTGATTTTATTCCAAGTATGTTATGTTATATCCTATGAAACGCAAACCCGATGTTACACAATTATTTTCTCAACTCGAGTTATTGGTTGAAAACTTCTTTAATACTCCTCTTGCTCCATCTTCACAGACAATGAAAGGGAGTATCAAAGCCTAACCTATTTTTTCCAAACCAATGGCACATCTCATTACACTAGACCTCCAAACACCGGAACAAAATGGGATCGTCGAGCTCATTATCGTCATATTGTTGAAACAGGATTCGCTCTATTTCACTATGCATGTCTCCTATTGTACTTTTAGTTCCATGCCTTCTAACCCGCGATCTACCTTACCAGTCAAACTGTGACTGTTCCCATTTTCTCTGCGAGGAAAAGCCCGAGCATGGCTTAGTTCCTTACCAGCTGGAAATTCATGGCAGAGAAATTCTTGATGAAATATTTTCCGTTGTCACGAACAACTCAATTTCGAAACAAAATCCATGCTTTTGTGCAAGACGACAGCGAAACACTCTATGAAACGTGGGAACATTTCAAAGAACTGCAAGGAAATGTCCACATCACAGATTGGAGCTTTGGCGCCAATTCCAGACTTTCTACAATGGTTTGTACCCGCAAGCCAGACAAGCAGTGGACACCACACCCGGTGTTATTTTTAGCAGTCTAACACCCACCGCAACATATGAACTGCTAGAGAAATTGGCCACAAACGATTATCAATGGCCTACCATCAGTGCTCGCATGCCTGCACCAAAGGCCGGTCTTCACAAGGTTGATGCCCAAACAGCTCTGGAAGCCAAGGTATATGCCATGTCCAACTGAATTGATCAACTTCTAAAACATCAACCAACATGTGAAACTTGTAGTGGCACACAGAAAACAAGTGCCTACCCGATCAGAACCTCCTCTACTCAACAGGAGGAGGTGGAATTCATTGGGAATCAAAACCGATCTCAAAACAGCCCCTACAGTAACACATACAATCCGGGGTGGAGGAATCGTCCTAACTTCAGTTGGAATGAATCTAACAATGTAGGTCCACCAGGTTTACCTCAACGCAATATATATCAAGGAAATGGGAACACTAGTCAACCCGAGAGGAGGTCTTGATCGGAGGAGTCGATAGAGAGCTACATTAAGAATAATGATAAGCGCATGGAAAGGGCGGAAGCTGAGATGAAACAACAAAAGATTCTCATGCAAAACTTAGACAAAACCTTGAGACAATTGGCAAAGCAATTGTCGGAGAGACAACAAGGAAGGTTACCAAGCAACACTGAGACCAATCCAAAGGCACAAGTGCAGTCTATCACTACAAGGAGTGGCACTAACACTCAAGATTTGGTTGTGAAACCTAAGGTTCAAAAAGAAGCTGAGAAGAACCAGGCTGAAGGTCAAGTTGAGTGACCTAAAAAGAAGATTATTGAAATCAACATGGGAGTTGCTGAGAAAGTGAAGAAACCTGATAAGGGAGTACACAACTCATGTTCCTTACCCAGCAAGGTTAAAAAAAGATCAATTGGATGCACAATATGAGAGATTTTAGATCTGTTCAAGAAATTGCATATTAATCTGCTATTCGTTGAAGCACTATTCCAAATGCCTAACTATGCCAAATTCTTGAAGAGTCTCCTGGCAAACAAAAAGAAGACTGGAGATCTAGCTTATGTAACACTAAACGAGGAGTGTTCAGCTGTGCTGCAAAGGAAATTACCAGAAAAGCTGGCTGACAAAGGAAGTTTCACAATTCCCTGTTCTATCGGGAACTTGTCAGTCAGCAACGCGTTAGTAGATCATGGTGTAAGCATTAACTTTATGCCATATTCCTTATTCGCCAAGCTTGAGCTTGGAGAGCCTACACCAACTCAAATGAGCATTTTGTTGGTAGACCGATTAGTCAAGTACCCTCGAGGTATAATGGAAAATGTGCTGGTAAAAGTTGATAAGTTCGTATTCCCAGTAGAATTTGTCATTCTGGACATGGACGAAGATGAAAGAGTGCATATTATTCTAGGTCGTCCATTCCTAGCCACCGCAAGAGCGGTGGTAGATGTATTTGATGGGAAGTTAACGTTGAGAGTTGAAGGACAAAGTGGAGTTCACACTCCCAGACCGCACAACAAGTTATGATCAATCAAAAGAAAGCATGGTCTAACTCATCGAAACGATTACTGGGAAATAAAGAAAAGAAACCCACTGTGAACCTGTCACAGTGGAGGAAGTTGAACTAGAACCATCATGGGAGGATGAATTTGGTGATGAGTTAGCACAAAATCCCATGATAGAAGTGGATAATGGAACGTTTGATCCACAACAAGACATTGCTGAGATTGAGGCATTGCTTTACGGTAAGCAAGATGTACCGTAAGAGGAAGAGAAAGAAGGTATAGAGGTCAAGAGCGAAGACACAGAGCTGAAACTACCCATCCAAGAAGTGAAGTGTGTGATTGGGCATCTTGATAAACACCTCGAACCTACCGATCCAAGAAGTAACTGCAGCAGTTGCGGCGGTGTTATCGCCTACCCGCCGTTACCCGCATTCACTACCAACATGCACCCCCTCCACCCTTATAAAAGTTCTTTACTGATATATATAGCTTTCTTTCCCAAATTATATCATAATCATATTTATTAGCAAAATTAGTGTTATCACACTTTTTTTTCGTTTGCTCTACATTATCTGTTTACTTCTTACTTGTGTTATTATATACTTGTAAATACCGTCAACCTTTTTATTTTGAATATTTGTTTCACATGCCATCTCCGGTACATCCAATTTCAAACGTATCTGAATGTGCCACATCAGCTGTCACATCGGATTTTTCTTCATATTTCAAACACATCCATTTCCTCTCCAATACTACATCCATTTTCAAACACTTACAAAAATTTATATATATATATATATATATATATATATATATATATATATATATATATATCAATGTTGCAGAAGTTGCTAGGCGCTCCCAGGTCGGTCGACCGAGGAGTTGCGAGTACTCGGCCTAGGCGGGAGTACTTGGACATGGTAAATTATAAAGAAATTATTTATTGATATATTATATATATGTCAAATATCATAAATTTAATAATATTTATAACGAAATACGTGAATATCAAAATAAATTAAAACGATACATGTTCAAATTTCACGTACTAAAGTATTTCAAAAATTGATATTCAATCTAAAATATTTTAGACATATGAAACATTTAATTCTCGTTTTTCAAGTTATCTCCGTATTGTTCATTGGTGTTAACCCCATCATATTCATATTCAACCTCATCATTCAATTCCTCTTCATCCTCTGACACAAATTCTTCATCGTCAAGTTCTTTCAATCTATAACTTCTTAGGTTTTCTAAAGATTCATTGTCACCCATGGCTTCTCTAGCCGCCTCCGAAGGTACTCCGGACTCAAATTCATCTACAGCACCTTCGAAAATCAAATATTGAGCCTCACTTGCATCATTGGCTAATAATACTTCCACATCCTTAGTCTTCCTTTTTTTGTTCCTTTCCATCAAATTTGCATTAAATTGAACAAAAACAAGATTGTTCAATTTGCTCAATTCTGACCGAGTTGATCGTTTCTGATCGAGTTGACCAATTCTGACTGACTTAGCCGATTCTGATCGAGTTGGCAGATTCCGACCGATTTGGCCGATTCTGACCGAGTTGGCCGATTCTAGCCCGATTTTGACCGATTCAGTTCGATGTTGACCGAATCCGAGTCTTGCCAACGGAGTTGTATAAAATCGCTACAGAACCACCCCGAGTTTCGATTCCTCGCCGATTCCTAGGCCGAGTTGGCCGCCTATCAAAACCCTCATTTATCCTCAAAACCTTAAAACTCAATTTGATTGGTTCTTTAATCAGTGTAAATTGAAATGTGTGGTCCAAATTAATTCTGGCTTAAATCAGTTGTGGAGAAGACTTTAGGGGTATAGTGGTCATTTTGTTTCATTTTATTTAAAATACAAGCGCTAATCAACGCTTTAGAAAAATTTAAATTATTTATATACAAAGATTTTATAGTTAGGACAGACTGTGAAGTTATAGTTAAATTTATCAAAAATAACCAAAGCAAAAAAGATAAACAGAACAAGATGGGTAAAATTGCAAAATGTTATACAAGGTAGTGGATATACTATACAGTTTGAACATATTAAAGGAAAAGATAATGGGATAGCTGATTTGTTATCCCGAAACATTAACAAATTGTTTTGTTCAGGTGGATAGAAAACAAAAAGGAAAGGAGAAGATGGTCATCAGACCACTACAGTTTAAAAAGAATCATTCACCAATGAGTATTTCGTCTAACGACGATGAAGAAACAGAGAAGCTATTAAGCCAATCTATTAAAGCTGAAAAAATACACAGTACTAGACAAACAGCTTTATCACAAAATACTCAAATCCCACAGAACTCTAGACAACTACCTCCCTATTTCCTAAACTTTATACAACCACAACTCACACAAGGCTCTATACAACCACAACCTTCACAAAACCCAGCCTATAAAACACCCATTTCTCCTTACAAAGTTCAAAAACCAATTTCCCCCTACAATCCCACTATTTCTTTTAGCTCTTATGCCTTACAAGTCTGTAATGACTCACACACAAAGTTTCGTCCCATTAATGGAATAAAACTAACAGATAAACAACAGTGTTTACTAGACAATTTATGGCATATTCAAACCATGCCTCATGCGTCCTCCTTCAAAGTTCAGATTTTAAATGCGCTAAGTATATACTTCAGCGAACAAGGAGCTAAATGCCCTGAAAAACAGCCTCAACCTCCAAAGTTTACACACTACATAATTTTTAGAGGCACCAAAATTGGTATTTTTAACAAATGGGAGACAGTTGCAAAGTTTATACAGTGTCCCGGACCAATTTATAAAGGTTATCAAACCTTCTCCGAAGCTCTGAAAACAGCCAGATATCACTTTGGTATAGACATCTTTTTTATTGAACCAGAAGCGGTTCAAACTTTTTCACAGATTACAAAAATGAGTCATGAACAGATTATAAAGACTCAAGAAGAAACTATTGCAAGTTTGCAAAACCAGCTTATACAGCAAGGAAAAAGTACACAGTCTATACAAAGTCATATAGAAAATAGTATTCTAAAAAAAAGTTGGCATTCTCGAAGCAAAAAATATACAGTTGTTACAAAGGCTTGAGAAAAAAGAAAACAGTTACAGAAGCTATGACTCTTTTAGAGCCAGAATGTTAGACACTCCTTGGAAATCTTTCCTTCAAACTGTGTTTGATCAATTTCCAGAATTTGAACAGATAATATCACAGAAGATCAATACAGAATTCCCACTAGTACTATATGAGTTACAGCTCAGGCTTATGACAATTGCTTTAAATGAATAAAAGTACAAAGGGGTTATAGTTGTTGAAAGAACAGACGACAATGGAGAAGGAACTTGCTTCCTCCTTCAAATAAACCTAAAAGAGACAGACATGCCAGATGATCTAATTCTACAATTCTACCACAATGGTATGATTGATTACATAGAATTAGAATTAAATACAAAAACAGAAAAAATTATAAATCTTTTTGGAGAGAAATTTGTAATAGCCACTGGAAACATCTCTACACACATATTTCTCCTTACATTGGCTGCAAAATCTTTTCTTCCTTCCCTTTTGCTAATGGCCACAAGTACAGACCTGCAAGAAAAAGAATATTCATCATCCACAAGCTCTCTACCAAAGATTACCTAAATATACTTGCCATACAAACTGAGATTCAATTCTCAGAACTTTACTGGGTCGACAACTTTACCAGCCTTGCTTCAGAAAAACCTGAAGCAAACAGCCACAGAAAAGACACTACACAATTTATCACCAAAAACCAGAAGACTCCTACACTACCTCCAGGCTTTCACTGAGAAAGCTATCACCTTCTCGCCGAAGGACATTACAAACAAATTTGGAGTCATAAAAATTGGAACATGCTTCTTCCCTTCATCGGTGAAGGAGAATCCCTTAAGCTACATCATATTATGAATTTAGAAGATTATTATTTGAACCCAGAAGATTTTGATTCAGACACAGGCACACCACCAACCATTCCAGATACTCACAGATATTTCTAGAAGATTGGCGTATGCAATGACATCAAAACCCACAAAGGCTACAAAGTCAACACAGTCTACAAAGTCACAATAATTCTTCCGACACTCCTCTGTAGAGAAAAGAAAAAGTTTTTTGTTGTTTTTCTACTTTAATTTGTAGCCGTTTCTTTTATGTCTTTTAGCTTAGTGCGTTCTTAGTGTGTTCTTTATCGTTTTTGTTTGATAGCTTAGTGTTCTGCCTATTTAAAGGCAAGAAAATTCATTTGTAGATACACCGAAAAAATATTGAATGAAATCAATCTCAGTTATGAGAAGCTAAATTCTCTCTTTCTGATTTCTCTTGTAAACCCTTATTCTCCTAAGAGTTTTCTCTAGTTCTTCATACTTTATCAAAAAAAAAAAGTCTTTCCGCTGCAATCCTGCAAATCAACCACTGCAAAGATACTGTAAGTTTTTATGTTTTATTACAAGTGTCAAAAATATATGATGCCCCAACCTATTGATTTAAGTAACAGATGATCAAAATCAATGATAAATACCTAAAATTCTTACCTCCTGACATGAAATCTTGAACCGAAATACCCTTACTGTTCTCCAGAAATCGAAAATTAAAACAAATCAGAAGGCATGATTCTTAATTTCAGTGAAGGGGAGTGATGCATAGAGAAGCTGTTGTTGCTTTATGTTTTGAATCTATTCATTCATCATGCTTAAAATTGTGGATGCATTGAGAGCAGGTGCTGAATATGGTTAGATTCATTTTTCTCAATGATTGGGCTTCAGTCATTTTAGGTATGTTGGATTTGTTATTGTTTTTTCAACTTGTTGAAGCTGGTATTAGTGATAACATATATTAAACTTTGCTGAATCTTCTAGGTAATAATTTTGATGTAACAATACTAAATATGGAGTATGCAATTAGCTTAAGCAATTGGTTTATTATATTTGGTTTTGTTGTTTCGTCACACCAATGTAACTAAAGTATTACACTAATGTGATTGAAATTAAGTAATATCACTATGATAACGAGGTTATTACACTAGTCTAACTATTTGTTACAATGATGTAATTACGAAGTCCTGCTTTTTTTACATGTAATTAAAGTATTAAACCGGTGTAACTAGTTTTGTGGTATAAACGTTAATTTTGGTGTATTCCTTACATTGATGTAATCACATACGTTTGTAAAAAAAAATTGACAAGATTATAACGGAATTAAAGAGAAAAATGAGACGAGTTTATTAGTGTAATTTTTATAAAAAAATATAATAGCATAAAAAAGCTATTAAGGATATAAAAAGAAGGGAGAAAATTTTTTTTTTAAAAGAAGAAAATATGGGATTTTAAGAGTGTGACACTTGTCACACTCTTGTTCAATCTAGTTACATTAGTGGTTAAAATGACCTTAAGTGTCACACTCTTGTTCAATCAGGTTACATTAGTGGTTAAAATGACATTTTTACCCTTTTTAATTAAAATAAAAATGGGGACACATGACAACATCTTGTGTGTTTGAGGTAAATTAAACCATTGGATGAGGGTTTTTGGGTTTTCTTAATAAAGATGGGTTTTGATTAGAACAATTCCCTATACATATATATATATAATATAGGGGACGTATCAAATGAAAACCCAAAAACTGATTCTTGTCCACACATTTGTTTTATCTATTTTATGGTTTATTTTTATTCAAGAGGGGTAATACAGTATTTTCACTTTCACTTTATTCCTATTTCTCTCTTTCTCTGTCTACCTCCATTCTCTCTTTTTTTTCTGAGATGAAAAACCCTCTGCTCAAACATTTTTATCACCAAAATATCCGCTTCATCAGATCTGAGATGGAAACCCTATTTTCTTCTCAGACCCAGTTTCGTTAGTGTTGTTGAGGGATCCGTTAGTGCTGTTGAAGGAGATGGCGGTTGTTAGTGGTTTGCGACGGTAACAACATCCAATGGCTCACCATCCAGAAATCGAATATATGTGTTCTGTTCGTTGCTCATAAATCTGCTTCCTCCTCCGCCGCCTCCTACTTGAAGCCGTCACTCGAACAGATCTGAGGTACTATCCGTTGCTCACCATCCAGAAATCGAAGATCTGGGTTCTATTCGTTGCTCACCATTGTATCTCCCACCTATCGAAATTTAAAGGTGTTGCAAGTCCAGATCTAAGGTGTTGCAGGTCCAGATCTAAGGTGTTGCTGGTCTGAGTCCGCTCTCGAACGTACATCGTAGGATCAAGAAGCCATAGCCGCAGATTCATCAACAAAAATGGTGGTGATTCGTGTGACAGTTTTATTTTCTTAAAAACCCTTATCACATGTTGTCATTTTTTCTTGAATGGTGAGAGAAAGATTTGATCTTTGATCTTTCTTTCTAGTTTTGATCAGAAAGATTTTTTCTTTGATCTGTCATTTTTTCAGTTCCCAGGTCTGGTACTAAACGAAGTGAGAGCTTTTTTTTTAGTTTTCTTTGTTAATTTTTTGTCTAGGAATATAAAATGGAATGAAGATTTTTTTATTTTAAATTAGATTTAGAATAAATGAATTTTAAATTTGTTCTATTTTTGTAATATGTGTCCAAGAATTTGTTCTATTAGATTTAAAATTTATGATTTAATTTATGTGTATCTCCCAAATATATATTATTCCTATATGTGTATCTCATAAAATATATATCTTTTGAATTAACTGTCCATAACTAATAATATCACATACTATTAGTTGTATATTTTCTCTGAGTGAGAAACCTAATTTATGATTTATCTTATAAATGGTGCTTAATTTTTTTTTTACTTTTTTAAAAATCTCAGATCTGATCTGAGTTCTAATCGGGCATGTGTATACATTTTTGTCAGGTTTGGATTTGTGGGTGTAGAATTGTTTTCTAATTTGTGTACATAGTTTTTACGTATGTTTATTTTATTATTACACGTGCGTAAAATGGATTTAGACATGTGTAAAAAATTTTGTTCATGTGTATTTACAAAAATATAAACGGTCTTTTACTTTGTTTTATCTGTGTAAAAAGTTTTGTTCATGTGTATATACAAAAATAAAAGTTTTGTTCATGTGTTATATGATGTTAATAAATTTGTTGCTCATTTTTAGGTTATATTTCGCTCAGAAGTGGTTTCAAGATCAAAAAGTGAAATGGGTTCAAGTTCTACAGACGTTTCTCTAGATCTACAAGATTTCTTAACATTTTCGCAGGTAAAAGTTGATGTTTGGGTTTTTTAGTTTAATTTTTACACACGTGTATTCATTTTTTAAACATGTGTATTTGATTTTTTACACAGTGTAAACTGAATTTACACTTGTGTAAAGAGTTCTTATTCATGTGTATTTGATTTTATTATGTATATACAGTGTAGTTATTGGTTTTATGGATATGTTTTAGGTTCATAAACCATGTTTTTGGGTTTTTTCTCATGTTTATATTGATAATTACACATGTTTATTTGGTTTTTACACAGGTGTAAAAAACGTGTTCTTCATTTGTTTCATAGATCCATAGATGGTTGTAAAAAAGGGAAAATCTGGATTTAATTAAAAAAGAAATAAAAAGTGTAGTTACTTTTATGCCCCCATAATAAATATGGACCACATGTTTTTTCCAATTAAAAATAAAAAACCTAGATTTAATAATAGACACAAATTAAAATATTCAAAAAAGAATATGTGGCTCATATAGAGTTTTTGGGTTTTCACAATGACATAGGGTTTTTATTTGATACGTCTCATATATATATATATATATATATGAAAATGGTAGAAAAGAAACCCTCTTGAGTTGAATAAACCCTAGAAAAATCTAGATACAAATTTTTTAAAATTTGGGATTGATTATTTATATAAAAACAAACCTAGTCGCAAAAAAAATTAAAAAAACGCCGAATAAAAAAAGAAATAAAAAATATGTAAAAATTAACAAAAATCAGCGTTTTTTTGCTTACGTATACAATACGTCAGCATTTACATATGTAATAAACGTCAGACCTTTGATTTTACATATGTAAAAAACGTCAGATTTTAAAAAAAAAAATTAAAAAACCGCTTGGCGCTTTTTTATAATTTTTTCACCAAAAGTGATAAAATTGAATGTAGAATACATCCCAAAAATAATTTTTTTTTTACATATGTAAAACAGGGTTTAGTGGTTTTCTTCAACTCAAGAGGGTTTTTATTATAACCATCCTCTATATATATGGGAGGGTTAAAATGTAAACCATATTGAGTTAAGAAAACTATGGAAACTTATCTTGAGCCATTGATCATTGTTGATCAATGGTTGTGATAATTTTAGTGTTTTAAATTTATTAAAAAATGATACTTTATTTGATTAAAGGTACAAAAAGGGTAAATTGGGTAATTGGTTTTGAATGATGTGTGATTGTGGTGATGCCTTGGGAATAGATCCATGTCATATCAACCATCTCACTAAAAAACTCTCCTTCCACAATCCAAAAATTCAAATTCAAATGAATCTCGAAAATTTGTAAAACCCCCCAAAAGTAAACCCATCTTTTTCTTAACAAGAATATGGAGAGTTTTCTTTGAGGGGTTGAAGGAAGAACGTGTTTCTTTAAAAAAAAAGCTAGAGACGAAGGTTGAAACGAAGTACGTGGTTCCAGAAAGCGAACGAAATTTACGGATCAGGTTTAAACGAAGATTTTGCGGCTAGGGTTTCTGAAAATGATGAAGTTAGTTGTCCACGCTTAGAAAGCGAAGCAATTTGAAGAAATAAACTAGAAGGTAAGTACATTTTATTTTATAAGTTTAGTGGAAATAGTCTATATTTCTGGGATTGATTTTGATCCTAGTTAAAATCTCGGAAATCCTTTCGTTGATTAATTGAGTTTGGTAATTGAATTTTTTCCTATTAAAAATCTGTGTAAATATTATACATTTCTGGGATTAATTGTTTTCGCGTATTGATTTTGTTCCTAAGAAAGAGAAGGAAAGGTAAGTATAATGTTAATTAAGTAAATTAAATTTTTATAGTGATCACAAAAAATAGGAAACTTGCATAACTTATTTAGTAAGAAATTGAGAAAAATGTTAAAACAGTGGAATAGAAAAAAAAAACTGGCTCTTGAATGACTGCATTGAAGAGGGGGAAAAATGTATGTTTAATGTTACTAAAGTAAATATTAATTTTTTGTTGATTTTAAAAATGTGTAACATATGTAACTTTTATAAACAGTCATTCAGAAGACTGGTTCTAATACCAGAAGGAATGAATTAAAGAGAGAGGGAAAAAGGTAAGTATAATTACAGATTTAAAACCTATTAAAGATCCATTATGTATCCTCTGTAATTGATTTCTATTGTGAAACAGCCCAAGAGAAAAAAAAATCCAATCCAAGAGAGAAAAAGGTAAGAATTAAGAATTTTAGTTATGTAACTTGTTTGAAGTAAGTTATAAAAACACTTAACAATATGTGATACTTATGTAACTTGTGATGTTTTTTTTTACTAAACAGCCTCTAAATTATGTGATGTTACCTGGAATTTTGAATTTAAGTTATGTAACTTGTTTCAAGTAAGTTATAAAAACACTTAACAATATGTGATATTTATAACTTGTGATGTTTTTGGTACTAAACAACCTCTAAAATATGTGATACTTATGTAACTTGTGTAACTTTTGTTATGTAGCAGTCTCAAAAATTTACAACTGATGTTTTCACTGAATTTGTGAATGATGTAACTTGTGTAACTTTTGTTACTAAACAGTAGTTAAAATTAAAAAAAAATGTAACATAGGTACTGATGTTTCAACTGAATTTGTGACAGACATAATCGTATCAGTCGGGTCGAGTAAGAAGGTATTGGATGGGGATAGGAAAAAGAAACATATAGCGGATGAGAAGCCGGAAACATCAAATATAGTGAAGAACGCGAAAAAGGCCAAAAACTAATGAATGGGCTGGAATTAGAACTAGGTCATCCCAATTTAAATTTTTTTAGGTGCATTAGTGTTTTAGGAACACCGGCGTAATGTTGTTAAGGAAATGGGATTTGGTCGTGTGTTGAGGTTCAAGATGGATGGGATACCCGCAAAATTAGCACATTATGTTGTAGACAACTTTAACCCTGGGGAAATGGAAATAAGGGTTACATGTGATACAATTAAAATAGATAGTGAAGTAATTCATCAGTTGCTTGGAATACCACAAGGTTATGTTTCATTTAGTTCACTAGAAAATATTACATGTGTAACTACGGTTGTTACATATGTAGCCAACGTTTATTACATATGTAACTATTAATGGTTTCTATTTTGTTACTACGTCGAAGTACCCACATGAGATAGTTTTTTATAGCAGCGGAAAACTTTAGGGGAATAAACTTCGTTTATAACCTGGTCAACTCCATAAGAAGGTTGAACTTGCAAATTAGATACCATAAAAGGAGCATTACCCTGTATCGATTCATGGTTACTAACAAAACTTTTTAAAAACAAGATTTAAATAACCAACCTACATGAAACAATTATTTAATAACCAACCTAAATGAACACCACAACAATCTGTAAAAAAAAGCCCATTAATTACTTCAAGAATGAAAAGAAAAAAATAGAGGTTTTATACCAAAATCCAAAATTACATTTTAACACAACATACTCCGCCGTCATCACAACATATGTAAAATCTGTAGCATCGCTAGTTATATATGTAACTTTATCAGCTACATATGCAACATTTCACTATTAGAAGGTTGAACTTCATTATAATAGGAAGTAGGGAATATTTATGTAACAGATGATAAGGCGATCACGTGGTAACATATGTAAAATGAAAAAAAAAAGTAATCTTTAGACAGTGATAAAAACTTGGTGTAAAAATAACTGAACAAATGATTATTACATATGTTTGTTACATTAAATGTCTGAAAGAGTGGAAATAAAGAGAAATAGACATAATCAAATGAATATTACATATGTTTGTTACATTAAATGTCTGAAAGAGTGAAAATACAGAGAAAGAGACATAATCAAATGATTATTGGATCAGAATAACTGAAAAAATAATTATTATTATTGTTACATAAAATGACTGAAAATAGTAAAAATACATAGAAAGAGACATGAACAAATGATTATTACATATGTAGCAAATGAGATAGTTTTTTTATAGCAGCGGACATCTTTAGCGGAATGAACTTTGTTATAACATGGTCAACTCCATCAAAAGGTTGACAACATATGTAACATCTGTAGCATCGCTAGTTACATATGTAAAATTTCACGAGTTACTTATGTAACAAACTCAGTTACATATGTAACGTCCTTTCGACAACTCCATGTTAACCTTGAGAACTGAAGCTAGGTTTGATAGGTTTCTTAAATCCCATACCCTACAGGTCTTTGTCTTGATTCCCTGTAGCAAACAGTCTTGCATCTGGATGCCATGGAGAAACAATTGAGTAGTCAAGGTGACCTTCAACAGATGCAACTGCCTAGTATAGCTCAATGACACATATTATGGATAATAAACATATTATATGCATGGTGCACACGTACATGTTAACCGTGTTGCTTATGTTATGTTGTTGAGTGTTACACGACATGGATGGTTAGAGAAGTACTTTAAGTGATTACAGTAATTTTCAGAGTATTTGTTGACGTTGTAACATATGTAAAATGAAAAAACAGAAAAATATTAAGTGGTTAAATTTTTAAAAGACTTGTTGTGAAATATATGATATGGGGATAACGTTGTAACATATGTAAATTAAAAAAATAGAAAAATTAATCTTGCGATTGAAATTTTTTTTTCTGAAAATTGGTTAAATAAAAAAAATGCATCACTATATAATAAAAAAATATAATATATAGGGATACATAATTTGTCGACAATGTCATTTATGACAGTTGTTATGAAATATATAATATAGTGATAACGTTGTAACATATGTAAAATAAAAAAAAGAAACAGATGATAAGGCGATCATGTGGTAACATATGTAAAATGAAAAAACAGTAATCTTTAAACAGGGATTAAAATTTGCTGTAAAAAGCATTTGATAATAAGGCGATCACGACAAAGCCCGTAAAAAAGATTCTATAAATCATTTGATAATATCATCTACCCGTAAAAAAGATTCTGTAAAAACCATTTGATAATATCATCTAAATGGCAACATTAATTACTCTTCATATACCCGTAAAAAAAATTCTATAAACATCATCACAAAACAAAATGTAAGATCACAAAAGTTCATAGATCAAAAAAGTCAACATAAGTCACAACCAATGGAAACCTAATTAACCTAGATATTAAAAAAATCACTTTCTTCTAGTAGATCAAAACAAACCTTGGAAACCTAAACAAACCTTAGAGCACCATCATCACTATAATTGTTCATCCCATCATCACCATGAAGCACTGACAAAAATATATATCACCATCATTCCATCGTCTTCATTATTCATCCCTCATGAAGCACCATCATCACCATAATTCATTGTTTGGAGTTAAATGTGTGTGAGATGAATCCATTAAGTGTGAAGAGCATTAATGGGGAAAAGATAAAGTAAAGCTTGAAGAAGAAGAAGATTAATGGAGATTGTGGGGGAAATCGAATGAGAGATGGAAAGATATTAAAGGAAGAAATGATGTTGATGGATTGGTTTGAAAAAGATATGTAGATGATGTTGATAGTTTGGTGAAAAAAAATGACAAAAAGGACAATGTTTATAAAATTAAATTAATAAAGATGATCTTGTAAATTGGGTAGATAGGTGAATTTACCATACTACCCTTCGAGACAAAAATGATGATTTGGTAAAGGTGATTAGGTGGCATAATGAGAACCACTCATTGGGTTTCCATGGTTTTCTTAACTCAATTGGTTTCCATTGTACACTTACCATATATATATATATATATATATATATATATATATATATATATATATATAGGGGGAGGATCAAGAGAAAACCACAAAGTTAGGCGAAACCGAGAAATCCACTAAAACAATGTGTAATACTATGGGTTACGTATACGTAACCGCAATTTTTTTGAATTTTTTTGTTTTCTGTTTACGTATACGTAACACTATGGGTTACGTATACGTAAGCCAATATTTAAATGATTTTTTGGTAAAAATTTGTAATATTACATTGATACTCTTATAAAAAAATAAAAATAAAATAAAATAAAAAATAAATATTATTATATTATTGGTTAAAACTGATTTTTTTAGTGGTTTTTACGGTTTTCGCCTAACTATTGGTTTTCTCTGGAACCCACCCCTATATATATATACTAATAAATAAAGGTTTAAGGTGGACACTTGTCAATTTATCATGCTTTCTGACATTGATTTTCCCGCCTCTCTCTCTTAATAAATGCGCATCTATCTTATTAAATAATAATGATATTATAAATATATTATTAAAGAAGAATAGTAATTATATTAAATAAGAATATATAATAGGAAATCAAAATATAACTAATTGAAGAAAAATACTAATTTGTTATACACACACACATTTCCACCTGATATATCTCGAGATGATCATAATAGTCTGACAAGTTATTACGCATTTACAAAATTATAAGTTTTATATTTTTTAATATACAATCTCGTGTAATACACGAGATTATAACCTAGTATATATATATAGGGGAGGGTTCTATGCAGAACGCAATTTATTGCGAGAACAGGAAGAACCCATCTCAGCCATACATTAGATATGATCAACGGTATTAATTAATAGTGTAAGGCCCCTTTCCCGGGTAGCTTCACTTGTTGGATTTACTCATAAACATAGTCATTAATCACTGAACTTTTAATTAAAAACATTCAAACACAGCGGAACCATACATCATTCAATAACATAACATAGCATAGCAGCGGAAGTCTTAACATTAATCATAACATTTTCTTAACATAAATAAAAGTGGGATGTCAGTCTCGTGCCGGGTAACCTTCACGCCTTCGCACGACCCTTCCTTTCTGTACCTGAAATGTATACTAAAAGTCAGCTAACGCTGGTGAGTTCTAGTTTAATGCAATTAGGTATAAACATTCTTTTCTTTATAAGTATGCATAATTATATATATATGTTTATATAAGTACACATTGACTTGAATTGCTTCTCATTTATCATTCTTCGCAAATACATATAGATATATATTCACATCATTGGTCTCATTTATTTTCATAACTTTTGCTTCTCTTTCTTCTTTATTTTGTGATTACATATATATATGCATTCACCTTTTCTTTTCTTTTCTTTACATTCTTGGGTAATACACTTAAGGGTGATCAACCCGCCATTTGTTTGCGAATGTCACAAAGACAAACGCCCCGGTCCATCGTCATGGCCCGCCATTCTTACAACCGTCCGGCAACTAGTATCCGTCCGTAATTTTATTCTTACAACCATCCGGCAACTTGTGTCCGTCCGTCATGACTTACAACCGTCCTACCGAAGTAGTCCGTCATTATCTTACAACCGTCCTACCGAAGTAGTCCGTCATTATCTTACAACCGTCCTACCGAAGTAGTCCGGTATAATTGTCTGACTGCCCTAAGGTATCCGTCTCCCACCCGAACTAATTATACAGCCGTACATCGATTTCGGGACTTACTCCACCGTAGTGGCTTGTTTAGTCTACCTTTCTAGACTTTCACTTCTGGCTGCATAATAGTCGAGTGGTCGTCCGTCTACCGAGGTAGCCGTTATCATTGTTCCATTCATAACGTTTATTCATTCATAGCAAGCAATATATACATGGATATAAAGCAAGATTTCATTCTTACACATTGTTTTATTCTTTCATTCATTCTATATAATCATACGATTCATTCTTTGTGCCTAATTCATTTCTGTATATATATATAACATATATATTAGTATATCACGTATGATTACATTAGCGTTCATATCATTTATTCATTTAGTGTATACATTTCAGCCCCAAATCATTTAATAAGGTTTGCACATAACATAGAAGGGGGGCACATAGAACTCACCTGATAAGCTTCTCTAGGTTGTCCTAAACAAAGGTCCAACAACGTCACTTCCGATCTGGATTAGGTAGTTAAATACACATTAGACCCAACCCCGACTCTATGGTTTAATCATTCTAAACTTACTGACTTTACTTAACCAAGCTGCTGCCTGCGCACTTAGTAAGTGCGCAGAGACTTGCTCATGCGCACTTGGCAAGTGCGCAGGAGTCTCCCTCCTGCGTACTTGGTAAGTACGCAAGGGCTTCCTCCTACGTACTTGGTAAGTACGCAGGAATTCCTTCCTGCGCACTTGGTAAGTACGCATTACCTGGTTCTTGGACCAAAAATCCGAAGTTCTTGCATGCAAACCCGATCATGCCAATCTTACAATTTTCTTTGATCAAAACGTGCGGTTTTTATTCTAGATGCTATTTCTAAGCTTATTATCAAGTTTCATCCGTAAAAACATCATCTATTTAGCTAAAACTCGAGAAACCCCAACATGAACAAAAACTCAGATTATGGTTGAATCATTACCTGGATTGAAGTTCTGATTCGGAGGTTTTGCTCACGAGCTCAGTTGTAACGTGCTCCTCTAATCTCGTGACGATCCGTCAACTTTCTCTCTCTAGACCCGAGCTCCCTTTCTCTCTCTAAGATGGTGAAAATGAAGGTGAAATGAGATAGTGGGCTGCCTTGCCCCTTTTATACCTGGGCTTCCTTCGGCCCGTTGGAGCCGAGCCCAAGCCCATCCGTTCTTATTTCGTTTTATAACGTTTAAATCTCCATCGTATTATTATTTACTTAGTTACTATTTTCGGGATGTTACAAGTCTACCCTCCTTAAAGAGGTTTCATCCTCGAAACTGTTCATACGTTAAACAATTGAGGGTATAGTCCCCTCATCTCGTCTTCTTTTTCCCATGTAGCTTCTGACCTTTTTCTGTGCTTCCATTGTATTTTGACTAAAGGTATCGACTTATTGCGTAGTCGTTTTTCAGCTCTGTCAAGAATGGCAATCGGTTCCTCTACATAATTTAAACTGTTATCCACCTCGATCTCGACGTAAGGTATGTGAGCTGTGTCGTCAGCTAGGCACTTGTGTAAGTGCGACACGTGGAACGTAGGGTGGATTCCACTAAGCTCGACGGGTAGGTCGAGTCTGTAAGCAACTTGACCCACTCTTGCTAGAATCTTGAAAGGTTCGACAAACCTTGGACTGAGTTTGCCACGATTTCTGAATCGGATGATTCCTTTCCATGGTGATACCTTTAACAGTACCCTATCCCCTACTTGAAACTCTAAATCTCTCCTCCTCTTATCCGCGTATGATTTCTGTTTGTCTTTTGCGGCTTTCATTCGAGCCTTGATTTGATCAAATTTCTCAGAAGTAGCTTTGACCACTTCGAGACTTGCAAAATCCTTCTGTCCAATTTCCCCCCAACAAACCGGGGTTCTACATTTCCTCCCATATATCATTTCAAATGGCGGCATGTCAATAGTTGAGTGATAGCTGTTGTTATATGAAAATTCTGCCAATGGTAGATGGCTGTCCCAGCTCCCACCGAAATCAATGATACAGGCCCGGAGCATGTCCTCCAAGGTCTGAATGGTCCTTTCCGATTGTCCATCGGTTTGGGGGGTGGTAAGCGGTGCTGATGTTCAACCTAGTGCCCATCGCTTCATTGAACTTCTTCCAAAACCTTGATGTGAATCTAGTATCCCTGTCAGACACGATCGATAGTGGCATACCATGTCTACTTACAATTTCCTTGATAAATGTTTCTGCTAACTTTTCAGACGAAGAAGTCTCGCGTATTGGCAAGAAGTGAGCACTTTTCGTCAAGCGGTCGACGATCACCCAAATGGTGTCATTGCCTTTAGCTGTTCGTGGTAGCTTGGTAATGAAGTCCATCGTGATCTCCTCCCACTTCCATTCCGGTATTGGTAGAGGTTGCATTTTACCGCATGGTTTCTGGTGCTCGGCCTTAACTAGAGAACACGTTAGGCACTTGCTCACGTATTCTGTCACATCATTCTTCATGCCAGGCCACCAGTATTCTTTCTTCAAGTCTTGATACATTTTGTTTGTCCCGGGGTGGATAGAATAACGAGACTTATGGGCGTCATCGAGTATTTTGGCTCTAAGCTCGCCAATCTTAGGTATCCACATCCGGCCAAACCTAGTTCGTACACCGTATGTATTTGCACTTAAGTTCCCTTGTTGCCCTACTATTCTTTTCCGTTTTATATTTCTTTCTAATAGTGCTTCATCTTGTGCCTTTGATATTTCGCCCATCAAATCTGGCGTTATTATTAGCTGACACGCTTTGATTCGGATAGGTGCCGATTCTTCCTTTCTACTTAAAGCGTCAGCTACTACGTTTGCCTTGCCTGGATGGTACAATATCTCACAGTCATAGTCCTTCAGCAGCTCTAACCACCACCTTTGCCTCATGTTTAATTCCTTTTGCTCGAAGAAGTACTTCAGGCTTTTGTGATCGGAGTAGATGGTGCATTTAACTCCATACAAATAGTGTCTCCATATTTTCAACGCGAAAACCACTGCTGCTAACTCTAGATCGTGCGTTGGGTAGTTAACCTCGTGAATCTTTAGTTGTCGTGAGGCATAAGCAATTACCTTTCCTCGTTGCATAAGTACACAACCCAAACCCTGCCCCGAAGCGTCAGAGTAGACTACCAAGTCTTCATTTCCCTCAGGTAGTGCTAAGACTGGAGCTTGAGTTAATCGTGTCTTAAGTTCCTCAAACGCGTTTTTTTGGGTTTGACCCCATTCATATTTCACTTCCTTCCGTGTCAGTTTAGTTAGTGGCGAGGCTATCCTTGAGAAATCTTGAATGAACCTTCGATAGTAGCCTGCCAATCCAAGGAAACTTCGTATCTCTGTTGGTGTCTTTGGGATGTTCCATTCCTTTACTGTCTCTATCTTTGCAGGATCTACCATGATGCCGTTTGGGTTTATCACATGACCTAGGAATTGGACTTCCCTAAGCCAAAACGCGCATTTGGAGAATTTTGCGTACAACTTTTCCTGCTTTAGGACCTCCAGAACTTCTCTTAGGTGACAGTGGTGATCACCCTCGCTTTTCGAATATACCAGTATGTCGTCTATAAAAACTATCACTGATCGATCCAACATGGGTCGACACACTCTATTCATCAAATCCATGAACGCTGCTAGTGCGTTAGTTAATCCAAAGGACATCACGAGAAACTCATAATGCCCATAACGCGTGCGAAACGCGGTCTTTGGTACGTCTTCTTCCCTTACTTTCAACTGATGGTAACCCGACCTAAGATCGATCTTTGAGAACCAACTCGCACCTTGCAGTTGATCAAAAAGGTCGTCTATTCTAGGCAGTGGGTATTTGTTCTTTACTGTCCTCTTGTTCAGTTCGCGGTAGTCAATGCACATGCGCATGCTGCCGTCTTTCTTCTTTACGAATAGTACCGGAGCGCCCCATGGTGAGATGCTCGGTCTAATAAATCCCTTTTCTGTTAATTCTTGTAGTTGAGACATCAATTCTTTCATTTCTGACGGAACCAATCGGTAGGGGGCTTTGGCAACGGGCTCAGCTCCTGGCAGTAAATCAATCTGAAATTCTATTTCCCGATCGGGTGGTAACCCAGGTAGATCCTCAGGGAATACTTCCGAAAAGTTGCACACCACGGGTACATTCTTGAGTTCATTCATTTTCGTTCTATCATCAATAACATATGCCAGATAAGCTTCGCAACCGCGCCTCATGTAACTTTCGGCCTTGATCATAGAGATGATGTTCGGCATCGAGCAATTCCAATCCCCATAAACCGTAATTGGACTGCCGCTAGGAGCTTTGAGGTGTATCCTCTTACGTTTACATATGATTTGGGCTTCGTTGGCAGCTAGCCAATCCATACCCAATACTATATCGAATCCTCCTAAGGTGAGAAGGAATAATCTAGAAGGAAACTTATGACCCTCTATTTCTATGATGCAATCCTCTGTTACTTGGAATACTGCCGAATTTTTACCAACGGCAGTTTGTACGCTAAAGGCCTTTACTATGGTGTTGATAGTGTAATCTAGTTTACGACTAAACGCATTGGATATAAAACTTTTACTAGCACCTGAGTCAAATAAAATAGCAGCATTTTCATCATTTACTAGAAACGTACCTGACACAACATCAGGGTTTCCTCTTGCTTCTTCCTCAGTCAGTGCATAGGCTCGAGTCCTAGCCCTTGGCCGTTCCTTTTCAGCTTCATTTTCCTTTCCCGAACCAGATTGTCTGGTTTTCCTGCAATCCCTAGTCAGGTGACCAAACAGTCCACATCCTTGGCATTTAGTGTCTCTTAAGCAGTCACGAGCATAGTGCCCCGCCTTCCCACATCTATAGCAGATGGTGGTGCCGATTCGGCACTCGCCAAGATGTTGCTTTCCACACTTCTTGCAGGTTTCATAATCATCTGTTCTTGACTTCTTAACTCCAGTGTTTACATTCCCTTTCACAGTGCCCCTAGGCGGGTTCTCCCATTTTCTCTTTTGTGTCTCAGGTGCCGGGTCCTCATTGGCGTAGTCGTCGTAGACGATTCCGCTCAGATTCACTACCGACTCGAAGGTCGAGGATAGGTTAGCTTTTATATGAACACGGACCCGTTGTGGCAACCCCTTAACATAGTACTTGATCAAACGGTCTTCAGTTTCTACCAGGTGGGGTACTAGTTGAGCTAGCTCATTGAATCTCGAAGTATACTGGCGGTGCGTCTTGTTTCCAGCCTTAAGGTTTAGGAATTCATTTTCCACTCGATCAATTTCGTTCTGTGGACAGAACTTTTGGATGATCAGCTTCTTCAAGTCGTCCCATGTCATTCTGTTTATAGCATTTGGTGACTTAGTTCTCTGAATATTCCTCCACCAACCATAATCCTTAATTTCCTGATAGTTATAAAGGGAATACATCAATGTCATTTCTTCAGATCATAGTTTGGAACAGTACGAGCAAGGTAAATTCTTAATTACAGTGACCGGTTTGTGATTACTAATTTACATTGCTTTTCGGGTTCGAAACTCTTCAAATCAGTCGTGGCATTAACATCTATTTGTTCTAAGTTAAGGTATCTATTCCTATGCTAGAGCATTAACTTTATGACTTACTTACCGTGCTAGCGTTGGCGTTGGTTACCCATACTGACATCCGTGCGTTGGTCCCATAATCAGTTTGAGTCTAGACATTTAGGGATGTCTAAATCTCTCAAACTATTGCTCTGATACCAACTTGTAAGGCCCCTTTCCCGGGTAGCGTCACTAGTTGGATTTACTCATAAACATAGTCATTAATCACTGAACTTTTAATTAAAAACATTCAAACACAGCGGAAGCATACATCATTCAATAACATAACATAGCATAGCAGCGGAAGTCTTAACATTAATCATAACATTTTCTTAACATAAATAAAAGTGGGACGTCAGTCTCGTGCCGGGTAACCTTCACGCCTTCGCACGACCCTTCCTTTCTGTACCTGAAATGTATACTAAAAGTCAGCTAACGCTGGTGAGTTCTAGTTTAATGCAATTAGGTATAAACATTCTTTTCTTTATAAGTATGCATAATTATATATATATGTTTATATAAGTACACATTGACTTGAATTGCTTCTCATTTATCATTCTTCGCAAATACATATAGATATATATTCACATCATTGGTCTCATTTATTTTCATAACTTTTGCTTCTCTTTCTTCTTTATTTTGTGATTACATATATATATGCATTCACCTTTTCTTTTCTTTTCTTTACATTCTTGGGTAATACACTTAAGGGGGATCAACCCGCCATTTGTTTGCGAATGTCACAAAGACAAACGCCCCGGTCCATCGTCATGGCCCGTGTCACACCCCAACAGGCGGCGGAAACGTCGGGGCGTGAAGCGTGCAGACTGTTCATAAGCTCATGGTTGACTAAAGTTGTAATATATTAAATAACCAATTCCATTTCATAGTTCAAGTAATCAAGTAGAATGTTTTCAAGAGTCAAAATACAAAATTTCTTTATCAATTTAGATACTAGGTCCAGTTCCTATGTGTAGCATCTTGGATATGAGCTCAAAGCTTAGTACCTGAAACATGTTTAAAACGAGAGTGTCAACTATAAATAGTTGGTGAGCATACACAGGTTTTGACACCGCAAGTAAAGTTCAAATGTTTTGTGTACAATTCGTATGATACATGGTTTAAGAAGCATTTATGAAGAATCTAAGTTAAGCTAGTTGCACAGATGTAACCTTGTAATTGAATAACATACCAATGTTAACCAAATGAAGGGCACAACATACCAATGTTGGCCCAATGGAGGGCATAACATACCAATGTTAGCCCAATGAAGGGCATAGCAACACATGCTATCCCGTTGTATGTGTAGTATAATTGCACGAGTATGTCATGTGTATGTATTGTATAATTGCACGAGTATGTCCTGTGTATGTGTTGTATAATTGCACGAGTATGTCATGTGTATGTATTGTATAATTGCACGAGTATGTCCTGTGTATGTGTTGTATAATTGCACGAGTATGTCATGTGTATGTAGCCTTAACAGTTAGTATTCAGGCACAAAGCATAAATAAACACATATGACCATATGGTAGAATTGTACGCACGTAGTTGTAAATAGCGAGTTGTTGAAGGAACATGTTTCACCCCAAAATATGTGTAAAAAGGAAAAGGGGCTATGTAAAACTCACTTGTGTTGGGTAGTGTAGTTTGCACAGATCAACAAAAATACCAAGCGTGTTGTAGGTCGCTACGTTTGACCTATTGGATAAATGTATAACGCGTGTCATTGTTTGTGTTATTTTTATGTCGAAAAATGGATTTGTATGTTTAGGGTTTGTTTGAAATAAATAAATAAATAATTTTATTTATCTATTTAGTACATTTTAAATAGTAGTGATATATATATTCTTTAAAATGTAAATTTAAATAACTGATATATATTTATATTTATTTAAATATAAATTTAAATAAATAATATTTGTTTAAGTCAAAATATACATTTGTATAAATGGTTTTATAAAAATGATTATATAAACTCACGATTTCATCGGTTTCGAACTATCGGGAATTAATCGTTTTAAATCTCTAAATCAAGGATTTGGTTTATAAATGATTCCCGGGTCTTGGGATTTTATAAAATAATTTTTATAATTACATTTTGAAATTTTTTAGCTAAAATATGTTAAATAGACTTTAAAACAGAAAAATAATTGATTCTGGTCAAGGAGCACGACCGTGCTCAAGTAGGGCACGACCGCGCTCGTTGCCGGGCGTGACCGTGGTGGTCAGAGCGCGCCCGTGGTCGAGTCAGAAGGCACTACAGAGGTTCTGGACATGGAGCACGACCGTGCTCGTATCTGGCACGACCGCGTCTAGTGTTTGTTTTTGATCAAGACTTGTTTGCTCGGTAAGCACGACCGGGCCACACCTGGGGCACGATTGTGCTTGGTCAGGCACGACCGCGCTCAGTGATGAGCGCGACCGTGTCGGGTCTTCTCCAGACCCAAATCCGTCGATTCTTATATTAAATGCTTCTGTATTCTTAGGGCTTTCACTTAGAGGATGATTGCGAAGCTATATATGAGTTTTAATTGGATTTATTTCGTGTTTAAAAGGTAGTTCGACTAAAAGTTTAGTTTCGGCTTTTCGTTCAAAAATCGGACAGACTTGAGTGTTTTTACTACGAATTGGCATAGGGCTTTCGTAGTAGAGGATGATACGAAGCTATTGGTGTATTACTTACTTGAGATTATTGGGCAATTGAATGCAGTCGGCTACGGGTCAAAGAGTCGAGCTTCTCGGCGATCGATTGGACTCCAGAGGCTGTTTGAGCGTCGAACGAGAGTTTTTGGAAGTTCGAGTGGGTGCATATGAGGGTGTAGGAAACGTGCAACTGGCTCTATATCGACGAATTTGCGAGTCATGATTGTAGTGGGTATGGGATTAAACAAATCTGTAAATTGGAGTGTAATTGATGCGTGTTTCAGACGGAATTCAGTCGAGTATGGTCTGACGCGCGAAGACCGGCTTTTCTCCATTTTAAATTTCGCGAATTCAGCGGGTATGGTATGATTTGACTTCTGCAGAGTCAAGTGGGTTCATCAGCGCGACCGTGCCTACTTTAGGCGCGACCGTGCTTAGGTCTGCAGGCGCGACCGTGCCTAGTCCTAGGCGCGACCGTGCTTGACTAGTTTTGTAGTTTTTTTGAGTTTTGTCAGTTTTTGGTCCTTGGGGCTTGTGAGATAATGGTGTTTTTGTTTAATTTGTTATTGTAATAGAATAGTTTGTATATGTAACTGCATCGTAGTTTGTTTGTACACGAATCGAAACTGAAATGTGTTTGTTTATTGAAATCAAACGATTACATGATGAAAATCAGAAATGTTACAGTCTCCCCTTGTTGAGGGGATTTCGTCCCGAAATTCAACTAGTTGAGGTTGCAGAATTGGTGAATAGGTGAGGATACTTGAGTTTCATTTGGTCTTCGCGTTCCCATGTAAACTCGGGACCGCGTCTGGAATTTCCGATGGATTTAAGGTAGGGGATTTGACTGGGGGGGGGTAAAGTAATTAACAACCAGCTTAGGTCCGTTACCCGAGGTCAGGTATGAGTAGTATTAATGAGTTAGGTTAAGAGGATTAAGGAGAAACTGTTGGAAGGATACGTTGGGCTCCAAAGGTGAGATGCATTACTGGGAACAGTGTTGATGGGAATTTGATGATTAGAATTTGTTCAAGAAGTAACCTACTATGCTTAAGTATTGTCAGTGGTTAAGTGGTTTCACAAACATTGGCCCGTTAAACAACATGAAACTTTACGTGATACGAATAACGCTACTGCTGATAATATGATAGGAACACTTATATATAGGAAGTACCAGCGGCGTATCCACCATGCCCTTGTCGTATTTCATCAGTTTCGTTATTGTATATCATGCTAGGTTTCACGTCATAGCACACTATAGAATTTGCTATGCTTTCCATGCGTTGATTTGTATAATTTCGTGTGCACCCGTAATTATCCAAATCATCGTATGGTCCGTATAGTTCATCCCATTGTGTGTGGGACCAGGGGGTAACACAAAATCACATAATTTGTAACTACCGTTTTCACGTATGCGTTGCAAATAATTGTATACCTAGATAGCAAGGTCAATTGCAACAATTGTAAGCAATTTAGTTCCGTGTAATATGTAAGCACTCACTATATGTATGATCTAGTGTTATGTATATTGTAAGCATGTATAGTGTGAATAGTTTAGTACCATGTATGTAGCAACAAATGAGTTTCATGTATAATGGAAACAAATAAGTTTTTCATGTATGATGTAAACATATTGAGTATCGTGGGCAACCAAGCTTTATGTATTATGTGGTTAATCTAGTACTGTGTATATTGCACCCAACTTAGCTTCATGTCTCATGTAATCGATCTTGTATCGTGTATGTTGTAAACAACTAAGGTTCATGTAGCATGTAATCAATCATGTATATGGTAAACGACTACGTTGCATGTATCATGTATGTTTGTGAATAACTGCGTCTCATGTGATTTGTGGATGTTCGTGTGTAAGCTATTGAATCTCATGAGTGACGTACATTAATGAATTTGTTTGCATAGGTGGTCGAGTGTCGAGGACAAGCGTGTTGTTTGATATTCATGAAAGAAAAAAAAATGCGGGTAGACGAGTTTTAAGGTGTCGGTGTTTGTATGTATGGTAAATGCTCATGCGGAAAGACTCATCTTCTTGAAATTGGCTAGCAAGCTCAACCCCCTTTATTTTTTTTTTATTTTTTTTTTTTAATTAATAGTGGCAAACAGCGGTAGGTGTAAATAGTTCGAACAATGACAAGATAACGTAAATGATTATAGTGCGAAATTTTATTCTAGATTGGGTCTTCATCATTTGACTCCATCTTGCACTAGCTTCAATTGGTCTCATTCACTGTCTCGGTGTTGACTTGATTTTCGTTGGTGTTTATGTTGAAAGTACGTCCACGAGCACCACCTTGGACAACGTTGACAATCCGGGGACATCGGTGACGGAAATGGTTTGGGTCGCCACATTCAAAGCAAGCTCGTCCATCAGTAATAGCCGGAACCACTTGGTTTATCCCTTGCTGCACGGTCCTGTTCCCTTGGTTGGTTTGAGTAATGGGCGGTCCAGATCGGCAAACATTGGTAGTATGGCCATATCTCCCACAGTTGGCACATAGACGGCATGGCATTTTTAGGAAGTGATGATAATTGCATGTGTTGCACAAAGGGTTGTTGCCCATATATGGTTTCTTATTCTGGTTCAAATGGTTTAGTGGAGCAGCTTGGTTGATTGGTACCGCAGGGATAGCGATCGCGAAATTTCGTTTCTTATTGTATTGGGGAAGTTTGGGTTTGTCTTCTCTAGGGGGTTCAAAAGGGGCTGCTGGGTCAGTGACTTTCATTGCACCCTTCCTTGTTAATGTACCCGTCTTCACGTGGTTATCAGTTAATGTGGCAGCTAGGCGAATAGCGTCTTCAAGAGTTGCTGGGTTTCTTCCTAGGACAGTATCCTGAATCTGCCTAGGTAAACCACCTATGTATTTGTCAATGCATCGGGCTAATGGTGTGACCATGTGGGGCACAAGAAGACTTAACTCGTGGAAACGAGTTGTGTAGGCCATACTTTCACCGCTGTCTTGGGTAAGATCCCAAAACTCAGCTTCCAACTTCTTCATTTCATTTCGAGGACAGAACTCCTCGGTCATGACCCTTTTCAATTCTTCCCACGGTAGAGCCATTGCCACATCCAGGCCCCTAGTTCTTTTCTCACCATTCCACCAGGTGAGCGCCCGTTTCTGGAAGATGCTGGTGGCATGACGAACACGGAGGTTGTCGGGACAGTCACTATTGAGAAAAGTGTTCTCAATACTCTCAAACCATTGAAGGAGTCCCGTGGCTCCTTCGGTGCCATAAAATGTGAGGGGATTACACGAGTTGAAGTGTTTGAAGGTACATTGTGGTGGGTCGGCACCGCTGCCACCACCGGTATTAGCACTACCACTGGCGTTTCCATTATTGTTGTTGTTGGCTTGAGTTAGTTGAGTTACTAGCTGAGTGAGGAGAGTGGCAAGGTTGGTGTTATTGTTGTTGTTGGCATTGTCGGTATTGGTGTCGGTGCTATTGTTGGCGTTGTCGGTGTTGCGGCGGTTGCTGTTACGACGAGGAGACATTCTATACAAAAAGAGAATGATATAAAAGAGTTGTGAGGATTTATAAAAATTTGTTGAAATTTAGGATAGGAGGAATAATAACACATTTATTTCATAGTTCGGATGGTATTCAAGTAATCATATTACTGCTTGAACACTATGACATATTAAGGTTAATTAGACTTATAAAATTTTCAAGGAGACGTGCTTTAGCCTATAGGTAAACACTCATCCCGGGAATTCCCAGGAAAGCACACGGATCCCTCGGTTGATTGGGATTTATATGAAATGCTTTCCTAGACAGAAAACCCAGGGTACAGGTGTTACCCTTCCAGATTGCACGTGTCCTTTAATAATTATCCAAGTCTAAAATCCTTAACGAGGTGCAAAAGAAAATTTAATAGACTAGCGTCCATGAGTATGATGTTCCACAAGCGATGATGGTGACGACATAGAAGCAGGCAAGAGGGATATGTGGTTTAGGCTATGGGTGTGAATATTGTTTGATCAGTTTATTGCCTAGGTACACCTAATATGTCATGAATTCTAATAAACATTTTAGGTAGCAAGTAAACCAACACCTGAGTTAATGAACATGTAACACATAGCATGTAGATAGTAATGAATGTAAGCACAAAAGTTATCAGGTAGTGTGACACATAAGTCATCATGTATCGCATCATGTAGTGTAATTACTTATGATAGTATATAGAAATATTTCTACAAGAAGTAATCATGTAACACGTAGTAGCATGGCATTGTATGGGTGTCCTAAGGTTATAGTCTAGGTCAAGAGTGTCTAATAACCTAATTCCCTATAACCAAGGCTCTGATACCAATCTGTCACACCCCAACCGGCGGCGGAAACGTCGGGGCGTGAAGCGTGCAGACTGTTCATAAGCTCATGGTTGACTAAAGTTGTAATATATTAAATAACCAATTCCATTTCATAGTTCAAGTAATCAAGTAGAATGTTTTCAAGAGTCAAAATACAAAATTTCTTTATCAATTTAGATACTAGGTCCAGTTCCTATGTGTAGCATCTTGGATATGAGCTCAAAGCTTAGTACCTGAAACATGTTTAAAACGAGAGTGTCAACTATAAATAGTTGGTGAGCATACATAGGTTTTGACACCACAAGTAAAGTTCAAATGTTTTGTGTACAATTCGTATGATACATGGTTTAAGAAGCATTTATGGAGAATCTAAGTTAAGCTAGTTGCACAGATGTAACCTTGTAATTGAATAACATACCAATGTTAACCAAATGAAGGGCACAACATACCAATGTTGGCCCAATGGAGGGCATAACATACCAATGTTAGCCCAATGAAGGGCATAGCAACACATGCTATCCCGTTGTATGTGTAGTATAATTGCACGAGTATGTCATGTGTATGTATTGTATAATTGCACGAGTATGTCCTGTGTATGTGTTGTATAATTGCACGAGTATGTCATGTGTATGTATTGTATAATTGCACGAGTATGTCCTGTGTATGTGTTGTATAATTGCACGAGTATGTCATGTGTATGTAGCCTTAACAGTTAGTATTCAGGCACAAAGCATAAATAAACACATATGACCATATGGTAGAATTGTACGCACGTAGTTGTAAATAGCGAGTTGTTGAAGGAACATGTTTCACCCCAAAATATGTGTAAAAAGGAAAAGGGGCTATATAAAACTCACTTGTGTTGGGTAGTGTAGTTTGCACAGATTAACAAAAATACCAAGCGTGTTGTAGGTCGCTACGTTTGACCTATTGGATAAATGTATAACGCGTGTCATTGTTTGTGTTATTTTTATGTCGAAAAATGGATTTGTATGTTTAGGGTTTGTTTGAAATAAATAAATAAATAATTTTATTTATCTATTTAGTACATTTTAAATAGTAGTGATATATATATTCTTTAAAATGTAAATTTAAATAACTGATATATATTTATATTTATTTAAATATAAATTTAAATAAATAATATTTGTTTAAGTCAAAATATACATTTGTATAAATGGTTTTATAAAAATGATTATATAAACTCACGATTTCATCGGTTTCGAACTATCGGGAATTAATCGTTTTAAATCTCTAAATCAAGGATTTGGTTTATAAATGATTCCCGGGTCTTGGGATTTTATAAAATAATTTTTATAATTACATTTTGAAATTTTTTAGCTAAAATATGTTAAATAGACTTTAAAACAGAAAAATAATTGATTCTGGTCAAGGAGCACGACCGTGCTCAAGTAGGGCACGACCGCGCTCGTTGCCGGGCGTGACCGTGGTGGTCAGAGCGCGCCCGTGGTCGAGTCAAAAGGCACTACAGAGGTTCTGGACATGGAGCACGACCGTGCTCGTATCTGGCACGACCGCGTCTAGTGTTTGTTTTTTATCAAGACTTGTTTGCTCGGTAAGCACGACCGGGCCACACCTGGGGCACGATTGTGCTTGGTCAGGCACGACCGCGCTCAGTGATGAGCGCAACCGTGTCGGGTCTTCTCCAGACCCAAATCCGTCGATTCTTATATTAAATGCTTCTGTATTCTTAGGGCTTTCACTTAGAGGATGATTGCGAAGCTATATATGAGTTTTAATTGGATTTATTTCGTGTTTAAAAGGTAGTTCGACTAAAAGTTTAGTTTCGGCTTTTCGTTCAAAAATCGGACAGACTTGAGTGTTTTTACTACGAATTGGCATAGGGCTTTCGTAGTAGAGGATGATACGAAGCTATTGGTGTATTACTTACTTGAGATTATTGGGCAATTGAATGCAGTCGGCTACGGGTCAAAGAGTCGAGCTTCTCGGCGATCGATTGGACTCCAGAGGCTGTTTGAGCGTCGAACGAGAGTTTTTGGAAGTTCGAGTGGGTGCATATGAGGGTGTAGGAAACGTGCAACTGGATCTATATCGACGAATTTGCGAGTCATGATTGTAGTGGGTATGGGATTAAACAAATCTGTAAATTGGAGTGTAATTGATGCGTGTTTCAGACGGAATTCAGTCAAGTATGGTCTGACGCGCGAAGACCGGCTTTTCTCCATTTTAAATTTCGCGAATTCAGCGGGTATGGTATGATTTGACTTCTGCAGAGTCAAGTGGGTTCATCAGCGCGACCGTGCCTACTTTAGGCGCGACCGTGCTTAGGTCTGCAGGCGCGACCGTGCCTAGTCCTAGGCGCGACCGTGCTTGACTAGTTTTGTAGTTTTTTTGAGTTTTGTCAGTTTTTGGTCCTCGGGGCTTGTGAGATAATGGTGTTTTTGTTTAATTTGTTATTGTAATAGAATAGTTTGTATATGTAACTGCATCGTAGTTTGTTTGTACACGAATCGAAACTGAAATGTGTTTGTTTATTGAAATCAAACGATTACATGATGAAAATCAGAAATGTTACAGCCCGCCATTCTTACAACCGTTCGGCAACTAGTATCCGTCCGTAATTTTATTCTTACAACCGTCCGGCAACTTGTGTCCGTCCGTCATGACTTACAACCGTCCTACCGAAGTAGTCCGTCATTATCTTACAACCGTCCTACCGAAGTAGTCCGTCATTATCTTACAACCGTCCTACCGAAGTAGTCCGTCATTATCTTACAACCGTCCTACCGAAGTAGTGCGTCATTATCTTACAACCGTCCTACCGAAGTAGTCCGTCATAATTGTCTGACTGCCCTAAGGTATCCGTCTCCCACCCGAACTAATTATACAGCCGTACATCGATTTCGGGACTTACTCCACCGTAGTGGCTTGTTTAGTCTATCTTTCTAGACTTTCACTTCTGGCTGCATAATAGTCGAGTGGTCGTCCGTCTACCGAGGTAGCCGTTATCATTGTTCCATTCATAACGTTTATTCATTCATAGCAAGCAATATATACATGGATATAAAGCAAGATTTCATTCTTACACATTGTTTTATTCTTTCATTCATTCTATATAATCATACGATTCATTCTTTGTGCCTAATTCATTTCTGTATATATATATAACATATATATTAGTATATCACGTATGATTACATTAGCGTTCATATCATTTATTCATTTAGTGTATACATTTCAGCCCCAAATCATTTAATAAGGTTTGCACATAACATAGAAGGGGGGCACATAGAACTCACCTGATAAGCTTCTCTAGGTTGTCCTAAACAAAGGTCCAACAACGTCACTTCCGATCTGGATTAGGTAGTTAAATACACATTAGACCCAACCCCGACTCTATGGTTTAATCATTCTAAACTTACTGACTTTACTTAACCAAGCTGCTGCCTGCGCACTGCTCATGCGCACTTGGCAAGTGCGTAGGAGTCTCCCTCCTGCGTACTTGGTAAGTACGCAAGGGCTTCCTCCTGCGTACTTGGTAAGTACGCAGGAATTCCTTCCTGCGCACTTGGTAAGTACGCATTACCTGGTTCTTGGACCAAAAATCCGAAGTTCTTGCATGCAAACCCGATCATGCCAATCTTACAATTTTCTTTGATCAAAACGTGCGGTTTTCATTCTAGATGCTATTTCTAAGCTTATTATCAAGTTTCATCCGTAAAAACATCATCTATTTAGCTAAAACTCGAGAAACCCTAACATGAACAAAAACTCAGATTATGGTTGAATCATTACCTGGATTGAAGTTCTGATTCGGAGGTTTTGCTCACGAGCTCAGTTGTAACGTGCTCCTCTAATCTCGTGACGATCCGTCAACTTTCTCTCTCTAGACCCGAGCTCCCTTTCTCTCTCTAAGATGGTGAAAATGAAGGTGAAATGAGATAGTGGGCTGCCTTGCCCCTTTTATACCTGGGCTTCCTTCGGCCCGTTGGAGCCGAGCCCAAGCCCATCCGTTCTTATTTCGTTTTATAACGTTTAAATCTCCATCGTATTATTATTTACTTAGTTACTATTTTCGGAATGTTACAAGTAGTGGTATTTATGTAAATATATTAATTAGTTTCATTTAATTTTAATAAGTCCAAGGGTATAATGGCCATTTCGTTGTGAATCATATTTAATTGGATTGATATAGTTACCTAAAGAGAATCAAAACTGCAAGATTTTCTTCCATTGATTCTCGTAAATTAATTAAATCCTAAAATGAATTGCGACCTTTATTTTTGTAGAAACTGAAGGTTCATGTATCATTTATTTGTGAAATTAGTTCTAGGGTTTATAGATAAATTGAAGGATTCGGGTATCGATTGTTTTTGTTAATTTACTCTAACTTTTGAATCAATGTCATTTATGTGCTTTTATCTTTGATATTCTACGTTAATGTTTTATGATTAATAGTATGTGTCATCTTCTTATGTATGTTAAAGAACTATTTTTTGTGTGAAATTTGTATAGGTCATATATGATCATTATTATGTGTAAGTTGATTTGAGTTTAGCGTAGGGCATAATTGGTTCTTTAGGGAAATGGTTTTTTTTTTCTGTGTAGGCAATTTTGAATGAGTATGTGCATGTTATGTAGGAACTCGTAGTAACATGTGTAGGGATTTGTTATACTATCTGGTTGAGTTTTTTTTTTCTAGTATAAGTGTTCTTGATACTAGTGTAGGGGGCGGTTTTTTTTCTAATCAGAATGCAAAATCTTATAATTCATATAATGTTACTTACAATTGATGTAATGTTATTATGTCTAGCTCCTCTTCTGTTTTTCTTAGTACCCACAACCATTTAAATGTAACTTAAAACATATCGAGTTTTGTGTTTGAATTTGCAATACTATGTGTAAGGTTTTTTTTCCTGTGTAGGTGTTCTTGATACAGTGTAACTGTGTAGGGGTGATTGTTTTTACAATTTGAATGTAAAATCTTGCAATATGATGATCATTATTTTGTGTAGGTCCTCTTTTTTTTTGTTAGTATTGAACTATCATTTAAATGTAAGGTTTGCTTGTATTGTGTAGGAATTTGCAATACTAGGTGTATGGTTTTGTTTTTTGCGTATGTGTTCTTGATATGTAGGAGATATTTGTTTTTGTAATTTGAAGGTAAAATCTTGCAATATGATGTAATGTTATTCCATCTAGCTCATCTTCAAACTTATTGACTTTGTACATATGTATAGGATATATATATATATATATATATATATATATATATATATATATATAACTTGAACAATGAGTGCAAATAAATATTAGATGGAGAAAAAACATGTCATGAATTAATCAAATTAAAAGATGTCATTGATGATATTTCGAAACGGATGATATAACTTCCATAATTAGTTGAGGTGAGTAATAAATCTAGTTTTATAATTACTGTTATACCCTTATAAAAAAATTAAATAAAAATTGAAAGGAAAAAATTTGATTGGTTAGATTTTGTTCTTTTTGTTCTCGCAATTTTTTATTGTTCTGTAATGAACCTTTCCTATATATATATATATATAATAAATAAATGTTTTTCATGCCACGTGTCGCCTCCATATTCATTGTCATCACTTTTTTCTGACTCTCTCTTTTATTAAATGCACCTCTATTTTTTAATTTTAATATATTTAAAAAAAATACTAATTATACTAATAAAACACATTTATTTTAAATTATCCCTTATTATAAGAAATTTTGAAATCTAATTATGTAATTTTTATTTTCAATAAAAAATTAAATGAAAGTCAAATTATATTAAATAGTAATTAATTTATTTTTGAAATCCAATTATATATTATATTTTACATATTTTGAATTTTGTTTTCTATCCTTAATATATGTAATACATTTTTACACTTGTAAAATATATACATAAAGATTTAAGAATTTTATTTATTGATATTTTTCACCCTGTGTGTATACACAGGGTCTAAGCTAGTGTGTATATATATATATATATTATTGTGTGTGAGAGAAGGCCCACCGCACTCCATCTGGTGTAGTTTGAAATTCCAGATAATGGAACAAACGAACAAGCAAAGATGAGCCCTCCAATGGCTCCATCCGAAATCAGACGCCAAATCTACATTAGATAATACAAATAGTAACTTGTGAGCAGTAGTTTACAACTTTTAGTTGCACATAGAAAGTACAACTCATAATGCAAGACATAACTGGCGGCTGAATCGAAGGAAATCACTCCCAAATTTGCCACAGTAACTATTCCATCTCATGTTTCCTTCGTTTATTAAACACTATATTCATTTTAGCAGGGACGTGAATAGTTCGTATCCTTTATTGGTTGGTTTTACGGCAGTGCCACATGGTATTTCACGATTAGCCGGTTTTTTTTGCTTTGAACGAAATCTTTTGAGTGTTTTAAGAGTGGAGGGGCAAATTAAAAATCTAAAGGACCACCTAGGGGGTGTTTGGGAGTGCTTTTGGAAAGTGCTTATTGACTTATTGGCTTTTTGAAAAGCTAATAAGTCAATAAGTCATTTCCAAAAGTCAGGATTTCTTGGCTTTTGAGAATGACTTATTGACTTATTGGCTTTTTCAAAAAAAAAATTGCTAATTTTTTTGACTTATTATTTTTTTGACTTATCGACTTTTTGAAAAAGCCAATAAGTCAATAAGCACTTTCCCAGTACACTCCCAAACACCCTCCTAGCCCAGTGGTAAGAAGTATTGCATCCATCACCCACTAATCCTGGTTCTAACCATGAAAGATTATTCGTTCTTTTTTTTTTCTTTCTTTTTTCTAGTTTTTTTAGTTTTGTTTCTTTTTCAGTTTTTTTTGGTCCGGTTTTCTTTTTCTAGTTTCTTTTTCTTTCTTTCTTTTTATATTTTTATTTGTTTAGGGTTTTGGATATAGGGTCAAGTACATTTTATTTTTATCTTATTTTAACGTTACACATTTTTGGTTAATTTTTTTTAATTTTATTTTTCTAGGTTTTTTATTTGGTTTTAGACGTGTTAGCGCTTATATTTTGGTTTGAGCCCGCAACCCCGCCGCGGAATGCGGACATCAAATGCTAGTTGGTTAATATATATAATGGTGAATACAATGAAGCATAATATGTTTATTATTTAAAGATAAAGACGTACCTGGTGCTTGACTTAGCTCCCGTATTTGCGCATGGTCCGGGGAGGGGCCGGATCGCTTCACGATATGATGTACACAACCTCACCGTACACTCTGTGCAGGAGGCTGTTTCCCACTGCTCGAACCCATAACCTCAAGGTCTCAAAGCATCAACCTTATCAATTGTTCCAAAGCCCGCCCCCATGTCTATTATTTAAAGATATAAAAAAGAAAAATAAAATAAAAAGAAACTTTAGCTTTTACAAGAATAGTCCTTTATGGTTAAAAGGATAGTAATGTCCTTAACTTAACAGAAATAAAAGACACCGAGTGAAATACAAAATTTTAAAGGATCTATTCCATAATTTGGGTAATTATAAAGGACATAAATTGTAATTTAGTATGTTGATTATTATTATTATTATTGTTATTATTATTGTAATTGTTCCTTGTGGCCCAGGTTCAATCCCTTCCCCCTCCCCATTAGTTTCTGCGGCATTCAAATGAAGCCTAGCTCTTAGGCTGATGCACCTGGGTTTTACTCACGCCGATCCAGGGTTCGAGACTCGGCTCTCCCTCAATCCCGGAAGGGGCCGTATTGAGTGAGATTTTTCCTTGAATGCTCTCCAACTCTGACGCCAAGTGGACCCGGTTAAGACAACATATTGGCCGGAATTGGACGAGACTTTCTCATGTGACAGGGGGTGCGACGTTACAACATTCAATGTTCGCCGTTAAAAAAAAATGTACTTTCTTTTCAAATAATTGGTTACTGAAATGAAAGGTTATCTTGGACATTCTATTAATAAAAATATGATTTGTTCGACATCCAACCAACCATCTAAATTATCAGTTTTCCAGTACTTTGAACAAATTAAAAAAAAACGTGTGTAACGAATACCTAAATAATGTAATTAGGGAAATATAAATATCTGTTTTTATTGTTATTGGTAAAAAATAATCTTTTAATTACTTTTTAAAAAACAATTAAACATGTCCCACCTTTAAACTTGTTAATAAAAAAACCCCACTAAAAATAATCATTATATAATTTAGTGTTCCTTTTGTAAGCTTTGTATTTTTTTTTTAAATAATTACGCTTTTAATAAATAAAGAATACGCATTTAATAGGCGTTCATGCACTTGAGCGTAAGAGGTGCCCACAAGACAGCTCATTGTATTGTTGACTGTTGAAGGAATGGTCCCAAAAGTTGCTCGGAAAACCATCAGTTACAAATTTCAAATGGTCCTTTGTAACCAATCATTTTACATCTATTATTTATTACACAAAAAATATAACATCTTACTTTTAACCCTTTAAATTTATATAATTTTATTTCATACGTTTATCAAGCTTTGGTACATTTAAAAAATTAACATATATTTAATTTAAAAAATTAATTTGCATGACGTTAGACAAAACAATACAAGAAAATCACATAATCAAAGATCTACACCAAACATTCCAAACTAGACAATTTTTTTTAGCTCTAAACTTCATCCAATTAAAAGAATCAGCTTTAATGCCCTCCTCCGTCTTTGCCGACGGAACCGTATCTCTTAAAAAAACCAACGTATTTCTCGCCTTTCAAATCAACCAAATAACCGTATTGATAAGAGCCAACTTCCATCTTTCTCTCTTAGTAATCGAATTGGAGTTCCCCCAACGAGTTGATTATGAGTTTTTCATTATAACTTTAGAATTACTAAAATATTGATATATAATATTTATATTTATATAAGATGCTTTTTAAATAAGTAGTTATTCTTAAGTAACTTATAAAAAATAACTAAAAGTTTTATACGTAGTCGAAGTTAAAAGTACGTTTTTATACGACAACGATAAGATAATATAAAAATTAGAGGTTAATTTTTTTTTGTAAAAGTATAATCACGATATAATAATGCTAAATTATATATACACTATTGTAAGTTGTAATAAATACAAAATAATATGTACTTGTTAAATTTAACATAAATATAAAAAATAGTTTTTGATCATGAATAAAACAAAATAACTAAATCATATAATTTAAGTAAATTAAATTATTTATTAAAAAATTTTAATCGGCAAAATTAAATTTTGAACCTTAAGTTAAAATAAAATCGTTTTTTTTTATCAAGTTAAAGAATATAAACTATTAAAACTTCTTATATGTGTATATAATTAAAAACATGTAATATGATGAACCATACTTAACTAGATGTGTCTTGAAATCCGTCATTATCAAATTTGATGCATTTTTGTACTCAAGTGATATATTCATTCTTAACTATCTAATATAGGACGAAATAAATGTGATATAATAAAATTAATAATTATCTTTATAATTATATGATAAATTTAATATATTGATGTATTTGTCGTATGATTGAAACGTTTATCAACCCATCGGCACAAAGTGATTGGAAGTAGGTATTAATTGGAGTCTTTGTCTTTGTGAGCATGCGCATTTGAAAATGATATTCCTCTATTCGGGGCCCTTCTACCTTCTGTCGACAAATATGTATTTAATTCATATTTGTATTTTATTATCTTTTATATAAACTTATTTTCTAGTATTTATTATTTTAAAGAGTTTAATAATATTAACTCCTGGTGAAGTTTTATTTGTTCTTAATAAATATATAAGCTAATGTATGCATTATTTTGAAATACTTCTGGTAGTATAACAAACATATTACTAATAATACTAGCTTTAATCTCGTATGTTACACAGAGTGAAACATTAATATTATATTAATAAATATTTTAACACATTTTCTTATACAATTTTGATATTGTATTGGTAACTTTTTCATTTTGTTAAATGTTAAGATTATATGTATTAAAGTAATCAAAATGTCAAAAAAATACATGAAAATGCATTTTATAAATGGTGTACTTTTTACAATACATTAAATTACATGTCAAATGAATCCTTACAATGATGATTTACAAATTTGAAAATACTTTATTGTATACAACATTTGACGAGGTATTGGCAACTTTTCCACGTTTACCAAATATTAATAGTTTGAGTCCATCTCTACTTTTAACTCTTGATAATTCAACATACAGCTGGCCATGAATCAACACCGGATCTTTCAAATACAAACGAACCATTGAAAATGATTGCCCTAACTTTTATTCATGGTCATTGCAAACATACAACAATTATATATTTTTCTTCTTTGAAATTTAAATGAAATTCTTTTGTCTAAATGTGTTAACCCAATTTTAGGGATAAAATTGTGATGACAAATGTTGCTTCCAAATATAATCTCCGCTTTTATAACTCAATTACCTAGTAATTTGACCTGAAGTCTTGTTCCATTAGATAAACCATTTTTTATCAATATTTCTTAGTAACATAACTGAAACACTAACATTTAGAACTAACTGATGGTTTGACAAACCTGATAATTTAAGTCCATTTAGAAAATCAAGAGAGTATAAACTTTCATCAAAATTATCATCAAAATGTTCTGATTGACAGATACTATGTGCACTTGTATACGGAAATTCTCGCTAAACTTTTAATACTAAATCTCATTTTAAAAAAAAATAAAAAGATACCAATAAAATTTTAATTTCAACAATATATCATCTTTTAAATTCAAAATTTAAAACTTCAAAATTTAAAATTCTCACTCCTTAATATACCGACACAATTTAAATTTAAAATTTCAAAATTAAAACTAATAAATTAGAATTGAAACAAAACATATTTTTTTGATAAAAAAATGTCGTTATTTATGAAAAAAATTAAAGTTTAAAATATAACACACTTTTTAAAGATTAATATTTACAAATTTTAGTTAAAAACTAACTATTAAAATTTATAAATCAAAATAAAAAAATTATTTATAAATATCAAACTTAATTAAAAAACTACTAATTAAATATTAGTAAACTTTATTCGAACACATATTTATTTAAAATATAAAAGTAGTATTTTTAAATTTTATATGTAAAGTTAAAAAAAATCTTTTTTTTAATAATAAAGTTTTAAAAACTTGTTTTTTAATAATAAAACTTTTAAAAACTCACTTTTTTAAAAATCTCCTGCTTTTTAATTCTTGATTTTTTTAAAATTATAGTTTTTGATGATAATTAAAAAAAATGTGAGTCAATGGTAATAATGTTGAATTGATTTGGTAAAATGTTTATTTATGTAATTTTCTATAAAAAAGGGACTATATATGGAAAGATTAAATGAAGGATGTAAATATGGTTTTGAGGGAAAAAAACCTTGTGAGATGGAATGTGGTGATAACAAGTAGGGGTGTGCAAAAAACCGAAATAAACGAACCGAAAAAACAGAAAAAACCGCACCGAAAAAACCGACTCAAACTAAAACCGACGGTTTTGGTTTTGTATTTTTTGAAAACCAAAAATTATGGTTTGGTTTCGGTTTTGTATTTTTTAAAAACCGAAAAAACCGAACCGAACCAAACGTATATAATTATATATTGTGTGCATGCACGTTTCATAACATATATTATATTGTGTTGTGTGCTTGTATGTTAAAATTGTATACATATTTGTGTTACACGTATTTGCATTAATAGTAGGTTATTATTTATATTTATTGAATTTATAAATTATAAATTTATTTTTATGTTGAGTATTTTTTTAAGAAAACTAATAATTTTTGTAGCCCAAAATATTTAGGCCAAAATATATGATAATTATTAGTTAATAAAAAAAATTTAGTCCCAAAATTTAAAACCCAATTTCATTATTTTTGGCCATTTTTCTTTTACCCCAAAAAATTCAAGCCCAAACGGTTTTAAAACCGAAAAAACCGAACCGAAACCATTGTCAAAACCGAAAACCAAAAACCGAAACCGAACGGTTTTAAAAAAACCAAAAACCGAAATTCCGGTTTTGGTTTGGTTTTACCCCAAAACCGACCCATGCACACCCCTAATGACATGTGACAATATATTTAGTTTTTTTTATTATAAGAGGGATAAGTTACATAGAATGAATCTTAGTCGGCGACTCGACGTGTGTTTGATATTCAGTCCATCTGTTGTCCTACATGTAGATCACATGTCGAAGACAATGGTCATATTTTTGGTTCATGTGATATTGCGTCTAAGGCTTGGGGCTTGGTTGCGGCCTGGTTGGACATTGATTTTTTGGTTGCGATTTGGCCTAAAACATTGACAGAGTTGCTTGATGGTGCGATAATTCATGTTAAGAAGAAAAAGCTTATTGAGGGAGTTTGCTTCTCGACCTGGTGGGTGCTTTGAAGATACAGGAACACGTCTATTTTTAAACCACACAAACTAAGGTACAGAGAGCTTTTTTATTCTAGTTTACACTATCCGTACTTATGGTATGTTCACAGGAACCGTAAAGTGACTTTTTCTTGGGACGAGTGACTAAAAACCCTCTCCTCTTGATGTAATTTGTATTTTTGATTTTGGCTCCTTGCCAAAATCCATTATTTTTTAGTAATATCTCTGCCGTTAAAAAAAAAGTTACAAATACTTTAATTAACTCACACGTTTTTGAAATTTAATTTTTTGTTACCGATTTTTATTTGAAAATAAAAGTAGAAAGCGAACGGATGTATCGGTGCACCTAGAGATTAAATGCAAGGTTTATTGATTGGATCATGACAAGTTGATACAAACGTTACATGATTAACAAATCGTGATGGGATGTTGGATTTTAATTATGAATGTGAAATGACCACAAGTAATCCAAACACAATCTGGGGATGATTCTATATCTATTCGATTAAAGGTGTTAACGGGTAAAATAGATCTATTGGAATTAATGACCAGGAATGAAGACAATTATGGAGGTCTCAAGATGAAATTCAACGGTCCCAACGTAGTATTACATGGCATACGTGGTCTAGAACAAGACGTGTGAGTTATAGTTATATATGGTGTGCAAATGGTGCGGGTGACATGCACATCTAGGTACAAGAACATCAACTTGAACTTGAGCTTACAAATTTACGAGTTGACTCGACTCGTAATCTCTAAATAGAGTTGAAAGCTTAGCTCGTATTCAATTCGAGTTAACCCATGGCTTGGTGAACTAGCTTATTTTTCTTTTTTTTAATTTTAATTATTTTGTATGTTTCTTTTTTATAAAACTACCAAAAATAACAAGTTATCTCAAATTATATCAAATCTAATAAAGTAATATCAAAGTACCGATATATAAGAGAAATCAAGGATGAAAATATATTTGAGCGAGCTGCTTTAGCTCGAAATTTGATACGAGATACGAGCCAACTAACTCGAATCAAATCAGTGTGAGCTAAATTCAATTAAGTTTTAAGTCAGCTATTTATGATCGAGTTTCGAGCCACAAACTCGTTGGTCAATCCTATCTGGGTGTATGGCATGCGGGCATGGTGTTTCTTGACATAAAACATAGACGTGCAGTTGCGGATGTTCTAGAATCTTATAAGTTACGTAGCACGTCAAGAAAGTTGCAGAAAGGCAATTTACAAGTTCGTACTTCGTTTGAGTCGTCCGTTTTAGGAAGTTTGTTTTTGGCCAAGTCTTTAGACTCTATACGTCATACTTAGTGTAACCTATTTGTGAAATTACATAATTGATCTAAATAATCAAGAACAAGAAATCTCTTCCTTACCAATTGACTTGACCTATATATCATTTTGATTGTATATAACCAAGTTACATCCTTGTGTTCTTTTTATTGCATTGTTTTAGATTTTTGCAGATATTCTACTATCATGTGGAATGACTTAGGTCCAAAGAAACCTAACAAGTGGAAAAAGAATCCTCTTAAGTTGTTAGTTGTTCTATCAATATGTTTAGTTGATTAGAGAAGATGGCACCTCACAATTTTGATATTGAGATTGATGGATTGAATGATTTCATTTCGTGGAAGGTGGAGGATTCATGTATTGGCGGACCTAGCTTGGTGTCGGCGGGTCGACCGACACCGTTAAATTTTATTTCTTTTTTTGTTATATATATGGTATATTTCCGAGCCACCCCCATAAAATTTTGACACCGACCCTCAAGAAATATTTTTTAGGATTATAAATTTTATAAATAAAAACCAAACCTTTAACCCTATAACAATTGACCCATAACCCATTAATTATAGACTCTTAAACCAAACTTTTAATAGTTTAACCCAATAACCTTTAAACAAAATAGGCCCAAATAAAACATATAAATAAACCCAATACCATTTAAATATTTTAAACCTAATTAACTATTAAAAAAAGAGTTGATAATTGTGTTTGTTATATTGAAAAAGAGTTTCTTAGAAAAGTTCCTATAGATGATGTAATGATTCGGTTTCAAAAAATGAAAACTCGTAGAGAACAATTATAGGGATATTGTTTTTTAATTATGCATTTCTAATGACAAATATCGTATTATTATTGTTCGTTTATAACTTTGTTAGTTTTCATCGTTTTATTGTGTGACCCGACCCGACCCGACCCAGGCCGAAAAAAATTAATATTTAATTATTAACAATCGACCCCAAAAATTCTCCGACTCCCATAAAAAAAATTCCTAGGTTCGCCACTGGATTCATGCACATTTTGTTCAATGGTTATCAAGCGGTTATACCGAAAGAAGCAAGTTTTACATAAAATATGATGACACATATGAAGAACTAGACCTTTGCTAAAGCACATATTATGATCTATGTTTGATTTCTTTTTTATTAGGTTGTGTTTATGATGAACATAGTTTAGAAGGAAAGAGGGTTTAAATTTGAATTTTCATACATATTACTTTCAAATTTCAATGTATAACTCTTTATTCATAATGAATCAAAGGCTTACAATTTGTTTGGTGTAATCAAACCAAATAAATCAATAAATGGACAAGGGCACACTATGATCCTTAACCTAGCAATCTTGAACAAACACATATTCATGTTAGATTATAGAACGGTGAATCATTAGCATAATGAATCAAATGTCAACTCATCTCTTTGATTGAGATGAGTATTTATAAAGCTTGTCAGCAAGGAACATTATGTACTCTAAATTAGACATGAATTTTTGATATTTTTAGGGTTGAAAACGTTGAATTCAATACTTATTTGTTTTATATTGCATTTACATGTATAAGAGAAATCAAGCAATTGCAAACACGCATGTATGTGTTTTTCATTTTACATGTATGACTTCCCATGAAGGCACAACATGGTGAATCTAGATTAGAAGTGTTGGTGATACATGCTTAAACAATAATAATTACATATTTTGATGATGATAAGAATTATATCATATAAGTTAGAGTAAAATGCAGTTTTCATCCCTGAGCTTTGATGATTTTAACAGGTTCAGTGCACCTCTAACACTCTGAGTCCCCGATGTTATATTTCTTAACGCTTTTAGTCCAATTTCACTAACTTTGTTAAGTTTTTCAGTTATCTTCTTCCCCACTCCACCACCACTGGCCGCCGCCACCACTACCGGCCGACCACCACTGGCCGGAGTCCTTGCAGGAAAAACAGGGTTGCCGAAATTCGCCGGAACAGTAGTTTTCTCACCAGAGTTCGAAATTCACAGATTTAATGCTATGAAATTCACGGATCAGTAACTAATTAAGAGCTCAACAATTGTCAACAAAATTGGAATAGTATATACAAATCATCAATAGAATCAACCTTTTTGTGAAATTTTCTGGATCCAAATTGAAGATCTCTGCCATCCTTTGATGCATTTCCAATGACCTCGAGTGGTAGTTCCATGGCCCTCCCTCTCACCAGTATATGATGCGATTGCTCACCGGAACCGACAACGAAGACACTCACTCGTTTCAATTCGTTCCACTTTTCGTCGAGACATTCAGATCTACCGCCATCGTCGAGCAGTCTCTCCAACCGGGTCGGGAAACAGGTTGTGGGTTTGGTTTTGGCCATATAGTAAAGGGGTGGATCCCCTGTGGCTACTGCTTCGTAAAGGGGTGTATCCCCTGTGATTACACCATGTGAAAATTTCAGGTGGTGGTAGGTCGTTGGTGGTGGTGGCGACGGCCGGTGGTGGTGGAGTGGGGAAGAAGAGGGGTATTTTGGTCATTTAACAAGAATTAACTGAAAAACTTAACGAAGTTAGTGAAATTGGACTAAAGGCGTTAAGAAATATAACGTCAGAGACTTAGAGGGTTAGGGGTGCACTAAACCTGTTAATACCATCAAACCTCAGGGACAAAAACTGCAGTTTACTCTATAAGTTAAATTCCACCTAAAGATAGTTATATGATCATATATTTTGCTCACATTCCATGAATCAACAAAAGAAATAAAAAAAGCATTCACAAAAATTAAACAAAAGCTTAATCGTCGATTGAACGGTCAATATGTCACAACCCAACCGACGGCGGAAACGTCGGGGCGGGACATGGAGACTGTTCATGAGCACATGGTTGACTATGTTGTAATATATTAAAACATCACATTTCATTTCAAAGATCAAAACAAACAAAATCCAACAAATACATGAAATTGAAATACATAACAAGTTCTTTTATTGAATTAACTAGGTCCACAACTTAAGTGAAACAATCTTGATAAACTCAAACATTCGTACCTGAAACATGATTAAACACAAAGTCAACTAAAACGTTGGTGAGCATACATAGGTTTTGACACAACAAATGGACTTCAAATGTTTAATACAATTCATATGACATATGGTAAATAAGGCATTTTATGGATAATCTATAGTTGAAACTAGGTGTACAATCAAACCGTGTAATATGTATGCACAGTCCCCCGGACTGCGTGAAGTACCAAAATGTATACACTAACCCGCCAAGGTTCGTGTTAAGTAATGCATCGGTTTCCCCTATAAATGATCATGTTAGATACTACCTTAGGCCTGCCGCACAAGTTAATGATTGTACTAGTGTGTCATGTATATGTAGTTCAACTCAAAGCATTCAAGCACAAAAGCACAAATTGCACAAATAGTCATAATGTAGAATTGTATATGTTGTAATTGCAAATAGTTTCAATGAAAGTCATGTTTCACCCCAAAGTATGTAAAAATGAAAAAAATGGCTATGTAAAACTCACTTGTATCAAATGTAGTAGTTAACACGAGCTTTGGGTAGCACAAGTGAATTAATATTGTGCACAATGTCTAAAGTAGAATCTAGGGTTTCAACGGGATTGAGTGTAGAGACTTGTACAAGTGTTTGTGTTATATCATGTACGGGGTGTGTTTGTGTTTGTTTTTTAATAGGAATTTTAATGAAAAATGTACGTTCAAAATATATGGTTTTAATAATAAATGACTTAAGGTTTAATTCGAAAAACTAAATAAATAATTTATTTTTATTTATTTATTTAGAAAGAATAGTGTGGAATTATATTTATTCAAATATAATTTAAATAAATAAATTTATTTTATTTATTTATCTATGAAAATGTGTTGAAATATAGTGTAAGTATATATAATTATACTAAAGATAATTTAAACTCTAAGTGGGTTGTAAATGTAAAAGATTAAAATTTCTTATTATTAAAATAATATGTCTCTAACAAGAACATGAAAAAATAAATATATTTATGTATTAATATTTGTTTAGAAAGTTAAATATAATAAAATAACAATTTAATCCTAAATTAGATAAAATGATTTATTGAATAAAAATGGAATTATTTAGACATGGTAATTAAATTCTATAAAATTTAACCAAATTTTTTTTTGTAAAATTCTATAAAGGAATGGGGTTTTTAAAACCATTTAAATAGGTAAAATAATTTTTATGTTTAATATTACAAATTGTTGTTTTAATCTGGTCTTAAATAATGTTAAGTTTTTTTTTAAAAAAATTATAGAAAATTTTTGTTTATTAAAACTGTTGTTAAAAAGGAAAGCAGCCCACCCGGTTCGAACCCGGGTGGTTGCTGTGTGTGTCTAAAGTCCCAACCATCGGACCAAGGGACTTCAATGTGATTATCCCCGGCTCACAATAGTGTTATCACGAACTAGGGGTGTGGCCGGACTTGGTTCAAGGCGCGCAAAAAGAAAAACTGGATGTACGGGTTTCGAACCCTCGCCACTCGGTCAAATGGTGCAGTGTCTTAACTAGTTGGACTGGGTGGTTTCGCTGCTTATAAGGATTCTATTTAATTAAATCGAGATCTGGAATCGAACCCCCGAAATCAGCAGTCGTAAGAACAGGTCTTGATTTCAATTGCACTTGTGTTCGATGCAACCTGTTGTCACGAATTGATATGGGGCTTTCGAAATAGGGACAAAAGCGATTCACATGATGTAACTATTACCTGGTATGGTTAGGTATTGAAGGCTGACTGCTAAACGATCGGAGTGGGTGTTCTTGAGGCTCGATCGTACCCTAGAGGTGAAATGCAGGCAGATTAAGGGTTGGGAGAGTTTGAAATGAGTTGTACGATGGTGAAGGAATGGATTAATTCGATTAAATTTACAAGGAATACTTGATTCGATATGGTCTTTGCGGATGACAGTTGTCGGCATAAATCACACACAAATTCGAATGTTGGACCATGAATTGGGTCGTGAAATAGCCTTGAATATATACGAGAACAATTAGTACGTGAATTCTCGGGCCTCAAACGCGTTTAATTTCTGAATTTGGTAAGGATTGAACGCGGTTTGACTTGGGGAGGTCAAACCTGCTCAAATTGGTTTGAATCTCAGAATTAGCCGCGAAATACATCAATTTGGGTTGTTAAATTGATTGGAGATTGATCGAGAATCATTCAGTTAATCAAGGCAGGTCCATTGCACTCATGTTTGATTAATTCAGATGACGAAATGCTCCAATTTCGAATCTGTTTGACTTTAACCCTTGTGAAAGGGGTTAAAAGGGTCAATTTCAAGGGTGGGGGTTCAAGCCCAAAGGTTCAAGTGTTTAGATGGGTTCATTCCATTTGATTAACTCTCATATATATATATATATATATATATATATATATACCTATATAATTTGAAATATGGAGTGCTTCTTAAATAATAATAAAAGAATATATATATAAAACTTAGTGCATTATATGTTTTTATTTCCTATTACTTTATAAAAAGTTCCAACTTTATGAAATCATAATTTGAAATAATGATTTATTCAATACAGTCAATTGTATATTTACATTTGTATTTATAAATAAGTATTTATATTCATTTAAAAGATGTAGAAGTATGGTTTAAAACTCATGTGTTTTATTTTGGCTATAACAAAATGTTTGCTTATATACATTTATATATAATAAGGAAATAATATGTAAATGTAAGGTTCGGAAGTTTGAATTGATGTATGTTAAAATAATAATTATTGCGACATATTATATTTGAACAAGTATGGGACTTCAAGTGTTTATTATTGTATATATTAAAATGAATAAAGGAAAATTATGACCTGAAAATCATGGATGTTACAGTATCCCCATGTTGAGGGAATTACGTCTCGAAATTTAACAAATAGAGACTACTGAATCAGGAAAGAAGTGTGGATATTTGAACTTCATTTGATCCTTACGTTCCCAAGTAAACTCGGGGCCACGTTTAGATTCTCAATGAACTTTGAAAATTGAGTTGCGGAGTACGATTGATAACCAGATTCAGGTGTGTCTCTTAAGGTCAGGTACGAATGATGATATAGAATTTAGTTTTGAAATGAACTTAAGGAGAAAACTGTCAAATAATAATTTGGATTCTAAGGGTGAAGTGCATTACTTGGAATGGATTTGGTGGGGATTTGATGATTAGGGTTTTTTTAAGATGTAGTCTAATATGCTCAAGAATTTTCAGTTGAGAAGGGATTTCACAAACATTGGTCTTAGGTCAAAACTTCACGTGACACGAACAACGCTACTTCTGATAATATGACCGAGCACTTATATATAGGAAGTACCATCGGCATATCCACCATACCCTTGTCATATCCCATTAGTTTCGTTGCTATATATCACGATAAGTTTTAGGCCATAACACACGACAGAATTCACTATGTTTTCCATGCGCTGATTTTTTTATAATTACGTGTGCACCCGTAATTACCCGAATCGTCGCATGGTCCGTATAGATCCTTCGTTGTGTGCGGGTCAAGAGAGGGCACTAACTTACTTAGCTCATGTGTATTGTTTTCACTTATGAGTTGCTAATAAATAACTGTGTCCCTAGATAGTAAGGTCAATCAGGAAACGAAAGAGTAATAATGTAGTATAACTTAAAGTTCCATAGCTTACTCGTGTTTGAACAAGAATACGTCAAACCCCGAGTAGTTTCAAAGTGTTACAACTTCCTCGTGTTTGAACAAGAATACGTCAAACCCCGAGTAACTTCAAAGTGTTATAGTTTTCAACTTTAGTGAATAAAGTATATGATCATGCCTTACGTATGATGTGATCAGTCAATTGCAACAATTGTAAATAATTTAGTTCCATGTATAATGTAAACACTCAAGTTTCATGTATGATCTAGTGTTATGCACATTGTAAGCAAATAGGTTTCATGTATAACGTGAATAGTTTAGTACCATGTATATAGTAAACAAATGGTTTTTATGTATAAGGTGAACAATTCAGTAGTTATGTATTTTGTAAACAAGTTTTCATGTATAATGTAAACAATTGAGTATCATGTGTATCGTGAACAACTAAGTTTCATGTATCATGTAATCAATCTTAATTCATGTATATTGTGAATCAGCTAAGTTTCATGTACCATGTGATCAATCTTAATTCATGTATATTGTGAATCAACTAAGTCTTATGTACTATGTGACCAATCCAGTATCATCTTTATTACAAACAACATGTATCATGTAATCAATCTTCTATTATGTATAATGTAAACAACTAAGTTTTTATGTGATCAATCTAGTATTATGTATCTTGTGAACGTTCATACGTAAGTTATTGAATCTCATGAGTGTTGCGGACAAGCGTGTTGTTTGGTGTTCATGTATAATGTGGGTAGTTGGGGTTTAGCCTTTTAAATCTCGTTGAGGTTTATATGGATAGTTAACGTCTATGCAGAATGATTCATCTCTTTGGAAGTGGTAAGTACACTCATACATTACCGAAGGTGCAAGATAACGAGGAGGTTTTGAAAATATTCTGAGAAATGTGCTTACGAATAACTGATTTTGTTTGTAAATAAATAAGTAATTGTAATTTATTCTTGTTTGTAGATAAATAAGATAGTGAAACTAATGAGTTGAATAATCTACATAAATTTATAGGAAAACCTTTTTATTAAATTTTAATTATCATAAAGGGAATGTTTCAAAGGAAAAATAATGGTTGGATTATTTGGTAATTAAGCCAAGGTTTGATAATAATTAAATTTTATGAAACAAAAGTTATAATTTATTTAGATAATGTTTTATAAAACGAGTCGTGTTTAAATTTTCTTTCGAAGTAAAAAGGTTTGTTGAATTTTTTTTTAAATTCCAAATAATATTTATAAACTAAGGGCTTGATAGATACTTTGCTTGAGCAAAATAACGATGTTGTTTAAATAAATAAAATGATTAGTTTGCAAGGGAGGCTTAGGTACGCATACTAATTTGCAATGAATGAGATGGTGATGTTTGGGTGATCTTAATGAAAATATGAAGGTAATATTGAATCAACGAGTAATGGCATTAAAGTTCTAAAATAAAACTTAACATTAAATGATAAAATGTCAAAATCCAAACATAAGGTAGCGGTTTTAAATGGGAATTTAAAGACAAAAGCAGAACAATCCAGCTAGCGTCTCAGATAGCTCTAAACGAGGAAACAGATGAGCACCAAGACGAACATTGCTATGGTCACTCGGATAGCAAACCGGGCCTCAGCTCTAGCTGCTTCCGTGCGTGCATCAAGTATCTCCCTGTCTTCTTCCAGGCTTGCAATTTTCTCCTCTTGGAACCACACTTGATCCACCAGGCTGTCAATTCTCTGACCTAGCAGGTCGTCTCTTATCCCGTGCTCCATCCCTTTCTCACAAACTTTGAGGTTCTCACGTATTGGTGGATGGCATCAAATGGGACTCCCATAGCACTAGTGGGTGCCATAGTTTGCCTTGCCCTTTGGTCAGGGTGATATGGGTCGGGTGCTAAGTAGGGGTCTCTCATAGGGGGTGGTAACTGGTTATGTAGATGGGGTGCCTGATACGGGTTTCTTGATAGAGGTGATCCAGATGTTCGAAGTCTTGGTCTAGTGTTCCTGATCCAATTTGCCCTTATGTCAAACATTGATCTAGCAGTTGGGGGTGTTGGTGACCGATAGTCTGGTGATCCAATGTTTTCTTCCTGTTCAGACTCTGCTCCGGTATAATATACCGGGGAGGGAGGAGAGTAGGAGTCCATGTCTAGCAGAAAAAGGGAAAAGATTGTAAGTGGTATAAAAAAATACTAAGTGTTAAATATAGGAGTTTTCATGAATTCAGAGTTTGACTAGTCACGACACCGAGTCTTCACAATAGTATTTTAGGAGTAACACTTGACCTATAAGTAGTGTACCCTTGAAGAGAATTCGCAGGAGGGGGGTGGGTCACAAGGGACACACTTAAGTACCCGGTCCTTCCTTAGCCAGAATCTCTCATGGGTCTACACACACTCTTCCAGCCATCATGTACTAATAACACTATCATTTGGGCTCATGATCATGATGAGAATCATTAAGGACTGGGCTTTGAGGCCCAAAGGTGAGGTTTGTTTACTCCAGCAGGCTTCCTCTTTTTGGAGGGTAAGTGGGTTCCTTAGTTTCTTATTAATGGGCATTAGGCCCAATGGTTGAAGTTTTGTCCACAAAAGATGATGGTGGCATAGTGTGTAAGGATGAGGGTGTATAAAGACTTAGGTATGGATAAGTGTGTTTAAAACTTAGGATAACACTTAGGGGAATCAAATAGGTAGCATGTATATAGCAATGTTTATAAGCACATGAGTTATCATGTACTGTAGTACATAAACTATCATGTATTGTATCATGCGATGTAATACTTAGAATAATATGTAAGATAATCACACAAAGTATAAAACATGTAGCATTTAACAATGTGGCAATTATCATATAACATATAGCATGACATAAGATGGGTGTCCTACGGTTATAGTCTAGGTCATGGGTGTCTAATAACCTAATTCCCTATAACCAAGGCTCTGATACCAATCTGTCACACCCCAACCAACGACGGAAACGTCGGGGCGGGACATGGAGACTGTTCATGAGCACATGGTTGACTATGTTGTAATATATTAAAACATCACATTTCATTTCAAAGATCAAAACAAACAAAATCCAACAAATACATGAAATTGAAATACATAACAAGTTCTTTTATTGAATTAACTAGGTCCACAACTTAAGTGAAACAATCTTGATAAACTCAAACATTCGTACCTGAAACATGATTAAACACAAAGTCAACTAAAACGTTGGTGAGCATACATAGGTTTTGACACAACAAATGGACTTCAAATGTTTAATACAATTCATATGACATATGGTAAATAAGGCATTTTATGGATAATCTATAGTTGAAACTAGGTGTACAATCAAACCGTGTAATATGTATGCACAGTCCCCCGGACTGCGTGAAGTACCAAAATGTATACACTAACCCGCCAAGGTTCGTGTTAAGTAATGCATCGGTTTCCCCTATAAATGATCATGTTAGATACTACCTTAGGCCTGCCGCACAAGTTAATGATTGTACTAGTGTGTCATGTATATGTAGTTCAACTCAAAGCATTCAAGCACAAATTGCACAAATAGTCATAATGTAGAATTGTATATGTTGTAATTGCAAATAGTTTCAATGAAAGTCATGTTTCACCCCAAAGTATGTAAAAATGAAAAAAAGGGCTATGTAAAACTCACTTGTATCAAATGTAGTAGTTAACACGAGCTTTGGGTAGCACAAGTGAATTAATATTGTGCACAATGTCTAAAGTAGAATCTAGGGTTTCAACGGGATTGAGTGTAGAGACTTGTACAAGGGTTTGTGTTATATCATGTACGGGGTGTGTTTGTGTTTGTTTTTTAATAGGAATTTTAATGAAAAATGTACGTTCAAAATATATGGTTTTAATAATAAATGACTTAAGGTTTAATTCGAAAAACTAAATAAATAATTTATTTTTATTTATTTATTTAGAAAAAATAGTGTGGAATTATATTTATTCAAATATAATTTAAATAAATAAATTTATTTTATTTATTTATCTATGAAAATGTGTTGAAATATAGTGTAAGTATATATAATTATACTAAAGATAATTTAAACTCTAAGTGGGTTGTAAATGTAAAAGATTAAAATTTCTTATTATTAAAATAATATGTCTCTAACAAGAACATGAAAAAATAAATATATTTATGTATTAATATTTGTTTAGAAAGTTAAATATAATAAAATAACAATTTAATCCTAAATTAGATAAAAATGATTTATTGAATAAAAATGGAATTATTTAGACATGGTAATTAAATTCTATAAAATTTAACCAAATTTTTTTTTGTAAAATTCTATAAAGGAATGGGGTTTTTAAAACCATTTAAATAGGTAAAATAATTTTTATGTTTAATATTACAAATTGTTGTTTTAATCTGGTCTTAAATAATGTTAAGTTTTTTAAAAAAAAATTATAGAAAATTTTTGTTTATTAAAACTGTTGTTAAAAAGGAAAGCAGCCCACCCGGTTCAAACCCGGGTGGTTGCTGTGTGTGTCTAAAGTCCCAACCATCGGACCAAGGGACTTCAATGTGATTATCCCCGGCTCACAATAGTGTTATCACGAACTAGGGGTGTGGCCGGACTTGGTTCAAGGCGCGCAAAAAGAAAAACTGGATGTACGGGTTTCGAACCCTCGCCACTCGGTCAAATGGTGCAGTGTCTTAACTAGTTGGACTGGGTGGTTTCGCTGCTTATAGGGATTCCGTTTAATTAAATAGAGATCTGGAATCGAACCCCCGAAATCAGCAGCCGTAAGAACAGGTCTTGATTTCAATTGCACTTGTGTTCGATGCAACCTGTTGTCACGAATTGATACGGGGCTTTCGAAATAGGGACAAAAGCGAATCACATGATGTAACTATTACCTGGTATGGTTAGGTATTGAAGGCTGACTGCTAAACGATCGGAGTGGGTGTTCTTGAGGCTCGATCGTACCCTAGAGGTGAAATGCAGGCAGATTAAGGGTTGGGAGAGTTTGAAATGAGTTGTGCGATGTTGAAGGAATGGATTAATTCGATTAAATTTACAAGGAATACTTGATTCGATATGGTCTTTGCGGATGACAGTTATCGGCATAAATCACACGCAAATTCGAATGTTGGAGGATGAATTGGGTCGTGAAATAGCCTTGAATACATACGAGAACAATTAGTGCGTGAATTCTCGGCCCTCAAACGCGTTTAATTTCTAAATTTGGTAAGGATTAAACGCGGTTTGACTTTGGGAGGTCAAACGTGCTCAAAGTGGTTTGAATCTCAGAATTAGCCGCAAAATTCGTCAATTTGGGTTGTTGAATTGATTGGAGATTGATCGAGAATCATTCAGTTAATCAAGGCAGGTCCATTGCACTCGGGTTTGATTAATTCGGATGATGAAATGCTCAAATTTTGAATCTGTTTGACTTTATATATATATATATATATATATATATATATAATTTGAAATATGGAGTGCTTCTTAAATAATAATAAAAGAATATATATATAAAACTTAGTGCATTATATGTTTTTATTTCCTATTACTTTATAAAAAGTTTCAACTTTATGAAATCATAATTTGAAATAATGATTTATTCAATACAGTCAATTGTATATTTATATTTATAAATAAGTGTTTATATTCATTTAAAAGATGTAGAAGTATGGTTTAAAACTTATATGTTTTATTTTGGCTATAATAAAATGTTTGCTTATATACATTTATATATAATAAGGAAATAATATGTAAATGTAAGGTTCAAAAGTTTGAATTGATGTATGTTAAAATAATAATTAAATAATTGATTTATGACTAATGTCAGACTGAAAAAAAAAACAAAGATCTTGAATGTGAAAAAAAAGGCGTTTCACTTTTTGTGAACATATTTTGAAAATATTATTAGTTTGACTCTGCAATTTCTGACGAGAACAAGAGTTAGACAAGGGTTGTGAACGTATTTAATCGCGGTGACGATGGTGAGGATTCTTGGCGGTGGTGAGGATTCTTGTTATGTTAGATCGGGAAGCAAATGAACGTGGGCCAGGGATTTTCTTTAGGGTATGGATTCTTGTTACTGATCGATTATGGATTGAAAGAAGATGAAGTGGGTGGGTGGTGGGGTCCACTCTTTTTATTTTTAATATTAAGGGGTATTTAGGTTATTTCACACGTATTTAATCGCGGTGACGATGGTGAGGATTATTGGCGGTGGTGAGGATTCTTATTACGTTAGATCGGGAAGCAAATGAACGTGGGCCAGGGGTTTTCTTTAGGGTATGGATTCTTGTTACTGACCGTTTATGGATTGAAAGAAGATGAAGTGGGTGGGTGGTGGGGTCTACTCTTTTTATTTTTATTTTTAATATTAAGGGGTATTTAGGTTATTTCACACGTATTTAACAGAGTATTTTAACGTCCATCCAACTTATGGGCCAAATTTGTTACGTTCATACAAACTATTGGACTGAACCTGTAGTTTTCCAAAGCTATGGGACAAAAGTGACATCCATTTAAACCACAGGGCCATCCGTGTAATTAATTCTAAGTTTTTAAATTAACATTAAACTTTCTAAAACAATTAATTTAATCTTCATATACCTCATTGATAATACGAAATTGGTGATAATACGAAATTGGTGATAAACAAATATATGCAATTGTTATGCAGTTTTTGTTATGATTAAACATTATCGTTGGAATATTTTCTTGTGGTTTATAGATAATATTAATCTACAACCACAACCAATAATAATTAACATATCATTTTCAACAATAATTGGGTAAGATTCTTAATCTTAGTCACCTCACAACTAGTAATCATATTCACACCATTTATTCTCTATAATAACCCCGATGGTTATACTTTCATTCATTCTCATTCGTGAAGTTCAAATCATTGGTTTCCATGGTTTTTGTTTTTAGGTTCTTATTTTATATAATTATTTTTAAAAATATAATGAGTTAAAAGTATGGAATGTTTGCATGTTTGTACTTCTATGAGGTTATCAAAACTAATTCAACAACAATTCGGTTTGATTGTTATTGTATGCTCAACGGGAACCGAAACAGAACCATCGATTATGTCTGTTATCAGATATGTTTAGGTCGGTCTTATCAGTTACGTCGGTTATGCTCGATCACATCTACCCATCACGAATTGTTAATTATAAAATAATAAAAATATCGTAAGTTATTATTTATTATTATTAACTATAAAAGGAATACGATAGAGATAATTACAAAGAAAAAAATAATCAAAGTAAATCATATCATCTAATCATGGTAAAGATATTTACAATAAGTACAACTAATATATTCTTCTGTATTTTTTTAAAGGCAAAGCTAATCGAAATCCACCCGAAGAACAGGGTGGCCCCACTCCCCAGGAAGAAACCTGCAACCGGGAAAACCCCCTGACTCACCCAGAGCATTTCTGCCTTAGACGAGATTCGAATCGGTGACCTCCCAAACGGTGAGGCTCCAGGGCTACCACTGGACCAAATGGCCAGTAGTACAACTAATATACTCTATCTAATACTCCCATATGTTAATATAGTAAATGCATACAGTCTCGGAAAAATAACCCATAAAAACGTAAAAAGTAAGAAAACTTTGTGGCGGCAGTGGATCTAAGGCCATGGCAATGGCAAGAGGCATGACGACAGATATATGATGACAGGAGCTACGTTTGTGGTGGTGGAAAGAGAAAAATAAATAACCCTAATCTATATATACACATAAGTGTCCGTAGAGAGAGAGAGAGGGCTCGCGGCTGACCAAGATCCAGTTGCTGTGGCAGAGAGGAATACAAAGGAGAGTGAATAAAACAAAAATCTTAAGGCTCTGATAACATATACAATAATGAAAACTCTTGAGGTATTATACAATATTAAGGCCATGGCGAGAGAGAGGGAAGGAGGGAGGGAGGGGGAGGGCTCGCGGCCGACCAAGATCCAGTTGCAATGGAAGAGAGGAATACAAAGGAGACCGAATAAAACAAAAACCTTAAGGCTTCAATAACATATACCATAATGAAAACTCTTGAGGTATTATACAATATTAATGTTGTTGATAGTTACAAAGAAAATATAATAAAAATAATATCTTATAATAATAATAATATACGTTAAAAGAGAAATCTTTTTTTTTTATTTTTGAGATAACCGGTACCATAAAAATATAGTGTTAAAAATATAAAATATATAATTCCTTGGATTATATAGGATAACTAGAATTGTGTCCACGCGCGTTGCGACGTTTTAAACCGCGAAAAATATTAACGTCCTCGAAAGCTTAATTATAAAATAAAGCCACAGAAAAACGAAACCGTTAAAAAGTTACCGTTTACGAAATAAATCAACGTACTCGGAAGTTTATATAAAAAACAAAACATTTATGCAAACCCACGCATTACAGCGAAATAGCTAGTAATATTCCAAAATGTTTATACAAAAAAACAAAACTGTAACAAAGCAGTTAAAAAAGTTATTTGGTAAAACAAATAGAAAAAGAGAACAAAACCGTTTAAAAAGGTAAAGAGTTAAAAAAAATTCATAATAGCGTTGTACGCAAGTGCTTAGATAACCAGTACACTAAAACGCGTAACTACGTTACAATTGTGTGTGTGCCACGTCATTTGTTCATAGTATATAAAACACATTTTTAAAGTTTAGGGTACTAAAAGTAAATAGCCATAAATTAGAGGTCTAAGTATAAAATCTCATATAAGACAAAATACATGACGTAAGTAGCATGCGTAGAATACTTGTACTCTATACATAACATTCTTATTATGTCTTTTGTAATATTGAATGTATAAATTATTTTATAAAATATATTATTAATAAATATTATTATAGTTTTTTTTCAAAAGACAAGATTTTATAAAAACCAGTGCAACCCCCAACCAACAAATACAAACGAATCAACAACAAAACATAATGACAAGAGATTGGAACTAATCCAGTTTTTTTAAGTGAGATTCTTAAGGCTTCAACGACTTTTGAGTCAAAGAAATCCTAGAGTCTTTATACTCCCAATTATATCTTCCATCTTATGTGATTTGTTTTTGAAAAAAACCTCATTTATTTTCTTCCGTATACACCAACAAATGATAAGGATAACGTCGTTAAAGACTTTTTTATATACCTTATCCAAAAAACCATCTTGTGGAGCTCAATATTATTATAGTTGATTGGAAGTAAGGTGTCGGCTTTTAAATATGTATGCTGCAATCGTAAGTTTCACGTGAAGCTTTAACTATTATAAAATGATTAACATTTATTTTAGAAAAACTAAGGTCGTTACTTTTGAGCATGAAGTTAGTGAAACACCCTTCGGTTATTATAATTAAGAACTTAACACATTTTTTTTCTTTTAATAACAATACCTTATTTTTTCCTCCCTAAACTACTCCTAATAATTTATAATTATCTTTTATAGACTAGGCTTAAACCCTTAACCTCAATAAAAGTTTAATCACTTTAACTTCAAATAGCTTTACCAGTGGACCCAACCTTCCACCCCACCTAACACACACATGTTGGGAAGGGTTATGTTAAAAATCGTCTGGGTCCCTAGAAAGTACCACGATACGCCACGTGTTCCAACAAGTAAGATAATTGCGTTCAATGAAACCTAAAAATCTGGCAGCGATAACACATAGTCTGACGCATAGTTAAAAAAATTCTGACATACCATTATACGCATCCAAGTTCAACACGCTTTAAAAAATATATTTAGAAAAACAAAATGTTGCAATACCATATTAGAAGTAAGATTTAAAGAACTTGGGTGAATAGTTACTTTCCCATTTGATGAATGACGTGTGTTTTTTTTTCTTCAGTTTCAACCTTATACTATATATAAATTTACACTTTTAGCCCGTTTCATTTTCTGTTAATTTAGTTTTCCTTTAATAACTTTTGTTCGTTAATTTTTTTCAAAATACGGTGGGCGCAACCGTTTTTAGTTTTTTTGTCAACGTTCCGATATATTTTTTTTAAAACGGAGTTGTATTAAAAATCGAGCTTTTTTGTATCGTTGCTTATAGCGAGTGCCTTTAACATTGTGATACCGTGACGAGCCGAACTTATTCTGAGCGAACAACATCATTGTCGGTATTTGTATTATCGTAACCCGTATCATTATTAACTTTTATGGTTTTCGACGACCTAAACCGGTAAATTTTTTTCTTTTTTTATTATTTAGTTTTATGTTTCTTTTTTATTAACATTGTTTTTACTGTTGCGCCTACGTTTTCATTTATATTTTATTAACGATGGGCCCGACACCCGTCGCGAAACGTCGGTATAAGCGACTCACGAGCGTGCAGTCCGTCAACTCCATTTCCAAGTTTCGTTTACTTTTTTAGTTTAATTTCTTTTGGTTTTAGCGCTGCTTTGACTTTTTTTGGCGTTCTTAAGCAATGGTGCCGCCGCTGTTTTTTTTTTAGTTTTGCTTTTTACAAACGTTTGCGGCTGCATATACGTTTAAGTTTTTTAATTGATCCACCGTCGCCGATATTTTAGTTCTACGTCTGAGCAAAATTTTTCTAAAAATCCGGTCCACCCTGTCGTGAAGCGAGGGGCGTGACCAACTAGTTCAAATTGAAGATAAAAATACTTGATTTTATGGTATACTTTGAAAATTATCATATAAAAATATTATTTACATTTAAATAAATGATGAAACAAAAAAAAATCAACAACCGGTGACAATTACCTATTTACCCATGCTTACCAAAATTTGCGTGGAAATGGAATGTTCCTTTCCATCATAACCTTTAATTACATTTCTCATCCTTCTCAAATCATTTGGAATTTTTATTATAATATGATTCTATATATATTTATAGAGGTGGAAAAAAATCCGAACTAGGATTTGAATTCGGTTTTGAATCCAAATTTGATCCGGTAGTGAAACATGATTGACTCAATTTGGTTCGATTTGGATCCGATCCATCAGTTTGGGACCGTTAGTATAGCCATTAGATCCAGTCGAGAAATAAATTTTAGATCCGCTTTTCGAACTAGCCGTTAGTTACCGTTAATATAGCCATTTTTACCATTTTTTCCAAAAAAAAAAACAAAAAATAGTCGTCTTTTATTGTTAAAACTTCTCAAATGACCCTTACCTCACCATTTGTTAGTATATACAGGGATTGGATGTGTTAGATTAATCACTCTAGTAAAAAACACTCACTAATCTCTCAAAAACGCTCTTTAATATCTTAAAACATAAAAGCGCACTAGTAATGTCATCCGAATGTGGTCAATCACAATCTTTCGTTGGTGTTGGGTTTTTATCAACCAACTTAACGTTGTTGCACTAATAATTACACCAATTGGATTTTGAATCTTCTTAATCTATAAGTGGGAATCAAGTTCTCACCATATGAGGATCATATGTTCCTAATCCTGTTGTGGAAAGTTCCCGCCATTTGGTAATTTGATAATCAAACGTCTCCCAAACAACCTTACGAAACTAAGTTTCCACCATTTGACAATCACACACTTTCAAACCAACCTTAGCTGGCAAGATTAACAAAACTTAGCTTATATTTCTAACACATAAGGTCTAGAACTAGTATACTACATAATATATTAAGCACATAGGCTTATTTAATCCAACAAACCACTCAAATGCATAATTGCATGTAAATTGAATAACATGGGTAATTTAAACACATTGTAACGTCCCGAAATTTACAACAAATCAATAAAGACGGTTACGAAATTGAAATAAAGAAAAGAATAATGAGGGATAGCGGGCTCGTGGGCTCGGGCCTCGTGATGGACTCGTGTTTGGGGGGAGGGGTTGGGGCGCAAGGGGATGAGGATAATACTTGGTCTTCCTCCTCATCTTCCATAACTAGATTGTCTATCTGGATAATACTCGTGGTTAACACCTCCTAATCTGTATACATTCACCATGGCGTGAAGTTCCATAACTAGGTTGTCTATCTAGCATTCCGCCCAGATCCCAAATGAGAAATCCAATCATAAAAATCAAATCAAATCTTGAACAAAGGATTTGACCAAAGAGCACGAAAAATATAGTTTACAAGAGAAATCACAGTTGAGATCCATGTTACGTCAAAGAGGTATTTATATAGGAAGTACCAACGGCTTTTCCACCACCTCTATAATGTCTCATGAATACTAGATTTTTATCCCCCTCATTTCTCTGTAAACTATGACCAGCTTCATCACCGCTTCACTCATATCCTTCAAAACCACAACTAGTCAAATCTAGGATTTTATTCCCTTTTTTTATTCCTTTGCAAAGACCCAAAACAGCAAAACCTTAGGTTCAAGTTGTTGCAGTATTCATCCCCTATTAAAGAAGTATCATAGATACTCGTAGCCTACATATTCAGGTTTGAATACCAAAACAACATGATTCTTTTTCCAAAGACCCAAAGCAGCAACATCCTCATAAATAAAACGAGTTCTTTAGCCGATGACGACCCAGTTGCTCAACTTGATTCAGAATTCATTCCCTATTGAATAAGTATCCTGGATACTCGTAGCCCACATTTTCAGGTTTGGACACTTAAACAATGTATGACAATTGGTATCATCCAACAAAAATCTCGTCCTTGTTTCGCCAAGCCATACAAATTTCAGTCCCGAAAAATCAAAACTGCTATCTTCTAAAAATGGCCCGAAACAAGTGTACAAACGATTTTTACGTGTGAATTGGCCTAAAAAGTATATATCTAGCTTCTTGGAAGCTAGATATGAGTTTTTGACGTAAAAAGATTGAAGCTTAAATCAAAAATGAAGAATTTGGCGAGAACATTTGAATCGTCCAAAATCATGATGAATGGTCCGAAAACAATGGCTAGTCCGAAAAGTATGTCGAACACAAATAGTTTTTGGACAAGAATATTTTCACTTGGAATGATTTCGAACGAAATTGTTTTCGGGTAGATGTTTTCGAACGAAATAGTTTTTTGATAAAAGACATATCGAACAAGTTGGTTTTAGGTCGAAAACGATTTCGACCTAAATAGATTTCGGTCGAAAAGGATTTCGGACAAAGAGTTTTCGGATGGAATTGTCTAGGTTATAACTTTGTCTCGTTTGGACAGATTGATTAGCATCCTACCTAGCTTGAAGTTTCATTGCTTAGTGAGATAATCCCCATAGAAGTCAGGTGAGTTCTTATTGCCTTTTTTCCCTAACGGTTTTGGGCTGGCATGCATACTGGTAGAAAGATTTGAAAGTCAAAGATTTTTATAAAGTTAAAGAGAAAGTTATAGTTTTTTTTTATAAAAAATGTTATTTTTATAAAAATAAAAGGAAAAGAGTTAAAGAGCATACTATCTTTGAAATATATTTTAAAGAAATTAAAGAGTTAAAGCAAAGAAAGTAAATGAGCTGCACTTCGGTGTAGCTTAACAGTGACAGTGACGAATGTCATATTATATGCTTATGTGTTGATATGTGTTATGTGTTTCAATGACATTATATTATGTGACATAATATAATTTCATAGTAGTTGCCAATGTTGTAAAACAAAGTCTCCGAGGCCGAGTACTTCCCGAGCAATCTCTACAAGGTAGGTTGCCGAGGCCCGAGTACTCCCCGAGTACTCTCCGCCTAGGCCGAGTACTTCTCGAGTACTCCCGTCTCCGACTAGGGAGCGCCTAGCGACTTTTGCGACATTGGTAGTTGCATAGTAGTCGCAAAGTAAAAAGTCTTGCAGGCAAGCAAAGTAGAAGTCTCATCCCGAGGTGCGAGCAAGCAAAGTAGAAAGTCTCACCCTGAGGTGTGAGCATGCAAAGAAGTCTTACACTTTGGCGTAAGCGAGAAAGTCCCGCCCTGAGGTGTGGGCACATCAAAGTAAAAGTCTTACCCTACGGTGTAAGCGATAAAGGGACCTTATCCTCGGACGTTGATCCATATGTGATAGTTAAAGTATGTTATAGTCACTTGTCCTGTACAAATGAAAAGCAAAGTTGAAAGAGTAAAGGAAGAAACCTTAACCGGTTTCCTCAAAAGTAAAGTTTTAAATGAAAGATAGAAACGAAACGATTTTATAAATTGTAACGTTGTAAAGTTTTAAAGTAAAGGCAAATGCAAAGTTGCTTTGAAGTAAAGAAAGAAAGATTATTTTATTTTTATAAAACTAACTATTTAAAGAAAGTTTACAGTTTAAAGTAAAGATAGAACTCACCAGCGTTAGCTGACTTTTAGTATGCATGACAGGTAGTAAAGGTAAAAGGAAAGAATGAGTAAAGGAGCCGCAAGGGCTGGATAGCATGGACTACCAGGTTGCTGTGCTGAACACTGACATTTCTATTCCTGATAGTTTATGTTTCTGAACAATGTCTTATGTCATTGATTTATGATTGTTTGAATTAAAGACGTCCGTTGTAATAAATTCTGATTAACAGTTTAAGAGCTATGATATTATGTTTTGTACCAACTATGAGATGTACCCAGTTTGGGGCGTTTCACGTATTTATCCTTTAGTGGAAAATTTGAGTTTGTACTAACCTTTGTACTAACCTTTTAAAACTGTGTGTACTCACCTTAGCAATTTTAGGTTCCAATTAGATCAGCTATTTCCCAAAGTTGGAGGATTACCTAAGGATTAACCCACTTTCAGTAAGTATAGTAATTTTTGGCTATAATTGCCATTAAATTGATTTATGAATAATTCTACCATTTCCATGACCAATTAAAATTTAATTGAACTAATTCAACTATTGTTATTCATTTGACCATGTTTAGACACCAAAAGGTAGATTTTTAGTTTAAATTGCTCAATTTTGACCCGACGTGACCTAAACCTGTTTGGGTTAAAATCATCAAAATGGGTATCAGTTGTTGTGGGTAGAAGTATGATTTGTTCAAGGTTTTGAGGCTTAATTCCTTGCTAGAAATCTTCTTCTCCTTGATTCTTTTGGTTCACATACTAAAAGTCATATAACCCTAATTTTGTCTGCTTCTCCTTGATTATTTTGATTCACACACTAAAAGTCACACTTATAACCTTAATTTTGACATAGTATGACATTTTGATTAAAATTTAAAAATAATTAATTTAAAATTGTATTAACCTTATATAAATGGGATTTTATCAATAATGTATAAGTTATTTTGTTCCCATTACAACATGTCAAAATCGGGATGATACAATGTGTATGCATGACATAACTTTATAGGGATAGCTTCACATCGTCCTTCAAGATCATGAATTTGTTTCTAGGTTGGTGGAATGCCACTAAGAGAGTGAAGTGCAAATCAAGTACAAATGAATTTGGGAAAAAGAAACTTAACATATTCTTATTTGATTCATAAAAAAAGTAAGGACAATTAAAGTACAAATATCAACTACTTTTTATTACAACACGAATATGGTATCAATTGCTAATATTACAAGTGGAATTTTCTTGTCGTCGGTTAAGGTTTACATATTTATACATATAAAAACAAGAACTTACTAGCTTGACCTAATAGGGCGGGCACTTTTCTAAACCATAAGTTTCTTGCTAAATTTATGTGTAACTGAATTCCAAAGTTCATCTCTTCATCTTATCACCATACCAAAATGATACTACTAACTCCTAAAACCCTAGGGTACGTTATACCAACCAACTAATCTATGGGACAAAATGAACTATACACTATTATACATCATTACACCCTGCCTCTATATGGAGTGGGAGAAGAACGGGTATTCCAATCGTAAGGAAAACTCTTTAAATCGGGATGGTGGCATACCTTTCATGACTTATCCTTAAAGAGAAAGAAAGATCTTGGGATAATCCCGTGTTCCTAAGCGTTGGGTATAAATTTTGATGATTACGTTGGAAAATAGTATTATTAGTTTGTATTGAGAGATATGTGAGGGTCTGTATTGTATACCCTAAAGGCTTGCCATTGACTCCTTTTTACGCAAGGAGTTAATTTGTGCAAAGGGATATGCCTAAAAACCATGCTTATGGGCTGTGTCGCCCACTACATGTCATTTAGTAGTCGGTGTAGGTCTCGGGGCCTCGGTCGAGAAGCGGAAAAACACACAGATCTGTCCGTCGATTCGTGTGGGAACAGAGAGGAACGAGACAAAGAAGAAACACGAGCATAAAGAAGAGAATCAACACAACAACGATACGTAATCCATAACAAAGAAGTCATCTCACATAACATACCGAAGAAGTACACATCTCTCGTCTACGCTCACGGTCCAGGGGCGGGAGAGCTCATCCTGCCCGGATACCTCTCGACCTTGTTCCAGAAGTACCACCTACAAATGAAGACAAGTCTTCTATTTATAGGGGCAGGAACACTTCTTGCGTACTTGGCTAAGTGCGCATGGCATTGGTCATGTGTACTTGTTAAGTACGCAAGACAAAAGCCTTGCGTACTTACTAAGTACGCAGGACCAACCGGTGAACAAGCTAAGTACACATGAACACCCTACTGCGTACTATCCTAGTACACCAATATATAGAATTTAATCTATAGTTACAAAAACATGCTTTTACAGACTCCCTCTTAACTATAGCATCAAATTCTATCTATCACTAACACTGATAATCATCAGTTTACAAAGAATGTCCTAACAGACTCCCTCTAAACTAATGACATCACGTGTCTTCTTGCGAGACTTGATCTTCTGGCATTCCACTTGAGATCTTCAAATCTTCAAACTTCAGTCTTCAGTTGCCGAGTTAACTGTAGCTTTCATTGTATACCAAACCAAGTGCTTCAATAAGAACCAACTAACCCAACACAACTCATTGTAGTTCATCCTCTTAGCAGTAGCAACCTCCACCCTGACTTAGAATTTCTCCAAATCAGCTGGCATATGATAGAGAGTTTGAATTTCCAATAACCTGCATCAAACTAATCAGCTCCCATAGGAATTCCAGTAAGATAAACTTTAGTCTTCACACCAGATGTGTCCAACTCTATCCTGTATCTTCACGAGTCAACCAAATTCCCGAAGATGTTCATTTCCAATTTCCCTTTCAATGTAAGCTTCTACTGACTAGAATAGAAACAAGGGAACGTTTCCTATCCCGTCGGCAAATGATAAAAGGTTCCATCTTCAACTAATAATCCAACGAATATCCAACTTTATCTTGAAAACACACGATAGAATCAAACATAAAATCATGCTCAGTAGTGATCATCCTGAATCCAAAGTCCAACATTCTTTAGTTAGATCTTCATTCCTCGTTAACACCTCCTAATCTGTATACATTCACCATGGCGTGAAGTTCCATAACTAGGTTGTCTATCTGGCATTCCGCCCAGATCCCAAATGAGAAATCCAATCATAACTAAATCAAATCAAATCTTGAACACAGGCTTGACCAAAGAGCACGAAAAATATAGTTTACACGAGAAATCATAGTTGAGATCCATGTTACGTCAAAGAGGTGTATATATAGGAAGTACCAACGGCTTTTCCACCACCTCCTTAATGTCTCATGAATACTAGATTTTTACCCCCCTTATTTCTCTGTAAACTATGACCATTTTCATCACCGCTTCACTCAAATCCTTCAAAACCACAACTAGTCAAATCTAGGATTTTATTCCCTTTTTTTATTCCTTTGCAAAGATCCAAAACAGCAAAACCTTGGGTTCAAGTTGTTCCGGTATTCATCCCCTATTAAAGAAGTATCATAGATACTCGTAGCCTACATATTCAGGTTTGAATACCTAAACAACATGATTCTTTTTCCAAAGACCCAAAGCAGCAACATCTTCACAAATAAAACGAGATCTTTAGCCGATGACGACCCAGTTGCTCAACTTGATTCAGAATTCATTCCCTATTAAAGAAGTATCCTGGATACTCGTAACCCACATTTTTAGGTTTGAACACTTAAACAATGTATGACAATTGGTATCATCCAACAAAAATCTCTTCCTTGTTTCGCCAAGCCATACAAATTTCAGTCCTGAAAAATAAAAAATGCTATCTTCTAAAAAAATGGCCCGAAACAAGTGTACAAACGATTTTAACGTGTGAATTGGCCTAAAAAGTATATATCTAGCTTCATGGAAGCTAGATATGAGTTTTGGACGTAAAAAGATTGAAACTTGAATCAAAAATGAAGAATTTGGCAAGAACATTTGAATCGTCCGAAATCATGATGAATGGTCCGAAAACAATGGCTAGTCTGAAAAGTATGTCAAACACAACTAGTTTTTGGACAAGAATATTTTCACTTGGAATGATTTCGAACGAAATAGTTTTCGGATAGACGTTTTCGAACGAAATAGTTTTCGGGCAGATGTTTTCGAACGAAATAGTTTTTTGATAAAAGACATATCGAACAAGTTGGTTTTAGGTCGAAAACGATTTCGACCTAAATAGATTTCGGTCGAAAAGGATTTCGGACAAAGAGTTTTCGGATGGAATTGTCTAGGTTATAACTTTGTCTCGTTTGGACAGATTGATTAGCATCCTACCTAGCTTGAAGTTTCATTGCTTAGTGAGATAATCTCCATAGAAGTCAGGTGAGTTCTTATTGCCTTTTTTCCCTAACGGTTTTGGGTTGGCATGCATACTGGTAGAAAGATTTAAAAGGCAAAGATTTTTATAAAGTCAAAGAGAAAGTTATAGTTTTTTTTATAAAAAATGTTATTTTTATAAAAATAAAAGGAAAAGAGTTAAAGAGCATACTATCTTTGAAATATATTTTAAAGAAAGTAAAGAGTTAAAGCAAAGAAAGTAAAGGAGCTGCACTTCGGTGTAGCTTAACAGTGACAGTGACGAATGTCATATTATATGCTTATGTGTTGATATGTGTTATATGTTTCAATGGCATTATATTATGTGACATAATATAATTTCACAGTAGTTGCCAATGTTGTAAAACAAGGTCTCCGAGGCCGAGTACTCCCCGAGTACTCCCCGAGTAATCTCTACAAGGTAGGTTGCCGAGGCCCGAGTACTCCCCGAGTACTCTCCGCCTAGGCCGAGTACTTCTCGAGTACTCCCGACTCCGACTAGGGAGCGCCTAGCGACTTTTGCGACATTGGTAATTGCATAGTAGTCGCAAAGTAAAAAGTCTTGCAGTCAAGCAAAGTAGAAATCTCATCCCGAGGTGCGAGCAAGCAAAGTATAAAGTCTCACCCTGAGTTGTAAGCATGCAAAGAAGTCTTACACTTTGGCGTAAGCGAGAAAGTCCCGCCCTGAGGTGTGGGCACATCAAAGTAAAAGTCTTACCCTACGGTGTAAGCGATAAAGGGACCTTATCCTCGGACGTTGATCCATATGTGATAGTTAAAGTATGTTATAGTCACTTGTCCTGTACAAATGAAAAGCAAAGCTGAAAGAGTAAAGGAAGAAACCTTAACCGGTTTCCTTAAAAGTAAAGTTTTAAATGAAAGATAGAAACGGAACGATTTTATAAATTGTAACGTTGTAAAGTTTTAAAGTAAAGGCAAATGCAAAGTTGCTTTGAAGAAAAGAAAGAAATATTATTTTATTTTTATAAAACTAGCTATTTAAAGAAAGTTTACAGTTTAAAGTAAAGATAGAACTCACCAGCGTTAGCTGACTTTTAGTATGCATGACAGGTAGTAAAGGTAAAAGGAAAGAATGAGTAAAGGAGCCGCAAGGGCTGGATAGCATGGACTACCAGGTTGCTGTGCTGAACACTGACATTTCTATTCCTGATAGTTTATGTTTCTGAACAATGTGTGATGTCATTGATTTATGATTGTTTGAATTAAAGACTTCCGTTGTAATAAATTCTGATTAACAGTTTAAGAGCTATGTTATTATGTTTTGTACCAACTATGAGATGTACCCAGTTTGGGGCGTTTCACGTATTTATCCTTTAGTGGAAAATTGAGTTTGTACTAACTTTTTAAAACTGTGTGTACTCACCTTAGCAATTTTAGGTTCCAATTAGATCAGCTATTTCCCAAAGTTGGAGGATTACCTAAGGATTAACCCACTTTCAGTAACTATAGTAATTTTTGGCTATAATTGCCATTAAATTGATTTATGAATAATTCTACCATTTCCATGACCAATTAAAATTTAATTGAACTAATTCAACATATTCTTATTTGATTCATAAAAAAAGTAAGGACAATTAAAGTACAAATATCAACTACCTTTTATTACAACACGAATATGGTATCAATTGCTAATATTACAAGTGGAATTTTCTTGTCGTCGGTTAAGGTTTACATATTTATACATATAAAAACAAGACCTTACTAGCTTGACCTAATAGGGCGGGCACTTTTCTAAACCAGAAGTTTCTTGCTAAATTTATGTGTAACTGAATTCCAAAGTTCATCTCTTCATCTTATCACCATACCAAAATGATACTACTAACTCCTAAAACCCTAGGGTACGTTATACCAACCGACTAATCTATGGGCCAAAATGAACTATACACTATTATACATCATTACACCCTGCCTCTATATGGAGTGGGAGAAGAACGGGTATTCCAATCATAAGGAAAACTCTTTAAATCGGGATGGTGGCATACCTTTCATGACTTACCCTTAAAGAGAAAGAAAGATCTTGGGATAATCCCGTGTTCCTAAGCGTTGGGTATAAATTTTGATGATTACGTTGCAAAATAGTATTATTAGTTTGTATTGAGAGATATGTGAGGGTCTGTATTGTATACCCTAAAGGCTTGCCATTGACTCCTTTTTACGCAAGGAGTTAATTTGTGCAAAGGGATATGCCCAAAAACCATGCTTATGGGCTGTGTCACCCACTACATGTCATTTAGTAGTTGGTGTAGGTCCCGGGGCCTCGGTCGAGTAGCGGAAAAACACAAAGATCTGTCCGTCGATTCGTGTGGGAACAGAGAGGAACGAGACAAAGAAGAAACACGAGCATAAAGAAGAGAATCAACACAACAACGATACGTAATCCATAACAAAGAAGTCATCTCACATAACATACCGAAGAAGTACACATATCTCGACGCTCACGGTCCAGGGGCGGGAGAGCTCATCCCGCCCGGACACCTCTCGACTTTGTTCCAGAAGTCCCACCTACAAATGAAGACAAATCTTCTATTTATAGGGGCAGGAACACTTCCTGCGTACTTGGCTAAGTGCGCAGGGCATTGGTCATATGTACTTGTTAAGTACGCAAGACAAAAGCCTTGCGTACTTACTAAGTACGCAGGACCAACCGGTGAACAAGCTAAGTACACAGGAACACCCTACTGCGTACTATCCTAGTACACCAATATATAGAATTTAATCTATAGTTACAAAAACATGCTTCTACATACTCTCTCTTAACTATAACATCAAATTCTATCTATCACTAACACTGATAATCATCAGTTTACAAAGAATGTCCTAACAGTCGGCACATAACATGTCTTTAGAAATCTTTCAAAGACGCACTAGTACCCAATTGATTTTTTAGGGCGGTTAAATAGGTTTTTTAAGGCGGTTTTGAACCGCCCTAAAAGATTGCGCCTTAAAAAATAGCAAACCGCTTCAGAAAAGAATAAAAACAAACCGCTCCAAAAAAGAATAAAAACAAACTGCTCCAAAAAAGAGCAACTAAACCGCTCTAAAAAATCCCCATTTTTTAAATATTGTCGCCGAAACCCTAGCTTTGCATCTCTACCATTTTTTCAAATATCCACCACCACCAACCCACCATAGCTTCAGGGCTACACCACCACCCACCATAGCTTCACGGCTCCACCACCAACCCTAGCTTCACGGCTCAACCACCACCACAAACCCTAGCTTCACGGCTCAACCACCACCACAAACCCTAGCTTCACGGCTCAACCACCACCACAAACCCTAGCTTCACGGATACACCATCACCCCCACCAACCCTAGCTTTACGGCTCCACGACCATGGCAGCGTCAGTCTAGCTTCACGGCAGCGGCAGTCAAGCTTCACGGCAGCGGCAGGTCTAGCTTCACGGCAGAGACAAAGGCATGTCTAGCTTCATGGCAGCGACACGATGGTTTAGGTTTGGATGACCGGTGGTGGTGGTTTGCCGGCAGAGGCAAGTGACTGGTGGTGGTGGTGGTTTGTTTGGAGAGAATTCCTTTAAAGCGGTTCTCTCTCCCTTTGACTTTTTTGCTTTTTGAAGGGTGATATATCTGATCTTAAGGGTAACGATGAATTTAAAACATTTAAGATAATTTAATAATACCTTTTCAAACCGCTTCAAAAGATTCAAAGAATTAAACCGCCCTAAAAAGGTATTTTTGGAGCGGTTTCGCTTAAACCGCTCTAAAAGGTACATGGTTTAGTTTTTTAAGGCGGTTTTTATTTTTGAAAGGTTTTCTGAGGCGTTTTATTTAAAACCGCTCTAAATTTGTTTTTTGACCGCTTCAAAAGATTAGTTGTGTACTAGTGACGTGTCGTTTGTTTAACCTAATATTAGTTGTTTAACTTCTTTTCTTTCACCCGATTAAGGATACCTGGACTTTGTTGAGCGTGTCAGAATATCTTGAAGTGCATGATCCCAAGCTTGTCAGGGCATGATTTTCCCGTATACACCTGATAAATACTTCGTTATGAGGCGTGGCTTCGAATAGTTATGTTGCCAAAAATATTTTTGGTGACCGCTAAATAGAGTCTCATCTTGATTATTCAGATGATCGATGACTTCTCATGCTTGACCTTGTTTTAGACGTGAGCAAAAGGCTCTTGCATTGTATAACTTAAAGCAACTGTAGTGGTTCAAGATCTTTTTCAAACAAAAACTCTTATCAAAACAAAGCAACAACATAAATGAATCACTCTTTGTAATTTAACGCCTTCGAAACCTAGCAAGGGCATTCAAAACCTTATATAAAAACAACGAAAACGTTAAAAAATTTAACTTCTAAACGTTGATAATGATAAGCACGTCGCACGGCAGAGGCGTTGATAACATTTGAAACTTTATATAAAAAAAACTGAAACCATCGCAAACCCGCGCTTTGCAGTGGGGACGTTAATAATATTAGAAACTCAATGTAAACAAAACGAAACCGTTAAAAAGTTCATGTATAAACGTCGATAAAAATATATATTAACGTCACAAAAAAAACGAAACCTTTAAAAATTCACGTCGAAACGTTAATAAAAATATGCACGTCGCAACGGCGAATCCGGATTTTATAAAACATCATATTTTAAAAGTTGGAAGAGTAAAAGAAAAATACCGTAAAAAATTCAAAATTTTAAAGCAGATTTGATGGCTTGTAAACTTGTGTTTCGATGACTTATACATTATCATGCACAACTCCAATTGAAATGAAATTTACCCTTTAGCGTAGAAAAAAGTAAGCACATCACAACAGTATATTTGAAGTTTTATAAAACATTAATTTTAAAAGTTATAAAAAAATAAAAAAAATTATGAGTTGGTAAAAAAAACAAATTGAAAAGTATAATGTATAAAAAAATAGATATAGCTATACTTGAATGGAGGAAATTGTAACTTGAATGGAGGAAATTGTAACTTTTAAGCAGCCAAAATATAACATCACAAGTGAGGCTGTCCTTGGGGAGAGTGGCTAAACACTGGAACACCAAAGTTTAAAAAGTTCATGGGTTAAAGTCCCACCTTTACAAAAGTTAAAAAATTTGCCTTTAAAAAAAAAAATAAAAAAGCAAGTGAAGTTGTCCTCTGTCTAGCTGTGATTACCACTTATAATCACTAACTTATATGAGTATTGCATTATTTATATAATAAAGGTGTTAATGACCTGTAACATGTTTTTATTTACTTTTGAGAGCATGTAGAACGGCGAACATCACGTCAGCTGATATATCAGATTTTAACTAATATATACTGTATAATAAATAAAAGTTTTGATAGGACACTTGTCACTCTTTCATGCAGCCACAACCTTTTTTCTCGCCTCTCTCTCCTATTAATTATACAATTTTTCTTTAACTGTTTTTATAATTTTTTTTCCCGCTTCTCTCTCCTATTAAATAATAATGGCTTCTATAATTCTTTTTATAAAACATTTTTCATAAATATGTAATATGCAAATCTTTATTACTAAGTATATATAACATTGCATTTTTTTTCAACCTGTGTAATACACCGGGTTTTTAAAGTTTAATACTAATTAACATTTATCAGTTACATAAAAAAATTAATACTCAGCTAAAAAAATGTTTTAAAAATTAACTTAACAGAATTTATAACTGTCACGTAATATTTTATATTACACGGGTTTGTAAAGATATAAATTTTTATTACTAAGTCTATAACATTATACTTATTCAACCGTGTAATACACGGGATTCTAACCTAGTCCTTAATAAATACTTATTTTTACTATGATTAAATTACACAGATTGTCCTTTAGTTATACCCAAAAATTCACATATTGTCCTTTGTCTTAAAAAATCACTCAAATTGTCCTTTATATCTAAATTTTGCATACTCTATGTCCTTTGGTTTAACTACAGTTAACTTTTTCTGTTAAATCCAGACATGTGCCTTCGACGTTAGGATAACATGGTCTTTTTACTTATTAAATGACAATTTTTGTAATTTACTTTAAAAACCTTACTTTCATCTTTTTCCTCAATTCACACCCCAAAAACCCCCCAATGAAGGGCAAATTTGCTGTCTCAAAATTTACACTCTCTTTTATTTTTAGAAAAAAAAAACTTTCGAACCTAAGACCCTAAAAAGCAATCTTGTTAGCAATCATTTCTGCAAGATGTCATTCAATTCGTAAATTGAACAAACATTTGGCCTGAAACAGAAGACCTAGCCAAATTGATTAATTGCACTTGCATATAGATTATACATTACGCACACAGATTTTAATGTTGCCAGAAAGATAACTGAGAAACGTTTGATTCCGAACAATAAGAAACATGAAAAGGTTAGTAGGCTCAAACTCAACAATCAACTCCTTTCATTAAAAGGTTAAAATTTAGAATTTTGACACCGAACTTCACAAAGAAGCATCAGATACAAACCTGTAAAAATCGATTATATACCCAGCCATTCACAATAACCCTAAAGTTCAAGCAAAAGCAGCGACGGGATGATGATGTCAAAACTGTTGTCCCATCTCTTATTTTCTGTTGTTGCCTCCTTAGAAGCAAATGCACGACCGAAGAACGGGTTTAATCGTTTGTCGTCATATTTTGCAGAGAGAATGGGGGGAGGGGGCGGGTTTACTGTTTCGGGTTCATAGCTGCAGCCATGTCCGTAACACCAGGACAAGCATATGAAGACCCTGTTGAGACATAAAGTGGCATGAGCTCCTCAGGAGTATGAGCAAAAAAGCAAACACGTCTAGCACAACTAGACGACTTGTGCCATCTTTACCGCCTACTCCTCCCAAACCGCCTCTTCCACTGTCATTCGAGATTAAAGCCATCGCCACCCCCTTCTTCACATTTTGCAAAGGTGAGTGATCAGATCGGAGGTGTGGGCGGCGGCGACACCGATTAGGGTTACCAACGGAGAACAGGGGAGAGTAGAGAGAGGGAGAGTGTGAATTGGGGAAAAAGATGAAATTAGGGTTTTTAGAGTAAATTACACAAACTGTCCTTTAATAGTTAAAAAGACCATATTATGTCCCTCATGTGGAAGGCACATGTCTGGATTTAAAAGAAAAAGTTAATACCAGTTAGCCCAAAGGACATAGAATGTGCAAAATTTAGATATAAAGGACAATTTGAGTGATTTTTAAAAACAAAGGACAATATGTGAAATTTTAGATATAATTAAAGGACAATATATGTAATTTACTCTTTTACTATAATGCTATAACACTTTCCGGACATTATTTTTAAACAAAAAATAACAATTAAATATATATATCATATTAATGATTTTTTTTTTAAAAGTTAACAGAATATATTAAGCTAAAATAAAGAACTCCCCCCAGCCAGAAGCTAAGGGGAGCCGTAAATACACCATATCATATTAATGATGTGAGAGAAGTGCCTCCACATACAGGTGTTTGCCTTCGTTCAAAACTGCAGATGTGGGCGAACCGGACTCCGTCTCCAACGCCACTATACCCGTTCGATTCTACCAAGCGGGATCCGGACGCCCGCGATGCTGGTGCTTTGAGTAAAATGGAGAAGCTTTTTTAAGAAGCGTGAAAATTGTGTGATTTGTACGGTGCGTACCTTCTGCAATCAGTGACGTCATACACTTACTTATCCTGATTGTGGGTCCCACTGTTCCATTTCTTAGGCATCCATTATTGACCACCAACCCTAAGCCTGCTCCCCTACAACATCACACGCATATGTGTAATATTGTATATTATCACATCGGTATCTGCACATGTTTCACTTTCCTCCCCTTGACTTATCCTTTGTTACCAATATTTTTCTTTTTTTTAAACGAAAAAAAGAAATCCCAAGTACGAAAATCTTTTAAAATTGAGTTAAAGTAATTTAGTTACTATGTTTGAAAAATTACGTTATTAGTCTTTAAATTATACATACACATAACAAGTTTGTTTTTTTGATGTAGATGATAATTAACTTTTTAGTTAAATATTTTTAAAAATTAACAAAATATCCTTAGATTAAAAAATTAGAAATAAAAAAATAGAAATTAAAAACCTATATTTATACCCATAGTTCTCAGGTGACACTACCACTTTTTTTTAAAACCAATTTTTTTAACTTTTTGTTTTTTAATGTAGGGTATTTTGATAATTTAAAAAAATATTTAACTGAAAAGTTAACTATCATCCATTTAATAAACTAAACATGTTACATTTATGCATAATTTAAAGATTTTAGAGACTAAATCCAAAATTTAAATATAACACAAGAATTATATGTGTACTTTAACTATTTAAAATTTTATGATATTGATTTTGCACATGCATTAAGTAGAATTTTTTTTTAGAATAATAAATAAGATCGTTCTTTAAGGGAAAAAGTTAAGAAAAACTTTATTAGTTTTCAATTAAAATAATGTAAAGAAATCTTATATATATTTTTTCAAAAGGTATGCTTATTTTCTTTCTTTCTTCTTTTTTTTACCTATTTTTGTGATTAATTAAATTTTGTAGGTTTTTTTAATCTAAGGAAGATGGGAGTGCCCAGCGGGTAAGGCAGCGGGTGCGGGTAAGGCAGCGAGTAGTTAGCGGGTACAGCGGCTACCACTCCCACTCCTAGCGGGTAAGTTTGCGGGTACCACCCCCATCATGAATGGTAGTTTGGGATGGTAGTTTGTCAAAATGAGTTGACGTATACTCATTGGTGGATTTGAGATGGTAGTTTGAAGTGGGAGGGTACCACTCCCACCTCCCTAAGAGTTTATAAAGCCGAAGTGATTAACTTTTCATTCTTCTATTTAAAGGAGAATTTCATATATACACCTATAAATATGGGTAAATATCATATATATTCAATTAAAAGTAAAATATCATATATACCTAATTTAAATAATTTTTTTTAATTTATGACTATTCTACCCTTATCCATTATATTATATTTTTATAACCTAATTTTTTAGTTTCATCACATTCGTAAAAGATCACTCGATCTCCTGTTCTTGATGGCGACCATCATAACTCTCTAAACTCATTCAGAAGTCATCGATTTAGAATGAATGATTGCAAGAAAGTTATAAATGCTATAAATTGCTATGTATGATGTATAAATGCTATAAAATAAAATTGGTAAAATTAAAAAGAAAAAACGAGAAAATTAAATATAAATTTCTAAAGTAAAAATTGAGTAAATATGAAATTTAGAAGTTAAATATGGGTAAATATGAAATTTTAAAGTTTTAGAGAAATAAAAACAAAATGGTCACTTCTTAAATTGTTTTTAATGAAATGAGTATATATGATATTATTACATGTTTGTAAGGGTATATATGATATTTTTTGTTTTAGTTGGGTATATATGATATTTTCTAAGTTTGTAAGGGTATATATAAAATTGCCTATTTATTATTTAAGTGCCAGAAAATACTCTCTGTTTTATATATTTAATAGAAAAACAAAATTTGAGGATATAGTAATTAAAAAGAAAACTAAGTGATAATTAAACTCGAGGCCGAATTTGTGGTAATTTGTGGCTTCACGTGACCATATTGAAAACTATTTTAGATTAGATGTCATCGTAGGCATTATAATATGTTTGATAATCTTTTTTTACCGAATAATACGTTGATAATATGGTTTGATTGATTTTGAGTAATAGAATTTTAATTTTCATTTACGTTTAACGTTATTTGTGTGAATTTTAGTTACCGAATTTAGATTATTTATATTTATATAAAAACTTCGGAAGATGCTAGATGGTCGCCGCATTACAAGATACACCTTAGAAAAAAAGTGGACACATAAAAATTACATCAAACTTCCCAACCCAAGTGGAAGTCTTTTGCTCTATTTACTGACTATAAATATGATTGAAGGGGTTATTTATTTATTTATTATTATTATTAATAAGTTAGATTTATTATATTTATTTTGATTTAGTAGAAGGGGTTTGATGTAACCCAAAGTTTATTTATAATATTTATGTATCTAAATGGAAAATCATATTTGAAATTTGATTTCACATATCTTTTTCTAGTAATTCTCTTTCTTCTCTAATTTTATCTCTCTAAATTTAACACTATCAGGGGTATCAGAGTTTTCTCCGGCCGATCTTAATTGGATTTGCTACCGTTAGCATGACGAACACTCATAATCAACACACAGACAAGGCTCTTAAGGATCATGACATAACAATTTCTTGTATCTAGACAACCCTAGCTACCATGATGAAACAACAAGAGCAGTCTATGAAGCAATAGGAACATATAAGATGGAACTGGGATTAGATCCAACCAGATCAAAGCAAAAACAAGCTTTGGCCACGTCATCCACACCACTCGTTTCGGCTGCACCAAATCTAGCTAAAAAAACCGAACCACTCAGGAATTGGAAGTACAGGGGGCTACAAGGACTGAAAATGAAAAATCTAAAACTCTGACCGGTAGCAGATCGCTACCAAGGTCTTGGCAGTTCGCTACTGCTGAGGAAGGGAGTAATGATGAGCTGCCACGTGTCGGATGACTAACGAACGAAGTAGTTATTGCAATTAAAACTAAGTGGAGGTGCTGTCCAGGTGAGTTCCTCTGAACTGAAATGTGTATTTAGTTACACAGTTATTATTTGAAACAAGTGGGCTTCATTTGTTGTAATTCCTTATTCCATGTATATATAACACGTAATAAACACTTTATATGTTATGAAGTGGATGGAATCTACGGGTGGGATTGATCATCCCATTACGTTGTGCAATGTGTGCCAGTGGCAGATAAAGTCGCCAGTTATATGTCTACTAAAAGCTCACAGTCGTTGTGCTAGTGGGACGTGGGATATTACTGGTATTTCAAATTATAACTATGTGTGGTTCATGAACTCACCAACTTATGTTGACTAAGTTGCTTTTTAACTTTTTAAAGGACATTACAGGTTAAACCTGTAACACCAAAAAATTTCAACCGAATTTAACTTTCAAATTCACGCGGAATATAGGTCCCATTTAACACCTTTTGATTAAACAACACTAAGTTGTTTGAAAATAATACAATGCCAACTTCGTTTAAAAACAACAAACCAACATTTGTAAAAATGACAAGTTTAACATCCAACGAAATTATAAAACAGTTTGAAAAACTCCTCATAAAAAGGTTCAACCCCAACAACCGACAATCGCCAAAAACAAATGAGTATCCAATCCAAACAAAGTGTAACGCAAGACATCAAACCGAAGCCTTACCTACAAAGAAAACACCACAATTCACTATGAGTAATGATATACAACCCCAGATGAGCCACCAAGCTTTTACAACAACAACCGACCCCAAATGACCAATTTTTACTTTGAGCTTAAATAGTGTCGTAAATAGACTACTTTGGGCGTAATTTACTTCGGGGGCGGCATAAAATACTCCAGCCCGCCATAAATTACTCCGGTCCAAAATCAGCCACAAAGTTTTGCAAATTTTCAGCTTTTTCCAACCCACCGTCAGACCCGTTCGCTTCTTTGTGCAAGTAAACAACATTCTTACTTGTTTTGTCACCCAACACATCTAATACATTCAATACACCCAAGTATATAATCTTTGGTTTGGTTTTCCTCCTATTAACCTGACCTTACTCTTTTGTGAGGTTCTAAAGACCTCAAACACCACAAACGACTTTGTGAAGTTTATGACCTCAAATAACTTTCGTGTGAGGTTCTTAGACTTCAAATACCACAAAACGACTTGTGAAGTTCATGACCTCAAATAACTTCCGTGTGAGATTCTTAGACTTCAAACAACGACATAAGTGAAGCCCATGACCTCAATTAGCTACCGGGTGAGGTTCATAGACTTCAAACAACAACGACATAAGTGAATTTCATTGAATTTAAACGACAATGACATAAGTGAAGTTCATGACCTCAATTAACTACCGGGTGAGGTTCTTAGACTTCAAACAACAACGCCATAAGTGAAGTTCATGACCTCAATTAACTACCGGGTGAGGTTCGTAGACTTCAAACACCGAATCTTTAACATACATACAAGTGTACACACACGACACCATTCAACTTTTATAAGTGTTTATGCATCATTTTCACCAAACAAATCTCATCATAACTTCTTTTAATAAAAACCCAAAAATTAAAGTTACTATGAATAGAACCGAGAATGAAATCTCATATGACCAAAAGTTCTAGATAGCAAATCTACACATATTATCCATTCTTTATGCATATCTAACCATTTTCCATCATCAAATCACCCTAAACATGACATCTATCATGAAACCCAAAATTAAAGTTTCCTAAAATAGCAAAACCGAGCATGGATGTATCATCCAACACTTTTGACAACAAAGTTTGCACTTATTATCTATCTACAACTATTATTACAACATAATCCATCATCAAATCAACAAAATCTCATCATCTAGCACATGCACATATAATAAAGTTTCCTTAAATGGAAACCGAGCCGATGAACAAAATTTAGGTCCAAAATCACCAACAATATGTACCATTTGAGTTTTAAAACACATTTCCTTTAAGAATCCATGGCTAATATTTCATAAAAATGGGTTTTCTTTATATGCATGTTCATATGAACATGAAGATGAAAATGGAAAAAGATGGGTTTTGATGCTTACCAAACTCGAAAATGGATGAAATGGTGGATGATTTCTCTTGCAAACTTTATAATCTTCACTTGGATGCTTGATCTTGGATGAAAGAATGTATCAAAGATGAAAAAAAATGAAGATGGATGATGGTGGGGGTGGTTTCGACTCAAAGAGAGAGGAGGAGGGAGGGAGAGAGAGTGTGTGGTGGAGTGTGGAGGTGGAAATAGTGGGGATTGGGGAGGTATTTATAGTGGATTTTGACTCCGGGTGGTGGAAAATGAATAGTCACCGATTTATTGACGGAAATCCCGAATAGGTATGAACGAAATTATTTAAAAATAATTTGACTCATGTTGGTATGTTTAACATATAAAATTTTTAGATTTTTATTTGGAAATGTCGGTATATACTACAGACTGGCCGGACAACGTTGAAACAGAAAATTCCTCAGAAAATTCTTGAAAAATTCACAGAGTCTTAAAATAACATAACACGGTACTACATGTAATTTGTGCACACCAAATATATGTCTAAGTGTCTGCTTAGAATTATGGACCTAGCTAGTGCACAATGTGTCTACCGGACTGCGCTAAAAATAAAAGTGTTTCTATAAATCACCGAAAAATTCATATAGGCATGATTAATTAAATAACAGTGTTACATATAATTTTCACACACATATTATATGTCTAGATATTTGTTTTAAATTATCACCAACGGTCGTGCTGTAGGACGCGTGTTTGACCGGGTAATCTCCTGGATTACCGACACTTGTAAATGGATTGACTTGCTAAGTGTGAAATGGACTTAATTACTATAAATTAAGTGTGATGCATGTCTAATAAGCTAATATGTATCTCAGTCGGGCATGGATATCAACCTGAAATTTGCCGGGTGTCACATGTTCTTTAGTGTCGTCCTAAAATAGGGTCACCTCATGAGCAGTGTCTCCTGATGATCAGTGCCTCCTGGTGATCAGTGCCTCCTGGTGATCAGTGCCCCCTGATGATCAGTGTCCCGTGATAATCAATATCCCCTGATGATCAGTGTCCCCTGATGATCAGCGTCTCCGCATGATTAGTGTCGCCAGAACTTGCGTTTTGGACTTTGTGTCACGACGAGTGTCGTTGGATGATCAGTGTCTCCACATGGTCAGTGTCTCCTGATGATTAGTGTCGTCGGATGATAAGTGTCTCCACATGATCAGTGTCGCCGGATGAACTATTTTTTCGTAAAATTCTTGTTTTTGATCTAAAACCGTAACTTTTTACGTCCAAATCCCTTATCTAGCTTCCATGAAGCCAGATCTAGGCTTTTTACTCCATTTCATACGTAAAAATGATCTTTATGTATAAAACCCCATAAAAACCCTAAACCCCATTTTTTGAAACAAAAACTCAGATCTGGACGGATTTGTTACCTGTTTTCGCATGATTCTTCTTCTCGAATCTTCAGTAATTACCTAGCTACGATCTTGGAGCAAGATGAAGGCAAGAATGGATGACCTTTGAGATTTCTCTCTCTAAGTTCTCTCACTTTCTCTCTCTAGCCATGAAGATGAAAATGATGGAGTGAAGGATGGGCAAGGGGGTTGCTAGGGTTTATGGACTCTCCCCATTCCCCTTTTTTCTTCTTTCTCGTATAGCCCCGTAAAGCCCCCGACACTTTAATTCTTTTATTTCCCGAACCCCGTTTTGTAAAACGTTATATTTTTTGGATGTTACAAGTCTACCCTCCTTACAAAAGGTTTCGTCCTCGAAACATGTCACAAGTCAAACAGCTGAAGGGTACGACTCCTTCATCTCTAAATCGATTTCCCACGTGGCTTCCGATCCCTTTCGGTGTTTCCATTGGACTTTAACCAGTTGAATGACTTTATTTCGTAGATGCTTCTCTTTCCTGTCTAATAGGGTGCATCCTTCTCAACTCATCAGGCAAATCTAGTCTGTAAGCAACTTCACCAACCCGTGCCAAAATCTTGAACGGTCCGACAAACCGTGGACTCAATTTCCCCCTCCTTCTAAATCGAATGATTCCTATCTAGGGATATACTTTTAACAATACTTGATCCCGGACATTGAACTCGATGGGTCTCCGCGTCTTATCCGCGTAAGACTTTTGACGATCTTGCGCTTCTTTCATGCGGGCTTTAATCTGGTCAAACTTTTCAGAGGTTGTCGTGACAACCTCTAAGCTTCCTAGCTCTTTCTGTCCTATCTCACCCCAACGGACAGGGGTTCGACATCTTCTACCGTGCAACTTTTCGTAAGGCGGCATACCAATAATGGCGTGGTAGTTGTTGTTGTAGGAGAATTCTGCCAGAGGTAGGTGTCTATCCCAACTACCACCAAAGTCTATAATGCACGCGCAGAGCATATCCTCCAACGTTTGGATGGTCCTCTTCGACTGACCATCCGTCTGTGGGTTATAAGTCGTGCTAATATTCAATCTTGTACCCATTGGCTCATGAAATTTTTTCCAGAACCTCGATGTAAATTCCCGGTCGGATACAATCGATAGTGGTACACCATGTCGTGCGACTATTTCATTGATAAATACTTCTGCCAACTTCTCGGATGAATACGTTTCTCAATTCGGCAAGAAGTGTGCACTCTTTGTCAAATGATCCACTATTACCCAAATCGTATCATGGCCTTTAGCTGTGCGAGGCAGCTTTATAATGAAGTCCATGGTAATATGCTCCCATTTCCATTCAGGTATGCCCAGAGGCTGGATCTTCCTGTATGGCTTTTGATGCTCGGCCTTAACCTGTGAGCAAGTCAGACACTTACTCACGTATTCTGTCACATCATTCTTCATGTTAGGCCACCAATACTCTTTCTTCAGACCCTAATACATCTTTGTGGTTCCCGGGTGGATGGAATATCGAAACTTATGGGCCTCGTTAAGTACTTTGGCCCTAAGCTCTCCGCCCTTCCGTACCCACATACGACCACACTGGGTCCTCACTCCATGACTGTTCGTCTCTAACTTTATATGTTGACCTACCATTTGTTCTTTCTTAATGTTCTCTTCCTTTAGCTATTCTGTTTGTGCTTTCTCTAGTTCTGTCATAAAATTTGGAGTTATTACAAGCTGGTATGCTTTCACCCTAATAGGAGGTTGATTCTCCTTTCTACTTAGGGCGTCGGCAACCACATTCGCCTTTCCCGTGTGGTATAGGATATCACAGTCATAATCCTTTAATAGCTCCAACCACCGCCTATGTCGCATGTTCAAGTATTTCTGCTCGAAGAAATACTTCAAGCTCTTGTGATCTGAATAGATGGTGCATTTCACCCCGTAGAGGTAATGCCTCCAAATCTTTAACGCGAAGATGACTACCGCGAGCTCAAGCTAGCGAGTCAGGTAGTTGATCTCATGAACCTTTACCTGTCGTGACGCATACGCGATCACCTTTCCCCTTTGCATCAATACACATCCTAACCCTTAACCCGAAGCATCGGAATATACTACCAAGTCCTCGTTACCATTGTGTAGTGCCAACACTGGGGCTTGTGTCAATTTCTGTTTTAACTCTGCAAATGCTTCAGACTGGGCCTGACCCCATTCGTACCTTACTTCTTTATGTGTTAACTTTGTCAGAGGAGAAGCTATTTTCAAGAAGTCCCGAATGAACCTTCGAGAGTAGCCTGCCAATACCAGAAAACTCCAAATCTTAGTTGGCGTCTTCGAAATTTCCCATTCTCTAACTGTTGCGATCTTTTCCAGGTCAACCATAACGTCGTCTGCGTTTATAACGTGACCTAAGAATTGAACTTCTTTCAGCCAGAACGAGCACTTGGAAAATTTGGCATACAACTTTTCCCTTTGTAACGTCTCAAGTACCTCTCATAGGTGACATGAATTGTCACCTTCGTGTTTTGAATAGATGAGTATGTCATCTATGAATTCTATTACTAATCTATCCAACATCGGTCTACACACCTGGTTCATCATACTTATGAATGTTGCTGGAGCATTCGTCAAGCCGAAAGACATCACGCGAAATTCGTAATGTCCATATTTCATGTGAAACCCCTTTTTCGGTATATCCTCTTCTCTTACCTTTAACTGATGATACCCCGAATGCAGGTCAATTTTGGAGAACCATTTTGCGCCTTACATCTGGTCTAACATATCATCAATCCTCGGTAGCGTGTATTTTTTCTTTATCGTACGTTTATTCAACTCTCTATAATCGATGCACATTCTTGCGGCACCATCTTTCTTCTTTACAAACAGAACCGGGGCACCCCAAGGAGAAATGCTTGGTCTGAGGAAACCTTTATCCAAAAGCTCTTCTAAATGTGTCATCAGATCTTTCATATCCAGAGGCGCAAGTCGGTATGGTGCTTTAGCCACGGGCTGGGCAGCTGGCACTAAGTCTATCTAGAACTTTGTCTCCCGATGGGCAATAATCGAGGCAAGTCCTCGGGGAACACCTCCGGAAAATTACACACCACTGGTACGTCTTTCAACTCTTTCACTTCTATATCTTTGTCTATCACATAGGCCAGGTAGGCCTCGCATCCGCGTCTCATATACTTCTCTGCCTTTATCATCGAAATGACGTTGGTTACCGAGCCGTCACGATCCCCGTAAACTGAGACTTCGCTACCGTCTAGAGCTTTGAAATGAACTATCTTTCGCTCACTTACAATTAGGGCTTCATTTTCAGATAACCAATCCATACCCAAGACTACATCAAATCCTCCCAAGGTTATAACATACAACGTAACTGGGAATCTATGGCCATCTATCTTTATTGTGTAATGTTCTACTAGTTCTGTCACTTTCGTGGTTTTACCCACAACAGTTTCTACATTAAAGGCTTGTTCTACCTTAGTAACCTTACATTTCATCCTCTTACACCTTGAAGACGATACGAAACTCCTACTCGCACCAGAATCAAACAATACTGAAACAAAAGTGTGGTCAAGGATGAACGTACCTGCACCACGTCCGAGTTTTCTCTAGCTTCCTCTTGTGTCAGTGCATATGCTCGGGTCCTTGCCTTTGGCTTCTCAGCTTCTTTCCCCTTCTCGGTGCTAGCAGCTTTGGGTCGACGACAGTCCTTGGCCATATAACCAGGAGTCCCGCAGTTATAGCACTCCGATGCACCTGGGCATTCTCGCGAGTAATGCCCAGTCTTTCCGCATCGGTAGCAAATGTTCAAACCCACTTGGCAGTCCCCAGCATGCTTCCTTCCACACTTAGCATAGTCATTTCCCTCCTCTGTCCTCTGTTTCTTTGTCTCCGGACCCGACCATTCCTTTGTCGGTCACTTAACGGCACTTGTCACTTTCTTTTGAGTTTCAACAGGCAGTGGGTCCGCTGAGTCAAAGTCATCATACACTATTCCAGTAAGTTCCACCACCGATTCAAAGCTTGTAGGGGCATTGGCTTTAATGTGCACATGAACTCTCTGTGGCTTCCCCTAACTATAGTACTTTATCCTCTTCTCCTCGGTGTCCACCAGATGTAGAACCAACTGAGACAACTCATTGTACTTCGAGGTGTACTGGCGATAAGTCATACTGCCAGCATGAAGCCCCAAGAACTCTCTCTCAACTCTATCAATCTCGTTCTACAGACAGAACTTCTTGATTATCAGCTTTTTAATGTCATCCCATTTCATCCTCTTCATAGCAGAGGAGGACTTGGTCTACTGAATAGATCTCCACCAGCTCAAATCCTCATTAGTGATAGAGTGAGCGGCAAACTTGACTGCTTGATCGTCACGGCATTCACTAATGTTGATCACACCATTCATCCTCTCTATCCACTTGAAAGTGGAAACATCATCTTTTCGTCCATCAAACTTCGGCTGGTCACATCCCCGAAATGATTTGTAATTGCAGCCTTGAGCTGCCACTTCAAAATCAGAGTCGTCACTATCAGTGACTTCAGTTCTTTTGCTACTTTCCTCTTTCTTTTCTTTCTTATATATCACAAACTCTTTAAGTGCCCCTGCCAGTGCTTTCGGTAAGATGTTCTTCAAGACTAATGAGACCTCTACCGCTATAGCTTCCCACATGATTGGTTCCAGAACCAATCCCTCATTGTGCACATTATCGTGAACTGACAGATGATTCCCAATGTCATTGTTCTCCACATGCCTCGTTTTAGTCTCATTGCGGGAGTGTTCACTTTCCTCTACTCGTGCTTGGTTACCTGGCAGTTGGCCTCGACCACCAGCACGGCCACCTCTCTTTGCTCTAGCCATTCGTAACTAACTGCGAACAAGGAATACTCGTGTCATCATGATAGGCAATAATTTAGAACACCTCGAGTAATGTAAATTACTAATTACAGAGACCGATATAAAATTACTAATTTACTTTACTACTCGGGTTCTGAACATTCCTTGTCAGGAGTAACATTTGCATCCAAGTTCAGAGTCCCTACTTTAAGGCACATACTGTCTACTGTCTATGCTAAAGCATGTACTATGTACTATCTATGCTAAAGCATTTACTGTCTACTAAATTTACTAAGACATTACTGTCTATGTTTTATGTTAGGACATTGACTACCTTCCTTTAACTACTTTTCCATAGACGGGCTGCTCTGACTGACATCCTTTTCATTCCTTTCCTTTGTCCCATTATCGGTTTAAGTTCAGACATTATCGCAAATGTCCGAATCTCTCAGACTATGGCTCTGATACTAACTTGAAACGTCCTTCACCGGGTACATCTCATAGTTGGCACAAAAGATAACAAACATAGTTTTTAAACTGGAAATCAGAATAACTATTACAGCGGAATTCTTGTTTAACATTCATAAAATTCTCAATCATTTAAAACTTTAACAACTTTAACTAAAACATTGTTCAGCATAAACTGTTGGATAAGGAAATGTCAGTCTTCAGATATGCAGCCTGGCAGTCCGTGCTATCGAGCTCTCGCGGCTCCTCTACTCACACTTTCTTCTTACTTTTACAATCTGACATGCATACTAAAAAGTCAGCTAACGCTGGTGAGTTCTATCTTTACTTTGAACTGTAAACTTTAAACTTTCTTTAGGTAGCTTAGTTTTATAAAAAAATAAAATTAAGCTTTCTTTCTTTACTTTAAACAGACTTTGCCTTTAATTTAAAACTATACAACATTACAATTTATAAAATCGTTCCGTTACTATCTTTCTTTAAAACTTTACTTTTGAGGAAACCTATTATGGTGTCCTCCTTTACTATTTCAAAACTTTCATTTCACTCGTACAGGACAAGTGACTATCACACACTTTAACTATCACATACGGATCATTGTACGAAGACAAGATCCCTTTCTCGCTTACACCTTGGGGTAAGACTTTTACTTTAGCGTTGCCCATAGCTCAGGGTGGGAATTTATTTCTCGCTTACACTTTGATGTAAGACTCCTTTAACATTGCTCACACCTCAGGGTGAGACTCCTTTATCGTTGCTTACAAATTAGGGTAAGACTCCTTTAATATTGCACACACCTTGGGATTAGACTTCTACTTTAGCATGCATGCAGGACTATCTACTATGCAATGCAATTACACTACTACACTAAATAGAATGCAATCACATAAACTATCACATAGACAAATAACACATATTAACACATAAGCATATAATATGGCATCTGTCACTGCCACTGTCAAGCTACACCGATGTGCAACTTCTTTACCTTCTTTGCTTTAACTCTTTACTTTCTTCAAAATAAATTTCAAAGATTGTACTATAATCTTTAACACTTTCCTTTTTTTTCTTTTTATAAAAATGACATTTTTATAAAAACAATAACTTTCTCTTTTACTTTATAAAAGTAACCTTTTTATAAAAAACTATACTTTGCCTTTAACATCTTTCTACCAGTATGCATGCCAGTCCAAAACCGTTTGGAAAAAGGGCAATAAGAACTCAACAGATCTGCTATCACTGATCAACTATTGAACTGTTAAACTAGACGGAGTGCTTGTGATATGTAGGAATCAACACATGAAAACTATCAACTTTTAGCTAGTGTTAGTTAGTGTCGTCCTAAAATAGGGTCACCTGATGATCAGTGTCTCCACATGATCAGTATCTCGTGATGATTAGTGTCTCTTGATGATCAGTGTCTCCTGATGATCAGTGTCTCCACATGATCAGTGTCGCCAGAACTTACGTTTTCGACTTTGTGTCATGACGAGTGAGTCCGGATGATCAGTGTCTCCATATGATCAGTGTCTTCTGATGATCAGTGTCTCCGGATGAATGTCTCTAGATGATCAATGTCTCCACATGATCACCGTCGTCGGATGATCAGTGTCGTCGAATGAGTATCGCCTGATGAACTGTTTTTTTGGTAAAATTCTTGTGTTTGATCTAAACTGTAACCTTTTATATCCAAATCCTTTATCTAGCTTCCATGAAGCCAGATCTAGGCTTTTTACTCCATTTCATATGTAAAAATTTGATCTTTATGAATAAAAACCCTAAAACCCACTTTTTGAAACAAAAACTCATATCTGGACGGATTTGTTACTTGTTTTAGCGTTATTCTTCTTCTCTAATCTTCCACAATTACCTAGCTACGATCTTGGAGCAAGATTAAGGCAAGAATGGATGATCTTTTAGCTTTCTCTCTCTAAGTTCTCTTACTTTCTCTCTCTAGCCATGAAGATGAAAATGATGGAGTGAAGGATGGGCAAGGGGGTGGCTAGGGTTTATGGACTCTCCCTCCTTCCCCTTTTTTCTTCTTTCTCGTATAGCCCCGTAAAGCCCCCAACACTTTAATTCTTTTATTTCCCGAACCCCCTTTAGTAAAACGTCGTATTTTTGGGATGTTATATCAACTTGTATTAATTTTAATGATTTTGTTTCGATTTTTAATAGAGATTACCACACAAATTCTTATCAAAACAATTTAAGACTACTTGTATTAATGTTAGGGTAATGTTTCAAACCGTGATATCAAACCGGAACCAAACGGTTAGTAACGTGAAATCATAGAGAACACCCTTATCACAATAATTTAACAACCGATATGTAAACAATGATAATCACAAATTCCAATTAATATCATTAAATTAAAAAAAAATACAAATAGTTCCATAACTGGATAGAAACATTAACCGTTACTTGCACTATCAAATTAGGAAACAAGTATTTTGCTATAGCTTGATCTTGAATTTATGACACAATGATGCTCTAGACACCATTCAGCTTTTGAACTTGAACAAAAGTCTGTTGAAAATGGGTGCAATGCCTTTCCATCTAATTGATCCCATCCATTAGCTTCCATTAAAACTTTGAAAATTAACTCTAACCTGTATGGAAATATGTGTTGGTTAAGGTTGATTTTTATCCCTTAAAAACCCAAAAATACTATCCTTATTGGATTTAATATGCAGTCATAAGACATGGTGTTACATTAATGTAAGAAAGTGTTACATAGATGTAACATGGATTATTTGGAAGAAGTATAATCACATAAAGTAAAACAGAGCAAACAGGAAGAACATGAAATTGTAACCACCAGACTGAACATCCTATAAGTCCCGAAAAAACATTCTAATTTCATTAGTTTGGCTTTAACATTGTCATTCCCCATAACTCTATAAATAATACTAAATCAAGAACAAGTTAAATGTGTCATTTCTATTCCCAAGTCCTAACCTAGGAAGCCTGTTACTGTCACACCCCGGTCGGCGGCGGACTATACGCCAGGGCTAACGCGGTTGTTCATAAGCACATGATCATCTATAAATAAGTGATAATATTATTTCATCATAGTTAAAGCATCCGTTACAAATAGAAATGGAAAAACAAGAGGGTTCAAACATAACACAAATTAAGTTTAATATTTATTAAAGCTAGGTCCATAGTCGTATGTGATCATGTAGTGTCCTCAAACTAGTGCACCTGAAACACGTGAGTAAATGTCAACTACAAGTAGTTTGTGAGTAACATAGGTTTTGACACCAAACAAAGTTAAGTATAGTTTTACAATTCAATATGTTCAAAGCATATCTAAAGCATAAATGTGAAAACATACAAGGTTCCAAGCGTACAATTCAATCCTGGTAATGGAAAACTAGATACGCAATCCCACTAATTGCCATTTTGAAAAGACGATACCCAAGTTGTAAGTTGATACCCAACAAAAACCTGCCAAGGTTTTGTGGTAAGTTATAGTTTCGGATTCCCATATAAATGATCATGTTATGTACTACCTTAGTCTTGGGCTGGAAGTTAATGAATGTGCATACATGAACACATGTAATGGTCACCAGGTAGTTTAAGACATAAAGCATAAAGATCAAAGCATAAGAACAAAGGTATTGAACTATGTATGAAAATATAGTTAATAACATGTTTCACCCCAAAAAGTAAAAAGAGTAAAAAGGAGCTATGTAAACTCAATTTGCAATGAGTAGCTTGAATGTCACACAAGTATGTTGTTTATTGCACAAATGTTCTAGCTAACCACAAGGTTAACCTATGTTTGATGGAATATATGTATCAATGATTTGTACAAATGAAATAGTGAATCCTAATGTGCGAGGAGATTGATGTGGGTGTCCTCATTTTAATAATAAAATAATTATTTGAGTTGCAAATAATATTTTATGTAAATATTTGAAAGAATGAATAATGATTTTGTTTGTTTGCAATAATTATATAAATGTATTAATAAATAATTAGGTTCCTTTTATTTGTATATAAATTCACAAATAAATAAATGAGTATTTTCTTTTATTTGCAATCATAAATTAATAAATGAATAAATAAATAAATGACTAATAATTAGTTGAGTAATTAAATAATTTACTACATAAATAAATGAATAAAACATTTTATTTGATTTATGAAAAATAAATGTTAAAAATAATGATTTAATTAATTGGCAATTAAACCAAAATTTAAAGTATAATAATAATGTTCTAATTAATTAATAATTAAACCATAATTAATTATTAATTAAAAGTATAGAATTGTGTTTTAAATGTTCTCATATAATAAAAATAAACTATATAAAAGTTTGTATAAATATTTGCAAAGAAATGGGTTTATAATCATAATCATAATTAGTTGAAAGTGGTTGTTGTACACTAGAATGATTATCATTCTAGAGTAGTACCTCTAACAGAAAAGTTCCCTGGAAAGAGTTGGTCAGATCAGAACCCCGTCTTTTCCTAGCCAGAACTTTAATGTTTAGCAGATAACTACATACTGGTTTGAAATTTACTATATTTGCATACTTAACCAAGTTCAGGGTGTGTTTGGAAAGTATATGGGCTAAAGTGGAAATATGAGTTTAGTAAAGATAGAAATTGAATATCAAATAATTTAATTTGAAAATAAGGAGTTTTAGTAAAAACATGATTTTTGAAATTGAAAGGAACAAGAAAGATCAAACTAAGCTTTTAAATAAAAGCTTTGAACAAGTTTAATTAAAATAGGGCTTTTGATCTCAGATAAGTCTATGATTGTAACATAAATATGTTAGGGATCATAGATCTAGCTAGTTATTAGGGATTTTTTGAAAGAAAAAGTATGAACAAGCAAGAACATAAGAAGAACTTACTTAGAATGGATGGATTTAAGCTAGAATCTTCCAAAAGATGAGAAGAACGACCTTTAGTAGCTAGAGAACTCTAGAGGATCGTTGAGGTGCGAATAATACATGAGAATAAGGGCTCTATTTATAGGGTAGGATTAGGGTCTTATTCACGAAATTTAATTTGTTGTAAGGACTAGATTGCAAAAGATGAATACTAGTTTTTAATTTCATAACATATACTAACTTAAGTGCTCATAAATTTTATGTTTATGACTCCATTTCATCATAAATGTAATTATATATTTATTTGTTTTATTTATCTTTAGTAATTTAAAACACTAGTAATGTTAACTAACAATGTTATATTTTCATAATAAATTGTTTAAATGGTTTAATTATTTTCATAAATGTGATTATATATTTATTTATTTTATTTATCTTTAGTAATTTCAAACACTAGTAATGTTAACTAACAATGTTATATTTTCATAATAAATTGTTTAAATGGTTTAATTATCATGTGTATATATATATATATATAGTTACATATATATTTATAAGTAGACACATAAAGGATATCAATTCATTAATCAAAGCTTGTAAGTTTAGATCTGGTTATTATAACAAGGTATATATATTTATTTCATAGCAATCATATAAGTATGTATGCACACTCATAAATTATAATGAATAAATAAGATACTTTCATAAATGCGAATCTTAAAATAATGAAATTACAATTGCCAGAATAGTTAAAATAAAGGTCGGAATTTCCTGGGGATTACAGTCTCCCATACTTTAGAAAATTTTGTCCCGAAATTGATTAAGAAGAGGATTCAAGAAAGAGAGATGTGTGTTTTGATTCTCAACTATTTTTGCATGTCGGTTTGAGAAGCATAGTTGATGACAACGTTCAGGTCAGGTCATCGCGCAAGTATGGGTGGTGGTAGTGAATTTTGTTTGAGTGAAAAATAAGGAGAAGATTGCCCTACAATGATTCTGGACTCAAATGATAGGATGCATCACTTGTAATGAGAATGATGGGAATTTTAAGATCTAAACTTGTCTAGGATATAGTCTAAGATGTTCAAGTAAAGTCACCGGATAAGGATTTTACAACTATTGGTCAAGGTCAAAGTAATAGGAAACCCTACGTGATACGGACAACGTTACTTCTGACAATATGACAGGAGCACTTATATGTAGGACATACAAGCGGTATATTCACTATGCCATTATCATATCCCATTAGTTTCATTATTGTATATCACCATAGGTTTTATGTCATCACCCATGATAGAATTTACTATGTTTTCCATACACCGACTTTTATAATTACGTGTGCACCCGTAATTACTCATATCGTCATATGGTCCGTATAGATCATTCTATTGCGTGTGAGTACAGAGGTGGGGGAAACACCCAAAAACATTTGGTTTATTATTGTTTTCATATATGAGTTGCTAATAAGTAATTGTGTGTCTAGATGGTAAAGTCAATCAGGGAGTAAAGACTAACAAGGTGGCACAACCCCATACATGGGTGCCCTTAGTAGGTGGCATACCCTCCAGGTTACCCATAAAGTTATAGCTCTTTCATGTTTGAACAAGTATACGTCAAACCCTGAGTAACTTAAAGTTTATAGCTTCCTCGTGTTTGAACAAGAATACGTTAAACCCCGATTAGCTCAAAGTTTATAGCTATCGATTTTCATTGATAAAGTGAACGATCATGCATCATGTATAAAGTGGACGATTTAATTGTACATAATGTAGACAGTCTAGTTTTCGTGAGTAATGTAAACACTCATGTTTCATGTATAACGTAATTAATCTAGTATCACGTGTAATGCAAACAACCAAGTATCATGTATATTGTAAGCAATCTATAATGTGATCAATCTAGTATCATGTAAGCAATCAAGTTCCGTCTATAATGTGATCCATCTAGTATCATGTAAGCAATCAAGTTCCGTCTATAATGTGATCAATCTAGTATCATGTATATTGTATACAACCAAGTTTCATGTATAACGTGAACAATTAAGTTGCGTGTATAATGTAATCAATTTAGTCTTAGGTATATTACGAACGTTCGTATAATTGAATCTTATGTGTAATCAGAATAGTGTGATCATGAATATCTAATTTGTGCTTTTTGTTTGTAAATAAATAAGTAATTAAAATTTTTCTCTTGTTTGTAAATTAATAAATAAGTGAAATAATAATTTAAGTGGGTGGATAATTGGATTAAAAACCTTTTATTTATTCAATTCAATTATCATTAAAAAGATGTTTCAAAAGATAATGATGACCTTATTGTTTAACGAAATAAAAGTCATAATAAAATAATTAATCAAGTCATTATTAAAAGGATGAAATATTTGTTAACACTTTTATAAAATAATTTGCACCAGGCGGGTATTAAGTTTCTTTACGAGGTAAGGGTTTGTAAAGAATTTATAATCTAGATAAAATTCATAAACCAAGGGTTTGATAAAAGTTTTGTTTGAACAAAATAACTACATTAGTTAAATCAGGAAATAACAAAATAATTAGTTTGCAAGGAAGGTTTAGATGTCAATAAAAAAAATAATAACATTTACATTTTGGTACAGGTTATGGGTTTCATTTTAGGTTTTAAGAAAATGCGAAATAGAATGTCTTCCTAACATCTTAGATAGTTTTCTACAAGGAAGCAGATAAGCACTAAGACGAACATCGTTGTGGTTTTTCGTATTGCATTCTGGGCTTCAGCTCTAGTTATTTCCATATGTACATCAAGTATTCCCTGGCCTCCATTTCTAGCCTCCGAAACACTGCGGTCCTTACACATAGGTGAGCGGTATCAGCTGGAACTCCTAAGGCACCAGTAGGTTCCTTGGCTTGTCCTACTCCTGGGTCGAGATGGTATATGGTAGATGTTAGATAAGGGTCTCTCAGAGGAGGTGATTCAGCTGCTCGGAGTCTCAAGTCTGCTCCTAAGCCAATCTGCTCTGCGGTCAAACAATGATCTGGCAGCTAGTCGTGTCGGTGACCGGTTGTCTGGTGATGGGGATCCAAAGTCTTACTCTTGTGTTGACTCCGCTTCAGGGTGATTCTCAGGGGAGTGAGGAGGGTAAGAGGCCATGTCTAGCACGAAAAGGTTGTAAGTGTAATGGTGAATGTTAAAGGTGTTCATGAGTTTAAAATTTAGCTAATCATAACACCGAGTTCTTATAATAATATATCGGGAGTAACACTTGACCTATAAGTAGCGTACTCATGAAAAGGATTCCCAGGAAAGAGAGGTGGGTCACAAAGGACACACTATAGTACTCAGTATTTCCTTAGTCAGAATCTTCCATTGACTTACACTTACTCTTCCAGCCATCATGTGCCATTAACATTATTATTTGAGCTCATGGTTATGATGAGAATCGTTAAGGATTTTGTCTTGTGGCTCAAGGGTGTGTTTCATCCATTCAAGCAACTTCCTTTTCTTAGATGGTGGGGTCTAAGGGTATAAATCTCTTACAAGAGATGATAAGGATGATAAGATTTTCAAGGCATAAGGATGGAAGGTATAGGAACTTAAATAATATTAAATGTAAGAATCAAAATAGGGAGGTTTAGACATATGTACCAAATTGTAGTATTTAAACGGATGATGTTTAGGTTGTATTCATTTGGGACATAACCCAATGGATACTGCGACAAATCAAAGTGATTTGAGTTCATATACTTTCAAGAAGACACGCTCTAGCCTATAGGTGAACACTCACTTCGGGAATTCTGAGGAAAGCATACGGATCATTTGGTTGATTTGGATTTATATGAAATGCTTTCCTAGACAGAAGACCCAAGGTACATGCATTCACCATTCCGGATTGCACATGTTCTCTATTAGTTTTCAGAACCCAAAACTTTGACGGGATTTTAAAATTTTAATTGGCGTTGGGTCTAGGAGTTTGAATCTTTCCATAAGTGATTGGTGATGATGTGTAAAGATGAAAGTGTGTAAGGTCTTTGATATAAATAAATGTATGGTAAAACTTAGGATAGCATTTAGTGGTATCAAATAGGTATTGTGCAGACAAATCAAATATTGTAGCAAATAAGGTATCACATGAGTAGTAGTCTTTGTAAACATGTAACATGGCACATTAGGTAACACATGTTGTATCGTGCAATGTAATGCCTAAGATTACACAAGGGTCTCCTAAGGTTATAGACTACAGACTAAGAATACGCTTCAAGTAATCCACGTTGTTTCGAATAGTTCCATGTAGTCCTTGGGATGTTGCAATTCATGGAATTGTATCATGTAAACAAAAGTAGATAGATGTAGGTAAGCATGTGTATAAATGAGTATAGAATGGAGTTCCTAATAGAAGACACGAGTTAAACTCATGTTTGGGGACTCCTAGGTTATAGTCTAGGTCATGTGTGTCTAATAACCTAATTCTCTATAACCATGTGTCTGATACCAATCTGTCACACCCCGGCCAGCGACGGATTATACGCCGGGGCTGACGCGGTTGTTCATAAGCACATGATCATCTATTAATAAGTGATAATATTATTTCATCATAGTTAAAGCATCCGCTACAAATAGAAATGGAAAAAAAAGATGGTTCAAACATAACACAAATTAAATTTAATATTTATTAAATCTAGGTCCATAATCTTATGTGATCATGTAGTGTCCTCAAACTGGTGCAACTGAAACATGTGAGTAAATGTCAACTACATGTAGTTGGTGAGTAACATAGGTTTTGACACCAAACAAATTTAAGTATAGTTTTACAATTTAATATGTTCAAAGCATGTCTAAAACATAAATGTGAAAACATACAAGGTTCCAAGCGTACAATTCAATCCTGGTAATGGAAAACTAGATACGCAATCCCACTGATTGCCATTTTGAAAAAGGGGCAAGAGGATACCCAAGTTGTAAGTTGATACCCAAAAAAACCCGCCAAGGTTTTGTGGTAAGTTATAGTTTCGGATTCCCATATAAATAATCATGTTAGGTACTACCTTAGGCTTGGGCTGCAAGTTAATGAATGTACAGACATGTAACATTTCTGATTTTTAGTATCCGTATTTCAATTCAATGTAACGTGTTTTAAACCTAATTCTAGTGCACTGTCTTATTCTATCTTGTGCCATAAATTAAATACAATGATTCAATACGAATCCTCAAATCTTACTCGGTTATATACTATCAAGCGCTACACAAGTAATCATTTTATACAATATGTCGAAAACTAAAGTTACAAAAGCTAATGTTGAAAGAAAACAAAAAAACCCTAGTTAAGCACGGTCGCGCCTCGTCCTGGCACGGTCGCGCCAAGTGCTTCGGCACGGCCGCGCGACTTGCTTTGGAACGATCGCGCCCGGTGCCTAGGCACGGTCGCGCCTAGTTTGGGCACGGTCGCGCCTAGTACCAGTTGAAACGCAAATGCAATTTTAAACGCGAGATCGTTGATTGTCGTAACCGATATACGTTTCACTTTCATAGACAAAGAAACGAATATTATCAATTGTAACCATTAACAACAGAAAACCGATTCAAGAAAATCAAAACCTCCTCATTTGAAAATCCTCTCCTTTGAACATCGATCCTCCTATTCTGGAGTGAATTTCCCCCAACCAAACGCTACACGATTCTCCCAGAAGCTACTGAACCATTTGAAGCAGCCGGAATCGTAGCAGAAGACGCCGGAAGCCAAGCTCACCGACGCCGGAACTCCTTTCTACCGTTCTCTATCAATTCGCTACTCTTCCAGGTAATTGAAACCTTTTTCTCACTCGTTTCAGTTCATGGATCAAAAGCCCCATATTAATTTGGGTTTTCATTATGGAAATCATCTAGAACTCGAAGCCACATTTACATTCAAAATAGTTTAATCAAATCCGGTCCTAAACACGTTTTAAATTCAATTAATATATACAAAAAGACTCGTAATAATCTATTGGGTGAAAGCCCTATGATTTCCAACCCTGTTATTATAAAAATTAGTCAAATCGTTCCTGATTTGGAACAGACGCGGGTCGCGCTATTCATCTAGTGCGGTCGTGCCTCATGAGACACGGTCGTGCCGGCTTCCAGCGCGGTCGTGCCTCCTGCTCAGACCAATCATGCCCTTTGGCTAATCTCAGTCGTGTTTTAGAATCATAGACACGATCGTGACTGGCCAAGGCACGGTCATGCCTAGTGATTTGTCTAGTTATGTCTCTGTTTGATCAACCCGGTCGCGTCCTGACTAGCACGGCCGCGCCCGTGGTTCGAGCACGATCGTGCCCTTCCCAGGCACGATCGTGTGTGAGTTAAATTTTTGGCAGAATTATAATTTTTATATATTTTTCAAACAATAAATATTTCTGATTAAATTTCAAAATAAAAATAGTTGATTTTTATAAAAATGCATTAATTCTATTTAGATTGATCAAATAGTTAATCTTGGAATAGATAGAAAATTATTTATTTAAAGTTTATAAAAATTAAATTTACAATTATTGTTAAACCTTTCATTTAAAAAGTATCTTAATGGTTAAGTTACATATTTTATAAATAAATAAATAAAGAAATGATTATTTATTTAATTTATATTTAAACAAAAACAATTATTTATTTATACTTACTTACAATTAATACTTATGTTACTTTCATAAACAATAATTACTTATTTAATCAATTTCAAACCTTAACTCAAAATGTTCTAAAAATATTATTTCAAACTTTATATTTTATTCAATACTTTCAATTACAAATCAATGACTTTTTACACAAGTCTAAATGCAACTTTAGACCTAAACTTTTGTGCACACTATTAATACAATATACATTACACCTTAGGTTAACTTGTGCATTCCAAGGATCCATATTTCTATCTAGTATTTCGCGTAAGCTACGCCTTCGAATCAAGTGAGTATACATAGCCCCTTTTACTCTTTTACATTTTTGGGGTGAAACATGAACACTATTCAAATTACATGTTTACATTTACACAAACAACACAAGTACAAATCCTATTTACATTCATGTGTGCAATTTGAGCTTTATGCCCGAGTGCTATGTGTGCTAACTTTTGTGAACACGTATGTGCAATCATTAACTATTCAAGCCGACGGTTTTCAATGATAGATCTATTGAGTCTGACAAACCCACCCAGGTAGGGTGATTGTTACCGACAACACAATTTTTGCATGCTAGTTACAAAGGTTTGATTGTACTTGGTTACACAATAGCTGCTCCCCATAAATGCCTTATTTTATCATGACATGTAAGGATTTGTTTATTTACAATCTATTTGCTATCTATACATAAACCTGTGTTATACTCACCAACTTTTTAGTTGACTTTATTTTATTCATGTTTCAGTTACTAATGTGTGAGTTTGATCAAGATGTGCTACACATAGGATTTGGACTTAGCTAATTTAAATAAAGAAGTTTATGTATTGCAATTATGTTTCTTTCTTGGATTTGGTTTTGTTTGAATGTTTGCAATGAAATTTGATGATTAATATATTTCAATTTAGCCAACCTTGTTCCCATGAACAGTCTACATGTCCCGCCCCGATGATTCCGCCATCAGTCGGGGTGTGACAGATTGGTATCAGAGTCTTGGTTATAGGGAATTAGGTTATTAGACACCTTGACCTAGACTATAACTTTAGGACACCTACTTATGCTATGTTTCATGATTATGTGTTATGTGCTACATCCTTACTATGATTAGTTATTATTTTATTTGATGACTTATTTGTTAAAAATCCATGACTTATTAGTATATACTTTAATAATAAATTAAATAAACAATATCCTTTCCTATATCCTAAAACCTCATAATATTCTTATCTTCCTCTCTATCTTTATCTTTCTAAGCATGTGGAAACTTCATGAAGCTAAATCCTTAAAATTTCTTTATTTCCTCGTTAAGGTTTTTAAACTTTGTTAAATTATTCGAGGACACGTGCAATCTGGAAGAGTGACACCTGTATTCTGGGTTTTCTGTCTAGGAAAGCATTTCGCATAAATCTCAATCAACCGAGGGACCCGTATGCTTTCCTGGGAATTCCTGGGATGAGTGTTTATTTATAGGCTAAAGCATGTCTCATTGAAAATTATATGAGTTTAACTAACCTTAATGTGTCATAGTATTCAAGTGATTATATCACTATTTGAGTACAATCCCAGCTATGAATTACTATTTTATTTGTTATCTTATTCTTATAAACCCAAACAACATTCATAAATTCTTACATCTTTTCTTGTCTTGTGAAAATCTATAATATGCCTCCTCGTCGTGCTCCCGTGGCCCACAGCAACACCGACATCGCTACTATCCTTGCACAACTCGTAACTCAACTTACTCAAGCTAATGGTGCCACAAATGGTAACCATGGGGCTAATGGTGGTAATGGTGGAAATGGTGGTGCCAACCCATCTCAATGCACCTTCAAACACTTCAACTCGTGCAATCCCCTCAAGTTTTATGGTACCGAAGGAGCTACGGGACTTCTTCAATGGTTCGAAAGTATTGAGAATACCTTTCTCAATAGTGACTGTCCCGACAACCTTCGTGTTCGACATGCCACAAGTGTCTTACAAAAACGGGCACTCACGTGGTGGAATGGGGAGAAAAGAAATAGAGGTGTAGATGTAGCAATGGCCTTACCTTGGGATGAGGTTAAAAGGCTAATGACCGAGGAATTATGTCCTCGAAATGAAGTGAAGAAACTCAAAGCTGAATTTTGGGATCTTGCCCAAGATAGTGGTGAAAGCTTGGCATATACGACTCGGTTCCATGAGTTGAGTCTTCTTGTGCCCCACATGGTCACTCCTTTGTCCCGCTGCATTGAAAAGTATATTGGGGGACTACCTAGGCAAATTCAAGATACTGCCCTAGAAAGAAATCCCGCAACACTTGAGAATGCGATCCGTTTGTCCACTACCTTAACCGATAATCATGTGAAGGAGGGGACTCTTACTAAAAAGGGCACCAAGAAAGTTTCTGACACCATAACCCCTCCTACCCACAACAAAGAAGCCACAACTGAACCCTCTCGCAATAATAGAAAGAGGAAGGTTAGAAACTTTGCTGTGGTTACTCCTACTATTCCTGTTAACCAAGCACCACCTATGGTTCAAGTACCAGCCAAAAAGCCATATGTGGGGATCTACCCGCTTTGTGCCACATGCAACTATCATCACCCTCAAAACATCCCATGTCGTCTTTGCACTTATTGTGGGAAATATGGCCATATGGTCAATGTGTGTAGGGCCAAAGCTCTTACGGGCCAAGTCAACCAACCAACCAGAACCAATCAACAAGTGGCTAATCAAGGTGTTCCTGCTATAGCAAATGGGCGGGCATGTTTTGAATGTGGTGACCCAAATCATTTCCGTGATCAGTGCCCAAGGTTAGTCAATGCTAGACAAGGCGGAGCTCGTGGGCGTGCTTTCAACATAAACGCCAATGAGGCTCAAGCCAACAATGATGTGGTCAACGGTACGTTCCTTGTCAATAGTCAATATGCCTCCATTTTATTTGATACCGGTGCCGATAAGAGTTTTGTGTCACTTAACTTTGAACCTTTACTTGCAAAGACACGATCCCAATTAGAGAAAACCTTTACCGTCGAAATAGCAAATGGTGACTCTCTTACAATCGACTCCATCATCTATGATTGCTCCCTAGAACTTAATGATCATGCGTTTCCAATCAACCTTGTACCAATGCCACTAGGAAGTTTTGATATCATCATAGGCATGGATTGGCTATCAAATCATCATGCCGAAGTCATCTGTTTCGAGAAGTGCATCTGAATACCTCTACCATTGGGAGAAACACTAAGAGTCTTTGGTGAAAAGCCTTGCAAATGGCTTAAATTAATGTCATGCACTACTGCTCAAAAGTACTTACGAAAGAAGTACGTGGCCTTTTTGGCCCATATCGTTCAAAAGGATGTCAAAAAGAAAAGTATTCAAGACATCCCCATTATCCGAGATTTTCCCGAAGTGTTCCCCGAAGATTTATCCGGTCTTCCACCCGTTCGTCAAGTAGAATTTCGCATTGACCTTATGCCCGGAGCTAACCCCGTGGCTAGAGCTCCGTACCGTCTTGCACCTTCTGAAATGCAAGAACTTGCAAGTCAACTTCAAGAGCTCTCCGACAAGGGATTCATTCGTCCAAGTCATTCACCGTGGGGTGCACCCGTCTTATTCGTCAAAAATAAGGATGGATCATTTCGCATGTGTATTGACTACCGCGAACTCAACAAGCTTACTATCAAAAACCGTTATCCTTTGCCTAGAATTGATGACCTCTTTGATCAACTTCAAGGTTCTACTTGCTTCTCGAAGATTGATCTTCGATCCGGTTATCATCAACTCCGTGTGCAAGAAGACGATATTCCAAAGACTGCCTTCCGAACAAGGTATGGTCATTACGAGTTCATGGTTATTCCTTTTGGACTAACCAATGCACCCGCAGTTTTCATGGACCTCATGAATCGTGTGTGCAAACCGTACCTTGATAAGTTCGTGATCGTTTTCATCGATGACATTTTAATCTATTCCAAGACTAAAACTGACCATGAGCAACATCTTAGACTGGTTTTGGATCTCTTGACGAAGGAACAACTATATGCCAAATTCTCCAAATGTGAATTTTGGCTAAAGGAAGTTCAATTTCTTGGTCACATCGTCAACGAAAAGGGTATTCATGTTGACCCTACTAAGATCGAAACGGTTAAGAATTGGAATGCCCCGAAGACTCCCACCGAAGTTCGTTCATTTCTTGGTCTTGCGGGATATTACCGTCGTTTCATCTCAAACTTCTCTAAGATTGCTGTCCCTCTTACCGCCTTGACCCACAAGGGTAAAACTTATGAATGGGGACCAAAACAAGAAGAAGCTTTCCAAACTCTCAAGCAAAAGTTATGCAATGCTCCTATCTTGACTCTCCCTGATGGGAATGATGATCTAGTTGTCTACTGTGATGCTTCCAACCAAGGTCTTGGTTGTGTCCTCATGCAACGAGGCAAAGTAATCGCCTACGCATCAAGACAACTCAAGATTCATGAGAAGAATTATACGACGCACGATCTCGAGTTGGGTGCGGTCGTATTCGCATTGAAGATTTGGAGACATTACCTCTATGGCACAAAATGTGTGGTGTTCACCGACCACAAAAGTCTTCAACACATCTTCAACCAAAAGGAACTCAATATGAGGCAACGACGTTGGGTTGAACTCCTTAACGACTATGACTGCGAGATTCGTTACCATCCCGGCAAAGCGAATGTTGTAGCCGACGCTTTGAGTCGAAAGGACCATGTCATGCTTCAATGTGTTCGAATTCAAACCGACATTCAAAACCGCATCTTAGAAGCTCAACACGTCTCAGTCACCGAGGGTAACATGTATGAGGAAATGTCGTGTGGTGTTGAACTTCAACTTGAATCAAAACCCAATGGCTTACTTTATTACTTGAACCGTATTTGGGTTCCCGATAGCGATGATCTCCGTACATTTCTTATGAACGAGGCTCACAAGACTCGTTATTCTATTCATCCTGGTGCAGATAAAATATACCAAGATCTTCGCCAACAATATTGGTGGCCCGACCATGAGCAACATCTTAGACTGGTTTTGGATCTCTTGACGAAGGAACAAATATATGCCAAATTCTCCAAATGTGAATTTTGGCTAAAGGAAGTTCAATTTCTTGGTCACATCGTCAACGACAAGGGTATTCATGTTGACCCTGCTAAGATCGAAACGGTTAAGAATTGGAATGCCCCGAAGACTCCCACCGAAGTTCGTTCATTTCTTGGTCTTGCGGGATATTACCGTCGTTTCATCTCAAACTTCTCTAAGATTGTTGTCCCTCTTACCGCCTTGACCCATATGGGTAAAACTTATGAATGGGGACCAAAACAAGAAGAAGCTTTCCAAACTCTCAAGCAAAAGTTGTGCAATGCTCCTATCTTGACTCTCCCTGATGGGAATGATGATCTAGTTGTCTACTGTGATGCTTCCAACCAAGGTCTTGGTTGTGTCCTCATGCAACGAGGCAAAGTAATCGCCTACGCATCAAGAAAACTCAAGATTCATGAGAAGAATTATACGACGCACGATCTCGAGTTGGGTGCGGTCGTATTCGGATTGAAGATTTGGAGACATTACCTCTATGGCACAAAATGTGTGGTGTTCACCGACCACAAAAGTCTTCAACACATCTTTAACCAAAAGGAACTCAATATGAGTCAACGACATTGGGTTGAACTCCTTAACGACTATGACTGCGAGATTCGTTACCATCCCGGCAAAGCGAATGTTGTAGCCGACGCTTTGAGTCGAAAGGACCATGTCATGCTTCAATGTGTTCGAATTCAAACCGACATTCAAAACCGCATCTTAGAAGCTCAACACGTCTCAGTCACCGATGGTAACATGTATGAGGAAATGTCGTGTGGTGTTGAACTTCAACTTGAATCAAAACCCAATGGCTTACTTTATTACTTGAACCGTATTTGGGTTCCCGATAGCGATGATCTCCGTACATTTCTTATGAACGAGGCTCACAAGACTCGTTATTCTATTCATCCTGGTGCGGATAAAATGTACCAAGATCTTCGCCAACAATATTGGTGGCCCGGTATGAAAAAGGACATTGCTCTCTATGTTGCCAAATGTCTAACGTGCTCCAAGGTCAAAGCCGAACACGAACGTCCTTCCGGATTACTCGAACAACTGGAAATCCCCGTGTGGAAATGGGAGAACTTAGCTATGGATTTCATTACCAAACTCCCTCGCACCTCAAGTGGTTATGATATCATTTGGGTGATCAATGATCGTCTCACCAAATCTGCTCATTTCTTGCCTATCCGTGAAGACTATCGGGTTAAGAAACTAGCCCGAATTTACATTGATGAAATTGTGAGCCGGCATGGCGTTCCCTTAAACATAATCTCCGATAGGGATGCTCGGTTCACCTCTCGCTTTTGGCAATCTCTCCAAACTGCTCTTGGTACACGATTGGATTTGAGCACGGCCTACCATCCCCAAACTGATGGTCAGACCGAGCGAACAATCCAAAATCTTGAGGATATGCTTAGAGCTAGTGTAATTGATTTTGGTGGCAATTGGGATTCACATCTATCCCTAATCGAGTTCTCTTACAATAATAGCTACCACACGAGTATCAACATGGCTCCATTTGAAGCTCTCTATGGTCGCAAGTGTCGTTCTCCTATCTGTTGGAACGAGATTGGTGAAGCACAAATCACCAGTCCCGAGTTAATTCAAGAAACATCCGACAAGATTATTCAAATCTGTGACAACATTCGAGTAGCGAGAAGTCGGCAAAAGAGTTATGCCGACAAACGACGAAAACCCTTGGAATTCCAAGTCGGTGACCTTTTTCTTCTAAAGGTGTCTCCGTGGAAGGGTGTGATCCGTTTTGGAAAGAAAGGTAAATTATCACCTCGCTATGTGGGCCCATTCAAGATCCTTGAAAGGATTGGGAAAGTGGCTTACAAACTCGAGTTACCTCCATCACTTGGTAACGTACATCCTACATTTCATGTGTCTAACCTGAGGAAATGCCTTGCTGATGAAAATCTTCACATACCTCTTGACGACGTGCACATTGACGAAACGATGCACTTCGTTGAGAGACCGGTAGAAATCATGGATCGTGAAATCAAGCAGCTCAAGCGAAGTCGTATTCCTATTGTCAAAGTTCGTTGAGAATCTAAACGTGGTCATGAGTTTACTTGGGAACGAGAGGACCAAATGAAACTCAAGTACCCCCACCTTTTTACTGATGCCGTTGTTTCCTCTAGCTAAATTTCGGGACGAAATTCTCTCAACATGGGGAGACTGTAACATTTCTGATTTTTAGTATCCGTATTTCAATTCAATGTAACGTATTTTAAACCTAATTCTAGTGCACTGTCTTATTCTATCTTGTGCCATAAATTAAATACAATGATTCAATACGAATCCTCAAATCTTACTCGGTTATATACTATCAAGCGCTACACAAGTAATCATTTTATATAATTTTTCGAAAACTAAAGTTACAAAAGCTAATGTTGAAAGACAACAAAAAAACCCTAGTTAAGCACGGTCGCGCCAAGTGCTTCGGCACGGTCGCGCGACTTGCTTTGGAACGATCGCGCCCGGTGCCTAGGCACGGTCGCGCCTAGTTTGGGCACTGTCGCGCCTAGTACCAGTTGAAACGTTAATGCAATTTTAAACGCGAGATCGTTGATTGTCGTAACCGATATACGTTTCACTTTCAAAGACAAAGAAACGAATATTATCAATTGTAACCATTAACAACAGAAAGCCGATTCAAGAAAATCAAAACCTCCTCATTTGAAAATCCTCTCCTTTGAACATCGATCCTCCTATTCTGGAGTGAATTTCCCCCAACCAAACGCTACACGATTCTCCCAGAAGCTACTGAACCATTTGAAGCATCTGGAATCATAGCAGAAGACGCCGGAAGCCAAGCTCACTGACGCCGGAACTCCTTTCTACCGTTCTCTAGCAATTCGCTACTCTTCCAAGTAATTGAAACCTTTTTCTCACTCGTTTCAGTTCATGGATCAAAAGCTCCATATTAATTTGGGTTTTCATTATGGAAATCATCTAGAACTCGAAGCCACATTTACATTCAAAATAGTTTAATCGAATCCGGTCTTAAACACGTTTTAAATTCAATTAATCTATACAAAAAGACTCGTAATAAACTATTGGGTGAAAGCCCTATGATTTCCAACCCTGTTATTATAAAAATTAGTCAAATCGTTCCTGATTTGGAACAGACGTGTAAGGCCCCAAACCCGGGGGGCCTCACTTGTTGGATTTACTCATTCACAAACAGTTCTTAAACATGAATATCAATTAACGCAGCGAAAAATTTCATTCAAACATAACGTCATCATTGTTCATACATGCGGAAGCGTAAACACTGTTTAAAACATAAATACATCATAACTAAACAAAACGGGATGCCAGTCTTCATAGTCAGTCGGGTAACTCCTCTCGCTAGCCAAGCATCACCGTCCATCCTCATAACCTGCCTTAACCTAAATGTGCACACTAAAAAGTCAGCTACGCTGGTGAGTTCTAGTTTTTACATAAAACCTTAACTTCAAATAATTTGCCAAAACACAACTTCATACTTCATTTAATAAAAAGCGTACGTAAAATAATGCAACAACAAAACATAACACTTCATAAACATAAGTCAACAAACATATCGAATCTACGCCTTCTTGTAACCGTCAAATCCAAACGTTACATACTGGCTGAATAACCTAAAGATCACCACCACTAGGACCATCAATCACCGTACTGTCCTTCGGGTGAACAACTCCTAGGGCACGATACTTAGGTTATTCAACACTACTTCAAGCACGACATCACAAGGATGACACGTACCAAACTTCAAGTACTGTGTCCCGTAGGGCACAAGTACCAAACTTCAAGCACGACTACCTCGTAAGGTAAATTGTACCAAACTTCAAGGATCACGATAATCCCCTTGACGACCGTCATCGCCCCAGTTGTACAACAGTTGGCCAGCCACAAAGGCCCCTAAAGGTAAAGGCCCATAACATACTTCCCATCCCTTAACCTTCATTCCCTAAGGAATATTGGCAGATTCGTTCGTTTGTGACTTTCATAAACCTTCGTTTCTTTTACTTCAAAAACTTCAGTTAAAGCATTCGTACGTTTTATTAAAAACATTCATTCATTCATTAAAACACTTCATAAACTTCTTTTGGCAAAATATTTCATAAACACTTCCTTCATAACCTTTCCTTCTAAAACATCATTCATAAACATCATTTTATAAAACGTTACATACAACCTTCATAAACATCGTTTTATAAAATTGTTACGTCGTTACGTATGCACACCAGCCCAAAAACATAATTAAAACATTTAAAAGAGGGCTTCTAGAACTCACCTGTTAAGCTAAATTGGGTTATCCTAAACAAGGTCCAACAACGTCACTTCCGATCTGAATTGATTAGTTAAATACACATCAGACCATTACCGACTCTAACGGTTTAACCATTCTAAACATACTAACTTTACTTAACCAGCCTGATGCCTGCTCACTTAGCAAGTGCGCAGACCCTGCTGCCTGCGTACTTGATAAGTACGCAGGACCTGCTCCATGCGCACTTGGTAAGTGCGCACGATCTGTTTTTTCGTAAAACCCTAACTTTCGCATTCAGGTCTGATCACGTCAAGATCTCGAACCTGTTTGCATCCAAAACGTTCGTTTTCCATTAAGGAACTCAAATCTATGTTTATCTCTCAGTTTCATCCGTAAAAACGTTGCCTTTTCACCCAAAACCCGAAAAACCCAAAAACGAACTAAAACTCATATTTAGATCGGATCGTTACCTGAATCGAGCTTCTGATCTGGAGGTTCTTCTCACGAGTTATGGAGTAACACACTTCTCAAATATCGGGTCGATCCGCCAACTTTCTCTCTCTATGGTTTCTCTCTCTAGAAGGTGCAAATGAGAGAAATGGGTGGTGACCTTGGCTATTTATAGGGGAGGCTCCCCTTCCAGCCCACCAGCCCATCCGACCCGACCCGACATGCCTCATTCGTTTATTCCGTTATTATAACTGTCGTTTTATTTTTGGGATGTTACAAGTCTACCCCCTTTACAATAGGTTTCGTCCCCGAAACCTATCATAAGTCAAATAGTTGAGGGTACGAATCCCTCATTTCCGTCTCCGTTTCCCAAGTGGCTTCCGATCCCCTTCGATGCTTCCATTGGACTTTAACCAATTGAATAATCTTATTACGCAAACGCTTCTCCTTTTTGTCTAAGATGGCCACGGGTTCTTCGATGTAATTAAGGCTGTTGTCGACCTCGATGTCAGTAAGTGGTACGTGAGCCGATTCATCCGCCAAACACTTTCGTAAGTGTGATACATGGAATGTAGGATGAATCCCACTTAACTCATCAGGCAACTCTAACCGATAAGCGACTTCACCAACCCGTGCCATTATCCTGAATGGTCCGACAAACCTCGGACTTAACTTTCCTCTCTTCCTGAATCGTATGATCCCCTTCCAGGGTGACACTTTCAACATTACTCTGTCCCCAACATCAAACTCAATAGGCTTCGTCGTTTATCCGCGTAGGATTTCTGACGATCTTGTGCGGCCTTCATTTTCATTCGTGCTTTGATTTGATCAAACCTTTCCGATGTTTCTCTTACGACTTCAAGACTTCCTAATTCCTTCTATCCAATCTCACCCCAACAAACCGGGGTCCTACATCTTCTCCCATACAACATTTCGTAAGGTGGCATGCCTATCGTCGTGTGATGACTATTGTTGTAGGAGAATTCGGCCAACGGCAGATGACTGTCCCAACTGCTGCCAAAATCGATAATACAAGCGCGAAGCATATCCTCCAAGGTCTGAATGGTCCTTTCGGACTGACCATCCGTTTGTGGGTGGTATGCCGTGCTGATAATAAGCCTCGTGCCCATCGCCTCGTGAAATCTTTTCCAGAACCTCGATGTGAATCGTGTGTCCCGGTCAGATACGATCGTCCGAGGCATCCCATGCCGTACTACTACTTCGTTAATAAATACTTCCGCTAACCTCTCCGACGAGAACGTCTCGCGAATAGGTAGGAAATGAGCACTCTTCGTTAAACGGTCCACAATTACCCAAATGGTGTCATGACCTTTAGCTGTGCGAGGTAGCTTGGTTATGAAGTCCATGGTAATGTGTTCCCACTTCCATTCCGGTATATCAAGTGGTTGAATCTTTCCATACGGTTTCTGGTGTTCGGCCTTTACTTGCGAGCAAGTCATGCACTTGCTTACGTACTTTGTCACTTCATGCTTCATTCCAGGCCACCAGTATTCCTTCCTTAGATCTTGGTACATTTTATTGGCACCAGTATGGATAGAGTACCGAGACTTATGAGCCTCATCCAAGATTTTGGTTCTAAGCTCGCCACTCATAGGTATCCATACCCGTCCAAAACGTGTCCTAACACCAAGGGTGTTATATTCTAACTTGTCCTGTTGGCCAACCATCATTTCTTTCTTAATGTTTTCTTCCTTAAGTGCTTCATCTTGAGCTCTTTCGATTTCCCTCATCACATTTGATGTTACCACTAACTGGCAAGCTCTCACTCTAATAGGAGTAGGCACATCCTTTCGGCTTAGAGCGTCAGCCACCACGTTTGCCTTTCTAGGGTGGTACATTATTTCACAGTCATAGTCTTTCAACAGTTCCAACCATCGCCTCTGCCTCATATTAAGTTCCTTTTGTTCGAAGAAGTACTTCAAACTTTTGTGGTCGGAGTAAATAGTAAACTTCACCCCGTAAAAGTAGTGTCTCCAGATTTTCAATGCGAATACGACAGCAGCAAGTTCCAAATCGTGGGTTGGATAATTAGCTTCGTGAGTCTTCAACTGTCGTGACGCATACGCGATCACTCTTCCGTGTTGCATCAATACGCATCCCAATCCCTGACCCGAAGCGTCAGAGTATACCACTAAGTCTTCATTGCCCTCGAAAAGGGCCAAGACTGGAGCTTTGGTTAGCTTCTCCTTCAACTCCTTAAACGCCTCGTCTTGGGTCGAACCCCATTCGTACTTTACCTCCTTCCGAGTCAACTTTGTCAATGGCGAAGCTATTTTTGAGAAATTCTGGATGAATCTCCGATAGTAGCCTGCCAATCCCAAGAAACTGCGGATTTCAGTTGGTGTCTTAGGAATATTCCATTCCTTTACCGTCACTATCTTTGCTGGGTCAACCATAATGCCGTTCGGGTTAATGACGTGACCTAGGAATTGGACTTCCCTAAGCCAGAACGCTCATTTGTAGAACTTAGCATAGAACTTTTCCTTCTTTAGAGCTTCCAATACTTCCTTCAAGTGACACGCGTGATCACCCTCATTCTTGGAGTAGATGAGGATATCATCGATGAACACGATTACCGATCGATCCAGCATTGGTCGACAAACCCTATTCATCAAATCGATCAACGCTGCGGGGGCGTTCGTCAATCCGAAAGACATTACGCGGAACTCGAAATGTCCATAACGCGTGCGAAATGCAGTTTTCGGTATGTCTTCTTCCCTCACCTTCAACTGATGGTACCCGGACCGAAGTTTGATTTTTGAGAACCAACTTGCGCCTTGCAATTGATCGAACAGGTCGTCGATCCTTGGTAAAGGGTACTTGTTCTTCACCGTACGTTTATTCAACTCGCGATAATCAATACACATTCTCATCGAACCATCTTTCTTCTTCACAAACAACACCAGAGCACCCCACGGCGAGATGCTCGGTTGGATAAATCCCTTTTTAAGTAACTCGTCTAGTTGTGCCATTAATTCTTTCATCTCCACTGGTGCTAGTCGATATGGAGCCTTAGCCACGGGCTGGGCATCTGGTACTAAGTCGATTCGAAATTCGATCTCTCTGTCGGGTGGTATCCCAGACAAATCCTCTGGAAACACCTCCGGGTACTCGCGTACCACGGGTACATCGTCTAGTTCCTTCACTTCCTTACACTCGTCAATTACGTACACCAGATAAGCCTCGCATCCGCGCCTCAAGTAATCTGTTGCCTTAATCATCGAGATGACATTTGGCATCGGGGCGTCACGATCTCCAAAAACCTCGACTTTGCTACCGTCCGGAGCCTTGAGTCGGATTATCTTTCGTTTACATATAATTTATGCTTCATTGGCAGTTAGCCAATCCATTCCTAACACGACATCGAACCCACCGAAAACCATGACAAACAATCTGACGGGAAATCTATGACCTTCTATTTTTATCGTGGAATTGTCAACTACATCAGTCACCCTCGCAGTTCTACCCTCAGCGGTTTCTACGCTAAAGGCCCTTTCTAGTTTACTGACAGTGTACTTCACTCGTTTACAAAAAGTCACAGATATAAAACTCTTACTTGCACCCGAATCAGATAACACAGAAACAAAAGTGTTGTCAAGGACGAACGTACCTGACGCCACATCGGGGTCCGCTCTGGCCTGTTCCTGCGTCAACGCATAGGCGCGAGTCTTTGCTCGGGGTCTCTCTTCTGTCTTCTTCGGGCCTTTCCCTTTCCCGGCTTGACCCATCCTGGGCTTGGTGCATTCCCGGCTCATATGACCACTCTCCCCACAGTTGTAGCATTTGAAGCCTTGCGGGCATTCACGGGAGTAGTGTCCGGTTTTGCCGCATTTATAGCACAGATTTGACCCTAGCCGACATTCACCCGCATGTCTTACCCCATATCTTCCACAGACTACCGCCTCGCCTACCCTGGCCTGCTTGTCCCGGGCCCTAAACAACTTGCCACCCGATCGCTTAGCGGGAAAACTCAGCTTCTTCTTGGGCTCTTCAATGGGAACGACATTCAGCGCCAGATCATCAAATACCACGCCGCTCAGTTCTACCACCGAATCATAGGTAGTAGGGGCGTTTGCCTTAACATAGGTGCGGACCTGGTCCGGCAGCCCTTGAATGTAGCATGATATCTTTCTTTCCTTAGTCGTGACAAGATGTGGCACCAGACGTGCCAGTTCATTGAATCGGGTTGTGTATTGCCGGTGCGTCATGCTCCCGGCTTTCAAACCCAGAAATTCCCTCTCTACCTTCTCAATCTCGTTCCTTGGGCAGAAATTCTTGATCACTAAAGTTTTCAAGTCAGCCCACATCATCGCATCCACAACCTCGCTCCCTTTTGCTTGACGTACACCTTCCCACCAATGGGATACTTCCTCTATCAAGGAATTGGTAGCAAATTTTACAACTTGATCTGTTCGACATTCGCTCAAACGAATGTCAGCCTCCATACGGATCACCCAATCAAACGTAGCCATCGCGTCCTTCTTCCCAGTGAAGACCGGTGGGTCACATGCCTTAAAGGACTTATAGTCGCAACCACGGTTAAGCGGTGCGTTAATTGCCTCAGTGTTCAGGGTACCAACTGCCGTGTTAGACCCACCTCTCTCGTTAACTTTCTTCATCGCTTCAGCTAACAGACCTGGCAGAGAAGCCTTCATCAACTCGGAGAACTCTCGAGCTGTAGCTGCCCTCACTTCTGGTTCAAAAGTGAAAGGTTGTTCATCAACCTGTGTCTGCTCAGCTCCATGCACACTAACCGCCGGTTCAGTGTGAACACTTCCTTCTTCACTATGCTCTTGGGGCGCAGGGGTCCTGCCACGCCCACCATTTCGGCCACCGGTACGGCGACCACGCCTTCCGTTTCCTCTCCTTGCCATTTCGTTCTATAAGACAAGAAATCCAATGTCATCATGCTAGTTAACAAATAGAATTCAATAAGCACTGTAAGATGTTAATATACACTGGCCATCTGTAATTAACCATTACACTACCTTTCGATTTCAATTTGACCACCTTTGTGATTTCATCAGAACACAAGTCCTTACATATCCCTTTCTATGGTATACTACATACACATACTCTACTTTTCATACCTGATGCTGTGGCTCGAGTTATCCATACTGGCATCCGCTTTCGGTCCCATTCAAATTTTAAGTTCAGACACTGGGAGTGTCCGAATCTCTCAAACTATCGCTCTGATACCAACTTGTAAGGCCTCAAACCCGAGGGGCCTCACTTGTTGGATTTACTCATTCACAAACAGTTCTTAAACATGAATATCAATTAACGCAGCGGAAAATTTCATTCAAACATAACGTCATCATTGTTCATACATGCGGAAGCGTAAACATTGTTTAAAACATAAATACATCATAACTAAACAAAACGGGATGCCAGTCTTCATAGTCAGTCAGGTAACTCCTCTCGCTAGCCAAGCATCACCGTCCATCCTCATAACCTGCCTTAACCTGAATGTGCACACTAAAAAGTCAGCTATGCTGGTGAGTTCTAGTTTTAACATAAAACCTTAACTTCAAATAATTTGCCAAAACACAACTTCATACTTCATTTAATAAAAAGCGTACGTAAAATAATGCAATAACAAAACATAACACTTCATAAACATAAGTCAACGAACATATCGAATCTGCGCCTTCTTGTAACCGTCAAATCCAAACGTTACATACTGGCTGAATAACCTAAAGATCACCACCACTAGGCCCATCAATCACCGTACTGTCCTTCGGGTGAAGAACTCCTAGGGCCCGATACTTAGGTTATTCAACACAACTTCAAGCACGGCATCACAAGGATGACACGTACCAAACTTCAAGTACTGCATCCCGTAGGGCACAAGTACCAAACTTCAAGCATGACTACCCCGTAAGGTAAATCGTACCAAACTTTAAGGATCACGATAATCCCCTTGATGACCGTCATCGCCCCAGTTGTACAACTGTTGGCCAACCACAAAGGCCCCTAAAGGTAAAGGCCCATAACATACTTCCCATCCCTTAACCTTCATTCCCTAAAAAATATTGGCAGATTCGTTCGTTTGTGACTTACATAAACCTTTGTTTCTTTTACTTCAAAAACTTCAGTTAAAGCATTCGTACGTTTTATTAAAAACATTCATTCATTCATTAAAACACTTCATAAACTTCTTTTGGCAAAATATTTCATAAACACTTCCTTCATAACCTTTCCTTCTAAAACATCATTCATAAACATCATTTTATAAAACGTTACATACAACCTTCATAAACATCGTTTTATAAAATTGTTACGTCGTTACGTATGCACACCAGCCCAAAAACATAATTAAAACATTTAAAAGAGGGCTTCTAGAACTCACCTGTTAAGCTAAATTGGGTTATCCTAAACAAGGTCCAACAACGTCACTTCCGATCTGAATTGATTAGTTAAATACACATCAGACCATTACCGACTCTAACGGTTTAACCATTCTAAACATACTAACTTTACTTAACCAGCCTGATGCCTGCGCACTTACCAAGTGCGCAGACCCTGTTGCCTGCGCACTTAGCAAGTGCACAGACCCTGCTGCCTGCGTACTTGATAAGTACGCAGGACCTGCTCCATGCGCACTTGGTAAGTGCGCACGATCTGTTTCTTCGCAAAACCCTAACTTTCGCATTCAGGTATGATCACGTCAAGATCTCGAACCTGTTTGCATCCAAAACGTTCATTTTCCATTAAGGAACTCAAATCTATGTTTATCTCTCAGTTTCATCCGTAAAAACGTTGCCTTTTCACCCAAAACCCGAAAAACCCAAAAACGAACTAAAACTCAGATTTAGGTCGGATCGTTACCTAAATCGAGCTTCTGATCCGGAGGTTCTTCTCACGAGTTATGGAGTAACACACTTCTCAAATCTCGGGTCGATCCGCCAACTTTCTCTCTCTACGGTTTCTCTCTCTAGAAGGTGCAAATGAGAGAAATGGGTGGTAACCTTGGCTATTTATAGGGGAGGCTCCCCTTCCAGCCCGCCGGCCCATCCGACCCGACCCGACAAGCCTCGTTCGTTTATTCCGTTATTATAATTGTCGTTTTATTTTTGGGATGTTACAAGACGCGGTCGCGCTAATCATCTAGCGCGGTCGTGCCTCATGAGACACGGTCTTGCCGGCTTCCAGCGCGGTCGTGCCTCCTACTCAGACCCAGTCATGCCCTTTGGCTAATCTCAGTCGTGTTTTAGAATCATAGACACGATCGTGCCTGGCCAAGGTACGGTCGTGCCTAGTGATTTGTCTAGTTATGTCTCCGTTTGATCAACTCGGTCGCGTCCTGACTAGCACGGCCGCGCCCGTGGTTCGAGCACGATCGTGCACTTCCCCGGCACGGTCGCGTGTGAGTTAAATTTTTGGCAGAATTATAATTTTTATATATTTTTCAAACAATAAATATTTCTGATTAAATTTCAAAATAAAAATAGTTGATTTTTATAAAAATGCATTAATTCTATCTAGATAGATCAAATAGTTAATCTTGAAATAAATAGAAAATTATTTATTTAAAGTTTATAAAAATTAAATTATAATTATTGTTAAACCTTTCATTTAAAAAGTATCTTAATGATTAAGTTACATATTTTATAAATAAATAAATAAGGAAATGATTATTTATTTAATTTATATTTAAACAAAAACAATTATTTATTTATACTTACTTAAAATTAATACTTATGTTACTTTCATAAACAATAATTACTTATTTAATCAATTTCAAACCTTAACTCAAAATGTTCTAAAAATATTATTTCAAACTTTATATTTTATTCAATACTTTCAATTACAAATCAATGACTTTTTACACAAGTCTAAATGCAACTTTAGACCTAAAATTTTGTGCACACTATTAATACAATATACATTACACCTTAGGTTAACTTGTGCATTCCAAGGATCCAAATTTCTATCTAGTATTTCGCATAAGCTACGCCTTCGAATCAAGTGAGTATACATAGCCCCTTTTACTCTTTTACATTTTTGGGGTGAAACATGAACACTATTCAAATTACATGTTTACATTTACACAAACAACACAAGTACAAATCCTATTTACATTCATGTGTGCAATTTGTGCTTTATGCCCGAGTGCTATGTGTGCTAACTTTTGTGAACACTTATGTGCAATCATTAACTATTCAAGCCGACGGTTTTCAATGATAGATCTATTGAGTCTGACAAACCCACCCAGGTAGGGTGATTGTTACCGACAACACAATTTTTGTATGCTAGTTACAAAGGTTTGATTGTACTTGGTTACACAATAGCTGCTCCCCATAAATGCCTTATTTTATCATGACATGTAAGGATTTCTTTATTTACAATCTATATGCTATCTATACATAAACCTGTGTTATACTCACCAACTTTTTAGTTGACTTTATTTTATTCATGTTTCAGGTACTAATGTGTGAGTTTGATCAAGATGTGCTACACATAGGATTTGGACTTAGCTAATTTAAATAAAGAAGTTTATGTATTGCAATTATGTTTCTTTCTTGGATTTGGTTTTGTTTGAATGTTTGCAATGAAATTTGATGATTAATATATTTCAATTTAGCCAACCTTGTGCCCATGAACAGTCTACATGTCCCGCCCCGATGATTCCGCCATCGGTCGGGGTGTGACAAGACATGAACACATGTAATGGTAACCAGGTAGTTTAAGACATAAAGCATAAAGATCAAAGCATAAGAACAAATGTATTGAACTGTGTATGAAAATATAGTTAATCACATGTTTCATCCTAAAAAGTAAAAAGAGTAAAAATGGGCTATGTAAACTCACTTTGCAATGAGTAGCTTGAATGTCACACAAGTATGTTGTTTGCTGCACAAATGTTCTAGCTAACCACAAGGTTAACCTATGTTTGATGGAATATATGTATCAATGATTTGTACAAATGAAATAGTGAATCCTAATGTGCGAGGAGATTGATGTGGGTGTCCTCATTTTAATAATAAAATAATTATTTGAGTTGCAAATAATATTTTATGTAAATCTTTGAAAGAATGAATAAAGATTTTGTTTGTTTGCAATAATTATATAAATGTATTAATAAATAATTAGATTCCTTTTGTTTGTAAATAAATACACAAATAAATAAATGAGTAGTTTTCTTTTATTTGCAATCATAAATTAATAAATAGATATATAAATAAATGAGTAATAATTAGTTGAGTAATTAAATAATTTACTACATAAATAAATTAATAAAACCTTTCATTTGATTTATGGAAAATAAATGTTAAAAATAATTATTTAATTAATTGGCAATTAAACCAAAATTTAAAGTATAATAATAATGTTCTAATTAATTAATAATTAAACCATAATTAATTATTAATTAAAAGTATAGAATTGTGTTTTAAATGTTCTCATATAATAAAAATAAATTATACAAAATTTTGTATAAATATTTGCAAAGAAATGGGTTTATAATCATAATCATAATTAGTTGAAAGTGGTTGTTGTACACTAGAATGATTATCATTCTAGAGTAGTACCTCGAACAGAAAAGTTCCTTGGAAAGAGTTGGTCGGATCAGAACCCCGTCTTTTCCTAGCCAGAACTTTAATGTTTGCCAGATAACTACATACCGGTTTGAAATTTACTCTATTTGCATACTTAACCAAGTTCAAGGTGTGTTTGGAAAGTAAATGGGCTAAAGTGGAAATATGAGTTTTGTAAAGATAGAAATGAAATATTAAATAATTTAATATGAAAATAAGGAGTTTTAGCAGTTCCAACCACCTTCTTTGTCTCATGTTTAATTCCTTTTGCTCGAAAAAGTATTTCAGGCTCTTGTGATCGGAGTAGATGGTGCATTTAATTCCGTACAAATAGTGTCTCCATATCTTCAACGCGAAAACTACTGCCGCCAACTCCAGATCGTGAGTCGGGTAGTTAACTTCGTGAATTTTTAACTGTCGTGAAGCATAAGCAATTACCTTTCCCCTTTGCATTAGTACACAACCCAATCCTTGACCCGAAGCGTCAGAGTAAACTACCAAGTCTTCGTTTCCCTCAGGTAAGGTCAAGATTGGAGCTTGGGTTAATCGTGTCTTCAATTCTTCGAACGCGTTGTTTTGGGTTGGACCCCATTCGTACTTTACTTCCTTACGTGTCAGCTTTGTCAGTGGCGAGGCTAATCTCGAGAAATCCTAAATGAATTTTCGATAGTAGCCTGCAAATCCCAGAAAACTTCGTATCTCCATTGGTGTTTTCGGGATGTTCCATTCCTTAATTGTTACGATCTTTGCAGGATCTACCATAATGCCATTTGCGTTTATGACATGGCCTAGGAATTGGACTTCCTTAAGCCAGAACGTGCACTTGGAGAAATTTGCGTATAACTTCTCCTGCTTCAGAATCTCTAGAACTTCCCTTAGGTGACATTGGTGATCACCTTCGTTCTTTGAATAGATGAGAATGTCATCTATGAAAACTATTACTGACCGATCCAACATTGGTCGGCATACCCAATTCATTAAATCCATAAATGCTGCAGGTGCATTGGTTAGTCCGAAGGACATCACGAGGAATTCATAATGCCCATAACGCGTGCGAAACGCGGTTTTTGGTACATCTTCTTCCCTTACTTTCAATTGATGGTAACCCGACCTAAGATCGATCTTTGAGAACCAACTCGCGCCTTGCAGTTGATAAAAAAGATCGTCTATTCTAGGCAGTGGGTACTTGTTCTTTACTGTTCGTTTGTTCAATTCACGGTAGTCGATGCACATGCGCATACTTCCGTCTTGCTTCTTAACAAATAATATCGGAGCGCCCCATGGTGAGATGCTCGGTCTGATAAATCCTTTCTCTATCAGTTCTTCAAGTTGAGACATTAATTCTTTCATTTCTGACGGAGCCAATCGGTAGGGTGCTTTGGCAACGGGCTGAGCCCCTGGCAGGTAGGTCATCTGGGAACATTTCTGGAAAATTGTCCACCACGGTTACGTCTTTGAGCTCTTTCATTTTCATTCTATTGTCAATAACATACGCCAGATAAATGTAACTTTCGGCCTTGATCATCGAGATGACGTTCGGCATCGTGCAATTCCAATCACCATAAACCGTAATCGGACTGCCGTCAGTGGCTTTAAGATGTATCGTCTTTCGTTTACATATGATTTGAGCTTCGTTGGCACTAACCAATCCATGCCCAATACTATATCGAATCCTCCTAAGGTCAGAAGGAATAATCTAGAAGGAAACCTATGGCCCTCTATTTCTATCATGCAACCTTTAGTTACTTGAAATACTGCCGAGTTTCTACCAACGGCGGTTTCTACGCTAAAAGCCTTGACTATAGTATCAATTGAGCAGTCTAGTTTGCGACAGAAGTTGTTCGATATAACGCTTTTACTAGCACCAGAATCAAATAAAATAGCCGCATGTTCATCATTAACTAGGAACGTACCTAACACGACATTAGGGTTTCCTCTTGCCTCCTCCTCAGTTAGGGCATAAGCCCGAGTCCTAGCCTTTGGCTGTTCTCTTTCCTTCTCTTTTCCCGAACCAGATTATCCGGTCTTCCTACAATCCTTAGTCAGGTGGCCAAACAGTCCACATCCTTGGCATTTGACGTCCCTCAGACAGTCTTTGGAGTAGTGGCATGCTTTCCCGCACTTATAGCACATTGTGGAGCCAGCTTTGCACTCACCGCGGTGGTGCCTTCCACACTTCGTGCATGTTTCATACACATCTGTCCTTGGCTTCTTAGCTTCAGTTGCAAATGTTCCCCTTCCATTTCCTTTAGACACGTTTTCCCAATTCCTTTTCTGTGTCTCAGGTAACAGACCAAGAAATACGCTCTTAAGGTAACAGACCAGGAAATACACTCTAGGCAATAGCATCCCTAAGTTCTGGTTCCAGTCGCAGTGACCCTTCATTACCATCTCCCGGTGGGGTCACATTAGTGCCATGCACTCTCTTGGTGTGTTTCACGTGCACGCTTTCTTCTTCCTCTTGTCTTTGGTTCAATGGCGGTCTACCTACTCGGCCCGTATGGCCGCCTTGGCGTGCAGTTCTTCCTCTACTAGCCATAGTTTTCTAGATTTTTTTGATAAGTAAAAGGGTACACATCAATGTCATTCCTTTAGATCATAGTTTAGAACATTACAAGCAAGGTAAATTCTTAATTACAGTGACCGGTTTGTGATTAGTTTTCTTTGCTTTTCGGGTTCAAAACTCTTCACATCAATAGTGACATTGACATCTAAGCGTTCTAAGTTAAGGCATATATCCCTAACTACAGGCATTAACTTTATTACTTACTTGCTGTATTGGCGTTGGCTACCCAGACTGACATCCGTGGGTTGGTCCCATTATCATCTTGAGTCCAGACATTTAGGGATGTCTGAATCTCTCAAACTATTGATCTGATACCAACTTGTAAGGCCCCTCTTTCAGGAAAACCTCACTCGTTGGATTTACTCATAAACATAGTCATCAGTACCGAACTTTTAATTAAAATCATTAAACATAGAGGAAGCGTACAATAAGTCAAATACATAACATAGCAGCGGAAGTCTTAACATTAACATAGTTTTAGCACGTAAGCAGCTTAAACGGGATGTCAGTCTTGTATCGGGGTAGCCTTCACGCCTTTGCACGTCCTTTCCTCTTCTTACCTGAAGTGCATACTAAAAGTCAGCTAACGCTGGTGAGTTCTAGTTTAAAGCAAGTAGGCATAAACATTATTTCTTTATAAGTATAAGTATATATACATATATATACACACATTAACACTTGAATTTTATTCATTTATCATTCACTGTAAGTACATATAAATATATATATATATATATATACATCTTTGGTTTCATTGAACATACATTGACTATACACCCAAATAGCTGCATATGCATTCATTGAACATTCATTGGTCCTACACATAGGGGTGATCAACCCGTCATTGATTGCGTAAGTCACAAAGACAGACGCTCCGTCCTACCGTCGTAGGCCGTAATTCATAACGTGTCTACCGAAGTAGTCCGTCCTTCATTACTGTCCGGCAACCTTTGGCCGTCCGTCTACCGTGTCTACCTTCGTAGTCCGTCCTTTCGCCCGTCTACCTGAAGGCATCCGTTTCCCATGCGAACTATTATTCTTGCAACCGTTCTACTTATCATTGATAAGGCTTTTGCTTCGACCGTCCATTGATGCCTTTCATACGTCCTAGTTGATGAAGTAACGTATATGTCCCGGTTGCAAGATAGTCACATGGTCGTTCGTCTACCGTAGTAGTCGTTAGCATCGAAGCGTCCATAACATTCACATATATTCATAACATGCAATATATAATATAAAGCTATATTTCATTCATTTACGTTATATCATTCCTTCATTCATTCTTTGTAAACATACGTTTAATTCTTTATTCGTCATTCATTTCCATATATCACGTATGATCACATTGGCATTCATAACATTTATTCATTTAGTGTATACACTTAATCCCCAAAACATTTGAAAAACATTTACACATAACATATAGGGGGCACATAGAACTCACCTGATGAGTGGTTTATGTAATACACTTAGCTGGTTACTGAGCGTCACTAAGGTATCTGTCAATCTGTACAATGAAGTCATACACATAAGGTAGTGCTCCTAGATGACACTAGACATTACTGTGTTTGAACCCAGTAGTTTCGACCGTCCATTGTTGCCTTTCATACGTCCAAGTTGATGAAGGAACACATACGTCCCGGTTGTAAGATAGTCACATGGTCGTCCGTATACCGTAGTAGCCGTTAGCATCGAAGCGTCCATAACATTCACATATATTCAAAACATGCAATATATAATATAAAGTAAGATTTCATTCATTTACGTTATATCATTCCTTCATTCATTCTTTGTAAACATACGTTTCATTCTTTATTCGTCATTCATTTCCATATATCACATATGATCACATTGGCATTCATAATATTTATTCATTTAGTGTATACACTTCAGCCCCAAAACATTTGAAAAACATTTACACATAACATATAGGGGGCACATAAAACTCACCTGATGAGTGGTTTCTGTAATACACTTAGCTGGTTACTGAGCGTCACTAAGGTATCTCTCAATCTGTACAAAGAAGTCATACACATAAGGTAGTGCTCCTAGATGAAACTAGACATTACTATGTTTGAACCCAGTAGTTTCGATGGATGAATCATATCGAAACTATGGTAGTTTCGGGTCATGGGTTTATATCAAAACTATGGTAGTTTCGATAAGTAACTTATGTAAAATCTTAGTAGTTTCGGGTCATGGGTTTATATCGAAACTATGGTAGTTTCGATAAGTAACTTATGTAAAATCTTAGTAGTTTCGGGTCATGGGTTTATATCGAAACTATGGTAGTTTCGATAAGTAACTTATATAAAATCTTAGTAGTTTCGGGTCATGGGTTTATATCGAAACTATGGTAGTTTCGATAAGTAACTTATGTAAAATCTTAGTAGTTTCGGGTCATGGGTTTATATCGAAACTATGGTAGTTTCGATAAGTAACTTATGTAAAATCTTAGTAGTTTCGGGTCATGGGTTTATATCGAAACTAGGTAGTTTCGATGGATTTACCTATATCGAAACTAGTAGTTTCGATGCATCAGTCTTCTTCCTCAACCAGAAACCCTAGATCTGACCAATTATTTCTAATCGATCAAACCTTGAACTTTTTACGTTCAAAACGTTTCTTTTTTTATCCATGAACACGATTATGTGGTCTATTTTGAATATCATACGTAAAAACTAAACCTTTACACGATTTTAACACGAAACCCGAAAGTTATTAAAACTCATATTTGGGTATGATGGTTACCTGGTTTTGCTTCCTTCTTGTTTCTATACGCTCCAGAGATGGTGAGCAACAATCCTCGAGACTTTGAACTTGAGCCCGAGCTTTCTCTAACTAGACCCAAGCTCTCTCTTTCTCTCTAGCCTTACGCAAATGAGGCAAATGAGGAGAGGCCGAGGTGAGGGCGCTGATTAGAAGGGTTTCCTTTCATATTTCGGGCCCATGGGCCGAACCTTGGCCAAGCCCACCTTGCTTTTCTTTTATTTGTTTTCTATTTATTCGGGATGTTACATATGAAATAAATGAAGACACTACTCAACAATTTCATCTGTTTCAGATATCCGACAAAAGTGAACACTAAACTTCCTTCAAAATAACTCATAAAAACCCTAGACATATTATCAAACACTTGGTGTGCATAATTGGATACAACTTCAATCAAAGTCTATACTTTAAATACATGACATCTGGATATCAACAAGAATAATTAGATGATATACCAACAAAAACCCTAATTCAGATCATAACAATTTTAGGTTCACATCCACAATCAACAACATGTATAGAACTTCACAAAATAAAAAATTCAGACGATGTAAGTTCAAATATCCATTTACACCTAAAAAGGGAAAACAAAAACATTACCTTGTCTATCAAAACCAACATAACATAAAGAAGTGTTGCCAAACAAAAAATCAATAGTTTCATCCACGCTATTAGCACCTAGAAAAAAATATGGGAGAGAATCCTCATCAGATTCGTTGGTTGAAGCATTATCCATGAGTGTCTGCACGCTTGAATAGTCCATTAATGAAACACTAGATTTATTAGTATAAGAGAGATATGACAAGAAGTTTGAAGGGATCTGGGTATGGGGTCTTGAGGAGGAATATGAAGGTGTCTGGACTTTGATAGAAAATGGGGAGAGGGTACAATAGACATATCTTGAATAGATAAATAAAACAAACATTTAATGATGTGTAAATGATGAAAAGTCAATAATACCCTTCAGATAGTGTAATGGAAAAAAGGAGGTGGCAAAAAGTGATTAATGAAAACAGGTTTTATAGTTCTGACATCAAAATTGGGTTATGATACCCGACACCACGTTGAGATTTCCCCTTGTGAAACAAACCAACTTTCGGGTTTACCCTATAATATATTAGTTATATTGTAGGGGGTGTTATTAAATAAGAGAAAGTTATAGATTTTAGTTGCAAATGTTGGGTTTTGACTAAACTTGTGGAATAAAGGGTTAAAACTGGAAGTTCAGGGGCTGTTTTGTAACAATGAAAATTCAGATTTTATGGACAAGAGGTTCACACAAACACACACTTGGGTGTGTGTGTTTGGATAGTGAATAGCAAGGGAGCAAAAGGGGGAATAAGCCAAGATCGAAATTGATGATTTGCATGAAGAATCTAGATGATTTGGGGGTGTCCATCTTCTTTCAATCATCAAGTAAGCTTCCTCTTCATCATCTAAATCACCATTGTATGTATTCGAGGTTTTTCGTGAAATCTGGGTTAGGGTTGAATTGGTTACATTAAGTGGTTAAATACTTGTAAAAGTGATAACCTAGCTTGATTGAAGCTAATGGGAGGTAGATAACATCATCTAAATATACAATTTGGTGATTCAAGAACTAGGGTTCTTGAGGTAATTTTGGGGGTTTTCAATATGATGATGTTTAAATGATAATTTGGTGGTTGATAAGTGTCTATGGTGTTAAAAGACACATTATTATGTAAGAAACCCAATCTAATTTGATGATTTGAAAGTTAGGGTTCTTGAGGATCAAAGATGGACATGGCCATGGGCGTTTTGTCAAGGAACCCAATCTTTTTTGTTGTAAATAACATGTGTTGTTTTGTCAAGGGCGTTTATGGGACCTAAATTCCGCGTGCGTTGAAAGTTAAAATTGGTTGAAATTTTTTAGTGTTACAACTTGGTATCAGAGCGATCGTTTGAGGGATTTGTGTGTGCGGGACACCAAACTCAAACTTGATGCTTTTGATAAGGTGGGGGTGAAATGAGAATCCAATGAAGATGTGACCGAGACACGGAGCTTAAGGGCGAAAGGTTAGTAATGATTACTGTCCTTGGTCGTTTTATGTGGTGTCCAAGGTGAATTGTGTGTGCCGAAACTTGTTAAGGGAGTCGTTGTGTGGAGATAACAATAACGCTTAGGTATATTAGGTTATTGATCATACATGGCCAAGTATGATTCGTAACGTAATATACGTAAGAGGAATTGTGATAACCATATGATAATGAACATTAACAAGGATTAGGTGAAGGTGTTTATATGTGGATATATATATATATATGTGTGTGTGTGTGTGCGTATACTTTATGTATGTATATGGGGTGTTTATGTATACACATAGGAGGGGGGGTTTAGAGCCTTAATTGGTATGATTAGAGGCCTGACAGTAAGTAGAATATCCACATCATAAAATAGAATTCAGTCGAGGAATGGCTGATGGGGTTAAAGTTAGAAGACTAAGATTGTAGATGGTTGTTGTTGTAAAGGCTCTGGTGCGAATCATGTAGATGGCAATCAATAGTATTACGGGCATGTTTTATGACTAGTCGTGGTCTTGTTCAGATCTTGGAATCATGGAGGGAAAGAGGATGGATCGGCTTTCTCGATCGATATAATTTTTTGACGCTAGAGCAGATTCTTGTGTGTGGTGTACAACTCAGGTGGAGTTGATTATTATCTGTTACAAAGGGAAGTCAAACACGGGAGACAATTGGAATACAAGGAGGAATTGAGAGGTGACTTTTTGAAAGCCAAACATTCTAGCTGAGCTAGAAAACCCTTTTGGGGAAGCTAATGTTTGATATTGTCGTATGTGTGGGGAGCAACACAAATGGGAATGATGGGACACACTACGACATAATGTTATAGTCCAAATAACTTGTGTTTCCGTTGCTATAAATCAGGATACATTTGGAGTGAATGTCCTGAGTTAAGGCACAAGAGTGGTAAAGGGGAGAAAACAGAAATTTCTGAGGCCTAAAAGTCGGACATTTCTAGCCATTAAGTACAAGAATGAAGTCCTTTGATCGTTATGTCGGGTGATCAAAGTTGGCGATATTAAAAGTTGAATATTTCGTGATGTGGTAATTGGAGGTTGTGGACGAAACAATCACATGGAGTTGAGTGCTACGATTGTAAAGACATTGGTTGGTTACTTAGTAACAATATCAATGTCGTGAATTATTAACGAGTAACTTTTTTATCTATGCTCATCTAGAGACAGTAAAGCACGAGGTGTACGAAATGGTGTATACGTGGCTTGTGCCATTGACATCAACCGGGGGTACAATGGAATACTTAGTGTTCCAGTTATGAAGGTGTTCAATAAATGCTATTATGCCTGAGTGCTTTGCTTAGAAGTACACTAACCATTTTTGGATGATATAGTGGACTCTGAAGGCATCCATGTTAACCCGTCAAAGATTGATATAATCGAGGGGCAAATGGTGTATGAAGTCTTCGAACCTTACAAATGGTGTATGAAGTCTTCGAACTTCACAGTTGGTGTTTGAAGTCTTCGTACTTCACAAATGGTGTTTGAAGTCTTAGAACTTCACAATTGGTGATTGGGTCATGGTTAGGGATTTACCTTCCAAGGTTGTGAAAGAGGGATCGTGTGAGACAGTTACCATGTCCTCACTAGGAAAGTTGTATGTAGGTGATGGGATCTTCAAATCCCAATGGTATGAAATCCTCAATACCTTGATTCTCAATGGGCAGGATGTTGAGGAGGTCTAGAGATACCTTTATGAGATAGGAGAAACTTGTAGTGTAGTTGACTACGAAGTTATATGTAAATGATGGGAGCGTGTTACGATTTTGGTAATGGTGGGTTGTATGGCCGAGAATGCATTTTTCCTATTCATAAAGAAAACTTACTCTTCCGAGTAGTTGCTGAATGTCAATTTAAGGAAGGGTGTGACACGACGTGGTGTGACCCTAACTTTTTCTAGTCGGGTTGAAATTTCGGTTTTACTTATCGATTGAAGGAAATCGAGTGAGCAATTATCGTTGGTTAGAAGATGGTGTCATCCTAATTACTGTTACCGATAATTAAATTACTAAATGGCGAATGGTGTCGAATACCGTTTGGTTAGGTAGTATTGGTTTTTGTGAAACTAAGAATCATGGCGTGCTTCAGGAATTAGCGTGATAGATCTTGTATATTGAGTGTGATTGAAAAATCTACTCAAGGTGGATAGAAGACCCTAAATAGATTTAGAGATGAGGTGTATTTGTCACACCCCGGCCGGCGACGGATTATACTCCGGGGCTGACGCGGTTGTTTATAAGCACATGATCATCTATTAATAAGTGATAATATTTATTCATCATAATTAAAGCATCTCTTACAAAGGAAAATAGGAAACAAAGCGTTCGTAACATAATATAAATTAAATTCCATCTTTATTAGAGCTAGGTCTAAAGTCCTATGTGATCATGCAATATCCTCAAACTGGTGCACCTAAACATGTGAGTAAATGTCAACTACAAGTAGTTGGTGAGAAACATAGGTTTTGACACCAAACAAAGTTAATTAAAGTTTACAATTCAATATGTTGAAAGCATGTCTAAAGCATAAATGTGAAAACATACAAGGTTCCAAAGCGTACAATCAAGCCATGTTTATATGTATGCACAATCCCCCCGATTGCGTGAAGTTCCAAATGTATACACTATCTTGCCAAGGTTCGTGTTAAGTAATGAATCGGATTCCCGTATAAATGATCATGTTATGTACTACCTTAGGCTTGCCACACAAGTTAATGATTGTACTAACATGAACACATGTAATGGTCACCAAGTAGTTTAATACATAGAGCATAAAGACAGTTGCATAGGAACAAAGGTATTGAATTATGTATTAAATGTAGTTGTAGACATGTTTCACCTCAAAAGTGTAAAATTTAAAAATGGACTATGTAAACTCACTTGGATTGAAGCTAGTAATGATATGATTTGGAAATAATGGATAGGCCTCGTGATGGTTTTTCACAATAAACCTACATGGGTAATTGCATACCAACTCAATGTATGTTTAATGGAAATAAGGAAATTTTAGGATTTTAGGGTTTCATAGGGTTTGGGATTGGTTAAGGGATTTGTACAAGTTTGAAAAAAAATATATGTTTATAATAATAAGTTAATGCCAATTAGAATTAATTAGAAACTCTAATTAATTATATAGTATTTATAATGTTAATAATATGTTTGAATTTATTTATATAATTATTCTAAAAGCAATTAATAAATAAATTTTGAAATGGGTATAAGTATAAATATTAATACGTTTGGATTTATGTATATAATTATTCTAAAACAACTAATAAATAATTTTTGGATTATAAAGTTTTAAATAATGGTTTTATGTAAATAAAATAATTATTTAAATTACTTCAATAATTTATTTTACTTAGATGATAAATAAAAGAGATATTAAAATAAATGTTAAAATAATTAATCTTAAAGCGTTTAAATGAGTTTGTATAATTATTTATCTAAAAATAAATATTTAGGGATTTCTATAAACTTTAAAATGTTTTAAATAATTATTCTTGCCAAAAATAATTCTTTATATGTTTAAAAAGGACTTAATAATGCTTAAACATTTAATTATAAGTTATTTGATAACATTACAATTTCAGAACATAAATAAATTTGTCTAAACAAATCATTTATAATGTTTTTTAAATAAATAAAATATTATTTTATATTTTCTGTTTTTATAAAAATTGCAGAATATATTTATGTAACTTATAAAAATTAAATTGGAATTTTTAAACATTAAATAATGTATTAAAAGGATTAAAATGGAAATAATTTCAAAAATTAGCCCTAACCGGCCTCAAACCCGCGTCGGAACCGGATCACACACACGCGCACTAACCATCAGACCAGGGCTTATGCCTTGGTCTAATCCCGGATCGTTTAAGCTTTAACAAGCAAACCCAAACCGTCATCTTCCCCAATTGAAACCCGCAAATCCTAGCCTTCCAATTGACCCGATCAATTGATCGATCGTCTTGAAATTCACAGGGCTTTTCTTCTTCGTATCAAAACGAAACTATCGGCACCAGAATTACCAGAAATGATTACGTAGGGAAGGAAAACGACTGAGGTGTGCAACCTCGTGTTCGTCGACTGAATTGGGGGTTCCAGAGGTGAATTCAGACGCGATTGAAGGTGTAGGGAGTTTGCAATGAGTCTCGTTAATGATTGTGAGTGTCTATTTATGCACAATTTGCACGGGAATGGGTCGATCGATTAAATGGGTTTCAATGGAGCTTCGGTTATGAGTTTATTCATTGAATTAATCATAAAGGTTCGATTAAACACGAAAGACGGATCGTTTGGATGCCTACAACGTGTTGCCATTGAGATTTCTACACGAAAACGGGTTGATTACTGAGTTCATGTGCAACGGTCTCAAAACCGGTGATCGTGGGATTCGAACTCGCAATTGGGGAAGGGGAGGGGCTTTGTCCGGATTTTTCAGTTTAGACCCTGGAGTTTCAGTTGTTACAAATTAAATTAAAGTTCCATAACTTAGGTTTTAGTTTAAATTAAAGTTTTAGAAATTACAAATTAAACCCTGCACTTTTTATAAAATATAACACCATTAAATTTTATAAGTTTTATAAAATTAAGTAAATCTTTATATTATATTTAAATGTTATAATCATAAAAAATATGATTTGAAATATATAAATTAAAACTCATTTTCTTTGAAAATAAATAATATAAATTTTTATAAACCCTATTTTTTTTTATAGAATTTATAATTTTGATTTTTATAAGTTTGTACATATATATAGACTTAGCAATAACTTAATGTATTTATTTCTTTGAACTATAAACAATTATTTGTATAAATTCCTTATATAAATATTGGTTACCTTTGAAATAAAACAATTGTACCCAATGTATGCATGTTTATGTTCTTGTAATGAAATAGATAAATATGATAGTTATCATTGAAATAGGAAAGTACAAAGCATAGAATAATGAAAATATAAGTACCGAAATAGTTAAAATAAAGGCTGGAAATTCCTGGGGATTACAATATTGAATTTCAAATAGGGAACTTTGGCGATATAGAAGTTTCCCTTATAAAAGGGGTGTATCGGGTTCGAAAACGTGGGAGGCCAAATCCCCGTTTTGTTGGCACTTTCAGACCTCACTTTAGTTTATAAAGTGGTATGCCGTTAGGAGTTACTCGGGGGATCGTGTAGACTCCATGATACATTCCTCTTGGTTCATCCACGGGAATGCATGGTGAGAGAAGTGGATGTTGCTTCTCATATCGGTGTTGAGGTGGATAATGAATGATCACCTAGAGGAACCGGTGGCTACCTTAGGTAGCAAGGTGAAACGCTTGTGGTATAAGCGGATTAACCAAGCGTTGGTTCGGCGATATCATTAGATAAGGGGCAGAAACTACCCGAGAATCTAAAGATAGATACTCGAGTGTTAACCTAATATTTTGGTGATCGGGTTTCGGGGACGAAACCCAAAGTTAGGGGGTGTCATTTGTAAAGAACCAAATTTCGAGTTTACCTTATAATATATTAATTATATTGTAGGTGGTGTAATTAAATAAGAGAAAGTTATGGATTTTAGTTGCAAATGTTGGGTTTTGACTAAACTTATGGAATAAAGGGTCAAAACTGGAAGTTCAGGGGCTGTTTTGTAACATTGAAAATACAGATTTTATGGGTAAGAAGTTCACAGTGTGTGTGTTTGGATCGTGAATAGCAAGGGAGCAAAAGGGGGAATAAGCCAAGATCGAAATTGATGATTTGCATGAAGAATCTAGATGATTTGGGGTGTCCATCTTCTTTCAATCATCAAGTAAGCTTCCTCTTCATCATCTAAATCACCATTGTATGTATTCTTGGAGGTTTTTGGTGAAATCCGGGTTAGGGATGAATTAGTTACATTAAGTGGTTAAATGCTTGTAAAAGTGATAACCTAGCTTAATTGAAGCTAATGGGAGGTAGATAACATCATCTAAACATCCAATTTGGTGATTCAAGAACTAGGGTTCTTGATGTAAATTTAGGGGTTTTCAATATGATGATGTTTAAATGAAAATTTGGTGGTTGATAAGTGTCTATGGTGTTAAAAGACACATTATTATGTAAGAAACCCAATCTAATTTGATGATTTAAAAGTTATGGTTCTTAAGGATCAAAATTGGGGGGTTTTGATTTGGGGATGTAAAATGTTTAGTTGAGGTTGGATAAGTTTCTAGGGAGTTAATAGAAACATAATTAACCATAAAGCCCTAATTTTTATGGTGATTTAAGAAATTGAGAGTTTGGGTGAAATTGGGTGGAACTCAAACGGATCATTTGGGTTGAAAGGTGGTATTTAGGAGTTGGGGGTTTGATTAAAGTCATGTTAATCAAACTAAGCTAGGGTCTTGATCTTTATATCATAAAGGTGTGTTAGGTGTCAATTGGTGACCATCGGATTACTAATTGTAAATAGGTTGTATAGATGATCAAGTAGTAAGGAAGCTATCTTGGAGGATCAAGCGGGATCATCTTTGGCAAAGGTAAGTGCTTTGCACTTACTTTGTAATGATAGGTGGTGGTAATTGCACATATCTGATTTACATGTTGGTTGTTCAAATATCTTATATGTGTTTAATTGTATGTTGAAAATTAAGGAGATTGCATATTGTGAAAATATGCAAGGGTGGGTGCGTGGTGTTTGAGGTCTAAGAACCTCGCCTTGTTGTTTGATAAATTAAGTTAATAAACTTATATGGTGTATTGGTGTAAAATTGACTTGTGTGGTAAAAGTCAAACTTGTATGCATAATGTAGTTTGAAATTAGTGTAGTTGACTATATGGTATATAGTCAAACTAAAATGTAGAATATGATAAATTGGTGTAGTTGACTAAGTGGTATATAGTTAAACTAAAAAGTAGAATGTGGTAATTTGGTGTAATTGACTTATGTGGTGTATAGTCAAACTAGATGTGGTAAAATGGTGTAATTGACTTATATGGTGTAAAGTCAAACTAAGTGTGGTAATTCGGAGTAATTGACTTATGTGGTATATAAGTCAAACCATTGTGGGATAATGGTGAATTGGTGTAAATTGACTTAATGTGGTATAAGTCAAACCATTGTGGATAATGGTGAATTGGTGTAAATTGACTTAATGTGGTATAAGTCAAACCATTGTGGAATAATGGTGAAATTGGTGTAAATTGACTTATGTGATATATAAGTCAAACCATTGTTCAATAATGGTGAAATTGGTGTAAATTGACTTATGTGGTATATAAGTCAAACCATTGTGGAATAATGGTGAAATGTTGTAAATTTACTTAATGTGGTATAAGTCAAACCATTGTGGAATAATGGTGGATTAGTATAATAATAGGACTTGTATGATATCAACACTTGTCTAAATGTCGGTCTTTGAGTCAATTACACAATGACATAACTTAACGAGTGTGGTAAACTCGGGTGGTAAGCTTGTAGTCAAATACTCCAAATAATAACGAATGAGTCGGATTGGATAAGGGGTAAAAACGAGTTGTGGTTCTTGTATGAGGAGTTTAAAACATTCAAAAAATGTTGTTGACTGCTTATAAGGGTCGAAAAGGTGGAAAACTAAAACTTGCTGCAGGTGGACATGGCCATGTCTGATTCTGCACATTTCCATGTCAGAAATTTTTTAGTTCTTCAGGTGGACATGGTTATATCAGTCTGCACATGGCCATGTCTGGAAATTGTTGTGGGCATTAGGTGCACATGGCCATGTCTGATTTTGCACATGGCCATGTCAGAAATTTTATTTCTTCAAAACTTCCTATTTTTGGGGTATTTGCTTGGGTCTAACCCTTAGGGGTCTAAGGGAGGTTGTAAATCATTACTAATGGTGTTATGCATGACGTTTTGCAGGTAAAGCTCCGGTTTGAAGTCTCGGGTCACGCTTCGTGATGGAATTGGATTCTCATTTGGTTTGTTGTGTGTTAACGGTTGGAGTTAGAACTCGTTGATTGGGGTTCATTAAACTTGTTTGAGTCATCTCTTAGATATTGAAACTTGTCGTCGTTTTAAGATGTCATTCGAACGTTTTAAAACAAGTTATGTCATCTTTTTTGTTGTAAATAACATGTGTTGTTTTGTCAAGGGCGTTTATGGGACCTAAATTCCGCGTGCGTTGAAAGTTAAAATTGGTTGAAATTTTTTGGTGTTACCCCTTGCTTCTTCCTAAGTCAAGGCATAGGCTCTGGTCCTCGCTCCCCTTTTCTCAGCCTGCTTTGTCTTTTCATTGTTTACTGCCCTCGGCTTACGAAAATCCTTGGAGAAATAACCGTACTCGCCACAGTTGTTACACTTCCCATAGTTGGCAGAACCCGGGGCACGGTTACAATCTTGGGACATGTGCCCAATCTTGCCACAATGGTAACATATGTCCATCGCATACTTGCACTCCCTAAGGTGTGCCTTAACACATTTGCTACAGTTGACCTTTTCCTCAACTCTTGGCTTCTTAGTTTTCAAGGCAGACCAATCCCCGCCCGAGCGCTTAGTGGCGTTAGACCACTTCTTTTGAGTTTCAGCGGGTGTTGCGCCTTCTGCGGCCACATCATCAAAAATATTTCCACTTATAGCCACCACCGAGTCAAAGTCTCCAGGAGTGTTGGCATTAATGATCGTGCGAACTCTTAGAGATAGCTTCTGGATATAGCATTTGATCCTTCTTTCTTCTATGCTCACCAAATGTGGAACCAGCTGAGTTAATTCATTAAATTTGGAGGTGAACTGTCGGTGCGTCATGCTACCAGCCTTGAGTTCCACAAAGGCTTCTTCCATCATGTCAATCTCATTTTAGGGACAGAACTTTTGAATAACCAGGGCTTTCAGATCTTCCCACTTCATTCTATCAATATCTCTTTCAGACTTAGCTTTCTTCACACTCTCCCACCAGCTCAGTGCCTCGAAGGCAAAAGAATGAGCGGCAAACCCTACCGCCTGGTCAGCACGACATTCACTCATCTTGATGACTGCAGACATGCGGTAAATCCAGTATTATGCGGCAATAGCATCTTTCTTTCCGTCAAAAGTTGGCGGATCACAGTTTCGGAAGGACTTATAGTCACATCCGCGCTTCTCATCATAGTCGGAGTCATCACCTTCAGACTCAGTTTCAATCACATTTCTATTTTCGGCTTGTAGTCCCCTTCCTCTTTCTTCCTCCACAGTCTTCAGAGCCTCAGTGAGTGCTGCAAGTAGAGTGTTTTTCAGAACTGCAGCCACTTCGTCGGCTATGGCTTTCCTGACAATTGGCTCTAAGACCAAGCCTTCTCCGTTGTGTGCTCCATGGTCATTTTGAGTATTCTCATTTGTGGTATGGATCGACACTGATCCATGAACTGAGGGTTCGCTTTCTTCCCTTTCGACGTGGTTGACGCGGCGTCTACCCCTACGTCTAGTACCTGCCCCTCTTTTAGCACCTCTTCTTCCAGCCATGATGTTTTCTTACTGCGAACAAGGAATACTCATGTTATCATGATAGGTTATTATTTAGAACACCATGATGTAACGTAAATTACTAATTACAGAGACCGGTATGAAATTACTAATTTACTTTACTTTTTGGGTTCTGAACATTCCCTGCCAGAGTAACATCTGTACTCAAGTCCAGAGTTTCTACATCGGACACATTCTTTCTATTTTCTATTCTAAGGTATTTAGTGTCTATGTTCTAAACTAGGACATGGACCACCTTTCTATTATAAGGCCTTTACTGTCTACTGTTTCTACTGTTATCTATTATTAAGGCCTTACTGTTCTTATTTCGTGGCTTGGATGCTCTGACTGACATCCCATTCTTCTGTCCCACTCTCAGTTTAAGTTCAGACATTTTGGCGAATGTCCAAATCTCTCAAACTATGGCTCTGATACCAACTTGAAAGGACCCAAACCGGGTACCTCTCATAGTTGGCAAACATAACATAAAATAGTTCTTAAACCTTGAATTAAACATTAAACATCAACAGCGGAAGTCTTGTACAAAATTCAGAGTTAACAAAAACTTTTAAAACATAACATTGTTATTCATAAACTAATAATGAGGATGTCAGTCTGCTTTCCAGCAGCAGCCATCCTCTTCTAAACCCTTAAGGCATCATATTTTAAAGTCCACTTCCATCTTTTTTATATCTTCATCCGAGTACTTGGAGGGATCCTTTGGAACTGATGGTCCTCCAGAGTCAGCAGATGCCACCATGGGAATGTAGGGTCCATCCCTGATGGACTTCCACATTTCGTACTCCTGATAGCAGAAAAAACTTTCCATGCGATTTTTCCACATGTCGTAGTCTTCTCCAGACACCAATCTTGGTGGTCGGTTAATGCTGCCGATATCTTCAAAACCATTGCTTTGTGCCATTTTTGTTTCGTGATTTTGGGTGACTTGATCAAAGAGAGAGAGAGTTTAGAATAGAACCAGAAGTGATTAAACAAGTGTTAGTTTGTTTAATCTGAGTCAAAGCTCTGATACCACTTGTAGGATCGTGAAATTACAAGATGGTTCTGTTCTTAGTTGAAATTGGCGGAAACAATAACAACTACACAAATGTAATCGAACAGACAGAAAGAATACTAATAAGAACATTGTTGTATTAAGCTTTTGCAGGTAAACGATTACAAGTGAAAACTCAGTGAAGAAGCACACTTACAATGAAGTGTTTACAAAGTATTTATACTAACTTAGAATCAGGACAGACCCTTGATTCTAAGTATCAGATCTAACACAGACCATTGATCTGATCAAAATAGTTAACTATTACACGTTTTGTCTATATCTAGTTACCTTTATTGAAGCGTCTTCTTTATGCATAATTGCATGCATGTCTGGAGAAGAGCATTGACGTCCGTCATTGGTTGCACCATTGAGGTTCCTTCTGCTTTGAGTGTGTCAGTCGCTTTTGTAGAAGGTTGTCAGTGACACTTGGCATGGATAGTCAGCTGCAACAATTTGTCTTCAAGGAACACAGCTATCAGCAGCAAGAATGAGAATGATGCTGCTGATAAGCCTATCAGCAGCAACAAGTGTTGAGTGCTGCTAATAAGCCTATCAGCAGCAACATGTGTTGAATGCTACTGATAAGCCTATCAGCAGCAACATGTGTTGAATGCTGCTGATAAGCCTACCAGCAGCATTTGTACTTAGAGTAATTTAGAAGTAATCAGTCTTTGGTTCTACAAACTCCCCCTAGACTGATGCGACCAAAATTCTTCTAATCACTTTGCTGCTGAAGCTTTTGCATGTGGCTGACTATCCTTTCAACTTCATAGCCTCTTGGATCCTTGCTGGGATTGTTCAGTGGAAGTGCAGACAGAGTCTTGATGTCTTTATGTGGCATTTTGTAGATTGTTTTGCTTGAACATATCATCTTCTGCTTCCTTACATCAGTTAAAGTGAACTCATCCAAATCAGCATTATAGGACCAACTTACAAATGGAGAGTGGGACTTGAGTGGTTTGATGTCAATGATCACATCTTTGCTAGGGTTGAAGTAGTGTTTGATGGCTAGCACAAGAAGTTTCCCACCCTCATTTGCAGGCTCATGAGCTTCACCCAGCTCTAAAATTCTGTCAAGATCTGAATCTGGCAATTGCAGAACTTCATTAACAGATCTGTAGATAGATCTTCTTCTTTCAGTTCTCCCCCTGAAGATCTCAAACCTTTGATCCTGTGGATTATAGACCCAATCAACTATGTCTCTTGAGTCTTCTGGTTTAGGTGTGGGTTTGGATTTCTTTAAGGGAGGCTGTTGATGAGTGGGAGCTGGGTGGGATGGTTTGGACTTTTTGGGTGGAGGAGTGGAAGGTTTGGGGAGGAGAGTGGAAGGTTGTTGGACTGAGGAAGAGGTAGGTGAGGGAGAAGGCTTGGGTTTCTTTGCTTTTGATTCTTCTTCTTCCTGAATAGGTACCCTTTTCTTGGAGCCCTTCTTTCCCAATTTCTCTTCCTCATCCTTCTTGACTTTGAAGTAGAGGGCTTGCAGGTTCATGAAGTTCATGGGACCTAGCCTCTGTCCACTCTCTCCTCTAGCCTTAAGGAAGTCAATCAAGACCTTCCTTTCTTCATGGGTCCATTTATTAAAGGCAATGGTCTTCTTGGACTTTTGTTTGGCTTTTTCTTCTTCTTTAGCCTGTTTCTTCTTTGCCAATTGACCTTGCTGACCCATGAAGGCTCTATAGACTTCTTTATTTGATAGTTTCTCAAGGTAGTCTGCATCCTCACCTTGAGAAACTAGAGCCATTACCCACTCCTCCCTCATTTCTTTGGCTAGTTCAAAATCGGTTATTCTGAACTTAGCTTCTTCTTTCTTCTTCTTCTCCAATTCTTCCTCTTCTCTGTTAAATTGTTCCTGCAGTTGAAGAGCAAGAGCTGCATCTTCTTCAATCTGGTCAACTGCAGGAATCTTTCTTTTCAGTTCATCCAGCTGTCTAGCATACAGCTGGATGGTTTGTTCTCTGAGGAGAATGGCTGTTTTTCTTTCTTGAGCCTTTTTAATGTCAGCCATCTCCTCTTCTTCTTCTCTTCTTCTTCTCTTCTCTTCCCTCTCTCTTTTCTCTTTTAGCAATCTCTCTTCATCTTCATCTTTCATAATTCCCTTTCCCTTGTTTATATTGGATGCCTCTGCTTCGGCTTCACTGACCACAACAGCAGATGATTGTGCTGCTATTGGGATCTCAGCCTCAGCTTCATTGGCACATTGAGAGGTGAACAAGGGAAGGTCAATGGCTTCATCCGATTTGCACTCAGGACCTGTGAATTCTTTTAGCATTTCTTTGATGGTTGATCTTGACTCATAAGCTGCAGCAAAGATGTTTACTCGAGGGGAAGCTGAGTCAGTATCAGTGTCAGAGTTTGACACATATACTTCCTCAGTAATTCTTCCTTCTTGTTCAAGATGGGCTCTGACAGTAGCTATCATTGCCTGGCTTTCAAGGGAGTTGACATTGCAGATATTTGCCCTGAGTTGAAAGATCTTGTAGAGAAAGTCTGTAGGAAGTGACAGGATGTTCCTGGTGTTGATGGTGAGAGAGGAGCCGTTGCTCAGTAAGAAGGTGTGGTCAAGAGACTTAGTGCTTAGCTATCCTAGCACATCTAAGTCTTTGACAATGAAGGAGTACAGAAATCTTCTTAAGCAGCAAACTTCTTCTTTAGTGAGAAGACTGCTCCTTATAATTTCAAGTCTTCTAGGAGTCAGTCTTCTTTTTGCTGCTGCCGAAGATTCAGGATAAGCTACCCGTTTTGCTGTTTGTATGAGTCTTTCGAAGATGGGTAGATTATCCTCCATCAAGTCATAGAACCTGCCAATGGCAAGTTCTGCTGAGAGATCTGATGAAGTGTTGATGCAGTTAGTTAAATACAGTTGTAGGACTTGGAGGGCATTGAGAGAGTTCCAGTTTAGCTCTTCTACTCCACTAAACTCCCATCCAATCCAAAATATCTCAGCTGATCCATCATACCCTCAAGCTAGAATGGAGTCAAATTCTAGCTTCTGTGAAGTTTGAAAGAGTTGGGGGGTAGTGGATTGACTTATGATGGCTGCTGCTACAGAGAGGAAGCTGAAAGCTGTATATTTTTGTTCTTTGTCTTCAGCTTCATTCAACACCTCATCAATAGCCCTGACGACTAAATTCCAGTCTTCAGTTGTTTCTTCTTCTTCGTTATATGAAGCTGGCAAGTCATGGACCTGTACAAAAGCTGGCTTGAAAAGTGTACTTTGAAAAACAGCCTGCTCTTGAATCCAGTCGTCAAGACTGTCTGTGTCTTCCTCCATTGGGACCATCTCCCCCTTTTTGGTTGCATCAGTGGACAAATAAGCATCAGTTTGGGTGCCCACTGATACAAGAGAGGGAGAAGGTACAGATGGGCATTGATGGGCTTCATGCATAAAGACTTGGTGTTTTAGTTTGGACACTTCAGCTTCTAGCATAGCCACCATGGTCGTCAATTCCAGGTTATGAAGTTTCAGTCTGTCCTCATCCACAGTTGTGGAATCCTTGGATCCAGATGGGGCCTTAGGCCTAGCCTCTTCATCCCCATCACCCATGGTTTCTTGGCGCCTGGGGTTCCTCTCAGTGAGGGGAGTTTCCAAGGAAGCATCCTCACTGTGAGTTGCCGTGGTTGAGGTCTTAGCAATGTTGTCACTGTCCTCCTGGTCATATGATGGACCGGCAGTAGTGACAGCCTCTTCCACATCCACTCTTTCATAACTCCTAGAGTGGACCTTTAGGGTAGAAGAACTTGGGTTGGGTGTGGTGGAAGCAAGATCAATCAGTACCTCCGAGATAGTGGTAGTTGGAGAAGGTACATCATCTTGATCAGGTTCCTCAACACTTAAGTTCAGAAGAGAAAGGAAGGGCTCAGGGGGCTGTTCTACAGATCTGGGAAGTGATCCTGATCCTAATAGAGAGACATCCAAAGAAGTCTCCCTAATAATGTGGCTTTCCCTTATGATATTCTCACCAGAATGTTGTGATTCTGAGTGAGGGCTGTTAGGTTGGGTTTGGGCCTTGGAGGCAGGAGAAGAAGGAGTTCTCTTGCCCCATTTCCTAGTATATGTTGTTGCAACCGGGGCCCTGTGTTTCGGTTGAACGATAACATCCAAAAGAGGTGTAAGTAATTTTTGTGCCTGTGCATCCTTAGTAGTATGCACAGGGGTTCGAATGGTAGAAGCAGATTGTTGTTCAGGGTGTGAGGTGGAGGGTGTGGGATCAGTATCAGCTGGGATTGCTGAACTGTCACCCGGGGTTCTTTGCATGTTCAACATTGTAGATAACAATGGAACATTGACTCCCGAGAAATTTTTGGAAACAGTCCTCATGCTTTGAAAAATGTTATTTTTATGACCCAACATGATGTAGATTCTTGCAGGTTTTGAAAGTTCTTTTAGTTCTTGATTGAAAACTTCTTGCAAGAATCTTAGGTACATAAAGAATTGCTGCTTTGCACCCTCTTGAAGGTTATATCTCAAACCCTCAAAAATGAGGTGTGCAAAGTTGAAGCCTTGGTTAGTGACCATACCATGGAAGGCGGAGGCAAGTGCAGAGCTCACCTGATGCCATCCACTCCTCTTCTGAGATATGCATTGGAGAAGAGTGTGGCAGAGATACTTCCATGGAGGGCCCATCAGCGCCTTCTCGATCGTATACTCGGACTGATTTCCAGTGTATCCAATGGAGACAAAGGTCCTCATATATTCATCCTTCGAGTATGAGATCGCTGCTCCCTCATCTTGAAGCTTAAGATGTTTTCTGAGTGTGGCTTTCAAGATGGTGATATCCTTGCCGTCTACTTTGGCTTTGATTTGGGGAATCCCCTGTTCGGTAGAGTAGACGGCGGTACTCCAGAAATCCTCCATATGAGGGATATATGGTAGGGTTGGTGGTGAGTGCAAAGTAGATCTTTGATCGACATAAGAAATCGATCATATCGTCAAATCCTTCGGATTTCTTTCCTTTGGTGAGGTATGTTGTTAGGTTATGGTATGGGGAAAACTTGTCATCTGGGCTGTTGATATCTGCCATTGCCGTTTGATTTTGGAGGGATGGTTTGAGTATGGTGGAGACTTGAGAATATGGAGAATATGGAGAATATGGAGAGCTTTGAATGTGGTGGGGACTTAGGGTTGAATTGAATGTGAAGAGGTGGTAAAGAAAATTTGATTTGTTCTTATAACGGCAGATGAGAGAAAAAGCAACTAGCTTTAGGGTTTAAAATGGCTTGTACAGTACAACCTTATTTACTTTTTATTGTTACAGCTGTAATACACTGAGGCAGTCATGGTAAAGACTGACGTTAATATCTTTTACAGCGGGTAAAAGTTAATTTGAACTTAAATTTACCCATCAGCAGCAAACTTGGTTGCTGTGGATGAATAAGTCTGTCCGCTGCAACTTTGGTTGCTGCAGAAGGTTAAGTTTGTCAGCAGCAGACTTAATTGCTGCTGATAGATGCAATGATCTGCAGCAAGGATATTGCTGCTGACAGCCTTAAAGTTATCTGCAGGAAACTTATTCCTTCTGATAAGTTAAAGCAGTCAGGGGCAAATTCTTTGCTGCTGAAAATTAGACCTGTCAGCAGCCAAAAGGATGCTGCTGAGTTATAACTTTTATTTACAACATAAGACAAACATATTTACACCAAAGGATAGACGCACTCAACTGAACCGATGATGATGCTTGGTGATTTCTTTACCTTCCATTGTTGAGTTGGTGGTTTTCCAGCTCTCTTTGTCTTTTCAGCAGCAGATGTTGTATCTGAGGATTTTGGCTTATCAGCAGCAGATTTTGTTGCTGCTGATGGTTTTACTTGAGCAGCTGTAGACTTTGTTGCTGCTGAAGCTTTCCTTTTGGTTGCTTGGGCTTTACTCGATCAGCAGCAGTTATTTTGGCTGCTGATGGCTTAGAAACAGATGTATGCTTATCCTTCTTCACCTTGCTGATAGGCTTTTGTATAACTGGGGTTGGAAGAAAAATCTGATTGAAAGGATTAGACTTACAATTTGCAGCAAAGTGGTCTGATTCTCCACAGATTATGCAAGATTGTTGAGGTTTTGACAACTGTTCCCTTGGTGGAGAAAGAGATTTTCTGAATTGAGTTATCTTAGCTTCAAAACTTCTTACCTGTTTATTCTTCTTTGTTTTCTCAAAAGCATGTTGCTTGAGGTTTCTTTGCTGCTGAAGGTAGTAGAAGCAGGTGCTGGCAGTGTGGTTATATTTTCCACAGACAAAACATGATTTTGCCAGTTTATCCCTTGAAAGATACATATAATCCTTTCTTTTGAAAAGGTCTTTGAAATTCCAAGGGTGAGCTTTGTTGTGCTCAAAGGTAGCTTCTTCCAATGTCTTTTGAACATATGGAACCCTTTCTCCAGGCGCATGACATATGTCAAACACCTTCCTTGGTTGGACTGAAGATGAGGCCCGGCCCTTTTCAGTATTTAGCTTCCTACCTTCTGGAGGATAGCTGTCACACCCCAACCGACGGCGGAAAACGTCGGGGCGTGAAGCTGTGCAGACTGTTCATAGCTCATGGTTGCTAAAGTTTGAATAATTTAAACATTCATTTTCATTACACGTGGCAAGTTCATACCATACAAGAACCAAATGTAGCGATTACAAAATATAAATAGTTTAGATTAATTGCTAGGTCCAAATCCTATATGTAGCAGCTTGTAATACTTCAAACATTGTCACCTGAAACATGGTTAAAAACAAAGTCAACTAAAAAGTTGGTGAGAATACATAGGTTTTCGTGTCATGTAATAGAATATAGTGTCGTGTGCATACAATTCATACAAACATGGCAATTAAGGCATTTATGGAGAGATGCCATTGTGTGAACTGGTAGTACAATCAAACCTTTGTAACTAGCATGCAAAACAAACGCGTGTTGGCAGTAACAGTCACCCTACCTAGGTGGGTTTGTCAGACTCAATAGATCTATCACTGTTTACTGTAGGCTATAAAATAGTTAATGATTGCACGTGAATAGCAAACTGCGTGTTGGTCTACACACCTAGTACTCAAGCACAAAGCTCAAAATTGTATCACATGATTGTAGGGTGGAATTGTATATTGTGTAGTTTGTAAACATAGTAAATAGAACGCATGTTCCACCCCAAAAGTTTGTAAATAGAGTAAAAGAGGGGCTATGTAACTCACTTGTGTTGGGTAGTGTAGTTTGCACAGATCAACAAAAATACCAAACGTGTTGTAGGTCGCTACGTTTGACCTAATGGATAAATGTATAACGCGTGTCATTGTTTGTGTTATTTTTATGTCGAAAGATGGATTTGTACGTTTTGGGTTTGTTTGAAATAAATAAATAAATAACTTTATTTATCTATTTAGTACATTTTAAATAGTAGTCATATATATTCTTTAAAATGTAAATTTAAATAACTGATATATATTTATATTTATTTAAATATAAATTTAAATAAATAACATTTGTTTAAGTCAAAATATATATAGTTTTATAAGAATGATTATATAAACTCACGACTTCATCGGTTTTGAACTATCGGGAATTAATCGTTTTAAATTCCTAAATCAAGGATTTGGTTTATAAATGATTCCCGGGTCTTGGGATTTTATAAAATAATTTTTATAATTACATTTTGAAATTTTTAGCTAAATATGTTAAATAGACTTTAAAACAGAAAAATAATTGATTCTGGTCAAGGAGCACGACCGTGCTCAAGTAGGGCACGACCGCGCTCGTTGCCGGGCGTGACCGTGGTGGTCTGAAACGCGCCCGTGGTCGAGTCAGAAGGTACTTCATAGGTTCTGGACATAGAGCACGACTGTGCTCGTATCTGGCACGACCGCGTCTAGTGTTTGTTTTTTATCAAGACTTGTTTGCTCGGTAAGCACGACCGGGCCACACCTGGGGCACGATTGTGCTTGGTCGGGCACGACCGCGCTCGGGGATGAGCGCGACCGTGTCGGGTCTTTTCCAGACCCAAATCCGTCGAATCTTATATTAAATGTTTCTGTATTCTTAGGGCTTTCACTTAGTGGATGATTTCGAAGCTATCTATGAGTTTTAATTGGATTTATTTCGTGTTTAAAAGGTAGTTCGACTAAAAGTTTAGTTTCGGCGTTTCGTTCAGAAATCGGACAGACTTGAGTGTTTCTACTACGAATTGGCATAGGGCTTTCGTAGTAGAGGTAGATACGAAGCTAGAGACATATTACTTACTTGTTTAAATCGGGCAATTTAATGCAGTCGGCTACAAGTCGTGAGGTCGGGTTTCTCGGCGATCGATCGGACGACAGAGGTTGTATGCGAGTCGAGTGAATGCTCCGAGAGGTCGAGAGGGTGCATGTGAAGGTGTAGGGGGCATTGGATTCTCCTTATAACGTCAAATTTGCGAATTCATGATTGTGGTGGGAGTGGGTAGTTGATGATTGAAATAGATCGATTGGAGTACGAAATTGGAGACGTGTTTCAGATGGTGTACAGTTGCGTATGGTCGGACGCGTGAAATCTGGCCTTAACGCGATCTGGTTCGACGAGCATGGACCACTGACTGACTCTGCGGAGTCACGTGGTTTCAGCAGCGCGACCGTGCCTGTATTAGGCACGACCGTGCTTTGTCTTCAGGCGCGACCGTGCTTGTTTCTAGGCGCGACCGTGCTTGCCTAGTTTTGTAGTTTTTGAGTTTTGTCAGTTTTGGTCCTCGGGGCTTGTGAGATAATAGTGTTTTTGTTTGATTTGTTATTGTAATAGAATAGTTCGTATATGTAACTGCATCGTAGTTTGTTTGTACACGAATCGAAACTGAAATGTGTTTGTTTATTGAAATCAAACGATTACATGATGAAAATCAGAAATGTTACAATAGCTAATTTTGATTTGTTTGAATGGAGTAGGAACTTGTACTGAAATGGCTGGTACTGGTGCTGAATGGATAATGGGGACTTCATCTTTAGTCAAAATAACTTTAGGAGCAGAAGGAGATGAAGTAGTGGATTCTTGTACCAAATATGAAGCTTCACTTGTTTCAGTGGAGTCTGAGCAGGTTGAATCAGACTCTGATGAGGTAGTGCATTCTTGTACCAAAGGTTCATCCTTAGAAGGATCAAGATTTCTGTTGGCCATATCAAGATTTGCAAAATTGAAGCTTGGTTCATGGATGGCAACGTAGTCAGCAGGAGGTGCAACAGCTTGATATTGTTCAGTATGATACCCCAGACCAGTTTTTACCTTTTCATGAATTTGAGCATCCAAAAGTCTTTGCAGCTTTTTGGATGCAAATTCATATTTGTCGACATGAACCTTTTGTTCTGCCAATTCTGCTCTGGTAGCTTTTAATCTGGCCAGTAGATCATCAATCTGAGTTTCAAGATTGCTTTGTTCATGTTTTAATAATGAAATCTCTTTCTTTAGGCAGTTAATTTTTTCTTTGTAGCTGTCTTCGACCTTTTTGAATTCAGATTTCATTTGATGAAACTCTTCATTTTGATCTATGAGGTTTTGATTATGCTTTCTGTAGCCTAAAACCTTATCAATACAGGCTTGGGAACATAGATGTTCATATACCTAAGGCGGTATCTCGGTTGTGTCTACCATAAGAGCTTGGTTGTTAGCAGGCAGATCTTCATACTGGAAGCTCCAGTCAAAGTCAGATGTTCCAACAGCTACACAAGCTGTAGTTTGAGCTGGAGGAATAGCTTGTTGCTGTTGTCTAGGTTAGCTAGGTTGGTTGTGTCTTGTTCGATCCTCAGCAGGGTTTGCCCTAGGTGTCTTGCATTCTCTAGCAAAATGACCCAGTTGGTTACAGTTGTAACATCTCACTTTACTTTTATCCAAGCCAACTCTGGTGTTGGAGTTGTTGCTTGGAATGGGTCTTCCGGTTCTAGAGTAGAACCTTTTTGCTCTTATAGAGAGCATGTCATAGGAGTGTTGTATATCCATTTCATCTGGATGGAAGCACTCAAGATCCTCCTTGATAAAACACATGTTGCTTGAGTTTTCAGAAACAAAAGCAGCGGAGGTTGAGGCTTGAGAAGGAGCTTCAAGAAGAAATGGTGATGTGTTTGTTTTAGAGGTAGGAGTTTGAGGATGTGTGACTATGGGAGGATAGTAGTTGCTAGTACTAGGACCTGAATACTCAGAGTGAAAAGCAGAAGAGGTGGTGGTGGATGTTGAAGCTGTTTGGTAGCTTGAGCTTCGTTCTTTTGCCTGAATCATCTCTAGCTCATAAGTATTCAGCATACCGAAGAGCTCAGTCATTTGGAGAGTCTTCAGATTCTCAGTTCTTCTAATGGACACCGTGTAGAGTGTCCAGCAGCTAGGTAAAGACCTGATGAACTTTTTGAGAATATCCTCATTCTCCAGTTTCACCTTTGAGCACTGCAGCTCACCTACAAGATAAGTAAATCTGTTATATAAAACAGTTAGGGACTCACCTTCCTTCCATACGAAGTTTTCATACTGCTGCTTCAGGATGTCACTTCTGTTTTCTTTGACTTCTTCTAAGCCAGCAAACATCTTCTCAAGAGCCTCCCAGAGCTCTTTAACGGTTTTGTGACTTCTGAAGTTATGAAAAACTTCATTTGGAAGGCACATTTGGGTAGCTCCTAGTGCCTTGAAGTCCACCTCCATCTTTTTTATATCTTCATCCGAGTACTTGGAGGGATCCTTTGGAACTGATGGTCCTCCAGAGTCAGCAGATGCCACCATGGGAATGTAGGGTCCATCCCTGATGGACTTCCACATTCCGTACTCCTGATAGCAGAAAAAACTTTCCATGCGATTTTTCCACATGTCGTAGTCTTCTCCAGACACCAATCTTGGTGGTCGGTTGATGCTGTCGATATCTTCAAAACCATTGCTTTGTGCCATTTTTGTTTCGTGATTTTGGGTGACTTGATCAAAGAGAGGGAGTTTAGAATAGAACCAGAAGTGATTAAACAAGTGTTAGTTTCTTTAATCTGAGCCAAAGCTCGGATACCACTTGTAGGATCGTGAAATTACAAGATGGTTCTGTTCTTAGTTGAAATTGGTGGAAACAATAACAACTACACAAATGTAATCGAACAGACAAAAAGAATACTAATAAGAACACTGTTGTATTAAGCTTTTGCAGGTAAACGATTACAAGTGAAAACTCAGTGAAGAAGCACACTTACAATGAAGTGTTTACACAGTATTTATACTAACTTAGAATCAGGACAGACCCTTGATTCTAAGTATCAGATCTAACACAGACCGTTGATCTGATCAAAATAGTTAACTATTACACGTTTTGTCTATATCTAGTTAACTTTATTGAAGCGTCTTCTTTATGCATAATTGCATGCATGTCTGGAGAAGAGCATTGTCGTCCGTCATTGGTTGCACCATTGAGGTTCCTTCTGCTTTGAGTGTGTCAGTCGCTTTTGCAGAAGGTTGTCAGTGACGCTTGGCATGGATAGTCAGCTGCAACGATTTGTCTTCAAGGAACACAGCTATCAGCAGCAAGAATGAGAATGATGCTGTTGATAAGCCTATCAGCAGCAACAAGTGTTGAGTGCTGCTGATAAGCCTATCAGCAGCAACATGTGTTGAATGCTTGATGTCGTCCAGACGGTCTATTAAAAACTAACAAATAAAACCTATTCTAGACTTTCTAGCTTTAAATTTATAAAACCTAGACTCGACCTAATACTAGACCACACAACCGGCAAGTGTACCGATCAATGCAATATAGCCTAACGAAGTCCGGATATCGAACCCAAAAGACACTGAATAACTAAATTAGACTCTAACTAGGACTTAATATGATTAATTGATTGGGGGGTTTACTACACTAAAGATTAACTAAGAATGCAATAAACTAAGGACAATTCAAGCTATCAAGAGTAAACTAAAGATGAAATCAAGAATGGAGAGGTCACTACCTAGGTCGGAATCCTATGTGTAAAGCTCAACTTCTATCGGTTTTGGAACTAGGTTGGATCTGGGTTTCTAAAGATATAACACCTAAAAGATATCTAGTGGATTCCCGATCACTCTCGGTCTCGGGATGTGACCAGAAGACAACCTAAGGATATTAACTCACCAGATGATCGGATCACCTCTCGGGTATTTCCTACTATGACAAGTACCCTAATAAACGGATTACCTCTCAGTCTCACCGCTTACCATACACTCAAGGCATGCATGGGGTAGTTCTAGAATGGATACTATGATTCGGATAGCAACTATCACTAGACACCTAATACCAACTTCCTCTCAGACAGCTGACACTCGGATTCCTAATGACGAAGACTAAACGACTAATTCTCACCTCTCGGGTATTGAACTAGGACACACATTCACTTCTAATCAGTAATTAACTAGGTTTTCTATGGCTACTACGTCTAGACACCACTCTAACTCACAAACCCTAAAGTCTATGAACCAGAAACGAAGATCAAACTGGCAGACAACCACAATCAACGCAGAAAAGCATAATCAACCACATAATCAGAATTAAACATGCACTAACATCACACATAAACAAACTCAAACCTTTACTAAATCATAAATCCAACATTCAAATCCAAAAACCGAATAAAAATCGAAACTTTAACACATAATCATCATATTGACCTAGGTAGATCAAGGATCTAGCCTAGAATCATACTAAGAACATCTACACAGAAGCAAATAGCAAGATCCATAGGTTCAAAACACAAAATCAAAGATAAAGTTTGAATCTTTAAACCCTAGAATGCAACTACACAAACCCGGAATCCAAAAGCTTCAATCTTCAGCTTCAATTGACTTCCAAACTCAAAATCGCCTCTTTTCTTCCCTGGAACGGCTTAGAATCCAACTTCCTCCTAATGGCCGTTTAAATCTTTTTAATTTAGAAAATTAGGGTTTTGCGGAAAACGGCCCTCTCGCGTACCGCGAGATAATGTTGACTGGATCCTCGCGTACCGCGAGGACCAAAATAGTCGGGCGGATTCCTGGAGTTTCCCGCGTACCGCGAGAATTATCACACTCGTCTCTCGCGTACCGCGAGAGACCTAAATTTCAGAAAATTGTCTTTTTATCTTTGGACTTTTCCGGGCTTCGTTTCTTCGCTCGTTTTCTTCACGTATTCTTCATTAATATTCCCGAGCTCCTACAAATAAGACCAACGACTCAAATGTACATAAAATTGACTCAAAACTAATATAAAACTACTTAGAACACATTAAAACAAAGGAATAAAGACGTGTGCTTTCGCACCCTATCAAATATCCCCACACTTAACCTTTTTTCGTCCTCGAAAAATATGCAAATGGAATCATAACTGGCATCTAACTCAACAAACATAAATTTCAATTTTCAAAACATACTCACGTGTTAAAAAGCAACAATTAGTATTTCTGTCCGATTAAACCCAAGCACTAACTTTCAAGCCCCCGTTACGTGTTCTAAATCCATTTTATACAACATATCAATCAATCTATGTGACTCACACTTAGAAGTTACAGCTCTACCTAATCCCGTCTCAAGGTCATGTTTAGGCACGGATTAAACCATATAGATTTACCCTACCACGTTAAACTACTATTTACAGGTTTTTAGAAATCAGATGAAATCATGAATGAATGGATGATAATGAGCATAATAAGCAAAAGAACTTTCGTCTAGAGGCGTTTCAACCAAGTCACTATCCCGGAGGGTAACACATAGACTACATTCTATCAATGAAGCACATAAATCTTACTTAGGGGTGTATCCTCCAAGTCGCTATCCCAGAGGGAAACACATAAGCAAAACTCAGTATAGCTCATAAATTATGGAATAACATGAATTATGGAATGCGGGCGCCACCGAAACTCGGATTTATTCTCATAAAAAGAGAATGGTGTGCCATAAAAATTTTCAAAAACCTTTAAATTTTTAACTTAATCGTGGTACCTATCACCCTATATTGACAGTTTCAGTATTACCATTACTCTAAGATGAATACCCACAAGATATCATGATTTTATTCCGTGATTAATCCTAAATAACACAAACAGGATATTTAAGCTCTACTAGTTAGCTGGGTCTACCAAAACATCACTAATTAGACACGTTTTCAATTATTTAATCTTTTAAACTCATAAATAGATCCAGTTCTACTATCATTTTCCAAATATATGCAATTATTTTCAAGAACATTTTTCAAATTTTTCAATTTTTTTTTTTTTTTTTTTTTAAAGACACAAACTAAACAAACTAGACACTCACATCCCCACACTTGAAAGACACATTGTCCTCAATGTGAAGCAAAACACAACTAAAAATGAAAATGCAAAAATAAAAAAAACAAAACAGAACAGGAAGCGACTTAGCTGGTAATGTAGATGCAATCTAGTATGCAGCTTCGTTCTTCCTTGTGTGCACCGTATAGCATTTCCTTCGCGGCTTGCACATCTCACTGACGGGTTGCCTTTACAAACTGGTAATGGTGATGATCAATCCTGCCCGAATGGAGATTGAGTATGGGCGAGATGATAAAACCTGCAAAATAAACCTCATACAAACCCACAGCATTAAACTGACTCAAATAAAATATAGAGACTAGACAGACTCAAGAAAACTAAAAGACTCAAGATAGATAGATGCAGAGAAAACATACTCGACATGTGGCAAACACAAAGACATGAATACCACAGCAAGTTCGAACATCGGTCATAGACGGTTTCTAGTTTCCCATGGTCACGGTGGTCGGATGGTGGTAGGTGGGTGAATTAATGTGATGGATGATGGTGGTTAAAGGTGATGCTTCATGGTAGTGGTGGTACGAAGGTAGGTGATGAATAGTGGTGGTGAGTGAAAACGGGGACAGAAACGGGTACGGGAAACCATGGGAAACAAAGGAAATAGGGTGACACCAGCAGTCCCTCGCGTACCGCGTAAGTCGAAGGGGATATTCTTCGCGTACCGCGAAGGCCAAAAAGTTAGGCCGGTCGAGACTTTTGTCTCTCGCGTACCGCGAGAGATCTTCCTCTCGTTCTTCGCGTACCGCGGAAGGGTGTCGTTAACAGAAAGTTTTGAAGAATTTTCAAGTTTTATACTTAGAATATTTTTGGTCATTTAAGAAAAAATTTTCACCCAACTTCCTCAAAACCTTGTCCCAAGGATAAAAACACATGTAACCATACCTGGGGCTTCATTCCCGACGATTTTCCTTACCGAATCGAGCATGGATTCCTGCAAAACTTGACACAAACAAAACACAAACCGAAAAACAAAGAAAAAGACATGGACTCATACCAATGAACGCACACAAACTTTACATCCCGGGCACTTGCCCAGGACTCAAGCAAACCTATCAGGAGGCTTCTCCTTGATCCTAACCGGTACCGCCTTCATCCTTCGCGGCCTACCGGTTCTCCACAGCCTCAGCAAACAACTACTCCTACCGCACCATGGATTTCTATCCTTCATCTCCTTCCACCACAACTTAAATCTACCCGGTCCGAAGATAATACGCATTAAATAACCAAGTAGTTTGTCACTCCTCGATATCCCCACACTTGGGGTTAGCACTCTATCTACGTTGCCTAAGTCAATTAACTCTCGAGTCCTCTTACGAGGCGGCCTAGACCTAGGGGGTGACTCGATCTTTCTCCCCAAAGCACAAACAGTGGTGAAGATATGTAGGGGTTTAGGAATGGGCACTTCTAAAGGAATGACCTCCACAATCTCACCAGGATCCTCGGGATCCTCAACAACCTCCACCAACTTCCCCACACTTGGGGTTTTGCCCATGACATCTTCAAATTCAGCCATTATGTTCAGTACATCATCGGGCATCTCATCATCACCGTAATCATCCGGCTCCCCTAACAACCTTTCTAACTCCAACGCCCACTCAGATGGTTCTTCTATATTCGGGGCGGGTTCACCAACTTCTAACATCGGATCGGAGTCCCAATGGTGGTCTATGAAAGAGTCGAGCATGCACACGGAATGGCTGTGCTCGCCAACATCCTTCCCGGACTCTACAGCATTGAATGTAAGGGCCTCATCCCCCACACGAAGTGTGAGCTTCCCGTCAAAGACATCAATCATCGCCTTTGCGGTCCGTAGGAACGGGCGCCCTAAGATGAGTGGGACCTTGTCATCCACCTCCATATCTAGAATCACAAAATCCACGGGGAAAACAAAATTGCCCACTTTCACTAATAGATTTTCCACTATTCCCCGTGGATACTTGACTGAGCGGTCAGCCAAGGAAATGCTCATGCGCGTTGGTTGTGGTTCACCTAGGTCCAGCTGCTTGTACAATGAATAGGGCATCAAATTGATGCTAGCACCTAGGTCGGCCAACGCGTGGTGTAATGGTAGGTTGCCCAACAAGCACGGGATCGTGAACCGACCCGAATCAGACAACTTTTCTGGCAAATGATTTTGCACCACTGCCGAGCATTGCTCACCAAGTGAGACTCCAGAGACCTCCTCAAGTTTCTTCTTGTTGGAAAGAAGGCCTTTTAAGAACTTGGCATATTTGGGCATATGCTGGAGGACCTCTACAAACGGGAGATTGACCTTGAGTTGTTTGAACATATCAAGGAAGTGACCGTATTCCTTAGCGTGTTTATGTGGCAACACACGTGCGGGATAAGGAATACGACTCAAGTCAATCTCGGGGGACTTCATCTCCACCCCCTTCTTCTTCTCCTGTGCCTTCTTGGTAGGCACCTCAACCACTATCTCCTCCTCCTCCACCGGCTCTTCTTCTACTACTACCGGTGGGCTCTCATCCTCCTTCTCTATCATGCTCCTCGTCGAAACAGCATTCGACTCGGTCTCTTTTAGTATCCTAGCATCGATCTCAGCAAATCGAGCTTCCCAGTCAATCTTGTTCACCTCCTCCACTGAGGGAATATTATGCTCCTTAGAGTGGGGGTCAACCTCTTCAACCACTTTACTCTTCACACTCTCTATAGACACGGCCATCACTGAAGCGTTCGGGCCCGTAGAAGGGCTTCCTTGTCTATCATGTATGCTCCTAGCAATGTCTCCTACCGTGCGTTGCAAATCCTGGAACGCCGATTGCTGATTCTTCATCAAAGTGTCATGGCTATCCAGTCTTAGCCGAGCATCCTTGTTATTCTGCACCAGCTGGGCAAGCAACTGTGTCTGAGTCTCCATCATCTCCTCAATCCTTCGTGACCCAACAGTGCTCCCAGAACTCGCTCCTTCTTCTGCTCCTCCATACTGTTGCTGACGACCAGTGAATCCAGATCTCCATCCCGAACCAAAAGTATTAGAATTGTTGTAATTTCGGTTCTGGTATTGGTTGCCAGCATAGCTCACATGCTCTTGATTATTTACCGGGCAATCTCGGGCGTCGTGTCCTCCCCTGCACACCTGACACCTCAAAGCACTGAGCTTGAGCTCCTTTATCTCATTCGCCATCGAGGCGAGGGCAGCAGCCACGCTAGTATCAGGAGTGACCTGATGCACACCTCTAGGAGAAGAGGCGTGTGACCTAGCAGTAGGAATGGAATCCCTAACAGAACGTGGGTGCTGCTGTTCGGCTTGAGCGAAGCTCTCGAACATATCCTCGCACTCCTCAGGCTCGAGTCTATCCATGATATGGCCTCCTGCAGCTGTGTTGAACATTTGCTGCGTCTCGAAGGTGAGGCCATTATAGAACTTCTCCACTAGTGCCCAGTCGGGGAGACCGTGCTGGGGACATCGGCTCAACAGCGCGTTGAACCGCTCCCAGGCCATGTGGTAAGGCTCGTCGGGATCCATCCGAAACGAATGGATCTGGTCCCGAAGGCGAGCGGCCCTGGAAGGTGGAAAGTATTTCTTGAAGAACTTGGCTTCGAGATCCTCCCATGTGGTGATAGAATTGTCGGGAAGAGTGTCGAGCCAAGTAGATGCACGCCCAGAAAGAGAGAATGGAAAGAGACGCAAGTAGATTGCGTCCTTAGATACACCCGTGATATTAAATGTATCACATATCCGCGCGAAGCGGGACAAATGTCCGGGTGCATCCTCATCCTCGAGGCCATGGAATTGAGTGGCATGAGTGATCGTACTCATGACATGTGATGGGATCTGCCAAGAATTGGTGTTCGGTATAGTGGGGCGTGTGATCGAAGATCTCGCGCCCGTGACCCCCTCACTGGCCCTCTGGTGCACCGTACGTCTAGCCGGTGGGTTAGCGTCGCCCATGATAGAAATTGGAACTGGGCTAGTAGAACGTACCTTAGATTTAACCAGCTCCTCTAAACGCTCCCGAAAGTCGCGGGTGCGCTCGTGAAGCTCTCGTTCGGGCTCTTGAAAAGATGCAAAAGATGGTGATCCTTGCGAACGAGTATTGGGCATAAACAGAAAGACTCTAAGAAGGAAAAATAGAACAAAGACTCAAAAGAAAACAAAAGACTCAAATAAACCAAAAATCAAACAAAGAACTAGTCAAAGCTAATATTGCTATTGCCAAGTGTCCCCGGCAACGGCGCCAAAAACTTGATGTCGTCCAGACGGTCTATTAAAAACTAACAAATAAAACCTATTCTAGACTTTCTAGCTTTAAATTTATAAAACCTAGACTCAACCTAATACTAGACCACACAACCGGCAAGTGTACCGATCAATGCAATATAGCCTAACGAAGTCCGGATATCGAACCCAAAAGACACTGAATAACTAAATTAGACTCTAACTAGGACTTAATATGATTAATTGATTGGGGGGTTTACTACACTAAAGATTAACTAAGAATGCAATAAACTAAGGACAATTCAAGCTATCAAGAGTAAACTAAAGATGAAATCAAGAATGGAGAGGTCACTACCTAGGTCGGAATCCTATGTGTAAAGCTCAACTTCTATCGGTTTTGGAACTAGGTTGGATCTGGGTTTCTAAAGATATAACACCTAAAAGATATCTAGTGGATTCCCGATCACTCTCGGTCTCGGGATGTGACCAGAAGACAACCTAAGGATATTAACTCACCAGATGATCGGATCACCTCTCGGGTATTTCCTACTATGACAAGTACCCTAATAAACGGATTACCTCTCAGTCTCACCGCTTACCATACACTCAAGGCATGCATGGGGTAGTTCTAGAATGGATACTATGATTCGGATAGCAACTATCACTAGACACCTAATACCAACTTCCTCTCAGACAGCTGACACTCGGATTCCTAATGACGAAGACTAAACGACTAATTCTCACCTCTCGGGTATTGAACTAGGACACACATTCACTTCTAATCAGTAATTAACTAGGTTTTCTATGGCTACTACGTCTAGACACCACTCTAACTCACAAACCCTAAAGTCTATGAACCAGAAACGAAGATCAAACTGGCAGACAACCACAATCAACGCAGAAAAGCATAATCAACCACATAATCAGAATTAAACATGCACTAACATCACACATAAACAAACTCAAACCTTTACTAAATCATAAATCCAACATTCAAATCCAAAAACCGAATAAAAATCGAAACTTTAACACATAATCATCATATTGACCTAGGTAGATCAAGGATCTAGCCTAGAATCATACTAAGAACATCTACACAGAAGCAAATAGCAAGATCCATAGGTTCAAAACACAAAATCAAAGATAAAGTTTGAATCTTTAAACCCTAGAATGCAACTACACAAACCCGGAATCCAAAAGCTTCAATCTTCAGCTTCAATTGACTTCCAAACTCAAAATCGCCTCTTTTCTTCCCTGGAACGGCTTAGAATCCAACTTCCTCCTAATGGCCGTTTAAATCTTTTTAATTTAGAAAATTAGGGTTTTGCGGAAAACGGCCCTCTCGCGTACCGCGAGATAATGTTGACTGGATCCTCGCGTACCGCGAGGACCAAAATAGTCGGGCGGATTCCTGGAGTTTCCCGCGTACCGCGAGAATTATCACACTCGTCTCTCGCGTACCGCGAGAGACCTAAATTTCAGAAAATTGTCTTTTTATCTTTGGACTTTTCCGGGCTTCGTTTCTTCGCTCGTTTTCTTCACGTATTCTTCATTAATATTCCCGAGCTCCTACAAATAAGACCAACGACTCAAATGTACATAAAATTGACTCAAAACTAATATAAAACTACTTAGAACACATTAAAACAAAGGAATAAAGACGTGTGCTTTCGCACCCTATCAATGCTGCTGATAAGCCTATCAGCAGCAACATGTGTTGAATGCTGCTAATAAGCCTATCAGCAGCATTTGTACTTAGAATAATTTAGAAGCAATCAGTCTTTGGTTCTACACTTACTTAGCGACCGTCGCCGCTAGAGTAACCGTCGTTACTCATCTTAACCAGTTGTACAACATCCTCGTTACAGTGCCCTGCCGAGCACTGTCCCGATTTTTCTCATGGTACGTCATGGACTTGCCCATGACACAACATCGGCTTAGAGTAGCACTAGTCTCAAGGACTATACTACTACCTCAAGATTTGCTACTATGCTTAGGGTACCACTAGTCTCGAGGACTATACTACTACCCCAAGTCTTTCATCGTATAAGCATACTCTTACAGATTAGACAATGTATTTGACTTAATATTCTTCTCTTTGTTTATAAAACATATAGTTAAATAAACCATTCTTTCTTCTCTTTCTGTTTATAGAACATATAGTTAAATAAACCATTCTCTTCTTCTTATCTTCTGTTTATAAAATATATAGTTGAATAAACCATTTTTTTCTTATCATTCTTTCTTACAAAACGTTTAATAAATAAACCGTTATCTTTCTTATCTTTCTTTCTTACAAAACGTTTAGTTAACAAACCGTTATCTTTCTTACAAAACGTTTAGTTAATAAATCGTTATATTTCTTCTCTTTCTTTCTTACAAAACGTTTAGTTAATAAACCGTTATCTTTCTTCTCTTTCTTGTCACACCCCAACCGACGGCGGATTATACGTCGGGGCGGACGCGGTTGTTTAATAGCACAAGGTTGACTATTAAAGTTTAAATAATTTTATTAAATAACTTCCAGGTTCCAATTCAAAGAATAAATCAAATACATAGCAAGAATACAAGTCTAATTGATTTAGCATTCTAGGTCCAAGCATCCTATGTGATCACAATAAAGTCTCATGTTGTAGTACCTAAAACATGTGAAAGAATCTGTCAACTACAAAATAGTTGGTGAGATACAAAGGTTTTTGACACAGTTTAACAAGTATTTGAAAAGAATTACAATTCACTATGATATATGCATTCTATAAAGTAAGTATGAGAAAACAAGTATCTTAAACATTGTGCACATTCAATCCTCAACCAAGTTTAGGCATAACCCGCAGGTTACCCTTATAAGTCTCAAGTTTAAAAGTTTGGTTTAGTAACAAACACCAAGGGCTCCCCCCGAAGGGTCAATCATTCAAGGTGGATTGGTCAAATACAATAGATCTATCATTGTTACCATAGGCTTGATCAAAGTTAAAGAATATGCTAGTTTTAAGTTTAATCTAAGCATACAAGTCTCAAGTTTAACATAAGAATAAGCATTTAGTCATAGTTTGTACAAGAATTGTATAAGTTTGAAGTTTGAACATGTTTCACCCCAAAAGAATGTAAATGAAAAAGGGGCTAAGTATACTCACTTGGATGATGAATAGTATCCGACACGGATAAGTATTTGCAAGCTTTGGAGGGAGAATATCCTCACGATAAGCCTAGTGTATGCAAGTTTAAAGATTTAAGTATGATCCTATAAGTCTATGGTAAGGATCTAGGATTTCGAGATTCGACTAGGGTTCCAAGTGGGAGGTGGGCATGATTGTGTTTTGTAAAGTTTAAACAAAAGTTTCAATGAAGGTTTTGAATGAATGTCGCAAGGTTTGAATACCGAAGTTTCATAAGTTTATAGTTTAGAATAGTTATTAATTAAAATAATTATTTAAAAGTTTAACAATTATTCATTATACGAAAATAATCAAAATAGTTTTCTAAGCATCTGGAAATAAGTTGAAGCAATTGAAAGATCAAATAATTATTAAAGTTTAACAATAATTATTCAAGAAATAAATAATTATTAAGGATTTATAATAATTATTTAAAGGATATATAATAATAATTATTAGAGTTAATTACATCGTTAGTCCCTGTGGTTTGTAAAAAGTAACAAGTATGGGTACTAAGGGTTTCAAGTTGCAAGTATGGGTACTATACTTTCAATTTTGTAACAATAATGGGTATTAAGACTAACTTCCGTTAGTTTTTTGTTAAGTTGAAGGGCAATTAAGTCATTTCACATATGTGGGTTAATTATGTAAGTTTTCATATATGAGAGACCAATTATGTAATTAAGTCTAATTAATATAAAAAACAAACAAACACTTCCCACCATCATCTCGTTCATCCAAACGCAACTGCCCCACCACCGTCTCCTTCATCTCCGGCACCACCCCCACCACCGTCCGCTAGCCGCCGCCTTCTCTGACCACCACCATTTCCCCTTTTCCTTCTCTCTTTAACCTCCGCCAACCTCCGCCATCCACCTCCACCATCCACCTCCACCTCGTATGAACTCCGTCATTGCCAATGCCACCACACCACATCTTCTCTCTTAACGTTTCCGGTCGACACCAACAAACAGCCCCACTCCGCCGGCACCATCTGAGTACTTTTACAGTCGGACACCAAGAACAGATCCACTCCACTCCGCCACTCCGGTCGGCCACCAAGAACAGATCATCAGGAACAACGTCAGAAGCAACACCGCCACCTCGTCCCACACACGCGTCGAATTTATTTGTTTTCTTCTGCCCAACTTTCGTCGCCGCTCCACGGATTAACAATCCAAATACCCCCTTGCCGTTGGATAACAGGAGTTAGTGGTGGATCGGGATGGATGTAAGGTTTTGGATTAGAGATTTGATGGACGAAATTGGGATTATTAGGTTTCGACATTTAGGTTCTTGATTTTTCATCCAAGAGTTTTGCTATTACCTGATAGATTTTCGATTGAGATTGCTCCATTGGAATCAATCAGTCCAGTTCCAACTGTGTTCTTAAGTTTAAATATAGTTATAAGTTTATAAGGGTTCTTTTAGGATAAAGTTTACAAATATTTTACAATGAATAAGTGCACAAGTCTTATGTTTTATAAAATTGATTTTATAGAAGGTTCAAGTTTTCAAATTCTATAAAATATTTCCTATTCCGAATATAACTTTTATAAGATTTAAAGGTGGTTTTTATACTTTTTTAAATATTCATTATCAAAGATTAAACAAGTTTTAACTAATTTTAATTAATTAAAAATTGTTCTAGAATATAAAAGTATAAATAAAAATTGTTTTTAAGTTTATAAAAGTTTAATAGATTTTATAAAAATTATTAAAAGTGTTTAAAATCGTTTTAAAGGCTAAAAAAAAATAGAAAGGAAGCAAAACCGGTTTACCCGGCTCGAACTCGGGTCTGGGACCGGGTCGAGACACACACACGCGCACTAACCATCCCGACTGCGGGTTCGTTAGTGTTTTAACTGGAAAAGGAATTTCTTAAACAAAAGCCCAAAGCACCCCCCCCCCCAAATCACATGAACCCTAGAACGAAATCCGTAAAATACGATTCGAATATCCCTCTGTCATTGTAATTTGACAAAGGGCTTTTGATCCTCGTATGAAGGCGAAGTGAATAAGCACTTGGATTACCTGAATTGCTTCCGGGACGAGGGAGAACGGGTTCCGAGTTCAGGGTCGGCTGCCTCCAAGTTTGATCGAGCAATGCAGGTATTAAACGATGGATTTAGATGTTTAGAGAGTGTTGGTGTGGTGTAGTTTAGGTGTATGAGTGGGTATTTATAGGAAACTTGAGCATTAAGTGTGCGAACGGTTGGGGAGATGGTGGTTGCGTAAAGGCGGATTGAATATGTAAATACGCGTGGTTAAAGTTGGAATTGGTTATCGGGATGCATTGGGTTTCGGTCGCATGCGCGAGCCGATGCTCGAGGTTCAGTGAACCTGGCCGGAAACGCGAGTTCGAAGGGAAAGGCTGAGAAACCGGTTGCTGCGGGGTTCGAACCTGAGACTGGTTTCAGTCTCGGGGGTTTGGAAAAATGGCAGAACAGGTCCTCAAAGTTTTACTGAATTACACTTTATGTTTAAAAGTAGAATTTTAGTTTAAAACAAGTTTCATTACTTGGCAGTTTTGGTCCTCGGACTTTTTATATAATCAAATGTATACATGTTAAAATCTTAAATAAGTTTTTCTCAATTAGTTTTATAAATTCTATAAAATATTTTATAAAATCTATTAATAATTTTTAGTAATTACGAACTTGTAAATTTTTGAGGACTTTATACACATATATATATTTGTGTATACATATATATATATATATATATATATATATATCTATGTTTATAATTTTTATATACCTATGTATATGTTTTAAGTATGATTTACTTTTCCTTAGTCATATATTAATTTAAAATTAATATTTATTGTTTTTAAGGAAATAGTTTTTAACTCGAAATCGAGTTTAAATTAGTAACACGTGAAAAGGTAGGTTGGAAAAGTCTCGGATATTACAGTCTCCCCTACTTTAGGAAATTTTGTCCCGAAATTAAAGTAGAAAGTTTCTGTTTTCAAGATTTATGATACGTGCAAGGATAAGGGGAAGACACTTCACGTTCCTTAGTAAACCCTGAGTTATGTTTAGATTTCTCGCGGGCAAGTATCTATAGGAATGGGACTTCGCTTGAGTTTCTAAGTTTTCAAAGTATATGGTTGCCAAGAGTTTTCCCTAAGAAGTATATAGTTTCATTGAAATATATGAAAGTTTGTTTTCAGGAATGCATTCGAGAGAACATCTGCTGAATTTCCATTCAGGATTTCAAGTAAGATGCATCATTCGGAATGGATTCGATGATAGTTTTAAGAGTTTGAGTTTGTAGTCTAATACGTCTAAGGATTTGCTACGGTCCCTAAGTTCCGTGTCTTTCCTTTATGACAAGTTTCAGATCATGGCACACGACAGAGTTCACTATATTTTCCCATACGTCGATTTTTCATGCTTACGTGTGCACCCGCAAGCATTTAAATCGTCGTATAGTCCGCATAGGTCCGTCTATTTGTGTGTGGATCAAGGAAGAGTACAAGAATTTGTTTAACACATGACTAAAGTTTCCATGTAAGAGTGATCACTGGTTAACGAGTCCCTTAGAGAGAAACGTCATTCAATAATTAAAGAGAAAGAATGTGACAAGATTTAGAGTTTCAAAGTTTCCTCGTGATTGATTAAGAATACTTCAATCATTGAGTAGTTTAAAGTCTTTACACTTTCCTCGGGTTTGATCAAGAATATATCAAACCTTGAGTAGTTTAAAAGTCTTATATGTTTCCTCATGTTTGAACAAGAATACGTCAAACATGGAATAGTTTAAAGTCTTATACGTCCATCGTGTTTGAACAAGCATACGTCAAACATGGAGTAGCTTAAAGTCTTATACGTCCATCGTGTTTGAACAAGCATACGTCAAACATGGAGTAGCTTAAAGTCTCATACGTCCATTGGGTTTGAACAAGCATGCGTCAAACATGGTGTGGCTTAAAGTCTCATACGTTCATCATGTTTGAACAAGCATACGTCAAACATGGGGTAGTTTAAAGTCTCATACGTTCATCATGTTCGAACAAGCATACGTCAAACATGGGGTAGTTTAAAGTCTCGTACGTTCATCATGTTTGAACAAGAATACGTCAAACATGGAGTAGTTTAAAGTCTCATACGTTCATCATGTTTGAACAAGAATACGTCAAACATGGAGTAGTTCGAATTGTGTTTGAACAAGAATACGTGAAACATAGAATAGCCTTAAAGTCTCTTAGTTTAGTTCCAGTGTATAGAAGTATACGATTACGTTTTGAGTATAAAGTGGTTATCTAAATACTATAGTGTTTAAGTGAGGGACAGCGTTTGGAACAGGATTAACCGTTATACGCTTTCTCACAGAAGATTAGTGGATCCCGATGTTTGGTTTAGATAGGAGTCAGGGGATGTACTCTGCTAAAGAGAGTAACGTCCTCCTTTCTGTTAGAGTCTAGTATCAAGAGTGAAGTTTTCTCGCGTATATAGAAACGAACGTTTTATCAAGTCTTACAAGGTTTAGTTAAGACGCACACAATAAGTTTTCAATGCTAAGAATCCAAGTATGAGTTTTAAGACTAAGAATCCAAGTATGAGTTTCAAGACTAAGAATCCGAGTATAAGTTTCAAGATTAAGAATCCAAGTATAAGTTTCAAGACTAAGAATCCAAGTATAAGTTTCAAGACTAAGAATCCAAGTATAAGTTTCAAGACTAAGAATCCAAGTATAAGTTTCAAGACTAAGAATCCAAGTATAAGTTTCAAGACTAAGAATCCAAGTATAAGTTTCAAGACTAAGAATCCAAGTATAAGTTTCAAGATTAAGAATCCAAGTATGAGTAGGATAAATCACAAGTTGTAACATTAAACCTTTTAGTTTCAAGAATACGGGTTTGAGTATTTGTATAAGTTTTTGCATGACTTAAAAGTTTCCGACGAAGTTTAGTGTTTTAACAATGTGTATTTATGCTTTTAGTTCCCGTTGTGATTTATAGTAAGTCTTTTACGTGACAAGAGTTAAATGAGGAAAGTCCTCAAGCATAGGGTAACGGGAAAAGATTCAATAAGGTTTATGATAGTGTTTATACAAATGATTTATCTTAATTCGTAACAGAAAGTATAGTTTTCTTTTGTATAGAATGTAATTAAGATGTTCAAAAATGACGAGTTAGGCATCGATAAGTAGTACGAGTAAGATTTATAAAAGATAGGTGTGATTGTCAAGCGAAAAGTTGGTCAAGTCTACAAGTGTTAAGTCTATACAAGAAGTAAGGGTCATGGTTGTTTGGGGTAATGATTCGTAAGTCGAGTTGTTTTTGAAAATGTGCTTACGAATTAGAAGATTTGTTCAAGATTTATTCCTCAGGTACACGTGTCACTTAGGATTTTTATAGTTTAATGCAACGTTATTAATTATTTCAAGTACTAACGTAAGTTGTTTTTGACGAAAGTGTTTGGGTAGGTGTGTTAAGTTTACAATGATGAAAGGAAAGTTAAACTAGTAAATGATGACAAGATGAAATTTCAAAATGGTTTCCATTTAGATGTTTCAAAATTGGGACTTCTAGCCCTTACATAATACAATTTAAACGAAAAATTAAAGTGTGTAAGTAAGTTGATTAAATAAAATGTCTTTATTCATAATACTGAGTCATCACAGTAATATTTTCAAAAATAGTTTTTGATTGGAAGTTGATGGGCTAACGAAGAGAATTCCCGGAAGAAGGGGTGGGTCACAAGGACTTACTTATGTATCCTATTTCCATAGCCAGAATTTCCTCGTGAGTCTACAACTTTTTAGTTATTGTTACCGATATTTGGGTTTAAGGTACTATGTCGAGGTTTATTGTGGGCTTAAGGTCTTAAGCGTGGAGTTTGTTTATTCTATAGTAGTCTTCTTCCCTTGCGGGAAAGCGATCAGGTTACTAATCACTTTGTTAATGTACTTTAGGTTTAAAAGACGTTAAGTTTTTGTTTACAAGAAACGGTGATGCGTAAGTTTTAAGGACGTGTGAAGGTTTTAAAAGTGTAACAAAGTTTTGAGTTAGTCATAAAATGAAGTTTGCTTGAGTGACGAAAAATGAAATGAGGCACAAGGGTTTCCCCTTATGTGCTAAGTTTATAAAATAATGAAGTTTGTAAAAAGGACTTGTAGGATAATACATGGTTTTAAATGTGTTGGTATTACAAGGTTCATGAAGTTTAAGGATGTATGAACACTTTGAGATGTATAAAAGTGTAGCAAAAGTTTAAGTGAGTTATCTAGAGTAGTTTGGTTGAGTGATGAAAATAAGATGAAAACACAAGGGTTTCCCCTTAAGTGTCATGTTCATAAAATAATGAAGTTTATAGGAGAATTTGTAGAGTAGTACATAGTTTTAAGGGTTGTATTACCACGATCACGAAGTTTATTGGGTAGTATCTATAAATATAAGTTTACGTATGTAGTTTTTTTTGTATAATCTCGTAAGAATTTTGCCTTGAAGGTAACTCCTTCAGGTCATGACGAGTAAGCATGCTGTCATGTAACAAGACGGGACTTAAGAATCATAGAATAAAGATTGTAGAGGAAAGTTTTTTTAAATCATGAATTTATGAAGTATATAGTGTTTGAGATAGTACTCGTTTAGTGCATATCACTAAGTAAATACTTTGACATATCATGGGAGATCTAAGCTCACTAATGTTTTAGAGAAGTCATGCATTCCTATAAGTGGATACTCATCCCAAGAATTCCCAGGAAAGCATACGGGTCCAACGGTTGATTTGGATTTATACGAAATGCTTTCCTTGACAGAATTTCCCAGAATACAGGTATCTACCCTTCCGGTCCGCACAAGTCCTCACACATTATCTAGAACTTAAATATTCTTGACGAGAGTTTAGTGGTGGTTTAGACTCAAAGCCTAAGAACGTGTCCACGATGTAGTAGCCTCTTGTAGCACGTAGGTAAGTAGAAATGTAGAATCTCCAAGCGTTCACGTATAAGATTTAAGAATAGAATGAGGAGAGAATTCCTAGTAAAGGACATGAGATAACTCATGTTTGGGTCTCCTAAGTTATAGTCTAGGTCATGTGTCTAATAACCTAATTCCCTATAACCAAGGCTCTGATACCAATCTGTCACACCCCAACCGACGGCGGATTATACGTCGGGGCGGACGCGGTTGTTCAATAGCACAAGGTTGACTATTAAAGTTTAAATAATTTTATTAAATAACTTCCAGGTTCCAATACAAAGAATAAATCAAATACATAGCAAGAATACAAGTCTAATTGATTTAGCATTCTAGGTCCAAGCATCCTATGTGATCACAATAAAGTCTCATGTTGTAGTACCTGAAACATGTGAAAGAATCTGTCAACTACAAAATAGTTGGTGAGATACAAAGGTTTTTGACACAGTTTAACAAGTATTTGAAAAGAATTACAATTCACTATGATATATGCATTCTATAATGTAAGTATGAGAAAACAAGTATCTTAAACATTGTGCACATTCAATCCTCAACCAAGTTTAGGCATAACCTGCAGGTTACCCTTATAAGTCTCAAGTTTAAAAGTTTGGTTTAGTAACAAACACCAAGGGCTCCCCCCGAAGGGTCAATCAATCAAGGTGGATTGGTCAAATACAATAGATCTATCATTGTTACCATAGGCTTGATCAAAGTTAATGAATATGCTAGTTTTAAGTTTAATCTAAGCATACAAGTCTCAAGTTTAACATAAGAATAAGCATTTAGTCATAGTTTGTACAAGAATTGTATAAGTTTGAAGTTTGAACATGTTTCACCCCAAAAGAATGTAAATGAAAAAGGGGCTAAGTATACTCACTTGGATGATGAATAGTATCCGACACGGATAAGTATTTGCAAGCTTTTGAGGGAGAATATCCTCACGATAAGCCTAAGTATGCAAGTTTAAAGATTTAAGTATGATCCTATAAGTCTATGGTAAGGATCTAGGATTTCGAGATTCGACTAGGGTTCCAAGTGGGAGGTGGGCATGATTGTGTTTTGTAAAGTTTAAACAAAAGTTTCAATGAAGGTTTTGAATGAATGTCGCAAGGTTTGAATACCGAAGTTTCATAAGTTTATAGTTTAGAATAGTTATTAATTAAAATAATTATTTAAAAGTTTCACAATTATTCATTATACGAAAATAATCAAAATAGTTTTCTAAGCATCTGGAAATAAGTTGAAGCAATTGAAAGATCAAATAATTATTAAAGTTTAACAATAATTATTCAAGAAATAAATAATTATTAAGGATTTATAATAATTATTTAAAGGATATATAATAATTATTATTATTTTGAATAATAATTAAGGTTTTATTACAATTGTTTCAAGGATGCATAATTATTACGAATAAATAATTAAAAATTATTTATCTAATTGAAAGAATTAATATAAATCACTTACGATTTATTAAAGCATTTAAGTATTAAGTATTTATTGAAATATGTATAGTTAAATAATGTTTAAAATGTGTTCTTAAGTTTAAATATAGTTATAAGTTTATAAGGGTTCTTTTAGGATAAAGTTTACAAATATTTTACAATGAATAAGTGCACAAGTCTTATGTTTTATAAAATTGATTTTATAGAAGGTTCAAGTTTTCAAAATCTATAAAATATTTCCTATTCCGAATATAACTTTTATAAGATTTAAAGGTGGTTTTTATACTTTTTTAAATATTCATTATCAAAGATTAAACGAGTTTTAACTAATTTTAATTAATTAAAAATTGTTCCAGAATATAAAAGTATAAATAAAAATTGTTTTTAAGTTTATAAAAGTTTAATAGATTTTATAAAAATTATTAAAAGTGTTTAAAATCGTTTTAAAGGCTAAAAAAAATAGAAAGGAAGCAAAACCGGTTTACCCGGCTCGAACTCGGGTCTGGGACCGGGTCGAGACACACACACGCGCACTAACCATCCCGACTACGGGTTCGTTAGTGTTTTAACTGGAAAAGGAATTTCTTAAACAAAAGCCCAAAGCACCCCCCCCCCCCCAAAATCACATGAACCCTAGAACGAAATCCGTAAAATACGATTCGAATATCCCTCTGTCATTGTAATTTGACAGAGGGCTTTTGATCCTCGTATGAAGGCGAAGTGAATAAGCACTTGGATTACCTGAATTACTTCCGGGACGAGGGAGAACGGGTTCCGAGTTCAGGGTCGGCTGCCTCCAAGTTTGATCGAGCAATGCAGGTATTAAACGATGGAATTAGATGTTTAGAGAGTGTTGGTGTGGTGTAGTTTAGGTGTATGAGTGGGTATTTATAGGAAACTTGAGCATTAAGTGTGCGAACGGTTGGGGAGATGGTGGTTGCGTAAAGGCGGATTGAATCTGTAAATACGCGTGGTTAAAGTTGGAATTGATTATCGGGATGCATTGGGTTTCGGTCGCATGCACGAGCCGATGCTCGAGGTTCAGTGAACCTGGCCGGAAACGCGAGTTCGAAGGGAAAGGCTGAGAAACCGGTTGCTGCGGGGTTCGAACCTGAGACTGGTTTCAGTCTCGGGGGTTTGGAAAAATGGCAGAACAGGTCCTCAAAGTTTTACTGAATTACACTTTATGTTTAAAAGTAGAATTTTAGTTTAAAACAAGTTTCATTACTTAGCAGTTTTGGTCCTCGGACTTTTTATATAATCAAATGTATACATGTTAAAATCTTAAATAAGTTTTTCTCAATTAGTTTTATAAATTCTATAAAATATTTTATAAAATCTATTAATAATTTTTAGTAATTACGAACTTGTAAATTTTTGAGGACTTTATACACATATATATATTTGTGTATACATATATATATATATATATATATATATATATATATATGTTTATAATTTTTATATACCTATGTATATGTTTTAAGTATGATTTACTTTTCCTTAGTCATATATTAATTTAAAATTAATATTTATTGTTTTTAAGGAAATAGTTTTTAACTCGAAATCGAGTTTAAATTAGTAACACGTGAAAAGGTAGGTTGGAAAAGTCTCGGATATTACAGTCTCCCCTACTTTAGGAAATTTCGTCCCGAAATTAAAGTAGAAAGTTTCTGTTTTCAAGATTTATGATACGTGCAAGGATAAGGAGAAGACACTTCACGTTCCTTAGTAAACCCTGAGTTATGTTTCAAAACTAGTCATTCAAAAAGTCTAACTTCGCATATTATTTTCGTTCGAAAACATTATGTCCAAAAACTATTTCGGTCGAAATCTTTTTCCTTTGAAATTGTTTGCTCCTGAAACTATTTCGGTCGAAATCTCTTTCGACCGAACACCATATCGATCTGACATGTTCTGTCCGAAACTACCCCCGAAGGCCAGAGTTTTCAGACCATTCAACGAGATTTCGGACGATTCACACGTTCTTGGCCAAAATCATCGTTTTTTTATTCAAGTTTGAATCTTTTTACATCAAAAACTCTTGTTTAGCTTCCATGAAGCTAGATCAATGCTTTTTAGGCCGTTTTACACGTAAAAATCCCGACTTTTGATTTAAAACCCACTTAAAACCCTAAAACCCATCTTTCAATAAAAACTCAGATCTGGGATCGGTTTATTACCTGTTTCCCACGTGCTTTCTCCTACTCCGCTCAACAGGAAGCTCTAGTAACGATCTCAGATCAATGTGACGGCCTTGGGACTCGGGTTTGAAGCTTTCTCTCTACTCTCTCTCTAGAACTTGAAAGTAAAGAAGATGAAGTGAGTGAGGAGGGTGGCGGTTAGGGCTTGTAATCCCTCCCTCTTTCCTCCCTTATTCGGCCCAAGCCCGATCCCAGTGAGCCCGTAATCCGTTTCCTTTTATTTCTTTTCTTTTTCTTCACTATTTTCGGGATGTTACAAAAGATATTAGAAATTATAAACCTTATTTAAAAACCAACCCCAGTTAATAGTGTCATCCTCAATAGGGGATTGATACGTGTTATTTTAATACTTTCCTTTTTCACCCCTCTTACTATATATAATATACGCTTTTAACCGTTTTAATTTTATATTAATTTCGTTTTTTTGTAATAACTTTTGTTTGTTAACTTTTTTTTTAAAACGTAAAGCACGGCTTTCTTTAGTTTTTTTGTCACCGTCCCGCTATAAAATTTATTTAAAACGAAGTTGTATTCAAACTCGAGTATTTTTTGGTATCGTACGCTATAACGAGTCTACATATGTTTTAGCCGCACAAACGAGCCGAACCGATAACGACCATGCCCCTGTCGTGTAGCAAGGGGAATCGTTTTAGTCCCATACGCTTTTAATACGTTTAGATTTTTTTATTAAATTCGTTATTCTGTGATAACTTTCATTCGTTAACTTTTCTTAAAAACAAAATGCATGGTTTTCTTGTAACATCCCGAGTTTCGAAAGCGTAGGACCGTTCATGGGAATTAATAAAAAAAAACAAGGAAAGGGAGGATGAGATATGTCACACCCCGCCTCAGGCACCCCCTGGACGTGTGCGAGCTCGATTGGTACATGCTTTGATTTCAGAGTTTTTATAAAACACAGCGGAAGACTTTTTCATAAGGATCGAAATATCATTCATTTCAACCTCAAGGGTTGTATTTGTAAATATCAAGACCCAGTTGAAAAACAAAAGCCTTGTATTTATTTTATAAACATAGGGATTTAAATACCCTTTTTTATTTCAAAACAAGTTTGAAATCAAATACATTTCTTGTCTCCCTTGGACAAGTTTCAAGCCACGGGAAATAGTACTATCCAAGGTTGATCAATCCCTTGGTCCTATCTCCTCTTTCATCTTTTAAGATTTCCTATGCACGAGGCCTGAGAAGGGAAAGGAACAGTCTTATAGTATGAAACGTAGAGTTTATTAGAATCGGCTAGTTCTTCTTCTTCAGGATCACATTTTTCATAAGGCAATTCAGCGTATCTTTCATGAAAATTATGTGAGTAGATTGGAGTGATATTATAGCTTCCAGCAGTAGGGGCAGAATGAAAACTTATAAAAGGATTATAGAGAACATTATGGTTTCCTATTTCTCCGAGGCTTCTGAAAGTTGAACTTTCAGTTGAACGATAGTTGTACAGAATAAGACAAAATGAACTTTATTATATTATTAGAAAATATATTACAGGGAAATAAAATACAACATAAGTTTTAATCCTTCATCAGCTCCTCTCCTAGGGTCATCAGGCTTTCTCCATATTCATAGACCTGATGTCCATAAAATTTGGTTCTTGCCTTGTACATAATTTTCTCCCGTGTCACTTCATCCGTTTGGTGTAACGAACGATCCAGGCACTCAGTAGGAGAAGAAGGCATACTTTCCTCATACTTATATTTTGGTGGAGGTTCACGAAGTCCAACCATAATATCGTTATATGCATTTTGGTATTCTGGAGGGGCTTTGAAAATATGTTTCGAAAGGACCATGATAGACTGGTTTAGGAAACATATAAGGATCATACAAAACTGGAGTTTCGGATTGTTCAGATACAGAAATATTATGATAAGATTCTTCTTTGGTCGACATGTTCTGATGGGCTTGACTAGACTCAGCCTCATCATTTCCTTGCTGTAATGGGACTTCATTGTTCCAATTACTGAAATCAGATCCAGCTTCCATCCATTGGTTTGAAGTATCGTATGATTGGGGATGGTATTCAGGAGTGACGTTATCTGGAAGGATAGCAAATGGATCGTTTTTGTAGTAAGGTGAAGAAATGGGATTCATTTATGAACCCAAAGGATTATATTCAGGTGATTCTTGCTTTATTGGACGATTGGGGTCATAATAAACAGGTACAGAGTTATCTCCAGACATCTGCAATCTTAAAGTATTAATGCTTATCTTATTCTTTCGGTCAAGACTTAAATACTAAGGCCAGTATCCTTATCTTAATTAAGCTTCAACAAGGATGATTATCTTTCCAGAGCAGTACCTCCAACAGAGATGTTCCCAAGAGAGAATGACGGGTCTAGGAGAGATTTATACACCACTCTTTCCTTAGACAGAACATTCCGTTTGTCAGATAACTACATACCGGTCAGAAGGTTACCTTGTTTCCTTATCTTAAAGTAAGCAAATTCATGGTTAAAGCTTAGACACAAGATCCAAGTATCTAATTCGCTAAAACCTGTGGCTCTGATACCAACCTGTCACACCTCGCCTCAGGCACCCTCTTGACGTGTGCGAGCTCGATTGGTACCTTCTTAGATTTCAGAGTTTTTTATAAAACACAGCGGAAGACTTTTTCATAAGGATCGAAATATCATTCATTTCAACCTCAAGGTTTTTATTTGTAAATATCAAGACCCATTTAGAAAACAAAAGCCTTGTATTTATTTTATAAACTTAGGGATTTAAATACCCTTTTTGATTAAAAAATATATTTGAAATCAAATACATTTCTTGTCTCTCTTGGACAAGTTTCAAGCAACGGGAAATAGTATTATCCAAGGTTGATCAATCCCTTGGTCTTATCTCCTCTTTCATCTTTTAAGATTTCCTATGCACAAGGCCTGAGAATCCAACGTGCAAGTTATTCTTTCTCAATATTCATTACTGGGTCAGATCTTAAGTCTACCCGTATCCCCTTTTCCTTTTCATTTTATTCATTGCATGAAAATATTTTGAAAATGAAACGTCAGCGCGAATGCCGGTGAATACAATTATCTTGATAGTAAAATCATTTTGCACAAACAAGTACTAATTTCATAATCACAACTTTTTGTTCAATCTACACATTCAGTAGGCCCATGTCCTGACTGTATGCACCACTGTATACACTGGCGTCATGTCTTATAACAACGGACAGGTCCACACCTCTGAATTTGTTATAAGATAAGCACCAGCCGCAATCCGGGACTCTCACCCGAGAACCGTGTATCCCTTGTAAGTTTTACGTATACCTATGACCCGAATGCTTTGTTCGTAGAAGAACATTGAGCATTATTCCCTTAACCTTTATTTGGCCATTTTCGTAAACGTAAATGTTTGACACAAGTTTTGAAAGAGATGAAGTATTCACCTTGATAATAGGAATGAGCCTCTAAGTTGAAAATTATAGAATCAACCTTCTAACTTTGATTTCTCTAGCGTTCCGACACTTCTACGAGCGTTTCTTCTTACACCGGGCAGTAAAACGAGTGGGAGTTGGACCAGGATCGTCAGGAGTGGGCTAGGGAAGCTCTGGAATGAATTAGAGTGAATTGATCGTTTGAGTTGTGAGAAAATCGAATGAATCCGGCCAACTTTTTATAGGGCATATTGTGGACCCGTGACGGACCGTTACGGGTGGTGACGGTTCGTCACCAGATTAGGGTTTCGCGAGTCGTCGGACACGTGTCGCCCTGATCATTTTGCAGCGTGACAGACCGTTACAGGCGTGACGGTCCGTTACGGAGTGATACATGGCGCACCCTTAGATTTTTGTGGTTGTGACGGACCGTTACCAGGCGTGACGGTCCGTTATAGGGTTCCCACGCGTCAGTTTGTAACCATGAGTCACTGGACACGTGGCAAGCCATCATTGCCCGTAACGTACCGTTACCGTCCATGACGGTCCGTTACCGTTGAAATTTCATGTTTTTCACTTTTTGGTTCATGAACTTTGGCTTATTTATACTTATAGTCCTTGTGGTTTGTACCTTTGTCAAATCTAGGACATTTTTGTGGCAGGTGTTACAAGATAGGCCTTGGGCCTTGGGCTTGGACGCATGGGCCGAAAGCGGAAAGGTTTAGGCCCTTAAAAACCCCCAAGATCAGCCCCTCTCCACACCATTTTGCACATTTTGAAAAGCTAGAGAGAGAACCTAGAGAGATAAAGTCTCGATTTTCATTCTCGAGCTTCAAGGATCGTTGGCGCGAGTCTCTGTAGTGTTTAGCAGCAAAGAAGGAGCGTTTCAGGTAACGGCTCTCCTTAGATCTGGGTTTCTATAATGTTTTGGGTTTTGAAGTAAATCGAGTAAGGACAGAATTTTTACGTTTGAAAATGAAAACAAAGTATAGATCTAGATTCCTAGTTAGAAAACGAACGTTTTGTAAATAAAAAGTCTGAGTCTTGATGAGAACAGATCTGAGCCACCATGACATGCAGCGTTAGGGTTTGAATAGGGAAGATAAGCCCGCAAACGAACTTGATAGGTTCGCCGGGAAAGGTTTGGGCGAACTTGCTAAGTTATCTAGGTTTCATCTTAGCGAACTTGGTAGATTCGCGGGGTCCTTGATCAAACGAACTTGATATGTTCGCCCATAATTAAGTTCGCCTGATCAGAAGTAATGAAACCGTTTAGTGTCGGGTAGAGTCTGATATGCTTTAAATTGTTATGGTTATTCAGATTGTGTGAGATCCAAGTTCCAGCTAGGAAATCAAGTGAGTTCTAATCCTCTTTTTGCCTGCTTTAGAGGTGGTGTGCATACTTAGTGAAAAGTGTTTATTGCATATTTTATATTAATAAACAAAAGCGAAAGTTATGTTTTAGAGAAATGTTTAAAAGAGGCAAACACAGGATTTATGTAAAGTATAGTTCTATTTATGGCAAGCGTTTGTTATATTTTCATATACTTAAACAAAGACATGATATATGTGTTAAGTTATGTTTCAGTAAAGCTAAGATATTTTATAGCAAGCGTTTATTATATTTATATACATAAACAAAGGTATGATATATGTGTTAAGTTTTGAACAAGTTAAAGAACATTTTATGAAAAGAAAGTGAACAGCTTTCCTACGGGAATGTATACCAGCTTGTTAAGGTTCCTTCGGAGACAGATGTTACTTGTACAAGATGTCAGTTATGGATTATGCCCATTAGTAAGAGCCTTTGTGGTTCGTTAACGGTTTTACAAATAAGACGGGTGATGACGGTTACTCGGGGGGTCCACGCAACCTCCCTGTACCTGTTAAACGGTATTGACCACGAGGACAATACCATGTTAAGCGTGATGGATCACGAGGACCATACCATGTTAAGCGGTATTGATCACGGGGACAATGCTAGGTATTGATCACGAGGACAATATCAATAGTGACAAGGGAATCGACGGTTAAGCGGTACTTGTCGATTCATGGACGTGAGCCATGAGGGCAGTACAACGTAAATGAATTGACGGTTATCGTATGTCTTAAACTGTTTTAAAAGTAAAGTATGTAAAGTTTTGCCTTAAGGGCGTCAAGTATGTTTTGGTAAATCCTTCTTTTATATTATGTATGAAAAGTTTTATGTAAGTGTTAGAACTTACTCAGTGTTGCTGATTTTTAGTATGCACATCAGCTAAGTGTAGGTGGTTGTTGATGGATGTGGATGCTTATCTTGACGAGAAGAGTTACCCCGAAGACCAGAGTCTGGCATCCCGTTTTATGTTAAGTTTATATTATTTTAGACAAGTTTTAATTTGTACTAGACCAGTTATGTTTAGACATGTTATGCTTCCGTTGTTATGTTAAAGTTTTTAATCGTTTTCGCTGCTATTTGTTGAATGTCTTATGTTTATGAGCTATGCGTTTATAAGTAAATCCAATAAGTGAGGTCTCCCGGGTTTGAGGCCTTACATTTCTTTAGTTTTTTTTTCAACATTCAAGTATAATCTTTATTAAAAACGGAGTTGTATTCAAATTCGAGTTATTTTTTGGTATCGTACGCTATAGCGAGTTCCCGTTTCGACATAAGTTTTATCCATGCAAACGAGCCGAATTGGTAATGACCAGACTCCCGCAGCGTAGCGCGGGCGAGAAAAAATCTACTTAGATTAAAGTACAAACGTTTTGAACGGTACTCATCCCGTTGAAATAATACCCATTATTTGTTTTTTTTTATTTTCATTTTCGCATCATACTATATATAATATACGTTTTTAACCCGTTTAATTTTCTAGTAATTTCGTTTTTCTTTTATAACTTTTGTTCTTAGTTTTTTTTAAACGGAGTGTGCGACTGTTTTCGTTTTTTTTGTCAACGTTCCGATATAATTTTTTTTTAAATGGAGTTGTATTCAAGATAGAGTTTTTTTGTATCATAGCATATAGCAAGTGGCGTTACCGTTGTAGTACAGTGACGTTTTTTTTATTTTCATTTTCACCCCTCATACTATATATAATATACGTTTTTAACCCGTTTCATTTTCTAATAATTTCGTTTTTCTTTAATAACTTTCGTTCGTTAACTTAAAAAAAACGGAGTAAACGTCTGTTTTTGTTTTTTTTTTTCCAATTTTCCGATATATTATTAAAAATCAAGTTTTTTTATCGTTGTCTATGGCGAGTGTCGTTACCGTTGTTTTGTCTTGATGAGGCGAACATATTATGAGCAAACAACATCATTGCCGGTTTTTGTATTATCGGAACCGGTCTTGGTATTCATTTTTATGGTTTTCGACTACAGGAACCGGTAATATTTTATTTTTGGGTTTTCTTTTTTTATTATTTAGTTTTACACTTCTTTTTTATGATCATTATCTTTTACTGCCCACGCCTACGTTTTCATTTAAATTTTATTAACGATCAGCCCGATAACCGTCACGAAACACATGTAACAAACTAGTTATATTTAACATATTGATAAAAAGGAACATGTTAAACTAAAGATGGTAGAGGACAAACATGTTAACTAAAAATCGTCATAAGAAAAACATTTTTTTTTCATCAAGTTTATCATCACCAAACAATTTCAACTTTTCGACTTTTCCTGAATAATTAATTACCTGGATACCATGTGGTTTATACGGATTTTTGGTTTATACGGATTTTATTTTTGACGTATAGGATTGAAAAATTACAGTTCAATCCAATAGTTTGCACGCACGTAACAAAGATGATCTCTGAAGTGGATGTCAGTTAACTTTTTTTCAGTTAAGTGGATATGAAATGACTAAAACACCCCTAATGTTAAAAATATAATACTAAAAACATAAAACTAAATTTAAAATAATATCTTAAATTAGTGGGGCCCACCTGACCTCAAAATTAAACCCACATCTTCTTCCGCTCCCTCTGGTCGTTTAGACCACCATCGGTTACGCTACAAATTCCGGCACTCCAGCGCCAGAAGACCTACAATGGTTTTCCTGGCAGATTCTCTTCTCTCTCACTCGATATATATATCTCTCTCTCACTCTCACTCTCATGGCTTGTAACATCCCTAAATAAATTGGCCCGAATAAACGTAAAGGAAACACGGGGTTTACAACGCTAAGTTGGGTAGGAAGTGGAGGGCTTGGCCCATGGGCCGAAAAACAAGGGGTTGCCCCTTATTCACAACAGTCTCCTCTCCCCACCCTCATTCATCCCCCTTTTCGCAAGATTTCTAGAGAGAGAGCACGGTTAGAGAGAGAATGCAAGGAAATGATCCCAAAAGCTCGAAAAACGTAGACGACTGGTACTACATCGCTGAGCAGCAAGAACCGGACCTCCAGAGGTAAACATCTCTTCTAAATATGAGTTTTTATGCATTTTTGGGTTTCGTAAAGTTACGAAAAGATTAAGTTTTTACGTATGGATTTGAAAACAAACCATAGATCTGGGTTCATGGAGTAAAAAGGAATATTTTGAATGTAAAAAGTTCGAAGCTTGAATGACTGAAAATCACGGACCAGATCTAGGGTTTCTGGTTGGGGAAGAAGGTCCGCACAGACGAACTTAGCATGTTCGCCTGGCACCGTTCTAGCGAACTTAATAAGTTCGCTACAACATGTTCGCTCAAACTAAGGAGCGGCCAAAGGTGGCGAACTTACCATACGTTCGCCTAATGACTAAGTGGTGAACTTACCACATTCGCATAGAATCAAAGTTGGCGAACTTATCACATCTTCGCCTAGCCCAATGAAGCGAACTTGCTATGTTTTCTTAAGCCAAAAGTGGCGAACTTACCTAAGTTCGCCTAACCCTAAGAATAAGAAACGTCTTGTGTCATTTAGGATCATTATCTTATCTTGTATGACTTGATTATACAGATTGTGTGAGACCTTAGTGATGCTCACTGACCAGCTAGGATACTTCAGGAACCTGCTCATCATGTGAGTTCTAGGTGCACCCTATGAGTTACGTGCAAACGATTTTAAATGTTTTGGGGCTGAAGTGTATACATAAAAACAAATGAATGATATGAATGCCACGCATGACCTTATGTGTTATATGACAATACATGATGAACAAAGAATGAAAAGTATGATTATGAACAATGATATGAAGGTATAACATAACGTATACGAATGATATCTGCTTTATGTTTATATATATTGCATGCTATGAATGTACAAAACGTTATGGAAGAAAAGGACGGACTACTTCAGTAGAACGGTAAAAGAAAAGGACGGACTACGACGGTAGGACGATAAATGAAAAATAATGGACGGCCGAAGGTTTTCCGGGCGGTAAAAGAAAATGACAGACTAATTCGGTAGGACGGTAAAAGAATGACGGCCTACGACGGTAGGATGAAGCGTCTGTATTTGTGACTTACGCAATCAATGACGGGTTGATCACCCTTATGTGTATAACCAATGAATGTTCAAATGAATGTAAGAACGTATGCGTACACACTTATGAATGACATATGAAATGAAGAAAGATAAAGATAAATGTATACATATACATATATATTTATACTCATGAAAATGTGGTACGAAATAATGTTTAAGTCTACTTGCCATAAACTAGAACTCGCCAGCGTTAGCTGACTTTTAGTATGCAATTCATGTAGCAAAAGGAAAGAACATGCAAAGGCATGAAGGCTACCTGGCTTAAGGCTGACATCCTGTTAATTGATTTTGGTTAAGACAATGTTTTCTTGTTAAATGTTAAGACTTCTGTTGTTATGTAACTGAATGATTCCACGCTTCCGCTATGTGTGAATGTTTTAATTAAAATTCAGTGTTTGATGACTATGTTTATGAGTAAATCTAACAAGTGAGGTCTCCCGGGTTAGAGGCCTTACATGGCTACCGTCGACCATCCCCTTCTTGTACAAAATAGTTCACCGGAAAGTCGATCTCACCTGTCTAATGGCTTACTAGTACTTAAAATCTCGTTTATGATCGTAGTTGATGGAGAAAAGTGATGGTGCGATTACTTATGACAATGGTGGCACGATTGGGTGGTTGATGATTGCTGAAAATTGGCTAGAAACTTGTGGGTTTCATGTAGGAGTTGCCACGTCAGTAAAAATGTGGCGGGGAGAGGACTACGACGTGAACATACAAGTCGACATTTTTTTTTGGGGATTTCGAGTGGTGATTTGCGTGGTTGGGACTTGCCGGAAAAGTTGAACACTGGTGGTATGCCGGAGAAGACGACATGAATCCGGTAGTTGGTATTTCAGAAAAAAATCGCCATTATCATCAAATTCGTTCTTCTGACACATAGTGTTGCTCGTTTCTTCGATGAGGGGTTGGACCTGTTGCAACCACCAATGGTCGGGCTATCTTTAGAGACCATCAACGGACATCCACTTTGAGGATCAACTTTATTACGTTCGTATAAAAACTTTTAAACTAAACACGTAATTTCTAACTCGTAGAGGCAATAAATGAAATATGGTGTAAACCACCTTAGCTATTCATGTAATTAATTTTTTCCTGAACGATATATATTATCCCTACAAATAAAAACAATTAAATTAAATATCATATAATCCGTCTAGATATACTTGATTTTGTAAGACTGAAACTGAATAGTAAAAATCTGATGGGGTCAAATCACCAACCATAACATTGATACGTACATCATAATCATCCATACGCCTTACACGCATCCATGCTTTTAATCCCCCATGTCACCATCAACACTTAACTAGCCACGTCCCCAGAACCTTACAGCCTGGCGTCCCACCCTTCCTCAATCACCTCCCTCCACGTGTCACCACAATAATAACAACGCCCTACAGCTGTCTCCCCTATATAAACACCACCCTGCACACCCCTATCTTCATAACACCCTTCCCACTTTTAACCTTCACCCTTCTCATGGCTCCTAATTACCATCTTGCCACCCTCTTCCTTCTCCTCCTCACCGTTTCCGGTTTCCAGAAATCATTCTCTGCACTCGTCTCACAACAGCCTCTCGTGCTCAAATACCACAACGGCGAACTTCTCAAAGGTCCGCTCACTATCAATCTTGTGTGGTACGGGAAGTTTACCCCGATGCAACGGTCCATAATCGTTGACTTCCTACAGTCTTTGACCACTCTCAAAGGCTTAAGAAAAACGGCTACACCCACACCACAACCCTCGGTTTCATCGTGGTGGAAAACAACCGAGAAGTATCATAACGGATCATCAGCTGTGGTTGTCGGGAAACAAATACTCGATGAAACCTACTCTCTCGGTAAGCTTTTAAAAAACTACCATATTCGGTTTTTAGCGAGTAAAGTCTCTCAACCGAATTCCATTAACGTCGTGCTAACGGCGAAGGAGGTCGGTGTTGACGGTTTTTGCATGAGCCGGTGTGGGACCCATGGGTCAACGATGGGGAAGCCGCGTGTGGCGTACGCGTGGGTTGGGGATTCCGAAACGCAGTGTCCCGGTCAGTGTGCGTGGCCGTTTCATCAACCGATTTACGGCCCGCAAACGCCATCGTTAGTTTCACCCAATGGTGACGTTGGAGTTGACGGAATGGTGATTAATTTAGCCACTGTGTTAGCTGGGGCCGTTACTAACCCCTTTAACCAAGGGTATTTTCAAGGGCCGGCTACGGCGCCGTTGGAGGCGGTGTCGGCTTGTACCGGGATATTCGGGTCGGGTGCGTACCCGGGTTACGCAGGGCAGGTGTTGGTGGATAAGACGACGGGTGCGAGCTATAATGCGCACGGGTTAAATGGGAGGAAGTATTTGGTTCCAGCCATGTGGGACCCTAAGACGTCAGTTTGTTCAACACTGGTTTAAGTAAAGTGGCGGTATCTGGTGCGAGTGGGTGTAGGCTAAACGATGGACTGGCACGAGGATGTTTGGCAAACGCCGGAGGTTGGCGTTTTGTGTGACGTGTAAATTGGTGTTTTATATGAAAAGAATGTGTAAAAAGGTTTGCGTGTTTTAAATAAGTTTTGTCTTTTTTATTAAAAAGAATTAAATACCATGGATGATTTTATATTTTTTGTTTTTGAAAGTAAAATGCATCATTATTAAAACTAGTTGGTTAAACCCGTTTCTCGTGGCGGGTGTTGTGGCCATCGGTAATAAAATCTAAATGAAAAAGTAATAGTAGGTTCGGTTTGTCATCGTAGCACGACGGTGACCGTAATCGTTGTAGGCTACGATACTAGAAGAAAGTTGATTAAATTTATATCAGAACGTCGAATAAAAAGAAAAAACATGTGTTTTTTAAAAAAACGTTAATGTTGCTAGTAATAAAATCTAAATGAAAAGTTAATATTATGACCAGTGGCAAAACTTAAAGAAAAACGTAGAGGTGGCCGTGACGGAGTCTTATAAATTTTATTCTTATCGGCGATATAGGGGGGACCGGAACTTAATATCAGAGGGTACCGGAACTTAATACCTATAAAATTTGGCCGAATACGTATAAATTAACATTTCTGAGCGAAAAATCGGCAGGGGGAAGGAGGAGGAAGAGGAGGGGCGAGCCCCCCGGGCCCTAATGAAAAGCTTCGCCGTTGGTTATAACACTCCTTATAGGCAATGAAACAAAAAAAGTCGATTATGAATTTAACTTTGTTTTTTAAATAATTATATCGGAACGTAGAAAAAAAATTAAAAAAAGCAGCCTGTAAGAAAAGATTAAACGAAAGTTATTAAAGAAAAATTGAATTATTAAAAATTTAAAAGGTTTAAAAACATATATCATATATAAGATAACGGTGAAAAAAAAAAGTACTCGATGAAATTGGAACCAATTAACAGGCGTTTTCTTTAGTCTATATTATAATAAAATATGAATAAGGAATGAAGTTAAATATATAAAAAATAAAAAGTATAGAATATATAAAGTGTATAGGAAAAAAAAACGTAGAAAAAGGAAAGGTTAAAAGAGAATTATGCTCTTCCCCAGTTCCCAATAAAAAGAATTAATAAGATTAACTTATGTTTTTATATTTATTTTGTTGTAAATGCGTTAAGTTGTATAGATAATTAAAGTACGTTATCCAAACACTAGCGTTAGGCAAGTCTTAATGACATTAGTTAAATAAATACACAGAGAAACACTCTAGGGTTAGCTCCTATATATATCTTAAGTTATCTGTTTTATTGTTATTCAAATTCTTGAGGCAAATGTTTGTTTCTTTAGAACTCATTATGTTTGTAAATTGTAATTTTAGTTTTTGTAAAGTTAATGCATTTGAATCTTTGATTGAAAATTTTAAAGACTTTTCCCTATTTGTTATAAATAAATTAATTTTTATTGAAAATATCATTATACATACTCTAATAATAATTATGTATACAAAACCACATCATGTCACATATTTGCAAATGGTAAAAGTGGTCTAGAAAAGTAACTTTGCAAAACCTGAACATGTGACACTATATTGTCACATGTTTCGAATTGACAACCTTAATCACGGGAGTTTAGCAGTTAAGCCAACTTTTGCATGGAATCATGTATTGTTTTCAATAAACAAGACTTTTATCCTATAAATTTTTGTAGTACATTTCAAACCCTAAAAGGTATCTCTCTATTTTTTTTATCAGAAATGAAATTTTAATAAATAAAAAGACTAACGGCCGGCTAGATCGAGAAAATACAAAAGGAAAAAAGAGTACAACTAGCAACCAACATAGCACTAGACTTCTAACATGTCAAGAATCAAAACAAGGAACACAGGTTGATACACCACTGGGACCACGTTAGCGATTGAGCTCCAGATCTATTCTTCACCGATGAGAACGATAACGTTTTAATGTCTTTCACCGATGAGAACGATAACGTTTTAAATTTGGCCCCGTTAAGTTCCTCCCCTGCCACAGTCGTTGATGCCAAGCACCTTATTGTATTGAGCACCAAATCATTTCTCCTCTTCCAAATTATCCAAAGGGTTATTTATAAAATAGAGTATCTTATCTTTCTCATCTTTTTTTTTTTCAAAATTTCCTTCTTGCTAAAATGGAAAACATTTGAAGGATGCCTTGATCACCGACAAAGCTAGTGCCAATCCAATCTTCAACGATTCTCCAATTTTTATATGTAAATGGACATAAAACAAAGACATGGTCAAATGATTCTACATCCAGTGAGCAAACATTACACTGTAAGGCTTGTTAAATGACACCACGAATGGCTAAATTCCGACCTAACGGAATACGATTATGAAGAAGCCTCCAATCAAATCAACAAACTTTAGGTGGATGTCTTCCATCATACAAGATGAATCATCCAACTCGTGTTTCTAATATTTGTTGTGCATTTGTTTCCATTCACTTAACTTAGACTTGAAGTGCTCCACAATTGTTTCCTAGTTCTTCAATAATTGCGTATTTGCTTCGAAAGGAAGACCTAAGATGCATGAACGGAAAAGAACAAACATCACACCTAAGCAAACTAGTAGATCTTGCTACCTTGGTTTAGTCCACACCAACACCAAGTAACTTGTTTTTTTTTTTAAAATGTACTTTAAGCCTTGAAACAATGAAAAACAACTTAGAACACGAGATAAATTTATAATAGAGTAAACTGCAGTTGTCGTCCCTGAGGTTTACATCAAAAATCACTTTACGTCCCTCCTTTCAAAAATCTGTTATTTATGCCATCGTACTTTCTGATTTCATCACTTTCAGTCATTCCTCCCAACGTCCGTTAATTAAACGTTTGCCGGCAGGGGTACCCTCGTCTTTTCCAACATAAGAAATGAGGGCATTTTGGGAATTTAAATTCCCTGATCATAACCCTAACCATTATCGTTCCTCAAATCAAACACTTTCAAACATTCTAGTCCGTGAAATTCCCGATTGCGAGCTCCCGCCGGTTTTTGAAGCTGATACGATGACAAGCACTCTTTGGATGATTCGTGGAGAAAAACCTAAAAACTATATTCGATCCAGACGAGGTGTACTGTAAGTTTTTGTTAAATTTCTCCTTTTGTTTAAACTAATCGGTAATATTAGTGTTTTACTTCACATTTTATAAATTCAACTGTAATGTTGTTACAACAAACGAATAAACATTGTTTTCTCTCAAAATACACCATGGAGGTGAATTCCAAAATTTCCCAGGTAGGACTTATGTTAATGGGAAAATTAGTTTTCGTAGATATGTGTGATATTGATGATTTTTGTAAAGATGTGATTGAAGAAATAGTTAAGAGCATAGGATATCCGTTGATATGGTCTTTTTTTTTTTATCATTTTAAGCTTCTTTATGTTGGTTTGGATATGGGTCTAAAAACAGTAGATATTGAAGTAGATTTTCTAAGCTTGATTGAACAAGTCAGGAGGGGGTTAAACTAATTGAAGTATATGTTGAACACTGGAACTCTCGTGTGATTATGAACACTATATCAGACAATCATAAAAAGTTTGACTCTGGTGAGCATGAGATGTTTAATAGTAATGACACAGATGATCAAGAAGTGAATCGATCATAACTCAATCGAAACAAACGATAATTGGAATAACTTTCCAAGAATTTTATTATAACCAGAAAAAATAACTCAAAAAACTGATTACAATAACTCTCATGATGAAACCCTAACACAGTAACATCTATTTATAATGCTAAACCTAATAACCCTAACTTGATCATTAAGTTACCCATTAAAACCCCTAACACATGGCCAAACAACAATTGAGCCAACAATCACCCCCCTCCCCAAATTGTTGTATCCAATCACCCCCTAATTTCCGACTTGAAATAGGCCCTTTGTACGATAATCGTCTCCTATATATATATATATATATATATATATATATATATATATATATATATATATATATATATATATATATATATATATATATATATATATATTTTAAAATTTTATGCCCCTTGAAAACCATCAAAACTAAATGCCCTGCGCGACGACACATGTCGCACATGTCACTGAGCCACCTCTGATGACCGGGCATATAGTATTCGTTGACCGTTAAAAAAAATGTAATCCTAATTGCCTTATTTCATTATTGTCCATTTTCGAGACTTTGGTAAATTGAATTATTTATTTAAATATCATTTTTAATAAATGGACTTCCTATAGTGGAGGTCTTGGGTTCGAATCCTGGCAACAGCAAAAAAGGGGTTTGTGGCCAGGTCAGGGGGTTTATCCAGTTGGGGGTTCTTCCTGTGATGGGCTGCCATGGATGTTCTAGGTGTTGCCCTGAGAAAACCCAATTATCCTAGAATATATAGGTGTTGTTATTAAAAAAAAAGAAAAAAAATAAATGGACACCACTATAGTTTCAGAATTTTAGACCTTGGAAAAGGAGTAAACATCAAATGGGCCTATACTTAGCCCATCACAATATCCACCTTCAATTTAAATGTCACTTTTTGTATGTTTTGTTTTTATCGGACACCGACCTTACCTACGAATTAAGGTAGTTAGAACGTGGCTATCGAAGGCTATTTAAATTTTGAAGAGGAATTCCCACAACTCGTTTGTGACCAAATCCGGCATAGTTTCCCACACTTCCCCATTAATGGAGATGCCATTGATTCTTGATCTTACCTTTTTATACCCGTTTAATACTATGCAGAAGAACTTGTTTTCATCCCCTATCAACTTACCACTTCATTTTTTTTTGCCTTTTGTTTCAAGTCTTTCCTTTTAAAGTAAAGTGTCATTTTCGTCCATGTGGTTTGTCCATTTTTGTTACTTTCTTCCAATTTTTTTTATCTTTTTCGTCCTTGACTTTTCAAAATTTAGTCATTTTCATCCAACTAACTAACTCCGTCTACATTTTAACGTTAAATCAAGGACAATTTTGGTTAAATCAGGGGCAATTTGGTTAGATTTTAACGTATTAGTTTCAAACCGACCCTTGATTTAACGTTAAAATGTAGAGGAAGTTGGTCATGTGGATGCAAATGGCTAGATTTTGAGAAGTCAAGTACGAAAAAGCTAAACAATAAGTTTTTGGATGAAAGTTACTAAAATGGATAAACCACTTGACAAAAAAGACATTTTACTCATCCTTTTAATTTCGTCTAGGTCGATCCCTTTCCTTTTGACTGAGTTCTTTTACTTCAACCATGAGTTCCAATCTGTTGATCTTTTCTTCCAATTCTAACCTTTCCTTTTCACCTTTGTTTCTTTCAATAGATCTCCATTTTTTTATTTCCACCGTAAGGGCCTTAAGTTTTCTTCCTAAACAAAGGTTTTTGTGGTCTATTGGGTAAACATCATTCACCTAGAGTTACGATGTTAAGGCATTAGTTATAGAATTTAAAAAGGTATAGGACCGAAGCCTATCTGATTAGTGATGATAATGACAAGGCAATGATTGGAATGGCCCATAGGGAGAGCAGCAATTGGGTGGTAATTGGTTCACCTGTAGACGGTCGAGCTTATTAGATATCGATTCAACATTGGCAGCTAAAGACGTGTAAGCGTCAACCTGATGAACTCCTTGTTCTGTGGTTGCGTGCAAGCCCTGTCACTAGGCCATTGATAGTTGTTTAAGGCAAATTCTTGCAATAGATTGTATGGAACTACATGTGTTAGACTATAAAAAGTTCCACCGGCTATGGTATATACTTTTTGTCGGGTTTGCAGATACAAACTGTGGTAGAATGACAAAGCTCTATTTCGTGGTGTGGGCACTTCCTTAACAACTCATTGAATCTCTCCCAAGCCTCATATAACGTCTCTCTCTCTCTCTCTCAGACACACATCATGAACGAGGAATAGATGTCGTTCCTCAGTCTAGCAGTCTTAAATGGTGGAAAGTACTTAAACAAAAACTTCTCTACCATGTTTGCCCATGTAGTGATTGCACCTGCTAGTAATGAACCCAACCAAGCTTTTGCTTGTTGGCCTTAATTGTCATATTCAAGTTTAATGGGTCAAGAATGCAATTAGTGCATAGTTAAAGTTTAGAGTCCTTTATGTATTTGTTAATAGTTAAGGGGTCTGTGTGTCATATTTAGAAGTTAGAAACTGATTTTTTTTATGAAACGTTATGTCTGTTCTTTTTAGGGTTATAAAACCCAAATGTGTACGCTTGTAAAATAGATGGTTGGAATATACGATCATTGAAATCGTTTGGGTTAATCCCTCTCTTCTTGTTCTTCTTTAATTCCTTGATTGTTGGTTGAATCATGATCCCTGGGATCTACATTGCTCGAATGCGGAGGGAGAACGAGAATAAACAAAGTATGGTTGTGTCCTCCGAGATTCCATTGATCTTAAATGTGTCACAAACTTCAAGGAAGTATGCGACATGAGCATTAAGATCTTCTTCCGCTAAAACATCAAATTGCACCATGTTTTGGATCATCTGAATGACATATCGTGGAATTTAAAAGCTATTTGCATCCACAGTTGATCTAGCAACACTAGATCGAGCTCCTTCCAGCAATGGCTTCGCATAATCTTGAATTGTTCTCCTAGCATTGTTGTTGTTGTTATTCACGTTCTCATTTTCATCTGCCATTATAGCTTCAGTTGGGTTACCCTCAGTAGTGGTTGCACATGATTTTTCCTTCAACCTTTTGTGTAACTCTCATCCGGGTTCGAAAAATGGTAGTACAAGATTAGTTAAAGAGTTTCTGGGCATAAATGGAATACCAAAAGCAACTAAAGGACTATCCTAAAGGAAAAAGAAATCAAACAAAAAGGAAAACCTAAAGTAGAACTAAACTGAAAGTAATTTAGAACAATAAATGGTTAAACTACTAACTCAAATATTTCTCAAAGTCATAGTGTCCTGAAAATGGCGCCAAAAACTTAAGTGTATAAATAGTAATATTACATTTAGATTAGAATTAGTTACTCAGGTTAAGTTTAGAAAGGGTAATCACAAAGGGACTAAACTACACACAATAGACATGTGTACCTATCGGAATGTAATATAGTATTGATAATAATTGGAAATCAAACCGTAAACACAATAGCTCCTGATGCTGAATTGTCTGTCAATATTTAAGCAATGAAAAATGATGTTTGTTAAACTATTAACTGTCACACCCCCAAAATCCACTAACGGAGTTCTACCGTTAAGAGCGTGACAAACCAGGATCTCAGTCATTAGTTACATCAAAGGACACTATAAAAGACTTAAAAAGTCATAACATAAATGTTCAGAGTTAAATGCGGAAGTGTAAACGTTAGAATGAAATCAAAAGTAATTACACGCAACAAGCGTTAATTAATGTAAATGAGTAAAACAGTTTAAAGTGTTTGAAATGAATGATATGACAGTAGGACTCCATGCATGTCCTAAGTGTGCAACCTATGCCGAAGCGACCTGAGAAACATGTAAGAAAAAGTGTCAACACGAGGTTGGTGAGTTCACAGGATTGTATGTAAATAAACTGTTTGAGTGTTGCTGGATCCACATACGTAAGTCACACCTATTGCTAGCTAGGCAATGTACAAGTTACTCTAAGCGTTCGCAACCGAAGCTGACTGTTTATGTTTGAGATGCCTTCCTCCATTGTTAACATCAACAATGGCAAATGTTTAGGGCAATTTACACCCATTAGACCTCCAATCAAGTTAGCGCGACTAATCCGGGTGGGGTTTGTCAAACCCAGTAGTACTACTCAAATTTTCTCGCTATACTCCATGTATTAACGGTCCTAGTGTGTAAGGACTTTGCATGTTATGTTTGCACTTAGGTACACGAGTGGTAATGAAATAACGTGTCCACGGGAATAAGGGTTTCTTAGTGTAATTAATAAGATAAATAAGTTTTCGTGTCGAACACCTCTAATTACGAATAATATTTATATGAAAATATATTCGTACATTTATACCATTTAATAATAGTCTAAGAAAATAATATATTTTATTATATTATTTTTAAGTTTGGAGAAAAAACACAATAACTAATTACGTGGAAAAAATAATAAATATATTATTTTTATTCGGATCATAATAACGTGGGTAATAATTATATTATTTTTAAGTTAGAAGAGTTACAAAATGTTTATTTATGTGGCGGAAATAATATATAAATATATTATTTTTAATCGGGGTCAAGGGTTGAAAATAATATAAATATATTATTTTTAAAAGTGGGAAAAAATATTAAAACGAGTTATAAAACCTAACCCGAGTCTACGGGTGATTTCCGAGTTCAAAACACATTAATATATTAATATAATAATATGGGGATGGTTTTTATATTAAAATAACACTTTTAAAAAAAGATTTAAAAAGAAAATAGGTGGGGAGACTCGACACCGAGTCTCTCCCACCACAGTCAAGTAACTTAACCAACACAGCCTGCTAGGGATTCGCACAAGAATCCGGTTTGAGTTGGTTTTATCAAGCAAGTTCGGTGGTTCCTCCTCCTCTACGCGAGCCGAACCAAACACCCTCCCAAAACCCACGATTTCGATATCGATCTAACCCTAAAACATAAGGGTTTTGTTCATTAACATCAAACGAGTCTGTAGTGGAGTTTAATTGTGAAAACATCTGGTTTAAGATCTTTAATTTGAGGTTTGAACGACCGAAACCCTAAACTAAGAACACAAAATCACTTAGATCGAATTCGATAATAACACCGGTTGGAATCAAAGGGCTTTTACTAAATAAGACATTGCGAATCTATCCCCATGGTTTAATTGGATTGAAAATGAGTCTAGGATCAAAACCCCCAAAATGTTTTAAGAGCAAACTCTAGTTTCTGGATCGGGATAAATTCGATGATATGAAATCAATTTAGCATAGGGTTTTTATCCAGTAGGGGATTGCGAATCTACTGATACCCTTTAATTAGATTTAAACAGAGTTTAAAGTCAAAACCCCCAAACTGATTTATGAACAAACCCTAGATACGGAATTGAGTTCAATTCGATGTTGTATGATCGAATTGACAAGTGGCTTTCAATTAACTGACAAAAACGAAACATAGGGGGGTTTCAATTACCTGAAACGATATCGGATTGATGGACTAAGCTATAGCCGCAGGTCTATTGAGTTGGTCTCCGGCTTCGCTGGTTCCTTCTCCGGCCAACTTAGGATGTGAAAAAGCTTCTGTGGAACTCGTATAGCGTGCGCAGGTGTTCATTTGCAGAGTGGACGCTTCAATCGATCGATTTTGATTGAAATGGAAGACGGTTTCGACATTTACGGTTATGATTACCCATAATTGGGTTTAATTCGAATCAATGTCGTGTTTAATGAGTTAATGATGAACGTTTAAGTCGTTATTGTGTATTTCGGTTACAAATTCGCATGAATTTCAGATTGTGGAGCTCCAAATCGGATCATAGCCACGAGTTTGACTTTTAGAAGTCAACACAAATTGAATTTGAGTTAATTACCGCCTTAGTCCCTCTGATTTCATGTATTGAGTTTAGAAATTGGTAGAACAAGTCCCTTGGGTTTGAGTTAGGTTAAGAACATGTTAGTTTGACTATCAAAAGTCATCAGGAACAAAAAACCCTTTAATTTTGACTTTCAAAGTCTACAGAAATTGAGATTTGGGTAACTACAGATCTAGTCCTCCTGGGTTTCATGCATAGGAGTTTAGGAATTAGCAGAATAAGTCCCTGGTGTTTGGATTGGGTTAATTAGGTTAACTTTAACTGGATATGGTTAACGGAGTTAACCTAAAAGTCTGAACTGTCACATCATCCCCTAGTTGAAAGAATTTTAGTCCCGAAAGTTAAAATAAAATAAAAATTTTCTGGGTGTCACATCATCCCCTAGTTAAAAGAATTTTCGTCCCGAAAATTAGAATAGTACCTTAAGACCTTGACGTGGATTGCTTGAACACTTGAGGATACTTGCGCATCATCTGATCCTCGCGCTCCCAAGTGAATTTCGGTCCGCGTTTCGAGTTTCAACGAACTCTGACAATAGGGATTTTACTGCGCTTGAGCGTTTTGACTTCCCTATCCATGATTTCTACCGGTTCTTCAACGAATCGCAGTTGTTCATCGATGTGTAGTTCCTCAAGAGGAACCGTGAGTGTTTCGTCTGCTCGACATTTCTTCACGTTCGAGACATGAAAGACATCGTGTACATCACTAAGTTCTTCAGGTAGCTCAAGTTGATACGCTACTGGGCCAATTCTCTTCACTATCTTGAATGGTCCAACATAACGAGGATTCAGTTTGCCCCACTTTTCGAAGCAAATTACACCTTTCCAAGGTGAGACCTTGAGTAGGATCATATCGCCTACTTGAAACTCTAACGGTTTACGACGCTTATCGGTGTAGCTCTTTTGACGATCACGAGCTGCCGCCATACGATTTCTAATTTGAACGATCTTTTCAGAGGTTTCGAATACAAGTTCGGGACCTGTAAGTTGGCTATCCCCAACTTCAGCCCAACAGATAGGAGATCGAAATTTACGTCCGTACAATGCCTCGAATGGTGCTGCTTTGATGATAGTGTGATAACTATTATTGTAGGAGAACTCCACTAAAGGTAAGTGAGACTCCCAAGTGTTACCGAAATCGATCACACAAGCTCGTAGCATATCCTCTAAGGTTTGGATGGTACGTTCCGTTTGACCATCAGTTTGAGGATGATACGCCGTACTCATGTCTAGATGCGTACCTAAAGCTTTTTGTAGAGATTGCAAGAAATGTAACGTGAATCGAGCATCTCGATTCGAAATGATAGAAATTGGCACTCCGTGCCGAGAGACTACTTCTTTCAAGTAAAGACGAGTAAGTTTTTCCATCTTATCAGTTGCTTTGATGGCTAAGAAGTGAGCAAATTTTTTTTTCAGACGATTGACAATTACCCAGATGATGTCGCATCCGCTAGGAGTTCGGGGTAATTTGGTGATAAAATCCATAGAGATTTGCTCCCATTTCCACATAGGGATCTCTGGTTGCTGTAGTAGGCCAGATGGCTTTTGTATTCTGTTTTGACCTTTGCGCAAGTCAGGCACTTGCTCACATAGGTGGCTATATCAGCCTTCATCTTTGGCCACCAATCTAGCACCTTTAGGTCATGATACATCTTGTCAGAACCTGGATGAATAGAGTATCGAGATTTACGAGCTTCATCCGTTGACAGTTCCCTTAAGTTCTCGTACACTGGAATCCATATTCGCTCTGTGAAGTAGCGAATGTCGTCTGACTTAACTTCAAGTTGTTCTGCCATACCGCGCGTGACTTCTAACGGTAGATTCTCTTCTTTAAGGGCTTCGAGTTGAGCACTATGGATTTTGTCAGGTAATCCGGTGTGGATGGTAAGCTGAAATGCTCGAACTCGTTTGGGTTTGGTGTCCCTGTGGCTTAGGGCATCGGCTACCACATTAGCCTTCCCTGGATGGTATCTAATTGCACTGTCATAGTCATGTAAGAGTTCGACCCAACGACACTGTCGCATGTTCAACTCTTTCTGTTCGAAGATATGCTGAAGACTCTTGTGATCGGTGTAGATAGTGCATTTGGTACCGTACAAGTAATATCTCCATATCTTTAGTGCAAATACCACGGCTCCCAACTCTAAGTCGTGAGTCGTGTAGTTCTTCTCGTGGATTTTCAGTTGATGAGAAGCGTAAGCGATCACTTTCTCGCTTTGCATCCGTCCACAACCAAAACCTTGAATGGATGTATCGCAACACACTATGAAATCATCCGTTCCCTCCGGAAGAGATAGGATGGGTGCACTGCAGAGTTTATGTTGAGAAGTTGGGATGCTGATTACCGGGTGTCACCCCAGTTATAGGGTTTACCCTTTTTAGTTAGAGCAGTGAGGGGTTGTGCAATCTTGGAGAATCCTTCAATGAAACGACGGTAATAGCCAGCCAATCCCAGGAATTGTCGCACCTCAGTTGCCGTTGTCGGTGCCGCCCAATTCTTGATTGCCCCTATTTTAGATGGAGTTGACTACATGTCCTAAGAATTGCACTTCACGAATCCAGAATTCGCACTTGGAAAGTTTTGCATACAGCTCTTCTTGTTTCAGCAATTCCAGAATCAAACGAAGGTGTTCCTCATGTTCAACCCTATTCTTGGAATAGATAAGGATGTCATCAATGAAAACGATGACGAACTGGTCGAGGTACGGTTTACACACACGGTTCATGAGATCCATGAACACTACGGGTGCGTTGGTCAGTCCGAATGGCATGACCATGATTTCGTAGTGACCATACCTAGCCTTGAATGCCGTCTTTGAGATGTCCTCCTCTCGGACTCTCAATTGATGGTAACCGGATCTAAGATCTATCTTGGAATAGAAGCTTGATCCTTGGAGTTGATAACATAGGTCGTCAATGCGGGGTAGAGAAAAACGGTTCTTGATCGTCACATTGTTTAGCTCACGATAGTTGATGCACTTGCGAAAAGTCCCGTCCTTCTTCTTGACAAATAAGACTGGAGCTCCCCATGGCGATGAGCTAGGTAAAATGAAACCTTTATCTAACAACTCTTGTAGTTGTGTAGATAGTTCTTGTAATTCACTAGGTGTAAGTCTGTAGGATGCCCGAGCAATAGGCGCTGCTCCGGGTGCTAGATCAATTTGGAATTCAACTTGACTATGTGGTGGAAGACCAGACAGGTCTTCGGAAAATACTTCCGGATAACCACGAACTATCGGTATGTCGTCAATCTTCTTCTCCTCAGATGGCTGCTCGGCGACGAGTTACGTAGACACTTTTGTGCTTTCATGAAAGATATGAGGTCAATGTCAAGCTTATGGAATTTATCGTTGGAGTGTAAGGGATAACCTGTTAGCTTAGAAAGAATTCCTCAAATTCTGTGTACATAGTTGGAGTCGGTGGCTTTTACCCTGAGGTTCTACTAGAGTTTCACTCTAGGTGGTCCCATTGATTAAGTCTGAATGAGAGTTGTAAGGTCACTAAGACTCTTACATGAGTGAAAATAACACGATGGATAGATCACAGATTAGGACCATTTATCCACACACTAGGTTTCACAAGGATTTACATGCACCTCAAATTACTATTACGTGTGCACCCGTAATGATAATTTGCTTTGCATGCTCACCCTAGCTTCTCCCTGTCCTATGTCAAAATGTCCCTTAAATTTTTTTATTGCCGAGTACAGAGTGTTGTTAGAGACGATTTGAAAGGCTCATTCATCAACCCTAAGTTAGTCAACTAGGACTCACATCAGGATGAGTAGTCAGGAATCGTTTGATCCGAGTATTCACTCGAGTTGGAACATAATACGAGAGTCCAATCCAGTGGATTGTAGATGAGAACATGTACATGAAACAAACATGTACATGAAATGATGCTTCGATGAGCGAAACTAGTTCATGAATGTGTTACTGGAAGAGGAAGAGTAGCCGTCCTTCCAACGGAGTCAGGATTGGGTTTGAGTATGCAATGAGCAAGGCGTTCTCAACCTTGTGGTCAATCTATTCTCAACAGAATATCGATCAAAGCGCTAGCCCACGGCTTAGGAAAGTGATTACAACTACATGTCAATGGATTCTGCAATGATGCGTTCAACAGTATGCCTTCACACAGCGTATTGTTGCTAGTAGGTACAGTAGGGACTCGCCTCCGACGATCCCAACTCCCAAAGAGATATGTGCTTGTTCTGTGTGTCGTCCCTAAAACGAACTTGAGAAGACCCACCATTCCCTGATTGTGTCCTCGATAGGCTCAAGCCAGTGTCATATTCGGCTTTGATGGTGTAACAAAGGTGTAGATGATGGTGGTGTGAGTGACTCCTCTAAAGGCTTCGTCTCGCTGCCCACAGACAGGAATGGATGTTGTTCTGATGACTCCCCGAGTGTCGCCACCGGGAATGATGATATAGTGAGAATGACGTGTTCCTCGTCAGAAAAGGATGATATGGATGTTGTCATTATGCCTGCAATGCAAAATATGTATGGATACCATGTGTATCATGTATGAGTGTCTGTGTCGTGTAACTAATGCATGTGTGCGGTTATAGTCTAGTATGCAATCCTAGTTCTCTATAACCAATGGCTCTGATACCAATCTGTCACACCCCCAAAATCCACTAACGAAGTTCTATCGTTAGGAGCGTGACAAACAAGGATCTCAGTCATTAGTTACATCAAACGACACTATATGAGACTTAAAAAGTCATAACATAAATGTTCAAAATTAAATGCGGAAGCGTAAACGTTAGAATGAAATCAAAAGTAATTACACACAACAAGCGTCAATTAATGTAAATGAGTAAAACTGTTTAAAGTGTTTGAAATGGATGATATGACAGTAGGACTCCATGCATGTCCTAAGTGTGCAACATGTGCCAAAGCGACATGAGAAACATGTAAGAAAAAGTGTCAACACGAGGTTGGTGAGTTCACAGGTTTGTATGTAAATAAACTGTTTGAGTGTTGCTGGATCCACATACGTAAGTCGCACCTATTGCAAGCTAGGCAATGTACATGTTACTTTAAGCGTTCACAACCGAAGCTGATTGTTTATGTTTGAGATGCCTTCCTCCATTGCTAACATCAACAATGGCAAATGTTTAGGACAATTTACACCCGTTAGACCTCCAATCAAGTTAGCGCGACTAACCCGGGTGGGGTTTGTCAAACCCAGTAGTACTACTCAAATTTCCTCGCTATACTCCATATATTAGCGGTCCGAGTGTGTAAGGACTTTGCATGTTATGTTTGCACTTAGGTACACGAGTGGTAATGAAATACTATGTGATACATGTCTGTGTGTACGTCTCTCCCTGGCTGAGAGACAAGTAACGGATGCCTGTTCGTATGCATGTTTCTCCCCAACGAGAAAACAAGTAAAATACTGTTTGTTTGTATGCATGTTTCTTCCCAACGGGAAAACACGTGAAATGATGTTTGTGTATATGCATGTTTCTCCTCAAAAGGAAAGCAAGTAAAATAATGTTTGTGTGTAAGCATGTTTCTCCCCTAATAGTAAAACAAGTAAAAAAGGGGCCGTGAAACTCACATGAGTTGTGTACGAGTAGAAGATAGCACCACACAAGGATGCAAGTAGGAAACACAAGAGTTTGCCTGTGAACTGCTTACGTATGCCCTAAAATTATAAGCATAATAGTTAGGGATACAATGGGGTTTTGTGACGACACGGAAGATTTGAACGTCATAGACATTCTAAGGATCAACGAGTAGACGAACGTGTCCACGGGAATAAGGGTTTCTTAATGTAATTAATAAGATAAATATGTTTTCGTGTCGAACACCTCTAATTACGAATAATATTTATATGAAAATATATTCGTACATTTATACCATTTAATAATGGTCTAAGAAAATAATATATTTTATTATATTATTTTTAAGTTTGGAGAAAAAACACAATAACTAATTACGTGGAAAAAATAATAAATATATTATTTTTATTCGAATCATAATAACGTGGGTAATAATTATATTATTTTTAAGTTAGAAGAGTTAAAAAATGTTTATTTTTGTGGCGGAAATAATATATAAATATATTATTTTTAATCGGGGTCAAGGGTTGAAAATAATATAAATATATTATTTTTAAAAGTGGGAAAGAATATTAAAACGAGTTATAAAACCCAACCTGAGTCTACAGGCGATTTCCGAGTTCAAAACACATTAATATATTAATATAATAACATGGGGATGTTTTTATATTAAAATAACACTTTTAAAAAAAGATTTAAAAAGAAAACAGGTGGGGAGACTCGAACCCGGGTCTCTCCCACCACAGTCAAGTAACTTAACCAACACAGCCCGCTAGGGATTCGCACAAGAATCCGGTTTGAGTTGGTTTTATCAAGCAAGTTCGGTGGTTCCTCCTCCTCTACGCGAGCCGAACCAAAAACCCTCCCAAAACCCACGATTTCGATATCGATCTAACCCTAAAACATAAGGGTTTTGTTCATTAACATCAAACGAGTCTGTAGTGGAGGTTAATTGTGAAAACATCTGGTTTAAGATTTTTAATTTGAGGTTTGAACGACCGAAACCCTAAACTAAGAACACACAATCAATTAGATCGAATTCGATAATAACACCGGTTGGAATCAAAGGGCTTTTACTAAATAAGACATTGCGAATCTATCCCCGTGGTTTAATTGGATTGAAAATGAGTCTAGGATCAAAACCCCCAAAATGTTTTAAGAGCAAACTCTAGTTTCTGGATCGGGATAAATTCGATGTTATGAAATCAAATTAGCATAGGGTTTTTATCCAGTAGGGGATTGCGAATCTACTGATACCCTTTAATTAGATTTAAACAGAGTTTAAAGTCAAAATCCCCCAAACTGATTTAGGAACGAACCCTAGATACGGAATTGAGTTCAATTCGATGTTGTATGATCGAATTGACAAGGGGCTTTCAATTAACAGACAAAAATGAAACATAGGGGGGGTTTCAATTACCTGAAACAATATCGGATTGATGGAAATCGACTAAGCTATAGCCGCGGGTCTATTGAGTTGGTCTCCGGCGTCGCTGGTTCCTTCTCCGGCCAACTTAGGATGTGAAAAAGCTTCTGTGGAACTCGTATAGCGTGCGCAGGTGTTCATTTGCAGAGTGGACGCTTGAATCGATCGATTTTGATTGAAATGGAAGACGGTTTCGACAGTTACGGTTTTGATTACCCATAATTGGGTTTAATTCGAATCAATGTCGTGTTTAATGAGTTAATGATGAACGTTTAAGTCGTTATTATGTATTTCGGTTACAAATTCACACGAATTTCAGATTGTGGAGCTCCAAATCGGATCATAGCCATACTTTTTGAAGTCAACACAAATTGAATTTGAGTTAATTACAGCCTTAGTCCCTCTGATTTCATGTATTGAGTTTAGAAATTGGTAGAACAAGTCCCTTGGGTCTAAGTTAGGTTAAGAACATGTTAGTTTGACTATCAAAAGTCAACAGGAACACAAAACCCTTTAATTTTGACTTTCAAAGTCAACAGAAATTGAGATTTGGGTAATTACAGATCTAGTCCTCCTGGGTTTCATGCATAGGAGTTTAGGAATTAGCCGAATAAGTCCCTGGTGTTTGGATTGGGTTAATTAGGTTAACTTTAACTGGATATGGTTAACGGAGTTAACCTGAAAGTCCGAACTGTCACATTAACTAATATTGAACTAAAGTAAGCAGTAAACAAGACAACTTAAGAACCTAAGAAACAACCACTTAGATAAAAGTATCACCTAGGTATCGAATCCTCATGGCTTTGTAATGACCACTGAAAAGACTTATACTTATAAACTGTTTCTAAACCAGATTAGACTCTTGTCAAAGATACCTGATCATGTGAGGAAATAACAACTCTAGAACTATAGACTCATTTTAGACATCCTAACAACCACTCAATTAAATCCAAACAGTCAAACTTATGGTGATGTGCTAGAACGTATCAAATTCATGTCAAGGCTGTTTATTCCAATAATCATTAGAACGTGTAAATTAACAAACTAAGAATAAGTATATTAGCACGAGGTGGTTTTCCAACATGTCAACATCAATATACTCTCACAAACTGAAGTTACAATCAATACGAATAGGTATACATAATCATTAAAAGCAACTCATCAAAGAAATTCATTAAAATCACAAAAAGTTATAAGTAAAAGTCAAACCAAATAGCAAAACATGTTAAGAATTATCTAACCTAAGTGATTATAGAAGTTTCAGCCACTTAGTGTCATAAAAGAATATAACCAATCATAATCATGGCTTGAAAAGAAGTAAAGAAAGAAACTTGATTGTCAAACCGAGCAATTAACGTTAAAAATTTTATTCGAGCACTAAGTCTTCAACCACTGACTTGAATGCTTCAGTTCTTCCAACTTTTGCTCCAAGAGCTTTTCTCAGACTCCAAATCGTCGATCCTCTCAAAGTGGCCGTCACATTCATTTAAATAACCTAAAATTAGGTTATGCGATCTGCCCAACATAAGGACCGTATGCCAACCATACGGACGGTATGGTATCTCCTAAAAATGCCGGATAACTCTTCGCTGACCATACGAACTCCAATGTACCATACTACCAGTATCTCATCCATAAAAACCGTATGAAAACCATACATCCGTATTGCTTCGCCTCGACTTTGACTTTCTTCAATCACTTTTGACTTTTCAACCGCTTCTTCCTAACTCACTCATTTTTCTTTTAAACTCGATCAAAACAACATCAAACCTTGCTAATTCCCGGTTAAGAGAATGAATTCAAATATAATGAATTGCAATTAAAATAAGTCAAAATGCGGAATAATATTTATAAATTGAAGACATATCAACATATATGACCCATTTGCTATTTACTTGACAAAATATTATAGTTGACGAAAGAGCCGGTTAATAAGTTTGTGTGGTGTTCCATAGGTTTGAGATTTGGTAGAAATCGCAACTTTGTGCCGGCACTCGACATGACCATGCACCGACCTAGGTATGGTCGTGCTCTCAGCACGTATTAGTCATCTATTAGATGATCGGCACACCTATGCTTATGTTCAAAGTAGAGCGGAATCCATGATAATAACAAAGAAATATTGTCAAAGTAGATTGATATAAATTTGAATGACTAAATCATTACAAAACATGTCTTTTATATAGCTTACTAAATTTGGCAGCTCTGCCAAATTTTCAAAACAACAATTCAACAATTGAATACTAAAATTTAAACCGTAAATAGACGTGTAAATCAGATCAATCAACGATGAAATTTGGGGAAAATCTTAAATTGACGAATTCGGCTGTGGTTTCATCGAAAGATTGTAGAAAAGCACACTTCATATTACATAGAACTCCAATCTGTGACACCCGACAATTCAGGTCAATATCCGTACATGTTATAAACAAGTTTACATTATAATTGTTTTTGTGATTTACTTAATTTCACAAACAAGGACATTAAGGCCTAACAAAAACCGTACATGGTCTCATTTCATATTTTGGTAATTCTAGGAGTTACCGGTTCACGTACCAGGATAACCCGACTAAATACGAACACTAGTGGTTGAAATTACACTTAAATCAAATGGTTTGATTTATTTAAATCCCAACCCACTTGCTTGACTTTCTCGACCGAAAGTCAGGGGAGCCATTCCCCCACTTGCAAGTTCACTCAATCTCAGATTAAGAACCATACCTCTTCAGTCGAAATCCCACAATCCCTTCCATACTTCTCATTTTCATACGGCAATTTCCCAATTCTCCTTCTAGTCGAAGTCCAGTTTAAGGCAGAAATTCACCACAATTCGGTATTTTAAGAAGATTTCAAGTGTTCTAAAGAAAGTTTAACAGAAGATTCAAGACTCTTCTCTGTTTTCTTTCATCATCGTCATCTCTGTCCAGAGGTAAAAACTCGATATTATCCACTTTATTTTCTTTAAAACCGTATCTAAGCATACAAAAGGTTCAATCGCAAGTAAGATAACAAGAAAAGTGTGTCAAATTCAAGATTTGAACATAAAAATATTCAGGACGAATTCTGTCAATCAAAGTGCAGTAATCGAAACTAGGAGTTTCGATACCTGTTCAATCGAAACTAGGAGTTTCGATACATATTGCTCAATCGAAACTAGATAGTTTCGATACCCTTCTTGCCAATCGAAACTAGGAAGTTTCGATACCTGTTCAATCGAAACTAGGAGTTTCGATACCTGTTATTCAATCGAAACTAGGAGTTTCGATACCTGTTATTCAATCGAAACTAGGAGTTTCGATACCTGTTATTCAATCGAAACTAGGAGTTTCGATACCTATTCAATCGAAACTAGGAGTTTCGATACCAGTTTACTCAATCGAAACTGGGAGTTTCGATACTAGTTGTTCAATCGAAACTAGGTAGTTTCGATACATATTGCTCAATCGAAACTAGATAGTTTCGATACCCTTCTTGCCAATCGAAACTAGATAGTTTCGATACCTAACTACTCAATCGAAACTATGAAGTTTCGATACTCAATTGCCCAATCGAAACTAGGAAGTTTCGACATCTGTTCATCAGTCACATTGGGCAGTAACTTAGAACTGTTTTTATAACAAAACAAGTATTGAACAACTTACGTATAAGACGGGTAGTTTTAACACATTAGTACCCTTGTGTGATTAGGGTACGGATATACAAGAACTAGCACAAGTTGGTTTGCTAGGATTTCATCGGACACAAGGTGAGTTCACGGCCCCCTTTTAACTCTTTACTGTTTTGTAAACATCGGGGGAGAAATATACTTACTTGTTATGTTTTGAAAACATGAATTACATTGTTTATACGTTTGACAATATGAACATTTTGGTATAACTTCTTGTGAGTCTCCCAGCCCCACTTTTACTACTGGTTTTTAAATTGTTTTTAAACAAACGGGGAGAAAACTTGCTCAACTAAACAGCTGGACACAAGTACACACAATGATTGTTCGGATGAACAACACACAACGATTGTTCGGATGAACAACACACAACGATTGTTCGTATGAACAACACACAACGATTGTTCGGATGAACAATACTCAACGATTTGGGGGAAAAACATACTTACAACTATTTCATGGGATAACAAGAGAATAAGACACGACTTTATGTTTACATGGGATGAGAACAACACATTGGAGGTCGCTAAAGTCCCCTGGAACAACGTAGTAACCATTAACTGTAGCCTAGGGTCCTATGAATAGTACTATGGAGAGTGACGTCTCCCGGTCATGGTTAGTCGCGCTAACCACAATCTGGAGGATTTATGGCCGCATAGAATCTGATAACGCTTAATAGGGGCTCACACATGTCATGGTTTGGTTACGCCTCATGTATGAACATATTATTTGTATTCCTAGCTAGTTTACAAATGGGTCAACAATTCTTATTCTGATTATCACATGCAACTGGAACTATTTACGAACAATTGAGTTTAAACAAAAGAGTTTTGATCCGGTTAAAGAAATCATGTTTATACAAAAGGATTCTGATCAGGTTATAAGGATCATGTTTAAATATTGAATTTATGACGGTTAAGTCATGATAATGTTTTCAAAGGACAACTTCATATTTTATGACGGTTAAGTCATGATAATGTTTCCAAATGAAAACTACTTAGTTTTATGACGGTAAAGTCATGAACATGTTTTTGGGAAAAACTATAAGCACTATTATAACTAACTCTGTGAACTCACCAACCTTTGTGTTGACATTTTCAAGTATATTTCTCAGGTAACTGTTAGCCATGGCACGGTTGGAATAAGCTAGCTATGTTGGATCAATTCCTAGTAGCTGGAAGGACGTAGAATATCAAGACTCAAGTCTATCGTTGATCTAGAAGAACTTAGATCCTAGTATTACTTAGTCTTAGCATTTGTGTATGTAATCAAGTCTTAGAAATCATTATTACAGCTTCCGCTATCGTGTAATGAACCAATCGTTACAACCTGTATTTATTTAATAAGTAAATAAAATATGGGGGTGTGACAGATTGGTATCAGAGCAATGGTTTTAGCGAATTAGGTGTCCTTAGTGATACCTAGGCTCTAACCGGACTCATTTAGGGACCAAGATTTCTAAGACTTGCATCACACTAAAAACACCCAAGACTTGAGCATAGGAATTCCAACCGTTGCCGAACAATTTGTGTAGACTATTAGTGTATGGAGTTACACTAGGGTACCATTAGCTACACTAATACAATTACATAGCACATGTAGTGAACACTTAAACACATACAATAATGTAGAAATAATAAACACTTACAACATGTTACTATTCGGATTACGAGTCAAGAATAACGGGTACTCATCATACTGCAACCATAGAAGATCGAGTTACGAGCTAAGCTTGAACGACGACGGCGGCGATCATCAGTTACCGATATTGGTATCACAACAGGTTGAACTCGTACCAGAATCTGTACCTATACCTGCACCACAAATACTCCAGCCATGGAGGCAACTATCTTTCTAATGTATTTGCGGTATAAATACTCTCCTTCATAAGTTGTCGGATCGGATGCCTAGACTCTCGCCATGATATATGGTAGGCATGATTGCCCAGACAAAAGGGAATTCAAGGTGAGTAAGCAGGACTAAATGGGAGAGAACTCCAAGGGTCAGGAGACCCAGACATACATCAGGATCATGTGGATCCATGCATATATACAGACTTGGAGCAGGAGTTGCTCGACACTCGTTTGAGGATCTCTGCCCAACACATAGTGCCTGAATTTCACCATACACATTTTTTTTTAAGAGACACTGGTGGTGCCTCTCTACCCTTGGCCTCATCCGACAACTGCCATATTCGGCAGATTCATGAGTATTGGTACACATAATTAACAGTAATCCGATAAAACAATACACACTCCTATACAAATGTGCAAACGCAATCTAATGATCGTTTCAAATCACTTTTGATTAAAAGCTAGGGATAGAAGAAACACTATAGGGATCAGGCAAGGCAAATCATCATTACGGGTGCACACGTAATCATAATTTGCAGTGCATGGGAACTTTAGTGAGTCTTGCTGTCTAAGCTGATGATCAACTCATGTTCTCAATCATTTGATTAAGGATTGGATCTCAACAAATCAGACTTCTCAATTAGGTGCTCACAAAGCATTCTCCTAGTTTTGGAGGAACGAGAGAAATTCAAATTGAATTCAACCAATCCTTAGTAAATCCTGAACGACGAAGAAATTCGCACATTCATTCTTTGAGATTCTACTTGTCAGGAATACTTCAAATTGAGCGTTACCACAACTAACACTTACAGTAATTGCACAACTATTGTAGGAGATTATGGCATAATCTCAGGATCCATCATACAGTTCAATCTCACAATTGCTTGAAAGTTACGCCAAGAGTGTTATGCACTAACTTCAGTAATAGGGCAGGATATTATTCTGACCCGCATACACATGGCACCTATGGATATTGTAGAAGCTCGACATGAGACAAGTAGGAAATCGAACATTTCAGAATGTCGGTCAAACAGGATTGCTCTCGCAGCCATTGACATTCAATATACCTTTAAGTCTGACTATCCTCTCTGCAATGGATAAGCCGGGATTGATGCTCAAGCGAATGCCAAAGAAACCTAAGTGTAGACTAACAACTATTGTCGCACTAACTAAAACGACATGCAAAACTCTTAAAGGAGTCCCAAATGCGGAATTTCATGCTAATCTCATTAGTTCATGATATGCATAAGGGATGTAAGCTCGAGCTATTCACAACAGGCCACTGTTCACAAGGAGTTGAGAAGAATAATCTATTACTCTTTTGTACTTGCACTTCCCAAAGGTTCATCTTGATGGATGGATCCCAGATGTAGCCTAGAAGAGAGGTGTGATTGCATCTTTCACTCCTAGTTTTCTATAATTGGGAAGCTCTAGAGCATCTATTGTTAAGAAATGATCTCTTAGAGTAGACTCAGTTAGAATACAAAAGTCTCGACGTTCAACACTCATTACCTCAAGTTTATCCTTGTGCTAAGGATTTTAAGGCTATAACCTGAATGAGTGGAATACGTAATGGTAAGTCACCAAAGTACCATTCAAACACTAAGGGAGTGCATACACACCGTATGACTAATAGTTGACTATCAGCTCTTTCTGCCAACTTAATGAGTTGACAAACCCATAGCCCATTTTGGGGAAAACACTAATTCGATGAGACCATTCTTACAGTATTATTATTCATTCCCTCAGCTAGACGGAATATGAATATCCCAAACAAACATCAAACTTCGTATGGCTTACATACTTTGAAGGTATGGTAGTCGAGACATGAGTTTACATATCAGGACGCTACAACCCAAAGGCTAGTCTGCCTCGAAAGGTAGGGCGAGCAAAGGTGTAAAGTGGTGATTAGACTCGAAGTTCGCAAATAAGAGCTCCCAAGGAACATCAATTCCTAGCTCCATGAAGGCACATGGAGAGGAAAATCATAGAAAAGATGAAACCTGAAATAAGAGAAAAGTCTTAGTCCGGGAAAATGCTTTCGAAAAGCATAAGAGGGACAAACATAAAGTTTCATTTTCATAGTTTTTCATTTCTACCCAATATACAACAAAAACTTGGATACCTCGTCGAGTAATTCTTTCATAAGATCGAGTTTCTTACCATGGGGAGTTCCGGTCCTGTTTGTAAAGAAAAAGGATGGAACCTTTAGAAGGTGCATCAATTATCGAGAGTTGAACAAGCTGACAATCAAAAACCGGTATCCTCTTCCTCGAGTAGACGATTTGTTTGATCAACTTCAAGGGTCCAGTTTCTATTCTAAAATTGATCTACAATCAGGATATCCTCAACTGAAAATTCAGGAAGAAGATATAACAAAAACGACTTTTAGGACTCGTTACAGTCACTACGAGTTCCTAGTTATGCCATTTGGCTTGACTAATGCACCGGCCGTTTTCATGGACCTAATGAACCGCGTGTGCAAGCCATACTTGAATAAATTCGTGATTGTATTTATCGATGACATATCAATATATTCACAAACCAATGAGGAACATGAACATCATTTGAAATCAATCTTGGAACTACTCCGGAATGAGAAGCGTTATGCCAAATTCTCTAAGTGTGAGTTTCGGATTCGAGAGGTTCACTTTCTCGGACACGTCATCAATAAGAAGGGTATTAACGTAATCCCAACCAAGATTGAAGCTATCAAAAACTGGGAAGCACCAAGAACTCCGACTGAGGTGCGTTAATTTCTGGGTTCGGCAGGATATTACAGGCGATTTATCGAGAATTTTTCAAAGATAGCCTTGCCTTTGACCACGTTAACTCAGAAGGACAAAAAGTTTGATTGGACTGATAAACAAGAATCAGCGTTTCAATTGTTGAAGCAAAACTTTGCAGTGCACCAATCATATCCCTTCCCGAAGGAACTGACAATTCCATCGTGTACTGCGACGCATCACACCAAGGTCTGGGATGTGTATTAATGCAAAGAGAAAAAGTCATAGCGTATGCATCCAGACAGCTAAGAGTACATGAAAAAAAAAAAAAAAAAAAAAAAAAAGTTTGCACTCAAGATTTGGAGATATTTCTTATATGGTACAAAATGTACTATCTTTACAAACCACAAGAGTCTCCAGTACATCTTTAATCAGAAAGAACTCAACATGAGTCAACTTCGTTGGGTAGAACTACTGAATGATTACGACTGTGATATCAAGTATCACCCTGGTAAGGCAAATGTCGTAGCAGATGCCTTGAGTCGTAAAGAACGGGTTAAAACTCTCCGTGTTCGTGCCCTAGGATTGACAATTCATGCGAGTCTCACGATTCAAATCCGGATGGCACAACAGGAGGCAATCAAAGAAGAAAACATTCAGAGTGAAGCTATACGAGGAATGATCAGACAATTAGAGCCAAAATCAGATGATACTTTATACTTTACAAATAGAATTTGGGTGCCATGTTTTGGTAACTTACGAGAGTTAGTTATGGACGAAGCCCACAAGTCTAGGTACCCCATTCACCCAGGTTCGGATAAAATGTATAAGGATCTGAAAGAACTTTACTGGTGGCCGAACATGAAAAGAGAAATTGCTATTTACGTCGGTAAATGCCTGACATGTTCAAAGGTAAAGGCAGAACATCAGAAACCGTCGGGATTGTTATAACAACCCGAGATACCTCAATGGAAATGGGAACAAATTTTAATGGATTTCATTACAAAGTTACCCAGAACACCTAGCAACTATGATACTATATGATAATCGTCAGTCGTTTGACGAAATCCGCGCATTCCTTACCAATAAAGGAGACAGATAAAAGTAAGAAGCGTGCAAGGCTAAATATTAAGGGAATTAAGGCTAGGCATGGTATGCCAGTTTCCATTTTCACAAAAAGGGACAGTCGATTCATGTCAAGAACCTGGCAGTCTGTACAATAAGCCTTGGGCACACGCCTTTACATGAATACTGCATATCATCCCCAGATAAACGGTCAAAGTAAAAGGACCATCCAAACTTTGAAAGATATGCTCCGTGCGTGTGTAGTCGATTTCAGAGGAAATAGGGATACTCGTCGCCGTTGGCTGAGTTTCTACCATACCAGCATTAAAGCCGCTCCGTTGAGGCTTGGTATGGTTGTAAGTATCACTCATCGCTATGTTGGGCGGTGATTGGCGAAAAGCTTTTAACTGGTCCTGATATTGACTAGGGAACCGTTGACAAAATCTTCGAAATAAAAGATCGTCTGAAAGTCACTCAAGACAGACGAAAGAGAGTTGAGATAGCAACAGACGAAAACCATTAGAATTCTAAGTGGGAGACAAAGTCATGTTAAAGGTCTCACATTGGAAAGGGGTTGCAAGATTTGGCAACCGTGGCAAGCTTAACCGTAAGTGCATTGAACCCTTTGAATGAGAGGATCAAATGAAAACAAAAATACCATCCTTGTTTAAGGATACAACAGTTCAAGAGGACACAAATTGAATTTCGGGACGAAATTCTTCTAACATGGGGAGAATGTGACACCCGACAATTCAGGTCAATATCCGTACATGTTATAAACAAGTTTACATTATAATTGTTTTTGTGATTTACTTAATTTCACAAATAAGGACATTAAGGCCTAACAAAAACCGTACATGGTCTCATTTCATATTTTGGTAATTCTAGGAGTTACCGGTTCACGTACCAGGATAACCCGACTAAATACGAACACTAGTGGTTGAAATTACACTTAAATCAAATGGTTTGATTTATTTAAATCCCAACCCACTTGCTTGACTTTCTCGACCGAAAGTCAGGGGAGCCATTCCCCCACTTGCAAGTTCACTCAATCTCAGATTAAGAACCATACCTCTTCAGTCGAAATCCCACAATCCCTTCCATACTTCTCATTTTCATACGGCAATTTCCCAATTCTCCTTCTAGTCGAAGTCCAGTTTAAGGCAGAAATTCACCACAATTCGGTATTTTAAGAAGATTTCAAGTGTTCTAAAGAAAGTTTAACAGAAGATTCAAGACTCTTCTCTGTTTTCTTTCATCATCGTCATCTCTGTCCAGAGGTAAAAACTCGATATTATCCACTTTATTTTCTTTAAAACCGTATCTAAGCATACAAAAGGTTCAATCGCAAGTAAGATAACAAGAAAAGTGTGTCAAATTCAAGATTTGAACATAAAAATATTCAGGACGAATTCTGTCAATCAAAGTGCAGTAATCGAAACTAGGAGTTTCGATACCTGTTCAATCGAAACTAGGAGTTTCGATACATATTGCTCAATCGAAACTAGATAGTTTCGATACCCTTCTTGCCAATCGAAACTAGGAAGTTTCGATACCTGTTCAATCGAAACTAGGAGTTTCGATACCTGTTATTCAATCGAAACTAGGAGTTTCGATACCTGTTATTCAATCGAAACTAGGAGTTTCGATACCTGTTATTCAATCGAAACTAGGAGTTTCGATACCTATTCAATCGAAACTAGGAGTTTCGATACCAGTTTACTCAATCGAAACTGGGAGTTTCGATACTAGTTGTTCAATCGAAACTAGGTAGTTTCGATACATATTGCTCAATCGAAACTAGATAGTTTCGATACCCTTCTTGCCAATCGAAACTAGATAGTTTCGATACCTAACTACTCAATCGAAACTATGAAGTTTCGATACTCAATTGCCCAATCGAAACTAGGAAGTTTCGACATCTGTTCATCAGTCACATTGGGCAGTAACTTAGAACTGTTTTTATAACAAAACAAGTATTGAACAACTTACGTATAAGACGGGTAGTTTTAACACATTAGTACCCTTGTGTGATTAGGGTACGGATATACAAGAACTAGCACAAGTTGGTTTGCTAGGATTTCATCGGACACAAGGTGAGTTCACGGCCCCCTTTTAACTCTTTACTGTTTTGTAAACATCGGGGGAGAAATATACTTACTTGTTATGTTTTGAAAACATGAATTACATTGTTTATACGTTTGACAATATGAACATTTTGGTATAACTTCTTGTGAGTCTCCCAGCCCCAGTTTTACTACTGGTTTTTAAATTGTTTTTAAACAAACGGGGAGAAAACTTGCTCAACTAAACAGCTGGACACAAGTACACACAATGATTGTTCGGATGAACAACACACAACGATTGTTCGGATGAACAACACACAACGATTGTTCGTATGAACAACACACAACGATTGTTCGGATGAACAATACTCAACGATTTGGGGGAAAAACATACTTACAACTATTTCATGGGATAACAAGAGAATAAGACACGACTTTATGTTTACATGGGATGAGAACAACACATTGGAGGTCGCTAAAGTCCCCTGGAACAACGTAGTAACCATTAACTGTAGCCTAGGGTCCTATGAATAGTACTATGGAGAGTGACGTCTCCCGGTCATGGTTAGTCGCGCTAACCACAATCTGGAGGATTTATGGCCGCATAGAATCTGATAACGCTTAATAGGGGCTCACACATGTCATGGTTTGGTTACGCCTCATGTATGAACATATTATTTGTATTCCTAGCTAGTTTACAAATGGGTCAACAATTCTTATTCTGATTATCACATGCAACTGGAACTATTTACGAACAATTGAGTTTAAACAAAAGAGTTTTGATCCGGTTAAAGAAATCATGTTTATACAAAAGGATTCTGATCAGGTTATAAGGATCATGTTTAAATATTGAATTTATGACGGTTAAGTCATGATAATGTTTTCAAAGGACAACTTCATATTTTATGACGGTTAAGTCATGATAATGTTTCCAAATGAAAACTACTTAGTTTTATGACGGTAAAGTCATGAACATGTTTTTGGGAAAAACTATAAGCACTATTATAACTAACTCTGTGAACTCACCAACCTTTGTGTTGACATTTTCAAGTATATTTCTCAGGTAACTGTTAGCCATGGCACGGTTGGAATAAGCTAGCTATGTTGGATCAATTCCTAGTAGCTGGAAGGACGTAGAATATCAAGACTCAAGTCTATCGTTGATCTAGAAGAACTTAGATCCTAGTATTACTTAGTCTTAGCATTTGTGTATGTAATCAAGTCTTAGAAATCATTATTACAGCTTCCGCTATCGTGTAATGAACCAATCGTTACAACCTGTATTTATTTAATAAGTAAATAAAATATGGGGGTGTGACACAATCACTTGAAGGCTACTTAATGAGAAGGTGTGGTAAGAGAATTGATCATCACTTTCACTTTCTGCTTCTCTAGAGAAGAAAAGACCAAATTCATTGAACCAGACTTAACCTTCTCAACAATCATGATTATAACACAAAACAAAACCCTAAAAACGACCACCATCCCTAATATTATCAACAAATCAATCCACTTTGAGTAACCCATTTCAACTTGCCATTTCACCCTTAATATATACCATCCATCCATGGATTTTTGCACCCCCACTTCATTATATACATACTTCATTCCTTCAAACTCATTCTTAAACAACCCTTGGTACGCATTCTTGTGAAATATAATGTAAAAGAATGGGTATTTCTAAAATGGGTGTGGTAAATCATTGGGTAAGCGAAAGAACCCACCACCTAACATCATGAAGCCTTGGATCCCCGCACCAACTATTATTCCCATTAAATAATTCGAAACTATGCTCGCGACCATCATCATGAGGCTCTCAACTTCCAACATACAAGCAAAAAGTATAGCATCGTAGTATGCAAAGTGATCGAATCCCTCACGAAGTCCTGTGAGGTAGTAAGCTATTGCCTCCGGAATCACGGATACTAGTAACAAGTATGGAATGGAAGATAGGGTATTGGCTATAACGAATGTCCCAGTTGAGTAGTGTCCATTTAATCTTTCACGTTCGTATACCTTCATGTCCTCCACAAATGAGGGGAACCCCCTATGGCCATGAATGTTAAGAATGAAGCCACAAACATCAGCATTGAACTTCTAGCCTACAAGTTTGTAACCATAGTGTTCATTAAGAAAACTAAAATTTCTTAAGGTCTTATAAATAACTTGTAAATATAGTGTTTTCACCTCAATTGAACTGTAATTGTTCCCAACTTTATAGAAGAGTGTTCCAAGACCTAAGGACAACATTAAATAGATACCAAGGCGCAACCAGTAGTAGCCAAGATCACGCTGCATGTTGACGAAAGACCTCCTCATGAGTACAAGAGATTGAGTTGTGAAGCTAGCATGGTCTTTCATTTTCTCATGTGTCGCCTCTCTATTCTTGCTTATTTCAGCAACATTACTGTTAACTTCTTGGAAAGTAGTAGACGACTTGTAGGAATCTGTTAAGGTTTTAATCACTTCCTCTGTAGGTTTCCTTCCTAGTTCGATATCCTGTAAATTTCAATACACAATAAAAAACAAGTACAAGTACCCTGTATCCAAGTATGATAATTAAGTACAAAGTGTTATATAAATTAAAGAAGTTACCTCATCAAAATCCTTGTTTATTGTTCTAAGAAAGTGATCGGACGGATTCTGGAAATTAGGGCAAGGGAAGCCATTCAAAGTGAAAAACCGTATCCAAAAAAAGATATATATATATATATATATATATATATATATATATTTATATTTAGCTTATTTTCAGAATTAGTTACATTTCATATATAGGAAACCATCTAGACATGAATTGAAGATTGTATGATAGCCATACTTCATCTGCAGAGCTTCTTTTCCCAAAGTAAACTGTTCTTCCAGAAGAAAGAAGACAAAGGTTATGAAAAATCATAAATACTTCAGTAGATGGCTGGTGAATGGACGCTATGATGGTTCTTCCTTCGTGTTGATCAAGCCTTGCGATCCTGCTCATCACGTGGTATGAGGCAGCACTATCTAGGCCACTTGTTGGTTCGTCAAGGAAGATAAGCTTAGGACGAGTTAAGATCTCAATGCATATGCTAACTCGTCTCTTCTGGCCTCCACTTAGGCCTTTAACCCCCCACCCTCCGATCCTCGTGTCCATCGAATCTTGAAGACCCATCTCATTTATGGTAATTTTCGCTCTCTCTTTCTTCTCGGATTTAGACATGGAGTTCGGTAGTAGGAGCAGTGATGAATAGTAGACGCTTTCACGGACAGTAAGTGATGTGATTAGAGTATCATCTTGAGTCACATACGCCTGCATATAGACATTTATGCTTTTCAATTGTCACTCATTTTTTGTTATCAAGAGAAAACGAGGCCATTGAAGAAGTAAACGAACAACTAAAATCATATTCCCTACATGTATTAACTTCTTACCGACGTTCCATATGCTAAGGTCTTCTTGACTCCATTAACTAAACTATCACCAGTCTGCCTAGTCTTGGGGTCTAGTCTCCCTGAATATAAATTATTAGTTAAACATGTTATTGTTGGCGATAATCCTAAGCTAGAAGGGATTGAAAGATAAATACAACGACATGGAGAGATAATGTACTTAGTTATAGGAATAGTTGGATTAAACGTAAGTAAGTATATTATGCTACTATATAAGGTCTTTAGAAAAGCCCATCTTCGAAACATGTTCTTCAAATACTTTAGGAGGGAGACCTTTAGTCATAAGATCCGCAAGCATAATTTTAGTACTTGTATAATCAATACAAAGATTATTTTCCTCAACTCGCTCACGAACGAACAAGTACTTTGTATCAAGATAAAATCCAGCTTGAGTCGAACCGTTACTGTTCAAGAAACTAACGATAGCTGAGTTATCACAGTAAAGCTTCAATGGTCTAGAGATGGAATTAACTACTTTGAGTCCAGTGATCAGATTCTTTAGCAACATGCCATGGCAGGTCGCATTATAAACATCGATGTATTCTGTCATCATAGTGGATGTTGTAGTCAACTGTTCCTTATGACTCTTCCATGAGATAGGTTCGTCGGCTAACATAAAGATATACCCCGAAGTGGATTTCTTGTCATCTTTGCACTTAGCAAAATCAGAATCAGAATAACCAACCACTTCTAAATTATCACTTCTTCTATAGGTTAATTTATAGTCTTTCGTCCCTGTAAAGCCCCAAACCCGGGAGGCCTCACGGGTTGAATTTACTCATTCACAAACAGTTCTTAAACTTGAATATCAAATAACGCAGCGGAATCATTCATTCAACATAATTAAAACTTGTTTAACACGCGGAAGCGTAACATTGTCTAATACATAAACATAACATAAACAACTCATAATGGGATGCTAGTCTTCATGAACAACCGGGTAACTCCTTTCGCCAGCCAAGCACCACCGTTCAACCTTCATACATGTCCTTAACCTGAATGTGAATACTAAAAGTTAGCTACGCTGGTGAGTTCTAGCTTTACGTAAAACGTTAACTTCAAACATTTTGCCAAAAACATAAGTTCAAACTTCATTTAATAAAAACGTACGCGAATAATGCAATAACATAAACATAAAACATAAGTCAATAATAAACCGAATCTACGCCTTCTCGTAACCGTCAATTCCCTTCAAGTACAGTACTTCATAGAGTACCCGTACCAACATTAAGCACGGTGCTTCATAGAGCGCACGTACCAACATAAACCATTCGTAACCATACATAATCGTCAATTCCCTTCAAGCACGGCGTCCCAAAGGATAGCACGTACCAAACTTCAAGCACCGTTCCCTCGCAGAGAATGATACTTACTTCAAGGATCACGGTAATCCCCTTGGTGACCGTCGTCACCCATTTCCCACCCAGTTGTACAACCGTTGGCCAGCCACAAAGGCCCCTATAAAGGTAAGGCCTTTACATAACATACATACTTCAATTCCCAAAGGAACCATGGCAGATTCGTTCATTTTAGTGACTTTCATAAAACTTTTACCACATTTTAGTTAAAGCATTCGTATGTTTTATTAAATAATGTTTCATTTATAAACCTTTCATAAATTTCGTTCGGCAAAACATTTAATAACATCATCCTTCGTAAACATCATTTCATAATCCTCATTTCGTAGACATCGTTTCATAAACATCATTTCGTATGTCTAGACAACAGTCCAAAAACATTTAATTAAAACATTTAAAAGAGGGCTTCTAGAACTCACCTGAGATGAACACGGTCAAAGGTCTCTAAAAGATTTTCTAACCTGTACGTACACATCCTACTCTTAGCTTCACAAACAACTCATTACATTTTATCCCTTCATACCGTGAACCTAGGGGTACACGGTTTCTTCCCCTGATCATAGGAGTACACGATTTAAGGGAGGTTCTCGGTAGCTTACTACCATCTTCCCAATCACGGGAATGACGCAATCAAGCATTACAGGATGTAGTTGTTTGCATACAAATTATCACGAGGGGAAAATACACCTTTTGAATGTAAAAAGTTTCAAACATGACGAATCCATCAATCTAGATCTGAACCCATGCAAAACTAGGGTTTTAGGGTAAGAATGAAAGTTCACGGCTGGGATGCCCAGTGATGGTTCACGGCTGGGATCCCGGGTAGGTTCACGGCTAGGGATACTCGGGTGGGTTCACGACTGGGACTCCCTGACATGGTTCACAATTGGAGTTCTCGATTGACCCATAAAAACCCGACTTTTTTTAGCCAAAACCCGAATAAACCCATTACAAAGAAAAACTTAGAAAAGAAGAGTTTCTTACCTCAAATGGACTCCTTCCTTCAGCAATCCTTCTCTCGAGTGGTGTAGCAAGGTAGAGGATCAATATTTAGCTCAATCCAAAGCTTTCTCTCTCTATGGTTTCTGTCTCTAGAAATGGTAGGGAGCAACATGGAGGGTTTGGGAGGAACATGTGTGGAGGCTAGGGTTTAAAACCACCCTCCCCTCAATTTTTGGCCCAGGTTTGCGGCCCACGAGTCCCCCACCCTTTTCGCGCCCCCCTTTATTTCTTCCTTATCCCGCTTATTGTTTTTGTCTTTATTTTCGGGATGTTATAAGTCTACCCCCCTTACGAAAGGTTTCGTCCTTGAAACCTGTCATAAGTCGAACAATTGAGGGTACGACTCCCTCATTTCTGTCTCTGTCTCCCAAGTGGCTTCAGATCCCATTCTATGCTTCCACTGTACGTTGACCAACTGTATATAACTTTATTACGTAAACATTTCTCCTTCCTGTCTAAGATGGCCATGGGTTCCTCAATATAGTTTAGGTGGTTGTCGACCTCGATGTCGGTAAGTGGTACGTGAGCCGTTTCATCCGCCAAACACTTTCTTAAGTGTGATACATGGAACGTCGGATGAATCCCACTTAATTCATCAGGCAACTCCAACCGATAACCAACTTCACCAACCCGTGCCATTATTCTGAATGGTCCGACAAACCTCGGACTTAACTTCCCTCTCTTTCTGAATCATATGATCCCCTTCCAGGGCAACACTTTCAACATTACTCTGTCCCCAACGTTAAACTCTATAGGCCTTTGTCGTTTATTCGCATAGGATTTCTGACGATCTTGGGCGGCCTTCATTCGTGCCTTAATCTGGTCAAACCTTTCTAACGTCTCTTTAACAACTTCGAGACTTCCTAATTCCTTCTATACAATCTCACCCCAACATATCGGGGTCCTGCACCTTCTCCCATACAACATCTCGTAAGGCGGCATACCTATTGTCGAGTGATAACTGTTGTTGTAGGAGAATTCGGCTAACGGCAGGTGACTGTCCCAACCACCGCCAAAGTCGATAATACAAGCATGGAGCATGTCCTCCAACGTTTGAATGGTCCTTTCGAACTGACCATCCGTTTGCGGGTGGTATACCGTACTGATATTAAGCCTCGTGCCCATCGCTTCGTGAAATTTTTTCCAGAACCTCGATGTGAATCGTGTGTCCCGGTCAGATACAATCGTCAAAGGCATCCCATGCCGTGCTACTACTTCGTTAATAAATACTTCCGCTAACCTTTCCGACGAGAGCGTCTCACGAATAGGTAGGAAATGAGCACTGTTCGTTAAACGATCCATAATTACCCAAATGGTATCCTGACCTTTAGCTGTGCGAGGTAGCTTGGTTATGAAGTCCATTGTAATGTGTTGCCACTTCTATTCCGGTATATCAAGAGGTTGAATCTTTCCATATGGTTTCTGGTGTTCGGCCTTAACTTGTGAGCAAGTTAAGCACTTGCGAGCAAGTTAAGCACTTGCTTACATATTTCGTCACTTCATGTTTCATTCCAGGCCACCGGTGTTCCTTCTTTAGATCTTGGAACATCTTGTTGGTACCAGGATGGATAGAGTAGCGAGACTTATGAGCCTCATCCAAGATTTTGGTTCTAAGCTCGCCACCTATAGGTATCCATGCCTGACCAAAACGTGTCCTAACACTAAGGGTGTTATATTACAACTTGTCCTGTTGGCCAACCATCCTTTCCTTCTTCATGTTTTCCTCTTTAAGTGCCTCATCTTGAGCCTTTTCAATTTCCCTCATGACATCCGATGTTACCACCAACTAGCAAGCTTTCCCTCTAATAGGAGCAGGCACATCCTTTCGGCTTAGAGCGTCGGCCACCACGTTTGCCTTTCCAGGATGGTGTATGATTTCATAGTCATAGTCTTTCAAAAGTTCCAACCATTGTCTCTGCCTCATATTAAGCTCCCTTTTTTCGAAGAAGTACTTCAAGCTTTTGTGGTCAGAGTAAATGGTAAACTTCACCCCGTAGAGGTAGTGTCTCTAGATTTTCAATGCGAATACAACCGCAGCAAGTTCCAAGTCATGAGTCGGATAGTTGACTTCGTGAACTTTCAACTATCGTGACACATACACGATCACTCTCCCGCGTTGCATCAGCACGTACCCCAACCCCTGACCCGAAGTGTCAGAGTATACCACCAAGTCCTCATTGCCCTCGGGAAGGACTAAGACTGGAGCTTGGGTTAACTTCTCTTTCAGTTCCTTGAACGCCTCTTCCTGGGTCGCACCCCATTCGTATTTTACCTCATTCCGTGTCAACTTTGTCAACGGCGAAGCTATTTTCGAGAAATCCTGGATGAATCTCCGATAGTAGCCTGCTAACCCTAAGAAACTGCCGATCTCAGTTGGCTTCTTAGGAATATCCTAATCTCTTACCGTCATTATCTTTGCTGGGTCAACCATAATGTCGTTTAGGTTGATGACGTGACCTAGGAATTTGACTTCCCTAAGCCAGAACGCGCATTTGTAGAACTTAGCATACAACTTCTCCTTCTTCAAGGCTTCCAACACTTCCTTCAAGTGACATGCGTGATCACCCTCATTCTTGGAGTAGATGAGGATATCATCGATGAACACGATTACCGATCGTTCCAGCATCGGTCGACAGACCCTATTCATCAAATCCATGAACGATGCGGGGGCGTTTGTCAATCCGAAAGACATTACGTGGAACTCGAAATGTCCATAACGCGTGCGAAACACGGTTTTTGGTATGTATTCTTCCCTTACCTTCAACTGATGGTACCCGGACCGAAGTTGATTTTTGATAACCAACTTGCGCCCTGTAATTGATCGAACAGGTCATCGATCCTTGGTAGAGGGTACTTGTTCTTCACTGTACGTTTGTTTAACTCACGATAATCAATACACATTCTCATCGAACCATCCTTCTTCTTCACAAACAACACCGGGGCACCCCAAAGGGAGATGCTCGGTTAGATAAATCCTTTCTCAAGCAATTCGTCTAATTGTGCCATTAGTTCTTTCATCTCTACTGGTGCTAGTCGATATGGAACCTTAGCGACTGGCTGGGCATCTGGTACTAAGTCGATTCAGAACTCAATCTCTCTGTCAGGTGGTATCTCAGGCAAATCCTCCGAAAACACCTCCGGGTACTCGCGCACCACGGGTACATCATCTAGTTCCTTCACTTCCTTACACTTGTTAATCACGTATACCAGATAAGCCTCGCATCTGCGCCTCAGGTAATTCGTTGCCTTAATCATCGAGATGACGTTAGGCATTAGGGCGTCACGATCTCCGAATACTTCGACTTCGATTCCATCCGGAGCCTAGAGTCAGATTATCTTTCGTTTGCATATAATTTGAGCCTCGTTGGCAGTTAGCCAATCCATACCCAATACGACATCAAACCCTCCCAAAACCATAACGAACAATCTGACGAGGAATCTATGGCCTTCTATTTTTATCATGAATTTGTCAACTACTTCGGTTACCCTTACAGTTCTACCCTCAGCGGCTTCTACACTAAAGGCCCTTTCTAGTTTACTGACCGAGTATTTTACCCGCTTACAAAAAGTGGCAGATATAAGACTCTTACTGGCACCCGAATTAAATAACACAGATACGAAAGTGTTTTCAAGGATGAACGTACCTAACGCCACATCGGGATCCACCCTGGCCTGTTCCTGCGTCAGCGCATACACTCGAGTCCTCGCTCGAGGCCTTTCTTCTTTCTTCTCTGGGCCTTTCCTTTTTCCACCTTCCCCCATTCTCGGTTTAGTACATTCTCGGCTCATGTGACCGTTCTCTCCACAGTTATAGCATTTGAAGCCTTGTGAACATTCTCGAGAGTAGTGCCCGGTCTTGCCGCACTTATAACACATGTTTGATCCCATTCTGCATTCACCTGCACACTCCTTTACACACTTCCCACAAACCGCTGACTCATTCACTTTAGCTTTCTTATCCTAAACTCCCAGTAGTTTCCCACTGGTTCGCTTGGCAGGGAAAGTCAGCTTCTTCTTTGGTTCTTCAATAGCGACATCATTCAATGCTAGATCGTCATACACCACACCACTGAGTTCCACCACCGAGTCAAAGGTGTTAGGGGTGTTTGCCTTAAAAAATGTTTCTGACCTTGTACGGCAGCCCCTGGATATAGCAAGCGATCCTCCTTTCTTCACTGGTGATCAAATGTGGCACCAGACGTGCCAATTCGTTGTACCGGGTAGTGTACTGACAGTGTGTCATGTTCCCCGCTTTCAATCTCATAAAATCTCTTTCCACCTTCTCAATCTCGTTCCTTGGGCAGAAGTTCCTGATAAACAAAGTCTTCAAATCATTCCATAGAATAGAGTCGACAGTTATGTCCCCCTTAGCCTGTCGCACTCCCTCCCACCAATGGGACGCTTCTTCCCTCAGTGAATTAGCGGCAAATTTCACCACTTGATCTGCCCGGCATTCGCTGAGGCGGATTGCAGCCTCCATGCGAATCACCCAGTCAAAAGTAGCCACCGCGTCTTTTGTCCCAGCCAATATCAGCGGATCACATGCCTTGAAGGAGTTATAGTGGCAACCGCGAGCGGGGGGTGCGTTAACTGCCTCAATGATCATGGCATAGGTTGTTGGTTTAGACCCGGCTGCTTCATTAGTTTTCCTCTAGGTTTCAGCCAGCAGATCTAGTAGTGAAGCCTTCACATCTCCGTAATTTCCCGTGCTAGGGCCGTCTTCACCTCCGACTCAAAAGTAAATTGTTGTTCTTCAACATGAGTCTGCTCAGTCCCATGCACACTAACTTCTGATTCGGTGTGAACAATTCCTTCCTCGCTGTACTCTTAGCGAGCAGGGATCCTGCCACATCCACCATTACGACCACCGGTACGACCCCCACCATGCCTTCCGTTTCCTCTTCCTGCTATATCGTTCTATAAGACAAGGAATCCAATGTCATCACGCTAGTTAACAAACAGAATTCAACAAGTATTGTAAGATGTTAATATACACTAGCCATCTGCAATTAACCATTACACTACATTTTGATTTCCATTTGACCACCTTTATGATTTCATCAGAACCATGTCCAAATCTATCACACCCCGCCCCGGGGACCCCCTGGACGTGTGCGACCACGATTGGTATCATCTTCAAATTTTGATTTCAGAGTTTTTATATATACAGCGGAAGTCTTTTTCAAAAGGATCGTTTCAAACATTCTTTCAACCTCAAGGGTTGTATTTGTAAATATCAAAACTCAGTTGGAAGACAAAAGTTTTATATTTAATTTTATAAACCTAGGGATTTAAATACCCTTTTCATTTTTATTACAAAACAGAGTTTGAAATCAAATACATTTATAGCCACTAGAAATAGTACTACCCAGGGTTGATCAATCCCCTGGTTCTATCTCCCTTTTCTTTTCTTTAGGATTTTCTACACACGAGGCCTGGGAATCCAACGTGTAAGTCTATCCTTTCATAGGTCAGAACTGATGTCTGCCTCTTTTTTTGGGTCAGAACTGATGTCTACCCATACCCCTTTCTTATTTCAGTTTATTCGTTTCCTGAAAACATTTTGAAAATAAAACGTCAGCGCGAATGTCGGTGAATACAATTATCTTGACATTAAAATCATTTGGCACAACACAAGTATTAATTTTATAATCACAACTTTGTGTTCAATCCACACATCCAGTAGACCCGTCCTGTTCAATCACACCACAGTATACACTGGCGTCATGTCTTATAATAGTGGACAGGTTTGCCTTCGAAGTTTTTATAAGACAAGCATCAGCCACAATCCGGGAATTTCACCCAAGACCCGTGTATCCCTTGCAAGTTTTACGCATACCTATGAGCTGAATGCTTTGTTCGTAGAAGAACGTTGAACATTATTCCCTTAACCATTATTTGGCCATTTTCATAAATAAAATGTTTGACACAAGTTTTCAGAGAGATAAAGTATTCACCTTGGTTTATAGGAATGAGCCTCTAAGTCGAAAGCTTATAGACTATCTTCTCGACTTGATTTCTCTAACGTTTCAGCACCTTTACGAGCGTTTCTTCCTATACCGGGCACTGTAACTAGCGGGAGTTGGACCGGGATCGTCGGGAGTGAGCTAGGGACGCTCTAAGACAAGAAATGGAAGTGAAGATCGAATATGAGATGTGGAAATGGACTGAACTCGACCATCTATTTACAGGGCAAACTCTGAGCCCGTGACGAACCGTTACATCTGGTGACAGTCCGTCACCAGATTAGGGTTTCATGAGTCATCAAACACGTGTTGCCCTCTGGTCAATTTGGGTCGTGACGGACCGTTACCAGGCGTGACGGTCCGTTACGGAGTTGATACGTGGCACACTAGGGTGAGTCTGGGGCCGTGACGGACCGTTACCAGGCGTGACGGTCCGTTATAGGGTTTTCACGCGTTAGATTTCAAAGATGAGTCACTGGACACGTGGCAAGCTAGCAGAGTTCGTGTGCCCAGCCCGTAACGAACCGTTACCATCCGTGACGGTCCGTTACCGTCTTGTGACGGCCCGTTACCGTTAATTTTTCAAGATTTCTAATTTTTGATCCTTGATCTATATATTATTTACACTTATAGTCCTTATGGTTTGTACCTTAGCCAAATCTTAGACATTTTTGTGGCAGGTGTTACATCCTCCCCAACTTGTTTTAATATCGTCCTCGAGATTATTCGAACAAGTGAGGATATTTCTTTTTCATTTCAGACTCCAGTTCCTACGTGTACTCAGGTCCATGTATGGAGTTCCATTTTACTTTCACGATCATCAATTTCTTTCTTTTCAATCTCTTTTCCTGCCTGTCCTCGATTTGTAGAGGTTGCTCCAGGAATCTTAATTTTTCATCTACCTCTACATCTTGTAGGGGCATTAACAGAGATTCATCTGCCAAACACTTACGTAGATTTGACACATGGATACATCATGTACTCCACTCATTTCTTCTGGTAATTTGAGTTGATAAGCCACATGCCCAGCTCTTTTCAAGATTTTGAACGGTCCTACGAATCTAGGACTAAATTTTCCTTTCTTCCCAAATCTTACTACGCCTTTCCATGGTGAACCTTTCAACAGAACGTTATCACCGATTTTGAACTCTAACCGCTTTCGTCTTTTATCAGCATAACTCTTTTGATGATCACGAGCCGCTTTCAATCTATTTATTTGAGTAACTTTCTCAGTCGTTTCCAGGACTATTTTAGGTCTGGATAACTGATTTTCTCGTATTTCGGACCAACAGATTGGAGTTCGACATTTACGACCGTATAAGGCTTTAAAATGAGCGGCCTGTATACTTGTATGATAGCTATTATTGTAGGAGAATTCCATTAGAGATAAGTGGTCATCCCAACTTCCTCCAAGATCAATAACACAAGCCCTTAACATGTCTTCAAGGGTTTGAATGGTTCTTTCACTTTGCCCATCCGTTTGAGGATGGTAGGCAGTGCTAAGATTCAATTTTGTACCTAGAGATTTTTGGAAACTTTGCCAGAATCGAGAAGTAAATCTACTATCTCTATCTAGGTAATGATACGATTTCATTGACGTATAATTGTGCCAGCTTATCCATTTCCCATTTCCTGACAGTAAATCTACTATCTCTATCTGACACAATAGATAGTGGCACACCCAGTAATGAAATCCATGGTTATCATTTCCCATTTCCAGACAGGAATTTCATGTTGCTGTAACAAGCCAGAAGACTTTTGGTGTTTAACTTTAACTTGAGAACAAGTTAAACATTTTGCAACATAGATAGCGATATGTTTCTTCATTCCTATCCACCAATAATTGGTTTTTAGGTTTTTGTACATTTTATCGCTTCCACGATGCATGACATATTTGGATTTGTGGGATTCTTCAAGAATTTCTTCACGTACGTTTCCATAGATAGGAACCGAAATTCTTTTATTCATTCTAAGAATTCCATCATTACCCATGACCAATTGGTCGATCATTCCTCCTAATCCTTCTTTCTCAAGGTTGGTTTCTTGTAAAGCAAGCTTCTGAGATTCCTTAATACGAGTGATAAGATCGATTTAGAGATCGAGTCTTAAAGCACGAACTCGCTTAGGTTTCTCATGTTCCTTTCTACTCAAGGCGTCAGCTACAATATTAGCTTTGCCTTCATGATAATAGATTTCACAATCGTAATCATTTAGGACTTCCATCCAACGTCTTTGCCTCATATTCAGTTCTTTCTGACTTAATATGTACTTTAGGCTTTTATGATCAGTGAATACGGTGAATTTGACTCCATAAAGATAGTGCCTCCATAATTTTAGTGCGAATATTATGACGCCTAATTCTAAATCATGAGTCGTATAATTCTTTTCATGAGTTTTCAATTGTCGTGAAGAATAAGCAATAACTTTGCTTCCTTGCATTAACACACAACCAAAGCCGTGAAGCATCACAGTATACTGAAAAGCCTTCGTTTCCATCTGGCAAGGCCAGTATGGGTGCTTGTGTCAGTTTCTGTTTCAGAGTTTCAAAGGCTTTAGATTGTTTAGGACCCCATTCATACTTAACTGATTTACGAGTCAGAGAAGTTAATGGAACAACAATTTGGGAGAAATCTTGGATAAATCTTCGATAGTAACTAGCCAAACCGAGGAAACTACGGATTTCTGTTGGAGTCTTTGGGATTTCCCATTTAGATATAGCCTCAATTTTAACCGGATCAACTTGGATGCCATCAATGTTAATGACATGCCCAAGGAATTGAACTTCTAATAACCAGAACTCGCATTTTGAGAATTTAGCATAAAGCTTTTCGTTTCTCAAGAGTTCGTGCAAGTTTTTCAAATGATTAGCATGATCTTCCTTACTCTTGGAGTAAATAAGGATATCGTCAATGAATATGATAATGAATTTGTCCAAGTAAGGTTTGCAAACTCGATTCATCATATCCATAAAAGCTGCTGGTGCATTAGTAAGTCCAAACGGCATTACCGTGAACTCATAATGACCATACCGAGTTCTAAAAGTTGTTTTGGGAGTATCTTCTTCCTTGACTTTCAATTGATGATAGCCAGAACGAAGATTGATTTTTGAAAAGCATCGAGCTCCCGGGAGTTGATCAAAGAGATCATCCATTATGGGGAGTGGATAACGGTTTTTAATCGTGACTTTATTTAGTTCACGATAGTCGATACACATGCGCATCGAACCTTCCTTTTTAACGAACAAGACCGGAGCTCCCCAAGGCGACGAGCTTGGTATTATGAATCCTTTTTCGAGCAATTCATCCAACTATTTCTTTAATTCTGCCATCTCCGTTGGAGCTAATCTATACGGTGCTTTGGAAATTGGTGCCGTACCGGGTACTAGATTAATTCTGAATTCCACTTCTCTTTCAGGTGGAATTCTAGGCAGTTCATCGGGAAAAATGTCAGGAAATTCAGCTACAATAGGTACATCTTCGATCCTCTTTCTAGTGTCGGTGGTTACAGATACGAGGTATGCTAAGCATCCTTTTCGTAAGTACTTTGTGGCTTTTAACATGGAAATTATTCCAACAGAGTTGGATAATTTATCGCCATGTATAGTCAAGATATTGCCTTTTGAATGAAGTTCTATAGCTTTCTTATCACATAGGATATGGGCTTAATTAGAGGCTAACCAATCCATTCCTAGAACAATGTCAAAACCTGCCAAAGTCATTGGCAACAGTTGTGTAGGAATAACATGTCCTGATAGTGTGATATTACAATCGTTTAGGATTTCAGAGATTTGGACTAGTTCACCGTTGGCAGTCTCTACCACGTATTTCTTGTCTAATTTAGCTAGAGTTTTATTTAACAGTCTACAGAATCTATGATCTATAAAACTTTGGTTTGCACCAGAGTCAAACAAAACTCAAGCGTAAATATCATTGACAAGAAATGTACCCATAATGACATCGGGCATACCTGCTGCTTCATGAGTATGGAGAACGAATGCTCGCGCATTCTTCTTTACTCCATCTGTAGGTTTTGGACCAATCCCATCAGGTTTCTTCAGCTTAGGACAATTGATTTTGATGTGGCAAGTTTCACCACACTCAAAACAAGTTATTTGTTTCTCCTTGAAACAATTCTCTACTTTGTGACCGGACATCTTGCAAAAGTTGCAGAAAAGTCCAGCACGACATTGTCCTAAGTGCCTCTTTCTGCACTTGGGACATTCTGGAATGGAAGAGTTGTTGTTTCGGGGAGTAAAATTGGATTTCCTTGATCCACTTAGGCCTTTCTCAGATTCTCTCCTTTTCTTCCCCTCCTCCTGGTTTCTAATCAAGCTGCTGGTTATTGATGCTCCTAGATCCATAGCATCATCAAGATTTTCACAATTTATGACTTTAACCATGTCGCGAATTTCTCCTATCAAACACCAATATAACGCTTTATTAGGTTTGATTCAGGGGTAGCGAGATGTAGAACTATTCTAGCTTATTCAAGGAGTTTGGTGGAATACTCCTGATGATTTGTTCCTATCATCTTAAGACTTAAGAATTTTCCTTCTATCTGTTCCCTCTCATTCTGGGGAACGTAATTCTTCTCTACTCGGGTTTTGAAAGTATTCCAGTCTATTGCATAGGCTGCTTCCCTTCCTTTGGCAGTAACAATGTTGTTCCACCATTCTAATGCTTGATCCTTGAATAAATTCGAGGCATAAAGAACCTTGTCTTTTTCAGCACATTTGCTGATAGCTAGTACGGATTCAATCTTTTTTATCCACCTTAATGTGGCAATTCCTCCTTCTCTCCCAGAGAAGTTCCATGGCTTGCAGTCCTGAAACATCTTGTATGTACAGCCAACTACTTTTCTCTTCTTTTCTGTATGACCAAAGTTATTACCCATACTTTCATCTTCAGAAGAGTTATGGTAATATTTTTCTTTCCTATTCTTCTCTGTCTTATGAGTTGCGGAACCTTCAGGTTTCAGAGTAACTGCCTGGGAGTGAGTATTAGTTCGGGTATGCTGAGAATGGATAGATTTTAGGTTTGATGGTTGTGAAGATAGCCTATCAGCTTGTCTTTTTTCTAACTCAGTAAAGATCATTAGAAGAGAGTCCTTGATCCCTTCTGTGATCATTTTCTAGAGTTCCTTTCGGGATTCAGTAGCAGTATTTTCAACTGCCGTCTATTTCTTCTTTCCCCTGGTGTGTTGTGAAGGTCCGGTATTTTTCGATATACTATATAGAAATAGGATTGGAATCAAAACAAAACTTTTTTATTGATAATAATATATTACAGAAGATGATACATATAGAAATTATTGTTCATAGAAATTTCTAAAATTGTTTTCCTTAAGAGCTTTTATTAGCAAGTATTAGTTCGGGTATGCTGAGAATGGATAGATTTTAGGTTTGATGGCTGTGAAGATAGCCTATCGGCTTGTCTCTTTTCTAACTCAGTAAAGATCATTGGAAGAGAGTCCTTGATCCCTTCTGTGATCATTTTCTAGAGTTCCTTTCGGGATTCAGTAGCAGTATTTTCAACTACCGTCTATTTCTTCTTTCCCCTGGTGTGTTGTGAAGGTCCGGTATTTTTTGATATACTATATAGAAATAGGATTGGAATCAAAACAAAACTTTTTTATTGATAATAATATATTACAGAAGATGATACATATAGAAATTATTGTTCATAGAAATTTCTAAAATTGTTTTCCTTAAGAGCTTTTATTAGCAAAGCATTTCGAGTTTCAACTTCAGCTTTCTCTCGTTCCAATTCAGCTATTCTATTCAGCAACATTCGTTCCCTTTCACTCCCGATGCATTCTCACTTATATGAGGAGCAGGGGTGGGAATCGTCTCATAGTATGGAATGTAAGGTATATTAGAGTCAGCACGTTCTTCTTTTTCAAGATTATTCTCATAAGGTATATCGGTATATCCCTCATGAAAATTTCAGGAATATAACAGAGTGACATTATAACTTCCAGCGGTAGGAGAAGAATAAAAACTTATAGAGGATTACAAGGAACACTAGGGTTTCCTATTTCTCTGAGGCTTCTAAACGTTGAACTTTCAGTTTCTTCATTATTTTCTATAGTTGTTTCATTGGTTTTTCATTCATGATAACTAGCTGGAGCAAATTTATAAATAAAGCTAGGACCCTTGCCTTTTCCGACCATTCTGAAAAATGAACAAAACGATATTTTATTATTATATAAAATATATTACAAAATACAACAAAAGTGATTCTTAATCTTTCATAAGCTCTTTTTCAAGAGTCAACAAGTCCTCTCCATATTCGTATACTTGTTTCCCATAAAATTTGCTTCTTGCTTTGTCCATTATCTTCCTTCTTGTTATTTCGTCCGTTTGACGCAACGAACGGTCTAAACATTCAATAGGAGAAGAGGGCTTATGGATAACCATATTTAGGAGGGGGCTTACGAAGTCCCATCATAATTTCATTATAAATATTTTGGTATTCCGAAGGAGTTTGGAAATACTATTTAAAAGGGTCATCATATGGAGGTTCAGGATACATATAGGGATCATATAAAACAGGAGTTTTAGAATTATAAGATTGATAGTCATAACTATTTGAGATAGGATTACTGAACAAATAGTCTTCCGGGTTTTCAGAAGCAGGTTCATATTGGTGGGATTCCTCACATGGATCTTCTTCTGTTGAATTATTAAGCTGGATATAACTTGATTTAGCTTCATTATTTCCTTGCAGTTGTTGGTTATTTGTATTCCGGTTGCTGAAGTTTGAACAAGCCTCCATCCATTGACTAGAAGAGTTATAAGATTGAGAGTGGTACTCGAGAGAGTTGTTATTAGGGAGAATGACAAATGGATTGTCATTATAATAGGGTGATGAGATAGGGTTCATTTGAGATCCTAAAGGATGATACTCAGGTGATTCTTGTTTAATCGGACGATTGGGGTCATAATAAATAGGTACAGAATTATCTCCAGACATCTGCAATCTTAAAATATTAGTACTTATCTTATTTTGGTCAAGACTTAGATACTAAAACCAGTATCCTTATCTTAACTAAACCTCTACAAGGATGGTTATCTTTCCAGAGTAGTACCTCCAACATATATGTTTCCAGGTAAGAGCGACGGGTCTAGGAGAGATTTATACACCGTTCTTTCCTTAGACAGAACACTTCCGTTTGTCAGATAACTACATACCGGTCCGAAGGTTACCTTGTTTTCTTATCTTAATTTTAAGTAATAGATATACTTATGGTTAAATCCTAGATACAAGATCCAAGTATCTAATTCACTAAAACTTGTGTCTCTGATACCAACCCTGTCACACCCCGGACGTGTGCGACCACGATTGGTATCATCTTCGAATTTGATTTTAGAGTTTTTATATATACAGCGGAAGTCTTTTTCAAAAGGATCATTTCAAACATTCTTTCAACCTCAAGGGTTGTATTTGTAAATATAAAACTAAGTTGGAAGACAAAAGTTTTATATTTACTTTTATAAACATAGGGATTTAAATACCCTTTTCACTTTCATTACAAAACAGAGTTTGAAATCAAATACATTTATAGCCACTAGAAATAGTACTACCCAGGGTTGATCAATCCCCTGGTTCTATCTCCCTTTTCTTTTCTTTAGGATTTTTTACACACGAGGCCCGAGAATCCAACGTTTAAGTCTATCCTTTCATAGGTCAGAACTGATGTCTGCCTCTTTTCTTGGGTCAGAACTGATGTCTGCCCATACCCCTTTCTTATTTCAGTTTATTCGTTTCCTGAAAACATTTTGAAAATAAAATGTCAGCGCGAACGCCGGTAAATACAACTATCTTGACATAAAAATCATTTGGCACAATCAAATATTAATTTCAAAATCACAACTTTGTGTTCAATCCACACATTCAACAGGACCGTCATGTTCAATCGCACCACAGTATACACTGGCGTCATGTCTTATAACAGTGGACAAGTTTGCCATTGAAGTTGTTATAAGACAAGCACCAGCCGCAATCCGGGAATTTCACCCGAGACCCGTGTATCCCTTGCAAGTTTTACGCATACCTATGGCCTGAATGCTTTGTTCATAGAAGAACGTTGAGTATTATTCCCTTAACCTTTATTTGTCCATTTTCGTAAATAAAATGTTTGACACAAGTTTTCAGAGAGATAAAGTGTTCACCTTGGTTTATAGGAATGAGCCTCTAAGTCGAAAGCTTATATAATATCTTCTCGACTTGATTTCTCTAACGTTTCAGCACCTTTACGAGCGTTTCTTCCTATACCGGGCACTATAACGAGCGGGAGTTGGACCGGGATCGTCGAGAGTGAGCTAGGGAAGCTCTAAGACAAGAAATGGAAGTGAATATCGAGTATGAGATGTGGAAATGGACTGAACTCGACCATCTATTTATAGGGCAAACTCTGAGCCCGTGACGGACCGTTACATCCGGTGACGGTCCGTCACCAGATTAGGGTTTCATGAGTCATCAAACACGTGTTGCCTTCTGCTCAATTGTTGTCGTGACGGACCGTTACCAGGCATGACGGTCCGTTACGGAGTTGATACATGGCACACCAAGGTGAGTCTGGGGCCGTGATGGACCATTACCAGGTGTGACAGTCCGTTATAGGGTTTCCACGTGTCAGATTTCAAAGATGAGTCACTTAACACGTGGTAAGCTATCAGGGTTCGCGTTCCTAGCCCGTAACGGACCGTTACCGTCCGTTACCATCTTGTGACGGTCTGTTACCGTCTGTGACAGTCCGTTACCATTGATTTTTCAAGATTACTATTTTTGATCCTTGATCTATAGATTATTTACACTTATAGTCCTTGTAGTTTATACCATAGCCAAATCTTGGACATTTTTGTGGCAGGTGTTACGTAATCTATTACTTTATAAGGCATACTACATAAACATACTCTACTTTTTATACCTGATGATGTGGCTCGAGTTACCCGTACTGGCATCCGCTTTCGGTCCCATTCACAGTTTAAGTTCAAACACTGGGAGTGTCCGAATCTCTCAAACTATTGCTCTGATACCAACTTATAAAGCCCCAAACACGGGAGGCCTCACGCGTTGGATTTACTCATTCACAAACAGTTCTTAAACTTGAATATCAAATAACACAGCGGAATCATTCATTCAACATAATTAAAACTTGTTCAACATGCGGAAGCGTAACATTGTCTAATACATAAGCATAACACAAACAACTCATAACGGGATGCCAGTCTTCATGAACAACCGGGTAACTCCTTTCGCCATCCAAGCACCACCGTTCAACCTTCATACTTGTCCTTAACCTAAATGTGCATACTAAAAGTCAGCTATGCTGGTGAGTTCTAGCTTTACGTAAAACGTTAACTTCAAACATTTTGCCAAAAACATAACTTCAAACTTCATTTAATAAAAACGTACGCGAATAATGTAGTAACATAAACATAAAACATAAGTCAATAATAAACCGAATCTGCGCCTTCTCGTAACCGTCAATTCCCTTCAAGTACGGTACTTCATAGAGTACCCGTACCAACATTAAGCACGGTGCTTTATAGAGCGCACGTACCAACATAAACCATTCGTAACCATACATAACCGTCAATTCCCTTCAAGCACGGCGTCCCAAAGGATAACACGTACAAAACTCAAGCACCGTTCCCTCGCAGGGAACGGTACTTACTTCAAGGATCATGGTAATCCCCTTGATGATCGTCGTCATGCCTGGCCCCTATAAAGGTAAGGCCTTTACATAACATACATACTTCGATTCCCAAAGGAACCATGGCAGATTCGTTCATTTTAGTGACTTTCATAAAACTTTTACCACATTTTAGTTAAAGCATTCGTACGTTTTATTAAATAATGTTTCATTTATAAATCTTTCATAAATTTCGTTTGGCAAAACATTTCATAACATCATCCTTCGTAAACATCATTTCATAATCCTCATTTCGTAGACGTCGTTTCGTAAACATCATTTCGTATGTATGCACACCAGCCAAAAAACATTTAATTAAAACATTTAAAAGAGGGCTTCTAGAACTCACCTGAGATGAAAACGGTCAAAGGTCTCTAAAAGATCTTTTAACCTGTGCGTACACATCCTACTCTTAGCTTCACTTACAACTCATTACATTTTATCCCTTCATACCGTGAACCTAGGGGTACACGGTTTCTTCCCGTGATCATAGGAGTACACGGTTTAAGGGAGGTTCTCGGCTTAAGGGAGGTTCTCGGTAGCTTACTACCGTGAGTCTGATGGGCCGTGAACCTGGGGTTCATGACTTCCATTTCTCCCGAGAACTAGGCCCGTGAACTTCAGCCGTGAACTATACCCGAGAACTCCAATCGTGAACCATGTCGGGGAGTCCCAGTCGTGAACCCACCCGCGTATCCCTAACCGTGAACCTACCCGGGATCCCAGGCGTGAACCATCACTTGGCATCCCAACCATGAACCTTCATTCTTACCCCCAAAACCCTAGTTTTGCATGGGTTCAGATCTGGATCGATGGATTCGTCAAGTTTGGAACTTTTACGTTCAAAAGGTGTATTTTCCCCTCGTGTTTCCAGATCTGAAGCATGACATCGATTGACCCATAAAAACCCGACTTTTTTTTAGCCAAAACCCGAATAAACCCATTTCGATGAAAAACTTAGAAAAGAAGAGTTTCTTACCTCAAATGGACTCCTTCCTTCAGCAATCCTTCTCTCGAGTGGTGTAGCAAGATAGAGGATCATTTTTTAGCTCAATCCAAAGCTTTTTTTCTCTACGGTTTCTCTCTCTAGAAATGGTAGGGAGTAAGAAGGAGGGTTTGGAAGGAACATGTGTGGAGGCTAGGGTTTAAACCCACCCTCCCCTCAATTTCGAGCCCAGGTTTGCAGCCCACGAGTCCCCCACCCTATTCGCGTCCCCCTTTATTTCTTCCTTATTCCACTTAATGTTTTCATTGTTATTTTCGGGATGTTACAGTCCCTTTCAGATATCGAAGCACTTTCTTAGATGCTTTCCAATGATTAAGACCAGGATTAATCTGATAACAGGCTAGCATTCCAGTAATATAAGCGATATCTGGAGTAGTACAGACTTGATCATATGTAAGGCTTCTAACCACTGATGCATAAGGTATCATTCTTATTTGCTCCTTTTCAACCTCTGTTTTGGGACATTGGAATGAACCGAAAACATATCCTTTAACTACTGGAGCTATAGAAGGAGGGCAGTGTTGCATGCTATAACGTTTGAGGACACGCTCAATGTAAGCCGTTTGAGATAATCCTAAGATCCCATTGACTCTATCTCAGTGTATTTCGATGCTAATAACATAAAAAACCTCTCCGATATCCTTCATGTCGAAATTACACGAGAGTAAACGCTTCGACTCATGCCACATGTCTAAACTATTACTTGCCAATAGAATGTCATTTACTTAAAGGACAAGTAGATTAAAGTTGCTCCCACTCATCTTGAGGTAGGTGCATTGATCCACTTGGTTCTTAATGAAATCTTGGTTATTCATGGTCTCATCAAACTTTAGGTACCATTTTCGTGATGCCTACTTCAACCTGTATATGGATTTCTTCAACTTACAGACTAGATGTTCTTGACCTTCAAGTTTAAAGCCTTCAGGCTGTTTCATGAACATGTCTTCATTCAAGTCGTCGTTGAGGAAAGCGGTTTAGAGGTCCATCTGATGTAGCTCAAGATTAAAGTAAGCTACTAGGGCCATCACGATCCTTAAAGAATCCTTTCGAGAAACAGGAGAAAAAGTCTCTTGATAGTCGATTCCTTCTTTCTGAGTGAAACCCTTTGCAACCATTCTCGCTTTATAGCGTTCAATGTTTCCATTCGGATCTAGTTTAGTGTTGAAGACCCATTTACATCTTGCGGGTTTAACGTCGTTTGGTAATTCAACTATATCCCAAACATCATTTTTCTTCATGGAGTCAAGCTCGTCAATCATAGCTTTATTCCATTCAGAAGACAGATCACTGCTAATGGCTTCATGATAAGAAGTAGGATCGGTAAACTTTTCGGCATCCATTTCAGCTTCAGTCAGGTAGGTAACATAATCATCAAAATTAGTTGGGCCTTTTGGACCTAGACGACATCCTGAGTAGATTATCGGGTTCGGCATTGTCTTCATGTCGATCGTTTGATGTGTCTTCATTCTCATGAATAAACGGAGTATCATTAAGTTCAGTGTGTATAGTAGGTGGTGCAGTGACGTGTGGTGCAGCGTCGTGTACAAGAGGAGTAATCAGAGGTAAATTAAGCGACGAATCTCCCCCTCTCTTCTTGTACTTCTTGCAAATCTTGATAAGGATTTTTACTGCTCCCACTAACCTTAAAATCCTCAAGTAGGGCTGTAAACGAACTGAACGTTCAGCGAACAGTTCATGAACCGTTTGGCGGGAAGTTCGTTTACGTTCGTTCGTTTAATAAATGAACGAACATGAACAAGAAATTTTGTTCGATTAACTAAATGAACGAACATGAATAGATGTCCCGTTCGTTCAATTGTGTTCGTGAACGTTCGGTAATCCGTTCGTGAACGTTCGGTAAGCTGTTCGTGAACGTTCGTTCATTTACGTTCATTTATGTTTGTTCATTTTCGTTTGTTTAAGATGTTCATTAAGATTTTTGTATATTTCTGTTTTATTTTATCTAAACATTTTATATTCTTTAATTTTTAATTTTTTTATTATCATATAACAATTAAATTAGTAAAGTAGGAAACCATATTCACATTTATGTGTCATTTTTCTATCCACTATTACTCGATTAGGGCTTCTAAGTTCTCAATCCTAAATAATGTAAGCTTCCCTCAATCCTAAATCATGTAAGCATTAGGGTTGACATCAAAAGTCCTAAACAATGCTTCGTTCGGTAACGTTCATGAACAAACCCATTTCCTTAATGAACGAACACGAACATGAAATTTCGTTCGGTTAGTGTTCGTGAACCGTTCGTGAACAAGTTCAATGCTTAACGAACGAACACGAACAAGGCTTCGTTCGGTTCGGTTCGGTTCGGTTAGTTTACAGCCCTATCCTCAAGGAACTCAGCACGCTTGGTTTCTACAATACGAGTGATGTGAGAAGGACAGTAGAATCTATAACCGTTTGAGTGATCGGGATATCCGATAAAGTAACAAGTGACCGTTTTCATGTCAAGTTTCTTTAAGAAAGGATTATAGAGTTTAGCTTCGGTAAGACAGCCCCATACTTTCATATATCTTAGACTCGGTTTCCTTCCTGTCCAGAGTTCATAAGGAGTTTTAGGGACAGATTTGGAAGGAACTCTATTGAGTATATGAACAACAACTTTTAAGGCCTCGGTCCAGAGGAATGAGGGTAAACCTGAGTTGGCTAACGTACTACGTACCATGTCCATTAGGGTCCTGTTTCTTCTCTTAATAACACCGTTCTGCTGAGGAGTACCGGGCATAGTGTATTGTTTCACTATCCCCTAGCCCTTACAAACTCATAAAATGGACCAGGAGTCTGACCCACATCAGTATGTCTACCATAATATTCACCTCCTCTATCTGATCTCACAACTTTTATTTGAAGATCGAGTTGCTTTTCAACTTCAGTTTTATAATCTTTAAAAGTTGCTAGTGATTCAGATTTTTCTTTAATAAGATACAAGTACATATAACGAGAATAATCATCGATAAAAGTGATAAATGAAGTATGTCCAGTTATTCCAGCGATGGGGTAAGGGCCACTAATGTCAGTGTGAATGAGTTCTAATAAATTAGAGCTCCTAGTGCCACCTTTCTTATTAGATGTTGTCATTTTACCTTTAAGGCATTTGACACATGTTCCAAAATCATTGAAATCGAGAGAGGGTAAGACTTCATTCTTCAGGAGACTCGATAAACGCTCTCGTGAAATGTGGCCTAAACGTTGATGCCATAACATGGAGGAAGTTTCTAAGTCTCGTTTCATTTAGTCTTTGTTAAGTTCTCATTGATATAATATGATAACAAAGACTTGGAAAATTCATCATCTAGTTCTAATTTATAGAGACCACCATTCAGAAAACCACGTCCAAACACTTGAGAATTTAAGCTAATAGTAAGTTTGCCACGACCATGAGAAACATCAAAACCGTCTACGTCTAACTTTGGTCCTAATACAAGATTCTGAGTAATCTTAGGAATATATAAGGTATCATAAAGTTTAATACATAAACCAGTTTTCATTATTAATTCTAAGGTTCCCACGGCTTCGAAAACTAGCTCCTTTCCATTCCCCAGTTTAAGTGTTCTTCGGTTTCTTTCTAGCTCTTGGATTGTAAGGAATCCCTGAGTAGAGTTGGTTACATGAACCATAGAACCAGAGTCAAACCACCATGTGCTAGTTGGAACATTTAAATTAAAGGACGCAAGTATCATATAAAGATGATTACATCTCTTAGTCTGCCACTCCTTGAAGTCTAGGCATTCTTTCTGTTTATGTCCGGCCTTGCGGTAGAACCTGTTGTGAAACTTCCCCTTTGGAGTTCTTAGAGCTAGAAGCAGCACTTGAATCTTGCTTTTGGACCTACGAAAATTCCTTTTTACGAAAATTTCCCTTAGTCGTGAGGTAAGCCACATCAGGTCTCTTTAGCTTTAGGCGCTCTTCCTCTTGCACACACATAGAAATCAACTCACTCATCTTCCATTTCTCTTTCTGAGTGTTGTAGTTGATCATGAATGCTTCGAAAGATGTAGGTAGAGAAGTCATAATAAAGTGCACCAGGAATCCATCACTGATCTCCATTTCAAGTCCCTTAAGCTTATGGGCCATGTTGTGCATCATCAGGATTTGCTCATGAATACCGTTAATCCTGTCATATTTAGTAGTCACCATCTTCAGAATAAGAGTGCTAGCATATTCCTCCATAGCAGCCAGATAAGTTTTAGCATCAGTTGAATATTGAATTGCTCCACTGATGGCGATGCTGATGATTGCTTTATAAGCATAAGAGACATTCGATTGCACCTATTCCACTTCTCATGGAGTATCTTGTCGTCAGTGGTACTCTTATCAGTGACAGCAGCGGGTGCAGCCTCTCTCAGTGCATAATCAAAATTCAGCATTGCGAGATTCAGCACTTGAGAATCTTTCCAATAATCAAAGTTAGAACCGGTAAGAGTTTCAATTCCCATATTGGGAGTTGCAGTGAATTTAGATGAGAAAAATAAGATACATAACTAAATAGAAGAACTTAGAGTGAACTATGGGGTACTAGCAGGGGTGAGCAGAAAACCGAATTAACCGACCCGTAACCGATTTAACCGAACCGAAATAAAACCGACGGTGTGGTTATTTGTTTTTTAAAGACCGAATTTTTCGGTTTGATGTCGGTTAATACACTATCCATCACCGAAAAAAACCAAACCGCACCAACTCATTTAACCGAACCCACCGACCTATTTTACCAAACACCGAATAACCGCACCGAACTAGGCCCACTTTCGTCTGTTTTTTATGGTTTTTTTAACAGCGCATATGTTTTATTTGAAAGGCCCACTCCCAAGTTAGTGACAGGGGCCATAACACTAATTAAAAATTGTAAATTTTGGAACCCAAAAAAAATAAAAACTCCCGCTTCTGAAAAGGCTCTTTGGCTTCTTGGCTTCTGCGAATCTGCGATCAGGGGCGGAGGATATATAGGGCCCGAGGGGGCCCCGGCCCCCCCGATTTTTCGCTCAGTAGTGTTAATTTATATGTATTCGACCGAAAATTTTACAGTTCCGGCCCCCCTATATGAAAAAAATTTCCCGACCCCCCCGCGAAAATTTTCAAGCTCCGCCACTGTCTGCGATCATATTCATAGGCACAGGTAGAGTCTCTTTCTCTTTTCCTTTTGATTCTCGGCTTCTACGATTCATACCACAGGCACAAGACCACATGTTCATATATGAATGTTTATCAATTTATCCTTTTGCTGTTTATCCATACTATGATCTATAATTACCTGCAGGTTCTTATCCTTTTGCTTTTTATCTCTTTTCTTGGCTTATTATCTCTTTTCCTTTTTGTTTTTCGTAGCTTCTTCTCCAAACATAATAAGTTTCGTAGCTTCTTGGCAAAGGTACGATTCATATGAATGGTTTGTCTCTTTTCAGATGTGAATGTTTATCCTTTTGCTGTTATAATAAGATTTTGTATGGCAATAATTTTCGTAGCTTCTTGGCAAAATAATAAGATTTTGTATGGTATTAATAAATACAGTAAATAACTCGAATGGAATATAACTTAGAATTTTCCCTTGTCATTATCAGATGTGAATGTTTATCTCTTTTCCTTGTATGGTAGTAACAAACCTTTTGAATTTCCCTTGTCATTATCTTGAAATTTTTTTTGTATGAATTTTTTATTTTGTAAAAGAATTATATGCAATCAAGAATTTTTTTATTTTTGTCATTATCTTAAATTTTATTTTGTATGAATTTTTTATTTTGTTTTATATAAATGTAGATGGAAGCATCAGGTAGCAAGACTCCAAGTGTGAGTAAACATGATGCGCCGGTTATTGATGTTGATGAAGAAAACTTGAAGGAACGGGTCACTAGTGTTGATGACCAAACCGTTGAGCAAGATAACTTAGATAAGGATGAGGATGGTAATAAACGATCGTTCGTGTGGGACCATTTTACAATGGATAAGGAAACTAACAAAGCAAGATGTTCCCATTGTAAAAAAAATGATTGCATGTGGTTCAAAAAGGAATGGTACAAGTGGCGTGGGTAGTCATTTGAAGTTTGCATGCAAGACATCACCTTTATACAAACATGTAGATAAAAGCAAACAATCTACCTTAAGTTTTAAGCCGAAAGGTTTGGGGGAAGGTAGTGGTATCAGTGGCGGATTTAGCATAGGGGCAGGGGTACCTGTCGGTACCCCTCAACTTTCGACGCGCAGTGAGAATTTTTTATTTTTTTTACCGTTTTATGTATCCAGATACCCCTGAACGAATAGACAGATACCCCTGGATTTTTTTCCTAGATCCGCCACTGAGTGGTATCTTGGCTTCTCACAAATTTAGCCAAGAAAAAGGCAGAAATTTTCTTGCTCGGATGTGCATAAAAGATAACCGTCCGTTTAGTGTGTTTGATGATGAGGGACTTAGGGAATTCGTTTTGGAGTTAAACCCGATGTTTAAGTTTCCATCTAGATGGACTATTTCCAGAGATTGTTTGAAGATATACCAAGAAGAAAGAAAGAAACTAAAAGTTCGTTTAAATGATCAAATGATATCTCTTACCACCGACAGATGGACATCAGTTCAAAACTTTAAAAATATGTGTCTTACTGCACATTTGATTAATGATGATTGGGTTCTTAGAAAGAAAATTATAAATTTTTGTCAAATATCGAATCATAGGGCTGAGACAATAGGAAGATTGGTATACCGTTGCTTAGAATAATTGGGGTATTGATATGGTTTTCACGGTAACCGTGGATAATGCTTCATCTAATGATGGAGCGATTAGGTTTTTTAAAAAAATGCTTAAGGGTCCACATTATGTGTTGGATTGCAAGTTTTTGCATTTAAGATGTAATGCTCACATTATAAATCTTGTTGTCAAGGATGGTTTAGAAGTACAATTTAGTTCCATAGCTAAGATTCGAAATGCGGTGAGATATTTAAGATCATCTTCTTCTAGATTTCAAGCCTTTAAAGATTGTGTTGATAGAGAAAAGATTGATTGCAAAAGGAATCCATGTCTTGATGTAGAAACTCGATGGAATTCTACATTTTTAATGTTGGAAACAACACTTAAGTTTGAAAAGGCGTTTAAAAGGTATTTATTTATATTTTGTTTCATATTTATATTTTTTTGTTTGTCACTAATATAATCTAATGTGTTATATTTTCTTTGTTAATTGACTTCAAGAGTTGGATCCAAGTTATAGATTATACTTTCATGGTGAAGTGGTTGATGGAGATAGTACAAGAATGTCAAAAAAGAGAAAAAAAGTGATAAAGTTGTGGGGGCATCCGATGAAGATGATTTTGAGAATGCAAGTTATGTGATTTTATTTTGTTTAGACGGAGAAAAAAAACTTTTGTTTATTTGATTATGTGTTTAGCTTTTTTATCGATTTGTCTTAATAGGTTATTTATGGAGTTTTTGAGGATTTTCTTTAATGTGACAAAGAAAATTTCTGGGTCTAAATATGCTACTGCAAATTTGCTATTTGTTAAGCTTTGTAAAATGCATGCAAGTATAGCAAGTATGTTTATAAGTGACGATGAGAAGCAGAAAGCTATGGGTTTGTCTATGAAAGCAAAGTTTACAAAATATTGGGATAATTTGACAACATTAATTATTTGTTGTATGTGACTCTAGTTCTAGACCCCCGAAATAAGATGTCCTATCTTGGGCATTCTTTAAGTTTGATATATGGTAAAGGTTCCGACAAAATCAAGGAAATCAAGGATCGGGTGAAGGTAACATTGATGGAGTTGTTAGATGATTATAAGTCAAAAAGAGATAAAACAAAAGAGCCGAAGAGTACATCGTCTTCCACAACTAATTTGGTTGATGATGATGATGATGATGATGATGATGATGCGTTTGTTGACTTAGAAGATGGGTACTTAAAGTATTTAGAGGAAGAAGGTGGAGATGGGGTAGATAATAATGAAGTAGATATTTATTTGAGTGATGGGAGGGAACAAAGGATAAAGGGGGATGACTCTTTTGATGTGTTAGGTTGGTGGAAGATAAACTCGATGAAATTCCCTATTCTCTCTATAATCGCTAAACATGTTTTAGCAATGACAATCTCAACTATTGCATCGGAGTCGGCTTTTAGTACCAGTGGTAGGGTAATTGATAAATATAGGAGTTCTCTTACTTTTAAGACCGCGTAAGCATTGATTTATGCCAAAGATTGGCTACGGTCTACACCGTCGGATTTGCAAGATTCCGGCACGCATGGTCAACAACTACAAGACTTGTTTGAAAATTTGGAAATAATTGAAGACGGTAATAATGTTATTTCATTTTTATGTAAGTGATCGTTCTTTACCTTTTTACATTAATATTAACATATGTGTGTTATTTTTAGATTTGTTAAACGGGAAGAAAACACGCAAAGACGCTATCGTTGGAGATGATGAAGATTCAGACTAATATTTTTGGTTTGTTTGAGACAAATTTGGTGTTTTTTGGAATGTTATGTTTCTAATTAAGCATGTTTAATGTTTCTAATGGTATTGTTGGGGATAATGAATATTCGGACTAATATTTTTGGTTTATTTGAGACAAATTTGGTGTTTTTTGGATTGTAATGTTTCTAATTAGGCATGGTTTATTATTTATGTTTCTAATGAAAAATGATGTTAGTCATCCTCATGTTCTATTACTTTGTAACCTTGTTTTATGTGTGTTATGATTAAAATTACATGCTACAATTGTCTTCATGTGGAGGAAAGGAAAGGAAAAAAAACCGAATTACCGACTAACCGAAAACCGATCGGTGAAGAAAATCCACTAACCGATATTTCGATTTCGACTACGGTGGAAGGTGAAAACCGAATCGAACCGCATCGAGCACACCCCTAGGTATTTGACTAAAGCAGGCGGAAAGTAAGGACCATTATACTAATGAAACTGTGATAAAGTCTATTATAAAACCAAAATAATAAACTAATTAAGGTTCTACTTAAACAATTAGCTTTCGCTTTGGCTATGAATAATTATTTAAGCATTAGGAACAAATAAGGTATGCAAGTTAAATGTAACACATCACATTTGAGCAGAACTGAGACGTTTAATTTACACAAATTAAGCTTGCAGGACATAAATGTAACACATCATCTTTGGACAGAAGTGAAACATTTATGCATTTAAGGCGGGTGTCATGTGAATATCGAATAGTTTAAGGATATACACTAAGTGACAATGCTTAATTAGAATTGAATAAATTTACACTAGTATCACATCACCTTTGGGCAGAAGTGAAACTATTAGGTGTTATTCAAGTAAGTTAAAAGTTTGTAAAACATTTAGATTTAAGGTTTCACAAAAAATATAAAAGCATTAGTTAATAGCAAACCCCTTTGTAATTAGCCGAGAATTAATGAGTAGCCGAGAACTTTGTAATTAGCCGAGAACTTTGTAATTGAGGTTCACGAAAAAAATTGAGATCTCTACAAAATTAAGGTTCACGAAAAATTGATATTCACGGGGAAATTAAGGTTCACGGAAAAATTGATGTTCACGAGGAAAATAAGCTGAGAACATGTAAAACCGTGAACTTTAGAATCCGGGTACTTAAGGGATTTCCGAGAACTTTAGGGAAAACCGTGTACTCTTTACGGAAACCGAAAACTTAGGGATACGATTTTTAAGGGATATCTCTGATTTTGAAATTTAAGTGTTTAAATATATCTCGGATTTATTAGTTCGCATAGAATTTAAAATGAAATATTTTTATTCGAGAATAATGGAGATAAACTTAAACAATTTTCTAAAAACATATTTATCCAAAATATCCGACTAAAATTAAGTAATTTTCACCAAAATAAGAATGAATACTCAAGAACAGTCATAGCGAACATTAGAACTGTTTTGATTAATATCATATTTTTGGCCTTAATTCGAAATCTTATAACATAATAGTTAAGTATTTCAAACTTATCAAAGTTTTATGGATCAAAACAGGTTATTCAGATCAGAAAAACAAAACATCAAAACCGAAAACTTTAGGTTTAGATCCGAGAATTTAGATAAATCATAAAAAACAATTTATTTGATCCAAATAAGGGATCAAAATAGGTTTTAGAAACTATTTAAACAGATCAGATCTGGAAAACATAAGTCCAGAATCGAAAACTTATCAAAAAATGATTTTTAATAAAAATCTTAATTTTCCTATTCTATTCCAGTTTTAGGGAACGAAAAAGAATTGACTAATCAACATACGCTCTGATACCACATGTTGACCAGTTCTTTAACATGATAATGAAAAACAAGATTAATCATAAACATGTACAGTAACGTTGGAGAGGGAAGACGTCATGATCTTGATGTTGATTGGGTTACCGTTTAGAATGTACCGTAATAATGGTTTAGGTGAGAGGAGTCTCACGGTTTAAAGAGACAGAGAGGGTTACGAATTCTAGAGATAATTCATGAGTTAGTGGTGGTGTTTCAACAACCCTTAATCTCTGCTTAATGATCTCCATTTATACACACAAGGGGAAACCATATTTATGGCTGTAAGGGTAATTATATCCATCGAATAATTACCAATTAGTAATAGAGGAATTTAAGTCAATGATCAATAATAAATAAATGATAATAAATGCCACATTATAATAGTGAGTCTTACACATCGCTCTTGACTCGGTGCTAAAATCAGAATTCCAACATTAGAGACGTTAAAATTGAAGGAGAAGACGTCCAGAAAGTTGTAAAAATGGAATTGAATCGGAAAATTAAGATTTTGAAAATTAAGACGTCCAGGGGCGGAGCCAAAGCTTGCCGAGTGGGTGGTAAGGCACCCCCTGAACTTTCCGCCGGTAGTAGAAAACTTGTAAATTTTTTCAATAGGCCCTTCTCAAATATGTGGCATGCCCATTTCATTGCCATGAATTTGACCTCGTGAAGTTGGAACAATTGCTATGAAGTTATTCTCATGAATCCCTAAATGCGTCTCTGTTCTCTTATTACCCACGGAGATGATTTGATTTCCATTTTGTAGTGTTCTATCAATGTAAGACCAAGAGGCTTAGTGCATGAATTCGTAAGGTGTAATGCGAGAACATGATAGAAAATTTTGAGATTGTTTTCTGCTACTTTCTATCTTCTTCTCGTTCCATATTTCTTTAAAATATTGAATTCTATATTCAATAGATGAATAATTGATTTGTTATTACCTTAAAAGGAATATTGACGGGTTTGAAATGGAATTTGAAGTGATTTAGTTATAAATTGTACAAATTTGATCCAAAGGAATTAGGAATTACCTGGTGAGCTACTTTTTTTTTAATTAAATTTGAAGCTTTTAATGGATACAACCTGTTTGTTTTTATGCCTCAATGAAAATCAGTTGAACTAATTCATTTTAAAGCTTTAGGGACACTTTTTTCTTTTTATGTAAAGATAAATACTTGAGATCATGAAACTTTCAGACCATAATCAAGATGCAGAATCTTTATTTTTTATCTTTAAAGCAACAATGGAGTTCTTTTATCATATTATACTTTGTGAATAGTATGTTAATCATAGATAAATCTTTCCATCCAATGTGTGATATGGAGTGGTTCTTACATACTGAACATATTTGCAAAGCAATTAACGTTTTAACTGATCAGTTTGACCTTTATGAGCCTATACGTTTGATCCATTTTAACGAACCCATTTTTGCATCCGCTCGCAGAAAATCCTGGATCAGCCACTGGTTTCTGTTCGTGAACACAGATTCAAGTTCAATCAATAACAAAACCAACGTATAAAGTTCAATCAACACAAGTGAAGAGCATGTTATTAGAAAGAGAAAATGATACGACAGTTATGCTATAGGGTTCCGTTTAGGAGGTTGTTGTTAGTGAGAGCACGAAGAAGGAACAAATAAGGATAAGTCAATCAGCATAAGAATGTTGATGTCTATAATTTTTGAAGTCCGCAAGATAAGTTTCAAATTCAAAATGGGCCACTATAACGTTTTTAGTATGGGCCGGTATTTTTATGTGCAGGCCGCAAGTTTCCATGCTCAAATAAATGATGTTGACCCAACTTCTTGAACAAACAATCATGTGGGCTAATGCTACAGTTTGGGCCGCCAAGTATTATATTTGTTTTGGGCCGGTACGTTTTTGTGCAAATTGAAGAAGGGGATGCTTTTCTGCTTTGAGCTAGAGGTGCACAAAACGGTTTTTTAACCCGAGTCGGTTCGAACCTGACCCGAACCGGTTTGGTTAATGGAAAGTCAAAACCGGTTTGGCCCTAAACCGGTTCGGGTTAACCCGGTTTGAAGGCAAGGAAATCCCTAACCTATTAAACCGGTTAGGGTTGGGTTGAAACCGGTTTGTGTGTTAAACCGGTTTTAATTAAAAAAATTGAATAAATTCAAATAAATTTGATATTTTTAATAAAAAAAAAAAATATAACAAATATAAAATAAAGTGCAACGTTTATTAATATTTGAAAAGTTCAGAAATTAAAAAACATGACAAGATAAAATTATAAAATTGTAAAACATTACAAATGATAATATATATATATATATATATATATTGGAATATTGATTTATTAATCTTGTGCGTTGTCTTCGGAACTGGAGCTTCGTAGCCTTGCATCTTCGGCTAGTTTTTCATCGGTGACTGGTTCAGATATTCCAAGATCAACCTCGTCGTTGTGTATGATTTCTCCGGCTTGAATTTCGTCTTCGAGAGAAGTTTGGTCTTGTATCTTATCCATCGCATCCAAATGGTCCTTCAAGCAAATGCACATTCCATCGCTAGGGGGGTGAGTCTAATCCTTCGTATCGATAAGACCCTGCCACTAAAAGAAAACGCAGATTCCGAAGCTACCGTGGAAGCTTGGACGGTTAGTACATCACGGGCCATGGCGGAAAGAATCGGAAACGAAGCTTCGTTTTTCAAACAAGTCAAACGCGATTGTACGCTTCATCATTTGCCACGTTTTGGGATCAAACCATTGCGCGGTAACGCAAAGGTACGAATCTGGTATACCATGTGGAGCCGACCAAACATCGGTGGTTAAGTTTACACCGGTTTCCAAATTTTCAAAACCCAAAATTAATTCTTTTTTTTCTTTTTTCCACATTTTTATACAATCTCGTCTAAGGGTGATGCGACTTACTTGATGATAACGTGGTTGGAGTGTCTCTTGAATCATCCTTGTCAAGCGCGGATTTTCAAAGTGGTTGAACGGCAATCCTTCTTGAATCACTAACCTCGCCATTCGATCTCGAACAATATTTGGATCAAAGTTCCAAATTCCTCATTCGCTTGTCATCGAGGCTTAACCTTCACTTGGAATTCTCTTTAAGGACGGGCAAGATTTTTCAATAAGCGTTTTCAAACTAGTGTTTGAATCTTTCCCAAAAAACGCACCACACATCTTGCACCGAGCACGTTCCTTCCTGTTTGACAACAAACATAAATCGTAATTGCACCAAATTGTCGGATTTCTCGTTGTTGGTCGAATTTCCACAACGCTAACTTCGTTTGAGGAACCACCAACACTTGACATGGTTATTTTCTTAGAGAGAGTTTAGAGGGCGTTTTTGAGCGGTTAAAGAGCGGTTTTAGATAATAGAGAGTGTAAAGAGAGGTGTGATCAACCCTAAACACCCCCACCTATTTAAAGTGTTTTAAGGGTGCAAATGGGGCCAAAAAACGGCAAAATTCGACTCTAACGGCTGTAAATCTGTTGGGCAACGACTCTTTTTTTTTCAGCAAAAAAACCGGTTTAAAAACCGGTTTTCTGAACCGGTTCAGAGGAACCGGTCCCTAACCCGGTCGGCATCAGGAAAGGTCAAACCGGTTTGTAACCGCCGGTTTTCTTCGGGTTTGAACCGGTTTATGGCGAACCGGTTTTCGGGTTAATACCGGTTCGAAAATTCAAACCGGTTTTTTTGCCCATCTCTACTTTAAGCCATGAATATTATTCCGGCGCAAAAGGAAAGGTGGGAAAAAAACCTGGTTCCCGACCTGAACCGGAACTAGAATTGGTTCCAGTTTCAATGCGTCCCTTGGTGTACCTGGTTCCAACCTGTTTGAACCCGCCAGTTCTAATCCGGTTCCTTGTCCCCGTCTGAAAACCATTTCCAAACTGGTTCCTACCCAAACCTAGTTCCATCCCAACCTGATTGCATCGTTAAAAATTGATTTTCGAACATATCGTCGGTTAACGGCTTTATGGCCGTTGAAACCCACTTTTTGAACCTTTTTTTTATGTAATTTGGTGGATCGTTTTACCCCCCCCCCCCCAAGTTAGTATACATAGGTGTTGGATGAATTGGTTGATTACACCACTAGAAAACACAAAAGCAAAAAAAAAAAACGCAAACAATACTCTTGTTTCTTGTAATTTGTTATGGCTCATTAACAATTATCCGTTACTCAAGCCTCTTTCACCGAACTTACCGTTGTTAGGGTGCTACCTTATAATAAGAACCCGAAAATTTGGTGCAATGGGGATTTGTGTGAGATGAGTGACGGGTCTTGTAATATCCGTACTTTTCACATCATCGTTTATTTACATTTTGTAACCTTGTACTTTCATTTTTGAATCCATTGTAACCCGAGACTTATGATCAATGAACTTATTGGATTTATTCAATTACATGTTTACAACATACATTACATTTATACATATGCAAGACAACATCATACGTGCAATATTACAAAATTATATATTACAAACACGCGTTTTACCTTTTTACATTTATATTCTCGTTTCACGTCCATACACGCTCGGTTTATTATTATTATTATTAGTAGTAGTATTATTATCATTATTATCATTAGTACTATTATTATTATTATTTCATTTTTTTTCTTTTTTAAAAAAAAGAATCACCTCCCTTTCAACCACCAACTCCCAACTAACTCATTTAATACCCCAAACCCTAATCCACACTTATAAATACCCACTCCCTTTCACTCCTCCACCTTTACACCCTCCAAATTCTCTCACAAATCTCTCCAAGTGCTCCATTTCTTCCAAGATTTTTTGGCAGAATTTTATAAGGTAAAAACCTTATTTTTCTTCAAGTTTCTTCCTTTTTTTTTCTTAACAATTCTTCCTTCACCTTCTTGGATAAACCTCTAGGATCTTATCATTTTTTACCTTGGTAAACATATAAGATAAGTCACCATTTGAGGTCCAAGTTGTGGTCTTTCAACTAACATTTCTTCTTCTTCATGTTCTTGTTTGGATATTTTACATCTAGTTGTGGTAAAACCAAACCAAGCCTCCATCAAAATTCTATGATGGAAGCCTTGTGCTAAGGTATTTGGATGAAGTAGATGAACATAGGTTCATCTACCATAAGACATCCAATAGCCACAAGGTGTTCAAATCCTATACATAAATATTATAAATAAATCTAACAAGGTTTGTGGATTTCCCAACCTTTCTCTTGGCCACTTCAAGTGGTATATTACTAATTATACTAACTTTTGACCATCCGAATTCCTAACTAAGTTAGGGGTTTGTGTTTCGGTCCGCCGTCGGCGATGCATGACCAACTTGATACTATTATACATATATATATTATTTATTATTTCTTCTCCACCGAACTTATGTCTACGTTACCTTTTAGGTTAACCGGCATTCCCGATTCTTCACCTTCCCGTTCATCCTTTCGTTACCACGCTAAACCGTGAGTTTCATACTTGCCCCTTTTACATTTTTGCACTTTGGGACTTGAAAACATGTACATATTCAAAACACATACACTACAAGATTCACACTTTATTCAAACACAATTCATTAAGATGCTCATGTGACAACAACTTGACTACATGCTTAAATACAACCTGTTAATACAATAGTTCATTAATTCTTGCAAAACCGCACTTAACAAGTGTAACGCTATAGGATTGACACCCGTCGGCTTTTCGTTACCTTTATGGAGCCCCCGATCTTGTTATGTTATTTATTCGACTAGTATTCTTTGGATGCTAGGTATGCTATGTCAACAATAGGTTTGAACTATATCATTACAAATTGTATGAACATTAGTAAAGTATGTCTATGCATGTTAATTGTTGCTTTAAACATGATTATTATATGTATGAAACTTGTATGAACTCACCAACTTTATTGTTGATCAAATATTATTTTACATGTTTTCAGGAGATGTTTGATGCTATGGAAATGGAATATAGGGACTTTGCCTTAGATATCAAATTTAAATATTTTTGTCTTTTGTTTATCAATGTATTTTCTTTAATTGAAACAATTGTATTTGAAATTCTTAGTTTAATGAAATCGGTTAAATTTATATTTCAACAATAGTGCCACGATGCCTTTGAACAATCCTACACGTCACGTTCGGTGATTCCGCCGCCGAATGGGTTGTGACAGATTGGTATTAGAGCCGTGGTTATAGGGAATTAGGAAAATTGCTTATTTGACCTAGCCTATAACTAAGGACCCGTTTTAGACCATTCCTTATGAGTCTTAATACGCTTGTTCTACCACCTTTGCTTCTTACTTATTCTTTGGACTAAATACACCGTCATGGATATCAAGACATCAAGACACTCATATTTCACCAAAGAAACGAACTCACCAAAAGAGGGTAATTTCTCATTCGGTGATAAGTTTCACTCCGCCTAAGACTTAGGAATTTACCATCAAGTTAGGTGTGAAAACCTCACCTTGACGGTAAAAGAATTCCACTCACAAACGCTCTTGGGAAACCTTACCGTTAAAGTTAGGAGTGATTTCCTATCTCAAACGGTTAAGGCACCAACCCTAAACAAAACGGAACGACACCACCAAACTAGGAGTGAAATCCACAATTTGGTGATTAGTTCCACTCTTAAAATTTTCAATCTCGCCAAAGTCTCGGCTTTGCTATTGACTAGGGACACGTAGTAACCGGAAGGGTAAAATACCGTTAACCGAATTACCGGCGAGAGTATTTTATCTATTAGGCCAAAACGTGTTTCCCGAACTCAATAGAAGGTTTGACCACTTGGGTTAGTCGACGTTTTCGTTAGTTCAAGAGCCGAGCTAACGAGACACTCCAACTTTTTACAAACAAGCTTCTCTTTTATATATAAACTATTTTCACTACTATTATTATACTAAATCGGTTCGATCTCGTGGACGCTCGCTTTTCGCTACTCGCCTTACTAACTTCAAAACGCTAATACATTCGAGAACCAATTAAATTTATGCTCTTTCATCGTCACATGTTTGTTATATACACTATTTCCATACATGATTCACATGACCAAACGTGCTATTACATGAAATTACTTGATTACTTGTGCCATACGTGAAATTTACATACTCATATGACAACAATTTTTATGCAAAACCATTGATCTAAGTCTCACGACCCCCTTTTGTAGATGTCTTCATCTCGCCACTCTGCTACCGCCAGGAACAACAAGAGGGACAAGCGTTTGGCCGCACTCGTGGTCAAGCAAATGGCACAAGTCATCCCTGGCCTCATCCAGAACCTCACCCCCAACGGATCGGTCGAATCCAACACCGAAACTCCCAACTCCCACGCCCAACACTACCGAACCTTCTTTGCTTGTCGTCCCGAATCTTTCACGGGACTCGAAGGTGCAACCAAGCTCTTTAGCTGGTTTACGAGCATGGAAAACACCTTCTCGGTAAGCGAGACCCGGACCACCTCCGGACTCGCTACGCCGCTAGCCTCTTCAAAGAGCAAGCTCTCGCTTGGTGGGATAGCGAGAAGGAGCTCGGCGAGGAGATCGTCACCCTGTCTTGGAAGGAACTCAAAGCGTTTATGCGCGAGGAGTACTGCCCTCCCCACGAGTTGCAAGCACTCGAGGAGGAGTTTTTCACCCTCAAACAGGACAGCGGTGACAATGCTGCCTACAAACTCCGCTTCCAATAACTCTCCGTCCTTGCGCCTCGCCAAGTTGACACCATAGAGCGATCCGTGGCCAAGTACATACAAGGCCTCCCGTCCGTCATCAAGCACACGGTCGCCGCCGCCGAACCCACCAACCTCGCCAAGGCCATGCGCCTTGTGGCCGCTTTCTCCCGAAACCTAGTTCAGGATGGTACTTTAACCATTCGGGGCACCAAGAAGCACGCCACCCAAGCCACCGTTGAGCCCACCGAACCCAAAGTCACCGAACCAAAACCCGCCAAAACCCCTACTCACCAAAACAACAAAAAGCGCAAGTCCCAAGCCCGGAACTATGCGGTTGTCTCCCCCGTTAACCAAGTGCCGATGAACCAAGACCCGACACCCCAAAAGAAACCGTATGGTGGATCTTACCCATTATGCAACACTTGCCAATACCACCACCCAAACAACCTCCCATGCCGAAAATGCACCTCGTGTGGCAAATTCGGACACCTTGCCATCCTATGCCGCAACCCACAACAACCCCAAAACACCCAAGCTCCCCCACCAAACCGAAACCCATCGGCCATCACAAATGGTCGGGCTTGCTACCGTTGTGGTGATCCAAACCACATGAGCCCACAATGCCCACAAAACCAAAACCAACACCACCACAACAACAACCCCACCAACAACAACAACCGCAACCAACCACCCAACCAAAACCAACCCACAAACCCAAGAGGCCGTGCTTACAACATCAATGCGGCGCAGGCACAAACTGATAACGACGTGGTGAACGGTATGTTTCCTATCAATGGTCGGTATGCTTCTGTTTTATTTGATACCGGTGCGGATAAAAGTTTCGTATCGCTAGAATTTGAACTTATGTTAGCTAAGACCCGATCTAAGTTAGAGAACTCCTTCACTGTCGAAATCACGGACGGAAAATCCACCTTTTGTGACACGATTATCCTCGATTGTACTCTCGACCTTAGTGGTCATCCCTTCCCGATCGATCTCATACCCATGCAATTGGGGAGTTTTGATGTCATAGTAGGCATGGATTGGCTTGCCAAGAACCATGCCGAAGTCGTTTGCTTTGAGAAATTCATCCGTATTCCCCTTCCATCCGGTCAAGTTTTGCAAATCCATGGCGAAAGGCCATCCGGTGGACTCAAACTCATGTCCTGCACCAAAGCCAAAAAATATTTACTAAAGAACTACGTGGCCTTTTTGGCCCAAGTAGTGAAAAAGAAAGAAAAGGGAAAAGGTGTAAAAGACATTCCCATCATTTGCGATTTCCCCGAAGTCTTTCCCGAGGACCTACCCGGTCTTCCTCCATCCCGTGAGGTCGAATTCCGAATTGATCTCATGCCCGGTACGACTCCGATTGCCAAAGCTCCTTACCGCCATGCACCCTCCGAGATGCAAGAACTTGCCGGTCAACTTCAAGAGTTAGCCGACAAGGGTTTCATTCGTCCGATTTCATCCCCGTGGGGCGCTCCCGTTTTATTCGTTAAAAAGAAAGACGGATCGTTCCGCATGTGCATCGATTATCGTGAGCTTAACAAACTCACTATCAAGAATCGGTATCCTTTGCCTCGCATCGACGATCTTTTCGACCAACTCCAAGGTGCGTCTTGTTTTTCCAAGATCGATCTCCGTTCGGGATATCATCAACTTCGTGTTCATGAGGACGACATTCCCAAAACCGCATTTCGAACCCGATACGGACACTACGAATTTATGGTGATGCCTTTCGGGCTAACCAATGCACCCGCGGTTTTCATGGATCTCATGAACCGAGTGTGCAAACCGTATTTAGACAAATGCGTAATCGTCTTCATTGATGACATTCTCATCTATTCCAAATCCCGATCCGCCCACGAGGAACACCTTCGCTTAATATTGGAGTTACTAAGAAAAGAACAACTTTACGCCAAATTCTCCAAGTGTGAATTTTGGCTTAAGGAAGTCCAATTTTTGGGACACATTATTAGTGATAAGGGTATCCATGTGGATCCAGCCAAAATCAAAGCAGTCAAGAACTGGATTGCTTCGAAATCTGCTACCGAAGTCTGCTCATTCCTTGGTCTTGCGGCTATTACCGTCGTTTCATCGCCAACTTTTCCAAGATCTCCGTTCCTCTCACCGCATTAACTCAAAAAGGGAAACCCTACGAGTGGGGCCCTAATGAAGAGGAAGCTTTCCAAACACTTAAGGATAAGCTTTGCAATGCTCCGATCCTTACTCTTCCCGACGGAAATGATGACTTCGTGGTGTATTGCGACGCCTCTAACATTGGTCTCGGTTGTGTTCTCATGCAACGAGGCAAGGTCATCGCTTACGCATCCCGTCAACTCAAGATCCATGAGAAGAATTACACGACTCATGATCTTGAACTCACCGCCGTCGTCTTTGCTCTCAAGCTTTGGAGACACTACCTTTACGGTACCAAATGCGTGGTCTTCACAGATCATAAGAGTCTCCAACATCTTCATAACCAAAAGGATCTAAACATGCACCAACGCCGAGGGATTGAAACAATCAAAGATTACGAATGCGAAATTTGCTACCATCCCGGTAAAGCGAACGTCGTTGCCGATGCCCTCAGCCGAAAGCACCATGTGAAGTTCCTTTGTGCTCGTATGCAATCCGACATCCATGTCCGTATTTGTGAAGCCCAACATCTTTCGGTCACCGAAGGCGACATGTACAACGAAATGTCTTGTGGTGCCGAACTCCAACTCGAGACCAAACCCAACGGTTTACTTTATTTCCTGAATCGTGTTTGGGTTCCCAATTATTCCGATCTTCGTTCTTCCATCATGCATGAGGCTCACAAGTCTCGGTATTCGGTCCACCCTGGTACGGACAAAATGTACAGGGATCTGCGTTCTATCTACTGGTGGCCCGGTATGAAAAAGGATATCGCGCTCTATGTGTCGAAGTGTAATACTTGCGCTAAAGTGAAAGCCGAGCACCAACGCCCATCCGGTTTGCTCGTGCAACCGGAGATTCCAGTTTGGAAATGGGAGAGCAATGCTATGGATTTCATTACCAAACTCCCATTGACATCCTCTCGTCATGATTCCGTTTGGGTTATCATCGATCGTCTCACCAAATCTGCTCACCTCATTCCCATCCGCGAGAGCTACCCCATTGCAAGGCTAGCTCAAATCTACATCCCGGAAATCGTTAGTCGTCATGGTGTTCCTTTCGACATCATATCCGATCGTGACAGTCGTTTCACCTCCCGTTTTTGGGAATCCTTCAATGAAGCCATGAGTACTCAACTCAATCTTAGTACGGCTTACCACCCTCAGACGGATGGTCAGACTGAACGTACTATCCAAACTCTCGAGGATATGCTTCGATCGTGTGTCATTGATTTCGGTGGTAATTGGGATGTACACTTGCCTTTGATCGAGTTCTCTTACAACAATAGTTACCATACCAGCATCGGCATTGCTCCATTTGAGGCACTTTATGGTCGAAAATGTCGGTCACCCGTTTGTTGGACCGAGATCGGCGAAACACAAATTACCGGACCCGAGTTAATCCAAGAGACCACAGACAAGATCCTCAAAATTCGCGACAACCTACGTACCGCTCGGAGTCGACAAAAGAGTTACGCCGACCAAAAGCGCAACGCGGTTACTTTCGAAGTTGGAGATTTCGTTTTCCTTAAGGTTTCACCTTGGAAAGGAGTCTTTCGCTTCGGGAAGCGAGGAAAACTATCCCCACGTTATGTTGGTCCTTTCAAGATTTTCGAGAAAGTCGGTTCTGTTGCATACAAACTTGATCTCCCTACCGAGCTTAGCAACATCCACCCCACCTTCCACGTCTCTAACTTGAGAAAGTGCTTATCAAATGAAGATCTCCAAGTTCCACTTGAAGACGTTCAGATCGACCCAATAATGCACTTTGTCGAGAAACCTGTTGAGATAATGGATCGTGAAGTCAAACAACTCAAGCGTAGTCGTATTCCAATCATTAAGGTACGTTGGGAAAGAAAACGTGGTGCAGAATTCACTTGGGAACGTGAAGACCAAATGAAAGCCAAGTACCCGCATCTTTTTTCAGAGTCTTCCACATGAAAGAAATTTCGGGACGAAATTTTCTAAAGTTGGGGAGACTGTAATATCCGTACTTTCCACATCATCGTTTATTTACATTTTGTACCCTTGTACTTTCATTTTTGAATCCATTGTAACCCGAGACTTATGATCAATGAATTTATTGGATTTATTCAATTACATGTTTACAACATACATTACATTTATACATATGCAAGACAACATCATACGTGCAATATTACAAAATTATATATTACAAACACGCGTTTTACCTTTTTACATTTATATTCTCGTTTCACGTCCATACACGCTCGGTTTATTATTATTATTATTAGTAGTAGTATTATTATCATTATTATCATTAGTACTATTATTATTATTATTTCATTTTTTTTCTTTTTAAAAAAAAAGAATCACCTCCCTTTCAACCACCAACTCCCAACTAACTCATTTAATACCCCAAACCCTAATCCACACTTATAAATACCCACTCCCTTTCACTCCTCCACCCTTACACCCTCCAAATTCTCTCACAAATCTCTCCAAGTGCTCCATTTCTTCCAAGATTTTTTGGCAGGATTTTATAAGGTAAAAACCTTATTTTTCTTCAAGTTTCTTCCTTTTTTTTTCTTAACAATTCTTCCTTCACCCTCTTGGATAAACCTCTAGGATCTTATCATTTGTTTACCTTGGTAAACATCTAAGATAAGTCACCATTTGAGGTCCAAGTTGTGGTCTTTCAACTAACATTTCTTCTTCTTCATGTTCTTGTTTGGATATTTTACATCTAGTTGTGGTAAAACCAAACCAAGCCTCCATCAAAATTCTATGATGGAAGCCTTGTGCTAAGGTATTTGGATGAAGTAGATGAACATAGGTTCATCTACCATAAGACATCCAATAGCCACAAGGTGTTCAAATCCTATACATAAATATTATAAATAAATCTAACAAGGTTTATGGATTTCCCAACCTTTCTCTTGGCCACTTCAAGTGGTATATTACTAACTATACTAACTTTTGACCATCCGAATTCCTAACTAAGTTAGGGGTTTGTGTTTCGGTCCGCCGTCGGCGATGCATGACCAACTTGATACTATTATACATATATATATTATTTATTATTTCTTCTCCACCGAACTTATGTCTACGTTACCTTTTAGGTTAGCCGGCATTCCCGACTCTTCACCTTCCCGTTCATCCTTTCGTTACCACGCTAAACCGTGAGTTTCATACTTTCCCCTTTTACATTTTTGCACTTTGGGACTTGAAAACATGTACATATTCAAAACACATACACTACAAGATTCACACTTTATTCAAACACAATTCATTAACATGCTCATGTGACAACAACTTGACTACATGCTTAAATACAACCTGTTAATACAATAGTTCATTAATTCTTGCAAAACCGCACTTAACAAGTGTAGCGCTATAGGATTGACACCCGTCGGCTTTTCGTTACCTTTATAGAGCCCCCGATCTTGTTATGTTATTTATTCGACTAGTATTCTTTGGATGCTAGGTATGCTATGTCAACAATAGGTTTGAACTATATCATTACAAATTGTATGAACATTAGTAAAGTATGTCTATGCATGTAAATTGTTTCTTTAAACATGATTATTATATGTATGAAACTTGTATGAACTCACCAACTTTATTGTTGATCAAATATTATTTTACATGTTTTCAGGAGATGTTTGATGCTAACATGGAAATGGAATCTAGGGACTTTGCCTTAGATATCAAATTTAAATATTTTTGTCTTTTGTTTATCAATGTATTTTCTTTAATTGAAACAATTGTATTTGAAATTCTTAGTTTAATGAAATCGGTTAAATTTATATTTCAACAATAGTGTCACGATGCCTTTGAACAATCCTACACGTCACGTTCGGTGATTCCGCCGCCAAATGGGTTGTGACAGGTCTCAAAAGGGTCGTTACAAAATTTGTGGCCTTTTTTTGGGAGAAGACTCGAACTCAACGTTGAAAAAGTACTTTATTAAATATTGCAAGGTAAATAATGCAAATCCCTCATCCGATCAAACACAAATTGGTGGTGACAGTGGAAGATTTATGTATGACATGAATATGGTTCGAGATCAAATTTCGAACTTCGTGATTCAAGAAGGTTTGCCGTTCTACCACTTTGACAACCCTTGCTTGACAAAGTTGATTCGGGAAACAACCTCGCTACAATTACGTAAGTCATACTACCTTAAGACGTGATTGTTTAAAAATGTGAAAAAAAATGCAAAACAAGATTTAATTTTATTTCTTGAAAAGATACAAACCGTTGTGAACTTAATTGCCGATATTTGGTCGGCTCCACACGGTTTACCCGAATAGTATCTTTGCGTTACCGATCATTGAGTAGATCCCAATACGTGTCTTATGATAAAACGTACTATTGCGTTTGAATTGTTTGAATATTCACATACCGGAGAACATTTGTTTCAAATTTTAGATTATGTAATAAGAAATTTTAAATTAGAAAACAAAATATTTTCAATGTCGTTCAATAACGCGTCAAACAATACAAACGCGGTTAAGAAATTAAAAATAAAATATAAACCGATTTGTGACGGCGAACTTTTCCATTGTCAATGTGTTGCACATACAAGACCGAACAACTCCTGAAGACGAAATAAAAGTTGAAACACAATTACACGATGCAGAGGTCAATGATGGATTATTTTCTTGCTTATTCGACTATGCATCGGTTCACATCAATAGTTCTAAAAATAAACAAAAAATGAAGAATGATGGATTATTTTCTTGCTTATTCGACTATGAATCGGTTCACATCAATAGTTCTAGCGAAGAATAAATACAATACGACGAATAAAATAAATATATAAATGTATTAGTTGTGGTTTTTAATCGAATCTATTTTTTTATTTTGTTTGTAAACTTCTAAAAATAAACAAAAAATGAAATTTTATGTTATTTGTTATATTTATTTATTTGAATTTTTTTTACCCTGCCCGGTTCTACCCGGGTATTGAACCCGATCCGGTTTGGAACCGAGCCTACCCTTGTACATATGGGTAGGGGTTTAGGCATACACAACCCGACCTAGAACGCGAACCGGTTCCACCTGAACCTGGTTCCACTCTCTACTTGGCCACTTTCTACCCGGTTTGTGCACCTCTAGGAAAAAATTCAAATGTGGGCCAACAAGAGATTTGATATTAAGGGAACATTAATCAAACGTTCAATCTAATTACATAATGAAATTGGAGTCGGTAATACAAGTTTAATTTGAATATGCAATTGGACCAAGATCTTTACAAAGTTGGATTTCATTGAGATTTTTGGCCAGCATTTAATAATGGATTGCAAAGAAAAGGGCGAGAACTAGTAAAATATGTTTCATTGAGATTTTTGGCCAGCATATAATAATGGACTTCATTGAGATTTTTGGCCAGCATTTAATAATGGTGATTAGGAGTATTTAATCGGAAGGACAACAGAAATGGAGAATATGGAACTATCTAATGATCATACAGAGCTACTCTGATAAAGTTAAATATCTTTCTGATGATCTGGTTATTTGATGTTGATTGTTGGAAGTTCAGACCTTTATCATATGCCTAAAATTAGAGGGATTACACTTGAGGGGAAGAATCACAACGAAAGACATTGGATATCAATTGAGTCTAGAAGATGTGCGACAGAGTTAGACAGATTTGATAACATCAGTCTAGGGGGAGATTGTAGGGTTTAAATATGACATTGATGCTTATCAAATGTTTTGACGGAAGTATTTAGAAAGTTCTATGCGAAAGTTTGTGAGAAAGTTATTCACATGAATGTTTTGATTATGGTGAAAGTTTTACATGAAAGTGTTGATTTCGTGTAAATGGTTCTTCATCAAGAGAAGGTTGACTGAAGAACAAGACTCCACTATAAATAGCAGCCATTAGCTCATTAATTAGTTAGTGTGTGTTCTGTTTTGTGAGTCACCAACCCTAGGGGAGCTCACCTAGGGTTGGCATGGTGCTTCAATGGTGTATGTATGTGTGTATTTATTAAGCCAAATCTGTGATGACTTCATTACAAATTCATCAATGAAATCATTCACAATTTTCATTCAAGAGTGATATTCATGGTGATGTATTCGATCCAGATCTGATCCGGTATATTCAGATCTAACACTAGCAATGGTGTCATAAGTATTCTACTCGTATAGGTTGATAATATTGTGTTAACTGGCAATAAATTAGAGGAGTAAAGAAAAATTAAGTCGCTGTTAAGTGAGAATTTTATGATAAAGGATCTTCGTAAGCTCAAATAATTCTTACGAATAGAAGTTTTAGAGACAGATGTTGGGATTGTACTATCACAACTAAAGTATTGCCTTTAGTTAAAATATGAGTTTGGTTTACTTTGTTCAAAACTTGTAGGAAAATCTATTGAGCATATAATATATTTATAAATAAGCAAAATTCTTCTCAATCTGATTAGGAACTTAAAAATATAACTATGTACCAAAAACTAGTTAGTAAGTTGATATATTTTACTCTTACTAGACCAGATTTTGCATATAATGTTAGGTGCTTGAGTCAGTTGATGCATTATCCTTTTCAATCTCATTTACAAGTATGTTTAGGTTGCGTTATTTGAAAAAATCTCCGGGTAAAGATAATCTATTTAGTAAGAGTGACGTGTTTGAACTCAAGTGTTTTGTTGATTCTGATTGGGAAAAATGCTTAGCAACTCGAAGGTGTATTAGTGGTTTTTTGTATCAACTTGGGGTAACTCTTTAATTTCATGGAAATGTAAGAAACCACCCACAATATCTCCATCTTACGTTGAGGCGGAATATCGAGCAATGTGTGTTGGAGGTTGTCAAGTTATAGGTTATTAATATTGTTGGATTATTTGAACGGTTGTTGTATCGAATACTGTTTTTCTTGACCGTACATAACTTTGAAGTTGATCTTCGTTGTTGAGGGAAAACGTTTTAGCTCGTATTAAAGGTTTTGAAAATTGTAACTAATGAGCAACCTGTAGCTTTGTTTACCAAAGGGTTGGGTGTTGGTCAACATGAGCTATTATGGGTTGGGTGTTAGTCACTATGACCTATTATGTGACAAGTTAAAACTTGTAGATGTTTTTTTTTCTAGTTGAATTGAAGGGATTCAAATTACATATATTCAATTCAACTAGAAGAGAACAAGTTGGTCTTTTACTTATTTATTTTCTTTATTTATGGTTTTATTTTAATAGGAAATGTTGGGGAGAAAATGTAGTTGCTGACTAAGTACGAGGGCTTAAGTTCACTTGCTAGTAAACTTGGAGGATGCTTTGGCACAAGTGGAGCTGGAATGTATAAACCTAGATTGGGTTTCTTCTCGAGACCAATCTTCATTTTACAACCTGTACCTCTTCGTTGCAGGTGGGTTTTAAATTACCAAAATAGTTTATTATTCACCTTTAGATTTCTTTTAATGTAACCGAGTTGTAATATCATCTTGTAGTATATTCTGTCACGGTTTGAGTGTAATTGCATTAACGTCTTTATGAAGGGAGTACTGCATGTTCTTTTAGGTATGATTCTAGATTTATGTTGCATATATCTATAAAGTCAAACCAATCCAAACCAAACTAAGTTTTTTAATAAGGGATGATAACTTCATATAAAACCACATGCAACGCACGTGAATAATTAAGAATAGTGACGAAACCAAAACTTTTTAATCGAGAGATCTAAAAAAAAATATTTTTACATTTACGTACGAACGTAACCTGTTTACCTTCTTTTAACAATCCACTTACTACAAACACAAAATGATTGTAGGGTTTTTTTAATATTACTTTAATTGGTATTTCAAAGGATTTGATCAACGGTATTTTTTTTTTTATCAAAATATCTTTAGTAGAAAACATAAAAGCTTTTTAAAAATTAATAAACAATAAACTAAATAAAAGAAAAAACAAATATATTAAAGAAATTAAATTAAAAAATATTAATTTTTTATATTAAGTTAAATAAACCAATAATCAGAAAATAAATAAATGATAAAAGTACTTGTTGAAGTTTAACAGATTAATTTTTTTTAATTGGGTTTAATGGTGAGGTTATGTGGTTGGTAGACTTAACTTCTTTTACTTTCACCCTTCCTTTAAAATGTAAAAACTTAAATAAAACTTAAATTTGCCCCGGTAAACGTTTAAAAGCCCCATTTCCACCCATATTTGTTTAGGTTAGCCGATTAGGGTTTCTCCTTGCTATCATTAGCAGAGCTGCTGCCGCCGCTACTATCATCGAAGACGGCGTCGAACAAATAATTCGAGTCATTCTTGCTTCAATCTTCTCTTCTCAACTACTCTCCGTCTTTAACGACGATAATTTGAGAGGGTCAACGTAAAAAAAGTGACGAACTTATATATCGTTATCAAGGGGAATCTGTCCCGCTTTGACCCTCCAGACCCCCTCTGATTCAACGGATGATTAAGGAAAAAAAGGAACAAAGTAACAACAATTCTTAGTTGAGAGGAAGCATAAAAATTTCATTTATCCTTTTGGTAAGAAGCCATACAAACTATATAACCTTCAATCTCGAAGTGTTTTGATTTCTAGGGATGTTGTTTTCTATGAGCACATTTTCCCGTCTATCAAGTTTGATTCAACAAACTTGTTTCTACATCTCGTGTTTTCTTCTCATTTTTTGATGATTCCACGTTTAATTTTTCTCCTTATGTTCCTTCCACTTCTACATCTATTCCTACTACCTCATCTCCTCCTACTTCTTGTGATATACCTTCTTCTCCTACAACTTTATTTTCTCACAATCCATTCCTAATGTGCCAAGACGGTCTACAAGGGCGTTTAACTGTGAAATTCTCCTCTCATCCACGGCCGATGCGTCCAAAACGCGTTGTTGGTATTAGAGTTGGGGCATTTCTTATATAGTTAGTTTCATTTGTATTTTCATAGTAGTGAATGAGATCAACAATTCCCTAATTGTGTTCTTGAAAAATTACACACCTGAATGATCTAATAGCTTTTTAATAATAGATTATTATTGATACTAAAAATACATCAAGCTTTTAGACACAATCCTGCAACATAGAACTACAATCACTTGAAGGACTACTTAATGAGAAGGTGTGGCAAGAGGATTGGCCATCACTTGCAATTTCTGCTTCTCTTGAATAGAAAACACCAAAGTCATTGACTTAACCTTCTCAACAATCATGATTATAACCCAAAACAAAACCCTACAAATCACCACCATCCCTAGTATTATCAACAAATCAATCCACTTTGAGTAACCCATTTCAACTTGCCATTTCTCCCTTAATATATACTCTCCATCCAAGATTTTTTGCACCCCCGCTTCATTATACACATACCTAACTCCTTCAAACTCGTTCTTGAACAGTCCTTGATACGCATACTTGTGAAATCCAATGTAAAATAATGGGTATTTCCAAAATGGGTGCGGCAAATCATTGGGTAAGCGAAAGAACCCACCACCCAACATCATGAATCCCTGGATCCCAGCACCCATTATGATTCCCATTAGATAATTCGGAACTAAGCTTGCCACGATCATCATGATGCTCTCAACTACCAACATACAAGAAAAGAGTATGGACGCGTAGTATGCAAAGTGATCCATTCCCTGGCGAAGTCCTGTGAGGTAGTATGCAATCGCCCCTGGAATTATGGAAACTAGTAACAAGTATGGTGTTGAAGATAGGGTATTGGCTATAACAAAAGCCGTGGTTGAGTAATGTCCATTTAATCTTTCACGTTTGTATACCTTCATGTCCTCCACAAATGAGGGGAATCCCCCGATCGCCATGAATGTTAAGAATGAAGCAACAAACATCAGCATCGAACTTCTAGCCTGCAAGTTTGTAATCATAATGTATATCAAGAAAACTGAACTTGTATGTTGACAAAAGAATATATAAATAAAGTGTTATTACCTCAATCGAACTATAACTTGAGCCAACGTTATAGAAGATTGTTCCAAGACCTAAGGACAATCCTACATAGATACCAAGGCGCAACCAGTAGTAACCAAGATCACGGTGCATGTTGACGAAAGATCTCCTAGTGAGTACGAGAGATTGAGTGGAGAAACTAGCATGGTCTTTAATTTTATCATGTGTTGCGTCTCCCTAAGAAATTCCCAAGAAAGTATTTATGTCATTGTTATTACCAAATTAATCCGAACAATCTATTATGATTTTATTTCTATATTTACGAATTTGTAGTTCACCTTCTTGCATATCTCAGCAACGTTACTGTTAACTTCTTCGTAAGTAGTAGATGACTTGTATGAATCTATTAAGGTGTTAATCACTTCCTCTGTAGGTTTCTTTCCAGCTGAACCATGTTCAATATCCTGTGAATTTCAGTGATATAATTAGAATCATAGAGAAGAAATAACAAGTACAACTGTACAAGTTATATGATTAAGACTAAGTGTTAATTCTGTAAAGTAGTTACCCCCTCAAAATCCTTGTTTATTGTTCTAAGAAAGTGATCGGATGGATTTTGGAAATTGGGGCAAGGGAAGCCATTCAAAGTGAAAAACTGCATCCAAACAAGATATAAATTTAGCTTATGTTCACATTTCTTTTATAGAAACCAACTAGGCTTATGAATCTTAGATTATTATATAACCGTACTTCATTTGCAAAACTTGTTTTCCCAAAGTAAACTGTTCTTCCAGAAGAAAGAAGACAAAGATTGTGAAAAAGCCCAAATACTTCGCTGCATGGCTGGTGAATTGATGCAATGATGGTCCTTCCATCGTGCTGATCAAGCCTTGCGATCCTGCTCATCACGTAGTATGAGGCGGCACTATCGAGGCCACTTGTTGGTTCGTCAAGGAAGAGAAGCTTAGGACGAGTTAAGATCTCAATACATATGCTAACTCGTCTCTTCTGGCCTCCACTCAGGCCTTTAGCTCCCCATCCTCCAATCCTTGTGTCCATCGAGTCTTGAAGACCCATCTCTTTTATGGTCATTTCGGCTCTCTCCTTCTTCTCGAATTTAGACATGGAGTCTGGTAGTCGGAGCTGCGCTGAATAATAGACGCTTTCACGGACAGTAAGTGTTGTGATCAGTGTGTCGTCTTGAGTCACGTAAGCCTGCATATAGACATGTATAGTTTTAAATGGTCAGTCATTTTGTGAATTTTTTTGTCAAAATTGTGGACTTTAGAGATATAAATTTGGTTTGTGGGTTGATCCTTAAACAAATTTTGGTTTATGGGAAGTCCACTCCGCTAACTAGCGTTTTTAACAACTTTTGTCATGGATCTACACACTAAGCAAGTGCACTCTAGCAAAGATGGCAAGACTAGATTAATAAAACATTTAACAAAAAAAATTGTTGACTCTGCTAGGTAGGGGAGCGGACTCCCCATAAACCAAATTTGTTCCAAAGTCAACTCACAAACCAAATTCATATCTCTAAGTTCACCATTTAGACAAAAAGTTCTTCATTTTGTGTTATCAATTGAAAACTAGACCCAGGAAGAACCAGATGAACCAAATAAAATCATATTTTCTCCATGTTTTTAGTGCTTACCGATGTTCCATATGCTAGGGTTTTCTTGACTCCATTAACTAAAATATCACCACTCTTACTAGTCTTGGGGTCTAGTCTCCCTGCTTACAAAATATTAGTTAAACTGTTACAACATTTTCTATCATTATAGCTTTTGCTATGTTGCAAAACTATTAATCAAGTTTGCATGATGAGAAATATATGATCTGGTTTACTTGAACCAGATATTTACATACCTGCCAAGGTGTCAAGGAGCGTGGATTTGCCAGAACCAGAAGGACCCATAATAGCTAGGATCTCCCCGGGTCTGGCATACCCCGTAACACCTTGAAGTATGGCTCGGCTTCCAGTTTGCCCATCCCGCACTGTAACCAACAAGTCTTTCCATGTCAAGCATACACCATTGATGGTTTCGCCCTCTGCTTCACCATTATTACAACTGCGGCGTTGAAGTACTTCATGGTATGGTAGTGTTGGTGCATGAGATGTAATCTCGACTTCTTGGGGATTCTTTACGTCTATGACATGAGAAGGTTCCATTCTAGACATAGAGTGGGAGAGATGTGTAGATTGATATATTTTTGGGTGTTTAAAAGACGAAGGATGTGCTGGTTTATATAAGGTTAAGTTATCTATGTGTCATGATTTCAGCCATAGACCTAAAAATGATAATAGTGTAGGAGTGCTTTCATATTTCTGGACCACATATGAGTATGAATTGATGAAACAAATTTGAATTTATATTCGTTTGGATGCATGCAAACTAATTTGTTAAAATATAAAACTAACACTTAAGTATATAAAAACAATATTAACTAGTTTTCTGTATATTTTATTAGCAAACGACACGTTTTTACAATTTTAGTGTTATCTTTTATATTGTCGGATGAAAGTTTCGTTAAAAAACTTTCGAGCGAAACTAAAAGTTTCGTCCCAGTTTGTTTTTTTTATTTATTTTTCTGTTTCTTGTGTATATAAGCACTTTTATAACTATTATGTAAGTTATTAATCAAAATAGAAAATTTCTACAGTTATTTTCTCTTTCAATTAACATATATTAACATTAATTATAATTATTAAAGAGTATTTTCATGCTTTTTTGCTTCAAAATAAAAAATAACTTTTAGTTTGTTAAACTAATCAACATAAGGATACCGAAACTATGTGTGTTATATGTTAAAAAGGAGACCTTCGTGAACTTTTTGACGGATCCACTTGAAGGAGGGGAAACATGCTTATGTGGACCTTACAAGAGTGTCCCCTTTTGTTGGGCTCAAAGACAATGGGTTTGTTGCGAGCCAGGCTGCGTTGAAGGCGGACTCTGGCAAAATTGCTAAACACGAGAAGACTTGTTTAGAAAATCAACACGTGTTTGACCCTTTTTTATTTGATACTTTTGGTTTGCTAGCACCGGAAGCTTTGGAATTGTTGAACATGGTTCAACGGGTCGTTCTTTGTAATTTTTCGGCCCTTAAGATCTTTAAAGATTTGTTTTTAGTAGGATCGGTTTTATTATCCAAAATGAGGTTTCGACGCAGTTTGTGCCCGTTTACCTATCACTCTATTGTAATCGGCCTTTCTTTATAATCAAAGTTGAAACGTGAGTTGTCAAAAAAATAAAAAATAAATGAACATATTGTATCTATGTAATTTTCTTCAAATTTCTTTTATTTGAAACTGTCCAATTTTACTAGTTATAACTAAAGTGAAATAAAAAGTATAATTGATAATTATTTTCCAAAGTATGAACACATAATAATATGTTTGTCTATAATTAGACTCATGCTACGTGAAGAAAAAGATGGTATTTGCCTTACGTGGTTGTTGGAATGTGTCACGAAAGTAGTTGTTGTCTTATGCTATTGATTATCATCATGATTTTGAAAATCTTTTAAGCCTAAAGTTATTGTAACCGAAAACAGGAAACAAATATATTGTTAGAAAAGGAGACATGTACTTAAACGGCAATCTATTTTATTCACTGATTCGTTTTGGAAATTCTATTTTTTTTCTTTATTTGATATTATATTTTGTCTCTCGATTTGGTAATTCTAATAGCATGCTACCACTAATAGAGATGGCAAAAGTGTTGATATCACATTATTAGTTATGTTATTATCTACTAGCTTAGAACCCGTGTAATACACGTGGTTAAAAATATCAATATATAAAAATTTTAAATATTTATATATATATTTTACAGGTATAAAAATATATTACATATACCAAGTATATAAAACAAAATTCAAAATATGTAAAAATTAATATATAATTATGTTTCGAAAATACGTTAATTACTATTTAATTTAATTTGACTTTCATTTACTATTTGATTGAAAATAAAAGTTACAAAGTTAGATTTCAAAGTTTTTTATAACAAGAGATAATTTAAAATAAATGTGTTTTATTAGTATATTTAGTGTTTTTTTAAAATATATTATTATTAAAAGATAAAGGTGTATTTAATAAGAGAGAGAGACGGAAAAAAATGATGAGAATGAATATGGAGGTGACACGTTGCATGAAAAACCTTTATTTATTAGATAACTAGGTTATATACCCATGTATTACATGGAGTTGTTTAATAGAAAAATGAAAAAATAATAAATATTTCTTTTTGTTTCCTTAATTAAGTAATAGTTATAATTCAAATTTTATCTTATTTTTTCTGAAATTTTTTTTAACATAATTAGATTTCAAAATTTAAACTTACTTAAAATAGAGAAAATTAAAAAAAATTAATGAGAAAAATTATGATAATGACACGTGACATTTTTTGGAATCGTTTATTAGAATATGGATATCATTATTATTTAATAAAATAGTGAGGTATTTATTAGGAGAGAGATGCGGGAAAACCAATGTGATGAGTCACGAGGAAGTGACAAGTGGCATTAAAAACCTTTATTTATTACTATAGACTAGCTTAGAACCCGTGTAATACACATAGGGTAAAAAATATCAGTACATAAAATTCTTAAATCTTTATATATATATATATATATATATATATATATATATATATTTACATGTGTAAAAATGTATTACATGTATTAAGGATAGAAAACAAAATTAAAAATATGTAAAAGTTAATTTATAATTGGGTTTTGAAAATACGTTAATTATTATCTAATGTAATTTGACTTTCATTTACTATTTGATTGAAAATAAAAGTTATATAATTAGATTTCAAAGTTTCTTATTATAAGGGATAATTTAAAATAAATGTGTTTTATTAGTGTAATTAGTATTTTTTTAAATATAATAATATTAAAAGATATAGGTACTTTTAATAAGAGAGAGAGGCGGGAAAAAATGTTGAGAATAAATATGGACACGACACGTGACATGTAAAAACCTTATTTATTATATAGTATAGATATAGATATATGTTTGTCATGGTTGCTTAAATCATAATATTGTAACTGAAATTAATCATACAAAACCATTTATGGTTATTAATCTTTTAAAGAAAATCAACCAAATATTATTATTATTATTATTATTATTATTATTATTATTATTATTATTATTATACTTTAGTTGGTTATATTAAACATTGTAACTAATAACATTTTGGCTAGGGTTGTATAGTTTTAAATCAAATTCGTTGCTTTTGGCGGGCGATAGTGCTACGTGGCACATATTGATTGGGCAGGTTAATTTTTTCCCTTCTAGAAACAAGGTACAAATAACAAAGCCTCCTGTAGAGGTGCTCCGCCTTCCACGGTCTTCCTCTTCACCCTTTGCGTTATCTCTATCTACACCCTCCACCACCACAACCGCCACCCACCACCACCCTCACCCTCACCGTCCACCACCCTCTAACTGTTGGGTTTTATAGTAGTGATCAGTTAAAAATTAGTTCTAAAAAAACCGTTGATAATAGTTATAGTTAATTATTAATTAACTAGTAATTAATAAACGCAGTACAATAAAACCAAAGATTCAACACAAATGAAAAACCCGACAGGATCTAGATAACAAACCCATACGCACACAGAATAAAGATTAATCTACCAATGAGATTAATAATACGTTTATGGTTAAATGAATAACTGATCGAGACACCGAGATACAATGAATGAATGCTAGACACGAACAAAAAGCGCGAGCAACGGGTGTGGCGCCTGATGGTGGCGGCGGCTTGGGAGCTGCCGGTGGTGATCGGAAAATCACAAGGGGAGGGGACGGCTCCCTTGTGGCTGGAGGCTAGGTTTAGGAGAATTAGGTTAGTGAGATTAAATTTCTAATCTCCTTATAAACTCCTTTTAATTACTATCGGGCCCAAAGTCCAATACGTAATGAAAAGGCCCGAACCCGTTTATTGTTTTAATAAATGATTAAAACAATATATATTATTTATAAACTAGTATAAATAATAAAACCCGTCTAACGAATATAAAATATATTTCGTCTCGCTAATTATTCGTAATTACCAGTTAATCAGGTTAAGTGGATTTAATGTTCGTTGCCCTAGGTGTAACTCATACGGGTCATAACTCAGTCAGTAACGTTAATTAATCTGGACCGGTCATATAATTCCAACATCATCCCACTTTGACGACCTTCGATTAAGTTCCTGGACGCAGACAGCCAGAGGTGCTCTAGCTGCACATGGTTGCCCCAAACAAGGTATGACATTTTAAAGTTATTAACCAAAACATCTTGCTATTAGTAATAATTTACTATTGCAAGACAATAGACTTATGTCAATTATTGTCAATCATCCTTTCTGTAAAAGACATCAATTGAATCAATGAGACATGGATTAAATTCATCCTCATATAGTGCTCAATTGTCATTGTTCTCGATCAAGATTCATATTGGTCCAATCAAACACACAGTCAGTTTGGGTAACGCCTTACACTTCACCAGTTTGAATAACGAAGGCGCCACGATGTCTAACTGTTACATATTATGTAAGAGTACAGAATCCCTTATCGACTACATACAACTCCTACTGAACTTCAGTTCTGTTCCTAACCAATGCCTTTATGACTTGCAGTTACGCGACAGCGGTTGACAGTGATTAAAGAACAGTCCTTGGTAAACGAAATTTCTACTATGCATCTCAGGTCGGAGAATACTAAATGTGTATACCAATATCAAAAACATCTTATGATTAAAATCCATAAAAATGATTTGAAGCGAGTTACATCCAACGTCATCCATGATGAGGTCTGTGAACTTGGAAGTCAACTACTTGAGTCCAAGTTCCGAATAGTCTTAATTCAGAGTCGTTCCCACGATTCTAACCGACTACGGATAATTAAGAATACAAGATTCATGGATTAAACGTATTAAAATCAAACACAGTTATAAGATTCAAAGTTGCATTTAACTAGTAAATCAAATTGGATTCAAAAGTACAACTGTTTAAATGTTTTTGCATCCAAATACTAAATCAAAACATATCCCTAGCAAATCTAAGACCGATAGCATTTCTGTGATGATCATGCTTCTCCTGAGTCATCGGCTTAGTGAATGGGTCCGCTAGGTTTTGATCTATGTCTACTTTGCTTTTCACGATGTCTCCACGTTCCACAATTTCCCGTATATAGTTGAACTTTCTTAGAATGTGCTTGGCCTTGTGATGAGATCTGGGCTCTTTGGCTTGAGCAATAGCACCTGTGTTATCAAAAAACATCTCGACTGGTTTCCGGATGTTTGGAACCACATCGAGGTCGGTTATGAATTCATTCATCCAAGCAGCTTCCTTTATTGCATCTGATGCATCTAAATATTCATATTCGGTGGTTGAATCCGCCACCACACTCTGCTTGGAGCTTTTCCAGGAGATAGCTCCTCCGTTTAGAGTGAATACGAAACCTGATTGTGAGTGAGAGTCATCTCGGTCACTTTGGAAGCTAGCGTCAGTGTAACATCTTACAGTGAGCTCCTCTTCCACTCCTCCAAATATTAAGAACATATATTTAGTCCTTCTCAAGTACTGTAGAATGTTCTTGACTGCAGTCCAATGGGCAATGCCAGGACTTTGCTGAAAACGAATAGTCATGCTTAAAGCATACGAGACGTAAGGCCTAGTACATAACATAACATAAATGATAAAAGCAATCGCCGAAGCATATGGAATTGCTTCTATACACTTAGTTTCAATGTCCGTTAAAGGAGATTGCGATTTGTTCAATATAGTGCCTTTAGTCATAGGAACACCTCCTTTCTTGGAGTTTTCCATCTTAAAGCATGCCATCACTTTGTCTATGTATGTGCTTTGACTTAGTCCTAGAAGCCGCTTAGATCTAACTCTGTAGATCTTGATTCCCAGAATGTAAGCTGCTTCTCCAAGATCTTTCATTGCAAAACAAGTTCCCAACCAGTGTTTAACTTCGTTAAGCATAGGGATGATGTTTCCAATGATAAGTATATCATCCACATACATGATGAGGAATGATATAGTGCTCCCACTAGCCTTTCTGTAACACAAGGCTCATCTTCATTTTTGACAAAACCAAACTCTTTGATCTTTTGGTCAAAACGAAGATTCCAGGTTCGAGATGCTTGTTTGAGTCCATAAATGGACTTATTCAGTTTACACACCGTATTAGGATATTTTGGATCAACAAAACCGTCAGGCTGTAGCATATAGACATCTTTAGATAGATGCCCATTAAGGAAAGCGGTTTTGACGTCCATTTGCCATATCTCGTAATCATAGTACGCGGCTATGGCAAGTAATATCCTGATCGATTTGGTCATAGCAACGGGCGAGAAGGTTTCATCATAGTCAATGCCTTGAGTTTGAGTGAAACCCTTTGCAACTAGTCTTGCTTTATATGTGTGTACATTTCCATGTATGTCGGTTTTTCTCTTGAAAATCCATTTGCTCCCTACTGCCCGAGATTCGGGGGGTAGCTCAACCAAGTCCTAAACTTGATTGTCACGCATAGATTGCATCTCAGCGTTCATGGCTTCCAGCCATTTTACAGATTCAGGATCTGAAAAAGTAGATTTGTAGTTAGTAGGTTCGTCATTAGACTCGGTTACCAATAGGACTTCGGTACCCTCAAGATGCCATATGTATCTGTTAGGTTCTTTGTGAGTCCTAACACTTCTTTGAATGCTTGTGTTTATGTCTGATTTATCAGCAACAACTTCTTGTTGTTCAGACGCTCTAACTTCATCAGCGGTTGTTTGTGGTTCTCGAATTTCTTCAAGATCCACGATATTATTTCCAATTCCTCGTTCAAGAATTTATTTCTCGAGGAAGTGTCCCTTCTTTTTGATGGAAATAACATTTGCATCAGGATGGTAGAAATAATATCCGCTTCTGTTATAGTATCTGACAAAAACAACCTCTTCGCCTCTAGGATCGAGCTTGTCATCAGAATCGCTGGTGACATATGCATCACATCCCCATACTCTAAGGTAAGATAGATTTGGTTTAGACCCATGCCATATTTCATATGGAGTTTTGTTTACCTTCTTAGTCGGTGCTAGATTGACAATGTGGGTGGCGGTCATAAGAGCATAACTCAAGAAAGAGTGAGGCAAGTTTGTTCTACACATCATCGATTGAACCATATTAAGTAGGGTTCGATTTCTCTTCTCGCTCACGCCATTAAGTTGGGGTGTTCCAGGTAGAGTGGGCTGTGAAACTATTCCACGCTCCTTGAGATTATTGATGAACTTTGTGCTGAGATATTCACTACCCCGATCTGATCAAAGTGTCTTTATCTTTTTACCGAGTTGGTTTTCAAAAGTTTCATGCTTGTGTTTCATAAGATAGACATAAGAATATCGACTGTGATCGTCGATGAATGAAACGAAGTATCTTTCATGATTTCTAGACATGGTTCTGAAAGGGCCACATACATCAGTGTGTATGAGTCCTAGCGATTCCTTGGCTTGTTCACCAATGTCAGTGAAGGATCCTTTACTGAGTTTTACAGCTAAGAAAGATTTGGAGTCTTCAAAGGAGTCCTGTCCGGTGGATTCTAGGTTCCCTTCGGATTGGAGCCTTTTCATGCTTGCTTATGCGACCAAGTTTACAGTGCCATAGAAATGTATCATTAATGCTAGATTTGATACGTTTAGAAAGATTGTATATGTTATTATTTGTTTGAAAGTCAACCTTATAAATACCGTTTCAAGGTTTAGCCTAAAAATAGAAAATATCATTCAAGTAAGCAAAAATAGAAATACCATTAAAAGCGTACTTGTGACACCCGACATTTCAGGTCAATATCCGTACATGATATAAACGAGTTTATATTATATTAGTTTTCGTTATTCACCTAGTTACATAAATAAGGACATTAAAGTCTATCAAAAGCCGTACATTATCTCATTTCATATTTTGATAATTCTAGGAGTTACCGGTTCATGTAACCGCATAACCCGACTAAATACGAACGTTAGTGATTAAATTAAATAACCAAGAAAAATATCCAGACGTATGTATTACACCAACTTTACGTTGGACAATAATTTATTTTTAGACTAAAACAAATATACCGAATTAAATTACCATTTAAAACTCTAATTAATATTGATACACTTAATGAATTAATTAATTGACACTTAAATCTAATTATTAGATCGAATTAACCAAACCCACCCCCTTGACTTTCTCGACCAAAATCCCAGAGAATGCTCCATTATATTCTAATTATCTATACTAAGACCCATGCCTCATGCCTTCGAGAATTAGATAAAAGCCATACCACCTCAATCAAAAATCTCACGAACCCTTTTATCTCTCTCATTTCTTACGGCACCTACACCACACATATTTTCCATTCTCCTGCTTCAAGCATTAGAACTTCCCATCGTTGGTATTCTAAGGAGTTTCAAGGATTTTCTCAAAGATTTCTAACCAAGCGAAGTCAAGATCATCTTCTTTTTCTCGCAAAAATTATCATCTCTGTCTAGAGGTAAAGATTCGATACTATCCATATTATTTTCTTTAAACCGTAGCTAAACATACAATTTGTTTGAATGCAAGTAAAATAACAAGAAAAGTGTGTCGAGTTCAAGACTTATAATACGAATTTATGCACGTAAGTATGTGCGCTATAAGAGTATAATTTTGAGACTAATACTGTCAATTCAAAAATTGCAGTATCGAAACTAGGTAGTTTCGATACCTGTTTTGCTCAAATCGAAACTAGGTAGTTTCGATACCCGACTACTAAATCGAAACTAGGTAGTTTCGATACCTACTACTCAAAAGAAAATAGGTGGTTTCGATACCTACTACTCAATCAAAACTAGGTGGTTTCGATACCTATTACTCAATCGAAACTAGATAATTTCGATACACATTTTTGCTCAATCGAAACTAGGTAGTTTCGATATCTGTTCTGCTTAATCGAAACTAGATAGTTTCGACACCTGTTCATTAGTCGCATTGAGCAGTAGCTTGGAATTATTTTATCATAATGAAACAAGTGTTGAAAAACTAAGAAGATAATTTAAGTAAAATAACCGGAGTTACTAAGTCGGTGAACAATTTGCATTCGAGATATTCGGTCATAACCCGAAATACCCCTTTTGTAAATAGGGTACGATTAATCAAGTTTGACTGGAACAATTATCATTGCTAACATACACAAAAACGAGGTGAGTTTCACGGCCCCTTTTTACTGTTTTCTATATTTGGGGGAAGAACATACTTACAACTATTTTATGTGATAACAAGAGAATAAGACTCGACTTTTATGTTTGCATGAGTTGAACAATTTAGGCCGCTAAAGTCCCCTGGAATAATTTAATAACCATTAACTATAGCCTAGGGTCCTATGAATAGTACTATGGGGAGTGACGTCCCCGGTCATGGTTAGTCGCGCTAACCACAATCTGGAGGATTTATGGCCGCATAGCATCTGATAACGATTGAGAGGGGCAAAAGAACAATTGTCATGGTTTGGTTACGCCTCATGTACGAACATATTATTTGTATTCATAGCTAGTTTACAAATGGGTCAAACATTTCTTATTCTGATTATCACATGCAACTGGAACTATTTATGAATAAACGAATTTTACAAAGAACTATTTGAGTAAACCTGTGAACTCACCAACCTAGTGTTGACATTTTTAAGTATGTTTTTCAGGAATTTGAACGTGACCGCAAGGTTAGCAATGTAGATTACATGCATGCACGATGGATACGACTCAAGGAGGATTTCTCTTGTATAACTCATTGTAATTGAGTCATATTTGCGAAATCTTAAATTTTTGTAAACTCAGATTACATTTTGGAATGTAAAACTTTAAACTTGTTTATGTATCCATTCATCATGTATGTGTTTGCGGTAATCATATGCTTTGGAAACCATGAACGTTACGCCTCGCGTTTCCGCCTTGGCGGTGTGTGACAGATTGGTATCAGAGCCATTGATTGTAGCGAACTAGGAGTCTAAAATGGAACCTAGTCTATAATTTAAATGACTCACTAAAACATTTTCATTGCATAAGCATTGCATAACCAGTCATCATGGCCGGAGGTTCCGGAGGTAGCGGTACAGCCGGAGGTTCCGGAGGTAATAGAATAAATAAGCCGTAACACATAGTCATGATCCGAATTAATGACGTTATGACTTGTAATTCTACAGATGCTCTAAATAGGAAGTGCTCCTACAAGGCCTTTCTATCTTGCAACCCCCGCAACTTCAATTGCACCGAGGGTGCAGTTGGGCTAATGAGATGGATAGAAAAGATGGAGTCGGTGATTGAGATTAGTGAATCCACCGCTGACTGCATGGTGAAGTATTCCACATGCACGCTCACTAATAAGGCTTTAACTTGGTGGAACTCACAAGTGAAAACCCTGGGAAGGCAGATTGCATACCAACTGACTTGGGAGGAGCTGAAAGCCATGATGACTGAGGAGTACTGTCCTCGAAATGAGCTGCAAAAGATCGAATCTGAAATGTAGAATTTACAAATGATAGGAGATGATGTGACTGGTTACACTGACCGATTCAATGAGTTAGCAAGTTTGGTTCCACACATGGTTACCCCAGAATACAAGAAGGTTGAAAGATATTTGTGGGGTTTTGCACCTCAAATCCGAAGCCTGGTGACTTCATCGAACCCTATGGATGCCAAGAGCGCTATAATTCTAGCTTTCAAGCTAAGGGATAATGTTGTGCGTGATGGTTTGTTTGAGAAGAAGGAGACCGAGGAAGGAAGGTCTTGGGAAAAGAGGAAATGGTTTGGAAAACCAAGTAATCAAAACAAGAATCAAACTTACAAGAGACATGGAACTATGAAAGCCTATGCTGTCAACACCGTGGAACAAAATGGATATCTTGGAACACGACCGAAGTGTGACAAGTGTGGATATCATCACAGTGGAAGGTGTACCCAATGTGGAAAGTGTAAAAAGTATGGGCATCTAGCCCATAACTGTTGGAGCAGTGCGAACCCTAATAAGATCAATCAAGTAGCAGGAAAGGTCAACCTAGGAGCAGAAAGGATGAATCAGGGATGCTTTGAGTGTGGAGATCCAAAGCACTTCAGGAAAGACTGTCCAAAGTTGAAGAACCGAAACGACAATCAGGCCCGTGGAAGAGCGTTTGTGATAGGGGCTGGGGACGCACGACAAGATCCAAACATTGTCACTGGTACGTTCCCGATAAATAATCACTATGCCTCTATACTTTTCGATACGGGTGCTGATATGAGTTTTGTGTCAAATGACTTTAAGTCCCTACTCGGTATTAAGGCCAGCAAACTAGACCAAAATTTTACAATTGAATTAGCAAACGGGAAATTAATTAAAACCGAAGAAGTCATTCAGGGTTGTACCCTATGTTTGAAAAACCACACATTTAGTATAGACCTGTTACCTGTTGACCTGGGAAGTTTTGACATTGTTATTGGTATGGATTGGTTGTCGAAGAATCACGCTGAGATTGTTTGTTTTGAGAAGATTGTTCATATTCCACTCCCGAACGGAGAAGTTCTTTCGGTTCAAGGTGAGAAGAGTGGAATGACATTGAGGATGATAAACTGCATGAAAGCTCGTAAGTACCTACGTAAAGGCTATTGCGTGTTCCTGGCTCACGTCGTCGAGAAGAAACCCGAGGAACGTCGACTTGAAGACATACCAATCGTTAAGGATTACCCCGAAGTTTTTCCTGAAGACTTACCTGGATTACCACCACCGAGGCAAGTTGAATTCCGAATTGACTTGGTACCAGGAGCCGCCTCGGTTGCGCGATCGCCGTATCGATTAGCACCTTCTGAAATGCAGGAATTATCAAATCAACTCCAAGAGTTGCTCGATAAAGGTTTCATAAGACCGAGTTTCTCACCTTGGGGAGCTCCGGTTCTATTCGTAAAGAAAAAGGATGGAACCTTTAGGATGTGTATTGATTACCGAGAATTAAACAAGCTTACAATCAAAAACCGATACCCACTTCCTCGAATAGACGATTTGTTCGATCAACTACAAGGTTCTAGCTTCTACTCTAAGATCGATCTACGTTCGGGGTATCATCAACTAAGAATCCAAGAAGGAGATGTACCAAAGACGGCATTTAGGACTCGTTATGGCCACTACGAATTCCTAGTTATGCCGTTTGGTTTGACGAACGCACCATCTGTTTTTATGGATCTCATGAACCGAGTGTGCAAGCCATACTTGGATAAATTCGTGATAGTATTTATTGATGATATATTAATATATTCACGAACCAAGGAGGATCATGAACATCATCTGAAATTAATTTTGGAACTACTCAGCAACGAGAATCTTTACGCTAAATTCTCTAAGTGTGAGTTTTGGATCCGAGAAGTGCATTTTCTTGGACATGTCATCAACAAGGAAGGAATTCACGTTGATCCATCTAAAATAGAAGCGATCAAAAACTGGGAAGCACCAAAGACTCCAACAGAAGTACGTCAATTTTTGGGTTTGGCCGGCTACTACAGACGATACATTGAGAATTTTTCAAAAATAGCCCTGCCCTTAACCACATTAACCCAGAAAGAAAAGAAGTATGATTGGAGTGACAAGCAAGAGTCAGCTTTCCAATTACTGAAGCAGAAGCTGTGTAGTGCACCGATCTTATCTCTTCACACCAAGGACTTGGTTGTGTGTTAATGCAAAGAGACAAAGTCATCGCATATGCCTCACGACAACTAAAAGTGCACGAAAAGAATTATACGACCCACGACTTGGAGTTGGGCGCAGTTGTGTTTGCGCTCAAGATTTGGAGACATTATCTTTATGGTACTAGATGCACTATTTTTACTGATCACAAGAGTCTCCAACATATCTTTCATCAAAAAGAACTTAACATGAGACAACGTCGTTGGGTAGAACTACTAAACGACTATGATTGTGATATCAAGTACCATCCCGGGAAAGCCAATATCGTAGCAGAAGCCTTAAGTCGCAAAGAACGAGTTAAAACTCTTCGTGTTCGTGCCCTAGGATTAACAATTCATACGAGTCTTACTACTCAAATCTGAATGGCACAACAAGAAGCACTTAAAGAAAAGAACATCCAAAATGAGGCACTACGTGGAATGATCAAACATTTGGAGTCTAAGTCAGATGATACGTTTTACTTCATGGACAGAATTTGGGTGCCGAGTAACGGTAACTTACGTGGGTCGATTATGGATGAAGCCCACAAGTCCAGGTACTCCATTCACCCGGGTTCAGATAAGATGTATAAGGATCTAAAAGAATTATATTGGTGGCCCAATATGAAAGGAGATATTGCCACATATGTCAGTAAATGCTTAACGTGTTCAAAAGTAAAAGCCGAACATCAGAAACCGTCTGGCTTGTTACAACAACCCGAAATTCCCCAATGGAAATGAGAACAGATTTCTATGGATTTCATCACGAAATTACCCAAGACGTCGAGCGGGTATAACGCGATATGGGTAATTGTCGATCGTCTGACAAAATCAGCTCATTTTCTAGCCATCAAAGAGACGGATAAAACCGAGAAACTTGCAAAGCTTTATATCAAGGAAATTGTGGCTAGGCATGGAGTGCCAATTTCTATTATCTCTGATAGAGACAACAGATTCGTGTCTAGAATCTGGAAATCATTACAAGAAGCCATGGGCACACGTCTTGACATGAGCACGGCCTATCACCCACAAACGGATGGTCAAAGCGAAAGGACCATTCAAACTTTAGAGGATATGCTCCGTGCGTGTGTAATTGATTTCGGAGGAAATTGGGATACTCATCTACCGTTGGCAGAGTTTTCCTATAATAACAGCTACCACACGAGCATTAAGGCAGCTCCGTTTGAAGCTTTATATGGTCGTAAATGCCGCTCACCGCTATGTTGGGCGGAAGTTGGTGAAAAACATCTGACAGGTCCTGAGATTGTCCAGGAAACCACTGATAAGATCTTCAAAATTAAGGACCGTCTGAAAGCGGCCCGAGACAGACAAAAGAGCTATGCTGATAACAGACGGAAGCCATTAGAATTTCAAATTTGTGACCGAGTAATGTTAAAAGTCTCACCATGGAAAGGCGTTGCAAGGTTTGGTAACCGTGGTAAGCTCAACCCTAGATACGTTGGACCGTTTGAAATACTGGCTAGGGTTGGCCCTGTAGCCTACAACCTCAAGCTACCGCAAGAACTAAGCAACGTACACGATACATTTCATGTGTCTAATCTCAAAAAGTTTTTATCAGACGAGACTTTGATCATACCGCCTAATGAAATTTACATTGATGATAAACTTCATTTCATCGAGGAACCGATTGAGATTTCAGATTGGAAAGTTCAAAAGCTGAGACGTAGTCGAATCAAACTGGTTAAAGTACGTTGGAACTCAAAACGTGGTCCTGAGTATACATGGGAATGAGAAGATCAAATGAAAACGAAATACCCCTCCTTGTTTAAGGATACACCTGTTCAAGATGGCATGAATTGAAATTTCGGGATGAAATTCTGTTAACATGGGGAAAATGTGACACCTGACATTTCAGGTCAATATCCGTACATGATATAAACGAGTTTATATTATATTAGTTTTCGTTATTCACCAAGTTACATAAATAAGGACATTAAAGTCTATCAAAAGCCGTACATTATCTCATTTCATATTTTGGTAATTCTATGAGTTACCGGTTCATGTAACCGCATAACCCGACTAAATACGAACGTTAGTGATTAAATTAAATAACCAAGAAAAATATCCAGACGTATGTATTACACCAACTTTACGTTGGACAATAATTTATTTTTAGACTAAAACAAATATACCGAATTAAATTACCATTTAAAACTCTAATTAATATTGATACACTTAATGAATTAATTAATTGACACTTAAATCTAATTATTAGATCGAATTAACCAAACCCATCCCCTTGACTTTCTCGACCAAAATCCCAGAGAATGCTCCATTATATTCTAATTATCTATACTAAGACCCATGCCTCATGCCTTCGAGAATTAGATAAAAACCATACCACCTCAATCAAAAATCTCACGAACCCTTTTATCTCTCTCATTTCTTACGGTACCTACACCACACATATTTTCCATTCTCCTGCTTCAAGCATTAGAACTTCCCATCGTTGGTATTCTAAGGAGTTTCAAGGATTTTCTCAAAGATTTCTAACCAAGCGAAGTCAAGATCATCTTCTTTTTCTCGCAAAAATTATCATCTATGTCTAGAGGTAAAGATTCGATACTATCCATATTATTTTCTTTAAACCGTAGCTAAACATACAATTTGTTTGAACGCAAGTAAAATAACAAGAAAAGTGTGTCGAGTTCAAGACTTAAAATACGAATTTATGCACGTAAGTATGTGCGCTATAAGAGTATAATTTTGAGACTAATACTGTCAATTCAAAAATTGCAGTATCGAAACTAGGTAGTTTCGATACCTGTTTTGCTCAAATCGAAACTAGGTAGTTTCGATACCCGACTACTCAACCGAAACTAGGTAGTTTCGATACCTACTACTCAATCGAAACTAGGTGGTTTCGATACCTACTACTCAATCGAAACTAGGTGGTTTCGATACCTACTACTCAATCGAAACTAGATAGTTTCGATACACATTTTTGCTCAATCGAAACTAGGTAGTTTCGATATCTGTTCTGCTCAATCGAAACTATCTATAGTTTCGACACCTGTTCATCAGTCCCATTGGGCAGTAGCTTGGAATTATTTTATCATAATGAAACAAGTTTTGAAAAACTAAGAAGATAATTTAAGTAAAATAACCGGAGTTACTAAGTTGGTGAACAATTTGCATTCGAGATATTCGGTCATAACCCGAAATACCTCTTTTGTAAATAGGGTACGATTAATCAAGTTTGACTGAAACAATTATCATTGCTAACATACACAAAAACGAGGTGAGTTTCACGGCCCCTTTTTACTGTTTTCTATATTTGGGGGAAGAACATACTTACAACTATTTTATGTGATAACAAGAGAATAAGACTCGACTTTTATGTTTGCATGAGTTGAACAATTTAGGCCGCTAAAGTCCCCTGGAACAATTTAGTAACCATTAACTATAGCCTAGGGTCCTATGAATAGTACTATGGGGAGTGACGTCCCCCGGTCATGGTTAGTCGCGCTAACCACAATCTGGAGGATTTATGGCCGCATAGCATCTGATAACGATTGAGAGGGGCAAAAGAACAATTGTCATGGTTTGGTTACGCTTCATGTACGAACATATTATTTGTATTCCTAGCTAGTTTACAAATGGGTCAAACATTTCTTATTCTGATTATCACATGCAACTGGAACTATTTATGAATAAACGAATTTTACAAAGAACTATTTAAGTAAACCTGTGAACTCACCAACCTAGTGTTGACATTTTTAAGTATGTTTTTCAGGAATTTGAACGTGACCGCAAGGTTAGCAATGTAGATTACATGAATGCACGATGGATACGACTCAAGGAGGATTTCTCTTGTATAACTCATTGTAATTGAGTCATATTTGCGAAATCTTAACTTTTTGTAAACTCAGATTACATTTTGGAATGTAAAACTTTAAACTTGTTTATGTATCCATTCATCATGTATGTGTTTGCGGTAATCATATGCTTTGGAAACCATGAACGTTACGCCTCGCGTTTCCGCCTTGGCGGGGTGTGACAGTACTTAAATCCTTGTTCAAATAATAAAGAAACCGAAATAATGTTTCTGGTTAAACCAAGTGCAAACAAGCAATTATTCAACATAATTACAAGGCCAGAAGGACATGAAAGATAAAATGTTCCAGTTGCAAGATCTGGTACTCTCTTCCCATCACCAACGATGAGTTCCATGTCGCCTTGTTTCAGCTTCTTCCACTTTTCAGGCTCCTACAATACATTAACGATATGATAAGCACATCTAGTATCAAATACCCATGTGTAGCTAGATACAGTAAAAAGTTCAATAACATAAATAGAAATACCTGAAGAGTTTCCTTCACCATTGGCTCTCTTCGATCTCAGCTTGGCTAGATATTCAGGGTAGTTACGTTTCCAGTGCCCCAAATTGTTACACTCAAAGCACTGACGCTCCACAAGAGGTGGCGGTTTGGGTTTTGCAACTTGCTTGTTATTGTTGGTGGCAGGCTTGGCAACAACATCAACTTTCCTTTTGCCTTTGCTGTTATAACCCCTATTCTTGGGTTTGGGCTTGTTAACACCAGTAGATCTGACCATTAACACTTGATTAGTGTTACTTAGAACATTCATCTCGGCTGTCTTTAACATACCGTGAAGCTTAGGCACAGTCTTAAATCATCCGTTCATATTGAAATTCATTATGAACTGGTCATAGGAGTTAGGGAGAGAGTTCAAGATGAAGTCTGCTGCCATTTAATCCTGCACGGGATATCCAAGTTTGTTCATTTGGTCGATGTAGCCTTTCATCTTAAGCACATGATTGCTGACAGAGGTGCCCTCTTGCATTCGGTAGCTTAAGAGCTGCTTCATGGTGTCGTAGCGCTCTTGACGGGCTTGTTTCACGAACATGACTTTAAGCTTCACTATCATGTCGTAGGCATCTATGTCTTCCATGTTCTTTTGGAGATCAGGAGACATAGTGGCTTGCATAAGATAGGCTACCTCAATGGCATCCTCGTTATGATTTTCCCAGACCTTACGAGTAGCGGTCGTGTTGTTCTCGGGCATGTTAGGAACGGGGCCATCTAGGACATAGAGCTACTTTGCCATCTTGAGAACTATTCTCAGATTGCGGTGCCAATCGAGAAAGTTGGTGTTATTGAGTTTTCATTCTCAAGTAAAGACTTGAGAGAGAAGTAGGAGGTGTCCTTTTCAATAGACATTTGTAAAGTAAGCAAAAAATATTAATTAGAATTTAGGATGTATTAATTCTTATATTAATGACCCATGACAGAAATAGAATAAGAATAGAGAAACTGGTTATATATAAGTTAGTAATGGCGGCTGTGGCACACAACATTAGTAAGTGTATTAGGCTGACTGACAATAATTGCCGATTGTGAAAAGGCACAATTCTAGAGTATGAGGGCGCTAAGACAAATCTTGTCTATGCATTGATACGTTTAGGCTCATTTATGCCCACTTTTAGTCTCCATACAGCTGGGGCATGTACAAGAGAGAAAAGTAGTAGTCGCCCTTGTACAGGTACATGTGGAAGTGCCGGATGTGTTAACGAAACCCTTGCACCTTGGAGGGATAGGCTAAGCACCAAGTGCGGTGCTGTGGCTCCAAACACTGGTGTTTCACGTTATGCCCCAAGTACTCCTTATAGTAGGATGGCATAAACTATTGATATGAAATATGGATTTTGTTTTAGTGTTTTACCGAATAAGGTTAAAAACAACGAATGATAAATCATATGTGTGTTGTAAAAGCCATTTTTTACTATATTAGATCGTGACAATATGATGAACCCTTTCAAATCTCAGGACGCTTAATTTTAAATTAACTATTAAAACTAAGTTTGTCGCGATGTATATAACCAATTAAAAGCAAATAGTTTAAAAGAACTATTAAGTTACGAGTGTTGAAAATTTAAAATTAGTTTAAATTGCAAAACTCTATTGGTTATTATTTATTTTGAAAAAAAACTGTTTGTTTTTTATATAATAATTCACAAGTTGTAAAAAAAAGTTTAGAACTTGTTATTAATTTGATTGTGAAAAAGTTGGTGTTAGGTCGGTATGTTATAACATTTATAAGATTAAAAGCAACCACAATAGCAAAATAAAAATATGTAAATCATATGGCCAAAAATTGTTTGATCTTGTTAGAGCCTGTTAGCAAGACCAAACTAGGTCACGGGGTCACAACACACAAACAACCACAAGGAAGAACTTCGAGCATGCGTCTAGTTGTGTGACGTTTCAGATTTTCATTCGCGCGCTTGTAATATATTTATCGTGTAATCATTCTCTATTTGAATAAAATGCAAGTGTTTTCTTTTATTTAGTTTTATACAAATAAGTATTTTTATTTTACAGATTTAAAATAATTAAAATTTTATAACTTTTAAAATTTTATATAAAAATCTAAATTTAAAACTTTCACATTTAAATAACCTACTTAAATAAGATAACTAACTTTTATAAAAAAATTATTTATAACAATAATAATAATATAAGTTTATAAAATATATTTGAAAATTAAAAGAAATTAAACTAATTATTTTTATAAAAGTTAAGGGGTTGTTTTAAAACTTTTCAAACTAGAAGGTTTTAAGCTAAAATCAGTTGAGGGACTAGTTCTGTACAAATCAAACTACAAGGACTCATCCGTAATTATCTCAGGGGCCGAATTAAATCAAAACCAAACTACAAGGACCAAATCTGCCAATTTTCAAATCGACTTTCCGGTCACCATGTTCCTTGGTCCGACGGGTAAAGCGTTTTTCCGGCGAACACCCCGACAGGGTTGTTCCCTGCACCTAGACAGCCGCTAGAAGCATCCCAGAACTCGTCTTCCCCATGCGAACAAAAGGCCCCGACCAATTGGTCTCCCCAACATACGAATCGCCTGATCTTGTTGGTGGCCGAGAACCCACGCCTCGAATTCGAGCCCAACAGTCAACCTCCACACGTATTTAATAGCTCGTTAGCTTCGTCTCGTCCAGACGAGTGTCGGGACGTGCCCAATTGCACGTTTTGTCATAAGAAACGAACTCGGCTATAAATAGCCATAGTCGGACCTGCTCGAGCTTGCTACCCCTCTTCCACCCAATCTCACTCCAAATTGAAGGCACCATTACAATCGCCATCTCTGTGGGAAGCTGTGACCAAGGTGGTAGAGGCTAATCCCATCTAGAAGCTCGATTCTCATTCTAGACATTCTCGGATTTAAGACTCTGCCGTCCAGCCCCTTTGCGACCACGTAAGAATCCTCAACTTCGTTTCTTTACCTTCTGTTATCATAAGGCAAGCTGAACCAATCGAAGTCACGACTCCAAACCATCGATTACCGGACAAACTATTGTTCTGAAAAAATACTGTTTTATTTTCTAAAGTCTGGGCCATCGAAACTACTTAGTTTCGATTGAGTAAATGGTCAATCGAAACTAGTAGTTTCTATAGATGGTAGTTTCGACAGCCTGTGTATCACTTATAAATGATCAATCGAAACTAGTAGTTTCGATAGATGGTAGTTTCGACAGCCTGTGTATCACTTATAAATGATCAATCGAAACTAGTAGTTTCGATTGAACACAGTTTCGATACCTGTCAAAACTATAAACAGTTTCGATCAAATCAGTAAATTCAAGTAAATCTGGACCAACTTTTATGCAAATAACACTAAGAAATGTTATTATAAACCTATACACAATTAAATACTAATACGCACATGTAAACATACAATAATACCCATTTATCTACATAGGGTTTCAACGTGCTTAGACTTCAACATCTTTATCACCTACACGCGTGGAAAAAAAATACCCGCTTGCAAGGTGAGTTACATAGCCCCTATTTTACATTTTTACGCATTTTGGGGTGAAACATTATACATGCTACTCACTTTGTTTATACGTGTTATACAAGTGGACTATATGCTTATTATCTTGGGTGTACATACATTTACTTTAAACACAAGAAAACCAACAGTAATATTAATAGATCTATTGTGCCTGACCAGCCCACCCGGTTAGGGTGTTTATTACTGCATACTCGGATATAGCCGCGTGTTATATTCAAACATACCGGATATAGTGGGTAACTATATTCAAACATTACCGGACTTAGCTGTTGTGCTATGTTCAAGCGCGTCAAACAAGATTTGAATTGTGATTAGATAAATGATACACCATATATATACTATGTTTAACAAGATAAACAATGAGTTGCAAAACGTTTTATCTACTACTTATCGGAACTACAAAAACCTATGTACTCACCAACTTTTTAGTTGACACTTGATTTAAATAATGTTTCAGGTTTGGATATGTGATTGCTTGCTGAAGATTTCTCCACTTAAGAACTATGGACCTAGTTAAATAAATCAATGTTTTGAACTAGACTAGGTTATTTGAAATGTATTGTATTTGGATCTTTGTTGTATTCAAATTTATTTAATGAATTATGCAACTTTTTAGTTATCATGTGCTTTTGAACAATCATTCCATTGTCCGCCTCGATTATTCCGCCATCGGTCGGGGTGTGACAGATTGGTATCAGAGCCATGGTTATAGGGAATTAGGTTATTAGACACGATGACCTAGACTATAACCCTAGGACTCCCTTTTATGTGTTATGTGCTAAATGATTAATTGTTATGTGAATTATTTGTAGTTAGGTATTATTAGAATTTTCCCAAGTTTGGTACATGAGACTTATATATACAAGGCTTAAATACATGATACATACTTTACATACACAATTGACAAACAAACTTATGCAAACAAATACACTACCCATCCTTATCCATACTCTTTCCTAATCCATATTAATTGCAACATTCCTACACATTTTATACTCATAGACTCTCAAGTCTATTAAAATCTTGAAAATCTCGTCAACGACTTAATTTCTTGAAACCAGTAAAGGACACGTGCAATCTGGAAGGGTGACACCTGTACATTGGGTTTTCTGTCTAGGAAAGCATTTCGTATAAATCCAAATAAACGGACCCGTATGCTTTCCTGGGAATTCCTGAAGTGAGTGTTTACCTATAGGCTAAAGCATGTCTCCTTGAAAGTTTTGAGGAATTATTAAACGTTGATAAGTCAATGTATTCGCAAGGATACGATCCGAACTTAAACACAAAATTTGGGGACATTATAGCAAGATAGGAAGAACTAGACGAACATGCAAAGCAAATCATTAATACGGGTGCACATGTAATAACGATTTGTAGTGCATGCAAGTCCCGGCAATTCCTATTACGCGAATAATGATCTATAACATCATGTTCTATCCGGAATAGATGGCTTAGCTTCCCCCCATCAACTTTGAATAAATACACATGCACTGGCACGCGTCATGATAAATCCCGATTTTCTGCTTACATTATTTCCCACTATAATTCATATATATCCATCTTATCTAAAATATCATTGTTTTTTCTTATGGTGTTAGAATGCCTCCTCGACGTGCAAACTCTAGCACTTCCAACCCGGATCTTGCTACTCTTCTTGCCCAGCTAGTGGGGCAAATGACCCAAGCCAATAACAACAGTGACGGGTCTCACAACATCCAAGGAAACGGTGGTACCAACCCACCTCAATGCATGTTTAAGCACTTTAACTCGTGCAATCCTACAAAATTCTTCGGTACTGAAGGTACTACCGGCCTACTGCAATGGTTTGAAAGCATGGAAAGCACATTCCTAAACAGTGACTGCCCCGATAATCTTCGAGTTCGCTATGCCACAAGTGTACTTCAAAAGAGAGCCCTCACCTGGTGGAACGGTGAGAAACGCACTCGTGGTGTTGAGGTTGCTACATCTTTATCATGGGATGATCTAAAGAAAGCCATGACTGATGAATTATGTCCTCGAAATGAAATGAGGAAGCTCGAGACTGAGTTTTGGGATCTTGCCCAAGACAGCGGGGATAATCTGGCTTACACCACCCGGTTTCAAGAGCTAAGTCTGTTGGTGCCTCATATGATCACTCCCCTTGCTCGGGGAATTGAAAAAATACATAGGCGGCTGCCTATGCAAATTCAAGATGCTGTGTTAGGAAGCAATCCTCCTACACTTGAAGCTGCTATCCGTCTATCCGCTACACTATCCGACAACCATGTTAAGGCCGGAACCTTATCAAGAAAGGGTTCCAAGAAGGTTGTTTCTACTCTCGCGGCCGTCAAAGATGTAAAACCTGAGTCTTCTAACCGCAACAAGAAACGAAAGGGTCAAAACTTCGCAGCCGTAACTCCCGCTGTACCTGCTATTCAAGCGGCCCCTTTGGGTCAAAACCCGAAACCTTATCTGGGCCCGAATCCCCAATGCCAGACCTGCAAGTACCATCATCCTGCCAACTTACCATGCCGATTGTGTTCAAGCTGCGGACGATATGGACACGTGGTCACTACTTGCCGTACCCGTCCTCCCGTCCATCAAACTACTCCAGCCAACCGCCCAATCTATCCGGCACCTCTCAATGGTCGGGCATGTTACGAATGTGGAGATCCAAACCATTTTCGTGACCGATGCCCAAAACTTCATCATCAAGGTGGTCCTCAAGGACGAGCGTTTAATATAAACGCTAATGAGGCTCACGCAAACAACGACGTGATAAACGGTACGTTTCTCGTAAACAACCATTATGCATCCATTTTATTTGATACCGGTGCCGATAGGAGTTTTGTGTCTCTTGCCTTTGAATCTCGACTTAATAAACAAAGAACGAAACTTGACAATTCTTATTCCGTGGAGATAGCAAACGGAAAATCTATTACCATAAATTCTGTTATCCGCGACTGCAATCTCGAGCTTAATAGTCATGAATTCTCCGTTGATCTCCTTCCAATGCAATTGGGAAGCTTCGATATTATAATTAGCATGGACTGGTTATCCAAGCACCATGCCGAGGTTATTTGCTACGAAAAGTGCATTCATATACCTCTCCCTTCGGGTGACACGTTACTTATTTTCAGTGAAAAACCGTGTCGTGGTCTTCAACTTAGCACAAAAGTACTTGCTGAAAAAGTACGTTGCTTTCTTGGCCCACGTAGTTGACACGAAAGACAAGGGTAAGAAATTGCAAGATATTCCGATCATTCGAGACTTTCCCGAGGTATTCCCCGAGGATTTACCCGGTCTTCCTCCTCCTAGACAAGTGGAGTTTCGTATTGACCTTGTGTCTGGAGCAACTCCCGTGGCAAAAGCTCCCTATCGTCTTGCACCTTCCGAGATGCAAGAGATCGCAAGTCAATTACAAGAACTCTCATCTAAAGGATTCATCCGCCCGAGCCATTCACCTTGGGGTGCTCCCGTGCTGTTCGTAAAGAAAAAGGATGGATCGTTTCGAATGTGCATCGATTATCGTGAACTCAACAAGCTTACAATCAAGAACCATTATCCTTTACCCCGTATCGACGATCTTTTCGATCAACTTCAAGGTTCAACGTGTTTCTCCAAGATTGACCTTCGTTCCGGATACCATCAACTTCGTGTTCTCGATGAAGACATTCTGAAGACTGCCTTTCGGACTAGATATGGTCACTACGAGTTCATGGTCATGCCTTTTGGCTTGACTAATGCACATGCGGTTTTCATGGATCTCATGAACCGTGTATGCAAACCTTATTTGGACAAGTTCGTGATCGTTTTCATTGACGACATCCTCATCTATTCTAAAACGAAAGCGGAGTATGAACAACATCTTCGTTCGATTTTGGAGCTCTTGAAGAAAGAACAACTATACGCCAAGTTCTCCAAGTGTGAATTCTGGCTAAAGGAGGTTCAGTTCTTGGGACACATAGTCAACAATAAGGGAATTCATGTGGACCCGGTAAAAATCGAAGCGGTAAAGAATTAGAGTACTCCTAAGACTCCTACCGAGATTCGTTCTTTCCTTGGACTAGCATGTTACTATCGTCGCTTCATCTCAAATTTCTCCAAGATTGCGGTTCCGCTCACTGCCTTGACTCATAAAGGTAAATCTTACGACTGGGGACCCAAGCAAGAGGAAGCTTTTCAAACTCTCAAGCACAAGCTCTGCAATGCTCCTGTTCTAACCCTTCCTAGTGGTAATGACGACTTTGTCGTTTATTTTGATGCATCCAACCAAGGTCTTGGTTGTGTTCTAATGCAACGTGGCCAAGTAATTGCATATGCATCACGTCAGCTCAAAATCCATGAGAGGAACTATACGACCCATGATCTCGAGCTTGGTGCTGTCGTTTTCGCCTTGAAAATTTGGAGACATTAACTTTATGGCACCAAATGCGTGGTTTTCACCGACCACAAAAGTCTCCAACATATTTTCAATCAAAAAGAGCTTAATATGAGGCAACGACGATGGGTTGAACTTCTTAACGACTACGACTGCGAGATTCGCTACCACCCTAGCAAGGCAAATGTTGTAGCCGACGCCTTGAGTCGTAAAGAACGTATCATGCTTCATAGTGTTTGTATTCATAACGATATCCAAGCCCGTATTCTTCAAGCACAACACACCTCGGTTACCAAGGGAAACATGTATCAAGAGATGGCATGTGGTGTAGAACTCTTACTAGAAACCAAAGCCAACGGCTTATTGTATTACTTGGACCGTATCTGGGTTCCCGATCGCGACGACCTTCGTATATTTTTGTTGAACGAGTCCCACAAAACTCGATATTCGGTACATCCCAGGACTGATAAGGTGTACATGGGTCTTCGTCAACAATATTGGTGGCCCGGCATGAAAAAGGATATTGCCCTCTTTGTGGCAAAATGCTTAACTTGTTCTAAGGTGAAGGCCGAACACCAAAAGCCTTCCGGACTCCTCGAACAACCCGAAATTCCCATGTGGAAGTGGGAGAACCTCGCTATGGACTTCATCACCAAACTCCCACGCACTTCTAGTGGGCACGATAGTATCTGGGTTATTATCGACCGACTTACAAAGTCTGCTCATTTCTTGCCTATTCGTGAGGACTATCGAATCGAGAAATTGGCCCGGATCTATATTGATGAAATTGTGAGTCGTCACGGAATCCCTTTGAACATCATCTCCGATCGTGATTCGCGTTTTACTTCCCGATTTTGGCAATCATTACAATATGCGCTTGGTACTTGTTTGGACTTAAGTACGGCTTACCATCCTCAAACTGATGGACAAACCGAGCGAACAATCCAAACTCTCGAGGATATGCTTAGAGCTTGTGTCATTGACTTTGGTGGCAATTGGAATTCTCACTTACCACTGATCGAATTTTCCTACAACAACAGCTACCACACAAGTATTAACATAGCACCGTTTGAAGCTCTTTATGGACGGAAATGTCGTTCACCGATTTGTTGGAATGAAATTGGTGAAGCACAAATCACCGGTCCCGAGCTTATCCAAGAGACCACCGATAAAATCTCTCTTATCCGTGACAACATTCGGGTAGCAAGGAGTCGGCAAAAGAGCTATGCCGATAAAAGACGAAAACACTTGGAATTTCAAGTTGGGGATATGGTTCTCCTAAAGGTATCACCTTGGAAGGGCGTAGTCCGATTTGGAAAGAAAGGAAAACTTGCACCTCGATATGTGGGTCCATTCAAGATACTCGAAAGGGTAGGAAAAGTGGCCTACAAACTCGATCTTCCTTCAGAACTCAGCAACGTTCATCCGACTTTTCATGTATCTAATTTGAAAAAGTGTCTAGCCGACGAGAATCTCCACATCCCTCTTGATGAAGTGCGCATTGACGAAAAAATGCACTTTGTTGAGGAACCCGTGGAAATCATGGACCGAGGAGTCAAGAAACTCAAGCGTAGCCGCATCCCCATTGTCAAGGTCCGTTGGGAGTCTAAACGTGGACCCGAGTTCACTTAGGAAAGTGAAGACCAAATGAGGACCAAGTATCCGCATCTTTTTTTCATAGCCTCCGCTAGTTGAATTAAATCAAAACCAAACTACAACGACCAAATCTGCCAAGTTCCAAATCGACTTTCCGGTCACCATGTTCCTTGGACCGACGAGTAAAGCGTTTTTCCGGCGAACACCCCGACAGGGTTGTTCCCTGCACCTAGACAGCCGCTACAGGCATCCCTGAACTCGTCTTCCCCATTCGAACAAAAGGCCCCGACCAATTGGTCTCCCCAACATACGAATCGCCTGATCTTGTTGGTGGCCGAGAACCCACGCCTCGAATTCGATCCCGACAGTCAACCTCCACACGTATTTAATAGCTCGTTAGCTTCGTCTCGTCCAGACGAGTGTCGGGACGTGCCCAATTGCACGCTTTGTCATAAGAAACGAACTCGGCTATAAATAGCCATAGTCGGACCTGCTCGAGCTCGCTACCCCTCTTCCACCCAATCTCACTCCAAATTGAAGGCACCATTACAATCGCCATCTCTGTGTGAAGCTGTGACCAAGGTGGTAGAGGCTAATCCCATCTAGAAGCTCAATTCTCATTCTGGACATTCTCGGATTTAAGACTCTGCCGTCCAGCCCCTTTGCGACCACGTAAGAATCCTCAACTTCGTTTCTTTACCTTCTGTTATCATAAGGCAAGCTGAACCAATCGAAGTTACGACTCCAAACCATCGATTACCGGACAAACTATTGTTCTGAAAAATTACTGTTTTATTTTCTAAAGTCTGGGCCATCGAAACTACTTAGTTTCGATTGAGTAAATGGTCAATCGAAACTAGTAGTTTCGATAGATGGTAGTTTCGACAGCCTGTGCATCACTTATAAATGATCAATCGAAACTAGTAGTTTCGATAGATGGTAGTTTCGACAGCCTGTGTATCACTTATAAATGATCAATCGAAACTAGTAGTTTCGATAGATAGTAGTTTCGATTGAACACAGTTTCGATACCTGTCAAAACTATAAACAGTTTCGATCAAATCAGTAATTTCAAGTAAATCTGGACCAACTTTTATGCAAATAACACTAAGAAAAGTTATTATAAACCTATACACAATTAAATACTAATACGCACATGTAAACATACAATAATACCCATTTATCTACATAGGGTTTCAACGTTCTTAGACTTCAACATCTTTATCACCTACACGCGTGGAAAAAAAATACCCGCTTGCAAGGTGAGTTACATAGCCCCTATTTTACATTTTTACGCATTTTGGGGTGAAACATTATACATGCTACTCACTTTGTTTAAACGTGTTATACAAGTGGACTATATGCTTATTATCTTGGGTGTACATACATTTACTTTAAACACAAGAAAACCAACAGTAATATTAATAGATCTATTGTGCCTGACCAGCCCACCCGGTTAGGGTGTTTATTACTGCATACTCGGATATAGCCGCGTGTTATATTCAAACATACCGGATATAGTGGGTAACTATATTCAAACATTACCGGACTTAGCTGTTGTGCTATGTTCAAGCGCGTCAAACAAGGTTTGAATTGTGATTAGATAAATGATACACCATATATATACTATGTTTAACAAGATAAACAATGAGTTGCAAAACGTTTTATCTACTACTTATCGGAACTACAAAAACCTATGTACTCACCAACTTTTTAGTTGACACTTGATTTAAATAATGTTTCAGGTTTGGATATGTGATTGCTTGCTGAAGATTTCTCCACTTAAGAACTATGGACCTAGTTAAATAAATCAATGTTTTGAACTAGACTAGGTTATTTGAAATGTATTGTATTTGGATCTTTGTTGTATTCAAATTTAATTAATGAATTATGCAACTTTTTAGTTATCATGTGCTTTTGAACAATCATTCCATTGTCCGCCTCGATGATTCCGCCATCGGTCGGGATGTGACAAGTTGTCTAATGTGACTCCCACTAAAACCAAGATTCCTGTCTCTGTCTTCAGTTTTGCCATCGGGTCTTTAATCGTTATAATATTTATATAGAATACATAATGAAAAATAAAAAAAACCTAAGCTGTTACAACTTTTAGCCATCAAAGTGGGTCAAATCATAAGAACCAACCTATTACAACTTTAAGCCATTAAAGTGGACCAAAACCATAAAACCAAAACTGAAACAAACACAAAAACATGGTCGGGCCAGATTTACATATTTAACACAATCAAATAATCCGGGCAAACTATTAGTCAAATAAAATAAATAAAACTTTGACCAAATAATAATAAATTTTTTTCCCTAAAATAACATAGATCGGAAATTTTAAACGAGTTAAAGTTTGTGATCTACAACCGGTTAAAAGACCGGATCCGATTTGTATGTTGTAACCAAGGCTCAACACAAATTAGTTATAAAAAAACCATTGATAATAATTATAGTTTATTATTAATTAAATAGTAATTAATAAACGCAGCGGAATAAAAACAAAGATTCAACACAAGTGGAAAACCTGACAGGATCTAGATTACAAACCCATATGAATACGGAATAAAGACTAATCTACCAATGAGATTAATAATAACTTTGTGTTTAAATGAATAACCGATCGAGACACAGAGGTACAACGAACAAATGCTATACACGAACCAAAAACGTTAGCAACGGGTGTGGCGCATGATGGTGGCGATGGCTTAGGAGCTGCCGGTAGTGACCGAAAAATCGCAAGGGGAGGGGACGGCTCCCTTGTGTCTGGCGGCTAGGTTTAGGAGAATTAGGTTAGTGAGATTAAACTCCTAATCTCCTTATAAACTCCTTTTAATTACTACCGGGCACAAAGTCCATTACGTAATGAAAAGGCCCGAACCCGTTTATTGTTTTAATAAATGATTAAAACAATACATATATTATTTATAAACTAGTATAAATAATAAGACCCGTCTAACGAATATAAAATATATTTCGTCTCGCTAATTATTCGTAATTACCAGTTAATCAGGTTAAGTGGATTTAATGTTCGTTGCCATAGGTGTAACTCTTACGGGTCATAACTCAGTCAGTAACGTTGACCGGACTTATAATTCTAACACTAACACCCACCGTTTTCCTCCACTTTCCACAATTCTGCATCCAATCACACCATCTCTAGCTACCTCTGCCACCTCACACTCCACCCCCACCTCTAGGGGTGTTCAAAACCGGATATTCGAATTTCGGATATCCGAAAATTTCGGATAGTGGATTTTAGTATCCGAAATTTCGGATATCCAAAATTCGGATATCCGAAATTTCGGATACGGATAGTAAAACGGATATCCGAAAATATAAAAAAAATTATAGAGTTTTCACAAAGCTAATGAATATATCAAATATAAGTTCTATGACCTGAATAGGAGCTGTAAATAATTTTCACAAAGTTGTAATGAATATATCTAATACAAATCATCAACAGTTCTGTAACAATTCATCTTAAACAAATCTTTCATGGTTTCAAATTTCAATAACATAAAACATAATCAATAAAAAAGCATTTATTGAGTTGTTCCTTCTATAGTAGAATCAATAAACGAACTAAAAGTGCAAATCTATTTTACACCAACTCTTGAAGATTAAAACCATACAAATGTCGTGGAATCACGAGAGTCGCAGTTGGATTTGAAGGAGAATACGATTACAAGTGAGCAACGGCCGACGAGCGTGACCGATTCGGTGAGCGGCGAGGGTAATCGATGAGATTGAGAGTGAGAGTTAAGCAACGGAGGACGGAGGTGGGGAAGAAGATTGAAGAACGACTGCTCTGGATGAGAGAATGACTCATCTTATGAGGGTTTCTATATATTTATTGTTAATTATATATTTAAATATAATAAATAATTAAAAATAAATAAATTTAATTTCGGATTCAGATATCCGAAGTATCCAAAAATTTCCAATATTACTATCTGAATCCGAATCCGAATTTTCGGATAATTCGGATTCAAAATTTCGGATAATTCGGTTTCGGTTTCGGATTCGGATATTTTTGAACACCTCTACCCACCTCGCCGGCACCCCACCGCCATCTGCCGACGCCGTCAAGTCCGAATTCGAATTCTTCCGTATCCAAACCCACGTCATTAATTACTCCGTACTGCTATCCTACCATTTGCACTCATCACTCACGGCTCACTTTAGCAACACCACCGCCAGCCCACTAACGTTAACGGAGCCAGGAGTAGGCTCCGGAGTCTTCAAACCCTACCACGCTTACTCGCCGTCGGGATCGGCGTACGGTAAGGCCGTGTACGTCAGCTACGACAGGGAGGATGAATATCGTGCACTGGCGTCGGTTGGGGTTGAGGTAAAGGGTTGTATAGCTGTTGTGAAAAGAGGCGGTGTGATGCCGATGAATGCGGTTGTGGCGAAGCAGGTGAAGAAATGTGTGGCGGTGTGGAAAAGGGGATGGTTTTGGGGATTGACATCCGGGTTGGTGCAGGTGGTGGAGAGTAATTCCATTGATATTCCTTTGGGTTTTTATTTTAATTTACTCTCTCTATTTTTCTTTGTGGTGTTTTTACTTTTTAGAGTGATTCCATTAATATTATTATTTTTTTTTATAATTGCATTATATTTTAATAAGTTATTCAACTTTGATTTATATAAAAGCTTAATTTATTTCTAAATATTTATTCTAGCATTATAACTCTTATTTAAAAGACAACGTATTTAAAGCTGATTGTACACACACCCTGTACATCACCACGCGTATGCATCGACTATTGCCAGGATTCTTTGAGATATTGCTTTCCTCACTTATTGCCTTTTACATTCCGTCCACCATGACTCTCTCCCTGCTCTCCCATGAACAAAAAACAACAAAGAAGGGGAACAATGGCTTAATCGGAAGTCTAGATGAGCAGGAACGAGGTAGGTGATGATGAACTGACCGATTTTATCTTTGTAGTAAACAAATTTGCGGTTGTTTGATTTACAGGTCGTGGTGGTGGTGGCGGCTGTTCCGGTGCTAGAGGTTGAGGAGGATTTAGCGGCTGAAGAAGTGGTGGAAGATGTGGAACAAGCGGCGGGGGTAGAGCACGCGGCGGCGGCATAGGAGGGTGCGGTGGTAGGGGCGGTAGAATGAAGGGAGGAAGTTGTTGCTAAAAAGTCAGCAAAATTGATTAATATTAGTTGTTTCTCTTCACCCCTTCACTGATAATCCGAAACCATATGACTCCTACATTCCTGATTCCATTTCAGTCTCATTTTGAGGGTTTCATCATGTATCAATTTTTAAGTTATGGGAGAAGTTGATTGCCCTGTGAAATTTGTGCACATATATTCAAACATATGAGTGATGATCAAATGTGTTTTGTAATGCCCAACACGGGTCTGATGGTTACAAAAAAATTATATATATTCTAACCTACTAGCCCTAACTCATTAAAGGACCAAACCCAACTCAACTCGAACACGTGTTGGTCATTATCTGTTGCGTTTACGTTTTTATTTAAATTTTAACCGTCGCAGAGCGCGTAGGGTACGTTTCGAAGCCGCCGCAACGCGCGACGGGTAAAACTACTAGTTTACATTACTTTTAAATAGTTAATTTCTATTAATATTATACTGTTTATACTTTAGTGAAAGTGAAAGTTACATTATTATTATAGCCTTTCTAAAAAAAAGTTTAAAAATGTATAAAAACATTAAATAAAGACAAAAAATTAATTTAAAAACAAATTAGAACAAAGGTTTTAAAAAATAAAATTAATTTTTATTATAAAATAGTAATAATAGTAGTTATAATAATAATAAACAAAAAAATGTTACTTTTATTAAATACTGTATTTATTTTTTCCACCATTTTATCTTTTGGTTATACGAACTTGCGACGTCCTTATTTATGTCTACGTTTCCATAATTTATTTTTTCAATATTCCGATATAAATTTATTTTAAACGTCTTTATTCAAAATCGAGTTTTTTCTTATCATAGTCTATATCGAGTAACGTTACCGTTGTGGTACTTTGACGAACCGAACCTATTATGAGCAAGTTCGGCGACCTGACTACCGCTGCGAAGCGCGGGTATTCAACTACTTAATTACACTTTTGTACACTTTAAAATTTATTAGTATTATTATTTTAAATAGCATCAATCATTATCAAGCATTAACACCAAGTTTTCTGATTTTATTGAATGAAACTGAGTTTATTTAGTGTGGTTGAATGTCATTTATCTCCATAAATTAAGTTTGATCATCATTAAGCACCACCAACCACTCTTTAGCTCTCAGCCACCTCCAAACATCACCCTCCACCGTCGTTTGTTGCCCTCCAGCATAATGATAAGGATAAAATACTTAATATAACTAAGAATTCATCTATAAAATATTATAAGGAGACTGATAAACGCCTAATATAACCCTGTTTTAGAACTAGGTCCCTAAACTAATATAATCTAGTTTTGAGATGCACTAGACTACATTTTGCTTAGTATAACCCGGCTATTAGGACGGAATTTGACAATATTTCTTTTAAAGGAACATGTCTATTTGATATTTTTTTAATAATATTTAAAAAAAATCATTTTCTCAAATAACAAATTTCTATATTACTCTCAAATAATATGTTTTTATTAAAATAACATGTTTGTCTTTTTCTTTCTTTATATAGGAATTTGACAAGTTAAATGAAGAACATATACCTATAAAGATTTTTTTAGCATAACGTACCAAATTCATAATATCTTGTTAAAAAGGATTATAATACCCAGGGGCGGAGGATATAAAGGGCCCGAAGCCCCCCCCCCCCCCCCCCCCCCCCCCCGATTTTTCGCTCAGAAGTGTTAATTTATACGTATTAGGCCGATTTTTCAATCAGTAGTGTTAATTTATATGTATTCGGCCGAAAATTTTATAGTTACGGCCCCCCCTATATGAAAAAAAAATTCCCCCCCCCCCATGCGTGAAAATTTTCAAGCTCCGCCATTGATAATACCCACCCGGTTTAGGTTTGTTTAATCCATTTGATACTTCCAATCTCCTACTTTGTGATATCAAAATATTGGCAAAGATATGTAATTGAAGAGAGGGTCTACGTAGAAGGGAGAAGAGAACACAAAATCAACAAAATGTTAAAGTGTAGTTTATCACTTGGTGGGAGTCAAATTTATACGCCCTTCTTTGAAGAATATCGGTTGATAGATGGACTACCCTGATATATTTGTACGTATTATGTTACCTGATCATCTTAGAAATGTTATGTGGCAACAACGACATGACAATAACCCTCGTAGTGTTTTGAGATCACATCATCTTTGTTTAGTACTTTGGGATTACATAGATTGTATTATTTATATTTATTTGGGAAGGTGTATGTATCAGAAATCATAAGTTACGGGGATGGTGCGTACACTTGCATTATCTCTATCTACACCCTCCACCACCACAACCGCCACACACCCTCACCCTCACCGTCCACCACCCTCTAACTGTTGGGTTTTGCAGTGGTGATCAGTTAAAAAATAGTTATCAAAAAACCGTTGATAATAGTTATAATTTATTATTAATTAACTAGTAATTAATAAACGCAGCGGAATAAAAACAAAGATTCATCACAAATGGAAAACCCGACAGGATCTAGATTACAAACCCATACGAACATGGAATAAAGATTAATCTACCAATGGGATTAATAATACCTTTGTGGTTAAATGAATAATGATCGAGACACCGAGGTACAATGAACGAATGCTAGAGACGAACCAAAAACGCTAGCAGCGGGTGTGGCGCTTGATGGCGGCAGCGGCTTGGGAGCTGCCGGTGGTGACCGGAAAATCATAAGGGGAGGGGACGGCTCCCTTGTGGTTGCCGGCTAGGTTTAGGAGAATTAGGTTAGTGAGATTAAACTCCTAATGTGAAGACAACTGCCGCGAGCTCAAGATAGTGAGTCAGGTAGTTGACTTCATAAGTTTTTAACTGTCATGATGCATACGTGATCACTTTCCCTCGTTGCATTAACACGTAGCCTAAACCCTGACCTGATGCATCGGAATAAACTACGATGTCTTTTTTACCGTCAGGTAGGGTTAATACTAGTGCTTGGGTCAATTTCTTCTTTAACTCTTCAAAGGCTTCAGACCGGGTCTGACCCCATTCATACTTCACTTCCTTGCGAGCCAATTTTGTCAAAGGTGAGGCTATCTTTGAGAAATCCTGAATAAACCTTCGGTAATAGCTTGCCAGCCCTAGAAAATTTCGTATCTCGGTCGAGGTCTTTGTATTTCCCAATCTCTCACAATCTCAATCTTTCTGGGTCAACCTTAATGTCGTCCGCATTGATCACGTGACCTAGGAATTGAACCTCCTTTTGCCATAACGCGCATTTGGAAAACTTAGCATACAACTTCTCCACTTTTAGAGTGTCTAGTACTTTTCACAAGTGACAGGTGTGATCACCTTCACCCTTTGAGTAGACGAGGATATCGTCTATGAACACTATCACTGATCGACCTAACATTGGTCGACATACCATGTTCATCATATCCATGAATGCCGCAGAGGAATTCGTTAATCCGAAAGACATTACTCGAAATTCATAGTGCCCATACCGCATGCGGAACGCGGTTTTTGATATATCTTCTTCTCTTACTTTTAGCTGATGATATCCCGATCACATGTCGATCTTAGAAAACCATCTTGCGCCTTGCAATTGGTCGAACAGATCGTCGATCCCGGGTAGCGGGTAGTTGTTCTTCACAGTTCGTTTATTCAATTCTCTGTAATCGATGCACATTCTCGTAGCACCGTCTTTCTTTTTCACGCATAGCACCGGAGCATCCCAAGGTGAAATGCTCAGTCTGATAAACCTTTATCTAGAAGTTCTTCCAATTGAGCCATCAAGTCTTTCATCTCTAATAGTGCTAGTCGGTAAAGTGCCTTGGCCACGAGCTGGGCACCTGGCATTAAGTCAATTTGGAATTATGTTTCCCGATCAGGCGGCAGTCCAGGCAAGTCCTCAGGGAACACTTCCGGATAATTTCACACCACAGGTACATCTTTTAGCTCTTTCACTTTCACATCGTTATTAATTACACAAGCCAGGTAGGCCTCACATACGCGCCTCATATATTTTTCTGCGTTAATCATTGAGATTATATTCGTCAGCGGGATATCATGATCACCGTAAACCTCGGCTTCGCCACCATTTGGAGCTTTGAGCAGGATTATCTTCCGTTTACATACAATCAGAGCTTCATTGGAAGATAGCCAATCCATTCCCAATACCACATCAAAACCTCCCAAGGCTATAACAAATAACCTAACGGGGACTCTATGGCCATCTATTTTTATCGTGTAGTTGACTACCGGTTCTATTACTCTCGTGGTCCTTCCCACAGCAGTTTCTACATTAAAGGCCTGTTCTAACTTAGTAGTTTTGCATTTCATTCTTTTACAGAGCGAAGAGGATATAAAACTTTTGTTAGCATGTCACACCCCCAATTTCAACTAACGGAGTTTTACCATTTGGGGAAGTGACAAACCAGGATCGAAGTCATTAGTTACATTGAACGACACTATATGGGACTAAAATGAAAAAAATATTATAAATGATCAAAGTAAGTGCGGAAGCGTAAAATGAAAGTAAATGCGCAAAACAAACGCGCCCAAGAAAAGTCCCAAAGTGTCCGGTCCAAACGAAGTCCAAAAACAAAGTACAAGCAATTCAACAATATTAATTTATAAATAAATCATAAGATTCCATGCATGCCCTATGCGTGCACATGTGCCTTATCTTAAGCGACCTGAGAAAACATGTAAGAAAACGATGTCAACACGAGATTGGTGAGTTCACAGGTTTCAGTTTATAGAAGCGTTTAACAGATTAATGTACATTCAATATATAAATCAATAGGTAGCTAACCCATAAGCATGTTAACTAATGCGCTAGCAACCGAAAGCTGACTGTTTATATGCCTCCCAACATCATGGTGCATGATTAGGTAAATATTGCACTCGTTCAACCTCCAATCGAGTTAGCACGACTAACACGGGTGAGGTTTATCAAACCCAGTAGTACTACTCAAATTACCTCGCTATGTTCATATTAACGGTCCGATGTGAGGACTTAAAGGATAATGTGTACGCATAGTCATACAAGTGATATCATATATGAATTACAAAAATTAAAAGCATTTACGACATGTTTTCTCCCCCAATTTAAAAAACAGTAAAAAGGGGCCGTGAAAACTCACCTGAACGGCGTAGGTAGTAATCATACAAGTACGAGATTGAAATCTCAAACGTTTGCCTGACACGGCTCACGAATGCCCTAGAATTACAACATAACAGTTAGAGATTCAATGGGATTTGTGACGACACACGGAGGATTAGAATGTCTTTAAACATTCTACAGATTAATGGGTAAACGAACGAGTTTACGAAAATACGGATTTTTAAATTAGTATAAATGCGTTTCGCGTTAGATGACAAATAATATATAATAATTATTGTTTTAAAAATAAAAGTATAAATATTAATGAAAACATTCTGACAACATGGTTTACTCACACACGACCGCTCCTAAGGCAAGGCATGACCGTGTTAAGGTTACGGGCGCGACCGTGCTGGTTAGGGGCGCGACCGTCTTGATCAAAACAGAAGACACAACAAAGCTGATCACTAGGCACGACCGTGTCTGAGCCAGGCACGACCGTGTCTAGGGTTCTGAGACACGACCAGGTCTAGCCAAGAGGCACGACTGGGTAAGAGGGTGAGGCACGACCGTGCTAAAACCTGGCACTACCGTGTCTCCTGGATTTACAGTTATAGAGTTTGACAGAACAAGCGAACAAGTCCAAATCTGTTTGGTTTCGATTGCGATTGACCAAAAGGAGATGGGGGTTTTACCAAACAGAACCTTGCGAAACTACCCATGACAATTAATTGGATTGAGATATGGATCTAGGTTGGTAATCGACTAAACCCCAAATGTATGAACCCTAGAATCGGGTTTACCCCGAATTCGATGATATACGCCCTAATTAACATAGGGCTTTCAATCCAAGAATGAAAACGAAGATGTAGGAAGTTTCAATTACCAAGATAGATGACAGATTGATAGTGCACGGCTAGAACTTGATCCAACGGTGATGGGTTTGATCTCCAGCTACCACGACTTCAACTCTGGCCAAATTTTACTGCGTAAAAGATTCAAGGGGACTCGTACTAGACTCGCAGATGATCAAATGAGAGATATACATACGGATTAATCGAATTTGGTTGTAAATGGGCGTTGAGTCGACGTTTACAAAATAATCATCCATAATTGGGTTTAATTCGGAGTAATAACGAGGTTTAAAGTCTTAATGATACTCGTTAAAGGTAGGAACGTGCAGAACGGTTATGAAATCGAACTAATTTGCGATTAAAGACTGTTTTTACGTTTCAACTGACAAGAGGTGCGACCGTGCCAATAAGAGTCGCGACCGTGCCTAATAGGGTTTCTGGTTATTTACAAAACCAGCCCTTGCAACTTCAGCTTTGACATAAATGATCCCTTGGATTTAGAATTAGGTTAACTTGGTTCAGATTTAATAGAATATTTAACGGAATCACTAACGGGATTAACTTGAAAAGTCGGATTGTCACATCATCCCCTAGTTGAAAGAATTTTCGTCCCGAAAATTAAAATAATACCTTAAGAGCTTGACGTGGAGTGCTTGAACAGATTAGGATATTTGTGGATCATCTGATCCTCACGCTCCCACGTGAATTCCGGTCCGCATTTCGAGTTCCAACGGACTCAGACAATAGGGATTTTACTGCGCTTAAGCATTTTGACTTCCCTATCCATGATTTCTACAAGTTCTTCGATGAAACGCAACTGTTCATCAATGTGAAGTTCCTCAAGAGGAACCGTGAGTGACTCGTCTGCTAGACATTTCTTCAAGTTTGAGACGTGAAAGACATTGTGTACACCACTAAGTCCTTCAGATAGGTCCAGTTGATACGCTACTGGACCAATCCTCTTCACTATCTTGAATGGTCCAACATAACGAGGATTTAATTTGCCTCGTTTCCCAAAACGAATGACACCCTTCCAAGGTGAGACTTTTAACAAGACCATACCCCCTACTTGAAATTCTAACAGTTTACGACGCTTATCGACATAGCTCTTTTGACGGTCATGAGCTGCTGCCATACGGTTTCTAATTTGAATGATTTTCTCAGAAGTTTCAAGTACGAGTTCAGGACCTGTAAGTTGACTATCCCCAACCTCGTCCCAACAAATAGGAGAACGACATTTCCGTCCATATAGTGCTTCAAATAGAGCTGCCTTGATGCTAGTGTGATAACTGTTATTGTAGGAGAACTCCACCAATGGTAGGTGAGACTCCCAAGTGTTACCGAAATCAATCACACAAGCTCGTAGTATGTCCTCCAGAGTTTGAATAGTACGTTCTGTCTGGCTATCCATTTTAGGATGGTATGATGTGCTCATATCTAGACGCGTGCCTAAAGCTTTATGTAACGATTGCCAGAAACGAAAGGTGAATCGTGCATCACGATCCGAAATGATCGAGATTGGCACCCCGTGCCGAGATACTACTTCTTTCAAGTAGATGCGAGTAAGTTTTTCCATCTTGTCTGTTTCCTTGATTGCTAAGAAGTGAGCGGACTTTGATAAACGATCAACGATTACCCAAATGGTATCACATCCGGTAGGAGTTCGTGGCAATTTTGTGATAAAGTCCATGGATATCTGCTCTCATTTCCACATGGGAATATCTGGTTGTTGGAGAAGACCAGAAGGATTTTGATATTCAACTTTGACCTTCGCGCAAGTCAGGCACTTGCTCACATAGGTGGCTATAGCGGCCTTCATCTTTGGCCACCAATACAGCACCTTTAGATCATGATACATCTTGTCTGAACCTGGATGAATAGAGTAACGAGATTTATGAGCTTCATCCATCACTAGTTCTCTTAAGTTTCCGAATACTGGTACCCATATTCGTTCGACGAAGTAGCGAATACCGTCAGACTATACCTCGAGTTGTGCTTCCATACCGCGTGTACCTTCCAGGGCTTCAAGTTGAGCACTTCGGATTTTGTCAGGTAATCCGGGGTGAATAATAAGCTGTAGTGCTCGAACTCGTTTGGGCTTGGTTTCCTTTTGACTTAGGGCATCAGCTACAAAATTAGCCTTACCCGGATGATACCGGATCGCACAGTCATAATCATTCAAGAGCTCGACCCAACGACGCTGTCTCATGTTCTACTCTTTCTGCTCGAAGATATGCTGAAGACTCTTGTGATCGGTGTAGATGGTGCACTTGGTACCGTACAAGTAGTGTCTCCATATCTTAAGTGCGAAAACTACAGCTCCCAACTCTAGATCAAGAGTGGTGTAGTTTTTCTTGTGAATCTTTAGTTGACGCGAAGCATATGCGATCACCTTTTCTCGTTGCATTAGAACACAACCCAGACCCTGAATGGACGTGTCACAATACACCACAAAATCATTCGTTCCTTCCGGAAGAGCTAGAATAGGTGCACTGCAAAGTTTCTGCATAAGATGTTGAAATGCTGACTCTTGGTTATCGCTCTAGTTATAGGCTTTACCCTTTGGAGTTAAGGCAGTGAGAGGTTGTGCAATCTTATAGAATCTCTCGATGAATCGACGGTAATAACCAGCCAATCCCAGAAATTATCGCACCTCAGTCGGAGTCGTCGGTGCTGCCCAATTCTTGATGGCTTCTATATTTGATGGATCGACATGCATTCCCTTCTCGTTAACCACATGTCCTAAGAATTGAACTTCTAGAATCTAGAATTCACACTTGGAAAACTTAGCATACAGTTGCTCCTGCTTAAGTAATTCCAGAATTAAGCATAGGTGTTCCTCCTTGTTCTTGGAATAAATGAGGATGTCGTTGATGAAAACGATGACAAATTGATCAAGGTATGGCTTACACACACGGTTCATGAGGTCCATGAACACCGCGGGTGCGTTGGTTAATCCGAAAGGCATGACCATAAACTCGTAGTGGCCGTACCTTGTCCTGAAAGCAGTCTTACAGATATCCTCATCTCGGACTCTCAATTGATGGTAACCGGACCTAAGATCTATCTTGGAATAGAAACTTGATCCTTGGAGTTGATCAAAGAGATCATCTATACGAGGCAGAGGATAACGATTTTTAATTGTCACTTTATTTAGTTCACGATAGTCGATACACATACGGAAAGTCCCGTCTTTCTTCTTGACAAACAGAACTGGAGCTCCCCATGGCGATAAGCTAGGTCGAATGAAACCTTTATCCAACAATTCCTGTAACTGAGTAGATAGCTCTTGCAGTTCACTAGGTGCTAATATGTAAGGTGCCCGAGCGATCGGTGCCGCTCCGGGTGCTAGGTCTATTTGGAATTCAACTTGACGGTGTGGTGGCAGACCATGCAAGTCTTCGGGAAACACTCCCAGAAAATCACGAACGATGGGAATATCATCAATTTTCTTCTCTTTTGATGGTTGCTCAGCAACGAGTGCCAGAATAGCAGTATGACCTTTACGCAGGCACTTCCGCGCTTTCATGAATGATATGATGCCTACGACTGCACCACTTTTTTCGCCTTGAACGGAAAGGATTTCTCCACAAGGGAGAGGAATGCGAACAATTTTCTCACGACAGACAATTTCAGCTTGGTTTTTAGATAACCAATCCATACCAATAATTACATCAAAACTACCAAGTGTGACTGGCATAAGGTCGATATCAAGTATATGACTAGCCAGTTCAAGCTTACAACCCTTAAGAATGTGGGTTGCTTCAATTATTTGGCCATCAGCTATCTCTATTATATACTTAGTTTCTAACAGGGTTGGGGTTCCTTTTATCATATCACTAAGCTTCTTAGATATAAAAATCCTATCAGCACCCGTATCAAATAGAACAGAAGCGAAGTAATTGTTTAAGAGAAACTTACCGGTGACCACATTATGATCATAACGAGCTTCACCAGATCCTAGTATGAAAGTGTCACACCCCAACCGACGGCGAAAACGTCAGGGCGGGACATGTAGACTGTTCATAAGAATAAAAATACATGAATACTAAAGTTGTGATAATTAAACAATAACTTTCATTTCATATCTCAAGTAATCAAGTACAACTCTTACAAGAATAAAAATACATGAATAACTTTATTAAATTTTAAAACTAGGTCCTCGTTCCTAAGTGAAGCGACTTGAAATCTTAACTCAAACACTGTACCTGAAACATGATAAAATGAGAAGGTCAACTATAAATAGTTGGTGAGCATACATAGGTTTTGACACCACAAGTAAAGTTCAAATGTTTTGTGTACAATTCGTATGATGCATGGTTTATAAAGCATTTATGGAGAATCTAAGTTAAGCTAGATGCACAAATGAAACTTTGTAATTGAAGGGCATAACAACACATGTTATCCTAATGTAGGGCATAACAACACATGTTATCCTGATGTAAATGTAGGGCATAACAACACATGTTATCCTAATGTAGGGCATAACAACACATGTTATCCTAGTGTAGGGCCTAACAACACATGTTAGCCTGAAGTAATGTATTTGTGTTTGCACGTGTATATCATGTATATGTAGCCTTAACAATTAGCATTCAAGCATAAAGCACAAATAAACACATATGATCATATTACAGAATTGTACGCGTGTAATTGCAAATAGTATTTGAATGTAATCATGTTTCACCCCAAAAATATAAATACGAAAAAGGGGCTATGTAAACTCACCTCGAACGGTAGAGGGTTGGAATTGTAACTTGTAGGAATAAGATTCAACGATCCCCTAAGTTAAATACGATACGTTATTACAATGTAAACACGGTTTAAGAACAACGACTATAAAATGATTTTTGGGATTTAGGGTTTCATAGGATTTGGGATTGATACAGGATTTGTACAGGTTTTTGAAACATGTAGACGTGTGTCACAAATAATGGTAAAATAGTTTATAAAAAAATTAATTAGATTTGACTAAATCTCTAATAGCGTTTAAAATGATAATAATTTAAATAATTATTCTAAAATAATTATTAAATAAACTTACGGTTTAGAAAAAGGTTTAAATAATCATTTTATGTAAATGTAGTAATTATTTAGACTACTTAAATGATCTCTTTTACTTAAATGATTAATTAAAAGAAATATTAAATAGATGTTATAAGTAAGCTCTAAATGAATTCGTATAATTATTTATCTAAAAATAATCATTTAAATATAAAGTTAAAAATGTTTTAAATAGTCTTTCTTTACCAAAATAAATATTTATATGTTTAATATGAGAGTTAGTAATGTTTAAACATATAAATTATAATTTGTTTAATGAGCATTACTATTTTATAAAACAACATAAGTTATATTTATTTCAATAAATCATTTATTTCGTTTGAATATACATAATATTTATTTATTTATTTTTTTACAAGATTCACAAGATGTATTTATAAAATTTATAACAAAATTTAAATTGTTAATTGTGGTAACATAACAAGGAAAAGGTTTAAACGGAAGAAAAAAAGTAACGAGGTAACGAAGAAATAATTTAAATTATTATAAAAAGGAAATATGTTTATAATTTGAATATATATATGTATGTATGTATATATATAGGTGTGTGTGTGAATGAGTGTAATTTGGTACTAACAAAAATGAGTAGGGAAAAATAATTAAAAAAAAAAAATAAGCAGCCCCCAGGCTAGAACTCGTGACACCCTGGGATTGCTACTAATGTTTAGTTGCCACTGCACCAAAGGGGCATTTGTGTTATCAAATTGAAACCAAAATGTTTCAACATAAATTTCCAAGTTGTCTCCTTCCCCAAAATGACCAAACTGAAAACCCAAATCCTCGAAATCGAACTCAATTAACCAGGGATTTGCAATGGAGATGATAGGGCTTTAGTTTGTGAGATAAAACCGAGTAGGACGATGGGTTTATTACCTGAGATCGGGCAAGAATTGGGGCGCTCGTCCCTGCGTCTGATCGCGATCGTGAGGTAGGGGAGAAGAAGGCGGTTTGGGGCTGGGTTCGTGTAATATAACGATAGGGAACAACTATGGGACAGGTAAATACGCGTTACAGCTGGTATATCAAATGAGTTTCACGAGATTTAGCTTGATTTACGGATCGTTTATCAAAGTTTCCATCTTTTTTATTGGTTTTGAATTTCAACGATTTAAGGGTGTTAATGGACATTTAAAACAGTCAAAAACATGTACGAGAATCAAGGAGTGCATGATTGAAATGAATGGAGTAGTAATCTAGTTTGATACCAACCGATTTGAGAGTTTTAGAACTCGATTTTGACTTCCAGAAGTCAAAGTTTCAGGTTTTTATGTCCAAGGGTCCAAAAAGGGTTCAAGCTAAAAAGTGAGAATTCAAAATGGAATGAAAGAGGGTTAAACTGGAATAAAATGGTTTATATCTCAAAATAATTAGACTAAATTCATTTTATTTGTTTATGAAAATTTCTTTCATAAGATTTTATAAAACTAAACATTACTTGTTTTATCATTTTTATGTTATAAGGAAAGTTCCATCTTTTTTTTTTAAACTTACAAATTATTTGTTTATTAATATCAAATTTATGTAATTACACATATATTTTCACAAATAAATACATACATTTACATAGAAAGAATGTTAAAACGTGGTTAAAGATGTATAAGTTTTATATAATATTAAAAGTCATATAATTGATTTATTTAGTATAATCAAATATGTATGTTTACAAATGATAAAAATAGAAGGTTTATTTATAGGGTTCAAACTCATATGCTTCATTTTGTATATATATATACGTATTTATTATAACAAGATGTTTACTTATATACTTATAATTATACTTACATGTGTTAAATATCATAAAGAAATAATATGAAACGAAGGTTGAAAATTTGAATTGATGCATGTTATAAGTATTAATTTATGTGACATATTGAGTCGAACAAGTATTGGCTTTAAATGAAGTGCCATTATCGTATAAAATAATTTAAAATAATATCGGAAAATCATGGATGTTACAGAAAGCTCGTCCTTTCGCACCATTCCCTCCATTATTGGCATTATTGCCACCACTGTTGTTGCCTTGATTGTTGTTGTTACCATTGCCATTACCATTTCCATTACCACCCCTCTTCGACTGAGGACAATCCCTCTGAATATGTCCCTCCTTACCGTACTGAAAACATCCTCTTGTGGACCCTTGCGGTTGGAATAGTTGCTTGTTCTGCCAATCAGCTCTACAATCTTTTGCAGCGTGGCCCATCTTTCCACACCGTTGACAACGGTTACAAGCACCGACATGGTGGTAAATGCACTTGTTGCACTTGGGGGCTCTTCCCACATAACTACCTTGATTTTAATCTGAAGAGGTCTTCTGATTGAAGTTCTTAGCAAGCTCAAACTTTCGCTGCTGCTGCTGGGGTTGATTGAACTGGGGTTCCTTGTAGTGAGAGTTGGAGTTGTGATCAAACTTGCGCTTATGATTGCCGGTGGATTTAGAGACCGAACCCCTCGGGTGGAGATCCCTTGAGTTACCGCCTGATCAGTTAACTTGTGGGCAAGTCTGATAGTCTGCTGGATATACTCTGAATCTGAGGCACCAAGCCTCCAATATACAGCTCAATCCTTTTGTAATCCGGAGTCACCATATGCGGGCACATGGTAGCAAGCTCATGGGAACGAGTGGTATAAAGTCTGATTTCTGAACCTTCCATCTTCAGATTCCAGAATTCTCCTTCCAACTTTTGAGTTTCATCCCGAGGACAGTACTCCTCCTTCATCATCGTCTTAAACTCCTCCCACGGTAGTGCATTGGCCATGGCTAGACCCAATATTTGAACCTGAGCGTTCCACCATGTGAGAGTCGGGCCCTCCAAAGTTCTAGAAGCGAACTTGACCTGATTGGTCAATGGGCAGTTGCACATAGCGAAAACTGACTCTACTTTCTCGAACCACCAGAGTAGTCTGACAGCTCCTTCAGCTCCACTAAAGGTGTGGGGCTTACAGTCCATAAATGTTTTGAAGGTGTAGGCTGATTGCTGATTCTGCTGGCCTGGAGTTAGAAACATAATATAGGTTCAAGGTTATAAGGCTTAGGAAAGGCACTTTGAGAGATGAATTGACCTCACTAGTCAATGGTTATAGCATTTACCTACAGCATTCTGTGCTGCTAGAGCCTCAGCCACACTATCGTTGATTAGTGCCGCTAGTTCAGCTGCTGTCATGTTGATGGTACCTCGGCCACCAGCACGACCTCCACGTCCTCTTCCCGACATGATTATTCACATTCACAAATACAAAACAATGAGAAATATATCGCATATTAAACATTATTTATGTACAAGTAAGGAAATACAACATCTAACATTTTTGAAATTAAATAAATTGTAAAGATACAAAATAAATAACTCAAAACATTAAACTTCTCGTGCTTTTATTGAATGGGGACAACCTTACCCATCTAGGTTGAAAAGAGAAATAACATAAGCGAAACATGAATGAAAAGGAAAGATAGAATAGAAGGATCATCAAACATGAAGAAACGTATGATTGTGCATCGTCGAACTCCACCGGTTCTTCCTCGGGTGGCTCCTCCTCCAAGGGCTCATCCTCGAAGGGCTCCTCCTCGTCGTCCGAAAGTGGAACGTCTTCTGGAAATAGGGCTGCTTGTAGTTGAGCTTCTAAGTGGGTCACTCTTTCCCGAAGTCCTTCAGTAGCATGGTCTGCTACTTGTAGTTGGGCTTCCAGATGAGTCACTCTCTCCAGAATCCCTCCTACATCATGGTCCAAGATGTCCACCCTCGTCTGCAAATGTGTAACCCGATCCACCAAATGGTTATGGACTTGGTCCGTCACTGCTAGCTCAGTGGTCAAAAGCTCTAACCCTACCTTATTCTCCTCTATTTGTGACTCTCGCTGCAGAATGTCGGGTATCTCATCAGTGGCTTCCTTAATTGCTTTTAACTCCTTAGTTATGATAAACACAAAAGCTGCAAAAGCTTGTTCCATGGTTCATGGCAAGCTTGGCAAAGTAGAGGATGAGGAAGTTGAACAAAAATAGGGTGATGGAACATTTCCCATCTCGATCCACCTTTGGATCATCTTCGAATATGCATTCCAATTAAGTGTCGTGTTCCTTGCTTATGCATTACTTGGTTCACCATGCTCCACCGAGTTGTCACTAGAACTAGTCCAGCGCCTTTTGGGCTCTGGGGATGATAAGGTAGATGCCTTAGGTGATGGTGGTAGGGTTGACGACATGATCATGTAATGTAATACATAAGTGCAAAAATCCAAATGTTTATAACATGTAACTAATGTGTGAGATTATAGTCTAGTATGCAATCCTAGTTCTCTATAACTAATGGCTCTGATACCAATCTGTCACACCCCCAATTTCAACTAACGGAGTTTTACCGTTTGGGGAAATGACAAACAGGAGCGCAGTCATTAGTTACATTGAACGACAATATATGGGACTAAAATGAAAATATATTATAAATGATCAAAGTAAGTTCGGAAGCGTAAAATGAAAGTACATGCGTAAAACAAACGCGCCCAAGAAAAGTCCCAAAGTGTCCAGTCCAAACGAAGTCCAAAACAAAGTACAAGCAATTCAACAATATTATTTTATAAATAAATCATAAGACTCCATGCATGCCCTATGCGTGCACCTGTACCTTATCTTAAGCGACCTGAGAAAACATGTAAGAAAACGATGTCAACACGAGGTTGGTGAGTTCACAGCTTTCAGTTTATAGAAGCGTTTAACAGATTAATGTACATTCAATATATAAGTCAATAGGTAGCTAAGCCATAAGCATGTTAACTAATGCGCTCGCAACCGACAGATGAATGTTTATATGCCTCCCACCATCATTGTGCATGATTAGGTCAATATTTCACCCGTTCGACCTCCAATCGAGTTAGCGCGACTAACGAGGGTAAGGTTTGTCAAATCCAGTAGTACTACTCAAATTATCTCGCTATGTTCATATTAACGGTCCGTTGTGAGGACTTAAAGGATAATGTGTACGCATAGTCATACAAGTGATATCATATATGAATTACAAAAATCAAAAGCATTTACGACATGTTTTCTCTCCCAGTTTAAAAAACAGTAAAAAGGAGCCGTGAAAACTAACCTGAACGGCGTAGGTAGTAATCACACAAGTACGAGATTGAAATCTCAAGCGTTTGCCTGACACGGCTCACGAATGCCCTAGAATTACAACATAGTAGTTAGGGATTCAATGAGATTTGTGACGACACACGGAGGATTAGAACGTCTTTAAACATTCTACAGATTAATGGGTAAACGAACGAGTTTATGGAAATACGGATTTTTAAATTAGTATAAATGCGTTTCGCGATAGATGAAAAATAATATATAATAATTATTGTTTTAAAAATAAAAGTATAAATATTAATGAAAACATTCTGAAAACAGGGTTTACTCACACACGACCGTGCCTAAGGCAAGGCACGACCGTGTTAAGGTTACGGGCGCGACCGTGCTGATCAGGGGCACGACCGTGTTGATCAAAACAGAAGACACAATAAAGCTGATCACTAGGCACGACCGTGTCTGAGCCAGGCACGGCCGTGTCTAGGGTTCTGAGGCACGACCAGGTCTAGCCAAGAGGCACGACCGGGTCAGAGGGTGAGGTACAACCGTGCTAAAACCTGGCACGATCGTGTCTCCTGGATTTACAGTTACAGAGTTTGACAGAACAAGCCAACAAGTCCAAATCCATTTGGTTTCGATTGCGATTGACCAAAAGGAGATGGGGGTTTTACCAAACAGAACCTTGCGAAACTACCCATGACAATTAATTGGATTAAGATATGGATCTAGCTTGGTAATCGACTAAACCTCAAATGTATGAACCCTAGAATCGGGTTTACCCCGAATTCGATGATATACGCCCTAATTAACATAGGGCTTTCAACCAAGAATGAAAACGAAGATGTAGGAAGTTTTAATTACCAAGATAGATGACGGATTGATAGTGCACGGCTAGAACATGATCCGACGGCGACGGGTTTGATCTCCGGCTACCACGACTTCAACTCCGGCCAAATTGGACTACGCAAAAGCTTCAAGGGGACTCGTACTAGACTCGCAGATGATCAAATGAGAGAGATACACACGGATTAATCGAATTTGGTTGTAAATGGGCGTTGAGTCGACGGTTAAAAAATAATCATCCATAATTGGTTTTAATTCAGATTAATAACAAGGTTTAAAGTCATAATGATACTCGTTAAAGGTAGGAACGTGCAGAACGGTTACGAAATCGAACGGATTTACGATTAAAGACTGTTTTTACGTTTCAACTGACAAGAGGTGCGACCGTGCCAATAAGAGGCGCGACCGTGCCAAGGCACTTGGCGCGACCGTGCCTACTAGGGTTTCTGGTTATTTACAAATCCAGCCCTTACAACTTTAGCTTTGACAGAAATGATCCCTTGGATTTAGAATTGGGTTAACTTGGTTAGGATTTAACAAAATATTTAACGAAATCACTAACGAGATTAACTCGAAAAGTCGGATTGTCACATAACACCTGAATAAAATAGTATAGAAACAAGGGTGTGGTCGAGGATAAACGTACCTAACACCACGTTAGGATATCCCCCTTGCTTCCTTCTATGTCTAGGCGTATGCTCTGGTCCTTGCTCTTCCCTTATCAGCATCCTTTACCTTATGAGTGTTGGCGGCATTTGGTTTGCGACAGTCCTTTGAAAAATGCCCAGATTCGCGATAGTTGTGGCATTTCCCATAACTTGCAGAACTAGGGGCACTAGGACATTCACGGGACATGTGCCCTGTTTTACTGAGATGGTAACATAAATTCATTCCAAACCTTCAGTCCCCTAAGTGCGCCTTACCACACTTACCACATACATTCTTGTCCTCAACTCTTGGCTTCTTGCTCTTTGGTGCAGACCAATCCCTTCCCGAGCGTTTAGTGGTGCTGGACCATTTCTTTTGAGTTTCAGTGGGGGTTGCGCCTTCGGCGGCCACATCATCAAAGATCTTTCCACTTTTTGCCACCACCGATTCAAAATCACCAGGAGTGTTGGCATTGATAATAGTGCGAACCCTCGGAGGCAGTTTCTGGATGTAGCATTTGATCCTCCTTTCCTTAGTGTTGACTAGATGTGGAACCAACTGATTCAGTTTGTTGAATCTGGAGGTGAACTGTCACACCCCAACCGGGCGGCGGAACACGTCGGAGTATGACCCGAATTGTGACCAGATTGCTCGTAGCACTTGGAACTATTAAAATTTCATAATTTTATTCAATAATATTAAAAGTGCCTCAAAGGCTACAAATAGTTCAAATAAACAAGACAAAACATAGTTCCAAACAAGATAAAATCAGATTTCAAATTTCTAAGTCCAAGCCTAAGTGTTGAACATAAATCAAGCGTTGCTTGAACTTGGTGCACCTGAAACATGTTTAAAATAAGAGTTATCAACAAAATGAATTGTTGGTGAGCAATCATGGTAGATATAGATATAGTAGTTTAGATAAAGTACAAATTCCATGCTAAGACAAGTAATACATTATAGTCTTATTGTATATACACACAGTCCAAATTAAACCTTCCTTTTAAGATTTATCCAATTCAGATTGTCCAACATATAGTTAACAGTTTTTCAGTTTCAGAATTCATTACATGCATCCTAGATCAAAGAAATGCATGGGGTAGCTAACCCACATGGTACCACTAATTCCATTCATAGGCTGTCGAAACAGTTAATAATATGAACTAGTGTAATCAACAAATAAGCCACATAATGCAATTAAACAAGTCTAACATAAGGGAATTTGTTTCAAGTTGTGAGATTTGTCAATAGTGTAAGTGTAATTATATAGGAACATGTTTCACCCCAAAAGTGATAAAATGTATAAAGAGGGGCATGAAAACTCACATGGTTTGTAAGTAGTTTCCGAGCTAAGTTTGATCCAAAGATATAATCCAAAGTAGGTCACAATTAACCTATTATAGTTGTAGTTTAGTCATTTAGTTTAAAGGAATAAGCTAAGGTTTGTTCGTGTCATTTAAAATGGTTAGGAAGATAATATAATTTAATATATCTTTTTTTTTTAAGTTCTCTAGATAAATAAATAACCATTTACGTCAAAAATAATAAATATATTATTTTTAGTCAAAATAATAACGAGAGTAAATAATATAACTATTTATATCATTTAATAGTTTTAAAACGTCACACGTGGTACAAAAATGATACGAAATAATATATAAACATATATTATCTAATTATAAAAGTCACGGGTTAAAAATAATAAAACATATTATTTTTATCCAAAGTTACAGTTTCGAAAATAATATAAATATATTATTTTTATTTGATAATAACATAAATATATTATTTATAAAAGTGGGTATATTAATAAAAATAAGTTAATAAATTCATACCCGAGTCTACGGGTCGTTTCCCGGGTTAAAACACATTTATATATAATAATAATAATTAATAAAACAATTTTTATTAATTAAATTAACCAGAAAAAAATCCAAAAAAATATATATGCAGGAGCCCGGTCTCGAACCCGGGTCTCCCCTGCACACACACACCGGTTTAACCATCACGCCCGCTAGGGTATCGCACAAATGATCCGGTTTCAATTGGTATTAACACGGATGGCACCAGTGTTCTCCCCCCCCCTTAACAGACCGAATCAAAACCAGTCCCAATACTCCCGATTTAGACTTCGATCGAATCTGGGGGCATAGGGGTTTTGTTAATCGGGTGCCTGCGATTTCGAGGGTGAGTTTAATTGCAAAAACGTTAGGTTTAGAATGGTTTAATTACTCGATGAAAGGCCGAAACCCTAGATATGAGCATCAAATCAATTTGATCAATTTCGATAGTGAAACTCGTTGGAATCATAGGGCTTTCATTGCTTAGGTTATTTCGAATCTATTCGTATGATTTAATTTCATTTTAATCGTGTCTAGGATCAAAAACCCCAAAATGGATTATGAACAAACCCTAGGTTACTGGTTATGATCAATTCGATAATAACAGTTTAAATTGATAAAGGGCTTTTAAGGAGTGATTGATTTCGAAGCTAATGGTATAATTTAATTGGATTTAAAAAGGGTCTAAAGTGGTGTTCGATTAAACCGGTTTCATAAGAACCCTAGAATTGGGTTCATGATCGATTCGATGATATCAGCCCCAAAAAGGTTAGGGCTTCTGTTCTACAGATGAGAACGAAGGTGATAGGAGTTTCAATTACCTGAAATGATATCGGAAATGCGGGGATCGACTAAATGTCAGTCGCGGCTTCAACGGTTACTCCCCGACGTTTACGGCTGCGTCTCCGACCAAATCGAGTGGTGCAACAGGTTCGGGGAAGTTCGAATAAGGTGTGCAGGTGTTGAATTGTGAGCTTAAAGATCGAAACGAATCAATTTGATGGTCTCATGATTAGGAGTCGACGGTTATGGTTTAAAGGATTGTAAATGGATTTAATTCGAATCAATGACGGGGTTTAATGACCTGATAATGGTCGTTAATGTCTGAGACGTGCATATCGGTTACAAAATCGGACGAATTCGAGGTTATACGATTCGAATTTGGATCAAAGGCTCGAATGTGTTGACTTTCAAAAGTCAACAGAAATCAAGAATGGGTTAAATACACTACTAGTCCCTCTAGTTTCTTGTTCTTAAGTTTGGATTTAGGCAGAAAAGGTCCTTAGGGTTTAGAATTTGTTAGTTAGGTTAAGTAGGGTTTTTAGTTAATTAATTTGATATATTTAAATGTATAAATTATAAAAGAATTGTTTATTTCTATAAAAATGATATAAAATGACATATTTTTATAAAACTTTATTTTAAAAAAAATATATATATTTATTTAATTAAACTTTATTTATTTGATTTATTTAGAAATAAATCTTATTATTTCTTAAAAATTCATAAAAATTTATAAAAGTCATTTTAATTTATATAATTTGTGTTTTAATTTAAATAAAACACATTAGGATTTTTTTTTTTTCAAATTAAATAAGTATAATTTTTTTTTTACACTTAGATAATTTATGAGATTTATTTTATATAGTTTAGGGACTTTATTCAAATACCATGAATATTAGCCCTAAAACATAGTTTGAGTATGGTTTTTAGCCACATAGTTTAAGCAATTCATTTAAGAATTTTCACATATTATTAAATATGGATAATTAGGGTTTACAATAAATGCCAAATGGCCGGAAATTGTAAACGGAAAAGTACAGATATTACAGTCTCCCCTACTTTAGGAAATTTCGTCCCGAAATTAAGTAGTGGAGTTTGTGAACAGGTGTGGGTACTTGGCCTTCATTTGATCTTCACGTTCCCAAGTGAACTCGGGTCCTCGTTTAGATTGCCAACGTACTTTCACAATCGGAATTCGGCTTCTTTTAAGTTGTTTGATCTCTCGACCCATGATTTCAATAGGCTTTTCCACGAAGTGCATCGACTCGTCAATGTGAACTTCGTCAAGAGGAACTTGGAGGTTTCCCTCGGCAAGACACTTCTTGAGGTTAGATACATGAAACGTGGGATGTACATTGCTAAGCTTGTCGGGTAATTCCAACTCGAAAGCAACTTTCCCGATACGTTTGATGATTTTGAAAGGTCCAACGCATCGCGGTGTGAATTTCCCTTTCTTCCCAAACCGGACAACGCCTTTCCAAGGTGATACCTTTAAAAGAACCATGTCACCAACTTGGAATTCAAGAGGTCTTCTACGAATATCAGCATTCTTCTTTTGTCTCTCCCGAGCCAAACGAAGATTGTCGCGAACTTGGATGATTCGATCAGTGGTGTCTTGGACTAGAGCGGGACCAGTGATTTGTGCTTCACCGACCTCATCCCAGCCAAGAGGAGAACGACAATGGCGACCATATAAAGCTTTGAAAGGTGCCATCTCGATACTAGCATGGTAGCTGTTGTTATACGAAAACTCAGCTAGTGGAAGATATTTGTCCCAATTGCCTCCAAAGTCAAGGACGCAAGCACGTAACATATCTTCAAGAGTTTGAATCGTTCTTTCCGTTTGACCATCAGTTTGGGGATGGTAAGCTGTACTCAAATTCAATTGAGTACCCATGAACGATTGTAGAGATCCCCAAAAACGGGAAGTGAAACGACTATCACGATCAGATATGATATTAAGAGGAACACCATGTAGACGAACGATCTCATCCAAATAAACTTGAGCCAACTTCTCAGCTCCCCAATCATCACGAATTGCGAGAAAATGAGCTGATTTCGTGAGTCGGTCCACGATTACCCAAATGCTATCAAATCCTCGAGGAGTTCTTGGAAGTTTGGTGATAAAATCCATGGAAATACACTCCCATTTCCACATTGGAATCTCGGGTTGTTCAAGCAAACCCGAAGGTCGTTGATGTTCAATCTTGACCTTAGAACAAGTAAGACATTTTGAAATGTACACGGCAACATCTTTCTTCATGCCGGGCCACCAATAGTGTTGGCGAAGGCCTTTGTACATTTTATCGGCTCCTGGGTGTATAGAATAACGAGTTTTGTGAGACTCGTCAAAAATCAAAGTACGAAGATCATCCCGATCAGGAACCCATAAGCGGTTTAAGAAGTGTAGCAACCCATTGGGTCGAGTCTCCAATTGTTTTTCAACTCCACAACCCAATTCTTTTTGCATGTTGCCCTCGGAAAGAACCGTTTGTTGAGCTTTAAGAATTTTGGTCTCGATATCCGATTGAATAAGAGCACAACATATGTTAGGATATTCTTTCCGACTTAACGCATCAGCCACCACGTTAGCTTTCCCTGGATGATATTTGATTTCGCAATCATAATCATTTAACAGTTCCATCCAACGACGTTGTCTCATGTTTAAGTCTTTTTGGTTGAATATATGTTGCAAACTCTTGTGATCGGTAAAGATTTCACATTTGGTTCCATAGAGATAATGTCTCCAAATTTTGAGAGCAAACACGACCGCACCAAGTTCGAGGTCGTGAGTGGTGTAGTTATCTTCATGAACCTTAAGTTGTCTTGAGGCATAAGCAATCACCTTACCCCTTTGCATGAGAACGCATCCAAGTCCTTGCTTTGAAGCATCATAGAAAACAACGAAGTCGTCGCTGCCATCGGGAAGAGATAGGACTGGAGCATGGCACAATTTTTCTTTAAGAGTTTGGAACGCTTCTTCTTACTCTTGTCCCCATTCAAAGATCCTACCCTTATGAGTTAGGGCAGTGAGAGGAACAGCAATCTTAGAAAAGTTAGAAATAAAGCGTCGATAATATCCTGCTAGTCCAAGAAAAGAACGGATTTCTGTTGGTGTTTTAGGAGCAATCCAATTCTTTACAGCTTCAATTTTAGCAGGATCAACATGAATCCCAGCCTCGTTAATAACATGACCTAGGAATTGGACTTCCTTTAGCTAGAATTCACATTTGGAGAATTTAGCATAAAGTTGTTCCTGTTTAAGAAGATCAAGTACTAAACGAAGATGTTCTTCATGTTCTTGCTTAGATTTTGAGTAGATAAGAATATCGTCAATGAAGACAATGACGAATTTATCCAAATAAGGTCGACAAACACGATTCATCAAATCCATGAACACGGCAGGTGCGTTAGTCAAACCGAATGGCATGACAACAAACTCGTAGTGTCCATAGCGAGTTCTAAAAGCTGTTTTAGGAATGTCTTCTTCCTTAACACGTAGTTGGTGATAACCCGAACGAAGATCGATCTTTGAGAAAATAGAAGCTCCTTGGAGTTGATCAAATAAATCGTCAATCCTTGGAAGTGGGTATCGATTATTGACAGTCAATTTGTTGAGTTCCCGATAGTCGATACACATCCTAAAAGATCCATCCTTCTTCTTGACGAATAAGACAGGTGCTCCCCATGGTGAGGAACTAGGACGTATGAATCCTTTATCAGAGAGTTCTTGAAGTTGACTAGCAAGTTCTTGCATTTCAGATGGTGCAAGACGATATGGTGCTCTTGCTACAGGAGTTGCACCAGGCACAAGGTCGATACGAAACTCGACCTGTCGTGTAGGGGCAATTCCCGGTAGGTCTTCCGGAAATACTTCAGCAAAGTCCTTAATCACAGGAATATCAGCCATGAGTTTACCCTTGTCCTTCTCTTTCACAACGTGAGCTAGAAAAGCTGGATAATTCTTGTTGAGGTACTTCTGAGCTTTTGTTATAGTCATCAGTTTTAAGCCTTTGGGTTGTTTCTCTCCATACACGTGTAGTACTTCACCAGACGGCAGAGGAATCTTTAGGAATTTGTCGGCACAAACGATCTCAGCACGATGTTTGGATAACCAATCCATGCCGACGATCACGTCGAAACTCCCAAGTTGCATAGGAGTTAAGTCAATAGAGAAAGTATGTTCGTTAAGTTGTAGTTGATTGTTTGCAATGATTGAGTCAACTTTAACGGATTTCCCGTTAGCTACTTCTACATTATAAGTTTTGTCTAGTTGGGTTCTAGTCTTAGCAAGCATTGGTTCAAAGTCAAAGGACACGAAACTTTTATCCGCACCAGAATCAAACAAAATAGTAGCATATTGATTATTGATCAGATACGTACCATTGACAACATCGTTGTCGGCTTGAGCTTGACTAGCAGTAATGGTGTAGACTCGGCCTTTGGAAGCAGAGATTGAAGCTTTTATTGCATTGGCCAGTAATGGACACTTATCCTTGAAGTGACTTGGATCTCCACATTGGAAACAAGCCTTAACAGTTAAGGATGGTGTGTTTTGTATCACGTTATGGCCTTGCACTTGAGATTGAGTGTTGCTTGGGGTTCGGCAACGATCTTGAGTATGTCCCAACCTTTTGCACTTTGTGCAAACCCAACACGGTGCATTGGGAAGATGGTGAGACTTGCAAATATCACATTGAGGATAACTCCCCGAATAAGCCTTCTTGGTTGGACTGAAGGTAGTAGTAGTAGTAGTAGCAGGTGCTACTTGGCTCACAGGTTGAGCAGGTGTAACAGTCCCATAATTTTGTTTATGGTTGGACTTTCTCTTCCTGTTTCTACCAGTAGGTTCAGGTTTAGAAGTCACAGCAGCAACCACAGCAGGTTTCTTCCCTCCTTTGCGGTGAAGGATTCCCGCATCGACATAAGTGTCGGTAAGTGTGGCTGAAAGACGAACAGCTTCTTCGATAGTAGCAGGTCTACTACTAAGAACAGCACTCCTGATTTGAATTGGGAGTCCCTTGCAGAATTTCTCAATCTTCCTAGCCAAGGTGTCGACTAGGTGAGGAACGAGTAGACAAAGCTCATAAAAACGAGTGACATAAGCAGAATTGTCACCACTATCTTGGGAGAGAGTCCAAAATTCCTCCTCGATCTTCATCATTTCGTTTCGAGGACAGAACTCATTGATCATGAGTTCCTTGAATTCAGCCCAAGGAAGAGCCATAGCAACAAGAACGGTGCGAGTAGTTTTCTCGCCGTTCCACCAAGTTAGTGCACGCTTTTGAAAGACGCTTGAGCCATATTGAACCTTGAGTGCCTCGGGAACACCAGCATTAAGGAAGGTGTTCTCAATGCCCTCAAACCATTGGAGTAGTCCAGTGGCTCCTTCATGACCCGAATACTTTGGTGGTGAACACGAATTAAAGTATTTGAAGTTGCAAGCATTGTTGTTGTTGTTATTAGAAGAGCTTTGATCACGATGTTGAAACAGAGCTGGTAGTATTGCAGCAATCCGATCAACAATTTGTTGTGTGAGTGCCGGATTTGTATCAACGGGATCAGACATTCTATAAGAAAATAAAGTAAAATGCAAGTTTGAGATGAATAATAATATTCAAGAGTTAGCTTTGAAAGTAAAGATAGGCTTAAGTTTAAACACATAGTTAGTAATTGTGTTGGTTGGGTTTTACCACACAATTACTTAGGACATATCAAGGTTAATAAGATTTCAACAATATTTGAGAAAGTCATGCTTTAGCCTATAAGTGAACACTCATCCCGAGAATCCCCAGGTAAGCGTAACAGGTCCAGTAATTTGGATTTGTACGAATACGCTTGCCTAGACAGGAAACTCAGAATACAGGCATTCACCCTTCCAGATTGCACGAGTTTCTGAACATTGTCAAAGTCTTAAACCTTAACGAGATTTTGGATAGACTTACAAAGTCTAGGGGGTTTTATAAAATATTTTAAAAGATTGAAGAATTTCATATAAAAGAATATTGATGGAAATATAAGGTAAAGTCTTAGAATTTTGAGGATTTGTAAGATTTGTGTTAAAGATTTAGAATTTGACAAATAAACACATAAGTTCCTAATCATGCAAGACTAAAAGAGGGTCCTAAAGTTATAGTCTAGGTTAAAGATTTCTAATAACCTAAATCCCTATAACCAAGGCTCTGATACCAATCTGTCACACCCCAACCGGGCGGCGGAACACGTCGGAGTATGACCCGAATTGTGACCAGATTGCTCGTAGCACTTGGAACTATTAAAATTTCATAATTTTATTCAATAATATTAAAAGTGCCTCAAAGGCTACAAATAGTTCAAATAAACAAGACAAAACATAGTTCCAAACAAGATAAAATCAGATTTCAAATTTCTAAGTCCAAGCCTAAGTGTTGAACATAAATCAAGCGTTGCTTGAACTTGGTGCACCTGAAACATGTTTAAAATAAGAGTTATCAACAAAATGAATTGTTGGTGAGCAATCATGGTAGATATAGATATAGTAGTTTAGATAAAGTACAAATTCCATGCTAAGACAAGTAATACATTATAGTCTTATTGTATATACACACAGTCCAAATTAAACCTTCCTTTTAAGATTTATCCAATTCAGATTGTCCAACATATAGTTAACAGTTTTTCAGTTTCAGAATTCATTACATGCATCCTAGATCAAAGAAATGCATGGGGTAGCTAACCCACATGGTACCACTAATTCCATTCATAGGCTGTCGAAACAGTTAATAATATGAACTAGTGTAATCAACAAATAAGCCACATAATGCAATTAAACAAGTCTAACATAAGGGAATTTGTTTCAAGTTGTGAGATTTGTCAATAGTGTAAGTGTAATTATATAGGAACATGTTTCACCCCAAAAGTGATAAAATGTATAAAGAGGGGCATGAAAACTCACATGGTTTGTAAGTAGTTTCCGAGCTAAGTTTGATCCAAAGATATAATCCAAAGTAGGTCACAATTAACCTATTATAGTTGTAGTTTAGTCATTTAGTTTAAAGGAATAAGCTAAGGTTTGTTCGTGTCATTTAAAATGGTTAGGAAAATAATATAATTTAATATATCTTTTTTTTTAAGTTCTCTAGATAAATAAATAACCATTTACGTCAAAAATAATAAATATATTATTTTTAGTCAAAATAATAACGAGAGTAAATAATATAACTATTTATATCATTTAATAGTTTTAAAACGTCACACGTGGTACAAAAATGATACGAAATAATATATAAACATATATTATCTAATTATAAAAGTCACGGGTTAAAAATAATAAAACATATTATTTTTATCCAAAGTTACAGTTTCGAAAATAATATAAATATATTATTTTTATTTGATAATAACATAAATATATTATTTATAAAAGTGGGTATATTAATAAAAATAAGTTAATAAATTCATACCCGAGTCTACGGGTCGTTTCCCGGGTTAAAACACATTTATATATAATAATAATAATTAATAAAACAATTTTTATTAATTAAATTAACCAGAAAAAAATCCAAAAAAATATATATGCAGGAGCCCGGTCTCGAACCCGGGTCTCCCCTGCACACACACACCGGTTTAACCATCACGCCCGCTAGGGTATCGCACAAATGATCCGGTTTCAATTGGTATTAACACGGATGGCACCAGTGTTCTCCCCCCCCCTTAACAGACCGAATCAAAACCAGTCCCAATACTCCCGATTTAGACTTCGATCGAATCTGGGGGCATAGGGGTTTTGTTAATCGGGTGCCTGCGATTTCGAGGGTGAGTTTAATTGCAAAAACGTTAGGTTTAGAATGGTTTAATTACTCGATGAAAGGCCGAAACCCTAGATATGAGCATCAAATCAATTTGATCAATTTCGATAGTGAAACTCGTTGGAATCATAGGGCTTTCATTGCTTAGGTTATTTCGAATCTATTCGTATGATTTAATTTCATTTTAATCGTGTCTAGGATCAAAAACCCCAAAATGGATTATGAACAAACCCTAGGTTACTGGTTATGATCAATTCGATAATAACAGTTTAAATTGATAAAGGGCTTTTAAGGAGTGATTGATTTCGAAGCTAATGGTATAATTTAATTGGATTTAAAAAGGGTCTAAAGTGGTGTTCGATTAAACCGGTTTCATAAGAACCCTAGAATTGGGTTCATGATCGATTCGATGATATCAGCCCCAAAAAGGTTAGGGCTTCTGTTCTACAGATGAGAACGAAGGTGATAGGAGTTTCAATTACCTGAAATGATATCGGAAATGCGGGGATCGACTAAATGTCAGTCGCGGCTTCAACGGTTACTCCCCGACGTTTACGGCTGCGTCTCCGACCAAATCGAGTGGTGCAACAGGTTCGGGGAAGTTCGAATAAGGTGTGCAGGTGTTGAATTGTGAGCTTAAAGATCGAAACGAATCAATTTGATGGTCTCATGATTAGGAGTCGACGGTTATGGTTTAAAGGATTGTAAATGGATTTAATTCGAATCAATGACGGGGTTTAATGACCTGATAATGGTCGTTAATGTCTGAGACGTGCATATCGGTTACAAAATCGGACGAATTCGAGGTTATACGATTCGAATTTGGATCAAAGGCTCGAATGTGTTGACTTTCAAAAGTCAACAGAAATCAAGAATGGGTTAAATACACTACTAGTCCCTCTAGTTTCTTGTTCTTAAGTTTGGATTTAGGCAGAAAAGGTCCTTAGGGTTTAGAATTTGTTAGTTAGGTTAAGTAGGGTTTTTAGTTAATTAATTTGATATATTTAAATGTATAAATTATAAAAGAATTGTTTATTTCTATAAAAATGATATAAAATGACATATTTTTATAAAACTTTATTTTAAAAAAATATATATATATTTATTTAATTAAACTTTATTTATTTGATTTATTTAGAAATAAATCTTATTATTTCTTAAAAATTCATAAAAATTTATAAAAGTCATTTTAATTTATATAATTTGTGTTTTAATTTAAATAAAACACATTAGGATTTTTTTTTTTCAAATTAAATAAGTATAATTTTTTTTTTTACACTTAGATAATTTATGAGATTTATTTTATATAGTTTAGGGACTTTATTCAAATACCATGAATATTAGCCCTAAAACATAGTTTGAGTATGGTTTTTAGCCACATAGTTTAAGCAATTCATTTAAGAATTTTCACATATTATTAAATATGGATAATTAGGGTTTACAATAAATGCCAAATGGCCGGAAATTGTAAACGGAAAAGTAAAGATATTACATGAACTGACGGTGCATCATACTGCCCGCCTTGAATTCCACAAACTCTTCCTCCACCTCATCAATTTCATTCTAGGGACAAAATTTCTGAATGATCAACGTCTTAAGATCGTCCCATTTCATTTTCTCGATACCCTTTTCAGGTTTGGCTTTCTTTACATTCTCCCACCAGCTTAGTGCTTCGAAGGCGAATGTCCGAATATCTCAAACTATGGCTCTACCAACTTGAAAGGACCCAAAGAATACTGAAGGTTCACTCTCTTCCCTTTTGACACGGTTGACACGAGGTCTACCCCTGTGTCCTGTACGTGCTCCTCTCTTTGCACCTCTCTTTCCAGCCATTTCGTTTTCTAACTGCGAACAAAGAATACTCGTGTTATCATGATAGGTAATCATTTGGAACACCTCGAGTAAGGTAAATTACTAATTACATAGACCTGTATGCAATTACTATTTTACTTTACTACTCGGGTTCTGAACATTTCCTGTCAGACTAACATTTGCATTCAAGTTCAGAGTTTCTACATTAAGGCACATTATGTCTACTTTCTATTCTAAGGCATTTATTGTCTATGTTCAAAGTTAGGACATGGACTACCTTCTATTCAAAGGCCTTTACTGTTTACTGTTTCTACTGTTTTCTATTACTAAAACCTTACTGTTCTGCTTTCATGGCTTGGCTGCTCTAACTGACATCCCATTCTCAGTTTAAGTTCAGACATTTTGGTGAATGTCCGAATATCTCAAACTATGGTTCTACCAACTTGAAAGGACCCAAATCGGGTACCTCTCGTAGTTGGCACACATAAGCATAAAAATAGTTCTTAAATTCGAATAAACATTTATTTCAAACAGCGGAAGTCTTTAACATTTTCAGAGTCAATTAAAACTTTCAAATAACATTGTTCAACATTCATAAAACTAGATAATGAGGATGTTAGTCTTGGTCAGCAGTAGCCACCCAGCCATTCTTTCCAAGCTCTTTCAGCTTTAAACATACTTCTTTCCTATATTACCTGATGTGCATACTAAATTAGTCAGCTAACGCTGGTGAGTTCAAGTTTTCAGAATATTAACAAGTAACCATTCATACTCATGTTATTCATATAAAACTCATTTAATGAAAAACATAGATCAAACATACTTTAAACTTTCTTTAAACATACTTTATACTTCAATGTAAAATATATTACAATACAACATGTAAAATTATTACTTAGCCTTTTCTTGCGTCATTACTTATTTCATTCATTCACTTTCATTCATTTAAGTCCACGAATGACACTTTCGTTCTTACTTTTCGTTCAGTACAGTTCACAAATGACACTTTACATTACAGTCCACAAGGGACACTTTACTTTACAGTCCACAAAGGACACTTTACTTTTACAGTCCACAAAGGACACTTTACTTTTAAAGTCCACAAATGACACATCACTTTTACAGTCCACAAAAGACACTTCACTTTTGCAGTCCATAAAGAACACTTTACTTTTGGTGAAAGTCCCTAAGGCTCAACGTACAAAGGCCAAACTCACCAGACTTCCACGAAGGACATTCTTTCTTTCGGTGACCGTCATCACCGGGGTAACCGTCATTACCCCCGTTAACCAGTTGCAACATCCCGGTCACTGTACTTTGCCGAGCACTGTTCCCGTTATTCATACGGCAGGCATGCAAGTCATGCAATGACACTGCCATAGGCTTCGGATAGTACCAGTCACTAAGACTATGCTACTACCTCAGGACTTACTTCGGTGTAACCATACTCGGACATATATGCAACATAACTTACTTATCTCTTTCGTTCTCTTTACTTTATAAAACATATAGTTAGATAAACCTATTCTCTTTTATTCACATTCGTTTATAAAATATATAGTTGAATAAACACATTTTCTTTTACTTACATTCGTTTATAAAACATATAGTTAAATAGACTCGTTCATTAATCATTTACTTTTTACAAAACGTTAATTAAGTAAACCTCTTTCTTTCTTACCATTTACGTTTAAGTAATAAAATACATTTATTATAAACGTCCGTTACTTGAGTATGCACACAACCCTAAAACAGTAAAAATAGTGATTCTTGACTCACCTGACTCTAAAGAGGGTAATCCACTCAACAACGACTTCAAGCTAGGTGAAAGGCTAATCAATCTGTCCTAATGGTCACGAATGAGACATATCATTACAAAGTTACATCTAAGACATTCTGACATAAATTTTTTTGACCGAAATCCTTTTCGACCGAAATCTCCTTCGGTTGAAATCCCCCTTTTCGGTCGAAATCTCTTTTGACTGAAAACCATATTGTCCAAAATGTCATTCATCCGAAAAAAAACTACTTTGTCCAAAAAGATTTTCATTGGAAAACACCTTTTTCCTATTTCGACCTAAATACTTTTCGGTCCAAACATGGACTTTTCGGTCCATTCAAATGTTCTTGGTCAAAATCCTTTGTTTTTTATTTAAGTACTCAACTTTTTACGTTCAAAACTCTGGTCTAGCGTCCATGAAGCTAGATCCATTCTTTTTAGGTTGGTTTACACGTAAAAATCTCGACTTTTTATGAAAACCCATGTAAAACCCTAAAAACTCACTTTCGAACTAAACTCATATTTCAGGGAGGTTTGTTACCTGTTTTTCGCGTGACTTCTCCTCCCTTGATCTTCAGTAGCGTTCGGCAATGATATCGTATGAAGAATGAAAGTCTCGGGTGTGGCTTTGGAGCTTTCTCTCTCTAGGTTCTCTCTTTCTCTCTCAAAATGCAAATATGTTGAATGGGTGGGAGGTTGGTGGCGGCTAGGGCGTGTAGCCAGCCCTCCCCTTCCTTTCTTCCTTGCTTCCGCCACCCAACCTGTCCCCTTGGCCTTGCATTTTCATTTATTCGAATCCCATTTTAAGTCGTTAATATTTTCGGGATGTTACAAGATTGCTTAGGTGATATTTTCTAAGTTATGATTCATAAATTAAACATAACAATATAATTGAAAATAACATGAATGTGTAAAAGATTGTTTATGTGTTGATTATCTTAAACTATTCACTGTGTCAAATGTTTAAAACAATAAGTCAGTATCGAGCTAAGTGTTCTAATTGTAAGTCAGTTGAAAATATTCTAAGTTAGAAAAGGTTCAAAGTTACGAGTGAGCAAAACAATGTACTTACTAGGTACTTGTCCTGCTAACCATATAAAGACTTTATGTCACAACCCATTCGGCGGCGGAATCACCGAACGTGACGTGTACGATTGTTCAAAGGCATCGTGGCACTATTGTTGAAATATAAAATTAACCGATTTCATTAAACTAAGAATTTCAAATAAAATTGTTTCAATTAAAGGAAATACATTGATAAACAAAAGACAAAAATATTTAAATTTGATATCTAAGACAAAGTCCCTAGATTCAATTTCCATGGTAGCATCAAACATCTCCTGAAAACATGTAAAATAATATTTGATCAACAATAAATTTGGTGAGTTCATACAAGTTTCATACATATAATAATCATGTTTAAAGCAACAATTCACATGCATAGACATACTTTACTAATGTTCATACAATTTGTAATGATATAGTTCAAACCTATTGTTGACATAGCATACCTAGCATCCAAAGAATACTAGTCGAATAAATAACATAATAAGATCGGGGGCTCCATAAAGGTAACGAAAAGCCGACGGGTGTCAATCCTATAGCGCTACACTTGTTAAGTGCGATTTTGCAAGAATTAATGAACTATTGTATTAACAGGTTGTATTTAAGCATGTAGTCAAGTTGTTGTCACATGAGCATGTTAATGAATTGTGTTTGAATAAAGTGTGAATCTTGTAGTGTATGTGTTTTGAATATGTACATATTTTCAAGTCCCAAAGTGCAAAAATGTAAAAGGGGCAAGTATGAAACTCACGGTTTGGCGTGGTAACGAAAGGATGAACGGGAAGGTGAAGAGTCGGGAATGCCGGTTAACCTAAAAGGTAACGTAGGCATAAGTTCGGTGGAGAAGAAATAATAAATAATATATATGTATAATAGTATCAAGTTGGTCATGCATCGCCGACGGCGGACCGAAACACAAACCCCTAACTTAGTTAGGAATTCGGATGGTCAAAAGTTAGTATAGTTAGTAATATACCACTTGAAGTGGCCAAGAGAAAGGTTGGGAAATCCACAAACCTTGTTAGATTTATTTATAATATTTATGTATAGGATTTGAACACCTTGTGGCTATTGGATGTCTTATGGTAGATGAACCTATGTTCATCTACTTCATCCAAATACCTTAGCACAAGGCTTCCATCATAGAATTTTGATGGAGGCTTGGTTTGGTTTTACCACAACTAGATGTAAAATATCCAAACAAGAACATGAAGAAGAAGAAATGTTAATTGAAAGACCACAACTTGGACCTCAAATGGTGACTTATCTTAGATGTTTACCAAGGTAAACAAATGATAAGATCCTAGAGGTTTATCCAAGAGGGTGAAGGAAGAATTGTTAAGAAAAAAAAAGGAAGAAACTTGAAGAAAAATAAGGTTTTTACCTTATAAAATTCTGCCAAAAATCTTGGAAGAAATGGAGCACTTGGAGAGATTTGTGAGAGAATTTGGAGGGTGTAAGGGTGGAGGAGTGAAAGGGAGTGGGTATTTATAAGTGTGGATTAGGGTTTGGGGTATTAAATGAGTTAGTTGGGAGTTGGTGGTTGAAAGGGAGGTGATTCTTTTTTAAAAAGAAAAAAATGAAATAATAATAATAATAGTACTAATGATAATAATACTACTAATAATAATAATAATAATAAACCGAGTGTGTATGGACGTGAAACGAGAATATAAATGTAAAAAAAGTGAAACGCGTGTTTGTAATATATAATTTTGTAATATTGCACGTATGATGTTGTCTTGCATATGTATAAATATAATGTATGTTGTAAACATGTAATTGAATAAATCTAATAAATTCATTGATCATAAGTCTCGGGTTACAATGGATTCAAAAATGAAAGTACAAGGGTACAAAATGTAAATAAACGATGATGTGGAAAGTACGGATATTACAGTCTCCCCGACTTTAGAAAATTTCGTCCCGAAATTTCTTTCATGAGGAAGACTCTAAAAAAAGATGCGGGTACTTGGCTTTCATTTGGTCTTCACGTTCCCAAGTGAATTCTGCACCACGTTTTCCTTCCCAACGTACCTTAATGATTGGAATACGACTACGCTTGAGTTGTTTGACTTCACGATCCATTATCTCAACAGGTTTCTCGACAAAGTGCATTGTTGGGTCGATCTGAACGTCTTCAAGTGGAACTTGGAGATCTTCATTTGATAAGCACTTTCTCAAGTTAGAGACGTGGAAGGTGGGGTGGATGTTGCTAAGCTCGGTAGGGAGATCAAGTTTGTATGCAACAGAACCGACTTTCTCGAAAATCTTGAAAGGACCAACATAACGTGGGGATAGTTTTCCTCGCTTCCCGAAGCGAAAGACTCCTTTCCAAGGTGAAACCTTAAGGAAAACGAAATCTCCAACTTCGAAAGTAACCACGTTGCGCTTTTGGTCGGCGTAACTCTTTTGTCGACTCCGAGCGGTACGTAGGTTGTCGCGAATTTTGAGGATCTTGTCTGTGGTCTCTTGGATTAACCCGGGTCCGATAATTTGTGTTTCGCCGATCTCGGTCCAACAAACGGGTGACCGACATTTTCGACCATAAAGTGCCTCAAATGGAGCCATGCCGATGCTGGTATGGTAACTATTGTTGTAAGAGAACTCAATCAAAGGCAAGTGCACGTCCCAATTACCACCGAAATCAATGACACACGATCGAAGCATATCCTCGAGAGTTTGGATAGTACATTCAGTCTGACCATCCGTCTGAGGGTGGTAAGCCGTACTAAGATTGAGTTGAGTACTTATGGCTTCATTGAATGATTCCCAAAAACGGGAGGTGAAACGACTGTCACGATTAGATATGATGTCCAAAGGAACACCATGACGACTAACGATTTCCGCGATGTAGATTTGATAGCCTTGCAACGGGGTAGCTCTCGCGGATGGGAATGAAGTGAGCAGATTTGGTGAGACGATCGATGATAACCCAAACGGAATCATGACGAGAGGATGTCAATGGGAGTTTGGTAATGAAATCCATAGCAATGCTCTCCCATTTCCAAACTGGAATCTCCGGTTGCACGAGCAAACCGGATGGACGTTGGTGCTCGGCTTTCACTCTAGCGCAAGTATTACACTTCGACACATAGAGCGTGATATCCTTTTTCATACCGGGCCACCAGTAGATAGAACGCAGATCCCTGTACATTTTGTCTGTACCAGGGTGGACCGAATACCGAGACTTGTGAGCCTCATGCATGATGGAAGAACGAAGATCAGAAGGATTGGGAACCCAAACATGATTCATGAAATAAAGTAAACCGTTGGGTTTGGTCTCGAGTTGGAGTTCGGCACCACAAGACATTTCGTTGTACATGTCGCCTTCGGTGACCGAAAGATGTTGGGCTTCACAAATACGGACATGGATGTCGGATTGCATACGAGCACAAAGTAATTTCACATGGTGCTTTCGGCTGAGGGCATCGGCAACGACGTTCGCTTTACCGGAATGGTAGCGAATTTTGCATTCGTAATCTTTGATTGTTTCAATCCCTCGACGTTGGCGCATGTTTAGATCCCTTTGGTTATGAAGATATTGGAGACTCTTGTGATCTGTGAAGACCACGCATTTGGTACCGTAAAGGTAGTGTCTCCAAAGCTTGAGAGCAAAGACGACGGCGGTGAGTTCAAGATCATGAGTCGTGTAATTCTTCTCATGGATCTTGAGTTGACGGGATGCGTAAGCGATGACCTTGCCTCGTTGCATGAGAACACAACCGAGACCAATGTTAGAGGCGTCGCAATACACCACGAAGTCATCGTTTCCGTCGGGAAGAGTAAGGATCGGAGCATTGCAAAGCTTATCCTTAAGTGTTTGGAAAGCTTCCTCTTCATTAGGGCCCCACTCGTAGGGTTTCCCTTTTTGAGTTAATGCGGTGAGAGGAACGAAGATCTTGGAAAAGTTGGCGATGAAACGACGGTAATAGCCCGCAAGACCAAGGAATGAGCGGACTTCGGTAGCAGATTTCGGAGCAATCCAGTTCTTGACTGCTTCGATTTTGGCTGGATCCACATGGATACCCTTATCACTAATAATGTGTCCCAAAAATTAGACTTCCTTAAGACAAAATTCACACTTGGAGAATTTGGCGTAAAGTTGTTCTTTTCTTAGTAACTCCAATATTAAGCGAAGGTGTTCCTCGTGGGCGGATCGGGATTTGGAATAGATGAGAATGTCATCAATGAAGACAATTACGCATTTGTCCAAATACGGTTTGCACACTCGGTTCATGAGATCCATGAAAACCGCGGGTGCATTGGTTAGCCCAAAAGGCATCACCATAAATTCGTAGTGTCCGTATCGGGTTCGAAATGCGGTTTTGGGAATGTCGTCCTCATGAACACGAAGTTGATGATATCCCGAACGGAGATCGATCTTGGAAAAACATGACGCACCTTGGAGTTGGTCGAAAAGATCGTCGATGCGAGGCAAAGGATACCGATTCTTGATAGTGAGTTTGTTAAGCTCACGATAATCGATGCACATGAGGAACGATCCGTCTTTCTTTTTAACGAATAAAACGGGAGCGTCCCACGGGGATGAACTCGGATGAATGAAACCCTTGTCGGCTAACTCTTGAAGTTGACCGGCAAGTTCTTGCATCTCGGAGGGTGCAAGGCGGTAAGGAGCTTTGGCAATCGGAGTCGTACCGGGCATGAGATCAATTCGGAATTCGACCTCATGGGATGGAGGAAGACCGGGTAGGTCCTCGGGAAAGACTTCGGGGAAATCGCAAATGATGGGAATGTCTTTTACACCTTTGCCCTTTTCTTTCTTTTTCACTACTTGGGCCAAAAAGGCCACGTAGTTCTTTAGTAAATATTTTTGGGCTTTGGTGCAGGACATGAGTTTGAGTCCACCGGATGGCCTTTCGCCATGGATTTGCAAAACTTGACCGGATGGAAGGGGAATACGGATGAATTTCTCAAAGCAAACGACTTCGGCATGGTTCTTGGCAAGCCAATCCATGCCTACTATGACATCAAAACTCCCCAATTGCATGGGTATGAGATCGATCGAGAAGGGATGACCATTAAGGTCGAGAGTACAATCGAGGATAATCGTGTCACAAAAGGTGGATTTTCCGTCCGCGATTTCGACAGTGAAGGAGTTCTCTAACTTAGATCGGGTCTTAGCTAACATAAGTTCAAATTCTAGCGATACGAAACTTTTATCCGCACCGGTATCAAATAAAACAGAAGCATACCGACCATTGATGGGAAACATACCGTTCACCACGTCGTTATCAGTTTGTGCCTGCGCCGCATTGATGTTGTAAGAACGGCCTCTTGGGTTTGTGGGTTGGTTGCGGTTGGGTGGTTGGTTGCGGTTGTTGTTGTTGGTGCGGTTGTTGTTGTGGTGGTGTTGGTTTTGGTTTTGTGGGCATTGTGGGCTCATGTGGTTTGGATCACCACAACGGTAGCAAGCCCGACCATTTGTGATGGCCGGTGGGTTTCGGTTTGGTGGGGGAGCTTGGGTGTTTTGGGGTTGTTGTGGGTTGCGGCATAGGTTGGCAAGGTGTCTGAATTTTCAACACGAGGTGCATTTTCGGCATGGGAGGTTGTTTGGGTGGTGGTATTGGCAAGTGTTGCATAATGGGTAAGATCCACCATACGGTTTCTTTTGGGGTGTCGGGTCTTGGTTCATCGGCACTTGGTTAACGGGGGTGACAACCGCATAGTTCCGGGCTTGGGACTTGCGCTTTTTGTTGTTTTGGTGAGTAGGGGTTTTGGCGGGTTTTGGTTCGGTGACTTTGGGTTCGGTGGGCTCAACGGTGGCTTGGGTGGCGTGCTTCTTGGTGCCCCGAATGGTTAAAGTACCATCCTGAACACGGTTTCGGGAGAAAGCGGCCGCAAGGCGCATGGCCTTGGCGAGGTTGGTGGGTTCGGCGGCGGCGACCGTGTCCTTGATGACGGACGGGAGGCCTTGTATGTACTTGGCCACGGATCGCTCTATGGTGTCAACTTGGCGAGGCGCAAGGACGGAGAGTTGTTGGAAGCGGAGGTTGTAGGCAACATTGTCACCGCTGTCCTGTTTGAGGGTGAAAAACTCCTCCTCGAGTGCTTGCAACTCGTGGGGAGGGCAGTACTCCTCGCGCATAAACGCTTTGAGTTCCTTTCAAGACAGGGTGACGATCTCCTCGTCGAGTTCCTTCTCGCTATCCCACCAAGCGAGAGCTTGCTCTTTGAAGAGGCTAGCGGCGTAGCGAGTCCGGAGGTGGTCCGGGGTCTCGCTTACCGAGAAGGTGTTTTCCATGCTCGCAAACCAGCTAAGGAGCTTGGTTGCACTTTCAAGTCTCGTGAAAGATTCGGGACGACAAGCAAGGAAGGTTCGGTAGTGTTAGGCATGGGAGTTGGGAGTTTCGGTGTTGGATTCGACCGATCCGTTGGGGGTGAGGTTCTGGATGAGGCCAGGGATGACTTGGGCCATTTGCTTGGCCACGAGTGCGGCCAAACGCTTGTCCCTCTTGTTGTTCCTGGCGGTAGCAGAGTGGCGAGATGAAGACATCTACAAAAGGGGATTGTGAGACTTAGATCAATGGTTTTGTATAAAAAATTGTTGTCATATGAGTATGTAAATTTCACGTATGGCACAAGTAATCAAGTAATTTCATGTAATAGCACGTTTGGTCATGTGAATCATGTATGGAAATAGTGTATATAACAAACATGTGATGATGAAAGAGCATAAATTTAATTGGTTCTCGAATGTATTAGCGTTTTGAAGTTAGTAAGGCGAGTAGCGAAAAGCGAGCGTCCACGAGATCGAACCAAGTTAGTATAATAATAGTAGTGAAAATAGTTTATATATAAAAGAGAGGCTTGTTTGTAAAAAGTTGGAGTGTCTCGTTAGCTCGGCTCTTGAACTAACGAAAACGTCGACTAACCCAAGTGGTCAAACCTTCTATTGAGTTCGGGAAACACGTTTTGGCCTAATAGATAAAATACTCTCGCCAGTAATTCGGTTAACGGTATTTTACCCTTCCGGTTACTACGTGTCCCTAGTCAATAGCAAAGCCGACACTTTGGCGAGATTGAAAATTTTAAGAGTGGAACTAATCACCAAATTGTGGATTTCACTCCTATTTTGGTGGTGTCGTTCCGTTTTGTATAGGGTTGGTGCCTTAACCGTTTGAGATAGGAAATCACTCCTAACTTTAACGGTAAGGTTTCCCAAGAGCGTTTGTGAGTGGAATTCTTTTACCGTCAAGGTGAGGTTTTCAAACCTAACTTGATGGTAAATTCCTAAGTCTTAGGCGGAGTGAAACTTATCACCGAATGAGGAATTACCCTCTTTTGGTGAGTTCGTTTCTTTGGTGAAATATGAGTGTCTTGATGTCTTGAAATCCATAACGGTGTATTTAGTCCAAAGAATAAGTAAGAAGCAAAGGTGGTAGAACAAGCGTATTAAGAGTCATAAGGAATGGTCTAAAACGGGTCCTTAGTTATAGGCTAGGTCAAATAAGCAATTTTCCTAATTCCCTATAACCACGGCTCTGATACCAATCTGTCACAACCCATTCGGCGGCGGAATCACCGAACGTGACGTGTAGGATTGTTCAAAGGTATCGTGGCACTATTGTTGAAATATAAATTTAACCGATTTCATTAAACTAAGAATTTCAAATACAATTGTTTCAATTAAAGGAAATACATTGATAAACAAAAGACAAAAATATTTAAATTTGATATCTAAGGCAAAGTCCCTAGATTCCATTTCCATGGTAGCATCAAACATCTCTTGAAAACATGTAAAATAATATTTGATCAACAATAAAGTTGGTGAGTTCATACAAGTTTCATACATATAATAATCATGTTTAAAGCAATAATTCACATGCATAGACATACTTTACTAATGTTCATACAATTTGTAATGATATAGTTCAAACCTATTGTTGACATAGCATACCTAGCATCCAAAGAATACTAGTCGAATAAATAACATAATAAGATCGGGGGCTCCATAAAGGTAACGAAAAGCCGACGGGTGTCAATCCTATAGCGCTACACTTGTTAAGTGCGGTTTTGCAAGAATTAATGAACTATTGTATTAACATGTTGTATTTAAGCATGTAGTCAAGTTGTTGTCACATGAGCATGTTAATGAATTGTGTTTGAATAAAGTGTGAATCTTGTAGTGTATGTGTTTTGAATATGTACATGTTTTCAAGTCCCAAAGTGCAAAAATGTAAAAGGGGCAAGTATGAAACTCACGGTTTGGCGTGGTAACGAAAGGATGAACGGGAAGGTGAAGAGTCGGGAATGCCGGTTAACCTATTAGGTAACGTAGGCATAAGTTCGGTGGAGAAGAAATAATAAATAATATATATGTATAATAGTATCAAGTTGGTCATGCATCGCCGACGGCGGACCGAAACACAAACCCCTAACTTAGTTAGGAATTCGGATGGTCAAAAGTTAGTATAGTTAGTAATATACCACTTGAAGTGGCCAAGAGAAAGGTTGGGAAATCCACAAACCTTGTTAGATTTATTTATAATATTTATGTATAGGATTTGAACACCTTGTGGCTATTGGATGTCTTATGGTAGATGAACCTATGTTCATCTACTTCATCCAAATACCTTAGCACAAGGCTTCCATCATAGAATTTTGATGGAGGCTTGGTTTGGTTTACCACAACTAGATGTAAAATATCCAAACAAGAACATGAAGAAGAAGAAATGTTAGTTGAAAGACCACAACTTGGACCTCAAATGGTGACTTATCTTAGATGTTTACCAAGGTAAACAAATGATAAGATCCTAGAGGTTTATCCAAGAGGGTGAAGGAAGAATTGTTAAGAAAAAAAAAGGAAGAAACTTGAAGAAAAATAAGGTTTTTACCTTATAAAATTCTGCCAAAAATCTTGGAAGAAATGGAGCACTTGGAGAGATTTGTGAGAGAATTTGGAGGGTGTAAGGGTGGAGGAGTGAAAGGGAGTGGGTATTTATAAGTGTGGATTAGGGTTTGGGGTATTAAATGAGTTAGTTGAGAGTTGGTGGTTGAAAGGGAGGTGATTCTTTTTTAAAAAGAAAAAAATGAAATAATAATAATAATAGTACTAATGATAATAATACTACTACTAATAATAATAATAAACCGAGCGTGTATGGACGTGAAACAAGAATATAAATGTAAAAAAAGTGAAACGCGTGTTTGTAATATATAATTTTGTAATATTGCACGTATGATGTTGTCTTGCATATGTATAAATGTAATGTATGTTGTAAACATGTAATTGAATAAATCTAATAAATTCATTGATCATAAGTCTCGGGTTACAATGGATTCAAAAATGAAAGTACAAGGGTACAAAATGTAAATAAACGATGATGTGGAAGGTACGGATATTACACTTTACACTTCATTCAAAATCAAAAATAAGACTGGAGACTTATCATGCCATTTAATGAACACATGCATGACATATGCGCTGACAGATGTCACACAAGTACTTGAAATACTTTGAACGTATAAGTAAATCGATTATGGAAGATACTCTTTCACTACAACAAATCGACCCTATGGCAACGATGTGTATCTGGGATGTGGCGACGACATGTCGTCGCTATAGGGTGTAAAAACCTATATCGACGACAAGTCTTCGCTATAGCCTTCATGGCCAAAGGATCGTATCAATTGGTGTATTTTGTTGTTGTCGCCATAGTGGATCCTATCCCGACGACAAGACGTCGTCATATACTTATCGCCATAATTTTTTTCCAAATAAGAAGATTTAATTTTTAATTTAACCCTATAACGACGACATGTTGTCGCCATAGGTTCAACATGTTTAATATTCCTGGATATCTATGGCGACGACATGTCGTCGTTATAGGGCTTCCAGAATTATTATTATAGACTAACTTCGATTCTAGTACAAATCTAACAAAATTTTAAAATATCATATAAACTAACTTCGATTCTAGTACAAATTAACATAACATATCAAAATATTTAAAATCTTTATAAACGAAAGTACATATTAACATAAAATTAAACGAAAGTAGCTAATTATCTTCATTATCACTACTTTCATCACGTCGTTGTTGCATTTGTTGTTGAAATTTTTACTGCATTTGTTGTTCCATTTGTTGTTGGAGTTGTTGTGCATTTGTTCATTCATTTTTTGTTGCCATTGTTGTTGTGAGGGAGGTTATGTACTCGACATATCAGGGGTTACATTTTTCACAACATGACCAACGCCCCGTCTATGCCCATGCCTATCACCTAAGACACATTTGAGATACTCAATCTCATCAACTAATGATGAATCACTAGAATCGCTTTCCATTCTCCTTTGATCTTGTTGAATCAGTTGCTGCATTAACCAATACACTAAACGTACATTAATTTTTTTACTAAAATCTGGCAGCATAACTGTTGTAATAGGTAACCAACTTGTTCAACTAAAAATAATAAACGGTAATAATTTTCAAATTTCAATAAACCTACATTAATAACAACAATACTAACATTACTATAAATAAATACCAACTTTTAATCTATTAAAGTGAGTTCGGGTCATTTTGATTTTTTAAACTAAAAGTTAGATATTTTAAGTCTATTAAACTCAAAGTTGGATATATTAAGTTTATTAAAGTGGGTTCGGATTATTTTGACCCATTTAAACTAAAAGTTGGATATTTTAATTATATTAAAGTGGGTTCGGGTCATTTTGACCCATTTAAACTCAAAGTTGGATATATTAAGTATATTAAAGTGGGTTCGGGTCATTTGACTCACCCGTATTAAGTGTATAACAACATACATAATAACAACATACTTTTATATTAAAGTATAAAAGTGGGTTCAGGTAACTTGACCCACACATAATAATAACATACTAAATCGTACAACTAAAAGTCTTTACTTACCCAGTCTGCTGCCTCCTCATCTTTACCCGTCCCATGCATTCCTTGAAATGCGACTATTTAAAGCCTTCAATATGACTCGTTCTTCCAGTTTGTTGCAAGTGTAAACATCAAAAATACTATTACTGAGATTTCAATATGACAGTTAATACATCTTTGGATATACTAACAATTTTTCGTACCTCCACGGGTTGCATTTGTGCATATGATTGACTCCCATGATAACTTGGATAACGTTGTTTTGATCTATTTGCTTTATTTTTTGGGACTGGTTCGTATATGTGGGAGTTGTGAACAACTCATCAATGACCCGAACCCATTCCGCCGGATCAAATTCAGGTGGGGGACAACTCTTTGCCGCTTCAATATCTTCATAACCACCAACATCATCAAAATGTTCTTTCAAACATTGTTTTCATTCCTTATAACTTCTTTGACACTTGGCATTGATTTCGGGCTTAACTCCTTCCCACTAGTATGTGTTTTTGAACCTATTGAGATCAAAATAATGTTGAAAAAAGAAATCATTAGAAAACATCTAAAGTTATGAAATTGAAATACAAATAAAACATTACATTGTATAGAAATTGAAATAGAAATAAAACATTACATTGTATAGTTACAAATGGTGTGGGATATATGGCATTTTATACTCAGTGGGAAAAACCTGCCAAATATGATAATAGAAAGGAACAATCTTTCTAATCTCATTAGAGAGCAACCTTACAAAATCCAAGCTATTCTCTCCGACGAAAGTATAGTGGTTCCCCTCGTAATTAACCTCAATGGGCAGTGGCCTATTTGTTTCTTTCAAATTTTTTTATATACTTTTATGTTTTTCCCTTTAAACGCCTTTTCTAGGGTTGAGCTACATTGATACATGAAATTGAAAAGTTAGCAAATTGAAAAGATATTCAATATGAGGACATTATTTAACTGGAACAAATAACATACAAGACTCACAACACGTGGGCATCCTATTTGGATTCCCATAGGGAGGTTCATTCCCACCGTCTCCATCGTGTCCTCTTGCAACATGTGTTGCCATTCCTTCAACGAAAACAAATAATGTCCAGTAAAGATAAAATAAACATACATAATAAATTTCAACAATTTTAACAAAAATAAATAATAAACATACATTCAATCAGAATCATCACTACAATAATGTGTGTCTAAAAGGTCATCATTGTCGTCGTCCTTATCGTCCTTTATTTTGTCTTCCTCATCTGAAGGGTATGCATCTTCTTATTCATCGTCATCGTCAATGACACTTTCATCATCCATAATCAGTGTAATAGGACTTGGGTCACCGCCTCCATCTAAAGTCGTCCTTATAGACAATTAGCCTAAGTCGACCACCATGTTACAATGAAATGAGAGTGTCTGTAAGACATCTATCACATCATCAATGCATCATGCACTTTATTCACCAAATTCATAGCCTGAGTCGACAACCAAGTTATAACGATTAAGTATCGTGCAATACATCTATCTCATTAACAACACAAATCTCATCGGCTGCCATTCTTCTTAGTTCTGAGGTATCTAATGATGTCTTTCCGAAAATCTTCTTATAGAAGAAGTATAAATGATTGTTGCCACCACTGTTAAGAAGTTTAATAAGAAGAAAGGGGTAGGCCAAAACCTAGTCTCAAACTAGGTTAAATTATTTATTTTTATACATTAATTCAGAATAAAAGAAAATTAAAAAAAACATATTTTAACCTATGGCGACAACATGTTATCGGGATACCTTTTCCAAATAGCGGGTTACTTTTACCGATCCCGCCTAAGCTGTGGCAACAACATTTCGTCAGGACATGCGATAAAAACCCTAAAATATGAAATTCTCCAAGGCGACAACATGTCGTCGTTGTAGGTCTGTAAGGCCCCAAACTCGAGAGCTCTCACGTGTTGGATTTACTTAAAATGCATTAATAGTAGTGGAATTTAAACGTCATACATCACGTCAACCAATTAAAACATTAAAACTAATGTCTCAACTATTACATCTTTCATTAAAATTAAACGGGATGCCAGAAGCCTTCGATGCCGGGTAACTCTCCATAGCCAGCCAAGCAATCCAAAGCTTTCTCCATACCTACACTTAACCTGATGTGCATACTAAAAGTCAGCTAACACTGAGTGAGTTCTAGCTTTACATAAAACGTTTATATAATAAAAGAAGAAGGATTTACACTTTCTTACACAATGCCGATAAAGGCAAAACTTTCACTACACATTACTTTCAAGTCATACGTTAGTTGTTTATATGGTACACATCATAACTTGAGAAACTCATCACAAAGACTTATCACACAGACACTTATCTTTAAAGCCCCAAACCCGGGAGGCATCACGTGTTGGATTTATTCATAAACAAACAGTTCTTACACTTGATTATCACATAACACAGCGGAAACTTTCATACAAAACGTAACGTAAACATGTTCAATCGTTCAGAAAACATAAACATTGTCTTAACATATCCAAATCATAGTCGTAAACATAAACGGGATGCCAGTCCTCATGATCAGCCGGGTAATTGTTCTCGCTAGCCAAACATCACCGTTCAACATCCATACTTGTCCTTAACCTGAATGTGCATACTAAATTTCAGCTTCACCGGTGAGTTTTAGCTTTACGTAAAACATTAACTTCAAATATTTTTTCCAAAACGTAACATTCAAACTTCATTTAATAAAAGCGTACATCAACATGCAATAACATAACATAAACATAAACATAAATGTAAACATAAACGTAAACATAAGTCCATAATAAATCGAATATGCGCCTTCTCATAACCGTCAATTCCAACTTCAAGCATGGTGCTTCATAAAGCACACGTACCAAACTTCAAGCACGGTGCTCTATAGAGCACGCGTACCAAACTTCAAGCACGGCGTCCCAAAGGATAGCACATACCAAACTTCAAGTACCAAACTTCAAGCACCATACCCCGCAAAGCACAAGTACCAAACATCAAGGATCACGGTAATCCCCCTGATGACCGTCATCACCCCTTTTCCCCCAGTTGTACAACCGTTGGCCAGCCACAAAGGCCCCCATAAGGGTATGGCCCATACATAACATACCATCTTCGATTCCCGAAGGAATCATGGAAGATTTGTTTATTTTGTGACTTTCATAAAAACCGTTACTTCTTTTATCACTTCAGTTAAAGCATTCGTACGTTTTAATAAATAACATTTCATTCGTAAACTTCATTGGAAAAACATTTCGTAAACACATTTCAAACTTCACTTTCAAAACATTTCTCATAAACATCTTTCATAAAACATCATTTCGTAAAGCATCATTTCGTAAAGCGTCATTTCGTAAGAATGCACACCAGCCCAAAACATTATTAAAACATTTAAAAGAAGGGCTCCATAACTCACCTGATAAGCTAGTCTTGGATGTCCTAACAAGTCCAACACGCGTCACACACGATCTGAATTGATTAATTTAATAAACATCAGACCAATCCTGACTCTAACGGTTTACTATTTTCGACTTAGGCGAACTTAGGCTAAGTTCGCTTAATAGTGACCAAGTGAACCTAACCGGCGAACTTAACAGTTTCGCCACATAGCCTTAAGCGAAGTTACTAAGTTCGTTCCCTTAATACCCGGCAAACTTGTTCGTAGCGAACTTAACAGATTCGCTCCAACTTATAGAACTTATCAATTTCTGTACCCTTAGCCTAGTGAACTTAACAAGTTCGTCTACGGACTGCCTTCTTCCTCCCAAAAACCCTAAGTTCGTGCATATGAGTCTGAGTTCATCAAGATCCAAACTTTCTACGTTAAAAACGTTTGTTTATCAATGTAGAAGCTAGATCCAAGGTTATTTTGAAGTTTTATACGTAAAAATCTCATCTTTTTACCCAAAACCGAAAACCCTAAAATGAATAAAAACTCAGATCTTGGTCTACTCGTTACCTGAAATGGGTTGATGCTTCAGAGAACCTTCACACGAGTAATGGGGGAACACTATGATGCGATCTTGAGTTGATCCGACACATTTCTCTCTCTACGGTTTCTCTCTCTAAGATTGAAGGAAATGAGAGAAAAGTATGGTGTTGGGGCTTTTAAGGGAGAAGGCTGCCTCCCAAGCCCAAGTTGCGCAGCCCATTACAGCCCATCCTCGGCCCGTGTTTCCTAGTTCATTTATTTCATTCGCATCGTATTAAAAACACGTTTATTATTTTTTCGTTATATTCAGGATGTTACAAGTCTACCCTCCTTACAATCGGTTTCGTCCTCGAAACCTGTCATAAGTCAAATAACTGAGGGTACGACTCCCTCATATCCATCTCTGTCTCCCAAGTGGCTTCCGATCCTTTTTTATGCTTCCACTGTACCGTAACCAATTGGATGACTTTATTACGTAAATGCTTCTCCATTCGGTCTATGATGACCACGGGTTCTTCGATATAGTTACGGTTGTTGTCGACCTCGATGTCGGTTAGTGGTACGTGAGCCGATTAATCCGCTAAACACTTTCGCAAGTGTGATACATGGAATGTAGGATGAATACCACTTAACTCATCAGGCAACTTCAACCGATAAGCGACTTCACAACCCGTTACGATATTCGAAACGGTCCGACAAACCTCGGACTTAACTTTCCTCTCTTCCTGAATCGTATGATTCCCTTCCACGGCGACACTTTCAACATCACTCGGTCCCCCATGTTAAATTCAATAGGCCTTCGCCGCTTATCCGCATAGGATTTCTTGCGATCTTGGGCAGCCTTCATTCGTGCCTTGATTTGATCAAACCTTTCTGACGTCTCTTTAACAACTTCGAGACTTCCTAGTTCTTTCTGTCCAATCTCACCCAACAAACTGGGGTCCCGCATCTTCTCCCATACAACATCTCATAAGGCGGCATGCCTATTATCACGTGATAACTATTGTTATAGGAGAACTCGACTAATGGCAGATAACTGTTCCAACTACCGCCAAAATATATTATACAAGCACGAAGCATGTCTTTCGGTGTTTGAATGGTCCTTTCAAAAGACCATCCATTTGTGGGTGGTATGTTGTGCAAGCATTTAACCTTGTGCCCATTGCTTCATGAAATCATTTCTAGAACCTCGATGTGAATCACGTGTCCCCGTTGGATACAATTGACAAAGGCACCCCATGTCGTGCTACAACTTATGTGATAAATACTCCCGCTAACCTTTCCGACGAGAACGCCTCTCGAATAGGTTGGAAATGAGCACTCTTCGTCAAACGTCCACGATTACCCAAATGGTGTCATGACCTTTAGCTATACGGGGTAGCTTGGTTATGAAGTCCATGGTAACGTGTTCCCACTTCTATCCCGGTATCTCAAGAGGTTGAATCTTTCTATACGGTTTCTGGTGTTCGGCCTTCACTTGTGAGTAAGTCAAGCACTTGCCAACATACTTTGTCACATCATTCTTCATTCCATGCCACCAATATTCCTTCCTCTGTTCTTGGTATATTTTAGTGGTACCGGGATCGATAGAGTAGCGAGACTTATGAGCCTCATCAAGGATTTTGGTTCTAAGTTCGCCACCCATGGGTATCCATACCCGTCCAAAACGTGTTCTTACACCAAAGGTGTTATATTCCAACTTTTCATGTTAACCAACCCTTCTTTCCTTCTTTATGTTCTCTTCCTTAAGTGCCTCATCTTGAGCCTTCTCAATCTCCGTCATAACGTCTGGTGTTACCACCAGCTGGCAAGCTTTCACTCCAATACGAGTTGGCTCGTTCTTTCGGCTTAGAGCATCGGCCACCACGTTTGCCTTTTTAGGATGGTATGTGATTTCACAGTCATAGTCCTTCAAGAGTTCTAACCATTGCCTCTGCCTCATATTCAGTTCCTTCTGTTCGAAGAAGTACTTCAAACTTTTGTGGTCGAAGTATAAGGTAAACTCCACTCCATAGAGGTAGTGCCTCAAGATTTTTAATGCAAATATGGCGGCAGCAAGTTCCACATCACGGGTCGGGTAATTAACTTCATGAACTTTTAGTTGCCATGACGCGTACGCAATCACCCTAACACCTGACCAGAAGCGTCAAAGTAAACGACCAAGCTTTCATTGCCCTCGGTTAGGGCCAAGACTAGAGTTTGGGTTAGCTTTTCCTTCAATTCCTTAAAAGCCTCTTCCTGAGTTGGACCCATTCGTACTTCACCTCCTTTCGTGTTAACTAAGTCAAAGGCGAAGCTATTCTCAAGAAGTACTGAATGAACCTCCAATAGTAGTCCGTCAATCCCAAGAAACTTCGGATTTCAGTTGGCGTCTTAGGGATATCCCAATCTCTCACCGGGTCTATCTTTGCTGGGTCAACCATATGAAACTTGCTATTATTTAGTGAATTTTTCTTCGCTATTACCTCTTAATTCAAGTTAATTTAAAAAAATAATTACTAAATAGTAATTATGATCCATATATTTTCTACAAGTCACTTAATGTTAAAAAATATTAACATTTATAAAAAGTTTCACAAAATTGAAACACATAATGAAAATTAAGTAACTTTGGAAAAACATTTTTTTTTTTAAATATTAACATTTATAAAAAGTTTCAAAAGATTGAAACACATAATATAATAAAAATGAAGTAACTTTAGAAAAACAAAAAAACTTTGAATAACTTTAGTAGAATATTTGTGAAACTTGATTACTAATGAATTAAGTTTTTATTTTTTTATTTATTTATTTATTTAGTCTTGTTAATTCAGTCAACTTATGGTGGTTAAACTATCATGAATAAAGTCATGAACTATGACGTTTCATATTGACCATTTGCTTCAGGAATATGAGTAACCATCTTGATGTTAGTTTTGAAAAGATATCATTAATTATGGTGTACTAAATCATCAAAGTTATCTTTGATCATCAAACATTGCCATGCCGTAAGCAAAAGTGAATATTCGTTAATGAAAATGCATAATATTATGAAGATAAAGTTATTACTCGCGAACATACATTAAAGATTTCAAGTCAGATTTTTTTTGAAATGCGACTTTTTAAACCCCTACTTTCTTCGGGAGCAGACCAGCTGTTGCTGTGAGTCATGCATGCCTTTCCTAATGGCTTGTAACCGTATCGGACTCGAACCCGGGACCCATCTAGGAGGAAACCCACAACTAGAAAAAACTCTCTGGTTCAACCTAAAACAATTTGTCCCAACCGAAACTCTATCAGAAGGCTTTGTGGTACTCGATCCGGGTAAAGTGAATGACAAACGAGAAAAATGTATTTTTAATACTTAGAAGAAAAAAATAAATTTTAAATTTGATCAACGTCTTATCCATAATTTGCATTGTTTTCCGCAATGTGTAAAACGTGATTTTGGTGGCCATAATTAATACACATACGCTATTTGTGGACCCGTGACCTTTAAAATCAATGCATGGCATATGGTGTCGAATTTGACTTTTCGTTCTAATTTTGTGAATCACGTGTTACGTAGAAAAGAAATAGGATCTTTTAATAATATTAATGTTTTTAACATTTTCACAATAGTTTATGAATTTTTATAAAAGAGATAAATGAATTAAGATTTATTTACATGTACGAATTTTGTAAAGAGATGTTGAAATATTTAGTTTGTCTTTGCATGATCTTAGATTAAAAATATCATCTTAATTGGATAATAATCTTACGATCGGGTTCATCATCTTCAAAGTTGACAATATACATGATATGGGGGAATAATTACCGTGATTGATTAATACAGATAATACGCAATGCGGAAGCATATAAAAAATACGCAATGCAGAAACATACAAAGTCATTTCAATACAAACTTCAAAGTCACATACAAATGAAGTTACTAAATTCTAAACGCCACAACATAGCAACTAGTAAGGTTAAGTACAACAAGACTTAAAGTAATTAAAATAAGCCTTCAAAATCACCCATCAAATCGTCTAGCTTCACAAAAGATTGCCCTGGAATGTAATAAGCTACAAGCCTCCTAATCCGACTATTGAACACTAAGATGTGCGCTTAAAAATTTAAAAGAAAATTAAGTTAACATAAGTTGGTGAGTTAATAAACAGATAGTTCAAAACACAATTTAAATCATAAATATTGAATTTGGTATTAAAGTAGATAACAAGCATACTAGTCACACAATATAACAACCACCTATGCGACATGAAACAAATGATTAACCTACTACCGAAGATGAACAGTAAACAACCCAAACTATACTACGTGAACAGTAGTCAACCCAAGCTATAATGTCGAAGATGAACAGTAGTCGACCCGTTTAAGATGGAACCCGAACCCAAAGGTAGTATTCGGTTCAGTAATTGGGTTAAAAAGCAGTTAATCAAGTTAACCCAATTAACCCGAATCTACATTAAAAAAATGTCAATTATACACATACATACATAAACAAAAAAGTCTAGTTTTCCTCCCATATGTTTTGTTTTTGTTGTAAACATGTGTTTTGTTGGTTGTTTGTGTGTATTTGTTTGTGTGCTGCTTCCATCTTCCTGTCGTATATATCAACAGAAAAGTCTAGTTATTACTGAAACAATTACCTGTTGTATTGGAAAATGATGCTAGTTGTTTGAACGACTAAAAGGGTACGGTTTGGTTGATACAATTTGACATTTTCTTTTTAGTTTATACGATTGTTTGATATGGTTTGGTTTTGTGTTTATTTTATTTGACTTTTTTTTAGTTAGTATATGTGTTTACTGCATGGGTTTGAACGAAAGATCATCTTGGGAATGTTTTTATTTGATAATTTATGCTTATGATCTAATGAATATCATGTTAAGTTAAATTGTAAAGTATGTATAGCAACTTATACTTAGAAACCCGAATACCGATTAACCCAACCGGAATAGACCCGGAACCGAATAAAGCAATACAGATTAACCCTCATCTTATTTGGGTCGGTAAACGGGTAGGATTCATGAAACGAAAAACCCGAGAATAATCTAAAACCCAAACAACACCCCTAGTACATGTACACAACAACAGGAATTGCTAAAGCAACACTTATATCTAACACATTGATAATTGATTCAACACATATTCACGTGCATAAACAATTGCCGTTTAAATCAACACACATCTCATTTTGAAAATGTTTAGAGGAACTCACCGAATCGTTAAAGTCGAGCATAATTCATCCCGTACCACCGAGTGTGCAGCGAACCTATAATTACATAAATGTGGCTATAATGCACCAACTAAAGTCCCAATAGTCCCACTCAACAATTCATTTTGTTCTACTGCCCTTAAAACTAGCCTAATCTAGTTTCTAACTAAAAACTGTCAATTCTGATAATCGGGGCCACAGGCAAGGGCGTGCACCTATAAGGAACGGTTATGCCGATCACAGTTATCGACAATGACAGTTGGGTTTATCGTTATCAACAGAACTCAAAGTCACTGGTACGCACGGTCGTGCGCCAAGAAGCATAGGTGTTCTTCTCTGTTAACAGAACTCAGAATCACAGAATTGTCATGAAACCGATTCTCTTGCTAGTTTATCCAAAAACAGATGTTCTTTACATGTGTTCACCCCATTAAAAGTTGTTTCAAACTCTAAACTTCACAACATGTGATGTGCCATAATTTATAAATATTTTAATTGCACATTCAATCCCATATTTGATTTTTTTAATGCATTTTCACATGACTAGAACCTTAATCAGTTCATTTGTGAATTTGTAAGTGAATTTCACATCCCAGTAAAAAACAAGCGAAAAATATGAAGAAATTAACTGAAAGAATTAAAAAAAAAAAGTCTTGAACGATTTCAACCATATAATTAATAAATTGTGACCCAGTTATAAACAAAAGAAAATTATGTGTTAACTTTAAACTATTTTTATAAACACATACATATATTCAACCCATTTTTTATGTTTTAAGGTATCAATAATCCTAAAGGAAATGAAAGAGTTTGGTATGAAAACATAAGAACTTGATGAATTTTACCTCCAAATCATTAGAAGGCTATTCATAAAATTAAATAACCAAAAGAATTTTTAAGGACTAGTTAACTATTAAATGTAGAGTACGACATCTACGAAAATTATGCATTAACTTTAAACTAATAGTTAACTGTGGTATATAGGGAAGGGTTCAAATGATAACCAGTTTTTTATGAGATAACCGTGATAAACACTCTCAAACAATCACATAATTTATAAATTATTTTTTCCTTTAGTTGTTAAATACTTTTTGAACATATATCTTGAACATAAATACGGAATGAGTAGCCAAGCCGTTTGCTCCGAAACCATTCCTACATCAAATACATTCATCCGCATCCAAAAAAACGCACCCGTTGGCACCAACAAACAACCCCCAAAACCACGTCCAAACGACCCAAACCAACCCCCAAAACAGTACCAACACCAACCTCAAATAGCACCCATCGACAACCCCAACTAGCCCCCACAGCTACATGTGCACCTACTAACTATGGAACCCACAACACCCGAGTCTTGCCATTGAACACCGAGGAACCGAAGGCAGACGAGAGACGTGAGTGGCGACCACCTTGGCAACCATTGTGCCGCTATGTTGAGACCGCTCCAAACGCCTTGTCCGCCTCGAATGGCCACCACCGTGGGGAAACGAAGGACGTTTTCAAGGGCGCGAGAGTTGATACGATCCGGATATTGATATGGGTCATCGGACCTAAACCCAGCAACCCGACCCAGACTTCATGCATCACAAACCCACGTCCATTTTATTAACTAGTTTTCATACCCACGTTTACATGTTCCCATTTAGTTAATTAGTAAGCATGCATGTAGATGGTAGTTATTTGCAATTCCACCCCATGTTTACTTTTCTGTTGATCCTTTGTATGCCTATAAGAGGCCATTTGCTTGTTATGAAATATATGAAGAAAATTGGTATCAAAGTTAGTCTTGTTCCTTCCTTATTTCTTTGGAGCTTGATCCACTCAACGGATCCCTGTCATCCTTCATAAGGATAGATCATACTTGATGGTATCTTCGAGTAAAGTACGACATCTACGAAATATAAGATTTAACTATTAGTACTTTCGGCATCTAATTATTTAACAATTAATTTCCCTTTAATTAAATTATAAAAATCCTTAATTACATAAAGGCGAAGATCTATATTTCACTTGCCCTTATGAATGACCAAGCTCTTTTCAAAAGATAAAGTTATTTAGATAGGTAACTTTTATCAATTACATCAACTATGCAAGTCTTAGTTCTTTATGGTTTCGTTAGATCTCGTTTATCAATTTGGTATGTTTAGTCTCATATATGCTAACTCTTTCTTGAAATTGGCATGCACACTTCTTACAAATTTAAGTTTTAAGTCGTCATACTTTAAAAAACGCTTATGGTCTGGCCCATACAGTCTAAGAATCATAAAACACCACCTTGCCCCGTCCCAGTCTAATATTGATTGTTTAAAAGTAACCGTTTGGTCTAACTATGTATCATCTTTTTCGACGCTCTCAACGCATCCAAAACGTCACTTTTTAAGGTTCAATGTTCCTATCGTCATCAATGTGAAAAATGTGATTTTGGTGGCCAAAAACAATACACGTACGCCATTTTTGGCACGTGGGACCCTTGAAATCAATGCATGGAATATGATGTATTTGATTTTTCCTTAGTATTTCGTGAAACACATGATATTGTTACGTAGGAAAGAAATTGTTCTTTGGCGGACCCACTGTATGAGCATGTAACCAGTGGCGGATCTAGCAATTTTGTCCAGGGGTTCACTGTTTTTATATGCTCCAGTTTCGTAGGGTCAGACATAAAAAAATTCAGTTCGGTTCGATTGTTCGGGTCGGGTAAGGTTCATCACATAAGAAAAATACGATACAATAATAAAAAAAAAATCATCATTAAAAATTAAAAAAAACACATAATGTTTTCAGAACCGGACCGGATGGTGAACCGGTTACGTTACCGGTCCACTGGTGAGACGTTATGTATTATGTAATATTTATAAATTAGTTTTAGATAATGTTAATAATAATAATTTTGATCCTTAAATTCTATAAAATAGGATAATATAAAGAATCAGACGTAATTTAATAACTATATATACTATCAAATACACCCAATTAATCTCTCTCTATATATATACTCTCAAAGTAACTTAAGAAACAAAAAAAATAAAAAATAAAAACAAATAAGAAAGATAAAAACAGTCGACAAATGTAAAAAAAAAAACTAATTGGCGCTCTGGTGGCTTAGTCTCCATGTGGGATCCTAGTCTTTTCTCGGTCAATTATACGGTTAAATCCCGAAACTACCTGGTAGTGAATGGCAGGGTTAAAGGGGTGGAGGAGGAATTTCATATTGTGAATGTCTACGCCCCCAAGATGGTCAGGTGAAACTGGCTCTTTGGAATTCCCTTGCAAATCTTAAACTTGGGTCGGTTGGCTATTGGGTTTTGCTTGGTGACTTTAATGAAGTGAGAAAACCTGAGGAGAGACTAAATTCTGAATTTAACCATGCTAGTTCTAGGAGGTTTAATGAGTTCATATGAATCGTACAACCAAAAAGTGATTTTTCATTAATAATGATTTGGTACATATAGAGAGGGAAGCCCTAGAAAAGAGGATAAGATACAACAAAATAGGATGACTAATTCTATCTCTATTCAAAATACAAATTCAAAATAAATATTTAAATTTTATACAGAATGTTGGAGGGAATTGAAAATAACCCGGTGAACCAGGTTATATATTAATATGCCCCCGCAAGATGGACGACCGTGAGATAAGTCCAATCTTGGATAGAAGAGTATGATAGCGATGTTTGAGCAGTGGTTTAGTTAGATCATCCGCTAACTGATCATCGCCTTTGATGTGAGTAACACGTATGGACCCCTCTTGAACCTTTTCACGAACAAAGTGAAAGTCTAGAGCAAGGTGTTTCATTCTTGAGTGGAAAACCGGGTTGGCAGAGTAGTGGGTTGCACTTAGGTTGTCACAATATATTGTTGGTGTTACACTGGATTTGTAGCCAAGTTCGGAGAGTAAAGAAATAATCCATTGCACTTCGGTAGTAGTAGAGGCTACAGCCCGAAATTCGGCCTCGGTAGATGATCGAGCCAAGGTGGGTTGGTGTTTTGAACTCCAAGCTATTGGGTTAGAGCCGAGGTAAACAATGTAACCTGTGGTGCTTTGAAAAGTTTGTTTATCACCTGCCCAGTCAGCATCAGTAAATGCATGGAGTTGTAATGAAGCATTACGACGTATAAATAAACCGTGATGAATGGTGCCATGTAAGTATCGTAGTAATATCTTTATGGCAGCCCAATGAATATCAGTGGGGTAGATCATAAACTGTGAAAGCTTGTTCACTGCAAAAGCTACATCAGGACGGGTTAAGGATAAATATTGCAATGCCCCCACAAACGATCGGTATTCGGTAGGATTTGGTAAAGGGGTTCCATCAGAGGTGGTTAGATGGACCGAGGTTATCAAAGGTGTGGAAGCCGGTTTACAGTTACTCATGTTGGCCTTAGTTATGAGATCAAGAATATTTGAGAAAGAATTAAACCATCAGGATGGGGTAGAACTTCAATTCCCAGAAAGTAAGAAAGATAACCTAAATCTTTTAGAGAGAACCGATTGGCAAGAGAGGTGATGAAAGAGGTGACAAGTGATGAGTTTGGCCCGGTAATGATAATATCATCAACGTACATGAGAATGTAAATTGGAGATGTGGTAGAACGATGAACAAAGAGAGACGGGTCAGACATTGTAGGTTTGAAATTAGCCGACAGAAGGAAGGATTTGAGTTCGTCATACCAAGCACGGGATGCTTGACGAAGACCATAGATAGCTTTATTTAATTACCAAACATGGTGTGGGAAGGATTGATCAACAAACCCGGGGGGTTGGGACATGTAGACAGATTCGGTGAGAGTACCTTGTAAGAAGGCGTTATTGATAGTTGTCGAAGACGCCAATTTTGGGAAGCAGCTAGAGAAAGGATTAGACGAAGAGAGGCTGGTTTGACAACGGGACTAAAAGTTTCAATATAATCTTGGCCAGGTCGTTGATGAAAACCCTTAGCTCCTAGACGTGCTTTGAGACGATCAACGGACCCGTAGGGTTTGAATTTAGTCCTGAAAACCCATTTGCAGCCAACGAGATTAGGAGCGGATTCGGGTGGTACAAGTGACCAAGTTTGATTACGAATAAGGGCATCGTGTTCATCTTGCATGGCCTTATGCCATTGAGGTTGTTTGAGTGCTTGGGTAATGGTATTAGGTTTGGGAAATGGTTGGGTAATGGATTGATAAAGAACGAAGTTATTATTATGGTATTTTGGATTGGGTTTACGGGACTGTCGGGTTTGCCTAGGGGATGTTGGAGGATTGACTGAAGTGAAAATGGGAGAGGAACTGTTAGGAGAGTTAGGTGAAGGGCTGCTGGGATTGACTGAACTGTTAGGAGAGGTGGATTCGGGGCTGCTGGGAGATGAGCTGTTGGGAGAGGTGGATTCAGGACTGATGGGATTAGTTGTTTAATGAGCAGGAGTGTTTGATGGTGTTTTATTTCTACAAGTATAGGTTATGACAGGTTGAGATGTAGTAGTTGTTTGGGGGGTGATGGCTGAAACATGAGTATTTGAAGGTTGTTTAGTTCTTCGAGTATAGGAGATGATAGAAGGAATGGGGGGAGTGAGTAGTTGAGGATTGAGAATGAGATTGTAGGATGGGAATTGAACTAATATGAAGCCAAGTGTCAGGATTAGGAGATGGTTATGTGGTAGTTTTAGTTAATGAGGTGTAAGGGAAGTCGGTTTCAACAAAGTAGACATGTCGGGAGGTAATATTTTGTTAGTGATCGGATCAAGAAGATGGTATGAACTTTGAGAAGATGAGTAGCTTATAAAGATACATGGCTTTGACCGTGATTGGAGTTTATGGTTTGAGTAAGGGCTGAGCCAAGGGTAAGCTAAACAACCAAAACTTCTTAGTTTTTCATAGTTGGGAAGTTTGTGGAAGAGACGATAGTATGGAGAGTCATTTTGGAGTGTAGTAGTAGGAAGTCGGTTAATTAGATATGTAGCGGTAGTAAATGTAAATGACCAAAATTTTAATGGCATGTGTGCATGAGAAAGCAGAGTGAGTCCCATTTCGACTATGTGACAATGTCGTCTTTCGGCATAGCCATTGTGTTCGGGCGTGTGAGGTGGATATGTGAGATGAGTGATCCCACAAGAAGCGATGTGAGAGGCGAGTTTAATATATTCTCCTCCATTGTCGGAGAATAGTTGTTTAATTTTGGTTTGAAAATAGTTTTCAACAAGACGTTGAAATCAAATAAAGATAGTGATAGAGTTTGATTTGTGTTTTAATTGGTAAATCCAAATGTATTTTGTGAAATGGTCTACAAATATTATGTAGTATTTAAACCCATCAAAGGATGTAATTGGAGATGACCATACATCAGAAAATATTAATTGTAATGGTGAATTGGATGAAAGTGAAGAAACGTGAAATGGAAGCTTATGACTTTTATTTATGCAACATGAATTACAATTGTTTTTCAAAGATTTAATAATAGGAACAATTGAAGATAAATGTTGCAAAACTTGAAGATGCGGATGACCAAGACGGTGATGCCAGAAAGTAGACTTGTGTGGTTGCATGTGGAAAGTAAAAGACGGTGATGTAGAACGAAGTTCATATATCCCACGACTAGCCGTTCCCTGGAGTAGAGTTTGATTGGTTTGGAAGTCCTTGATAAGAAAATTGAAAGGATGGAATTGGATTAGTATGTCATTATCAATGCATAATCAAGAAATAGAGATAATGTTTTTTAGAAATAGAGGGAACATAAAGAACGTTATTTAAAGTAAAGGAAGTGTTAGAGAAATTGATAACTAAAGAACCAACATGAGTAATAGTAAGGGACGAACCATCGCCGATGACAAGTTCATCGGTACCACCATAGGGTGCATGTAGTGATAAGGCATTGAGATCGTTTGTGATGTGATGAGATGCGCCACTGTCAAACATCCAAGTGGGGTTGGGGGTAGGATTGTTATTTGTAGTGGTCATCATATGTGCTTGAGGTTTACTGTTGTTGTTTGTAGTTCTTGGCAGAGGTGGTAGAGCGACATGAGGGTACTTGTTTTTGAAGGCATAACATGATATTAGGGAATGTCCTTTAGTGAAACAAAACTGGCATTTACCTAGAAATTGTCGAGTAGTGACAGCAGGCTGTTGAGGAGTGGGTAGGAGACCTGGATGAGTATTATGATTTATGTTGTTCCAGGGCCTGTTGGAGGGACGAGTGTGGGCCGCAAATGCTGTGACAGGTTGGTGAAGGTTTGTAGTAGTAGGTGATTGTTGAACTAAGGAGAGTTCATGGTTTATAAGCTTTTCATGGAGTTCATGAAAGGAAATAGGGGAATCCCTTGCATGAATGGCATCAATGATAGATTTGTATGCAGTGGAGTCCAAACCATTTAGAATAGCATCTGTTACATCTTCAGTGTCCATCTTTTTGCCCAAAATACCAAGTTCATCCACTGTGGTTTTGACCGATTGCATATAATCAGTAATGGATTGGTCAGGGGTTTTAGTGGATTTTTTTAAACGGTGTTGGAGCTGTTTAATATGGCCACGAGAGGGATTGGCATAGGTTTTTGTGAGAATATGTAACATTTCTGATTTTCATCATGTAATCGTTTGATTTCAATAAACAAACACATTTCAGTTTCGATTCGTGTACAAACAAACTACGATGCAGTTACATATACAAACTATTCTATTACAATAAACAAATTAAACAAAAACACCATTATCTCACAAGCCTCGAGGACCAAAACTGACAAAACTCAAAAACTACAAAACTAGGCAAGCACGGTCGCGCCTAGGACTAGGCACGGTCGCGCCTGCAACCTAAGCACGGTCGCGCCTAAAGTAGACACGGTCGCGCTGATGAACCCACTTGACTCTGCAGAAGTCAAACCATACCATACCCTCTGAATTCGCGAAATTTAAAATAGAGAAAAGCCGGTTTTCACGCGTCAGACCTTACTCGACTAAATTCAACCTGCAACACGCCTAAATTGTCCTCCAATTTGCACATTTGTTTAATCCCATACCCACCACAACCAAGTCTCGCGAATTAAACAATTGAGAGCAAGTTGCAGGCTTCCTACACCCTCATATACACCCACTCAATCTCTCAGAACTCTCACTCGACGCTCACAACACCTCTGTCGTCCGATTGATCGCCAAGAAACGAAGCCGCTCGACCCGTAGCCGACCGCATTCGATTGCCCACTTTCAGCAAGTAAGTAACACGTCTTCAGCTTTGTATCTACCTCTACTACGAAAGCCCTATATCAATTCGTAGTAGAAACACTCAAATCGATCCGATTTTGAACCAAAAAGCCGAAACATAAATTTTACTCGAACTACACTCTAGACAAGATATAAATACAATTAAACTATGTAGAAACATTCGTAATCATCCACTAAGTGAAAGCCCTAAGAATCCAGAAGCTATTAATATAAGAATCGATCGAATTGTGTCTGAAAAAGGCCCGACACGGTCGCGCTCATCCCTGAGCGCGGTCGTGCCTGACCAAGCACAGTCGTGCCCCAGGTGTGGCCCGGTCGTGCTTACCGAGCAAACAAGTCTTGACCAAAAACAAACACTAGACGCGGTCGTGCCAGATACGAGCACGGTCGTGCTCTATGTCCAGACCCTCTGTAGTGACTTCTGACTCGACCACGGGCGCGCTCAGACCCCCACGGTCACGCCCGGCATCGAGCGCGGTCGTGCCATACTCGAGCACGGTCGTGCTCCTTGACCAGAATCAATTATTTTTCTGTTTGAAAGTCTATTTAACATATTTTAGCTAAAAATCTCATAATGTAATTATAAAAATTAAGTTATAAAATCCCAAGACCCGGGAATCATTTATAAACCAAATCCTTGATTTAGAAATTTAAAACGGTTAATTTCCGATAGTTTCAAAACCGATGAAATCGTGAGTTTATATAATCATTTTTATAAAAACTATTTATACAAATATATATATTGATTTAAACAAATATCGTTTATTTAAATTTTATTTAAATAAATATATATATATGTCGCTACTAATTTATTATTTCAAAACCAACCCTAAACACACAAACCACCAACGAATACATTTTGACATAAAATAACACAAACAATGACACGTGTTATACGCTTATTCAATAGGTCGAACATAGTGACCTACGACACATTTTGGCATTTTTACTTGATTGTGCAAATCAACACGCTACATTACACGTGAGTCTACTTAACCCCACTTTTACTCTTTTTCACCTTTGGGGTGGACAAGATTTACATTAAACAAATGGCAACTCTTTCATAGTACAATTCTTACTTGATTACATGAATTATTTGTGCAATATGCTTGAATGCTATGAGTTATTACTATACATACATGACGCAACTCGTGCAATCATTAACTCTGTACAAGCCAACGGTAAACAAGGATAGTACTATTGAGTCTGACAAACCCACCCGGGTAGGGTGTTTGTTACAAACTTTACATTAGGGTAACCTGCGTGTTATGCCTCAGTCACAAGGTTTGATTGTGCACCTAGTATAACTATAGATTCTCCATATTTGTCTTATATACCATGTGAATCAATGAATTGTATAAACATTTTTGAACTCTTATTTGTGTGTCAAAACTTATGTATGCTCGCCAACTTTCTAGTTGACCCTTGTTTTTAAATCATGTTTCAGGTGCTAACAATTGAGATGATTACAAGTTGCTTCCACCTAGTTTGAGGACCTAGTTAAAAGCTCTAAAATAAACATTGTTATGTATTTTGTTATGTTTCGTGTACTTGTTGGATTGTTGTTTGATTTCAATGAAAACTGCATGTTTAATTATCTCAACCTTAGCGAACCATGAGCTATGAACAGTCTGCACGCTTCACGCCCCGACGTTTCCGCCGTCGGTTGGGGTGAGACAGAATATTCCAGGCCTCAAGAGATGAGGAGGCATTAGTAATCAATGGAACAATAGGAGGGGAAAGGCTGCCAACGATAGCTCCGAACAGCAGACGGTCCTGGTGAAACCAAGCAGGGTAATCGGATTGAGGAGAGAGAGGGTTGGTTTAGGTGGGGGTGTGTACCATCAATGAATTTATAAAGGTCCAAACCGTGGAGAAGGGCTTCGATTTGGGTTTTCCTGCTCAAATAGTTGATGGCGATTAGTTTGAGGGAGGGTGGGAATTGGACGATGGTAAGGGATGGTGTTTTGAGGGGAAGCGTGTTGATGATTGATAAATCACTGCTGCTTTCGGTTGACATGGTGAAGGACAGTGGCCGGAAGGAATTGCAGTAGCCGAAAGATGATGAAAGATGGCAGTGGCCAGAAAAAGGGTTATAGAGGATTAATAGGAAAGGAAGTTCGTGGCTCTGATACCATATGAATCGTACAACCAAAAAGTGATTTTTCATTAATAATGATTTGGTACATATACAGAGGGAAGCACTAGAAAAGAGGATAAGATACAACAAAATAGGATGACTAATTCTATCTCTATTCAAAATACAAATTTAAAATAAATATTTAAATTTTATACAGAATGTTGGAGGGAATTGAAAATAATCCGGTGAACCGGGTTATATATTAATAGTTCATTCACAACTGCAACCTTATGGAATTCAATATGGCTAGGAGGAAGTTCACATTTAGATCCGGAGGGGGGGATAAGTTAAGTAAAATAGATAGTTTCTGGTCTGTAATAAATTCTGGAATAGCTGGCCTAATGCAGCCTTCACGGCTTTGCCTTCTGGCCTCTCGGATCATTGCCTTATTCTGCTGGCCACCTCAGACCAGGATTTTGGGCCTACCCCATTCGATTCTTCAACTCTTGGTTATTACGTCCTTCATTCGAATCAGTTATCTTGGACGCGAATTCATCCTTTGTTTACGAGGGGCCTCCCGATAAATTTCTTGCTCTAAAACTCAAGCATTTTAAAAATGCTATCAAAGCATGGTTGTTCAGGGATAAAGGGGCCCGGGATGACGAAAGAAGAAATCTGGAGGATCATTTAGAGGAATTTGATGTATTGGCTGAAAACAATCTTCTAAGTGACGATCTTATTCAACAAAATATGGAATACAAAAAACGGCTTTTAGAAATGGACCACAAAGATTGATGTGATATCAGAAAAAAATCAAGAGTCCGGTGGGCAAAAGATGGGGATGAAAATACAGCGTTCTTCCACAGTATTATAAATAATCGTAAGCGTAAAAATCGAATTCATGGGTTAGAGGTCGATGGGGTGGTGCACTAAACCTAGCCTCATCAAGAAACAGACTCAAAAATATTTTACTCAGAAGTTCTCTAACCCGATGCTGGATAGACCATCTTTCTCATGCCTTCACCTCAAAAGACTTGATCAATCACTGGTCGATGATCTAGTGGCCCCGTTTTCGGCTACTAAATTAAAGGTTGCTATTTGGGATTGCGAGGGGGTAGGGCTCCGGGCCCGGATGGGTTTAACCTCAATTTCGTCAAACATTTCTGGGGTATCCTTGAACAAGACTTTGTTCGTATGATGGAATTTTTTCATGGGTCGGCCAAGATCAGTAATAGTTGTGGATCTTCTTTTATCACCCTCATCCCCAAAGGTATAGACCCTAATGGTTTGGAGGATTACCGGAAATTAATCGAATTGGTTGTGTCAGTAAGGTCATATCTAAAACTCTTGCCAACCGACTAAAAGGCGTTATCAATTTGGTGATCTCGGACGAACAATCTGCTTTCATTAGTGACAGGAACATTCTCGATGGTCCCTTGATAATTAACGAGATCACTACTTGGGCCAAAAGGTGTAACAAAAAAACACTACTTCTCAAATTGGATCTTGAGAAAGCATTCGATTCTTTGGATTGGAAATTCGTGGACTCGGTCATGCATCAAATGCATTTCCCAGAAAAATAGAGAAGTTGGACTCGGGCCATTCTTTCCTCGGCTAGATCCTCGATGTTGGTCAATGGTTCCCCCACCTTTGAATTCCAATGCCAAGGAGACCCTTTGTCACCATTCATATTTATTCTTCCTATGGAAGCATTCTCAAGTTACATGAAGAGCGCTTGTTAGGTGAACTTTTTTAGTGGGATTAATTTACCGTCTGGGGCCAATTATCTCTCACATGATGTATGCGGATGACATTATGATCTTAGGTGAATCGTCGATCGCTAATATTAGGAATATTGCTCGTATCATGAGGTCATTTGCTCTAGTGTCTAGCCTCAAAATGAATTGCAATAAATCATCCATCATGGGGATTGGCGTGGAACCAGGCACATGCAATGAACAGGCTTCATATCTTAAGTGCATAAAGGCTGAAATCCCTTCAAATTTCTTGGAATCGAAGTTGGAAACAAAATGAACACGGTCAAGGCATGGGATCCGGTCATTTATTCGGTTGAAAACCGGTTATCAACTTGGAAAACTAACACATTATCCACCGGGGGTCGGGTAACCTTACTTAAATCGATCTTCGATGCACTCCCAGTCTATTATTTTTCACTGTATAAATCTCCTAAGCTTGTCCTAAAAAGAAATGAAAGGCTTAGGAAAACGTTTTTTTGGGGTGGGGCTATGGAGAAAAGAAAAATACATTGGTTTAAGTGGGAGATAGTTACAGCCCCAAAGGATAGGGGAGGGCTCGGTCTTGGCTCTCTTGAAGATCTCAATCTCGGGTTACTTGTGAAATGATGGTGGCGGTATATAGTGGAAGGGAATAGGCTGTGGAGAAGGGTTGTTTCTGCCATCCATGGTAATATATCTTCCTGGAAAGAGATCCCGTGTAACAACAGATTTTCGGGGGCGTGGAAGTCGATTGCTAATTTGAACATTAACCTCCCACTCTCGAGAATGGGAATGTTGGGTATTGAGGAAAACATAAGGTTTTGGGTGGATCATTGGATTGGTTCGGCTTCGTTGATGGCTTCCTTCCCGTCCCTGTTCAGAATCGAATCTAGCAAATCTTGCCTAGTCCGGGACCGGTGCCAAATGTCAGGTACTTCTCTTATTTTTTCTTGGTCTTGGATTAGAAATATTTTGCTTTTGTGTGAATTGCAGGAACTATAAGGCTGCTTACAAACACTTAAAGAGGTTCGTTTGTATGATCGAATGGATAAATGGACTTGGTTGGCTAACTCGGATGGCATATTCTCTGTTAAGTCAGTTAGGGAGATCTTAGCTAGGCAGAAGGTGCACAATCAGAGGTGAGCTTTTGAGTGGAACACATGGCTTCCGATGAAGATCAACATCTTCGGGTGGAGACCGGTGGAGGAGAGAATTCCAACAAGAATGGCGTTTTTACGACGAAATATCCAAATTCCATCTTTAGAGTGTGTTTTATGCGGGGAATAGACGAGTCGGTGAATCATGTATTCACATCGTGTTATGTTGCCTCGGTATTATGGCAAAAAAATTCTTCTTGGTGTAGGATACCCCTAATCTTTGCCTTCACAGTTCGGGACTTGTTTGATCCCAGGGGTTCGGTGGGCTGCACATTTCCAAGCAACACATGGTCCTTTCGATTATTCTCCTAGCATGCTAGGCGTTATGGAAAGCCAGAAACAAGTTGTAGATATAAAGACTGATGGCTACAAAATTCCCTAAGTAAGATTGCTGCGGACTTCACAATTTTGCTGCTGACTTACAAGTTGCTGCTGATAAGGCTAAGTGCTACAGATAGTTGTTTCTCCTGCTGATGAACAAGTTTCCTGCTGATAGCCTTATCTGCTAAAGTCCAAAGTTTCTGCTGATAGGCTTCTCATCAGCATCAAACATTGATGTTGCTGATAGGCAAATCATCAGCAGCTTTGACTTTGCTACTGACACCTCTACTGTAACACTGACACATCTATCAGTAGAAGGAATGCTATTGGTGCAGATGATTAAAGACAAATCTATTACTTCTGAAGTCTCATGCAAAGATTCCTATGTAGACTTTTGACCTAAACAGAACTGTTTGCAGCAGCTTGTCTTTTAGTTATCTACCAATTGTAGTGTAGCTTGTAACTGTCAAAGATCAACGGCTTGTGTTTGATCTGATCCTTAGAATCAAGGGTCTGTCTTGATTCTAAGTTCCTTTATATGTATTGTATCTTCCATTTGTACAAGTGTGCTTCCTAAGTATTTTCTCTGTAACTTGTAAACCTTGAGATTAATACAACTTGCATTTATCAGTATTATCATTGTTTACATGTATACATTGATTAGTTGTTATTGTTTACGACAATCTCAACTAAGAACAGAATCATCTTGTAAACATCGATCCTACAAGTGGTATCAGAGCTTTGGCTCTCAGATTAAACAAACTTACACTTGTTTAATCGCTCTCTGATTCTGTTCACTACTATCTCTTGACTAAACACCACTTATTCAGAAATGGCACAAAACAATGGTATTGATGATATTGGAAGTATTAACAGGCCACCAAGACTGATGACTGGAGAAGACTATGATATGTGGAAGAACAGGAAGGAAAGTTTTCTCTGCTATCACGAGTATGGAATGTGGAGATCCATAAAAGATGGACCATATGTACCCATGGTGGCCTATGCTGATTCCGAAGGTCCATCAGTCCCTAAAGAAGCCTCAAAGTACTCAGAGGAAGACATCAAGAAGATGGAGGTAGACTTCAAAGCTTTGGGATCCATTCATATGTGCTTGCCAAACGAAGTTTTCCATAACTTCAGAGAATACAAGACTGCTAAGGAGCTATGGGAAGCTCTTGAGAAGATGTGTTTGCTGGTTCTGGGGAGGTGAAGGAAAATAGAAGAGACATTCTGAAGCAACAATATGAGAATTTTGGCTAGAAGGAAGGTGAGTCTCTTACTGTTTTGTACAACAGGTACACCTATCTGGTGGGAGAGCTTCAGTGCTCTAAAGTGAAGCTGGAGAATGAAGACATTCTCAAAAAGTTTATCAGATCTCTTCCAAGTTGTTGGACACTCTACACAGTGACAATCAGAAGAACTGAAAACTTGAAGTTTCTCAAAATGACTGAGCTGTTTGGAATGCTGAAGACATATGAGATGGAAATGATTCAAGCCAAAGAAAGATGATCAGGTCATTCATCCTCATCCTCATTAACCACCACTTCCTCTGCACTACACTCCGACCACTCACTTCCAAGTTCAAGTAACTACTATCCTCCCATTGTTACCCATCCGCAAACTCCCAACTCACAAACTAGCTACTCAACGTTTCTTCTTGAAGCCCCACCTCAAAATAACTCTGCTGCATTTGTCTCTGAAAACCCAAGCAATATATCATTTATCAAAGAAGATCTGGAGTATTTCCATCCAAATGACTTAGAAGAAATGGACATACAACACTCTTATGCTATGTTATCTCTTAGAGCTAAAAGGTTCTACTCTAGAACTCGAAGACCCATTCCAAGCAACAACTCTAACACTAGAGTTGGGTTGGACAAAAGCAAGCTAAGATGTTACAACTGTAACCAACTTGGTCACTTCGCTAGAGAATGCAAGGCACCAAAGGTAAACCCAGCTGCTACACAACCAAGACAAGCTCAGCATGGTCAATCAAGTCAAGGCAACACCACTCCTGCTCAAACTGCATCATGTGCAGCTGTTGGAACAGCTGATTTTGATTGGAGCTTCCAGTATGAAGATCTTCCTACCAACAACCAAGCACTCATGGCAGACACAACAGAGATACCACCTCAGGTATATGAACATCTTTGTACTCAAGCTTTTATTGATAAGGTTCTAGGATACATGAAACATAACCAAAACCTTATACATCAAAATGAAGAGTTTCACCAAATAAAATCTGAATTTAAAAAGGTTGAAAACAGTTATAAAGAAAAGATTAACTGCCTAAAGAAAGAGATTTCATCATTATAACATGAACAAACAAATCTTGAAACTCAGATTGATGATCTATTGGTTAAGTTAAAAGCTACCAGAGCAGAATTGGCAGAACAGAAGGTCCATGTTGAGAAATATGAATTTGCATTCAAAAAGCTGCAAAGACTTTTAGATATCCAAGTTCATGACAGAGTAAAAACCGGCCTGGGGTACCATGCTGACCAGTACAAAACTGTTGCACCACCTGCTGACTATGTAACCATCCATGAACCAAACTTCAATCTCTCCAATCTTAACCTGGCCAACCGAGATCTTGATCCTTCAAAGGAAGAATCATTTGTGCAAGAATGCACTACCTCATCTAAGTCTGAGTCCACGTACTCAGACTCCACTGAAACAAGTGAAGCCCCATTACTTCCCACAAATGAAGTAATACTCAAAACCACCAAGTCTAGCAAAGTGATCCAAACCAACGGTCCAAGCCCCTTCATCTCAATACCAGTACCTCCACCCACCAAACAAATCAAAATTAGCTATCCGCCTGAAGGAAGAAAGTTAAAAGTTAAACAGGGACAATCTTCAACTTCCACCATTACTCAATCAAAATCCAATCAACCCAGGAAGGTGTTTGACATTTGTTATGCACCCGGAGAGAGACCTCCATATGTTCAGAAAACATTGGAGGAAGCCACTTTTGAACACAACAAAACTCATCCCTGGAACTTCAAGATCTATTTAAAAGAAAAGATTATGTATACTTTCAAAGGGATAAATCAGCTAAATCTTGTTTCCTCTGTGGCAAATACAATCACACTGCCAGCACATGCTTCTTCAAGCAAAATGCTTTTGAGAAGACAAACAAAAACAAGAAGGTAAGAAGCTATGAAGCCAAGACAACTCAATTCAGAAAGTCTCTCTCTCCTCCAAGAAAGCAGCTTCAAAAACCTCAACAATCCTGCATCATATGTGGTTAATTAGACCACTTTGCTGCTGATTGTAAATTTAATCCTTTCAGCCAGATTTTTCAACCAGCCTCCATAGCAGTTCAAACTACTCCAAAACAGAAGCCTATCTATAGAAGAACTCCCACAGAGAAACCCACTTTTAATAGAAAGGTAAAGCAGGAGAAGCATGTATCTGTTGAACCATCAGCAGCCAGCAAAAATGATGTTGATCATGTAAAGTTAAAGAAGCCCAGGAACAAGCCTTCAGTAGCAATCAAAGTTGTTGGTGATCAAGTAAAGCCATCAGCAGCAACCAAGTTTGCTGCTGATCAGCCAAGGCCATCAGCAACAAAAGCCACATCAGCTGATGATAGAATTAAAAGGTCCGGAAAATCACTTCCTCAACAATGGAAATCCAAGTCCACTGCTTCCATCCCTCAAAGCATCATCATAGGATCCATTGAATGCAAGCACACTGATGATGTTGGCTCAAAAACACACTCACCCAAGTTTACAAGTTCTTGGGTTCCTCCCTCTAACTAATTATCTCTCATGTGCAGGGACAACCAGCTCACAAGGATAACACTTGGTTTGTAGACAGTGGTTGTTCCAGGCATATGACCGGCAACAGGTCCATCCTCTCCAATTTTAGACATTTCAATGGAGGATATGTTTCCTTTAGGAGGATCTATAACTGGACAAGGAACCGTGTCCAATGAAAGAATGAGTATTGAAAGGGTAAACTTTGTCAAAGAATTGGACTTCAATCTCATGAGTGTGTCTCAGATCTGTGATCAAAACCATTGGATGCTTTTCACAGACAAAGAATGCTTTGTGCTCTCCCCTGGGTTAAGCAAACCTCCTCCAGAGAAGACTTTATTAACTGCCCAAAGAAAAGACAACCTATATGTGCTTGACATGAATGAGGTCACTCCATCTGGCAGTATATCATGTTTTCTGTCCAATGCATCAGTTGATGAAGCAGCTCTCTAGCATAGAAGATTAAGCCATGTTAATGTAAAAACCATCAACAAGTTGGTAAAGGGAAATCTTGTCAGAGGTATTCCTGACAAGGAATTCCAACTTGAAGATTATTGCATAGCATGCCTGAAGGGGAAGCAACACAAGAGTTCTCATAAGCCCAAGACATTGAATACAAATGACACTTCTATAACTGCTGCATATGGATCTTTTTGGTCCTACAAATGTCATGTCAATGGGCTAGAAGTCATACTGTCTGGTGATAACTGATGACTATACCAGATTCTCATGGGTATACTTTTTTAGAACAAAAGATGAAACTGCTGAGATTCTTAAATCCTACATTCTTAGGGTGGAGAATCAAAGCAATCAGAAAGTCAAAGTCATAAGGTGTGATCAAGGTACCGAGTTCAAAAACCACACCTTGAACTGTTTCTGTGAGAGCAAGGTCATAGAGAGACAATACAGTGTTCCAAGAACTCCTCAACAAAATGGGGTTGCTGAAAGGAAAAACAGAACTCTAATTTAATAAACAAGATCAATGATGGCTGACTCAAAACTGCCTCTCACATTCTTGGCAGAAGCAGTAAGCACAGCTTGCTATGTGCAAAATAGAGTTCTCATTGTCAAGCCTCTCAACAAAACACCTTATGAACTACGGTTCAAAAGAGTTCCCTACATTGGATTTCTAAAACCCTTTGGATGTCCATGTACCATTCTCATCACACATGGGGTTCTTCCTAAATTTGGTGCCAAATCAGATGAAGGATACTTTGTGGGCTATTCCTCTCAATCCAAGGCCTACAGAGTATTCAACTCAAGAACAAGAATTGTGGAAGAATCAGCAAATGTGGAATGTAGGGAACACATTGCATGTGAAAAGGGTAAAGGACCATATTTGCTCTTTGATATAGACTCCTTCTCCCAAGTATTTGAGCCCTCATCTTCTTAAATATGGAGCCTTCCTCTTCCAAAGAACCAGCTTCCACATCATCAACTGATTACAGATTGGAATTCAATAGTCCCTCTATAAGAATCAAAACGCTATCTATTGATCCTCCATCTGTTATAGAAGCTATTGAAGCCAGTGAAGCAGGAACAAGTCTGTCCAATGTCACCAGCAGCAATTTCTCTAAACATGAAAATCAAAATGAAATTCATGACAATTCTGAAGCTAGTGTAGAGGCATATGCTGCTGATGAAGAAAATACCATTGGAATAGAGGCATCTGCTGTTGATGCTGCTACTGATGTTGATGCTGCTACTGATGTTGAAGACTCTTCCACATTGAATGAAGATATTCCTGATCAAAATGAAAGCAATCTTGAGCAGGGAATACAGATGGATGTTGTTCCAGTACAGAGAATCACCAAGGAACATCCATTGTAAAATATAATTGGCCAAGTTCAGCAAGGAGTCCAAACAAGAAGCAAGACTCATGAGGCAAATATATGTCTGTATTCTTTCTTTCTATCTCAAGTGGAACAAAAGAAGATAGATGAAGCTTTGAATCATAGCAGTTGGATTGAAGCAATGCAGGAAGAGTTGCTACAATTCAAAAGACAAGAAGTGTGGACCCTGGTTGATCTTCCACCTGGTCAAACTGCTATTGGCACAAGATGGGTATTCAGGAACAAGAAAGATGAGAGAGGGATTGTAGTCAAGAACAAAGCCAGACTTGTAGCTCAAGGCTACACCCAGTAAGAGGGAGTTGACTATGATGAAGTCGTTACTCCTGTTGCAAGACTGGAGGCCATCTGAATCTTCTTAGCTTATACTGTATCCAAGAGCTTTAATGTTTATCAAATGGATGTCAAGAGTGCCTTTCTGTATGGGAAGATTGGTGAGGAAGTCTATGTCAGACAGCCTCTAGGCTTTGTTGATCCTGCCCATCCTGACAAAGTATTCAAATTAGACAAAGCTCTCTATGGCTTACATCAAGCCCCAAGAGCATGGTATGAAACCTTGTCGGGATATCTACTTAGCAACAACTTCAGAAGAGGTGCTATTGATAAGACCTTGTTTATCAAAGATGAAGGGGGAGAAATCCTACTTATACAAATCTATGTTGATGACATCATCTTTGGAACAACAAAGAAGAAGTTGTGTAAAGACTTTGAGGTCCTGATGCACTCAAAGTTTGAAATGAGTTCAATGGGTGAACTAAATTTCTTCTTGGGTCTCCAAGTCAAACAAGTCCCAAATGAAATCTTCATCAACCAATCCAAATATGTCAAAAGCATATTAGAAAGATTCAAGCTGGCTGACTGCTCTGGTGCAAGAACCCCTATGCAAGTGCACCATCAACTGACTCCAGATAAAGATGGATAAGACACTGATCAACATCTATACCGTGCAATGATAGGATCACTCATGTATCTAACTGCCTCAAGGCCAGACATCATGTTTGCAGTATGCATGTGTGCAAGATTCCAAGCAGCCCCAAAGAATACACACCTTCAAGTTGTCAAGAGAATTTTTAGAAACCTAAAAGGAGCCCCAAGACTTGGGCTATGGTACTCTAAAAATGACAAGTTCAACATGTATGCATACACTGACAGTGACCATGGAGGATGCAACTTGGACAAGAAGTCCACATCAGAGGGATGTCAGTTTCTAGGAGGAAGACTGATTTCATGGCAATGTAAAAAGCGAACTTGTGTATCAACCTCTATAGAAGAAGCAGAATACTTTGCAGCTTCCAGTTGCTGTGCACAAGTCATCTGGATACAAAATCAAATGTTGGATTATGGGATGACTTTCATGGCAACTCCCATTCACATTGACAACATGAGTGCTATATAAATTACAAACAATCATGTCAGCACTCCAAGACAAAGCACATTGACATCAGGTATCATTTCATAAGAGATCAAGCTGAGAAAAAGAGAATCATTTTAACCAAAGTTCATACCAATGAGTTATATGCTGACTTGTTTACAAAACCTTTTGATAAAGCTAGATTTAGATATTTAGTTGAATCCATTGACATGATGAACTTTGATTAAAATTTGTCTCCAAAAAAAATTAAATAAAATGTGTTTGTCTTCTGATGTAAATAAAAATTAAAAGTCAGCAGCAAACATTTTTACTGCTGACAGGTTTAAGCTTCAGCAGAAAAGAATTTGTCACTGACTGCCTTAAGTTATCAACAGGAATAAGTTTCCTGCGGATAGATTTAAGACAATCAGTAGCAACATTTTTGCTGAGGACCATTACATCCATCAGCAGCAACCAAGTTTGCTGCTGATAGACTTAGCCATCAGCAACAACCAAGTTTGTTGCTGATAGGTTTAACCATCCACAGCTACCAAGTTTGCTACTGATGGGTAAAATGGGTCCAAATTAACTTTTACCCATTGTAAAAACCACCTTCAGTCATTACCATGGCTGCCACAGTGTGTTACAGCTGTAAAACAGTGAAAAGTAAATGGGTTGTACAGTACAAGTAAATCTGCTTTTCCCCTCCTTTTCCGTTATAAAACAAATCAAATTTCTTCTCCACCACTTCACATTCAATTCTGACCTAACCCTCATCTTTTTCTCTCAAGCACTCAAACCTTTCCATACTTAACCACCTTTCAAAATCTTCCTCCTTTCCCTCCAAACCTTACTAAAATGGCAGAAGTTGATATCAATAACCCCGATGAAAAGTTCTCAACCTACCATAATCTCACCGCTTATCTTGTCAAAGGAAAGAAATCTGAAGAGTTTGACGACATGATTGACTTCCTCTATCGATCGAAAATCCACTTTGCACTAACTGCAACCCCTCAATCTATATCTCTCACATGGAGGATTTTTGGAACACTGCAGTCTACTCTACCGAACAGGGGACTCCCCAAATCAAAGCCACGGTAGACGGCAAAGACATCACCATCACTGAAGCCACACTAAGAAAACACCTCAAGCTTCAGGACGAAGGGGCTGCCATCCCATACACCAAAGACGCATATATGAGGACCTTTGTATCCATAGGGTACACTGGAAATCAAGACGAATATGTGATTGAGAAGACACTGATGGGTCCTCATTGGAAGTTCTTATGCCACACTCTTCTTCAATGCATATCTCAGAAGAGAAGTGGATGGCATCAAGTGAGCTTTGCCCTTGCGTCTGCAGTTCATGGTATGGTAACTGGACAGGGTTTCAATTTAGCTCATTTGATATTCGAAGGTTTGAGATATAACCTTCAGGAAGGTGCAAAACAAGCCTTCTTTATGTACCTAAGGTTCTTGCATGAAATTTTTAATCATGAATTAACTGACCTTTCAAAACCTGTAAGAATCTGCTTAATGCTGGGTCATAAAAATAACATTTTTCAAAGTATGAGAACAGTTTCAAAAAAGTTCTCAGGGGTCAATGTTCCATTATTATCTACAATGTTGAACATACAAAGCACCCAGGGTGACAGTTCAGCAGTCCCAGTTGTAACTGATCCCACACCCTCCACTTCATAACCTGAACATACTTCTGCCTCCTTTGATCGAACCCCTGTGCAGCCTATTAAGGGTACACAGGCACAACAAATACTTATCCCAGTTCTTGAAGTCCAACTGGAAAACAGGACCCAGTTGAGGCAAGTTTACTAGAAAGCGAAAAAGGATCAAGAAGACTCCTTCTATTCTTGTCTCACAGGCCCAATCCCAACCCAAAAGCCCTCATTCAGAATCCCAACATTTTGATGAGAATACCAAAAGGGATAGCCACATTATTAGGGAGACTTCCTTGGAAGTCCCTCTATTAGAATCAGGATCACATCCCGAATCCATAGAACAACCCTTTGAGCCTATACAATCTTCTTTTTCTTTGAACTTAAGTACAGAGGCACAATGTCAAGATGATATACCTTCTCCAACTTCCACTATCTCGAAGGTACTGATTGACTTGGCTGCCAAAGTACCAAGCCCAAGTTCATCACCTAAGAAGGTTTACTCTGAAAGTACTGAAAGTGTGAATGTGGAAAGGGCTATCACTACTACTGGTTCATCCATTGACCAGGATGACAGTGATAACATCATTAAGTCCCCAACCATGGCAACTCATGGTGAGGATGTTTCTTTTGAAACATTCTTTACTGAGAGGAATCCCAGGCGCCAAGAAAACCAGGGTGATGGGGATGAATAGACTAGGCCTAAAGCCCCATCTAATTCCAAGGATTCCACAACTGTGGATGAGGACAGACTGAAACTGGAAAATCTAGAATTGACAGCCAGGGTGGCTATGCTAGAGGCTGAAGTGTCCAAACTAAGGCACCAAGTCTCTATGCATGAAGCCCATCAATGCCCAAGTGTGACTTCTCCCTCCCTTGTATCAGTGGGAACCCAAACAGACACAACTCCATGCACTGATGCAACCAAAAAGGGGGAGATAGTTACTACTGAAGATGACAGAGATAGCCTGGAGGATTGGATACAAGAGCATGTTTCCTTTCAAAGAACACTATTTCAGCCCGCCTTTGTTCAAGTCCATGATTTGATGCCTCCCAAAGATGAAGAGGAAGAGATATCTGAGGAATGGAAGTTAGTGACCAGGGTTGTAGACGAAGTATTCCTTGAGGAGATGGAAAATGAAGATGAAGATGAAGATGAAGAAATGCCTCTCTTAGTCACTATACTTCCAGCTGCTGCTTCTATCTCTAGACAAGCCATATCCCCTCATTTTCCACTAACTGCTCACAACCTGGAGTTTGACTCCATTCTGTCATGGGGATATGATGACCTATCTAAAAGATTCTGGATGGGCTGGGAATTTGCTGGGATCAAAGAGCTTATCTTGGATAACTTAAATCTGCTGGAAATTCTTACCCTGCATCTAACTGAATGTATCAATACATCTGATAATCTATCTGTCAGGCTTGCCATTGAACACTTACATGACATATGTGAAGATAACATGCCCAGATTTAAGAGCTTTCTTAAGCTTGCTAAGAAAGTAGCATACAAAAAGTTTGAGGATGAAGTAGCAGAGTCCTCCCAAGCAGCTCAACAAAGACAGGCTCAAAGGTCTGAAATAATAAAAAGCAGGGTGTTGACAGAAGACCAAGTTCTATGCCTAAGAGGATTCTTGTATAATGAAGTTTTCAGGGGTTTGGAAGTGCATGGATGGGCAAGCACCGGGTCTTTTGGCTTTTAGTTCTTTCTATGTGATGGATCATCCTTTATTATCAACAATATTCAAGAAATCCTTCTCCTCAACCCAAACTTCCTGTACAAGGTCTTTGAACTCAGGACACACATCTGCAACATCAACTCCTTAGAAAGTCAAGAAATGATCAAGATTGTCAAAGCTTTTCTTGAAAAGGAGGGATGGATTGCAATGGATGATTCTAACTCAGACCTATCCACTCCCTCCTCACCAACTGTCATTCTAAATACAACAGAAGAATCAAAAAGAATGGCTGCACAAAATATTAAAGAGGCATATATGACTGCATATGGAAATGAATGGGAGAAGGATGAGAATGAAGAAGTCCCTTCCTCTTTGTCTTTTCCTCAAATTGCTAATGAAGCTGAAGCTGAGATCTCAACAGCATCTCTCACATTTGTTGTTGTGATCTATGAAGCTGAAGCTGAGGCATCCAATAAAGACAAAGGGAAGGGTATCATGATAGAGGAAGAATAAAAGAGGATAGAGTAAGAAAAAAGGATATGGAAAGAAAAAGAAGAGAAAGAGAAGAAGAGGAGATGGTTGAGCTTAAAAAGGCTCAAGAAAGAAAAACTGACATACTCCTCAGAGAACAACAAATCTAGTTGTATGCTAGGCAACTGGATGAAACAAGAGTTCATGTTCCTGCAGCGTCATAACTAAAAGAAAATGAAGCCTTAGCTCTTCAGCTGAAGGAACAGTTCAATAAAGAAGAAGGAGAGGAAGAGAAAAGAAGAAGCCACGTTCAGAATCACTTACTCTGAACTTGCTAAAGAAATGAGGGAAGAGTGGACTGAAGCTCTGATTTCTCATGGTGAGGATGCAGACTACCTTGAGAAATTATCAAATAAATAAATATACAGAGCTTTCATGGGACAGCAAGGCCAACTGGTAAATAAGAAAAGGGCTGAAGAAGAAGAAAAAGCCAAACAGAAATCCAGGAAGACCATTGCATTCAATGTTAGATCCCATGAAGAAAGGAAGGTCATGATGGAATTCCTGAAAACTAGAGGTGAGAGTGGAAAGAGGCTGGGTCCCATGAGCTTCATGAACCTGCAAGCCTTATATGTCAAAGTTAAAGAGGAAGAGGAAGAGAGACTGGGGAAGACATGCTCAAAAAGAAAGGTAAACACTAAAACTAATGAAAGAAAACAAAAGAATCCCAAGCCTACTCTCTCATCCACTCCTTCCTCTGTCCAACAACCTTCCATTCTCCCTCCTAGACCTCCCTCCTCTTCTCCCAAAGAGTCTAAATCATCTCACCCAGCTCCTCCTCATCAACAGCCTCCCAAGAAGAAAATCAAACCTACTATCACGCCAGAAAATTCAAGAGAAATTATAGTATGGTTCTATAGCAATCAAGACCAATGGTTTGAAGTTTTCAGGGGAAGGGCAAAGTGAAAAAAATCAATCTACAAATCTATTGATGAGGTGATGCAGCTTCCAGATTCTTATCTTCAGATAATGATGGAGCTGGGTGAAGCTCATGAGCCTGAAAATGATGGTGGAACACATCTGTTGCTGGTGATCAAGCATCACTTCAACCCCAGCAAAGATGTGGTTATTGATGTTAAACCTCTTCAATCCCATTATCCATTTGTCAGTTGGTCCTACAATGCTGCTCAAGATGAGTACACTTTGACAGATTTCAGAGGTCAGAAGATGAGATGTTCAAGCAAGACCATCTTCAGCATGCCAAGCAAGGACATCAAGACTCTATCTGAACTCCCTCTTGACAATCCAAGCATGGGCCCCAGAGGCTATGAGACAGAAAGGATTGTTGCTCACATGCAAAAGCTTCAGCAACAAAGGCAATAAGAGAGTTTTGGTATCATCAGTCTAGGGGGAGTTTGTAGAGATAAAGACTGATGGCTACAAAATTCCCTAAGTAAGATTGTTGCGGACTTCACAATTTTGCTGCTGACTTACAAGTTGCTGCTGATAAGGCTAAGTGCTGCATATAGTTGTTTCTCCTGTTGATGAACAAGTTTCCTGCTGATAGCCTTATCTGCTGAAGTCCAAAGTTGCTGCTGATAGGCTTCTCATCAGCATCAAACATTGATGCTGCTGATAGGCAAATAATCAGCAGCTTTGACTTTGCTACTAACACCTCTACTGTAACACTTACACATCTATCAGCAGAAGGAATGTTATTGGTGCAGATGATTAAAGACAAAGCTATTACTTCTGAAGTCTCCTGCAAAGATTCCTATGTAGACTTTTGACCTGAGCAGAACTGTTTGCAGCAGCTTGTCTTTTAGTTATGTACCAATTGTAGTGCAGCTTATAACTGTCAAAGATTAACGACTTGTGTTTGATCTGATCCTTAGAATCAAGGGTCTGTCTTGATTCTAAGTTCCTTTATATGTATTGTATCTTCCATTTGTACAAGTGTGCTTCCTAAGTATTTTCTTTGTAACTTGTAAACCTTGAAGATTAATACAATTTGCATTTATCAGTATTATCATTGTTTACTTGTATACATTGATTAGTTGTTATTGTTTCCGCCAATCTCAACTAAGAACAGAATCATCTTGTAAACACCGATCCTACACAAGTTCATATTTGAAGGCCTCCCGATCTCTATTATTAAAGTGCTCGAAGAAATTAAAACGTTCTTTGGATAAAGCACAGGGTTGACTTGGTTTCCTTATATTGGAATAATTGGTGCTCTTTCAATTTCTAGATGTAGTTTATGAGGTGTGTTTTTTTTTTCTTTCTATTGTTCCGTTCTTGTTTTCTTCTTGTACTAGGCCTGACCCTGCTAGTTTCTGGCTAGCTTTGGCTTTTAATGGAAATTTGCCGTTCAAAAAAAAGAAAGAGAAGTAAACATAATTCTTTTAAATATCCATTTCAAATGTGTGCCTAGTCACTATCTAATAAGTACTATGCTTGCAGCTAGTCAAGACCTAATGTTAGACTAGTCACTTTTAACTCTGCCCAATTACTTATCAAAAGTCAAATACCATTTCAAAAGTTCTATTTTCACTTTCTTTCATCTCTCGTCTCTTCTTTCTCACCTTCTCCTCTCCTTCTCTCTCACTCGCTTGTAATACTACCTCCGGCAACCTTCCTCGGTCTCCGGCAACATGTAACACCACGAGCAATATAGGCTGCTATTTCTGACCCATTTCTTGAATCAACCTTTTTTAAGGATTCACCATATATTTTTTTAAAGGGCTCACCACAGTTTTTCTATATAACTTTCTACTACAATTTCAAAACTCGGGGGTTCCGGTGAACCCCCTCAGGCCTATGTAAATCCGCCCCTACATGTAACTGTGATCACAAGTTAGGGATAGCTTTCAAACCCTTACTCTCTGGTATAGAGTATGAAACAAGATAGGTAAATTAAGCTAGGTAAATTAAACTAGTTGACGTTAAAACAATAGTAAATAGTTGAGTTAAGTATACTGATGGTTACTGTGCTATATTTAAATTTTGGAAAATTACACTAACAGTTTTAAATTAGGCATAAAAGTAACATGTTTGATCCCTGAAGGGATAACAGTTAACTTTTCTATTAAATATTTTGAATATTACCAAAATATCCCTAGATTAAAAAAATAAAAAACTTAAAAAATAGAAAATAAAAAAACATATATTTATAATAGTTCTCAGGCGGCACCACCGCTTTTTTTTCTTTTTTTAAAACATATATTTTTATTTTTTGTTTTTTAATCTATGGGTATTTTTGTCATTTTCAAAAAATTTAACATAAAATTTAACTGTCATTCACTCTAGTGACCAATCATGTTACGTTTATGCATAATTTGGAATTGAGAGTGTAATTTTTCAAATATAGAGACTAAATCCAAAATTTGAACATACCACAAGGACTATTCGTGTACTTAACTATAAATAATTAGTTAAACATGTATGGATAATACTTTCCTCCCAAACAAAATTTTACCGTCGTCAGAAGCAATTTAAAAAAAATAACATGACAGTCAAGTTGAAATTTATATCTTCTTCAAAAACCCATAAAATGTTACAAACTAAATTAAAAATCCTATATTTCGGTGAGCTAGTGGGAGAAAAAAATCTGTCACACCCTGACCACAGTGGTTTTCCTGCGGGGCATGACTGTTAAGGATCATCGATACTGATTACTTTGAACGACCACTAAATGGTTTTCAAAAACATTCCACTTCAATTCATTCAAAATAATAAAATAGTTTAACAGAGTTGAATACGGAAAGTAAAATGCGGAAGTAAATAGTTGTTTCAAAACATAATAATGACAACATTTAATTGTTTCCAAAAATCATGCTCCTAGCAAATGACATGAGACTTCGTGAGTAGTGCAAGGATATGCCCAAATGCAACAATCAACGACATGAGAAAACATGTTTAAATGGGTCAACATAATGTTGGTGAATTCACAGGTTTGTATGTAACAGTAAAACATTTTAATGGACTACATAACTTCCAATGATTTAATTGTTGATCAGACAATATAACAAAATATAATACGCATTCACTGAAACTGAAGCTAACCGAACTGATGCTGTAATATGTATTTTGCCTCTACCGTGCCTTGCACGCAATGATTATGTCAATAATGCACCCGTTTTGACCCCAGTCAAAGTTAGCGTGACTAACTCGGGCGGGGTTGTTAAACCCGATAGTACTATTCATGATTACCTCGTTATGTAACATAATTAACGGTTCGATTGTGAGATGACTTTGTGTGTAAACGCACCGGCTTATATATCAATGCGAAATCAAGTAAGTGTGAAATTATGTCCAATGAAAATAAAGTTTGCATGTAATCTCCCACAAAAAGAAAAATAAGTAAAAGTGGGGTCGTGAGACTCACCTGGAAATGTGGTGAATGGAATGCGTAACACGAATGCGAAAACTAGCATAAGTCTGAAAGTGTAACCGACCTACTCGAGCCCTAGAAATGTTAAGGCTAAAAGGTCTATGTATTATGAAGGTTGGGTTATGCAACCGTATACACCGAAACGAATCAACGTGAAACTTGTAATAGAAATTTTGAAATGTTGACAAAGTTTGACCCGACGACCCGTTGGTGACACGTTAGGGTTGGAAAGTATGTTTATATAAAATAAACACGAATAATATTTGTAATACGATACAACACCTCAACCTATCAACACCTAAGTCTACTTATACACAACGGGTACTAAGTGTCGTGTACTTCAAGTGTTAGGGTTTCGTGTGATGTGACCCAAATCAAGTAATACTAGGCGGCCAAATGTTCTAAGTGTTTAATAGTAACATATTAAACACCTTTGAACAATCAAAGACAGTTTAGGGTTTGAAACCCGGTTGTTAAAATAGAAAAGTTTCCTTATTTAAAAAGCTAAGCTTTTTGACACTAAAACATTAACCAATGCTAGAAACCCAAGTACTTCATATGACTAAGTGTTCCTAAAACACTCGAGCTCAACAATCCACTTCTAGCACAAGAACCCGGTTTTGTAACTAATAAAGTTACTAAATATAGAAGTGTACCGTAAGACAATAAACAACGAAACAATACTGGGAACTCATGTATTTGACATGTCTAAGTTTTACTAGAACACTTAGACCCATCAATATCATTTATAGAGTGAAAACCCGACTTTGTAAACAATAAAGTTTCTATTTATAGAAACGTACCCTGAAACACCAAACAATGAAGAAATACTCAAAACTCATCTTTTTCACTTATCTAAGTGTTCTTATAACACCTAAACTCACCAAAACCATGTATAGCTCAAAAACCCAGTTGTCATAGAAAAGTTACTAAATTTAGAAACACGTCAAAATACACACACATCCCAAAAATCACTAACAATATGTACCAACATGAGTAGTAATCCATATTTATAAAAATATTAGTTTGTTTAAGTGTGTTGACTTGAAATAACCGAATGTTAGTTGTAAGTGGGTTTAACATAATCTATCAGTAAAAATGATGGAAATGAAATAAAGTTCTTAGTTCAAGCAAGGGAATGAAAGATGGATGGAAAGCTTGAATCCTTTGCTTGTAAACACCTTGAAATAGCCTTGAGAATACTTGAATAATGATAAAAAAATGGATGGAGAGTGGATGGTGGTGGTGGACGAAAATTTGAGAGATAGAGGGAGAGAGTTTTGCTCTTGATTTGGCTAAATGGGGGTAAAAGGTTTAAATGAAGAAATAGTGTGGGTATTTATAGTGTTTAAGGGTTTAGTTTAGAAGGGAAAGAAGATTTCAATTTTGAAAAAGATGTAATGATGGAGAATGGTGGTGGTTGAGTGTAGTAATGAGTTTGTGAGTGTCTAGATTAACTGGTTTGGGAGTAGGCACTCTCATGGCCTTTTAATATGAAGGTCATGGGTTCTAGTCTCACTTGATGCAAAATATTATCAGATGGGTCAGGGGTTTTACCACAGTGAGCCTTCTGGTAGTGGATTTCCCTTGGAATGGTGGGCGGAAAGGATCACCAACATTGTCTGCCTTCGCGGGTGTGGGTGGCCTTTCGTCAATGAATTTACCTGGGTGACTGGACATATAATATTCGTTGATCGTTCAAAAGAAAAGTAATGAGCTTGTATGGAAGACTCATTATTAGATTTTTTTTTAAAAGATTTTATAAATAAAAGGTTTTTATTTAAATTAATTGAATTAAAATACAACTTTAATTATCGATATTTATTTTCATTAATCATAACTTAATTTAATAAAATGTTATATGACATTTTACTAGCTGGCACATAAGGCGGTGTAGGATACTGCGTTTTAAAATAAAACGCGCGTTTTAAAATAAAACACGCTCTAAAAATATATGAAAAATTAATTTAGCACGAAATAATAAATCACAGTGTTAAATAAAATTTGTATACTTCAAATATATATCAAGTATTAGATTTGAAATTTACCAACGTTCGTGAGATAGGACGTGTGTGATCCGGTAATTCATCGAATTATCAATGCATGAAATGTAATGAATGGAATTTACTATGACATATGAACTTAATTAACCCTAATTTAGTGTGCTGCATGTGAAATTATGCGTAATTATAAGAATATCGGGAACGGATATTAACCTGAAATTGCCGGTTCTCACAAAATTCTTTTTACCTGCCAAGTAAAAAAATCTCACTTGATAAACATACACAAACAAGAAAATTGTGACCATAGTGAAAAAAATTATTTAAAAGAATATGCGATAGAACAAATTCACTTAATCTTTTTTAACGGATTTAACAAATAACAAACTTTGCTTTCATATTCTTTTACGGATTAAAAAAAACAGTAAATTTTGGTTAAACCTTAAAAACATGAATAAGTTATTGTGTTTTAATCGTAATTATCTTTTAAAAGTTGATTAAATTATTAAGCTACAAATAAATAATATATGTAGGGATGCAAACGAACCGAACGAACACTAACAAGGTTAGTGTTCGTTCATTAAGGAAATTTCCTGTTCACGAGCACATAACCGAACAAGATTTCCTATATGTGCTCGTTAATTAAGGAAATGAACATGTTTATGTTCGTCCGATAATTCTATGTAGCGAACACAAATGAACACAAACGAACACAAATTCATTTGAGAACAAAATCAACATTTTTCATCTCAAATTAACATTGTACAAAATCCACCAAAAATAAATATGGAGTACTTAATTTATCTGCACATACCTCACATAATTAAGATAAACATGATTAACAAATACTTTTAATTGATAAAATATAAAATACAAAAACCTTTAAAGATCGAATGAACATTAACGAACATAAATGAACACATTACCGAACGTTCACGAACATAAATGAACAAACGTGAACTCTGTTCATATTCGTTCATTTAACTAAACGAACAAAATTTCTTGTTCATATTCGTTCGTTTATTAAACCAACGAACATGAACGGTCGGTTCGTTTCCGGTCCTAAATATATGTATTTACCTCCTAACACCTACCATAGGGGTTGTTATCAGATGCTAATTTTTTTATGATACTAGTTACCTATTTATTCTTATTTTACACATATGTGCTTTTGTGTAAAAAGCGGATTTAGTAGGCTTGTAAACGAAACGAACGAAAACTTGTTAGTGTTCGTTCGTTTAACTTTAACCGAACAAATGAACGAATACGAACACTTAAACGAACGGATTTTCTTGTTCGTGACGAACGTGTTCGTGTTAGTTTATGTTCGTTCATTAATATTCTAAATGAACAGTTCACAAACATAAATGAACATAAACAAAAACAAATTAAAAGTAAACGTGGATATCTAAATTAAAGTTTAAAATATAATCATCTTTGCATCCAACATTTTAAAACTAAATAAAGATATCAAATTGATTTTATATTAGGCTTAAGGGTTTTAAAATATGAAAAATCAAATTGATTTTAAATTAATAATAGTAATAAATAAATTTGAATGTTATTTAAGCGAAGGTAAACAAACGAACATAAATAAACGAATATAAACGAACGTAAATAAGAGAATATAAATGAACGTTCATGAACGTAAATGAACGAACGAGACATATGTTCATTTTCGTTCATTTAATTAAATGAACAAACTTTTGGGTCCATGTTCGTTCGTTTATTAAATGAACAAACATAAACAAACTTTCCATCGAACGGTTCACGAACAGTTCACTAAACGTTCGGTTCATTTACAGGCCTAAGATTTAGTATAGAAAATAAAAAAAGCATCATTTTAGTACTTAAAAGTTAAATGTGGTATACTAATGTTATAAAATTGTACATCAATTCTAAACATTGATCATTATGTATCACTTTATAACACTAATCAGCACGAATGATTGTGTATATCAATTTTGATGGACTTCATGTTCGAAAATAATGCACATATGCCCAAAACTAGAGGTGCACAAATCGGTTTTTCTCAAGAACCGGTTCCAGGTCTGTTCTTTGCTGAAAAACCGGAACCTATGTACCCGGTTCCGGTTTTTCAAGAACCGGTTCCGGTTCCGGTAGTTCAAGGCGAGTATTTCAAGAACCTATTTTCAGGTATTCGAAAAACTTAGTTAAACATATAAATACATTAATTAAACATATAAATAACTAACTTAAGAAGTCCAATAACATTAAAAACATAAAATGTTACAAAATAGATAAATGTTTAAAACATAAACTCATAAAACATAGATAAATTATATAAAAAAACTATATTGTCTAACCCGTTTGACTCATTTGACTCATAAAACCTTTTTTTCACTTTTAGTTTTAAACAATTTAAGTTTTACCAATATTAAAATTTTAAGCATATACGCGTCACGAATCTGTAAAACATAGATGGATTAGTGTCACAAGACACAAGGGTAGAGGTGCACAAATCGGGTATTCTCAAGAACCGGTTTCAGTTCTTACCGGTTCCGGTTCCAGGTCCCCGGAACCTATGTACCCAATTCCGGTTTTTCAAGAACGGTTCAGTTCCGGAAGAACCGGTCCGGTTCCGGTTTTTTTGTTCACCTCTACCCAAAACATTATGTGGAGTTCTCTTTCTATCCTATCTTTTCTTTTACGATAAGTTTCTTTCTATCTATATTACATTTTTTTTTATCGAAAATCACTTGCTATCGTAATCTTAGCATGTATAATGTGTATATACACGAGATGTATCTAGGTATAACAAAAATTATTACATCAAAAAAAAATAACCATTTATATTTTCAGTCTTAAAAATTTTTAAAATAAAAGAAAATAATATAGATATAATATTATTTTTCACTCCTCTTAAAATTCAAAAAAAAATATATATGTACAAATTAGCTTACATCGTGAAGCTCTTCAAACTTTCAAGTGGAGCTCGAGTTAGCCTATAGCTTCTGAGCCTAGGTCGAGCTCCGCGCGAGTCGTTTGCAACCCTACTCTGATATGTAGTTTCATCGTTTTTAAAGCCAAATGGCATCTTCTTGTAATAGTATATCCCAATATACGTATGAAAACGTCTAAGATTTGAATCTAGTGATACCCGTTAACGAGTATTGTTCAGTCTATGAAACCGATGCACATTTTTGTGAACATGAACGAATTGTTATGCTTTTTCTAAATTATGATATCAGTCTTTCAATGTAGGAGATCTTCAAGTGAGAAACAACTTTTGTCGTATTACTTGAAACTGAATTGAAACGACCACCACCCAAAATATCGTCACGTACATTAAACTTATCCCACGAGTCAAAACTACAGGGCGAAAAGTAACGCATAAACCTTTTTGAACCTTGGCTTAAACTTATCCCAATAGTCGATCTACGATGATCCTTTTGGAACTCCAAGGAGATTTGTGATTGTAAAAAGAGAATTAGATACAACCAAAAAGGCTCGCGATCTCACAACAACTTGTCTTATTTTAACACCGAATCAACACTCGACAACAAGAAGACAGACCCGTGCAAGTCAAGTTGTCTTATTTTAACCCATACCGGTAAAGCATGTAAACAGAACCCGCAAAATTGAAAAGAAAAAAGTTAATTACCAAAGTAAATATAAAGCCAGAACTCAAAACATGCATTTGCAGCTGCAGCTGCACTTTTGGTTCTAGCTGAGGGACTTGTAGCACCACCAACCATCAAATTTTCATGTCAATCATCATATCAGAATAAAAAGACGGTATGCCATGATTCTTGTCGAATAGTTGACAGATTAACCCCGCTGCATGATTATGTTAGACAACGCATCTCAAGATGATATAAAAGATCCTTCAGAAAAATGTGTACACAATCTTCTGTATTATGTGTCCTTTTTTGTTGGTTGATGAAGAATATCCTCTTGATTTTCACAGATTTTCAAAACCACTGACCTCTCGATCGCGTTCAAAAATAATCTCAAAAATCTAGAATTTATGACCTCCAAATGTTTTTATGATATAAATCCACTAAAAAGTGACCAAGATAACCTGTATGTCAAGTGTTGCAATCTCAAATAGAAGCATACAGGAAGTCTTTTTAAACTGTTATCCATGGTTTCTTATTAAATATCTCAATAATAAAACAGTACATATTTCCAAAACCTCAAACGATAAGGATCATGTCAGCACCACATATTCATACATAACGAGTCTTATTGAAGTAAACTTGAAAGATCCACTTAATCATTACAACCCGCAAAGCCCAGCCCAGCCCGTCTCGATATAAATTTAGTGAACCCAAAACTCTACTGATTTAAGCCTCTAGATCATTCGGGTTATCGACATATTTCCTCTGTGATATTATTTACCTATGTAAGGTAAAACTGATAATATATTTATTTTGGATTGACCAAAAGCTCACCTCAGTAGTATGAGTCAGAAACCCTGCCACCCGCATAGCCATCTGTCACGCGATGATTAGAGTAGCCAGGAGAATATGACTCTGCGCGCATCTGAAAAACATTCGGGTAATGTTAATTTTTAATAATAAAAGAAATCTTAAAATAAATATATTAATTAAGGTAAGGGAAAATGGAATGTATACTTCTGATCGTGAAGGGATGTAGTCTCGTGACTCACGTTCTCTTCCATATCTAGAGTACATCTCTTCTGGATCTTCATTGGCAATATCTGCGGATGAATTTTGAGATTTAAGCAATAAATTTAATCATCAATAAAGATTATAAATTTAAAAAATATTATACCTCTTCTGTAGCCTACATTTGAATGCCCTGCAGAACTTTGGTTACGGGATCCACGTGCTAGCCTGACAATAACTTATATTATCAGGAAACATGAATCGATTTATTTAGGGCTTATTACAATTTTCCAATGACACTAAACTCAGTAAAAGTAAAAATACAAAATTAAAAAAAAAAAAAAAACTTTCATAATACATTGAAAAGATGGTGTACCTTGTAGGTTCATACATCCTGTCATTATACACCATATCCGGACTATTGGCATAATCAAAATCTGGCCTTGACTGTCTCCTGGATGATTCTGTATAACGAGGATGGCGCTCCTCCTAGATTTACAAATAATTAATGTGTTAAATATTATTACAAAAACTATATTATTGCAATAATAATTTATTTTTTTGATAAAGAGATTTAGAAGATTGTATGTATTAAAAATACACTATGGGTGAATTTCAGCCCATATGACACGTGTCCTTTACGACTAATTTTTATTTTATTTTACTCGTCTGACAAGAGTGCAGATAATAAATTGACTTACGATTGAGGAATAAGGTCGTTTTAAGCCAGAAGATGAACTAAAATTACGGCTACCGCCATCATTGTATCTTGATGGATGGTCCATATACATGTATCTACTACCACCATCATCATCTTCATCATAAACACGAGCATTTCCCCGACCATGAACACGAGAAATATTTCTTGAAGAATCTTCAATGTAATTAGCTCCACGTGAAGAATAAGAATCTCTATAAACCGGCAACTCATTTGAAGATATCCCCGCATTTTGCCTCATGTATTCAGTTTTAAAACTGCTTCTTTCATAAACTGAATAGCCAAAACACAACTATAAGTATTTACTTTAAAGATGCTATTTTCAACCTATTTACTTATGATTTGATCGATTTCAGCTATGTTTTATCTCTAACATGTCAAATAATGCATAATACCTCCTCAATCATTATATTTAAAAAAACTAGATTACTACTATTACAACATTATAATTCTTGTAATCCTATGACACTAAAATTTATAAAATAATTAAGAAAAATGGAGAAAAAGTGTTCCAGACTTCTGCTAATCAACCAACCAGCTTTATAATTGCTTTAACCAAAACCATTTTTATATGTTTATTAACCTGCACGGCCCGTTTAGTTGCCACCTCTATTTCCTTTTAGAGGGGCCGATTTCGACACATTTACTTATGAATGGATTGGTTTGAGCTATGTTTCATCTCTAGCATGTCAAATGCAAAAAAAATTAGAAAAAAATGGAAAATAAAAGGGAGTTGTCTAATAGAAAAATAGCTTGAATGATAAAAAGCCACCCTAAAGTGTATTTTTAATGTAAAAACCACTATATTTATGCAAAAAAATTAGATCTGCTTAGTAAACATATGTGACACTGTGTATATATATATACACATACATATATGTATATATATGTGTGTGTATATATATATATGTATGTATATAAAGGTTAGAAATTTGTACAGAAACTGTTTCGGGTCAAAACGACCCAACCCATACCAAAACTACCCTTCTGCCCTGACCAGCACATTCAATTACTGCATACCTGGAGATCTTCGTTTTAAAGATCTGTCTGTAGAAGTATAAGGTCTTTTGCTAGCAGTTCTATCAGAAACAGAGACATCATATTCTCGGTTGTCTCTAGAATCATATGACCTTCTACGGCCGGTATCATATGGACTACGGTCCCGAATGGTTCTTCTAGCCCTATCTGAGAACCTAGGAGCATCCACACGGTTCGAACTAGGCTCCCAAGAACTCCTGTAACCACCATAATTATCGGCTCCAACTGTGTAACCTCCACGGGCATATTTAGCAGATTTACCTCTCTGACGCGGTCTAGAAAGCCTTGCTCGAACTTTCACCTATAAAAAAATAAAAAATGACTTCAGAGGAATAAAAATATATACCAACATCACATAGAACAAGATATTTGAAGGACTTTTTAAATTAGAAATTCAATCTACAAAATTACTTATTGAATGCAAACTCAAAGGTGACAAAATGAGCGGGTTGAGCAAGTTGGATGATGGGTCAAAATATGTTCGGGTTGAAATTGGGGCGGGTTGGGTTGATCCGCAAACATTTTTTTCCTATTTTTAAAAGTGGTTATAAATAATTAATGTGTTAATTATGAATAAAATTGAAACATCACTAAAATAATAATACAATTTTTTAATAAACGATTAGGAGCTTTTATGTATCAAAAATAAGCATTGAGCGACTTTTAAACTTAAAACCATATAATTCATTGCCCTCGAAGCTAAATTTTTTATTTGGCCCGTTTGAGGTCAAGCACAACCCAAACGGAAAATTGCCACTTCTACTATATACAATAAGAAGAAAACTTAAGTTAACTCAGCAAACAGAAGGACACCTTTTTGTTTCTGAAAACAAGCTCTGAATCATTAATACCGTCAACACACAATGCTGCAGCTTCATGTGTGCTAAATGTTATAAAACCAAAATCATCCCTCTTAGCAGCAGGCATATTTCTAGCAAGTTCAACCTTCTCAATTTTCCCAAACTGCCTTAGATGATCCTTTATAATATCCTCCTCCCAAGAAGGCGGCAAACCATCAACAAATACAGTCCGCACCTGCATTTTCCAAATATGCATATTATTAAACCAAATTTTGAAATCATTTTCATCAAAACATTATGATAGACAGAGTAACATATACTTGTGCCATGATCTCATCATCAGGTTCAATAAAGGTGTCAGCAAAAGCCACCCTAGCCGTCCGATCAGTGCCAAATATTACATCTCTTTTCTGCAGACGTCTACACGCTTCCAATGCATCTGCTCTAGTTGGGAAATCTAAAAAAGCAAATCCCCTATTCATACCTTCATTTTTAGCATCTTCAACTAAAGTCAACTCTTCAAACTTATCTATACCATAACGCACTAATTTTTCCTTCAACTGAAATTAAAAAAAGATCACTTATCATGATTCAAAGGGAAAACCAGTGTTGTAAAAATCGCTAGGCGCTAGTCGGGCGGTGGGGTAGGGCCTAGGCCTAGGCGGGATTAATCAGATTGGAATTTTTATATGTAATTTTCAGTTTTTTATATATATACACACATTTTTATATGTAATTTTTATAAAAATGTTCATTTTTAAACCACACCAAAGGTTTTCGCCGGAATTTGGCCGGAAATTTCAGGTTTTCGCAGGAATTTGGCCGGAAATTTCAGGTTTTTGCCGGAATGTTCGCCGGAATCTAGCCGCCTAGGCCCGCCTAGGACCGCCTAGGCGCGATTTGGACCGTCTAGCGATTTTTGGACCGACTAGGTCAAAATTCCTCCTTAGCTGAGCGCCTAGCGATTAATCGGCGCCTAGGCGCGATTTTTACAACACTGGGGAAAACAAGAACACAATTGAATAGGAAAAACTTCACACAATAGTAACCAAGTTTCCCAAGTAATCTACTAAAGTCACTCAAAGTTTTGTGTTCCTCTTAAGTCACTTAACTTTTATTAGGTGTTCCAAACTTACGAAATTTTTTTATAAATGTAAAAATTTTAAAATTTTAGTGACCTAAATAGAACATACAAATCCTTGTTACTATTTAGTGATTTTTTTTCTTTGAATTTGAGTTACATTGAAAATTATGAAACTTGGTTATTATTTAGTGAATTTTTTTTCTTCACTATTACCTCTTACTTCAAGTTTCTTAAAAAAATAATCACTAAATAGTACTTAGGATTCCTATATGTTACATATAAGTAACTTAATTTTTAAAAATTTGAACAATTATAAAAAAAATTCACAAGATTGGAAAACCAAATGAAAGTTGAGCGACTTTAGAACAAAAAAATTTTAAGTCACTTTAGTTGAACACTTAGGAAACTTGGTTACAGTGGTGTGAAGTTACCCCCAATTGAATATTGTGCAAATATGAAACATACCATATCTTTTGACCATGTCTTGCAAATATTACCAACAAACAATGTATCACTATCTTGACTTGGAGCAACCCCACATTGCTTTCCGTTAATCTAAAAATTGTTAATTGTGTTATAAACTTATAATCATTTGGTACATTGTTTACAAAAACTGAATACAAAACCAAAAAAAAAACTAAATAAGAAATAAAAGATGAGTACCGTTGGACGTTTGAGGTCATTTAGAGCACACCTTGCTTGCTCGACAGTAGCAAACCGTATGAAAGCAAAACCTTTGTTTTTGTTTGTCATAGGATTCATCAAAAGCCTAACTTCAGTAATGTCACCAACTTGACTAAAAACTTCCCTAAGATCTTCTTCAGTTGTATCGCGATCTAACCCACCAACAAATACTTCTAATTCTTTCTTCTTTTGTCTCTCTCTAACAACATCATGTCGTTCTTTCTTGTAACCATCTGGATCAAAACCATGTTCATCATACAAATTATCCTCACTTAATTCTTGCTCTTCAAGTTTCCCTTCATCATGTTCGTTCATATATTCTCTCTCAAACCTCTCATCTACATAAGATGGATTTTTATAGTCAATCTCCAGCCTCTCCTGTTTTTCTACCACGTATTCCTCATCTTCCTTTTCCTCTGATACATAGAAAACAGCAAAATAATATTCAAGAACATGCAAATACAGCTCTTTTACGTTTTATAAAAGATTTAATTTCATGCATCTAACTTGCACCAACAAAATTTCTTGCAAAAGTGGCTATGAAAAAGGATCATAGGAACTTTAATTCCCAGAAAATATATCACCATTTTTTAGATTCAACAAACTCAAGCTGCAAACAGATTTAAAATCTTGCCAAAAAAATTGACTACAAAAAAAAATCATAGGAACTTTAACTCCCAGAAAATAATTCACCATTTTTAGATTCAAGTAACTCAAACTGCAAAAAGATTTAAAATCCAGGAAAAAAAATCAAAAACTAACTACGAAAAATAATCAGAGGAACTCTAACTCCCAGAAAATAAATCACCATTTTTTAGATTCAAGAAATTAAACTGCAAACAGATTTAAAATCTTGCAAAAGAAATGACCATGAAAAAAAAATCATAGGAACTCTAATTCCCAGAAAATACACCACCATTTTTTAGATTGAAGAAACTCAAACTGCAAACAAATTAAAAATCTTGAAGAAAAAAAAAACAAAAATCATCCACAAAAATTGGCCAACCTATAGTCTTTTGAAAAGTAATAATCAACCACAAAAATTTCTCCTTTATGTAATCATTAACATCTAATCAAAATTCTGGTCCTTTTTTATCTAATACACTGAAACATCACAGTCTACAACCAACTCAAAATTAAGCATTTAATTGACAAAATATACTCAATTCCAATTCTACTTAAATCTAATTCCATAACCAATACTAAAATTCAAGCTCGAAAATTAAGTTTCAACCGAATTCATCATTTCATTGCTAGGGTTTGAATTAAAAAATCAGACTTGATTATATACGAAGAGTACCAGTAGGAGATAGGTAACGTGTATCGGGGTCTTCGACTCTGTGAAGAAGACGTTTCTTGAAGGGGGTCATCGAGGATTTTAGGTCTTGCGGCGGCGATTGTGGCTGCGGTTGCGGTTGCGGTTGCTGTTGCTGTTGCATTAATTTGGGGTAATTTGAAGTGAATTGATTAAGGAAAAGAAACTTGGGGATAATATTATTGTACTTTCATTGAATCTAGCAGTGGAAAGCAATGATTCGGGGATTTCAACAGTGTTTCGTTGGGAGAGAGAAAAACAAATGCAAGTGAAGTTGTTTGGAGATTGACATAGCCTTGTGCCTCAAACGACGTCGTTAAGATAGTTGGTCGACAAAGTGCTCTATTAGTGGTCAAGTTGAAGTGTGTTGCAAAGTGGTAGGAGGTGTAGTTCACTTGTTGAAATAGTTCTCCAAAGGCATAATAGCTCAGCCGCATCTTGGTGATGGGATAAGGCTCAGTGATCATATGGTACTGGGTTCGAATCTCACAAGGGGGTTTTTCCAGAAAAATTAGGTTTCCTCCTGAATTGGTGACTTGGTTTTGGAATATGATCGGGTGGTACCACTGGTGGCACGATGATGCTCCAGTGGTCCGTCAGTAATCCAAATTTGTCTTTCAAAAAAAAATTGTTGAAATAGTTGAAAACTATATTTACCACGCGTGTTGCAGCGGTTTTTTTCTCCCTAAATATTGATCGGTCGGTTTTGACGAAGATTTAGAGGGAAACGTAGAGAATAAAAATGTCGCGTGGTACGACGGGTTTTTTCCTCAAAGATTTATTAAAAATAAAAAAATAATAAGTATTATTCATTTATTTTAGGATGAAGTTTAAATTTTATTATTTACTTATTTTATAATAAAATAATCAATACTTTTATTTATTAAGTTTTTTTACGTTCTAATTATTATAAATTATTTTATTTATTACTTAAAATTATAAAATAAACTAAAAATATAAAAAATACATGTAAATCACGATTTTAAAAGTAAGGGGACTACTAACCACACACGGAGAATGCTAATTGGACTTGGCCATATACGCATCGTATAGGGCAATACGATGCGTATAGCCCTTCACAATTTCTCATGCCCGACATTCTCTTACAACCTGGTCATTCAAACCTCGTATATGCATAGTATAGGGCAATACGTTGCAGTTTAGGGTACGATGTACCTTCTGCCACTAGTCACATCACCTCGTACCCTATACGCATCGTATTGGGCTATACGATGCGTATAGGGCCCAAATTTTGTGTATTTAACAATGCAGAATTCTCATTCGAACCGAACGTATGCTTTCAAAAAAAATTTATAAACATCTCTTGGTGGTAGGATGGTAACTACAGTTTTCAGGTATATTCTAACGAGTCGGTGGAAAACAACCCGCAAAGTTCTGACGTTCAAGAGGTGAACCGGGAGGAGGTCTCGTCCGACGTTTATTCTCATCAACGGGTAAGGCTTCCAGATTTGAACGAGCCACTGAGCAATCCCGAGTTCGTATACGGTGAACCGTCTTACCTTACACAACCCACGAAGTCTCTAACCCGACACAACAAACCGACGAATCCGAAGACGAGGAACAAAACCATCAAAACGTGTCGTATAAAACTGACCAAAATTTTCAGTCTCGTGAACAGTAGGTGGATTGGGCTGTCCGGAGAAGACGTGAGAATGGTTGCGTCCTTGTCACCTGACGATCGAGGAGAAAAGGCGACGATCCGACGGAACCGTTTATCAAGGTGTGGCTTGTGTGTGACCGTCACGGCGAACGTGCGTCTACTGCCACGGTTAGACGTGCCGATAGCAAGAAAATAGGTTGTCCTTTTAATATGGAAGGAGAGTATCAAGAAAATATTGGTGATTGGAAATTAACGGTGAAGGATGACAGTCATAACCACGATCCTAATCAACATCTTGAGGGCACTCGTTTGCGAGAAGACTGTCTCAGTCGGAACAACTTTTGGTGGGGAAGTTGTATTCGTAAAACATGTTGCCACAAAACATTCTGGAAACTATAATGGAACAAAACCCAAAGAGTACTTGCATTAAAAAGGACATTTATAATGCGATACAAAAGATAAAAAACGAAACGAGAGTCGGTGAAACTCCAATGCAGATTCTGAAAAACATGTTTTCTTCTAAAAAATACGTCTACTATACTCGGGAAGATCCTGCCACAAATATTGTGGAGGAGATATTCTTTGTTCATCCGAAATCGTACGAGATGTGGCGTGCATTCCCGCACGTGTTGATGATCGACGCGACGTACAAAACAAACATGTATAAACTTCCATTTGTCCAAGTGGTCGGTGTGACCTCCACACACCGGTCGTTTTGCGTCGCTCATGCATTTATATCAAAAGAACGGGAGGAAAACTTTGTCTGGGTGCTACTGTAAATAAAAGCAATGTTGCAAAAGTGTGTGGAGCCGCGTGTGATAGTAACAGACAGGGACAAAGCTCTTATGAACGCGTGTGATAAAATATTTTCGGGCTGTTCCAAGAACCTATGTCTGTGGCACATACACGAGAATATCGCAAAACATTGCAGGGCATCATTTACAGACGAAGACTGGACAAATTTCAAGTATTCATGGTTGGTATTATGTGAGTCTCTCACGCCAGATATATACCAGTACAACTTCAACCGGCTTTACGAACGACTGTATGCAGCCAAACGAGGAAGTAAGTTTTGAATATTTAATATTTTCAGTATTGAATATTTATTATATATTTAAATATTTATTCAATATTTAATATTTTTCCAGGAGTTATAGATTATCTGACTAAAAATTGGCTTGACCCGTATAAACTAAAGTTTGTATCCGCGTGGTCCAACAGAAACTTCAATTTTGGTCAACATACAACGAACCGAGTCGAGAGCCAGCATTCGCTCTTAAAGAGCTATCTTAGAAATGCTAACAGCTCGCTAGATAGACTTGTTGGGTTTGTTGATAAAATTGTATCATATCAGTATTTTCAGTTACAGTTTGGGTTTGGAACAAGCCTCATAAGGAAAATAGACAACCACATAGCTATTGAATTGTTTGATAACCTGCACGGTAAAGTTTCACATAAAGCTCTAGATTTGTTAGAAAACGAGTGGTACAAGTTATCACATATACGGAAACAAAATGCAACGTGTGGTTGCCAACTTTTCAATAGTTGTGAGTTGCCGTGTGCTTGTCGTTTGGCAAATATCGAAGCTACAGGTAAACTGTTCTGACTATTCAATAGTTATGGGTTGTCGTGTGCTTTTCAAAATGTTCTGACTATTTCTTTTAAAATACAGGTGGCATAATCCCTCTAGATGCGGTGGACGTCTTCTGGAGGACACTTGATTTAAAACCGTCGTTTGTCGATGATGAAAATGTATACGTGGATAAACTACTTGGTCAAGTGAGAAACAAAATTATGTCACAACCCGATCAGGTCAAAAGAAGTATGCTGTAGAGAATCGCAGGGGTGGTATTTCCGAGCAAAAGTAACAAGAAAGCTCCTGTGGTACAAGAAGATACTCGCGGTCGTCCAACTTTGAAAAAGCAACAATAAAGGAAACAGGATGTCGCGAGAAACAGCTCATTCACAGGATCCCAACAAAACAAATGTGACCCTGCAAAACACAGCTCGTATATTGCGTCACAAGAGTCTATACAAGCGAGTTCGGTCATTCAACACCGTCGTTCAACGAAGGGTAAAGGAAAGCAACCACAAGATGATAACGCCCATCTTGGGTTTCCATTGATTATGGGGAAAGATGCGGTTAACAATATAAATTGTTTTAAGGATTCGATACCGTCTTTATTTTATCCGTACATTTCACATATACAGGATGTAAATCCCGACGGTAACTGTGGTTTTCGATCGGTAGCTTTGGGCTTAGGGTTAAATGAAAACCGGTGGCTTTTTATTCGACAACAACTTCTACATGAGATGGACAATAAAGAGGAATGGTGTAGAACTGTTTTTGACAGAGTCGCCTTTCAAGAGTATGATAGGCTACGTCACACGATAGATTGGCAGGATGTGAAAGCCGCACCAGTTAGTCGTTGGATGTCGATGCCATACACAGGACTCCTAATTGCTCAAAGATTTGGGGTGATTGTTCATCTTTTAAGCATCGACGGTAATCAAACATTTTTTCCATTGTAGTTTGGTCCTAACGTTCACGCTCAACATCAAATCGTATCGTTAGTTCACGTAAAAAATCTCATTTCATCCACGTCAAGTTAGACGGAGATTTTTCGATTCCCACGCCGAATGCACTTTGGAATTTGCTCCGAAATGATTATGCAGCAAAATGGAAAAATATATACAGTGATCGTATTGAACGATTTAAGAAAATAATGGCTACTAATAGATCTAGATTTCCACAATACGTCACGAACCACAGATGATGTTTGTTAGTTATAATTAATTAAATATAATTAATTTTATTTGTCATTTTAATTATTTTAAATTAATTTTACTTAATTATAATTAATTTTTTATTACTTTTAATTAATTATTAATTAATTTTAATTAAAGGCTATACGCATCGTATAGGTCAATACGTGGCGTATAGAATACCAATGGCTGGTGGCTATACGCCACGTATTGATCTATACGTGGCGTATAGCCATTTGATATACCAAGAAAACGCATCGTACAGTGCCAAACGAACCAAAAAACCACACACAAACCCATACGCGACCCGACAAAAAAACGCTCGTTCATTTGGATTGTCGTCTCAAAAAAAACTTTGTAAAGGTACGTGTCTCAACTCGCGATCATTAATGTTAAGTTTATATTGAATATTAGCAGGTAAAACTGGGTAGATTAGCGATTTTTAGGTTGAAACTTAAGAACTATACGTCACGTAAAGGGCCATACAGAGGCGAATCTTTGTTGGGGCCCGGATGGGCCCCGGCCCATCCCGATTTTTCGCTCACTAGTGTTAATTTATACGTATTCGGTCGATTTTTCGCTCAATAGTGTTAATTTATATGTATTCGGGTGAAAATTTTATAGTTCTGGCACCCCCATGATAGGAAAAAAAATCCCAACCCCCCCCGGGGGTTTTCTTCAAACTTCGCCACTAGGGCCATACATGGCGTATAGTTCGTCTGAGGAAGACAATGAAGCCATACGCCACGTATAGGTCTATACGTTGCGTATGGCTCAGGTTCTAGGCAACGTGGCCCGCGTATGGCTTAGTTAGCCCGGTAACTGGCCTGCGTATGACTTGGGGGCCCTGCGTATAGCTTGGTTTGGTAACAGTCTATACGCCATGTATAAATCTATACGTGGCGTATAGGTTTTAAAAAAAATTATTTTATTATTTAAATTAAAATATATTATTATTATTTAAAATAAAAACAATTAATTATTTATTTAAATTAAAATATATTATTATTATTATTTAAAATAAAAACAATTAATTATTTATTATTATTTAAACTAAAAAATTAAAAACAATTAATTATTATCAGATATGGCGGATCATGATGATGATATTCAGATGGAGGAGCTAGACGATCTTGCGCACTACCATTTTCTGGATTTTTCGACCGATTCGGAGGCGTATGCCAGGTGCAAGAAGCTCCGGGAGGTGCGGTTGGGCCAAGGGACGGCGGTGGATTGGGGGCTCCTCGAGGAGGTACAAGAGGCTGAGTGAGCTAGGGCCATCATCGGCCAGGACACGCCATGGTACCGTCTTTTTGCTCTTTCATTCGCGGAGACCTACCGAGAGGTGGTCGTCGAGTTTCTTTCAATTTTCATCTACTCAGAGGCTGGGCTGGAGCCTCTTTCCGGGGAGGCGCCGGATATGGATCCGAATCATATTTCTTTTTTCTATTTTTGGGAACTCTTTGTTTTTTGGGGCTTGATTTCAGATAGTCCTTGGTTGGGTACAAAGGGGAGGGTCTCGGGTATTAGAGACCCTTTGTATAGATATCTGCACCGGCTTATTTCGACGTCGATCGCACCGTGTCTGAAAAGCTGTGAGTGGTGCACTGATAGAGACCTTTTCTTTCTTTATTGCCTGCTTACTGGGAGGCGGTGCGACTTATCCAGTGCATGGCGCTTTATTTTGCATCTACCTATATGCGACAGAAGCGCGGGCTTTTGTATGGCGGTGCTTTCATCACGCAGATCATGCGGTCGGTTACACCATTTGACGTGCATGAGCCTGCGATGTTACCGGCCATTCCCCCTGTTCGATTAGACCGTCGCACGGCGAGCGGCATGCGCATCACGCACCGATTCCCACAGGGCCTTCGGTTCGTAGGGGCCGTCCAGGACCAGGTTTGGGTCCCGGTGCCGTTGCCGCAGATGCCTGGACAGGGGGACCCGCCTATGCCTCATCCGCTACAGGGTGTGGTGATGGAGGACTGGCCGCCGCACGTCGAGCCCATCCACGACCATCCGCCACAGAATCCCTTACACGTACGTCGGTCTGTTATGCTGGAGAGGGCTACCCAGGCATTGCTTGATGGCCTTGTTGCCAACTCACGGCGACAGGGTCGTCAACTCGATCGCATGGAGGACCTGATGATGTGGGCGGTTGGACAGCTCGTGGATCTGTCACGAGCCGCCGGCATCGAGCCACGCCTACTACCACCACCACGTCATTATCCGGACGACCCCGTTCAGGATGAGGGCGGGCGGGTCAGGGTGACGGCGGAGCCGGTTAGGTTTAGTTCTTTTATTTGTATCTTGTTTCTTTCGTTGTTATGTATGTAAAACATTTTGATGTATATATTTAATTTTTTGATGTAATGTATATAATGTTTAGTTTATTTGTTTGGTTGTAACGTTTAATATTTTGTTTGGTTGTAATGTTTAATATTTTGTTTGGTTTGTAATGTTTAATATTTTGTTTGATCATACTGTAAAAATATAATAAATGTTTAAAAAAAGTATAAAATATATAAAATTTATAAATAGATAACAAACTTATATTAACAAAATTATATAAATTAAAATAAAAATAAACAAAATAAAAAAAAATAAAAAAAATATAATTAAATAAAAAATACATATGCGTGGCGTATAGGTCAATACGCCACGTATAGGATTCAGAAACTCCCAAATCTTCCAACTTTTGAAACAAAAATATAACCCGTGCCTCATACGCTGCGTATAGATCAATACGCCATGTATTGGACCAGCCGCCAGACAGAGAATGACACGTGTCATTCTGTTGTCAGTGACTGAACTCTATACGCCCTCGTATTGCCCTATACGAGGGCGTATAGTGTGACGGCGGGTCCAATTAGCAATATTCTGTGTGTGGTTAGAATCACCCTTGAAAAAAACCCTTACGACTGTGCGTAATACCCCCACGCCCAAGCCTCCCTCTCATTAGGCCACCTCACCTCTTCGATCAGACGGAGCCAGAAGTGTTGTTTACTCTTTCTACATCACCAGCCCCAACACATAAGCACCACCACAAAATAGCCACCGCCATCACAACACAACCACGGACCACCTACGTGGCACCACGACAGCACCGCCACCTAACTGCTACCACCACAGCACCAACACCTAACCGTCGGCGTCGCAGGCAACGTCACCGTCACCGTCGCCGAACACAACACCACCACCACAAAACCGCCATCGGACTATCTGTTTGTCTTCTCTCTAAATTTAAGTTCTCTGTCATTCTCTCTCTCTCTCTAGAAAAAAACCAAACTCTTACCAGATCCATAACTTCCCACCGCCATTTTTGCAGATTTCTTTAAGATTGCCGTCATCGTTGCGGATCTTGTTCAGATCCGTCATCATTGTCTCCGATTGTCTATTACGTTGGTTTCTACCTTTTTCGGTTTCCGGCTAAATGTGACAACCCCTAATTTCAGGTCAACATCTTAAAATCCTATTTCCATGCATTACTAGTCAATAACCATCATTAGGACTCAGTTAAATGAAAATTAGGTCGTCATACAATGTGCACAACAATTTTATAGAACATTCTTGTGCATAAGAGAAAATAAACAAACATTGGTGATGAATGACACACTTTGGTCAAACAGCAAGTCAAACATATTCATTTTATATTAAACACATGGATACAATTTCTATTTTTGTATTTACGAACAATTTATTTCTTTAACATAATATATATACATGTATACATAAATCTTTCTGCTCACATTGTTCATGCGCTCACGCCATTCCTAATAAAACTACCTAAGTATTATTTTATATAAATTTAAACTTATAAAACCATTATTTATTTCTAAGAACTAAATATTTTATAAAAATCAAGACTATGCAATACAATTTTAATAACTAACAACATTTTATAAAAACTCTATATAAAAGACTTTAATTTTTATAAAAGCATTTATAAAAGTCTTCAAAAGATGTAAAAGAATTTTTATAAAAAAATAGACAAGACATCACCCACATCTTACTCCACCTCCCACACCCCATTTCTTTCATCCACTTACACACACAAACACACCATGATTTCTTAAATATTTTAATAAGAAAACCATGCCCAATTCTCCTATAAATAGAAGCCTTCATCCATCATTTTCACTTGCACCAAACAAATCACTCTCAAACTCTCTCATTTTCTCTCTCAAATTTTGGGCAAAATAGTGCAAGAACAAAGTCCCAACTTTGAAGTTCTTGATTTGTAAGTTTCTTACTTTCTTTCTTTCTTCTTTCTAGATCTTGATTTTGATAACAAAAAGGTTTATGGGTAGTATGACACCATCATATGCTTCATAGTGTATGTAAACAAGTGGTGATCTATGGCTAAGGCCAAACCATAAACATACCTTCAACATTCAAGAACTAGTCCATTTACTTTATATTATTACTTTACATACAATTGTGCTTTCATTTTTCTTTCTCCTAACACCTACTAACTCGTTAGATTACTTTTATTTACACTTTATATCATATATTTACAAGGTTGGATGAGTTAAATAAAGTTGAAATGACCATATGCAACCTAAAAATAAACTTTCACCGTTAAAACGTCGATTTTGGACCTAAAACATGAATTTTACTTAATGATCACCAAAAATTCCCATATTTTTTCTGTAGCTCCTATATAATATAAAAAGCTTCTATATTAAATTTCATGATTTATGGAGCTCGGGAACTATATCTATAAAATAAATCTTGTAAAAACAAACGTCGTTTTTATACTTAAACTTTTCATAAAAATATAATACTTTTACCATATGATTTACTGGTCATGAAGAGTTCAAAAAATAATAATCATAATTTTTGGACTTGTCTAGCTATCCTTTCTAATTTTGGCTATTGTAAATAATTTTTGGAAAAATACTTAACTATTTCAAAAACCTCCCCAAAATTTACAAAATGTTTTTGAGATCATATAAAGCTTAAAAAAATAAATTTCATAACTTTTGGAGATGTCTAGATATACTTTTTCATTTTCGGCTATTTTACGATAACCGAATGGAGAAACCTTACTTCAACTCTCCAGTAAATTCTGGAAAAATTCCAGAATCTTTTATAAATATTAAAGAGTCTACTGACAGAATTTCATAAAGTTTGGATTTGGACAGCTATACTTTCGAAATTATGACTTATTTTAAGGTTTTACGACCTAATTAGATAATAAAAACATCTTTAAACACTAACTCTTGACTCGACCAACTTTTGAAAGTCTTCTTATATTTAATATAAGGTAAGATGAGTCATCATAACACTAATTTATCAAGATTCATGACCATATTATTATTTTTAAGTTTAATACACCGCAAAACGTCGTAAATCGACTAATTTTTAAAGTTAAGCTTGTTTGAGTTTATTTAAGGAGTTCAAAACCTTATAAACCTAAATTTTAAACTTCTGACTTTGAAGTTATAATTTACCAAGTTCGGTCCCTTGAAAGTCCTAAACACTTATACGGGTCACACGATTTCAAAACATGATTTTTAACAATATAAGTGGTATTTTAACGCATGTGTAAACTTTCACTTTATTCTCATCCCTCCAACTTAAACTTAAACATCAAACAAGTGTTCGACAAAGATTTTCATAAACATTTAAAGTTAACAAAATCTTTTTAAGTAATTCATCACCATTGTCTCTCGTACTAGAAATTACGAGTCTAAACATGCATAACACGTTAGGATTGTTCCGTAATCCTCAATAGCATTTAATTACATCGTAGGACTCAAGTAGGAACATCCGGTTGCAACAATTCGTGCACATATTTTGTTGGAATTGACGTAGCTTCAGACTACCAATCAGTGAGTTCTCGCGGCCCCTTTTTACTTATTTATTTCGGGGGAAAACATGCTTTTATCATTTATTTTACACATATGTCATTATTTAGGAATAAATTTACATGAGTTAAGCATATTATCACTAAAGTCCCCTTATTTTACACAACTATTTAGCTTGGGATTAAGCCGTGGAATATATGAATAGATCTATTTGGGTTGACACCCCCATTCATGGTTGGTCGCGCCAACTTTGACTATCATGTCTTGTGAATGTATATTATCCATTTCATTTTAGATGTTTCGTGATAAGGCATCTGTAGGGGCGAATAAGGAAGTCAAGGTTTGGTTGTGGGCTCATTGTAATTATGTCCTGTTTGTGTGTAAAATATGCAATTATATACATTTGTGTCTCAAACCTGCGAGCTCACCAACTATTTTAGTTGACGTTTTCAAGCATGTTTTTCAGGAAATGAACAAGCATGGTGGAAACCTTTCTAGGAATTTTAATTGAAGACTTTTGTTGTTGTCTTTTTATTGTCTTGTTAAATTTGTATTTTGAAGAATTATGTAGCCGCCTCTAGGCTTTAAACGTTGTAGTCGTATTTTGGTGATGTTATGAAAGTAATTAAGTATTTCTATATAAGCAATGTTGTTATGGTTCCTTGTCAGTCGCGCCTCGTGTTTCCGCTTTACCGGGGTGTGACACTAAAGAACAAAACCATGTAGCGCTTGTACTATCTGATCTGTTCTTTGTGCACTACTTCTGAGGAAAAGGCTGAGTCATGTATAGTTCCTATGGTTTGTTTAAATTGAGGTTTACGTCCCTAACTTTGAGAAATTTACATGTTTAAATTTATAGTTTGCATAAATGTTAGAAGTTTGGTGCCTAAAATATAGATTTTAAAAGGAACGGAACGCATATCTCTAATCTTTTGTTTTTTAATATTAAGATTATTTTGGTCATTATTTAAAAAGTTCACAGAAAAGTCCATCTGCTTCAGAGGTTATCGGTGTTACGTTTTCACAAACTACTAATCTAAACATGTAATTTTCTCAAAGCCGAGACAAAACCGTAATTTAGACAAACCATAGAGAGTATCCTATAATAATAATAATAAAAATAATGATGATGATGTGATGTGAAGATTCATGGCCAACGCCATCTCTTTAATTATGCATTGCCACAATTTACACTCATATTGACTATATTCCTTTGGTGAGTCACACTCATGGCGGCCTTGAATCAGCACCGGAAACTTATGCAGTATTCAACCAACGCCACCACCCAAGTTCCCATTTGCGAGATCCAATGTAATCTCACGGACCGTTGATCCACTTATTGCACCATCTTCTGTTCTTCCTTTTGCCGCCCCGCCGAATCATCTCCAACACCAGTACCGCCGGCTACCTCCCCTTACGCCTTTCCAACGCCGCCCGATCACCACCACCAACCCTTCTCTCTCCCTCTCAAGATCAGTTGCAGCTTCCTCGCTGCCACCTTCATCTTCACCCTTTACAAATTCTACACGGTGTGGTACCGATCAAGAACCCCCCTCGAAGAGACCCGTGATAATAATGATGTTCTTCAACCGTCCGTAATTAACGGTTTAACCGTTGTGAAATTTAGCAAAAGTGACGGTGATGTCGTTGAGGGGACTGATTGCTCCGTTTGTTTGACGGAATTTGAAGAAGAGGACACGCTAAGATTATTACCGAATTGCATGCATGTTTTTCATATGTCGTGTATTGATACGTGGCTCCGATCACACACAAATTGCCCTCTGTGTCGTGCTGGAATTGTTGATAACGCCGTCGATGCGCCACCCTAAAGTCTTCTTTAGTTTCAAAATCCGTATGTATAGCTTCGGGTGGTGTGATATGAGGAATCATAAATTCTTTTCAAATAGTTATTCCCTCTTGATCGATTCTCTAATTGCTATTAATTTCATAAGGGTATTGAAAATTTCTAGCTAATTTTCGAATCCGACGTCCTATACCTGGCAAAACGGGTGGGTGAGGAGATGAGGGTTACGGGTTACGACGGGCCATTCAAATAAATATCATTTTGGTTCGGATCAGCAAGGGCGGCTCAACATCGTTGGAGGCCCAAAGCAAGTTCTAAGATCGGGGCCCTTTTTCGTAGAAAACAATTATTTTATTTACTTCTAATAAATATACATTCTTTAAGGATCATCCATGTTGCATCGTTGTTAAACATTATATTCTTCCACCCCTTGTTTCAATTGTTTTTAAGTAAAATATCATAAAACACACCGTGGGTATGTGTTTCTTCATGGATTTTGTTTATTTTTGACTGAAAGGTAAAAAAACACATAATGAGTATGTGTTTATTTCATGGATCCATCGTCAATAGAGATGAGTTCTTTTACACGTGTTGTTTTTTTGGCATTACCTCGTTAGTATGTGTTGTTTTGTTTATTTGGCCCTTTAAAGGATTATCATGTGGTTTTTTTAATTTATTTGGCCCTTTAAATGATTATTAAGATGTGTTGTTTTATTTATTTCACCCTATAAAGGATTATTAAGATGTGTTGTTTTATTTTATTTGATATTTTAAAGGGTTATTAACATGTTTTGTTTATTTGGCACTTTAAAAAATTATTAAGATGTGATGTTTTGTTTATTTGACCTTTTAAAGAATTATTAAGATGTGATGTTTTGTTTATTTGGTCTTTTAAAGGATTATTAAGATATTTTATTTTGTTTATTTCGTCTTTTAAAGGATTATTAAGATATGTTATTTTATTTATTTGGTCTTTTAAATGATTATTTTTTTTAACGTCATACTCCCATTTATAAATTATATCAAATAATGTTATGTCGTTATGATACCAATTCCATCTCTTTTATTACGCAATGCCACCATTTACTCATTTCCACACCCACATTGACTTTTATATTCCTTTGGTGACTCATCCTCATGGCGGCGTCCACCCGGCACCGGAAACTCATCGAATCTTCAACCAACGGCACCACCGAATTTCCGTTTTGCGAGTTTCAGTGTGAGTCGCACGTGAAACTCACCGGCTTTTGCACCACCGAGTGCATCATCATCTGTCCTACCTTCTGTCGCCCCGCCGAATCATCTCCGACACCATCTCCGGCGACCTCCCCTTACGCCTCTTCAACGCCGCCGGTTCATCACCACCAACCCCTCTCTCTCCCTCTCAAGATCTCTTGCACCTTCCTCGTCGTCACCTTCATCTACACCCTCTACAAATTCTACTCTGTGTGGTACCGATCAAGACCCCACCGCACGCGGCCGCCGCCGGTAAATCTATCGACCCATGATCATACCGATGTTGTTGTTCACCCTATCTGGTACATCAGGACCACCGGTCTTCAACCGTCGGTGATTAACGCTCTAACCGTTGTGAAATTCAGCAGAAGTGAACACACTGTTGTTGAGGGGACGGATTGCTCCGTTTGTTTGACGGAATTTGAAGAAGAGGATACGCTGAGAATATTACCGAATTGCAAGCATGCTTTTCATATGCCGTGTATTGATACGTGGCTCCGGTCACACACAAATTGCCCTCTGTGCCGTGCTGGAATTGTTGATAAAGCCGTCGATGCGCCGTCACCGGAGCAAAATAATAATGATTTGGGGTTTGCTGGGGAAATTAATTTGGGGGTTTCATCGATAAGGGATGGGGATCGAGGGGAAGCTAGTGGGAGTTCTGGATTGAGAATTGGGGAAACAGATGAAGATGATGAAAAAACCCTAATTCATGAAACATTTTAGCCCTTTCTTTTGAAATTGAGATTTACGGAGTATTTTGAAGTAATTATTGCCTCTTGATGGATCAGTTTTCAGGTCTCTTTTTAATTATCTGATTGCTACTAATTTTTATGAACAAAGGAGACTATTCAATTGATTGAAGTTCGATGGTTGGATGTTTGATTGTTTTCCAATCCAGGTTGCTTTTTGAGGGCATGATTTCGTGGAGACGCCGGATAAAGGTTAGGAATTTCTAGGGGTGAGTATAGGCTCCGTCATTGATGAGGATTCGTCCTTGACTGGTAGTTCATTTAGGCTGCCTTTAGTCGTATGTGTTAAGTTTACTATTAGTTGCAGGTGGGCTTCTAACGGTGCGTTTAGTCTTATCTATTTTAGCCTTAGAACTTGTATGTCATAGTGCTCTTTCTATATAGTAATGGCACGAATTTGTTTGCCTTAAGGTACTGGGGGCACAACACGGGTAGTGCTTCGCGTATGACGGCTTCAGCGGGTACACCGACACAAGCACTTCGGCTAGCTCCATCGGGTAAGGTGTGCGGGTATATGTACCTGTTTGTTTTACTCATCTTGATGCCTCCAAGGTTGTTCCCTAGAATGTTGAAAGTATCTTGAGTTTCAATGTTTATTCAAATTGAGTCCATAAATTTGATATCTTTATACATACATCCTCAAAAGTACAAACTTCTTACACACTGGAACCTCTTTTCATGCCATTCTTTCTTATATTTTTCAATTTCATTTGGGTAAATAAAACTCATTTCACATTTTATAGAAGTTTGATTAGTTCGTCATACATATCATTTAGATTTTTTTATTTTTATTAATTGTTATTTTTTTATTTTATTGAATAAATGAAATTACTTTTAAATATGTTTTAAATTAAAAATTGAAAAAAAAATCTTTAGGGTACTTAGGGTTGTGCCCCCACTACTTAGGGTACTTGAGGTTGGATTTGGGTAAAAATGAGGTGGCACTCCCTTATTGGGTATTTTCTTATGGTACTTTTTTTTGTTAGGGTAGTGCCCCTTGTACCCTTATTGTTCTTGTATTTGTTAGAATAAACTGCAGTTTTCGTCCCTAACGTTTAAATTCTTAACACTATGCGTCCTTGTACCTAACAGACGTTAAGTTTTCTATTAGTTTTTTGGGGGAAATTACTGATATAGCCCCATCTTCTCCAACTAGCCCTCACTAACATACGTTAAGCTTCTCGTCAGTTAAAAATTCATGAGAGGAACTACACTACTCACGACTTAGAGTTGGGAGCCGTAGTATTTGCACTGAAGATTTGGAGACATTCCTTGTACGGTACCAAGTGCACCATCTAACTGATCACAAAAGTCTCCAGCATATCTTCGAACAGAAAGAGTTGAACATGCGACAGAGTCGTTGGATCGAACTTTTAAATGATTATGACTGTGCTATCAAGTACCATTCGGGCAAAGCTAACGTAGTAGCCGATGCCCTAAGTCGAAAGGAAACCAAACCCAAACGAGTTCGAGCATTACAACTCACTATTCACCCTGGATTACCTAATCAAATCCGTAGTGCTCAACTTGAAGCCTTGAAAAGAGAAAAACCTACGGTAGAAACCACGCGTAGTATGGAGCAACAACTCCAAGTTAAATCGGACGGAATTCGCTACTTCGTGAAGCGAATATGGGTTCCAAAGTACGAGAACATAAGGGAGATGGTAATGGATGAATCTCACAAATCTCGGTATTCTACTCATCCTGGTTCCGATAAAATGTACCATGACCTAAAGGTTCTCTATTGGTGGCCGAACATGAAAGCTGATATAGCCACCTATGTTAGCAAATGCTTGACTTGCTCGAAGGTTAAGGTCGAATACCGAAAACCTTCTGGTTTGCTTCAACAACCAGAAATCCCGATGTGGAAATGGGAGCAGATTTCCATGGATTTTATTACTAAACTACCTCGAACTCCTAGCGGATGCGACACCATCTGGGTGATCGTAGATCGTTTGACTAAATCCGCTCACTTCCTGGCAATTAAAGAGACTGATAAGATGGAGAAGTTAACTCTCATTTATCTTAAGGAAGTAGTCTCTCGGCACGGAGTGTCAATCTCAATCATCTCTGATCGTGACGCTTGATTCACCTCACGTTTCTGGCAATCTTTACAAAAAGCTCTAGGCACGCGCCTGGATATGAGCACGACATACCATCCTCAAACAGATGGCCAAACTAAACGTACTATTCAAACCCTAGAGGACATGCTACGAGCTTGTGTGATTGGTTTCGGTAACAGTTGGGAAACCCACTTGCCTTTAGTAGAGTTCTCCTACAATAACAGTTATCACACTTGCAACAAGGCAGCACCGTTTGAGGCATTATACGGGCGGAAATGCTGATAACCTATATGTTAGCAAATGCTTGACTTTCTCGAAGGTTAAGGTCGAATACCAAAAACCTTCTGGTTTGCTTCAACAACCAGAAATCCCGACGTGGAAATGGGAGCAGATTTCCATGGATTTTATTATTAAACTACCTCGAACTCCTAGCGGATGCGACACCATCTGGGTGATCGTAGATCGTTTAACTAAATCCGCTCACTTCCTGGCAAATAAAGAGACTGATAAGATGGAAAAGTTAACTCGCATTTATCTGAAGGAAGTAGTCTCTCGGCACGGAGTGTCAATCTCAATCATCTCTGATCGTGACGCTTGATTCACCTCACGTTTCTGTCAATCTTTACAAAAAGCTCTAGGCACGCGCCTGGATATGAGCACGGCATACCATCCTCAAACAGATGGCCAAACTGAACGTACTATTCAAACCCTAGAGGACATGCTACGAGCTTGTGTGATTGGTTTCGGTAACAGTTGGGAAACCCACTTGCCTTTAGTGGAGTTCTCCTACAATAACAGTTATCACACTAGCAACAAGGCAGCACTGTTTGAGGCATTATACGGGCGGAAATGCCGATCACCTATCTCTTGGGCTGAAGTTGGGGATAGCCAACTTACGGGTCCTGAACTTGTGCTTGAAACTTCAGAGAAAATCGTTCAAATTCGAAATATGGCGGTAGCCCGTGATCATTAAAAGAGCTATGCCGATAAGCGTCGGAAACCATTAGAATTTCAAGTAGGCGACATGGTCCTATTGAAAGTCTCACTTTGGAAATGTGTAATTCGTTTTGGTAAACAAGGCAAACAAAACCCTCGTTATGTTGGACCGTTCAAGATAGTGAAGAGAATTGGCCCAGTAGCGTATCAACTGGACCTACCTGAAGGACTTAATGGTGTGCACGACGTCTTTCACGTCTCAAACTTGAAGAAATGTCTAGCAGACGAGACACTCGTAGTTCCACTTGAGGAACTACAAATCGACGAACAATTACGCTTCACTGAATAACCGGTAGAAATCATGGATAGGGAAGTCAAAACGCTCAAACACAGTAAAATCCCTATTGTCAGAGTTCGTTGGAACTCGAAACGCGGACCGAAATTCACATGGGAGCGCGAGGATCAGATGATGCGCAAGTATCCTCATCTGTTCAAGCACTCCGCGTCAAACACATAAGGTACTATTCTAATTTTCGGGACGAAAATTCTTTCAACTAAGGGATGATGTGACACCTGAAAAAAAAATTTATTTATTTATTTATTCTAATTTTCGGGACGAAAATTCTTCCAACTAGGGGATGATGTGACACCCGGTCATTTAAAGTTAACCCCATTAGTTTAAACTCAGTCAATCCTGTTAATTGTTAACTTACCTAACTCATTTCAAACCTCAGGGACTAATTCTGTCATTTATCAAACCCAAACACATGAAACTACAAGGACTAAAGCTGTAATTAACTCAATTTCGATTTTGCTGACTTTAGAAAGTCAAACAGTAGAGTTCTTGAGCAAAATTCGATTCTACACCTGAAATTCATTGCAATCCGTAACCGTTTTGCACGTTCCTACCTTTAACGACCATCATTGAGGCTTTAAGCATCGTCATTAATCGAATTAAACCCAATTATGGGCATTAAACCCATAACCGTCGACGCTATCATCGACCACTATCAAATTTATTTAAGTTTTATGTTAATCTCACAATTGAACACACTGCACACCTCATTCGCACTCCCCTGAAACTTCTGCACACATCAAACTCGCCGGAGACGCAGCCAGAGACGCCGGAGACTTGGCCATTCGAAGTCAGACCTGCATTTGGTCGAACACAGTCAATTCGTGCCTCATTCCGGTAATTGAACACACTCTCAGCTTCGTTTTAACCTATTAATTGAAAGCCCTATCATAATTGTGGCTTAGAACATCAAATCGATCATGAACCAGATTCTAGGGTTCATACGAAACCAGTTAAATCGAACACCACCCTAGACTCTGTTTAAATCTAATTAAATCATATGAATAGCATCGCCATTTTTCACTCTTTGAAAACCCAATGAATTCAACCCTTTTCATTATCGGATTAATCATGATCTTTAACCTAGGGTTTGTTCATAAATCGGTTTGGGGGTTTTGATCTTAGACTCAACCTCAATCTAATTAAACCACATGGCTAGATCTGCAATCTATCACTTGTTAAAAACCCCATGATTTCAACAGATTTCATTATCAGATTTGTTCAATTTGATTCTTGATCAAACCTAGGGTTTTCGGTTCCTAGAACTGGAATTAAACGATTCTAAAGTTAATGTTTTTGCAATTAAACCCAACCCCAGATTCGTAACTGGTCGATTAACAAAACCCCTATGTCTTTTGAGTCAATCGTAATCGAATTCAGTGATTTGGGGGGGGGGGGGGGTTTGGTACGACTAGCGATAGAGGGGAAGAACGCAGTCGACTTACATGTTAAAACCCTTCTGATTCGGTTTTTATCGCAATACCCTAGCGGGCTGGATTGGTCAGTGCGTTTGACTGTGGGGGAGGAGACCCGGGTTTGAGTCCCTCCACCCCCATCTTTTTATTTAGCCACTTTTACACCATATTTTTATATAAAAATTATTTCCTATATTATCTATAACATATAATAAAGGAAAACAATGTGTGACACATGGCACTCAATGAGGGCCTCTAAAAGTGTGTTTCCCCGCCTAAACCGCCATCCTTTTTCCTTACACGCGGATCTTGTGGGTCAGTTTATACCTGGATATGCTAACACGCGGAGCCTTCGCTCTACTGATCATTCAGCTTACATCCTCAAAACACAATCCCAAACCCTAGATTCATCATCGCCGCCGTTCCGATTTCATTTGTTTCAAAGTTTGAAGACATTCAACAGGTTAGGGTTCCATATCTCATATTTATGCCTATTAATCCGTTATCACATCTTTCTTCTCACCCTACATTCAGACTGAAATTGAGCTGATTTTCAGTGTTTTAATCCTTATGCCTGGTTATTCTGGTGAACCTCCGTTTTGCCATGGTGTACTCAGGTAAGACTCTGTTTTCCAGCAATGACTTTATCGTGATGATAACTTCAACTGGATTATAAATATGCAATTTCTTTTTTATCCAGATCTGAGTTTCATTTGGGACTAGACTTCGATTTAGATTTCTTCTACATCTGAGGTATATTGAGACATTCAGTTATGGGTTTTTTTTTCCTTATCATCTCTCTGACTTTCTCAACTCAAACCCTAAGCGTTGTGCTCTTCTTCTTCAGTAATTGTAGCATCTTCGAGATAAACGAGTGTTGGTGTTCTAAATCATTTACTTGAAGATCCAGGTAGTTATTGTAGTAATATTGTTTCTCTAATCATATATACACAAAGAACTGTTTGAAGTCCGTAGCCAAAGCCTGTTTGCCTCTTTATCCAACCCGCTCATTTTACCACCTCTTTGTGGTTGTAATTTTGAGAAACTTTTATTTTCAAGATTCATCATAATGCTTAAAATGCAGGTACCGTGAATCTATTGATGAACTTCGGATGATGGATGATAAGAAAGAGCATTAAGATTAAAAAAACAACACCAAACTTACAAAGCTTTTAGAGACAAATTTTCTATAAGTTACTATTAATTACACCTATTACTTTCACATTCAATCTTACTTTGATCTGATTAGTTTGATTAATAATTAATTAATCTTGGTAATTGAGATCTTCTATATTTTTACTAACAATTGGGATTGATTTTGTTTCTAAATAAGAAGGAATGTTGATGCAAAAATTGCCAACAAGGAACAATGTTTTCCTGGGGTACCATTAACTTCAGACTTCTAACTATGTTGACTTTTGTGTTAATTTGCTAAAAAAATATGACTTTTGAGTTAATCAATTTACCATGATATTAAAAAGAGGGAGAGTAAAAAGATAATCAAATCAAATTGAGGGTTCATGTGTGTTGGAGGATCAACATGAAGATATGGTATATGTGTGACTAAAATTTCTTTTTATATTATTAGTTTGACTTTTTATAAATTTTGATAATAGGAGGTGATGTTTTTGAGGAATTTGTAGTCAATATAGACATATTTGTGATGAGGGAGATCAACTTGTAGTAGTTGATTATGTTGAAGATACCTATGATAACTATAGAAGGATAGAGGTATATGTTTTCTTTGTCTTTAAAAATCTAAAGGTGTGGTTAGTAAATTTGAAAGAAATCTACTATGCATCTTAGAATACCATGTTCACACTACAATCTGTATCCATTAAAAAAAAATGAAAACATGCTTTGAACAACTAAAGTGGAAACTTGAAAACAATTACATATCTACCAAATACACAATTATAATATGTTAGTTTAACTATATATTACATTATCTAGAGTTAAAAGTAGATAAAGACAAATTATTAATATTAGATAAAAATGATAAACATACGAGTAGAACATCAAATGTTATATACAAATAAGTCTTTGAAAATTTATGAATTATATTTATCTTCTTTCATTTCCAATATTACTGGTTTATATGTTATACTCGTTACTTAAACGTAATTTCAATCATATATTATTTTTATCTGACCCGTGTAATACACGAGTTTATAACTTAGTTATATTAATATATTGATATGTTTTAACCCCTGAGACACCCGTAGGCTCGGGCTTACCCACACTTATATTTCCCGAATAAAAATAATATAGTTATTATTTTTGTCACATAAATAATCATCGTGTTATTTCTTCAAACTTAAAAATAATATAATAAATTATATTATTTTCCTAAACCATTATTTAATGGTACAAACACACGAATATTTATTTCCATGATATTATTCGTAATTAGAGACTTTCGATACGAATCGAATATATCTTAATTATTATATTAAGAAATCCTTTAAGTCCCGATGACACGTTTGTCTACTCGTTGATCCTAAGTATGTTTTTAGGACATTCAATATTCCGTGTCATCGTCACAAAATCCCATGTGTCCCTAACTATTATGTATATAATTCTAGGGCATACGTAGGCGGTTCACATGCAAACTCTTGTGTTTTCTATTGCATCCTTATGTGGTGCTACTCGTACACAACTCAGGTGAGTTTCACAGCCCCTTTTACTGTTTTAATTTGGGGGAGAAAACATGACGCAAAGTCTTTTGATTATTGTAACTCATATGCTATCACTTGTTAAGACTAAGCGTAACACACTATCATGAAAGTCCTCACACACATCGAACCGTTAATATGGATTTAGCGAGGTAATTTGAGTAGTACTACTGGGTTTGACAAACCTCACCCGCGTTAGTCGTGCTAACTCGATTGGAGGTCGAACTGGTGTAATATTGACCTAAACACCGGTTGATAGACATGGTGGGAGACATTCAAACACAAACAATCAGCTTCGGCTGCGAGCGCTTTAGTAAGACATAAACATAGGTTAGCTACCTATTGATACACATATTGAATGTACATAATCTGGCAAACGCTTTTACAAACTGAACTCACCAACCTAGTGTTGACACTTTCTTACATGTTTTCTCAGGTCGCTAAGTACAGGTGCACACTAGGACATACATGGAGTCTTGTTATCCTTTCAAAACTTTGATCAAACATTTATTATGTTCTATTTAGACTTGACTTGGGCGCGCTTGTTTTGCGCATTTATTTCCTTGTTTAACGCTTTCCGCACTCACTCTGAACTTTTATTATATTTCATTTATGTCCCATATAGTGTCGTTTGATGTAACTAATGTCTGAGATCCTGGTTTGTCACACGCCAAACGGTAAAACTCCGTTAGTGGAATTTGGGGGTGTGACAGTAAGTGCTGACGTAAGCATATGTAATAAAAAAACGATGATTTTTTTGTTTTTTCACATGTTTTTTATTTTTATATTTATTCCGCGTTTTCTTAATTTTTTTGGGTAAATAATCAATCCCAAATTTTATAAAAAAAATTTTGAATTTTTTTCAAAGGGTTTCTTGGGTTTTTCCTCCCCTATATATATATATATATAGGGGAAAGTGAATATGGTGCTGTTAGGCATCTAAATTGTATGCGAAACCCATCAAAACTACGTAGTTTTGATTAAAATCAATTAAAAGTTAATTTAAATCTTTTTATTTTAGTATTCTATATGCCCTATTACTCGCATCATTTTCGTATCCATTACGTCGTTGATTTCATCATGTATGGATTAAGGTAGTATTGAAGTAATAAAATATAACTGGATGTTTGAATGAAGCAGACGAGATTTGCCATTAATCTTTAAAAGAAATTTGTTTTGATAATTTAACGTAACTTGAAATCATCATTCAACAAATAATTTAATGAGAAACAATAATTAAATAAGTCCTCAATTATTTTATTGTGAAAATCTTGGTGTAGCCATGGAATCAACGATACACGGTGACTCTACTTTACGATTTAAACGATAATCAGATTTCAATTGCAAAGTGATTTTAATCGGATAGGTTTTAGGGAATTTTAATCAAAACTACGTAGTTTTGGTGGGTTTCACTTACAAGTTAAATGTCTAACAGCACCATATTCATTTTCCCCATATATATATATAGGGAAAGAGTAGAAAAAAAACCCTTTTGAGTTGAAGAAACCCATTAAACCTTAGAAAAATCTAGATAATTTTTTTTTTTAAATTTGAGATTGATTATTTATATAAAAACAAGCCTAGTCGTAAAAAAAAAATTAAAAAAACGCCAAATAAAAAATATGTAAAAATTAACAAAAATCAGCGTTTTTTTGCTTACGTATGCAATACGTCAGTATTTACATATCTAATAAACGTCAGACCTTTGAGTTTACATATGTAATAAACGTCATATTTAAAAAAAATAAAAAATTTAAAAACCGCTCGGCGCTTTTTTATAATTTTTTCACCAAAAGTGATAAAATTGAATGTAGAATACATCCCAAAAATAATTTTTTTTACATATGTAAAACAGGGTTTAGTGAGTTTTTTCAACTCAAAAGGGTTTTTATTATAACCATCCCTTATATATATATGGGAAGGTTACGCTAATAAATGAATTTTCGTTAAAAAACCTAACAAACTGGGTCAAACGAACTCCGATTGAACTAATTTCAGCGGCGTTGGAACCGGCTCGTTGAAATAAAGCCTAATGCTAAACCCTAAAGCTAAACCCTTAAAGCTAAACCCTAAAAGATAAACCTTAAAAGCTAAACCCAAAAACCTAACTCCCCCACCCCACCCCCCACCCCCCCTCAAACCTAAATCCTCCAACCCCCGCCCCTTAAAAACCTAAACCTACCCACCCCACCCCCAAGAAACCTAAATCCCCCGACCCCCGAAAAACCTAAATCCCCCAACCCCCACCCCCAAAAAACTAAACCCCACCCCCACCCCAAAAAAAACCTCGACGAGCCGGTTTCAACGCCGCTGGAAATCGGAGTTCGTTTGACCCGGTTTCGATTAAAAAAGAAATAATTTCTTAGGTTTATTAGCGAAAATTCACTTATCATTTTAACCTCCATATATATATATATATATATATATGGTTTTTAATAGGGGTAGTGTTGTCTTTTTATAAAAGTTTAACGGCAACAATGGATGACGTGAGAGACACGTAGTTAATTGGGACGATTAACAAACAACAAGGACTAAAAATATGAAAGTGAAACTATTGGACTAAAAGCGTTATTTTGAGAAAACCACATGAACTAAACGCGAAATTTACTCTAAATTTTATATTGTTATCTAATTTAATAACTAAAATTAATTACCCTGTAAAAATATTGAATATATTTTATGAAAAGTTTAACAAAGTAAAATTAAATGCTGAAAATTTTAACAAAGTTTTGACATTTTATTAGGGGAATCGTTCGGGATGTGTGACGAAGTATCGGGTTTTTGATATAGAAATCCTAACCGAATACCGACCCCAAGTAGGTTCGGTTTAATCGGTAATCGGGTTTCGATGTTAGACTGTTGAGCTGCTAAATGGGCTGATTGTCGACTGAAAGTTATTGAACTGATTAACAATTGTCGATTGAAACAGTGCCACCGGTCGATGCCGCTAGAATATGATCAAATGGCTACCGTCATGAAGTTCTTAAGATTAGGTAGCGTTTATGTTTATGTATGTATCAATTTCAAAACTCATCTCTTTCACTTTCTTCAATCTCATGTATTAATTAAAAATAAAAATGAAAATAATTAATAAGTTAATTAAAAAACTATAATAATTTGATAGAGAATTTTTAAAAAAAAATGATAATAGATTGATTGAATAAAAAATTAAAAGAAAAGAATTACGATAGATTTGTTAAAAATAAAGAAATAAAGAAATAACACCCATTTTAAAAATATTTTTTAAATCACTTATTTTAATAAATATTTATTCCACCCACACCCTTTTTAAAAAAAAAATAACTCCCCGAACAAATGATACAAAACCATAAATAATGGGAGTTTTGGGAGGACTGATGAGAAACATTTATTTTATTTGGGTATTTATGTAAGATTCTAACATTACCATTAAAATATGCCATGATTATGTGATGCAGTTGAATTGATATATGCATGTGTGCATAAAAATTTATATGCATTCAACTATACACTTTTCATATATGTTGAATATAATTCTCTAATGTACATGTATGTACGAAACTTACCACGAAGATGAGAGATGAGTGAAATTATGGAGACTAATTAATTAGAGAGAAACCATTTAATATTTTACAACTATACACTTTTCATATAATTTTTAATAATAAATGAATCGTTAAGATTGGTTTTCGTGAGTTCTCACATTATTTGGTTATGTATTAAAACTTTTGATACACACACACATATATATAGAAAACGGTTTAAATACAAATGATGTTTATCATACAAAGGATATGAGGTTGAGATGAAGCGGACACCGCATCAGCAATGTTTTATGTGTAAAAAGGGTCTGAAATGGTAAAATTGGTATAACCTACCATTATTGGCTTTTTTTTAAGCCCTCTCATTTTTTTAAACGCATATAACTTGTTTAAATGATATTATTTTTTTTAATTACATCATAAAATCAAAAATTTTATTCTCTTTGGTTTGAGTATAGTCTTGCTATACTTTCTTTTTATAAAAAAAATGTTAAAAAACGTCGATGTGTTGTGCGTATAATGTGCGCAATTATCACTGTGTAATTATAAACATAGGTTGCATTATTATCATATACATTGCGTAATTATTTTATATAAGTTGCGTAATTATTTATATATGTTGCGTCTTTATTTGTGCGTAATTAGTTATATATGGTTGCATAACTGTTTTATAGTGTGCGTAATTATGTAACTTTTGTGCGTGATTATGGCGTGGACGGATTTATCCCTTGCCTAAGGACATGTGTCGCGTCCTAGTGGCTTTGTTTCTTGATAAAAACCCTTTGTATGATAACTCACCTATCTCTCTCTCTCTACATATATATATATATATATATATATATATAAATATATATAGGAGACGTATCAAGAGTAAACCCTTCTTTACTGTGTAAACTTGAGAAAACTTAGCAAGATCAATCAAAACCATTATTTTTATTGTTATAATATCATTATTATACATATACAACGTTATGTTCTTTTATGTACATGTGTCAATTCACATGTGTTAAAAAATTTAACATGTATAATTATATAGTGTATATGTGTAAATTGTGTAAACATAAATTATAGCAGTTTCCGGATCTTAAACTGGATGATTTTCTGGCTCGTGTACTTGAGGGTTTTCCTGATCTAGAAGCTCATTATTTTTCGGTTCATGTACAAGGGGTTGGTGTTGGATCGGTAAATACAAGATGGTTCTATTCTAGTTGATGTTAGATCGTGAAAGTACAAGATGGTTCTGTTCTTAGTTGAAATTGGCGGAAACAATAGCAACTACACAAGTATAATCGAGTAAACAGAAAGAATATTAATAAGAACACTGATGTATTAAGCTTTTGTGAATAAACGATTACAAATGAAAACTCTATGAAGAAGCACACTTACAATGAAGTGTTTACACAGTATTTATACTAACTTAGAATCAAGACAGACCCTTGATTCTAAGGATCAGATCTAACACAGACCATTGATTTTTTGTACAAAGCTAATAATACAAGTTTAGTCTAAACTAGCTAACTTTATTGAAGCGTCTTCTTTATGCATCATTACTTGCATGCTTGGAGAAGAGCATTGTTGTCCGTCATTGGTTGCACCATTGAGGTTCCTTCTGCTTTGAGTGTGTCAGTAGCTTTTGCAGAAAGTTGTCAATGACGCTTGGCATGGATAGTTAGCTGCAACGATTTATCTTCAAGGCACAAGGCTGTCAGCAGCAAGGATGAGGATCAGCATCAAGACTGATCTGTTGAACGCTGCTGATAAGCCTATCAGCAGCAACAAGTGTTGAACGCTGCTGATAAGCCTATCAACAACATTCGTACTTAGAAGAAATTTGTTGCAATCAGTCTTTGGTTCTACAAACTCCCCCTAGACTGATGCTACCAAAATTCTTCTAATCTCTTTGTTGCTGAAGCTTTTGCATGTGGCAGACTATCCTTGCAACCTCATAGCCTTTTGGATCCTTGCTGGGATTGTTCAATGGAAGCTCAGACAGAGTCTTGATGTCTTTACTTGGCATTTTGAAAATTGTCTTGCTTGAACATCTCATCTGCTACTTCTTAACATCAGTTAAGGTGAACTCATCCAGGTCAGCATTGTAGGACCAACTTACAAATGGAGAGTTGGACTGAAGTGGTTTGATATCTATGATCACATCTTTTCTAGGGTTGAAATGGTGTTTGATTGCTAGCATAAGACGTTTCCCACCGTCATTTGCAGGCTCATGAGCTTCACCCATCTCCAGAATTCTACTGAGATCTGAATCTGGTAATTGTAGAACTTCATCAACAGATTTGTAAACAGATCTTCTTCTTTCAGTTCTCCCCCTGAAGATTTCAAACAACTGATCCTATGAACTGTAGAACCAATCAACTATATCTCTGGAGTCTTCTGGTTTAGGTGTGGGTTTGGATTTCTTCAGGAGAGGCTGTTGATGAGAGGGAGCTGGGTGAGATGGTTTGGACTTTTTGGGTGGAGGAGAGGAAGGTTTGGGGATATTTGTGGAAGGTTTTTGGATAGTGGAAGTAGTGTCTGGGACATAAGTCTTTTGTTTCTTGACTGGTCTCTTGTCTTCCTTTTCTGTGACCCTTGTCTTGAAGACTTTCTTTCCTAGTGTTTCTTCTTCGTCCTTCTTGACTTGTCTGTACAAGGCTTGTAGGTTCATGAATGTCATGGGACCTAGCCTCCTTCCACTTTCCCCCCTTGCCTTTAGGAAGTCTGTCATGACCTTCCTTTCTTCATGGGTTCTCTGGTTAAGTGCAATGGCCTTCTTGGATTTTTGACGAGTTCCTTTTCAGCTCTCTTCTTCTTTGCCAATTGCCCCTGCTGACCCATGACGGCTCTATAGATCTCTTTGTTTGAAAGTTTTTCAAGGTAGTCAACATCCTCACCTTGAGAGATCAGAGCTTCAATCCACTCCTCCCTCATTTCTTTTGCTAATTTAGAATCAGAGATTCTAAATTTAGCATCTTCCTTCCTTTTCTTTTCTTCCTCCTCCTCTTCTTCCTTGTTTAGTTGTTCCTGCAGCTGTCTAGCAAGTTTTTCATCTTCGTAAACTTGAGACACTGCATGGAGTTTGACTTTCATCTCATCCAGCTGTTTGGCATACTGCTGGATAAGTTGTTCTCTAAGGAGCAAGGCTGTTTTTCTTTCTTGAGCCTTTTCAGGTCAGCCATCTCCTCTTCTTCTCTCTTCCTTCTCTCTCTTCTCTCTGAGCAACCTCTCTTCATCTTCTTTGGTCATAATTCCCTTCCCTTTGTTTACACTGGATGCCACTGCTTCGGCTTCACTGATCACAACAGCAAATGATTGTGCTGCTGTTGGGATCTCATCCTCAGCTTCATTGGCAAGTTGAGAGGTTGATAAGGGAAGGTCATTAGCTTCATCTGATTTGCACTCAGGACTTATAAATTCTATCAGCATTTCTTGGACAGTGGATCTTGATTCATATGCAGCAGCAAAGATGTCTACTTGAGGGGAAGCTGAGTCAGAATCAGTGTCAGAATTTGACACATATACTGCCTCAGCAATCCTTCCTTCTTGTTCAAGATGGCCTCTGACAGTAGCTATCATTGCCTGGCTTTCGAGGGAGTTGACATTGCAGATATTTTCCCTGAGTTGAAAATCTTGTACAGAAAGTCTGTAGGCAGTAGTAGGATGTTCCTGGTGTTGATGGTGAGAGAGGAGCCGTTGCTTAGTAGTAAGGTGTGGTCAAGAGACTTAGTGCTTACCCATCCTAGCACATCTAAGTTCTTGACAATGGAGTTGTACAAAAATCTTCTTAAGCACAGAACGTCTTCTTCAGTTAGAAGACTGCTCCTTATTATTTCAAGTCTTCTAGGAGTCAGTCTTCTTTCTGCTGCTGCTGAAGATTTAGGATAGGCTACCCTTTTTGTTGCTTGTATTTGTCTTTCGAACTTAGGTAGATTATCCTCCATCAATTCATAGAACCTGCCAATAGCAAGTTCTGCTGAGAGGTCCGTAGAGTTGTTGATGCATTGTAGATGGTATAGGTGAAGGACTTGGATGCTGTTGAGAAAGTCCTAGTTTAGCTCTTCTACTCTGCTAAACTCCCAACCAATCCAGAACCTCTCAGACTTTCCATCATACCCCAAGCTAGTATTGTGTCAAACTCTAGCTGTGTTGAAGTCAGTGGAAATTGGGGGCAGTGGATTGACTTATGATGGTTGCTGCTTCAGGGATGATGCTGAAAGATGTATATGTTTGTTCTTTGTCTTCAACATCAGTCAACACCTCATCAACAGCCCTGACGAGTAACTTCCAGTCTTCAGAAGTCTCTTCTTCTTCGTCATCTGAAGCTGGCAAGTCATGAACCTGTACAAAAGCTGGCTTGAAAAGTGTACTTTGAAATGCAGCCTGCTCTTGAATCCAGTCGTCAAAACTGTCTGAGTCTTCTTCCATTGGGACTATCTCCCCCTTTTTGGTTGCATCAGTGGACAGATAAGCATCAGTTTAGGTACCCACTGAGACAAGGGAGGGAGAAGCCATGGAGGGGCATTGATGGGCTTCATGCAGAAGGATCTGGTGTTGTAGTTTTCACACCTCAGCCTCAAGCATTGCCACCCTGAACGTCAATTCCTGATTTTTAAGTTGCATACTGTCCTCAACCATATTTGTGGAAGCCTTGGACCCAGATGAGGCTGTAGGCCTAGCCTCAGCATCCCCATCACCCATGGTTTCTTGGCGCCTGGGATTCCTCTCAGTGAGGGGAGTTTCAAAGGAAACATCCTCACTGTGAGTTGCCTTGGTTGAGGTCTTAGCGATGTTGTCACTGTCCTCCTGGTCATTTGATGGATCAGCAGTAGTGACAGCCTCTTCCACATCCACTCTGTCATAACTCCTAGAGTGGACCTTCAGGGGAGTGAAACTTAGGTTGGGTGTGTTGGAAGCAAGATCAATCAGTACCTCCAAGATAGTGGCAGTTGGAGAAGGTACATCATCTTGATCAGGTTCCTCAATACATAAGTTCAGAAGAGAGAGGAGTGGCTCAAGGGGCTGTTCTATGGATCCGGGAAGTGATCCTGATCCTAATAGAGAGACATCCGAAGGAGTCTCCCTAACAATGTGACTGTCCCTTATGATATTCTCACCAGAATGTTGTGATTCTGAGTGAGGGCTGTTAGGTTGGGTTTGGGCCTTGGAGGCAAGAGAAGAAGGAGTTTTCTTGCCCCTTTTTCTGGTATACTTGGCTGCAACCGGGGCCCTGTGTTTCGGTTAACAAATCAAACTGGGTGTTAGAAGTGTATGTGCCTGTGCATCTTCAGTAGAATGCACAGGGATTCGATCAAGGGAAGCAGTTGTTTATGATTCAGGAAGTGAGGTGGAGGGTGTGGGATCAGTACCATCTGGGTTTGCTGAACTGTCACCCTAGGTGCTTTGCATGTTCATCATTGTAGATAACAATAGAACATTGACCCCTGAGAACCTTTTGGAAACAATTCTCATGCTTTGAAAGATGTTATTTTTATGTCCCAACATGATGTAGATTCTTGTAGGTTTTGAAAGTTCTTTTAGTTCCTGGTTGAAAACCTCCTGCAAGAATCTTAGGTACATAAAAAATTGTTGCTTTGCACCCTCTTGGAGGTTATATCTCAAACCCTCAAAGATGAGGTGTGCAAAGTTAAAACCTAGGCTAGTAATCATACCATGGAAAGCAGAGGCAAGTGCGGAGCTCACTTGATGTCATCCACTTCTCTTCTGAGATATGCATTGGAGAAGAGTGTGGCAGAGATACTTCCATGGAGGGCCCATCAGCGCCTTCTCTATTGTATACTCATTTTGATTTCTAGTGTACCCTATGGATACAAAGGTCCTCATGTACTCGTCCTTTGAGTATGAGATGGCTGCTCCCTCATCTTGAAGCTTAAGATGTTTTCGGAGTGTGGCTTCCGAGATGGTGATGTCCTTTCCGTCTACATTGGCTTTAATTTGGGGAATCCCATGTTCGGTATAGTAGACGGCGGTTTTCCAGAAATCCTCCATATGAGGGATATATACGGTAGGGTTGGTTGTGAGGGAAAAATGGATCTTTGATCGGCATAGGAAGTCGATCATATTATCGAATCCTTCGGATTTCTTTCCCTTGGTTAAGTATGCTGTAAGGTTATGGTACGGGGAGAACTTATCGTCAGGGTTATTGATGTCTGCCATTATTGTTTGATTTTGGAGGGAAGGTTTGAAGGTTAAGAGTGTGGAAGGCTTTGAATGTTTTGTGGATGGAAGGCTTTGAATGTTTTGTGGATGGAAGGCTTTGAATGTGGTGGGGACTTGAGAGAAGGTGATGTGGGTTTAGGGTGAAATTGAATGTGAAGAGGTGGTAAGGAAATTTGATTTGTTCTTATAACGGCAGAGGAGGGAAAAAGCAAAATGACTTGTACAGTACAACCTCATTCACTTTTTACTGTTACAGCTGTAATACACCGAGGCAGTCATGGTAAAGACTGACGTTAATTTTTACATCGGGTAAAAGTTAATTTGGACTTAAATTTACCCATCAGCAGCAAACTTGGTTGCTATGGATGAATAAGCATGTCCGCTGCAAGCTTTGTTGCTGCGGAAGGTTAAGTCTGTCAGCAGCAAACTCAATTGCTGCTGATGGATTCAATGATCTGCAGCAAGGATGTTGCTGATGACAATCTTAAAGCTATCCACAGGAAACCTGTTCCTGCTGATAACTTAAAGCAGTCAGTGGCAAATCCTTTGCTGCTGAAGATTAAACCTGTCAGCAGCTGAAGGACAAAAGTGTTGCTGACTCATAACTTTTATTTACAACAAAAGACAAAAACACATTTTTAAAACAGAATTTTAGAGATAGATTTTAATCAAAGTTCATCATACCAATGGATTCAACTAAATATCTGAGTCTAACTTCGTAAAAAGGTTTTGTAAACAAATCAACATATTGCTCATTTGTATGAACTTTGGTTAAAATAATCCTCTTTTTCTCAGCTTGATCTCTTATGAAATGATACCTGATGTCAATGTGCTTTGTCTTAGAGTGCTGTACCGGATTGTTTGTATTGATATAGCACTCATGTTGTCAATGTGAATTGGAGTTGCCATGAAAGTCATCCCGTAATCCAGCATTTGATTTTGTATCCAGATGACTTGTGCATAGCAACTTGAAGCTGCAATGTATTCTGCTTCAGCTGTAGAAGTTGAAACACATGTTTGCTTCTTGCACTGCCATGAAATCAGTCTCCTTCCCAGAAATTGACATCCCCCTGAAGTGGACTTTTTGTCCAAGTTGCATCCCCCATAGTCACTGTCAGTGTATGCATACAGATTAAACTTTTCATTTTTGGAGTACCATAGCCCAAGTCTTGGGGCTCCCTTTAGGTATCTAAAGATTCTCTTGACGGCTTGAAGATGTGAAATCTTTGGAGCTGCTTGAATTCTTGCACAGAGACATACTGCAAACATGATATCTGGCCTTGAGGCAGTGAGATACACGAGAGACCCTATCATTGCACGGTACTGATGTTGATCAGTGTCTTGGCCATCTTTGTCTGGAGTCAGCTGATGATGCACTTGCATAGGGGTTCTTGCAGCAGAGCAGTCAACCATCTTGAATCTTTCCAAAATGCTCTTTACATATTTGGATTGGCTGATGAAGATTCCATTTGGGACTTATTTGACTTGTAGACCCAAAAAGAAATTTAGTTCACCAATTGAACTCATTTCAAACTTTGAGTGCATCAGAATCTCAAAGTCTTTGCACAGCTTTTTCCTTGTTGATCCAAAGATGATATCATCAACATAGATTTGAACTAGTAAGATTTCTCCCTCTTCATCTTTGATAAACAAGGTCTGGTCAATAGCACCACTTCTGAAGTTGTTGCTTAGTAGATATCCTGACAAGGTTTCATACCAGGCTCTTGGTGCTTGATGTAGGCCATACAGAGCTTTGTCTAGTTTGAACACTTGAGTAGGATGTGCAGGATCTACAAAGCCTGGAGGCTATTTGACGTATACTTCCTCACCAATCTTTCCATACAGAAAGGCACTTTTTACATCCATTTGATAGACAGTGAAATTATTGGCCTCGTGAGATTTGCTTCTTATGAGAACTCCTTGGTGGACTTGGCCAATAATATTTTCATGAGGATGTTCTTTGTGGATCCTCTGTGCTGGTACCACCTCCAGCTGTATCCCTTGCTCCAGATTGCTTTGATTTTGATCAGGGGTCTCTTCATTCATGGTGGAAGAGTCTTCAACATCATTAGCCACATCAATATTTTCAGCAATAACATCAGCTGTATCTACAGCATTTATCGAAGAGTCTTCATTTAGATTTTCAGTTTCAGACAGGCTGTTGCTGGTGACATTGGAGAGTCTTGTTCCGGCTTCACTTGCTTCAATTGCGTCCACAACTGATGGAGGATCAATCGATGGTCTTCTCAGACGGATAGAAGATTTGGGAAAATCCAGTCTGTAGTCAGTGGATGAAGTGGAGGCAGGTGTTTGTGTAGACGTAGACTCCATATTTGAGAAGGTGAGAGGCTCAAATATTTGGGAGAAGGAGTATATGTTAAAGAGCCAGTTTGGGCCTTTTCCCTGCTCACAGACGATGTCTTCTCTACATTCCACATTTGTTGATTCTTCTACAATTCTTGTTCTTGAATTGAATACTCTGTAGGCCTTTGATTGAGAGGAATTGCCCACAAAATATCCTTCATCAGATTTGGCACCAAACTTAGGAAGAACCCTATGTGTGATGAGAATGGTGCATGGACACCCAAAAGGCTTTAGAAACCCAATGCAGGGAACTCTTTGAAACCAAAGTTCATAAGGTGTCTTGTTGAGGGGTTTGACAATGAGAACTCTATTTTGCACATAGCAGGCTGTGCTAACTGTTTCTGCCCAGAATGTGAGAGGCAGTTTTGAGTCAGCCAACATAGATCTTGCTGACTCAATTAGAGTTCTGTTTCTCCTTTCAGTAACTCCATTTTTTTGAGGAGTTCTTGGAGCATTGTATTGTCTTTCTATCCCCTTGCTTTCACAGAAGCTGTTCAAAGTGTGGTTTTTGAACTCTGTGCCCTGATCACACCTTATGATCTTCACCTTTTGATTGCTTTGATTTTCTACCCTCAAAATGTAGGATTTGAGAATTTCAGCAGTTTCATCTTTAGTTCTCAAGAAGTATACCCATGAGAATCTGGTGTAGTCATCAGTTATCACCAGACAGTATGACTTTTTACCCATTGACATGACATTTGTATCGGTAAATACAAGATGGTTCTATTCCAGTTGAGATTGGCGGAAACAATCACAACTTAATCAAAGTAAACAAGTAAACACAAGAAGTATTGATAAATGCAATTTGTATTAAGCTTCAATGGTTACAAGATTACAAAGAAAAACTCGAGAAAAGCACTAAGGTGCAATGAATCTAAGTACTACTTATATAGTAACTTAGAATCAAGACAGGCCCTTGATTCTAATGATCAGATCTAACACAAACCGTTGATCTTGTATTGAAGCTATTCTACATGTACAGACAATAGTAATAACTATGCTAGTTAACTTTATTCAAACGTCTTCTAAGGCATCATTGCTTGCGTGCTTGGAGAAGGGCGTTGTTGTCTTTTATTGTCTTGTACCAATGACATTCTTTCTGCGTGGAGTGTGTCAGTGTAGCAGCAGAAAGTTGTCAGTGGTAATGGTTGCTTTATCAAGAAAAGTCAGCTGCAACGTTTGATCTTCAGTGGAAATGGCTATCAGCTGCAAAGTTGGAGATTAGCAGCATATGCCTGTCAGCTGCAACTTTGGTGATCAGCAGCATATGCCTATCAGCTGCAACTTTAGTGATCAGCAACATCTTTAGTGATCAGCAGCATATGCCTATCAGCTGCAACTTTGGTGTTCAGCAGCATATGCCTATCAGCTGCAACTTTGGTCTTCAGCAGTCCGCAGCAGATTTGTTCTTCAGCAGAAGAACAAGTATCCGCTGCAGATAAGCTTATCCGCAGCAGTTTGTTGGTCAGCAGCAATATCTAACGTAAGCAACATTTGTACTTAGAGAATTTTGTAGTCATCTGTCTTTATTTCTACAAACTCCCCCTAGACTGATGCTACCGAAACTCTCTTACTGATTTTGTTGCTGAAGCTTTTGCATGTTGCTGACTATTCTTTCAACCTCATATCCTCTCTAGTCTTTGCTGGGATTGTTAAGATAAAGCTCAGATAAAGTCTTGATGTCTTTGCTTGCCATTTTGAAGATAGCCTTGCTTGAACACCTCATCTTCTTTCCTTTAACATCTGTCAGTGTGAATTCATCCTTTTCAGCATTGTAGGACCAGCTAATGAATGGAGAGTGGGATTGGAGAGGTTTGGCATCAATAATTTCATCTTTGCTGGGGTTGAAGTGATGTTTGATCACCCGCAACAGATGTCTCCCACCTTCATTCTCGGGCTCATGAGCTTCACCCAGCTCCATTATTCTTCTTAGATCTGAATCAGGAAGTTGCAATATCTCATCAACAGATGTATAGATTGATCTTTTTACTTCTGTCCACCCCTAAAGACTTCAAACCATTTATCTTTTGTGCTATAGGACCAGATGACGATTTCTCTTGGGTCTTCTGGTTTGGTAGTAGGTTTGCTTTTCTTCTTAGGAGGTTGTTGATGAGTAGGAATTGGGTGTGAGGATTTGGACTTTGTGGGTGGAGAGGAGGGAGGGCTAGGATGGAGAGAGGAAGGTTGTTGGATTAAGGAAGTGGTGGATGTGGGAGAAGGCTTGGGTTTCTTTGGTTTCTTATCTTCTTCTTGATTGATTACTCTCTTCTTTGAGCCTTTCTTCCCCAGTCTTTCTTCCTCTTCCTTCTTGACTTTAATGTAAAGGGCTTACAGGTTCATGGAATTCATGGGACCCAGCCTTTTTCCACTCTCTCCTCGAGCCTTAAGGAAGTCAATCATGACCTTCCCTTCTTCATGGGATCTTCTGTTAAAGGCAATGGTCTTCTTGGATTTTTGTTTGGCTTTTTCTTCTTCTTTAGCCATTTTCTTGTTTGCCAATTGACCTTGTTGACCCATGAAGGCTCTGTAGATTTCTTTATTTGATAGTTTCTCAAGGTAGTCTGCATCCTCACCTTGAGAAACCAGAGCCTTTATCCACTCCTCTCTCATTTCTTTAGCTAGTTCAGAATCAGTTATTCTGAACTTGGCCTCTTCCTTCTTCTTCTTCTCTCTTTCTTCTTCTTCTTCTCTATTAAATTGTTCCTGCAGTTGAAGAGCAAGAGCTTCATCTTCTTGAATTTGATAGACTGCAGGAATTTTGGCTTTCAGATCATCCAGCTGTTTGGCATACAGCTGGATCTGTTGTACTTTGAGGAGAATGGATGTTTTTCTGTCTTGGGCTTTTCGTAATTCAGCCATCTCCTCTTCTTCTCTTCTTCTTCTTTTTTCCTCTTTTTCTTTCTTCTCCTTCATTATCCTCTCTTCATCTTCTTCAGTCATGAGTCCCTTCCCTTTGTCTTTGCTGGATGCCTCTGCTTTAGCTTCATTGACCACAACAGCAGATGTAGTAGATGTTGTTGGGATCTCAGCTTCAGCTTCATTGGCAGTTTGGGGAATGGACAAGGGAATGACACTTTCTTCATCTTCTTCCCATTCCATACATGTCACTTCTTTCCAACAATTCTTCACCTTTTCCTCTTCTCTTCTCTTGGATTCTTCTTCTGTGTTCAGTTTGACTGTTGCTGAAGAAATGAAGGATAGATCTGAGTCAGAGTCATTCATTGTAGGTGATTCCTCCTTATAAATAGAAGCCTTGATGAGTTTGATCATTTCTTGACTTTCAAAGGAGTTGATGTTGCAGATGAGTGATCTGAGCTCAAAAACCTTGTGTAGGAAGTCTGAAGGTAGGAGTAAGATCTCTTTGATGTTGATTGAGAGAGAAGATCCATTGCTTAAGAAGAAGGTGAAATCAGAGGACTCAGTGCTCACCCATCCTAGCACTTCCAAGTCCCTGACCATGATGTTGTACAGGAATCTTCTCCAGTAGATAACTTCTTATTCAGTTAAAGCACTGCTCCTGATTAAGTCAAGTCTTCTTGGAGCCAGTCTTTGTTCTGCTTTTGATGAAGATTCAGGATAAGCCACCCTATTTGCTTCTTTTAGTAGTTTTTCAAACCAGGGCATATTATCCTCCATTAAGTCATAGAACCTGTTGATTGCAAGTTCTGCCGAGTGATCTGATTAAGTATTGATACATCTTTTCAGATACAGATTAAGAACTTGGAGGGCATTAAGAGTGTTCCAGTTTAGATCTTCTACTCCACTAAACTCCCATCCAATCCAGAATCTCTCAGCTATGCCATCATACCCCCAAGTTAGAATGAAGTCGAATTCTAGCTTGTTTGAAGTTAGTGAGAATTGAGGAGTAGATGTTTGACTTATTATGGCTGCAGCTTCAGGAAGTATGATGAATGATGGAGGTGTGTCTTCATGGAGATTTTCATCTTGCAACACCTCATCAACTGCTCGGACAACTAACTTCCAATCCTCAGTGATATCTTCCTCTTCATCTACTGAGTCTTGCAAGTCATGGATTTGAACAAAATCAGGTTTGTATAGCGAGCTTTGAAACACAGTCTGTTCTTGTATCCATCTTCTAGGTTGTCCGCATCATCTTCCTTGGTAACTACCTCCCCCTTTTTGGTTTCGTCAGTGCATAGAGTGTTATCTGTTTGAGTGCACACTGATACAAGGGAGGGAGACGTCACTGTTGGGCATTGATGGGCTTCATGCATAGAGACTTGGTGCCTTAGTTTGGACACTTCAGCCTCTAGCATAGCTACCCTGGCCGTTAATTCCATATTATGAAGTTTCAGTCTGTCCTCAACCACAATTGTGGAATCCTTGGAGCTAGATGGGGCCTTAGGCCTAGCCTCTGCATTCCCATCACCCTGGTTTTCTTGGCGCCTGTGATTCCTCTCAATGAAGAGTGTTTCAAAGGAAACATCTTCACTGTGAGTTGCCGTGGTTAGGGTCTTAGCTATGTTGTCACTGTCCTCCTGGGCAGTTGATGTACCAGGAGTAGTGACAGCCCTTTCCACATTCACTCTGTCAATACCACTAGAGTGAACCTTCTTAGGTGATGAACTTGGGTTAGGTGCACCGACAGCCAAGTCAATCAGTACCTCCGAGATAGTGGTAGTTGGAGAAGGTATATCATCTTAACTAGGTGCCTCTACACTTAAGTTCATAGAAGAGAAATAATGATATGGCTCAGCGGGTTGTTCTATGGATCCGGGATGTGATCCTGATCCTAATAGAGAAACTTCTAAGGAAGTCTCTCTAATGGTATGGCTATCCCTTTTAATATTCTCATCAGAATGTTGAGATTCTGTGAGGGCTTTTAGGTTGGGATTGGGCCTGTGAGACAAGAAGAGAAGGAGTCTTCTTGCTCCTTTATCTAGTGTATGTCGTTGCAACTGGGGCACTTTGTTCCAGTTGAACGATAACATCCAAAACAGGTGTAAGTGATTTTTGTACCTGTGCATCCTTAGGAGTTTGCACAGGGGTTCGAGCAATGGAAGCAGTTTGTTGTTCAGGATTTGAAGTGGAGGGTGTGGGATCAGTATCAGCTGGGATTGCTGAACTGTCACCCTAGGTACTTTGTATGTTCACCATTGTAGATAACAATGGAACATTGACCCCTGAGAACTTTTTGGAAATTGTTCTCATACTTCGAAAAATATTATTTTTATGACCCAACATGATGTAGATTCTTGCAGGTTTTGAGAGATCTTTTAGTTCCTGGTTGAAAACCTCCTTCAAGAATCTGGGGTACATAAAAAATTGTTGCTTTGCACCCTCTTGAAGGTTATATCTCAAACCCTCAAAGATGAGGTGTGTAAAGTTGAAACCTTGGTAAGTAATCATACCGTGAACAACAGAGGCAAGTGCAGAGCTTACTTGATGCCATCCACTTCTCTTCTGAGATATGCATTGTAGAAGAGTGCGGCAGAGATACTTCCATGGAGGGCCCATCAGTGCCTTCTCGATTTTGTACTCATTTTGATTTCCAGTGTACCCTATGGATACAAAGGTCCTCATGTATTCTTCCTTTGAGTATGAGATGGCTGCCCCCTCATCTTGAAGCTAAAGGTGTTTTCGAAGAGTAGCTTCAGAGATGATGATGTCTTTGCCGTCCACCTTGGCTTTTATTTGGGGAATCCCTTGTTCGGTAGAGTAGACGGCGGTGTTCCAAAATCCTCCATGTGAGGAATATAAATGGTAGGGTTGACTGTTAGTGCAAAATGTATCTTTGATCGGCATAGAAAGTCAATCATATCATCGAATCCCTTGGACTTCTTTCCTTTGGTTAAGTATGCTATGAGGTTGTGATATGGGGAGAACTTATCATCGGGATTGTTTATGTCTACCATTTTTGTTGGTTTGGAGGGAAAGAGAAAGATTTTGAAGGGTGGTTAGGAATGGAAGGCTTTGAATGTTGTGGAGGCTTGAGAGAAAGTGATGGGAGTTAGCACGAAATTGAATGTGAAGGGGTGGTGAAGAAATTTGATTTGTTCTTATAACGGCAGAGAAGGGAAAAGCAAAGTGACTTGTACAGTACAACCTCATTCACTTTTTACTATTACAGTTGTAATACACTATAGCAGTCATGGTAAATTCTAAAAGGTATTTTTACAGCGGGTAAAAATTAATCTAGACTTATCTTTACCCATCAGCAGCAAACTTGGTTGTTGCGGATGGTTAAGCCTATCCGCTGCAGGCCTGGTTGCAGCGGATAGTGAAGTCTGTCAGCAGCAAACTCTATTACTGCTGATGGATGCAATGATCCGCAGCAAGGGTGTTGCTGCTGACTGCCTTAAAGCTATCCGCAGGAAACTTGTTCCTGCTGATAACTTAAAGCAGTCAGTGGCAAAATCTTTGCTGCTGATTATTAAACCTGTCAGCAGCAAAAATGGATGCTGCTGACTTGTAACTTTTATTTATAACAAAAGACAAACATATCCTCCATTGAAGTGTCTGAAGTTGGAGAAGATGGATCTGTTGCATGTCATGTGCCTGGAACAACCACTGTCAACCACCCAGGTGTTATTCTTATGACCTGGCTGCCCCTGCACATGAGAGAGATCTAGTTAGTGGAAGGAATCCAAGAGCTTGCATCCTTGAAGAAAAGGGTTCTTGGAATATCACATTCAGCATGTGTGCATTCAACAGAGCCAATGATGATTCTTGAAAGGATAAAAGCTGGGATCTTGGCTTTCCATTGATGAGGAGATGGTTTTCCAGTTCTCTTTGCTCTATCAGCAGCTAATGTCGCTTTTCCTGCTGATGGATTTGCTTTATCAGCAGCAGATTTTGCTGCTGATGACTTTGGCTTATCAGCAGCCGATGTTGTTGCTGCTGAGGACTTCGGTTTATCAGCAGTAGTGGATTTTGCTGCTGATGGTTTTGCTTGAGAAGCTGTAGACTTGGTTGCTGCTGAAGGCTTGTCCTTTTGTTTCTTGGGCTTGGCTTGATTACCTACATTTTTGCTGGCTGCTGATGGTTCAACAACCAATGTGTGTTTATCCTTCTTTGCCTTGTTGACTGAGGACTTCTCTGTAGAAGTTCTCATGCTGATAGGCTTTTGTTTAGGATGGGCTTGATGAAGGATCTGGTTGAAGGGATTAAAATTACCATTTGCAGCAAAGTGGTCTGATTCACCACGGATGATGCAAGATTGTTGAGGCTTTGGCAGCTGTTTTCTTGATGGGGAAAGAGAGTTTCTGAAATGAGTTACCTTGGCTTTAGAACTCCTTACCTTTCTGTTCTTGTGTGTCTTCTCAAAAGCATGTTGTTTGAGGTTTCTCTACTGCTGAAGGTAGTAAAAGCAGGTGCTGGAAGTGTGGTTGTACTTTCCACAGACAAAACATGATTTGGCCAGTTTGTCCCTTGAAAGGTAAACATAGTCCTTTCTTTTGAATAGGGTTTTAAAGTTCCAGGGGTGAGCTTTGTTGTGCTCAAAGGTGGCTTCTTCCAATGTCTTTTGAACATGTGGAACTCTTTCTCCAGGCGCATGACATATGTCAAACACCTTTCTTTGAGGCTTTGAGTTGTTTGAGGTTGAAGACTGCCCCTTTTCAACATTTAGCTTTCTCCTTCTAGAGGATAGCTGATTTTGATTTGGTTGAAAGGCATAGGAACCGGAACAGCAAGTAAAGGGATAGGAGCATTTGTTTGAAGGACTTTAAGAGTAAGTGGTTCTAGTACTTGTACTGGTGATGAAGCCTCCTCAGTTTTAGTGGACTCTGAGCAAGTTGACTCAGATTCTGACGAGGTAGTGTATTCTTGCACCAGTGGTTCATGTCTTGAAGGATCAAGATCTCGGTTGGCCTTTTCAAGATTGAAGCTTGGTTCATAGATGGCAACGTAGTCAGCAGGAGGTGCAACGGCTTGATATTGTTCAACACGATACCCCAGACCAGTGTTTACCTTTTCATGAATTTGAGCATCCAAAAGTCTTTGCAGCTTTTTGGATGCAAATTCATATTTGTAAACATGAACTTTCTGTTCTGCCAATTCTGCTCTGGTAGATTTTAATCTAGCCAGTAGATCATCAATCTGAGTTTCAAGATTGGTTTGTTCATGTTTTAGTAATGAAATCTCTTTCTTTAGACAGTTAATTTTTTCTTTATAACTGTTTTCTACTTTTATGAATTCGGATTTCATTTGATGAAACTCTTCATTTTGATCTATAAGGTTTTGATTATGCTTTCTGTAGCCTAACACCTTATCAATACAAGCTTGGGAACAGAGATGTTCATATACCTAAGGCGGTATCTCAGTTGTGTCTGCCATAAGAGCTTGGTTGTTAGCAGCCAGATCTTCATACTGGAAGCTCTAGTCAAAGTTAGATGTTCCAACAGCTGCACAAGCTGTAGTTTGAGCTGGAGGAGTAGCTTGTTGCTGTTGTTGTCTTGGTTGGTCTTGGTGAGCTTGTCTTGATTGAGGAGCTGCTGGGTTTGCCCTCGGTGCCTTGCATTCTCTAGCAAAATGACCCAGTTGGTTACAGTTGTAACATCTTAATTTGCTTTTATCCAAGACAACTCTGGTGTTAGAGTTGTTACTTGGAATGGGTCTTCCGGTTCTAGAGTAGAACCTTTTTGCTCTTATAGATAACATGGCATACGAGTGTTGTATGTCCATTTCTTCTAAGTCATCTGGATGGAAGCATTCCAGATCCTCCTTGATAAAGGACATGTTGCTTGAGTTTTCAGAAACAAAAGCAGCAGAGGTTGAGGTTTGAGGAGGGGCTTCTAGGAGAAATGGTGATGTGTTTGTTTGAGAGGTTGGAGTTTGGGGATGAGTGATGATGGGAGGATAATAGTTGCTTAAACTAGGACCTGAGTGGTCAGAATGGAGGGCAGAGGAGGTGGTGGTGGATGTTGAGGTTGTTTGGTAGCTTGAGCTTCTTTCTTTTGCCTGAATCATCTCTAGCTCATAGGTTTTTAGCATTCTAAAGAGTTCAGTCATCTGGAGAGTCTTCAGATTCTCAGTTCTTCTGATGGACACTGTGTAAAGTTTCCAGCAGCTCGGTAGAGACCTGATGAACTTTTTGAGAATATCTTCATTCTCCAGCTTCACCTTTGAGCACTGCAGCTCTCCTACAAGATAGGTAAATCTGTTATATAAAACCGTTAGAGACTCACCTTCCTTCCAGAAGAAGTTTTCATACTGCTGCTTCAGAATGTCTCTTATATTTTCTTTAACTTCTTCTGAACCAGCAAACATTTTTTCAAGAGCCTCCCATAGCTCCTTTGTAGTTTTATAACCTCTGAAGTTATGAAAAACTTCATTTGGTAAGCACATCTGGATGGCTCCCAAGGCTTTGAAGTCTACCTCCATTTTCTTGATGTCTTCATCAGAGTACTTGGAGGGTTCTTTGGGAACCAGTGTACCTCCAGAATCAGCTGAGGACACCATGGGTATGTATGGTCCATCTTTAATGGATTTCCACAGCCCATATTCCTGATAGCAGAAGAAGCTTTCCATTATGTTCTTCCACATATCGTAGTCTTCCCCAGACACCAGTCTTGGTGGCCTGTTGATGCTTCCAATATCTTCAAATCCATTGTTTTGAGCCATTTTTAATTTGTGATAGTGAGATACTTTTATCAAAGAGATAGTTTAGAATAGAACCGAAGAATGATTAAACAAGTGTGAGTTTGTTTAATCTGTGAGCCAAAGCTCCGATACCACTTGTTTGATCGGTAAATACAAGATGGTTCTATTCCAGTTGAGATTGGCGGAAACAATCATAACTTAATCAAAGTAAACAAGTAAACACAAGAAGTATTGATAAATGCAATTTGTATTAAGCTTCAATGATTACAAGATTACAGAGAAAAACTCTAGAAAAGCACTAAGGTACAATGACTCTAAGTACTACTTATATAATAACTTAGAATCAAGACAGACCCTTGATTCTAAGTTTCAGATCTAACACAAACCGTTGATCTTGTATTGAAGCTATTCTACATGTACAGACAATAGTAATAACTATGCTAGTTAACTTTATTCAAACGTCTTCTAAGGCATCATTTCTTGCATGCTTGGAGAAGAGCGTTGTTGTCTTTTATTGTCTTGTACCAATGACATTCTTTCTGCGTAGAGTGTGTCAGTGTAGCAGCAGAAAGTTGTCAGTGGTAATGGTTGCTTTATCAAGAACAGTCAGCTGCAACGTTTGATCTTCAATGGAAATAGCTATCAGCTGCAAAGTTGGAGATTAGCAGCATATGCCTATCAGCTGCAACTTTGGTGATCAATAGCATATGCCTATCAGCTGTAACTTTGGTGATCAGCAGCATATGCCTATCAGCTGCAACTTTGGTGATCAGCAGCATATGCCTATCAGCTGCAACTTTGGTCTTCAGTAGATAAGGCCTATCCGCAGCAGATTGTTGGTCAGTAGCAATCTCTGAGGTAAGCATCATTTGTACTTAGAGAATTTTGTAGCCATCAGTCTTTATTTCTACAGTTGGGAACAACGAAAATCTTGGGTTCGTTTGCCATGCTTATGTTGGGAGTGAAAGAAAGTTGAGTGCAAATGAAATGAGCAAATGATGGTTTTATAAAGTAACGCCTCTGTCTTTGCAGGAGGAAAAAATAAAAATTACAGTCAAAATTAAACCCATTACATTAACCACCAAAACCACCTGTAGTGCCATTGTTTAATCCAAACAAAAGCCAACCATATTGTACCAGGAAAATACAACCTAAAACCATAATATATTATCACATACTAACATTAGTACCAAACATTAACAAATAAAAACCATCAACATTCCATCAACCACTTTGCCCTCCTTGTCCCTTGTATGTTCTTGAATTGTGGCCTTTGTTGTTGCATTTCAGGCATCTAACAGTCCTTCCCCTCCTTGACATTTTCCCCCTTTCTCCATTTCGTCATGAAGCTCCACTTGATCCCTTCTTCGTTTCTTCTTCGATCTGCCAATAGGGGGTGTGGTGCACAGGTGGGATCAAAGTTGTGGGATATTGTCACACCCCAAGATCAGGGCTAGACTAACAGTTGTATTTACACAAAAAAACATAGTCGTTTACATTTCAATACAACGGAAGTCTTAAGATCCACGATATCAAGAGTAAATTGAATTAGTCCACAACTATGTACTACCTGGTTCTTTATACTAAATACAAGCTTTGCCATATAGCCATCCAATGCATTTAACTCAAATCCTTGCACTAAAGGAAATAATATTCCTGAAATACACGCTAAATCAAGTAAGCTTTTGTAGATGAGTAATGGTTTGCTTTGATTGAATTTTTACGATTAAAGTTCTTTGAAAAAATTAAAATCAAATTATAGAAATGTTTGAAAGAAATTGGATTATTCTAGTTTTATCTAGTGGTTTTCATCATCAATCCATTCAAGAATGTTAATTCCAACAATAATTACTTTCACCGAATGAATTACTTAAAGAAAGGCTACTATTACTGCAATTTTTACTTTTAAAATAGTTCAAATTTTTTAAAGTAAAATTAAAAGCGCTCATGATCTTCGGAGGGTGTAACATATATATATATATATATATATATAGGATTAGGTTCATGTAAAAAAAATTTAATTGTAAGAAGGGTGAGAAAGATTTAGGGTCATTATATCAAATTATAGAAAAGATTTAATGATTGAGATTAAATTGTAGGAGAAAAAGTTGTTGGAAAGGTATTTTAGTCTTGGCCACTTTTGTTGACTTTTTATAAAGTTCCCCACTCATTTTTAAACGTTCATAACTTTTACATACGACAATATTTTTTCAAAAAAATTACACCATAAAAACTAGCGTTTTTTTATCTTTAAAACGAGTATAGTGTCGTTATAAACAAAAACACATTTTTTTACATTTTTCAGCTTATTGTGTAATTAGTCAGGTCAATGTGTAATACAAGTTCATTGTGTAATACAAGTTCATTGTGTAATACAAGTTCATTGTGTTATATGTATTTATCATTGTGTTTTACGTTTTCCATCTCATTGTGTAGTTAGTCAGGTCATTGTGTAATACAAGTTCATCGTGTAATACAAGTTCATTGTGTAATACCACGTCTGGTCATTGTGTAATACAAGTTCATTGTGTAATTAGTCAGGTCACTGTGTAATACAAGTTCATTGTGTTATACAAGTTCAATGTGTAATACAAGTTAATTGTGTTATATGTATTTATCATTGTGTTTTACATTTTCCAGCTCATTGTGTAGTTAGTCAGGTCATTGTGTATTACAAGTTCATCGTGTAATACAAGTTCATTGTGTAATACAAATTCATTGTGTAATACCACGTCTGGTCATTGTGTAATATCTGGCCATTGTGTAATACAATTTCATTGTGTAATTAGTCAAGTCATTGTGTAATACAAGTTCATTGTGTAATTAGTCATGTCATTGTGTAATACAAGTTCATTGTGTTATACAAGTTGAATGTGTAATACAAGTTCATTGTGTTATATGTATTTATCATTATGTTTTACGTTTTCCAACTCATTGTGTAGTTAGTCAGGTCATTGTGTAACACAAGTTCATCGTGTAATACCACGTCTGGTCATTGTGTAATACAAGTTCATTGTGTCAAATATTTTTCATCATTGTGTTATATGTTTTCATCATTGTGTAATTCGCTCATTATTGTGTAATTCGATCAAATATGTCAGGTCATTGTATAATATCAGTTCATTGTGTAATATTAGGTCTGATCATTGTGTAATATCAAACCTTGTATTACACATTGACCTAGTGTATTACAAATTTGTATATTACACATTGACCATTATGCCCTCTCTTTAAAAACAATAAAATGACACATGTCAAGCTTAGAATCCTTTTTACCCTTCTTATTTTTAAAACCCTTTTTACTATAACCTAACCCTATATATATATATATAGAGAGAGAGTTAGGTTCAAATAAGAAATGTTTTTAAAATAAAAAGGGTGAGAAGGGTTTAGGCCTATTAGATCAAATTGTAGAAATGATTTAATGGTTGATATCAAATTGTAGGAGAAAAAATTGTTGAAAGGCTATTTTAGTCTTGGCCATTTTTGTTAACTTTTTATCAAGTCCCCCGCCCCCATTTTTTAAACGTTCATAACTTTTACATACGACATTATTTTTAAAAAAAAATTACACTATAAAAACGAGCGTTTTTATCTTTAAAACGAGCGTTTTTATCTTTAAAACGAGTATCGTGTCGTTATATATAAAAACGAAAAAAATTACGTTTTCCAGCTCATTGTGTAATTTGTCAGGTCATTATGTAATATCAGTTCATTGTGTAATATCAGGTCTGGTCATTGTGTAATATCAGGTCATTGTGTAATATCATGTCTGGTAATTATGTAATGTCAGGTCTGGTCATTGTGTTAAATGTTTTTTATCATTGTGTTATATGTATTCATCATTTTGTCAAATATTTTTCATTATTGTGTTATATGTATTCATCATTGTGTTTTATGTTTTCCAGCTTATTGTGTAATTCGCTTAAATATGTCAGGTCATTGTGTAATGTAAGGTCTGGTCATTGTGTAATTTGCTCATTTTGTCAAATATTTTTCATCATTGTGTTATATGTATTCATAATTGTGTTTTACGTTTTCCAGCTCATTGTATAATTTGCTCATTATTATGTAATTCACTCAAGTATGTCAGGCCATTCTGTAATGTCTGGTCTGGTTATTGTGTAATTTGCTCATTGTGTAATATGCTCATTTTGTCAAATATTTTTTATTATTGTGTTATATGTATTCATCATTGTGTTTTACGTTTTCCAACTCATTATGTAATTTGCTCATTTTATCAAATATTTTTCATTATTGTGTTATATGTATTCATCATTGTGTTTTATGTTTTCTAACTCATTGTGTAATTTGTCAGGTCATTGTGTAATATCAGGTCTGGTCATTGTGTAATGTCAGGTCTGGTCATTATGTAATGTCAGGTCTGGTCATTATGTAATGTCAGGTCTGGTCATTGTGTCAAATGTTTTTCATCATTGTGTTATATGTATTCATCATTTTGTCAAATATTTTTAATCATTGTGTTATATGTATTCATCATTATGTTTTACGTTTTCCAGCTCATTGTGTAATTTGCTCATTATTGTGTAATTCGCTCAAATATGTCACGTCATTGTGTAATGTAAGGTCTGGTAATTGTGTAATTTGCTCATTTTGTCAAATATTTTTCATCATTTTGTTATATGTATTCATCATTGTGTTTTACGTTTTCCAGCTCATTGTGTAATTTGCTAATTATTGTGTAATTCGCTCAAATATGTCAGATTATTGTGTAATGTAAGGTATGGTCATTGTGTAATTTGCTCATTGTGTAATATGCTTATTTTGTCAAATATTTTTATTCATTGTGTTATATGTATTTATCATTGTGTTTTACGTTTTCCAGTTCATTGTGTAATTTGTTCATTATTGTGTAATTCGATTAAACATGTCAGGTCATTGTGTAATGTAAGATCTGGTCATTGTGTAATATCAGTTAATTGTGTAATATCAGGTCTGGTCATTGTGTAATATCAGACCTTATATTACACAATGACCTGGTATATTACACAATGACCATTATGCTCTCTTTTTAAAAACAATAAAAGTACACATGTCAAGCCCAAAATCATTCTTATCCTTATTATTTTTAAAACCATTTTTACCATAACCTAACTCTATATATATATATATATATATATATATATATATATATATATATATATATATATATATATATATATCCTAAAAAAGACACTTTTTATAATACCAAACTTTATCAAATAATAAAAATAAATTTAGGGGTTTGGCATATATAATTCCTTCCTCTCTCTCTCTTGCATTATCGGTTCTTATTAGGCTTTTCTTCTTTTTCTTTACGTCTTCCTTTTTTGCATCTTTCTTGTTTCTCTTTTTCACTTTCTCTCATGCAAACATAGATCTTTTCATGTTAATCCATGATAGCAGGGTGGAGTTGAGGATTTAGGGACTCGGGACAAGCTAAAAAATTAGGCTCCAAACGATAAAAATTATATATAAAAACTCATTATTATGGCAAAAAATTTATAACAATAAACATAACAAAATTATCGTTTTATAATGACATATTGTAGTAGTTAACCGATGAAGTGTGCAGATCTCCTAGTATTTTTTATATTAAATTGATTGATCAAGTCTTCATAGGCCATATTGTCTAATATTTCGTTCTCGATAGCTATAATTGTCAATATGTTAACTTTTTCTTGTAACATTTTTTATCGTAAGTAAGATTTTAATAACTTCAACTTTGAGAAACTCTTCTCTGCAGATGGCACCGTCACTGGAATAGTCAATAAAGATGTCACCGTCACTGGAATAGTCAATAATATTCCATATGCAGTGCTTGCATTTGGGAAATAGTCGAGTTTTTAAAGATGTTTCAACACATCTGTAGGGTTGATAACTTCACTGATTTGTAGCGTGTCAAATAACTTCAATTATGTATAAAGGTCATCTCCATCAATATCAGATCTTTCATGAAACTTGAGTGCATCTTCAAGAACACGACAACTCAACTTAAAATCTTTATCTTCTAACTCCCTTAACTTGTTAGGAGACAAGAAACCAAATAATTTTTCATACTCTTTGAATTAGTCAAATATTGTTTCAAGAGAAACACTAGCTTGATCAACAATATATAATAAATAATTGACTTTAAAATTGTATGCAGCTGAAAATGAAACTTCTTTATCACTTGAACTTTCATCAAGTTGTTTTTTCTTTCAAGCCAGACGCCTTTGTAGAAATATTGGATCAATTCCCATTTCAATAGCAATCTCCTTAGCTTCATCAATCCCATCTGAAAATCCAGTTTCTCTATATCCCTTGAAGTAGTCAATCAACTTGTTTATTTCTTTAAAAGCAGTATCAAGAATCATATCCCTTGATTGTAATTTTTTGCTCACCGTATTCACCATTTTTAATACTTACCAAAATTCAAAATCACCAAGTTTATTGTTTACTACTGATTTTGTTTCACTTTGAATTTTTGCATCATTATCTTTTTCTCCCACTTCAAGTAAATCTTCTCTTACATCGACAAGTTGATCTTTAATAGCATTAACACTGTCAACTTGACTTTCATAACGAGTGGTAGACAATGACTTAAGACTCAAAGTTTTAACATTATCTTGCAAAATTTGCCAGCTCTTAGTAGAATTTACAAAGATAGTATAAACGTGTTGGATAACTCTAAAAAAGTCTCTTGCTTTACCACAAGTGTTAGCCTTATCACATAATGTAAGATTAAGATTATGGCAACCACATGGAGTGTAAAACGCTTTAGGATTTTCATTTAAAAATCATGTGCCCTAGGCACTCCAAAAACTGTCGCCCGATTCCCCTCTCGTGAGCCTCCCCCTTTAATTCATGGTGATTCCACGATTTTCCTTGTGGGCCATCCTTTTTTCTCCTCGTGGGCTCCTTTATTTTATGGGCTGCTAAAACCAATTTTTTTTTAAATGGATTAAAAAAATTTATATATATTTAAAAATTTTGGGCCCCCGGGAAAGCGGGCCATGGGAGGTCGCCCCACCTTGCCCATGGTCAGCTCAGGCCCTGCATGAATCATATCATATTAAAAACTTGGTTTGCTTGGATCGTCATGACTGTAGCTTGGTTTAGGGTTTTGCTTTCGATATATCATTGCATCTCGTCTCATGTTTAACATGATTACTTTGTTTTAGTGTGTTTTCACCTTGACCTACATAATATCAAACAAAACTAAAGTATAATATTTTATCATAATAATGATGTAATATTTCCACCACTTATATCAACTAATATTGATCTCTTTGTCACAACAAGCTCACAAATTTGTTTATGGCTACATGGGTGGAGACTTATGGGAGTTCGCTCATCCTTAGATTACTCACACCCAAGCACACGTAATTATGGAGTTCTCATGTCAAGCATAACCAATGTGTGTAAACACATTTGAGGTCAGACATTCCTTATGAGTCCAACATATCTTATGTCTACAACCGTTGTGAGATTTGCTTAGGGTGTTACAAGCGCCCTCTTATGGACTCATCTTCAGCGATGAGGCTTGCCCCACCATTCTAATCACGGATGTGGCATCCACTTAAGGTGTTCCAAACAACCCTGAGGAATCGTCTTCGATGAGGTTTGCCCAACCATCCTGATTGACAATGAAGTGGCTTTAGTACCACTTGTAGCATTCAACCTCTCATACAAACCAATATTGTACGCTTTGCCTATAAAAGGCTCACAAAATTTATTTTGGTTGTCCTAACAAGTCACTCATCATTGCTTACACCTAAACACACTTAACTATGATGTTTCTTTCATATACACGACTGATGCATCCAAAACGTGTTGGTGGTATTTAAGGTATTACATTCTTTATAAACCTAACATCTTTCTTATTCACAATTGATATAAAATTTACCTAGGTGTTAAAACTAAACGACACTCATCAATACTAAATCGAGAATTTTACTATATTTTAGACAATAAATTGGTTTTTACAACATATTAAAAATATTTAGTTAAAGAAGAAATACAAAGTACTTAAGCGGACATCATGATGGTTAAGTGATGCTTATGGTTAAAGATTCAAATACTCGAAAGTGCTTATATGATGTGTTTATCCTTAAAAAAATCTTGGCTGATATAGAATATAAGAAAAAATAGGAATGCAAACCCTCTTTCTAAAAATTAGCCGTTCAAAAAAAAAATAAATAAATAAAATAGCCACTTTCTCTTTAATTATTATAAAGTAATGACCCACTTAGAAAATGATAGATTACCTTTTCGTTCTAATATATGTGACGTGTAGCCACCAAAATAGTAAAAATATGATAAAATGGTTTACTTTGATATTGAATTTTGATGATTAAAGTTCTTTGACAAAAATAAAATCAAATTATAGAATATTTGAAACAAATTGGATTATTTTAGTTTCATCTAGTGGTTTTCGTGATAAATCCATTCAAGAATATTAAAACCCAACAATGATTATTTTCACCTTAGCTTTTTTCTCGAAAGGAAAACTTATATCATTAAAATGACTTAGTCTATTGACAAATGTATATATTAAGACTTAACTAAAATGAGAAGGTATTGAGTTTAAGTCTTACTTGTGAAAAAAAAGGTCCAGGTTGGGTCATGCGGTTTTCTCATATATGGTGGGTTTCCTCCTAAAAGAGGTGGAGATGATCGGGTGGGTTAGTGATCCGTCAGTGATCCAAATTGCCGTTAAAAAAAGGGTATTGTTTTACATTAGGGTTGGTGACCCAAAGTTTAAGTAGGTCATGGATTCAAATCTCACTCCCTCATAAATAAAGAAATTTGCCTTTCAAAAGAAAAAAAAATGTATTATTTTAAAAAAAAATTATCAAATAAGGGTTGTTTTATTTATTTTTTAATTAGCATATTAAACTTTTATTTTTATTTTTATTTATATTTAATCAGCCAGTTATACTTTTTTATTATTTTTTAATCAACTCATTGTAATTCTTTCCTTTTTATTTTTTCAACCATCTCAAATACAAACTAAATAAAAATCTTAGAAGTATGAATTAAAATAAAAAACTAACTTAGCATTTTAATGTATGTTAATTTGTTCAATAAACTTATTAAAAAGATTTCGAGTTACATCTAATAACAATGCGCAACATTAAATACGCTTATATGTTATTTTTTTCCCGACTCTCTCTCTCATTAAATACGCTTCTATCTTTTAATAATAATATATTTTTAAAAAAATATTAATCTATATATTATATTAATAAATAAATCTACTGACATATTTTGACGAGTGTATGTGTTAACAGATTATATTGTATTCCACGGGTTTGTTCAACCCGTGTAAAACACGAGTTTTTAAAAAATATTTTTTAATTACTTAATATATAATATTATATTTATTCAACCCGTGTAATACACGGGATTTTAATCTAGTTAAAAATGTACGGGAATGAACAGTAAATTTTATTTTACATTTTTTATTTTTATATTTAAATAAAATAAAAGTGTGAACATGGCCTAGTGGTCTTAGTTTCTAGCTGTCCGCGAGTATGGCGTGGGTTATAATTCCACTCGTTACATTTTTTTCTCCTTTCAAAAAGAAACCGGAAAGAATCAAATTTTGTGATACAATTTTGAACGGCAAATCTATTCTACTTATACTCCTAAATTACACAAAATAATTTAACTCATGTCTGGATTTGAACATTGGACCTCCTATCTAAGAGGCAAAAGCCTCTACCAAGCGGGTTAGTCCCATCTAAAAGGCAAGAGACTACCAAATTTTGTGATACAATTAAGAAAACAATTATTAGTGGGGTGTACAAATCTCTATTGGTTTGTCTTCTGGTATGATGGTATTCATGAAAACAATTATCTTTGAACGAAATAAATAAACTTACTCGAAACTCTATATAAAAAAAGAAACTATAACAAAGACGTTAAAAAAAAGGTTAACAGGAAAAGTTTGTAAAAGAAAACAAAACGGTTAAAAAAAGTAAAGACTTAAAAAAGAATTAATAACGATGTTGTATACAGGTGCCTAAATAACTTATACACTATCAAGCGTAATTCCGTTATAATTGTGCGTATTTCACTTCTTGTAAATCGGTTGGTAAAAAAATAGAGGAAAAAATGTTTAATGTGTAAATTATAACTTTATTAAATTCAGGGGTTGTAATATAAATTTGTTATAGAAAAAAATATTTTTTAAATTCAGGGGTTTAAAAGTAAATCTGGTATAAATTAAAGATTTAAATATAAAATTATATAAAAAACAAAATTGCTGACATATTGATGATATTAGCATATGAATCAATGGTTTGTACTATACGCATCTAGAGTTCTCATTTTACCTTTTTCTAGTATTCTCCAACTCTACAGAGGAACGTTCAATAGTTCACCAGGTGCGTGTAACTCGATTATTGGTGTCATCGCCGCATATTGGGCCTGCATGAAGCCCAAAGTGTTCTTCCTTTTTGTTATCGGCTTCGTCTGTAGGTTGTTGCGAACCAATTTAATTATAAAGTTTTATTATTTACTAGCTTAGATCGTGTCGTGTGTAATACACGCGAGATGGAAAATATCAATACATAAAATTCTTAAATTTTTTTTATATATAATTTAAATGTGTAAAAATGTATTAAATATATATTGATAAAAAACAAATTTCAAAATATGTAAAAATTAATATATAATTGAGTTTCGAAAATACGTTAATTATTATTTAATGTAATTTGACTTTTATTTATTATTTGATTAAAAATAAAAGTTATATAATTAGATTTCAAAGTTTCTTATAATAATAAGAGATAATTTAAAATAAATGTGCTTTATTAGTATAATTAACATTTTCTTTAAAAATATATTATTATTAAAAGATAAAGGTATTTAATAAGAGAGAGACGGGAAAAATATTATAAGAATGAATACGGAGGTGACACGTGCAATGAAAAACTTTTATTTATTAAATAGTATAGATTAATATTTTCTTTAAAAATATATTATTATTAAAAGATAAAGGTATTTAATAAGAGAGACGAAAAAAATATTATAAAAATTAATACGGAGACGACACGTGTGATGAAAAACTTTTATTTGTTAAATAGTATAAATTTATTCTTTTCCTTCTTTCGATTGAAACAGAAAAGTTTAGTTGTTTAATCACAAGCTTTTTTTAATTAATTATTCTTTTCCTTCTTTTCATTTAAACAGAATACTTTAATTGTTTTAATTTTATTATTTAAAAAATAAAACTATTTTTTCTACATTTAAATTTTAGTTTCTATGAAACTTCCCATGTGATCTTTTTCCCGGGCTGAATAGCAGTGTATAGGTCGAAGAAATTAAGCCTTACATATTTTAACATTTGATATCGACCGAACATCGGTACCAAAGTCGGTATTATTAAAACTGATACCGGTTGGTTTTTTTTGTTCTTAATTGATATTAAACATGTGTCGGTATCCTTTTGAGTATGTAACGACTTTATTTTTTAGTTTTTCTCTTTTGTTTGCTGCAGCGAGTGACAGTTCCGTACGGGTATTGTAACGAGCTAAACTGATAACGACCTTATTCCCGCCGCGCAGCGCGGGGTATCCCACTAGTTTGAATAAATATGAAGTTCGTGTGCACCTAAAAGGATAAAAAAATCAAATATAACGAAAATACTAATATATATATATATATATATATATATATATATCTTAAGTTAAATAAAATCTATACTATATAATAAATAAAAGTTTTCTCATAGCACGTGTCGGCTCCATATTCATTCTCATCATTTTTTCCCGGCTCTCTCTTATTAAATACACCTCTATCTTTTAATAATAATATATTTTTAAAGAAAATATTAATTACACTAACAAAACACATTTATTTTAAATTATCCCTTATTATAAGAAACTTTGAAATCTAATTATGTAACTTTTATTTTTAATCAAATAGTAAATGAAAGTCAAATTAAATTATATAGTAATTAACTTATTTTCGAAACCCAATTATATATTAATTTTTATATATTTTGAATTTTGTTTTCTATCTTTATTATATGTAATACATTTTTACTCCTGTAAAATATATACATAAAGATTTAAAAATTTTATTTATTGATATTTTTCACCTCGTGTGTATTATACAGGTTCTAAGCTAGTAAACGTATAAATAAATGATTAAAATCCGCCAAGCCGGTTCAATAAATTTTTTTTCCTTTTTGTTTAATTTTTTATTTCTTTTTTATGTTTAGTTTTTTATTATTTTAATTAACTTTAATATTTAAGTTTAACTTTATTACTTTAACGAATTATAATATTGAACAAACTACATTTTCAAATGCTAAATTCGATAGATCGCGATTAAATCTTTTTGTTATATGAGACTGTCTTATATGTAAGTATATTAAATTTTATTTAAAATCAAGCGGGGTTAGATATGATATATTTTCTTTCTTATTTTTATAATTTACTTTCATGTTTTTTGACGCTCATTTTTACGATGTAACTTTTTCTTGATTGATTTCCGAATATACCTTTGCGACCTGCAATTTTTATCTATGTTTCGATATCAAAACGGAGTCGTCGCAACTGCATATGCTTCTCTTTACGTACTTAAACACGTCAATGTCACCGCCGCAACGCGCGTCCATGCCTACTAGTTAATTATCAAATGTGCACATTCAGATATATATAAGTATTAATATAAAATACTAATAGTTATATCATTTTTTAGACAAATTGGTTTTTAATAATTCAAACTATTACTCATTGGCTGAAAATAATCCAAACTAACAGTTTGAATGGTAGTAATCCTAACTTTCAATTTTGTTGTCAATGACAGTCACAGTAGCATAATCATCATAGATTTACACTTGATTTACATTTAATTTCACTTGTATGTTTCTCCATTTCATTTAAAATCGTCATTTTGAGCGAAAATAAGTGTAAATCGAGTATAAGTCTATGATAATTATGCTACTGGGACTGTAATTGACAAAAAAAAGTAAAAGTTGAGATTATCACCTGTCAAACTGTTAGTTTAGATTATTTGCAGTCAATAATAAAAATCTCGTAAAATGGCCTCAACCATTTAGCTATAGTTTGCCTTAATGACATAATTGGTCCCTTAACTTACATTAGTGTTATTTGATGGAAATAACAAGTGAGTATAAGTAGGGGATTAGTTTCCCTTTAGATGTCATATGAAAAAGAACGTAATCAAACACCATTTCAAGATTCTCTCTGAAGATCATCCATCGATCAATCCGACATCATAACGGGAACGATTACAAATTAATGGCATCTTCTTCTTCAAAGATTCCAATCCCAACAAGTAAGTTCCATTAATTTTGATGTCTAATTCTTTTGTTATTCAATTGAATTGATACCGGTCCGCTCACGATGTTGCCCATTCACATGGACTAATCAACAAATAAGTCATATTTTAGATTATTAAAAACCAATTCACATGGACTAATCAACAAATAGTTATATCATTTTTTAGACAAATTGGTTTTTAATAATCCAAACTAATAATCATTGGCTGAAAATAATCTAAACTAACAGTTTGACTGCTGTAATCCTAACTTTCACTTTTGTTGTCAATAACAGTCACAGTATCATAATCATCATAGATTTGCACTTGATTTACATTTGATTTCGTTTGTATGTTTCTTCATTTCATTTAAAATCGTCATTTTGAGCGAAAATAAGTGAAAATCGAGTATAAGTCTATGATGATTATGCTACTAGGACTGCAATTGATAAAAAAAAAGTAAAAGTTGAGATTATCACCTGCCAAACTGTTAGTTTTGATTATTAGCAGTCAATAATGTTGGAAAAATCCTATAAGATGGCCTCAACCATTTAGCTATAGTTTGCCTTAATGACATAATTGGTCCCTTAACTTACATAAGTGTTATTTGATGGAAATAACAAGCGAGTATAAATAGGGGATTAGTTTCCCTTTAGATGTCATATGAAAAAGAACGTACAGAGAATCAAACACCATTTCAAGATTCTCTCTGAAGATCATCCATCGATCAATCCGACATCATAACGGGAACGATTACAAATCAATGGCATCATCTTCTTCTTCAAAGATTCCAATCCCATCAAGTAAGTTCCATTAATTTTGATGTCTAATTCTTTTGTTATTCAATTGAGTTGATACCGATCCGCTCACGATGTTGCCCATTCACATGGACTAATCAACATGTGGTATCAGAGCAAGGTTGATTCAATCAATTCAATTAAAAATTTTAATTGCGATTGAATTTATTTATCTCTCGGTTCTGATGCATATGATCGAAAAATTGATCAATTATTACTGTTTTCTTATGAAAACAATTGCATCCAAACAATTATTACTTCTATTTTCCAATCTGGAAACCGCCACAAGTTCATGCATAAATTGTTTTTCGCATATAATGGAACAAATTTAAGAAGATTGGGTCGGTGATTTTCTTATAATTCATGACATCTGGATTTCATTGAAGTCATTTTCATGATTATATGCACTTGATAATTTGTCCATGTGCATTAGTTTGTTTTTGTTTAAAATTTATGAAATCATGCGTACATAAATTTTATTCAGCAAATGGTTTCTGTGATGTTATTCATGATTGTCTTTTTCCTGATTTGATAACGAAAGAATCTGACAATATTTATGATTTTTTTTTTGGATTGTTAATTGTAATTCAAAGCATTAAAAATCCATCATGAATTAATTTTGACATCTTTAAATTAGTGGAACCGATCCTTTTTTCTAACTCCATGAATACGCACGTTTTCTTCTGCCCCGAGTGCGTATGAATTCTATTAGGTGCGTATTTAACTTATGTGATGCGCATCAGTTTCAAATGGTTATTTCAATGAAAAATTAGATCGTTAACCCAACGGTTTAATTGTCTAGTTGATCATTGAGATTTAAACAGTACCATTATTATGTAATCATATATGTTGTTAAACGAGAAACCCAACGGCCAACTGTTTAATGATGTATATGATATAGTAATGGCATAATTAACATAAATATTTCATATTTGTCCAAATGTGATATGTTGTATTTGTGAAGCATACTTTAACCATTAATAATGTTCATAATACTTGAGTATTGACCTTAGTCAACGCGAAGTCAACACTCAATTAGAACCTTAATTTAGTCTATTATTTTGACGTTATAATAGACTATATCTTCAATATATTAATTATATCTGCTTTATTTGATTACCCCATGATATAGCTAACTTCTACTCTTCTAAACATCCTTATTCTACTTATGTCAATCTAGCATCCACTATAAGCCCTAACTCTGGAATTGAAATTTTGACTGGGGCAAACTTCGCCTCCTGGAGAGATGCAGTCAAACTTACTCTTGGTATGATGGATCTTGACTATGCCCTGAGGCATGACGCTCCCGGTACTCTTACTGTTGAAAGCACAGCAGAGCAGAAACAAGAGTATAAAAAATGGGAAAGGTCTAACCGCATGTCTCTAATGGAAATCAAGAATTTCATCTCAGTTGCAATCAGGGGAGCAATACCTGATTCAGATAATGCCAAAACTTATCTGAACTCAGTAGAGGAACAATTCAAAAGGGTCTTCTAAAGCCCATGGAGTACTTTAATCTTGAAAATGCTCACCTCAAAGTATGATGGGGTTAGTGGTGTACGCGAACATATAATGATGATGAGCGACATGGCCCATAAACTGAAGGGCTTAGACATGGAAATCAGTGACGGTTTTCTGGTTCATTTCATCATGACTTCTCTTCCCACACGTTTTGATACTTTCAAGATCAACTACAACACACAGAAAGATAAGTGGTCTATGAGTGAGTTGATTGCAATATGCGTGCAAGAAGAAGAACGTCTGAAGCTAGAAAAACCTGACGTTGTTCACATCACCACCACCAATCCATTAAAAAGGAAGGGTAACTTCAGTAAAGGGGAAAGCTATAAAGTCCAAAAGACAGGTACAAGTGGAGCCTCCAGCTCAAAAGCCTCCTCGGGACTAACTCGCTGCAAATTTTTCCATAAGAAGGGGCACAGGCAACGAGATTACCCCAAATTCAAGGAGTGGTTGGCTAAGAAAAGTAACCATCTATTCATGATACTTGAGTCCTTTAATATCAATGTTCCAACTAACACATGGTGGGTTGACTTTGGTTCTATGGTTCATGTTACTAACTCCACACAAGGATTCCTGATAATCCAGAAGCTGGAAAGAAACCGAAGGACAATTAAGATGGGAGATGGTGATGAACTTAATGTTGAAGTTGTAGGAACCATGAAATTAATTATGAAAACTGGTAATTGTATTAAACTTTATGATACTTCATATGTACCGAGAATAACTCGGAATTTAGTATCTGTACCAAAGTTGGATCATGACGGTTATGAAGTTTCGCATGGACATGGCAAAGTCACTATTACTTTAAACTCTCATGTCATTGGTTGTGGTTATCTGGAAGGAGATCTGTATAAATTAGTACTAGATAATCAATTTTCAAAATCGTTGTTATCATATAATGTGAATGAAAACATTAGTAAACAAAAACGAGATTTGGAAACATCATCCATGTTGTGGCATCAACGTTTAGGCCACATCTCACGAGATCGAATGTTAAGACTTGTAAAGGATGGAGTATTATCTAATCTCGATTTCACTGATTTTGAAAAATGTGTTAAATGTCTTAAAGGTAAAATGGCTAAGGGGTCTAAAAAGGGTGCCACTAGGAGTTCTAGTTTGTTGGAATTCATACACACTGACATTAGTGGACCTTATCCCTAGGAATATCAGGACATAAATCATTTATCACTTTCATAGATGATCACTTGCGTTACATGTACTTGTACTTAATTAAGGATAAATCTGAATCACTTGACATGTTTAAGACTTTTAAGGCTGAAGTTGAAAATCAACTCGACCGTAAAATAAAAGTAGTGAGATCAGATAGAGGTGGTGAGTATTATGGTAGACATACAGACATTGGTCAAGCTTTCGGTCCTTTCTTTGATTTTTGTAAAGAACACGGGATTGTGAACCAATTTACCATACCGGGTACTCCTCAGCAGAATGGTGTTGCTGAGAGAAGAAATCGGACCCTTATGGATATGGTAAGAAGTATGTTAGCAAACCCCAACTTGCCTGAATTTTTATGGACAGAGGCATTAAAGACAGTTGTTCATATACTGAATAGGGTTCCTTCTAAATCTGTCCCTAAAACTCCTTTTGAGATTTGGACAGGAAGAAAACCTAGCTTAAGGGATATGAAAGTATGGGGTTGTCCTGCCGAAGCTAAGCTTTATAATCCTCAACAAAGAAAACTTGACATGAAGACTGTCAGTTGTTACTTTATCGGATATCCTGAACATTCAAAGGGATATAGATTCTATTGCCCTACTCATACTACTCGCATAGTGGAAACTCGTCATGCTGAGTTTCTAGAGGATTCTAAGGTGAATGGGAGCAGTGAACATCAAGACCTTGACATTCAAGAAGTGCAAGAGGAATGGGGGGGGGGGATGGACTCTCTATACTTACCTCCTATTACACCTCTTGTACACGACACTGCACCATTACATGACACTGCGCCATTATCTCACATTTCCTCCGAACATCATGTTGCTCCAAACATCCCTATACATGAAGGCACATCAAACACACAAGAGCAAGTCCCTGAACACGAAAATCAACTAAGAAGGTAGTCACGGTCTAGAAGGCTTACCAATTTTGATGATTATGTAACCTACCTTAATGAAGCTGGTCTGGATATAAGAAAGTGTAACGATCCAATCTCTTATAATGAAGCCATTAATAGTGATCAATCCTCCGAGTGGAATAAAGCTATGATTGATGAGCTTGATTCCATGAATAAGAATGATGTTTGGGATTTGGTTGAATTACCTAAGGGTGCAAAACCCGTAGGATGTAAGTGGGTTTTCAAAACCAAATTAGATCCCAATGGAAACATTGAACGCTATAAAGCTCGATTGGTTGCTAAAGGTTATACTCAAAAGGAGGGAGTTGACTATCAGGAAACTTTCTCACCTGTTTCACGAAAGGATTCCCTGAGGATCGTTATGGCCTTAGTAGCTCATTTTGACTTAGAGTTACATCAGATGGATGTTAAAACCGCTTTCCTTAATGGTGATTTACATGAGGAAGTGTTTATGAATCAACCTGAAGGTTTCAAACCTAAAGGTAAAGAACACTTAGTCTGTAAGTTAAAGAAATCCATATACGGGTTAAAACAAGCATCACGTCAGTGGTACTTAAAATTTGATGAAGTCATGAAGAAACAAGGTTTCATCAAGAATCAACTGGATCAATGCACCTACCTCAAAATGAGTGGGAGCAATTTTGCGATACTTGTCCTTTACGTATATGACATTCTATTGGCAAGTAATAATTTAGATCTGTTGCATGAGTCAAAGCGATTACTCTCGCGTAATTTTGACATGAAGGATCTCGGAGAAGCTTCTTACGTAATAGGCATCAAAATCCATCGAGATCGAGCCAATGGGACATTAGGGATATCTTAGAAGGCTTATATTGATCGTGTTCTTACACGTTTTAACATGCAACATTGCTCTCCTTCAGTAGCTCCAGTAGTTAAAGGAGACATTTTCGGTTCTTTCCAATGTCCGAAAACAGAGGTTGAAAAGGAGCAAATGAGATTGATACCTTATGCTTCAGTAGTAGGAAGTTTGATGTATGATCAAGTCTGTACTCGTCCAGATATTGCTTACATTGCTGGAATGCTAGACCGATATCAATCCAATCCTAGCCTAGATCACTGGAAAGCAGCAAAGAAAGTGTTGAGATATCTACAAGGAACGAAAGACTATAAATTGACTTATAAAAGAAGTAATAATTTGGAAGTAGTTGGCTATTATGATTCTGACTTTGCTAAATGTAAAGCTGATAAGAAATCAACTTCGGGGTACATCTTTATGCTAGCAGACGGACCAATCTCATGGAGAAGTCATAAGAAACAATTGACAACAACCTCAACGATGATGGCTGAATACGTTGCGGTTTATAATGCAACTTGTCATGGGATGTTATTAAGAAATCTCATCAGTGGGCTCAAAGTTGTTAACTCCATATCATGACCATTGAAGATTTACTGTGACAACTCAGCTGCTGTTAGTTTCTCGAACAGTAATAGTTCTAGTGGAGCTGGATTATATCTCGATACAAAGTTCTTGTTCGCACGAGAACGAGTAGAGGAAAATAACATTTGTATTAAGTACATAAGCACAAAAGATATGCTTGTGGATCCGATGACTAAAGGTCTGCCGCCTAAAACTTTCCAACATCTCGTAACAAGGATGGGTTTTAGTAAAGACCTTATATAATAGCATATCAAGTGTGTATGAATTATTGATTTAATTTCCTCGAATATTTATTTGTCTATAATAACCTACATGTGCACCTAATGATATATAAACATATTTTGTACAAATTAATATTGTACTTTAAGAGTTTGTTTCGATCATTTTGGTTTTATGTTTAAGTGTTTTATATTGAGAATTTAGTATGACTGTTGGGGGTCTCGAATTAACTGCAATCCGAATGACTGTAACTCTCTGCTATAGTTTCAACTTGAAACTTGATGAGTGTTCAACTTGGCCAAACTTAATGAATATTCAGCCAAGTGGGAGAATGTTGGAAAAATCCCGTAAGATGGCCTCAACCATTTAGCTATAGTTTGCCTTAATGACATAATTGGTCCCTTAACTTACATTAGTGTTATTTGATGAAAATAACAAGCGAGTATAAATAGGGGATTAGTTTCCCTTTAGATGTCATATGAAAAAGAACGTACAGAGAATCAAACACCATTTCAAGATTCTCTCTGAAGATCATCCATCGATCAATCCGACATCATAACGGGAACGATTACAAATCAATGGCATCATCTTCTTCTTCAAAGATTCCAATCCCAACAAGTAAGTTCCATTAATTTTGATGTCTAATTCTTTTGTTATTCAATTGAATTGATACCGATCTGCTCACGATGTTGCCCATTCACATGGACTAATCAACAAATAAGTCATAATTTAGATTATTAAAAATCAATTTACCTTATTTTTATTTTGATGACATTAGTTCATTAAATTAATTTCACAAATACATAATGTAATGTTAAATTTATGACCTGTAATGTTACGTCAACCCATTTCAAATTTCATTTTGTTTGCATTTGACATTGATTGAAAAGGATAAAAGAAAAAAAAAGAATTATAATTAGTTGGTTAAAATTTTTTTAAAAAAACTTTAATTGATTGATTGAAAAAAAATTAAAAAAATATATATATAATACGTTGATTGAATAAAATATAAAAAATAAAAAGTATAGTATGTTAGTTAAAAATATAAAAAGTAAATAAACTCACACTTATTTGATAAATATTTTTAAAACAACAACTTTTTTTATAAATAAGTTTTTTTAAAAATAGTTTTTTGAAAAAAAAAACACTGGAATTACTTTTATTTAAAGGCAAATTGGTTTTTAATAAACCAAACTATGAATCATTGGCTGATAATAATTCAAACTAACAGTTTGACTGGTGATAATCCAAACTTTCATGTTTGTTGTCAATGACAGTACCAGTAGTATAATAATTATAGATTTACACTCGATTTACACTTATTTTCGCTCAAAATAACGATTTTAAATGAAATGGAGAAACGTACAAGCGAAATCGAGTGTAAATCTATGATGCTTATGCTACTGAGACTGCCATTGACAACAAAAGTGAAAGTTGAGATCATCATCAACCAAACTGTTAGTTTGGATTATTATCAGCCAATGAGTCATAGTTTAGAATTTTAAAAACCAATTTGCCTTATTTAAAAGATAGGCAACCTATGTAAATTTTACTTTTAAAATAGTTCAAATTTTAATTTAAAGGTAAAAAAATTAACATGTATTTATAATGGAAAATTCAAATTTTTATCAAACAATGAAGATAAATTTAGGGATTTTCTTACTTAAAAACCGATTTAATTTTCGGTGGTTGAAACCAAACTAATATTGAATACCCGAATATATATATATATATATATATATATATATATATATATATATATATATATATATATTGTTAATGTTTTATTATATTCTAATTCTGTATTTTAAGTGTCAAGACATTATTGGCGGGAATCATGATCAATATGTCACATTGTGTCAAAAGGGTTCCAAGTGTAAGCCCTACATCACACTTTATTTGCTATTTATCTGCCCCAATTCCCACTACAACTTTCTCAAATCAGTTATGAATTTATGATTTTGTGTTGGTTCCAAATTGAGCTGCAATTTCTTGGAGGACTGATCTGATTCCTGCACCAGAAAGAGGTAATGATCTTGATATCTCTTGTAAGGATTCATTCTGCATGTGATAATTGCTGTAATCATTGACTTTTTAACTTGATTTTGACCAAATTTGATTTGATTTTGAGATACTGTGAACAAATTATGAGAAAGGAAAAAGGGTCTTGTGTCATTTTGACTCAGTTTGCAGTGAAAGTAGCTTAAAAGCTATAGTTTGACTTGGAAAGTCAAATCTGTTGCATTTCAACCCTCAAAAGTCAGAAAGTATGTTCAATTCTACTATAAAAGTAGAAATTTACATTCTTTCTTGAAATTTAAAGATCTTTCAATTGTATTGTGAATTCTTTCTGCTTGATGAAGGATCTATCAAGAAAGATAGTATCTTGATCAAGATATATACTCATCCAACCTTTTGTTCACTAATTAAGCATTTATATGTATTTTGCTACATTTTGACAAAATTGAACACGATACAAACCTATCACAAAGATCGTTGGTTTAGATTTAGTCTAAACGGGTTCGTGTCCATTTTGGGTTGAACTCGCAAACACGTTTAGCTAAGCGGATGGTGTTTGGGTCAACCTAGCGGGTTCGTGAATTGACCTATTTAACCTGTTTATTTTAGAAAAAAAGATTGAAAATTGTGTTTTTGTTGTAACTTAAACCAATTAGGTATTTTATGTCAAAATTTTAAAGATGAAAGAGAAATAACCATCATGGTTTATATTTTATAGATATTTATTTCATACAAATTTGTATGTCTGGCTGTAAATTTGTAACTTTAGTGCACTAATATGCAAATAAATAAATAAGTAAAATTTCGGGTTAAACGGGTTGTGTACGTGTCAGCCTGCGAAAACTCGTAACGTATTCAGGTTCACGTGTCTGACACTATTTTCAGGTTCGTGTTCGGGTTCTTGTCAAATTTTTGGATTCTTGTCGGGTCGGAAATACGACCCATTTAACACCCCTACCTTATTTCAAAGAATCCATTTGCAAGATTTGGGAAGATGGAGACAGGGGTTACAAGGAACCAACAGGAGGAAAACAGTGACAAGATGAGCAAACCCATGAAGAAGACCCTTCTAGTTTTGAACTGCATAATGCTAGGCTTAGGCAACTGCGGTGGCCCGTTGGTTCAACGTCTTTACTTTGTAAAAGGCGGGAAAGGAGTTTGGATATCAAGCTGGCTCCAAACCGCGGGTTGGCCATTTTTAATCATCCCACTGATATGTTCTTTTTTGTACAAAAAAAGATATGGAAGACAAGAAACTAAGATGTTCTCTTTGAAGCCATCTGTCTTCTTTCCTTGTGTTGTTCTTGGAGTTTTAACTGGTTTAGATGATTATCTAGCTGCTTATGGTGTTTCCCGTTTGCCCGTTTCTACATCTGCTTTGATAATCGCCACCCAGTTAGCGTTTACTGCTGGATTCGCGTTTCTTTTGGTGAAACAAAAGTTTTCTGCTTTCACAATTAACGCGGTGTTTTTGCTGTCTATTGGTGCTGTGGTTCTTGCACTTCATACCAGCACTGATCGTCCTGATCATGAGTCGAGATTGAAGTATTATGAAGGGTTTTTCATGACGTTAGGTGCATCGGCTTTGTATGGGTTCATTCTACCATCAATAGAATTGACTTTCAAGAAAGCTAAACAGCCCATTACTTACTCTTTGGTCATGGAGATGCAGATTGTTATAGCGTTCTTTGCTACCGCCTTTTGTACTGTTGGAATGCTGATCAACCATGACTTCAAGGTACATCAATCCCGCCTTATATCAATAGATTAAGTCGTGTTGATCGGTGTTCAAACTGATTATTTGATTATTACAACATAAAACTGATTATCTGATTATCGTGACTTAAAACTGATAAATAAGTTTTCAGTGTCTTGAGGGCTAGATTTTGCTTCTTTTACTCTCTTTTAACAAAGGGGAAATTCACCCGATAAATCACTAGTAACCAAAATTCATATATGTTTTATTTAGGTCACTTAATTTAAAAAACGTTATAATATATATAAAAAAAATTCACAACATTGTAACACCTAATGAAAGTCGCGATTTCATTTGATTATTATTACAACTTCAAACAATAAAAGCGTTCAAACACCATCTTCTATGACACATTTATTACATCTGTTTATCCGATTTTGATTATTAAACACATCATTTAATCGCTTTTAAAACGAACATCCAAACATCCCTTACATCTTGTATAGGCAATACCCCGAGAAGCGAGGAACTTTGAGCTCGGGGAAGTGACGTATTACGTGATTCTGTCGGTGAATTCTCTTTTCTGGCAATTCTTCTTCTTGGGAGCGATCGGGGTCATTTTTTGCGGCTCGTCGTTGTTGTCTGGGATAATAATCGCTACACTGCTCCCTCTGACTGAATCGTTAGCTGTTTTGTTCTTCCATGAGAGGTTTCAAGCCGAAAAGGGACTGTCTCTTGCGTTATCTATTTGGGGATTCATTTCCTACTTCTATGGAGAGCTTAAACATGTCAAGAAGATGAAGCATGACCCCGAGGTTGGTTCGCCAAAATGAAACTAGCCAACTTCGTGTAGTCTATATGTAAAATGAATAACTTTTCTAGCATTTATAACAATAAAGGGTTTGCTTGTACAGTTGTACATGCTTTATGTTATAGGACTGTAATAAAAGTTTTAAAACGTACTCCTGTTTGGCAAAATAGGCGGGTTAGATGGGCTGGGTAACGGGCTAAAATACATTCAAGTCAAACTAATTGGGTTCGGGTAAAAAAAAAACGTTTTAAAATAATATTCATTTGGTTCATGTCAAAATGGATTCTTCTTACAGTCTGTCTTAGGGGAAAATTTTGAAAATGGGTTTACACACGATATATGCTTTTATGGCGGCCAGTGGTAGGGGTGAGCATTAAACGGGTCACCCACAATATATGCTTATCCGGTGTGGGGCCGTTGGTGTGTTTGGGGCCACGAGGATGGCTAAGTGGACCGAAGAACTTATGGACCGGGTAACGGATTAGAGAAGGAGTTGGATAATCTCAAAGATTATATGAAATCTTTTATGTAATTTTGTTTATTTTGTATGAGGGTCTTGGGGTGTATTCCACTAAGATGGTCATCTGATGTTAGTTGAAACATCCTACTTTTATTATATTAATTTTATCAGAGTTATTATGCGGAAAATGGTCCCGGAATTTTTAAAACTTTGTCACTATAATGACAAAGGTATATTTTATTATAAATATTGTTTTTATATACAATATTACATTACACATAACATAGGCACCCTTTTTAACCTTGTAGGTTATTTACTTACAAGGCCCTTCCGCCCCTTAGGCTCGGCACATTGTTTCCTATTGGGACCTTGAGTGTCATTGACTCACAGTCTCTCAATTTATTATGCATTTATTTATACCATGCATGTTTATACTTGATCTAGTCCCAACCAGTCCTCACCTTATAACTTCGTAACGGTTTCTCCACAATGCACTAAAGAGGTTTATATATAGGAAGTATCAGCGGCGTATCCACCACCCCTTTAACACTTCGTGAGTACATTCACACTTAGCACGTATTGCATGATTTATTATCATGCGTTCACATATTCATCATACAATAGCATGCGTCTCTGCCATGCTTTCAGACCTAGCCCTTACCCTAAACCGTTGTAAAGGTTTCACCATGAAATTCCAAAGAATCTTATATATAGGGTCCCCCGGACCCCACCTCTTCTTTGTTACCTCATGGATACGCTGTTACTCTGGTTTAAAGTTAGACTAGTCTTTACCACATATTCACACGTATAGCATGATTTCTTATCATGCCTATATCTCGTCCCTGCTTTAATTCCTCGTAAAGGTTTCTCCATTTAAGTTAAAAGGGTTTATATATAGGGTGTACCAGCGGCGTGGCGTACCCACCACCCTTTAACGTTCCATAAATACTCCTTTATTTAGAATTAAGCTTTCCATTTATTATTCTCATTTATTTAATAGCATGACTTCTTCATGCTTTTATCCACTCTTTGCTCTAATTCCTCATAAAGGTTTCTCCATTATGCATTAAAGAGGCTTATATATAGGGTATACAATCGGCGTACCCGTCACCCCCTTAACGTGCCATAGATATTCCTTTATTTGGAATTAAGCTTCCCATTATTTATTTCCATTTATTTAGCATGCATTCGTGACATGCTATTTATTCTTAGCCTATACTCCTAAACCTTTGTAATGGTTTCACTCCAAGGTATCAAAGAGGTTTATATATAGGGTGTACCAGCGACGTACCCACCACCCCTTCGATATCTCGTGACTACTCCATTATTTCAGTTTACTGTCTTAGACTAATCTACCATTTCTCTCCCGTACTTTAGTTATACGATTTTTTTACAATGACATAATTTTTCCGTGATTTTCAGATATACCGATACTATATTAATGCAGATAAAAACTTATTATACTATTGCTTAAAGAGAAGTGTCGGTGACACCCCTCAATTTTGATGTTTTGGCAAAAATGACCCCTTAACTTTATAAAATGTCACTTTGATCTCCTCAAGTTTTTAAAGTTTTAAGTTTTCTCCTGTAGTATATATAATCTGATTTTTCCTTAATTATTTTCGTTTGTTTGTTTAATTTTTTTTTAACGTCCCGATATAAATTTTGTTAAAAAACTGAGTATATTCAAAATAGAAAATTTTTCTGGTATCGTGGGTTATATCGACTGTCAGTGACGTGCTGGTACCGTGAAGAATGATATTGATACCGGCTGAAAAACATCGGTACCGTTATATAACTGTCTTTTATCTATGTTTCGATCTCAACAACCGAGTCGCCGTAACTTCATACATTTTTTTATGTATTTGACCACGTTTCTTTTTATACTTATCCACATTAATGTCACCCTGTCAACCGTTTAAGGTCCGCCTCCCGCCGTGCAGTGCAGGGCAAAATTTATTTAGCCACGTTTATTTTTTTTTGCTTAGCTACGTAAATGTCACCGCCTCAACTATTTAATCCCGCCGCGGAGCGCGGGGCAAAATTTCTTAGTTTAAACTTAACTAGGTTTATTCCCAACGCACTTTTGTTCACAAATCAAACCAAAAACCCTTAAAAAGTTAGATACAATTACCTACTTCGGGGTTATACAAATCAAACCAAAAACCCGTAAAAAGTTTTATGTTCAAAGCCCCCTTTTAATTCTCATTCCATTCTTTGATGATGTTAGTCGTCATTTTTATGCAATTCTCACAGACATCACCGAGCAGGTGGTATGCACATATTATATCCAATGTAGAAATATCAAGTTTTAATAAACTCAACCCAAGAACAGAAAGAATCATCTTGAATTCGATAATTCATGGGTTGCAAAATCTAAAAGAAATTACCTACAAAGCATTCAATTACACCAAGTGAAGGCTTGATGCACTGGAAAAAGTGGTCCACTTACCCATTTCTGGCAGCCCTATAGCAGAAGAAAGAGAGAAACACGAACCCTAGGGTCTCTAAAACCCCAAATTCTTGGTGGAAGCCATAAAAATGCAGGTGAATGGTATCAATACCCTAATCTACCTCTGAAATGATCTCAAAACTCCTCAGAACAATACCGATTTGGTGAAGAAAAAAGTAACTCTCCAAATATGTTCTTGGGTTAAAAAGGGAGGGATTAAAATTTCATACTGTAATGCAAACAGAAGATGACAAAACAAATTGATCACAAAAGTTGTACTTCTTGAAGCTGAAAATCAGATAAAGATAACCCCAAAAACGAACAAAAACTGAAATTAGCAAACCATCGACATTCTTCACAATCAAAAGCCATTGCATCAAGTGGTTTCTTGTCCATAATCTCACTACTAACAAGTGCAGATTCAGATTTAGAACCCACATGTGCATTTTTGTGTTTCCTAAGGGCTTTAGATAGTGCAACTGTAGCTAGGTAAGAGATCAGATTGGGTGTACCTCCTTTCCAACAAAGGCGTTTATCCCCAATCAAAAACTCAAGTACCACATCAGCAGTACCGCGTATCGGATTGCCGCTAAGCGCTACCATATCAGAGTTTGAATTGCTAATCGCAAGAAGGAACATGTAAACTGTTGTGATTGGAATCCGTTGCTCTTGGTGATAATTACTTTCAAGGCGCCTTTGTGTGTGATTATTGTGGTCTGAATTCACCATGGAGATCCAACTACACCCTGCACCCTTAGCAATTCCTACTTCTTGCATCTCTAGTCTCACAACAGTGGAAGTGTTCAGAAAATGAACATAATTAAGGATGATATGTCCATATTTCATTTCCTCAATTAAACCAAGTGTTGTGTTCAGATATCCTAAATGAGCATTAGTAGGTTGCAGAACCCTCTTAACAATTATTGCACAAGGTTTATGCTCCATAAGTGGAACAGAAGTGGTTGGATATGGCACACCAACAACCAACGAAATAGCATGAATAGGGTCAACGTCTTCAGCTGCGAGAAAATGAGTCCTTCTCATCTTTGACAACCCAGTATTTCCCACAGGAGATTCGTCCGACCCATCCGAAGTCTTCGAAATAGATGCAGTAACAGGCCCCATCGAATTGAATCGTATCTCAGTAGCAACGTTTATTGCTGAACCATTCACAACAGACGAAATGTCGAGATCTTTATGAGCAGCATCTAAATCAATTGGTACTCGTGCACTCAACTGGCTGGGCATAATAGACTGGTAATTAACATGACGAGCAAGTATTGGTTGTGAGGTAACATGTTTGTCTGATGTCATATCTTGAGTAGGGTCTATGGGCTGAAATGGTGTAAGATTCTTTGCTATGAGCAGCAATGGTGGGGGTATTTGTTGCTCATGAAGGATAAAGCCAGGAGATATGACTAGGGATGGTGGGTGTTTGTGTACTTTGACAGCCGGATAATATAACAGAGTAGGGTTTGGCATGTATGCTGCTTGCTTGTCTTCTCTGACCCAATTAAGAATATGATCAGCAATATTATACATATCATTCACCCATCCATTATCGACTCCAATCACTAAAGCAAGACCTCTCCCTCTAAATGCATTAAGAAGACTATGATCAACGTCATAAATTCGCTTAAGAACTACAGCAATGCCATCTTCTAATTGACTTGAAAAAATGTCTCCACTGTGGCCATGCTTAATAAGGTATGTACCACTGACACCCCTAGTAGCTCGCAACAATTCCTCATATGTAAATGAGTTTGTGAAGCTTAGTATATTTACTGGAATAATGTGATCAGTTGTGTATCATGCTGCTTGAACAGGTTCTACGTGTGCACGTATTTGGCCTGCTACATCGTGTTCCTCCTTTCCAACCAAGGCGAATATCCCTTACTTGAAAGTGAAACACCACGGCAGCAATACTTGTATTCTGACCGTCCCTAATCTCTCCAACAGGTTGCAACTCCATAACATTCCAATGGAAAGAGGACGGTGCAACATGAATTGAACTAGGAACAAAACCAATTGCCTTAGTGACCGTTGAAATGTGTGCATCAGGGTCTGTTAGGTCCAAAGCATCAACTAATTTAGAATTCAAGGAAGGAAAACTAGCAGGTGGTGATGAATTTGGGGTTGGCAACATAGATTCAGTAAGAGACCCCATTGAACCAAATTGAAATTCAGTAGCAGCGAAGCCCAAAATCGATGTACGAGGCACAAAAATAGTCTCAACAACATATTCAAGGACGCTAATAACACGCGGAAAATAAGGTTTAGCAAATAAAACCAGACCAGGAACAAAACCTAAGTCTAACTAAATATGTTTCTCAAGCAAACCCGGTGTCCATGCAACTGAGGTAATAGCTATTGAATCAGTCACAACCACGTGGGCCGATGTAAGGTGCATTTTAGCATCTGTTACTCCAAAGGGCTCATTAACATCCACCAGTGATGCAGTTTGGATATCCAAGATCTTGTCATCAATGGTCTTAGGATCTGCATAGTCAATTGCAATTGAAATACCATCAAGCATTTCATCGAATAACTTGAGAGCAGAGTCAGTGCTGGTCAGGGAACGAAATTGGTGCACTAAGGATTCGGTGAATTCTGACCATCCAAGGAACGAAAAATGGCGTTGCATCATGGAAAACCAAGTTGCTGCCTCTTCATCGAAATAATAGGAGATATAAGAAAAGCGATCTAGACCATGAATTGCATAATAAGCAAAAAACCATTCAGCATAAGTGATCCACTTATCAGGATACACACCTGTGAAGCAAGGCAAGGATGTAGGTACGGCATCGTACATATCGAATCCGAAAGGTAATGGAAAATCGTCAGGTAGGTCACAAAGCTCAATTGGGGATAGAATCGGAAACCGATCTAGTTGAATGTAGATCTCCTCAAGCATAGCATGGGGTTCCATTAGGGTAAGCGATTGATTCAATTACAGAGCATCATCCAAAGCCATCTGTGCTAAGGAGCAATGAAAGCACCAATGAAGTGAATAGATACTTCACAACTAAACAACTATACGAATAGTGATAGAATCTGATTGGTTTCTATTGATTTTTGTGAATGATTTCAAATAAGGAACTGAAAGTGATACAAGATAAGTATTAGAGAAGGGGATGGGAAATCAGAAATTCAGAGTAGAGATGTGAAGAAGAAGAAGACACACACAATCGTCATATTCGTTACCCAAATACTCTCGATCTATCACATTTATATCCAGCCACGGTTCCTTCTCCGCTCTCATGGAACCATTCAAGTTGTTGGGCTTCTTGATTGGGCTTGCTAGGATGGTTCATAACAAGATATCAAATGAAATAGCATATAGATTATAAATACATAGTGGCACAAGAATACCTTTTTATCGTTCAATTTTTTCCCCATATGCAGTTCATGTTGGGATCAGTGGTGATCAGTTTGACTTTTTATTAAAAACGGGTTTTGACAGAGAAATAAATTAATTCAATTAATTAACAAATACGCAGCGGAAAATAAAATCATAACCTATTTAACAGCACTGACAAACCGAACAGGATCTGGTTATGAACACGCAAACACAAAAAAAAACAATTAATCTACTGATAAGATTAATTATACCTTAGTGGTTAATAAATAACCGATCGAGACACCGAGGTACAACGAACCGATGCTAGATCACGAACTGAAATACGAGAGAACAGGGACTCCGTGGCTGGCCGGAAACGGGACAGCGGCGGCGGCTGAGGCTGGTTAGATGATTGCCGAAAACACCAAAAGGGAGGATTCCGTTTTGTATGTCGGCGATGTCAAAACCAAAAGAAAACAAAAACCTTTTTTTTTCATTGGAGTTGACTATCGAAAGCCATAATGCGGCTGTATTGCAAATCGTTTTTTTTTCATAGAACATATTAAAAGATTATAATTATATAATAATTATAAACCCTAATAATTGTTTTCGGGCCCATAGTCCAATACGAGATGCGAAAGCCCGAACCCATTTAATTGTTTTAATGAAAGATTAAAACAATATATATACAATTATTATTTATAAACTAGTATAAATAATAATTCGCGTCTAACGAATATATATAAAATATATCGCCTCGCTAACAGTTCGTAATTACCAGTTAAGCAGGTTAAGTGGATTTAATGTTCGTTGCCCTAGGTGTAACTCTTACGGGTCATAGCTCGGTCAGCCGCGTTGTCCATCGGGTCGGTCCATAAAATCCAACAGTCCATCCTACTTCCTTCGTTCTTTCTGCCAAATATCACATATTGTTAACCGTTTTAACAATAAAAAAATTAAAATCATAACATGGTTACAATAACCTGGTTATACAATGCTAACAATGACGTTAGACTTTCGACCCGTTAATGAGCCATCTGTATTGTCAACATATACCCAAATCAAGATATTAGCAAACAATATCATATTGTAAGAAAATTTATAGAATCTTGAAAAACAAAATGAAATGGCAACTTACCAGGCTACGGATTGGCACAATGGTCAAAGAAACGTAGAAAGACAATTTTGTGTATATTTTTCTATTTCTTTCTACTTTCAATAAAATTTATTATTTTGACTCATTTCATTTTTAGTTTTATAGTTCCAAATCATGAGAACCAATTCATAATCTCATAAATGGGATGAAGATGAACCTTAAAAATCTACCAAATAAACCATCAAACCCCTAAACCCACACCACATAGGTCTATTAATTGAAGTAAAGCCAGACGGGTTGGGATTACAATATTCCTTAGATCAGTAAAAGGAGTCTGAAGATTGATTAATGCACCTTTATTCATGTCCAAAACTCCAAGATATGAACTTCCTTTCTGCGTGTGTATCACTGACATTTAAATAAATGAGATAAAATAAATACCAACCATATGAAGGATGTAAAAATAACACCTGTAACTGCAAGCAATTAAAAATTTATGCTCCTTTATCATCTCATAAGAATTTATGTCGAAAACCCACGATGGTCTTGTGAATTCAGCCTCTAATGAATATTATGTAACCTGCATATTCGTAAGCTAAGACACACTGTATATTTTACAACAGTAACGAACCAAGAACATAATATTAAGCAAGAACATGAAGCAAGACAAAAAGATTAATCTTCTGATAACAACATAATCAAACCTGTTATAACAGTATCATACCTGTGAACCGTTGAAGGCAGGACGAAGGCAACACGTGTGCCGGACAAACACACCACACAACCCAAATCATTTCTTTTCTGTTGTAACATGTGCAAGCAGCCAAAGCACAACACAATGAGAAACGAACTCATTGCCACATTAACTAATGCAAGGAATTGTGACATGCCATACACAAATCAAAGAAAACGAACTATATAACAGGAAGTCAAACATTTATATGCTCCTCTTAACAAATAAAAGGTTTGATATCATAAAATTCAGTATATTACCTCAAAATCATCCGGTGGCTCGCAAAATAAACATGCCTGATTCATTCATCATCCAAGGGAACCATTAAAAAAATATCAGTTTCATCATCTAAAATACAAAAGTAACGACTACAAAAAAGGACCCAAGCCGACTCGTTCAAACCATTCTAAAACGCTACCCAAACTGACGTGTAATTCAACCTTACCTGCCTTGCCCTAGAAAATTACCCCTTTGCCGGTTTTGACCCATTAAATCCACCTGATAAAAGAAGTCAGAGAGGGCAAAACTGAAACGATTTACATGAAAAGTGAAACCCCGAAGCTGAAAAATAAACAACTTAGGTTACAACCAAATGAAACCCCCAAATTGAAAAAATAAACAAATTAGGTTAAAACCAAGCAAGAAGATAGCTATTAGCAAACCCTCCGATTCTCCTTTGACACACAAAGTCTTCTGATTTCAATCTTAAAACCCTAACCTACTTAGAAACCATATGAACCAATGAGTTTTTGGGACAAAAGTGCTTACCAAGCCCAACCCTTCTTTTCTTCTGTTATTCTGATTGCAACAAAAAACATAAGAGGTTAAAAAATGACCAGTGAAGAAAAAACAAACACCATATGAACCAATGATTTTTAATCCTTTCATTTTTTCTTAGTTACGAATGGGAATGGGGCTAACAATTGGAACAATGAAATCCGATAAAAGGAACCAAAAACCATACCTTCGGCTCAGGCACAAACGCAGCCAACGGAGACCGACCTGAAAGAGAAACGACGGGGAGCTGTTAATCAAAGTTCTAAAGTTTCTAAAATTGAAGGCAGGATGAAGCGAACTTGGATGCTGAACAACGGTGGATTCCCCCTTCGTTAACACACAACACGCTATCAAAGGACGGTTCCATAATCGAGATTCTTGGTCTGAAACACGATCTTCCTGACCGAGAATCATCAGGGAAAACAAAGGCACAATTGTGACCAAAGAGGATGCATACCTTTGATTTTGACGGAAAAGAGGAATCAGAAAAGTGACCACGACCGCCACAACCATTGCAGGCTTCGTCGAGCCCTGTGACACCATGCGAACCGCTACCCTCACGGCAGTCGATTAACACCGCAACTGCTCCATCGTCGACCCCCAATCTCTCTGGCGTGCAACCCTAATGTGAGTATGGCGTGAAAAAGTGGAAAAGAGCATATAGCAAGAAGAAAGACATGTGCATCAAACTGACTTGTACTCAAACCAAAGAAACATATTCCTTTCCATGATCTTTAAATAAGTTAATAATAATAATAATAATATCGTTGACCTGATCGTAGTACGTTCGTACTGAATGGGCCTGATGGGCCTCCAGAGTTTGGGCCAAGTTGGATGGGTAACAGCAGTGGTCCCGTTAGAATGGGTAAAGCTAATCAGTGATCACAAAACAGGCCTACGTGGAAATTTATGTCATGTGTGTAAGGCAGCAGCCGCACGTCTGCATCATGTGAACCCTACATCCAAACAAACATCAATATCCATTATTATTATTTATTTTAATTATATCCAGAGGTGTGTAGGAAAAGGGCCCGAGCTAGGCTATATATCCAGTGAGGGAGGATGGATTAGGATTTATATAAAACTAGTTTTTACCCCCGTGCTTCGCAGCGGGAGTCTGGTCGTTATTGGTTTGGCTCGTTTGCGTGGAATCGCAGACTCGTTATAACGTACGATACCCAAAAACACTCGAAGTTGAATACAAATTTGTCTTCAATAAATTTTTTACCAGAACGTTGAAAAAATAAATTATTAAGAAAATGGCGCATTCCGTTATTTAAAAAAACACAACGAACGAAAGTTATCATAGATAACGTTGTCGGGCCTATCGTTAATAAAATTTAAACGAAAGCATAGACACAACGGTAAAAATAATGTTAATAGAAAAGAAACATAAAACTAAATAATAAAAAAGGGGAAAACAAATTAAAAAAATTACCGGTTCGGTTCGTCGAAAACCATAAGGCGAATCGATGATACCAATATCGACAATGATGTTGTTCGCCCATAATAGGTTCGGTTCGTCAGGGTACCACAACGGTAACGACACTCGATACAGACAACGATAAAAAAACGATTTTGAATACAACTCCGTTTTAAAACAAATTTATATCAGAACATTGACAAAAAAAAATAACGGCGCACCCGTATTTTGAAAAAAGTTAACGAACGAAAGTTTATTGAACTTATGTGGCAAATCTATAAAAAAATAGAGTTTTGAGTAAAAAAAGAAAATTAAAGTTTATTTTGAACTTTAGTGACCAGTTTATAAAAAAAACTTTTATAAAAAAAAAAACCCTATAACGAACGAAAGTTATCATAGATAACGTTGTCGGGCCTATCGTTAATAAAATTTAAACGAAAGCATAGGCACAACGGTAAAAATAATGTTAATAGAAAAGAAACATAAAACTAAATAATAAAAAAGGGGAAAACAAATTAAAAAAATTACCGGTTCGGTTCGTCGAAAATCATAAGGCGAATCGATGATACCAATATCGACAATGATGTTGTTCGCCCATAATAGGTTCGGTTCGTCAGGGTACCACAACGGTAACGGCACTCGATACAGGCAACGATAAAAAAACGATTTTGAATACAATTCCGTTTTAAAACAAATTTATATCAGAACATTGACAAAAAAAAATAACGACGCACCCGTATTTTGAAAAAAGTTAACGAACGAAAGTTTATTGAACTTATGTGGCAAATCTATAAAAAAAATAGAGTTTTGAGTAAAAAAAAGAAAATTAAAGCTTATTTTGAACTTTAGTGACCAGTTTATAAAAAAAACTTTTATAAAAAAAAACCCTACTATTCATCCCCATGGGAAATAAATAGTAGGGCAACTAGTTGGTTTTATGTGCTTCGCGGACGTATCCACATAAAACGAAAAAGAAAGAGTTGAATAAGCATGTATAAACGAACACTCGCGCCTCGACGCGGAAGTCTGGTCGTTTTTCGTCAAAGCCCTTCGGCAGGAGTTTGGTCGTTATCGGTTCGGGCCGTCGAAAACCATAAAAATAAATACCGATAATGTTCGCTCATAATAGGTTCAGGTCGTCACGGTACTATAACGGTAACGACAATCGTTATAGGCTACGATACAAAAAAAATAATTGATTTTGAAGACAACTCCGTTTAATTTTTTTTTATATTGGAACGCTGACAAAAAAAAAGCAGCCATGCAATCCGTTTAAAAAAAAGTTAACAAACGAAAGTAATTAGAGAAAAACAAAATTAATACATAATTAAACAGGTTAAAAACGTAAATTATATATAGTATAAGGTAAAAATAAAAAATAAAATTTATGCAGCCTGCCTGTTTGGTTGAGTAGCTTGTTAGGCTGTTTCACTATTCATAATAGTTACTCTTTAATAGTTTTACTAATGCCATTGGGGTTGGCCCAATGTATAGGAAATCCTCTAGAAACACTAAGGATCAAATAGGTCATGTGTTCAAGTTCCATTCTCGCAATAATTAAAAATTTGTCTTAAAAAAATTAGTTTCACTAATAGTACTTTTTTCATAAAATATTAATTCTATATAAAAATATGAAATTCATGATGAATTTAATGTCTTGTCTTCATAATGTTATAATTAAAAGATCACTAAAATTACTAATAAACAATTTAAAAAAAAAGTATTATATATATACACACACTAAAAATTAATTACATGTCACTATATTTTTTTATTCATAGTGTTAATTATCATTATGTGGATATCCACCTTAAAACAGTCTCAACACTAACTAAAGATGCATAAATATATGTTATTATATGATTATAATTACTAAAATAGAAAGAGTTTATGCATAGAATACAAGTGATCTATGCATCATTTTATAAATTACAATAATGCTTTTAAAAAGTTACATTTTGAACCCCTCAAGTTTTGATATATTCACACTTTATACCCTATACTTATATATTTCTTTCTTTTTTGGCACACTCACAATTTTATTTATTTATTTTTGTTTTTCTCTTATAAGTTTAATTTTTAATGTTTTATAAAATTCCAAATATACCGTTGCGACGTGCTTAATTTTGTCTATGGTTCGGTGTAAATTTCATTAAAAATGGAATTGTACGTCATAATGTACAAGTCATCGACCCACAAACGTACATGCCGTTAAAGCTGATTCAAGGTTTTGATTTTTTTACAATTTCATTTCCTTTTTTTCCTCCAACTTTTAAAATATGATTTTTATAAAAGTTGTTTATGACCATTACCTTCAACACGCAGATTCGCGGAAACATTTCGATGTTAGTTTTTTTCACGGTTTTGTGCCCCAGTTGCAACACGTGGGTTTTAGTACCGGTTATTTTTTTCACAGTTTTGTACTAATTATGTCCTAAGGCCTAATAGACACTAAACTTTTTTTTAATGACAAATGTTACTTCTACTCTACTTTATATCAATAATTCTAAACTACTTCATTACCCAGATTTAAACTTGGGACCTCCACTCTATGACACATATGCCTTTACCAAGTGGGCTAGCGTCTAGCCCCATATCAACAAGAGACACTGAACTAGACTCAAAGTTTTTGGAACTACTTACTAAGTTTTACTTGTTGGATCGAGTTATACTCACCTCTATTATCTTTAAAAAGAAATTATGATAATATAAAAAAAATTTTAAGAATAAATTTTTACACCTAAATACCACCTAACATTGCATTTGTAAGTACAAGTGCACAAATCTATTTTTCAATCCGAAACCGGTTTAGTTAACAAAAAGTCAAAAACCGGTTTTGGTTTCAAACCGATTTCAGGGGGGAGAGGGGTTGACCAGGTTGGACAGGTTTAAAACCGGGTTTTAAGGGGGTTTTGACCGATTCAGTTCGGGTTAAACGGTCGACTAGTTTTAAACCAATTTCACTTAAACCGGTTTAACAATCGGTTAAGGTCGATTTTCAAACAGGTAAACCCAAACCGGTTTCTATTTGCACCTCGTAAGGATTTGATAATATAAATCATAATTGAGTCTCATTTTCCTCGAAATTTGACAAACTTGATAATTAATATGGGCCCATAAAAACAGTCCTGGAAAGCAAATATGCATTGGACGTAAGATGGAGGTGGGGTATCTTTTCCATTCAATTTTATCAAAACACATTAATTGATTTATTCCAAATTGACTAAACAAACAACCAGAAATATGCTTGCAAACATCTATTCTATATGTCAATCAAATATACAATTTGAGGTGATTTATAGGAAAAAATATTGAAATAATCATTAATTCAGAGTACACATTTGCCATTGTGGGCCACGTAAGTTTAAAAATTACAATAATGAAGGTATTATATATAATTACAATATAATAACATTTAATATAATACTCACTTTCTTTTTCTTACTTGCATGAGTTTATAACTTTTTGAATATGACGACAACATCAAATGTAGATTGTTATCTTCGTGTCGGTGAGTGTGTCTACACAACCTTCATGGAGGGTTTCTCTCTCCATTTTAATGAAGTTACAACAACAAATGAAAGGTTAAGTAGATCAACTAGTTAAAAACTCAAATTGAATCTATACTATCTAATAAATAAAGGGTTTTTCATGTCACGTGTCGCCTTCATATTCATTCTCATCATTTTTTTTCCGCTTCTCTCTCTTATTAAATGCACCTCCTATTTTTAATAACAATATATATTTAAAGAAAATATTAATTATACTAATAAAACATATTTATTTTAAATTATCATTTATGAAACATTGAAAATCTAATTATTTAACTTTTATTTTCAATCAAATAGTGAATGAAAAACAAATTACATTAAATAGTATTTAATTTATTTTCAAAACCCAATTATATATTAGTTTTTGTATATTTTGAGTTTTGTTTTCTATCCTTGATATAAGATACATTTTTACACGTGTAAAATATACACATAAAGATTTAATTTTTTTATTTATTGATATTTTTCACACACGGGATCTAAACTAGTAGAGGAATAAACAAAGCTCGTATGAAATTGAAGCCTCAATTAATCAAATCAAGCCGAGATAAAAAATCTTATTATATTATATTATATTATGATATATACATAAATACAGTTATACATATATAGAAATATAATTATGCACTTACATAATAATTAGAAGTGGATTCCGTTAACTCTAAATAGGAATCATCCGGCTAGATGCTAATCTAGGAAATTCTTTTGATAATCTTTTTTGAATCATGTATGTACGTTCATATTTAAATATTTTGATGAGTTAATGGAAATTTTAATCGGATAATTTAGAAAATAAAAAAATGAGTATTTATGTATATGTTTAGTGTCTAACCTTGAAATGACCAAAACTGCATTTTCATAAACATTGAACCAATACCTTGTTTTGATGAAAGAACGCAACGCTTCATGAATCATGTATCAGTTTGGCGGATAATCCACTTGCCGCGAACTAAGGACATATTGGCAGGTAATTATGGTAGTCATTCAAACAAATCATTTTCCAGTCATCGGAACCTGCTAGGGGGTTGACCTTTTGAATCCCACGACCCCTATTACTCGCCGAAGCCGTAAATCAGATTAGTCTTGAACGAGCATGCACTCCGCACCTCCTAATCCGTAACAAAGCTTATTTAGATTTCTCTTTGGTCTTAAGTTGTAACACCCTAAAATATTCAAAATAAATAAAATAAAAGGACTTCATGAAGTTAGTGGAAATGGAGGGACTAATTTGGTAATTAGCTCAAAGTAGGCATACTCCATATAAAACCCTTACACCCCCATTCCATGCGCAAGCCTCTTAGCATTTCTAGCTTCAAGTTCTCGGCATTTGTGAGGGTGTGGTGGCCAAGTTCTAGGCTGGAGAAGACAAAGAAAAGAAAGAATTTATTTTTAAGCTCTTTGGTGCATCCAAGCTATCAAGGACTGAAGGAAGATCGTAAGCAAAGAAAGCTACACCAGTTTCGGGTATGAAACAACCCTAAAAACTACATCTTTCTTAGTTGTTTTGGGTTATGGGAGCATTTGGGTTTTAATCCAAAAAGATGATGCTTTTACGTATGAAATGGAATAAAGCCTTTAGATTTAACGTTATAGATATAAAACAAACACTTTAAACGTTTAAAGTTTGGATCTTGGTAACTAAATCGAATCAAATCTGGATCCATGCAAACTAGGGGTGTAAACATATAAAGTTCTCGTTGTAAAGTTATCAACCAAAGTACTCGAACCTAGTTCTCGTTACTAAGTTCACGTGGCTAGTTCTCGATATTAAGTTCTCAGCCCAAGGTGTGCAAGGTAAGTTCTCGTCCCAGGAATGCATGAAAAGTTCTCGCGGGTTACAAGTTCACGTGAGATACGAGCTAGACGAGAACTTGGGATTGAACGTATACTTTGAACGAGCGAATACTTTCTATACGCATACTCCTATGCGAGTACTCAGAGTTCTCGTGCGTATACTCAAGGTTCTGGCAATACATATATATTAAGCGTGTACTTAGTATATGAACCTAATATTACTTAAAACATATCCATATAGGTAGAGTGCACATCATAGAGCTTACAGACCTGACCTAAGCCCATCATACATACCACGTATCACATGTGAGTTTCTAGAAGCCCTGTTTAATAAAAGTTTTACAACGTTTTGGGCTAGAGTGCATACTTTACCTATTATAATATGTTTACAAATAATGACTATGACCATGATATAAAAGATGAATGATTTAAGTGATTTCCCTTACGTGCTTCTGTGTATGTGTAATGGTTGCATCTGTGGCAAACGAACGACCAGACGACTATCTATGCAGATGGTATGTTTATGCGAGCTACGACTCGCCAATGTTTACGGCTACTTCGGTAGATGGTAGGTGCTTTTCGATGCACGACTGCATAATAGTCGAATGGGAAACGACTACTTCGGTTGATGGCTATCCGGCTACTTTGTGTAGACGATATGTTTACGGCTACACCGGTGAGCGGTAAGATTGCCTCGACTTAATGTAGATGGTAGGTGCTACTTCGGTAGATGATGAGATATAGAACCACTATGCAGACGGTATGTTTATGCGAGCTATGACTCGTCAATGTTTACGGCTACTTTGTGTAGATGGTAGGTGCTTATTCGACACACGGCTGCATATGTAATAGGTACGGATGTGGTTTTCTGTGTGACACCGTTATGAGGCGAGAAGCTTTTCCCCATGTGTGTTAAGCTAATTTGTATGTTACATGTTTATGAGCTACGACTCACAATGATGATTGACTATGAGCTACGACTCGTATGATGTATGATTGGGAACTACGACTCCACATGATGTATGTTTAGGAGCTATGCCTCCATATGTTAAATAGTTATATATATATATATATATATATAAGATTGTATATATATGCATATGCTATATGAATGATGCGAATGCCTGATTGCTTAAAACTAGAACTCGTCAACGTTAGCTGACTTTTAGTATGTAATTCAGGTAAATGATAGATAATGAAGGATTGGTTTGGATGCACTGGACCAGGATTGATGGCTACCTGACCCACGACTGACATCCCGTTTATGATTAATTAAAGACTATGTTATTTGACGTTTTATGACTTATGTATATGACAAGGTTTCCGCTGCCAAATGAATGACTTTAAGTTATTAAACTATGTTGTGAATGAGTAAATCCAACGCGTGAGGTCTCCCGGGAACGGGGCTTCACATAAGTAAATTCGAATTACCTAGATTTCTCATAAATTTCTTAAATTGAAGTGGCACCAACAACGAACATGACATTGGAAGGAGATTTATCTTCCATTCTTCACATTTTTCCACACCATTTAACATAACATTATTTTAGCTTCTTTTCACTTTAACCTATAAAACTTTGAAACAACATCAATGTAGCACCCATTAATACCATTCTATTATATGTTGTATAACTACACAATTATATCGTCATTAATTTGCCTTAATATGTTGAGAGTGAAATACGAAATTAACTCACTTCAAACACCAAATAACAACATACTAAAGAATTGAGACCAAAATCAATCACCAATGATTACAAGTTCATTAATCAATTTCATCGATTACATAACAGAAAATGGAAATGATAATGAGATTACAATTGACTGGAAAACTCTCTAAAAAAGGTTACAAAGATTCTCTCCTCATTGCTTATTTATATCAATGTCTAACAAACTAAAACAATTATAACATAATAAGCAAAGAATATTTTATTGTAACACTTCAGTAACAACTTTAGTGACTCTCTACCAAAACCCTTTTATTAACCACTATCAACAACTCTACACATCAGTAGTAACAATAACCATCAGTAGTAACTTTCATAAGTTACTACCGACAACCAACTTTCTACGACAGACCAATATAATTACCGACCACCTTCAACCATTGGTAATAACCCTAAAATTCACCGGTTGACTTCACTATTGAGTTTACCACTACCTTTAACAATCTCCATCTTAGTCAAAATCAAACCCAATTTAGTTCAACAATGTAAGGCCCCAAACCCTTGAACATAGTAGTGAATTCTTCTCTCCTCGGTTGTCACCAGATGGGGCACCAGGCATGCCAACTCATTGTACTTTGAAGTATAATGCCGGTGAGTCATGAGTCCGGTTGTAGAGTCAAGAATTCCTTTCCACCTTGTGGACCTCGTTCTTAGGACAAAACTTTTCAGTTACCAATGCTTTCAGGTCATTCCACCTCATTAGCTCGACCGCTTGGTCACCTTTAGCCTGTTTCACAGCTTCCCACCAGTGTGCTGCTTCACCCTTTAATGACTTTGCAGCGAACATGACCGCTTGTTCCGGTTGACATTCACTAAGATGAATGGTCGACTCCATGCCGTTAATCCAGTCTAAAGTATATGCTACTTCTTTCTCCCCAGTAAGCACAGGTGGATCACAACCTCGAAAAGCTTTGTAGTCGCAGCCGCGAGCAGGCGGTGCAACGTTCTCTGTCGGAATTGGTCCTCCCATGGCTGGAAGCACCACTGGCCTTTCAGTGACTGGGATTATGTTGGGGTTCTCCTTGGATTTCCTTAAAGCTTCATCTAGTATGACCGGTAAGGTTTCCTTCAGTAATCCGGTGAATTCTCGGTCGAGAGCTGCCTGTACGGCTGGTTCAAACTCAAATGACTGGTCATCTCCTTCCACATGTTCAACATTGTGCTGACTAACCTCCGTCTCAGTATGTGTAGTGTGAACACTCCCCTCAATCTCTTTGTTTATACTAGCTCCACCGTGGCGGCATGTACGCCCACCACGTCTTCCTCCTCCACCTCTTCTAGCTCCTCCACGTCTAGCCATTTCTAACTGAAAGATAGAGAACAAAGGGATTTAACTTCATCATGCTAGGGAATATGCAGAACACAATAAGTAAGGTAAGATGTTAATATACACTGGCCATCTGCAATTAACCATTACATCACTTCTTGTTTTCTATTTATTCACTTTCATGATTCCACTAAAGCATCTATTCTTATCTTGACACTAATCAGGGAAAGAAAACTTTATTTACTACACGCTTCTGATACTTTGGCCTGAGTTACCCGTTACTGGCATCCGCTACACTGTCCCATTCTCAGTTTAAGTTCAGACATCGGGGATGTCTGAATCTCTCAAACTATGGCTCTGATACCAACTTTTAAGGCCCCAAACCCGGGAAACCTCACTTATTAGATTTACTAATCAACACATAGCACTTAAACATAAAACATTCATCACTAACATCGAAAACGTTTTAAAATTTTAACATACACAACGCAAATACATAACATGTCTAAACATAGCTTGTCTGATACGAATTGAAACTGTCTTAAACAACTGAAACATAAACATAACATAAACGGGATGCAAGACACTGATCTTCGGGTAACTATTCTCGCCAAGCCAAGCATCCACATCCATCAAGTGCTACCTACACTTAACTGATATGCATACTAAAAATCAGCAACACTGAGTGAGTTCTAACGTTTACTATAAATCAATTATACAAAATGTTTACTAAATACATACATACATACTGCCCCTAAGGAAAAAATTTACATACTTTACTTTTGAAATCAGTTTAAAACATAAATTAAACCGTCAATTCCTTTACACTTATGGCACACGACCATAAGGAACGAAAAGTACTGCTTTAACGTCAATTCCTCTGTCCGGTCAATGCCCTCATGGCTTACACCATGAAACGACAATACCGCTTTACCCGGCCAATGCCCCCATGGCTAGCACCATGAACCGACAATACTGCTTTACCGTCAATTCCTTTGTCCGGTCATTGCCCTCATGGCTTGCACCATGAACCGACAATACCGCTTTACCGCTAAGGGGAGTTGCGTGGTTCTCCTGAGCAACCACCGTCACTCATCCCAGTTATACAACCGTTAGCGAACCCAAAGGTTCTTACTAATGGGCTTAACCTATATCTGACATCTTGTACAAGTAACATCTATCCCAAGGACCTTTACAGCTGGTACACATTTCTGGAGGAAATCTCTTTACTTTCTTTACATAACTTTACTTATCTTGATCAAAAACTTAACATGTAATATGCCGTTTGTTTATGTATAAAATATAATAAACGTTGGCCATAAAATATCTTTGCTTTACTGAAACATAGCTTAACACATATATCATGCCTTTGTTTATGTTTATGAAAATATAGTAAATGCTTGCCGTAGGATATATCTTGCTTTACTTGAACATACTAGCACATATATTATGCCTTTGTTTATGTATATAACCATATAGTAAACACTTGCCAATAATATAGCTATACTTTACTCAAAACGTACATTTTCCTCTTTTAAACTTCACACTAGCTTTTTAACTTTGTTTATTAATACTAAATATGTAATAAACACTTTACGCTAAGTATGCACACCACCCTTAAAGCAGGCAAAAAGGGGATTAGAACTCACCTGGTATCTTAGTTGAACGTCTACTTGGATCTCATACAATCTGAACAATCATAACAATTCAACACATATAAGACTCAACCCCGACACTGAATGGTTTTACTATTCTGACCGGGCGAACATAAGGCAACTTCGCCTCTAAGGAACTCAGCGAACTTACCAGGAGAACTTACTAAGTTCGCTAAGTTATACCTAGCGAATTTACCAAGCGAACTTGTTAGACACCTTTCAGCGAACTTATTAAGCGAACTTGACAAGTTCGCTTGTTCCTTTCCTGGCGAACTTAACAAGTTTGCCTGCGGGCTCTTCTTCCCCACTAAAAACCCTAAGTTTGCATGAACATGGCGGCTAGGTCTGGATCAGATCAAGACTCTAACTTTTTACGTTCAAAACGTTTGTTTTCCAACCACGAGTCTAGATCTAAGCTTTGTTTCCATTTTCATAAGTAAAAATCTAACCTTTACCCGTTTTTACTTCAAAACCCAACTTTTACAAAAATTTAGATCTGGAACGAATGGTTACCTGAAATCGCTTCTCTTTCACTGCTAAACACCCTAGAGACTCTTGCTAACGATCTTTGAAGCTCGAATATGAAAACTGGGACTTTCTCTCGCTAGAAAACGAAAATGGTGGTGGAAATGAGGGTTTGAGGCTGGTCTAGAGGCTTATAAGGGCCCAAATCCTTGCCCTTTTTGGCCCATACATCCCAAGCCCAAGCCCGTTCCTCTTATTCTTGCTAAGTTTTTAACTTTTGCTAACTATTCCATGTTCTAAAACTCGGGATGTTACAAACAAATGTTTAGAACATTTGAACACTGTAGAAACTTTAGACCTTGTAATGACTTGGTTAACATAATAACAACATTATCTTGGTATCACCTTGTCAATCTTCACCTCCTTTGAGTTGATGATATCCCGAATGAAACATAACCTTACATTGATATGTTTGGTCCTTCCATAATACATCTGATTCTTTGATAGATGTATTGTACCCAGGTTATCACGCAAGACCACTGCATCCTTGATCTTGACCCCATGTTAAAAAAACAAAGCCCTTCAACCATATAGCTTATTTACCTTCCTTAGTGAACGCTATATACTTTGCCTTATATGTAGAAAAAGCCACCACATGTTGCAACGATGCTCTCTAACTGACCAGACTTCCTAGAAATTTAAAGGCATAACCAGTAATAGATCTCTCTTTATCAAGATCCTTTTCAGAATTAGAAACTACATACCCAAGAACCATACTTTCTTCTTCATGACCATTACCAAATTATAGTCCAACATCCATAGTACCATCCAAGTACCTAAGAATCCATTTCACAACTTCCCAATACAGTTAACCTGCTCAACATACTAACAACATAGCCAATATCTGGCCTGGTACACACCATTAGATAAATGAAGATTCCAACTACATTAGCATATGGTAAATGCACCCTATCACCTACATCATCCATTATTTATGGAGAATCCATGCTTGACACTTATGTGTTTATCTATTGGTATTGTCACAGATTTGTTCTCATCCACGAAGAAATTATGCAAGACCTTCTTCACATAAGCACTTTAAGTCAACTTAAGCTTCCTAAGTTCTCAAATTTTATGAATCTCCGTACCCAATATCTTCTTGGCTTCACCAACTCCTTCATATCAAAATTCTTTCATTAGTAATTGCTTAGTAGCTATAATCTCTTTCTCATCCTTGCAAGTTACTAGCATATCATCCACATAATAACAAGTACACAAACTCCCCAGTTGTGTATTCCCTAAAGTAGACACAACTATCATAGTTTCTCTGTTTTAAGCCATGAGTGACCGTAGACTTATCAAATCTTTTGTACCATTGGCTATGTGACTGTTTGAAATTATAGAAGGACTTCTTTAACAAACAAACATTATCTTCCTAGCCCCCCCCCCCTTGGCTGTTTATGTAAATGTTCTCTTCAAGGTTACGATGCAGAAATGCAGTCTTAACATCTAACTACTCCAACTTAAAATCTCTAGCAGTAGTTAAGGCTAACATCACTTTTGTTGATAAACGTTTAACCACAAGAGAGAAAATATCATTATAATCAACTTCTGCTCTTTGTGTAAAGCCCTTAGCTACCAACAAGAGTTATCATTAATCATTAATCATCTTATACCAAATCAAAGTTGGCTCTCTTTATGTGTATGTTTCTCATCTTTTCTTTGACGATGATGTTATGATAGTTGGGGAGTGGTCTTTGGATAATATCAATAATGTTGTTCGTGCTCTTAATTGCTTTTACCTTGTTTCTAGGTTAAAAGTTAATCTTAATAAAATCCGATTATTTGGAATTGGCATTGATCATCTAAATCCATTTACACTTACAATCTTAATAAAACCCCTTAGCTACCAACCTAGCTTTGAACCTTGGTGCTTCAACCTCTTGAATATCCTCCTTTATCTTCTAAATCCATTTACACTTACAATCAACCCACTTTTGTTCTCTAGGCTTATCAACTAGAACCCAAGTTTCATTCTTGTACAAGGAATCAATCTCTTCCCCCATGGCTTTCACCCACTTCTCTTTATCAACACAAATTACAACCTCATCAAATGGTAAGACTCAAGACAATCTTTTTGCTCTGTAGCAGTAAACACAAAAGCATAAATGTCTTCATTACTCCTAAACCTAGCAGTAGGAAAAATTTGCCATCTTGGTCTATCCGTAGCCAAGCTATAACGACATGTACATGCAGTAGAACACCCTTGTTGCTGAGCAATTTCATTTACACCACCACTCATATTTGGAATAAGATCCACCATTAATTTGAACTCCCTGGTCACTTAGTTCTTGTATAAAACTTTCACCACTTTTGCAACCAACAACATCCTTATACAAAGTGTCTTCCTTGAACACCACATGCCGACTGACAACGAATTTAGGACTTACATATTTTAATCTCCAAAGACTATAGCTGACGAATGAGACCTATTAACTAAGTATGCTACGGTAGATATAGCCTCAATATATAACATTTTTGGTAAACCAGAACTGGATAATGATCACCTTATCTTATTCAAAAATATTTTGTTCATCCTTTCAACTAAACCATTTTGCTATGGAGTACCCACCAGTGTCAAATGGCTAGTAATACCGTGACTCTTGCAAAATTGGTTGAACTTCCCACTACAAAACTCTAGACCGTTATCATCCTTGAGTTTCTTCACCTTTATTTATGTTTAAGTTTCTATTAAAGCCTTCCATTCTTTGAACCTTTCAAAGGCTTCATCCTTATGTTCAACACATAAACTCAAACCCTCTTTGAGTAGTCATCAACGAGTGAAAGAAAGCACCTAGCTCCACCTAGAGAAGGAGTTCTAGTAGGTCTCATAAATCTGAATGCACATAATCTAATACTCCCTTTGTGATATGACTCCCCATTATGTAGTGTTCACAAAACTCAACATCATAATACTTGAGATCCCCAATCACCGTTTGTTTAATCAATTCCACCCACTCTTGATGGCTAATGTGACCCAGTCTCTTATGCCATAACCTTGCAACAGTATCACCTTTTCTCTCTACAATAGAGACTGGACCAATAATCACAACATCATTTAGGAAGTATATGTTGTTTCTTCTTCTAGTATCGGACAACACAGTCATTGACCCCTTGACTACCTTGACACTACCATTCCCCAACTTCACATGATAGCTAGATTTTTTAAAAGCACCTAGTGATATCATATTCCTTTTTATGTTAGGAATAAACGCCATATTTTAAAGAACAAACTTTCACCCGCTTTCTAGTTTGAATGTAACAGTCCACTACACCAAATATGACCTTTAGCCACACTTTTTCAAAAACCGCCCTGCCACACTTTCGATTAAATATGTGGCTAAAGGTCATTAATCATATTTCAAAACCTTCTATCCTACTTTTGGGCACACTATTTATTTATTCATGTGACCAACGTATAACAGTTCAAAACCTTTAGCCACACTTTAAGAAAAAACCGTGACATTTAGTAGCCACACAATATTTGTTTTTTTTTTATACATGTGACCAAAAACACATCTATTAGCCACACTTTACGAAAAAACTGTAACATTTGGTAGCCACACTAGAAAAGTGTGGCCAAATGTGATCTACGGCCACAGTATTTGTTTCATGTGACCAAAAATACATTTATTAGCCACACTTTAAGAAAAAATTGTGACATTTAGTAACCACACTAGAAAAGTGTGGCCAAATGTGACCAACTGTTATAGTATTTGTTTGATTTGTTATTCATGTGACCAAAAACACATCTATTTGCCACACTTTAAAACAAAAACGTGACATCTACTAGCCACTCTCGAATAGTGTGGCCAAATGTGACGAACTGCCATAGTATATTTTTAGTGATGTGGCTAAGAGCTAATAGATATGGCTACTTATTTTAGCTTGTGTGACCAAAGAGTAGTGTTTTGCAATTAGTAAATGAAACAAAAGCAGTGGCTAAATGTGACGAACCGCCATTGTTTTTGTTTGATGATGTGGCTAAAAGCTAATACAAAGATATATAGTAGTGTTTATTAGCCACGTGTGCTTAAATAGTTATAACTATAAGTATTTTATGGTCACGGTTACAGTTATTTTGTGTGGCTAAAAGTAATCAATGGTCACTGTTAAACGTTTTATGTGTGGCTAAAAGTAAACAATGGACACGGTTAATAATGCGTGTGGCAAATTAATTATCGTCTTTCCACTTTCTGCCGCCAAATTCAATTTCTCAGAAGAAGATTATTGACCGGGCGCACCATCCTGTAATGCTAATTCATCAAATTAGGTTTTCATTCAACCAAAAAACCTTCGTCGCCCTTCTCTCGAAACAAAAAAAAAGGATCAAATGGCGCCGCAATGGAGAGTACGAGCAACCGGTGGTGCAACACCACACTACCAGGGTATAGTATTCTTAAAGTTGCGTTTTTTAAGGTAAAATGTGTAACCTAAAGCTGAAATTTCAGGTAATCCGAGGCCCTTCATGCTCAGGATCCACCACAAGGGCCACTTTAGAGTCACTCCCGCCGGCGCTGGAATACGCCGGCGGCGTTGAGAGCTTTGTTGACTACATCAACATTGATCTCTTCACTTACAAAGAGCTTGACCATATGGTTAAAGCTCAAGGGTACAAGACGGCTGAGTATTTCACCACCCTTTTCAGGATCCCATACCTGTCATTGGAGTATGTAGTTGAAGTGTACTGTGAGAATGATATGAGGGTTGCGGCCTTACACAGGAGGATGCTACTGAACTCTCCCTCTACCTTGTGAGGGAGTGGTACTCCACCTTCACCTCTGATGCTTTGTTTTGCCAGAAGAGGATACCAGGTGAGCACAGTCAAGGAGATACATGGTCCACATCCACATCTGAGAGCACTGCACCTTCACCTCTGATGCTCAAATGGTCCACATCTGAGGATGAGGATTTGTTATCTAATGCTAGGTTATAGTGATCTAGTTTTGAATTTTTGTCTGTTATTATGTATTTTGTTTTTGTAAAAAACATGGTTATATATATAATATATCCGTTTTTTGGTATTTGGTTGATGCATGTGATCCTTGTTTTGTTATTTGATTGTACTAATTGTGTATTTTGTTGATGCCATGCAATGTAGTTTCTCATTAGGAAACTACAATTAAATAAAGCTAGCTACAATTGCATACCATTTGACCATATACTGATCATTTGACCATTTACCATATACTGACCAATATTTGACCATTTGCAATTGGTTTATAATTGTAGTAATTGCATACCATTTGACCATATACTGATAACAGTTGACCAATTGCAAAGATAAATCTAACTAATATAAATCAAACCAAAGACATAGCAGTTGCACAGTTGACCATATCTTGAAATCCAAAGACATAGAACTTCATATGCCATCTATTCACTGCATTAAGACAGTAAGTTGTCATGTTTTTTTAATCAAATTAGTGAATTTACAATTTACTCCCTTGATTTTCCCAACTGTATGATTAGATGTTAGGCTAATGAAACATAATACCAACCCAAATAAAAGCTTGTTAGGGGTGGAAGAAAGATACATAAACCGAGAGACAAAGAGTAACTTAATACAATAAGCATGTTTAGATGTTAGGCTAAGAAAGATACATAAAGTAATTTTAGATGATATATATCATATCATCTCAATAGTAAGTAACTCAATATAATAAACATCACACCTAGCTATATTAACATTATATATATATATATATATATATATATATATATGTTTCCAATCTCTAATACTAACAATCTCTATTATATATTGCATGTCATATACGAGTTGGAATGAATCTGCTTGGTCACCTTCTTCAGAGTTTTAGAAGACAAGAGTGCGGTATAAGTCCAATGGTGGAGCAAACAAGAAAAGTAGCGCGATCAAAGTACATTTGTGATCATCACCCGGGACGAGGAGGATATACTTATCTAAGAGATAAATTGGTAACTTCATTCTCTAATTCATGTGTGTTTTTCTGTGTATAATGATTTTTCGGTTGTATGTCTGATTTGTGTGTGTCTACTTCTTTCTGTTTTATATATTACGAGGTACAGAAAATGATTTTAATGTGGATGAAAGCAAGGGAAGACAAAAAGGGAGAATACAAGAATGCTGATGTCAAAGTCATTTAAGATAAATTAGTAAGTTTTTAGTTAATTAATAGAGTTGGAGTGGTGAGATAAGGCTGAAGGGTAAAATTGTCATTAGCCAGGATTAGTGTTTTGAAAGTTAAAGCCGATAACTCATAGTGACATCTAATTAGGCTAACAAACTTGATTATATCTATACATTAATGAGAACTACTGGTGACATCACCTAGATAGTGACATCTAAGTAGGCTGTTTCTCAGCGGTTAGTAAACATCTTTAATGAACACAACTGCTGAATTTGGGGGTACTGCTGGTGAACAACATCAATATCAGTTCTTGTAACCAGCAGTTGTAGCCATTTGTTCTATGTTTGGAGGGAATCACCAGTTTACACTTTGTAGAGTCAAAGTCTTATTCTTTTGTAAATTGATGGTCAACGATTGGACTTTTGGCAAACATAATCAACAGTTCTTTTCAGGATCCAACAATTTACTATAATACATGTTTACTATGTTAAAAAAATCTCACTGCATATTCTTTTGATATTTATTTTTGCAGATCGACAGTGAACCTTTATCCGGGCTAAAATGGTGTCTAGTGCTACCACATTAAAAGTATTTTACATTTTCATTCCTATTATCATTTTCTATAACCTAATTAATTGAATTATAGGTTATTTCTGTGGACAACAATTCAATGGCATGAAAATGGAGCTCATTTCCATGATGCCATGACTAACCTCAAGTCCAACAGAAAGGAAATTGATTTGCTTATTGTCATTCTGCCAGACAACAATGGCTCTCTTTATGGTATTAAATTTTGACACACTGGATTTGCTTATTATCAGTATACTTCAATCTTTTATATAAATCTGTGCCAATTCAGTGACATATTATATAATTTATAACAATATAATTTTTAAGCATAAAAAATACATGTTCATTGACTTTTGACTTTAACCTAATTTCATGTAAGCTTTTTTTCAATTTGACCCGGTAGACATAACACAACCAGCTATAACCCAATTAAATTAAGCAAATTTTTCACTCCAATTGTGACACATTTTATTAATGTTCTGCTGTTTATATCTGTTCAGGTGACCTGTGATACTGGTCTCGGGATTGTTTCTCAATGTTTAACAAAACATGTGTTTAGGATGAGCAAACAGTATCTAGATGATTGCTATAGAGCATCTTTTGATCAAGTTATAAAGGTGGGAGCATTTTACCAGTAGAATTGGCCAAAATATCAAAATACCAAGAAGAAGGAAACCAGCAGCCAAGAAATAGTTTTAGTATTTAGGTTAAAAACTTATGTAAACATTTTGGTTTATTATTCTTATTGTAATTTGGTTTTTAGGTTTTTTCATGCATGTTTACTGCTGTTTTCAATTATTTTACCTAAAAAATGAAAATAAAATGGCTAATTACACACAAATGGCAACATAGAACCTCGGTAAATATATGTGATTAAAGGTTAGACAATAGCCACACTTAAAATTACAAATTTTCGTGTGGCTATAAATAACCATTAGCCACACCATAGTTACTTTGTTTTATTTTTGTGTGACGGAATGATAACAAACTTTGATTTTGAACGAATATGGATCTTTGATTTAGAAGAATTTTGTTTAGACCTCCCCCTTACAAACAAACCCTCTCCAAATTCTTCTTTAACATCAGCTTTCTTCTTCAATTTCTTTGAATTCATGGCTGAAAGAACTATTTCCATGGATAGGCTTTCCCTTCCATACATCAAAGTATCCACAAAATGCTCATATGATTAGAGTAAAGATGTTAAGAAGTTAATTGCTCTATCTTCTTCATCTAACACAACCTCTACGTTCTCAAGATCTAATACCAACTTACTAAACTCATCAGTATAATCTTTAAGAGACTTACATGGGGCCATCAGGAATGTGTATAGCCTTTTCTTGAGATCCAAACGATTGGCCAGAGACTTGGTCATGTGTACACTCTCTAACTTTTCCTAAACTCCACCTGTTGTGTACTATTCGACACCTTCCTTAGCACTCTATCCCCAAGGCTAAGAAATAAGGCACTGTGTGATTTCTCCATCATATCCTTCTTCTCCTTGTCTGTGAGAGTCACCGGTAATTTTACTTCGCCACTAAGAGCATCCACCAATCCCTGATGAACCAGTAGTGCCCTCATTTTCACCATCCTCAATCCAAAGTCGTTTTTACCATCGAATTTCGTTGACACCATTCTTCAATCTTGATCGATTTGGATTCACCTTATTTAAATTGAGCAGATAACCAAGCTCTAATACCAATTATTGAAAGTGAAATACAAAATTAACTCACTTCAAACACCAAGCAACAACAGACTAAAGAATTGACAAAGAAATCAATCACCAATTATTACAACTTTATTAATCAATCTCATCGATTACAGAACAGAAATGGAAAGGATAATGAGATTACAATTGAATAGATAGCTCTCTAAAATAGTTACAAAGATTGCTTATTTGTATCCATGTCTAACAAACTAAAATGGTTACAATAGAATAAGCAAACTAATTTTTATTGTTACACTTTGGTAGCAACTTTAATGACTCTCTACTGAAACCCTTTTATTCATCATCAACATCAACTCTACGCATTAGTGGTAACTATAGTCATCTGTAGTTACTTTCACCGGTCACTACCGATAGATCTATATATCTACCGACCACCTTCAACCTTTGGTAGTAACCCTAAACTTCACCGTTTGATTTCACTGTTGACTTTAGCACTACCTTAGCACAAGAAAAATAGTCTTTAATATGCGTGAGCGGCCTAACTGAACGAGCTTAATTCCGTTCTCGGTAATTTAGAGGTAAGCCAAAGACAGTGAATAATGGATTTGCATCTTTGATTCAACTTGTTAAAAAAGATGAGGAAAGATATCACAGGGGACCATGTAACACTTGTATCTTTTAACTGTAATCTAACTTCAAATTGTTGCAACCTCATGTACTTTTGCTATTAGATTCCATTGTCGTTAACGCTGTCCCGAGTTTACTAAAGGGAAAAAAAGAAAAGAAAGGATTTCTTCCTCTTCTTTTCTTTTATCTTATTTTCTCTTCTTTTCTTTTCTCTCTAAATCTCTTTAATTTGGGAGGATGGAGATAAAGATTGTTTTCCCTTCATTTTCTTTCTTAAAAAAAACTCTGGAACACTCTTTCTTTCATTTCCTTTCTTTCTTCCCTTAAAAAAACTCTGCAACAAGAGTTTCCTTCCTCTTCATTTATTTTTCCTTCTTTTCCCTCCTTAAATGATACTCGGAAACAGAAGGTAAATGTTTTTAATTAACGGGAACCAAGGACATAATCTTTGTGTTAGATAACGGCACGTGCAGCAATCTTTAAGAAGATTGTAAGGCGGTCAGTAGTGACTGATTGTACCATCTCAATATGCATATACTTGAAACATAAAGGTCTCCAAATCTGACAAAATCCTTTATTTTTTCCTTCCAAAAACACTTTCATGTTTATGCCCATTACTCACAGCCTGTACAGACTCCTTGGAACTGCATATCAACTCCACATTTTTGCATAAATCCAACCAAAACCCATGTGAGATTCTTCCCTTTTAATCATTCCATCACCAACAATCATCTTCACCATCAGATTTCAAGATTTCTTTAGGGTTTTACTGTCACCATCATGTGGGAATCAGAGTCTGAATCGGTTGCCGGAAGAGACTACGATAACGGAGTTCTTTCTTCCACCAAACATGGCGTCCAGACCGATCGGTTTGAACAAAGAGGCAAATCTTGGTATGTACCCACTTAAAAATTCAAAACATGGTTTTAAAAGATGATGAAATTAACAATCTTTGTTGTGAAAAATAGGTTTGTTGCAACTGATGTTCCAAGTGATTTCTTGGTCCAGATTAGTGATGTTAGTTTCCATTTGCATAAGGTAACATTTATAACTTCATCTGAGTTGAATCAAACAATTTGGGTTTAGAACTATAAACTAATTCATGGTCTTGTTTGTGTTTTTTTGTGATTAAAACTTCAAAGTATCCCCTGCTCTCAAGAAGTGGGAAAATGAACAGAATCATCTATGATTCAAGAGAGTTAGATTTGAGCAAGTTAGCTTTGGATGACATACCCGGTGGTCCGGAAGCCTTCGAGCTCGCGGCAAAGTTCTGCTACGGGATCGCGGTTGATCTAACGGCCACCAACATCTCGGGCCTACGATGTGCGGCGGAGTACCTTGAAATGACTGAGGATTTGGAAGAAGGAAATCTAATTTTCAAAACAGAAGCTTTTCTAAGTTATGTAGTTTTATCATCATGGAGAGATTCAATTCTTGTACTCAAAAGTTGTGAAACGTTGTCTCCATGGGCTGAGAATCTCCAAATTGTTAGGAGATGCAGCGAATCGATTGCGTGGAAAGCGTGTGCGAACCCGAAAGGTATCCGGTGGCAGTACACTGGAAAACCGATGAAGGTTTCAAGCCCGAGTTGGAACGAGATGAAAGATTCTAGCCCGAGTAGAAGCCCGGTTCCTTCGGATTGGTGGTTTGAAGATGTTTCGATTCTTAGAATCGATCACTTTGTTCGAGTGATCACCGCGATTAAAGTAAAGGGAATGCGATATGAGCTCATCGGAGCTGCGATAACACACTACGCGGCTAAATCTCTTCCGGGGTTGATCAAAGAGGGGACTAGTGGTTTACCTGAAGAAGGCAGTAGTACCGCCCACTGGAAAGGCGGGTTACACATGATTGTAGCCGGGAACAGAGACAGAGACGACCCTTCTTCCACCACTCAGATAAGAGATCAAAGAATGATAATAGAAAGCCTTATTAGCATAATCCCTCCACAAAAAGATAGTGTTTCATGCAGCTTCCTTCTTCAGTTGCTACGAATGGCTAACTTGTTGAAGGTGGCTCCCGCGCTGGTTACAGAACTCGAGAAACGAGTCGGTATGCAATTCGAGCAAGCCAGTTTGGCTGATCTTTTGATCCCTTGTTATAACAAATCGGAATCTATGTATGATGTTGATCTTGTTCAGAGGCTTTTGGAGCATTTTTTGGTTCAAGAACAGATGGAAACAGAAAGCACCGGTCGTCAATCGATGCAGGAAGTTATGCAACGGGGTAATGTCTCGAATGCGAAAATGAGAGTCGCTAGGCTCGTGGACAGCTACCTCACCGAGGTGTCGAGGGATAAAAACCTTTCTTTGACGAAGTTTCAAGTCCTTGCTGAGGCTTTGCCCGAGTCAGCAAGGAGCTGCGACGATGGATTGTATCGCGCGGTTGATTCGTATCTTAAGGTAGTAAAAAATTTTACACCTCATTAACGTTATTTTTACTGAATGTACCATCCTCCGTTCGGAAGGGTTGTGCTAAACGTACCCACTCCTCACTATTTTTACTGAATGCACTACCATCCTCTGCTAAAAAGCAGTAATTTCATCTGTTTACTTTTACTCAACAGAAGAGTATGTTTAGCATAAGCGGGGTACGTTTAGCCTTTCCCTTCTTAAATAACGAGTAGTGTAAGAAATAAAAAGCTAAAACTACTTATTTTAATAAAATTGATAAATAATTAAATATGCTATATGGTTTACGAAAAATCAAGAAAATAATTATTTCTTTTTTTATATATAAATAGTCATATTGTTCAACTTCTTTCAACTTATGTGATTGGGTAGAGGGCAAAATTGTAACTTCCTAAGAGAAAAAAACTATTTTCAGGCGTTGGTACTAAAATTTCACAGGCTAAACAACTTGCCACGACATTTTTGGTTTTCTAGACCAAACCATGCCACTTTTGGTTAATAAATAATCATATTGTTCAACTTCTTTAAACTTACGTGATTAGATAGAAGGCTAAATGGTAACATCCTGAGAGGAAAAAAAAACTATTTTAAGGCGTTGGTACCAAAATCTAACACGTTAAACAAGGTGGCCGCACCATTTTTGTTTTAAAAACCTAAACATGTCATTTTTGGTTTTGGTTGACATCATCACCTGATTGGTTGTTCTCTCGCCATTTTTGGGTTTTTAGATCAAAACCATGTCATTTTTGGTCTAGGATTAACATGTCATCATCTAGTTCTATTTTTTATTTTTAAGGTTAAAATAGCACAAATAAAAAAATTTAAGGTGAAAACCGTGCTATTTGCAATGTATATTTATGTTCACGTATCATGCTTTAATGGGGTTATAGTACTTGGGGAAATATTTCTTGAGAACTCATAAATACTTTAGAATCGTTAGAACTCGAATAAAACAATCGAAACAATTTTTTATTTTTATTTTTTACTACATTTGTTATTAAAATACAACATAAAAAATGATTTATCTCTCCAATTAATTTATATATTCTCTCTAAATTATTCTTAAAAAAATTTGTATACATGTGTAAATAGTAAAAACTTACACGTGTGTATATTTTTTTAATATACGAATACATGTAAATTTACATATATAAATTTATTTTTTATGTAGTATTCTAATCATAAATATAGTAAAAACAAAAAAAATGGTTTTGATTGGTTTTTAGCGAGTTTCTCGCAATATTTAATAGTTATCAAATGATATATCCCCTGTAGTACTTTTATGTAATTATTTTTAATGATTAAATAATTATATTTAAAATGTTGTTCAATTATATAAAATCACTATTTTCATGAGTTGTTTTTTTCCAAATTTAACACAAGATGCTTATTTTTTTTAACCTATCTTATTTCTAAACATTAGTTTTTCCAAATTTAACACAAGATGCTTGTTATTTTTTTTACCAATACTATTTCTAAACATTAGTTCCACATACATACTTGCTGTTTTTCTATTATTTAATGGAAATATTTACCTCTTTTAATACAACAAACGTCTTACTTTTGTAAGAAAAAAAGGTATGTATTTTGAATTTAATTGTAAAAAAAGGTAGCTAGACTACATCTATCATACAATAAAATGTTACATTTCAATTTTCTTATTTTGCCATATGTAACGGAGTTTGTGTGACAGGCTCACCCGACTCTCTCCGAACACGAACGGAAAAGACTATGCAGAGTCATGGACTGCCAAAAGCTCTCGATGGACGCTTGCATGCACGCTGCACAAAACGAGAGGCTTCCGCTCAGAGTCGTGGTGCAGGTTCTTTTCTCCGAGCAGGTGAAGATCAGCAACGCAATCGCGAGCAACTCAGTTAAGTTAGAAACCGGTGGTTCCCATTACCAACCCATGGTTCCAAACAGGAAAACATTGCTTGAAGGAACACCGCAGTCGTTTCAGGAAGGATGGGCTGCTGCTAAAAAGGACATAAACACTCTTAAGTTCGAGTTGGAGACGGTGAAGACAAAGTATTTGGAACTGCAACATGACATGGAGAATTTGCAAAGGCAGTTTGATAAGGTTACTAAACCGAAACAACAGTCTGCGTGGTCGAGTGGATGGAAGAAGCTGAGCAAGATGACGAAGCTGAGTACGATGGAGAATAATGTCGCGAGTCAGGGTAATGAAACACAGGCTAGAAAGACACCGAGAAGGTGGAGGAATTCGATTTCGTAAGCGTAGATAAACAAAATCTTATGGTACCCACAATACAGTGTCAAGTTGACACCACATCGTGTCAGTGTTATGGATAAAACTGAAAATTTTATCCATGGCATTAGATTCTGAGTCGATTCTGATTCAGAATTGATTTTTTTTATAATATTACTTTCACCCGATTTGTTGCGTGTAGTATTCATTTTATTTTCCGTCTTTGTTGTATTGTAGACTTTGTTTTTTGTTGTGTAAGATGATGTTCACTTACTTTCAATATTTGTGGTAACTCATTTGATTTAAACAAGTATTTTGTTATTATATTTATTCTTTTGACACATTTTTAGGGACAAATACTTCCTACAATGGTCCTGTTCAGAAGAGTAAAGTTATCACGATATATTCCAACCATTTTAATTAATATTTGAAAGGGACTGGGCATATTAACAAGCTAGAACATTCTGAAATAAGGACCAATCACCAAAGTAATAATAAGTACGGACACAAGTTAAGAAAATCATGCATGGCTGCCTTTACAATATTTTATTTCATGCATAGTAGATAATTTTATATGATTAATTAGATTACATATCGAACAGAATCAGAACTTTTTGATGAAAAAATACATAACATTCTATCAATAGTGCATGGGTTTTCTTCAAACGTATTAATGTTTTTAATGGATATATTAAACAAAAAGCCAACAAACAAGAAACTAGAAAGACGAAGAACAACATTACACAACCCAACTTATATTCTCCTTATGATTTCTACTAGCAAACCATAAAAACGAATAATTCACTATAGAATAATTTTTTTTCTCTTGCGCCTTAGTGTTGTTCCTGAATCTCCATAGAACCCACTAGTTAAAACAATTGCATCCACCAAACTTTTCTTGACATTAGGTAAAGTCACCGACTGCACCCACACTACTAGAAAACTGAGAATTTGCTTCCGTAATTTGCCATAAAAAAAACGGCCGCAAAATTTGCGACCGAACTCACAACGGTCGCAGAGCGACCGCCTTCATTCTGGTCGCAAAAATTGTCACAAAACAGAATTCGGTTGCAAATCAGTTGTAAATTTTGCGACCATTACATTTTGATCGCAAATCAATCGCAAGAAAAAAAAAGTGGTAAATATTAAATTAAATAAAATATCGGTCGCAAATTTTTCGACCGTTTATTTTGGTCACAAATTTGTCGTAAAATTTGCAACTGTTTATCTTCTGTCACTAATCCGTCGCTAAACAATTTGGAATATAAATAAATATAAATTCCGGTCGCAAAATTTGCGACTGTTTATTTACAATGATGGTTAGTCATGGTGAATCATGGACAAATGTAGTAAATTCTAGTCAAGATTAATTGGTGTATATGAGTCATTAAGACTCTTTATACACCGTTATGACTTATAGTGGCCCGTTGTGACTCGATATGACCCATTTGTGATAATTGTAAAGTAATATGACACGTTAGATCATGGTCTATTAATGCACATCAAGTCCTATGGATCGTGGTATAACATAGACAAAGTAGGTCAAACTTGATCAATCATAATTATGCACATCAAGTCCTATGTCTCTTATGACCCTACTCGACTAATAATGGAAGCCTTTTGTCTCTTACTTCATCTCAAATCAATTATCTTGAAGCTACTTGTACCGAGGAAGAAATTAAATTTGCTATTTGGTCTTGCGGTAGCGATAAATCTCCGGGGCCTGACGGGTTCACATTTGGGTTTGTGAAATCTTTTTGGGACATTATGAAAGTGGACATCATTTGATTTGTTCAAGAACTTTTCTCCTCCTCTTTCATCCCTTCGGGATGTAACTCTTCATTTATTGCTCTAATCCCAAAAGTTTCTAATCCTCTTTTACTTTCTGATTATAGGCCTATATGCCTCATTGGATTGCAGTACAAGATTATTGTTAAAATTTTAGCAAACAGGCTCCCCTTAGTGATTGACTCAATTATTGGCAGTCATCAATCGGCTTTTATTAAAAATGGCCAAATTCTTGACGGGCCTCTCATTTTAAATGAAAAAGTCTATGTTGATGTTAAAAATAGACTTTGAGAAAGGTTTTGACTCGTTTAGTTGGGATTACCTCTTTACAGTGCTTCGCTTTATGGGCTTCAGCTCCACTTGGATTAACTGGATAAGGTTGTGCCTCTCCTCATCTAAATGTTCAGTTTTGGTTAATGGTAGCCCTTCTCAGGAATTCTGTTTGGAGCGTGGTTTAAGACAAAGGGACCCTCTCTCCCCTTTTCTCTTTATCATTGCTATGGAAGGCTTGAATAGTGCCATGCAGGATCTGGTCCGCTTAGATTTTTTCAAAGGTATCAAAGTTGGCTCTCTTTATGTGTATGTTTCTCATCTTTTCTTTGTCGATGATGTTATGATAGTTGGGGAGTGGTCTTTGGATAATATCAATAATGTTGTTCGTGCTCTTAATTGCTTTTACCTTGTTTCTGGGTTAAAAGTTAATCTTAATAAAACCCGGTAATTTGGAATTGGCATTGATCATCTTGAGGTGGATCAGAGTGCAAAAGTTATTGTTTGTAAAGCTGCTAGATTCCCCCTCACTTACTTGGGAATCCCGATGGCCTCTAATATGAGTAAAGCTTGAGGTTGGACTCAATTAATTGACAGGTTTGTCTACAAACTCTCTCGTTGGAAAGCAAAAATGCTCTCAATCGGAGGTAGATCTATGTTAACATCTTCTGTTGTGGGCTCTCTTAGGATTTACTACATGTCATTGTTTCTTCTCCCTCAAAAGGTTTCCAAATACCTTGAAAGACTAAGGGCACGCTTTTTTTGGGGAGGAGACATGGACTCTCCTAAACTTCATCGGGTGAAATGGAGAATTGTTCTTGCTTCCAAACAGAAAGGTGGGCTGGGTATTGGTTCTTTAGAGGGTTTTAATCACGCTCTTCTTCAAAAGTGGAGGTGGCGTTTCGTTTCTTCCCCGAAGTCTCTTTGGGTTCAAGTCATAAAATTCGTTTACGGGCCGTTTGTTGGCATCCTTAGCCCTATTCGGCCTATTAACGGAAATGGAGCTTGGTTTCGTATAGCTAAATCCTTTAACTCCATGCATGCCAAAGGCATTATTCCATATGAGATTTTAAAGAGAAAGGTTGGCTCGGGTCTCTCTACTCTTTTCTGGAAGGATTTGTGGTTTGGTGGTTCTACCTTGCAGTCGAGATTTCCTCGTCTCTTTAGGCTTGACACTCATCCATCTTGCTTAATTTCAGATAGGATTCACAATGGGTCTTTCGTTGGGTCTTGGCGAAGACCTATTCGAGGGGGGGAAGATGTGACACCCGACATTTTCAGGTTAACTCTGTTAACACCAACTCCGTTATCTAAATCTTTCATTCATGCATTGCACTTGATTAGGATTAATTAACTGTGTCGGTTATTGCACGAACACTCACGTAACGGTACTTCGAAGAATTACCGAGAATTATCGAATCACACGAGTCTGTCCCCGAACGTTGGTGATTAATCAAAAATAATATTTCGAGCAATTACTAATTTATATTTAATATAAATTATGTGAAATTACGTGTTATGTGATTTATGCTTAATTCGTGAACTTTCGTGAAATCGCGTACGTTTACGCGTAACTTTGTGATTTTATTTGCATTAGTGACTTTTATAAAAATAAAAATAATTAGTAGAAATTAATTTTAATTAGTAGGATTAATTAAAATAATTAAATCCTTTTTAAATCAACCAACGGGTCTCCTAAACTTGTTTAAACCCATCCTAAGCCCATGGGGTAAAGTATTTAAAAGATTTTTCAAACCCTAATCCCCATTCCCCTTTGATTTGGCCGAAACCCACCCCATCCTATCTTTGAGATCGTCGAACCTTCACCACCATCAAACCATTCCTAAATCTATTTCCATCTTGCAATTATTGGTGTTTATTATCAGTCCAAGTACCAATCATCTCCGTTAACGCATCAAGTAAGAGCTTTTATTCGTTTTTATATGTCAATTTTGAAAATCAGGTTTAGTAAAACCCGAGTTCATCCAAACAATGGTCTTTGATCAATAAAGATGCAAACTTTAACGTTAATCGAGTTCTGTTATGATATCTGTTAGATTTAATGTGTTTGTAAAACCCTAGATGCTTAAAACGAGGGTTACTATTTATGGAAACTTTATTGATATTCTATATTGCATATTAGACATGATGGATATGATATGATGATGTTTATAGTATAGTTGATGCATGATTATGTGATTTGTGAAATTAGATTTTGTATACCTAGCCCGGTTTTGTAGGGTTTCTAAATAAGGGAACTTTAATTGTCAAGAATGTTAATAGCTTACTATTTAGACATGCATGTTGCTATATGATGATAGTTATATGCTAGTTAGGACATAATAACATGTTATAAAACATCAGATCATAGAAATCACGCATGATGTTCATAGCTTACTATAAATAGAAAGTTTTTGTGTTTATTAATTTGGAATGTGATTTCTAAACATGTTTGATGCAACGTGATGAATTCTTATATGCTATGACAAACATAGAAACATGCTAGGAACCCTAAATCATGGAAAAGTAATGTATGCCTAACTTACTATAAAAGGAAACCCTAATTTGAAATGTGAACTACATGTTGAGTTCTAGGCGTATGGTATGTGATGTGATGACCTAGGACATGTTAGATTGATCTCATTAACATGTTATTAATGATAGTTTCCAGGAAACGTGAATCTTGATCATATCTGCTAAATATAGAAACTTGCTAATTATGGAAACTTACTAAATATGGAAACTTGCTATATGTAGTAACTGTGCTAGCATACTAGAACAGTAAGGAAATGTTGATACGTGTTACCTGCATGATCTTATGTGTATAATATGATAATATTATACTAATCAAACACTAATTCATACAATGAGTCACCAACGGGTCGTCGGGTCAAACATGGTCAAACATGAGTCAAACTTATTAACTCTTTTCAAACTCATAAACAATGGGATTGTTTGGATGCAAAGGTCTTACGAACCAACACGAACACACACTCATAAACTTATGAAATATAGGTAGCCGTTAGCGGGCCACCTGTCTTTCACTTGTCATTCTAGCACATACTATGAGGTGAGTTTCACGGCCCCTCTCTTTTACTTACTTTCCTTTTTTGGGGGAGAAAGCATGCACACAAACACATTTTGGATATTGTATTATCACTTGCGTACTATAGTGCAAACATACCATGAAAGTGCTTACATTTCGAACCGTTAGTATTGGAACATAGCGAGGTAATCTTGAGTAGTACTACTGGGTTTGAAAAACCCCACCCGCGTTAGTCACGCTAACTCGACCGGAGGTCGAACGGGTGTGATATTGACCTAAACACATTTGCATTGTTTTGGTAGGCATGGAGGAAGGCAAACAAACAAACCAAACAGTCAGCTTCGGTTGCGAAACACTATATAGTAGCATGAACTTAGATTAGCTATCTATTGATATACTTTAGTTACATTGTCTGGAAAACATCGAACATTTATTTATTTATAAACCTGTGAACTCACCAATCATTGTGTTGACACTTTAAGACTGTCTTTCTCAGGTCGCTAAGGTACAAATCAGGAATATGATGCATCGAGCTTTGCATGACTTTCATTAAACACGTTTTTCTTACTTTACTTACTTTGGTTTTGGGCGCCTTGTTTTGCGCATTTGAGTATTCTTGCACTTGGTTTTTTATTTACGCTTCCGCATTTGATTATACTTTGGTATTGTCTCGTGAATATGAGCAACACTAGTATTTTTAAAACTCATATAATGGTCGTTCAATATAACTAATGACAATGATCCTGATTTGTCACTCGCCTTGCGGTATAACCCCGCAGGTGGATTTTGAGGGTGTGACAGAAGAAGAATCCCAATTCTCTTCTCTTTTAAATCTGATCACTTCCTTTGAGTTAAGTTCCTCTTCAGATTCTTGGTGCTGGGCTCTTGAAAACGATGATAATGGTTTTTTAGTTAAGAATGTTCGACAAGTTATTGACTCTTGTATTCTTCCAACTGCTATGAGAAGTACCTTATGGAACAGGTCCGTCCCTAGGAAAGTTAACATTCATGTTTGGAGGGTCTTGCTTGATCGAATTCCTACTAGAAATAATTTGGTTAACAAAGGGATGGATATTCCATCTCTTCTTTGCTCAATTTGTGGTTTGGCGAATGAGCCTTGGCCCACATTCTCGGATCCTGTTATGTTGCCTCTTGAACTTGGTCGATGGTTTGGCGTTGGCTTGGTATTGATCCGGCTCCGTCCCTTGAACCACCCTCTATTCTTGATCAATTTCGCTCTTTTCACATTTCCACCAAAAAGAAGCATATTGTGGAAGAGATTGTTATGTCTACATGGTGGGTTTTTTGGCGTTTTAGGAATGACTCTGTTTTCAACCCTAACTCTAGGAAAAATGGATTCATTTTTGATGATGTTCAAATCTTTTCTTACCTTTGGTTCTTTAATAGGAACCGTAGTTTAAACTCTTCCCGGGTGGATTGGCTTATTAATCCCCTAATGTCTTTGTAATCTTAATCCTTGCCTCCGTCTAGCTCATTGTTAGGTCGGAGGTAATTTTATTTACAATATATTCCGCTGTTCTAAAAAAAATAAAAAATTATTCGTGTATAACACAGTCAATGTAGGGCAATAGTGATGATGTTTAGTTAGGATTGATTAGGGTCATTAGTAGTTTATAAGGTCATTGACAGTCAATGGTGATAAAGTAAGGTTAATGATGGTTAATTAGTGCAAGTGATGGTCAATTAGAGTTATTGATGGTCAACAAGGGTCAAATGATGACCCACTGTGTTCCTTGCAACCTATTATGGGCCATTGTGCTCCTCACGACCTATTATGACACGTGTGACAGAATATGACACATTAGGTTGAACATGCTTAAACATAGTAAAAATAGTCAAACGTGGTTAATCAAAGTGATTCATGGTTAAACATACTTAAATTATGTTAAATAACGGTAAATCATAATGACTTAAAGTCAAATACAATGAACATTTATGTATAATAAGGTTCATTGATGGTCATAGGTCACTTAGGATCATTGATGGTAGTTATATTCAATTAGGTTCATTGATTGTCAGTTAGGATCATTGATTGTTAATTATATTAGCAACTGATTAGGGGTGTTTGAGGTCGACTGCTCATTCAGATTAGGCATTCTTTCAATTCACTCTCAATGCTTTGTAATTTTTCATTTCTTTTCTTGTAATTCGTTCTAAGATCGTTGGAATAAGATTCAGTCGTTTGATGTTTTATTATCAATTGTTCATCTGGTGTTGATTTCACAACAAGCATCTATCCTGTCTCACCTTACGATTTCTGTGATTTTATGACCCATCCATAATTCCATAAACTAACTGTACGTTAAATCCAAAATGAAGATCTATACGAGAACCGTTTTGATCTCTAGTTTAGACAAACATGAATGTGAATATGTGATCCCCACTTGTTTATAATCAAATGCACATTATTAATCAACCAAGTTCCATGCTCTAATACTGACCTCATACCCTCTTTAGATCGGAACTTAAAAAATTGCCTACGGTGTGTTCTTTGGCCACTTGGAACGGGATATTGTTACCAATAAAATAACAATACACTTGTTCATACTTAAATGACCCATTTAGTGGACAACCCTATCTCCTACCTTATTATCCGAAGGCGGATCAAAAACCAAATGGGTTTTCGGATCATCCGCATATAAACCATTTACAAAATTTTTAAACTACTTGTTATTATGATCATTGTACTGATTACTGAAATCCCAATTTCTCATCATTTACTTCTTAGTCGTAATTTAGTTTTGGGGAAATAAATTTACTGATGGAATTGCGTGGCATGCTTTGGATAATTTAGTAGGACTAGCCTCCTCGAAAAAGTTGCAAACAATATTGCCTCTAGACGTGTATCTCAGTTGGTTTAAGGATGAAATGCTTTGCACCCTTTATAAAGAATAGGTTTGGTTTGCGATATCGCCTTGCCGCTGAGTGAGCCTGATTTGCCTCTCAAGGGTTGGGCCCAGGGCGGTCTAGCGTGGGCCAGTTAGCATGTCCGGTATCACATGTTTTGCACCATTTGTAAATCATAACCTTCCAATATTTGGTTGAAGAACCATTATGTGACAAGCCCAATAAATCCTATTTAATTCCCACGTATTTCGCCTGGACCCATAGAACAAAGCCCACTGAAAGTTGCATTTAAAAGTCTGATCTCTAGCCACGGCATGTGTATCCAGTAAGCATTGGGCCGCTATTGGAATGTTCACAACAATATGTTACACACTTATAACACGTCACATTTATCTTTGTTGCACACGAGTCGAGTTGAGTCGAGCCGAGCCGAGTCAGGTTGGGCTCAGGCTCGACTCGTTTACAAATTGAGCACAAGCAACTCGGCTCATTTAACTTAGCTGAAATGTTAAGCTTGAGCTCGGCTAGTAGAAAACTCAAGCCAACTCATGGCTCATTGCAGGGGCGGCCCAAGGGTCATTTAAGTAAAGCTGACCCGAAGCACTAAAAGAAAAGGACTGAGAAAGGCGGCGGCATCCGCAACCGCTTCTAGTCCGGTCCGAAAGTGCCATAGAAATTGACAGCAGAGGTAATTGCAGATTCGTTAAATGCGCAGTGGAAAGGAATGCTAGTCGGCTCGGAGAAGTGGTAGGCCCAAAAAATCCATGGGAACAATGAAAAAACAAAAAAGATATCCCGGTAACGAAAAATGACATATGAACAAGAAAACCTGTCCTTAAGTGAAGAAGAAAGAATAAGTTGTGATAGAATCGTTAGAGAATAGACAACTATAGAATCAGGTTCGAAGAAGGATAATGAGTGAAGATCTGCCCCAGCCAAGTCATCCTCTTCGTCTTCTCTTTAGGAAAGCAAGTCCCATCGAGTTCAAATGGGAGACTCTTGTTCTCAAGAGCCTCAATCTTTAAAAAATTGTATATATAGATAATAGTCCATTGGTCCACGATTTAGGTATGTCGTCTAGGAACGGCTATAGTCGGATGGAGCCGATTTGCGACACACTTAAAACACCTAAAATTGAAGCAACGTGTCTATCTGAAATTGAAGCGTCCATGAACAATGAATCGTCAAGCAAATTAATGGCTTTGTGTCAATTTATGTTATGACTTTTCAAAATAGGAGCTGGAACTTGGTAGCAAACAGCCAAAAACGCAATCACTTATTCTTCAATCTTTGCTTCTTCTGTTCTGTCATGGCTTGGATTATTGGATGTTATAATATTTTGTCACCGTTTGAACTTTTGAAGCCAAATTAACTTCTTGTGTTCCGCAAGCAATTTAACAATATAGGTTTGGAACTTGGAAAGTACACTAATATATTATTAAACTTTGAAGGTACACAAATATATTTGTTAAATTGAAAAGTTTGGAAAATGGGTTATAACCAATGTTTTCAGAACCGAACCGGACAGTGAACCGGACGCCTTAAGGGTTCACTGGTTGAACCGGTCTGACCGGTCGGACCGGATTTAAGAACCGGAGGACATTATAAATATATAAATATTTAAAAAAATATAGAAATACTAGATTAGTGTTAAAATGTTCTAATTTTATATTAGAATTTAATTCTATACATATTTTTAGATCAAATAACTTTTGTTAGATTAGTCTTTAGAGTTGAATTGTATGTAATTATTGTTGAGGGATAAAATAGGTTAAAAGCTATAACTTAGAAGGGGTTTATTGAAACATTTTTTAAACCCTAAATTCCTAACTGACAATGAACGCCGCTTTGTTCAAGAGTTATAGCCCTCACTCTCTGTTAACTCTCTTTTCTCCATCTCTGAATTCATCTTCTTCTAGCTCTTTACACTTTTTACAGATAGCATACGATATTGAATAACTGCTCTCGTTTATCACTATCTGGTCTCTACTCTCGATTTTTCTTCGATCTTGAATGCTAAATCGGAATTTTTTTTTCGATCTTTTAATGCAAAATCTGGTCCGACCGGCGGTTCGCGGTTCCCGGTTCGACCGGAAAACCGTTTGGACTGCCCGGTTATATCGAAAACGGCCCTAGAGTACACAACCGGACCGCCGGAGGTACCGGTTCCCGGTTGGACCGGTCCGACCGGCCGGTTCGGTCCGGTCTCGAAATCATTGGTTATAACGGGTTTTTATGGTTAAAAGATGTAAGTTTTGTAGGGTTGACAATCAAATTCGAAAAAGGTCCCATTTTTCGCGAGTTCGTCTTGTGCCTCCGAAAAGGTTAAGCCACTCCAGACTCATTGAGCTAGCTAGTTTATTTTTAAAATTTTTAAGATTTATTACACATATAGGTTTATATAAACACAAAAATAATATTTTTAATATACACAAAATACAAAATTTATAAACTCCAGAAATTTTAATATATATATATATATATATATATATATATATATATATATATATATATATATATATATATATGGGATCAAGAGAAAACCACAAACTCAGGTGAAAACCGAGAAAACCACTAAAACAATGTGTAATACTATGGGTTATATGGGTTACGTATACGTAACCGCAACTTTTTTTGAATTTTTTTGTTTTCTGTTTACGTATACGTATACGTAACACTATGGGTTACGTATACGTATGCCAATATTTAAATGATTTTTTTGCAAAAATTTATAATATTACATTGATACTCTTATAAAAAAGTAAAAATAAAATAAAATAAAAAATAAATATTATTATATTATTGGTTAAAATTGGTTTTTTTAGTGGTTTTCTTGGTTTTCGCCTCACTATTGGTTTTCTTTAGAACCCATTCCTATATATATATGTACAAATTTTAGTTTTATTTTAAATGAGCCAGACGAGCGAGCCAGCGAGCCAACGAGCCAGCTTACCTTGGCTTGGGCTCAACTAATTTACAAACGAGCTATTTTTAAGCTTTTTTCAAGTGGATTTCGAGCAAGCCTCAAGTTAGTAGCATTTTTAATAACCCTACATTATAGCTCTATACATTTTAGGAGGTTGTCTATAATTGTTATTTCTTATTAGTTGTCTTGGGCGGTGTCCAATCAGTGGCTGTCATATGTTTTTAAATTTTTTTCAGACTATAACCGTGTGAGGTAAGTGTTAAATAAAAATGGGTTGAGACTGTTACATAAAAGAAAATGTAGCCCAATGGTAACGCGCTCCATTTTCACCCTATGCAGCCGGTTCCAATCTTGTTAAATCCTTACGTTTTTTTGTTTCTTTTTCCGGTCTTCTTTCTTTTTTTCAACCATACTTTTTAGTTTTTTTCTTTTTTTATTTTTTCTATATTTTTTAGGTTTCTTTTTTCTGTTTTTCTGTTTCCCTTATTTTTACGTTAAAATTTTAACACTCCCGTTGTATTAACATTATACAACCCCGAATTACGATACTGTCGCGAAGCGCGGGATGTTATACTAATTAAATACATTTTAACTGTATAAAACTTCCACAAGCCCCTTTCCATCCATGTACTGGCCGCAAAATTTGTATTAGCGGACATAATTATATGACATCCCCGTTCCTTCCTTGTGAAGGATTACCAGACGCATATTCCTATCATCCGATGTGACAACACCGGAGATCTCTACCCATTTACTACACCATCCAGCTTTCGTGTCATCTCTCCTCCCATCTTTGTTGCTTTATCTCAAGACCTTTGACACCGACTTGGACACCCGGGATCTTCTTTACTTCATTCATTGCAAAAAGACTAATAATATTTCCGTGAAAAACTTAGCAAATTGTCTTTTTGTCGTTCTTTTGTTCTTGGAAAACCAACTAAATTACCTTTTGTTGAATCTCATTGTAATACTTGCTTGCCATTTGATATTATTCACAGTGACTTGTGGACCTCCCCTGTCCTTAGCACGGGAGGTCATTGATATTACATTTTATTCGTAGACGATTATACAAATTACTTATGGAGTTATCCACTATGAACAAAATCAAAAACCTACTCAGTTTTTACCCAATTCCACAATTTAATCGTCACTCAATTTGAACGAACAATTAAATGATTTCAGTGTGACAATGGAAAAGAATATAAAAACAACTCTTTTAACACCTTTTGTCAACAACATGGTATGGTGTTTCGCTTCTCATGTCCACATATATCCCCACAAAACGACAAAGCTGAAAGGAAAATTCGCTCCATCAACAACGTCATTCGTACACTCCTAGCCCATTCATCTGTTCCCAACACTTTCTAGCACCATGCCCTACATATGGCCACATATATTCTTAACATCCTTCCCGTCAAAACCAAACAATACTCTATCCCTACCTCCATTCTTTACAAGAAACGTCCATCTTATACCCAACAGTGTTAGCTTTGAATCAATTGTTTTCTTCAATTAGAATCCATAACTTAGCATTACAATGATTTTGATTACGTATTAAAGTAGTTCATTCTGAAAATATTGTTATCATTGCCGATGTTCTTTAACATATGTTCTTTAACAGATATTTGCATTGTTCCTATTGTGATCACATTCAATGAAACATTGAAACCTTAATAAATTGATTAACTAACTATTCAAGTGCAACTAACACTAAAAATTAATGTAGCGTATTAGCTAAGTTAAATTTAGTTCTAATCATAGAACATAGATTCAACACTTTTCTTGGGACTACTTATTTGATTCATTTATATGCTCCTGAGACTTCCACTTCCACTACGCCATTAGTCTTAGTCATTCGCCCTCTGCCGTCATTTTCATCATCACCTTCTCTGTCCCCACCTACACTACCTCTCCCTCCTCATTCACATCTTATAATCACCCATTCTCATGATGATGCCCACCAACCTAGACAATTTCCTAAACATGTTTTTCTTCATGTCTCCATTACACATACTATTCAGCCTTTACATTTCATCATGCTCATAAATGGCGTATATGGTGAGATGCAATGTGTACTAAGGTTGTCGCTTTGCACTCTAACAAGACCTAAGTATTGGTGCCACCTCCTACTCACGCCAACATTGTTGGGTGTAAGTGGGTTTACAAGACTAAGTGACATCCTTATAGATCTATTAGTCGCTATAAATCCCACCTTGTTACGTAAGGGATTTCAACATAAACAGGTATTGACTTCACTAAGACATTTAGTCCCATTGTTAAACCAACTATGTAACACTTGGGTAAATCTCACATCAGCCGCGAACAGTAGAGATGCTGGACTCATAAGGAATGACATGCCTCAAATATCACCAACGTGTTTTGGGTGCATTGGTTGTGGATGAGAGAAGAACTGCACAGTTAAGCATGATTAGGTGAGAGTAGTACCAGGATGGGTGATCTCATTTGAAATCTCTACCCGACAACTAAAAACAAATCAGTTAACTCCTTGTGGGCAAAGCAGACAATATTAGTGCTATGAGAGGCCGGATGTTGTAAGCTACTACCCGTTTAGTTTTATCGGAAGCTTCATGAAGATGGCATATGAAATAAGTTGATGTTAACAATGCATTTCTTCATGGTGATTTATCTAAGACTATGTATATGTCACAACTTTATGCTATTCTAGAGATAATTTAGATGATTCTCTTCTAGATAGGGGCATTTAGATGATTCTCTTCTAGATAGAGGCCTTGTCTTAAGAGAACATGAGATTGCTTATGTGGCCATCAAGGTTTCTTAATTTCTGCATACCAATCGTCACTAGGTTGATGTTAAGTGCATTTTACGGTATCTTAAAGGTATATCTCATGGGCTGACTATTCATGGATCAGCTAGTGTTAATATTAATGTTTATGTTGATGTTGATTGGGATGGATGTCTTGATGATTGTGGTTCTACTACATGGTATTGTGTTTTTTTCTTCCTAATTATATGAGTTGGAGTTCAAGTATAGAGGCAGAGTACTTATGCTTTTGCTCATGTTGTTGCAGGGGATTTGCTGGATTACAATGGTTTTATATGAGCTACGTATAATCTTTCTTGTCCACCTACATTATGGTGTAACAATATTGGTGCTACTTATTTCTTTCATCAAGCGTACGGAACACCTTGAGATGATTTGCACTTTATTAGAGATACAGTACTTGCGCAGTCCCTCAGTGTCTGTTATGTGCCTACTATTGCTCATATTGCCGATGTTTTGAAAAACCAATTGTGATCTACTCGTTTTAACACTCTTAGGTGCAAGTTTCACGTTGATGTGCCCGCATAGCTTGAGGGGGCATATTATATTATAGACGGTTCATGACAATTTTGTTTAGTTACTTCATGGCTATTATTTTGGCTCTTATTCAACTATAAATAGGAGGCCATCTTATTGTATTGCAGTTCAACTAATCAAAATACCTTTCACATATACTGGCCTGTGTTGGTTATCAAGCCTCAAAATCAAGCTAGTAACAATTGAGCCTTTTACGTGAATATGCAAAAGGTTTGAATAAAAAGAACTCACACACACTTGGCTTATTAAAATGAAAATAGTTGTAGAGAAAAGGAAACAAGAAAAAGCTAGCACACTTCAATCAATAAACATAAGGGCTATATATATAGCCTTACATAAAGAACGTGGGAGCTTGAAAACTCAATAAAAATAGCATACCTACGTACAGAACCGGTAAAATTGACGCACTCTTTTACCCAAACCAAAGTGCAACGTACACTTGCTAAAAGTCGGTCAAACCTCATACTTTTTTTTTGAACAACGAACGTTGAATGTTGTGACGTCGCACCCCGTCATATGGGAGAGACTCGTCCAACTCCGGCCAATATATTGTCTTAACCGGGCCCACTTGGCGTCAGAGTTGTAGAGCATCCAAGGAAAAATCCCACCCAATACGGCCCCTTCCGGGCTTGAGGGAGAGCCGAGGCTCGAACCCTGGATCGGCGTGGGTAAAACCCTGGTACATCAGCCTAATAACTAGGCCTTATTTGCATGGCTCAGAAATTAATGGTGATGGCAGAGATTGAACTCGGGTCCTTTGGGATTTCAGGTCTCACCTCAACCACTACACCAGATACTAATTCCTTTTTATTCAAGATAAAAACGTGCAGAAATAAATAACCCAGATTAAATACTTCTTACACAGCCAATATTTCATTATATTTAAGCCTTTATATTTCTTTAAAAAACTGTTACTTTATAGTATTAACATAAAATTACCTACAAAAAAGGAGATAGAAGCCACACCACATAAATAAAACCCAGCTACTCAAAATTAATTGCCACCAATAAATTTCCAACTGCAAAATTTGCTGTCTCAATTTAAAGGTCATAGTACCATTAGCAATATATTTTCATATTTTCCATTTTAATTACCCAAGTACTTGTATATGTAAAATTTGGAGTTGATATTCGATGCGAAATAATGTTCGGCCATTACCGTATTTTTATTTATTGTACAGGTTTAGGAAACCATATTGATTTCTAGGTGGATTTTTAAATGAATTAGGTTTTTAGATAGTCTGCTGTGTGGCAGCGAACTCACCGAATCTGCTCCTTAAATAAGTGAACTCAAGCTCAAAATAACTTGTAATAGTAATTCGATTAACATGTAATTTGATTTTTTTTTAAATAACTTGTAATATTCAACTTTTATTAAAAAATCTAAATCGTTTTTTTTTCAACATTCTGATATAAATTCTATTGAAAACCGAGTTGTTTTAAATATAAAGTATTTTACAAGACTAATATAATGTTTTATTTTAAAAATGACACGTTTTCAATAAAACTTATACCGGAATGTCAATAACAAAATTAAACAATACGGTGTATTTAGATTTTTAAAAAAATTAAATGTTAGAATGTTTAGAGAAAAATCAAATTATATGTTAAATAAAGTATTTTCAAATAAAAATTAATATGTTTTATGTTGAGTTCGCTAGTAAAAAAACGCGGATTTGTTAAATTAATTTCAAAATTCTCCTAGAAACCAATATATATTTTTTTCTCGCCTAAAGCCCCTATATATCATTGAGAAACAAAAATATTCTCTGCGTGGCTCTCAAAAAAGCCTTTTACAGATACCAACATATTTCAACCAATATTATATGAACAAAAGTTAGTTTTTAATGAGTTGTATATGGACCATAGTTTACATATGTATTTATGGTATGTGGGTAAAGCACGTTGACAACCTTACCAATTTTTTTTCTTGTTTAGTACTTTGTATTTTCATTTCGTGGGTCATGAATTTTATTTAATGACGTAAGATATTGGAGTTCAAGGATTAGAACATAAGAAGAAAATATTAAAAAAAATAGCTAATGTCATAGTTAACAAAGTGTACTTGAACAAATTTAAGGTTAACAAGAGAATCACACTTATACGACATAGAAACCTACATTAAATGACCACAATAAACTACATTAACACAAGATCTCATTGATAGGGAAACATAATAATCTATGTTCTACCATGAACATGGATTCTTACTGTAGATAGGAAACTAAAACAAGGTACGTAAAAGATAACACATTGACGACTTATGGTTGTCCACTTGAAGGATTGGTGGTTGTGGTTGCCGGAGGAGAAAAGATTCCAGGGAAAGCTGGTACTGATGGGGTGGTTGGCATGGTAGTAGGTAAAGGGAAGAACGGCATTCCGGAAGAAGGGGATGAACCAAATGGTGGGAAAGTTGATAACGGTGGTGTTTGGAGTGTTGGCATCGGGAAACTGCCACCCATGTTGGGGAGTCCGGGGATGTTCAAGAGGCGACGGGCCGCAGCGGCTTGGATGTTGCTAGAGAGAGTAAGAGCAACAAGGAAACATAGGATGAGAAGCTTGGTGGAGGCCATTTCGTACAATCATCTACTAGTAGGAACATATATCTCTTCCATGAATGTGAGGATGGACGTGTCTTTGTACATGATTATATAGAGATGGGATAGGTGTTGAGACTATAACAATATTTATGAGTCATGGTCCATCGGAGACTTTCATTTTTTATTTTATTATTTTTATCTAAAATCTATCATTCGACAAAATAATAAAATATAGGTGATTAAGAGGGGTGAATTTCCGACAAGAAATGAAAACAAACACCAACGTAACACACAGTTTACGGATATGGATTTAGTATAAACGGGGTGGGGTCAGTTTCGGGTCGAACCGCAAACATGTTTTTTACACACTTCTTCCCAGAATTAATAGTGTGTTTCTTCACCTCGGTAACCTTTCTAAAACTAAATGTGTTTCTTCATTCAACATCTTCTTCATCGTCATCAGACGCTTATCTGGTTCCTCCTCTCGTTAACTTGGCTCTTCACTTGAATCTTCCGAATTGCTATCATGACATGTGACTCTTTCTTGATGATTAGCTGGTCCGCAACCGGGAGGGAAGTCCCTCCTAGCACTTACTCTCCTCCTTTTGTATGTTAGTGCCACATTGCTTGATCCTTTACCCTCTTCACTCCTTTCGAAATTATCCGAACTTATTTCTTCATAGTAGCCTCTTTTTGTCATAGTCTTGTAGTAATATTCCATCATATCCAAGTATGAAATGTATACAAGTCTCACATCACTTCCCTTATCAATCGACAAACCCAATTTGACTGCTATTAAAAACCATTTGTTTTCTTTGGTGGTGATTTGGAAACCCCCTTCCTCTTGCACATAGAGATAAATATTGAACAAGTCAATATCTTCCCCACTTTCTGTCTTTGGTGGAAAGCTTTTACTATACATGTTCAGAAAATCTCTAGCGAACCACCTGACTATCTTGGAGAATTCGGTTCTAAATGCTTTTTTGTGCTTCATGAATAAAGTGTGAATTTGTAACATATTTAAGAAAGTAATATAATTCTCGATATTTGGTGACTTATAGAACTTCCCTTCGTTCTTCTTGTCAAAGTATGACCACACTTTATCCGCTTCTTCTTGATCGAAATTTAGTCCTTGGTAGTCAAGTTTTTTCTCATTGCTTAATGCTTCATTGCTATTTTGATCTAAGTGATCAAAATAATCTTCAAGATAAGCCTTCTCCCTTTCAAAGTATTCTTCCTCATCCTCCTTGTAACTATTGCTTTCTTGAATCCCTTCCTCCAGTTTCAACATTCTTTCAATGCAAAAGTATCCCAAAACAAATTGGCTTCGTATCCTTGGTAAATTAATTGATCTAGACTTAATACATTCCTCTTAAGACTAGGAACATAAAGACATAAGGGATTCTTCTATACTTACCACTTATAAAGATCTTTGTAACTCCTATCCCTCTTGTGAACAAAAGATCATTCTTAATAGTACCATTTTCAACCCCAAAACGTGGTTTGTAGTTAATGAACAGACCTTTATTCCCAACCATATGACATTTGAAAGTGGAATTCAGAACCCATATGGTTGGGATGGTGATTGATGTATCAACTTACTTGGACATGTGGTTGCATAATGAATGTAGTCTTGGCAAGAATAACACTTGATCTGAGACATGTTACGCTTACGTTTGCATGTTTTTGAGTATTGTTTTCGTTGTGCACCAGATGTTGAACCAGTCTTAAAGTTGTTTTCTCGATCCATGCCTTCTTCGTGATTTGAATGCCCTAGCCTTGTCATGAATCCTTCTTGTCGCCAATGACTTCTAGTGGGATGGATTAAACGTAACTTTCTTCTTCCCCTAATGCTTCGAATCTCCCTTCATGTTCTATCGGGATAGATCTGCAATGATATTTTCACGAATGTCTCGGTCCATCAAAGTCTCACCATGAAAATCTATTCCACGTTCTTGCAAGTATTCTTTTTCTACCAAATGAGCTTTGTGTTTTATAATCTTTCCTCTTGCATTTCGTTTAGTTTTAAATACCATTTTAATCCAATTGCCTTGTGATTATTGGTAGATCATTTAAACTCCATGTTTTGTTTATATTAGTTGAGTTCAACTTAACCTTCAGAGCTTCAATTCATTTCTTATCTTTTGCCACATCTTTGTAAGATATTGGTTCTACTTCAACCAAATAGTAGATCGGTGTTCTCTACTTCTATTGCTCGATCATAAACATCTTCAAAAGTTTGGAAACGAAGTGGTGTATGCTCGTATGGTTTCGATGAGCTTGCTGATGTTGACGTGTATTGAGCAGATTCTTCCAAATTTGGTTCACAGGTATATGGTGATGGAGCGAAAAGAGAATTGGATGAATTAAGAGGTGACTGAGGGGCTTCTTCCTTATGATTATCATTAGTTGTAGTATTACCTCTAATATCTATAGTTTGGGTTTCATTATTGACTGGTGAATTTATAAGTTGGTTATCCTCAATAATGAAATATATCCATTCAATTTCTTCACTTGTGATATAATCCTTCCAATTCCATGTTCCCTTTTCCATAAATTTAACATCTCGACTTACACAAATCCGGTTTGGCATAGGATTGAAAATCTGTATGCCTATGATCCCTCCGAAGATCCTAGGTATACCATTTTAGTGCTGCTATCATCCAACTTCTTTAGATGAGGCTGTAGTAGCTTGGTATAAGCTACGCATCCAAAAACTCTATGATGCTTTAAATCTGGCTTCTTTCATTTCAACTCTTCATATGGTGTAGAGTCTGTTAGAGCCTTAGTTGGGAGCTGGTTTAAGATATAGATAGCATGTCTCACCGCTTCTCCCTAGAAGTTTTGAGTCATCTTTCTTGCTTTCAGCATACTCCTGGTGGTGGACATTATGGTTCTATTTCTTCGCTCTACTACTCCATTATGTTATGGTAAATATGGTGTAGTAAGCTGTCTTGCTATCCCGTTATCATTGCAATATTGTGAGAATTCATTTAATGTGAATTCTCCTCTGCCAGTCCTCAACATCTTCAACTTGGTTCTTACTTATCTTTCAACCATCAACTTAAATTCTTTGAATGTATTGAATGCTTGATCCTTGGAATTCAGGAAGTATGCCTACATATATCTAGTACAATCATCTACTAGTAGGAACATATATCTCTTCCATGAATGTGTTGCTAGTGAAATGGGACCACAGAGATCTCCGTATACTAAATCTAATGGTTTTGATGATATAGACTTAGCTTGATTTGGGAATGGAATCTTGATGTAGTGCGAAGCACACATCTTTATTCCTATTGTTTTAGTACGTTTTTGATTAGTTTTATCTTTGTTTTGAGTCATTTTTGTATACTATTTAGTCGTTTTTATGTTTACAGGTGCTCATGAAGATTACAAGTGAATACATGAAGAAACCGAGCAAGAAAGTGAAGCCGAAAGTTCAAAAGTCAAAAATGTTGAAATTTGGTCTCACGCGGTACGCGAGAGAGAAAGAATAATATATCGCGGTACGCGAAGGAATCCAGATGCGCGCCCTACTAATTTGTTCCTCACGGTACGCGAGGAACCCAACCCATTGTCTTGTGGTACGCGAGAGACATAAATTCCGTGAAAAAAACCCTAATCGAATTATATTAGAATTTGAATGCCATAATATGAGAAGTTCGACATTCAGCTGTCCAGAGGGAGAAAAGAGGCGATTTTGGGGCTATAGAAGGCAATTGAAGTGTAAGATTGGAGCTTTCGAATCCAGGTTCGTTAGTAATAGCGTATTCGATTGTAAATGTTTGATTTTTATCGTTTATTGCTATGTTTGATACCATGGTTTGTGTTTATACTTCTGTTCTAGTTGTTTTGAACATGATCCTAGGCTAAAACATTGATAATGCCTGGGTCATATGATGGTTGCTTGTTAAAGTTGTGATTTTTACTGGTTTTGGATTCTAATTGATGGTTTAATGATAAATTAATTACACGGATGGCCCCTGTGGTTTTCCCAGATTTCACTTTTGGCCCCTAGGAATGGGAAATTACAAGTTTGGCCCAATAGTTTGCACGATTGTAACACCCATGGTCCCTGGGTTGGATGTTCGTTAATTTTATCCGTTAAGTGAGTGTAAAATGACCAAAATACCCTTACATTAAAAAAATAAAACACAAAGATTATAAATCATAAAACCCATCCCAAACACCCCTTTCTTCATCCGCAAACTCCCACCTTTCTCCACCACCACACTTCATCCCCAACCCTCAAGCTCAATATGGGAGTGTGGTTGGATGCAAAACTCTTGCCAGTTTCTGATACGCCGCCAGTTTTTGGAAATGGAAAGGAGGTGAAGTAACATTTATGTTGGTCAAAATAAATTCTACACTCCACAAGTGTGAGCTTAACGTTGAGATTAACGTTAGGATTCATTTATGTTGGTCAAAATAAAGTTTTGCATTTCCAAAAATCTGCAAAACTCTCGCCAGTTTCAAGTCAAATATTTACACTCCATCGTATCGACTCCGATTTGTATCCCGAGCACTTCGTATAGTGAGGAATGTGTAGATCCAGACGTATGAGCTGTCGTCGTGGCAAAATTAGTAGAAATCGGAGGTGATTTAGGTTTGCCGTAGCGGACGGAGCTTGATGACGATGTTTTCGGTGGTTGATTTACGATGAAACTGGAGGAAGGGAAGAAGCAAGGTGAAGATGAAAACGCCATTGTTGTGTGCAGATGAAATTTGAGTGGTGAGATGAAATATGAATTGGATAAGGGGTTGGTTATATAGATTCGAGAAAATGATGGTGCTGAGGTGGAAGTCTGGAGAAAATTGGTTCGTGATTATTCGTTCAGCTCAAGGCGGTGTTTGATCCCAAACCCTCAATCTCATTGATGAAGTGTGGTGGTGGAGGATGGTGGGAGTTTATGGATGAAGAAAGGGGGTGTTTGGGATGGGTTTATGATTTATAATCTTTGTTTTTTTTTTTTTTTTTATGTAAGGGGTATTTATTACTTAGGAGTCTACGTTAGGTTTTGTTAGTTTTTATTTAGACCGTCTGGGCGACATCAAGTTTTTGGCGCCGTTGCCAGGGACACTTGGCAATATCAATATTAACTTTGACTAGTTCTTTGTTTGATTTTTGGTTTGTTTTGTTTTTGAGTCTTAATTGTGTTTCTTTGTCCTATCTGCTATTTGTGTGTCCTATCTAAGTGTCTAATATAGGATCGAGTCTTTCTGTCTTGAGTCTTTATTTATTTTCTTTTATTCTTGTGTCAGTTTATGCACCACACTCGTTCGCAGGGATCACCACCATATTCTGCTTCCTTAGAGCCCGAGCAAGAGCTGCACGAGCGCATCCGTGACTTCCGGGAGCCTTTGAAAGCATTCTGCAGCAACCAGGTACGTTCTACTAGCCCAATTCCATTTCCTATCATGGGCGACGCTAACCCACCAGCGAGACATACGGTACACCAGAGGGCCAGTGATGGGGTCACCGGGGCGAGATCCTCGATTACACGCCCTGCTATTCCAAACACCAATACATGGCAGATCCCATCACATGTCATGAGCACGATCACTCATGCCACTCAATTTCATGGCCTTGAGGATGAGGATGCACCCGGACATCTGTCCTGCTTCGCGTGGATATGTGATACCTTCAATATCACGGGTGTGTCTAAGGACGCTATCTATTTGCGTCTCTTCCCATTCTCGCTCTCTGGGCATGCATCTACTTGGCTTAACACCCTCCCTGACAATTCTATTACCACTCGGGAGGATCTTCAAGTCAAGTTCTACAAAAAGTACTATCCACCTTCTAATGCCGCTCGCCTTCGGGATCAAATCCATTCGTTTCGGATGGACCCCGACGAGCCTTATCACATGGCCTGAGAGAGGTTCAACACGCTGTTGAGCCGATGTCCCCAGCATGGACTTTCTGATTGAGTGATAGTGGAAAAGTTCTATAATGGTCTCACCTTCGAGAAGCATCAAATGTTCAACACATCTGTGGGACGCCACATCATGGACAAGCTGGAGCCAACTGAGTGTGAAGAGATGTTCGAGAGCTTTGCTCTGGCGGAACATCAGCATCCATCTACTAGGACTTCCATTCCTAGTGCTAGAGCATCTACCTCTTCTCCTAGAGGTGTGCATCAGGTCACTCCTGATACTAGCATGGCTGCTGCACTTGCAGCTATGGCGAACGAGATCAAGGAGCTGAAGCTCAGTGCTTTTAGGTGTGAGGAGTGAAGGGGAGGCCACGACACCCGATATTGCCCCGTCAATCATCAGGAGTAGGTGAGTTTTTCTGGCAACCAGAACCTGAACCGAGGGTACAATAACTACAATAATTCATATGGCTCGGGATGGAGATCTGGAAACAACCCGCCTGGGTTTAATGGTCGCCAGCATCAGTATGGAGGAGGAGAAGCTGGAGCGAGTTCGGGAAGCAGTGTCAACACAAGGAAGATTGAAGAGATGATTGAGAAGCAGACACAAATGCTTGCCCATTTAGTCTAGCAGGACAGGAACGCTAAGCAAAAACTGACGACACTTTATTGAAGAATCAGCAGTCGGCATTTCAGGATTTGCAACGCACGGTAGGAGACATCGCGAAGAGCTTGGAGGATAGACAGGGAGGTCCATCTTCGGTCCCCAATGCTTCAGTGATGGCTGTGTCGATTAGAGGTCATAGAGAGGAGAGAGTAGAAGAGGAAGCCTCCCACGGTGCTGAATATGGCATTCCTTCGGTAGAAGAGGTGAAGAAGGTAGATTGGAGAGCTTGATTTGTTGGGATCGATGCTAGGATGTTAGAGGAGCCCAAGTCGGCTGAGGTGACGGAACCAGGCACTTCATTGAATGTTGTGTCGACGAGGAGTAGAAAGGCAGAAGAGAAGGAGAGCCCACCGGTAGTAGAAGAAGAAGAGCCAGTGGATGAAGAGATGGAGAAGCCTGCCAAGAAGGCAGAGGAGAAGAAGAAGGGGTGGAGATGAAGACCCCCGATATTGACTTGAGTCGTGTTCCCTATCCAGCACGATTGCTACCACATAAACATACTAGGGAATACGGTCACTTCCTTGATATGTTCAAACAACTCATGGTCAATCTCCCATTCATAGAGATCCTCCAGCACATGCCTAAGTATGGAAAGTTCCTCAAAGATCTTCTTTCCAACAAGAAGAAGCTAAAGGGGATCTCTAAAGTCTCACTTAGTGATCAATGTTATGCAGTGGTTAAGAACAAACTGTGAGAGAAACTGGCAGATCCGGTTCGTTTCACGATCCCGTGTCTGCTTGGCGGTTTGCCCTTAAACCACGCGTTGGCTGACCTGGGTGCTAGCGTCAATCTGATTATTCCATTTATAAGCAGCTAGACCTAGGTGAACCTTAGGCGATGCGCATGAGCATATCCTTGGCTGACCGTTCAGTCAAGTATCCACGGGGAATTACGGAGAATCTCTTAGTGAAAGTAGGCAAATTTGTCTTCCCCGTGGATTTTGTCATTTTGGATATGGAGGTGGATGACAAAGTCCCACTCATCCTAGGACGCCCGTTCCTACGTACCGCCAAGGAAATGATCGATGTCTTTGATGGGAAACTCACACTTCGTGTGGGAGATGAGATGATCACATTCGATGCTATGAAACCTGTGAAGGGGTCTACTGAGCAGAGCGATTCAGTTTGCATGATTGAGGCCCACATAGGTGACCATCGGGACTCTGATCGAGAGAGAGAAATTGATGAACCCGCCCCTAACTTAGGAGATATATATGATTGGGCTGTAGAGATGGAAGAGTTGTTAGATGAGCCGGACGATTACATCGATGAGGTGCCTGATTATCTGCTGGAGATGATGGCAGAATTTGAAGATGTCATAGGCAAAACCCCAAGTGTGGGGAAGTTGGTGGATAGTGTAGAGGATCCTTATGATCCGGGCGAGAGGTTAGAGGCCACACCTTTAGTGATATCACATATTGAGTCTTTAACCTTTACTTGTGTCCATGCTAAGGGGATAGAAGCCGAGTCATCCCCTAAGTCTAGGCCGCCCCGTAAGAAACTCCTAGAGTTGAGTGAGTTTGTTGATATATGGAGAGTGATGTGTTGTAAAACACACATGTTTATCGAGCTTTTTTCACCTTTTTCGGGTTGGTTTGATTGGTAAATTCATGAGATTTTGGTATTTATTTAGTCATTCATTGAATTTACAGGTCTATAAGAGAATTTGAAGTATTTCTGGAAGAAAGAGCGTACCGGCCTCCTCCTCCTCCTCTCTCTCTCTCTCAAATCGTTTCTCTCTCTCTCTATGCACTTAGGGTTTGGGTGTGTGAAGATGGAGGTTAGAGAATAAGGAAAAGTGAGGAAGATGGTTTTATATCCAGGGTTTTCAGAGTGGGTCGAAGAGTAAACGGGTATCGCTTATCAAACCCGAACATAAAACTTAAACGTCCCATTTTGTAAAAATTCGTGTTAAATAATAACTACTTCGTATAATATTAATAATAAATATTATTTAAACATCTAATTTATGAGAATTTCGCTCCGACTCTCGTCCAGGCCGGTACGCTCCAGTATTGTGTATTTAACGCGTTTGTTTGATTAATCGCTTCGCGCTCCAAATGGAATTGTAATTTAATAAGTACTAGTAGTAAATTGAAAAAGATCGACATTAATGTAAATAAGTTATATTTTATTTATTTATCCATATTCACAGGTAACCGAGTGATTTCCAACACGGTATTTATTGCAGTTGTATAACTCACACGCGTAAGTTCCTAAACTACTCGTCCGAATAAATATTTATAACTATTATTAATATTTATTATTAATAATTAGATGTCACGTTGTGTGCCGATTACTAACCGTTAACACGTTAATTAATTTAATTGTACCCCGAACATAGAGTATAAACACTACAATATGTTATCTCGAATCGTACTTTGATCCGTTGAGCAAAGTTAGAAATTCGGTTCACTTAATGGGCCTATAACTGGGCCTTTAATGGGCGTTAATCTCTATTGGGCCTTCAATAGGATTGGATTTCTATTAGGCCTTATTGGGCCTAGGGTTAGCCCAACAACTAGGTTTTAGGATCCTGAATTTTGCGGGTGTCACAGTGCTTGGGTTTAATCAGACAGAAATACTGATTGTTGCTTTTTAACGTGTGAGTATATTTTGCTAATTGGTAATTGTGTTTGTTAAGTTAGATCTCAGTTATGATTCCATTGAAGCTTTTTCGAGGACAAAAAAAGGTTAAGTGTGGGGATGTTTGATGTAGTGCGAAGCACATATCTTTATTCCTATTGTTTTAGTGCGTTTTTTTATTAGTTTTATCTTTGTTTTGAGTCATTTTTGTATACTATTGAGTCGTTGTTATGTTTACAAGTGCTCGTGAAGATTACAAGTGAATACATGAAAAAACCGAGCAGTCGAAAGTACAAAAGTCAAAAATGTTGAAATTTGGTCTCTCGCGGTACGCGAGAGAGAAAGAATAATGTCTCGCGGTAAGCGAGGGAATCCAGATGCGTGCCCGACTAATTTGTTCCTCGCGGTACACGAGGAATCCAGCCCATTGTCTCGCGGTACGCGAGAGACATAAATTTCGTGAAAAAAACCCTAATCGAATTATATTAGAATTTGAATGACATAATATGAGAAGTTCGACATTCAGCCGTCCAGAGGGAGAAAAGAGGCGATTTTGGGGCCAGAGAAGGCCATTGAAGTGCAAGATTGGAGCTTTCGAATCCGGGTTCGTTAGTAATAGCGTATTCGATTGTAAAGGTTTGATTTTTATCTTTGATTGCTATGTTTGATACCATGGTTTGTGTTTATACTTCTGTTCTAGTTGTTTTGAACATGATCCTAGGCTAAAACATTGATACTGCCTGGGTCATATGATGATTGCTTGTTAAAGTTGTGACTTTTATTGGGTTTGGATTCTAATTGATGGTTTAATGATTTTGTAAAAGGTTTCTTGATATTAATTGTGATGAATAGGTATGCTTAGATCTGATTTGTGATTGATTTCAATTCCGTACATTGATTGTGGATGTCTTCCAGTTTGATTTGCGTATCTAGGTCATAGACTTTAGGGTTTGTGATTGTTTGTATGGTTTGCTAGAGATAGTGATCCATAGGAGTTGTGATTGAGTGTTAATTGGATTGAGTGTGTATCCTGTCTCAATACCCGAGAAGTGAGAGATAGTCGTTTAGTCTTCGTTATTAGGAATCCGAGTGTCGACTGTCTGAGAGGAAGTTGGTATTAGGTGTCTAGTGATTGTTGCTATTTTGAGTCATAGTTTTTATCTTGAGATTACCCCGTGCATTCTTTGAATGTATGGTGGACAGTGAGACTGAAAGGTGATCTATCTATTCGGGTACTTTATCATTGTTGGAGAGACCGAAAGGTAATCCACTATCTGGTGAGTTATTACGTCTTTAGGTTCCTTAGTTGGTGACACCCTGAGAGTGATTAGGGATCCACTAGGTAGTCTAGAGTTGTTTCCTTAGAAACCCATATCCATCTTAGTTTCGAATGCATTAGGGATCCACTAGGTAATCTAGATTACCCCGTGCATTCTTCGAATGCATGCCGCCTTACGAAATGTTGTATGGGAGAAGGTGTAGGACCCCGGTTTGTTGGGGTGAGATTGGACAAAAGGAATTAGGAATTCTTGAAGTCGTAAGAGTAACGTCGGAAAGTTTTGATCAAATCAATGCAAGAATGAAGGCCGCACAAGATCGTCAGAAATCCTATGCGGATAAACGACGAAGGCCTATTGAGTTTGATGTTGGGGACAGAGTAATATTGAAAGTGTCACCTTGGAAGGGGATCATACGATTCAGGAAGAGAGGGAAGTTAAGTCTGAGGTTTGTCGGACCATTCAGGATAATGGCGCGGGTTGGTGAAGTCGCTTATCGGTTAGAGTTGCCTTATGAGTTAAGTGGAATCCATCCTACCTTCCAGGTATCACACTTGCGAAAGTGTTTGGCGGATGAATCGGATCACGTACCACTTACTGATATCAAGGTCGACAATAGCCTTAACTACATCGAAGAGCCCGTGGCCATCCTAGATCGGAAGGAGAAGCGGTTACGTAATAAAGTAATCCAATTGGTTAAAGTCCAATGGAAACATCGAAAGGGGTCGGGAGCCACTTGGGAAACGGAGACGGAAATGAGGGAGTCGTACCCTCAACTATTTGACTTATGATAGGTTTCGGGGACGAAACCTATTGTAAGGGGGTAGACTTGTAACATCCCAAAAATAAAACGACAGTTATAATAACAGAATAAAAGAACGAGGCATGACAGGCTGGGCCGGATGGGCTGGTGGGTTTAAAGGGGAGCCCCTTATAAATAGCCAAGGTCACCACCCATTTCTCTCATTTGCAACATCTAGAGAGGAAAACCGTAGAGAGAGAATGTTGGCAGATCGACCCGAGATTGAAGAAGTGTGTAGCTCCAGAGCTTGGGAGAAGAACCTCCGGATCAGAAGCTCGATACAGGTAACGATCTAGCCTAGATCTGAGTTTTTGTTCGTTTTGGGGTTTTTCGGGTTTTGGACGAAAATGTGGCGTTTTTATGGATGAAACTGGAAGAAAAACATAGTTTTGAGTTCCTTAATGAAAAGCAAACGTTTTGAATGTAAACAAGTTTGGGATCTTGACGTGGTCAGACCCGAGGCGAAAGTCAGGGTTTTTGCGGGGAAGCAGATCCTGCGTACTTATCAGGTACGCAGGAAGAGGGTCATGCGTACTTATCAAGTACGCAGGAAGAGGGTCGTGCGTACTTATCAAGTACGTAGGAAGATGGTCATGCGTACTTATCAAGTACGCAGGAAGAGGATCATGCGTACTTATCAAGTACGCATGAAGCGAGATTTGCGCACTTATTAAGTACGCAAGAGCAAGGCCCTGCACACTTGCTAAGTGCGCAGGCATCAGGTTGTTTAGGTAAAGTCAGTATGTTTAGAAGGTTAAACCGTTAGAGTCGGGGGTTGGTCTGATTTGTATTAAACTAATCAATTCAGATCGGAAGTGACGTTGTGGGACCTTTGTTTAGGACAACCCAGATTAGCTTATCAGGTGAGTTCTAGAAGCCCTCTTTTAAATGTTTTATATAATGTTTTTAGGCTGGTGTGCATACATACGAAATGACGTTTTACGAAAAGATGTTTTACGAAATGACGTTTATGAAACTATGTTTACGAAATGAAATGATTTGGAATGAGCGGTTTATGGAAAGAAAGTTTTATGAATGGAATGTTTATGAACGAAATGTTTATAAAGAAATGGTTTAAAATGAAGGTAAAGGGTTTTGAAAATGAATGAAATGTTTTATGAAAAGAAAAGAAAAGGGCAAAGGTTTTAAAGAAGTCATTACAAATCTAATCTGTCGAATGAAGGGAATTGACGAATGAAGTCTGGGAATGTAATTCCCAGCCTTGTGGTAGATTATGGACAGCGAGCCATAGTTGCCATAAGAACAACAGGGGCAGTGTCTTTATGGCATGTCAATGGTTATGATGTTGTACAACTGGTATGGGAGAAACGACGGTTACTCAGGGGTTAACGTGACCATATTGAGGTTAAATTATGATCCGACGGTGTTATGGCCATGAGACATAGCCGTCGATAGAAGTTGTCGGTTTATGGATATGAGAGCCATAAGGGCAACTAAAGAGGTATTGTCGGTCCTCGTGCAGTTAAGCCTTAGGGGCAATACAAAAGGGAATTGATGGAATGTATTGTATTGTCGGTCTTCGTACAGTTAAGCCTTAGGGGCAATACAATACTAGGTGATGGAACGAATGGTAACACAGATTTAGATAGTAATGTATGACTTAAATGAATGTTAAATGTTTTAAACGAACGATCCGTTCAATAGTGTTCACGATGATGATAAATGTTTGAATGTTTTTAATGATGAACGAAAGGCCCTGTTTTCTTATACATGATGTTAAACCCTAATGAATTATTGAATGATGAACCATTTTATAAATTGAATGAAAAAACTGGAACTCACCAGCGTAGCTGAATTTTTAGTATGCACATTCAGGTTAAGGCAAATATGGGTGATGGATGGTGATGCTTGGCAAGCGATAAGAGTTACCCGGTTGATCATGAAGACTGGCATCCCGTTATGATTAGTTTATGTTATGTTTATGTATTAGACTATGTTACGCTTCCGCATGTTGGACGATGTTATGGGTATATTTCAATGAAATTTTCCGCTGCGTTATTTGATATTCAAGTTTAATAACTGATTGTGAATGAGTAAATCCAACAAGTGAGGCCTCCCGGGTTGGGGCCTTACAAGTTGGTATCAGAGCAATAGTTTGAGAGATTCGGACACTCACAGTGTCTGAACTTAAACTGTGAATGGGACTCAAAGCGGATGCCAGTACTGGTAAATCGAGCCATAGCATCAAGTATGAAGGTAGTATATATTTACATATATAGTATGCCTTAGAAAGGGTTAGGTAAGGACTTATGTTCTGATGGAAATCACAAAGGTGATCAAATAGAAATCGAAAGGTAGTGTAATGGTTAATTGCAGATGGCCAGTGTATATTAACATCTTACAGTGCTTGTTGAATTTTATTTGTTAACTAGCGTGATGACATTGGATTCCTTGTCTTATAGAACGAAATGGCGGGACGAAAGAGCGGGAGGCGTGGTGGGGGCCGTATAGGTGGTCGCACCGGTGGTCGTAACGGTGGGCGCGGCAGGACCCCTGCGCGCCAAGAGTATAGTGAAGAAGGAAATGTTCACACTGAACCGGCGGTTAGTGTGCATGGAACCAAGCAGACACAGGTTGAAGAACAACCTTTCACTTTTGAACCAGAAGTGAGAGCAGCCATAGCTCGAGAGTTCACATAGTTGATGAAAGTTTCTTTGCCAGGACTGTTGGCTGAAGCATTAAAGAAGGTTAATGAGACGGGTGGGTCTAACACGGCGGTTGATACCCCGAACACTGAGGAAATCAATGCACCGCTTAACCGTGGTTGCGACTATAACTCCTTTAAGGCATGTGACCCGCCGGTCTTGACTGGGAAGAAAGACGCGGTAGCTACGTTTGATTGGGTCATTCGTATGGAGGCTGTCATTCGTCTGAACGAATGTTGAACCGATCAAGTTGTGAAATTTGCTGCTAACTCCTTGAGAGAGGAAGCGTCCCATTGGTGGGAAGGTGTACGTCAAGCAAAAGGGAGCGAGGTTATGGATGCAATGATGTGGCCTGATTTGAAAACCATGGTGATCAAGAATTTCTGTCCAAGGAACGAGATTGAGAAGGTAAAGAGGGAATTTCTGGGTTTGAAGGCCGGGAGCATGACGCACCGGCAGTACACAACCCGATTCAATGAACTGGCACATCTGGTGCCACATCTTGTCACGACTGAAGAAAGAAAGATTGTATGCTACATACAAGGACTGCCGGACCAGGTCCGCACCTATGTTAAGGCAAACGCCCCTACTACCTATGATTCGGTAGTAGAACTGAGCGGCGTGGTATTCGATGATCTGGCGCTGAATGTCGTTGCCATCGAAGAGCTTAAGAAGAAGCCGAGTTTCCCCGCTAAGCGATCGGCTGGGAAGTTGTTTGGGGCTCGGGACAAACAGGCCAGGGTAGGCGAGACGGCAGTCTGTGGAAGATGTGGGGTAAGACATGCGTGTGAATGTCGATTAGGGTCAAATCTATGCTTTAAATGCGGCAAAACCGGACACTAGGCACGTGAATGTCCCCAGCTATTCAAATTCTACAACTGTGGGGAGAGTGGTCATATAAGCCGGGAATGCACCAAGCACAGAATGGGTGAAGCCGGGAAAGGGAAAGGCCCGGAAAGGAAAGAAGAGAGGCCCCGAACAAAGACTCATGCGTACGCGCTGACGCAAGACCAAGCCATGGCAGACCCCGATGTAGCGTAAGGTACTTTCATCCTTGACAACACTTTTGTTTCTGTGTTATTTGATTCGGGTGTAAATAAGAGTTTTATATCTGCGACTTTTTGTAAACGAGTGAAGTACACTGTCAGTAAGCTAGAAAGGGTCTTTAGCGTAGAAACCGCTGAGGGTAGAACTGCGAGAGTGACCGATGTAGTTGACAACTCCACGATAAAGATAGAAGGTCATACGTTCCCTGTCAGATTGTTTGTTATGGTTTTGGGAGGGTTTGATGTCGTGTTAGGTATGGATTGGTTAACTGCCAACGAAGCACAAATCATATGTAAACGAAAGATAATCCGACTCAAGGCTCCGGATGGTAGCAAAGTCGAGGTTTTTGGAGATCGTGACGCCCCGATGCCAAACATCATCTCGATGATTAAGGCAACAAATTACTTGAGGCGCGGATGCGAGGCTTACCTGGTGTACGTAATTGACAAGTGTAAGGAAGTGAAGGAACTAGACGATGTACCCGTGGTACGCGAGTACCCGGAGGTGTTTCCAGAGGATTTGCCTGGGATACCACCTGACTGAGAGATTGAATTTCGAGTCGACTTAGTACCAGATGCCCAGCCCGTGGCTAAGGTTCCATATCGACTAGCACCGGTGGAGATGAAAGAGTTAATGGCACAACTAGACCAGTTACTTGAGAAAGGATTTATCCAACCGAGCATCTCGCAGTGGGGTGCTCCGGTGTTGTTTGTGAAGAAGAAAGACGGTTCGATGAGAATGTGTATTGATTATAGCGAGTTGAATAAACGTACGGTGAAGAAAAAGTACCCTTTACCACGGATCGACGACATGTTCGATCAATTGCAAGGCGCAAGTTGGTTCTCAAAAATCGACCTTCGGTCCGGGTACCATCAGTTGAAGGTGAGGGAAGAAGACATACCGAAAACTGCATTTCGCACGCGTTATGGACATTTCAAGTTCCGCGTAATGTCTTTCGGATTGACGAACGCACCCGCAGCGTTCATGGATTTGATGAATAGGGTGTGTCGACCGATGCTGGATCGATCGGTAATCGTGTTCATCGATGATATCCTCATCTACTCCAAGAATGAGGGTGATCACGCATGTCACTTAAAGGAGGTGTTGGAGGCTCTGAAAAAGGAAAATTGTATGCTAAGTTCTCCAAATGCGCGTTCTGGCTTAGGGAAGTCCAATTCCTAGGTCACATAATTAACCCGAACGACATTATGGTTGACCCAGCAAAGATAGTGACGGTAAGGGAATGGAATATTCCTAAGACGCCAACTGAAATCCGCAGTTTCTTGGGTTTGGCGGGCTACTATCGGAGATTCATCCAGAATTTCTCAAAAATAGCTTCGCCATTGACAAAGTTGACTCGGAAGGAGGTAAAGTACGAATGGGGTTCGACCCAGGACGAGGCGTTTAGGGAGTTGAAGGAGAAGCTAACCAAAGCCCCAGTCTTGGCCCTTCTCGAGGGCAATGAAGACTTAGTGGTATACTCTGACGCTTTGGGTCAGGGATTGGGATGCGTGTTGATGCAACGCGGGAGAGTGATCACGTATGCGTCACGGCAGTTGAAGATTCACGAAGCTAATTATCCGACTCATGATTTGGAACTTGCTGTTGTCGTATTCGCATTAAAAATATGGAGGCATTACTTGTACGGGGTGAAGTTTACTATTTACTCCGACCACAAAAGTTTGAAGTACTTCTTCGAACTAAAGGAACTTAATATGAGGCAGAGGCGATGGTTGGAACTATTGAAAGACTATGACTATGAAATAATATACCATCCTGGAAAGGCAAACGTGGTGGCTGACGCTCTAAGCCGAAAGGATGTGCCTACTCCTATTAGAGTGAAAGCTTGCCAGTTGGTGGTAACATCAGATGTGATGAGAGAAATTGAAAAGGCTCAAGATGAGGCACTTAAAGATGAAAATATAAAGAAGGAAAGGATGATTGGCTAACAGGACAAGTTGGAATATAACACACTTGGTGTTAGGACACGTTTTGGACGGGTATGGATACCTATGGGTGGCGAGCTTAGAACCAAAATCTTGGATGAGGCTCATAAGTTTCGGTACTCTATCCAACCTGGTACCAATAAAATGTACCAAGATCTAAGGAAGGAATACAGGTGGCCTGGAATGAAGCATGAAGTGACAAAGTACGTAAGCAAGTGCTTGACTTGCTCGCAAGTAAAGGCCGAACACCAGAAACCGTATGGAAAGATTCAACCACTTGATATACCGGAATGAAAGTGGGAACACATTACCATGGACTTCATAACCAAGCTACCTCACACAGCTAAAGGTCATGATACCATTTGGGTAATTGTGGACCATTTAACGAAGAGTGCTCATTTCCTACCTATTCGCGAGACGTTCTCGTCAGAAAGGTTAGCGGAACTATTTATTAAAGAAGTAGTAGCACGGCATGGGATGCCTTTGACGATCGTATCTGACCGGGACACACGATTCACATCGAGGTACTGGAAAAGATTTCATGAGGCGATGGGCACGAGACTCAATGTTAGCACGGCATACCACCCGCAAACGGATGGTCAATCCGAAAGGACCATTCAGATATTGGAAGATATGCTTCGTGCTTGTATTATCGATTTTGGCGGCAGTTGGGACAGTCATCTGCCGTTAGCCGATTTCTCCTACAACAATAGTTATCACACGACGATAGGCATGCCGCCTTACGAAATGTTGTATGGGAGAAGGTGCAGGACCCCAGTTTGTTGGGGTGAGATTGGACAAAAGGAATTAGGAAGTCTTGAAGTCGTAAGAGAAACGTCGAAAAGGTTTGATAAAATCAAAGCAAGAATGAAGGCCGCACAAGATCGTCAGAAATCCTACGCGGATAAACGACGAAGGCCTATTGAGTTTGATGTTGGGGACAGAGCAATGTTGAAAGTGTCACCCTGGAAGGGGATCATACGATTCAGGAAGAGGGGGAAGTTAAGTCCGAGGTTTGTCGGACCATTCAAGATAATAGCGCGGGTTGGTGAAGTCGCTTATCGGTTAGAGTTGCCTGATTAGTTAAGTGGAATTCATCCTACCTTCCATGTATCACACTTGCGAAAGTGTTTGGCGGATGAATCGGATCACGTACCACTTACTGACATCGAGGTCGACAACAGCCTTAACTACATCGAAGAGCCCTTGGCCATCCTAGATCGGAAGGAGAAACGTTTACGTAATAAAGTAATCCAATTGGTTAAAGTCCAATGGAAACCTCGAAAGGGGTCGGGAGCCACTTGGGAAACGGAGACGGAAATGAGGGAGTCGTACCCTTAACTATTTGACTTATGATAGGTTTCGGGGACGAAACCTATTGTAAGGGGGGCAGACTTGTAACATCCCAAAAATAAAACGACAGTTATAATAACGGAATAAACGAACGAGGCATGACGGGCCGGGCCGGATGGGCTGGTGGGTTTAAAGAGGAGCCCCTTATAAATAGCCAAGGTCACCACCTATTTATCTCATTTGCAACATCTAGAGAGAGAAACCGTAGAGAGAGAAAGTTGGCGGATCGACCCGAGATTGAAGAAGTGTGTAGCTCCAGAGCTTGGGAGAAGAACCTCTGGATCAGAAGCTCGATATAGGTAACGATCTAGCCTAGATCTGAGTTTTTGTTCGTTTTGGGGTTTTTCGTGGTTTGGATGAAAATGTGGCGTTTTTATGGATGAAACTGGAATAAAAACATAGTTTTGAGTTCTTTAATGAAAAGCAAACGTTTTGAATGTAAACAAGTTCGGGATCTTGACGTGATAAGACACGAAGACGAAAGTCAGGGTTTTTGCGGGGAAGTAGATCCTGCGTACTTATCAGGTACGCAGGAAGAGGGTCATGCGTACTTATCAAGTACGCATAAAGCGAGATTTGCGCACTTATTAAGCACGCAGGAGCAAGGCCCTGCGCACTTGCTAAGTGCGCAGGCATCAGGTTGTTTAGGTAAAGTCAGTATGTTTAGAAGGTTAAACCGTTAGAGTCGGGGGTTGGTCTGATGTGTATTTAACTAATCAATTCAGATCGCAAGTGACGTTGTGGGACCTTTGTTTAGGACAACCCAGATTAGCTTATCAGGTGAGTTCTAGAAGCCCTCTTTTAAATGTTTTATATAATGTTTTGGGGCTGGTGTGCATACCTACGAAATGATGTTTTACGAAATGATGTTTATGAAACTATGTTTACGAAATGAAATGATTTGGAATGAACGATTTATGGAAAGAAAGTTTTATGAATGGAATATTTACGAACGAAATGTTTATAAAGAAATGGTTTAAAATGAAGATAAAGGGTTTTGAAAATGAATGAAATGTTTTATGAAAAGAAAAGAAAAGGGCAAAGGTTTTAAAGAAGTCATTACAAATCTAATATGTCGAATGAAGGGAATTGACGAATGAAGTCTGGGAATGTAATTCCCAGCCTTGTGGTAGATTATGGACATCGAGCCATAGTTGCCATAAGAACAACATGGGCAGTGTCTTTGTGGCATGTCAATGGTTATGATGTTGTACAACTGGTATGGGAGTAACGACGGTTACTCAGGGGTTAACGTGACCCTATTGAGATTAAATTATGATCCGACGGTGTTATGGCTGTGAGCCATAACCGTCGATGGAAGTTGTCGGTTTATGGATATGAGAGCCATAGGGGCAACTAAAGGGGTATTGTCGGTCCTCGTGCAGTTAAGCCTTGGGGGCAATACAAAAGGGAATTGACGGAATTAATTGTGTTGTCGGTCTTCGTGTAGTTAAGCCTTAGGGGCAATACAATACTAGGTGATGGAACGAATGGTAACACAGATTTAGATAGTAATGTTTGACTTAAATGAATGTTAAATGTTTTAAACGAACGATCCGTTCAACGGTGTTCACGATGATGATAAATGTTTGAATGTTTTTAATGATGAACGAAAGGCCCTATTTTCTTATACATGATGTTAAACCCTAATGAATTATTGAATGATGAACCATTTTATAAATTGAATGAAAAAACTGGAACTCACCAGCGTAGCTGACTTTTTAGTATGCACATTCAGGTTAAGGCAGGTACGGGTGATGGATGGTGATGTTTGGCTAGCGAGAAGAGTTACCCGGTTTATCATGAAGACTGGCATCCCGTTATGATTAGTTTATGTTATGTTTATGTATTAGACTATGTTACGCTTCCGCATGTTGGACGATGTTATGGGTATATTTTAATGAAAATTGCCGCTGCGTTATTTGATATTCAAGTTTAATAACTGATTGTGAATGAGTAAATCCAACAAGTGAAGCCTCCCGGGTTAGGGCCTTACAGTGCATGTCACAACCATACTTGAGCTTATAACTTTGTTAAGAGACAAATGGGTGTACCAATCTTCAAGTTTGCATAGTAGAGTGGGTTCTTTGAACGTGTGACCTTCATTTGAAGCTTCTGATTTAAATCATAAAGGCGCAATATATTGTGTTCCATGATGACCTTACATCCTTTCTGTGTTACTTGTTTGACGCTTAAAATATTATTTTTCAATCTTGGAATGCAATAAATTTGAGAACAACTCGTTGTTCTTTGTTTTTACATTCTAGCAATATTGAGCCTTTTCCTTTTTATCTCTACACATGATCCGTCTCCGAAACAAACATGTCTAGTAGTCATCTCATTAATCTCAGTGAAATGAGTTCGGGTGCCGATCACATGATTACTTGCTCCGTTATCTAAGTACCACAGGCTTTCATTAGTTGTTATGTACTTGGCCTCATGGAATGAACTTTCTTTGTCCTTGTTTTCCTTATGCTATCCGCGGCCAAAGTTTTTACCTTGACGTGTAAAAAACAACTTATCTTGATTTTCTCCTAGACTTCCTTTCTTGAACTTGACTCTTTCTTTGAATGTTTTTAGCCTTCCTATTGCTTCATCGATAGTCATGGTTTCTAAATCTGAGTATAGTTCTATGGATGCAACAATCTGAAAGAATCTTTCTGGTACATAATTTAGTAGTTTCCGTACTAAATTTGGTTCATCAAATGTTGGTCTAAGGCCGTTTGCCCTAGTGACAATACTATTCTTATTTGCGGTGAATGAATCGATCGTGTCATCTTCCTTCATTTGTAACATCTCAAATTCTGATTTGAGTGTTTGTAGACATGCCTTTTACACTCCATCCACAACGACGTGTCTAGTCTTCAATATGTCACATATTTGCTTTGCACTTTTGTATTTTGCCACTTGAAAAATCAAATCTTCTACTGGTGATTGGAATAGATAGGTCGTTGTGGTTTTATCTTTCTTGATATCTGATTTGGTTGTTTCATTTGGTTCAATCATCTCCTAAAGACCGTTCACCTCCAAAATGGGTTTTGATACATATAGCCTAAACAATGTAGTTTGTAGATTTAAGTATTGGGCATTGGAAATTAGAGAGAGTTGCTACTTCCTTACATTGTATCAATACGCCGTGTTTGGAGATGTGGTTTCTGACATGATTTCTAAAAAAATCTAGGGTTTGTAGTGTCTATGTCTCCCAAGATTTTAACAAGAAATCAAAACTAGTTTATTCTAAAACTAATCTTCAAGGTTTCATGGACTCTAATAACAAAATTTCAGATTTCAATTTAGAATTTGAAACTTGTAAATCTTGTAATCATATCGTACGATTCTGACTCGTATTGCTTTTTCTAATTCCTTTGTTGGATCAAAAATTGCAACAAGATTTGAATCAATTCTTCCAAAAACTGATCTTTAATCAAATTTACTCCTGGTTTTCTTCCCAACAACGTGATAACAGTGATCAAGATCAAAATTGGTTTCCTTCCTCTGATTCTCGGCTTCTCTTTGGCGATCAAAAGCTCACAATCTGGAACAAATCTTCTGGTTCGTCTTTTTTATCGGCGATAAGAAAACAACTTTTCTGTTTCCTTTTTGAAATCGAAAAACAGTGAACAAATGTCGAGGGTCTCGGTTTTATCAACAACACTCGGAATTCGTATAGAACAGAAAAAAAAAATCTGATTGTATGAATTTTCGAGTAGGGTTTCTATCAAGAACAAAGATTGTTGAATCCAAGCTCTGATACCAATTATTGTTCAGAATTGGTAATCACAAGATTGAAAACAATAAGAAATCAAGATGAATTCAGAATTGTATTAGGATTCCTTTGTAACCCGTTCTTTGTTCTTGGTCTTCGCCTATTTAGCGACTACCTTCAATTGAAGCGTCGTTTGCCAAACGACACAAACATATTTACATATCAGTTCAACTTTACATTCTTGACATAAAGACCCTTAACCTATTACAAATTACATTATTGACTCTAAACTATAAATACATATATACGTGAATAGTCCCTTGACTTTGTATAGGAATATACATCACTATACATAATTAAACAAGGAAAACTCCTCTATTGGCTCATGTTGCCACAAAAAGTGATAGTAATCAACAGAATCGAGGGCAATAATTAATCTGGTTCTAAACGACAATAAACAACTCCATAATTGTAGTTAACCCGACGAGTGAGCAGTTAACTAGGGTTCCATAAATATGGTTGACTTAACTTAGAGTTCCAGTTTCATAATCATACCCTACTGTACAAGTTAAAGTTGCATGTTGAGACCAAATGTGAGATTTTATTTGTAGCATCCATACTTGCGGAAATAAATGATATCAACAAACCACTTCACTTTATTGGAATATTTTCAGAGTCATCAACTGGTTTCACGATGAAAGAATGCTAGAACCGGAAAGAAGATTAAAGGTTGTACATCAAGGTATTGAATTCAATTTAATTGGCAGTTGGCTTGCCATCTTACTTGTCATTACATTTGTGGTTATCAGATGAGCATTGTAGAAATCACGGTTGTAAACCGCCAAGGGAACCGAGCCTAAGGGCCGGTCTTGAGGATTTAAGTGTCTCGGCCGGGCCAGAAAAAAAATGCCCCTACGAACAAAATACATAAACTAAATTTTTTTTTAACGACGATTAACGTTATAGCAAAAAAGAAATTTTCGACAGTTCGACTCTTCGTTTCCTGCTTTTCCTGTTATTCAATTCGTCCTTTTTTATTTTAAACAGCCGATTGTTTCTAATTTCTTTATAAAGATTAGGGCCCAACCATTATATATTTACATTATAAAGATTAAATGGATTACTAGATTAGGGCCCAACCAATCAACCATTACATATTTATATTATAAAGATTAAACGGATTAGAGCCCAACCATTACATTATAAAGATTAAAGAGGACCCAACCATTATAAAAAGGGTCCAATATGTTTTTAAGTTTTATAAAAAGGTCCCAATATATAAAACCAGTATATAAAATTTTATAAAAAAACATATATATATATATATATATATATATATATATATATATATATATATATATATATATATATATATATATAATTTTTGGCCCCCTGAAAAAATGGGCCCTGGCCGGCGGCCCGGCTCGGCCTACCCTAGGGCCGGCCCTGCTGAGCCCGAGCTCGCTCGTTTAGCTTAAACAGAGCTTGATCTCGAGCTCGGTTCCTTTAGAGCTCTATTTCTAAAGCTCGAGATTGTCTTGTTTGTTATTTTTAGTTATCAAGTTATTTTATTTATATATATACTTTTATATATATTTATAAATTTTATGTATCACATACTATATATTATTTCCTTATTTTTATTATATTTTTATATGTAATAAAAAATATTATATAGTTTAATATATAATACATTAAGTAAAAATTATATAATTAAAAGCGTTTTTTAGACTTGCATGCCTACTCCAGCTCGAAATGTGAAGCTCGGGCTCGAACTCATTTATTCAATGAGCCCCAATATAAGATCGAGATCATTTAAGCTTGATTCGATTCAAGATTTTAACTAGCCGATCTCGACTAATTAACTCACTAGTGGCTTGACTCATTTAAACCCGTAGTAGAAATTAAACAACTTTTGCATGGGGTACAACCTAATATCAATGTACAACTCCCATTGCATTGCACATTATAAAATAGCATGTGTAATATACTAATATATATATCTCCCAATGCAACACAGATTGTTGGCTCTTCAATGTTGCGTGGTGGTTTTACTTGCCATGTTCTTGTTCATTTATTTTTCTTATCGGTTCATCAACTTTAAATTGTTGTATGTCCTGGCCTTATTAAGGTACAAGTATAAACTAAATAATGTACAACTACTTAATGCGGTATGTGTATAAGGAACTTACCTGGTTCCATTTAATATTTACTAGAGTGATCTTATGCTGACAGCAAGGCATAGGATTTGTTGTGATTTAATTCACAACTGCAAACTGAACCACCACAATGATTTACCAATAATTTAAAGAATACTGGTCTGATTTGGTGGTGCAATGAATTAGTATGCTCCATTAATTTCTGATCGAGTTCAATGTGCCACAACGTGTTAGCACATGATACCACACAAACGATTAAACGAACATCTAAGCACTATGACCTCGAAAGACCGGTCAAATGCTATGCTCCAGCAAAAACCTAGGTATGAGTCTTAAGCATGTCAGACTCAACTTTCAACACCTCACGATTTATGAAGTACGTATACCAAGCCCTCCCTCTCTAGACATTCACAACCAGTGGCGGATACAGAAATTTTTTGTAGGAAGGGCAGAATACGGGTGGGTAAAAAATGAACGGAGGAAAAAAATGAAATGACAATAAAATAATATCGTTCATAAAATATTTAAACATAGTATAAAAATACCTCGATTACAATTGTCCTCTACGTGTTTTCATCTTTCGGAAACACTCTATTACATCTTCATTAATAACATTAAGAAGTTCATTGGCCTATTAAAACTCACTATTATTTTGGACCGGACGATGGGCATTGGCCCACCCTCTTTTCTACTTGGATCCGCCTCTGCTCACAACATCACCTTGTAATAGAGATGTCTACATGACGTGTAACTACTTTCGGTGGGCTCGGATTTTTTTGCCATCTGTAATTAAGACCGAAAATAAGCGGTCACAAAGCTTGCAACCGAAAATAAACGGTCGTAAAATCTGCGACTGATTTGCTACCGAAATAAACGGTCGCAAAATCTACGACTGATTTGCGACCGGATCTTGTTCGGTCGCTAATTTTGCAATTTTTATGAAATCGGTCGCAAATTTTGTGACCTGCATGTTGCCCAGTTATAATTTCACCGAAATGTCCATTCAAATATAATTTGGTTTTAAAAGAAAAACGGTTGTTGGTATGTAATTTGGCGATGAGCAAACATATCTGACTTATAGAAACAAACCGGTACTATTAGATTTTAAAAAAATGTAATAACTGACGAGTTTTTAAATCGAACGATATGAAATTTGATATTTTTCTAAACTTCTAATAGACACATGTTTATTTACTAAGCAGCCTAGCTTTATTATATTTTTTTAACACTACTACACAACAACAAGAATTTTATATTTTTATTTTTTTTAAATGTAGTTGAGCTCTCTTTTTACCAAGTAAGCGGCATACCAAATATGACGCTCATTGAAATTTAGAACAACTTATAATGTGTGGTTTTAGATGATAGATAAGTCGGATCTTATTACCTTAAAAATTATGAATCTTATAGTTGCAATAATTTAAATTCACTCCCACTGTAACTTTTTACATGATTTGTTTGCATTTTATATAAATATGTGTTTTTTATAAGTTTTTTTATATATAATTATACTAGGTTAAAATCTCGTGTATTACACGGGTTGAATAAATATAATATTATATATTAAGTAAAAAAATGATTTTTTTAAAACCCGTGTTTTACACCGATTGAATAAACCCGTAGAATACAATATAATTTGTTAACACATACACTCGTCAAAATATGTCAGAAGATTTTATTAATATAAAAATTAGTTTTTTTTAAATATATTGTTATTAAAAGATATAGGTGTATTTAATAACAGAGAGATTCGGAAAAAAATGATGAGAGTGAATGTGTATGCGACACGTGGAATTAAAAACCTTCATTTATTATATTGTATAGATGTATTTCTTTTTAAAAATGTCTCTCTAAACATTGGTTTACTATGTTCTTCCAAATACTTACATTATTGTCCTTTTGCTATTGCCAATGAGTTGGTGGTAGAGTGGTAAGGGAGAGACCTAGTGTTCTTAGTGACCCAGGTTTAATCCCTGCCCCCCCATATTAGTTTCTGCAGAATGCAAATGAGGCCTAGTTCCTAGGCTGATGCACCAGTGTTTTACCCACGCCGATCCAGGGTTCGAGCCTCGGCTCTCCCTCAAGCCCGGAAGGGGCCGTATTGGGTGGGATTTTTCCTTGGATGCTCTCCAACTCTGACGCCATGTGGGCCCGGTTAAGACAATATATTGGCCGGAGTTGGACGAGGCTCTCCCATATGACGAGAGGGTGCGTCGTTACAACATTCAATGTTCGCCGTTCAAAAAAAATTGTCCTTTTGCTATTATATATATTCTTTTATGTTGATTGGAATTTACAGAGAATGCATCTTTATCCCCAATGTAAAAAATGTATAACATTATGGTGAGTATGACTGAATTATGGCCGTTGTTAAGTTTATGAACTACAATTGTTGTAAGATCCTTCCAATGTTTTTGATCTTTTCAACGATATTTTGGTTGACTTTTTGCACACGTTGTGTGAGATTAATTCTTTTTTTTTAAATGATTTAAAATGTAGTCTGATTTTCAAATTTGTTTGAAAAATGGGGCTCTATTTGGTTGTGAAATGGGTCGAACCCAATTACTTTTTAATAAGAGAAATATGATTAAGTAAAAATATAAGAATACCAAAAACTTGTTAAATTATTTTATGCATGTATACAACAGCGAATGCATCAACTTTACATGTTTTTGTGGAGCGTCGTAGGGTGGTGGGGGTTCATGTTCTTGGAATAGCTCCCGCTCTACTTTCGTGGTTGTTCGAAGCATCTCTTGGAACTCCATTCCCTTAGCTTCCCGTTGCGCTTCCATCGCCACAACACAAGCCTCGTGTTCCCATCGCATCTTGTCCTCTGCATCGCCCCCGGATTTTGTTGTAAGGTCGTAATCGACAAAGATTTAAACGACTAAATGGTAGTTTGTTGACGACCAAAAATAATTACATTATATAGTGTAACATCCCAAATATAATGAATAAATACCAGAGCGTAATAAACGCGGTGCGGAGAAAATAAAATGAATAAACAAGAAACGGGAAGTGGCGAAAGTGTCAAGGGACGAGAATGGAAGGGAGGGGAGGACTTAACCTAGACGCCACCTCCACGATTCCTTCCACTTTCAACGATCTAGATAGAGAGATCGAGCTAGAGAGAGAAAGTCACAAAGAACAAGAACCGAGCATCAAGAGACGTTCACCATCGCCAGGTAAGCTAAGGAGCAGGTTTTCGAGCTCAGACAGGTAACCACTCCCTCTAGATTTCGTTATGTGGGTTTCGGGTAAAAATACGTAAAGGAAGGGTTTTTACTTGTGAAACAACTAAATGAGCATAGATATATGGTTCTGGATTGAAATGGAACGTTTTGGACGTAAAAAGTTCGAAGCTTGATCACGTTGAAAACTTTGCCGGAAATTTCTACAGTTTGGGGGAAGAAGACAGCCCGTACAAGCGAACTTGCGAAGTTCGCCTGATGCTCATGTGGCAAACTTAATAGATTCGCTAGATCAAGTTCGCCTAAGTCAAATAGGTCGAACTTGGTGTAAGTTAGCTAATGTCAAAGATGGCGAACTTGAGAGTCCAAGAAAAACAAACTTGACAAGTTCGCTAATGCCATAGAAGCGAACATACCTAAGTTCGCCAGTATCAAAAGTGGCGAACATAACCTTAAGTTCGCTAGCTTAAAAGTAGAGAACGCCTAGTGTCGGTTAGGTCCGTAATTAACTTGCATGAATTAATTATACCGATATAGAGTGACGGTTAAGGGACCAGTTCTGGTATTCAAAGGATAGCTTGACATGTGAGTTTTTATTGCCTTTTTTCTTAACGGTTTTGGGTTGGAATGCATACTGACAGAACGATAGTTTTCAAAATTAAAGTATGTTTTTATAAGAATTATATATTTTTATAAAAAGAAAAAGAAAGAGAATAGTACTACCTTTAAAATGAATGTTTTAAAGAAAGTAAAGGAAGTTAAAGGAGTTGTACTTCGGTGCAGTTCGACAGTGACAGTGACAGATGTCATGTTATTTGCTTATGTGTTAATATGTGCTATTTGTCTATGTGATAATTTATGTGATTGCATTCTATTTTGTGTAGTAGTGTAATTGCATTGCATAGTAGAAAGTATTATAGGCATGCTAAAGTAGAAGTCTCACCCTGTGGTTTGAGCAAGCTAAAGTAGAAGTCTCACCCTGAGGTGTGAGCACAACTAAAGGAGTCTTACCCTGAGGTGTAAGCGAGAAAGTCCCACCCTGAGGTGTGGGCACGGCTAAAGTAAAGTCTTACCCCGTGGTGTAAACGAGAAAGGGATCTTGTCCTCGCTGGATAGCATGGATGTCGGGCTGTTGTGCTGAAAACTGGCATTTTCATTCCTGATAGTTTATGTTTCTGAACAAATGTCGGATATTATTATTTTAGGATGGTTTGAATTAAAGAATTTCGCTGTAATAGATTCTGATTTCCGGTTTAAGAACTATGTTTGTTATGTTTTGTGCCAACTATGAGATGTACCCGGTTTGGAGCGTTTCACTAAGTTGCTTTGCTACTAAAGATCATAATTACTACTAAAGTACGTTGTTAATGATGTACATAGTTGCTACTAAAGCACTGGTTACTACCGACGAACAACTTTAGTGCTTTGCAGCTAGTTTTGATGTTGATGACTAGTTTACTACTAAAGTACAACGGTCTACTAAGGCTTGAGAACACTACCGATGCGCAGTTACTACTAACAATCTGATTGGTGCAGAGTTAGTACACATACCATGATTACAAAACAAGACAAGATTCATCAGAAAATCAATAATATTGTTTTGAATCTTGTATGATATATTTGTTATCCGATTAGAATGTTTATTCATGCAATGGCATGAGTTTAGAATCAATAGTGTGCTTGGAGCTAATGCCGTAGTCAATGTCTTCATGACCAACATGTTCATCAGCGTGTGAATCACCACGTTTAGTGAGCTGTTGTTGCTCCTTGACAAGTGTCATATATGGGATTCCTATTGCCGGTGCAACCGTTGTTGCTCTTACCTCGTCCAAAACCACTCTGCGTCATAGCCACTTAACAAATATAAAAAGTCAAACATAGGTCAACACATGGTCAATCATGACACATTAGGTTAAACATGGTCAAGTTATAGAATCATATCAAGTTACACATTTAAATCTATAATCAAGTTGCATACCAACACTTGTACACATGCATGCTTGGGGTGGGTTTTTTAACCGTAACCCGACCTGAACAAAATAGACTCGAAACCGAATAACACATAGCTCGAACCCAAGTACTTTTAATTGGATTGGCAAACGATTTATGATGGGAGTTGAAAATCATAGGATAGGAACTTCCAAATCGCGACATGCGGAAGAAACCCAAATCAAGATCTTCAATATTCCAATACTCCAACCTATTAACATCAAGAGGTTTCCAGGTAATTATCTCAAATTCTCATTGTACGATCATACAAGATTCCAAGTACTTAGAGATGAACCCTCAACTACTTAGAGATGAACATTTTATTACACACCATGATGGCATGATACCACTATACTACAAGACCTTTGATATATACACTTATACTTAACTGTTATGTTTTTACTATTTTCTAACATTTACAATGTTTCAATCATATTATTAGAAGTAGGCAATCATGATGTTAAAGATACCAATACCTTCTTTTAACGGTAATTATACCTTACTCCTACTTTTAAATTACATCAAATAATTCACTTCATACCTTGGTTTGAACCCAGGACATCTCTTCTAATAGACAAGAACTTTTACCAACAGGGCTAGTCTCATATTGGCTAAACATATCAATACCCAGTTAGAAACTCACATAATGGAAAATTTGACCACATGGATGCCATTAACATGTTCTTTATTATTTCTTGAATACATGATGGAAAGAGTACACTGGCTTGATTAATTTGCGTAAGAGATTTACAGAAAAGAGTGAAAGAGGAAGCTAGTAGCATTTAAGCATTTAAATTTCAATGGTCTAAATATTTATAGCAGATATAATTAATAATTAATTTAAATAAACTATTTAATGAAGATGTTAAGAGTAAATTTAAAAACCCTTAAAAGTCTTTTATAATTGTTTATTTATTAGGAGTAGATTTAGAGCATGTGTGAATTTATCGTTAAAAAAAAGTATATTAATTTAAATTATTTTGTAATGTTAATAAAAATATCGATGCTGTCTTGTAGACCAATAAATGAACACTATTGGCCGTTTTTTCACTACATGTTTTTCATAAATAACTTAGTTTTTTTCTTAAAAATTTATAATAGAAAAGTTATTTACTAAAATAGTGTTATTGGAAAAATATTTACTAAAATTATATCATTTAAAAACTTGCTTGTTTCTCACTTTTTAATCTTGATGGATAAAAAAGTTTCAAATTTAAAAAAGTTTATAGAAAAAAGTTAAGAAGAAAGGCTTCTAAAAAGATTTAAAAGGCATTGTTGGATCATGTGATCTTGAATAAATTATAAATTATTTCCTTTAATTATAGTCTAAATTGTAAATATTATCATTTGTATTCAATAATTACATTAGATATCTTTTTTTGAAACATTTACACACTTGAAGTCCTTTCTACTAACCTTTATCCAAAAGTTATGTTAAGTTTGGTCATGTGCCCCTCACATGAAGGGGGATTTACGTCTTTTTTACCCCCTCTTTCCTGACTCTCACCTTCCTGACTCTCACATTCCCTCTCAAATACACCCTCGATGAAAACGAATATGTTTGGTTTTGATTATAAGATAATTGTTCCTTTCAATAAATTGAATAGAATTTTCCGATGATTTTGTCGGACTGTGATTTATTAACAGCTGATCTGATTTGACCTAATTTCAGGTTCTGAAACAATATAGATTTCCATGGCGGATTCGAAGAAAGCGAGGTCGAGAAGGTTTCCTCGCAATGGAAGTGAACTACGCAGCCTGGTTGAACGGTTACGCTCCGTTAGCCGTCGGCGCCGGCGTACATGCGGTCGTGCGTGAATTCAGCTGGACATTGTTCAACGTGCGGCCGGATATCTCTCTCTTCGTCCCTCGGATGGTTTTCAACAACGTTTTGAGAGAAAAGCTAGGGTTAGTGAATGTGTCGTGTTGCATAATCCAAACGGCAAAGGACGTGTAGGTGCCGGCGTACTTGAAGGAGAACCTTGGAGGGCGGAGCACGGTGGAGATTTTGAACGTTGAAGGTCATTTGCCGCATCTGAGCGCTCTGACGTTGCTGGCCCATCATCTGAGTAGAGCCCTTTCTAGTGGATCGAGGGTGTATTTGAGAGGGAAGGTGAGAGTCAGGAAAAAGGGGGGTTAAAAAGACTTAAATGCCCCTTATGTGAGGGGCATATGACCAGACTTAACAAAACATTTGGATGGAGGTTAGTGGAAAAAACTTAAATTGTGCAAAGTTTTCAAAAAAATGACGTCTATTGTAATTATTGAAGTAAAAGGACAATATTTGCAATTTAAACTATAGTTAAAATACATAATTTGTAATTTACTCTATGATCTTTATAAACGGTCTTTATAATTCTTATATAAATGGTTTCTTTAATGATTTTTAAAACATCTTATAAAATATCATGATTAAAAATTTTTTAATTTTTTTTTCTATTTTTTTAAAGTTAAGAAAACGTTTCTAAAAGAATAACCATCTAAAAATAATTTTGTTTGGTCGTGATATTTTATAAAACGTTTTTAAAAGATGCATTTACAGTTTATTTTTATCAAAAACGTTTTTTCTTATTACATTTTTTAAATTATTTAAAAAGGTTTAAAATATATATATATATATATATATAACCTTTTTAAAAAGGTTAAAAACAAAACGTTTACAAAAAGTATTTTTTTTAAAGAAATAAAATCTATACTATATAATAAATAAAAATCTTTTATGCTACATGTCGCGTCGACATCTTTTCTCACAATTTTTTCCCCGTTTCTCTCTCTTATTAAATATACCTCTCTTTTTTAATAATATTTATATTTAAAGAAAAATATTAATTATACTAATAAAACACATTTATTTTAAATTATCTCTTATTTTAAGAAACTTTTAAATTTAATTATGTAACTTTTGTTTTTAACTAAATAGTGATATAAGTTAAATTATATTAAATAAAAATTAATGTATTCAAACCGTGTAATATACGGGTTTTTAAACATATAAATTTTTTATTAATAAGTAAATAACATTACATTTTATCAACCCGTGTAATACACGGGTTTTTTAAAATACAATTTTTTTATTACTAAGTATATAATATTACATTTTATTAACTCGTATAATACACGAGATTTTAACCTAGTATATATATATATATATATATATATATATATATATATATATATATATGAAAAACTAAAAAAAGTGGTTAAATACGAAGAGAAGCGTATAAAGTTGCGATGGGTATCATAACCTGGATAAAAAAAAAGCACACGCCATAATGGTATATTCGAAAATAACAAAGGTTACATTCGTTGAAACTGGTTTCGAACCTAAAATGATTTTTGACTTTTTGTTTGATAGAAATCGGAACCCTTAAAAAAGGGGGTTTTATTCACCTCTAGCTTTAAATCTGTAGAACTTTTTTTAGGATGTAAAAACATTATTCTGTTTTTCAAAACACTATATTACCTTTGAATTAATTTTTAGTATGTATAATTATATATTTTATTGTTGGTGCTTTAGAAAAACACCCTTTTAATTTTAAGTAAGTTTTCCTTCTCACGCGTTGCGTTGTAGGGGATTTATAAGATTACAACAACGGATATCTGAGAACCGTGAAACACTTTCAGATCAAAATTATTCGATGGTTCACCCGAATACTTCAATCGGATAAAACTCGGATTGAGAAACAAGAATCGAATATATTTGTTTTGAGTGAATTTTCGTGAACCAGTCAATTGACCAAATGATCAAGAAATCAGTTTTGCAGGGATTGAGGTCAGAAACTGTCTTTGACAGTTATCCATTTAAATTAGAATTTAAAATGAAATTGTGTCATTTTATCTCCAATTTTATAAAACAGATTTCAAATGTGAAAATCCGGAAAAACAATTTTATAAGCCAGGGGTTGTGCCCCTTGGATCCCGCATCCAGGGGTGCTTCCCCCGGACCCCAGCGCCCCCTTGGAACCTCCATTGCTTAAGGGCTTCACCCTAAGTGCCAATTAGGTTCCTAAAATCATAAATTCATAATAAACTAAAACAAGTGTGCACTCTGCATCACCTGTGTTTTTTTTATGCATATTATGATTCACTTATTCTACAAGTCAATCCAATTACAATAAAATAGCCAACAATCCCAAATATGAAAACGCGGAGACCAAAACATGTCGCAACGGTGGTTATTCTGACGTAAAACCCTAAGCGTTAAGAAACCGGATTGCAAACCCAGGTCACAACGCCGACACCCTTAAAAATCCCAAAACAACGAGAAAACAACAAAAAAACAAACAAATCAGGGTTGGGCGCAGCCTCGAACCCGGGCCATCAGCACGATTCTGAGTATTAAAACGCAAAAAACAAGTAGCAACGGCTATCACTCCGATATACGCAACGATACAAAAAAAAATCAATTTTAAAAAAACTCAGTTTTCAAATAAATATATATCAGTACATTGGCAAAAAAATTCATAATAGGTTTGGTTCGTCACAGTAACACAATTACACAACGGTAACGTCAATCGATATAGGCTATGATACCTAAAAAACTTGGTTTTGAGTATAACTCCGTTTTCAAATAAATTTATATTGGAGCGTTGAAAAAAAATGAAAACAGCCACGCATGCCGTTCTTTGAAAAAAGTTAACGAACGAAACTTAATAAAAAACGAAATTAATAGAAAAATATATATCTTAAAAACGTATATTATATATAATACAGGGGCGAGAAGGAAGAAAAAACATTAAGCCCAAGCCTCTCATACTTTTTAATAGTCCCCCCATCCCCCCCCCCCCCCCCGCCAGTGCTCCATGACGAGAGTCGGGTCGTTTTTCGGACACGCCACGTGACAGGAGCTTGCTCGTTATCGGTTCGGGTAATCGAAAACCGTAAAAGAGAATACCGAGACCGGTTTTGATAATATCAATACCGGCAGTGATGTTCTCTCATAACAGTTTTGGTTCGTCATGGTACCACAAGGGTAACATCACTCGTTATAGGCTACGATAAAAAAACTCGAGTTTGTATACAACTCTGTTTAAAAAAATATATATATCAGAACATTGACAAAAAAGGTAATAACAGCCGTGCATTCCGTTTTAAAAAAAAAGTTAACGAACGAATGATATTAATTAACCCCACACACATTCGGTGCAAATGTCGCACCCTTTTTATTTACTTCAATTTTATTTTCATGCAAATGTCACACCCCATTTTATTTACTTCAATTTTATTTTCATTAAAATATTTACAGTAAATTTCGCTTTTAGTCCCTGTGATTTGTCCGGTTTAAACTTTTCAGTTCAAAAATGAATCTTTTAACATATCAGTCCCATAGGTTGTATTTTTGTAACCATTTCAGCCAATGCTACTAACTCTGTTAACTTCTTCTGTTAAGTATAAGAACATTTTAGTCATTTTATTTCTGAGGGACTAGTTTATCATTTTAGTCCAATAAAAACTTTTTTTAGTTTTTTAATATTTTTTTTTACTTATTTAAAAATGTTTTTTTTTACTTTTTTAAAATCATTTTTTTAGTTTTTTTTTTCATAAAAACGTCTTGTTTTAAACTTTTAAAAAACGTTTTTTAACTTTTCTAAAAATATTATTTTTTTATTTTTTCACAAAAACGTTTTTAAATTTTTTTTTAGTTTTTATAAAAACGTTTTTTAGCTTTTTCATAAAATGTGCGGTTAAAGAGAACGTTTTAAAAACTAAATTTCAAAAAGGATTAAAAAAACACTTTCTCTAAATAATATAAGATAAACCTTTCTAAAATAAATTTAAAAAAATATACATTTTTAAAAAGGTAAAAAAATCATTTTATGAAAAGCTAAAAAACGTTTTTATAAAAAAATAAAAAAATGTTTTTAAAAACGTTTTTATGAAAATATTAAAAAACATATTTTTAGAAAAGTTAAAAAACGTTTTTAAAAAGTTTAAAAAAGACGTTTTTATGAGAAAAAAAACTAAAAAAATGCATTTAAAAAGGTAAAAAAAAAGTTTTTAAATAAGTAAAAAAAAATTTATCAAAAAGTTAAAAAGAAAGGTTTTATTGAACTAAAATGGTTAAACTAGTAACTTAGAAATAAAATAACTAAAATGTTCAAATACTTAACAGAAAAGTTAACAGAGTTAGTGTAAGGGGCTGAAATGGTTACAAAAATGCAACCTCAGAGGCTGATATGTTAAAACATTTTTTTTGTACTGAAAGGGTTAAACATGTCAAACCACAGAGGCCAAAAACGAAATTTACTCAAATATTTAATTAGTGTCTTTTAATTAAATCTAACGCTTTTAAGTTTTATCAAAGTTTTGTGAGTAAATTACCGTTTGCGTCTCTGTGGTTTACACGATTTAACACAATGCGTCCCTAACACGAATTTTTAATGCTTTGAGTACATTTGATATACAATCTGTAACACTCTGAGTCCCTGGACCTAACTTTGTTAAAAAATTCCGTTTAAATTTAGGTGAAATGTCTGTTATACCCTTTTACTGTATAACAGTATGCGTCCCTGAAAACATGTAATATCTGTTTACGTCCCTGTCTTAGTCTCCAAAACTACCATCCTCACCGAAGAAACAAGCGACTCGCTGAACTGCAAAACAATTCAGTTTAAATATTAAGAAATGATTTCATATATGCATTTCTAAATCTCGTAATATCGTATATATCCTTTCAAAAATATTAAATTATCGTATTTATCCATTTGATAGTAAATAAACAAAAAGTTATTTATAACAGTGTGTTTAAATAAATAAATAGGAAAATAGCGTTATTATTGTCAATCGTTCCAACGCTTAATGTTTTCTTTGTTTATTGGGTGAATGTGTTATAAGCTTTAAATTTAAGCAATTTGGTAGTGAAGAATTCTATATATAAAAAGAGAGCATAAAAATTAAAAACCTTCGAGTCTTCCAGAATAATATCTTCATCAATTGCTTCATGGTGATCATCGGGTCCCATTATACAAAGTTCCATATCATCCATTTCAAGTATCTGAAACCAACAGTATTCCTCTCGAAACTTAAGAATTAGATGAAATGTCCGAAACATTTTTTCATTTTTCATTCCCGAAACATTTTTTCATTCCCGGAACTTCATCGGAGCTTCAGCGCTTTCATCGGAATAGTAAATTCAATAATTCGGACGATAAACGTAAGAAAAACAAACTGGATTTATGTAAGGAAGAGCGAGATCGGGAGAAGAACCGGAACCTGAACCGGCGCCGGCGAGGGTATTGCAACCGTCGTAATCAGCGTGGTTGAGGAACTCCTCGATATCGAGTTCAGAAAAAGGTTGTATTGATGGTGTTGAAGAGGAAGGAATCCATGACAAATTGTGAGTTATATTCAGAGAATATGTATGTATAATATATAAAGGTTGATCTTTTGGTGTTTACTTCACCGCTAAGTATGAGTAATGAGAGTATTATATGGAAAAAAGATGGTGGAAGAAGACAAAGCTTCAAGTGGGCATTGTGAAAACGAAAGGAAAATTGAATCCGTTACTGGGGCTTTTAATTTAACAGGGAATCGGATAGTGACATAAACAGATATCACATGTTTTTAGAGACGCAGACTGTTATATAGTAAAAGGGTACAACGGACATTTCATCTAAATTTTAACAGAATTTTTTAACGAAGTTAGGTCCAAGGACTCAGAGTGTTACAGATTGTATACCACAGATATTCAAAGCGTTAAAAAATAGTGTTAGAGACGCATTGTGTTAAATTGTGTAAACCACATTGACGTAAACGGTAATTTACTCAAGTTTTGTAGATTCTACTTTTATAAATTAAATTTTTAAACAATTTTATTTATTCAAGTTTTTTAGTTTTGTGAAATCTTAAAAGTATATGAATATTTATTTAAAGTCATTAAGTTTTTTTAAGGCGTTAATTCTTTTTGCAGCTGCATTACGCTTGGCTCACTACTATAGCAGCCTTATTAACCAACATTTTTTTTGAAAGGTAAATTTCTTAATTTTTATGGGAGTGAGACTTGAACTCATAACCTTCTCAAACATTGGTGTTCCAACATAAATTAAACATTTTGTTATTGTCTAGAATTAATTAAGGGGACTACTAACAAGACACGGGAAGTGCTAAGTACACGGGGCTCTATACGCATCATATAGGCTAATACGCAGAGTATTGGCCTTCACAATTTCCCAAGCCCGATAACATCATACAACCTAGTCATTCCAACCCCTATACGCATCAATTAGTGTCATACGATGCAGTTTAGGGTACAAGGTAGCTTTTGCAACTAGTTAACCATCACATCACTATACGCCGCGTATAGTGTTATACGCGGCGTATAGTGATGTGATGGTTAACTAGTTGCAAAAGGTACCTCGTATCCTAAACTGCATCGCATGGCACTATACGATGCGTATAGGGGTTGGAATGACTAGGTTGTACAATGTTGTCGGTGTGCCTAGTATCCTAAACTGCATCGTATAGGGCCAAATTTTTTTGTATTTAACCATGCACATTTCTCATTTGAACGGATCGTTAAAAAATTTTTCAAACAATTTCCTCAAAAAGGTATAGCCATGTCTTGGTGGTGGGATGGTAACTACGATTTTCAGGTATATTCTAACGAGTCACTAGAAAACAACCCGCAAAGTTCTGGCGTTCGAGGTGTGCACCATGAGGAGGTCTCGTCCGACGTTTATTCAAATCACAGGGTAAGGCTTCCAGATTTGAACGAGCCACTAAGCAATCCCAAGTTCGTATACGGTGAACTCTCTTACCTTACACAACCCACTATCGATTTCGTATACGGTGAACCCTCTTACCCTAAACAACACACTGACGACTTCGTATACGGTGAAGTCTCTTACCCAACACAACACACCGACGACTTCGTATACGCTGAAGTCTCTTACCAGACACAACCGACTAACTAGTCCGAAGACGATGAACAAACCAATTCAACCATGGCGTATAAAACTGACCAGGTATAACATTCCTACATATATATACTTACATATAGTTTGTTGTTTCTTAACTTTAACCGTACCGTTGTTAAAGAATTTTCAGTCTCGTGAACAGTTGGTGGATTAGGCTGTCCGCAGAGGACGTGAGAATGGTTACGTCATTGTCACCCGACGATCGTGGAGAAAAGACTACGACACGTCGGCACCGGTTATCAAGGTATGGCTTGTATGTGACAGTCACGGTGAACGTAAGTCTACAGCCTCGTTTAGACGTGCCGGTAGCAAGAAAATAGGTTGTACTTTTAAATTGGAAGGAGACTACGAAGAAAATACCGGTGATTGGAAGTTAACGGTGATGGATGGCAGTCATAACCACGATCCTACTTTAACATCTTGAGGTGCACTCGTTTGCTAGGAGACTGTCTCAATCGGAACACCTTTTTGTGGCGAAGTTGTATTCGCAAAACATGTGGCCACGTAGCATTTTGGCAACCATAAGGAAACAAAATCTAGAGAGTAGGTGTATTAAAAAAGACATTTATAATGCGATACAAAGGATAAAAAATGAAACGAGAGTCGGTGAAACTCCAATGCAAGTTCTGGAGCACTTGCTTTCTTCTAAAGAGTACATCTACTATTCTCGAGAGGATCCCGCCACAAATGTCGTGAAGAAGGTATTCTTTGTTCATCCGAAATCGTACAAGATGTGGCGTGCGTTCCAGCACGTGTTGATGATCGACACGACGTACAAAACAAACATGTATAGACTTCCATTTGTCCAAGTTATCAGTGTGACCTCCACACACCAGTCGTTTTGCGTCGGTCATGCATTTATATCCAAAGAACGAGAGGAAAACTTCGTATGGGTGCTACTGAAAATCAAAGGTATATTGCAAAAGTGTATGGAGCCGTGTGTGATAATAACAAACACGGATAAAGCTCTTATGAACGCGTGTGATAAAATATTCCCGGACACTTCCAAGTACCTATGTAGGTGGCACATCCACGAGAATATCTTAAAACATTGCAAGGCATCGTTTACAGACGAAGACTGGGTAAATTTGAAGTATTCATGGGCGGTATTGTGTGAGTCTCCCACGCCAGATGTATACCAATACAACTTCAACCGACTTTACGAACGATTGTATGCAGCCAGATGATGAATTATTTTTTTATTTTTATCCGTACATATTGTTTTTAATTTATAATATTTATTAGGGTTTAAATTATTTTTCCAGGAGTTATAGACTATGTGACCAAAAATTGGTTGGACCCATATAAAGAAAAGTTTGTATCAGCCTGGTCCCAACAGAAACCTCAACTTTGGTCAACATACAACGAACAGAGTTGAGAGCCAACATTCGCTCCTAAAGAGCTATCTTAGAAATTGGGTTTGTTGATGAAATTGTAACAGATCAGTATGTACAATTACAGTATGGGTTTGGAACAAGCCTGAGAAGGAAAATGGACAGCCACGAAGCTATTGAATTGTTTGATAACCTACACGGTAAAGTTTCACATAAAGCTCTAGATTTGTTAGAAAACGAGTGGTATAAGTTATCAATTATACGGAAACAAAATGCATCGTGTGGTTGCCAGCTTTTCAAGAGTTGTGGGTTGCCGTGTACTTGTCGTCTGGCAAAGATCGAAGCTACATGTATTAAATACAACCTTTTACGATTTATCTTGTTTATTCTAATTCCAAACTGTTTTAACTATCTTGTTTTAATATAGGTGGCAGAATCCCGCTAGATGCGGTGGACGTCTTCTAGAAGAAGCTTGATTTAAAACCGTCGTTTGTTGAGGATGAAAATGTAGACGTGGAAAAAGTACTTGGTATTGTGAGAAACAAAATAATGTCACAACCTGATCAGGTCAAAAAACGTGTGTTGTCGAGAATCGCGGGGGTGGTCTTTTCAAGCAAAACTAACAAGAAAGCGCATGTGGTACACGAAGATACTCGTGGTCGTCCAACTTTGAAAAAACAACAACAAAGGAAACAAGATGTCGCGAGAAACAGCTCGTTCACAGAATCCCAACAAAGCATATGTGACCCTGCGAGACATAGCTCGTATGTTGCGTCACAGGACTCTCTACCAGCGAGTTCAGTCGTAAAGTCGAATAAACCCGTCATGCAACATCGTCGTTCAACGATTGGTAAAGGAAAACAACCACAAGATGATAACGGGTTTCCATTGATGATAGGGGATGGTGCAGTTAACATTATAAATTGTTTTAAGGATTTCATTCCATCTTTGTTTCATCGCTACATTTCACATATACAGGATGTAATGCCCGACGGTAACTGTGATTTTCGATCAGTAGCTGTGGCCTTAGGGTTCAATGAAAATAAGTGGCTTTTAATTCGACAACATCTTCTACAGGAGATGGACGGTCACGAAGAATGGTGGAGAACTGTTTTTGACATAATTTCCTTTCAATAGTATGATAAGTTACGTCACACGATAGATTGGCATAAGGTGAAAGCCGCACCCATTAGTCATTGGATGTTGATGCCCTACACAGTACTCCTAATTGCTCAAAGATTTGGCGTGATTGTTCAACTTTTAAGCATCGTCGGTAGTCAAACTTTTTCCTATTATGGTTTGGTCCTAACGTTCACGCTCATCATCAAATCATATCGTTCGTTCATGTCAACAATGCTCATTTCATCCACGTCAAGTTAGACGGAGATTTTTCGATGCCCATACCGAATGCTCTTTGAATTTTGCATCGAAATGATAATACAACAGAATGGGAAAATATATACAAGTATCGTATCGAACGGTTTAAGAAGATAATGACTACTGATGCATATACAGTTCCACAATACGTAACGAATGTTGGATAATGTCTGTTTGTAATTTTATTTTTTATTTTTTTTGATCGGTTTTAAAATAAAGTACATGTTTATAAAATAAATGTTTATAATAAAATACATTTTTATAATAAATTAAATAAAAATTATTATTATTTAAAATACAATTTATAGAATAAAAATCATTATTATTATTTATTATATTTTATTAAATAAAATATATTTTAATAAGTTCATAAAAATACATTTAATAAAATAAAGTAAATAAAATTTAGAGTTAAGTACATTGATAATTCCTATGGTATGTTTAAATTTTAGATCTGGTACCTAAGTTTAAGAAAGTAATCTGATAGTCCCAAATTATTCTTAAATGTAACACAAATGATTCTTAGTGCTAACGGACGTTAAAAAGTCCGTTAAAATATTATGAAAAGACTGATATACCCTTCTAGTTAAAAACAATATACATTAAACATTTAAAATCCCCATATTCCTTCCCCAATTTGGTATCCCTTCCCCCACCTGCATCTGATCCAACAGCCGGCCAAAGAAACATCCCTTTCCCACCGCTGCACATCTCGATCCCCCACCTCTTAATCTCCGGCGACGTCCTCAAATATAAACCGAAAAACCCTCCCCGTCGCTTCCTCTTCTCCCCGTCGTTCCTCTCTCTCATGGAAATTGCAGGTCGCCGCCACCAATCTCTTCGATTCTCTCCATCACAGGAATTATGCTCGATTCGAAAGGGGAAGGGGGCTCTGTATGGTCCGTTTAATTCGAACCCGGTTCGTATTCAGCTAACGGTGTCCCGTTACCGGCGCCGCTCAATGACATCATTTACCTCAAAAAGGTGAAGAAGAAATCGATTCAAGGGATTTGGAAGGCTTTCAATCGGAACATCCCTCGGCACTGGGTAGTTACTATACGAAATTTCGCCGGAGGTTGGAAGGAAGCTCCTACTATGGGCGGGGGGGGGGGGGTTGGAGGTGAAGAATGATAGGGAGAAATTCTTGAATCTGTATCCATTATCAATTAGTCAGTGTTTTGATAAATTTGAAGTGGACTATATTTTTTTAGTGTAAATTATATTCTGATTCATGGCCTGAACTGGAAATTGGTGAATTGATTTTGTTGGTTGATGCATATGCGATGAACTAGGGTTGGACGTAGTTGCCGGCGGGGATTGAAGGCAGGAGGTGGAGAGCTAGGGTTATAATAGAGTTTTTTTTTTTAATTTAGGGGTATTTTGGTCATTACACACCCACTTAACAGCAAAACTTAACGTCCATCTAAGTTGGGGACTAAACATGTTACCCGATTGCATAGTTTGGGAATACCAGTGTAGTTTCTCAAACTTAGGGACCAAATCCAAAATTTAGACATACCACAGGGACTATCCGTGTACTTAACTCTAAAATTTAAATTATTTCTATACGCCACGTATAGGGCAATACGTGGTTTATAGAAGTGGAGAATAACAAAGGTAAGGGGCAATACACCACGTATAGCACTGTACGTGGCGTATGAGCCTTTAAAATGGAGGGAAATTTTGAAATTTTGAAATTTCAGATATTTAATGCTTATACGCCACGTACTGTTCTATACGTGACGTATAGAATACCAAATGTCAGGGGCTATACGTAGGGCTGAGCATTATCGGGTTCCCGGGTTTATTTGGGTATCCCGAGTTGAAACCGATTCCCGAATTCTAGAAATATGCAAACCCGAATACCGGACCTAGGGATAACTCGAAAGTCGGTGTTGGTCGGTCTGAGAAAATCGGGAATTAGGTTAATTCCGATACCAAAATCAGCAAATGTTTAAGCAAGACTTCTTCATCTCCAATCATATGTTCGGCATCTTCATATGCGAATTCAACTACTGTTCTGGCAAATTGAATGCTTTCTTCAATAAATCAAACAAATTGTTGGGCCCCTAACATCACAAAGTTAGAACCAGGTAAAATTGTTCAAAATCTTTATTGTTTCATTATAATTAGGATACGAAATGGCATTGAACCCACTCCTATAGCGTTTTTTGCACATAATGTCTGTCATAATCTGAACCAATAACATATATTTATACAACAAATATGCAAACAACACATCAAAATTGTAACAAAACCTTAAATGGTTGTTTGTGGTGAAATCAAACTAAAAGTATGAAATTTTGTCAAAAGGAGGATAAATAGATAAGTTCACTTCATATGAATACCAAAACAAAAGATTAAACCAATTAAATGAAAATCACACCAAACAAAAGCACCGCCTAATCGACTTAGAAGTTGTGTTTCTCACAAGTTTGAAGGTGTCGTTTCAATCCCGTTATTCCATTTTTATATGGGTCTGCAGCCAAACTTTTCGAGCAATACTTACATCTTGCTCTTATCAACCCGTTCTCGTTAGTAAACTTCTCAAAATCAGCCCAATATTTAGAACCTCATGTTTTACTTTTATTTGTATTGGTATTTTGAGCAGGTAATTGGTCGACATTTAGCGGGTCCATCTGTTCAATTAAAGAAAACCAAATCACATTATCATTGAAAACCATAACCGAACTATTGAAAATCAAAACCGAACCAATCAAAGTTTTTGAATTAGCTGTGGGCATGAATAAAAGATTCACTGACACTTGAATCTTGATAGTTTAAAGTTATGTATCTGCAGTACAGGGGGGTGTTATGCCCATGGGTCATGTCCTTAAAGAACATACACCATTCATTTTGACCAGTATTATCATGTATGGCCTCTGTAGGATCGTGAAAGTACAAGATGGTTCTGTTCTTAGTTGAATTTGGCGGAAACAATAGCAACTACACAAGTATAATCGAGTAAACAGAAAGAATACTAATAAGACCACTGTTGTATTAAACTTTTGTGAATAAACGATTACAAATGAAAACTCTATCAAGAAGCACACTTACAATGAAGTGTTTACACAGTATTTATACTAACTTAGAATCAAGACAGACCCTTGATTATAAGGATCAGATCTAACACAGACCGTTGATCTTTTGTACAAAGCTAATAATACAAGTTTAGTCTAAACCAGCTAACTTTATTGAAGCATCTTCTTTATGCATCATTACTTGCATGCTTGGAGAAGAGCATTGTTATCTGTCATTGGTTGCACCATTGAGGTTCCTTCTGCTTTGAGTGTGTCAGTAGCTTTTGCAGAAAGTTGTAAGTCACGCTTGGCATGGATAGTCAGCTGCAATGATTTATCTTCAAGGCACAAGGCTGTCAGCAGCAAGGATGAGGATCAACATCAAGACTGATCTGTTGAACGCTGCTGATAAGCCTGTCAGCAGCGACAAGTGTTGAATGCTGCTGATAAGCCTATCAGCAGCAACACATGTTGAACGCTGCTGATAAGCCTATCTGCAGCAACAAGTGTTGAACGCTGCTGATAAGCCTATCAGCAGCAACAAGTGTTGAATGCTGCTGATAAGCCTATCAGCAGCATTTGTACTTAGAAGAATTTTGTTGCAATCAGTTTTTGGTTCTACAAACTCCCCCTAGACTGATGCTACCAAAATTCTTCTAATCTCTTTGTTGCTGAAGCTTTTACATGTGGCAGACTATCCTTACAACCTCATAGCCTCTTGGATCCTTGCTGGGATTGTTCAGTGGAAGCTCAGACAGAGTCTTGATGTCTTTACTTGGCATTTTGAAAATTGTCTTGCTTGAACATCTCACCTGCTGCTTCTAACATCAGTTAAGGTGAACTTATCCAGATCAACATTGTAGGACCAACTTACAAATGGAGAGTGGGACTGAAGTGGTTTGATATCTATGATCACATCTTCGCTAGGGTTGAAATGGTGTTTGATTGCTAGCATAAGACGTTTCCCACCCTCATTTGCAGTCTCATGAGCTTCACCCATCTCCAGAATTCTACTGAGATCTGAATCTGGTAATTGTAGAACTTCATCAATAGATTTGTAAACAGATCTCGTTCTTTCAGTTCTCCCCCTGAAGATTTCAAACCACTGATCCTGTGAACTGTAGAACCAATCAACTATATCTATGGAGTCTTCTGGTTTAGGTGTGGGTTTGGATTTCTTCATGAGAGGCTGTTGATGAGAGGGAGCTGGGTGAGATGGTTTGGACATTTTGGGTGGAGGAGAGGGAGGTTTGGGGATATTTGTGGAAGGTTTTTGGATAGTGGAAGTAGTGTCTGGGGCAGAAGTCTTTTGTTTCTTGACTGGTCTCTTGTCTTCCTTTTCTGTGACCCTTGTCTTGAAGACTTTCTTTCCTAGTCTTTCTTTTTCTTCCTTCTTGAGTTGTCTGTACAAGGCTTGTAGGTTGATGAATGTCATGGGACCTAGCCTCCTTCTACTTTCCCCCCTTTCCTTTAGGAAGTCAGTCATGACCTTCCTTTCTTCATGGGTTCTCTGGTTAAGTGCAATGGCCTTCTTGGATTTTTGATGAGCCTTTTCTTCCTCTTCAACTCTCTTCTTCTTTGCCAATTGCCCCTGCTGACCCATGACGGCTCTATAGATCTCTTTGTTTGAAAGTTTTTCAAGGTAGTCAGCATCCTCACCTTGAGAGATCAGAGCTTCAATCCATTCCTCCCTCATTTCTTTTGCTAATTTAGAATCAGATATTCTGAATTTAGCATTTTCCTTCCTTTTCTTTTCTTCCTCCTCCTCTACTTCCTTGTTTAGTTATTCCTGCAGCTGTCTAGCAAGTTCTTCATCTTCGTCAACTTGAGACACTGCATGGAGTTTGACTTTCATCTCATCCAGCTGTTTGGCATACTGCTGGATAAGTTGTTCTCTGAGGAGCATGGCTGTTTTTCTTTCTTGAGCCTTTTTCAGGTCAGCCATCTCCTCTTCTTCTCTCTTCCTTCTTATTTCTTCCTTCTCTCTCTTCTCTCTGAGCAACCTCTCTTCATCTTCTTTGGTCATAATTCCCTTCCCTTTGTTTACACTGGATGCCTCTGCCTCGGCTTCACTGATCACAACAGCAGATAATTATGCTGTTGTTGGGATCTTAGCCTCAGCTTCATTGGCAAGTTGAGAGGTTGATAAGGGAAGGTCATTAGCTTCATCTGATTTGCACTCAGGACTTGTAAATTCTATCAGCATTTCTTGGACAGTGGATCTTGATTCATATGCTGCAGCAATGATATCTACTCGAAGGGAAGCTGAGTCAGAATTAGTGTCAGAATTTGACACATATACTGCCTCAGCAATCCTTCTTTCTTGTTCAAGATGGGCTCTGACAGTAGCTATCATTGCCTGGCTTTCGAGGGAGTTGACATTGCAGATATTTGCCCTGAGTTGTCACACCCCAACCGACGGAGGAATACGTCGTGGCGGGACATGTAGACTGTTCAAAAACTCAAGGTTTACTAAAGTTTAAAAAATTAAACAACCAATTTCATATCACAGATAAACATAAATCCAACAATACAAGGAAAAATAGAAATACATTAATTAGTCTCTTTAAATTAAATTCTAGGTCATCGGTCCTAAGTGAAGCATCTTGTACTTATTCTCAAGCATTAGTACCTGAAACATGATGAAAACAATGTCAACTAAAAAGTTGGTGAACATACATAGGTTTTGACACACAACCAAGTTTAAAGTATTTTATACAATTCATACGATACACGTGCATAAGGCATTTACGGAGAATCTATAGTTAAACTAAGTGTGTACAATCAAACCTTGTTACTGAGGCATAACACGCAGGTTACCCTAATGTAAAGTCGGTAACAAACACCCAAACCGGGTGGGTTTTTCAGACACAATAGATCTATCAATGTTAATCGTTGGCTTGTACGGAGTTAATGATTGTACTAAAGTCATGTATATGTAGTCTTAACTCATAGCATTCAAGCACAAAACACATAACACATAATATCATATTATTGAATTGTATTTAAGTCTATGCAAAAAGTTTTAAAAAGTAAATCATGTTTCACCCTAAAAGTACAAAATAAAAAGGGGGCTATGTAAACTCACATGTAATAGTAGCTTGTAGCCCACACGAGCAAGATGTTGCACAAGTGATTAGTTAACCACAAGGTTATCCTAAGATTGAATTTGCATAAAGTGTATCAATGACATGCACATATGACTATGGCAAAAACCTAAAGGGATTTAATAAAAGCTTGGTTTGATGATGGTGGGGACTTGTTTGCGTACGATAGGGGTTTATGTAATCACAAGTAAATGACGTGTAAAAATGTATGATTGTGTTTGTATTTAAATAAAAGGTTAAGAGCAAAACGTTTATTCAAAGTATTTATCTTTGTTTGCGAATACGGAAATAATAAGTGATTAGGTTTTATCAAAACTATTTAAATAGAATGTAATTAAATAGATAAAATCATTTTTTTATTAAAACTCTAAAAAGATTAATAATGTAGAAAGTTAATAAATAAATTTATTTATTTATTTATTATTTGAGGTAAATGTATTTATTAATAAAAGTTTTATTTGTTTCAAGTGTGGTTTAACCCTAATATAAAGAAAAAACGAGTGTTTTATAAACTTTGATTCATGCGAACGTATTTTGTATTTAAAAGAATTTTGTCACAAGATTTATAACATTAAGAAATTAATTAAATAATATATTTTTAAATGATTAAAATGAAATTCTTAAACAAATAAATTTGTTAAAGTATTTGTTTTATGTTAAAAATTACAAATTGTTGTTTTAATCAGATCTAAATAATGTTAGATTTATAAAATAATTCTTTTATAAATCAAATAATGATTAAAAATTGGTTTTAAAATAAAAAGGATGCCACCCGGTTCGAACCCGGGTGGTTTCTGTGTTGCACAAGAGGCTTACCACCGGACCAGGGTACTAACCCTTGTCACTGGAATGGTCTGTTAATTTGATAACATGTTCCTGAAAAGGCGCCTGGTTTGGTTCAGGTATGCGTACAAAAAGGGAAGCCCGGGTTGTGGGTTTCGAACCCACGCCATCTAGTCCAGCGGTGCAGTGGCTTACCGGCTGGGCTAGATGGATTCGCTGGTATATAACGAATTCATTTACTTTTATATGATTAACGTATGAGATCCCCAAATCAATATCCATAAAGGCAGACCATGAATTCATTTTGCAATTGAATTCGATCCGGTTTGTTAACACGAATTCGTATGGGGCTAATGAAATACGGACAAAAACGAATCGAAAGACGTAAATATTACCTGTTTTGGTTGTGTAATTAGGGCCGACGGCTAAATGGTCAGGGATGATGTTCTTGATGCTCGACAGTTTCCAGAGAGGTAATGAGATGTGAATAAGAGTTCAGAGAGTTTGAAATGAGTTATGCGAAGGGGTGTAGGTGGGTTAATTCGTTCAATTCCATCTAAATCACACAATTCAATTACGATTTGAAAGTAGGAGCCGTTCGAAGAAATTACGTGTTAATTCCATTGACAGACGATGAATCGAGTCACGATATTGGGCTGAATACAAGCGAGAGTGATTAGGCGTGATTTGCGGGTGTTAAACGCGTTTTAAATTCCTTGATTTGGAAACGATTTGCACACTGTTTGACTCAGGAAAGTCAAACTGTTCAAGATTAAAAATTTAGTCCGTGTTTAATCGAATTGAAACTTTTAAATGACTAGGGTGTGGTCTATAGAGGATTGTGTACAAATGGGAAGTCCACAACAACAGGAATTCACCGATACTAGTTTAGATTTATACAAATTTTGGGTATTTTGACTTTTAAAGTCCAATTAAATTAAATTGAAATGGGTTGGAATTCATGGGTGAGGGTCAAAATTATTGCCATAGGTCAGATGTGAGGGTTCAAGGTTCAAGGACTATGTGGGTTTCAACTAGGTTTATTTATTTTAATCCCCTTTGTAATTTATATATAAAATCTGATTTCTTATATAACTTTAGAAGACTATATATAGAATTTAAAATGTCAAATACATATATATGTATAATTGTTAAACACAACTTTTTGTGTGGTTTAATTATACATTTCAAATACATAAATATTTTTGTTTACCTTTGTTTATAACTGAATGGCCATACATATATGTGGATATATATGTATTTATATATGTATATATAAATATCAAACCGGTGATGAAGAAATGTAAACGCAAGGTTCTAAATTTTGAATAGATATATCAGAAAGAAATAAATTTAAAATGGTGGTTTATATGACAACGGTGCTAGAATAAATACAGGTTTAAGTGTAGTGTTATTATTGGAATTATTAAAATAAAATGAATCCAGAAAATTTATGGTATGAGAAATCATGGATGTTACAGTCTCCCCATGTTAAGGGGATTTCGTCCCGAAATTTAACAAGTGGAGGCTACTGAATCCGGAAGGAAGTGAGTTTGAGTTTTTGATTGACGATTTGAGACGTATGATAGATAACAAGATTAAGTCTAAAGCTCAAGTTTAGTATGAAAGATATTAGTGGGTTTTAGTTTCAAGAAAGTTAAGGAGAGATCTGTCGAAGAATCTAAAGTTGAAATGCGTTACTTGGAATGGGTTTGATGGGAACTTGACAATTAGGGTTTGTGTAAGATGTAGCCTAATATGCTTAAAATTTTCAGTGGGTAAAGGATTTCATAAACATTAGTCTGGGTCAAACTTCACGTGACACGAACAACGCTACTTCTGATAATATGATAGGGCACTTATATATAGGAAGTACCATCGGCGTATCCACCATGCCCTTGTCATATCACATCAGTTTCGTTGTTACATATCATGATAAGTTTTAGGTCACAACACACGACAAAATTTACTATGTTTTCCATGCACTGATTCTTATAATTCCGTGTGTACCCGTGATTACTCAAATCATCGCATGGTCCGTATAGATCGTTCCGTTGTGTGCGGGTTAAGAGGGGCACAATTTCACTCCGTTCATGTCTATTATTTTCATATAAAAGTTGCTAAAAAGTAACTATGTCCTTAAGCAGGTCAGTTAGCAACTAGAGAGTAATAAGGTAGTATAACTTAAAGTCTCTTAGTTTACTCGTGTTTGAACAAGAATACGTCAAAACCCGAGTTGTTTTAAAGTGTTACTGTTTCCTCGTGTTTGAACAAGAATACGTCAAACCCCGAGTAGCTTCAATGTATTATGGTTTTCAAGTTTGGTGAACAAAGTGAATGACCATGCTTCGTGTATATTGTGATCAATCCAATGCAACAATTATAAGCAACTTAGTTTCATGTATAATGTAAGAATTCTCATGTAGGATTTAGTGTTATGTAGTTTGTAATCAAATAGGTTTCATGTATAATGTGGACAACTTAGCATTATGTACATGGTAAGAAAGGAATTTCACGTATAATGTTATCAACTTAGTATCATGTATTTTGTAAACAAATAACTTTCATGTGTAATATAAACAATTTAGTATTATGTATATTGTATAATGTGCACAATTTAGTATAATGTACTTTGTAATCAAATGAGTTTCATGTTTAATGTGGTCAATCTAATATTATGTATCAAACAAACAATCGTTATGTATCATGTATTTTGCAAATAAACTGGTTTCATGTATTATGTGATCGTGATGTGTATCTTGTGAACGTGCATACGTAAATTATTGAATTCTTGTGTGTGACATATGCTAACGAGTTTTTCATGTCATCAGGTGTTGTGGAGCAGCGTGTAGGTCTATGTTCGTGTAGGACGTGGTAGTTGTGTTCTAGCTCTTTAAATCTCGTTGAGGTTTGTAGGGATGGTTAACGTTTACCCGAAATGGGTCGTCTCTTGAAGCGGCAAGTGAAAGATATCGAGGAGGTTCTGAAAACATTCAGGGAAATGTGTTTATAGATACTGATCTTTGTTTGGAAACAGAAAGTGGTAAATTGTCCTTGGTTGTAGATATATAATAAGTAGTGAAACAATTGAGTTACATAATTTAAATAGACAGTTTATAGGAAAAACTTTTTAAATTTTCAATTATTATAAGGAGAATATTTTTAAGAGAAATTATTGGCTAATCAAGTAATTGTACATTAATTTAGTCGGGTTTTAGAAATAATTACTTTAATGAGGAAAATCATACTTATTTATCAATTTGAAATGATGCTTTTATAAAACAGGTTGTGTTGAGTTTTCTCACAAGATGAAAATGTTTATATAAAATTCATATTTCTGATACTATCTAAAAGTTTGATAAACGTTTTGTTTGAACAGAATAACGAGGTTGTTTAAATCAAATAATAGGATGATTTGTTTACGATGAAGATTGTCGGTGGTGTACTAGATCGTATTGAATGAAGAAGGTGATACTTGAGAAGTTTTGATGAAAATATGATGGGTGCAATTCACACTCAACGGGTCAAATCAATGAATAATAATTTTAGAGTTGGAGTATATAAAATTGATTAAATGCTGAAATGTTAAACATTACTCAAAACATAGGGAAATGGTTCTCAAACTGGAAATTTAAAGATAATAAATAAAAGAAAAAAAAATACTGTTAACGTCTCTTGTAGCTTTCCACTAGAAGGAGAATAATTCCCAAGACGAGCACCGCTATGGTCACTCGGGTAGCCGATCTGGCTTCAGCTTTAGCTGTTTCCGTGCGATGCTCCAGTATTTCTTTTTCGAGGATGGAGATTAACTCCTTTTGGTACCCTAATTGGGTTGCTAGGCTATCCATTCTTTGTCCTTGTAGGTCATGCATTACCCCCTGCTCCATCCTGTGCCTCTCAAATTCTGAGGTCCTTACATATTGGTGAATGTCATTGGTTGGAATTCCCATAACACTAGTGGGTGCCGTGGTATGCCTTACCCAAGGGTTAGGATGGTACGGGTCGGGAGTGGGGGTGGTAACTGATTGTGGAGATGGGGTGTCTGATACGGGTCCCTGGGTGCGGGTGATCCAGATGTTCGAAGTCTTGGGCCGGTGTTCCTAATCCAATCTGCCCTTACATCAAACCTTGGTCTAGCAGCTGGGGGTGTTGGTGACCGATGCACGGGTGTCCCGATGTCTTCTTCCCAATCAGACTCTTCTTCGGGACGGTATACCGGGGAGGAAGGAGAGTAGGAGTCCATGTCTAGTAGGAAACAATGAAAAGGTTGTAAGTGATAATAAAATATTGAGTGCTAAATATAGGAGTTCTCATAGGTTTAGAGTTTGACTAGTCATAACACCGAGTCTTCACAACAGTATTTTAGGAGTACACTTGACCTATAAGTAGTGTATCCCTGAGGAGAATTCCCAGGAAAGAGGGGTGGGTCACTAGGACACACTTAAGTACCCTGTCTTTCCTTGGCCAGAATCCCTCATGGGCCTACACCCTCTTCCAGCCATCATGTACTAATAACACTATTGTTGGGCTCATGGTCATGGTGAGAATTGTTGTGGACTGGGCTTTGAGGCCCGAAAGTAGGGTTTATGCATTTCAGTGGGCTTCTCCTTCTTGGAGGAGAAATGGGCTTCTTGTTTATTATTAATGGGCATTAAGCCCAATAGTTTAGATTTAGATCACAAGAGGTGGTGATATTATGTGTGTGAGTTTATAGGTGCATGAAAGGCTAAGTGTGTATAAGTGTGTGTTACAACTTATGATAGCACTTAAATGAATCAAGTAGATAGCATGAATATAGCATAAAAGTTATCAGGCAGTGTGACACATAAATTATTAAATATTGTATCATGTAGTGTAATTACTTATGATAGCATGTAGGAATATTCACATAAGAATTAATCATGTAGCATGTAGTAGCATGGCATAGTATGGGTGTCCTAAGGTTATAGTCTAGGTCATGAATGTCTAATAACCTAGTTCCCTATAACCAAGGCTCTGATACCAATCTGTCACACCCCAACTGACGGCGGAATACGTCGGGGTGGGACATGTAGACTGTTCAAAAGCTCAAGGTTTACTAAAGTTTAAATAATTAAACAACCAATTTCATATCACAGATAAACATAAATCCAACAATACAAGGAAAAATAGAAATACATTAAATAGTCACTTTAAATTAAATTCTAGGTCATCGGTCCTAAGTGAAGCATCTTGTACTTATTCTCAAACATTAGTACCTGAAACATGATGAAAACAAGGTCAACTAAAAAGTTGGTGAGCATACATAGGTTTTGACACACAACCAAGTTTAAAGTATTTTATACAATTCATACGATACACGTGCATAAGGCATTTATGGAGAATCTATAGTTAAACTAAGTGTGTACAATCAAACCTTGTGACTGAGGCATAACACGCAGGTTACCCTAATGTAAAGTCGGTAACAAACACCCTAACCGGGTGGGTTTTTCAGACACAATAGATCTATCAATGTTAACCGTTGGCTTGTACGGAGTTAATGATTGTACTAAAGTCATGTATATGTAGTCTTAACTCATAGCATTCAAGCACAAAGCACATAACACATAATATCATATTATTGAATTGTATTTAAGTCTATGCAAAAAGTTTCAAAAAGTAAATCATGTTTCACCCTAAAAGTACAAAATAAAAAGGGGGCTATGTAAACTCACATGTAATAGTAGCTTGTAGCCCACACGAGCAAGATGTTGCACAAGTGATTAGTTAACCACAAGGTTATCCTAAGATTGAATTTGCATAAAGTGTATCAATGACATGCACATATGACTATGGAAAAAACCTAAAGGGATTTAATAAAATCTTGGTTTGATGATGGTGGGGACTTGTTTGCGTACGATAGGGGTTTATGTAATCACAAGTAAAGGACGTGTAAAAATGTATGATTGTATTTGTAGTTAAATAAAAGGTTAAGAGCAAAACGTTTATTCAAAGTATTTATCTTTGTTTGTGAATACGGAAATAATAAGTGATTAGGTTTTATCAAAACTATTTAAATAGAAAGTATTTAAATAGATAAAATCATTTTTTTTATTAAAACTCTAAAAAGATTAATAATGTAGAAAGTTAATAAATAAATTTATTTATTTATTTATTATTTGAGGTAAATGTATTTATTAATAAAAGTTTTATTTGTTTCAAGTGTGGTTTAACCCTAATATAAAGAAAAACGAGTGTTTTATAAACTTTGATTCATGCGAACGTATTTTATATTTAAAAGAATTTTGTCACAATATTCATAACATTAAGAAATTAATTAAATAATATATTTTTAAATGATTAAAATGAAATTCTTAAACAAATAAATTTGTTAAAGTATTTGTTTTATGTTAAAAATTACAAATTGTTGTTTTAGTCAGATCTAAATAATGTTAGATTTATAAAATAATTCTTTTATAAATCAAATAATGATTAAAAATTGGTTTTAAAATAAAAAGGATGCCACCCGGTTCGAACCTGGGTGGTTTCTGTGTTGCACAAGAGGCTTACCACCGGACCAGGGTACTAACCCTTGTCACTGGAATGGTCTGTTAATTTGATAACATGTTCCTGAAAAGGCGCCTGGTGTGGTTCAGGTATGCGTGCAAAAAGGGAAGCCCGGGTTGTGGGTTTCGAACCCATGCCATCTAGTCCAGCGGTGCAGTGGCTTACCGGCTGGGCTAGATGGATTCGCTGGTATATAACGAATTCATTTACTTTTATATGATTAACGTATGAGATCCCCAAATCGATATCCATAAAGGCAGACCATGAATTCATTTTGCAATTGAATTCGATCCGGTTTGTTAACACGAATTCTTATGGGGCTAATGAAATACGGACAAAAATGAATCGAAAGACGTAAATATTACCTGTTTTGGTTGTGTAATTAGGGCCGACGGCTAAATGGTCAGGGATGATGTTCTTGATGCTCGACAGGTTTCCAGAGAGGTAATGAGACGCGAATTAGAGTTCAGAGAGTTTGAAATGAGTTATGCGAAGGGGTGTAGGTGGGTTAATTCGTTCAATTCCATCTAAATCACACAATTCAATTACGATTTGAAAGTAGGAGCCGTTCGAAGAAATTACGTGTTAATTCCATTGACAGACGATGAATCGAGTCACGATATTGGGCTGAATACATGCGAGAGTGATTAGGCGTGATTTACGGGTGTTAAACGCGTTTTAAATTCCTTGATTTGGAAACGATTTGCACACTGTTTGACTCAGGAAAGTCAAACTGTTCAAGATTAAAAATTTAGTCCGTGTTTAATCGAATTGAAACTTTTAAATGACTAGGGTATGGTCTATAGAGGATTGTGTACAAATGGGAAGTCCACAACAGCAGGAATTCGCCGATACTAGTTTAGATTTATACAAATTTTGGGTATTTTGACTTTTAAAGTCCAATTAAATTAAATTGAAATGGGTTGGAATTCATGGGTGAGGGTCAAAATTATTGCCATAGGTCAGATGTGAGGATTCAAGGTTCAAGGACTAAGGGGGTTTCAGCTAGGTTTATTTATTTTAATCCCCTTTGTAATTTATATATAAAATCTGATTTCTTATATAACTTTAGAAGACTATATATAGAATTTAAAATGTCAAATACATATATATGTATAATTGCTAAACAAAACTTTTTGTGTGGTTTAATTATACATTTCAAATACATAAATATTTTTGTTTACCTTTATTTATAACTGAATGGCCATACATATATGTGGATATATATGTATTTATATATGTATATATAAATATCAAACCGGCGATGAAGAAATGTAAACGCAAGGTTCTAAATTTTGAATAGATATATCAGAAAGAAATAAATTTAAAATGGTGGTTTATATGACAACGGTGCTAGAATAAATACAAGTTTTAAGTGTAGTGTTATTATTGGAATTATTAAAATAAAATGAATCCAGAAAATTTATGGTCTGAGAAATCATGGATGTTACATGAGTTGAAAGATCTTGTAAAGAAAGTCTGTAGGTAGTAGCAGGATGTTCCTGGTGTTGATGGTGAGAGAGGAGCCGTTGCTTAGTAGTAAGGTGTGGTCAAGAGACTTAGTGCTTACCCAACCTAGCACATCTAAGTCCTTGACAATGGAGTTGTACAGAAATCTTCTTAAGCACATAACTTCTTCTTCAGTGAGAAGACTGCTCCTTATTATTCCAAGTCTTCTAGGAGCCAGTCTTCTTTCTGCTGCTGTTGATGATTCAGGATAGGCTACCCTTTTTGCTGCTTGTATTTGTCTTTCGAACTTGGGTAGATTATCCTCCATCAAGTCATAGAACCTGCCAATAGCAAGTTCTGCTGAGAGGCCCGTAGAGTTGTTGATGCATTGTAGATGGTATAGGTGAAGGACTTGGATGCTGTTGAGAAATTCCCAGTTTAGCTCTTCTACTCCGCTAAACTCCCAACCAATCCAGAACCTCTCAGACTTTCCATCATACCCCCAAGCTAGTATTGTGTCAAACTCTAGCTGTGTTGAAGTCAGTGGAAATTGGGGGGCAGTGGATTGACTTATGATGGCTGCTGCTTCAGGGATGATGCTGAAAGATGTATATGTTTGTTCTTTGTCTTCAACATCAGTCAGCACCTCATCAACAGCCCTGGCGACTAACTTCCAGTCTTCAGAAGTCTCTTCTTCTTCGTCATCTGAAGCTGGCAAGTCATGAACCTGTACAAAAGCTGGCTTGAATAGTGTACATTGAAATGCAGCCTGCTCTTGAATCCAGTCGTCAAGACTGTCTGAGTCTTCTTCCATTGGGACTATCTCCCCCTTTTTGGTTGCATCAGTGGACAGATAAGCATCAGTTTGGGTGCCCACTGAGACAAGGGAAGGAGAAGCCATGGAGGGGCATTGATGGGCTTCATGCAGAAGGATCTGGTGTTGTAGTTTTGACACCTCAGCCTCAAGCATAGCCACCCTGGCCGTCAATTCTTGATTTTTAAGTTGCATACTGTCCTCATCCATATTTGTGGAATCCTTGGACCTAGATGGGGCGGTAGGCCTAGCCTCAGCATCCCCATCACCCATGGTTTCTTGGCGCCTGGGATTCCTCTCAGTGAGGGGAGTTTCCAAGGAAACATCCTCACTGTGAGTTGCCGTGGTTGAGGTCTTAGCGATGTTGTCACTGTCCTCCTAGTCATTTGATGGACCAGCAGTAGTGACAGCCTCTTCCACATCCACTCTGTCATAACTCCTAGAGTGGACCTTTAGGGGAGTAGAACTTGGGTTGGGTGTGTTGGAAGCAAGATCAATCAGTACCTCCGAGATAGTGGCAGTTGGAGAAGGTACATCATCTTGATCAGGTTCCTCAACACTTAAGTTCAGAAGAGAGAGGAGTGGCTCAAGGGGTTGTTCTGTGGATCCGGGAAGTGATCCTGATCCTAATAGAGAGTCATCCGAAGGAGTCTCCCTAACAATGTGGCTGTCCCTTATGATATTCTCACCAGAATGTTGGGATTATGAATGAGGGCTTAGAGGTTGGGTTTGGGCCTTTGAGACAAGAAGAGAAGGAGTCTTCTTGCTCCTTTTTCTGGTGTAAGTCGTAGCAACTGGGGCCCTTTGTTCTAGTTGAACGATAACATCCAAAACATGTGTAAGTATTTTTTGTACCTGTGCATCTTTAGTAGTATGCACAGGGGTTCGAATGGTGGAAGCAGATTGTTGTTCAGGATGTGATGTGGAGGGTGTGGGATCAGTATCAGCTGGGATTGCTGAACTGTCACCCGAGGTACTTTGTATGTTCAGTATCGTAGATAACAATGGAACATTGACCCCTGAGAACCTTTTGGAAACAATTTTCATAGTTTGAAAAATATTATTTTTATGTCCCAACATGATGTAGATTCTTGCAGGTTTTGAAAGTTCTTTTAGTTCCTGGTTGAAAACCTCCTGTAAGAATCTTGGGTACATAAAAAATGTTGTTTTGCACCCTCTTGAAGGTTATATCTCAAACCCTCAAAGATGAGGTGTGCAAAGTTGAATCCCTGGTCAGTAATCATACCGTGAACAGCAGAAAAAATTGTTGCTTTGCACCCTCTTGAAGGTTATATCTCTGATACCACTTGTAGGATCGTGAAAGTATAAGATGGTTCTGTTCTTAGTTGAAATTGGCGGAAACAATAGCAACTACACAAGTATAATCGAGTAAACAGAAAGAATACTAATAAGAACACTGTTGTATTAAGCTTTTGTGAATAAACGATTACAAATGAAAACTCTATCAAGAAGCACATTTACAATGAAGTGTTTACAAAGTATTTATACTAACTTAGAATCAAGACAAACCCTTGATTCTAAGGATCATATCTAACACAGACCGTTGATCTTTTGTACAAAGCTAATAATACAAGTTTAGTCTAAACTAGCTAACTTTATTGAAGCGTCTTCTTTATGCATCATTACTTACATGCTTGGAGAAGAGCATTGTTATCTGTCATTGGTTGCACCATTGAGGTTCCTTCTGCTTTGAGTGTGTCAGTAGCTTTTACAGAAAGTTGTAAGTGACGCTTGGCATTAATAGTCAGCTGCATCGATTTATCTTCAACGCACAAGGCTGTCAGCAGCAAGGATGAGGATCAGCTTCAAGACTGATTTGTTGAACACTGCTAATAAGCCTGTCAGCAGCGACAAGTGTTGAACGCTGCTGATAAGCCTATCAGCAGCAACAAGTGTTGAACGCTGCTGATAAGCCTATCAGCAGCAACAAGTGTTGAACGCTGCTGATAAGCCTATCAGCAGCATTTGTACTTAGAAGAATTTTGTTGCAATCAGTATTTGGTTCTACAACCTCCATTTAAAACATATACTCGAGGCCAAGAGACCCATATTAATGATTTGCTTTTGGGATTCCAGCTTTGTGCAACATTCAACATCAACAAAAAAAGTGTTGATAGGGACCTTGATGTTTATCAAGATCTGCTCTCAAAGCTTGTTCAAGCCAAAGAACTATTAAAAGAATACGTCGAAAGGTACCTGTTTGACTGTTTGCTGCTGCCGTCCCAGAATCCCAATTGAAGGTAGATGATTAAACCTACGCAGTTTGAAATATATTATGGATGATCTTGGAATACATTTTAATAGGAATGTTTGTTAAACTAGGGAGGTCAATACTTCTATCTCGGGTCGGGTACTGCAATCTCAGGTTCCCTAGGTTATTTCCTGATCCCGATCCCGATACCAAAAATTTATAAAACCATTACCCGACTGCAGTTTTATTGTATGCAAATCGGTACGGTTTCAAGATTTTTCCGGGTCGGTAATCGGTATTGGTCGGGACTTCCCGAAATGTGCTCACCCCTAGCCTATACACTACGTATTGGCCAATACGTGGCGTATAGCCACCTGATATACACAGGAGGCCCCTCGTACAGACACAAACGCAACCCAAACTTTTACACACAAACACATATGAAGCCTCGTTGATTGAGATTGTCAGGTCCAAAATCTTCACATTTACTCGTAAAGGTCCGTATTTTAGACTCCCGTTAAATAATATGTTGTTTATTTTAATTATTAGCCGTTAAAATAGGGTAGAATAGGTAGATCTTTGACTTAAACGTATGAACTATACACCACGTATAACCCTATACGTGGCGTATAGTTCATCCGAGGAAGACGATGAAGCCATACTGTCACACCCTCAAAATCCACCTGCGGGGTTTTACCGCGAGGCACGTGATATACCAGGATCTCAATCATTAGTTACATTGAACGACTCTATATGAGTTTAATAAAAACCATTAAATGTTCAGAGTAAATGCGAAATGCGAAAGCGAAAAGGTTTAACAAAATCTATGCGCAAAACAAAGGCGTCCAAAACCATGCAATTCAAATAAATAAAGTAAGTTCAATGTTTGAAAACGGATGAGACTCCAATGCATGCCCTAATCTCGTGCTCGTACCTTAGCGACTTGAGAAAACATGATAAAATGTGTCAGCACTAGGTTGGTGAGTTCACAGGTTTCAAATGTAAGTAAAGATACAAGATAAAACAAATGCATTTATATCAATAGGTAGCTGGCCTATAAACATGTTACTAAAGCGTTTCAACACCGAAGCTGACTGTTTGTGTTTGATTGCCTTCCACCATGTCTATCATGAAACAATGGTGAGGCAGGTCAATTTTACACCCGTTCAACCTCAAGTCGAGTTAGCGCGACTAACGCGGGTGGGGCTTGTCATGCCGAGTAGTACTACTCAAGATTACCTCGCTATTCCCTTTTATTAAACAGTTCGATATGTAAGGACTTGCATGATATGTTTACGCTTAGTACAACAAGTGATATAAAAGAAATATAAGATCTAACTGTTTGCGTTCATGTTTTCTCCCCTAGTTTAAAAAAGGAAAAGGGGCCGTGAAAATCACCTTAGAATGCGTGCAGATAACAACTACGTAAAGACCGGTGAATCTCTGACTGCCACCTATTAACATAGGTCTATGAGTGTGTGTGTGTGTGTTCGTGTAGGTTTATATGAACCCTAAGTATCCAAACAATCCCATTGTTTTAAGTGTTTTGAAAAATAGTTAATAGTTAACCAAGATTGACCAAGTTTGACCCGACGACCCGTTTAGTGACTTAATGTTTGTTTAGTATACTAATACACATAATATACAAGTAGTTCATGTTTCACGATACATGCATGATTCACACAACTTCCTAATATGGCAAGCTATGAATACACAATGTATCTTAATCAATAAAGTTACTATTATTAGTAATGTATGAACATAGGGTTTCTATAACACGTTTGCATGATCCTAACATGCTTATATAATCATACTAATACATAAAAGATCATTACATCATGTACTTCAAGTCTAGGAACCAAATTTCAAAATCTAAAAGTTTTCACTTTTAGTAAGTTATGAACAATCTACGTGCTTTCTACAAAACAACACTTTAGAATTCTTTAATACATCTTGTTTAGCACATTAGCATCATCTTACATCATCATGCACGTATAAAACTCATACAAGAATGAAAACCTCTCAATAAAGTTTCCTCTTTAGGAAAGCCTATGATTTCTAGCTTTGTTAACGAGATTCAATGCACCAAAACAATTACATACAACCTGACTAGCATATTTACAACCGTAACGATCATCACTTACATCTAGCATGCAATCCTACAACATCACAGAATCAAAAAGTTTCCATTCTAGGCAAGTTATGAACCATAAGCAACTAGGGTTTTCCAAACAACAATATACTCATCAAATAGGTGCAATAACATCAAATAAATAACAAAGTCACCAACTTTATTACAAAAATTCATGTTTGAATGAACTAGGGTTTCACCATAAATCTTGGAATCATAAAATAACGAAATCGGATGAAAAAACTTACGTAGAAGTGTTAGCAAAGCCTAGGATAGACCAAATACAAGTTTAATTGCAAGAATGAAGATCAAATGGGTGGTGTATATTGGTGGTTCTTGATCTCTGTTCAAGAGGGGGGGGTTGGTTGCGACGGCTTGGAGAGGAGAAAAGGGGATTAGGGTTTATTTTTTTTATAAAATTCCTTATGTACATGCATGCATGGGTTTAAAACGGATCATGGATAATCCATGAGTTATCTAGGAGATCCATGGGTTATTTAAAAGCAATTTTTAATAATGACAATTAAAACCCTTTACTAATATTTTTATAAAATTCTACCATTTATAAAAATAACAAACGCAATTAATTTCTGATAAACATAAGCGATTGCACGAAAGTTCACATTGTTCATGTAAGAGTCACCTAACATGTAAATTTACATTATTTACATTAATATAATTGTTCGCAATTTTTTTTTATTAGTTTACCAACGTTCAGGGTTAGACTCGTGTGTGATTCGGTAATTCTCCGAATTATCGCTACATGAGTGTTTGTGCAAAAACTGACACATTAATTAATCCTAATTAAACGTAATGTATGCATGACTAACTGAGATAATTGAGTTTGTATGAATAAATGTTTGAGATAACGATGTTTGCGTTAACGGAGTTAACCTGAAAATGTCGGATGTGATATCATCCCCTTGTTGAAAGAATTTTCGTCCTGAAAATTAAGCAAAGTCGCTAGTTGTCTAAAACAAAAAGTTTGGGTTGTCACATCATCCCATTGTTGAAAGAAATTTCGTCTCGAAATTTAATTAGTACCTTTCGTGTTTGCCGTTGACTGTTTGAAAAGCTGAGGATACTTTCGCATCATCTGATCCTCGCGTTCCCACGTGAAGTCCGGTCCACGCTTCGAGTTCCAGCAAACTCTGACAATTAAGATTTTACTGTGCTTGAGCATTTTGACCTCTCGGTCCATGATTTTGACTGGTTCTTTGATGAAACGCAATTGTTCATCGATTTACAACTCCTCGAGTGGAACCACGAGTGTCTCATCTGATAGGCATTTCTTTAGGTTTGAGACATGAAAGACATTGTGCACACCACTAAGTCCTTCGGGTAGGTTCAGTTGGTACGCCACTGGACCAATCCTTTTCACTATCTCGAATGGTGTAACGTAACGCGGGTTTAGGTTGCCCCGTTTTCCAAAACGGATCACACATTTCCAAGGTGAAACTTTTAATAGCACTTTGTCGCCCACCTGAAATTATAGCGGTTTTCTACGCTTGTCTGCATAACTCTTTTGACGGTCGCGAGCTGCCGCCATACGATTTCGGATTTGCACGATTTTCTCCGAAGTCTCTTGCATAAGTTCAGGACCCGTAAGTTGGATATCTCCAACTTTAGCCCAACAAATAGGTGATCGGCATTTCTGTCCATACAATGCCTCAAACGGTGCTGCCTTGATGCTAGTATGATAGCTGTTGTTATAGGAGAACTCTACTAGAGGCAAATGAGTCTCCCAACTGTTACCGAAATCAATCGCACAAGCCCGTAACATGTATTCTAGGGTTTGAATGGTACGTTCACTCTGACCATCTGTTTGAGGATGGTACGTTGTGCTCATATCCAGGCGCGTGCCTAGAGCTTTCTGTAATGATTGCCAAAAACGTGAGGTGAATCGAGTGTCTCTATCAGAAATTATGGAGATTGGCACTACATGCCGAGAGACTACTTCCTTAAGATAGAGGCGGGTTAATTTTTCCATTTTGTAGGTTTCTTTGATAGCAAGGAAATGAGCGGATTTGGTTAGGCGATCCACTATCACCCAGATTGTGTCGCATCCAGTAGGGGTTCGGGGTAATTTGGTGATAAAATCCATGGAAATCTGCTCCCATTTCCACATCGGAATTTCTGGTTTTTGGAGCAATCCGGATGGCTTTTAGTACTCCACCTTGACCTTTGAAAAAGTTAGACACTTGCTCACATAGGTGGCTATATCGGCTTTCATGTTCGGCCACCAATACAACACTTTCAGATCGTGGTACATCTTGTTAGATCTAGGATGAATTGAGTATCGAGATTTGTGAGCTTCATCCATAACAAGTTCCCTTAAGTTTCCATGCACTGGTACCCATATTCGCTCTGCGAAGTAGCGAATACCATATGATTTAACCTCAAGTTGTTTCTCCATACCATGAGTGGCTTCCAACGATAAGTTCTCTTCTTTCAAGGGTTCGAGTTGAGCATTACATATTTTTTCGGGTAATCCAGTGTGGATAGTGAGTTGTAACGCTCGAACTCGTCTGGGTTTGGTTTCTTTTCTGCTTAAGGCATCGGCTACCACGTTAGCTTTGCCCGGATGGTACTTGATAGCACAATCATAATCATTCAAGAGTTTGATCCAACGACGCTGTCGCATGTTCAACTCTTTATGTTCGAATATGTGCTGAAGACTTTTGTGATCAGTGTAAATAGTGCACTTGGTACCGTACAAGTAATGTCTCAAGATTTTCGGTGCGAACACCACGGCTTCCAACTCCAAGTCATGAGTCGTGTAGTTCTTCCCATGAATTTTTATTTGCCGGGAAGCGTATGCAATAACCTTCTCACGTTGCATCAAAACACAACAGAGACCTTGGATGGAGGCATCGCAATACACTACGAAGTCATCCGTTCCCTCTGGCAGAGATAGGATGGGTGCGCTGCAGAGCTTCTGCTTCAGTACCTGGAATGCTGAATCCTGGGTTTCGCTCCAGTTGTAAGGTTTACCTTTATGGGTTAGGGCGGTGAGAGGTTGAACAATATTTGAGAATCCCTCGATAAATCGACGGTAGTAGCCAGCCAATCATAGAAATTGTCGCACCTCTATCGGAGTCGTTGGTGCCGTCCAATTCTTGATGGCTTATACTTTGGCTAGATCGACATGTATTCCTTTCTCATTGACTACATGTCCTAAAAATTGAACCTTGAGAATCCAAAAATCGCATTTGGAAAACTTTGCATATAGCTTCTCCTGTTTCAGTAGTTCATGAATCAAACGCTGATGCTCCTCATGTTCTTCCTTGCTCTTAGAATAGATGATGATATCGTCAATGTAAACGATGACGAATTGGTCGAGGTAGGGTTTACACACACGGTTCATGAGGTCTATGAACACCGCGGGTGCGTTGGTTAACACGAATGGCATGACCAAAAACTCGTAATGGCCGTACCGGGTTTGGAATGCTGTTTTGGATACATCTTCGTCTCGGACTTTCAACTGATGATATACGAACCTTAAAATTAATCTTTGAGTAGAAGATCGACCTTTGAAGTTGGCCGAACAGATCGTCAATGCTGGGAAGTGGATAACGGTTCTTGACAGTTACCTTGTTTAGCTCTAGGTAATCAATGCACATACGGAAAGTCCCATCTTTCTTTTTGACAAATAGGTCTGGGGCTCCAGATGGCGATGAGCTAGGTCGGATGAAACCCTTATCCAACAACTCTTGCAGCTTTGTGGATAACTCCTGCAGCTCACTTGGTGCTAGTCTATACGGTGCTCGAGCAATAGGCGCTGCTCCGAGTGTTAGGTCAATCTGAAATTTGACCTGACGGTGAGGTGGAAGACCAGGTAAGTCTTCAAGAAATACTTCTGGAAAGTCGCGAACAATAGGGATATCATCAATATTCTTCTCCTCGGAAGGTTTCTCAGCGACAAGGACTAGTATCGCGATATGACCCTTACGTAGACACTTCTGCGCCTTCATGAAAGATATGACGCCCATGACTGCACCACTCTGCTCGCCGTGAACGAATAGGGTCTCTCCGCTAGAAAGAGGAATACGAACGACCTTATCACTACAGACGACTTCGGCTTAGTTTTTAGTTAACCAATCCATGCTGACGATTATGTCAAAACTGCTAAGTGTAACTGGCATAAGTTCGATATCGAGTTTGTGACTAGATAGTCCTAACTCATATCCCTTGAGGATGTGAGTTGCCTCGATTAACTTACCGTCAGCTATCTCTACGGTATACCTGTGTTCTAAAAGGGTCGGGGTCGTTTTTAACTGTTTACTAAAGCTTCTAGATATAAAACTTCTATCAGCGCCAGCATCAAAAAGAACAAAAGCAAAATGATCATTTAAAGGTAACATACCGTTAACAACGTTCAGATCATTCCTAGCTTCCCCTGAGCCACTCACAAAGGCTCGACCCTTCGCACCGTTACTGTTGTTACTACCATTTCCACCCTGGTTGTTGTGACCGTTGCCATTCCCATTACCATTCTCCCTCAGCCGTGGACAGTTTTTCCTAAAGTGTCCTTCCTTTCCGCACTCAAAGCAGCCTTTGGATGGTTCACCAGGTGGTGTCTGTTTGTTCTGCAGCTCTCCCCTACAATCTTTGGCCGAATGGCCCGTCTTTCCACACCGTTGGCAGCGGTATTTGTCACATGCTCTGTTATGGTGGAAATTGCATTTGTGGCAATTTGGGTACTTACCAGCGTATGTACCTTGGTTCTGCTGAGTGGGGGTAGACTGCGTGAGGTTCTTGGAAGGTTCAAACTTATGTTACTGTTGTTGCTGAGGGGGTGGGTTTGACTGGAAAGATTTGGAGTGTGTACTGTCAAACTTTCGCTTGTTGTGGGTCACCTTTGAAACTGTACCCATAGGGGGTAGGGTGCCCTGAGCGACTGCCTGATCGGTTAACCTGTGAGCCAACCTGATAGTTTGCTGGATTGTAGCAGGATTTGAGGATGTCACCATGCTCTGAATTTGAGGGACTAGACCCTCGATGTATTTCTCGATCCACTTATAGGCGGGTGTCACCATTTGAGGACACAAGGTTGACAACTCATGCGAGCGAGTGGTGTAGGCTTCGATTTCAGATCCTTCCATCTTTAGGGTCTAGAATTCACCCTCAAGTTTTTACACCTCATCGCGGGGATAGTACTTCTCCCGCCACATAGTCTTGAATTCGTCTCATGACAATGCATTTGCCATCTCTAGAGTTAGCATCTGTACCTGGGAGTTCCACCAGGTAAGGGCCGGAACCTCAAGTATGCCAGATGCGAATTTCACCTGGTTGTTCTGCGGACAGTTGCATATAGCAAAGACCGACTCGGTTTCTCCATCCAGCAGAGTAAGCCAACATCCCCTTCAGCTCCACTAAAAGTGTGGGGCTTGCAATCCATGAAAGCCTTAAAAGTACAGGCCCGTTGGTTGTTGTGCTGACCTGGATGGAAGACAAGAATACATTTAGGGATACAAGGTTCGGAAATGAGTTCAGAATGAGTGTTGACTCACTAGAGTCTACAAATGATAGATTTACTTCCAGCCGAGTTGGCTGCTAAAGCTTCAACCACACGTTCATTTATCAGTGACGTGAGTTCTGCTGCGGTCATGTTGATATTACCACGACCTCCCTTACGTCCACGTCCATGCCCCGACATGATCTTTACATTCACAACATACAATAATGAGAAAAATATATCGCATATCATCGTCATACAAGTATAAGCAAACTAAAACAAACAAAAACCACAACATCTAATATTTCCATAACAATCCTTGATTAAATAAATTGTAAAGCTACAAAATAATTTCAACCAAAACGTCAAGATTCAGAAATATCTGTCGGATAGGAACAACTCTGCCCATCTAGGTTTAAATAAAAAGAAATAACTAAATAAATATAAACTGTCATATGCCACTACCAGCTGAAGTCATATCTGAATCAGCATCATCGTCCTCAGCTGGTCTTCCCTCGGGCTCAGCATCTGGTGCATCTCCTACTGCGTTGGCAGCCTCAAGCTGCGCCTCCAGCTCCTTGATCTGAGTCTCAGCTGCCCCAAGGTTAAACTCTAGTACATTCACTTGGGTCTGTAGCTCCTAGAATGCTGTCATCATATTGCCGTGCACTGCATCGGTCTCGCCTAGATCCTCAGACAGCTTCTCTGGCCTCTGATCAGTTTGACTCCCTCACTGCAGCAATCCGGTAATCTCGCCTGCAACATCACGCATGTTCCAGATCTCCCGGTCCATCTTTGCTACAAAGGCAGCAAAGGCCTGCTCCATAGGGTACTGCAGGGGTGGTAGAGTCTGTATAGAAGAAGTAGTGGCTGCAAAGTATGGAGGTGGGACCTGCTCCTATCGGACCCACCTCCTGATCATGTCAGGATACCAATCCTAGTCCTGTGTGTTATCTCTGACACGCACATGAAATGGCTCGTCGTACACCACGGTGTTGTGAACAGGGTTCAGCCGATGCCTCTTAGGCTCTGGTGGTACAACAGGAACATCAGGTTCCTGAGCGAATGGGATGTAGGTGACTTAGGTGATGTAGAAATTTCCTGTAACGTAATGCATAAGTGTCATGTATGAGTGTAAGTGTTGTGTAACTAATGCATGTGTGTCGTTATAGTCGAGTATGCAAAACCTAGTTCTCTATAACCAATGGCTCTGATACCAATCTGTCACACCCTCAAAATCCACCTGCGGGGTTTTACCGCGAGGCACGTGACATACGAGGATCTCAGTCATTAGTTACATTGAACAACTCTATATGAGTTTAATAAAAACCATTAAATGTTCAGAATAAATATAGAATGCGGAAGCGAAAAGGTTTAACAAAATCTATGCCCAAAACAAAGGCGCCCAAAACCATGCAATTCAAATAAATTCAGTAAGTTCAATGTTTGAAAACGGATGAGACTCCAATGCATGCGCTAATCTCGTGTTCGTACCTTAGCGACCTAAGAAAACATGCTAAAATGTGTCAACACTAGGTTGGTGAGTTCACGAGTTTCAAATGTAAGTAAAGATACCGTATAAAACAAGTGCATTTATATCAATAGGCAGCTGGCCTATAAACATGTTACTAAAGCGTTTCGACAGCGAAGCTGACTGTTTGTGTTTATTTGCCTTCCACCATGTCTATCATGAAACAATGGTGAGATGTTTAGGTCAATTTTACACTCGTTCGACCTCCAGTCGAGTTAGCGCGACTAACGCGGGTGGGGCTAGTCATGCCTAGTAGTACTACTCAAGATTACCTCGCTATTCCATTTTATTAAATGGTTCGATATGTAAGGACTTGCATGATATGTTTGCACTTAGTACAACAAGCGATATAAAAGAAATGTAAGATCTAACAGTTTGCGTTCATGTTTTCTCCCCTAGTTTAAAACAGGAAAAGGGGCCGTGAAACTCACCTTAGAATGCGTGCAGATAACAACTAAGTAAAGACCGGTGAATCTCTAACTGCCACCTATTCACATAGGTCTATGAGTGTGTGTGTGTGTGTGTTCGTGTAGGTTTATATGAACCCTAAGTATCCAAACAATCCCATTGTTTTAAGTGTTTTGAAAAATAGTTAATAGTTAACCAAGATTTTCCAAGTTTGACCCGACGACCCGTTTAGTGACCTAATGTTTGTTTAGTATACTAATACAAATAATATACAAGTAGTTCATGTTTCAAGATACATGCATGATTCACACAACCTCCTAACATGGCAAGCTATGAACACACAATGTATCTTAATCAACAAAGTTACTATTATTAGTAATGTATGAACATAGGGTTTCTATAACATGTTTGCATGATCCTAACATGTTTATATAATCATACTAATGCATAAAAGATCATTACATCATGTACTTCAAGTCTAGGAACCAAGTTTCAAAATCTAAAAGTTTTCACTTTTAGTAAGTTATGAACAATCTACGTGCTTTCTACAAAACAACACTTTAGAACTCTTTAATACATCTTGTTTAGCACATTAGCATCATCTTACATCATCATGCACGTGTAAAACTCATACAAGAATGAAAACCTCTCAATAAAGTTTCCTATTTAGGAAAGCCTATGATTTCTAGCTTTGTTAACGAGATTCAATGCGCCAAAACAATTACATACAACCTGAGTAGCATATTTAAAACCATAACAATCATCACATACATCTAGTATGCAATCATACAACATCACAGAATCAAAAAGTTTCCATTCTAGGAAAGTTATGAACCATAAGCAACAAGGGTTTTCCAAACAACAATATACTAATCAAATAGGTGCAATAACATCAAATAAATAACAAAGTCACCAACTTTATTACAATATTCATGTTTGGATGAACTAGGGTTTCAACATAAATCTTGGAATCATAAAATAACGAAATCGGATGGAAAAACTTACGTAGAAGTGTTAGCAATGCGTAGGATAGACCAAATACAAGTTTAATTGCAAGAATGAAGATCAAATGGGTGGTGTATATTGGTGGTTCTTGATCTCGGTTCAAGAGGGGGGGGGGGGGGTTGGTTGCGACGGCTTGGAGAGGAGAAAAGGGGATTAGGTTTATTTTTTATAAAATTCCTTACATGCATGCATGCATGGGTTTAAAGTGGATTATGGATGAAAAAACATTTTATTATTATTATTTATTATTACTTTTTTTATAAAATTCCTTATTATTAATATTATTTAAAATAAAAAATATTTTATTGTTATTTAATATTATTTAAAATAAAAAAATATTTTATTTTTATTTAATATTATTTAAAATAAAAAAAACATTTTATTATTATTTAATATTATTTAAAATAAAAAAACAATTTATTATTATTTAAAATAAAATCATTTTATTATTATTTTATATTTTTTAAAATATAAAAATAATTTATTATTATTTAATATTATTTAAACTAAAAAAAGTAATTATTATTTAATATTATTTAATTTGAGTTTCATTTACTATTTTATTTATATATATAAATATATATATATATATATATATATATATATATATATATATATATATATATATCGACATTGATTTTTTTTCAGATATGGCAGGTTCGGATCACGAGGAGGATATTCATATGGATTTTGACGATCTCGGTCACTACCCTTTCTGGATTTTCCACCCGGCTCGGAGGCGTTTGGTAGGTGCGAGAAGATACGGGAGGTGACTATGGGCCCCGGGAAGGCTGTGGACTAGCATCTTCTACAGAAGGTCGGCGAGGCGGAGCGGGCCATTATTGGCAAGGACACTCCATGGGATCGTTTGTTTGATCTATGTCACACCCCGCCAAAGGCGGAAACACGGAGGTGAGACGAGAACGGTGCATCGAACACTTAGGCGCAAGAGAATACTAATGGGTACACTGCATATTTCAAAGAACCACTACAAACTTACCCAAAAAGTAAAGTGTCATACAAACCACGAAAACCAAAATACAAATTCAGATTGTCTACATAAACCAAACATCCCAAATGCAGAATACAAAACCAACAACCAAGTCATAATCCAAAAGAAAGTCCCCAAAATCAATTCACCAAACTAGTCATTTGCTTCAATTCTGTTTACTTGAAAAGCATGTTTCGAAAACGATCTACTATAAAAATAGTTGGTGAGCACGCAGGTTTTGCGACTCGATAAAAGTAAGTAAATAGATTTCAAAATGTAAAAGTAACCATCAGCAGATGATCAAGTACATGGGTTAAGATTTTAGTTACCCTGAGCCACAATCAAAACCGTCAGACTAGTTGTTGCCCCTGTATCCAGGTGTCAAATGCGAACACCTACTATGACTAATTATGCGCCCAAATGACCCTACAAGTCTGGTTGGCGTGACCAACCCTGGGCGGGGGTGTCCATCCAAATAGTACTATTCATAATTCTCATCGGCTAATCATCCTAATTGATTGCGTTAAAGTGGGGACTTAATGCATCTAAAAGTAAACCCCGGTAACCCTAATCCCATGTAACAACGTGTAGTGAAACAGATTTCTCCCCGTAAAACAGTAAAAATTTAAAAGTGGGGCCGCGAAACTCACTTAAGAGTGAAACGCGTAAAAGTGCGGTAAAATAGTGAAACTGCCAACGGTGGTATCCTAACCGAGTCCTACTAACAAGTAGACATAAAATATATTTAGGAAACCTAATATGTGTATCTAAATCAACAAAAGTCAAACGTGTCTATGTAGTCAACTGCATAGCCAAAACCCGTGCACGCGCGTACAAACCGTTAAAATTATAAAACCGATTTTTATATATATTCGTTACCTTAAAACTTTAAGTTTTAGATTTTAATAAATAACATCAGTAGTTAAAAATTCATATTTGATAAAATCTCAAGTCATGGTTTCGTTTGATCAAAAACGCAATTACGCGCGTAAAGTTTGGTTTACGGTTTGAAAACCAGATTCGTCCTAAATTAGTGTCTTAGTGTGATATTAGAACCCAATTTAAAAGTAAAATTTTATGTTTTAAATGAGGTTATGCTTCTGTCCAAAATTCCCTAAAACTTTTATAAAATCAATTTTATATAAAAATTTCCAAATTTATTAACTTTTTATAAAATTTAAATACACCATAATTCAAAAACCATACTTAGACATAAATTTACTACTTGAAAATTTATACCAATTGATCATATACATACATAAAAATTTCTGACCAATTTTCATATTTTTTTAATATCCAGATTATTTATTATGAATTTAATATTGTTAAAATTTAACAAATTTGGGAAAAATAGTTAAACACATCAAAACTTCACCAAATGCTTACCATATTATTTTTAGATTCATATGAGATCCCATACCAAGTTTCAAGTCCATATTTTATACAGAAGTATACAAACCTTAAATCATTAGTTTAAACTTTATAAATACTAAACACATACTTAAACAACTCCAATATTCATAAAATTTGGATATGAGTCTTAGTTCATCTTATAACAAACACTGTCCAATTTCCAGAAATTTTAAGTACTCAGAAGTATTTTTCCCAATTTCCATGTATTAAACTTGTGTGAATTTTTACTGTATAAAAATAAATTTGGGTGCTAAATCAACCATTTTTCTAAAAATCCACCAAGAACATGCTTGTTCTTGATCATTTAAGCTAAACTACAAGTTATATCAAGAATATACCTCCCAATTCAGCAAAAGGAGGTGGAATTTGATGCTTAGCTACTATGATTTCCTTGATTTTTAACCTACAATCACAATGTGGTTCAATTCCATGATCAAAGACTTAAAAATCAACAAAAATGTTCTTTTAATTCAAGAAGATGCAAATATGAACACCCAAGTGTTCATACACTTTGATCATCAATTCTTGCAAGCTTTTCCATGGATAACTCATTGTGGATGATTACAACTAGTTTTTATCCACAAATCTTTGTTAAAATCACAAGATTCAAGCTTTAAAACATCAAAAACACCTAATCTTAAAAATCCAAGTGAGTGTGTGTAATGTGTGTGTTCTTAGTGTTCTTGAGAACACATGGAAGAATCAAAACAGAAAATTTTAAGATGAAATCATGTAATAATACCTTCAAATCACTAATATCAAGCTCATGAACCCATTAGAACCAAGAATCAAGGTTGGAATTGGATTGTTCTTGAACTAGATGATGAAAAATGGGGGTGTTTGGGTGTGGAAAGGGGTTTCACGATTGGGGGCTGGAAGAAGAAGTGGAAAATGGGGTGGAGGAGAAGGGTATTTATAGGTGAGAGTGGAATCTTGCAATTTAAAAGAAATTTTTATAAAACATACCCACTTTTTATAAAAATTACACCTCTAAACACTAAAAATAAGCATTTTTATCAAACATAAAAATTTAGTATTTAAAATAATGAATTTTGAAAATTTTTAAAACCTAAAAACACAAAAATTTTCAAAAATGTTATACCGGGTAAATACCTGGTTTTTAACGGAAGAACCACCTGTGATAGTTAGTTACGTCAAGAATTACAAAATTTTGCACATATAATGTTATAAATCATCATTTTTAACTAAAATATAAATATAAAAATTATTTTCGAGAATTTAATTTTTACCGTTTATTTAACGCGTTCGCAGTATACGCAGTGTATGCACTTAACCGGGTTTTCTAGTTCGGACCTTAGTGTTTGTCTAAGGTAGTATTCCTAAAATTCCTAGAAACACTAAAATATTTAAAATCATAATATTTAAAAATATAAAGTATAAAAATCGAGAAACGGTAAGGACCTGAAAAACCGCGGTAGTCACATTATCCCCCAGTTGAAAGGAATTTCGTCCCGAAATTCAACTGGTGTTGGTAGTAACCGCTTCCTTCACAAAAAGTTGAGGGTATTTCTGCTTCATTTGGTCCTCTCGTTCCCATGTGAATTCGGGTCCACGCTTCGAGTTCCATCAGACCTTCACGATAGGGATACGACTATGTTTGAGCGTCTTGATCTCGCGATCCAAAATCTCGATCGGTTCTTCGATAAAATGAATTTTCTTGTCGACACGGACTTACTCAGGTGTTATTACCAAGGATTCGTCGGCTAAACACTTTTTGAGGTTTGATACGTGGAAAGTATCGTGTATACCGCTGAACTCCTGGACAATTTCAATTTATACGCCACAGGACCAATTCTATCAACAATTTCATGAGGTCCAATATACCTTGGATTGAGTTTACTTCTCTTTTCGAATCGAATATTGCCCTTCCAAGGTGAAATTTTTAAAAGCACCTTGTCAACAATTTGAAATTCCATGGGCTTTCTTCGATTGTTGGCGTAGCTTTTCTGTTTGTCTCGTGCGGCCTTTAGTCTATCCCGAATCTTAAAAATATTGTCTGTAGTCTCCTGGATAATTTTAGGGCTAGTCAAACGATTGTCACCAACTTCGGCCCAACAAAGTGGTGATCGACACTTACGCCCATACAAAGCTTCAAACGGCGCGCACTTGAGGCTAGTGTGATAACTGTTATTATAAGAAAATTCGATTAACGGCAAATGGGTATCCCAATTGTCGCCAAAGTCTATCACACATGCCCTTAGCATATCATACATGGTCTGAATCGTTCGTTCACTTTGACCGTCAGTCTGAGGATGGTAAGCCGTGCTCATATCCAAGCGCGTTCCCAAAGCTCGTTGTAGTGTTTGCCAAAATCGGGATGTAAAACGACTATCCCTATCCGAGATGATGGAAACGGGCACTCCATGCCTAGAAACGATCTCACCAATGTATAAACGGGCTAACTTTTCCAACATATAATCCTCTCGCATGGGAATAAAATGAGCAGATTTCATCAACCGGTCAACAATGACCCAAATTGAATCATAACCGCTGGAAGTTCGCGGTAATTCATTGACGAAATCCATAGCAATTTGCTCCCATTTCCACTGAGGGATGTCGGGTTGCTACAAAAGTCCCGAAGATTTCTGGTATTCTGCCTTGACTTTAGAACAAGTCAAGCACTTCCCAACATAACTTTCAATTTCTTTCTTCATCCCGGGCCACCACTAAAATTCTTTCAAGTCTTTGTACATCTTGTCAGCTCCGGGATGTACGAAATATCTCGACTTGTGAGCTTCATTAAAAATAAGTTGTCTCAAGTTATGGGAATCCAGAATCCACATTCGATCCAAATAATAAATTAACTCATCGTTTTTCTGTTCGAATTTCTTCTCAGCACCACATAAAATTTCGTCTTTCAAATTATTTCTCTTTAGTGCTTCTTTTTGTGCCTCGAGAATTTGAGCTTTCAAGCTTGTTTAGATTATCATTCCCAAAGCACGCACTCGATGAGGTTTTATTCTTTCCTTCCTACTTAGAGCATCCGCCACTACATTTGCTTTCCCAGGGTGATAACGGATCTCACAGTCGTAGTCATTGAGAAGTTCGACCCATCTCCTTTGTCTCATGTTCAACATCTTTTGATCAAATATGTGCTGAAGGCTTTTGTGTTCGGTAAAAACAGTGCACTTGGTGCCATAAAGATAATGCCTCCAAATTTTAAGTGCAAAAACAACGGCACCCAACTCCAAGTCATGAGTTGTATAATTCTTTTCATGCACCTTTAATTGTCAGGATGCGTACGCGATAACCTTGTCCTTTTGCATCAGCACACAGCCAAGACCTTCGTGTGATGCATCACAGTACACGACAAAGCCATCCGTCCCTTCGGGAAGCGTTAGAATCGGAGCGTTACATAACTTTTGCTTTAACAACTGAAACGCCTCTTCCTGTTTGTCACCCCATTCAAACTTTCTATCTTTCTGAGTCAAGAGGGTTAAGGACTGAGCTATCTTCGAGAAATTTTCAATGAATTGCCTATAATAACCTGCTAAACCAAGAAATTGACGGATCTCGGTTGGGGTCTTAGGCGTCTCCCACTTCTTTATCGCCTCAATCTTGGTCGGATCCACATGTATGCCTTTATTGTTAATCACATGACCAAGAAAGTGAACTTCTTTAAGCCAAAACTCACACTTTGAGAACTTGGCATATAATTTCTCGTTCTTGAGTAACTCCAAAATCAACCGCAAGTGATGCTCGTGCTCCTCCTTATTCTGAGAATAGATCAAGATGTCGTCGATAAAGACTATAACAAATTTGTCTAAGTAGGGTTTGCATACCCTATTCATCAGATATATAAACACTGCCGGAGCATTATTTAGCCCGAAAGGCATAACCAAAAACTTGTAGTGACCATACCGAGTCCTGAACGCCATCTTCGGTATGTCATCCTCCTGGATCCTTAACTGATGATAATCGGATCTGAGGTCGATTTTAGAGAAATGAGTCGATCCTTGTAATTGGTCAAACAAGTCGTCGATCATCGGGAGTGGATATCGATTCTTGATCGTCAATTTATTCAACTCCCGGTAGTCGATACACATCCGAAATGATCCATCCTTCTTTTTCACGAACAAGACCGGAGCTCCCCAAGGTGAGAAACTCGATCTAATAAATCCTTTCTCTAAAAGTTCCTGCAACTAATTCGACAACTCTTGCAATTCAGACGGTGCCAAACGGTAGGGGGATCTAGCAATAGGTGCGGCGCCTGGTACCAAGTCGATCCTAAACTCAACTTGCCGTGGAGGGGGTAATCCGGGTAAATCCTCGGGAAAGACTTCCAGATAATGGCACACGATTGGGATATCTTGAATTTTTAACTCCTCCGACCTCTTCTCGACAACGTTAGCAAGAAATGCGTAACTCCCTTTCTTCAAAAATTTCCAAGCCTTCATACATGAAATAATGTTCAAGATCCTTCCAGGCTTATCACCATGGACATCTAGGACTTCACCGTTTGAGAGCGGAATTCAAACTATCTTTTCTTAACAAATAATCTCGGCTCGGTGTTTGGACAACCAATCCAAGACAATTACAACATCGAAGCTACCAAGTTCAATCGGAATAAGATCTACACTAAATGGATGATCATTTAAATTCATAGTGCAACCTTGGACAATATCACTAGCTTTAATCAATTTACCGTTTGCTAGTTCTATAGTGTAGGCATCATGCAATTTTTTTGACTCAAGACTAATCAATGATCTAAACTCAGTAGAAATAAAACTTCTATCAGCCCCTGTGTCAAATAGTATAGATGCATGGATATCATTGATGAGAAACGTACCCGTCACCACATTCGGGTCCTGACGAGCATCTCCAGCCCCAAGTGCGAATGCTCTACCCTTAGCTTGATTCGTGTTACCACCATTACGTCCTAGTTTAGGACATCTGTCTCTGAAGTGACCAGTCTCCTTACATTCATATCATGATCTCTGAGGTTCCAAGTTGACCCTGCAGTTCTTGGCAAGATGACCGGTCCTGTTACCCCTTTCACAAGTAACCACTGCGCATTGGCCGGTATGGTGAAGGTTGCATCTATTACACTTCAGTAAGTTCCCATTGTACACCTTCTTTCCTTGTGTTACCACCCCATAATTATTTACAAACTTGCGCTTCTTACATAGACCACCAGTAGTTTTCTTCACAGCCTTCTCCTCCGATTTCTTTCCAACTGTTCCTTTCTTAACCAAGATTCCATTTCTCACCATTTCATCAGTTAATTCACCCGCCAATTGAATCACCCTTTTCATAGTAGTGGGTTTGGCTGAAGTAACCATTCCCCGAATCTGAGGCACTAATCCCCAGATATACCTCTCGATCCTCTTGGGTTCTAGTGTCACCAGATGTGGCACCACACGGGACAACTCTTGAAATCGAGTCGTGTAATCCAAAATCTCTGCTCCATCCATTTCCAGATTCCAAAATTCAACTCCAATCTTCTTCAATTCATTCCAAGGACAATACTCCTCTATCAGCATCTTCTTAAACTCATCCCAAGTCAGGTTATCAGTAACCTGTTCTCCTAACGCATCAACCTGAGAATTCCAACACGTTAGAGCTTTGCCATGTAGAGAGCAAGCAGCATACTTAAACTTCTGGTTATCCAATCAGTTGCTGATTTTTATGACCGACTCCATCTTTTCTATCCAACGAACAATCCCAACTGCCCCCTCAGTACCATGAAAATCCAAGGGTTTTCCCGCAGAGAAGTCTTTAAAAGTACAACCACGGTTGGTGTTACCGGTACCAGCACCACCACCAGCTCCACCACCGGCTCCACCACTGCCAGAAGTATCACTACTAGTGCCACCAGCACTCCTAATTAACCCTGCAGTGATCTGGGCTATGATTCTTGGTATAGCCGCATCAATTCCCTGATTTATCAGCTGGGTCAAATCCGGCTGAGCATTCTCTGCCTCATTATGCTGAGGTTCTCTCCTTAGCGGCATTGTCTAGAAACAGAAACAGATAGGAATTTGATAAGAGTTTGAGTAAATGAAGATACTTGATTAGAAATCACTCAAAACATAGTAAACAAGCAATACATAAAAGACATGTTTTTTAAAATGAACATAAAAATTTTAACCGAATCATGTACATAAGGTAACAAATAAGGATGATAACCATACACAAATAATAACCAAATGAGATTTATGGCATACAATGATTCATCCAAAATATAATTCATTTCCATCATCCAAAGTTTACAAAAGTACCTCACCGAGCATAGAAAGTAGCTAGGGTTTACAAGAGTTAGTAATAATTTTTACAAAATTAGGCATTAGTTAGAACTATGCCACGATACCCCAAAAGAAACAAAGTTTTTGTAACCCTATAAAAGGACCTGAGCATAACCCGCTCAGTGTCTGAAATAGAAACCTAATACAACAGCAACCAGTAAAACAAAGAAAGCCACAAGAATAGCCAATCCAGAGTGGACCCTCTTCTCAACATGATATATCCTTTGGTTCCTGTTTAGATCCGACGCCTGAATGGCAATAACGAACTGATATAGCTCTGGCATCCGCTCTAGAACATCCTCCATCTCAGTAAGATACTGATCTAGTCTCATCTCGTGTCCAACGTAAGACTCCACCAGCTCATCCATCTGTACCTCCCTCCAAGTCCTAGTGTCCTCAGGCTTCTCCTCTTTTTCCACCTCATCCGATGAGATCTCTATAATAGCAGGGGCAGTCCTAGTAGATGATCCATCGACCTCGAAGGTCGATCCAGGAAACAGTAGCTGTCCAACAACGGGAGTAGCATGATGTAGTACGACGTCGCTGGTGCTACCCGGGAAGGGGTAGGGCCGGAGTAGGCGAGGGTAAACGGCTCCCTAATTCCTCAGAGCTGGTCGTGAAGCTAGACTCACCGGGCACATAGTGCTCTGACGGATCCTCCTCTGACGTATGACTCGGCTCGGGCGCACTCCAATCACCCGATGCTGAAGGATAGGTACGAGAGGAAATCCTTTGATGTTGTTCGCCTCATCGTCTGCAAAGTGCTGCTGATGTGAAGATGCTGAAGATGAAGACATGCTGTGACGGAGAACGTAAAGCTGGTAAGAATAAGAAATGCGGAAAGATATGCAATGCACACATAGTTCCTAAGGTTCTTTGCAATGTTTCTTAAGGTTATAGTCTATGTTCGAGTCTCGGGTAAACCTAATTCTCTATAACCAGTGCTCCGATACCAAGTCTGTCACACCCCTCCGAAGGCAGAAACATGGAGGTGAGACGAGAACGGTGATCGAACACTTAGGCGTAAGAGAATGCTAATGGGTACACTACATATTTCAAAGAACCACTACAAACTTACCCAAAAAGTAAAGTGTCATACAAACCATGAAAACCAAAATACAAATTCAGATTGTCTACATAAAACAAACATCCCAAATGCAGAATACAAAACCAACAACCAAGTCATAATCCAAAAGAAAGTCCCCAAAAGCAATTCACCAAACTAGTCATTTGCTTCAATTCTGTTTACCTGAAAAGCATGTTTCGAAAACGGTCAACTATAAAAATAGTTGGTGAGCACGCAGGTTTTGTGACTCGATAAAAGTAAGTAAATAGATTTCAAAATGTAAAAGTAATCATCAACAGATGATCAAGTACACGTGTTAAGATTTTAGTTACCCTGAGCCACAATCAAAACCGTCAGACTAGTTGTTGCCCCTATATCCAGGTGTCAAATGCGAACACCTACTATGACTAATTATGCGCCCAAATGACCCTACAATTCTGGTTGGCGTGACCAACCCTGGGCGGGGGTGTCGACCCTAATAGTACTATTCATAATTCCCATCGGCTATTCAAGCTAATTGATTGCGTTAAAGTGGAGACTTAGTGCATCTAAAAGTAAACCCATGTAACCTAATCCCATGTAACAACATGTAGTGAAGCAGCTTTCCCCCCGTAAAACAGTAAAAATTTAAAAGTGGGCCACAAAACTCACCTGAGAGTGAAACGCGTAAAAGTGCGGTTAAATAGTGAAACTACCAACGGTGGTATCCTAACCGAGTCCTACTAACAAGTAGACACAAAATGTATTTAGGAAACCTAATATGTGTGGCTAAGTCAACAAAAGTCAAAATTGGCTATGTAGTCAACTGCATAGCCAAAACCCGTGCACGCGCGTACAAACCGTTAAAATTGTAAAATCGGCTTTTATATAAATTCGTGACCTTAAAACTTTAAGTTTTAGATTTTAATAAATAACATCAGTATTTAAGAAGTCATATTTGATAAAATCTCAAGTCACGTTTTCGTTTGATCAAAAACGCGATTACGCGCGTAAAGTCCGGTTTACGGTTTGAAAATCAGATTCGTCCTAAATTAGGGTCTTAGTATGATATTAGCACCCAACTTAAAAGTCAAATTTTCTGTTTTAAATGGGGTTATGGTTCTGTCCAAAATTCCCTAAATCTTTTATAAAATCAATTTTATATAAAAATTTTCAAAATTAGTAACTTTTTATAAAATTTAAATGGACCATAATTCAAAAACCATACTTAGATATAAATTTACTGCTTGAAATTTATACCAATTGATCATATACATAAATAAAAATTTCTGACTAATTTTCATATTTTTTTAATATCCAGATTATTTATTATGAATTTAATATTGTTAAAAATTAACAAATTCGGGAAAAATAGTTAAACACATCCAAACTTCACCAAATATTTACCATACTAGTTGTAGGTGTATATGAGATCCCATACAAAGTTTCAAGTCCAGATTTTATCCAGAGGTATACAAACCCTAAATCGTTCATTAAAACTTTATAAATATTAAACACATACTTAAACAACTCCAATTTTCATAAAATTAGGACTGGAGTCTTAGTTCATCATATAATAATCACTGTCCAATTTCCAGAAGTTTTAAATACTCAGAAGTATTTTTCCCAATTTCCATGTATTAAACTTGTGTGAATTTTTACTGTATAAAAATAAATTTGGGTGCTAAATCAACCATTTTTAAAAATCCATCAAGAACATGCTTGTTTTTGATCATTTAAGCTAAACTACAAGTTATATCAAGAATATACCTCCCAATTCAGCAAAAGGAGGTTGAATTTGATGCTTAGCTACCGTGATTTCCTTGATTTTTAACCTACAATCACAATGTGGTTCAATTCCATGATCAAAGACTCAAAAATCAACAAAAATGCTCTTTTAATTCAAGAAGATGCAAGTATGAACACTCAAGTGTTCATACACTTTGATCATCAATTCTTGCAAGCATTTCCATGGATAACTCATTGTGGATAATTACAACTAGTTTTATCCACACATCCTTGTTAAAATCACAAGATTCAAGCTTTAAAACATCAAAAACACTAAATCTTAAAAATCCAAGTGAGTGTGTGTGTTATTAGTGTTTTTGAGAATACATGCAAGAATCAAAACAGAAAATTTTAAGATGAAATCATGTAATAATACCTTCAAATCACTAATATCAAGCTCATGAATCCATTGGAACCAAGAATCAAGCTTGAAATTAGATTGTTCTTAGATGATGAAAAATGGGGGTGTTTGGGTGTGGAAAGGAGTTTCACGATTTGGGGCTGGAAAAAGAAGAGGAAAATGGGGTGGAGGAGAAGGGTATTTATAGGTGAGAGTGGAGTCTTGCAATTTAAAAGAAATTTTTAAAAATACATGCAAGAATCAAAATATACCCACTTTTTATAAAAATTATACATCTAAACTCTAAAAATAAGCATTTTTATCAAACATAAAAATTTAGTATCTAAAATAATGAACTTTGAAAATTTTTAAAACCTAAAAACTCAAAATTTTTCAAAAATGTTATACCAGGTAAATATACCGGTTTTTTAACGGAAGAACCACATGTGATCGTTAGTTAAATCAAGAATCACAAAAGTTAGCACATATAATGTTATAAAATATAATTGATAACTAAAATATAAATATAAAAATTATTTTCGAGAATTTAATTTTTACCGTTTATTTAATGCGTTCGCAGTATACGCAGTGTATGCACTTAACCGGGTTTTTTAGTTCGGACCTTAGTTTTTGTCTAAGGTAGTATTCCTAGAAACACTAAAATATATAAAATCATAATATTTAAAAATATAACGTATAAAAAGTCGAGAAACGGTAAGGACCTGAAAAACAGCGGTTGTCACAATCTGGCGTTCACCGAGACGTACAGAGAGGTGGTCGTCGAGTTTCTTTCGACGTTCACCTTCACATAGCAGGCGCCGGAGCCGGAGCCTGTTGCCGAGCAAGAGCTGCTAGAGGAGCCACTTCAGGTATCCTTCATGATCTTCGACCACGTTTATAGTCTGACCCTCCATCAGTAAGCCGACGCGACGGGCTTGTATTTCGAGCCCGAGACGGTCACGCCACTTTACACCGATGCTGTGACGGAGGTGGACACGGAGAAGCTCCTTGTTTTTTGGGGTCTAATTTCTAATAGCCCATGGTTGAGGACCAAGGGGAGGGTCTCGAGGATTAGAGATCCTCTCTACAGATATTTACACCGGCTTATCTCGGAGTCGATTGCACCGCGTCTAAGAAGCCGTGAGTGGTGCACAGATGGAGACTTGTTCCTTCTCTTCTACTTGCTTACCGGTAGGCGGTGCGCCCTAGCCACATGCCTGGCGCTTTATTTTGTGTCTGCCTACTACAGAAAGAAACGGGGGCTTTTGTATGGCGGCGCTTTCATCACTCATGTGATGCGTGTTCTTGCCCCGTGGCATGATCACGAGCATCAGATGCTCGAGCCCATGCCGCATGTCCGATTAGACCACCGCACGACAAGCGGCATGCGCATCACACACAGATTCTCAGGGCTCGGCCTTCAGTTCGTAGGGGCCGTCCAGGACCAGGTTTGGGTCCCGAATCCGTTGCCGCAGATGCCGGGACAGGTGGAGTTGAATATGCCTGACCTGCTACAAGGTGTGGCGATGGAGGACCCGCCGCACGTCTAGCCCTTCCATGAGCAACCGCCACAACATCCCCGACACGTACGTCGGCTTGTTAGGCTGGACAGGGCCACCCAGGCCTTGATTGAGAGTATGGCTCGTCATAACGAGCGGATGGAGGACTTGATGATGTGGGCGGTTGATCGCATCGTGGATCTTTTACGAGCTGCCAGCATCGAGCCACTACCACTACCACCGTCACGTCAGTATCAGGGCGGGGCGGGTCAGGATCAGGGCGGGGCAGGTCAGGGCGGGACGGGTCAGGATGTGGGCTGGGCGGGGCGGGTCAGGCTTAGTTGTTTTATTGTATTAAGTTGTTTTTTCTGTTATGTATGTAAAAACATTTTGATGTATATATTTAATTTTTTGATGTAATGTATATAATGTTTTGGTTATTTGTTTGCTTGTAATGTTTAACTTGTTTGTTTGGCTGTAATGATAAATTATAAATGTAAAAATATAATAAATGTTAAAAAAGACAAAAATTATATAAATTAAAAAAAAGATAAAAATTATATAAATTAAAAAAAGATAACAAACTTATATTAACAAAGTTATATAAATTAAAAAAGTTAAATATGATATAAATTAAAAAAGTTAAATATGATATAAATTAAAAAAGAAATTCCTATACGTGGCGTATAGCCCAATACGCCACGTATAACTTCCTTATACCCCAAAATCTATCAAGTTTTGAGGTAAAAATATAACCCGTGACCCATACGCTGCGTATAGGGCAATACGGTGCATGTATGGGTCCTAGCCGCCAGATAAGGAATGACACGTGGCATTCCATGTCAGGAGACTAAACCCTATACGCTGTGTATTGGCCTATACGTAGGCGTATAGGGTTACGGCGTGTACAAATAGAAATATTTCGTGTGTAAATAGAATCTCCCTTGGTTAAACTATGAGTAGAATAAAAAAAAATAACAATTTTCTAAAACAGAAGGCGTGTTTAGCCGCCAAAGTGTTCTCTCTCGTCATACTAGCTATTACCTAAACTAGAAATATCCTGTCCAGTTTCCCCCTATTCTGCACCACGTATTTGCAATCCGAGGGAGGTAGGGCAGTGTTGAATCCATGTCAACATTTCAAGCCAGCTGGTTCATTGCAGAGTTGTTTAACACCAGCTGTCACCCGCAACTGAATATTTTTTATTAATTCGATCGGTGCAGTTTCAACCTTTACGTTCTAAATTGTCAACTATAAATAGCTGCCTTAGTATGCTAACCTCTCTATATTTCTATCTGATATTAAAGAAAACAAAGATTAATAATGGAAAGTTATTCAAGCTCTAAAGGACTTATTTTTATAGCTGTTTTGGTGATGGCAGGTCTAGTAGCAGCAGAATCGGCAGGCAACTTCTATGACGATATGGACATCACTTTTGGCAACGAACGTGCTAAGATACTTAACGGCGGTCAGGATCTCTCACTTTCACTCGACCAATATTCAGGTTCTGGTTTCCAGTCCAAGCATGAGTACCTCTTTGGAAGGTTCGACATACAACTGAAGCTAGTCCCTGGCAACTCTGCGGGCATAGTCACCACCTTCTATGTAAGTGATCTCGTAATTCATATCTTAGCTTTATGATTCTTTATCTAACAAACACCTTAATTGGTTTTAATATCCATCAATATCTCAGTTATCATCACAAGGTGCTGGACATGATGAGATTGACTTTGAGTTCTTGGGTAACTCATCTGGAAACCCATATACAATCCACACCAATGTATATGCACAAGGGAAAGGTGACAAAGAACAGCAATTTCACCCCTGGTTTGACCCTACTGCAGCCTTCCATACCTACACTATTATATGGAACTCTCAAAGAATCATGTACGTTTTGTTGTATAGTAGTGAACAAGATTGACTTTTAGCTCTTACAAAACTAAACTTTTCAAAAAGAACCATATCTCACACACAAAAAAGAAAAAACATATGCATCCAGAAAACCATCCGATCAAAACAAGCCACGTAAGTTAAACCGGCAAAATCTTAGCTGGAAAATCACTGAACCAATAATTAAAAATCGCCAAGTGGCATGTTTTATATAGTTCCAGTGATTTGACGGCTAAATTTTAGCTGGGTTGGGAAAAGACGCCTAGATCTTAACCGGCAAGTAAGTACACATGGTTTGTTTTGATCGGTTGATTTTATGTGCCGGCTAAATTTTAGCCGGGATGGGGTGTAGTCTACTAAATTTTAGCTAGGCGTTTTCTCATTGGTTGTTTTTATGGACCCTTTGTGCAGAGACGTCTCCGAGATTTCGGGTGATCCAGACGAATACTAAAAAATGAGCCCTTAAATATAATTTTTTCCCGAATATCGATGATAATTGTAATAACAATAAATAAAAAAACTTTATTGTAGCGATAAACAAATACAAAAGAAATTTAAACAATAAACATAATAAAGTTTTTATCTACTTATTTTAGTTCTAATTTAAAAAAAAATTATTTATATATATACATAATTTTTTTTTTAAATTTGGGCCCTCTGCGAAAAACGGGCCCCAAGCGACGCCAATGCTAGCTTGGGCTCCGAGACACCCCTGCCTTTGTGTTTTCTCTTTTTTACGCCGGGTAGAGTTTATGCGAGTTAGCTTATGTGACGTTTTCTAATTGGATGATTCTGGATATATTATTTTTTATGGTGCTAAAAATCAATGTATATTTTATAAAAATATTGAGTCAAGATGTACATTCGGGTGATTTTATTATTATTGTTTTTTTTTCTTGATGCAAGTCATGTACAACGAATAGCTAATTTACGTTGCAACAAGTACTGATCTTAAGTAACTTATTTCCTGTAGATTCTTGATAGACAACATTCCCATAAGGGTGTTCAATAACTATGAGGCTGCTGGTGTCCCATACCCTAAGAGCCAACCCATGAGGGTGTATGCAAGCCTGTGGAACGCAGATGATTGGGCAACCCAAGGTGGCCGTGTGAAGACTGACTGGACAAAAGCACCTTTCACTGCTTCCTACAGGAAGTTTAACGCTAATGCAAACACGGTTGGTCCTAATCAGAAGTCCATAACGTCTGCGAATAACAACCACGCATGGAGTACTCAAGGACTTGATGCAGCTGGACGAAACAGGATTCGGTGGGTTCAGAGCAAATACATGATATACAACTACTGCAACGACATCACACGGTTTCCTGGCGGTCTTCCTACTGAATGCAAGCGCTCCAAATTCCGCTAACCTATTTCGTTTTTATTTTCTGACTGTGAGTATTCATCATTCTTTGATTCACTGTATGCAAAACATTATAATAAAAATAAGAAATACAGTTGACACCATTTGTTCCTTAGAAATTTCAGACTGTAGGTTGATATCACTAAACCAAAGAACAAGAACACCAATTGCACCCTACAAAAACCAGAAGAAATAGGATGCAATCTTGAACACATTGAACAAGAGGAATTTACGAAAACTTCATTATGGATTTCATTAATTGCTTGCAAACAAACAACCATATAATTAGCCAACACAGACCTATTCTTGCTAGACTCAAAAACTCAAAAACCATAATGATAAACCAATCAAACTTGGTATTATTCCCTACCCTACTAGATAACTACTAATTAAATAAAACAAATAAATAAGCAACCAAACCAAGACTCATACTAAAACTAAAACTTGCGAACCAAGCTTTCTTTCCATCCAAGAAATCGGCCAAACTCATATCCCTTTCAAGATTCATTCTTCAACTCAAATCTAACCCTTCATATTAAGGATTAACCAACATTAAGTTCGAATTCCTTCCATTCACAGAAAATCTTCATTCTTATCTTTCTGAATTAGTAAACTCTCTTCCTGCTTTGCTTTATCCTTGTTCTTCCACTTGGTACACTCAAATTGGACACCTCGTTCGAGCTTTGGTATGAAGCCACCTTCATTAGAACGTCTTTAGGAAATGTTTGAAAGATTATTGCCTTAGTACTGGCCACCTTCTTTTCCTCCACTTGCGTATCTAGCTACCGTTGCACACCACCTCCCAAAGACTATGGATCCTTAAGATCCGCTACATCAAAGTTGACCACGTGGTGTAGTTTGTTCCAATTTTGAGCATTGAAGTGCCACATTCCCCTGCTCAAGTACCGGTGCTTGGTTCGGATCTATCATTCCTTCTTTTTCCTACTTTTCCTTCTTTTAATGCTAGGTATCCTTCTTTCCTACTTGATTCCTTCTTCCTATTTGGTTTCCTTCTTTCCTTCTATTTTCCTTCTTTCTCATACTCCTTCAATACATCAAGAAATGAGTTCTTGATTGCCTACTCAACAAGAAATTTTTTTTCCTTGTTTCTTCGTACTCCTGCAATGCATCAAGAAACGAGTTCTTGATTGCCTACTCAACAAGGAAAATTTTTTCCTTGTTTCTTCCTACTTGCCTTCTTCACTTTCACTTCTTCATCAAGAACAAGTTCTTGATTCCCAACTTCTTTCTTGATTCTCAGCTAGACCCAACACTTCCTTCCAGGGCCGGTCCTGAGGATTTAAGTGCCGCGGCCGAGCCGGAAAAAAAAGGCCCCTACGAACAAAATATATAAAATAAATTTTTTTTAAACGACGATTAACGTTATAATAATAAACATATAAAAAATATAGTATGTAATAAACAAAAACAATAAAAAATCTATTCTAAGTTTAAAGAGGGCCCAACCAATAAACATAGAATTTTTTTTTTAAATGACTCAATGGTCATGGGATAAACAAAAGGGTCCAACCATTATAAAGATTAAAAGGGCTCAACCAGTATAAAAAGGGCCCAATAATTTTTTAAGTTTTATAAAAAGGACCAATATATAAAACCGAAATTTTAAATTTTATAAAAAAACATATATATACAAGCCCCGTAAAAATTTTAAGCCCCTGAAAAAAACGGGCCCTGGCCGGTGGCCCGGCTCGGCCTACCCCAGGGCCGGCCCTGCTTCCTTCTTCCTTCGATCACAATACCAAAGAGCTTGTAGCTCTGCTACTAATTGTAGGTTGATATCACTTGCACACCCAAACCAAAGAACAAGAACACCAATTACACCCTACGAAAACAAGAAGAAATAGGATGCAATCGTGAAGAGATGGAACAAGAGGAAATTATGAAAACTTCATTACAGATTTCATTAATTACTTGCAAACAAAAAACCATATAAATAGCCAACACAAACCTATTCTTGCTAGACTCAAAAACTTTTATGATAAACCAAACAAACTTGGTATTATCCCTACCCTACTAGATAACTACCAGTTAAATAAAACAAATAAATAATCAACCAAATCAAGACTCATAATAATACTAAAACTAAAACTTGGGATCCAAGCTTTCCTTCCCATCCAAGAAATCGGCCAAACTCATACCCCTTCTAAGATTCATGCTTTAACTCAAATGCTAACCCTTCAGTGAACATCAAGAAATCGGCCAAACTCATACCCCTTCAAAGATTCATGTTTTAACTCAAATGCTAACCCTTCACATGTGAACATAAGGAACCAACACAGGTGAAATGAAATTCAACCATCTTTTATTTATTATTAGAAAAAAGCAATATTGAAAATAATGAAATGATTGAAGGATGAAAGATTGAAAGACGAGGCCGCTAAACGAACAATACAGCATACTAGTTGGGGCTTAATTAATGGAATTAGAGGAGGGAGAAGCTAATTCAAGGTTCCATTAACTGTGTGTTTGAAAGGAATAAAAACGGGGCCAATAAAACGTACGAGTTGGGGCTTAATTAATGGAATTAAAGAAGTGAGAAACTAATTCAAATTTCCATCAACTGTAGGGTTAATTCAGATCTGGGTCAGCATGTTAGCGGGTCAACATGTTAGCTGGCCAACATACGGTTTCATGTAGACGTGGGAAGTGGAATACATGGGAGTTGGTTTGCTTTATTTTTAGGAAGAGTAGTTGCACGTTTATTTTCAGCATGTTTCTTTGTTATGAATAAAAAGAGGTAGAATAGAGTTTTTTTTTATTATGGAGATAGTAGTCTGCAAGTTTTTCATGTTTCCCTTGTAATTGTTCTTCAATATTTGATTAAGCAAATCGGTAGCTTTAGCTCCAAATCATTATGTGTTGTGTGTGTGTAAATACTAGGGATTTCCATCAATTGGTTTGAGAGCTAACCAGGTTCGTTTATGCTTCCAATGTCCAATGCTGACGTCCATGCATTACACATCATGGGCAATCAAGATTGAGGCAGTAATGGATGCCGACCATATATGGGAAGTCGTTGATCTATGGGAAGTCGTTGATCTACTTGCTTTTGTAAAAGTTCTCGGCCCGAGAACTTGTATGGGCCGAGTACTTAAAGTTCTCGTGAAGCCCATATAGAAACCGAGAACTTGTGTAATTAACTATAAATAGTTAGTTTTATCTCGGTATTCGGGTTAGACGAGTGGTTGAATGTTTTGTACCGTAATCAGGAGTATTATCCAGTAATATACAATCGTTTGACAATTATTGTGTGCTCGTTCTCTTTGTTTACCTACTTGTCACGTGTCGTTTCTGTTTCCGCCAGTTTCAATACGTCGTTGAATCCGTTCATTGAAAATTCTCAGGAATCCGGACCTTACAATTGGTATCAGAGTCATAACGCTCTTTTGGTGAAGCTTACAACGAAATTCTCTGACCCGTGAGGTATCAAAGTTACTGTTTTTCAATTTTTTAATTGACTTGGGTGTTTTGGAAGTGTTTCTGGACAGATTCATCGGTTTTGGACCATTATTTTGTTGTTTTCTTGAAGAACCAGGCACTGTTCTTAATATTTTCTGCTGTTTGATCGATTGGGAGATTGTTCCAGGTTGTTAGAAGTATTTTTGGAACAGGTTGGGAGTAATCGGCTGAGTAATCGGTGTAGTTCTTGGCAAAAGTACTCGAATAAAGTTCTCGGCAGACGCTCCTTCGAGATCTTTGAAGCGTTCGGTCTCAAGTACTCGTGTGGAAGGTAATCGGTTTTCTAGTAATCGGCTTTAAATTTCACGACTACTCAAAGTAATCTAGCCCCCGTAATGTGTTCTAAATCCATTTTATACAGTTATCAATCAACCTATGTGACTCACACTTAGAAGTTACAGCTCTACCTAATACCGTCTCACGGTCATGTCTAGGCACGGATCAAACCATATAGATTTACCCACCATGTTAAGCTAAAATTACAGGTTTTTAGAAATTAGATGAAATCATGAATGAATGACTGATAATGAGCATTAATAAGCAAATTAAACTTCATCTAGAGGCGTTTCAACCAAGTCACTATCCCGGAAGGTAACACATAGACTAAGTTATAATCAATAAAGCACATAAGTATCACTTAGGGGTGTTTTCTCCAAGTGGCCATCCCGAAGGGTAACACATAAGCAAACTTATAATTCTAATCAATTATGCTCAATGAATAATGGAATACTGGATGCGGGCGCCACAAAAACTCGGATTTATTCTCATAAAAAGAGAGTGGTGTGCCATGAAAAATTCAAAAAAAAATAAATATTATCTTAACGTGGTACCTATCACCCTATGTTGACAGTTTCAATATTACTGATACCCTAAGATGAGTACCCACACGATATCATGATTTAATTAGGTGATTAATCCTAAGTAACACTCACAGGCTATTTAAGCTATTCAAGCTGGCTGAGTCTACCAAAACATCACTAATTAGTTTTCTATTATTTAAATTATTTAAACTCAACAAGCAGATCTATTTATACTATCATTTTCCATTTTTGAATGCAAAACTTATACTTTCAAAGGACATTTTTTTCAAAATTTTTAATTTTTTTTGTATTTTTGAATTTTTTAAAAGAAACAAACCTAGACAAACTAGACACTCACATCCCCACACTTGAAAGACACATTGTCCTCAATGTGAAGCAAAACACAACTAAAGCATTTTGGTCGCGGTTGCACTAAATTTTCAATAAAAATGCAAAAATAAAAACAGGAATCGAGTTAGCTGGTAATGTATATGTTCTCGAATGAAAATCTAGCTTCGTTCATCCTTGTGTGCACCGTAAAGCATTTTGGTCGCGGTTGCACAATTTACTGTCGGGTTGCTCAATAAGATCAACTCCGTCCGAAAGGAGATTGAGTACGGACGGAATGATCAACACCTGCAAAATAAAACTCAAACAATACCCGCAACATCAAACTGACTCAAAAGACTGACTCAAATTAAAATAAAATACTCAACTGACTCACTAAGACTCTGGATAGAAGGCATGAAAACGTACCCGATGCATGGCAAACACATAGACATAAAAACCACCGTAAGGTAGATTAACAGTTACGAACGGTCTAAGTTTCCCATGGTAATGGTGGTCGGTGAATGATATGAATGGAAGTGATGGATGATGGATAGAGGGTATGTAATGCAATGATGATAGTGGTGGGAGTGGCATTAGATGCGGGTGAGGGATACCATGGGAAAACAAGGAAGAAAGGCAAATCCAGGAGTGCCCCACGTACCGCGAGAATGAAAGTCCCGTCCCTCGTGTACCGCGAGGGATTGAACTACAAGCCGGCCAAAAACTTTTTTTTCTCGCGTACCGCAAGAGACTAGTGTTCCAGCGTCGCGTACCGCGAGAAGGTGCTAATCACAGAGAGTTAAGAAGGATTTTCAATTTTTATACTCAGAATAATTTTGGCCTTCTAAAAATCTTTTTCACCCAAATCCTTTAAAAACCTATTCCAATGAAAAAAACCAATGTAAAACATACCTGGAACTTCATTCCTGGTGATTTTCCTCACCGAATCAAGCGCGAATCCCTGCAGAAACTGACATGAACAAAACACATACCGAAAAACACAGAAATTGATACGGACCCAAACCAAAGAATGCATACAAACTCCACATCCCGGGTACTTGCCCGAGACTCAAGCAAGCCTATCAGGAGGCTTTTCCTTGATCCTAACCGGAACCGCCTTCATCCTACGCGGTCTACCGGTCCTCCACAACCTCATCCAACAAATACTACTACCGAACATCGAACTTCTATTACATTTATCAATCAAGTCCTTCCATAACCACTTAAACATACCCGGTCCGAAGGTGACATGGTTCAAATACCCTAGTAACTTCTCACCTTTAAACTTCCCCACACTTGGGGTTTACACTCTCTCTAACTCACATACATCTCTCAACACACGAGTTCTCTTACAGGGTGGCCTGGACTTAGGGTACCTAGAACTAGGTCTCAACTCCCGAATACTCCCCTCAACATGGACACTAATGGCGAGTGAGGGCTCGGGCATAGGTGGTTCTAATGGTGTAAACTCTAAAACCTCACCAGGATCTTCGGGACCCTCTACACTTTCCTCCATGGGTGTCTCACAGATTATCAAACCCACTTGTGCTAATATTTCACTCAAACTGCAATCATCAACGTCGACACCTAAAAATGGGGACCCTACCCTACCAATTTCTTTTCAAATTCCTCAAGCCAATCCGGGGGGACTTCTATCATTCCTTTTCCATCTCTATCGACAACATCTTCTATTTGATTAGAGTCCCGATGCTCGTCCATGAAGGCATCAATCATGCACACGGAGTGGCTCTGCTCGCCCACATCCTTCACAGACTTTATAGCATCGAATGTGATCTACTCATCCCCCACACTAAGTGTGAGTTTCCCGTCAAAGACATCGATCATTGTTTTGGCGGTACGTAGGAACGATAGTCCTAGGATGAGTGGGACTCTATCATTCACATCCATGTCCAGGATGACAAAATCCACGGGGAAGATAAATTTGCCTACTTTTACAAAAAGATTCTTCCCAATTCCCCATGGATACTTGACTGAGCGGTCAACCAAGGATATGCTCATTCGCGTAGGCTGCGGTTCACCTAGGTCTAGCTGTTTATAGACAGAATATGGTGTCAGATTGATGCTAGCACGCAGGTCAGCCAACACGTGGTTTAAGGGCAAACCACCAAGCAGACACGGGATCGTGAAACGACCCGAATCTGCCAGTTTCTCTGGCAGTTTGTTCTGAACCACCGCAGAACATTGCTCACTAAGTGAGACTTTAGAGATCTTTTAAGAACTTGCCATACTTAAGCATTTGCTGGAGGACCTCTATGAATGGGAGATTGACCTTGAGTTGTTTGAACATATCAAGGGAGTGACCGTATTCCCTAGCGTGTTTAAGTGGCAGCAAGCGCGCTGGATAAGGGACACGACTCAAGTCAATCTCGGGGGTCTTCATCTCCACCCCCTTCTTCTTCCACTCTGCCTTCTCGGCATGCTTCTCCACTATAATCACCTCATCCACTGGCTCTTCCTCTTCCACTGGTGGGTTCTCCTTCTCTTCTACTCTTCTACTCCTAGTCGACACAACATTCATTGAAGTCCCTGGTTCCGTCACCTCAACTGACTCGGTCCCCTCTAACATCCTAGCATCGATTACAGCAAAACGAGCCCTCCAATATATCTTCTTCACCTCTTCAGGCGAAGGGATGCCATAGTCAGCATTGTGGGAGACTTTCTCCTCCTCTCTTCGACTCCTGATGGACATGGCCATCACTGAAGCATTAGGGCTTGAAGATGGACCTCCCTGTCTGTTCCTCAATCTCTTCGCGGTGTCTCCTACGGTGCATTGCAAGTCCTGAAATGCCGACTGCTGATTCTTCAATAAAGGGTCGTGGGTATCCGGTCTTTGTCGAACGTCCCTGTCCTGCTGGACTAAATGGGCAAGGATCTGTGTCTGATTCTCAATCATCTCTTCTATCCTTCTCGTGCTGATACTACTTCCTGAACTTGCTCCAGCTTCTCCTCCTCCTTGCTGATTCTGGCGACCATTAAATCCAGGTGGGTTGTTTCCAGATCTCCATCCCGAGCCATAAGAATTATTGTAGTTGTTGTACCCTCGGTTCTGGTTCTGGTTGCCAGCAAAACTCACCTGCTCCTGATGATTAACGGGGCAATCTCTAATGTCGTGGCCTCCCTTACACACCTCACACCATTGAGCCCTGAGCTTCAGCTATTTAATCTCATTAGCCATAGTTGCGAGTGCAGCAGCCACGCTACTATCAGGAGTGACCTGATGCACACCTCTAGGAGAAGAGGCGGGTATCCTAGCACTAGGAATGGAAGTCCTAGTAGATGGCTGCTGTTGTTCCGCCAGAGCGAAGCTCTCGAACATCTCTTCACACTCAGTTGGCTCGAGTTTGTCCATGATATGGCCTCCCGCAGCTATGTTGAACATTTGCTGCTTCTCGAAGGTGAGGCCATTATAGAACTTTTCCACAATCGCCCAGTCGGATAGACCATGCTGGGGACATCTGCTCAACAACGTGTTGAACCTCTCCTAGGCCATGTGATAAGGCTTGTCGGGATCCATTCGAAAGGAGTGGATTTGATCCCGAAGGCGAGCGCCCCCGGAAGGTGGATTGTACTTTTTGAAGAACTTGGCTTGAAGATCCTCCCAAGTGGTAATAGAGTTGTCAGGGAGGGTGTCAAGCCAAATGATGCACACCCAGAGAGTGAGAATGGAAAGATACGCAAGTAGACAGCGTCCTTAGACACACCCGTGATATTGACGGTATCACATATGCGCACGAAGCGGGTCAGATGTCCGGGTGCATCCTCATCCTCGAAGCCATGAAACCGAGTGGCATGAGTGATAGTACTCATGACATATGACGGGATCTGCCATGTATTGGTGTCTGGAATAGCGGGGCGTATGATCAAACATCTCGCCCCGGTGACCCCGTCAGTGGCCCTTTGGTGCACGGTACGCCTCGCTGGTGGGTTAGTGTCGCCCATGATAGGAAATGGAATTGGGCTAGTAGAACGTACCTGGGATTTGCACAGCTCTTTCAAACGCTCCCGGAAGTCGCGGATGTCTCCCAGACGGTCTATATAAAACTCTACTAAACCTAACCTAGACTCCTAAGTAATAAATGGAGTACCTTCGACTAAACCGCACTGACAGGCAAGTGGACCTGTCGAGTGTAGCAACGCTTAATGATAAACCGAGTTATCGAACCCTAGAGACACTACTATAACTATACTAGACTCTGACTCGGACTAAAGATTGATTGATGGGGGTTAACTACACTACTAATAATGCAGAAAACAAGGTCGACTCAAAGCTATCAAGGTGAAGAACTAAGGTAATATCAGATATGGGAAGAACACTACCTAGGTCGGAATCCTACTTGAAAAGCACAACTTCTACCGGTTCTGGAAACTATGATGGATCTGGGTTTCTAAGGAAACAACTTTAGGCAACCTAATGGATCGCTAATCACTCTCAGGGTGTCACCAACTAAGGAACCTAAAAGATGTAATAAATCACCAGATAGTGGATTACCTTTCGTTCTCTCCAACAATGATAAAGTACCCGAAAGACAGATCACCTTTCAGCCTCACTGTCCACAATACATTCGAAGAATGCATGGGTTAATCTCAAGATAACAACTATGACTCAGAATAACAACAATCACCAGACACCTAAACCAACTTCCCCTCAGACAGTTGACACTCGAATTCCTAATGACAAAGACTAAATGACTGGGTCTCACTTCTCGAGTATTGAGACAGTATAGACACTCAATCTAATCTATACTCAATCACAACTCCTATGGATTACTATGTCTAGCAAACCACACAAACGACCACAGACCCTAAAGTCTATGACCTAGATAAGCTAATCAAACTGGAAGACATCCACAATCAATGCACGAAATTAAAATCAAACACAAATCAGATCTAAGCATATAGATTCATCATAATTATCAACTCAAGATCTGTACAAAATCATTTATCCAACATTAGATCCAAAAATCGACAAAAGTCGCAAACTTTAACAAGAAATCATCATGTGACCTAGGTAGTATCAAGGTTTTAGCCTAAGATCATGCTCAAAACAACTAGAACAGAAGTATCAAACAAGAACATGGTTCAAACGCAAACAATCAATGATAAAAATCAAAACTTGAAACTGAAGACGCTAAATCTAACGAACCCGTATTCGAAAGCTCAAATCTTGCACTTCAATGGCCTTCTTTCCCCTCAAAATCGCCTCTGGTCTTTTTCTAGATGGCTGGAATATCGAACTCTACTCATAATGGCATTCAAAACCTATTTAATTCGATTATGGTTTTTTTTCTCGAATTTTAGTCTCCCGCGTACCGCGAGAGATGGCATGAGTTCCTCGCGTACCGTGAGGAACAAATTAGTCGCGACCTTTTCTGGATTCCCTTGCGTACCGCGAGAGCTTGGATCTGAGTCTTCGCATACCGCGAGGACTTGAATTTCACCATTTTTGACTTTTGAACTCTTGGGCTTTCTTCTCTTCCTCAGTTTCTTCTGGTTTTCACTTGTGATCCACACGAGCTCCTGAAAATATACAATAGACTCAAATACAGACTTAAACGACTCAAAACGAATATAAAACTACTCAAAATGAATGAAAACAATAGGAATAAAGATGTTTGCTTTGCACTACATCACCTTTCCATTAGGTATTTACGTATTCCCATTTGTTTAGCATGCATTCGTGCCACGCTATTTTATCTTTGGTCTATAACCCTAAACCTTTGTAATGGTTTCACCCCGAGGTATCAACGAGGTTTATATATAGGGTGTACCAGCGACGTGCCACCACCCCTATGATATCTCGTGGATACTCCATTATTCCAGTTTAGTGTTTAGACTAATCCACCATTACCCCGTACCTTAGTTTACACGTAGCACATAACACATAAGCATATAAATAATTTAACTAGGTACGGGTCCAGTGTACTTACAAAAATCTCAGGTTGTTTCCTAAACTTGGCTTCTTGCTTAAACGTCTCTCCGAACTTAGCTCGTAACTTTAATGCACCGCACTCGTAACCGCCGCGCTTGTAAACGTCGCTCTAACCCTTCCTCGATTTGCGTGTTTATGTGTGTATGAATGTTTGTGTAAAAGTGAACGGCATGGTGCATGTATTTATAGGCTGGTCATGGAACCCATAGCGGCCCGTTAAGATGGGTGGTAGCGGTCCACTACCGCCCACTAGCCGGCTGTCATGCGTACTCCCCACGTAGCGGACCGTTTGCGGCTGGGGTAGCCGTCCGCTACCCAGATTACGGCGTGGCGGACCGTTACGGACCTCATAGCGGTCCGCCATAGGGCTGAGTCAGCAAAACACGCGTCTGATACGTGTTATTCCCTCATCATTGCCTTCATCCATATGTAGCGGGCCGTCAGGGACCCGGTAGCGGTCCGCTACCGTCCCATCTTTCATATTTTTGCAATTTTTCAGTACTTGAACTTTGGTCCATTTGCATTTTAGTCCTGGATTTTATATTTTATTGGAGATTGGAGTGTTACATCATATCTGACCGGGACACGCGATTCACATCAAGGTTCTAGAAAAGATTATATGAAGTAGTGGGCACAAGGTTAAGTATTAGCACGACGTACCATCCGCAAACGAATGGTCACTCTGAAAAGACTATCCAAACCTTGGATGATATGCATTGTGCTTGTATTATTGACTTTGGTGGTAGTTGGGACAGTCACCTACCACTAGCAGAGTTTTCCTACAAAATAGTTACCACGCGAATAAAGGCATGCCGCCTTAAGAAATGTTGTACGGTAAAAGATGCAGAACCCCGGTCTATTGGTCTGAAATAGGTCAGAAAGATCTGGGAACCCTCGAGGTTGTTAAAGAGACTTCAGAAAAGTTTGATCAAATCAAGGCTCGAATGAAAGCCGCTCAAGACCGCTAGAAAACCTATGCGGATAAAAGGCGAAGACCTATTGAATTCAACGTTGGGGAAAACATAATATTAAAGGTCTCGCCCCGGAAAGGAACTATAGAGTTCAGGAAGAGAGGAAAGTTAAGTCTACGGTTTGTCGGACCATTCAAGATGTTGGCACGGGGTAGGAGAAGTTGCCTATCGGTTGGAGTTACCAAATAAGTTAAGTGGGATTCACCCTACATTTCACGTGTCACACTTGCGAAAAGGTTCAGAGGGTGCATCGGAGACCAAAGAAGAGATGAAGGAGTCTTACCCTCAATTATTTAACTGATAGCAGGGTTCAAGAACGAAACCTCTTGTAAGGTGGGTAGATGATGTGTTGCAAAACACACCTTGTTTTCCCTTGTATTTCGTAGCGTTTTCGTATAGTTTTATAGTTGTTTTCATTCATTTATAGCTTGTACTTAGTTATGTTATGTTTTGTAGGTATTCGGGAAGAATTAGAGCTTAAACGATCAAGAAGTGAGAAGGAAACAAGCACACGAAAACACGGGATGAGAACGACAAAAGTCAGGAAAGAGTCCAAACTTCATAAAGGCATATCTCGGGCTAGAAAATTAGTTACAGGACCCATAATATATGGATTTGGGGTATCTCGAAAAGATGAGTACAAAAATCCGGATAGTTCTCGTGATACGCGAAGGGAGACCCACATTTTCTCACGGTACGCGAGGAACCAGGAAACCAACGCGACTATTTTGTCTCTTCGGTCGCGAAGGACCGCCAGAACCCCTGGCGGTACGCGAGAGACCCCAGATACGGGTTTTTTTGGCCTATTTTGATTGTTTAAAAGGTTAGAACCCATTCTAGGGTTTAGAGTCGAGTTTCAGCCGTCAAGTATCTGTCTTAGAGACGATTTTGGAGTGCAGAAGTCGGAGAGGATCAATGATTGAAGCCTGGATCGATTGGATAACACCTATTCGGTTTATGATCTTCATCTTTTTTTCTTTGATTTGTCTATCTTGCATTATGATTATGAACTTGGAGACTTTGTTTCTATTTTTGATTATGATTGTTGGCTAGATACTTTAACTACCTCGGTTTTGATGAATATTTGTTGAATTTTGGATTTTTATCGGTTTTATGGATTATTATTGATGTATTAATACTTTAGTAAAGAATCTTTTGATAATCAATTGATGTTTATGCATGCTTGGAGCAGATTTGTATTTGATTTTCACTGCGCCAAAAGTAACCTACGACCACACTTTTGCAAAAAACGCCCTGCCACACTATCGATAAAATGTGTGGATAAAAGTCATTAATCACATTTGAAAACCTTCTATTCTACTTTCGGCCACACATTTTATTTATTCTTATGACCAATGTATAACAGTTCAAAACCTTTAGCCACACTTTAAGAAAAAACTGTGACATTTAGTAGCCATAGTATAAAAGTGTTGCCAAATGTGATTTACGGCCACAATATTTGTTTGTTTTTTTGATACATGTGACCAAGCACACATCTATTAGCCATACTTTACAAAAAAAAGTGACATTTGGTAGCCACACTAGAAAAGTGTGGCCAAATGTGAACTACGGCCACAGTATTTGTTTCATGTGACATTTGGTAGACCACTAGAAAACCTATGCGGATAAAAGGCGAAGACCAAATGAATTCAATGTTGAGGAAAACATAATGTTAAAGGTCTCGCCATGGAAAGGAACTATAAGGTTCAGGAAAAGAGGAAAGTTAAGTCTGAGGTTTGTCGGACCATTCAAGATGTTGGCACGGGGTAGGAGAAGTTGCCTATCAATTAGAGTTACCTAATGTGTTAAGTGGGATTCACCCTACATTTCACGTGTCACACTTGCGAAAAGGTTCAGAGGCTGCATCGAAGACCGAAGAAGAGATGAAGGATTCTTACACTCAATTATTTAACTGATAGCAGGTTTCGAGGACGAAACCTCTTGTAAGGTGGGTAGATGATGTGTTGCAAAACACACCTTGTTTTCCCTTGTATTTCGTAGCGTTTTCGTATTGTATTATAGTCTTTTTCATTCATTTATAGCTTGTACTTAGTTATGTTATGTTTTGTAGGTATTCGAGAAGAATTAGAGCTTAAACGATCAAGAAGTGTGAAGGAAACGAGCACACGAGAACACGGGATGAGAACGACAAAAGTCAGGAAAGAGTCCAAACTTCATTGAGGCATATCTCGGGCATGAAAATTAGTTACAGGACACATAATATATGGATTTGGGGTATCTCGACAAGCTGAGTACAAAAATCAGGATAATTCTCGCGGTACGTGAAGGGATACCCACATTTTCTCAAGGTACGCGAGGAACCAGGAAACCAGCGCGACTATTTTGTCTCTGCGGTTGCGAAGGACCGGAGAGAACCCTTGGCGTCACGCAAGAGACCTCAGATACGGGCTTTTTGGCCTATTTTGATTGTTTGAAAGGTTAGAACCCATTCTAGGGTTTAGAGTCGAGTTTCCGCCATCAAGTATCTGTCTTAGAGGCGATTTTGGAGTGTAGAAGTTAGAGAGGATAAAGGATTGAAGCTATTGAAGCCTAGATCGATTGGATAACACCTATTCGGTTTATGATCTTCATCTTTTTTTTTTATTTGTCTATCTTGCATTATGATTATGAACTTGGAGACTTTGTTTCTATTTTTGATTATGATTGTTGGCTAGATACTTTAACTACCTAGGTTTTGATGAATACTTGTTGAGTTTTGTATTTTTATTGGTTTTATGGATTATTATTGATGTATTAATACTTTAGTAAAGAATCTTTTGATAATCGATTGATGTTTATGCATGCTTGGATCTGATTTGTATTTGATTTTCACTGCGCCAAAAGTGACCTACGGCCACACTTTTGCAAAAAACGCCCTGCCACACTATCGATAAAATGTGTGGATAAAACGCATTAATCACATTTCAAAACCTTCTATCCTACTTTTGGCCACACATTTTTTATATTCATATGACCAATGTATAATAGTTCAAAACCTTTAGCCACACTTTAAGAAAAAACTGTGACATTTAGTAGCCAAAGTATAAAAGTGTGGCCAAATGTGATTTACGGCAATACTATTTGTCTGTTTTTTTGATACATGTGACCAAACACACATCTATTAGCCACTCTTTACAAAAAAACTGTGATATTTGGTAGCCACACTAGAAAAGAGTGGCCAAATGTAATCTACGTCCACAGTATTTGTTTCATGTGACATTTGGTAGACCGCTAGAAAATCTATGCGGATAAAAGGCGAAGACCTATTGAATTCAATGTTGGGGAAAACATAATGTTAAAGGTCTCGCCCTTGAAAGGAACTATAAGTTTCAGGTAGAGAGGAAAGTTAAGTCTGAGGTTTGTCGGATCATTCAAGATGTTGGCACGGGGTAGGAGAAGTTGCCTATCGGTTGGAGTTACCTAATGACTAAGGGGGATTCACCCTACATTTCACGTGCCACACTTGCGAAAAGGTTCAGAGGCTGCATCGGACACCGAAGAAGAGATGAAGGTGTCTTACCCTCAATTATTTAACTGATAGCAGGTTTCGAGGACGAAACCTCTTGTAAGGTGGGTAGATGATGTGTTGCAAAACACACCTTATTTTCCCTTATATTTCGTAGTGTTTTCGTATAGTTTTATAGTCTTTTTCATTCATTTATAGTATGTACTTAGTTATGTTATGTTTTGTAGGTATTCGGGAAGAATTAGAGCTTAAACGATCAAGAAGTGTGAAGGAAACGAGTACACGAGAACACGGGATGAAAATGACAAAAGTCAGGAAAGAGTCCAAATTTCATTGAGGCATATCTCGGGCTAGAAAATTAGTTATAGGACCTATAATATATGGATTTGGGGTATCTCGACAAGCTGAGTACAAAAATTAGGATAGTTCTCGCGGTACGCGAAGGGAGATCCACATTTTCTTGAGGTACGCTAGGAACCAGGAAACCAGCGCGACTATTTTGTCTCTGCGGTCGCGAAGGACCGGAGAGAACCCTTGGCGTTACGCGAGAGACCCCAGATATGGGTTTTTTGGCCTATTTTGATTGTTTAAAAGGTTAGAACCCATTCTAGGGTTTAGAGTCGAGTTTCAGCCATCAAGTATATGTCTTAGAGACGATTTTGGAGCGCAGAAGTTAGAGAAGCTATTGAAGCCTAGATCGATTGGATAACACCTATTCGGTTTATGATCTTCATCTTTTTTCTTTGATTTGTCTATCTTGCATTATGATTATGAACTTGGAGACTTTGTTTCTATTTTTGATTATGATTGTTGGCTAGATACTTTAACTACCTAGGTTTTGATGAATACTTGTTGTGTTTTGTATTTTTATCGGTTTTATGGATTATTATTGATGTATTAATACTTTAGTAAAGAATCTTTTGATAATCGATTGATGTTTATGCATGCTTGGATTTGATTTGTATTTGATTTTCACCGCTCAAAAAGTGACCTACGGCCACACTTTTGCAAAAAAACCCCTGCCACACTATCGATAAAAGGCGTGGCTAAAAGTCAATAATCACATTTAAAAACCTTCTATTCTACTTTTTGCTGCACATTTTATTTATTCATATGACCAATGTATAATAGTTCAAAACCTTTAGCCACACTTTAAGAAAAAACTGTGACATTTAGTAGCCACAGTATAAAAGTGTGGCCAAATGTGATTTACGGCAATATTATTTCTCTATTTTTTTATACATGTGACTAAACACACATTTATTAGCCACACTTTATGAAAAAACTGTGATATTTGGTAGCCACGCTAGAAAAGTATGGCCAAATGTAATCTACGGCCACAATATTTGTTTCATGTGACATTTGGTAGACCGCTAGAAAACCTATGCGGATAAAAGGCGAAGACCTATTGAATTTTCCGTTGGGGAAAACATAATGTTAAAGGTCTCCCCCTCGAAAGGAACTATAAGATTCAGGAAGAGAGGAAAGTTAAGTCTGAAGTTTGTCAGACCATTCAAGATGTTGGCACGGGGTAGGAGAAGTTGCCTATCGGTTGGAGTTACCTAATGACTAAGGTGGATTCACCCTACATTTCACGTGTCACACTTGCGAAAAGGTTCAGAGGCTGCATCGGAGACCGAAGAAGAGATGAAGGAGTCTTACCCTCAATTATTTAACTGATAGCAGGTTTCGAGGACGAAACCTCTTGTAAGGTGGGTAGATGATGTGTTGCAAAACACACCTTGTTTTCCCTTGTATTTCGTAGCGTTTTTGTATAGTTTTATAGTCATTTTCATTCATTTATAGCTTGTTCTTAGTTATGTTATGTTTTGTAGGTATTCGGGAAGAATTAGAGCTTAAACGATCAAGAAGTGTGAAGGAAACGAGCACACGAGAACACGGGATGAGAACGACAAAAGTCAGGAAAGAGTCCAAATTTCATTGAGGCGTATCTCGGGCTAGAAAATTAGTTACAAGACCCATAATATATGGATTTGGGGTATCTCGAAAAGATGAGTACAAAAATCCGGATAGTTCTCGTGATACGCGAAGGAGGACCCACATTTTCTCACGGTACGCGAGGAACCAGGAAACCAGCTCGACTATTTTGTCTCTTCGGTCGCGAAGGACCGCCAGAACCCCTGGCGGTACGCGAGTGACCCCAGATACGGGTTTTTTGGCCTATTTTGATTGTTTAAAAGGTTAGAACCCATTCTAGGGTTTAGAGTCGAGTTTCAGCCGTCAAGTATCTGTCTTAGAGACGATTTTGGAGTGCAGAAGTCGGAGAGGATCAATGATTGAAGCCTGGATCGATTGGATAACACCTATTCGGTTTATAATCTTCATCTTTTTTTCTTTGATTTGTCTATCTTGCATTATGATTATGAACTTAGAGACTTTGTTTCTATTTTTTATTATGATTGTTGGCTAGATACTTTAATTACCTCGGTTTTGATGAATATTTGTTGAGTTTTGGATTTTTATCGGTTTTATGGATTATTATTGATGTATTAATACTTTAGTAAAGAATCTTTTGATAATCAATTGATGTTTATGCATGCTTGGAGCAGATTTGTATTTGATTTTCACTGCGCCAAAAGTAACCTACGGCCACACTTTTGCAAAAAACGCCCTGCCACACTATCGATAAAATGTGTGGATAAAAGTCATTAATCACATTTGAAAACCTTTTATTATACTTTCGGCCACACATTTTATTTATTCATATGACCAATGTATAACAGTTCAAAACCTTTAGCCACACTTTAAGAAAAAACTGTGACATTTAGTAACCATAGTATAAAAGTGTGGCCAAATGTGATTTACGGCCACAATATTTGTTTGTTTTTTTGATACATGTGACCAAGCACACATCTATTAGCCACACTTTACAAAAAAAAGTGACATTTGGTAGCCACACTAGAAAAGTGTGGCCAAATGTGAACTACGGCCACAGTATTTGTTTCATGTGACATTTGGTAGACCACTAGAAAACCTATGCGGATAAAAGGCGAAGACCAATTGAATTCAATGTTGAGGAAAACATAATGTTAAAGGTCTCGCCATGGAAAGGAACTATAAGGTTCAGGAAAAGAGGAAAGTTAAGTCTGAGGTTTATCGGACCATTCAAGATGTTGGCACGGGGTAGGAGAAGTTGCCTATCAATTAGAGTTACCTAATGTGTTAAGTGGGATTCACCCTACATTTCACGTGTCACACTTGCGAAAAGGTTCAGAGGCTGCATCGAAGACCGAAGAAGAGATGAAGGATTCTTACACTCAATTATTTAACTGATAGCAGGTTTCGAGGACGAAACCTCTTGTAAGGTGGGTAGATGATGTGTTGCAAAACACACCTTGTTTTCCCTTGTATTTCGTAGCGTTTTCGTATTGTATTATAGTCTTTTTCATTCATTTATAGCTTGTACTTAGTTATGTTATGTTTTGTAGGTATTCGAGAAGAATTAGAGCTTAAACGATCAAGAAGTGTGAAGGAAACGTGCACACGAGAACACGGGATGAGAACGACAAAAGTCAGGAAAGAGTCCAAACTTCAATGAGGCATATCTCGGGCATGAAAATTAGTTACAGGACACATAATATATGGATTTGGGGTATCTCGACAAGCTGAGTACAAAAATCAGGATAATTCTCGCGGTACGTGAAGGGATACCCACATTTTCTCAAGGTACGCGAGGAACCAGGAAACCAGCGCGACTATTTTCTCTCTGCGATTGCGAAGGACCGGAGAGAACACTTGGCGTCACGCAAGAGACCTCAGATACGGGCTTTTTGGCCTATTTTGATTGTTTGAAAGGTTAGAACCCATTCTAGGGTTTAGAGTCGAGTTTCCGCCATCAAGTATCTGTCTTAGAGGCGATTTTGGAGTATAGAAGTTAGAGAGGATAAAGGATTGAAGCTATTGAAGCCTAGATCGATTGGATAACACCTATTCGGTTTATGATCTTCATCTTTTTTTTTATTTGTCTATCTTGCATTATGATTATGAACTTGGAGACTTTGTTTTTATTTTTGATTATGATTGTTGGCTAGATACTTTAACTACCTAGGTTTTGATGAATACTTGTTGAGTTTTGTATTTTTATTGGTTTTATGGATTATTATTGATGTATTAATACTTTAGTAAAGAATCTTTTGATAATCGATTGATGTTTATGCATGCTTGGATCTGATTTGTATTTGATTTTCACTGCGCCAAAAGTGACCTACGGCCACACTTTTGCAAAAAACGCCCTGCCACACTATCGATAAAATGTGTGGATAAAAGACATTAATCACATTTCAAAACCTTCTATCCTACTTTTGGCCACACATTTTATTTATTCATATGACCAATGTATAATAGTTCAAAACCTTTAGCCACACTTTAAGAAAAAACTGTGACATTTAGTAGCCAAAGTATAAAAGTGTGGCCAAATGTGATTTACGGCAATACTATTTGTCTGTTTTTTTGATACATGTGACCAAACACACATCTATTAGCCACTCTTTACAAAAAAACGGTGATATTTGGTAGCCACACTAGAAAAGTGTGGCCAAATGTAATCTACGTCCACAGTATTTGTTTCATGTGACATTTGGTAGACCGCTAGAAAATCTATGCGGATAAAAGGCGAAGACCTATTGAATTCAATGTTGGGGAAAACATAATGTTAAAGGTCTCGCCCTGGAAAGGAACTATAAGTTTCAGGTAGAGAGGAAAGTTAAGTCTGAGGTTTGTCGGATCATTCAAGATGTTGGCACGGGGTAGGAGAAGTTGCCTATCGGTTGGAGTTACCTAATGACTAAGGGGGATTCACCCTACATTTCACGTGCCACACTTGCGAAAAGGTTCAGAGGCTGCATCGGACACCGAAGAAGAGATGAAGGTGTCTTACCCTCAATTATTTAACTGATAGCAGGTTTCGAGGACGAAACCTCTTGTAAGGTGGGTAGATGATGTGTTGCAAAACACACCTTATTTTCCCTTATATTTCGTAGTGTTTTCGTATAGTTTTATAGTCTTTTTCATTCATTTATAGTATGTACTTAGTTATGTTATGTTTTGTAGGTATTCGGGAAGAATTAGAGCTTAAACGATCAAGAAGTGTGAAGGAAACGAGTACACGAGAACACGGGATGAAAATGACAAAAGTCAGGAAAGAGTCCAAATTTCATTGAGGCATATCTCGGGCTAGAAAATTAGTTATAGGACCTATAATATATGGATTTGGGGTATCTCGACAAGCTGAGTACAAAAATTAGGATAGTTCTCGCGGTACGCGAAGGGAGATCCACATTTTCTTGAGGTACGCTAGGAACCAGGAAACCAGCGCGACTATTTTGTCTCTGCGGTCGCGAAGGACCGGAGAGAACCCTTGGCGTTACGCGAGAGACCCCAGATATGGGTTTTTTGGCCTATTTTGATTGTTTAAAAGGTTAGAACCCATTCTAGGGTTTAGAGTCGAGTTTCAGCCATCAAGTATATGTCTTAGAGACGATTTTGGAGCGCAGAAGTTAGAGAAGCTATTGAAGCCTAGATCGATTGGATAACACCTATTCGGTTTATGATCTTCATCTTTTTTCTTTGATTTGTCTATCTTGCATTATGATTATGAACTTGGAGACTTTGTTTCTATTTTTGATTATGATTGTTGGCTAGATACTTTAACTACCTAGGTTTTGATGAATACTTGTTGTGTTTTGTATTTTTATCGGTTTTATGGATTATTATTGATGTATTAATACTTTAGTAAAGAATCTTTTGATAATCGATTGATGTTTATGCATGCTTGGATTTGATTTGTATTTGATTTTCACCGCTCAAAAAGTGACCTACGGCCACACTTTTGCAAAAAAACCCCTGCCACACTATCGATAAAAGGCGTGGCTAAAAGTCAATAATCACATTTAAAAACCTTCTATTCTACTTTTTGCTGCACATTTTATTTATTCATATGACCAATGTATAATAGTTCAAAACCTTTAGCCACACTTTAAGAAAAAACTGTGACATTTAGTAGCCACAGTATAAAAGTGTGGCCAAATGTGATTTACGGCAATATTATTTCTCTGTTTTTTTATACATGTGACTAAACACACATCTATTAGCCACACTTTATGAAAAAACTGTGATATTTAGTAGCCACGCTAGAAAAGTATGGCCAAATGTAATCTACGACCACAATATTTGTTTCATGTGACATTTGGTAGACCGCTAGAAAACCTATGCGGATAAAAGGCGAAGACCTACTGAATTCAACGTTGGGGAAAACATAATGTTAAAGGTCTCCCCCTGGAAAGGAACTATAAGATTCAAGAAGAGAGGAAAGTTAAGTCTGAGGTTTGTCAGACCATTCAAGATGTTGGCACGGTGTAGGAGAAGTTGCCTATCGGTTGGAGTTACCTAATGACTAAGGTGGATTCACCCTACATTTCACGTGTCACACTTGCGAAAAGGTTCAGAGGCTGCATCGGAGACCGAAGAAGAGATGAAGGAGTCTTACCCTCAATTATTTAACTGATAGCAGGTTTCGAGGACGAAACCTCTTGTAAGGTGGGTAGATGATGTGTTGCAAAACACATCTTGTTTTCCCTTGTATTTCGTAGCGTTTTTGTATAGTTTTATAGTCATTTTCATTCATTTATAGCTTGTTCTTAGTTATGTTATGTTTTGTAGGTATTCGGGAAGAATTAGAGCTTAAACGATCAAGAAGTGTGAAGGAAACGAGCACACGAGAACACGGGATGAGAACGACAAAAGTCAGGAAAGAGTCCAAACTTCATTGAGGCGTATCTCGGGCTAGAAAATTAGTTACAAAACCCATAATATATGGATTTGGTGTATCTCGACAAGCTGAGTACAAAAATCAGGATAGTTCCCGCGGTACGCGAAGGGTGACCCACATTTTCTCGAGTTACGCGACGAACCATGAAACCAGCACGACTATTTTGTCTCTGGCGGTCGCGAAGGACCGGCCAGAACCACTGGAGGTACGCGAGAGATCCAGATACGGGCTTTTTGGCCTATTTTGATTGTTTAAAAGGTTAGAACCCATTCTCGGGTTTAGAGTTGAGTTTCAGCCGTCAAGTATCTGTCTTAGAGGCGATTTTGGAGTGTAGAAGTCAGAGAGGATCAAGGATTGAAGCTATTGAATCCTAGATCGATTGAAGCTATTGAATCCTAGATCGATTGAATAACACCTATTTGGTTTATGATCTTCATCTTTTTTTCTTTGATTTGTCTATCTTGCATTATGATTATGAACTTGAAGACTTTGTTTCTGTTTTTGATTATGATTGTTGGCTAGATACTTTAACTACCTAGGTTTTGATGAATATTTGTTGAGTTTTGTATTTTTGTCGGTTTTATGGATTATTATTGATGTATTAATGCTTTAGTAAAGAATCTTTTGATAATCGATTGATGTTTATGTATACTTGGATCAGATTTGTATTTGATTTTCACTGCGCGAAAAGTGACCTATCGCCACACTTTTGCAAAAAACGCCCTGCCACACTATCGATAAAATGTGTGGCTAAGGGTCATTAATGACATTTAAAACCTTCTATTCTACTTTTGTCCACATATTTTATTTATTCATATGACCAATGTATAGCAGTTCAAAACCTTTACCCACACTTTAAGAAAAAAATTGTGACATTTAGTAGCCGCAGTATAAAAGTGTGGCCAAATGTGATTTACGGCCACAATATTTGTTTGTTTTTTTTGATACATGTTACCAAACACACATCTATTAGCCACACTTTACGAAAAAACTGTGACATTTAATAGCGACTCTAGAAAAGTGTGGCCAAATGTGATCTACGGCCACAGTATTTGTTTCATGTGACCGAAAACACATATATTAGCCACACTTTAAGAAAAAACTGTGACATTTAGTAGCCACACTAGAAAAGTGTGGCCAAATGTGATCTACGGCCATATTATTTGTTTCATGTGACCAAAAACACATCTATTAGCCACACAAGAAAAGTGTGGCCAAATGTGACCAACTGTCAAATTGGTATTTATTTGAATTTATGTGTGGCTAAAAGTGAAAAATAGTCTCGGTAAAACGTTTTAAGTGTGGCTAAAAGTAATATATGGACAAGGTTAAAGTTTTTATGTGTGGCTAAAGGTAATGATGAATGATCATAATTTCCACTTCTCCCCGCCACCTGAATCAGAAGACTAAAAGTCGCACACATTAATTACACTAAAGTTCTTGCTTATATATGACGATTTCCAAATTAAAAACCTAAACTTCTTGCTTAATTAATTGCGTCTTCATTCAATTTGTCAAAATTATGGCGGCATGGAGAATACGATCAGCTGATACTCCTACAGCTGACTAGAACGTGATGTACGGTGGTGAATGATCGATGTATATATATATCTTCTCTTCTTTAAAATTTCAACAATTTGGGTTTTTTAAGCTAATGTGTCAACTGTTTTGAAGATTTAGGCGACAATCAGACGATGTTCTCTTTTAAAATCCATCACAGGGGCCGACAGTATTACGGAGGCCGTGTGACCTACCTTGACTACGTCGACATTGACGTATTGACTGTGGACCAGTTTAAAGAAATGCTCTCTGCCGTGATTGGGTGTTCGTCAAATTTAATAATTGATAGGTACTCCATTCACTATATGATCATAAAACTGACGCTGGACTATGGACTGGTTCCATTGTACGATGAATGGGATATAAGGGCTTTGCCCTTTAAGTGATGGAGTTTGATGAAATATCTTTGTACCTGAAGATGATGGAGGAGTCCAGCTTATATACTTCGTTTGCAGATTGTCTAGGATGCTACCTAACGCTTGCTATAAGTGATGATGGGTACCCATGTTCTATGTGCGGGGCCTGAAGCTTGCTGCAAGTGATGATAGGATATGGCAATCCGATGATGATTTGATTTCAGATGCTAGGTCATGATAGGTTGATGAAAACAATATATTTTTGGGCAATGTATTCATGTTAATATATTTATATGTATATATATATAGTTGCCATTTAAATGGCAATTCTTTTAATTTGGTAAGCTAATTTAGATCTTTTCGTGATATTGTGTATTGTTCAGTAATCTAAATATTTGGTTGATGCTAATAATTAATGATAATTGTATTCAATTGTGTATTTGGTTGATGTGTGTATTGCCATATATGTTGAGGTTAGGCAATATGTACTTTGTCTGCTCCAAGAATAATGAGAAGTTGTTGCAGTTGAATTTAAAATATCTTTTGGATGCTTGTTTTTGGTGTTATGATGTTATGTTACTATTATTGTCAATAAACATGTTATGTTACTAAATTTGGAAAACAATATATGTATTTTGACCCAACTTTGGTTTGGGCTTTTATCCATCTTTGGTCACATGGGTCATGTTTATGTCAAGTGGGTCATGTTTTGGACAAATGGGTCAGCAGGATGATTAATTAGTTATGGTCAAATGGGTCAGATTGTAGGTTTAATGGCTGTAGTGTAAACTGGTCATTTATGCAGATTAAATATAGGTCAGGTCATTGTGTGTAGATTTGATGGTAGTTAGACCATGTTTAATGAAAGGGTAAAATGGTCATCCGATTTTAAAATGGACAGTTGAGACTTTAATGTCTGCATAAATGAGTCCTTATATATGTTGTTTGAATTCCACACAGAAAGAGCTGAGGTCATTGTTTAGCTATATTCGGCCAAACAAGGATATATATGTGAATATTGGTGATGGCCTGAGACACACAGATGGCTTTATTAGTCAACACAGATGGGTTGAGTGATTAAGCCATCTGTATCGGTCTTAGGCTTTGATAAAACCCTTTCCAAAACTCAATCCCATGGTCATCCAACAAACAAATGGATCAAAAGCTACCATATTCAAAGTCTGACCAAGTTGATAATGTTTTGCAGGAAAAACATGTTGGAAAAGAGGTTGTGCAAGAAACAAGACCAGTTCTTGAAAAGGATGATGAACAAGCAGCAAAAGTCGAGTACCATGATCCATACGAAAGACTATGATCCTGAAAAGGCTTGGATTTACGATAGTCCAGAAAAAGGAGGTTGACTACGGCTACCATAATCCTGACGAAGGCGAGCATGATTCAGACTCAGACTGGTCAAACGATGACTGTCATTGGAAATAATTCTGGTTATTTGGTTTCAACATTACACTTCATGTATGAACTTAACAGACCTGCATTAGTAGCCATACTTTTGTTGAAATCTGAGTGTGTGTTTGTGTGTGTTTTATGTTTTTACAAATTGGTCAAATAGTAAATTCAATATACAGCGGAAGTAATATGATCAATTATTCATAAAACAAACAAGATGATAAAGGATGTTGTCATCACATATTTCATCACTTCGAATTAAAAAGTACAAAGTGGTGACTGGTGACATCATATATGAACATTCTATTTATACATTAGTGATATCTAAGTAGGTAACAAACTGCTGGTTTTGGGAGAACTGCTGGTGAACAAACTCACCAGCAGTTTCACTCAGCATGTCTTCTGGGTAGCTCTTTCTTTAATCTTCAACCTCAGTTTTTGTAACCAGCAGTTGTAGCCAGATGTTCTATAAAAACAGCAGCTCTTGTACATATTCTTCACTACATAAAAATACAAATAAAATGACCAACGTAATGACAGGGTTCAATCGGCAATACGTAAAACTATACCCTTACATTCGGTTCTAAAATAATTATTGCAGGACTCATTACCCAGGTCAAATGGATCCACAAGTGGCAATATATTATCATTGTGAGGAAAAGTTAGAGTACTAAATTCCTCATCGACATCGTCATACGAACCTCTAAAATTTCTGGGAGGTGTCATAAGGACAATATGCATTTTTTTATCCAGCTAGTCTTTAACATAAAACACTTGTCGTGCTTGTGAGGCCATTATGAACGGATCATCCTTGTAGCCTAGTCTGTTAAGTTCGACCAACGTGTAACCAAGACTGTCTTGTTTGACCCAATTTCTATTATCAACCCAGTCGCACATGAAAAGAGGAATTTTTTTAATATGGTAATCTAGTACCCATATCTCTCGTAAAACCCCATAGTAAAAGTCTTGTCCAAAGGTTACTAATTCTTTAGAAATGTGCATGTCAGTTGCATCTACACCAGCCTCACTGTTCTAGTGAACTCTACCGTCGCGAGCTTTTGTACGAAATTTATAGCCATTGATGTCATATGCCTCGTATTTTAATACGTTGCTGTGTGCTCCAAGTGAAATCCACTTTACTGTTTCTGGGGAGACCGCTGACTCTTTTTCGACCTAAATTTCATTACAAGGATGAGATTCACATAGCTTGTACAAACTACAACAGAGAAAAAACAAAGATTATATATGCTGAAATTTAATTTACCTTGTTGCATAACCAGTTACCAAACTTTAAGCTATGCTGTTTATCTAGCCATGCGTGTCGTTTACCACCATGCTGGTTTTTGAAAAGGTCATGTGTTGTCTGCATGTACATAAATGAGTATCATATTGGATAAATCCTATTGCGAAATAAAAATAAAAATAAAAAAACAAACATGTTACTAAAACTTACTCGATATACGGCAGAACTTCAGGCGTATTTTGCAATACATAGAAATGTGCTTTGAAGAAGAGTGCTGAAGAAACATGATCCGATTTACCGGCTGATAAAGGATTTCCCTCCCCAATATCATTATCATTATGCTTATCATCAGGAATACCAATAGTCTTGATGCTTTTTTGGTATTCGCTGAAAAACTCAATTGTTTCTTCAACAATATTCACCTCAGCAATGCATCCTTTTGGATATGTTTTGTTTCGCACATGCCCTTGTATAACCTTCATACACCTTTTAAAGGGATACATCCATCGAAAGCATATTGGCCCACACAATTGTATCTCCCTAGCAAGGTGTACAGTTAAATGAACCATAACATCAAAAAATATGGAGGAAAGTATTTCTCGAGCAGGCACAGTGTCACGCATTACTCTTCCTGCAGCTTATCAAGTTCTTCTGCCTTGATTTCTTTACTACATATTGACTTGAAAGAAAAACAAAGCCTGATTATAGCATATCTTGTGGGTTCTGGCATGATCGACCGTATTGCCATGGGCAAAAACTGTTGCATAAGCATATGATAATCATGTGATTTAAGTCCCACAAGCTTCCTATCCTTACGACGCACCAAACTAGAAAAGTTAGAACAATACCCTTGTGGAACCCTTAAGTTGTATAATGTTTCACAAAACATGTCTTTTTCTTATTTCGTTAATGTGTAGCATGCTGTAGAAAGTATTGTATTGTTGCCTTCTGTTTTAGCCTGCACCTCTGGTTTTAACCCAAAATGCACCAGATCCAATCGAGCAGACAATCCATCTTTTGTCTTTCCCGGAACGTTTAGCAACATTCCGACAATACTCACAGCCACATTCTTTTCAATATGTATGAAATCAATACAATGTTGGACACAATTATATCGCCAATACCTAAGCCGTCGAAACCATATGTTGAATTTCTTCCAATAGGTCGGTTCTTGGTGTCCGGAAGATGTTTTCTTTTTCTCTTATTTCGAGACGAAGTTTGTAGGATTTCTAATTCTTTACCCTTTCCCCATATATTCTTAACGTATTTAACCTCGTTGAATATTTCTTCCCCTGTCATAGGCTCTACAACAGTTCTCAACTCTTGTTTTCCATTGAACGCCTTTGTTTGCATTCTGAAACGGTGGTCATGTGGTAGATATCTCCTATGACCAGCATAACTCTGCTTGGCTGAGTTAGGAAGTCTAACACAGTCAGTTTCTTTCTGAAACACTACACAACCATTGAATCCACTGTAAGGGTAACCACATAGTGTAACATTTCTGATTATTAGTATTGGTATTTCAATCCAATGTAATACGCTTCAAACTCAATTCAAGTGCACTGTTTTGTTCTATTCGTACCATCAACTAAATACTATATTTCAATGTTAATCCGCAAATTTTACATGGTTATAACCTACTAAAACACTACATAAGTATCTATTTATACAAACATGTAAAAAACTAAAGTTACAAGGGCTAATGTTGAAAAATAACAAGAAACCCTAATAGACACGGTCGCGCCTCGTTCTGGCACGGTCGCGCCTCGTTCTGGCACGGTCGCGCCGAGTGATTTAGCACGGTCGCGTGACCAGCCTTGGAACGATCGCGCCCGGTGCCTAGGCACGGTCGCGCCTCAAATGGGCACGGTCGCGCCTAGTACCAGTTGAAACGTAAATACAGTTTTAATCACCCGATCGTTGAGTTCCGTAACCGATTTACACTTCATTACCATTAACGAAAGCAATGACATTTCCAATTACAACAAACGTCTCAAATTAATCTAATCCATCTCAAAAATTGCTTAGACATTTCAAGAAAACATGAATTCTCTCTTTCGATCAGAATTATCGCAACCAAGCAGCGGATTCACGCTACTCAATCCTCACTAAAGCTATTGGACTATCTGGTTTAGTCGGGATTGTAGCAGAGAACGCCGGAAGCCATCGGCATCGCCGCCGAGACCCTTTCCTACCGTTCTCTATCAATTCACTACTCTTCCGGGTAATAGAAACTATGTCCTCAATCTATTTAGTCTCTAGATCAAAAGCCCCATATCAATTTGGGCTTACAATATAGAAATCATCCTGAACCCGAAACCATATTTTATAAAAAAATGGTTTAACCGATTTGGACCCAGAACATGTTGTTAATACAATTAAAACATCCTAACATACTCGTAATATCACTATGAATGAAAGCCCTATGATTTCAAACACTAACAATGTAAGAATCAGTCAATTTGTGTCTGCTTTAGAAGCGACACGGTCGCGCTAATCATCTAGCGTGGTCGTGCCGATTATCAGCGCGGTCGTGTCCTTCTGTCTAGACCCAATCACGCCCTTTGGCTAATCTCAGTCGTCTCTTAGAATCATAGACACGATCGTGCCTGGCCAAGGCACGATCGTGCCTAATGATTTAGTTAGTTAAGACTTTGTTTGATCAACACGGTCGCGCCCTGATTAGCATGGTCGCGCCCGTGGTTCGAGCACGGTCGTGCCCTTCCCAGGCACGGTCGTGTGTGAGTTAAATTCTTGACAGAATTATAAATTTTATGTATTTTTCAAACCATAAGTATTCTGACTAAATTACAAAATAAAAATAGTTGATTTTTATAAAATTGCATTTAATATTATTTAGAAAGAACAAATATTTAATAAATGGAAAATTATTTATTTAAAGTTTATAAAATTTAATTTACAATTATTGCTAAACCTTTCATTTAAAAAGTATTTATATGGTTAAGTTGCATTTTATAAATAAATAAATAAAATAATGATTATTTATTTACCTTATATTTAAACAAAGACATTTATTTATTTACACTTAATTTCATTTAACACTTATAATATTTTCATAAACAATAATTATTTACATTACTTATTTAATTATTCAAACTCAAACCTTAATAAAAATGTTCTAAAATTATTCTTTCAAACTTTATATATTTTATTTAATACCTCCGATTTCAAATCAATGACTTTTTACACAAGTCCAAATGCAACTTTAGAATTAAACTCTTGTGCACACTATTAATACCATACACATTACACTTTATGTTAATTTGTGCATTTCAAGGATCTTTATTCTATCTAGTACATTTGTTAGCAATGCCTTCAAACCAAGTGAGTATTACATAGCCCCTTTTACTCTTTTACACTTTTGGGGTGGAACATGAACATTATACAATACTATTGTTTACATTTACACAGACTACACAAATACAAATCCCCTTTACATTCATGTGTGCAATTTGAGCTTTATGCCCGAGTGCTAGTTGTGCTAACTTTTGTATGCGAGTATGTGCAATCATTAACTATTCAAGCCGACGGTAAACAATGATAGATCTATTGAGTCTGACAAACCCACCCAGATTGGGGTGATTGATACCGACAACACAATTTTGCATGCTAGTTACAAAGGTTTGATTGTACATGGTTACACAATAGCTGCTCCCCATAAATGCCTTATTTATCATGATATGTATGGATTTGTTTTACAAACTATATGCTATCTATATAAACCTGTGTTATACTCACCAACTTTTTAGTTGACTTTATTTTATTCATGTTTCAGGTTCTAATGTGTGAGATTGATCAAGATGTGCTACACATAGGCTTGGACTTAGTTAATTTAAATAAAAGAACTCTATGTATTTCAATTTTGTTCTATCTTGGAATTGGTTGTGTTTGGAATACTTGTTATGAAATTTGATGTTTAATATATTCAATCTAGTCAACCATGTGCTTATGAACAGTCTACATGTCCCGCCCCGATGATTCCGCCATCGGTCGGGGTGTGATAGATTGGTATCAAAGCCTTGGTTATAGGGAATTAGGTTATTAGACACCTTGACCTAGACTATAACTTTAGGACACCCATTTATGCCATGCTTCATGTTTATATGATTATGTGCTACATGTTATGTGTTACATGCTATGTGCTACATGCTTACTATGGTTAGTTATTATTTTATTTGATGACTTAATTGTTAAACATCTATGACTTATTAGTATATACTTAAATAATAAATTAAATAAACAATATCTTTTCCTATATCCTAAAACCTCATAATATTCTTATTTTCTTTCTCTATCTTTATCTTTCTAAGCATGTGGAAACTTCATGAAGCGAAAATTTATAAAAAAAATTTCTTTATTTCCTCGTTAAGGTTTTTAAGCTTTGTTAATTATTTGAGGACACGTGCAATCTGGAAGAGTGGCACCTGTATTTTGGGTTTTCTGTCTAGGAAAGCATTTCGCATAAATCTCAATCAACCGAGGGACCCGTATGCTTTCCTGGGAATTCCCGAGATGAGTGTTTACTTATAGGCTAAAGCATGTCTCCATGAAAATTATATAAGTTTAATTAACCTTAATGTGTCATAGTATTCGAGTGATTATATCACTATTCGAGTACAATCCAAACTATGATTATCTATTTATTTTGTTATCTTATTCTATTAAATCCAAACAATTCTCATAAGTTCTTACATCTTTTCTTATCTTGTGAAAATCTGTAGAATGCCTCCTCGTCGTGCTCCCGTGGCCAACACTAATACCGACATTGCTGCTATTCTTGCACAACTCGTGACACAACTCACTCAAGCTAATAGTGCCACCAATGGCAACAACGGTGGTAATGGTAGCAATAGTGGAAATGGTGGTAATGGTGGTAACAACCCATCTCAATGCACCTTCAAGCATTTCAACTCGTGTAATCCCCTCAAGTTCTATGGTACCGAAGGAGCTACCGGACTCCTTCAATGGTTCGAAAGCATTGAGAATACCTTTCTCAATAGTGACTGCCCCGACAACTTTCGTGTTCGTCATGCCACAAGTGTCCTACAAAAACGGGCACTCACGTGGTGGAATAGGGAGAAAAGAAATAGGGGTGTGGATATAGTAATGGCCTTACCTTGGGATGAGGTTAAAAGACTAATGACCGAGGAATTTTGTCCTCGAAATGAAGTGAAGAAACTTGAAGCTGAGTTTTGGGATCTTGCCTAAGATAGTGGTGAAAACTTGGCGTATACGACTCGGTTCCATGAGTTGAGTCTTCTTGTGCCCCACATGGTCACTCCTTTGTCCCGCTGCATTGAAAAGTATATTGGGGGACTACCTAGGCAAATTCAAGATACTGTCCTATGAAGGAATCCCGCAACACTTGAAGATGCTATCCGCTTATCCGCCACCTTAACTGATAACCATGTGAAGGCGGGGACTCTTACTAAAAAGGGCACCAAGAAAGTTTCTGACAATATAACCCCTCCTACTCACAACAAAGAAGCCACAACTGAACCCTCCCGCAATAATAGGAAAAGAAAGACTAGAAACTATGTTGTGGTCACTCCTGCTATTCCTATTAACCAAGCTGCACCTATGGTTCAAGCACCGGCCAAAAAGCCATATGTTGGAATCTACCCACTTTGTGCCACCTGCAACTACCATCATCCCCAAGGCATTCCATGTCGCCTTTATACTTATTGTGGAAAATATGGCCATACAGTTAATGTTTGTAGGGCCAAAGCTCTTGCGGGCCAAGTCAACCTACCAAACCAAACCAACACCCAAGTGGCTAATCAAGGTGTACCCGCTATTGCAAACGGGCGAGCATGTTATGAGTGTGGCAACCCGAACCATTTCCGTGATCAATGCCCAAAGTTAGTCAATGCTAGACAAGGTGGAGCTCGTGGGCGTGCTTTCAACATAAACGCCAATGAAGGTCAAGCCAACAATGACGTGGTCAATGGTACGTTTCTTGTTAATAGTCAATATGCCTCCATTTTATTCGATACCGGTGCCGATAAGAGTTTCGTGTCACTTAACTTTCAACCTTTACTTGCAAAGACACGATCCCAATTAGAGAAAACCTTTACCGTCGAAATAGCAAATGGTGATTCACTTACAATCGAGTCTATTATCTATGATTGTTCTCTAGAACTTAATGAACATACATTCCCAATCAACCTTGTTCCAATGCCACTAGGAAGTTTTGATATCATCATAGGCATGGATTGGCTATCAAATCATCATGCCGAAGTCGTCTGTTTCGATAAGTGCATCCGAATACCTCTACCATCGGGAGAAACATTGAGAGTCTTTGGTGAAAAGCCTTGCAAAGGGCTTAAATTAATGTCATGCACTACTGCTCAAAAGTACTTACGAAAGAAGTACGTGGCCTTTTTGGCCCATATCGTGCAAAAGGATGTTAAAAAGAAGAGTATTCAAGATATCCCCATTATCCGAGATTTTCCTGAAGTATTCCCCGAAGACTTATCTGGTCTTCAACCTGTTCGACAAGTAGAATTTCGCATTGATCTTGTGCCCGGAGCCAACCCCGTGGCTAGAGCTCCATACCGTCTTGCACCTTCTGAAATGCAAGAACTTGCAAGTCAACTTCCAGAGCTCTCCGACAAGGGATTCATTCGTCCAAGTCATTCACCGTGGGGTGCACCCGTCTTATTCGTCAAAAAGAAGGATGGATCATTTCGCATGTGCATTGACTACCGCGAACTCAACAAGCTTACTATCAAAAACCGTTATCCTTTGCCTAGAATTGATGACCTCTTTGATCAACTTTAAGGTTCTACTTGCTTCTCAAAGATTGATCTTCGATCTGGTTATCACCAACTTCGTGTGCAAGAAGACGATATTCCAAAGACTGCCTTCTGAACAAGGTATGGTCACTACGAGTTCATGGTTATGCCTTTTGGACTAACCAATGCACCCGCAGTTTTCATGGACCTCATGAATCGTGTGTGTAAACCGTACCTTGATAAGTTCGTGATCGTTTTCATCGATGACATCTTAATCTATTCCAAGACTAAAGCCGATCATGAGCAACATCTTAGATTGGTTTTGGATCTCTTGAAGAAAGAACAACTATATGCCAAATTCTCCAAATGTGAATTTTGGTTAAAAGAAGTTCAATTTCTTGGTCACATTGTCAACGACAAGGGTATTCATGTTGACCCTGCTAAGATCAAAACGGTTAAGAATTGGAATACCCCGAAGACTCCCACTGAAGTTCGTTCATTTCTTGGTCTTGCGGGATATTACCGTCGTTTCATCTCAAACTTCTCTAAAATTGTTGTCCCCCTAACCGCTTTGACCCACAAGGGTAAGACTTATGAATGGGGACCAAAGCAAGAAGAAGCTTTCCAAACCCTTAAGCAAAAGTTGTGCAATGCTCCCATTTTGACTCTCCCTGATGGGAATGATGATTTAGTTGTCTACTGTGATGCTTCTAACCAAGGTCTCGGTTGTGTCCTCATGCAACGAGGCAAAGTAATTGCCTATGCATCACGACAACTTAAGATTCATGAGAAGAATTATACGACGCACGATCTCGAGTTGGGTGCGGTCGTATTTGCATTGAAGATTTGGAGACATTATCTCTATGGCACGAAATGCGTGGTGTTCACCGACCACAAAAGTCTTCAACATATCTTTAACCAAAAAGAACTCAATATGAGCCAACGACGTTGGGTTGAACTCCTTAACGATTATGACTGCGAGATTCGTTACCATCCCGGCAAAGCGAATGTTGTAGCCGACGCTTTGAGTCGAAAGAACCATGTCATGCTTCAATGTGTTCGAATTCAAACCGACATTCAAAACCGCATCTTAGAAGCTCAACACGTCTCAGTCACCGAGGGTAACATGTACGAGGAAATGTCGTGTGGTGTTGAACTTCTGCTTGAATCTAAACCAAATAGCTTACTTTATTACTTGAACCGTATATCGCGATGATCTCCGTACATTTCTCATGAACGAGGCTCACAAGACGCGTTATTCTATTCATCCTGGTGCGGATAAAATGTACCAAGATCTTCGCCAACAATATTGGTGGCCCGGTATGAAAAAGGACATTGCTCTTTATGTTGCTAAATGTTTAACCTGCTCCAAAGTCAAAGCCGAACATCAACGTCCTTCTAGTTTACTTGAACAACCAGAAATTCCCGTGTGGAAATGGGAAAACTTAGCTATGGATTTCATTACCAAGCTCCCTCGCACCTCGAGTGGTTATGATAGCATTTGGGTGATTATTGATCGTCTCACCAAATCTGCTCATTTCTTGCCTATCCGTGAAGACTATCGGGTTGAGAAACTACCCCGAATTTACATTGATGAAATTGTGAGCCGTCATGGTGTTCCCTTGAACATAATATCCGACCGAGATGCCCGGTTCACTTCTCGATTCTGGCAATCTCTCCAAACCGCTCTTGGCACACGATTGGATTTGAGCACGGCTTACCATCCCCAAACCGATGGTCAAACCGAGCGGACAATCCAAACGCTTGAAGACATGCTTAGAGCCTGCGTAATCGATTTTGGTGGCAACTGGGATTCACATTTATCGCTCATTGAGTTCTCTTACAATAATAGCTACCACACAAGTATCAATATGGCTCTATTCGAAGCTCTTTATGGTCGCAAGTGTCGTTCTCCTATCTGTTGGAACGAGATTGGTGAAGCACAAATCACCGGTCCCGAGCTAATTCAAGAAACATCCGACAAGATTATTCAAATCCGTGACAACATCCGAACAGCGAGAAGTCGGCAAAAGAGTTATGCCGATAAACGACGAAAACCCTTGGAATTCCAAGTCGGTGACCTTGTTCTTCTTAAAGTGTCCCCGTGGAAGGGTGTGATCCGCTTTGTAAAGAAAGGCAAGTTAGCCCCTCGCTATGTTGGTCCATTCAAAATCCTTTAAAGGATTGGGAAAGTGGCTTACAAACTTGAGTTACCTCCATCTCTTGGCAATGTGCATCCTACATTTCACGTATCTAATCTGAAGAAATGTCTCGCTAATGAAAATCTCCATATACCACTTGATGACGTGCGCATTGATGAAACGATGCACTTTGTTGAGAAACCGGTAGAAATTATGGATCGTGAAATCAAGCAACTCAAGCGAAGTCGTATTCCTATTGTCAAAGTTCGTTGGGAGTCTAAGCGTGGTCCTGAATTCACTTGGGAATGAGAGGACCAAATGAAGCTCAAGTACCCCCATCTTTTTATTGATGCCGTAGCTTCCTCTAACTAAATTTCGGGACGAAATTCCCTCAATATGGGGAGACTGTAACATTTCTGATTATTAGTATCGGTATTTCAATCCAATGTAATACGTTTCAAACTCAATTCAAGTGCACTGTTTTGTTCTATTCGTACCATCAACTAAATACTATATTTCAATGTTAATCCGCAAATTTTACATGGTTATAACCTACTAAAACACTACATAAGTATCTATTTATACAAACATGTCAAAAACTAAAGTTACAAGGGCTAATGTTGAAAAATAACAAGAAACCCTACTAGACACGGTCGCGCCTCGTTCTGGCACGGTCGCGCCGAGTGCTTTGGCACGGTCGCGTGACCAGCCTTGGAACGATCGCGCCCAGTGCCTAGGCACGGTCGCGCCTCAAATGGGCACGGTCACGCCTAGTACCAGTTGAAACGTAAATACAGTTTTAATCACCCGATCGTTGAGTTCCGTAACCGATTTACACTTCATTACCATTAACGAAAGCAATGACATTTCCAATTACAACAAACGTCTCAAATTAATCCAATCCATCTCAAAAATCGCTTAGACATTTCAAGAAAACACGAATTCTATCTTTCGATCAGAATTATCGCAACCAAGCAGCAGATTCATGCTACTCAATCCTCACTAAAGCTACTGGACTCTCTGGTTTAGCCGGGATTGTAGCAGAGAACGCCGGAAGCCATCCGCATCGCCGCCGAGACCCTTTCCTACCGTTCTCTATCAATTCACTACTCTTCCGGGTAATTGAAACTCTATCCTCAATCTATTTAGTCTCTAGATCAAAAGCCCCATATCAATTTGGGCTTACAATATAGAAATCATCCTGAACCCGAAACCATATTTTATAAAAAAAATGGTTTAACCGATTTCGACCCAGAACATGTTGTTAATACAATTAAAACATCCCAACATACTCGTAATATCACTATGAATGAAAGCCCTATGATTTCAAACACTAACAATGTAAGAATCAGTCAATTTGTGTCTGTTTTAGAAGAGACACGGTCGCGCTAATCATCTAGCGCGGTCGTGCCTCAAGAGACGCGGTCGTGCCGACTATCAGTGCGGTCGTGTCCTTCTGTCCAGACCCAATCATGCCCTTTGGCTAATCTCAGTCGTCTCTTAGAATCATAGACACGATTGTGCCTGGCCAAGGCACGGTCGTGCCTAATGATTTAGTTAGTTAAGCCTCTGTTTGATCAACACGGTCGCGCCCTGATTAGCATAGTCGCGCCCGTGGTTCGAGCACGATCGTGCCTTTCCCAGGCATGGTCATGTGTGAGTTAAATTCTTGGCAGAATTATAAATTTTATGTATTTTTCAAACCATAAATATTCTGACTAAATTACAAAATAAAAATAGTTGATTTTTAAAAAATTGCATTTAATCTTTTTTAGAAAGAACAAATATTTAATAAATAGAAAATTATTTATTTAAAGTTTATAAAATTTAATTTACAATTATTGCTAAACCTTTCATTTAAAAAGTATTTATATGGTTAAGTTACATTTTATAAATAAATAAATAAAATAATGATTATTTATTTACCTTATATTTAAACAAAGACATTTATTTATTTACACTTAATTTCATTTAACACTTATAATATTTTCATAAACAATAATTATTTACAATACTTATTTAATTATTCAAACTCAAACCTTAATCAAAATGTTCTAAAAATATTCTTTCAAACTTTATATATTTTATTCAATACCTCCGATTTCAAATCAATGACTTTTTACACAAGTCCAAATGCAACTTTAGAATTAAACTCTTGTGCACACTATTAATACCATACACATTACACTTTAGGTTAATTTGTGCATTTCAAGGATCTTTATTCTATCTAGTACATTTGTTAGCAACGCCTTCAAACCAAGTGAGTATTACATAGCCCCTTTTACTCTTTTACACTTTTTGGGGTGGAACATGAACATTATACAATACTATTGTTTACATTTACACAGACTACACAAATACAAATCCCCTTTACATTCATGTGTGCAATTTGAGCTTTATGCCCGAGTGCTAGTTGTGCTAACTTTTGTATGCGAGTATGTGCAATCATTAACTATTCAAGCCGACGGTAAACAATGATAGATCTATTAAGTCTGACAAACCCACCCAGATTGGGGTGATTGATACCGACAACACAATTTTGCATGCTAGTTACAAAGGTTTGATTGTACATGGTTACACAATAGCTGCTCCCCATAAATGCCTTATTTATCATGATATGTATGGATTTGTTTTACAAACTATATGCTATCTATATAAACCTGTGTTATACTCACCAACTTTTTAGTTGACTTTATTTTATTCATGTTTCAGGTACTAATGTGTGAGATTGATCAAGATGTGCTACACATAGGCTTGGACTTAGTTAATTTAAATAAAAGAACTCTATGTATTTCAATTTTGTTCTATCTTGGAATTGGTTGTGTTTGGACTACTTGTTATGAAATTTGATGTTTAATATATTCAATTTAGTCAACCATGTGCTTATGAACAGTCTACATGTCCCGCCTCGATGATTCCGCCATCGGTCGGGGTGTGACACATAGTGTACCAAGTGCAGGGTAGTCATTAATCGTCCATAAAACAACTGCTCGTAGTGTAAACTTTTCTTGTGCATAAGCGTCATATGTTTCAACTCCTTGTTCAAATAAGAGTTCTAGATCGTCAATCAAAGGATCTAAAAATACATCAATATCATTTCCAGGCGCTCATGATATTAATAATGAAAGCATGATGAACCTTCTTTCCATACACAACCAAGGTGGAAGGTTGTAAATGACAGTGAAAACAGGCCATACACTGTGATTTCTATTGCCTCTATTTTCGTCCACCCCATCAGTGGAAATGCCAAGCCAAAGATTTCTTTGATCGTTAGTAATTTCGAGAAATTTTTCATCTATGGCTTTCCATGCGGGTGAATCAGATGGGTGGCGTAAAACACCGGGTTTATTGGAACTGGTGGCATGCCATCTTAAATCTTCTACTGTGCTCTTCACTTTAAAGAGTCGTTTAAATCATGGAATAATGGAAAAGTACCACAATACCTTTGCAGGAATATTTTCGTACATTATTTTAGTCTTCTCATCCACCTTCCACCTTGACTTCCCACATCTTGGACATAGTGCAAGTCCGTGTACTCCTTCCTGTAAAGAATGCAGTTGTTGATACATGCATGTATCTTTGTGTATCCTGAACCCATTGCCTTCATTATCTTTTTGGCCTCATATGTATTGTGCACCATTTCGTTACCTTCAGGTAGCATCTTTTTCAACAAAACTATAAGTTTAGTAAAGAACTTATCTGATACTACATTCTTACTCTTCAAGTTGAGTAGTTGAACTTGTGCAGACAACTTTGTGAAGTTAGGGCATCCTTCATACAGGGGCTTCTCAGCGTCTGCAAGTAGTTCTTGAAACTTTTCATGGTCATATATGAAATTGTATTCTGTAGCTTTTACCATTTCTATTGTTTTATAGGCATCTGTTGTAATTTCGGTGTCAACAAAGTCCGTATGATCATCAATCATTATTTTTGCTGGCTCGTCTTTTTCTCCATGTTTAATCCACCTTGTATAATTTGGATTGATTTCCTTCATGAACAAGTGAAGCTCTACATCGTGCACAGGAAGAGAGTAGTGGCTTAAACAATTCATACATGGACATGGAATTTTTGTTATTTGTTTATCACATTTTAGTGGGTCCATCTTCAAATTATTACATAATCTACAAATGCCTCAACTCCAGCCAAATATGGTTTTTTGCTTCTGTCGGTTAACATCCAAGACTTATCGATCTCAATTCCAAGAACTGCATCGAGATTAATACTAATTAATCACAATATTATGAGATTAACATCAAGGGGCCATTCAATATATATATATATATACACACACACAACAACATCAATTGGAAAACCCAAAGTCAAAAACCGATTAACATAACTCATGATTAACATCAATTTGAAGAAGACTAATGACATTAATACCAACATCATGAATGTTAGTTCAAACCAGCTGCTTATTAAGACTAACTAATCACATATATTATGACTAATCACATATTAAATAAGACTAATCAATCACAAGATTAACAGAACTCATAACATCTATGACATTAAAGACCAAAAGTAACTTGATGAGACATCGATTAGAACTTCAATAACTACACTGGCAGCTTAGGGTTTGGTGAGACGGCAATTAATGATCGACGAAAACAAAAATCGATTACCTTTAATAACTTGGTAGCTTAGGGTTTGGTGAGACGACAATTAACTTAGCAGTCGATTTGCTGACAGATTTTGAAATGGGGGATGGAATGGAGAAATTAAATGGCTTCAATAACAATCTTTTACAATTAAAAAAAACGAAATTTTAAGAACCCACGAGTTTTCGTGTTAATTCTATTTAAATAAACCAAAAGTAACATTTTTTTATCTATTTCTTTTAATAAAAAAAGTACAATATTAACGGTCAATTATCAACAAACCCTAATCTACCACAAAGACCTTTGAACTACATTTTTCTATATATTCACATTCTCAACAAAAATTACCACGAATATTGACCAGTGAAATAGAAGAACACTCAACAAAAAAATTGAGGTACTTGCAAACATTGATGCTATGATCAACACAGTGACCCGTGAAATAGAAGAACAAAGCCAACTACTAGAAGATATCCTCGCCCAACCACCAACGGTGACCTGATATGAGTATGGAGCTCTGATCCTTGAAAAAGTAGAGCTAAGCAAAGCCACTCTTGAGAAACTGAATAAGCTTAAGACAGAAGTTCTGAAAAAGTGGGCTGAGATTGCAAGAGGGGGTTGACTATGAAGTTCTGAAGACAGAAGTTCTGGAGATCTTCTAGTAGTTGGTTGTGTATTTTTAGTTAACAGTAGTTCATTTTTTTAGTCAAAAAACCTCATATGGTTTTTTATTACATGATGAAATGGTTTTTTTGGGTCAAAAATAGAGTAATGACGGTTTGATTTAGCTACTAGCACATATCTCAATGGAGTAATAATGGTTTAGGCGCCATTATTACCATTTCTTAGCTTTTCAATGTAAAACTGAAATGTCTGGCACTAACCGGCTGTTCTAACTAGCTTCTCAAACTGAAATGACTATTGGTTTACCGATTATTATAACCATTTCTTAACTTTTCAAATATAAATAACCATCATTCACCTGAAGCAACCACTATTCTATCCAGCATTCTTGTATTCTCCCATAGTCCTATACACAATTAAAATGGCTACTTTTGGAGGTTTGGTCGGAGATTTCTTTGAAATGTCTCAACCAGAGATCATAACAGAGGTTGATGTTGCCATCAACACGGCCAGGAAGGCGATACAAGAAAATCAACATCTGCTTGATTATCTTCTAAAGCAACCACCCACTCCAGCACGCTACAGGTATGGCACCCTGCTGCTTGAACAACTCTACGCCAACCAAGCCACACTTAGGTAGCTCAACAACTTGAGGGTGGAACTGCTGGAAAGGCGGATTGAGCTTGCAAGAACTATGGCATTAAGGTTTGGTCAGTGAGGGTGCTAAAGCTTTGGTTGTGCCAGTTTTTTGGTGAAATTGAAGGTTTTTTGGTTTGTAAAGCTTTGGTTGTACAGTTTTTTTTGGTACTTGTGGATGTAATCATGGATCGTTTATAATGAATTCTTTTAGTTGGATCACAATATTGTTTTCCATATTTATTACAAATCCTACAAGCCCTAAAATTATTATAAATTAACAATCCCTATTACAAGCCCTAAAAAACAACACCAATTACAAGCCCTAAAACAAACAAACAGGTAATAAAGAGTTTAAACTGCAATCTCTTTTTTAGTTCAGTCCTTGAATCTTCACTCAGGTCCATGATGTTCTTAGAACGACAGTAATTCAATTTTTAATTTCACTTAGAACAAACAGGTAATAAAGAGTTTAAATGACAAGAATTCCATTTTTAATTTCACTTACCTCAGACGCACAAGTGTAGAACCTCCGACCTGGATTTTTTTTAGGTCCATGATGTTCTTAGAATTGCTTCTTGACCACAAGAACAATAAACATGGTCATGATGACATGAGATCGATTACTTATGCTACTGGATGTGGAAGATTCCATGGCGATCTTGACATAGGGTTTTTATTTGCGATTGACGACGAAGATATTCAAAGAATAAATGCTAAATTCTTTCAACTATAATTTATGACACGTGCCTTGTAGAAGTCACGTGTAAAACAACAGAAAAGTTTAACGTTTATTTTAGTTTAATAAAATAAACTAAAATTTGATTATGATAATGATGGTATATAACCCATATATTATGATGATGATGATGTATAACTCATATGATGATGATAATGATGGTATATAACCCATATATGATGATGATGATGATGTATAACCCATATGATGATGATGATGTATAACCCATATGATGATGATGTTGGTATATAACCCATATATGATGATGATCATGATGATATATTACCAATATGATGATGATGATAATGATGGTATATAACCCATATATGATGATGATGATGGTGATGATGATGATGTATAACCCATAGATGATGGTGTACAACCCATATATGATGATGATGATGTATAACCCATATGATGATGATAATGATGGTATATAACCCATATATGATGATGATGATGTATAACCCATATGATGATGATGATAATGATAACCCATATGATGATGATGATAACCCATATGAGGATGATGATGAAGCTGATGATGATCATCATGATGACCCATATGATGATGATGACGACGATGACGATGATGATGATAACCAATAAGCCTTGTAATGCCACAACCCATGCCACCCATAACTCAACAAAACCCACAACCAGTGTGACCTCGATAAGTCTTATGGGTTATACATGGGGTCATGGGTGATATGGGATATGCCATTTTAACCCATGACCCATATGTCGTGTAATGCCATAACCCGTGCCACCTTTACTTACAACTAGTGTGACCCACCCCTACAAGTCTTATTGGTCATATGGGTCATGGGTGATATGGGTTATGACATTATAACCCATGACCCATGGTCATATGGGTTATGGGTGATATTCAGTAATGTTTTTATGCGTTTTATATATGTAATGATGATGATGATGATAACAACCCATAAGATGATGATGATGATGATGATAAACCATTTGAGGATGATGATGATAACCCATAATCCTTGTAATGCCATAACCCATATCAACCATAACTCACAACCAATAACCCACGACCAGTGTGACCCCTATAAGGCTTATATATGGGTCATACGGGCCATGGGTCATGAAGATATGGGATATGGCATTTTAACCCATGACCCATAAGCCGTGTAATGCCATAACCCATGTCACCCTGACTCACAACCTCTGTGACCCCTAAAAGGCTTATTGGTCATATGGGTAGATCATGGGTGATACGGGTTATGACATTAATTATAACCCATGACCCATGGTCATATGGGTCATGGGTGGTATGGGGTATGACATTATAGCTCATGACCCATGGTCATATGGGTCACGGGTGATATTAAGTAATGTTTTTATGTGGTTTATGTAACGATGATGATGATAAGCCATATGATGATGATGAAAGCCCATAAGATGATGATGATGATAACCCATAAGATGATGATGATGATAATGATAACCCATAAGATGACCATGATAACCCATCCGAGGATATAATGATGGTGATGATCAGGACGACCCATATGATGATGATGATATAACCGATTTCACCCATAATTCAAAACCAGACCAGTGTGACCCTATAAGGCTTGTATATGGGTCATACGGGCCATGGGACATGGGTGATATGGGATATGGCATTTTAACCCATAAGACGTGTAATGCCATAACCCATGTCACCCTGACCTGACTTACAACCAGTATGACCCCTACAAGGCTTACTGGTCATATGGGTCATGGGTGATGTTAAGTACTGTTTTTATGCGGTTTTTGTAATCTTTTAATTTTAATTTATGTTTTTTTAGGGGTTAATTATATATGTGGTTTATGTAAATTTTTATTTTTTTTAATTTATGCAATATTTTAAGTAGGTTTATTATAAACTTGCGTAGTTTTTTGTTTTTTTACAAATATATTTTAGAAACCGTAATTAGTTTTTGATTTAAAAATTCCCCAAAACTACATGGCGGGATCTTAAACAAAATCAGTGGTAAAATTTTAAGAAAAATGTTGAAACTTCATTTAGGTCACAAAATCAACGGTAAAATTTGAAAGAAAATTCCCCAAAACTACGTGCCCCAATTCGATTTCTAACCCGTCCTCTTCCACTCTGATTTCAAATCCGGGCTTTTGTATTTCCAATCTCAAATCCGATTTTATTAATCTGAAACTCATGGACGGTGAAGATGATCAATTCAACGACGATGGATATAACTATTCATCAGACGACTATGAAAGCGATGATGTGGATCATCACAACGATGATTTGATGGTTAGCAAGTTATGTGAATCACAAGTCAATGAAGATATGGATCTGGATCTCAATTTAGCTACAACAGAAACAACTAAGAGGGGGTTGACCAGGTTACCAAAGTTACATGCAGCATATACAAACTCTGGTGGAAGAAAACACAAAGTTTCGTTTGATGAACTTGGTAGGTTAACTGGGGAATATAGATCAGAATTTTCAAGTTATTTGGGAGACCTGGTAAGGGAAAAGTTTTGATTAAGGTTTCTAGCATAGAAGGCGGTGCCAAAAGAAGTAAAAGATAAGTTGTGGGAAGAATTAACGGTTAATACAATAACATATTTTGTGGCCTAAAGCGAACGTTGAAATTAAGGCCTTCTGTGAAAGTTTTGTAAATATACAAAAAAAATTTAAATGTAATTTTGTTGTGAATAATGTTGACATAAAAGTTGTGAAATTATCATTTCTCTCTGAAAACACAAAAGTTGAGAATACAAATTAAATTAGTTATTCAATTTTTGGGGGCCTAAAGCTGTTGCTTTAGTTGCTAATTAATACTAACAAACTAGCCTATATATCGTAGAAATATTATGAGATTGATGCATGTCGTAGGCGTTTTGTGATGAATAAGCTTGGTCACCTTCTTTGAAATTTTAGAAGAAAATTGTATGTGGGATACATAGTACCCAACCTAGGTAAACCGGTTAAACTTAAGATAATTCCTAAGCAGTATCGTACATTGGTGAAGCAAACAGACTGGGACAAGTTCGTTACATATACACAATCAGACGAATTCAAGGTTTTAATCATTTACCCTAATTAATGTTCACCATTAATATATTTTTAATCTTTCTCCTTTAAACTCTAATGAAATAATTAAAATGTGTGTTGGAAGAATCTATCGAAAACAAGAAAAGAAGCACGATTAAAGTACGCTTATGATCATCACCTGGGACGAGGAGGATATACTTATCTAAGAGATAACTAGTAACTTTATTCTCTAATTCAAGTGTCTTTTTCTGTCATATGTCGGATGTGTGGGTGTCTGCTGCTTTTCTGTTGAATATATTACAAGGTACAAAACAACGAAATTTCACCCGATGAAATCCCCTCCCGTGCTTTGATGTGGAGGAAAGCAAGGGAAGACAAAAAGGGAGAATACAAGAATGTTGATGTCAAATTCATGGCAAATAAAATAGTAGGTTTAACTTCAAACTTTTGGAAATTATGTTAAAGAAAAATCATTGTCAAACTCAGTTAATAGAGTTGGAGTTGTGAGATAAGACTGAAGGGTAATTAAAATTGTCATTAGCCAGGATCAGTGTTTTAAACCTAAAGCCGGTAACTCATAGTGACATCTAACTAGGCTAACAAACTTGATTCTATTTATACATTAGTTAGAACTACTAGATACATCACCCTGATTATGACATCTAAGTAGGCTAACAAGCTTGTTTCTCAGCACTTAGTAAAATTGCTGGAATAAGTAAACAGCTGGAATGGACACAACTGTTGGTTCGGGGAACAGTTTGTGAATAACTTCAACAGTAGTTCATGTTACCAGCAGTTACAGCCAGATTGTATTATCCCACATCGGTTGAGGGGGAGAACGAAACCTTCCTTATAAGGGGGTGGATACCTTCTCTATCAAGACTTGTTTTGCCTGGGCGAGCAACTCGTCGGGTGAAAACAAAACCGTGATTTCCTGGATGGGCAACCCATCGGGGGGAAAGCGGACAAAATTTTGGCATGGTTTGCTTGGGCTATTACAAATGGTATCAGAGCCAGGGGCCGGACTGGTGTGCCAGCTAGGACGCTAGGCTCCGTAAGGGGGGTGGATTGTAATATCCCACATCGGTTGAGGGGGAGAACGAAACCTTCCTTATAAGGGGGTGGATACCTTCTCTATCAAGACTCGTTTTACCTTGGAGAGCAACTCGTCGGGGGCAAAGCGGGCAATATCTTGGTACGGTTTGCTTGGGCTATTACACAGATGTTCTATGGTTGTAGGGAATCAGCAGTTTGCTATTTGTAAAGTCAAACCCCTATTCTTCTGTAAAGTTCTGTACAACGCCTGGAGTTTCGGCATTTAGAATCAGCAGTTCATTGTAACCAGCAGTTACAGCGATATGTTCTATGCTTGTAGGGAATCAACAGTTTGATCTTTGTTTTAACATCCCAAAAATTAAACGACAATTGTAATAACGGAATAAACGAACGACGCATGACGAGTCGGGTCGGATGGGTCAGCGGGCTATAAATAGCCTATGCCACCCATTTTCTCTCATTTGCAACTTTTAGAGAGAGAAACCGTAGAGAGAGAAAGTTGGCGGATCGACCCGAGACTTCAGCAAAGTGTTACTCCATAACTCGTGAGAAGAACCTCCGGATCAGAAACTCGATTCAGGTAACAATCCGACCTAAATCTGAGTTTTAGTTCATTTTTGGGTTTTTCGGGTTTTGGGTGAAAAGGTAAGGTTTGAACGGATGAAACTGAAAAATAATCATGGATTTGAGTTCCTTATTGGAAAACGAACGTTTTGAATGCAAACAGCTTCAGGACTTTGACATGATCAGACCCGAATGCGAAAGTTAGGGTTTTTCGCGAAGAACAGGTCGTGCGCACTTGCTAAGTGCGCACGGAGCAGGTCCTGCGCACTTGCTAAGTGCGCAGGAGGAGGGATCTGCGCAGGAGGAGGGGCCTGCGCACTTGCTAAGTGCGCATGAGGAGGGACCTGCGCACTTGCTAAGTGCGCAGGAGGAGGGACCTGCGCACTTGATAAGTGCGCAGACATCAGAACTGGTTAAGTGAAGTCAGTACGTTAGAATGGTTAAACCGTTAGAGTCGGGATTGGTCTGATGTGTATTTAACTAATCAATTCAGATCGGAAGTGACGTTGTTGGACCTTCGTTTAGGACAACCCATATTAGCGTATCAGGTGAGTTCTAGAAGCCCTCTTTTAAATGTTTTAATAATGTTTTTAGGCTGGTGTGCATACGTAACGATGTGACTATTTTATAAAACGATGTTTATGAATGTTGTATGTGACGTTTTATAAAATGATGTTTTGGAAGGAAGTGTTAAGAAAGAAGTGTTTATGAAATATTTTGCCAAAAGAAGTTTATGAAGTTTACGAAATGTTTATGAATGAATGAATGTTTTTAATAAAACGTACGAATGCTTTAACTGAAGTTTTGAAGTAAAAGAAGCGAAGGTTTACGAAAGTCACAAACGAACGAATCTGCCATTATTCCTTAGGGAATGAAGGTTAAGGGATGGGAAGTATGTTATGGGCCTTTACCTTTTAGGGGCCTTTGTGGCTGGCCAACTGTTGTACAACTGGGGCGATGACGGTCGTCAAGGGGATTATCGTGATCCTTGAAGTTTGGTACGATTTACCTTACGGGGTAGTCGCGCTTGAAGTTTGGTACTTGTGCCCTACGGGACGCAGTGCTTGAAGTTTGGTACGTGTCATCCTTGTGATGTCGTGCTTGAAGTAGTGTTGAATAACCTAAGTATCGGGCCCTAGGAGTTCTTCACCCGAAGGACAGTACAGTGAATGATGGGCCTAGTGGTGGTGATCTTTAGGTTATTCAGCCAGTATGTGACGTTTGGATTTGACGGTTACGAGAAGGCGCAGATTCGATATGTTCGTTGACTTATGTTTATGAAGGGTTATGTTTTGTTATTGCATTATTTTACGTACGCTTTTTATTAAATGAAGTATGAAGTTATGAAGTTATGTTTTTGGCAAATTATTTGAAGCTAAAGTTTTATGTTAAAACTAGAACTCACCAGCGTAGCTGACTTTTTAGTATGCACATTCAGATTAAGGCAGGTATGGATGATGGACGGTGATGCTTGGCAAGCGAGAAGAGTTACCCGGTTGATCATGAAGACTGGCATCCCGTTATGAGTAGATTAAGATATGTTTATATAATAGATTATGTTACGCTTCCGCATGTTAAACGATGTAACGACTATGTTTTAATGAAATTTTCCGCTGCGTTAATTAATAATCAAGTTTAAGAACTGTTTGTGAATGAGTAAATCCAACAAGTGAGGCCTCCCGGGTTTGGGGCCTTACAAGTTGGTATCAGAGCAATAGTTTGAGAGATTCGGACACTCCTAGTGTCTGAACTTAAACTGTGAATGGGACCGAAAGCGGATGCCAGTACGGGTAACTCGAGCCACAACATCAAGTATGAATGTAGTATATATTTACATATATAGTATGCCTTAGAAGGGTTAGGTAAGGACTTGTGTTCTGATGGAATCACAAAGGTGGTCAAATAGAAATCGAAAGGTAGTGTAATAGTTAATTGCAGATGGCCAGTGTTTATTAACATCTTACAGTGCTTATTGAATTTTATTTGTTAACTAGCGTGATGACATTAGATTTCTTGTCTTATAGAACGAAATGGCGAAGAGAGGGAACCGAAGGCGTGGTGGCCGTACCGGTGGTCGTACCGGCGGTCGGAATGGTGGGCGTGGCAGGATCCCTGCGCGCCAAGAGTATAGTGAAGAAGGAAGTGTTCACACTGAACCGGCGGTTAGTGTGCATGGAGCTAAGCAGACACAGGTTGAAGAACAACCTTTCACTTTTGAACCAGAAGTGAGGGCAGCTATAGCTCGAGAGTTCTCCGAGTTGATGAAGGCTTCTCTGCCAGGTATGTTAGCTGAAGCGATGAAGAAGGTTAACGAGACGGGTGGGTCCAACACGGCAGTTGGTACCCCAAACACTGAGGCAATTAACGCACCGCTTAACCGTGGATGCGACTATAAGTCCTTTAAGGCATGTGACCCACCGGTCCTCACTAGAAAGAAAGACGCGGTGGCTACGTTTGATTGGGTGATCCGTATGGAAGCTGCCATTCGTCTCAGCGAATGCCGGGCGGATCAAGTGGTAAAATTTGCTGCTAACTCTTTAAGAGAGGAAGCATCCCATTGGTGGGAAGGTGTACGTCAAGCAAAAGGGAGCGAGGTTGTGGATGCGATGATGTGGGCTGACTTGAAAACTTTGGTGATCAAGAATTTCTGCCCAAGGAACGATATTGAGAAGGTAGAGAGGGAATTTCTGGGTTTGAAGGCCGGGAGCATGACGCACTGGCAATACACAACCCGATTCAATGAACTGGCACGTCTGGTGCCACATCTTGTCACGACTGAGGAAAGAAAGATTGCATGCTACATTCAAGGACTGCCGGACCAGTTCCGCACCTATGTTAAGGCAAACGCCCCTACTACCTATGATTCGGTAGTAGAACTGAGTGGCGTGGTATTTGATGATCTGGCGCTGAACGTCGTTGCCATTGAAGAGCCCAAGAAGAAGCTGATTTTTCCCGCTAAACGATCGGGTGGGAAGTTGTTTGGGGCTCGGGACAAGCAGGCCAGGGTAGGCGAGGCGACAGTCTGTGGAAGATGTGGGGTAAGACATACGGGTGAATGTCGGTTAGGGTCTAATCTATGCTTTAAATGCGGAAAAACCGGACACTATTCCCGTGAATGCCCACAAGGTTTCAAATGCTACAACTGTGGGGAAGGTGGTCATATGAGCCGGGAATGCACCAAGCCCAGAATGGGTCAAGCCGGGAAAGGGAAAGGCCCGGAGAAGGAAGAAGAGAGACCCCGAGCAAAGACTCGCGCCTATGCGCTGACGCAGGAACAGGCCAGAGCGGACCCCGATGTGGCGTCAGGTACGTTCGTCCTTGACAACACTTTTGTTTCTGTGTTATTTGATTCGGGTGCAAGTAAGAGTTTTATATCTGCGACTTTTTGTAAACGAGTGAAGTACACTGTCAGTAAACTAGAAAGGGCCTTTAGCGTAGAAACCGCTGAGGGTAGAACTGCGAGGGTGACCGATGTAGTTGACAATTCCACGATAAAAATAGAAGGCCATAGATTTCCCGTCAGGTTGTTTGTCATGGTTTTGGGTGGGTTCGATGTCGTGTTAGGAATGGATTGGTTAACTGCCAATGAAGCACAAATTATATGTAAACGGAAGATAATCCGACTCAAGGCTCCGGACGGTAGCAAAGTCGAGGTTTTTGGAGATCGTGACGCCCAGATGGCAAATGTCATCTCGATGATTAAGGCAGCAGATTACTTGAGGCGTGGATGCGAGGCTTATCTGGTGTACGTGATTGACGAGTGTAAGGAAGTGAAGGAACTAGACGATGTACCCGTGGTACGCGAGTACCCGGAGGTGTTTCCAGAGGATTTGCCTGGGATACCACCCAACAGAGAGATCGAATTTCGAATCGACTTAGTACAAGATGCCCAGCCCGTGGCTAAGGCTCCATATCGACTAGCACCAGTGGAGATGAAAGAGTTAATGGCACAACTAGACGAGTTACTTGAGAAGGGGTTTATCCAACCGAGCATCTCGCCGTGGGGTGCTCCGGTGTTGTTTGTGAAGAAGAAAGACGGTTCGATGAGAATGTGCATTGATTATCGCGAGTTGAATAAACGTACGGTGAAGAACAAGTACCCTTTACCAAGGATCGACGACCTGTTCGATCAATTGCAAGGCGCAAGTTGGTTCTCAAAAATTGACCTTCAGTCCGGGTACCATCAATTGAAGGTGAGGGAAGAAGACATACCGAAAACTGCATTTCGCACGCGTTATGGACATTTCGAGTTCCGCGTAATGTCTTTTGGATTGATGAACTCCCCCGCAGCATTCATGGATTTGATGAATAGAGTTTGTCGACCAATGCTGGATCGATGGGTAATCGTGTTCATCGATGATATCCTCATCTACTCAAAGAATGAGGGTGATCACGCGTGTCACTTGAAGGAAGTATTGGAAGCTCTGAAGAAGGAAAAGTTGTATGCCAAGTTCTCCAAATGCGCGTTCTGGCTTAGAGAAGTCCAATTCCTAGGTCACGTCATTAACCCGAACGGCATTATGGTTGACCCAGTAAAGATAATGACGGTAAGGGAATGGAATATTCCTAAGACGCCAACTGAAATTCGTAGTTTTTTGGGGTTGGCACGCTATTACCGGAGATTCATCCAGGATTTCTCGAAAATAGTTTCGCCGTTGACAAAGTTGACTCGGAAAGAGGTAAAGTATGAATGGGGTTCGATACAAGATGAGGCGTTTAAGGAATTGAAGAAGAGGCTAACCCAAGCTCCAGTCTTGGCCCTTCCCGAGGGCAATGAAGACTTAGTGGTATACTCTGACGCTTCGGGTCAGGGATTGGGATGCGTGTTGATGCAACGCGGGAGAGTGATCGCGTATGCGTCACGGCAATTGAAGATTCACGAAGCTAATTATCCGACTCACGATTTGGAACTTGCTGCCGTCGTATTCGCATTAAAAGTCTGGAGGCACTACCTTTACGGGGTGAAGTTTACTATTTACTCTGACCACAAAAGTTTGAAGTACTTCTTCGAACAAAGAGAGCTTAATATGAGACAGAGACGATGGTTAGAACTCCTAAAAGATTATGACTGTGAAATCATATACCACCCTGGAAAGGCAAACGTGGTGGCTGACGCTCTAAGCCGAAAGGATGTGCCTACTCCTATTAGAGTGAAAGCTTGCCAGTTTGTTGTAACATCGGATGTGATGAGAGAAATTGAAAAGGCTCAAGATGAGGCGCTTAAGGAGGAAAACATGAAGAAGGAAAGGATGGTTGGCCAATTGGACAAGTTGGAATATAACACCCTTGGTGTTAGGACACGTTTTGGACGGATATGGATACCTATGGGTGGCGAACTTAGGACCAAAATCTTGGATGAGGCTCATAAGTCTCGTTACTCTATCCATCCCGGTACCAATAAAATGTACCAAGATCTGAGAAAGGAATACTGGTGGCCTGGAATGAAACATGATGTGACGAAGTATGTAAGCAAGTGCTTGACTTGCTCGCAAGTAAAGGCCGAGCACCAGAAACCGTATGGAAAGATTCAACCACTTGATATACCGGAATGGAAGTGGGAACACATTACCATGGACTTCATAACTAAGCTACCTCGCACAGCTAAAGGTCATGACACCATTTGGGTAATTGTGGACCGTTTAACGAAGAGTGCTCATTTCCTACCTATTCGCGAGACGTTCTCGTCGGAAAGGTTAGCAGAAGTATTTATTAACGAAGTAGTAGCACGGCATGGGATGCCTTTGACAATCGTATCTGACCGGGACACACGATTCACATCGAGGTTCTGAAAAAGATTTCACGAGGCGATGGGCACGAGGCTTAATATCAGCACGGCGTACCACCCACAAACGGATGGTCAGTCCGAAAGGACTATTCAGACCTTGGAGGATATGCTTCGCGCTTGTATTATCGATTTTTGCGGCAATTGGGACAGTCATCTGCCGTTAGCCGAATTCTCCTACAACAATAGTCATCACATGACGATAGGCATGCCGCCTTACGAAATGTTGTATAGGAGAAGATGTAGGACCCCGGTTTGTTGGGGTGAGATTGGGCAGAAGGAATTAGGAAGTCTTGAAGTCGTAAGAGAAACATCGGAAAGGTTTGATCAAATCAAAGCAAGAATGAAGGCCGCTCAAGATCGTCAGAAATCCTACGCGGATAAACGACGAAGGCCTATTGAGTTTGATGTTGGGGACAGAGTAATGTTGAAAGTGTCGCCCTGGAAGGGAATCATACGATTCAGGAAGAGAGGAAAGTTAAGTCCGAGGTTTGTCGGACCATTCAGGATAATGGCACGGGTTGGTGAAGTCGCTTATCGGTTAGAGTTGCCTGATGAGTTAAGTGGGATTCATCCTACCTTCCATGTATCACACTTGCGAAAGTGTTTGGCGGATGAATCGGCTCACGTACCACTTACTGACATCGAGGTCGACAACAGCCTTAACTACATCGAAGAACCCGTGGCCATCTTAGACAAGAAGGAGAAGCGTTTGCGTAATAAGAATATCCAATTGGTTAAAGTCCAGTGGAAACATCGAAAGGGATCGGAAGCCACTTGGGAAACGGAGAAAGAAATGAGGGAGTCGTACCCTCATCTATTTGACTTATGATAGGTTTCGGGGACGAAACCTATTGTAAGGGGGGTAGACTTGTAACATCCCAAAAATAAAACGACAGTTGTAATAACGGAATAAACGAACGAGGCATGACGAGTCGGGTCGGATGGGTCAGCGGGCTATAAATAGCCTATGCCACCCATTTTCTCTCATTTGCAACTTTTAGAGAGAGAAACCATAGAGAGAGAAAGTTGGCGGATCGACCCGAGACTTCAGAAAAGTGTTACTCCATAACTCGTGAGAAGAACCTCTGGATCAGAAACTCGATTCAGGTAACAATCCGACCTAAATATGAGTTTTAGTTTGTTTTTGGGTTTTTCGGGTTTTGGGTGAAAAGGTAAGGTTTGAACGGATGAAACTGAAAGATAATCATGGAATTGAGTTCCTTAATGGAAAACGAACGTTTTGAATGAAAACAGGTTCGGGATCTTGACATGATCAGACCCGAATGCGAAAGTTAGGGTTTTTCGCGAAGAACAGGTCGTGCGCACTTGCTAAGTGCGCACGGAGCAGGTCCTGCGCACTTGCTAAGTGCGCAGGAGGAGGGATCTGCGCACTTGCTAAGTGCGCAGGAGGAGGGGCCTGCGCACTTGCTAAGTGCGCAGGAGGAGGGACATGCGCACTTGCTAAGTGCGCAGGAGGAGGGACCTGCGCACTTGATAAGTGCGCAGGCAGCAAGGTCTGCGCACTTGCTAAGTGCGCAGACATCAGAACTGGTTAAGTGAAGTCAGTACGTTAGAATGGTTAAACCGTTAGAGTCGGGATTGGTCTAATGTGTATTTAACTAATCAATTCAGATCGGAAGTGACGTTGTTGGACCTTCGTTTAGGACAACCCATATTAGCGTATCAGGTGAGTTCTAGAAGCCCTCTTTTAAATTTTTTAATAATGTTTTTGGGCTGGTGTGCATACGTAACGATGTGACTATTTTATAAAACGATGTTTATGAATGTTGTATGTGACGTTTTATAAAATGATGTTTTGGAAGGAAGTGTTAAGAAAGAAGTGTTTATGAAATATTTTACCAAAAGAAGTTTATGAAGTTTACGAAATGTTTATGAATGAATGAATGTTTTTAATAAAACGTACGAATGCTTTAACTGAAGTTTTGAAGTAAAAGAAGCGAAGGTTTACGAAAGTCACAAACGAACGAATCTGCCATTATTCCTTAGGGAATGAAGGTTAAGGGATGGGAAGTATGTTATGGGCCTTTACCTTTTAGGGGCCTTTGTGGCTGGCCAACTGTTGTACAACTGGGGCGATGACGGTCGTCAAGGGGATTATCGTGATCCTTGAAGTTTGGTACGATTTACCTTACGGGGTAGTCGCGCTTGATGTTTGGTACTTGTGCCCTACGGGACGCAGTGCTTGAAGTTTGGTACGTGTCATCCTTGTGATGTCGTGCTTGAAGTAGTGTTGAATAACCTAAGTATCGGGCCCTAGGAGTTCTTCACCCGAAGGACAGTACGGTGAATGATGGGCCTAGTGGTGGTGATCTTTAGGTTATTCAGCCAGTATGTGACGTTTGGATTTGACGGTTACGAGAAGGCGCAGATTCGATATGTTCGTTGACTTATGTTTATGAAGGGTTATGTTTTGTTATTGCATTATTTTACGTACGATTTTTATTAAATGAAGTATGAAGTTATGTTTTTGGCAAATTATTTGAAGCTAAAGTTTTATGTTAAAACTAGAACTCACCAGCGTAGCTGACTTTTTAATATGCACATTCAGGTTAAGGCAGGTATGGATGATGGACGGTGATGCTTGGCAAGCGAGAAAAGTTACCCGGTTGATCATGAAGACTGGCATCCCGTTATGAGTAGATTAAGATATGTTTATGTAATAGATTATGTTACGCTTCCGCATGTTAAACGATGTAACGACAATGTTTTAATGAAATTTTCCGCTGCGTTAATTAATAATCAAGTTTAAGAACTGTTTGTGAATGAGTAAATCCAACAAGTGAGGCCTCCCGGGTTTGGGGCCTTACATTTGTAAAGTCAAAGCCCTATTATTCTATAAAGTTCTAGTCAACACCCGGAGTTTCGGCTTTCAGAATCAGCAGTTCTTTTCAGGATCCAATAATTTACTATAATACATGTTTACTTTGTTAAAAAACATCTCACTACATTCTTTTGATATTTTTTTTGCAGATCGACTGTGAAACACAAATCATGGATGGAACCTTGAACCTTGAACGGGCACGGATGCCCTCACAGTAGTACTTGGCAAGGTAAGAGGTGGATTTTTAAAAGAGGTTGGCTATGGAGTGACTTCCGGTAGATATTGGAATGTTCCTCAAACAAAAGGATTATCAAAAGAACAAATTGCACTACTTGAGTGTCAACTATACAAAAAAGATGAAAAGATTAACACACTGTCCATCCAGATGGAAGAAACACAAAACAAACTTAATCAAGTTCTACAACGTTTGGCTGCACAAGGAGTGCCGTTGTTAACAACACAAGTAAAAGTGACTTATTTTATTCGTTAATTAATTAATGCCTTAACATTTTTCCCTCTGTCGTTACATTTTGTACGTGGATTCTTTGAACAATGATGTTGGATCTAACCAAAGTACTAGTGCTACCACATATAAACTAGGGCAAAAGAAAATGGTATTTGACAATTTCATTCTTTTTTTATGTCTGCTCCATAACCTAAGTAATTGAATTATAGGTCAGTTATGTGGATAATAATGTTGGCTCAAAGGACAATACTAATGCTACCCTATCTAACGGATCATGTAAAGAAGTGCAAATAGAAGTCACTCCTCAGGTAAGTATTTGACAATTTAATACTTTTTTTTTGTTTTCCATGTGAGTGATGATTTTCCATGACCTAATTAATTAAATTGCAGGCCAATTCTACGGAGACCAAACTTGACAAAACAACAGTGCAAACAGAAGTCAAACACCGATGAAAACCAGGAAAAGGAAAGTTGATGTATCACAAGAAGATGTCCCATCTCATTTGGAATCAAAAGAAGATGACACACAGGAATATATTGCATGAAATGCACATATATATTGACTTTAACTTTACCATGTTAATATATCCCACAAATTTTTGTAGACATTTAAGTGTAGTGGCACGTGGTACAATTCATTGGTCAACGAAATCACAAACCATTCATGGAGTTCCACTACAAGATGATTGCTATAGAGTTTCTATTGATGAATATATAAAGGGGGCAGCATTTCTACCAACAGAAACTAGTGAGTTCAAAACAGTTAAGGAGGCACTCCATTCTTTTGTTCCTTGGCCAAAATCTCTTGTCAAAAGTGACCAGCAGGTTTGTTCCTTAATGAAAATCTGATTAAATGCAACTAATTAAAACAAGTATTAATATTTGTTTCTATGTTTTGTTGCTCCAGCTACCAGATCCACCATCCAATCAAACACAAAACACTACAACTGAAGTTGCTAAGAAGCAAAAGAAAACTTTTACAACGCTAAAAGACATCAAAAACCAGCAAGGAACAAGAAGAAAACCAGCAGCCAACAAATAGACATTCTTTAGTATTTAACATAAAACTAATGTATTGATTTTGGTTTATTATTCATATTTAGTCTTAATATAATTTGGTTTTCTCATGCATGTTTACTGCTGTTTATAATTATTATATACAAAAAAAATGAAAATAAAATGACAAATTACACAAAAATGGCCACATAGAACCCCGGTAAATATGTGTAACCAAAGGTAAAATAATATCCACACTTAAAATTCCAAAATTTCGTGTGGCTATAAATAACCATTAGCCACACCATAGTTACTTTGTTTTATGTTAGTGTGACGGAATGTTAGCAAACATCGTGGAAAAAAACTACATGTGTGACCAAATGTAAGACAATAGCCACACTTAAAATTAAAAAATTTCGTATGGTTATAAATGATCATTAGCCACACCAAAGTAACTTTGTTTTTTGCTTATGTGACGGAATGATACCAAACGTCATGGAAAAAGAAAATACGTGTGACCAAAGGTTAGACAATATCCACACTTATAATTATAAACTTTCGTGTAGCTATAAATAAACCATTAGCCACACCAAATTCACTTTGTTTTTTGTTAGTGTGACTGAATGATAGCAAACGTCATAGAGAAAAACTTTATGTGTGACTAAAGGTGAGACAATAGCCACACTTAAAATTCTAAAATTTCATGTGGCTATAAATAACCATTAGCCATACCATAGTTACTTTGCTTTATGTTTGTGTAACGGAATGATAGAAAACATCGTGGGAAAAAAACTATACGTGTGACCAAAGGTAAGACAATAGCTACACTTAAAATTACAAAATTTTGAGTTGCTATAAATGACCATTATCCACACCAAAGTAACTTTGTTTTTTGCTTATGTGACGGAATGATACCAAACGTCATGGGAAAAAACAATTATATGTGACCAAAGTTTAGACAATAGCCACACTTAAAATTACAATATTTTTTTGTGTGTCAAATAAAAGATTTTAGTCACTCTTAAAATAAATTTCAGTGACTATATAATATAAACGGCCACACTTATAGTAAATTCAAGCGGCAGTTGTTACCATTTAGCCACACTTATTGGAACAAAATGCTTGATCACAACAACCCTTTTGCCACAGTTTTATTAAATAAGCGTGGCTAAAACAAACTTTTTAGTAAATTCATGTGGCCGTTGTGACCCGTTAGCTACACTTAAAGTAACGTCATGTGGCCGTTGCTACCCTTCAGCCACACTTAACAGAGGGAATGCTTGATTTTAGCAATAAATGTTGATACCCTTTAGCCACACTTTTAAGTTGTTACGGACACTAAAAAGTGTGTGTGGTCGTATGATACCTACGATGACTCGAGCTTTGGTCACACTTGAGCTAGAAAAAAAAAGTGTGGCAAAAGGCCTACCGTCACACATTTTTTGTGTGGCGTAGGCCATTTTTGACGCAGTGTTTGAATTCCATATGTTACATGTGAATGTCTTTCAGTTAGGGTTTCATATTAGATCATTGACTTCGTGTTATGATTAGTTTATGGTTTGTTGAATTCGTAATCCATAGGAATAGGAATCGTTTATCTGTTTGATCCTAGTGTTCTACCTATCTAGATAGCTGAAAGGTGATAGATAGTCGGTTAGTCTCGGGTATTAAGTATCTAGGTGTAAGGGCTCTGAAAGGAGGTTTCCCTAGGTTTCTTAGTATTCCGTGCTAGTCCGTGTCAATTTGGTTGTTCTTCGATTACTCCTTGCACCTTAGGGTGTATTAAGATAGTGAGTCTGAGATGCGAGCTGTTTTCCGACTACTTTAGTGTTGTTGGAGAGACTAAAAGGTGATCCAACCAACCAGTGAGCGTCACACACCCCTTAGGGTTTCCTTTTAGGTCACACCTTGAGAATGATCAGGGATCCTGTAGGTAGACTGAGGGTGTAGTATTTATAGATCCTGGTTCCATTATTAGTTTCCTTAACCGAGAGAAATCCGAGATTCACGCGTAGGATTCTTAACCTGGGTAGTGTTTTCCCCATTCGTGAGTTCGTCAAATTACTTTGCTTGATAGTTGGATCTTGTTAGTTTGTTAGGTTTAGAATCATAACACAATTTCCCCCATTAAAATCAGTTTAGTTAGTGGAGTCAGAGTCTAGATTAGTTGTCACTAGTGTCTCGTGGGTTCGATACCCGGACTTCCATTAGGTTGTACTACGATTCATAAGTACACTTGCCTGTCATTGTGGTCTAGTATTTAGGAGAGTCTAGAGTTTAACTAGAGTTTCTAGGTTAGGTTAATTTAGGTATATTTTATAGACCATTCCAAGCACATCAAGTTTTTGGCGCAGTTGCCGGGGGATACTTAGGCGATAGCGTATCTAGATTTGATTGAACTTACCTGATTAATTGATCTCATTTGTGTTTTGAGTCGTAGAGTGTCTAGTTGTCCGTGTCTTTTATTTGTTTTTAGTGTGTCTTTGTAAATATTCGTATATCTGCTTAGTGATATGTTTATTTTCTCTTTTGTGTTTTTGTTTTTCTGTGTTTCTAGCTTAGATTAAGTTTGTTTTGTTTTATTTTATTATATTCATATCTCACCCGTGTTTTGAGAAAATGTATAAGCAACAGGGTAGTCCGTACTGTGCACTATGTTAGGAAGCCCATTGGGCGCATGAGTGTCACAGAGTACAGGTGGATGCGATGCAGTATAAGAAGCGTATCCAGGAAACACTCAGTCGCATAAATCACGTTGTTTGAAGAATCAAGAGCATGTGGTTTCAGATTGTGAAGGGAACATTATTGGATCTGACATTGTATCAAGCGAAGTGATCCTGGAAACCCCAGAACTGGAGACGATAATCGATGAAGTGCAAGTAACAGTGACAGAAGGTGCAGCACAAGTCCCACCTCCAGGTAAGTATTCTGACCTTAATTTCAGTAGTGATGAATTCTATACAGATTATGTGCAATATCACGTAGTTCCATGTGATTCTTTACACTTGTCTTATGAGAGTGATTCAGTGCACGACATACAGGTCGAAGAAACAATCAAGGAGGAGCAACAGAAAGTGCAGGAGATCATGAGTACTTGGTGGAACCTTTTAAGTAAGGCCGAGCAACTGCACTTTCTAGATGAATATGGGAGGCTTACGGATGAGCTAACGAGTCTAAGGTTAGCAAGAGAAAAAGCCGCTCAAGAACCGGAGACTTTAACGGAAGGGGTGTAACTCACGAGTCTATAAAACTCTGCACCAGACCCACCTTCGGTTCATACACCATAGAGTTGCGGGCCAGAACCCATCGAGGATGATTTTTTCAGTGATGATGAAGTAGAGGTAGAAGAATCCTCGGATGAAACTGCGGGTGAGGGTGCAGGTAATTAATTATTCGGAACCTGGTTTAGTTAAGAATAATTGTGATAGTCCTGAAATTCCGGGTGACGAGCTCGAGTCCTCAAATGCACTTGATACTTTACGCTTGTTCTTTGAGAATAATGTAATGCAGGATATAGAACGTGAAGCCGAGTGTTTTGAAGTGGGACTAGCTGGGTTGTTTGAGACAGAAGATGATAGCGAGGTACAGCCTATTTGGCCACTAGACGTGTCCATGGAGGAGATGATTGAAGATGAGCAGGTCCCATCTTGGGAGGATGAGTTTAGTAACGAATTGATGGACCTGCCAACTCCTAGTGAAGAGGGGTTTGACCCACTTGCCGATTTAAAGCTTTTGGAGGATCTACTGTATCAAGGCCCAAGTGTGGAGATGGAAGAGGAGGTGCAAGTGAATGAGGTCATCAATGAAACACAAATGGAGCTGGTGTCGGACCCACCACATTGCACCAGAGAGAGCAAGAGGAAAAGACCGGTGGATGGAACCGATGGTAAAATGCCACAACCACCAAAGGCACCACGAGGAAGAGAAAGAAATAAGGGGCGTAAGGCAAGCTCGGGAGTGAAGAGACAGCCAAAGAAGCCGCACAATGCTTTATCGATCAATAGAGCTGACCGTCTCCTTCACTATACATCACATCTCAATTTTGGCCTAGGTAAGTTTAAGTATTAGTGGCCTGACCCGTTTGAATGCTTCAAATCAATTTTAAAGTCTACCATCAGAGCTTGTCATGTCGGTGGTAGACGAATTATATTAAATGGGCCGGATGGGGGCGGAATAAAGGAGAAGCCTCCTGATTAGGTGTTTGTTCCTCGGGTTAAAGCCCGAGTGTAAAGTTTGTATAATTCCTTGTGTTTAATTTCATTTTTGTTTTTGTATTTTTCGATTTACATGTTTTTGTTTTACGTTTGTTCTGCAGGGATTCGCAGCTGATTCGGTGAGGGAAATCATCAAGGACGGAGTTCCGGGTATATTTACACTTGATTTTAACATTGGAACCGGTTTTTAGAGGAATTTGGGGAAGAAGGATTTAGGGGGTAAAAAATTTTATAAGTATAAAAGCACTCAAAACCTTCTGTTAACACCAGTCCCTCGCGGTATGCGAAGCCCAGAAGGGACTCTCTCACGACACGTGAAAAGCCATTATTTTGGTTGGGTCAATCCCTTGCTCCTCGCAATACGCGAGGAGTGTCCTCTGGTCTTTCGCGGTACGCGAGGACTTCCTTTTCCTCCTACCTTCCTTTGTTTTCCATACCCATTCACCGTTCGCTCCCACTCATCATCCATCACTCACCCGTACCATTCCATCATTACCCTACCATCCACCATTCACCATCCATCACCATCACTATCCACCACCACCATGGGAAACCTCTACATCGTTTGAGATTGATTTTACTTTGCTTTGGCATTCATGTCTATGTGTTTGTCAGCGATCAGGTACGTGTTCCCTGTTTCATTGTGAGTCGTGTCGAGTCAGTATAGTCCTTTGTTTTCTTTTATCGAGCTTGTATTTTGAGTCATTTTGATGCACTGGGTTTGCTGTGAGTTTAATTTTGCAGGTTTGATCTGAATTGTTCGTACTCAATCTCCATTCGAACAAGGAAGATCGGAGCTTGATATATGTGTATAAGGCAACCCTACAAAGTTTGAGTGTTTGCAACCGTGAAAGAAATGCTATACAGTTGCACGTGTGTGATGTGGAAGAACAAAGCTGCACCAGAAGATTGACACATTACCAACTAAGTCTTTTCAGATTTATTTTTGTATAATTTATTTTATTTTATTTTGAGTCTTTATTTTTGTTTTTCGTTGTTTCTCGGTTCACATTAGGGACAATGTGTGTTTCAAGTGTGAGGATGGGAGACTACGTATATCTTAGTTTGATTAGGTTGTTTTCTTTGAAAAATATACAAAAATACAAAAAAATTTAAAAAAAATTGAAAAAAATGTCCTTTGAAAATAGAGTTTTTGCATCCAAATGGAAGATGATAGGTAGAACTGGAAATATGCTTGTGAATTTAAATGAGATAATAATAATAATAGAAAGCGTGTCTAATATGTGATGTTTTGGTAGACCCATCCAACTTTGAAAAGCTTAAAAATCCTGAAAGTGTTGAATAGGTTAATTAAATGATTAAATCAGGATATCTTATGGGTTCTCATCTTAGGAGAAACGGTACAGCTGAAACTGTCAACATATGGTGATAGGTACCACTATAAGCTAAAATTATATGTTTTTGAAATTAATTGGCACGCCACTTTCTTTTTATGAGAATAAAACCGAGAGTTGGTGGCGCCCGCAATCCATAATTCCATAAACACGAGCTTTCGCCTACGTGTCACACATCGGGTTTCAGCCCGATTGAAACACCACTAGGTTAGATTCTTAAGTACTGAATTGCTAAAACTGCAGCCTGTGTGCCACACGCCGAGTTGCAACTTTGTTGAAGCACCACTAGGTAAGGTTTGATAATTATATTGTTAATAAATGATCATGTCATTCATCCATTATTCATCTTGATTAATTTTTAAAACATATAAATTTTTGTTTATAGTGGTGGGTAAATCTATATGGTTTAACTCGAGCCTAAACATGACCTTGAGATGGGATTAGGCTGAGCTGTAGCTTCTGAGTGTGAGACCCATAGATAGAATGATAGCTTTGTAATGAAATAAATAAAACACAAATCGGGGGCTTGATTAGTTGGTGGTTGGGTTTAGTCGGACAGAAATACTGATTGTTGCATTTTAACGCGTGATTATATTTGTGCTAATAAATTAATGAGATTATTAAAGCTAGTTTCCAAAAATTTCAAGTAATAAAGTTATGGTCTAACTTAAAAAGGATTAAGAATGGAAGGGCTAGTTAGTACTTTCCAAAAGAGGAAACCCACATATGAATACATAGCCATCACCCCTTTGTGCAAACCTACAAGTATTCCAGTAGCTATTGCACGAACTTGAGAGAGTGTAAGTGGTGAGATCTCGGATTAGAGAGAAAGAAGAAGGAGACAAGGTTCGATCCATCTTCCCGTCAAGTTTCTGTTGAGGATCGGCAAAGGAAGGAGATACAAGAGCCACACACGGAATTGAGGCAAGAAATCAACCTAGATCTTGTGTTTATGACTTGAAACGGATTTTAGGGTAAAATGGTGTTTTATCAATAAAGATTGCATTTTTACGTATCAAATGGGATACAGATCATGGATTTAATTTAATGGATGATAAACAAACACATTGAATGTAAAAAGTTCGAATCTTAACTACAAAACAGTCTAGATCAGGATCATGCAAAAGTTAGAGTTTTTGAATGGCAAAAACACATTTCTCGCCCAAGTACTCGCTGGAGTACTTGGGCGCAAACTGTGAAGTTTTCACCAAGTACTAACCGACAACTTGAAATACTCGGTAACATGAGGATTTGCGCGTAGTTCAATTTCTCATGAAGTTGTTGCAAGAATCCCCTTGTGCGAAAACTTCAAAGCCCTCGTGAATGCCTATTTATGAATACTTCCAAGTTCTCGTTATGGAAGGATGAGCGAATACTTGTGGAACATCACGAGTTTTAGGACATGGAATAGTTCACGAGAATAAGAAATTTAAAAGAAAAAGGATAACAGGCTTGGGTTGGGTGTATGGGCCGAGAATGGGAGGGGGTTTGGGCCCCTTATAAGCCTCAAGACCAGCCCCAACCTTTTGCAACACCATTTTATTTTTCTAGAGATGGAGAGAAAGAGAGTGAGTCTAGAGAGGGAAAGTCCCGGTTTTCGGATTAGAGCTTCAAGGATCGTTAGCAAGAGTCTCTAGAGTGTTTAGCAACGAAAAGGAAGCGATAACCATTCGTTCCAGATCTGAGTTTTTATGTTATGTTGGGTTTTGAAGAAAAATCGAGTAAAGGTTGGGTTTTTACGTTTAAAATGGAAACCAAGTATAGATCTAGACTCCTGGTTAGAAAACAAACGTTTTGGATGTAAAAAGTTCGAGTCTTGATATGATCCAGACCTAGCCGCCATATTCATGCAAACTTAGGGTTTTTAGTGGAAAAGAAGAGCCCGCAGGAGAACTTGTTAAGTTCGCCGGGCAAGGGACTAGCGAACTTGTCAAGTTCGCTTAATATGTTCGCTAATATATGTTTAGCGAATTTAACAAGTTCGCTTGTTAAGTTCGCCAGGGATGACTAAGTGAATTTGATAAGTTCGCCTGGTAAGTTTGTTGTGTCCATAAGAGGCGAACGTGTCGTAAGTTCGCCTGGTCAAAAGTGGTGAGACCGTTTAGCGTCAGGTTGAGTCTGATATGTGTCGAATTGTTATGATTGTTCAGATTGTGTGAGATTCCAGTAGGACATTCCCGCTAAGTTACCAGGTGAGTTTGCCTTCTTTTAGGGTGGTGTACATACTTAGTGTAAAGCGTTTATTACATATTTTTATACTAATAAACAAAGTGAAAACTATGTTTTATTGACAAGTTTAAAAGAGGCAAATGTACGTTTTGAGCAAAGTATAGTTATATCATTGGCAAGCGTTTACTATATTTTCATATACATAAACAAAGGCATGATATTTATGACAAGTTATATTTCAGTAAAGTATAGTTATATCATTGGCAAGCGTTTACTATATTTTTATATACATAAATAAAGGCATGATATATGTTTAGTATGATCAAGTTAAAGAAAGTTTATGAACAGAAAGTGAATCGGTTGGATAAGGTCCGTGGGACAGATGTTACTTGTACAGGATGCCAGATATGGGTGCTACCCATTAGTAAGAGTCTTGATAGCTCGTTAACAGTTGCACAATTGAGATAAGTGACGACGGTTGCTCGAGGGACTACGCAATCCCCCATGTGTCAGTTAAGCGGTATTGATCACGAGGACAATACCCGGTGTTGATCACGAGGACAACATCATGTCGTGTGGTGTTGATCACGAGGACAACATCAATGGGTCACGAGGACCAAACTATGCTGAGCGGTATTGATCACGAGGACAATACCAGTTGTTGATCACGAGGATAACATCATGCTAAGCGGTATTACTCACGAGGACAATACCAGTAGTGACAAGGATTTGACGGTTAAGTGGTACTGATCACGAGGACAATACCATCAGTGATAAGAATTGACGGTTAATTGGTATTGATCACAAAGGCAGTACCAATAGTGACAAGGGATTGACGGCTACCTTATGAATGTTTTAAACTGTTTGAAAAGTGAAGTATGTAAAGTTCTGCCTTAAGGGCAGTATGTATGTATTAGTAAATCTTTTGCATAACTGATTTAATGTAAACGTTAGAACTCACTCAGTGTTGCTGATTTTTAGTATGCATATCAGTTAAGTGTAGGTGACAGTAGATGGATTCGGATGCTTGGCTTGGCGAGAAGAGTTACCCGAAGATCAGTGTCTGGCATCCCATTTATGTTATGTTGTAGTTTGATGTTGTTAAAGACATATTGTATTAGACATGTTATGTTTCCGCTGCGTATGTTGAAGTTTTAAATCGTTTCCCCAGTGTTAATGAATGCCTTATGTTTAAAATGTTATGTGTTAATGAGTAAATTCAATACGTGAGGCCTCTCGGGTTTGGTGCCTTACAACTTGATATGTGAAACTATGTTCATTTATGATGTAACCGTACATGTTGAGTGATCCATAGAGACTACTAACCTTCCCTAGACTACATACCTACTACGTATCACAGGTAAGTTTTAGAAGCCCTCTTTTAAATGTTTTATAACGTTTTCGGGCTCGCGTAACAAATAAGGTTTACAAAACGAAGTTTATAAAATGATGTGCTTGAAAGTGAAGTTATGGATAATTGTTTATGAATTATTTTGTCAAAAAATATTATGCAGTATTCGAATGGGTAGTTATTTTAATAAAACGTACTAATGTTATAACTGAAGTTTTGAAGTAAAAGAACTAAATGTTTTCTGAAAGTCACGATATGAACAAATCTTCCATGGTTCCTCCGAGAATCCTATAGTTAAATACTTTTCTTTTAAATACTTTCGAATCATTTTAAATCTTTAAACCATCAATAACTAACATCTAAAATTCATTTTTATCTTTTTAAACACTATAGAAATCTTAAAATTGTCTTTATTGTTTTGAATGCAATACTCACTAGTACAAACTCGATTCTTTTAGGCAGTTCCAAAAATCTTTTTGGAGCGGTTTTAACGAAAACAGCCTTCAGAAAGTAGATTAAAATATTCAAAGCGCCTTAAAGATGATTTTTGGGAGCGTTCCTAAAAACCGCTTCGAAAGAAACATATTTTGGAGCTGTTCGGTTTTAATTATTTGAGGCGGTTTGTATATTTTTAAACTCTGAAAATCTATGAAAATTTTTAATATTTTACTACATGGAGTCGTTTGTAAATTTTTTATCCTTATCATATAACCAACTTCTGGTTTCACCACATACATCTTTTAATTTGGACAGTTCACACACACATCTCATCTCTAAGTTTATACTTTAGAGAGAGAGAGAGAGAGAGAGAGAAGCATCCTCCATGAGGAAAATGATAGCGAGGAAGGCGAGGAAGAACTCGAAGCAGAGTTCATGTTTAGAGAGAGAGAAAAAGTCGTCCTCCACGAGGAAGAACTCGAAGCAGGTGAACGATCAGTTCTATCTCCATCTTGTCTCGCCGTCCTCCGCTATTTCGGCTTTTACCACCTGGTACTCGTCATCTGTATTTAATCTATATATGGAACTTGATTTTGTCGAGATGGATTAACTAGCGTGTAGTATTTTGTTTGGTATGATTTTGTTTTGATTTTCTGGATTTTGATGTTTGATAGCAAGTTCTTCATATGTTTATTTATTAAATCCGGTCTAAACCTGTTTATTAAGATATATCTCTATCGCGGCCGGTGGCCAACTCTTCCACCTACTCATAATTCATATATCTTGTAATAGCACCAAATCATAATTTTTTTTTATTTTAAATATGGTATGTTTTATGAAGCGATTGTATTTGTTTATTTGAAGCGGTTCCAAAACTCCAAAACCGCTTGCTTTTCACCACCCAAAAAATAAGTTTTGTATTAGTGACTGGATCCTTATTTATTTAAAATAATACAACATTTCCTACTTATTTTATAATTTTATTTCTTTTTCATAAATGAATGCAAGAACTATTAAACAGCTTTAAAATGTGAATAGTACGCTCGTTATTTAAATTATTATTATTGAATTCAGTTTAAAATTTGGGTTATTATAATTTTCACTAGTACAAATGTGGTTTTATGAGGCGGTTCGTAATTTTTTTTGGAGCGGTGAAAAGACATTGTTAAAAACATAAATCGCTATAAAATATCAAAACTGCCTTAAAAAAAGACTTCTTTTGAAGCGGTCCATATGAACCGCTTCAAAAGAAGCCTTTATTAATGCGGTTTTAACTTTTTTTTTGCGATTAGGTTTTTGAAGCAGTTTAGATCCATTGCTTTAAAAGATATCATTTTCAGCTTTAAAATATAACATTTTCTCACTTTTGTGCTTTGCAACTTAAATAAACTTCAGGTGTTTATCATTTGAGAGTGAAATGACTTAAACCGGGTACATATCATAATTAACACAAATAGCATAAACATAGTTATTAAACTTTGAATAAACATCTTAATTAACAGCGGAAGTCTATTTCAATTTCCGAGTCAATTAAAACTTTCAATTGAACATTGTTCAACATTCATGATGTTAGGATCAAACACGCAACACACAAACAAGAAAATAAAATAGACACAAGATTTACGTGGTTCGGACAATGTGACTTACATCCACGGGGGCAACTAGGGTTTTCGTTTTTATTGAGTGATAATAATTACAAGTACAAGAGATTAATTTATGGGCATAAATTAGGGTTTGACCCTTAATCAACAAGTTAACTAAACTGGGCCGTTTAGGGCTAGGGTCGGCTGACCCGAAGCCGACATCTCAACAATCTCCCACTTGGAGGCTTCGAAACACGTTCAGCTCCACTTTATACTTCTGCAAATGAAAAACCCTCTGATCTTCAGCACTCCCTAGTTACCTCGGTCACCTCAAGATTATTCCTCTGAAGCTATGCAAAGCTTCAGCTTATCTAGTGCTACAGATTTGGTAAACATATATGATGGATTCTTCGCGCCCGAGATATTCTTCAGACCGATTGTTCCTTCACTGATCAATTCTCTGACGAAGTGTTATCTTATCCCTATGTGCTTCGTCTTCCCATGGTAGACTAGAATCTTGGCAAGTTTCACTGCACTCTCATTGTCACAGTACAATGAGTAATCAGACTGATGTTTTCCCAATTCTTCACAAAAAGTCTTCAGCCATAGTAACTCTTTACCGGCTTTCGCAACAACCATGTACTCTACTTCTGTTGTTGATTAAGTCAGACTTTTCTGACGTCTGGACATCCAGCTCACTATTGTTCCTCCCACTATAAAGACGTACCCAGTGGTACTTTTAAACGTCCCTTTACATCCACCCAAATCAGCATCAATGTAACCTCTCAGAATAACATATTTTCCTTTGAAACATAACCACATTGAAGATGTACCCTTCAAGTACATGAGAACCCATTTAACACCCATTTAAACCGACTAACAACCCCAACGACATGAGCAATATCTGGTCGAGTGCAGACCATGGCATACATGAGACTGCCGACCACTGATGCATATGGAACTTTAGACATGTATGTTCTTTCTTCTTCAGATTTAGGAGACTGATCTTTGGTAAGCTTTAAGTGGCTTCCCAATGGTGTGTTCCTAGGCTTGGTCTTTTCATCATTCATCTTGAATCTCTCTAACACTTTACCTATGTATTTCTCTTGGGATAGTGTTGAAGAACCATCCTTCTTGTTTCTTGAAATGCTCATCCCAAGTATCTCACCGACCCAAGTCTTTCATTTCGAATTCTTTGGACATTTGTTTCTTTAACTTGCTTATTTCTCTCATATCGGACCCTGCAATTAACATATCATCAACATAAAGTAATAGTATGATATAAGATCTACTGAATTTCTTCATATAGCAGCAATGATCCATCTGGCATCTTTTGAACCCCGACCTCTCCATAAAGTTATCAAACTTTAGGTACCACTGTCTAGGTGCCTCTTTAGGACCGTACAAGCTCTACTTTAGTTTGCAGACCCAATTCTCTTTACCAACAACCTGAAAACCCTTAGGTTGTGCCATGTAAATGTCTTCATTGAGATCACCGTGAAGAAAAGCAGTCTTCACGTCTAGCTGCTCTAGGTGTAAACTTTCTGTAGCTACAAGACTCAGAACTAATCTGATGGTTATCATCTTCACCACTGGAGAGAAGATCTCTTCGTAATCAACCCCCTTTTTCTGTTGAAATCCCTTGACAACTAAACGAGCTTTGTACCGTTTAGACCCATCATGTTCGTCCTTGACCCTGAAGATCCATTTGTTTTGTAGATCTCTTTTGTCTAGCGGAAGCTTGACTAAGACCCATGTTTTGTTCTTATTCAAAGAGGTCATTTCATCCTTCATAGCATGCTCCCACTAGAGCGAATCTTTCACCTTTACCGCTTCAGTGTAATTCTCTAGTTCACCATTTTCTGTCAAGAGAATATACCATTTTCTGTCAAGAGAATATAATTAACTGAAGGATCAGGACTGTATCTGTCAGGCTGTTTAGTAACTCTGGTGGATCTCCTGACCCAATTATCAGACCGGCCAGGCTGTTGTGTAGACTGTTCGTCTTCAGATTCTGAACTCCCACTGTCAGAAACTCCTTCCGACTCTTCATCATTTCCAACATCTTCAACCTCAGGAGTTGTGTCGACATTAGTATCAGCTTCAGGTTCAGGAACCGGTTCAGTAGTCGGTTTCTGGTTTTCAATCTTTATCTCAATATACTCTTTCTAAACCTTTGAGTTTAAATCTTTCCTGTCTTTGTACAATTCAGCCTCGTTAAATGTGGCATGCTTGCTTCTCGTTACTTTTCTTCTTTAAAAATCCCAAAGCCTGTAGCCCATTTGATCTGACCCATAGCCAATGAAAGTGTATTTCTTGGCTTTAGCATCCAACTTGTCACTATCTTTGTTTAGATCATAAGCACTACACCCGAAAACTTTCAAGTGGTCATATTTGACTGCTACACCGTTCCATTCTTCTTCTGGTACTTTATAGCCCAACGGTACTGAAAGACCACGGTTGATAAGATAGGCGGCAGTGTTAATTGCATTAGCCCATAACGTCTTTGGGAGCCCTGCATTTAATCTCATACTTCTGGCTCTTTCGTTCAGCGTTCTGTTTATTCTTTCTGCGACCCCATTTTGTTGAGGAGTGCCTGGAACTGTCTTTGTTGAGGACAAGCATCTTCATCCCTTTCTCACTCATGTGACAGAGTTGTTGATGCCATAAACTAGAAGGACTCGGTCCACTTGTTACTGCATTAACACCATCTGCTGGTATCTCAGCCATATACAACGTACCCCGTTTCTTTCCTCTAGCAATTACCAAGTTACCCTTGATCACTTTTCATTGCCCACCCCCAAAATGGACATATAAGCCTTGGTCATCCAACTGACCAACTGAGATCAATTTCCTCCTCAGATTTGGAATCACTCTAACATTTTTCAATGTCCAGGTAGTTCCCATGGAGGACTTTAAGTCCATGTCACCAATTCATGTAACATTAAGTATCTGGTCATCAGCTAAACGAACCTTACCGTGATTACCTGTTCGTAGATTTCTGACCCTATCTGGGCATGAGACAGCGTGAAAAGATGCACCTGAATCCATGATCTAGGATTCCACAGAACTTTCAACACAACAAATGAGAGTTTCTCCATCTGATTCTTCGGCAGCCACACTGTTAACTTGCTTCTTTATGGTTGGTGGTTTAGGGCATTGTTTTTCTTCACAGTTCCAACATTCAATGTCGGCCCTCGGTTTTGACTGACCTCTCTTTCTAGACTTGGATCTGCCTCAGTTCCTCTCTCTATCTCATTCTTCCTTCCCCTTGATTCAGTGCTTAACAAGGAGTTTGATGATTCTCCCGTGCTTCTCCTTCTAGAATCTTCATTCATAATCAAATCACAAACTTTGCTGAAAGTTAACGCATCAGAATCGACTGAAATGGTGACAACAGTGATTGTTCCTGACCAGTTTTCAGGCAATGAATATAAGAGTAAGCAAGCTTGCAATTTCTCATCAATTTTCAATTTTAATGACGCTAAATGTCTCAAATGAGAGTTAAAGAAATTGATGTGATCAGCGACAGAACCTCCCAGTAACATCCATGATTTTCAGGCCATAATTTTTCTCTATTCATTTTATTATTTAGGCACTTGAAATCCTGTACTTGTTCAACACAATATGTCATATTAAACATTATTCTAAATATGTATCCATTTAAATATTTCAATCTCGTATTTACATATTATTTTCTAATATATAACATATATATGTATTTAATTATAAAAAAAATATGTGAATACATATACGTTTGATTATATTAAATAAAACCTTTATACAGTTCGTAATTCTATTAAAATGAAATTTATTTCCCTTATAAATAGTTATAATAAAAATTAGACGTTTATAAATTTTATAAATAAAGAAAATGAATTTATGAGATTTTATTTTACAAAAGAAATAAAGATGTATAAATTTTTATAAAAATGTTATAACTATTTGAATAAAAAAAAGAGAAATAAATAAAGTATAAGTTTTAATTAAAATAAACTAGATTAAAAGAATGCTTTTAAAACCCCACTTTAATCTTTTGAACACTCATTTAAACCTTGAGCCCCTTTACTATACTGAACCTCTCCCACTTGAACCTCCTTCCAGATTTTGAGCGCGGGAACATTTTTTACACTCAATTTTTACCATGAAAAGTCAAAATGCGCGTAAATCACAATCAATTCCCCTAAACCTGCCATCAAAAATTCTTCCTATTTTAGGTCCAAATCATTCGCGGTCCATTCAAGGCTGCGTATCAGTTAATGGATTCGAAAATCAAAACTGAATTCAAAGGGATTGAAACCCACTTTAGGAAAGTCGCATGAGTGGTTACGGATGGCAATTCATGGTGTTAACCCGCAAATCTCATTGGTTCAAGGCTGTAAACGCGTTATAACCATCTTATAAGATCCCCTACCCGGTTGTAACTCGAAATCGTCTCCAAAAATCCGTCATTTTCCTCTAATTTTTTTGTTTGCATCGGCGCGAGGGGAGGAGGGACCGAACCTCTCTAATTCGACGAGGGAAAGCTGCTTTGTGAGAACTTCGTGGCAGGTAATCAATCTCTCCTTCGTAATCGAACCTCTGATCAGCTTTCTTTCGATTTGGGGGCTAGGTTAAGGGATGGGTTCGCATCTGTATAGGCTGAGAAAGAAGAAAGCGTTGGACCTGCAAGTTTTATATATTATATTCTAAGATCTTAAGCAATATAAGGCTCCAGCTCAATGGTTAAAACACTACACTTGCACAGCCAAGGCTGGCATCTTTTTATGATCTTTTTTTTTCTTCTTTTGTTTGCTCCATCGCACACACACATTATATATATATATATATATATATATATATATATATATATATATATATATATATATATATATATGTATGTATGTATTTACATATATATATATATATATAAAGGATTAAATTACATATTTATAATTTTAACAAAACACTTGTAAATAATTTTGACATCCATACTTGATTTTTATAAATTTATGATTTTACAAATATAAACATTTTATAAGGAAACAATTAATATTATGAGACGGTTAATAGATCAATTTTTTTTATTTTTCTCAAGGGTTTATAATTAATATTATTTTTAAATAAAAAAACATATTTATTATAACGTTTAATCATTTTCTAAAAACGTTTTGAATATCACTATTAGTATATGAACATCATTATCTTTTTGAATTATTTACTATTATATATTTCAAAAAAGACATGACAAACATTATTGTAAACCTTACTATTTTATATATAACCTTTAAAACGACATGAATTATAATATATTATTAACAATACGATTTTATTGGTATTACTAATATAATAAATTTTAATAATTGTTTATCATATTATTAATAGTATTAGTAAATATATGATTCATTTAGTAATTAATCTTTCTAATTTGATTTTCATAAATAGTAATATTACAAATCGTATAACAAATTTATTTATTTCAAATGATATCCTTATATTATTATAACATTTCATCATATCACTTTTGGCATTGTCTTATTAATATAAATATTATATTAATATATTAATATATTTGTAAATAATGTTTATTATTGCACCTAGCTTGCTTTCATAAATAAAATATATAAAACATCTTTTACACACTTTATTCGTATTTTCCCGATCACTCGCCCAAATTCCAAAACCCAAAGATCCCAAATCATTCCGTCCCTTTTTCCTTTAATCATTTCAATGTATTAAATATGCATGACTATTTATTTAGGACATCGTTAACCCGAATCACATGCCCTCACAATCCAGTTCAAGTTTGAGTCACACTATCAAGGTGAGTTTACATAGCCCCTTTTTACACTATTTATATTTTTGGGGTGGAACATGAGTACAATTATACAATGTTTACAAATTACACAATACAATTCCACCATCCATTCATGTGTGCAATTTGAGCCTTATGCTTGAGTACTAGGTGTGCAAACTACAATTTGTGTGTAATTTACATGTCCAATCATTAACTACACAAGACGACGATTAACAATGATAGATCTATTGAGTCTGACAAACCCACCCAGTTAGGGTGATTGTTGCCGACAACACAATTTGGTTATTTGCATGCTAGTTACAAACACTACAAGGAAAAGACTCAATAGCGGAGATATTTGTCGCCGCTAATACCCCAAAATGTCGCCGCTAAAGGTATTAGCGGCGACAGTCGCCGCTATTGAGTTGCCACTAATTATTCGTTGCTAAAAAGTAAATTGTCGCCGCTAATACCCAAAATGTCGCCGCTAATGGCTAAGGTTATTAGCGGCGACATGTCGCCACTAATGCCTTTATTTCCGGTTTTCTGGTTTTTTTCAATATTTTCATTATTTTCCAGTTTTTTTTCAAATACAAAATACTTGTAAATTTGCAGTTTTGAGACATATAAACATATAAAACATATACACTACATAAACATATAAAAACTACATAAATATAATAATTCTTTAAAGTTTGGAAAAATAAGTCATAAAAATAAAAATACATAAAACGTAAAACTAGTCCTTAGATCATCATCGTTGCTGTCCCCTTCTTTCGTATTAGTTGTCTGCTTCTTACCAAAGAAACTCGACGATATAGATGAAGGTGATTCATCCCTACTACTTTGTCCGTTTGCGAAAGATTAAACTTGTTGAGTTGATCTCTAAAATTCGGGTCGTCAAACAAAATGTTAGCTAGTTCCTACAATTAAATTAGATTACAAGTTAAAACAAAATTTTAACAAACTACTAACATTTAACAAATCTACTAACATTTACCAAACTAATAACATACATATACAAGCATACAAGTTTCGGGTCAAACGGTTCATTTTACACACACACATATATATATACATGAATATAAGTTTCGAGTCAAACGGTTCAGTTGAAACAATCAAATAAATATGATACAATCAAATAAACAATCAAAGTGTGATAGAATCAAGTACTTTAATATCATGATCTTTTTGACATTTTGTGGTCTTATACTTTGGGATTTATATGCATGCAGGGTCTGTTATTGTTTCTAACTGGGGCACAAAGAGTATATATTTTCGGCCAACATCATTAAAAGATGAACAAAATGTGGTAAAGTCAATTATAAAATGTTTCAAGCTTAAATAGATACAGTTTCTGTCTTTGTCCATTCACCAAAAAGAGATGTAACTAATAATTATATAGTGACATGAAATACTCAATTACCACATTTCCATAGTCACTCCTACCAGCACTACTTTTATCATCACATATCAGTAGCATAAAATATCCCATTATCATTCAACAACAGGAGCTTATAAAAATGTCAATCTTGAAAAATCCAACAACAAAACCTTAAGTACTCTATGTTAGACCTGGTTCTCTCCACCTTTCATACATAGAATCATAATCAATTTTTCTGCAAACTAACATCCTAACTTTAGTGCTTAATCTAAACTTCAACATGAACTAAATTCATAGACAATAGTGAAATTCAAGGTCAAAATGCAGCTCTCTTATTTCAAAATTAGGCAGTATAACCTATATCACAATAAATCACATAATCCCTAACCTTTTTTGCAAAATCAAAAAAATATTACAGTAACAAAAACGTAAAAAAGAGTAAATGTAGAGAGACGTACGATGAGAAAATGAAGACTGGGTTGGACAGATTGAATGGTGTTCTTGGAGAAACCTTTCGAATCATCTTCGTCTCTGTTTCGCTGTCAATTGCAAACAACAATTTTGAGAAAACTTTAACAAAATTGGAAGTTAGTGTTTACCAAAATCAATTGCAAACAGCAATTGTAAGAAAGCTTGAACCCAAATTGGAAGTTAGGGTTTACCAAAATCAATTGCAAACAACAATTGTAAGAAAGCTTTAACCTAAATCGAAAGAAATGCTACCTTGAATCGCGATTAACAAACAACCGATCGTACTAGTTGTGGAGGCCCTTGTTCAACCGGAACTCGTTTGGTAGAAGCCGTCGACTGCGGTTTGTAGATGAAAAGATGGGGAAATAGCCTGAGTCGGGAAGTTGGAGATGGGAGCCGGAGTCGGCTGGTCGGAGACGGGAGCCGGAGCCGGGTGACCGGAGACGGGAGTGGGCGCCGGAACCTTGATGAACGCCGGAGAATTAACGCCTTGGGAGAGAGCTTTCGCAGGTGGGGTGTGAGGATAAGCCAAAAAGTGAAGACTAACAGAGGGAAACAACCCGCCATTGTGTTTCAGGGCTTTAGCGGCGACATGTCGCCGCTAATGCCCTATAGAAGATCAGCCTTTGGATCAGGTCGCTTATCAACGGTCATATGAGTTGCTAAGAATTCCACCCGGATTATGAGCAATAGCGGCGACATTTGGCGTGTCGCCGCTAATTCCGTCGCCGCTATTGCTTTTATTTCTTGTAGTGAAAGGTTTGATTGTACAACTTGGTTTCACAATAATAACTCTCCATAATTTTCTTATTAACCATGATATGTATGGATTGTATACACGCAACACAATGATACTGTTTAGAGTTAAAACCTATGTATGCTCACCAACTTTTTAGTTGTCCTTGTTATTACCATGTTTTAGGTACAAATGTGTGATTAAGTGATTCAATACGCTCAACATAGGGATGAAGTCCTAGTTAAATAAAATATGGAAATTATGTTGTTCACTTTTGATTATTGAATCTGTTTTGTGAACATTTACTTGTAATCTAATCAAATTTCAATCTATGAAACTATTTAGTTGATCATGAGCTATGAACAGTCTCCATGTCCCGCCCCGACGTTTCCGCCGTCGGTTGGGGTGTGACAGATTGGTATCTGAGTCTTGGTTATAGGGAATTAGGTTATTAGACATCCATGACCTTGACAATGACCGTAGGACACCCATCATATGCCATGCTATATGTTATATGATAATTGCCACATTGTTAAGTGCTACATGTTTAATACCTTGTGTTATTATCTTACATATTATATTTTATGTTTTACATCGCATGATACAATACATGATAGTCTACGTACTACACTACTTGATAACTCATGTGCTTATAAACATTGCTATATACATGCTACCTATTTGATTTCATTAAGTGTTATCCTAAGTTTTACCACACACTTATCCATAGCTAAGTCTTTAAACATCCTCATCCTTACACACTGTGTCACCATCATCTTTTGTGGACAAAACTTAAACCATTGGGCCTGATGCCCATTAATAAGAAACTAAGGAGCCCACTTACCCTCGAAGAAGAGGAAGCCTGCTGGAGTAAATAAACCTCACCGTTGGGCCTTAAAGCCCAGTCCATAATGATTCTCATCATGATCATGAGCCCAAACGATAGTGTTATTAGTACATGATGGCTGGAAGAGTGTGTGTAGACCCGCGAAGGATTCTGACTAAGGAAGGACCGGGTACTTAAGTGTGTCCCTTATGACCCACCCCTCTTTCCTGGGAATTCTCTTCATAGGTACACTACTTATAGGTCAAGTGTTACTCCTAAAATACTATTGTGAAGACTCGATGTCGTGCCTAGTCAAACTCTGAATTCATGAAAACTCCTATATTTAACACTTAGCATTTTTTTATATACCGCTTACACTCTTTTCCCTTCCTCTACTAGACATGGACTCCTACTCTCCTCCCTCCCTGGTATACTATCCCGAAGCAGAGTCTGAACAAGAAGAAAACAATGGATCACCAGGCTATCGATCACCAACCACCCCAACTGCTAGGTCAATGTTTGACATAAGGACAGATTGGATCAGGAACAGTGGACCAAGACTTCGAACATCTGGATCACCTCCATCAAGAAACCCGTATCAGGCACCCATCTACACAACCAGTTACCACCCCCTATGAGAGACCCCTACCTAGCACCCGACCCATATCACCCTGACCCAAGGGCAAGGCAAACCATGGCACCCACTAGTGCTATAGGAGTCCCATTTGATGCCATCCACCAATACGTGAGAACCTCGGAGTATGTGAGACAAGGGATTGAGCACGGGATAAGACACGGCCTGCTAGGTCAGAGAACTGAGAGCCTGGTGGATCAAGTGTGGTGCCAACAGGAGAAAATTGCAAGCCTGGAAGAAGACAGGGAAATACTTGATGCACGCACAGAAGCAGCTAGAGCTGAGGCCCGGTTTGCTATCTGAGTGACCATAGCAATGTTCGTCTTGGTGCTCATCTGTTTCCTCGTTGAGAGCTATCGGAGACGCTAGTTGGATTGCTCTGCTTTTGTCTTTAAATTCCCGCTTGAAACCGCTACCTTATGTTTGGATTAAGCTTTTGACATTTTATCGTTTAAATGCTAAGTTTTATTTTACAACTTTAATGCCATTACTCGTTGATTTAATATTACCGACATATTTTCATTAAGATCACCCAAACATCATGTTCTCATTCATTGCAAATTAGTATGCGTACCTAAGCCTCCCTTGCAAACTAATCATTTCATTTATTTAAACAACATTGTTATTTTGCTCAAGCAAAGCATTTATCAAACCCTTAGTTTATAAATATTATTTGAAATATAAATTTTCAACAAACCTTTTTACCTTGTAAGAAAATTTAAATACGACTCGCTTTATAAAACATTGTTTAAATAAATTATGACTTTTGTTTCATTAAAGTTAATTATTATCAAACCTTGGCTTAATTACTAAATAATCTAGCTATTATCTTTCCTTTGAAACATTCCCTTTATGATAATTAAAAGTTAATAAAAAGGTTTTCCTATAAATTATCCATTTATTTAGATTATTCGACTCATTGGTTTCACCATCGTATTTACCTACAAACAAGAATAAATTACAATTACTTATTTATTTACAAACAAAGTCAGTTATTCGTAAGCACATTACTCAGAATATTTTCAGAACCTTCTCGTTATCTTGCACCTTCGGTATTATATGAGTGTACTTGCCACTTCAAAGAGATGGATCATTTCGCGTGGACATTAACCCTCCCTATAAACCTCAACGAGATCTAAAAAGCTAAAACCCAAATACCCACATCATACATGAACACCAAAACAACACGCTTGTCCGCAACACTCGATCAACTACAAAATGCATTAGTATGCGCCACTCATGAGATTCAATAACTTACGTATGAACGTTCACAATATATATATATAATACCAGATTGAGCACATAAAACATGTTGTTTGTAATATACATGATACTGGATTGACCACATAGTACATAACACTTAATTGATTCACAATATACATGATATAAGAATGATCACATGATACATGAAACTTAGTTGATTCACAATATACATGATATAAGATTGATCACATGATACATGAAACTTATTTGATTCACAATATACGATATAAAATTGATCACATGATACATGAAACTTAGTTGATTCACAATATATATATTATAAGATGGATTACATGCTACATGAAACTTAGTTGTTCATGATACACTTGATACTCAATTGCTTACATTATACATGAAAACTTGTTTGTTTACAAAAAACATAAATACTAGATTGTTCACCTTATACATAAAACCCATTTGTTTACTATATACGTGGTACTGAACTATTCACATTATACATGAAACCTATTTTTCTACAATGTGCATAACACTAGATCATACATGAATCTTGAGTGTTTACATTATACGTGGAACTAAATTGTTTACAATTGTTGCAATAGACTGATCACATTATACACAAGGCATGATCATACACTTTATTCACTAAAGTTGAAAGCTATAACACTTTGAAGCTACTCGGGGTTTGAAGTATTCGTGTTCAAACACGAGTAAGCTATAGAGCTTTAAGTAATACTACCTTACTATCTAGGGGCACAGTTATTTATTTGTGACTCATACGTGAAAAAAATATACATGAACTAAGAAATTTTGTGCCCTCGCTTGACCCACACACAATGGAAGGATCTATACGGACCATGCGACGATTCGAGTAATTACGGGTGCACACGTAATTATAAGAATCGGCGCATGGAAAACATAGTAAATTCTGTCGTGTGTTATGACATAAAACCTGTCCTGATATATAGTAACAAAACTAATGTGATATGACAAGGGCATGGTGGATACGCCGCTGGTACTTCCTATATATAAGTGTTCCTAGCGTTACTCGTGTCACGTGAAGTTTTATGATATTTTGACATGGACCAATCTTTGTGAACCCTCTTATCCACTGACAATTCTTGACCATATCAGACTGCATCTTAAACAAACCCTGATCATCAAGTTCCCATCAATTCCATTCCAAGTAATGCATTTCACCTTTGGAGTCCAAAATATTCTTTGACAATTTTCACCTTAATCCTTTTAAACTAAATCCACTGTCATCATTCATGCCTAACTTAGAGAAACAGACCTGAATCTTGTCATGTATCGTACTCCTCAACCCAACTTTCAAAGTTCATTTAAACGTGGTCCTGAATTTACTTGGGAACGTGAGGATCAAATGAAGCTCAAGTATCCACACCTCTTCGCTGATTCAGTAGCATCCACTAGCTAAATTTCGGGACAAAATTCCCTCGACATAGGGATACTGTAACATCCATGATTTTCAGGCCATAATTTTTCTCTATTCATTTTATTATTTCAGCACTTGAAATCCCATACTTGTTCAACGCAATATGTCACATTAAATATTATTCTAAATATGTATCCATTTAAACATTTCAATCTTGCATTTACATATTATTTTCTACTATATATATAACATATATATATGTGTTTAATTATAAAAAAAATATGTGAATACATATACATTTGATTATATTAAATAAAACCTTTATACAGTTCGTAATTCTATTAAAATGAAATTTATTTCCCTTATAAATGGTTATAATAACAATTAGACGTTTATAAATTTTATAAATAAAGAAAATGAATTTATGAGATTTTATTTTACAAAATAAAATAAGATGTATAAATTTTTATAAAAATGTTATAACTATTTGAATAAAAAAAAGAGAAATAAATAAAGTATAAGTTTTATTTAAAATAAACTAGATTAAAAGAATGCTTTTAAAACCCCACTTTAATCTTTTGAACCCTCATTTAAACCTTGAATCTTTTTACTATACCTGAACCTCTCCCACTTGAATCTCCTTCCAGATTTTGAGCCCCGGAACATTTTTTACACTCAATTTTGACCATGAAAAGTCAAAATGCGCGTAAATCACAATCAATTCCCCTAAACCTGCCATAAAAAATCCTTCCTATCTAGGTCCAAATCATTCGTGATCCATTCAAGGCTACGTATCAGTTAATGGATTCGAAAATCAAAACCGAATTCAAAGGGATTGAAACCCACTTTAGGAAAGTCGCGTGAGTGGTTACGGATGGCAATTCATGGTTTTAACCCCGCAAATCTCGTTAGTTCAAGGCTGTAAAGGCGTTATAACCATCTTATAAGATCCCCTACCCGGTTGCAACAAGAAATCGTCTCAAAAAATCCGTCCTTTTCCTCAAATTTTTTTTTGTTTGCGTCGTCGCGAGGGGAGGAGGGACCGAACCTCTCTAATTCGACGAGTGAAGGCTGCTTTGCGAGAATTTCGTGGTAGGTAATCAATCTCTCCTTCGTAATCGAACCTCTGATCAACTTTCTTTTGATTTGGGGGGCTAGGTTAAGGGATGGGTTCGCATCTGTACAGGCTGAGAAAGAAGAAAGCGCTGGACTTGCATGTTTTATGTATTATATTATGAGATCTTAGGCAATATAAGGCTCCAGCTCAATGGTTAAAACACTACACTTGCACAACCAAGGTTACGAGTTCAAGACCTGTGGATGGCATCTATTTATGATCTTTTTTTTTCTTCTTTTGTTTGCTCCATCACACACACACACATATATTATATATATATATATATATATATATATATATATATATATATATACACATAAATGTATATATAAAGGATTAAATTACATATTTATAATTTTAACAAAACACTTGTAAATAATTTTGACATCCATACTTGATTTTTATAAATTTATGATTTTACAAATATAAACATTTTATAAGGAAACAATTAATATTATGAGACGGTTAATAGATCAATTTTTTTTATTATTCTCAAGGGTTTATAATTAATATTATTTTTAAATAAAAAAACATATTTATTATAACGTTTAATCATTTTCTAAAAACATTTTGAATATCACCATTAGTATATGAACATCATTATCTTTTTGAATTATTTACTATTATATATTTTAAAAAAGACATGACAAACATTATTGTAAACCTTACTATTTTATATATAACCTTTAAAACGACATGAATTATAATATATTATTTACAATACGATTTTATTAATATTACTAATATAATAAATTTTAATAATTGTTTATCATATTATTAATAGTATTAGTAATTATATGATTCATTTAGTAATTAATCTTTCTAATTTGATTTTCAAAAATAGTAATAGTACAAATCGTATAACAAATTTATTTATTTCAAATGATATCCTTATATTATTATAACATTTCATCGTCACTTTTGACATTGTCTTATTAATATAAATATTACATTAATATATTAATATATTTGCAAATAATGTTTATTATTGCACCTAGCTTGCTTTCATAAATAAAATTTATAAAACATCTTTTACACACTTTATTCGTATTTTCCCGATCACTCGCCCAAATTCCAAAACCCAAAGATCCCAAATCATTCTGTCCCTTTTTCCTTTAATCATTTCAATGTATTAAATATGTATGACTATTTATTTAGGACATCGTTAACCCGGATCACTTGCCCTCACAATCCAGTTCAAGTTTGAGTCACACTGTCAAGGCGAGTTTACATAGCCTCTTTTTACACTATTTATATTTTTGGGGTCGAACATGAGTACAATTATACAATGTTTACTAATTACACAATACAATTCCACCCTACATTCATGTTTGCAACTTGAGCCTTATGCTTGAGTACTAGGTGTGCAAACTACAATTTGTGTGTAATTTACATGTGCAATCATTAACTACACAAGAAGACGATTAACAATGATAGATCTATTGAGTCTGACAAACCCACCCAGTTAGGGTGATTGTTGCCGACAACACAATTTGGTTATTTGCATGCTAGTTACAAAGGTTTGATTGTACAACTTGGTTTCACAATAGTAACTCTCCATAATTTTTTTATTAACCATGATATGTATGGATTGTATACATGAAACACAATGATACTATTTAGATTCAAAACCTATGTATGCTCACCAACTTTGTTTTTACCATGTTTCAGGTACAAATGTGTGATTAAGTGATTCAAGACGCTCCAACATAGGGATGAAGTCCTAGTTAAATAAAATATGGAAATTATGTTGTTCATTTTTTATTATTGAATCTGTTTTGTGAACATTTACTTGTAATTTAATCAAATTTCAATCTAAGAAACTTTTTAGTTAATCATGAGTTATGAACAGTCTCCATGTCCCGCCCCGATGTTTCCGCCGTCGGTTGGGGTGTGACACTCCCTCTTTCATACGTGTATTGACCAACTCCCGAATTAGAAACACCTTGTTTGTTGTTGAAGGCTTCTCGTACATGTTCGACAACGCCTCCATGATTCCACGTGAGGTGGTTTCATCTTGGATGTTGTATGCAACATTCATAGATAGAGGAAGCCTAGTTATTGACTTAGCATTTTTGTCAAGAGCTAACCATGCTGGTGTTATTGGTGTGGGCGGTGCTTCTAGTACCGAATCTAGATCCTTCTGTATTAGCAAATCCGTGATTTGCATTCTCCACCATCCAAAGTTCTGCCCGTTAAACTTCTCTATCTTGGTCTTTCCTTCCTCAGCCATTATCCAACCACAAATGCTTAACGATCAAGTCAAAACAGGAATAATGTTCTAACACAACTTTGGCCGGCTGCCTGAACATGAATGTTATTCTATCGCACACTACACGAGTATTTAGTTCCAAAACACCGAAGAAATAAAGAGTCGATAACGCACCTGAGTAACTTAGACCAAAAAACAACCAAAAACAAAGCAAAACCTGAAACTCAACAACAACCTAACAGAAAACAGCAGCAGTTGTTCCAAAAAAAATTGACCGGAAAAAAATTCCTACGGCGGCTACAGTGGGCGGTGGCGGCGGCAGCGACGATACCCTATTGCCCGGAGAAACTTGCTACAACAGTAGCATTGGCTGATGGTGGCTGATGACGGCTGATAGTAAGTTGTTGGAGGCCGAAACCATACTCGGACATGTCACTAAGACTATGCTACTACCTCAAGACTTTCTTCGGTGTAACCATACTCGGACATTTATGCAACTTAACATACTTATCTCTTTCATTCCCTTTCGTTTATAAGCACTTGGTTTAATAAACTCGTTCTTTTACATTTCCTTTCATTTATAAAACATATAGTTAGATAAACCGTTCTCTTTCATTTCCTTCTGTTTACAAAATATTAGTTAGGAAAACCATTTCTTTCGTTTCATTCTCGTTTAAGTAATAAAATATATTTATTATAAACTTTCGTTATTGGAGTATGCACACCACCCTAAAACAGTAAAAATAGAGCATTCTTGACTCACCTAACTTTAATGAAACTATCTCACTCGGCACGATACTTCAGGCTAGGTGGAATGCTTATCGATATGTCCGAACATTTACGAACGAGATACGTCATTACATAGTTAAATTTAAGACATTTCGACCGAAAACTACCTTGGCCGAAATCCTTTTCGGCAAATCTTTTTCGGTCGAAATCCCTTTCAACCGAAAGCAATTTCATTCGAAAAGTATTTTATACGAAAACTAATTCGTCCGAAAACCTTTTCGTTCGAGTTAGCTTTTCATTCGAAACGCAATGTTTCTATTTCGACCAAAACACTTTTCGGTCGAACTGTCGTTTTCGGTCCATTCATCCCCTTTTCAGAAGATTCAAACGTTTTTGGCCAAAACTCGTTGTTTTTTTATCCAAGTGTCCAACTTTTTACCTCCAAAACTCTTATCTAGCTTCCATGAAGCTAGATATATACTTTTTAGGCCGATTCATATGTAAAAATCTCGTATTTTTGTAAAACCCTAAAACCCATTTTCAATCCAAATAACTTGAATTCTGGGAGGTTTGTTACCTGTTTTTCATGTGTTTCTTCCCCCTTGACCTTCAATAAAGTTCTAGCAATGATCTCGGGCCAAGAATGAAGGTCTCGGGTACGGTTTAGAACTTTCTCTTTTTACTCTCTCTCTAGCAGTAATGGTGAAGATGGTGTTGTGAGGCAATGTGGAGATATGGAGAGGAATACTAGGGTTTCACTCCCCCCCTTCCCATCTCATATGTCTGGCCCAAGGCCCGAACCCAAGAGCCCGCTATCCGTTATTATTCTTTTCTTTATTTTTTTCCGTAACCTGTCTTACTGTTTTGTCGTTATTTTCGGGATGTTCCGGAGAGAGAGAGCTGATGGAGCTTTTGAGGCGCTTTTTCCAGAAGCACTACTTTCCGGCCATGAGAGATCCCGTCGCTTCTTCCTCTCCGGTTTTTTCCGGCGGCAAACAAGGTCGTCCATGGAGCTTTTCTGTGTTTTTCCGGCTGCAACCAAGGTTTACCCTCTTTCTTTCCTCAAATCTAGATCAAATTTTAATATTTTGCTCCTTTTACATGAAATGGTGAATCGGTGGTTGTTGGAGGTCTTTGATAGTCATGGAGGAGGTGGATGGTGATTTGGGTAAATTAAAATCGACTGCATCAGCGTTGAAGAAGTAAGTTAATTACAGAAGAAATTTAGGGGGTTCCGACACTTTACTTTTCTCTGTGAGCTCGAGGGTTTCTGAGATATATTTGATGAAACGAGAGATTAGGAGATCAAAATGGACAACATATGAACCCTGCCTTACTAGATGATATTATCAATCGGTTGTTAGAATTCAGGCAAGCGAGGACCACACGATAGGTTTAGCTCGCCGGAGATTTGTTTAGGCTTGAAAAATGGGGTTTTTTAGAGCATGCCGGAGATTTGTTTAGCCTTGAAAAATAGGGATTTTTAAGGGTAGTTGGTATACTTGTTTGGAGCGGTTTACAAAATCGCCCTAGAAATAGTGTTTACCCATTCTCGTGATTGAAAATGTAAAACATAACTAATGGTTGTTTCATATATTAGCCAAACCAACTTAATAATTCAAACTCGGATATCAAACATTTGTAATAAGAGATTCGGATTATTAAAATTTAGATAATTGAAATGCGGGGTTTTTAGACCAAATGAGCTATCTCACTCACCAGACTAGTCTTTTGTGATAGAGTTCTTTTGTTTGGGCTGTAACGGTATAGTATCAGAGCCAGACAAGAAGTGGTGGCCTAGAGGAAAGAAGTCGTAACAAACAAGGATGTTGGCCCTTAAGGAAGGTCGAATGTTACGGCCTGAAATCATGGCAAGATATAGGACTTGTCTTACAACGGTTGTATGAGCAACAAGTGTGGGGTCTACGGACCAAATGAGTTTCCTCACCCACCGGGCTAATCTTTTGGGATGAATTCTTTTGATTGGGTTCTAACAATATCTCCCATATTACTTATGTTCATACTTGATCATTTGAGAATTTTAACAAATCTAATTATCCTTATTTCGTGAGAGGGTTTTTGAAAATAACAATAAGCCTTCTGTACCGGATAGTTCACGATGTGAAGTTAATTATATCTGTATCCATTAAGAAGAGATTCGGATCCAGAAATTGATAAGCTATATGATACAATGCATTTGATTAACCAAACTATAAATTCTTTATGTTTTGCAAGAAATAGATTCGAATTTTGTGAATTCAATGACGGAAATGAAAATAGTCAAATATTATTGATGGATGATCATTTTCAATAGAAATTTAGAATGTTTGGCGATTAGTAAAGAAGCTTGGTATTTGTCTTCAAAGGAAGACGAGTCAAATACTGATCTTTCAATCATATGGGTGCTATTTCAAAAAGTCTTCCTTTGTCTTGCAATCGATGTGAGCAATCCCAACATATAATCCACACGATAACGCTACTGGAGCATCTAATCCGTCGGTTCAACCTTTGTCTTAACCCGACAAGAATTCTGCATCCATCTAAAGGGAAAACACAACAAACAATAGGGTCATCCGAACCGTACCCGCGACCGACCCGACCGGCTCCCAAGCTACCACCTTGTGGATTTCAACGTGTGTTGTTGAGACGTTAGGTATCCGAATACAACTCCAAACCCACAGTTTGACCCATGCGAACCCAAATGAAACCCACTACGAACCTGACATACAACCTTGTTACAGCCGGACCAAACCTGTCTTAAATAATTAATCATATAACGTTTTTATAGAAACGATAAAAAATATTTTAACTTTATTTAAAAAAAGTTGATTTTACATATTCTGCCCATTATTTAGTTGTCTGTTTTTTCTATCTTATATTGATTATTATTATTTAATTAAAAAAACTTTTATAAAAATAATAAAATAAAAAATACATTTAAAAAAAAATTACATTTGTTAAGTAAATAAAAAAATCTTCCTCTAAATAAAAATCCATTATAAAAATAAAGTTATAAAATACATTTATTTTTTGTAAATAGTAAAAAGAAGATTTAAAAATGGATACAAAAGAAACTTTTTTTAAATCAAAACGATTTTTTCCAAAACTTTCAAAAGTTATATATAAAAAGAACATTAAAAAAACGTTTGTTTTAAAAAACCACTAAAAAATGTTATTTATTTTTTTAGAAGGTTGAATCATTCTATTCAATTAAAGGAAAAGATAATAAAAAATAAATAAAAAAACGTTGGGTTTTGTACTCAAACGGGTGCCACGATATGAGATGACAACTTCAAGGAACATGGATGACAAATAAAAATAAGAGGGGGGGTTTTAGTAACCAATGTTTTGAAACCCGACCGGACCGGACCGGCCGGTCGGACCGGGAACCGGTGGTCTGACCGGTCCGGTTATATGTGTTGAACCGTTTCTGCAGCGAACCGGTGGTCGGACCGGTTGAACCGGCGGTCGGACCGGAAACCGGGTGGTCGGACCGGTTGAACCGCTTGACTATTTTTTTTTTTTTTAATCTTTTTTAAGTCTCTTGGCTTCTTATTTCGTAGGTAATTGTTAGTTTAAAATTATTGGAATTGACTTGTTGGTGGTTTTTGAAATGATTAAAAGCTATTTAGACTGATATATTTTTATAATATTTATGACGTCGTCCGGTTCTTAAATCCGGTCCGACCGGTAAGGAGACCGGTTCAACGTCCGGTCCGGTTCTGAAAACATTGTTAGTAACTCTCTAAGTGTAAAGTTACGATATTATTGTTATTAGATTATTTTAATAAGTAATAAATCGTCATAATTAAAATATTAGTTGTCTAACATAAATTCCGTTATTAGATTACCATATTATATATTAGAGTTAATGTACATTAACTAAGATATCATCTATATAAAGGATACAAACCACTAGGATCACCATCAAAAAACATAACATGGATTGTAAAAATCTCATGTTCCTTTTGGTTTTAACATTATATCATGTCTACTTCGTAGCATCTTCAATTCCAGAAGAAATCAACTCTTTTGAATCATATTCAGTGGAGTTCGTCGACGGTAAAATCGAGCATCTCCTGGCTCATATTTACTCCAAAGATAACGACTTTGGAAACAAAACAATAACCATAAACGATGCAACAAATTGCGCTGCAACCCCCTTTTGAATAGCAAAACCGATCATACTAAAAACAAAGTTTTGGGTCTTAGGGGCCGAAATATTACTATGCACGACTCGTAGAACCCTGTTTAGGAATTCCACTGCCTCCGGTGCTAAGAACCCAAAAGTATCAAAAGCAAAAGGGATAAACACGTGTTGGTTCTCTAAACAAGTTTTCTCGTGTTTAACAACTTTGCTTGATTCCCCCTTTAAAGCAGCATGACCCGCCACAACCCCATTGTCCCTAAGCCCCACAAGAGGGGACACTCCTGTAAGGTCCACACAAGCGTGTTTCCCTCCTGCCCAACCAAACACAAGAATATCAGCCGGCCGTAGAGTAGACCTCCCTTCAAACGGATCTGTCAAAAAGTTCACGGGAGCCTCTTTTTTAGCAGAAATTCCTGCCCGTTTGAGAACATCACAAAGAACATCCCTAACCAAATCATGTCTGTATTTAAACCCGGGTAACTCTTTGCAATGGACCGCATGCTCGCCAAAAGAATCCAAACAAGCCTTGCGACAAACTGGGCAGGGCTCATCAGTCGGAAACAAGGGGATCATTAGCCGATACTTGAGGATAGCCCGGTACTCCACAGCCGACATATGCTGACCTAGTCCTTCAATAGGGATAACTGTTAGAAAATCTTGAGCCCGAGGAGCCCGGAGACATTCGAACACCGATTTTTGGCGAGGTGATAAATCAAACTTTACTCTCAAATTCTGGACGATTCTGCTAAATAAGGCATTCGCCAAAGCATGTTGGGCTTTAGGGGGGGCGGTGTCCTTATTAGAGAAACCGCTAAGATCGAAATCAGGAAGGGACATGCGCAAGCGATCCATCGCACACCCATAATCAGAGTCTAACCCATCAATATCACAACCCCGAAGAATGTGGTCCTGTAAACTCCAAGATTGTTTCCTCGAGGCCACAAATGCATAAGTAGATACATCCTGAGCCGCACATAAACCCAAACCCCCGAAACGGGTTAGAAGTGATGCCAACCTCCATTGAAAATCCCCAAAAAAAGCCCCACCACAAACCACGATATCCTCGATCGCACCCCGGAGGCCCTTGTCAAAAATTGAAACAGCTTCCCCCACATACATAGGCTGGCATGTTCTAAGGCCGAATAATAGCTTTGCAACTCCCATACACGAGCGGAGCAAAAGGAGCTCGCATTGAGGGTCCCGCAAACGTGGGAGACAGCTCATTAGTTCCACCGCACAAGAAGCCCTTTTCACAGCCAAATTACTGATGAACCCTGCATCTCGGCTAACGACGCCCCCAAGGAGTTTCACACCCAGCACTGGCCTTCCAATCTCACAAGGGAACAATCTATCTTGTACCTTCACCCCATTGCACGACGGCCAAAAAACTTCCGTTTTCTTGACGTTAAGTTCAAGGCCCAAACGGGGCCCCTCCGACCTGATAATATCTAGGGCTTTAGCCACCTCTTTAGCGTCTTTGATAATCGTACCATCATCTAGGTACCAAGCATGGAAGAGAAGCTTGCAGCAATCCCTAATCTGATGAACCAGCGGATGCAAAACTAAGGCAAAAAGGAGAGGCCCCAAAGGGTCCCCCTGTTGAACCCCAGTGGTGGACCAAATATGGTCATCACCCACATATAACCTAGCCGGCTGCCCATATAAAAAATCCACCCATAGCGAAATGGACGGGCATCGGGTCCGAACCTCTTGCAGAAGGGCAGTCCTATCCACTAAGTTGAAAGCATTGGAGAAATCGACGGTAAGCATAGCCAACGATCCATCCGAGTGAAACTCATTTAAGAACATGTTCGCGCTATGGAGCACAGCCTCTGCCCCATTGGGAACTCCCACCCCAAATTGAAAGTCACACAGATATTTAGCCATCTCCTTCCCAACACCCCTCATGGCCACCTTAGAGACCAGTCTCCTCCAGATCGCACCTACGGCAATAGGTCTAATCCCGTTGTCCGGTTTGAGCAGCGGTGTGAGAGGGGCCGAGGCAACGAACTCCGCCAATCCCCTAGGACATCTCCCCCCGAAGCATAAATTAACCACCACAGAAATAACCATGAGCAAGTCAACGGTGATCGTAGACCCCTCTCCACAAAGAGCATCCAAAATATGTTGGGCTCTCAATCCGTCCCTCTCACAAGCGGTCCCTTTGGGGAACGCTTTAATGCATTCAAGCACGACATCATCATCCACAACAAGAGGAGGCTCGGAAAGTAAGGAAACATGCATAACCGGAGGGGGCATGATGGGATGCTTTGCCACCAACACTTTCATAGTATCATTACCGAAAAGTTTGAAATTGATTTTGTTCCTATTTTTCTGGTTTGGGCTCTTAATGTTGTTTACTTGTATTTAACATTGTTAAATTACGTCTTGCATTCAAAGATCTACAACTAACAATAGTAATTTGATAAGTAATTAATAAAATAATTCACTAAAATGAACATCGTTAAGACTATTTTCTATACATCCTACATATCATATTTTTTTAACATCAAATTTGCTTAAAACATGAGAATGATATTCATTTATCCATATGAAAATGATATTCATAGATATATAAAAGCTTTTTATAAAATTAGAACAAAAAAATAAAAAAGAAATTCCTATTCCTGGGCAATTAATATTTATCTTAAGTCATCTTTTTCGGTTACCATTTAACAGCCTTGTAAACTAAATCCGACTTGAGAATCAATTAATCTTTTCTTTTAAATACTTTTGAATCATTTTAAATCATCAATAACTAACATCTAAAATTCATATTTATCTTTTTCAACACTATAGAAATCTTAAAAATTGTCTTTATTGTTTTGAAGGCAATACTCACTAGTACAAACTCGAATTTTTTAGGCGGTTCCAAAAATTTTTTGGAGCGGTTATAACGAAAACAACCTCAAAAAGTAGATTAAAATATTCAAAGCGCCTCAAAAAGTAGATTAAAATATGTAACGAACCAATTTCCGCGTATGTCCTATAATATATTATTTATATTGTAAGGGGTGTTTTTAAATAAAATTAAGTTAGAAGGTGTTATTTAAATTATGGAATTACCTAATTTTTGAAGGAGTCAAAATTGCAAGTAAAGGGGCTGAACTTGTAATTAAACCAAACCGAATTTGGTGGGGATTAAAAATAGCGACACACACTATTTCAAGAGAGTGTGTGTGTCGCAAACAAGATAGGAGCAAGAGGGGGAGGTCCTTGATGCTTAATTTCAATAATTGCATATGTGAATTAGAAGTCTTGGCATGTATAATCCATCCTAATCATCTAGTAAGTATCATCTCCTCTCTAATCCTCCATAAATTTTTTGTTCTTGAAGGGGTTTTGGTGGATGAACCCCAATGGACGGGAATTAGGGATGTTTTGGGTGTCTTATTGAAAGAGATTGATAATCTAGCATTACTAAAGCTAGAGGTTCAACCAATTCATTTTAATTTCATCTAATTGAAAGTTTTGAAAATTAGGGTTCTTGAGACCCAAATTGGGGGTTTTTTCACTTGGGGTGTTGGATTGCTTAATTGAGTATGTGTAAGTGTTTACAGTGTTAGATAAACACAATTACATGTTTAAAACTCATTTGAAATGGTGGAATCTTGAATTGGATGAAATTGTGGAAATTGGGTGAAAAACCTTAATGGGTCAAATGGGTGGAATTGACTTAGAATGGTTAAAAGCTTGTGTGAAGCTTAATAAACCAAGATCAGATAATGGGTGAGGATCATAAGATCTTGGGTAGGTGTTAAAGTTCATTTGATGAATGTTTTGGGGTAAATTAGATTACTAAAACATGTTAGGTGATCAAGACGATAAAGGTGTTAGCTTTGAAGACCAACGTGAATCTTCATTAACCAAGGTAAGTGCTTTGTACTTACTTAGTAGTAGATAAGTAGCAGTTACATGTAAATAGAGGTGTTGTTATTTCTGTTCATGTGTTGTATGTTGATTTGACTTATGTGGTAAATGGTCAAAGTAAAGTGTGAATGTGGTAGGATTGTTGTAGTTAACTTACTAAGGAAATTAGTCAAACTAATGAGTGACACTTGGTAAAAGTTGTGTAGTTGAACTATGTGGAATATAGTCAAACTAAACGTGGTAAATTAGAGTAGTTGACTAGTGTGGTATATAGTCAAACTAAAATATAGAATGTGGTGAAATTGATATAAATTGACTTAATTTGGTATAAGTCAAACCATTATGGGATAATGGTGAAATTGGTGTAATTTGACGTTAGGTGGTATAGGGTCCAACTAATATATGTAACTTGGTGTAATTTGACTTTATGTGGTATAGGGTCAAACTAATATGTGAATTGGTACAATTTGACTTATGTGATATAGGGTCAAACTAATATGTTAATGTGGAAAATTGGTGTAATTGGCTTAATGTGAAAAACTAGCCAAACTAATTATTGAATATGGCTAAATGGTGTATCTGGTTAGAGTCAACTAAAATGTAGAATGTGGTGATAATTGACTAAAATTGACCTTATGTGATAAAAGTCAACCGTTTGTAGTAAAAATGTAAATTGATTGATTTCATGAAGTGAGGATACTTCATGGGGGTGACGTGAAGTCAAATACTTCACGAGTGGTAGTGAGGTCAAATACCTCACAGACGATAGTGAAGTCAAATACTTCACGGGTGATATAAAGTAAAATACTTCATGGGTCGCCATGGAGTCAAATACTCCATGTGGGAAAGCGAGTGGTGGTTCTCGTATTAGATATGTGGAAATGTATTGTTAATTAATGGTAAAACTTTAGGACTTGAATGGGATTAATACATGTCTAAGTGTTAGGTTGTTGTATGTCAAAACAATGAATTTGTAGAACTTGAAGTTAAAACACTTAAAGAGTGAAAAACGAGTAGTGGTGCTCGGGTTTGGGGGTGGATAACTAACAAATTTATGTTAGTATATGTGGCCAAAATATGAGTTTATGATTGTTAATAGCTTAAAATGCAAACGGGTCAGATGATGAGGGGTTGCGTAGGGTGAAAAATGAAAAAAAAAAAAAACATGTTGGACCTGGCAGGGACGCATCATACGCCCCTGGAAAGTATCGTACGCCCGGAGCGTATGATACGCCCAAAACAGTCTGGTAGACGCTGAGATTTTTGATTTTCGGGGTTTTGTCCTGTCCTTGTGGGAGGTCCCCAGGACTTCTTATCTTACTAACCATGTTCAAATTGATGTTTTGAATGTAGGGAAAGCTCCGGAGTGATCTCGGGTCTCGCATCTTGTGGATTGGATTATCATGGACCATTCGGATGATTGTTTTTGTTTAACCTTCTCGTGTGGTGTCTTTACAAACTTTTGGGTTGCTTTAAAAGTTGTGGATTGTTAATTTGTGTCTTGACTCTATTGTGGATTTTGAGGAGTCTAACCCTTGTTTGTAAAACTTAAACGTGTTGATACGTTACACGTTGTTTTGGGACCTAACTTCCGCATGTTTTAAAATGTTTAAATTGGGTTGGAATTTTGGGTGTTAAAAATTCATGATGTGAAGTTAATTATATCTGTTAAGAAGAGATTCAGATCCAGAAATTGAAAAGCTATATGATACAATGCATTTGATTAACCAAACTGGAAATTCTTTATTGTTGGTTTTGCAAGAAATAGATTCGGATTTTGTGAATTCAACGACGGAAATGAAAATAGTCAAATATTATTGATGATGATCATTTTCAAGAGAAATTTAGAATGTTTGGCGATTAGTAAAGAAGTTTGGCATTTGTCTTCAAAGGAAGATGAGTCAAATACTGATCTTTGACTCGCATGGTGGTATTCCAAATTCTGTAAGACTTTTTTCTTTCTCTTGCACCCGATGTAAGCAATCCCAACATAAAATCTACACGATAACGCTACTTGGAGCATCTAATCTGTCGGTTCAACCTTCGTCTTAACCCGACAAGAATCCTTCATCCATATGAAGGGAAAACACAACAAACAATAGGGTCATCCAAACCGTGCCCAAGACGGTCATCCAAAACCGTGCCCAAGACGGTCATCCGATCCGTGCCCAAGACCGACCCGACCAGCTCCCAAGCTACAAACCCATGGGTTGTGTGTTGTTGAGATGCCAACGACCTGGTAACGTTAGGTATCCTAATACGGCTCCAAACACAGTTTGACCTATGCAAACCCAAATGAAATCCGCTACGAACCCAACATGCAACCTTGTTACAGCCAGACTAAACCTGTCTTGAAAAATTAATCATATAGCGTTTTTATAAAAACCATACAAAATATTTTAACTTTATTTTAAAAAATTAATTTTATGTATTCTGCCCATTATTTAGTTGTATGTTTTTCTTTCTTATACCGATTATCATTTATTTTAAAAAAGTTTTATAAAAATAATAAAATAAAAAATACTTTTAAAAAAAATTTAAGAAAAAATAATCTTCCTCTAATTAAAAATCCGTCATAAAAATAAATTTATAAAATACATTTTATTTTTTTAAAGAGTAAAAAGAACATTTTTTTTTAAATGGATACAAAAGAAACGTTTTTTTAAATGAAAACGGTTTTTTCCAAAACTTCAAAAATTAAATATTAACGAATTTAAAATACGTTCGTATTAAAAAACTAAAAAAAATGTTATTTATTTTTTTTAAAAGTTGGATTATTCTATTCAACTAAAGGACAAAATAAATGAAAACAAATAAAAAAATGTATGAGATGAGATGACAACGTCAAGAAACATGGATGGCAAATAAAAATGAGAAAAATGTTGTTGAAATTACAGAAAAATGGATTGAATTCTTGGATACTCTGAAAGACGTGTTATCACTTTCAGATCAAAACTATTTGATGGTTCACCCAAATGTTTGATCGGATACAAATCAGAGTTTTGAAAACAACAATATGAAGAATTGTGATGAAAGTAGTATGAACCAAAAAACATTCTAATGATCAACTGAAGAATAAAACTGGTTATCTAATTTAATTTCAAATTCGAATTCGAATTTAATTAAATCCGCCTAATCTTTTGACAACAAATCTTTTATAATAAATTATATAAAATTAATTTATAATACATTTTTTATAAAACAATAAGTGTCAAAAAAATTTTCGGGCGCGCTGACCTGGGCTATAATATTACTGTTATTAGATTATTTTATTAACAGTGTAAAGTTATAATATTACTGTTATTAGATTATTTTAATAAGTAATAAATCGTCATAATTAAAATATTAATTGTCGTAAGATAAGTTATTAGATTACAATTAAAGAATTAATGTACATTAACTAAGATATCATCTATATAAAGGATACAACCACTAGGATCACCATCAAAAAACATAACATGGATTGTAAAAATCTCATGTTCATCTTGGTTTTAACATTATATCATGTCTACTTCGTAGCATCTTCAAATCCAGAAGAAATCAACTCGTTCGAATCATATTCAGTGGAGTTCATAGACGGTAAAATCGAGCATCTCCTTGCTCATATTTACTCCAAAGATAACGACTTTGGAAACAAAACAATGACCATAAACGATGCATTCCAGTGGAGTTTTCGCAGAAATATTGATGAATCTACACTATTTCATGGCGAGTTTATCTGGTTGGATGCTAGCTATACTCCTATAAAAGAAGTTACCTTTAATGTTTTTGATAAGAATGTTGCAGTCGAGTGTGGGCAAAGCATTTTAACAGATCATAAATGTTTTTGGATGGTAGATGATATTGGTTTCTATTTTACGAAAGACACCCCGGGCAATTGGGTGTTAAAATATAGGTGGCCGTGAACGAGTGACTAAACATATATGAATTGTTATGTTTCATTGAAAATGTTGACAAAAATCATTAATAAACTAAATATGGATTTAATTTTTTGTTCCGGAAGAAATAATTAAACTTTGAAATTGATTTTGTTCCTATTTTTTTGGTATTCTAATTCGGCACTCGATAGAGACTCGAGACTGTTGCTTGTCATTTTGAATACCAAGAAATAAGATTATCACCATAGTACACGCAATAACCTGAGGTGGATCTGTGGGTGTATGGGCAACCCGCTCAGTCGGCATCTATGTATGCGAGTAAAGAGGGATCAGATTCGGTCCCGAGGGTTAGACCGTAGGAAGCCGTCCCTATGAAGTGTCGGATGATCCGCAATCTTTAGAAGCGGTTTGAAACCGCCTCTAAAAATCAATTTCACCATCTCTAAAAATAAATTTTCTACTAGTGGCACTTGCTATATGATTTCCATATTTTATATTTGTTTCTCCTCAAACAAATACTAACGTTTTACTTGATATAATTTTTGAACAAAGATGTCCAGAAAAATGACCTTTTAGCCGCAAACTAGTCAAAACTAGGAATCTCAACATACAATAAAAACCCTAAAACAAATATCGAAAGAAAACTAACCAGGAAATATAAAATAAAAAACATAAAATGAACCATTTCTAACTAACTACTCTAGAATAGAATATGATGTTTTCCTAAATTTATTACTTTCCAACGAACATTTGGTCTTCATGCCAAAAGAGAATAACATGAGCTATAAGGCAAGTTTAGAAAAAGTTCAAATAAAAAAGATTTTTAAACTAAAAGGGTGAGAATGATTTAGAGCCATTATATCAAATTGTAGATCAAATTAAGAAAAATTTAACGGTTGAGATCAAATTGCAGTTGAAAAAATTGTTGTAGAGTATTTTAGTCATTACCATTTTTATTGACTTTTTATCAAGTTCCCCTCTTTTTTAAAACATTCATAACTTTTACATACAACATTATTTTTTTTTAAAAATTATACCATAAAAACGAGCGTTTTTTATCTTTAAAACGAGTATAGTGTCGTTATATACAAAAACGGAAAAAAAAATTTATGTTTTCCAACTCATTGTGTAATTTGTTCGTCATTGTGTCTAATGTCAAATCATTATGTCTAATGTCAAGTTATTGTGTCAAATATTTTTCATCATTGTGTTTAATGTCAAATATTTTTCTAATGTCAGGTTATTGTGTCAAATATATCCATCACTTTGTTATATATAATAAATAAAAAGCAATGATAAAAATAACACGAAATTATCTAAAACGTAAAACACAATGATAAATACATATAACATAATGATGAAAAATATTTGACACAATGACCAAACCTGAAATTAGATACCATAAAAACGAGCGTGTTTTTTTATCTTTAAAACGAGTATAGTGTCGTTATATACAAAAACGAAAAAAAAAATTACGTTTTCCAGCTCATTGTGTAATTTGCTCGTCATTGTGTTTAATGTCAGGTCATTGTGTCTAATGTCAAGTCATTGTGTCAAATAATCTTATTATTATAATAATAATATAATCTTAAAAATAATAATAATAATATAATCTTATAATAATAATATAATAAACCATACCTAAACCTTAAACCGTAAACACTAAACGTTAGTTTAACAAACATTTTAATTAATTATAAATACGGATTTATACGCAGATATGGAAAATTCCGACGATGACCAGCATGGATTTATTTTAGGGATCGACGACTACCGCACCTTTAGTTTGAGGAAGGTACTATGGCACACCGACGGTTTAGGGCTCTTAGAGGGAGGAAGGTGGAGCCCAACATCGTTTTGTCACGGGATTGGTTTGATGAGGTTGGCGAGCGAGAGAGGGCGACAGCGATTATTGGACAGGATAGCCTGTGGGATAGTCTATTTACTATGGGCTGGCCCGCACACCGAGAGCTTACCCTCGATGTGTACTATACATTTGTGTTCCGGCTGCGTGAGCCGGGATTGGCAGAGCTGGACGAGACTGATATTGCGGAGGAACGGGTGGAGGCGGAGTTTACTTTCCGCTTGTTCGGGGTTTGGCATCGTATGTCCCTATGACGGTTTGTTGTTGTCAACAACCTCTATACCGAGGAGGAAACTCGGCAGCTGATCTACACCACGGCTATCTATATGGGGCGAGATGACGCACACAAGCTTTGGTGGCCTGCGATTAATGACTATGCGTTTGGGGCCGATAGCAGGGTCTCTCACATACGAGACCCTATTTATCGTTACATGCACCGACTGATCGCCACGTCCATCGCTGGACGTGGCAAGGGCACTGATAGGGTCACCGCCATAGACCTCTTCTATCTTCGGTGTCTGCTCACACACACACCCTGCCACCTCGCTCGTGGTCTGGTAGATTACTTTGCCGGTTACTATCATAGGCAGTCACGAGGGGTGTTGGTCGGCGGCAACATCGTGTCGCAGATCGCTAGAGGCCTGGGATACGCTCATGCGATGGCGCAGCTACATATGGCTGCGGTTCCCCCGCGCGTGGCGGGTCGAGCCACGGTGCCCGGGATGAGGATCTCTCGGAGGTTCCCGGACGGGCAGTGGTGTTTGGTGAGGAGATATGACGTGTTGGAGGCTTGGGTGTCCGAGCCGTTGGTGGACCCCGACGCACTATGTCACACCCCGACCGATGGCGGAATCATCGAGGCGGACAATAGAATGATTGTTCAAAAGCACATGATAGCTAAAAGGTTGCATAATTCATTAATTAAATTTAAAGACAACAAGATCCAAATACGATACATTCCAAATAACCTAGTCTAGTTCAAAACATTGATTTATTTAACTAGGTCCATAGTCCTTATGTGGAGAAATCTTTGGCAAGTAGTCACATATCCAAACCTGAAACATTATTTAAATCAAGTGTCAACTAAAAAGTTGGTGAGTACATAGGTTTAGTAATTCCGGTAAATAGTAGTTGTAAATCGTTTTGCAACTCATTGTTTATCTTGTTAAACATAGTATGTATGATGTACCATTTATTTAATCACAATTCAAACCGAGTTTGACGCGCTTGAACAAAGCACAACAGCTAAGTTCGGTATGTTTGAATATAGTTACCCACTATATCCGATATGTTTGAATATAACACGCGGTTATATCCGAGTATGCAGTAATAAACACCTTAACCGGGTGGGCTGGTCAGGCACAATAGATCTATCAATATTACAGTTGGTTGTCTTGTGTTTAAATGTATGTACATCCAAAGAATAAGCATATAGTCTCATGTATAACACGTACAAACAATGTGAGTATCACGTATAATGTTTCAACCCAAAACGTATAAAAATGTAAAATAGGGGCTATGTAACTCACCTGGCTAGCGGATATGATAATCCACAAGAGTAGGTGATACGGATGTTTGAAACCTAAGCACGATGGAACCCTATGTAGATAAATGGGTATTATTATATGCTTATAGGTGTGTATTCGTATTTAATTGTGTATAGGTTTATAATAATATTTCTTAAAATTATTTGCGTAAAGTGTAGTTTCAGATTTACTTGAAATCACTGATTTTGATCGAAACTATTTCAGGTATCGAAACTATGTTCAAGTATCGAAACTATGTTCAAGTATCGAAACTATGTTCAATCGAAACTACTAGTTTCGATTGACCACAGAACGGTCGAAACTTCCTTCTATCGAAACTATTTAGTTTCGACAAGTAGTTATTATGTATTATGTATTTATATAATAATAAATAAAAGAAAAGTCTTTATTTGACTAATTATATTGATATTTTATATATTAAAATTTATTTTTAACAAGTTTATTAAAAATAATGCAAGGTTCATTATTTTATAAAAATAGGGCATTCTATATATTAAATTTTTATCCTAACAAGTTTATAAAAACATTGCAAGATTTATAAAAATGGGACATTATATATATATTAAAATGTATTTTAATAAGTTTATAAAAATATTAGATGATTTAAAAAAAATTGTTTAATCGATTTCAAAATAAACGAACGAGTAAACCGACTCGTTTTAGTCTTTATTGTATATAAAGAATATTAAAAATAAGTTAAAATAATTGAATAAAATAAATAAAATGAAAACAGAAGCAAAAAAAGGGGTTGGGCCGGAGGCCAGCAGTGTCGAACCCGCGACCTCAGCCTCGAACACACACACGCATAACCAGCCGGGCTATCGCCCATCGTTGGTTATGTGCGTGATATTTAATACATAACCAAAGTGTGACTTGGTCGCTGGTTCTCGGCAACGGGCAAGCCATGTCCGAGGACATTGGTTTGCCCGGTAATCGACGATTTATTGTCGCGATTTCGATTAGGATAGTTTGCCAGAGGGTAACAGAAGGTAAATGCACGGATTTGGGGTACCTACTTGGTCGTGAAGGGTCCGGTCGGCATCGCTTTTAGTTCGAAAATACCAAGAACTTGAATTCCAGAATTCGAGTTGAATTGAGCCTTATAATCTGGTCACAGCTTCGTCTGAGGATGGCGAAGGCGATGGTGGTTTTAATTTGAAGTGAGAGTGAGTGGCGAGAGAGAATGGAGCCCGAGAAGGGCCGGTAATGGGTATTTATACCTGAAGGAATTCCGTATGATGGAACCGGAAATTGGCTCCCTAAACGAATTCGGACAGGTCATACGAAGCGAACGAGACCGGTCTTAGTCGTTGAGGTACTGTGTGTCGGTCGAATTTCATGGGCTTGACTTCGGGGATTAATGGTGTCGAGGGATTTTGATGATGAAAAGGTAAATTGGTCGAGGGGACGTGGTCGCGTGAGGACGGCGAGTACAATGGCGCAGGTTTCATGTGTCGAGGGGTAGAGGGACAGGGTTGTCGGGCTCGCCGGAAAAGCAGTTTACCCGCCGGACCAAGGGACAGGGTGACCGGGAACACGAATTGAAATCTGGCAATTATAGTCCCTGGGGTTTGAAAACGTTTAAAACAGACCCCGGAAAACTTTCAAAATAAACCCCTATAGTTCTGTTTAATTCCAAACAGCCCCCCCGACTTTAATTTAATTATAAAATTTAATTTCTTTTTCAACTTTAATTAATTTATATATTTTATAGATCCATTTTCTTTATTAAAAACTAATTATTTTTAAATAATTATCTTATTAAAATAATACATTAAATTATTTATCTAAATTAATAAGTTTATTTTACTTAAATTCTTTTAAACTAAATAAAACTTAAGTATATATAAAATTTTATAAAACTTATGTGTTTATTTAAAAATCAATCATTTTGAATGGTTAATTCAATAAAATTGAAAACCATTGATTTATTTATATAAATTATTTAATTTAATAGCATAATTTATATAGTTTATAACCTTCAAATATTTTTAAAATTTAATTTAAAAATACATAAATTGTACACCAATATACGTGTATATGTTTTGAAATAAAATGTTAATATTTACATAATAAATTTCACAACGAAAATTTTTGAAATGTCACAGTCTCCCCAAGTTGAAGGAATTTCGTCCCGAAATTCGATTAGCGAAGGTTATGGAAACGGGAAAAGGGATGCCAATAGACTTAGAATGGAATTATTCACCAGAGAAAGACTTAGTGGGAAGTAACGTATGATACGGATGACGTAAATTCGAGTCGAGTCGTCAATTAGTTGATCTAATAGTATAATGAGATTTATGCATACAATTGCTCATACAACGCATGAATGTAAACTACTAGAAACCAGATTTAACAATATTGGTGCCAATTGCCTTGCGACGTGGCATTTTCCCTTTAAAACTCTACCCCACGGGTGTTCATATTTTCAAATTTTATAAAAACATTTTCTAAAACCGGTCCTCCTCCTAGTACTCATGCATGGTTTATACTCGTTATATCAAGTGGGTTTATGTATAGGGTGTACCAGCGGCTAACCCACCACCCCTTTGATATTCTGAGGATTCCCGTGCATAATTACTAGGATTTAGACCATTTTAATTTAAATCATCTTCTTCAAATGGAAATTGTACAACGAAATGCGTACAATCTGAAAGTGTTATCACATCCATGAGTGGTTTCATAGTATTTCTTCTTACGAGTATGATTAACAATTTAAGTCAATTTTTAACAGGGTTAGGAAGTTGGATGATTGAATTAAACGTAGCAAGTTTGTTTCACAATAGTATAGGAATGAGATGGATGGTGAAGGTATAGTTGTTAAATTCAAGAATGCAATCACGGATGATAGAATATATAGCAATGGGTTTCCCACCCGCTACTTCCATGATATACGAGTTATCAAGTTTGGTTTGTTATTTAGCAAATAGTTGGTTAAAAGCAAGAGACACAAATTTCTATTGGCATGAGTATTGAATAAAACGGATGTATAAAGATGGTGAACAAAGGAACGTACCGTTGACAGTGTCGTCATTGGCCGGAGCCTCGTTAGCATTTATATTAAATGCTCGTCCACGAGGACCACCTTGATTTTGAAGTCTTGGACATTGGTTTCGGAAGTGGTTTGGATCTCCACATTCGTAACAGGCCCGTCCATAGGTAACAGTGAGAGGCACTGGATGATTGCCTTGAGTAGCTTGATTAACGATAGTGCGAGCACGGCAAGTAGTAACAACGTGTCCATAGCGTCCACATTTTGAGCATAGACAGCATGCAGCATGTGGGGCATGGTGATACTTGCAAGTAGGGCATTGGGGAAATGAACCTACATAATTTCTCAGAATTTGACCCGCAGGAGTAACTTGGGTCACAGGTACGGTAGGAATGATGGCCGCAAAGTTTTGGGCCTTGCGCTTCCTATCACGATGGGAAGATTTGAGCTCTTCGTCTTTGTCGGACACAGAAGTAGCAGCTTTTTCGACCACTTTCTTGGTACCCTTCCTGGATAAGGTACCCGCTTTGACGTGATTGTCAGTCAACACCGCAGACAAACGGATAGTGTCTTCGAGAGTGGAGGGATCACTTCCCAATACGGTGTCTTGGAGCGGCATAGGCAGTCCACCTATGTATTTCTCAATTCTCCGCGCTAAGGGAGTAACCATGTGGGGCACGAGCAGACTTAGTTCTTGAAAACGAGTGGTGTAAGCCAAATTCTCTCCGCTATCTTGGGTGAGATCCCAAAATTCAGCTTCGAGCTTCCTCATTTCGTTGCGAGGATAGAACTCGTCAGTCATAAGTCGTTTCATTTCGTCCCAAGACAAGGACATAGCAGATTCGTTGCCTCAAGTACGTTTCTCACCGTTCCACCAGGTGAGTGCTCGTTTTTGGAAGGCGCTGGAAGCATAACGGACTTTGAGGTTTTCGGGACAATCGCTGTTTAGGAAAGTACTCTCCATACTTTCAAACCATTGGAGAAGGCCAGTAGCACCTTCCGTCCCGAAGAATTTGGTGGGGTTGCAAGAATTGAAATGCTTGAATGTGCAGTACGGTGGGTTTGCACCATTCCCTTGCATATTAGACCCATCACTGTTGTTGTTAGCTTGGATCATTTGGCCTACTAGTTGAGTAAGTAGTGCAGCAAGGTCAGTGTTGGGATTGCTGGAGTTAGCATTAGCTGCGCGACGGGGAGGCATTCTATAAAATACCACGAGAAAAGACAAAATTTTATGAGACTTCGGATAAAATAGGCATGCACGTGCTACAGTTGGTAGACTGTTCACAATAATGCAAGCAGGAACGCGAGATGACACTCATCATGTCGCATGATAATGTATGTAAGTTCTGACTAAAACTGATCACATAATTCATTCAAAATTTATAACACTAGAGGATAGGGGAAATAAGCCATGAAATCTATTCCTGGGAGGATATGTTAACATAGATCATTATTCGCGTAATAGGAATGGCCGGGATTCGCATGCACTACAAATTTTTATTACGTGTGCACCCGTAATAATGATTTGTTTTGCATGTTCGTCTAGTTCTTCCTACCTTGCTATAATGTCCCCAAATTTTGAGTTTAAGTTCGGATTGTATCCTTGCGAATACATTGACTTATCAACGTTAAATAATTCCTCAAAGCTTTCAAGGAGACATGCTTTAGCCTATAGGTAAACACACACTTCAGGAATTCCCAGGAAAGCATACGGGTCCGTTTATTTGGATTTATACGAAATGCTTTCCTAGACAGAAAACCCAATGTACAGGTGTCACCCTTCCAGATTGCACGTGTCCTTTACTGGTTTCAAGAAATTAAGTTGTTGACGAGATTTTCAATAGACTTGAGAGTCTATGAGTATAAAATGTGTAGGAATGTTGCAATTAATTAGGAAAGAGTATGGGTAAGGATGAGTAGTGTATTTGTTTGCATAAGTTTTGTTGTCAAATGTGTATGTAAAGTATGTATCATGTATTAAAGCCTTGTATGTATGTGTATAAGTCTCATGTACCAAACTTGGGAAAATTCAAATAATACCTAACTACAAATAATTCACATAGCAATTAATCATTTAGCACATAACACATAAAAAGGAGTCCTAGGGTTATAGTCTAGGTCATTGTGTCTAATAACCTAATTCCCTATAACCATGGCTCTGATACCAATCTGTCACACCCCGACCGATGGCGGAATCATCGAGGCGGACAATAGAATGATTGTTCAAAAGCACAGGATAGCTAAAAGGTTGCATAATTCATTAATTAAATTTAAAGACAACAAGATCCAAATACGATACATTCCAAATAACCTAGTCTAGTTCAAAACATTGATTTATTTAACTAGGTCCATAGTCCTTATGTGGAGAAATCTTCGGCAAGTAGTCACATATCCAAACCTGAAACATTATTTAAATCAAGTGTCAACTAAAAAGTTGGTGAGTACATAGGTTTAGTAATTCCGGTAAATAGTAGTTGTAAATCGTTTTGCAACTCATTGTTTATCTTGTTAAACATAGTATGTATGATGTACCATTTATTTAATCAATTCAAACCGAGTTTGATGCGCTTGAACAGAGCACAACAGCTAAGTCCGGTATGTTTGAATATAGTTACCCACTATATCCGATATGTTTGAATATAACACGCGGTTATATCCGAGTATGCAGTAATAAACACCCTAATCGGGTGGGCTGGTCAGGCACAATAGATCTATCAATATTACAGTTGGTTGTCTTGTGTTTAAATGTATGTACATCCAAAGAATAAGCATATAGTCTCATGTATAACACGTACAAACAATGTGAGTATCACGTATAATGTTTCAACCCAAAACGTATAAAAATGTAAAATAGGGGCTATGTAACTCACCTGGCTAGCGGATATGATAATCCACAAGAGTAGGTGATACGGATGTTTGAAACCTAAGCACGATGGAACCCTATGTAGATAAATGGGTATTATTATATGCTTATAGGTGTGTATTCGTATTTAATTGTGTATAGGTTTATAATAATATTTCTTAAAATTATTTGCGTAAAGTGTAGTTTCAGATTTACTTGAAATCACTGATTTTGATCGAAACTATTTCAGGTATCGAAACTATGTTCAAGTATCGAAACTATGTTCAAGTATCGAAACTATGTTCAAGTATCGAAACTATGTTCAATCGAAACTACTAGTTTCGATTGACCACAGAACGGTCGAAACTTCCTTCTATCGAAACTACTTAGTTTCGACAAGTAGTTATTATGTATTATGTATTTATATAATAATAAATAAAAGAAAAGTCTTTATTTGACTAATTATATTGATATTTTATATATTAAAATTTATTTTTAACAAGTTTATTAAAAATAATGCAAGGTTCATTATTTTATAAGAATAGGGCATTCTATATATTAAATATTTATCCTAACAAGTTTATAAAAACATTGCAAGATTTATAAAAATGGGACATTATATATATATATTAAAATGTATTTTAATAAGTTTATAAAAATATTACAAGATTTATAAAAAAATTGTTTAATCGATTTCAAAATAAACGAACGAGTAAACCGACTCGTTTTAGTCTTTATTGTATATAAAGAATATTAAAAATAAGTTAAAATAATTGAATAAAATAAATAAAATGAAAACAGAAGCAAAAAAAGGGGTTGGGCCGGAGGCCAGCAGTGTCGAACCCGCGACCTCAGCCTCGAACACACACACGCATAACCAGCCGGGCTATCGCCCATCGCTGGTTATGTGCGTGATATTTAATACATAACCAAAGTGTGACTTGGTCGCTGGTTCTCGGCAACGGGCAAGCCATGTCCGAGGACATTGGTTTGCCCGGTAATCGACGATTTATTGTCGCGATTTCGATTAGGATAGTTTGCCAGAGGGTAACAGAAGGTAAATGCACGGATTTGGGGTACCTACTTGGTCGTGAAGGGTCCGGTCGGCATCGCTTTTAGTTCGAAAATACCAAGAACTTGAATTCCAGAATTCGAGTTGAATTGAGCCTTATAATCTGGTCACAGCTTCGTCTGAGGATGGCGAAGGCGATGGTGGTTTTAATTTGAAGTGAGAGTGAGTGGCGAGAGAGAATGGAGCCCGAGAAGGGCCGGTAATGGGTATTTATACCTGAAGGAATTCCGTATGATGGAACCGGAAATTGGCTCCCTAAACGAATTCGGACAGGTCATACGAAGCGAACGAGACCGGTCTTAGTCGTTGAGGTACTGTGTGTCGGTCGAATTTCATGGGCTTGACTTCGGGGATTAATGGTGTCGAGGGATTTTGATGATGAAAAGGTAAATTGGTCGAGGGGACGTGGTCGCGTGAGGACGGCGAGTACAATGGCGCAGGTTTCATGTGTCGAGGGGTAGAGGGACAGGGTTGTCGGGCTCGCCGGAAAAGCAGTTTACCCGCCGGACCAAGGGACAGGGTGACCGGGAACACGAATTGAAATCTGGCAATTATAGTCCCTGGGGTTTGAAAACGTTTAAAACAGACCCCGGAAAACTTTCAAAATAAACCCCTATAGTTCTGTTTAATTCCAAACAGCCCCCCCGACTTTAATTTAATTATAAAATTTAATTTCTTTTTCAACTTTAATTAATTTATATATTTTATAGATCCATTTTCTTTATTAAAAACTAATTATTTTTAAATAATTATCTTATTAAAATAATACATTAAATTATTTATCTAAATTAATAAGTTTATTTTACTTAAATTCTTTTAAACTAAATAAAACTTAAGTATATATAAAATTTTATAAAACTTATGTGTTTATTTAAAATCAATCATTTTGAATGGTTAATTCAATAAAATTGAAAACCATTGATTTATTTATATAAATTATTTAATTTAATAGCATAATTTATATAGTTTATAACCTTCAAATATTTTTAAAATTTAATTTAAAAATACATAAATTGTACACCAATATACGTGTATATGTTTTGAAATAAAATGTTAATATTTACATAATAAATTTCACAACGAAAATTTTTGAAATGTCACAGTCTCTCCAAGTTGAAGGAATTTCTTCCCGAAATTCGATTAGCGAAGGTTATGGAAACGGGAAAAGGGATGCCAATAGACTTAGAATGGAATTATTCACCAGAGAAAGACTTAGTGGGAAGTAACGTATGATACGGATGACGTAAATTCGAGTCGAGTCGTCAATTAGTTGATCTAATAGTATAATGAGATTTATGCATACAATTGCTCATACAACGCATGAATGTAAACTACTAGAAACCAGATTTAACAATATTGGTGCCAATCGCCTTGCGACGTGGCATTTTCCCTTTAAAACTCCACCCCACGGGTGTTCATATTTTCAAATTTTGTGAAAACATTTTCTAAAACCGGTCCTCCTCCTAGTACTCATGCATGGTTTATGCTCGTTATATCAAGTGGGTTTATGTATAGGGTGTACCAGCGGCTAACCCACCACCCCTTTGATATTCAGAGGATTCCCGTGCATAATTACTCGGATTTAGACCATCTTAACGTGATAAAAACAAAAAACTAAATTAAAAAAGAAATAAGTAAGGGGTGACAGATTGTCCTATATGTGACATACACACCACCACAAACTTAAAACCCAACTCAACCCTAAAAAAAACCCCACCAACATATCGCGACATCTTTGGCGCGTTGATTCCAAAGTCTGGTGGATAAGGGTGACGGAGTGCCTTAAACGTGACATTTGGTTCCATAAACGTCACATTTAGCCCTGTAGGTGACGGTTAAGCCAGGTGTAGTTCTAAAAGTAGACGGTGTCTCTAAAATTTACCAAAAAGGTTTGTACAAGACTGCATAAGTTTTTTACAAGGAAGATTCAAAGAGAAACATACGTTATTAGTAGTTTTGGTAAATTTTTTTATCTTTCTTCTTTTTTTTTTTTAATTTGTTTATTGATAGATGAATGTTTTGTGATTTGGATTTATGAGAGTGGATTTTCGAAATTAGACTGGTTGCTTTAGTTTCTTCCTAAGTTTAGATTTGTTTCTTGAATTTTCATGAATAAATTTCACTTTTTGTTGTAATTTTTTCCATTATCCCTTCAAATTCATGAACAAACAAGCAGAATCATATACTTTAATGTTTATGGGTTTTACTTTTATCGGATCTTTTTTGCCAGCGGTTTTCAGTTATCTTGTAAACATTTTTACAGGAATTTAATGTAAAACATTTAACAACCAATCCCAAAGCTACGATAACCTTGATCAAGTGGATGAGTATTAGATTAAAAATAGAGAATATAATAACAAAGATAAGTGTTGAATGAAATTGTCAAGTTGTGTATCCTTTCTTTGAATAACGATTTAATTATACAAAAAAGATAAAGAAAATAGGGGTGCGAAGACTCGAACCCGCAGTAGGCGGAGTAATGTGCAAACCTATGGAGCACGAAAGAAAAAAGAAAGACAACAGGCTGGTACAGTTCCTTTGGTTGGCGGAGTAATGAACCCATCTTTTGTGGTGGTTGGTTTGTTCAATCAATCGAATCTCCGAGTTTTCTGGTTTTGTCTAAGAAAATGTTTGTTGTTTATGAATGTTGAACGAAGTTTTAATTATGTATGAAATGAATGATTTCGTTGCGTTATTTGATATTCAACTTTAAAACTGTTTGTGAATGAGTAAATTCAACAAGTGAGGCCTCCCGGGTTTGGGGCCATACAATAACGTAAATAAAATAAAAAAGTGGAATCCCGTAACTGTATATTTGGAGATGAGCATTGAATGGTTTAAAAAACCAAACGGTATAAAAAAATGTTTAAAACAAATGATCGGTTTAAAAATGACGTTACGAAAATTCACGTAGAAACGTAGATAAAAGTAGACACGTCGCAACGTCAAATTCAAAATTTTATAAAACATCATATTTTAAAAGTTGCAAGTGGAAAACAAAAAAAAACTATGAAAAAATTGAAACCTTGAAGCAACTTTGATGACTCGTACGTTCAACGTTTGTGATTTGATAACTTGTACATTATTACGCCCAACTCCGTTTCGAATGAAATTTACACCGAAACGTAGATAAAAATAAGCACGTCGCAACGGCATATTCAAAATTTTATAAAACATCATATTTTAAAAGTTATAGAGAAAAAACAAAATAACTTCAAAATTAAATATAATAATAAAATAATCATTATAAAAAAACGGCGACGCAAGCATGGAGTATGTACTTGTAAGTTGTGCATAAAGGGTTAGCTATTTGAGAATTGTAAGTAATTTAATAAAATGTATAAATGATAATGTTATTAAAGTTAGTGGGCTATAATATAAATTTATGAAAAGAAAAATAAAGAAAAAACTTTTTAAAGTTTAGGGGCATAAAAAGTAAACATGCTATAATTCATGGACTCAAGTGTAAAATCCTACTGCCAAAATAGCTTATGTAATGCTATGAAGTCTTGTACGTTATGCAATGGATGTTCTTAATATGAAAATTGTAAGTATTTAATTTTCTGACCGTCCTGCTTTATGGTAGCATCATTTTGTTTCTTTCTCCCTCTAGTATTAGTCGATGGTCCAGTTCTACTAGACATACTAAACGAAAGAGATAATACTTGTCATAATTTGAAGATACTTTTGATAAAATGGAAAATACGATGTTTTATTACTTGAAAATCAAAAATACAGTACAAGAAAATAACATTGGCGATTCACAATCTATATCTAGCAGCTGCTGCAGAGCGGCGATCTTTGCATCCTTGTCAGCCTCAATCCTCTCCAATTAAGCTATTCTAGCTGGCATAGCTGCAATCCTCTCCTCCCCATGTGTCTCTTCATTAACACAGGGAGTATTGATTGGAGTGGGATTAGCGGAATGGTAAGTTCCGCAAGGTATGTTTGAATCATCCCTCTCCTCTCCTTTCAAAGTATAATGGTGTTCAAACGGTGTTTCGACTAACCTCTCTTGATAGCTATAGTTATTTACGTAGGTCTGATTATAACTCTCATTTGGTGCTGGATAATAACTTATGGGGTTTCATAGAAATATTTTGATGTTTCTATTTCTCATAAGTTTTGGAATGTTCCGCTAGTGTATTCGGAATTTGTTCTAGAATAGGATTTGAATGAGTTTGTTATACGTTCGTTGTTTCCAGGTGGAGCGTATTTACGGACAAAGCTAGACCCTTTGCCCTTTCCTGCCATACTAAGATAAAACGAAAGAAAATACTCTGTATTAATACCATAATAGAAATTACAATACATAATTGAAAATACAAGGAAAACAGGGAAGCCTATTTCATTATCATATCCTTAGCCTCTTTCATCATTCCTTTCCTTTGGTTCCAAATCCTTTGAGCGAAGGATTTGCGCCCTTTATCCTTCTAAGCTAACTTCCTTTTAGCTTTTGACAGAGTGTCTATCAATACCTCCCTGGTTAAGATAAGTTCTTTCTTGACCTCGTCGACATTAATAAATTGCGGGTTTGTTTGTTTATTTTTTTCTTGACGTCCCGGTGTATTTTTTTTTTAAACGGATTCGCATTCAGTATAGTATACTTTTTAGGTATCGTGGGTTATATCGATTGACGGTGACGTGTTGGCACCATAAAGAATGAGATTGACACCGACTAAAAAGCATCGATACCGTCAATTGTCTTTTATCTATGTTTCGATATCTACAAACGACTCGCCGTAACTTCATACGTTTCTTTTATGTATTTAACTACGATTCTTTTTGTGCTTAGCCACGCTAAGGTCCACCTCCCGCTGCGGAACGCGGGGCAAATTTATTTAACAATGTTTCTTTTTGTACTTAGCTACGTTAATGGCAGCGCCTAAACCGTTTAAGATTCGTTTCTGCCGCGGAGCGCATGGCAAATTTTCTAGCACTAGTACAAAAGTTAATTTTTTAGGCGGTTAGGATAACTTTTTGGGGCGGTTTCTAACTCCACCGCCTCAAAACAACATAACTTTTCTATCAATATTATTAATATCTTTTGAGACGGTTGTTTATATTTTTGAGGCGATTGTTTATTAAATTTGGGGCGGTCATAGCTTTAATTATTTTAGGGGCGGTCATTTTCTTTTGTGGGTTGTTAACGACAATAGTGAAATTTAACTTAATCAATTAAGTTATTGGCCTCAAATCTAAAAATACGGGGAATGAGTTAATCTCATTATTTTAAAATTTGAGTCATCATGATTATTTAACATTTTATACATAAAACATTTGTAGAAACGTGAATTCATAAGCAAAAGTTAGATCCTTTAACTCTCTTCTCATCTCAAACTATTTCATTGAAGAACTTGTTCACTCCAAGAACGTCTGATATATTTGATTATCATATCTTAGGCGTATCTTATATCTCAAGCGTATTTAAGGTTAGTCAATTAACTCATAAATTTTTCTACAAGTTTTTCTAAGCGTATTTTATTTTATTTTCTAGTTACGCCCTATTCTACTATATAGATTAATTAGATTTGATTATAACCACACCAATTAATAAAAGGTCCTTAGTTCACTTATTTAAATGCTAATTTATGATCAGCCAGGTTTGATGATGTGTTTTAATGGATACAAATCAAAATAATAACTTGTATCGTAAATTAGAGAGATTCTTCAACCATTAATATATTTTTCACGTTTTTAAACGATTGAAAGTACCCATCTTTTTGCTAAACTATTTATTACTCGTTTGATAGAAAACAAGAAATTATGCAACAAAAATAGTCACTGTATTATAATTACTAAATATTCAAACTTAAAATTTAATATTCGCAATTTTTTTTACGTTATTAGAATATATATTAGTATAAAGTATTGATTTCGTTTTTATTTAATTTTATTATTTACTTGTTTAACATTTATTTATTAAAGATTCAGTATTTTCTTTATTTTGTATTTATGTTTATATGCATATTCAATTAGGATAACCCTTTATAAAATACCCGTCCAAAATTTATCTAATAGAGATAAATTTCGGATTCTCCCCGTTCGGGACTGTTTTTTGAATATTCTATCTCATTTAAGGTACGTATACATTTTAATGAGTTGACATTAAGAAAAATTTGGTTGCTATTTCTCCTTACTCTTACGAGTTTGCGGCTTACACGCATACTTGGGGAGTTAAGGGGAAATGCTGCCGATTTTTTCTTAAATAGTCAACTCGTTAAAATGTATACATATGAGATAGAATATTCAAAAAATGGGTTAGGATCCACCACCTTAGAGCGCCGATTTACATCATATACATGCATTTATTTGTTTGTTTTAACTTTCAGATGGACCGTAAAGTCTGGATGTACGAAACTGCACGTACTAGCTCAACATATATTAATGGAGTTCAAAGTTTTCTTAAGGTTGCCGAAGCTAACCGAGTGAATGTGAGAGATCAAAAGATTTGGTGTCCTTGTATGAGTTGTGAAAATTTTCAAAGATTCGATAATGTCAAAGATATAGAGTTTCATTTGATGAAATATGGTTTTATGCTTAGATACACTTGTTGGTCCCTGCATGGGGAATCATTTGTTGATCATGGCACGTCGTCGTTTAATTTAGGAAATGTTGATAATGACAATTTAAATGACGTCAATGACTATTTAAATGATGGTTATGACAATTTAAATGGCATGTTTAATGATTTAGAGACTAATGTTGGTGACGATCAAGAAAAATTAAAAAAACTATTTGATGATTCAGAAAAACCTTTATATACCGGTTGTGAGAAATTTTTGAAACTTAGTGTTGTGTTAAAGTTGTTTAACTTAAAGTCAAATCACGGATGGAGTGATAAAAGTTTCACAGCTCTATTAGTGGTTATACATGACATGCTTCCTGAAGGTAATGAGTTACCAGTTTCATTATACCAAGCCAAAAAATTGATGTGCCCGATGGGATTGGAAGTTAAAAGAATACATGCATGTCGAAATGACTGTATGTTGTATAGAAATGAGTTCAGAAATGATCATAAATGATTTATATGCGGCGCATTGAGATATAAGTGTAAAACTGAAATTGATGAAGTTGACGATGATGTGAAGAAAAATGGACCACCGGCTAAATTTTTGTGGTATTTCCCAATTATACCAAGACTAAATCGATTATTTTCAAACGAGAAAGAAGCAAAGTTATTACGTTGGCATTCAGATGACTGTATAAGAGATGGAAAATTAAGACATGTAGCGGATTCACCTCAGTGGAGAAATATTGATAATATGTATCGAGAATTGAGTAAGGAGATTAGAAACATACGGTTTGGACTTAGTTCAGACGGAATCAACTCTTTCGGAAATATGAGTAGTCGTCATAAGTGATTTTCCAGCATACGGTAACTTGTCGGGATACAGTACGAAAGGTAAGCTAGCTTGTCCTGTTTGTGAAGATGATACGAGTTCAATGTGGTTAAATAATTGCAAAAAAACCGTATACATGCGACATCGAAGATTTCTTGCGCCTGGTCATAGTTATCGTAGGAAAAAAAGGAGTTTGATGGCAATACTGAGCACGGAACGGTAAGGAAACGATTTGATGCATATTCTCGAGTTGAAAATCTAGATACTGTGTTGGGAAAACGGACCCGTGATGTAAAAGGAAACATTTGGAAAAAAAGGTCAATCTTTTGGGATTTACCTTACTGGAAGCATTTACAAGTTAGACATTGTCTAGATGTTATGCGTATCGAGAAAAATGTATGTGATAGTTTGTTAGGATTATTGTTAAACATTCAAGGGAAAACTAAAGATGGGATTAATGTCCGTAAAGACATGGAAGAAATGGGAATACGAAAAGAGCTTACTCCTGTTCCGACGGCCAAGGGTTTTTATCTATCACCTACGTGCTATACTATGTCAAAAGATGAAAAAACAAAGTTTTGTAAATGTTTATACGGTATTAAAGTTCCATCTAGCTATTCTACAAACATTAAAAGGTTGGTATCGATGAAAGACTTTAAATTGCTTGGTATGAAATCTCATGATTGTCATGTTTTGATGACCCATATGATTCCTATTGCAGTCCGCGGATCCGGCATACAATTACAAAACTGTGTTTGTTTTTTAACATGATTCACTCGAAAGTTGTTGATCCCGAGTCACTGGATGAATGGCAAAAAGAAATTGTAATCACACTCTGTGAACTTGAGATGTACTTTCCGTCGTCTTTTTTTGATGTAATGGTTCATCTGGTAATCCATATCGTAGGAGAAATTAAGGCTTGTGGTCCTGTATTTTTACGCTACATGTATCCTTTTGAAAGATAAATGGGATTCTTAAAAGGTTATGTAAGAAACCGTAATCGACCTGAAGGTAGCATTGTTGAAGGATATACTTCTGAAGAGGTGACTGAGTTCTACACAGGTAATGATATTATATCATTTATAATATATATTAGTTTTGTTAAATATAATTTACCATGTAATAATTCACAGGTTATTTGGATGGTGTCAAATATATTGGTGTTCCTAAATCTCGTCACTCAGGTAGACTTGAAGGGGTCGGAGGTGTTGGTAAGAAAACATACATCCCAAGTCATGATCTTTTACAACTTGCACATTATGAGGTCCTAAAACACATGACATGCATTGCTCCATACATTATTGAACACATGGAAACATTACGGTTGACATATCGGGGTAAGAGCGAAATGTGGAATCAAAAGAAGCATAATGAAGAATTTTCCATCCGGATGAAAACGAATGTAAAGACAACTTACGGCCAAGAAAATGTCGATAAAACTGTGTAAATGTTGGGTCGAGGTCCGGATATTAAAGTAACATCTTACCAAGGGTACGACATTAACGGTTATACGTTTTACACTGAAGTTCAGGATGCAAAAAGTACAATGCTGAATAGTGGAGTTACAGTGATAGCATCATCGACCGAATTCGACCGGAATAATCATGATACAAGGTTAAGAATCGCCAAAAAATCTTATTACGGTGTCATACAAAAAATCTGGGAATTGAATTATCACTCTTTCACTATACCTGTGTTAAAATGTAAGTGGGTAAATAACAATACATGTGTTATGGTTGACAAATATGGTTTTACACAAGTCGACCTTACAACAAATGGCTATGTATCCGAACCATTCATTCTTGCAAAACAAGTCACGCAAGTGTTCTTTGTAAATGACCTGAGCAAACCAAGATATCACATCATATTGCAAGGTAAACGTCGTATTGTTGGTGTTGATAATGTCGTTGACGAGGAAGAATACAATCAGTTTGACGACCTACCGCCATTTTCTGTTGGTATTCAACCGGTTAATGTTGTAACTGATGGCACTACTACATACTTACGATCTGACCACGACGAAGGGATATATGTTAACGCACCACGTTGAACTACATCTTAAAAGGTTTATATATATGTATATATATTCTTTCTATATTTTTATTTTAAAATTATAGTCAATTTATTAATAACAATTTTTTTTCCTACAGGAGTAAGTGAGGAGAAGTAAATATGGGTTTTGGCTTGTTTGGATCGTACCAATAATTTTATAAACACTGAAATTTTATATACGTATATAAATAACAATAATATTCTGAATAAATTAGTTTATAAGGTTTTAAGGATATAGTTTAAATAAGTTTCAATCAATTCGGTTTATGTGAACCATTTAAAACATTTTTTTTAAACTATAAGTTATCATCAATGAATTGTAAATTTAAAATACCTCTTAAAAAACCCAATTACCTCTCAAACAACCATCGAAGGTTCACAAGCCTCTGTAACATCCCATTCTCAAAACACCAACCTCTCTGATTCATCTAGAGTGTAGTCGACCGTCTTCCCGTCACCATCCCGGCAGAATCGGTTAAACTCAGACCTATATCCGTGTTTTCTCGCACCTTCCACGGCTCGACATCAGACCTATCTCGGTAACTGTCATCTCGATATTTCGTATAGTGTGTGCTTAATTATGTGGTTTTTAATTCATTTGGGTCTGTGGGTTGTTGCTGTCTTTGTGAACAGAACAGAATATCAAAGGCCTGATTTCCAACAAACTTGAAAGTAGAGCATACCGGTTCTACTTGAATGACTTAATTATTATGCATTGAAGTGTTGAAAACTAATACATTTATTGTTGGGTTTTATTTCTAGTTGTCAGACAGTTTATTTGTGTATTTAGTACTTGAGCCGTAAACTGTGTTGTAAACCATGTTATGTTTATGTAAGTCCTCAATATCTTGAAGTCTGTATCAAACAATTGTGATAGTCGGTGATATATATCTGGATACTAATTACAAAACCTTTTTATTCTATAATATGATGAAAAAGAATTCCCATTCGATCCTTAGGAAGTCACTGTATTAGTTGTTTCTGTTTAAATGTATCGTAACATTATATGAGTTGTTTCTGTTTAATTGTCATGCAACTATGTTTAGATATTGAGCTTTCTACTAGTTGTGGGATTTGGTTAAATATAGAGATCCTAGGCTAGGCTTTAACCCCCACATCTTAAAGGAAAAAGTGGTTTGTTCATCCCATTTCTTTTTGTCTGTCTAATTAGCCAGATTCACATTGCTTCATATATGGCAAATAATTATTTTGAATGTGGCACTTATATTTAGATATTGAGCTCTCTACTAGTTCATATCATTTAATCAAATAAAAATACATTTTATTCCTTCTTCTTCTTCCTCATCCACATAGATATTTCTAATAGAGGTACACGCAGTGTTGCTTCTGGTCCAAATAATTTGAGAAACGCTTATGATAACATTGAATTTGATGAAGATTTCCTACCGATCAGTCCAAAGAGCGCTAAATTTACTTCATGGTTAGGAAAGGAATTGAGAGCAAGGTTTTCGTATCATATTCCTACGGACCAATTTGAAAATAAAGACCGGGAAAAGCTATGGGTGGGAATTAAGGTATAGTATCTGATGTTTAGTAAGCTTTAAAAAATATGAAATAGTTTTCAAGTATAATGTTCAAATTTTATCTTGTTTTGTAAATGACCAGGAACGTTGGAATATTGAAGATGATAAGGGGAAAAATCTTTGGATTAAAAAAGCCAAAAAAAATTGTACCAATTGGAGAAGCATGCTTGTTACGGAATATGTAAATAAAAACAAATTACCATTTGCAAAGTTTAATAATCTTGATGCATCAAAGTGGGATGAATTCCTTAAGGCAAATACTAGCGACACATTTTTGGTATACTTTACTTAATTATTATTATAATTATTATTATTGTAATATTTTGGCAACTGTTTATAATATTATGTTGATATATGCGTAGGAAAAAAGTAACAAAGCAAAAATAAGTGCACGAGCAAACACAAACTTCTCCCACACTGGACGCACCGGATTTAGGGGTTTGAAAGATAAATTTGATGTTAAATGAGTTCAACTTTTACAAGATCAACCTGATATTGAAAAAATGCAATATTATCGTTCTAGACTATTTGTCTTGAGTAAAGCAAAAACAAACAAACATATAGGCGTGCTTGAAGCTGTACATATAAAAGACAAAATCAGTAACTTGGTAAGTAAATATATATTTATTTATATATTTAAAATTAGTCGAATCTTTTAACATTTATATTTTTTTATAGATCAACACTGAGATAGAAATGAAAAATGATGGCACTTATTACGATGGGTGTGGTGATCCACTAGCAAAATGTTTTGGATCAGAGCATGGGGGCCGAGCACGGACAGTTTCACATGTAATCGGTATTGACTATGAATATATATATATATATATATATATATATGTGTGTATATATCTGAGAGTTTTTTTAATAATACTTGTGCTATATACATATACATATTTATATATATATATATATATATATTAATTTTGAATATTAAGATTACAGGTTCAACACAAGTTCAAGGAGGATTGTACGCGAGACATGGAGAGGATGAGGGAGTCAACGTGAACTTGAAGAGACAAAGGTTAGACGCGAGCCCGGGTATTTGTGGCTCCAATGCTGAATCGTATAACGACTATCCAGATATTCAGGTTATGTATATATAACTAAATATAAATGTTATATACACAAACACAAAGATACACACACACATATTTGTTTATTAAAACGGTAGATGGTTTTGTAGAATATATATTCATGTGAATTGTTATGGCCGTACGATTTGACTATTAACCTAACGATAGCTAAAGGCGAAGCATATCCTACTTCAGATAGGATCTTAAGTAATAATCGAATCCATGATGGTTATTTGAAAGTACAAGTGGATAATTTCATGCCCGATTTCAAGAAAATACCTCTCCCTAGACAGACACGCACCAATGATGTTATTATTATGGAGGACACCCTTACTTGTTTTATTCAATGGCCAAGAAGCGCAATAAATGTATATTTGATTGATCAAAAAAATTTATATTAATTTATTATTTTTTGTTTAATCGTAGATTGTGAATTATGAGGCAATTTATATACCACGTGTATTCTAACACTATGTTTGTTATTTTAGTTAGCGGGTCAAAGGGTGGACGAGACACAAAGGTTGGACGGGAGCTTGGGTATTTGTGTCTCTACTGCCAGATATTCAGGTTATATAAATGTTAAATACACACACACACATAGATATATGTATATAAATACACACACACATTTGTTCATTAAAACAGTAGTTGATTTTGCAGAATATTTGTTCGTGTGAATTGTTATGGCCGTACGATTTGACTATTAGTCTAACGATAGCTGAAGGCCAAGCATATCCTACTTCAAATAGGATCTTACACAATAATCACATACACGAGGGTTACTTGAAAGTACAAGTTGATAATATCATGTCCGATTTCAAGAAAATACCTCTCCCTCAACAGACACGCACCGATGAAGTTAATATTATGGAGGACACCATTACTTTTTTTATTCAGTGGCCAAGAAGCACAATAAAGGTATATTTGATTGAATAAAAAATTATATAACAAATTATCCATTTTTATATTCGTATTTACTATATTTTTTTTATTTAATATTTAATTGTAGAATGTGAATGCCGAGACAGTTTATAGACCACATGTATTTTATATTCCTTTACTTTGGTTTGTATTTATATATAACAATTTTTTTATATTTCTTAGTTTGACTGTTCATCCGAAGCCAATCTAGCTCACCTAGAAATACCATCTAATCTTGATACAGATGATTTTATCCACTCTATGGTAATTAATCACTTCACCCTAGTGTTATATATATATATATATATATATATATATATATATATATTTATATTCTAACACTATGTTTGTCATTTTAATTAGCGAGCCCCAAATTAAATCAAGTTCATCAGCCTCGATCTCAATGTGATGAACCACCTTTGGTGAATAACACTAAAGAAATAGATCAAACAAAACAAGCCAACAGAATAAAGATTGTTTTGAAGGCAATCAAAAAAAGACCTAAAACAATTCAAAATTTGTTTTCTCAATAAAAAGTTACGTTGGTGATAATCATGTTATTGAACCAATCCCGTTTTCTACACCTCTTGGGATGTTTCCATCCATAATAAATGACTTTTTTTGAATATGAAGCGTTGATACAACTATTCATACACGGCTGGATTGATATTACTATCATGCATTGGTTTGAGACGTAAGTTTTTTTTTTATTTTCTTAGTTGGTACAATAACACTTTTTAAATGTAATTGAATTTATTAACTTTATCATATTTTTCTCTCTTGATTTAAAGGTTCTTTTATGAGGAGTCCAACCGTAAACCCAAATCATGCGTTTTCTTTAATACGAACTCAATCACGGGCGATATGTGCAAACGTGAACCTGAAGAAGTTAGAAATCACATTGTCCGCGTATGCGGTCTTCACAATGAGAAACAATATTTTCTAGCACCATATTTAGCCGAGTAATATAATTTTTTTTAACTTTTAGTCCATTTTACTTTATTTTCTTTTGCTTTATTACTTATTAATTGTATAACTTTATATTTTGTAATGAACATTGGTCTCTATTTATTATTTCTCATACAAAGAAAGAAGTATTATTTGTGATTCTTTAAAGGGCGAAAAGACCAAAAAGAGTTATCTTCTTTCGCAAGTAATTCAAGATGCTTTAGTGAAATAGATTTTAAATGGACAATGGTTGAGGTATGTTTTCTATATCTTAGTTATATGATTTTCTTTAATCTCTAAATAATTAATTGTTAATTTATTGCAGGTTAAACAACAAAAAGAAGGATGGGAGTGTGACTACATGGTGATAGAATATATGTTTGAATTTGTCTTAGGGCTTCAACAAACTTTTCCCAACCGGGTAATTAGTAATTCATATTTATTATATATTTTGTATGTCACACTAAATATATATTATAAATCTAACATTTTCTATATATTTATTTTTAGCTTTGGAAATCCAAATATTATGCTACACAAAACGAGATCGATGGCTTAGTCGCTCACCTATTGCCGGTGTTTTTTAAGAAGGTGTTTACAAATCGGACATAAATGTCTTACGCATTATTATTTAGTTGTTTAGTTATTGTTTAGATGTTTAGTTCAATAGTTTTATAAATAAGTGGATCGGTGGTTTTAGAATTGCTTGATGTAATTTGGAATTTAGTTTATGCAATTTTTTTATATATTTTGGAATTTGGTTTACGGAATCAGCCTCCAATTGGTTTCTTCAATTTAGATTATTTGTTTATTAAGTTTCTGCAATTTGAATTTGGCACCTGAAAATATGGAAAATTGCAATTGTTTGTCACCTGAAAATATGAAAAATTGCAATTGTTTTTCTGCAATATAAATAGATAAAAGAACCGCCTTAAAGATATAAACAACCGCCCTTAAATATAATATAAAGGATCGCCCGTAAAGCCCCGATGGACCGCCTTAAAAATGAAGAAACCGCCCCAAAATAAATTTTAGTATTTTGATGCGATGTGTTTTAAGGCGGTTAACAACCGCCTCTAAAGATAAAATCACCGCCTCAAAAGTCATCATTTTGTACTAGTGTAGTTGTTATTAATTTAACAAAAAGATATACCAAATGCTAACGTTTCACTTATATATATAGTTTGAATAAAGATATCCCGACAGTTGATTAAATAAGAAAAAATGACCTTAGAAATCGGAAACCTTTTTTTGCTGGAAACGAATCAAAACATGGAATCTCAACTTAGCGTGTTTTGTTTATTTTGTTACTTTTTCAACGGTGGAAGTAATGTTTTCCGCACGCGTATAGAGGCCAAAAGACCAGCTGCTCTTGGGTTGGAACGCGCAAACACAAGTTTTTTGGTTGGTTCGATCACCACTTTGCAAATTGTCGATCTAGCCACAGCTATATAAACTATCCTTTTCTCCGAAATCTTTTCCCATCACATCTCTCTTTCAATCTCTATCTCTCGCAGAAAACCAGAATTATGGCACAATCAAACTATTCAAACTCTAAAGCTTTCGCAATCGCTCTAACAATTTCATGCCTAATAGTAGCAGCATCTGCAGGCAATTTTTATGAAGAAATGGACATCACTTTTGGGGGCGAACGCGCTAAAATTCTCAATGGCGGTCAGGATCTCGCCCTTTCACTCGATCAGTACTCAGGCGCTGGTTTCCAGTCCAAGAATGAGTATCTCTTTGGGAGGTTCGACATGCAACTCAAACTAGTGCCAGGCGACTCTGCTGGAACTGTCACCACATTCTATGTTAGTGTCTCATATCTTATTCTTTTTCCGTCCCTTTCATTAATGGTACCAGGTCTAACAAAAACCATTCCTTTTTATTGAATCACATCAGTTGTCATCACAAGGCGTGGGACATGACGAGATAGACTTTGAATTCTTGGGCAACTCAACAGGAAACCCTTACACCATCCACACCAATGTGTATTCACAAGGGAAAGGAGATAAAGAACAGCAGTTCCACCTATGGTTCGACCCTACTGCAGCCTTCCACACGTACACAATCGTATGGAACCCCAAAAGAATCATGTAAGTCACGCATCCAACATAAATATTAATTAATTAATGGTTCTTCTCATGTTTGTTTGTATGGTACTTGCATGAGTACTGATCTTATAATTAATAAATCATATTGCTGCAGTTTCTGGATAGATAACATACCAGTAAGGATGTTCAATAACCATGAGGCTGCTGGGGTTCCGTTTCCCAAGAGCCAACCAATGAGGGTGTATGCCAGCTTGTGGAATGCGGATGACTGGGCAACCCAAGGTGGGCGTGTGAAGACCGACTGGACTAAAGCACCTTTCACAGCTACCTATAGGAAATTCAATGCCAATGCCAACAAAGTGGGTTCCAATTCAAAGTCAACAAGCTCTCAAAATGACAACCAGGCATGGACTACACAAGGACTAGATGCGTTCAAAGCAAGCACATGATCTACAACTACTGCAATGACTACAGCCGGTTTCCTAATGGTCGTCCTGTTGAATGCACACGGTCCAGATTCCTCTAAAGCCTTCTCTACATCTTGATTTGCATATTTCATTAATATCTTGTGGATGTTTTCTGATCTAGAAAATTCTTTATTCTTTGATTCATTGTACACTATACAAATTGAGATTGTGAATAATTACAAATTTATAATATAGACCACTTTGTTTTGAATTGAAAGGCACATAATTGTTTTATTGAAAGTGTTGTAGTTTGTCGTACTTACAAAGAAGAAAGAAACCCAATAAATAGAGAAAAACATTGGTAAAGAAAAGGAAATACAATAAAAAAAATAATGGCTGGAAATCTTGTAAAGATGTAGCAACGGTCCTTAATTAACAAATTGTATGGTTGTCAATAGTCTTTCCAATCCTATATTTTTCCACCAAAAAGAAATCTTTATTTTCTAATACTCCCCATCAAGTTGAGTAGTGGGATCTCCAATGCTCAGCTTGTCAAGGCAATTGCTGAAAATTCTCCCGTTGACGGCTTTTGTTAGTATATCCGCTAACTGGTCTTCTAATCGAACAAACGGTAGCTCTATAATCCCGGCTTCAAGTTTCTCTTTGATGAAGTGCCTATCAACCTCTACATGCTTTGTACGATCGTGTTGAACAGGATTTTCTGAAATTTGTATTGCAGCCACACATAATACTACATGCTTCGGTTTGGAGGAATCCAATCTCTGTTAGAAGTTTGCGGATCCATAGTACTTCTGCCAGACCACGAGCAATCCCTCGGAATTCAGCTTCGGCACCGGATAATGCTACCACCTTTTGTTTTTTTGCTTCTCCATGTAACCAAGTTTCCACCTACGAGAGTGAAGTATCCTGATGTTAATCTCCGATTCCCTTAATCTCTTGCTCAGTCAGCATCATGTAGGCTTGGATTTTAAGATGTTTGTTTGGTTAAAAGAGAACCCCATGCCCCGATGTTTTTTTTGAGATACCTTAGAATCCTCCATACTGCTTCCATGTGAGTAGCTTGAGGTTGATGCATAAATTGGCTCACCACCCCAACTGCGTAGGCGATGTCCGGGCGGGTGTACGATAGATATATTAGTTTACCTACTAGGCGTTGGTATCTTTCTTTGTCCATTAATTCTGCTCCTTCTTCCATACAGAGTTTATGGTTCACCATCATTGGAGTGTCGGCGGGCTTGCAATCGATCATTCCTGTTTCGGCTAGAAGGTCAAAGATATATTTCTTTTGACATATAAAAATCCCCTTTTTAAACCGTAGTACTTCAATTCCGAGAAAGTACTTAAGTCTTCCCAAGTCTTTCATTTCGAATTATGTGAACAAACTTGCCTTTAACTTCTTCATTTCTTCCTCATCATTACCTGAAATGATCATGTCATCAACATATATAATCAAACAAGTAACAAGTTTACCTCTTCGTTTAAGGAACAATGTGTGATCAGAGTTGCTTTGTTGACAACCATATCCTTTCATTGCTAGAGTAAATTTGCCAATCCAGGCTCGAGGGGATTGCTTAAGCCCGTAGAGAGCCTTTTTTAACGACATACTTCCTTTATTTGGACGTTTTCGGTGAATCCGGGTGGAGATTCCATATAAACCTCTTCTTTTAAATCTCCATGTAGGAAGGCTTTCTTAACATCAAATTGACGTAAAGGCCATCCTTCATTAGCGGCAATTGAGAAAAGCACTCGGGTTGTGTCAATCTTGGCTACCGGGGAGAACGTCTCTGAGTAGTCAATCCCATATGTTTGGGTATAGCCTTTAGCCACTAGTCGTGCTTTGTATCTTTCAATGGTTCCATCTGGTTTATGTTTAATTGTGAAGACCCAACGACATACCACTGGTTTCTTTCCTGGAGGAAGAACACACTTTTCACACGTGTTATTCTTCATTAACGCCTCCATTTCTGTTTCCATTTCTTTGATTCTAAGGCTTGTTCCACGGAGTTTGGAATTTGTTCATCATATAAAGCAGTAGCAAAAGCCTTAGCTTCTTTGGATAAGTTTCTTTTAGCCATGCTTGCCATGGGATGCCTAGAAGACCTTGTCTACTTTTCTAGAGAGTATCGTTTTGGTGGAATTCCTCTGTTTGCTCTTGGTGGTAGAACATATTCCTCGGTTGTTTCTTGTTGTACTGTCTTGCCCTGTCTTTCCTGCACTGTTTGTTCTGTTGCAATCTCATGGTTACCAGACATATCAATATTTTGATTTTCATGGGTTTCGGTATTATCAGATATATCAATATTTTGATTCTCATGGGTTTCAGTATTATCAGATATATCAATATTTTGATTCTCACGGGCTTCAGTATTTTGTATATCTTTATGTGTTTGAGGATTACTCACCTCATGCATCTGACTAGGAGGATCTTGGTTAGTAACACTGATTGTGGGCCCATCAGATTGTCTGGAAACAAGTGACTCATCTTAGGTACTGTGATTTAATTCTTTTGAGGGAGGAACCCATTTCAACCAACTAAGTGCGTCGTCATATTCTTTCTCCCCCTGACCACTTTGTTAGGAGATGTAGAAGAATTCGGTTTCAAGAAAGTCACAGTCCATGGTAGTGTACATATGACGTCTTTTTGGGCTATAACATCGGTATCCTTTTTGGTTGACACCATAGCCCACAAACACGCACTTTTCAGCACATGGGTCGAGTTTGGTTCGATCAGTTTTGGGTATGTGGACAAAAGCGGAGCATCCGAATATACGTGGTTTTAGCGTAATGGCAGGCGGGAGTTTGGTAAAGTCAGATAAAGATTGAAGAGGAGTTTTTAGGTCAAGAGCTTTAGTTGGCAGCCGATTGATCAAATAAGTAGCGGTAGCAAGAGCCTTGGGCCAGAAAGACTTAGGAACTCGAGATTCAATTAGAAGGGCTCGAGTTATTTCTAATAAAATGCGATTTTTTCGTTCGACAACGCCGTTTTGTTCGGGAGTGTGGGAGCAGGACGTTTGGTGAATCACCCCCTTTGTTTGGCAGAACAGTTTCATTGTGTTATTTATAAATTCCCCACCATTATCGGATTGAAGAGTTTGGATGTTGGTTTTAAATTGGGTTTTATCATAGTTTAAAACATAGTAAATTTATCAAAAACTTCAGATTTGTGTTTTAGGAAATAAATCCATGTCATCTGACTGCAATCATCAACAAAAAGTACCAAAAAACGAAAATTTTGCTCCCTAATGACTTCCGCCGGTCCCCAAACATCCGAATGGATAAGCGAAAAAGGTGAATCAACCTTTGTGTTATTTGGTTTATAGGTATGTCTATGACTTTTAGCCAAAGCACAAGTCTCACAATTCATCGGTTTATTGGAAGGAAATAATTTAGGAAATAAAAGATGTAAATAACCGGTGGATGGTGATGAGAGGGTGTTTAACCTATGTTTATAATGTTTAAATACATGTTTTTATGTGTTTAGTGGTGTGGAACATCCTTACTTTGTGTTATTTATGGAATGCAGGTGTTGTGAGCAAAGATGAGTGAGAAAAGGCAGAAAACTGGAGCTGTCAGCCTACCCTCACAAATTGCTAGGGGTACCATGCAAATTGCGTGGGTCCTGGGAAGTATTTCAATGCAAACACCCACACAAATCAGTAAGGAATTGATGAATTGTCAGCCTACCCACGTAAATTGTGTGGGTAGGGTCGCAATTTGCGTGGTCTGCCAGGCCAACTCCGAAAATTTGGGATTTTGACCCCTTTTTAAGCCAAACACTTAGGGTTTCGAAAGAGTTTTGGTTCCAGCCGTTTTTTGGAGTTTCTAAGGAGATTTTTGAAGAAGAAGACATCATTCCATCACCATCTTTCATGTTAGATCGATTTCTAATCATTGTTGAAGATCGTATGACATCAATGAGCGGCTAATCCACCCGTGGTTGTTTTCGGGTGTAGGATTGTTTATGTAAGGTGATTTTTACATGGTTCATACTTTGATTTGGTTTAGACTTTGTTTAATCTTTCGGTTACTTGAATTCTATAGTTTACTTTGTTTGATTAAAACGATTTGGTTTTTTGAATTTAATACATTCATCAGTTTTTCGATTTTATACCGTGACCTATTGAGTGTTTATGTTCAATGTTCTAAATCGGTAATTAATTATTGGGAATTTAGCTTGTGTCAAGTATCCGGGTTTTACAATCGTTTGCTCAACACAGTCAATTATCTAGGTTATTAGTTATTTATCAAACTTGGTAGTTCAACGAGTCATGTCTATGTGATTTCCAATAATTACAAACCAGTAATCACCGAACTTGCAATCTAAACCCGGAAGCAATCTGTTTTCTCATTATTGTTTTCAAAAGTTTTAAAGTTTATTGCTTTTTAATCTGATTCCTAAAGTTGTTAAGTTTTTAATTAGTTTTAATAAGAAACACTTTCCACCAATTCCCTGTGGATATGACACCCTACTTCACTATACTATAGTTTAAGGTAGCTAGGGATTAGAGTTTAGTATTGTTTTTGATTGACCTTGACAACGCGATCAAAATGGCGCCGTTGCCGGGGAATACGTTCGTAAAGTGCCATTTTTAGTTTACTTTATTTAGAGCAGTACTACTTTGCTTGTGTTTACTTGTGCAGGTTAATCGTAGTGTCATCATGGACTGGGATTATGATGATTATGATGATCCATGCATGTGCTGTGGGGACCCTGATCACTAGGCTCAAGATTGCCCAATGTTCGAAAGCAAACACGGCACGATTGAGAGGGGATGTTTTGAATACAGGAGACGGATGGGATATGTGAGGAAAGACTATGAAGATGAAGATACATATTATGAAGATGAAGAAATGCCTTCCAATTATCTTCACTATGATTCTTGCAACCAAATGAACCTGAACTTTCAAGGGTACAATCAACAAGGAGGTAGTCAATATTATCAAAACTGTCCGCAAAGTTACAATCAGAGCCAATACTCGAGGAGTTCATACAGTCAAGGCGGTTACTAACATGGGCAACAACAAGGGCATCACCAGCAAAGGAACCAACATCAGAGCCAGTTTCAATTGGAAAATTCCCAGTTCAATGCACTCATGGAAGCAATCAAGAGTATTAAAAAGGATACTTAAGTTAGGGACAAAACCATAAGTGAATTATCCAAACAGGTTAGTCAACTAGTTGAGGAATGGGCACAAATAAAAGCATGGGAAGCAGTTCTGGAGAATAATACCACACCAATTCCCTTAGTTGATGAAGAAGTGGTTCTGGCACTGGTCATGGTTGATGATGAAACAGAAGAAGAGGTGGTAGGTTTACCGGAGCACGAAGTGTAAGGTTTAGAATCCGTTGACGACACAACACCTCTCGAAGAATCGGTAAATAAGGTAAACCATGTGATTCTTATGTGTCCTCCCATAGTTATTCCATCAACAGAAAAGGTTGAGAATGATGGTTTGAGTTCGAAGAAAAGGAAGGTGGAGATAGAGGACATTGGAGAGTTTATTTAGAAGAGAGCCCGCATCGACCCAGCCGACATGTTGATCATGGAACAACAAGTGGGGACATGGTATGTCAAGGGCTTTCTGACCCCGTAACGGACCGTTACCGTTGGTGACGGTCCGTTACCGTTTTCTTGGCCTCTAAGGGCTTTCTGACCACGTAACGGACCGTCGCAGCTCATGACGGTCCGTCATGGCCTTAGGGTGCGATGACTCACTGATATGTGGATTAAAACGGAGCGTTTTCGCATTTTTGCGGCGTGACAGACTGTCACGGACGGTGACGATCCGTTATGACTTTTTGGCCTCCGAGACGGACCGTTACACAAGGTGACGGTCTGTTACGACTCCAGTTTAAGATTCTCCTCGTCGAGCCACCCCATTTTCATATATTATGGCTTCTGTAACTCATTTTCTAGCCCGGGATATGCTTACGGGAAGTTTTGGGCTATTTCCGGTCGAACCGCATTTCCGTTTTCGTGTCCGGTTACGTTCTAGCATCGTGTTTCTTAGCCGAAACTTATCCCAACTTATTTTATGAGTTTGGGATGTTATATAGATCAAGGACCTCATACTCTGATAAGATGAATTCTCAGCAGACCATGAATCTCAACAGCATGTTAGACCTGCAAATTGGAACAAGCACCAAACCACCAAGACTTACTTCTGCTGAAGACTTTGTGGATTGGAAGTTTAGATACCAGAATTATGTCTTACTTTCAGAGGCTGGGATGTGGAGGAGTATCATTAAAGGACCTCAAATTCCCATGTATGACAAAGCAGATGGAACTAAGGCACCAAAACAGATTGAGAATTATACTGATGAAGATTTTGATCTTGTTGAAAGGGATCTAAAAGCTTTAGCCTCGCTCACTATGGATTTATCACCTGATATTTCTCATAACTTTAAAGAATGTACATGTGCTAAACATCTTTGGGAGTGCTTGGAAAAGACATTTGAAGGAAATGATGACATGAAGGCAAGTAGAAAAGAAATGATTCTGCAAAAATTCAATATGTTTAATCATGTTCTAGGTGAATCTTTAGAAGTGCAGCTACAAAGGTTCACAAGGTTAGTTTCAGAGATGAGAGGTGATCAAATTGAATTGAACACTAGGGATTTGAACAGAAAGTTGTTGAATGGACTCCCACAAAGCTGGGATATGAATGTTGCTTTGATTAAGAGGACTAAAGATCTGAATGCTATACCTCTACGTGATTTGATTTCAATCATCAAATCATATGACCTGGAAGATCAACAGAGAAAATCCAACCATGTGAACACCATAAATTCAGCTAGGGTATAGAATAGCAATAATGCTTTTCTGACTAGTGTGGTTCAAGGAGTTCCTGAACCCGGGGAAGCTACTTCTGGAAATTTTGCAGCTGTTAAGTCTACTGTACTAGAGCAGCAATCACATGCAACACAACATGCTAAGTTGATTGAAGCAAATACATCTCTTTGCACATGAATCATGAACTGCTATGCAGCTTTTACCTCTAGAAATTTGTCACCATCAGAGATGCTTACTGCTGAACTTAATCAAATTTATCAAAATGATGTAGAGGAGTTGGATATCTCTTGGCAATTGGCTATGGCGGTCTTTAGAGCAAAGAACTTCATCAACAAAACTGTAAATTTCATATGGAGTGAAGATACTGGAAAGAAGCTTGGGTTTAATAAATCCAATCTTAGGTGCTGCAACTATCATGAACAAGGTCACTTTGCCAGGGAATGCACTAAACCCAAGGAACAAAGGGGAAATGAATCTGGATCATCTGTAGGGGGAAAAGGTGTTGACAACTCCAAAGTTTTAATCAGTCAGCAAACTGGTGGCTATGACTAAGGAGATCAGCTAAAGGAACTGAACCTGAACCGTGCTTTTATGGCTGACATTGTGGAAAGCTCTTCATCCGCCTCAACTTCCACTACTCCACTTGAGGTAACTGTTAATCTATGTACTCAATTATGCATTGATAAGGTCGAGTTATATAGAAAACATAATTCTGGCCTGATTTTTGAAATGGAAAACCTCAAATACCACAAAAATAAGTTTGCCAAAATTGAAAAGGCTTACAAAGAGGTAATAGAAGCTAACAAAAAGGATATATCTTTGCTAAAATCTCAGCTTAGCACAAAATGTTGTTTACTTACTGATGCTGAGCAAGAAATTACCGGATTAACCACTGAATTAGAGCAAGCAAAATCAAATCTTGCTAAAGCAAAATTCAAGGTAGAGTTCTTTGGTCAATCGAGTAAACTAGTTCATATTATTGAGAAGCAACTTCATAAGCCAAGTAATGGGAGCAAGGGAATTGGGTATAATAATATGCCTCCTCCTTTCAATGGGAATTGTACCATTGTTCCTCCATCTGTTGAGGAACAAGTACATGAGTATAACCTGTTAACCTGTGGAAACAAGTCATGCACCGATGGATCCAAATCGTCATCCTTGACTTCAAATGATAAATGTGTGAACAGTTCTAATGCTTCTACCTCATGTGTAGAACAAGTAGAAATACAGGATTGGTCAAGTGAGGATAATGAGGTTGATGAGTCACAAGTTTGCAATTTAAATTCTAAAATAAACAAAAACAGTGTTTCTGTTACTCTGTTTTAAAAGGAAACAAAACTTATGTGCGTGATTTTATTGGTTTGAATGATTCTATGTTTAATTCAACTTCTTCAAAAATGGTGAATGTGTGTAGAAGTACTGTTTTTTTGTGAAACCGTCAGTTAATGATAAAGTTGAAAAGCATGTTTTTTCAGAAAACTAGACCTGTGACTAAGCAAAGAGTCTCTGGTCAAACCTCATATGCTACACCTAAGCATTACACTAAAGATCAATTTTACTCTAAATATGATCATCAACATATGAGGTTTGAACAAAGCCATGCCCATCAACAAAGGAAACCTAAGCAGGTTTGCAAGACCAAATAGGTTGGGTCATCTCATAAGTGGTCAGAGAAGTCAGGATTTGCTCCTTAAGCAAACAAACAATCATGTTATACTTGTGGAAAGCCTAGTCATCTAGCAAAAAACTGTGTTCATCGTCCATATGTTCCTTATTATGAGCAGAGTCAGAAGACTACACATAAGAAAGATATGAATTCCAAGCCAATGAAGGCTACTCAGCCTAAGGCAATGAAGAATCAATCTTCTTATGTTAAGCCATTTGATGGAGACTGGAATGTTGCCAAGCGAAACAGACATGCTTACTATGAAAGGCAAAAGCTAAAACAGACTAAACAAAAGGAGAAATCCAAATTGGTTGTTTTTAAAGAAAATAAAACGCCTGTTCCATCTAAACTTGTTTGGAAAGCTAAAAAAAAGATTGAAACAACATCCAAAATTGACTCAAACAATTATATGTTTCTACAGGAGGTGTCTTACATTGATGCTATGGGAATACCCAGATCTACTATGGCTTGGGTTTCAATTACTAATTAATCTCCCATATTATGCAGGAACAACCAAGGAGGACTGTCAACAATCTTTGGTTCGTTGATAGTGGTTGTTCTAGGCACATGACAGGAGACATATCTCTGCTTCATGACCTACAAAGTTTTGATGGAGGTTATGTTTCCTTTGCGGGAGGTAAAGGTGGTAAAATAAAGTACTGCGGTAAATGGTTCTTTAAGTTTTCATGATGTAAGCTATGTTTCTGAGCTAAATCATAGCTTGCTAAGCGTTTCCCAAATTTGTGATAAATACTTTTCAACACATTTCACAAATAAAGAATGCTTGATTTTAAAACCGGGCTTCATGGTGCTCGACGAATGGATTTTATTAAGGACACCCCGTAAGGGAAATTCATATGTTATCGACATGAATAGTAAACTTGTTTATGAAAATACATGTCTTTTATCAAAATCCGCTGAATTTGATGCTATGTTGTGGCATCGTCGTCTTGGCCATGTTAATCTGAAAAATCTAAATCGTATTGCAAAAGGTAATCATGTACGTGATTTACCTATAAAAGAATTCTTTTCTATTGAAAAATGTGTTGCATGTGCCAAAGGGAAACAACACATGAAGCCCCATAAGTCAAAGTTGATCAATTCAATTGACTGTATTCTTTTTCTACTTCATATGGATCTCTTTGGTCCTGTGAATGTGATGAGCATCGGGCAAAAGTCTTACTTTTTGATTATAACTGATGATTACTCACGTTTCTCTTGGGTTTTCTTTTTGACTAATAAAAGTAAGACTGCAGAACTAATTAAGAATTTCATCATTTTGGTGGAAAATCAAATAGAAGTGAAAGTGAAGGCTATCAGGTGCGACAACATAACTGAATTCAACAATGCAGTCTTGAATCAATTCTGCACCGAAAAGGGTATATCCAGACAATACAGTGTTGCTCGTACACCTCAACAAAACGGTGTGGCTGAGCGAAAGAATAGAACTCTCATAGAAGCTGCTAGAACAATGCTCTCAGAATCCAACCTGCCCTTATTCTTCTTGGCTGAGGCTGTCAACACAGCTTGCTATGTGCTGAATCGGATTCTTCTCAACAAACGTCTTCAAATGACGCCCTACGAGATTCTTTACAACGAGAAGCCCAAGGTTGGTTATTTCAGAGCCTTCGGATGTCCATGTACAGTTTTACACACGGAATCCACTCCAAAGTTCAATGAAAAGACTGATGAATGCTACTTCGTGAGTTATGGTTCTAACACCACCGCCTACAGAGTTTACAACAAGGTTACCAAAGAAATCCGAGAGTCAACGTACGTTGACTGGCAACAGCAGAATCCTACTGATGCAGAATGTGGTCCTTCATGGTTATTTGATTATCATTCTTTCTTTAAATCATTTAATATTTTCACTAATGAACTTGCAGGTTCTTCTGATGAATCATTTGAGTTAAGTGATGATGATGATGACGGTCCTTATACCGGACCGATGTTGACTGTTGATCCACCCGAAGTCTTAAGACAGTTTAGCACTAGTGCCTCTACGTCTACTCAGGGGCAGACTCATGATTCAACAAATGTCTCTAAGGATTCACCTGTAAATCCAGAGAACTCTACATCTGTAGTCAATGATGGTGCTTCTACACCTGAGACTCCAGATGCATCTCAATTCCAGGAGCCGATTCCTGATGAAAGTATGGTCGAGAAGCCGATTTCCGATAACATTGATGAGTCCAATGTAGAGACACAAGAGAATGTGACCAATCTTCCTTTGAAATTTCAAATTCCTGAAACTCCATCTCATCGGATTAATAAGGATCATCCGGTGGATAGTATTATTGGGTCCTTAATTGATGGTGTCAAGACAAGAAGCACTGTCGGAGATATTAACAGATGTTTGTGTTCATGTTTCATTTCTCAAATCGAACCAAAGAATATAAAAATGGCTCTCCTTGAACCTAGTTGGGTTGATGCCATGCATGAGGAGCCGAATCAATTTGTAAAGCTCCCAGTTTAGGAGCTAGTGCCATTACCACCGGGAAAGAAAGCCATTGGCACTCGTTGGGTATTCAGAAATAAGCAAAGTTATTCAAAACAAAGCTCGTCTGGTTGTGCATGGGTTCTATCAGCAAGATGGGATCGATTATGAGGAAGTGTTTGCTCCAGTTGCATGTCTAGAATCTATCCGAATTTTCCTGGCATATTCATCTTACATGAACTTCACCGTTTATCAAATGGATGTCAAGACAGCGATTTTGTACGGGAAGGTGAAAGATGATATTTACGTGGGCCAACCTCCTGGGTTTGAAGAGTGTGATCATCCTGATTATGTCTATAAACTGGATAAGGCTCTGTATGGGTTACATCAGGCACCTCGTGCTTGGTATGCTACCCTGACAGACCATCTGCTGGCTCATGGTTACACTCGTGGTGCAATTGATCAAACATTGTTCATTCGTAAGGTGGAGGATGATCTAATTCTAGTGCAAATTTATGTGGACGATATCATCTTTGGGTCCACAAATGAGGTTTTACGCACAGAATTCAGGAAGGTTATGGAAATGAAGTTCGAGATGAGTGCTTTGGGTGAAATGACGTTCTTTCTTCGGTTACAGGTTAAACAATCAAGTGATGGCACTCTCATCCATCAAGGCAAATATACGGATGACATTCTTGATAAGTTCAAATTTGCTGATGCTCAAGCTGCTTCTACTCCTATGGCTACACGACCAGTTCTAGATGCTGACACAAATGGGGTTGCCTCTGATAAAAAACAATATCGATCTATGATTGGTTCTTTGATGAACTTAACGGCAGTCATCCGGATATCATCTTCGCAGTGTGTCAGTGTGCTCGTTATCAAGCCAACCCCAAGATATCCCATTTAACTGCTGTTAAAAGTATCTTTCGGTATCTTAAGGGCAAGCCTCGGCATGGCCTTTGGTACCCCAAAGATTCTAACTTTGATTTGTATGCTTTTTCTGACAGTGATTATGGAGGTTGTCAATTTGACAGAAAATCTACAAGTAAGGGATGTCAATTTCTAGCGGATAGGCTAATTTCTTGGCAATGCAAGAAGCAACACACAGTCTCCACATCGACTGCTGAGGCTGAGTACGTTGCTGCATCGGCTTGTTGCTCACAAGTCATCTGGATACAACACCAATTGCTGGATTACGGTTTGACTTTTCTAAATACTGTCATTTTTGTGATAATAAGGCTGCTGTGCTTATTATGAAAAACCCAGTCCAACATTCCAAAACCAAGCATATTGATATCAAGGTGCCTTTTATCCGGTACTACTTTGAGAGAAATCTCATCTGTCTTGAACGTGTTGATTCTAACAACAATGTTGCCGATATCTTCACAAAAGCATTTAATACATCTCGATTCAATGTGGTTGTAGAGTCCCTAAAAATGATTGGTTTTAAAGATTGAATATGTCACAAAAAGATTTTTCTTTATAGTTTAAATTTGTACAGTTTTATTTACTTTTTTTTATGCACAAATTTAGGGGGAGAAGTAAAGAAAAATACAAAAGGAGTTTGTTTTCAATTTTATTAGAGTCAAGAAAATCATAAAAAAAAGTCTGCTTTTTAACTTTATTAGAGTCAAGAAAAATTATAAAAAGATTGTGTTTCTATTTGAGTCGGTTGTTCGCATTAGAATGGGAAGTGATATGAATGTTCGTTTCTTAAGGATTAGATCAACACATGTAAGGTACTAAATTGGAATGACTAGGATCAGTGTTGGATATGTTGATAGGCTCTGCATGTGATACACTTGAACAAAATGATCTTATGGCCTTAGTGGGGAAGATCTCATAGATTAGTGTAATTCGTGATTCCTATTAATAATTGAAAACTTAAACATAAAGGTTGATGTACTGTGGATAAAACCATGCTTTATTAGGATTGCACAAACTGAGAGCCTTCATAAAGGGGTTGCGAGCTGACTTGCTACAAGTCAGTGTATATAGTATGTATATAGATAAAAGACATGTATTGACATGCAATAGGTGAAAAGACACTCAATGATACTGCAAAGCTACGCTGCAAAGCAGAATTCTGAGCAAAAAGACACGCAATATTTATGTCGTGCTATAGGAAAATATTAAAAGATATGTCTAAAGGCGTACATATTAGTATACTTACAAATATTTTTTTTATTTGGGAATATATGACTGGGAAGGGGTCTCTTATCAAGGCGTGTAAGTCCGTCGTGCGATCATATAAGTCAATTGTGCTATGTTCTTGATCAAATTCTGTCAGAGATTCCCTGAAAATTTGCATAAACCCGTGCTAGTTATGCTCAATTAGTTATTATTTAGGTACTCAAAAGATCATGAGGAATAGAAGGTTTACCTGATAAGCTGTGGGGTCCATTAAAGTTCATCAATAATTCATATAATTTACACTTATTTAATTACAGGTTTCTAAGATATGAGTGTGGAACCCATTAAATCATAACTAATTCTATCCAAAACATGATAATTTGAATCACAAGTGAAAAACTTAGGTTTGAAGCTAAAGCATGAGTTTAGAAGGATCTGTATATTAGCAATCCACTTGACCTGTCTAAGTAAAACTACATGCTGAAAAATGTTTCTTGGTCTGCCTAGAGAACGATATGATCCCATTACAAACTTCTTAAAGGCTCGTTGTTTCAAGTCTGTGTTAATAATTGTTAGTTTAAATTTGTGTTTATTTAGATTTTTCTTATTATTTATTATTTTTAGTTTATTTCAAATGACCATTTCATATCTTTTTAATCAATAAGTCTAAGGGATTATAGACTTGAGGTACACAGGTTTCTGCTCTAGCCCACCAAAGTTTTTGGTGGGCCCCCATTTGTGGCAACTGAGAGAGTTAAAAGATCACTTAAACCCTTTGTTGAGGGTTTTAGGTTCACGGTTCTCTCTCTCTCTCTCTCTCTCTCTCTCTCTCTCTCTCTCTCGACGACAAAGAAATCTTCAAATTGGCTCGTGTGTTTACTTCATTGGCAAGATTCAGTGCAGGAAAAGGTACAACTCATCATTATTTTAACATCATAATGCTCTATTAGGTTGCCCGCTTATCAAGTGAACCGAAAACTTTGAAGAAGAAGGGTTCTTGTTCTCATCATAACAATTCGTGAGCAAAACATGAAATTAAAGGGTTGTTGGGGGTCGAAATATGCAGGCGACCATGTGTAAAGGTTTAAGATTCAACAAATTCGATCTGAAACCAATCTATTTGGAATATTGGAACTGTTTGGCGTTACCCGAAATCGGGTTCACGGTATTACATCAAAATACCTTGAACCTGTTCATATTCCAGTAAACCCTAGATCAGCCGTGAACCCAGTGCCAGGCCGTAAACTTCTTCCTAGCCGAGAACCATTGGTTTACCATGAGTCTCTTTGAATTCCCGTGTACGGTTGACTTACCGTGAACATTCAAGAAACCGTGAAACCCTAATTGACCGAAAACCCTTATGTCCCTTGAATCCCAATCCACGTCGTAAACCCCTTGGAGGTCGAATAGTCTTGGAATACCGAGAACCATTGTGATTTCAATATAAATGTTATTCATTAATTATTGTTCTAACTTGTCAAGTTTTGTGCAGTTATGGTCGAGATGAGAATCGTTCCTGATCACAATGTCTGTGCATTTACTTTGGAACCACCTGAGGAGTTTGAATATCTCAGATCTATGGTTGTGGGGTTGACACTTTCCCCCATCAACTTTGTCGTCATGGAAAATCCAGTAATCTACAGAAGTCACATTCAAGAATTTTGGACCACCGCATTTATTCATACAAATGACAATAGCGAAGAATGCATCATTGGAACAGTTCAAACTAAAAAAATCAGAGTTTCCGAAGCTATCATTCGAGCTGCTCTACAGTTTGGTGATTTACTTGCTCATCCAACAAAGCTGAATTTAGATATCGTTATTCCAATTTTGACAAGAATGGGGTATGAAGGTGCTTACCCACCTCTATACAAGAAGATGCTACATCCATATTGGAGATACCTTGCACACGTGTGCATGAACTAATTATCCGGGAGAAAAGGAGGATTTGATGAGATAAACACTACCATCTCTTCAGCTATGGTTGCCCTTACCATGAGCTTGGATTATAACTTTTCTAAGATGGTGTTTGAAGAACTAAAAAGAAATCTGAAAGGAGGGAAGAAGGATATATTTCTTATGTATCCAAGGTTTTTACAGATCATTCTCAACAAGAATCATGTTGATCTGGAACCTACTGTTGAAACTTTGGACCGGAAAGCTATGGGTCCAATGATCTTCAAATTCATGAACATTAACAAGCAGGGTAAAAGAGTGTATCAGGGGCTGCATCCCCTTGATAAGTTTGGAAGATTTGCTACCCTACTTAATGAAGAAGCTGCAGAACCGGATGAGAATGTTGAAGCCGAGGTTGCAGAAGAACAACAATTTCCTCATCAATAAGAGTTAGAGAAACATAATGAACCAGAACCCGAACCAAAGAATCCAGTTATGCCAGAGTCAGAGGATGTTGAAGTTATTTCTTCTTCTGACAGTGAAGGCACATCTGAGAGACCTTTAGTGCCGATTAATCAGTTTATCAGAGAAATGGAAAGCAAATGACGTCGATTTGAGAATCCTCCTCTTACCACTTCGTCAAACCAAGATAACACTGATCCTGGTTATCTATCGAATGATGATATTCAATCTAGACCAAGAAAGAGAAGAGATCCGAGAATGGCAAGAATACCACCAACACCAACACCCACTCTAACACCTTCTGTTTATACTCAGATACCACATTCACATCAACCCACTTCTGCTCTACCTCAGGCATCATCCCGGGTGAGTCCTTCTCAAGCTTTCGACACCAATCAATTCTTTGTGTCATAGGCCGAAGCATAATAAGCCAAGAAAGCTAAGGGTAAGAGTCATGTGGCTTCCTCCACACCTGCTCTAGTTGATCCACAAGTCCTACAGGAAAGAGTATTTATGCTAGAACAACAGGTAGAAGCTCAAAATGCAAAGATAATGTCACTAGAAGCAAATCAAAGTTATCTTACAGCTCTTGTGTTTAAGCTCAAGAAGAAATTGGAAGATCTAGAGTCAAAGAATGGTAAGAGAATAGATTCTAGAGGAGATGATGATGATGGTAATCAAAGAGGTGGGGACACTAGGGGAAGCAATCAGGGAAATCAATCTGAGGATTATCAAGACAATGAACCTTTTAATTTTGATTTTGAGGGAAGTCTTGGAGGTCTTCAGGATGATATGCTCCTGGTGATTCAAATCAAGATGATGCTGCAAAACCCGTAGATGCTTTACAGGTTGAGATGTTTGATAGCTCATCAGACTCAGAGCTAGAGAGACTGAATCAAGATATAGATGATGAAATTAATCTATCAAACTCAACTGGTGAAAAGACTGAAGAATCAGCTGCTGAGGTCAAAAAGAGAAAAGAACGTCCTTCTTGGTTGTTGATGTAGGGTCAAATATACCATGTTTAAGAGTCTAGTTTGCATAGTTTTAGTAGTTTTATCTTGTACTTTGAGTCGGTTTTATGTTGGTATTTGTATTTGTATCTATTACAGGTTAAAGTGCTAATTGAGCGGATAACGAAGCATAATTGAGAAGGCACGAAAGTACAGGGGGTTAAAGTGTAAAATATCAAATTCCTGGAAATTAGAGTCTTCGCGTTGGGATGAAAAGTTCGCGACACGCGAGGAAATGGAAAAGGAGCCGTGACTAATTTGTCCTTCACGCCACGCGTAGAACTGGCCAGAGATGTTCGCGACATGTGAAGGGCCGGCGGATAAACAAAAAGCCCAACTTTACATATTTAAGCAAATCCAACCCTATATTGCAATAATCTTTCATTTAGACGAATTTGGAGCAGCTAGGGGCGATTTTCAGAGGCAAGAACAGTTCCGGATCAAGTATTGAAGCTATGCTTGCGTGTCTGACAAGCATGCGTGTGGCTTCCTCCCGACGGATGGTTCGTTTAGGTTTTTTGTGTTTGATTCAGTTTGTTTATGATTGGGTCTTGTTAGTTTCTGACAATAACTGATTCGATTGATGTATTGGTTGATTTAAACAATTTATTTGAATTCTTTGAGTTTGCATGCTTTACAACTGTGTTCGGTTGATGACAAAACCTAGTAGCAGGGTTGGGTGACTAAAGGGGGTAACTTGGTATTCATAAATTGGGTGATTGAATTGTACTGGTTTGTGACGAAACTAGTGGTATAGGTTTTCTGACAAAGAATCTGTCTTCAATTACTGTTTCAACTGGTTTTCCAACACTATGTCTATATGGTGTCCATTGAACAACTAAGTTTTACCTAAACCTAGAACCTGAAGTTTGGAGGGAGTTACATCTTTATTTGATCTGTGTTTTACTTCTAATTTTCTAAGCTAAGCAATTAATCTTTCCACTGATTCCCTATGGATTCGACAACCCTACTTTTCTGTCTACAGTCTAAGGTAGCTAAGTAGTGAATTTTATAAGTGTTTTTTATTGACCTTGACGCAACGATCAAAATGGCGCCGCTGCCGGGGAATCGGTGCGCTTAGTTTTGTTGCTTTATTTTAGTTGATTTTGATTCTTTTAACAAAAAACCCAAAAAGATTTTTCTTGTTTTAGTTTTTTTTTTTCATTCAGAACTACTTGTGTGTGCTGCTTGTGCAGGTCGGCATGGACAGGAATTACCATGATGACCAGTATTAATATGACCCGTGCAGTAACTGTGGCATCACTGGCCACTGGGCTCAAGATTGCCCAAGATATAATCAACATGGTGGTGGTCCTGAGTATCAAAGCTATCAGGAAGATTACAATCAATATTACCACCCGAGCAGGCCACCTAAACAAGACAACTATCAATCTGAACTGGATGTCATCCGGTCAGACATGACAGAGCTGGCCAAAGTGGTCCATGCAGTGGTGCAACAACAATAGATGCAGGCAAAACATCATCAAACCTTGATAGATCAAGTTGTCCACTTAGCCGAGATAGTTGCAGCACTCGTCAAAGAAACAGGTAAGCCTTGCAGTGCACATCAGTCCTCAAGTTCTCAAACCACAAACAGTGCATACCTCAATGTTGTAAGTCTTCAGTCCTCATTTGAATTTCCTGCTTTTGAACAGACTCCACCACCGGTTGTAGAGAGAGTGGTGGAGCATAGTGAGTCCAACTTTGACCCTAATCAGGATCTTATTTCACAAAATAACTTGAAAATGTGAATAAACCTGTAAAAATCCCATTTCCTGATATTGTAATCAAACCGTTTCAAAGAGAAAAAGAAAAAGATCCAACATAGGATGAACCATGGGAAAAGTTTGAAAAGTGAAAAATCAATTTGCCATTTTTAAATACGCTTAAACAAGATCCTGATAATGTTGAGTGCTTGAAAGATTTGAGTACCTAAAAATGATGGCATAAATGTCCCGAACAAGTAAAACTGAGTGTCAGTGTGAATGCCGTGTTTACGGGTACCTTCCCCTCAAACTCCAAGATCCAGGAGCACCTATTATTTCAATACAAATAAGTGAAATTACACTTGATAGAGCATTGCTGGATCTTGGAGCATCTGTGAGTATAATGCCAGGGAGTCTATACGATCAGCATGAATTTAGTCAATTACAGAGAGTTAACACCACTGTGGTGTTGGTTGATCAGACTCCCGCACATCCTTGGGGGATTGTAAAGGATGTGATTGTGAAGCTATGGGAGTTTTGTTACCCAGTGGATTTCTTGGTGTTGGATTGTGTTACTAACACACAACCGACAATTATCTTAGGTAGATCGTTCTTGGCCACTGCTCAGGCAAATAGCTGAGGGAACGGTAAGGATGAGGTTTGGTGCTCAAAAGATAAATCTTAAAATATTTTCAAACTTGCTAACCCCGAAAGCTAACAAATGTGGATCACCTAAAAAGGTGAATCACACAGTCGAGAATGCTTGTTTTATGAATGACAGGTTAGCTGAGCAGAAGGATGGTGAGACTCCGGATAATGGGAAGAAGAGGGTCGGAAAGATAAGGCGGAAAGGGAAGAAACCGTTGATCCACGATGCAGAGTGGGAGCTCTTTGCTTTGTTTGTAAAAGCATGGAGGAATTTTGATGAGGAGAGGAACCTAAGTGTGGGGAAGGAGAACTACAAGCATCCCACCCGACCACAATAACCGAATAATCAGGTACGCGTCTGGCTGAAGACGTTAAACTTAGCGCTCTTGGGAGGCAGCCTAAGGTTAGTTAGTTTTAAATTCTTGTCTAGTTAAATGAACGTTGAGTGTGTGTTCTCTAGAAACCCTCACGAGACTCAACTCGTCCACTCGGGCTACCGAAGGGTTTAAAAGGCTTGATGCATATGCTAAATACATCCGTGATTCCTATGAAAGTGAGTTATGATTTTATTTTTTGTGTGTTTTTGTATGTGAACCAGCCAAGTGTGGGGAAGTCACATGGGTTTCATGCATGTGGGGTGCAATTGAGGGCGTGTGCGAGTTTTTGGAGGAGTTGAACAAATTTTGGATTTTTATATGAAAATTTTTCTAAGTAAAATTTTACTCAAAACTTTCTGTGAACAACAGGTCTTCGCACCACGCGAAGACCCCTCCTCCATCTTTCGCGACACGCGAAGGTTCCAAGTCAAGGGCCGGTCAAATTCACCTCTTCGTGGTACGCGAAGAATGGCTCCCTGGATTTCGCGACGCGCGAAGACCCCAAATTAGGGTTAATTTTTTATTTTTTTATTTTGAATTTTTTTGAGTTGTGTACAGTCCACATGGTCTTTCAATTTTTATTGAGTCATTATGACGCTTGTGGGTTTATTTGAGCTTATATTTGCATGTTTGGATTGATCCGCCTGTACTCAATCTCCATTCGGGTGGTGATTTTCGACTTTCCCTTGTTTCTTTTGTACAAGGCAGCCCGCTTGCTTCTATGGAATACGATCGCGAATGAAATGCTATACGATCGTCTATCCATCTAAGTTTTAATTTTAGTTTTGTTTTTTGTTTTTAGTGTCTTTCTTCCTACATTGAGGACAATGTAGAGTTTAAGTTTGAGGAGGGGAGACCTTAGTACAGGTCTGTATTTTGAGTCATAAAATTTGAAAAATCCATAAAAATTTAAAAAAAAATTCAAAAATGTCCCTGGATTAGAGTTTTGCAATTAAATGGAAAATGATAATACAATAGGGAATTTGCATGTGGAATTAATTGAATAATCAAACATTTCTAATTTGTAACGTTTTGGTAGACCCAACCGACTTTGAAAAGCTTAAATATCTTGAGAGTGTATCTAGCTTAATTGAATAATTAATTCAGGATATCTTGTAGGTTCTCATCTTAGGGGTGTCGGTGAGGTCGAAACTGTCAATATAGGGTGATAGGTATCTCTATAAACAATAATTTATAAGTTTTTGAAATCTATTGGCACACCTCTTTCTTTTTATGAAAATAAATCCAAAAGTTGGTGGTGCCCACATTCCATAGTCCATCTTGCATGAGGTTAATTAATTGAATTGTGAGCTTGAGTTTCGCCTACGTGTTACCCTCTGGGTTACAAGATTGGTTGAAACGCCCATGGGCGAGACTTTAGTGATCAATATCTAGATATCTAAGTTAGGTTTATATGTTACCCTCTAGGATAGTGACTTGGGGGATACACCACTAAACCGAAGCTTATGTTCTTCATTGCTAAAAACTGCCGCCTACGTTTCACACGTCGAGTTACAACTTGATTGAAACACCACTGGGTTAGGTTTATTCATATAAGTTAATAAAAGCTAAGATCATTCATCCATCGATCCATAATTCATTGATTTTTAAAACTTATAAATTAGTGTTTATAGTGCTGGGAAATCTATAAGGTTTAACCCAAGCCTTGATATACATTAAGATGGGATTAGACTGAACTGTAGCTTTCTGAGTATGAGACCCATAGATAGACTGTTGGCTTGGTAATGTATAATATATTAGATCACAGAATTTGGGGTTCGATAGGTCGGTGGTTGGGTTTAATCGGATCGAAATACCGATTGTTACAATTAACGTGTTATGATATTTGTTTTGTGTAAAATGAAAGTGTGAAGCAAGTTTTTCGATTATGATTCCATTGCATTATTCTTTTTCGAGATGCAAAAGGTCAAGTGTGGGGATGTGATGTAGGGTCAAATATCTTGTGTTTAAGAGTCTAGTTTGCATAGTTTTAGTAGTTTTATCTTGTACTTTGAGTCGGTTTTATGTTGGTATTTGTATTTGTGTCTATTATAGGTTAAAGTGCTAATTGAGCAGATAACGAAGCATAATTGAGAAGGCACGAAAGTACAGGGGGTTAAAGTGTAAAATATCAAATTCCTGGAAATTGGAGTATTCGCGCCACGCGAAGACTTGGGATGCAAAGTTCAAGACACGCGAGGAAATGGAAAAGGGGTCGCGGCTAATTTGTCCTTCGCGCCACGCGAAGAACTGGCTAGAGATGTTCGCGACACGCGAAGGGCCGGCGGACCAGCAAAAAGCCCATCTTTACATATTTAAGCAAATCCAACCCTAATTCCCAATAATATTTAATTCAGACGAATTTGTAGCAGCTAGGGGTGATTTTCAAAGGCAAGAACAGTTCCAGCTCAAGTATTGAAGCTATGCTCGCATGTCTGACAAGCATGCGTGGCTAAGCTGCGTGTGGCTTCCTCCCGGCGGATGGTTCGTTTAGGTTTTTTGTGTTTGATTTAGTTTATTTATGATCGGGTCTTGTTAGTTTCTAACAATAACTGATTCGATTGATGTATTGGTTGATTTAAATAATTTATTTGAATGCTTTGAGTTTGCTTGCTTTAAACTGTGTTCGGTTGATGACAAAACCTAGTAGCAGGGTTGGGTGACTAAAGGGGGTAACTTGGTATTCATAAATTGGGTGATTGAATTGTACGGGTTTGTGACGAAACTAGTGGTATAGGTTTTCTGACAAAGAACATCAATTACTGTTTCAACTGGTTTTCCAACACTATGTGTATATGGTGGCCATTGAACAACTGAGTTTTACCAAAACCTGGAGTTTGGAGGGAGTTACATCTTTATTTGATCTGTGTTTTACTTCTAATTTTCTAAGCTAAGCAATTAATCTTTCCACTAATTCCATGTGGATTTGGCAACCCTACTTTCCTGTCTACAGTCTAAGGTAGCTAAGTAGTGAATTTTATAAGTGTTTTCTATTGACCTTGACGCAGCGATCAGTTGTTACCGCCTGGTCCACCTACTGAGACTCATATCACTACAAATATTGAAAAGTATTATTCTAAGCGAGGTGACATGTCAGGAATTGCATCATGGCAGTTTGATTCAGAAAAGAATTTGTATGTGGTGAAAAGAAATAGTGGAAGACTGGAATACTAAAATAATGCTAATGATTTTAGTTTTGATTTTGAGGGAAGTCTTGGAGATCAACAGGATGATATGTTCCTAGTGATTTAAATCAAGATGATGCTGCAAAACCCGTAGATGCTTTACAGGTTGAGATGTTTGATAGCTCATCAGACTCAGAGCTAGAGAGACTGAATCAAGATATAGATGATGAAATTAATCTATCAAGCTCAACTGGTGAAACGACTGAAGAATCAGATGCTGAGGTCAAAAAGAGAAAAGAACGTCCTTCTTGGTTGTTACCGCCTGGTCCATCTACTAAGACTCATATCACTACAAATATTGAAAAGCATTATTCCAAGCGAGGTGACAAGGTCAGGAATTGCATTATGGTAGTTTGATTCAGAAAAGAATTTGTATGTGGTGAAAAGAAATAGTGGAAGACTGAAATACTATAAGAATGCTAATGATTTTAGCTCGCTGACTAAACTTGATATTCAGCAGTTAAATGAAGCTTATTTTGAGAAGAGGGGAAGAAATACAATAGCATAAATGTTTCGCACTTTCTTGAATGGCCAGCTCTAAAGACAGTAAATATGGTCCCTGTTCACAAGAAGATGCCAGTGATACACTAAGAGATTTTCAGTACTGGGCATGTGATCCAGTTTCTGCACAAGCATTGATAGTTACTGGCCAAGCAGAGCTCGGGATCTTAGATCCTTTTGATTTGTCAACGTTTAGTGAACAAGACATCAATGTGTTAGCTAGAAGACAGATAAGACATGAACAACTGATTGAAGAGCAAGTTAAGGTATTCACCGGAGCAGTTCCTCACATTATAAGAAAGAAATTGTTTGCTGGGAGTGGAAGTCATGATGTAGATATCAACTTTTGAAGAAGTGCAAGCTTAATCCTAGGGGGAGATTGTAGGACATAGGTTATGATTAAGCTTGTTTTGGTGTAATTGGTTGTAACTGTGAACTTAGTGTTCACGGAAAGGGTGTTTTGGGCCGACCTTAGGGGCCGAGTACATGTGTTAGAGGCCTAGTCTAGAATTGATTAGGTATATATACATGTATACCCTAACCGTGTGTGGTTAGCTATTCCAATCAGTTTGTCTCTGTAATTCGTTTAAGCAACATACGAGTTTTACTTTGAATCTGTGTGTTCTTAAATCACCACTCTCAATAGTTTCCGCCTATTGATTATGAGACTTGATATCGTGTCGTTTGTGTGTGTTAATCAAAGATCCATTAGAGATTTGGGACTTACACTCGATCAGTCTCTATTGCCAATCATAAGCAGAAATCAAATCATTGATTTATGTTTGCTTTATATCATCTATAGACGAAATTCCTAGGAAGGCAAGAAGTGCAATCAACCGAACAACTGTGTTGTTTGCATCAAAATTCAAATTTTTCTACGTCTGCATTTCTAATTGAAATCTAGAAATTTATTGTTTTGAATTCTAGTAACCTATAAAGGTTTAGGTTTATTGAAAGAATAAACCAAAATATAGTTTGGGTCAAAAGTGTAAAAAGTCTAAAGTATGTTTTATTGTCATATGTATTTTTAGGGAATCTAAGGCCTTGTGTGTAAATATGTCAAAGTCAAAATGGTTGCGTCATTTCTAAACGACGCGTCTCTTGTAGTTAGGGTTATAAAACACCCTCAAAAACCGTATGTATCATTTGATCGAATATATGCAAGTGTGTGAACAAATTACAGAAATCAATTAGCAAGATCATCAAATTCGTGTTAATTCATCGATCTAAGGCAAGAAGCAAGAAGGAAGCGACAACGATCAGAAGAGGGCATCATTGTTTCGAGTAAAGGAGGCGACCGGTTCTGTATTACAATCGTCGTTCCAAGATTAGCATCAAATTAATTAAAGCAAGAAAGAGGAAGGCATCGTCGTTCTTAAGTATTGATCGGTCAGGGTAAAGAGACTCAAAATCAGAAGCGACGGGGGGAAATCAAGAAAAAAAAAGGTCAATTGTTAGCGTTTCCAAATCGTTTGAAGCGACAGGTTCAATTGCATCGAAGAAAGGTATTTTGCAAAAAGAACAAGGCGACGGGTCTTTAATTGCAGCAATATCTCAAAATCAGGAGGGTTGCGGAACATTCGTTTGAATCCTGTGTCATTACACAGAAGCAAGTTGAAATCATTTTTTCCCATCAAAATCATTTCGTGTTGTGCCAGAGACCAAAATCGTTGATCATTAGAAAAAGCAAGGCGGTGAGTTTTTTCAGTGTTAATCGACCAGAAGAAGAACACATATGTGCCTAAGATTGTGATCGATTTAGGGGCAGCGAAAGATCAGAAACAAAAAAAAACCAAGTGGAAGCCTGTGGTCAACCAAAAGCAATGAACAAAAGGACTGAAGGATACGGTTTCTTTGCAAGGCAGAAACGTAGAATTGAAAGAAGGAATCATCATTCAGATAAGTTTTTCTTTCAATTTAATTGCATAAATTTCTGATTTTTTTTAAATAGCAAGTAGAATTCCCGATTGTAGCAAGTTAGAAACTCTTAGTTGATTAAACAAAGTAAGAAGAAAAACCGTGTGGTTCATAGCAAGTCCGAACCCGTGGTTCATATAGCAAGTCAAAGAAAAACGAACCCTTGCGGTTCATAGCAAGTTAAACCGAATCCTATTGATTCAAAGCAAGTAAAAAACTGAATCTTTAAGATTCAATAGAAAGTCCCGAACCTTTTAGGTTCAAATAGCAAGTAGAACCATCCTTTCATTCAAATAGCAAGTCAGAATCATTGTGATTCAAATAGCAAGTATAGACCAAATTTTTTTGTCAAAGCAAGTTACAACCGGTTAAGCAAGAATCTTATCAGCAAGTAGGTCAGAACCTGATTAGCAAGTGGGCCAAGAGTAAGAAAGAATCTGATTAGCAAGTGGGTCAGAACCTGATTAGCAAGTGGGTCAGAAACAAGAAAGATTGGTTAGCAAGTTGGCCAAAAGCAAGCAAGAAGTTTTGATCTTTTGATCAAACAAGCAACAAACTGATTATCTGATCAGAAGCAAGTTAGCAAGTTAAATCGACAAGTAAGTTAGCAAGAACTTCAAGATAGGCAAGAAAACATTCAAGCATGGCAGACGAGAAGAAAATAGAAAATACATCAATCAGCACATCAGTCTGTGAGCAAGGAAATGTTCACTTCAATGTCCCAAATTGGATGAAACAAATTATACTACTTGGGCATTGTTGATGGAAACAATCTTGAAGGCCTATGGTATTTGGGAAGTGGTTAATGCAAATGAAGCCGTAGATGAGAACAAGGAAAACACAACTAAGGCAATTATCTTCCAAACATTGCCTCGGGATGTGTTAATGCAAGTTGCATAGTACTCGACTGCAAAGGAAGTTTGGGACTCAATAAAAGTCAAATACCATGGAGCATGTCAGTTCAGAAAGCACGTTTACAAACTTTGAGGAGTGAATTAGAAGTTTTAAGGATGAATACAAACGAATCAGCAAGTGACTTTGCAGGAAAGTTAAGCAGTATAAAAGCTAAGTTCAAAAGTCTGGGTTGATATCGTCCAGACGGTCTATATAAAAACTAACAAAACCTAACCTAGACTCCTAAGTAATAATAGGAATACCTATGAACTAAACCGCACTGACAGACAAGTGTACCTATCGAGTGTAGCACAGCTTAACGGTAAACCGAGTTATCAAACCCTAGAGACACTGAATACTAATACTAGACTCTGACACGGACTAAAGATTGATTTGGTATGGGGGGGTTTACTACACTAAAGATTAACTAAGAATGCAATAAACTAAGGTCGACTCAACTAACCAGACAAAGGACAAAGGTAATATCAAGAATGGGAAGAATATCACCTAGGTCGGAATCGTACTTGCAAAGCACAACTTCTATCGGTGATGGAAACTATAATGGATTTGGGTTTCTAAAGAAACAACTCTAGACAGCCTAGTGGATCCCTAATCACTCTCAGGGTGTCACCAACTAAGGAACCTAAAGATGTACTAACTCACCAGATTGTTGGATCACTTCTAAGGTATTTCCAACTATGATCAAGTACCCACCGGACAGATTACCTCTCAGTCTCACCGTCCACCAATACACTCGAAGAATGCACGGGGTAATCTCAAGATAACAACTATGACACGAATAGCAACAATCACTGCACACCTAATACCGACTTCCTCTCAGACAGCTGACACTCGGATTCCTAATAACGAAGACTAACCGACTAATTTTCACCTCTCGGGTATTGAACTAGGATTCACTTTTAATTCTAATCAACAATCAAAGACAACTCCTTATGGCTACTACGTCTAGCAAACCACCCTAATCACAAACCCTAAGATCTATGACCAAGATACGAAGATCAAACTGGCAGACAACCATAATCAACGCAAGGAATTGAAATCAAACACAAGACCAGATCTAAACATGCAATAACATCACATTTATCAACTCAAGATCTTTTACAAAATCACAAACCCATTAATTAAATCCAAAAACCGATAAAAATCCAAACTTTAACAAGTATTCATCAATTGACCTAGGCAATATCAAAGTTTTAGCCGAGAATTATGTTCAAACAACTAAAACAGAAGTATAAACAATCATCATAGTTTCAAACATTCAAATCAAAGATAAAAATCCAATCTTGCAAACCTAGAACGTAAAACTACAAACCCGGGATACAAAGATGTAAGCTTTCCTCTTCAATTGGCTTCTCCAACCTCAAAATCACCTCTAAACCCTTCTCTAGACGGCAAAGGATCGAACTCCTTTCATAATGGGATTATAATTCTATTTAAATTGGAAAATTAGTGTTTTAAGGAAATTAGCTCTCTCGCGTAACGTGAAACAATATGGCTAGGTTCCTCACGTACCGCGAGGAACAAAATAGTCGCGGGTGTATCTGGCTTCCCTCGCGTACCGCGAGAGTTTCCTCTGGGCTTCTCGCGTACTGCGAAGACATGAAACTTCAACTTTTTGACTTTTGTTCTTCCGGCTTCGTTCTCTTGCTCGGTTTCTTCACGTATTCACTTGTAATCTTTACAAGATCCTGTAAACATACAATAGACTCAAATGTACATTAAAACGACTCGAAACGAAAACAAAACTAAGTAAAAACGCAAAAAATAAAAGGAATAAAGATGTGTGCTTTGCACTACATCAAACATCCCCACACAACCTTTTTTCGTCCTAGAAAAAGCTGAAATGGAATCATAACTCAGATCGACTTAATAAACATCAATTACCAATTAGAAGAATATACTCACGCGTTAAAAAGCAATAATCAGTATTTATGTCCGATTAAACCCAAGCACCAACTTTCTAGCCCCCGTAATGTGTTCTAATATTCCATTACCAAGCATATCAATCAATATATGTGACTCACACTTAAAAGTTACAGCTCTACCTAATCCCGTCTCACGGTCATGTCTAGGCACAGATCAAACCATATAGATTTACCCTACCACGTTAAACTAAAATTTACAGGTTTCAGAAATCAGATGAAATATGAATGAATGGATGGAAATATGAGCATTAATAAGCAAATTAAACTTCATCTAGATGCGTTTCAACCAAGTCACTATCCCCGAAGGTAACACATAGACTAAGTCATAACAATAAAGCACATAAGAATCAATCCAGTGGTGTTTCAATCAGGCTGGAACCCGACGTGTGACACGTATGCGAAACTTAGATTTCAATCAATAAGCTCAAGAATTATGGACTATGGATGCGGGCGCCACCAAACTCGGGTTTATTCTCATAAAAAGAGAGTGGTGTGCCATGAAATTTCAAAAACCTCTAATTTTTAACTTAACGTGGTACCTATCACCCTATGTTGACAGTTTTAGTTTTTACCGATTAGCCTAAGATGACTACCCACAAGATATCATGAATTTAAATCCAATTAATTCCTAAACAACACAAACGGAATATTTAAGCTATCAAATCGGCTGGGTCTACCAAAACATCACTAATTAGACGCGTTTTCAATTATTTAATCATTTAAACTCACAAATACTAGACTCTGACACGGACTAAAGATTGATTTGGTTTGGAGGGGTTTACTACACTAAAGATTAACTAAGTATGCAATAAACTAAGGTCGACTTAACTAACCAGACAAAGGACAAAGGTAATATCAAGAATGGGAAGAATATCGCCTAGGTCGGAATCCTACTTGCAAAGCACAACTTCTATCGGTTATGGAAACTATAATGCATCTGGGTTTCTAAAGAAAAAACTCTAGACAGCCTAATGGATCCCTAATCACTCTCAGGGTGTCACCAACTAAGGAACCTAAAGATGTACTAACTCACCAGATTGTTGGATCACTTCTCAGGTATTTCCAACTATGATCAAGTACCCACCGGACAGATTACCTCTCAGTCTCACCGTCCACCAATACACTCGAAGAATGCACGGGGTAATCTCAAGATAACAACTATGACACGAATAGCAACAATCACTACACACCTAATATCGGCTTCCTCTCAGACAGCTGACACTCGGATTCCTAATAACGAAGACTTACCGACTAATTCTCACCTCTCGGGTATTGAACTAGGATACACATTTAATTCTAATCAACAATCAAAGACAACTCCTTATGGCTACTACGTTTAGCAAACCACCCTAATCACAAACCCTAAGATCTATGACCAAGATACGAAGATCAAACTGGCAGACAACCACAATCAACGCAAGGAATTGAAATCAAACACAAGACCAGATCTAAACATGCAATAACATCACATTTATCAACTCAAGATCTTTTACAAAATCATAAACCCATTAATTAAATCCAAAAACCGATAAAAATCCAAACTTTAACAAGTATTCATCAATTGACATAGGCAATATCAAAGTTTTAGCCGAGAATCATGTTCAAACATCTAAAAACAGAAGTATAAACAATCATCATAGTTTCAAACATTCAAATCAAAGATAAAAATCCAATCTTGCAAACCTAGAACGTAAAACTACTAACCCGGGATACAAAGATATAAGCTTTCCTTTACAATTGGCTTCTCCAACCTCAAAATCGCCTCTAAACCCTTCTCTAGACGGCAAAGGATCGAACTCCTCTCATAATGGGATTAAAATTCTATTTAAATTGGAAAATTAGTGTTTTGCGGAAATTAGCTCTCTCGCGTAACGTGAAACAATATGGCTAGGTTCCTCACGTACCGCGAGGAACAAAATAGTCGCGGGTGTATCTGGCTTCCCTCGCGTACCGCGAGAGTTTCTTCTGGGCTTCTCGCGTACCGCGAGGACATGAAACTTCAACTTTTTGACTTTTGTTCTTCCGGCTTCATTCTCTTGCTCGGTTTCTTCACGTATTCACTTGTAATCTTTATGAGATCGTGTAAACATACAATAGACTCAAATGTACATTAAAACGACTCGAAACGAAAACAAAACTAAGTAAAAATGCACAAAATAAAAGGAATAAAGATGTGTGCTTTGCACTACATCAAACATCCCCACACTTAACCTTTTTTCGTCCTAGAAAAAGCTGAAAATGGAATCATAACTCAGATCTACTTAATAAACATCAATTACCAATTAGCAGAGTATACTCACGCGTTAAAAAGCAATAATCAGTATTTCTACCGATTAAACCCAAGCACCAACTTTTTAGCCCCCGTAATGTGTTCTAATATTCCATTACCAAGCATATCAATCAATATATGTGACTCACACTTAAAAGTTACAGCTCTACCTAATCCCGTCTCACGGTCATGTCTAGGCACAGATCAAACCATATAGATTTACCCTACCACGTTAAACTAAAATTTACAGGTTTCTGAAATCAGTTGAAATATGAATGAATAGATGGAAATATGAGCATTAATAAGCAAATTATCTAGAGGCGTTTCAACCAAGTCACTATCCCCGAAGGTAATACATAGACTAAGTCATAACAATGAAGCACATAAGAATCAACCCAGTGGTGTTTCAATCAGCCTGGAACCCGACGTGTGACACGTATGCGAAACTTAGATTTCAATCAAATAAGCTCAAGAATTTTGGATATGGATGCGGGCGCCACCAAACTCGGATTTATTCTCATAAAAAGAGAGTGGTGTGCCATGAAATTTCAAAAACCTCTAAATTTTAACTTAACGTGGTACCTATCACCCTGTGTTGACAGTTTCAGTTTTTACCGATTACCTTAAGATGACTACCCACAAGATATCATAAATTTAAATCCAATTAATTCCTGAACAACACAAAATGGATATTTAAGCTATCAAATCGGCTGGGTCTACCAAAACATCACTAATTAAACGCGTTTTCAATTATTTAATCATTTAAACTCACAAATAGATCTAGTTGTACTATCATTTTCCAAGTATTTGCAATTATTTCTAGGGAAATTTTTCAGAATTTTTCAATTTTTTTTTATATTTTTGAATTTTTCTAAACAAGACAAACTAGACTCGACTAGACACTCACATCCCCACACTTGAAAGACACATTGTCCTCAATGTGAAGTAAGACACAACTAAAAATAAAAATGCAAAAATAAAACAAAAAACAGGAAGCGACTTAGCTGGTATTGTGGATGCAAACAATTTTGCAGTTTTGTTCTTCCATGTGTGCACCGTATAGCAGTTCGGTCGCGGTTGCACATCAGCTGTCGGGTTGCCTTTACAAATTGTGTATAAGAGATAATCAATCCCGCCCGAATGGAGATTGAGTACAGGCGGAATGACAAAACCTGCAAAATAACCTCACAACAAACCCGCAGTATTAAACTGACTCAAATAAATTAAAAAAAAAAACTCACTGACTCAAACTAAAAATTTAAAGACTCAAGATAGATAGCATGCAGAGAAACGTACTCAATGGGTGGCAAACACATAGACATGAATGCCACAGCAAGGTCGGTCATCGGTCATGAACGGTTTCAAATTTCCCATGGTCGGTGGTGGTCGTCAGTGGATGATATGGATGATGGATTGAAGTGATAGATGGTGTATAGATGGTGGTGATAATGAATGATGGATAAAGGATGATATGTGGTATGATGATGGTGATGGAAGGTTTAATGGTAGTGGGTGGTAGCGGGTATGGGAAACCACGGGAAACAAGGGAAGTGGGAGTGACACAGCTTTCCCCCGCGTACCGCGAAGAACGAGGAGCAACTCCTCGCATACCGCGAGGGGTTGAAAATCAAGTCGGCCCTTACTTTTGGATGTCGCGTACCGCGAAGACCTTGGGGATTTCTGTCGCGTACCGCGAGGAGATCATGGTAACAGAAAGTTTTGATGGTTTTTATACTTAGCTAAATTTTCACCCCTCAAACTTCTCTTCACCCAAATTTCATAAAAACCTATTCCAAGCATAAAAACATATGTAAAAATACCTGGAACTTCATTCCCGACGATTTTCCTTGCCGAATCAAGCACGAATTCCTACAAAACATGACACAAACAAAACACACACCGAAAAACACAGAAAAAGACACGGACTGAAACCAAGTAGTGCACACAAACTCTACATCCCGAGCACTTGCCCGAGACTCAAATAAACCTATCAGGATGCTTCTCTTTGATTCTAACCGGCACCGCCTTCATCCTTCGCGGTCTCCCAGTTCTCCACATCAGTAACTTCACACTCTTATCAAACCATGAACTCAGAACATATTTTGCACACAGATCCTTCCACCACAGCTCAAATCTACCTGGTCCGAATGTAATATGCATTAAATAACCAAGTAATTTGTCACCCCTAGACATCCCCACACTTGGGGTTTTCACTACCCTCACCCTAGATGAATCTATTATTGCACGGGTTCTCTTACAGTGTGGCCTAGACCTAGGAACACTAGACTTAGGGGCCGGATCAAAGATTCTCCCCTCAAAATGCATAATGGTGCTAAGTAACGGTTCAGGAATAGGATTTTCTACATGTAGGACCTCTAAACCTTCACCAGGAACATCGGGATCCTCAACAACCTTCACCAACTTCCCCACACTTGGGGTTTTGCCTATAATTTCATCAAAATTTGCCATCATCTCCAGCAGATCATCAGGCACCTCATCGTCGTACTCATCTGGCTCTTCCAACAACTTCTCCAACTCTACCACCCAATCAGATGGTTTTTCTAAATTCGGGGCGAGTTCACCAACTTCCAAAATCATATCAGAGTCCATCTGGTAGTCCATGAAGGCATCAAGCATGCACACAGAGTGGTTATGCTCGCCAACATCCTTCACGGACTGTGTGGCATCAAATATAACTGACTCATCCCCCACACGAAGTGTGAGCTTTCCATCAAAGACATCGATCAATGCCTTGGCGGTGCGCAAGAATGGGTGCCCGAGGATGAGTGGGACTCTATCATCCGCATCCATATCCAGAATAACAAAATCCTCGGGGAAAACAAACTTGCCTACTTTCACTAATAGATTCTCCACAATTCCTCGTGGATACTTGACTGAACGGTCAGCCAAGGAAATACTCATGCGCGTCAGCTGTGGTTCACCAAGGTCTAGCTGCTTGTATAACGAATAGGGCTTATGATTGATGCTAGCACCTAGGTCGGCCAACGCGTGGTGTAAGGGCAAACTACCTAGGAGACACGGAATCGTGAAACGACCCGAATCTCCCAATTTCTCGATCAGCTTGTTCTGCATCACCGCAGAGCATTGCTCACTAAGTGAGACTTTAGAGACCTCCTCGAGCTTCTTCTTATTGGAAAGAAGATCTTTTAGGAACTTGTTATACTTAGGCATATGCTGGAGGACCTCTATGAATGGGAGATTGACCTTGTGTTGTTTAAACATATCAAGGAAGGTACTGTATTCCCTAGCGCTCTTATATGGCAGGATGCGCGCTGGGTAAGGAATACGACTCAAGTCAACCCTGGGGGACTTCATCTCCACCCCCTTCTTCTTCTCCACTGCCCTCTCGGTAGGCTTCTCCATCTCTATCTCTTCATCCACCAGCTCTTCTTCTTCTACCACCGGTGGGCTCTCCTTCTCTTCGGCCTTATGACTTCTTGTCGACACAACTTTTAACTCGAGCTCCTCTATCATCCTAGCATCGATCAAAGCAAATCGAGCTCTCCAGTCTACCTTATTCACTTCCTCTACCGAAGGTATGCCATACTCAATGGATTGGGAGTCATCCTCTACAACCTCTTTCTTCTCCACACTCCTAACTGACACGACCATCACTGAAGCGTTTGAGCCTGAAGATTGACCTCCTTGTCTACCCTTCAGGCTCTGAGCGAAGTCTCCTACCATGCGTTACAAATCCTGGAATGCCGACTGCTGATTCTTCAATAGAGTGTCGTGGCTATCTAGTCTTTGTCGAGCATCCCTATCATTTTGCACTAACTGAGTAAGCAATTGTGTCTGATTCTCTACCATCTCCTCAATCTTCCTTGTGTTGACACTGCTTCCTGAACTTGCTCCCCCTTCAGCTCCTCCATACTGCTGCTGGCGACCATTAAACCCAGGAGGGTTATTTCCAGATCTCCATCCCGAGCCAAAATAATTGTAGTTGTTGTACCCTCGGTTCTGGTTCTGGTTCTGGTTGCCAGCATAGCTCACGTGATCCTGTTTATTTACGGGGCAATCTCGGGTGTCATGGCCTCCTCTGCACACTTAACACCGCTGAGCACTGAGCTTCAGCTGCTTAATCTCGTTAGCCATTGAGGCGAGTGCAGCAGCCACGCTAGTCTCAGGAGTGACCTGATGCACCTCTAGGAGAAGAGGCAGCTTCCCTAGCACTAGGAATGGAAGTCCTAGTAGATGGATACTGCTGTTCGGCTTGAGCGAAGCTCTCGAACATTTCCTCACACTCATCAGGCTTGAGTCTCTCCATGATATGGCCTCCCACAGCTGTATTAAACATTTGCTTCTTCTCGAAGGTGAGACCATTGTAGAACTTCTCCACTAGCGCCCAGTCGGAAAGACCGTGCTGGGGGCATAGGCTCAACAACGCGTTGAACCGCTCCCAGGCCATGTGATAGGGCTCGTCGGGATCCATTCGGAAGGAGTGGATTTGATCCCTAAGGCGAGCGGCCCTGGAAGATCGATAATACTTCTTGAAGAACTTGGCTTCGAGATTATCCCATGTGGTGATTGAGTTGTCTCGGAGAGTGTCGAGCCAAGTAGATGCACGACCATATAGGGAGAATGGGAAGAGACACAAGTAGATTGCGTCCTTAGATACACCCATAAGATTGAAAGCATCACATATACGCGCAAAGCGGGACACATGTCCTGGTGCATCCTCATCCTCGAGGCCATGAAATTGGGTGGCATAAGTGATCATACTCATGACATGTGATGGGATCTGCCAAGAATTGGTGTTCGGTATAGTGGGGCGTGTGATTGAAGATCTCGCGCCCGTGACCCTATCACTGGCCCTCTAGTGTACTGTACGCCTCGCTAGTGGGTCAGCGTCGCCCATTTGGGAAAGGGGATTGGGCTAGTAGGACGTACCTAGGTGCTGCACAACGCTTTCAAATGCTACCAGAAGTCGTGGGTGCGCTCGTGTAGTTCTCGCTCGGGCTCTAGGGAAGCTGAATAAGGTGGTGATCCCTGCGAGCGAGTATGGTGCATAAACAGAAAGACTCTAGAGGGAAACAGAACAAAGACTCAAAGACACAAGAAAGACTCGATTCTAAATTAGACACTCAGATAAGACTCACAAGTAGCACAGAGACAAGTAGCACACAAGACTCAACAGAAAACAAAACAAACCAAAAATCACTAAAAGAACTAGTCAAAGCTAATATTGCTATTGCCAAGTGTCCCCGGCAACGGCGCCTAAAACTTGATGTCGTCCGGATGGTCTACAATAAAACTAACAAAACCTAACCTAGACTCCTAAGTAATAATAGAAATACCTATGAACTAAAACGCACTGACAGGAAAGTGTACCTATCCAGTGTAGCACAGCTTAACGGTAAACCGAGTTATCAAACCCTAGAGACACTGAATACTAATACTAGACTCTGACACGGACTAAAGATTGATTTGGTTTGGGTACACTAAAGATTAACTAAGAACGCAATAAACTAAGGTCGACTCAACTAACCAGACAAAGGACAAAGGTAATATCAAGAATGGGAAGAATATCACCTAGGTCGGAATCCTACTTGCAAAGCACAACTTCTATCGGTTATGGAAACTATAATGGATCTAGGTTTCAAAAGAAACAACTCTAGACAGCCTAGTGGATCCCTAATCACTCTCAGGGTGTCACCAACTAAGGAACCTAAAGATATACTAACTCCCCATATTGTTGGATCACTTCTCACGTATTTCCAACTATGATCAAGTACCCACAGGACAGATTACCTCTTAGTCTCACCATCCACCAATACACTCGAAGAATGCACGGGGTAATCTCAAGATAACAACTATGACACGAATAGCAATAATCACTAGACACCTAATACCGGCTTCCTCTCAGACAGCTGAGACTCGGATTCCTAATGACGAAGACTAACCGACGAATTCTCACCTCTCGGGTATTGAACTAGGATACACATTTAATTCTAATCAACAATCAAAGATAACTCCTTATGGCTACTACATCTAGCAAACCACCCTAATCACAAACCCTAAGATCTATGACCAAGATACAAAAATCAAACTGGCAGACAACCACAATCAACGCAAGGAATTGAAATCAAACACAAGACCAGGTCTAAACATGCAATAACATCACAATTATCAACTCAAGATCTTTTACAAAATCATAAACCCATTAATTAAATCCAAAAACCGATAAAAATCCAAACTTTAACAAGTATTTATCAATTGACCTAGGCAATATCAAAGTTTTAGCCTAGAATCATGTTCAAACAACTAAAAACCGAAGTATAAACAATCATCATAGTTTCAAACATTCAAATCAAAGATAAAAATCCAATCTTGCAAACCTAGAACGTAAAACTACAAACCCGAGATACAAAGATGTAAGCTTTCCTCTTCAATTGGCTTCTCCAACCTCAAAATCGCCTCTAAACCCTTCTTTGGACGGCAAAGGATCGAACTCCTCTCATAATGGGATTAAAATTCTATTTAAATTGGAAAATTAGGGTTTTGCGGAAATTAGCTCTCTCGCGTAATGCGAAACAATATGGCCAGGTTCCTCGCGTATCGCGAGGAACAAAATAGTCGCGGGTGTATCTGGCTTCCCTCGCGTACCGCGAGAGTTTCTTCTGGGCTTCTCGCGTACCGCGAGGACATGAAACTTCAACTTTTTGACTTTTGTTCTTGCGGCTTCATTCTCTTGCTCGGTTTCTTCACGTATGCACTTGTAATCTTTACGAGCTCCTTTAAACATACAATAGACTCAAATGTACATTAAAACGACTCGAAACGAAAACAAAACTAATTAAAAATGCACAAAATAAAAGGAATAAAGATGTGTGCTTTGCACTACATCAAGTACCTTGAAAGATAAGGTAATTGTAAGGAAATTACTTAACTCGGCTCCAAAGAAATTTCTACCGAACATGGCAACTATTGAGCAGTATTAAGAACCTGACATAATGTCATTTGAAGAAGCCGTTGGAAGAATAACAGCCTTTGAAGAACGTATTAAAGATCAAGATGAACCGGAGGCAAACAATCAAACTAAACTTCTAATGGCAAGTTCAAGCAATCAAGGTCGCGGTAGAGGACGTGGAAGGAACTTCAACAAAGAAGGTGGTTATGGGATAGGTATGTGTCAAGTATTTAAAGATAAAAGCAAGTTCAGGTGCTATGAATGTGGTGAACTCGGTCATTTCGCAAACAAATGCACCAAGTGGAAGGACAAGGAAAAAGGCAAGCAACTAGAATCCAATCTCATCTATGATGACGAACCAACGCTGTTGTAAGAGCAAGTGAAGCAAGAAGACCCTCGTCAAACTATATTTAGTTTCAGAATAAACCAAAATATAGTTTGGGTCAAATGTGTAAAAAGTCTAAAGTATGTTTTAATGTCATATATATTATTAGGAGTCTAAGGGCTAGTGTGTAAATATGTCAAAGTCAAAATGGTTGTGTCATTTCTAAACGACGCTTCTCTTGTAATTAGGGTTATAAAACACCCTCAAAAATCGTATGTATCATTTGATCGAATAAATGCAAGTGTATGAACAAATTCCAAAAATCAATTAGCAAGATCATCATATTCGTGTTGTTTGTTCATCAATTTCGTTCTTGATTTCCAACAAGGTTTTAGATTTTTGATCGACTGATTTCCTATTTCATCTCAATTTAACATTAAACACTGTGATATTATTGTTCATCATAAAACAAATTGGTTATTCCATTAAAATCAAAACTTTGAAAAAAAATCCAAATTGAAAACCCGATGTAAATCACATAGAAATATGATTTTGTTTCTCAAAAAAAAAAGACGAGGAGTTAATCGATCAAGTAAGTTAGAAATAAAAAAAAGAACTCGAACCCGAGTGGTTCGTATAGCAAGATTAAAAGTACAAAACCTTCATGGTGCAAAACTTTTATGGTATAGAAAACCTTCGTGGTGCAAAACCTTCGTAGACGTGCTATACAACCTTCATGGTGCAAGACCTGTGTGGTGCAATACCTGTGTGGCAAGAAAGTAAGAAAGACATGTGTAAGGAAGCTGACAGCCTCATCCGGAGTTTAAAGTCACTTGAAGCTCAGATCACCAAGCTTTATGAGCCTAAGTAGGAGCCTTCCTGCTACACAAGCATGGTTCAAGTGGATGTAACAACCACAAATACCGAGAAGTTGGTTGTTACCATACAGTCACTTCTTTACCTATATGTTACATGGTGCAAGTAGCACAGTCAAAAGAATCAATAAGTAAAGAGCATGGGAATGGAGAAGAGTTTGTTGGGCTTCCTAACATGGAGGCCCAAGAAGTATGGCCTGACCTGACTGGAGTTCCCGCTACATCAGAGACACTATTATATTGTAAGGCCCGAATCCCGATGGATATCAAATAACACAGCGGAACATTCATTCAAACATAACGTAAACTTGTTCAACATTCTAATTCATTAACGATGTCTTAACATAACCCTAAACATAAACGTAAACATAACGGAATGCCAGACTTCATAATCAGCCGGGTAACTCTTCTAGCTTGCCAAGCATCCACATCGAACGTCCATACCAGTACCTAACCTGAATATGCATACTAAAAGTCAGTTATGCGGTGAGTTCTAGCTTTTACATAAAACATTAACTTCAAATATTTGCCAAAACACAACATTCAAACTTCAATAATAAAGTTGTACGTAACACGTGCAATAACATAATGGGAAAAACATAAGTCAACAAATACATTGAATATGCGGCTTCTCGTAACCGTCAATTCCATACATCAAGCACGGTGCCTAAATTCGCACCTGAACCATAAACAACTTCAAGTATCGTACTTCGTAGAGTACATGTACCAAAACTTCAAGCATGGCGTCCCAAAGGATAGCACATACCAAACTTCAAGTACCGTACCCCGTAGAGCACAAGTACCAAAACTTCAAGGATCATGGTAATCCCCTTGGTGACTGTCGTCACCCTATTTGTACAACAGTTGGCCAGCTACAAAGGCCCCTATAAAGGTATTGCCCATACGTAACATACATAACACACATAACTTCGATTCCCAAGGGAACCATGGCAGATTCGTTCAATATGTGACTTTCATAAAACATTAATTATTTTACTTCAAACTTCAGTTAAAGCATTCGTACGATTTATTAAATAACATTTCATTCATAAACACTTCATAAACTTCTATGGCAAAATATTTTGTAAATGCATTTCATAACTTCACTTTCTAAAACATCTTTCATAAACTTCATTTCGTTACATATCCAAAACATTATTTAAAACATTTAAAAGAGGACCCTAGAACTCACCTGATAAACTAGCCTCAATGTGTTATCTACCATCCAAACGATGTCACGCACAATCTGGATAAATGAATAAATATCATGTCTAAACGACACTAGTCGGTTTCTATACCCTGTTCCAGCGAACTTAAGTTAAGTCCGCCCTATATTACCCTGGCGAACATATCAAGTTCGCCAACTATAATCTCAGCGAAACTATGATAAGTTCGCTCACAATTTATCAAGTGAAACTATTAAGTTCGCCAGCTTTGCTCTTCAGCGAAACTATTAAGTTTGCTATAGAGATTTTAGGCGAAACTAGGTTGATAGTAGAATTATTCGTTTTCACGTTATAGCCTCTCGTTATTAACGCGCGACTGATTCCTATCAAACTTATTACTTAAAACTCCATCTTATCAAAATTGTACCCATTCCGTATTGAGGACGTCTAAGTGTTAAAGAAAACATATTTATTTATTTTTAAGGAAAATCGGTCAGAGTCTTGTTTGTTTTTGGCTAAACTCGACAATATCCAATTGTCCAATTCCAACATCAAATTACACCAATAATCCAATAAACCATACTTTAGATTCTAATACCAAAATCATACTACAATTTGTTCATTACTTGATAATTATATAAAAGATTATATAATTATAACTCATTTTTAACGAGTCAGGAAAAACGTTCTCAAAAGACGTCCCTGATAATTTTCTCGAGTCTTTTGCTATCAACCAACACTAGATATATAAGTTTTACGTGCCATACCTTAACGTACAAGCCGTTCTAAGCTCGTTTACAAAACTTCTGAGCACCACGCAAGAAGAAAACGTGTTTTGCTCATATCTCGACCATACGAGTTCCGATTGAGGTGATTCAAGCGGCCACGCGGCCGGGTCGCCGGGCTCTACCAGTGCCCCCCTTCCCACTGAAGGAATACATCACCTCCGGTCACTGGAAAAGCGGGTTTGGCATAAAAACTTCACCTTTTTGAACCAAACCTTCTTGTAGTCTTTAGATCAGACCTTTAGGGGTGTAGATCTGGGCTTAGATTGGAAAAACCCCAAAATATATCCCTCGTTGGAATTCTTTCTTGACTCGTCAGAAAACCGAATGGCTCTCTTAGCCACCGCCGTTGCCTCCACGGCGTTTGACCACCACTTCTAGTCGCATCACCGCATGCCTCCTCTCTTCTCGTCGGAAACTGGTCGCCGGAAGCCTACCACCTCGCCAGAATTATCTCTAGAACACATACATTTGTGTGTTTTGTTTTGTGACAAATGAGGAGTCCCACGAGGAATCTCATTTATATAGGCGGGTTCATTTCGGCTACGCGGTTCCTCGTTCGTGGTTGTGAACCTTGGTTTAATCATCGGTTTAAATTATAAAAAGAACCCGGATCATATAATATTCCCTAACGAAACTTTTTTTATGATTAAACCCTATACGACATAAATACTGAAATTTTGACGTGTTAACTTAACTAATTAACATGTTAGAATTTTCAATATTTTTGGGATGTTACAAGTCTACCCTCCTTATAAGAATTTCGTCCTCGAAATTACGGCTCTTCTCATAATATAATTTATACCTTGTATCTCATAACTAGGTAGCCTCTCAGGTTCCTTTGAATCCACATGTTCCGCATCATATAAATGAGACGAAAATTCGATGCCATATTTGAGTTGCACATAGTTAGGATTTATACATGCCACCACTACCTCTTCTTCTTTATATAAAAAGCCCTTAGACGTTGTATTGAATAACATCACCTACTTTGCTCTTATGCACATCTCACGGTGTGACTCAGCTTAATTACACTAAACACTCGTGTTGATATGGCATGTTAAGTAAGCCACGCATTCCTTCAACACTTAGTGGTGTCCCTTAGGAGCTTTAGTATGCCGTTGAATTTAGCATCTTTCAACCAAACCAATTATAGACTACTGTCATGGATTTCTTTTTCCATTGCTAGATTTTTGTGTAGCCCTGACTTCACCTCTCTAATTCCTGATGAATGTTATATCTTAAGGCAAGGCACATTCCAAGTCGACCTTTTACATCTGACCGTTAGGGTCCTCATCTCGTCATTCTACATGAACGGTCTTGTCAAGCTCAGAGTCGTCCACAGAATACTCCATTGTCATAAATTCATCTCCTCGTTAAAGTTGTCTACTCTGCCATCTAGACGTTACTATCGATCATTTCTCGTCTGTTTGGATCATTGTGTGTACCTCATAAGCTATTCATGTTGCATTCGTCCTCGAAGGACCATAGCTTGCCGTCCTCGAATGAATCATACCGTCCCATTTTTTAAGAAACCATGTTGTCTAATCCCCGAAGGAACCGTACCGTCTCGTTCCCGAAGGAACCATACAGTCTCATTCCCGGAGGAACCATATCGTCTCACTCCCGAAGGAACCATAAAAGCACTACTCCATCATACTCAAACTTGTCGGAAAGATATTCATTCAGACAGAACACTAGGTTTACGACCTTTACATTCATATTTCCATACACATAACATCGTTCTGGTCTTTCCTTAAAGCATGCTTGTCATGGGTTTTACGTTTCACATCACCAGTTTCTTGAGCACCATTCTTCCTTCATATGACCGGATAGTCATAGGTATTGACTTCTCCTCGGGACCTAACAGTATACATTCTCTAACCTCTCGTGATCGTTAGTATTTTTCCGTATGTGATTCTTTTTAAAATTATGTTCGTAGGTTTCGTTATGAGTGATTGACATGTGTGGTGACACCCGTTCATTCCTTTCCTTTCTGGTTTCATTAGGTCCATTAATGGCCCACTAACTTCAGCAACCCTCACGTGCTATTGTTTAGACTTAGCCATTGTAGAGCGTTCTCTGAGTTGTCTTGAATTTCTTCATAGTACACATGCCTTACTTCACATTGTTGGACAAAACTTTTCCATCGCATTCTTTCTGAACCTCAAATTGACAGATCGTATTTGATTTTGTTCAGCTTTAGCAGCACGCCAAAATTAATCATTGCAATTCCCTGCCAAGTCGTTGTTGGTATACCTATTTTCTCGTTACACGGTAAAACACATGTGAGCTTAACTTGGATCGTCTCCGTTCTTGGAGAGACACCATTTATGCATTCCTACCCTAGGGCACTTCCTGAAAGTACATTCGTGTACCTAGTCTCGCATACGTGCATACTCCTAACAATAAACTGATTTTTATTCACCATAACGTGTTTGTGCTAAGCGTAGTCCACACTGCCTCCTTGGCACCCTTCATATGTGTGCTTGTCTAACTTCAGTAGAATCCATAACTCTATTTGACATGTAACCCATGTTAGCTACTATCCAGCTTGTGGTGAACGTACGTCGAGTCCTTCACATTCCACTCGTCTCTACTCGCAATTCACAGACTATCACCCTTCTTGGGTGATCCCTTATCCATCCATTTCTGCTTGTCTTGCCATTCTCACGACTCCATATAATTGGTTCATGTTAAGACCTAATATGGTATTCTATACTCATCCCTTGGTGTTACATAACACCATCAAACTCAGTTCAAAGTTTCCCTCCTCCTTAATTTGCCTTTGGCCCGTACTTGCTGATATCATTCCCCTTTGTAAGGTACACCATCTTTGACATCGTTACCATCACTAATGATGTTCGTAAATCTCTTTAAATTATTACTCAGGTGACTAGTCTCTCGTAGTCATAGTTGAGTAATTGGATCAACTCTAAGTACGTAAGCATTAATCAACACCAGAAGATTTGCTAGCATGCACGTGCACCTGTAAATTCACAATTACACGGATCCAAACGTAATTGCCAATTTACCGTACTCGAGCATCCTAGTTCCTCTGATAACATTTCATAACACTCGCGTCTCTTCAAAGTTGAGATTTGTCCCGATACTCTTCTCCCTTCACCAAGCATCAAATTTCCAAGCATTACCCTCGACCGTCCATTATTGACATGTTTGGTCAATTAACATACATGCATCTTGCTCCCCTTGCAGCTAAAAAGTCCTTTCTCGTACCTCTTTGAATAAGTTTGCATGATATAGTGAACTTCTAACTCGTGAGTCATCAACAGCACCTCCTCGACACCTCTTACCACTACCGCGCTAAGTCCACACAACAGATGATAACTCGAAACACACTCGTACGGTAAATTCTTAATAACATTAGCTATGTGATATTAATTATTACTGCATGCTTGTGCTCTAGCCGTCTTCCATCATGTGTTTTCTGCATATCTATTCCCTTCTTCCTTTACTTCCATACTTGTGACCACTTTGATAGCGCACGGTATACAACTACTATACCTAAACCTCATCATCTAAGTTAAAGGCATTCTACATAGTACTCAAAGCAGATGTTGCTAGCCTTGAGCTACCCATACTGGCATCCGTCACTTGGTCCCATTCACAGTTTAAGTTAATACACTGGGAGTGTCTAAATCTCTCAAACTATTGCTCTGATACCAACTAGTAAGGCCTGAAACCCGGTAGGCCTCACGTGTTGGATTTACTTATAAACAACCAGTTCTTAAACTTGGATATCAAATAACACATCTATACTTTCATTCAAACATCACGTAAACTTATTCAACATTCTAAGTCATTAACCTTATCTTAACATAACCCTAAACATAAACGTAAACATAATGGGATGCCAGATTTTATGATCAGTCGGGTAACTCTTCTAGCTTGCCAAGCATCCACAACGAACATTCATACATGTACTTAACCTAAATGTGCATACTAAATGTCAGCTATGCTGGTGAGTTCTAGCTTTTACAAAAACGCTAACTTCAAATATTTGCCAAAACACAACAATCAAACTTCAATAATAAAGGCGTACGTAACACATGCAGAACATAGTGGGAAAATCATAAGTCAAAAAATACATCGAATATGTGCCTTCTCGTAATTGTCAATTCCATACTTCAAGCACGGTGCCTCATAGGGCACCCGTACCAAAAACAACTTCAAGTACCGTACTTCATAGAGTACACGTACTAAAACTTTAGGCACGGCGTCCCAAAGGATAACATGTATCAAACTTCAAGTACCGTACCCCGCAGAGCACAAGTACCAAAACTTCAAGGATCACGGTAATCCCCTTGGTGACCGTCGTCACCCCAGTTGTACAGCAGTTGGCCAGCCACAAAGGCCCGATAAAGGTATTGCCCATACGTAACATACATAACACATATAACTTCGATTCCTGAGAGAACCATGGCAGATTCGTTCATTATGTGACTTTCATAAAACATTACTTCTTTTACGTCAAACTTCAGTTAAAGCATTCGTATGATTTATTAAATAATATTTCATTCATAACCACAACATAAACTACTTTGGCAAAACATTTCGTAAACACGTTTCACAACTTCACTTTGTAAAACATCTTTCATAAACTTCATTTCATAAAACATAATTTCATTACGTATGTACATCAGCCCAAAACATTATTTAAAAGAGGACTCTAGAACTCACCTGATAAACTAGCCTCAATGTGTTATCTACCGTCCAAACGATGTCACGCATCTGGATAAATGAATAAATATCATGTCTAAACGATACTAGTCGGTTTCTATACCTTGTTCCAACGAACTTAAGTTAAGTTCGCCCTCTATTAGCCTGGCGAACATATCAAGTTCGCCAACTATAATCTCAGCGAAACTATGCTAAGTTCGCTCACTATTTATCAAGCGAGCGAAACTGTTAAGTTTGCTACACAGATTTTAGGCGAAACTAGCTTGATAGTAGAATTATTCGCTTTCGCGTTATAGCCTCTCATTATTAACGCGTGACTGATTCCTATCAATCTTATTACTTAAAACTCCATCTTAACAAAATTGTACCCATTTCGTGTTGAGGACGTCTAAGTGTTAAAGAAAACATACTTATTTATTTTTAACGAAAATCGTTCAGAGTCCCGTTTATTTTTTGCTAAACACGACAATATCCAAATGTCCAACTCCAACATCAAATTACACCAATAATCCAATAAGCCGCACCTTAGATTCTAATACCAAAATCATACTGCAATTCGTTCATTACTTGATAATTATATAATTATAACTCATTTTTAACATGTCAGAAAAACGTTCTCAAAAGACATCCCCGATAATTTTCCTGTGTCTCTTGCCATTAACCAACACGATATATATAAGTTTTACGTGTCATACCTTAACGTCCAAGCCGTTCTAAGTTCGTTTACAAAAATGTTGATCACCACACAAGAATAAAACTTGTTTTGCTCATATCTCGACCATACGAGCTCCGATTAAGGTGATCCAAGCGGCCACGTGACTGGGTCGCCGAGCTCTACTAGAGCCACCCTTTCCCGCCGCCTCCAGTCACCGGAAAAGCGGGATTGGCTGGAAAACTTGCCCTTGGTCAGAAAACTTCACCTTTTTGAACCAAATCTTCTTGCAATCTTTAGATCAAATCTTTTTGGGTGTAGATCTGGGCTTAGATCGGAAATGCCCCAAAATATATCACTCGCTGGAATTCTTTCTTGACTCGTTGGAAAACCAAGTGGCTCCCTTAGCCACCGTTGTTGCCTCCACGGTGTTCGACCACCACTTCCGGTCGCATCACTGCATGCTCTCCTCTCTTCTAGCCGGAAACCGGTCGTTGGAACCCTACCACCACGCCGGAATTCTCTCTAGAACACACACATATGTGTGTTTTGTTTTGGTGACAAATAAGGAGTCCCACAAGAAATCTCATTTATATAGGCGGGTTCATTTCGGCTACTCGGTGCCTTGTTCGTGGTTGTGAACTTTCGTTTAATCATCGGTTTAAATTATAAAAAAAAATCAGGTCGTATAATATATCCTAACGAAACTTTATTACGACTAAGCCCTATACGACATAAATATTCAAATTTTGACGTGTTAACTTAACTAATAAACACGTTAGAATATCCAAGATTTTTGGGATGTCACATATATGAATAACCAGTCTTCGGGATCAACATACAACCACACCAGGAGGAAATGTGCAAACGGAGGGGTACAAGAATGAGCCATTGACCATATTGACACCCAATCCTCCATTGTACACTGAAGATAGCCGACCCGTGATTGATAATAATAATAATGATTCTTCACACGGATCGTATAAAATGCGGGAGAAGGCAAACTACTTCATGGACAAACCAACTTTGAAGGCACGACATCAGTTCATCAAGCATTGCAAATTAATAAGAACTTGTAGAGATGATCGTCTCCTTCATTACATTAACCGTATCAGGTTTAGTCCACGCAAATTCAAGTGGTGGTGGCGTGACCTGATTATCAAATGGGTCGGATAAACCTCTCCATATTACAAGCCACCCAGTTGTCAGATTGTTCCACCACTTACCCTGGATTGAAATACGCGTAGGGCCTAGTCTAGCTGAGGATCCGTAAATAAACAATGGTGCTTCCCGGAGGCAACCCGGTGAGTAAATAATTGAGGAGTTGACACATATGACATAAAAACAAAGATCACATATAGGTTTGTTTCACATACCCGATCCTAATCATTACCTCTACCACAGGCATGCCTCCGTATCTTAGGAAATTAAGTTTTATATTACAACACCCCAAATTTTAAGAAAATAAAGGTCTAGGGGCCAAAAGTGCAATTACCCCAAAGTTAGAGGACAGAAATTGCAAAAATATAAAATTAGGACCGATAGCGGACCGCTACCGGACTTCAAAACAGTCTGCTATGTGCTAGTAAAGGCAATGATGAGAGAATGACACGTGGCGGATACATGTCTGATGACCCAGCCCTACGACGGACCACTACAAGGTCCATAACGTTCCGCCATGCCGCAATATAGATAGCGGACCGCTATCCCAGTCGTAAACGGTCCATTATGTGGGGAGTACGCCAGACAGCCGGCTAGTGGGCGGTAGCGGACCTCTACCACCCAGCTTAACGGTCCGCTATGGGTGGCAGTTTTACCCTATAAATAAATGCAATTGTCGTTCACTTTTAGAGCTCAACACAAACATAAACATTTACACACATTTGCATACATACCGAGGAGGACTAGCATGACGGTTACGAGCGTGGTGGTTAGGAGAACGGAGCGTTAAATTTACAAGCGAGGAACAGAGAGACGTTTAAGCAAGGAACGAACTTAGGAAACTACCCGCGAATAATGTGACTACACTTGACCCGTACCCTAGATAATGACTATGTGAATTATGTGATTATGTGCTACGTGCTATCTATGTGGAACTAAGGTACGATGAAATAAAGAAAGGTAATGACGGATTAGTCTAAACACTAAACAGGAATAATGTAGTAGTTACGATGTATCCAAGGGGTGGTGGATACGCCGCTGGTACTTCCTATATATAAACCTCTTTGATACTTCGTGGTGAAACCATTATGAATGTTTACGGGTATAGACTAAAAGACAGAAATAAAAATATAGTAAACGAATGGGAGAATTTCCAACATGTATGTAGATATCTGACAAACGGAAGGTTCTGTCTAAGGAAATAGTGGTATATAAATCCCTCCTAGACCTGTCACTCTTTCCTCGAAACATCTCTGTTGGAGGTACTGCTCTGGAAGGGTAATCACCCCAGTTTATAATATATGACGAGTATAAATATGTGATAAAATTGAATACATGAATACGTGAATATGTGAATGCATGATGATACGTGCAAGTATGAATGAGTATGATGGAACGAGTCTAAACCCTAAAATGAAATAACGGAGTACTCACGAAGTGATAAAAGGGTGGTGGATACGTCGCTGGTACTACCTATATATAAATCCTTTTAGTGCATCGTGGAGAAACCGTTACGAAGTTTTAAGGTAAGGACTGGTTGGGAAAGAAATCAAGCATACACGTGAAATGAAAAAAAATGTTTGATACATTTGAGAGGTTGTGAGTCTAAGATACTCAAGGTCCCAAAAAGAAAAGAGATACCCAGCCTGTAAGGTGGATCTCAATAAAGAAAAAGAAAACTAAAGATTTAAGCCTACGGGGCTAAGAAATGAATGAGCCTTCGTGGCAAATGAGTATTCGTGACAAATGCAAGGGGTCTATACTAACGAGTATAAAGACTTTGTCAATACTATGACCGGAGGTATGCCTGAAGATGGTCATGAGGGGGTTAGCACACCCATGAATGAAATGAATACTCTGACCGGAGGTACTTCCAAAGATGGTCAGGAGGGGGTTCGCACACCCCTAAAATATACGAATGACGTGACCGGAGGTACGTCCAAAGATGGTCACGGGGGCGCCGAGAGCCTGGAAAACTTGAACAATAATAAGAACCTAAAGGGTTCATAATAAAATGAACGATGCAGTGTACTTACTTAGCGTAAGCTAATTCAAAAATATTTTCTAAACAATGCAGGAAAGAAGCATATGGAATAGAGCTTCCTGTAGATGAGGCCGGACGAAAATGAAGAATCCCTAGACTATTGTAATAGAATATGGTACATGTAAAACAATATTTATAAATAAATATACCTATGTCATATAATGACAAGTTTTAAAAAACTAGGACCATTTTCCGCATTATAAAACTCTGATAATGAAAAAAAATAAGTAGGATGTTTCATATATTATGCCTAGTTTAGTATTATCTATGTTACTAATTTTATGTCTAGTAATGCCAAGTATCTCTCTCACATCTCGAGCACTCGTTTACACTTTTGGGGCAAATTCAACTTTGAAGGCTATGAAAAGTCTCGACCGAGGGATTGTCAATCTCTTCCCTTTTGCTTATTTTATTCATTGCATTTTATATACTTTGGTACATTAAGGGCAATGTACAATTTAAGTATGGGGATGAAGCTTATCACTTTGCTTTGATTCACGTTTCATTACAACTCGTGTTCATAATTCAGCCCGTATTGGCAATTTTAGTCTTTATTTTCAAAAATATTCTAAAACCACATAAAATGCAGAAAATTACAAAAATCTCAAAAATATTTCATCTATCCATTTAATAAAATCCTTAAACATATGTTTTAAAAACTTTTTGTCATGAGTGTATTATTGGGTCACATGAATTGAAGAAAAACTTTGAGTTTGTTTTAATAAAATAAAATGGGGTATTTAAGGAATAATAAGTAGAAAAATAGAATTTATGCACAAATATATATCACACTTAACCCATTCCATCCATTTCCTGTAAGTAATTTGGGCCTTTCTAAGCATTTCAAATTCATATATCTTCGCATTCTCATTCATTTGGACGTTTTGAGTGATTGTCATTTTTTGCTTGCATATTAGAACTTGTATGCCTTATACATTTCAAGATCATAATTTAAGAGTTTGTATGAAAATGATTAAGCTAATTAGGATCACCCTTTTCTGTTAGCCTTTTTTCTCAATTATCCTACGCATATATTACCCCCTTAGTTAGCCCCGTTAAGAATTCTCCTATTTATTTTTGTCACCACCCACATATTACACCCACTTAGCAAAAATTAACCTTTTTATAACCTTTTTTTTGCTAAAACCCTGTTTTGGTAATACTGGCTTTGAGTTAAGGATATCCGGTCTATTTTGAGTCTTTACACACATAAGAAGTTTATTCATATATATAAAAAAGAGAAATTTGGTCTTTTACCTGTGAGACCTAAAAGAGCTGGATGCATTATTATTTTTATTTCAGTTTTCTATCATGTCTTCATTTCGCTAAACCAGGATTATCCCGGGAAATTCGAGAAATTTTTTTCTCTTGTCCAACAAGATAAGGAAAATGTGGCGCCAAAAAGAGCAAAAGCAACCGTTCTGTGGAACTTCAAAGAAAATGCTATAAAGAGAAGGGCAAAAAGATATGAAAAATGTCCGAATTATGGAAATTGGTCTCATGAAGGAAGATGTAGTAAGAACCAAGCATACACAAAACATAAGTATACGGAGCTGATCAGATTAGGTGCTATTAGGCTAAAAGTTGAACGATCCATAAGGAAAGATAACAATGTATACTACAAAGTCAATGAGAAAGTCGAGGAAGTCACATTCTTAAAAATAAGATTCGGTCTTGACAATCTAACCTTAAAAAGTCCTAAGAGTAGATATACCCTCGTAATCTGAGTTTTATAAATTTCTCCACCTGTGATTGCAAGATTATAATTCGGCTAGCAAGTATGTCTCCTCTATTTTTTTGCATTACCTACGAATTGAAACTAAGCGGATGGAACATAAACAAAGCTGAGATTTTAGAAGAGACATTCTCCATATTCTACTCATCTAAATTGATCCTCTTACATCAGTATTGAGATCATAGTTTCACAATATACTTGAAGATCATATCGTGTCTTCTTGTTGTGGAACACAATAATAAACTACTTGGTGAGACCAACTGATCGTAGAATATTCGGTGAAGTGAATGCGGCTACTGTCACACCCCGCCTCAGGCACCCCCTGGACGTGTATTGGTACCCTGCTTTGATTTCAGAGTGTTTATAAAACACAGCAGAATTCTTTTTCAAGAGGATCGTTTCAACATTCTTTCAACCTCAAGGGTTGTAATTGTAAATATCAAAACCCAGGTAGAAAATAAAAGTCTTGTATTTACTTCATAAATATAGGGACTTAAATACCCTTTTCCATTTTGATTACAAAACAGAGTTTGAAATCAAATACATCTCTTGTCTCTCATGGACAAGTTCAAGCCACGGGAAATAATGCTATCCGAGGTTGATCAGTCCCTCGGTCCTATCTCCTCTTTCTTTATTCAGGACTTCCTTTACACGAGGCCTGAGAATCCTACGTGCAAGTTATCCTTTTCACAGGGTCAGATCATATGTCTGCCCTCTTCTCTTTTTCATATCATGGGCCAGATCTGATGTCTGCCCTTATCCCATTTTCATCACAATTTTATTCGTTACCTAAAAACATTTTCAAAATAAAACTTCAGCACGAACGCCGGTGAATACAATTATCATGACATTTAAAGTCATTTTAGCACAAATAAGCATTAGTTTATAATCACAACTTCATGTTCAATCTACACATTCAGCAGGCTCGTACTGTCCAATCGCACCACAGTATACACTAGCGTCATGTCTTATAACAAGGGATAGGTTTGCCTCCGAAGTTGTTATAAGACAAGCACCAGCCGTAATCTGGGAATTTCATCGGAGACCCGTGTATCCCTTGCAAGTTTTACGCATACCTATGGCCTTAATGCTTTCACGTAGAAGAACGTTGAGCATTACTCCCTTAACCTTATTTGGCCATTTTCGTAAACGTAAATGTTTGACACAAGTTTTGAACGAGATAAAGTATTCACCTTTATAATAGGAATGAGCCTCTAAAGTTAGAAACTTATAGATTTGCTTCTTAACTTGATTTCTCTAGCGTCTCGCCCTTTCTACGAGCGTTTCTTTCTTATTCGGGCACTACAATGAGCGGGAATTGAACCTGGAACGTTGAGAGTGGGTTAGGATGTCTCGGGAACAAGAAGTGGAAGTGAGAATCGGTTTTGAAGTGAAGAATACAACTAAACTCGACCATCTATTTATAGGGCCTGATCCGGTGACGGTCTGACACCATATTAGGGTTTCGCGAGTCATCAAACACGTGTAACCCTCTAGTCAGTTTGCGGCGTGACGGACCGTTACAAGGCATGAAGGTCCGTTACAGATTGATATGTGGCGCACCTGGGTAGAATTGCGGCTGTGACGGACCATTATCACGCGTGACGGTCCGTTACAGGCTTTCCACGAGTCATTTTTTGCCCATTAGTCACTGGACACGTGGCACGTCATCATTGTTCGCGTGCTCGGCCCGTAACGGCCCATTACCGTCCATGAAGGTCAGTTACCGTTGGATTTTTAGGTTTTTTTTTTTTGTCCTTGTACTTTCATATTTTTACACTTATAGTCCCTAGGGTTTGTACCTTAGTTAAATCTCGGATATTTTTGTGGCAGGTGTTACATCCTCCCCACCTTGTTTTAAACTCGTCCTCGAGTTTATTCAAACAAGTGCGGGTATTTCTTTCTAATTTCAAACTCCAGTTCCCACGTATATTCGGGGCCACGTCCGGAGTTCCATTTTACTTTCACAATCATCAATTTCTTTCTTTTCAATTTCTTTTCCTGCATGTCCTCGATTTGTATAGGTTGTTCCACAAATCTTAACTTTTCATCTACCTCTACATCTTGTAGGGGCATTATCAGAGATTCATCTGCCAAACATTTGCTAGATTTGACACATGGAATACATCATGTACTCGGTTCATTTCTTCTGGTAGTTCGAGTTGATAGGCCACAGGCCTAACTCTTTTCAAGATTTTGAATGGTCCTACGAATGTAGGACTTAATTTTCCTTTCTTTCCAAATCTTACAACGCCTTTCCAGGGTGAAACTTTCAATAGAACGTTATCACCGACGTTGAATTCTAACAGCTTCCGTCGTCTATCAGCATAACTTTTCTGACGATCACGAGCCGCTTTCAATCTATCTTTTATTTGAAAATTTTCTCAGGTGTTTCCAGAACTATTTCAGGTCCTAAAAACTGATTTTCTTCTATTTCAGACCAACATATTGGAGTTCAACATTTACGACCGTATCAGGCTTCAAAAGGAGCGACATGTATACTCGTATGATAGTTATTATTAGAGGAGAATTCCATTAGATGTAAGTGGTCATCCCAACTTCCTCCAAGATCAATGACACAAGCCCTTAACATATCTTCAAGGGTTTGAATTGTTCTTTCGCTCTGCCCGTCCATTTAAGGATGATAGGCAGTGCTAAGATTTAGTTTAGTACCCAAGGCTTTTTGAAAACCTTGCCAGAATCGAGAAGTAAATCTACTATCTCTATCTGACACAATAGATAGTGGCACACCGTGTAATGACACAATTTCATTAACGTATAATTGTGCCAACTTATCCGTACTGAACGTTTCTTTCATATGAAGAAAATGTGCAGACTTGGTAAGTCTATCAATGATAACCCAGATAGTATCATTTCCTCAACTTGTTAGGGGAAGTTTAGTAATGAAATCCATGGTTATCATTTCCCATTTCCATATAGGAATTTCAAGTTGCTGTAACAAGCCAGATGGCTTTTGATGTTCAGTTTTAACTTGAGAACAGGTTAGACATTTTGCAACATAGATAGCGATATGTTTCTTCATTCCTATCCACTAATAATTGGCTTTTAGGTTTTGTACATTTTATCGCTTCCAGTATGCATCGTGTACTTAGATTTATGAGCTTCTTTGAGAATCTCATCACGAGTATTTCCATAGATAGGAACCCAGATTCTTTTATTCATTCTAAGAATTCCATCGTCACCTTTGATCAACTGGTCAATCATTCCTCATAATCCTTCTTTCTCAAGACTGGATTCTTGCAAAGCAAGCTTTTGATATTCCTTAATAAGAGTGATAAGATCGATTTGGAGATCGAGTCTTAAAGCACGAACTCGTTTAGGTTTCTCATTTTCTTTTCTGCTCAAGGCATCAGCCACAACATTGGCTTTTCCTTCATGATAACAGATTTCACAATCATAATCATTCAGGACTTCCATCCAACACCTTTGCCTCATATTTAGTTCTTTCTGACTGAATATATACTTCAGGCTTTTATGATCGGTGAAGATAGTGAATTTGACTCCATATAGATAGTGCCTCCATAATTTCAGAACGAAAACTATGGCACCCAATTCTAAATCATGAGTCGTGTAGTTCTTTTCATGAGTTTTAATTGTCAGGAAGCATAAGCAATAACCTTGTTCCCTTGCATTAACACACAACCAAAACCGGTGTGTGAATCATCACATTATACTGAAAAGCCTTCATTTCCATTTGGCAAGGCCAGTATGGGTGCTTGTGTCAGCTTCTGTTTCAAAGTTTCAAAAGCTTCGGATTGTTTAGGACCCCATTCATACTTAACTAACTTGCAGGTCAGAGAAGTTAATGGTACAGCAATTCGAGAGAAATCTTAGATAAATCTCCGATAGTAACCGGCTAATCCGAGAAAACTACAGACTTCTGTTGGAGACTTCAGAATTTCCCATTTAGATATAGCTTCAATTTTAACAGGATCTACTCGAATGCCATTAACATTAATGACATGACCACGGCCTTAATGACATTAATCCAGGAATTTCACCCGAGACCCGTGTATCCCTTGCAAGTTTTACGCATACCTATGGCCTTAATGCTTTCACGTAGAAGAACGTTGAGCATTACTCCCTTAACCTTATTTGGCTATTTTCGTAAATGTAAATGTTTAACACAAGTTTTGAAATAGATAAAGTATTCTCCTTTATAATAGGAATGAGCCTCTAAAGTTGGAAACTTATAGATTTGCTTCTTATAGGGCCTGACCTGGGTCCGTGACGGACCGTTACATCTGGTGATGGTTCGTCACCAGATTAGGGTTTCGTGAATCATCAAACACGTGTAACCCTCTAGTCAGTTTGCGGCATGACGGTCCTTTACAGATTGATACGTGGTGCACCCGGGTAGAAATGCGGCTGTAACAGACCGTTATCACGCGTGATGGTCCGTTACAGGGCTTCCACGCGTCAGTTTTTGCCCATTAGTCACTTGACACGTGGCACGTCATCATTGTTCGCGTGCTCGGCCCGTAATGGACCGTTACCGTCCATTCCGTTACCGTTGGATTTTTAGGTTTTCTATTTTTTTTTCCTTGTACTTTCATATTTTTACACTTATAGTCCCTAGGGTTTGCACCTTAGTTAAATCTCGGATATTTTTGTGGCAGGTGTTACAGCTACCGTTTAGACGGATGGAGGAGAGAAAGAGGCCATGTGCATGGATGAAATAACTAATGGACATGAGAGGTTTATCACCAAAAACACAACATCAATCGTTCAAACCGATAGAACATGGGTTAACCACCGGGGGAAGATCTTACAAGGAGCTATAAAGCATTTACTACAAATATAGAATGACTAGCCATGTTATATGGTTGCTCTATGAGAAAACAAAAATAAAATAAAATGAGAAAGAGGTTCAAATAAACCTCATTGTGGGCATCAAAGTTGCCCCACTATCACCCCTTCATTTTTATACTATTGTTTAGCGATTAACGATAAATATCCGGTAGATGGTATTGTTTGTAACCTATCAGATGCTCCGGAAGAGCATGTCACTTTACCTTACGAGGTACCAAAATTATGTCACGGTACTCTAGTAGAGTTATATATGAATGTCTTGTAGTTAATGCCACCACTAACACTATCCTAAAGCTTAAGAATTACTATTATCAGTCGTCTCTGGTAGAGACATTTATTAGTATTATTTATTTTTAGTGTTAGTAACCTTTTAATGTTCAATAAAAGGATTCTCATCTTATCCACATGTATCAAAACTATTATAAAAAAAATGTCTTAAATTCTAGAAAATCTTGAAAAAATTTACTAAGTTTCCAAATATATTCAACAAAACGATTATGACCTCAAGACAACATCTGATAATAATAATAATACTGGATACCTATAAGTTAATCCAAATGAAAATGATCAAAAGACCATCCCACAAAAGCTAAGAGCTTTATCTTTTGGAATATATTGTACTAATCTTAATCCTTTAAAATTATACATGGTTATTAACTAGAAGTTACTAGATAAAAATTCACTATATTTTATGACTAACTAGGTCAACCAGGTAGCATCATGTTGAGGTGAATAATCTAAAGTGTTGACAAGCACCACTCAATCTATAACCATTGCTACCAAAAGACTTATTATACACAGCGGACACTCTCGGTAAATCAATCTTTGCCATCTGTAAACAAACTCTTACAAGATATCCCTCTTATTTTTGGAAAGATCCCAAGGGAATATATCTGGGCATATTAATCTCAATGTGAACCAGTTTAATATTTTACGGTTTTAAGAGATCCATCTCTATATGATCACATGGCAATTATCCGACTATTACTCTAAATGATACATGAAAGTTTAGGAGAATGGATAATACATGAGATTCACATCTCGAAAATTTAAACGACTATTCTATATACATCGAGATAAATGTTGTACATATAGTAGCTCATGTTCACACACACAAAATTATTATACTAGTATACCTAAGTAACGACATTTGACAACATTGTTATCAGGTACGATCCAAAGAGTTAAACCACGGGCAATGAACAAAATTAACAAGACATTTAAGGAGTTAAACGGTCTCGACACGAAAAGACATTGAGGTTTAATTATTTGGAAGTAATTAACTACAAGTTCCTAAAAGGGTTATAACTAATTGTAATCTATAATTACGAACTGATTGTTTAAATTATCAAAGTAGTTGATAATTACTAATTAATTAAAAGTAATTAGTTAAATTGCTTAATTAATTAATTTCTAATTAGACCCTAACTTGTGTCCTTAAGTTTCTAGGAGACTATAAATAGGGAGTTAGGGGTGGGACTAGAAGAAGCAATCTTTTGCAATTAGAGAATTAGCAAAACCCTAATCCCCTCACCCTAACACCATCATCGTCGGCTTCAACTTGACAAAGAGCCGCCACCGGTCACCACCACCCTAATATGTGACATGTTTTGTTTCAATTTTGGTTTGCATCTGAACTCCTGGTAGGCGGATCAAAGTTCTGATTTGATCCAGTTCGTACACACGTTCCGCTATTATGTTTATTCGAAAAGTTTTTTTAAAACATATCTACAAATCCCAACAGTGATATCAGAGCCACTTTACAAACAATCAGAACAATAATTTATAACTGCAATCAGGTTTTATTTTGTCAATTTTTTTTTTGACAAAAAGGATTGAATCCTCTTCGTTATATTTTGTGTTGTTTAGTGTAAATCAACCCCTAGACTCGTGGTTGTGTTTAAGTTTTGTTTATTGTAATATCTTGTATTTTTGGCTTTTTTGGAAGACTTATTGTAATAGATTAGGTTTTATAATTTAAATGTAAATAACAAACCAAGCACCATATCTTTGATAAAAATAAAACTTATAACTTCAAAATTCTGTAAAAGCATCAAATTTCACATAACATAATTCATTAACTTATTTTCTCAACTAATAAAAAATGACACCAAAGCTATTGACCAACAAATGAGACATTACATCAAACATATGACATGCATCTCAAACATCACCACAAACCACAAATAATCAACCCTAAAAAAGCGAGACATTTTATCGAACACCTACAGTGGAATGCATCCAAAATGAGACCACAAATCACGATATTCAGTTCCACAGACCACAAATCACAAACATTCAGTTCCACACCACATAACTCATGCTTATATTAACATAATAAGAACATCAAATATATCAAAAATCACAAACTTAATTAGCAATAAAATTGACATTTTAACTTGTAACACAAGAGGTCATTATTAAAAATCACAGAACATTAATAAAAAATTACAAAACCTAAAAAAAAAACAGATGAAACTGAGGCGATACCTGATGAAACATAGATCGTTGAATTCATCAACACCTTTGAGTTTAGTAGTTTTTTGACATCGGCTTTGAAACTCCGGCGACTGAGGGCTTGGTGCCAGATGTGGCGGCACCGTCGCCTAATGGCGTTAGGTACGGCGGTTGGGGAGCATCAACGGTGTGAATTTTGAGAGTGGACATTTATTTGAAACGCTGATAACTAGAACAAATGAGGCTAGAGAGAAAGCAGAAGCAGATTATAGAGTGAGAATGAAGATGAACGTATACTTCGATCGATGGAGTGAACAGGGTTCTGATATACCGCAAACTTCATAACCGGATTAGCAGGCTTGAATGAAGATTAGTGTTTAAGGGAGAATTCTCAAAAAAGATGAGCAGTGGGCTGAAAGAAATGCCAACGTTTTGGGTGAGTTCTGCGTGAATTGAATTGTAGGCAGGAAAAACAAAGGTTTTATTGCCTAAAAAACTTACAAGTGGCAAAAAGATTTTATTTTATTAGTTCAGTAAGATAAGATAAGTTTAATATGAATATCTCAACGATCAAAATAAAATTGAATTCAAAAGAGTAAAAAAAAAACGCATTGTCCCACATCGGAAATTTTGTGAAAGCCAAAGGAGAGTGATGGCTTATAAAACTTAAAAGGGGTATAAAGGGATGGTATAAAGAGAGGTTCTGAGTGCCTGGTGCAAATATGCGGACCAATGGGTTCTAAGCAAACTATAGTACTCATTTCAGTTTAAATTTTGTTTTCAACTAGCCGTTTCTTTTGGTTTTGGACCCGGTTCAATCTGGTTTTACCGGTTTCATAATTACAGGCCCATTTCTTAATCTCCGGTTGATAAGCCTGTATAGCCTTACTGGTGGACTTGGCGGTTCCTAGTTTAACCGGTTGTACCAGCAGGTCCGGTCCGTTTTTAAATCATTTGTTCCAAGCTAGTGTTATATTTATTTGATGATTTCGACTCAATCACTTTCAGTTGAGGTTGTTTTTGGAACGGAATTTACTGGAAAAATATGTCACGGCAAAAAAAGAGGGGTTTCGGGCGAGGCCGGAGAAGATGGTCGGTTCGTTTGATGTGTGGTTTGAGAATAAAGGGGAGGAGGGGGGTGTGGGTTTGTTATGTGGTCGTTTGATGTGTGGTTTGAGAATAAAGGGGGGAGGGGGTTTGGGTTTGTTATGTGGGCCCACAACATTTTTTAAATAATGTATCTTTTTGTATGTTTTGTTTTAGTTAAGTATTATGGTATTTTAGTCTTTTATATAAACTTAATAGAAAATTTAATAGTAGTTAGTATCAAGAACCATCATGTAGTAGAGAGCATAGATGTAATTTTAGAAATGTGGGAACCAAACGTGTAATATGACTATACCACATGGACCCATTATTAACTCTAAAAATAAGTAGTATATGTAAATCATGTATGTATGATACAAAAGAACAAAAACATACATTTATGATACAAAAGAATATCCAAACATACATCTTTATGTTCAGCATTTAGTCTTAAATGGTAAAATAGTGTTTCTTAATCGAAACCATGAAATATACGTGTAGCATATCAAGTGCATTCTAGATACCTATCTTGGAACAAAATCAGATACTGAAACTTCATTTACGGAATATTGGGATGATCCTATACCACCGCTCCCAGTCAAAGAACTGTACTCCTGAAGGAGTGGCACTTTGGGATCAAAGTTGCGCATGAAAAATGCAGGTTCTGCTGGTACGGGAAGGGCAATAGAGAAACTATTAAGCATAAGAACAACTGAAGCCATGGTTGGTCTATCGTTAACTTTTTCTTGAACACATAATAACCCAATATGGATACTTCTAATGATGTCCTGCAATGAACCTGATCCTGCCTTCAATGTGGGATCTACTAAATCTAATGTTGTCCCGTTCCTCCAGCTTTTCCATGCCTAATATTTATTAACAATTTGTTTTTAGGATTCATATACTACAAGGAAAAACTAAGATTTGAATTGACTATATTCCTCAAGACACTATGACTCCCTTGGTAAATATATGTCGTTTAGATTTCGTAATACGTATGGATACTTACAAAGCTAAGAAGATCTTCTCTGTTGTCTCTGTTCATAAAACATTGGTTCTTTTGACCGGTTATCATCTCTAGTACTAACATTCCAAAGCTAAAGACATCCGACTTCACTGAGAATTGGCCATGCATGGCATACTCGGGCGCCATATAACCGCTATAAAAGTACATGAGAAAAATCTTAGCCCTTACGCACACACTTACATTTCTAGGATATTTTGAAGTTAATATTTAGTGCAAGACACTTAACAGTCATGAAGAAAACCTCATAATGAAAAAACATACCATGTTATTAGCAACCCTTGGTTTGGGTATGCATTAAGGTAAAATTCATGTTTGTGATAGTTACTGGTTTCTAAAATTTGTTTGTGATGTAATGAAAAATCACTAGCTCATGGTAAAACATGGTTTTAAGAAAAGCCACAATAGAATATTAATCCTGCAGTATACACGTGTTCACAAAAAGAGAATGACTGCATTCTAGCAACAACTAAACTACATTAGAGGGAGATTAAAAAAATCAAGGAATCTCATTCAAATGAAGTATAAGATGTGTAGTAAAGGTGTCCCTCCTCAAATGATTGAGAGTTCAAGTCCCATGGTGAACAAAGGTGTAGATTTAGGAGTACCATTAGAGGGTGTGATAAAAGTGTAGATTCAAGAATATCATTAGTCATTCTAAAAAATCCAAAGGAAGTGTACTTACTAGGTTCCAACAATCCGGGTTGTGTCTCCTTCAGTTTCCTCGGTTTTAAATAATCTTGCCATGCCAAAATCAGCAATTTTGGGATTCATTTGTGCATCTAACAAAATATTACTTGCCTTCATATCACGATGAATTATCCTTAGACGAGAATCTTCGTTAAGGTACAATAATCCCTTTGCGATGCCTTTGATAATACTATATCGCTTTTCCCAATCAAGAAGTGCACGTTTCGTTGGATCTACAAACACAATCATTTTGTTGGTATTACTAACATATTCACTACATCAAAACTTCTTTTTCTACCCACGTTAAATTGGACGAGCATCATTGTTTCTGTCTTTTATGAATTGTGAAAGAGGGTTTAATTTATTATGAACTTCTCACATGTAAACCAATCAATGCTTGCATTTAGTTTTTATACTATTCATGATTCTTCTATGCAACTTGTGATATTCAAAAGGTTGTGTGCTCTTAGTAACTTACCAAATATAAATTGATCAAGACTTGCATTTGGCAAGAATTCGTAAATGAGGAGTCGTTCGCTTCCTTCAACACTAAAACCTAACAGTCGAACCAAGTTACGATGTTGAAGTTTTGCCACTAGTAATACCTCATTCTTAAATTCTAGTTCACCTTGTCCAGAATCCCACGATAGTCTCTTTACTGCTATTTGGTTCCCGTCTTCAAACGTACCCTAAATATCAACCAATGCATAAATAATATCATGTCCTTAATTATTAAAACAACTATCTTATTTCTGCAATCTTGTTACCCGTTTTTATGAAAACGTCAACTTTTTAACACTTATAAATTTATAAGCATGTAACATTAGAAAAATAACATACGAATCTACGTGTTCATAGTTGTTTGAAAAACTAGTTAGACCTTTTAAGTGCGTATAAGCATACAAGTTTTCTACAATTAAAAGGTAGACATTAATTTGTTACACCTTTTATTATCTCATGCAATAGGAGAAACTACAAGAAATGTTGCCATTAGCGGCGACAGTACTAGCAGCGACACCATTAGCAGCGACATATCGTCGCTAAAACCCTAAAACACATTGGCGGGGTATTTCCCTCCATCTAACCTCACTTTTGCCTCACAGATCTTGCTCTCCCAAAATCGAACCACCTCGCCGCACCACCACCTGAACTCTTTACCTGCTGCTCTCACTTTCAGGATCTGGGTTTGGGTCTTCGCGCGACGACATATCGCCGTTAATACTATTAGCGAGGACATATCGCCGTTATTTAGTATTCTTAATTGAAGTGTCAAATAGTTTAATGCTTTATATATTATTTTAGAAAATGTGTGCAAATAATGTATTTGTCTACTGATAATTACCAAATATCGATTTGTTCATACCTTGTAAACCGTTCCAAAACCACCTCGTCCAAGCTTATTTTCTTCAGAAAAATTATTTGTTGCTGTTTTTACTCGATTAAATTCATACTGCAATGATTCTATGGTGCCAATATCCATAGTTCCAAATATTAGAAAAAGAAAAGGAGTTAGAAGTTTCTTTCAATTCGTGAAAATGTGTGACTCAAACAAATTGATACGGATTCGTACAAGTATAAGCTAGGAATCCTAGCTAGATAATCCTTCCCCGTAATCGACAACGAGAGAAGCCGGCGATTAAGATTCCAATCGGCCGAAAAGAATGAACAAAATTCTTTAAACTTCAAAATCTCCATTGCATTCCAGCCGATCAAAAGATTAAATAACAAAAGTCCAAAATACCAGGAAACAAGATAAACCACATGTTCAAATTTTAAACAAACAAAATAAGAATAAACAAGATAAATAAAATGCATGCATCGGCTGGATCCAAGTCTTGGGCCGGCCCGACATCCTTTAGCCACTTTCTTACTCTCCAACACTATCTCGGGCCTCCTCGCTATCGGGCTTTATGTTGTAGGACAGATCCGTATCATCCTCCCCCTCTAAAAAACGACTCGCCTGCGAGTCGTCCACATCGTCTCCCTCAAAAGGCGTCAGATCGGCTACATTAAAGGTTGCGGAGACGTTGTAATGACCCGGAAGCTCAATCTTGTACGCGTTGTCATTGATTCGTTTTAGCACACGAAAAGGACCATCTGCTCTCGGGTTTAACTTGCCATGCCTGCCGGGAGGAAATCTGTCTTTCCGCAGAAATATCCACACCAAGTCGCCCTCTTGAAAAACTTTTTTCTTTCGGTGCTTGTTCGCTCTTTGTTGATATTTTAAATTATGAGCCACAATTTGACCGCGCACCTGTTCGTGTATTGCTTTGATTTGTTTTGCTTGGTCTTCCCCCTCGGCACTAAAGTGTTCCACATCAAGTTGGGGCACAAGGTCCAAAGGTGTAAAAGGATGTCTCCCATAGACGATGAAAAACGGACTTCGACCCGTCGAACTGTTATTTGACCGATTGTAAGCAAACTCCGCCTGAGGGAGGACTAAGTCCCACTGTTTCGGGTGATCACCGACCAAACTCCTTAAAAGATTTCCCAAACTTCTATTTGTGACTTCAGTTTGGCCATCCGTCTGCGGGTGATGTGAACTGCTAAATTGTAATTTTGCCCCGAGACGTTTCCACAAAGTTCTCCAAAAATGGCTTACAAATTTGACGTCTCTATCTGAAGTGATTGATTTAGGCACGCCATGCAAACGAACAACTTCCGCAAAATACAAACGTGCCACCTGTGAGGCGTCATAAGTCTTAACACACGGTATAAAATGAGCCATTTTGGAAAAACGGTCAACCACCACCATAATGGAGTCCTTTTTCCGTTGGGTAAGCGGTAAACCCAACACGAAATCAAGACTAATATCTTCCCACGGGCGCTCTGGAATCGGTAACGGAGTGTATAGCCCCTGGTTGTTATGTCTCGCTTTTGCGAGATGACAAATCCGGCATCGTTTGACTACTGTGGCAACATCCTTAGTTAGCTTTGGCCAAAAAAATCGTTCTTTTACAAGCGCGATAGTTTTATCTCTTCCAAAATGGCCGGCTAGAGCACCCTGGTGATATTCCAATATAATCGATTCCTGAAAAGACGAGTTCGGGACACATAACCGCGCCCCTTTGTACAAAAAATCACCCCTGCGCAAAAATTTGTTTTGTGGGCCGGAGGCTGAGGACTTCCACAAGGCTGCGAAGTCGGGGTCCGATGGGTATAAGCCCGGGAACGAATCAAACTCGTGTACATCTACCGCGACCGTTACGAGTAAAGCGGGGCGTCGGCTCAGGGCGTCCGCAACCGAATTGGCAGTGCCTGTTTTGTGGCGAATTACGAAGTTGAAATCCTGAAGCGTTTCAACCCATTTGGCATGTCTTGGATTTAACTTCGCTTGTCCCTGAATGAACTTAAGAGCCTGATGATCAGAAAATAAGACAAACTCGTTAGGCAATAAGTAATGACGCCAATATTCTAAGCTTCTCACGATGGCGTAGAATTCCTTGTCATAGGTGCTATAACGCCGACGGGTGTCACTAAACTTTTCGCTAAAAAAAGCGATTGGTCGGTTGTTTTGTGACAAAACTCCCCCAATACCAAGGCCCGAAGCATCACATTCCACTTGAAAAACCTTGTCAAAATCTGGGATTGCAAGAACCGGCGCTTGAGTAACAGCGGATTTAAGGGTTTCAAAAGCGGATTGGGCCGCCGGTGTCCATATAAACTTTGAGCTCTTCAAACACTCGGTGATGGGAGCGACAATGGAGCTAAAATCCCGTATGAACCTTCGATAAAATGAAGCGAGCCCGTGAAAACTCCTAATGTCATGTAGTGACTTAGGAGCGGGCCACGTGGTGATTGCGTTAACCTTAGAATCGTCCATCCGTAAGCCATCCCCCGAAATAAAGAAACCCAAAAAAATCACCTCCGGTTGTAAGAACTGGCACTTCTCGTTGTTCGCGAAAAGTTTTTGTACCCGCAAAACATCAAAAATGGACCTTAGGTGTTGTAAATGTTGAGGAATATCTGCACTATAAACGAGAATGTCATCAAAATAAACCACTACACACGTGCCGATGAAAGGTTTGAAGATGTGGTTCATAAGGCGCATGAACGTGCTAGGGGCATTAGACAATCCAAAAGGCATCACCATCCATTCGTAAAGGCCGTCACGTGTTTTGAAAGCCGTTTTCCATTCATCGCCTTCACGCATCCGAATCTGATGGTACCCGCTACGTAAGTCGATCTTTGTAAAAACCCGTGCTCCGTGTAAATGGTCAAGTAAGTCATCAAATCTCGGAATTGGGAACCGATATTTGATTGTGATTTTATTAACTGCCCGACTGTCAATGCACATACGAAACGTCCCATTTGGCTTAGGGACTAGTAAGGCGGGTACCGCACATGGGCTCATACTCTCGCGAATCAGCCCTTTGTCTAACAGCTCTTGTACTTGACGGTTTAGCTCGTTAAATTCAGTTGGGTTCATACGGTATGCGGGTTTATTAGGGATGCTCGCACCTGGAACGAAGTCGATACAATGTTGGATGTCCCGAATGAGTGGAAGCCCCGGTGGGATCTCGGGTGAAAAAACATCCATGTATTCGGCGAGTAACGGTTGGACCTGTGGCGGGATTGTTGTCCCGGTCGGGTTTTGCTCGGTCAAAAAAAGTCCGAGAACAAGCTGGGGGGCCTCGGCCTTTAGCAACGTGGTGAAAACGGACTTCGAAACTAGGGAGGAGGGGCCGGATTCCTTGCGCGGGTCACAAGGTGCTAACGTGATATGAACTCCATCCTTTTTGAAAGAATAGGTATTACGAAATCCGTCGTGTTTAGCCCGACGATCATATTGCCATGGCCTGCCGAGTAAAACGTGGCACGCATCCATAGGCAAAACTTCACACCAAACCTCGTCGGCGTATTTGTCACCGATCGAAAACTGGACGAGACAACGGTGAGTGACCTTTAAAATAGTACCTTTTTTTAGCCATGTGAGTTGGTAAGGCTCGGGATGGTCGTGGACTTGTAAACCCAATTTATCCACCATAGTGGACGAGACAATGTTTTCGCAACTCCCGCCATCGATAATAATCGTACAAACTTTGCCCTTGGCAGTACACTTAGTTCGGAAAATGGTGTTCCGAAGCCATGAGGTGTCATCGGAGGAATCGGGTAGGGTGGTGGTGAGAACACGTTGGATGACCAAGGCCTCTCCGGTGTCGGGTAACACAAGGTGAGACGGGTCAGGCGAATCATCCTCGGGTTCGGAGTCGTAAACTGGTTTCGGGTCGTCGACAAGGGCAACCACCTGCTTGTTCGGGCAATCGCGTCTCAAATGTCCAAGTCCATGACATTTGTAACATCGCTGAGGTTGGGTGGACTGGGCGGGTTGGGTCGCGGGTGTAACAGTGGGCGGTGGGTTCTGGTTCACGGGTTTAGTGGGCTCTGTTTTGGTCGGAGGTTGGTGGGCTGGATAGGTGCGAATGGGTGGGAAACGGTTAGTGGGCTTAGGTTTATTGGTGAGTTGCTTTTCTACCCGGTGGGCCAACAAACAAACATCCGAAAAAGTCCAATATTGTTGGAGGCATACGATGTCGGCAATATCGGATCTAAGGGCTCCCAAAAATCTCGCGATTACCTGTTCTTCCTGTTCTTCTATCCCGCACCGTAAACGAGCTTGGTCAAACGCGGCAATAAATTCCTCCACCGTTAAAAAACCCTGTTTCAGATTATGGTAATCTAAAAAGGCTTCTTGTTTGTGGTTAACAGGTAGGAATTTAGCTCGTAAAAGGCGTCGCATTTTTTTCCAAGTGTCAACCTTTCGTTTTCCCTCCAGCTGACGTTGTTTCTGTAGGTTTTCCCACCACAACGAGGCATGTTTTCTAAAACGTAAAGCAACAACTTTTACCTTTAGGGTTTCCGGAATGTCTCGTAGATCAAAAACACGGTCGACTGTTTGAAGCCAATCAATGAAATCGTCCGCGTGTAATCTTCCTTCGAATTCTGGGATCTCGGTCCGCAAACCAATAGCACGCAACGGGTCAGTAGGGTTGCGGATTGGTGAGTGCTGGTGACGCGGTGGACGGGCAAAAACATTGTGAAAGTCATCGTGGTGATTGAGATCGTCGCGGTCATCCTCGTCCCAAACAACCGAGTCGGTGACCGTGCGTTCGTCATCTCTGCGTGAACGTTGTTGTTGAAGATAATCATTCTCGAACTCGAGATCACGAATCCGATCTTGCAAACGTTGGAGCTCGATGTCTCGCGGATCACGTTGATCATGACCACTGCCTCCGGCGGCGAATCTGTAGCCCTGCCTACGATCTCTCCGTGCATCTGACATCCTGGCAACCTGAAGCTGCTGATACCACTTGATACGGATTCGTACAAGTATAAGCTAGGAATCCTAGCTAGATAATCCTTCCCCGTAATCGACAACGAGAGAAGCCGGCGATTAAGATTCCAATCGGCCGAAAAGAATGAACAAAATTCTTTAAACTTCAAAATCTCCATTGCATTCCAGCCGATCAAAAGATTAAATAACAAAAGTCCAAAATACCAGGAAACAAGATAAACCACATGTTCAAATTTTAAACAAACAAAATAAGAATAAACAAGATAAATAAAATGCATGCATCGGCTGGATCCAAGTCTTGGGCCGGCCCGACATCCTTTAGCCACTTTCTTACTCTCCAACACTATCTCGGGCCTCCTCGCTATCGGGCTTTATGTTGTAGGACAGATCCGTATCACAAATGGTATGTTGTTTAAATGGAGTTTTAGCCACATTGTTGTTCAGAGTATAAACCATTTACCCTTACCGGCAGTACTGCTATTACACTGAATACTTATGGGGGATTGTGGACGCATCGATTGCCTCTTCTTCCTCAATCTTGTAAGGATACAAAGTAACGCGACAGTGACGATCACAATAACAGTTATTATTATTATTATCACAATCAGTACCGTGTTATTCTTTTTGCCTGCAAAATAACATAATTAACCATGTTTAGTTTTAACATTTAACGAAACTAAAACCAAGTTTCTAGAAATGTAAGATAAGTTTAATGAAAAGCATTATAAGATATTTTTTTCCTATTTGTGCTCGTACATTAAATGAATAAGGAAACCTTAGTAGCAAGTGTTTTACAGTTTTACTAAAATCACTCTTCATTTTAGTGAATTTTTTCATAATAAGTGAAATGAAACGGTTATAAAAGTTTATTACTATTTAGTGATTTGTTACTCTACACCTAACGAAGTAACATAATTCATCCACTTCAGATCACTCATTTTGAGTTATGAAAAAATATCCACATAATATATGGCTTTTGAAGTTAAAAATCTAAACAATAGTAAAACTTGAATTTTTATCATTTTCTCCCTAATAATACTACATGATCTTTGAATATGGATGCTAAACATACCTGCAACTAATCGTTGACCTAATCACCTAATCATGATTGTTGGTCGGTTGTTCTTAACAAACTCGTAAGATGTCAATGTGAGACTAGCCCACTTGGTAGAGACTCTTGCCTCTTAGATGAGAGGTCCTGGGTTCAAACCCAGACATTGAGTGAATTATTTGGTGTAATTAATCAGGAGTAGAAGTAGGTTAGATTTGCTGTTCAAAACAACTCCCAAGAGTCTAAGACTATCTGGATTAGTCAATATGTATATTCATTTATTTTAATATCTGCCTAATTGACCACTAAGCTCATAATGGAGTAATTAAGGATGTCCCTAAACTAATCAAGTATTTTACACCCAAAAACAGTTATCATTGAAGTAAGTTCAGTGTATTTCTGTAATAGTCGAAGACTTTGGTTAACTGCAACATTTACCCAACTTGGCAAGTATAAATTATAAGATAAGATGAGCAATGAAATTATATGATTAACTAGTCAACCCGTTTGAACCGACCGGTACAACCGGTTAAACCATTTCTGAGCCCAACCCGGTACGATTTAAAAACCTGTTTTTAAAACACTGCTTAAAAGGTAAACCTCGCAGATCATGATGTAGAGCAGAAGCAAATCTATACCTAATAAATAAGTTATTGTTTGTGTCACATGTCACAATTCTATGAGTCTAATATTTTTTTCTCGCTAATTTTTTTTCAGTACTAAATACTTAATATTTTATTGCTAACTATTTAATATTTTCTTTATTAATTCTTAAATCTTAGTTACTTTTTATTATTTCTTTTATAATTTCTAAATTTTTGTTACTAACTATTTAATATTTCATTTATTTAACTCATATAGAACACTCTAACCTAGTATAATAATAGAGAAGTATTCTCTAGAAATTACTAATAATAAACTGAATGATCCAAAGCATTACAAAAAGGTGCTTCTTTATAGAGGATTATAAATTTGGAAGGTTTGACATATCTTCGAAATTAAAAATCTAGACTTAAATACTGTAATTGAAACCATAATAGACGCTTCAATTAGATCAATCAATGAATCACAAATGAAAATGATTAGAAATTACGAAAATTGGGGAAAACTTTTACTGAGGAAATCGGAGCTTTTAAACGAAGGGTTTCGGGTCTGACAACTGATTATGACTGTAACTCCAACCGTAGCCCCGCAACTTCAATAGTAGCCTAAGTTATGCCCGTTATAAGTTTAGGTCTTTTCTACCATGTTTTCTCCTATCTAGTTGGTGCAGGTCCTGTTCATTTTCATATTATGAAGCCTGTTTTAGGAAAGACGATGATAGATTTGCATGGAGGGTGTTGACCAGGGGCGGATTTACATAGGCCCGGGGGGTTCACCGAAACCCCTGAGTTTCGAAATTGTAGTAGAAAGCTATATAGAAAAACTGGGGTGAACCCCTTAAAAAATATAAGGTGAACCCCTATATAAAGATGAACAAGTGGTGTAGTGGTTTAGGCCTTGGTTTGTAAAAAAAAGGCCTTGTGTTTGAATCTCTACCCTTAAATTTTTTAATAAAGCATTCATTTTTTTATGTAGAGATGTTTTGCATTTTAATAAAGCATTCATTTTTTTATGGGAAGTTTATAAATGTATTTAAGATACTTTAATTACTATGGTTATACATTACTGCTGGTATGTAAACTTTGTCTAGGTAGCTGTTCTGTTTCTAGTTTTAAAATAGAGTAAATTTCGTTTTGAGTCCCTCTTGTTTGCTTAAAAAATCACTTTAAGTTCAATAGTTTCAATTAAACTTTTTTATTCCTTATGGTTTGTTAATTATACCAATCGACTACGCGTCACTAACACGGTTTAATTTTTTATGTTAACTTTTGAGAAAAAACAAAAATACCCTTGATAAAAATAAAAAAAAGATATTTACTCTCCTCTATGTCTCTCTACAAATCTCCCACCTTCACCCTCCCGTCCATCTCCGCCCCCCTACAGTCACCGCCATCTTCGCCGGCCGGAACCACCAGACCTTCCGCCATCTCCGCCCCTACCCTCCCGCCCATCATAATCGCATCTCATTAGGGTTATGTGTGCTAAGCAGGTGACTGATATTGACTCGTAGTAGAATGTGATTTTTGTTGTTTGAGTTTTTGGTGAAGATGGTGAGGTTGAGTTTGGAAGTGAGAATGTTGGGTGACGGGGGTGGTAGAGAAGGTAGAGGATACAACCGGAGATGGCGGCTAGAAGGAGGAGGGTTATGGTGGGATTTGTTTGGGTTGGTGGTGGGAGTCTTTGGTTTGTGGCGGTGGTGGTAGCGGCGGTGGTGGTGGCGGTGGCGGTGGCGGTGGCGATGGGGTTTGATGAAGGGTAGACCCGATCTGGTCACTTGTGGGCTGTGCCTACTTCGATTATGGTATAATAATCTTTGCTTGAAGATCGTAAACACAAGATGGGAGAAAATCTTTGCTTGTTTTTCATCAAAAATGAAGGTTATTTTGATTACGTTCTTGTTTGAATTTGTTGGGAAATTTTTATTTTGGACCTCAAAGATTTAGTTTGGAATACATGATGCTATTTGGTTTTGATTTTGAGCTAAATTGTGGATCAAAATGTTGTTCTTGACAGTTTGATAAATGCTTGTAAAGCTCAATTTTGGAGCTGTTTCTAGAGGAAGAGTAGAGAGCAGTGACAGATTGGGGCTGGGGAAGAAGATATGGTGGATAGGGTTTTTAGAGAAAGAAGAGGGGGGAAATATGATAGAGGTTTATATATTTTCTTTATTTTTTTGTTTTAATTTTTTAACAAGGGTATTTTGGTCTTTTCATGTAAACTTAACAGAATTATCCTAAGAGTGTTAATGTTATGAGTTTAATTGAAAACGTTAAAAAGTCCAATTAAAACCATTGGACTCAAATCGATTTTTTTTGAAGAAACCACGTAAACTTAAAACGAAATTTACTATTTAAAATACTACTAAATTCGTTAATTACAGCCCATACAATTTGAAAGTGTGTGAATAGTGAAATACAAGTTCTTATGCTTAGATTACAAGCATCTCTATTTCTTATTTTTTTCAGACCTTCACATATTCCTTTGCAGTTTTTTAATGGGTTTATTAATTTTTTATACCTTAAATTAAATGGTTGAGACACGTGTGAAGTCTAGAGCCACATTACCTACTACTCTACCAAAGTAGCTTGACACTTCTTTTCCCCTCCTGCGCTAGTATAAACCCCCCTTTTCTCTCCTTTGCTAAATCCCTTTTTTTCTCATGGGTTCTTCACAAGACTGCTCAATTTCTTTTATATATTTTTAAATTAAGAAAACCAAAAGGTACTTCTCAACATTTTTAATCTTAGAGTAGTAGGTATACTCTTACTTGACATTCTTAAGTAAGAGTAACTTTTATTCCACGTGCGCGCCACATAAGCTTAGTTGGTTCCTCACTTGGGTCTTACTTGGTAAGGGAAATACCCCAAGTGAGTAAAATACCATATATTTAACAATGGGAGACCCACCCAACACCCACATCCATAATGGAGGACCCACCCAACACTCACAAACTCTTCCTCTTTCTCTCGTGAAGCCACTCACGGCCGCTCCCTCACGCCCCCTTCACGCAAGAGGGGGTGGTGTTCCACCTTGGCTCACGGCGTGAGCATTCTCACATGGGGGTACCCGTGAGGGTATACCCCTTACCCTTAACTCCGTTTTTCTTTCCTGATTTTTATTCATACTTTTTAGTTTTTAGTTCATTTTTGATATTTTTTAATCCAGTTTTTTTCAAGTTTGTTCTATTATTTTTACGTTACACGTTTTAACACTCTTGTTATATTAACGTTTTAAAATATACAACCGATGAATACGACTATAAGTATGAAAAAAATTGTGTTCCCAGCCGCGTAGCACGGGTACTAATACTAGTTATTTGTATGTGAACTCATACAATTCTTAAAGAACAAATATTATGTATTTAATAAATCATTCAGTTTATTTTCTAGTAATTTGGGAAATAGTTGAGTAATAAGATTAATAAAAATTAATATTACTAATGATTTGATCAACAAAATCACTTAATTCAAAAAAACAAAAACAAAAGTTGGATTTTTTTAATCAATACTCATAAATAAGGTGGTTTTGGATTCGAACCTCCTCCTTAACACTTGTTCTTTAAACTTTTTTTTTAAATCTTGTTTTAAGTTTTAAAGTTTGGGTTTCTTTGTGTGCCAGAAATAGAAGGGGGAGAGGCCCTTAACCTGGCCACCTCCCTTCCTCATTCTTCACTTGTTGTGAAAATTGAGAGAGAGAAGTATGTTATTTATACTTGATTATGTCCACTGTGAGAGGAATCAGGTTTCGGTTCTTTCAAGTGCTCACATATTTGATTTAGTATTAAGGTTAAATATGTTTGACTCGTGTTTAAAAAAGACCCAAATATACAACCGGGAAGATGCCAGATCAGTGGAGGCGTAGTGTCTTAGTACCCCTATATAAAAACAAAGGAGATGCTCAATGTTGTGCTAACTACAGGGGGATTAAACTCCTATGTCATACAATGAAATTATGGGAAAGAGTTATAGATACAAGGATTAGACGACAAACCCAGGTTACAGCAAACCAATTTGGGTTCATGCCAGGCCGGTCCACTACGGAGGCGATACACATTTTAAGAAGATTAATGGAAAAGTACAGAGAGAAGAAACATGATTTACATATGGTGTTCATCGATCTTGAAAAGGCGTACGATAGTGTGCCTAGAAGATTGATCTGGAAAAGTCTGGAGGGAAGAGGGATCCCTAGTAAATATATTGAGGCAATTAGGGATATGTATCATGAGGCTAAGACATGCGTCCGAGCACCCGTGGGGGATACAGACTTTTTTCCGGTGGAAGTGGGAGTTCACCAGGGGTCGGCACTAAGCCCCTTTCTCTTTGCAGTAGTTTTGGATGAGTTGTCAAAGTCGACTCAAGATGCAATTCCATGGTGCATGCTTTTTGCTGATGATATCGTGTTGATTGCAGAAAGTAAAGAGACATTGAACAACAGACTAGAGGAATGGAGAACAGTCTTAGAGCACAAAGGTTTGAAGATAAGCCGATCTAAAACCGAGTACCTTCACTGCAACTTTAGTGGTGCAAACGTCGACGAGGAGACCCAGATTTCTATTGAAGGTGGGGTTATCCCTAAGACACTGAAGTTCAAGTATCTAGGATCTGTCATCCAGAGTAACGGGGACATCGACAATGATGTAGTCCATCGGGTGCAGGCTGGTTGGTGTAAATGGAGAGCGGCCTCAGGTGTTTTGTGCGACAAGAGGTTCCCAATAGGGTTAAAGGATAAATTTTATAGGGTAGCAGTTCGCCCAGCGATGCTATATGGAACCGAGTGTTGGGCCATCAAGAAGACACAAGCTCGAAAAATGGATGTAGCTGAGATGAGGATGTTGAGGTGGATGTGTGGACACACAAGAAAGGACCGAATAAGAAATGAAGTTGTTCGGAAGAGATTGGGAGTCACATGTATCTCAGATAAGATAAGAGAAGGAAGATTGAGATGGTTTGGACATGTCAAGAGGAGACAGAGCACAGATCCAGTGAGAACGGTGGAAACTCTCGTTGTAGAGGGGAAAAGGAGCAGGGGGAGACCGAAATTAACGTGGGAAGAGAGGATTAGGCTTGATTTGTTAGATTTACACCTCTCAGAGGACATGATCAATGATAGGATTTCATGGAGACGTCGTATTAGGGTTTTAGGATGAGTGACCCGTTGTGTGGGAGAGTAGAGTTGTTTAGCAAAGATTTTACGTATGTCTTGTTTCTTGTAGGTGTATTGTGTTTCTTGTGACTAATATACTCTAGTCATACACTGCTAATTGTTAGATTACTGTTAGATTTATTTTACTTTATTACTCATTATTTTTATTTATATTTTTATCTTTTTCTTTCCCATGGAGCCGGGGGTCTAAACGAGAGCAGCCTCTCTATCCCTTGGGATAGGGGTAAGGTTTGTCCTCATCACACCCTCCCCAGACCCTACTAATAGCGTTAGTTATGTGTGGGATTATACTGGGTACGTTTGGTTTGGTTTGGTTTAATTCATTATTTTCCCTGACTCGACCCGACCTGATCTGGACCTAAAATTTCTAACGTCTGGTTGTGAGAAATCTGATCATCTAAAAAAGGTGAACTCTTAAAAAAAAGTATTGGATCCGACGTTGAAATTTAGAGATGGTTGCATACACACAGAGGTCGGAGAAGGTTAAAAGGATGAACGATAAGATAGGATGGCGGACGATTAGCCGACTGTGGTGTTGGGTGGAAGCCGAAGACAGGGCCAGGGTGGGCTCGACATATATGAAGACGGTTGGATAGTGGTCACATATTTTAATTACATGAGTATATATACTACACTAAAGTTGCAAAATATTATTATTCTAGTGCAAAATAAAGAATGATTTTTTTTTTAAATATGATATTTTTGTTATTTTAGACAGGTATACGAAGTATGCATTAATTGAATTATCATATAATGCTTTTATTTTAAGAAAATCTCACCTAATTTTATCAGATATTCTGATTACCATATATACTTTAACGAAACAACCAAGGTTAATATACATATAATAAAAATCATTATGATCCCAATTTGTACGATATATATTCATTTTTTATTTTAATAAAATAATGATATTAGATTTTCTCAATTCTTTTATTGACTTCAATTGTATATTTTATTCCGACCTCTGATTACCATAGGTGTCACCTTTGTTAGCATTGTTTGGAAAATTAGACAATAATATTAAGAACTTAAAAACACGAAGATGTAATAATTAATTTAAAAAAACACTTATATATTAAAAATAAGAAAATTACATATATCTGCTTATTTTAAAACCTAACTTAAAACTTAAATCTATACTATCTAATAAATAAAGGTTTTCTCATGCCACGTGTCACCTCCATATTCATTTTTATTATTTTTTCCCCGTCTCTCTCTCTTATTAAATACAACTCTATTTTTTAATAATAATATATATTTAAAGAAAATATTAATTATACAAATAAAACACATTTATTTTAAATTATCTCTTATTATAATAAACTTTAAAATCTAATTATGTAACTTTTATTTTCAATTAAATAGTAAATGAAAGTCAAATTAAATTAAATAGTAATTAATGTATTTTGGAACCCCAATTATATATTAATTTTTATATATTTTGAATTATCCTTACTATATGTAATACATTTTTACACCTGTAAAATATATACATAATAATTTAACAATTTTATGTTATTGATATTTTTCACTCCGTGTATAAACACGGGTTCTAAGCTAGTTATATAGGGGGAGTATCAAATAAAAATTAGTTTTTCGCTAAAAAATGACAAAAACCTTAAGAAACGATATCAAACGAACTTCGATTGAGCTAATTTCAGCGGCGTTGGAACCGTCTCGTCGAACTCTACCATCTTGGCTTTTAGGGTTTAGCTTTTAAGGTTTATATTTTACGTTTGAATTTTAGGGTTTTAGCTTTATGGTTTAGCCTTAGGGTTTAACTTTTAGGGTTTAAATTTTATGGTTTTGGTTTTTTTTTTTTTTGTGGGGGGGGTTTAGGTTTTTTTTTTTTGGGGAGGGGGGGGTTTAGGGTTTTGGGGGTGGGGTGGGGGGTTTAGGGTTTTGGGGGTGGGGTGGGGGGTTTAGGTTTTTGGGGGGTGGGTGGGGGGTTTAGACTTTTCAGGGTAGGGTTGGATGAAGGGTTTAGGTTTTTTAGGGTGCGGGTGGAGGGTTTAGGTTTTTTAGGGTGCGGGTGGAGGGTTTAGAAGTGGGTTAAACGAACTCCGATTGAGATCATTCCAGCGGCGTTGGAATCATCTCATCGAACATTAACCCGCCCCCAAAAACCTAAACCCCCTTCCACCCACAGCCTCAAAAACCTAAACCCTCCATCCAACCCTACCCCGAAAAGCCTAAAACCACCACCCTCACCCCAAAAAACCTAAACCCCCCATCCCACCCCCCCTAAAAACCTAAACCCCCAACCCCAAAAAAAATCTAAACCCTAAGGCTAAAATCATAAAATTCAATGCTAAAATCTAAATCCTAAAAGCTAAGATGGTAGAGTTCGATGAGACATTTTCAACGCCGTTGGAATGAGCTCAATCGGAGTTCGTTTGACTCACTTCTTAGGGTTTTTGTCATTTCTTAGGCTTATTAGCGAAATATCACTTATTATTTGAACCTCCCACACTATATATATATCCTCTTCCTTAATAAAATTACACATTATGTCAAAAATACCCTTTTAAACTTATAAGATTGTTACATTGATTGTTGGAGATTGTTTTTTGACATGATTTTTTGGTACCATACTGGGTTAAAAGTTTGACACTTGTTATGTAAAATTTGGTTATTGTCGAAAAAAATAAAGTAAAAATTTGGCTCTTGTTTTGTATATTTTGGTGATCGTCGAAAAAAAGAAAGTAAAAAACTAATAAAGAAAGAGAAAAAAACAAAAAAGAAAAGGCTAAAAGACTGGAAAGAAAAAAAAAAGAAGTAAAAACCGAAAAAAGGCAAAAAAAAAAAAAAAAAAACTAGTAAAAAATGGGTAAACGTAAAATTTTTAAGTTTTAGTTAAAAAAAGTGTAAAATAATCATTTTCGAATTTATTTTTAGAAAAATAAATCAAAATGAATATATTTAATATTTTTAGATTTAAGAAAAACAATATATGTAAATTAAATTTTAGGCTTGATATATATGTAATTTATGATGTTTATAGAGGAATATATGAAATTGACTTTATAATAGTATATTACTATCTTGTTTAAATATAAAAGAATAAAAGAAATATGTTTTTTCATAAAAAAATAATGAAGAATTTTTTTAGAGGGAGGAGCTTTTAATTAGCGTACAACACGAACATGCTCATAAATAATTTGACAAGTATATTTTCATATATGCATAAAAGGCATTAAGTTCAAATCTTATATTTAAAAGAAAAAGATTGTAATTTTTTTTCTCAAAACCTTTCTAACCACCGAACAAGTTCACCAATTCAATCCATTCCATCCGAACAGGTTAGGATCCTGTCTAGCTAGTTTCTTGTCCAAACGGTCGGACGTGTCGGTCAGATATTAACAATATATCGTTTGTTACTTTGTCACATATACGGTTGCAACCAGAATATGGGTATAAACATCATGTTTTAGTTTTGATGTTCAATAATAATTAAACATAGATTAGGACATAAGTGGGTACGCCAAGAACGTTTTAAGTCTTGGTCAAAGTAAACTGATTTATATTTTAGAATAAAGAAAATATAATTCATACCTGGTTGTGGGATGACAAGAGTACTCCCGTTAAAAAACCGATATGTCTCATATCTGATATTACACATAGGTACAAAAATTCTTCCACCAACTTTCCCATTAAACCAAATTGCAATTCTACTGATTAGATCCTCCAAGCAATCACTACACTGTTGCTTCGATAGGTCTGGAGTACACTGCACAAGCCCATAGATAGTTGAGAGATCACTACTCGTGTTCCCGGAGGCAAATTTTTGTTGGCCACCGCCAGCGGACGCATCACTTATCAGATCCCTCATTAGTGGTGCCAGAGCACCATTGAACCGATCAATATCCGTAGCATTTTGGGTGTTAGGCAGAAACACATAAAAGTTTATTAGCGTGCTCCCCAATATATTCTCGTTAGAGTATTTCAACAAACAGTACTCGTAGTATCCTATTGCTGCCTTTTGGGTAGGGCAGATTCGTTGCAAAATAACAACGGAGTCACTAAGACATCTCAAACACACATCCGGCTTGATGTCGCCTCGACAAAGGGCGACCGAGTTGACTTTATCATTGCCTTCACCGATGGAGAGCTTGTAGAAACCAAGGCCCATGTTGGTGGTGGGGAGCGCGGAGAGGGTGATGTTGAGATTTCTTTGGTACGTACTGTTTACCGTATAGTTAGCCGTGTCTTCGCAGTAGTAGAATATGAAATCTGGTTGAGCTATTGTATGGATTAAATGTATGAAACAAAAAGCTAACATCCATAAGAACAGTTTTTTTGAAAGGATCAACATAGTTTCTAAATTGCGGAGACAGAGAATATTGTATCGAAGTAGTTGGGTAATAAATACAAAGCCTTTTGTATTGACCAGGTACGCATAGAAATTAAAAGTTTTTTTCTATGTAATGATATAATGCATATTACATTGAACCGGGTCTACATACTATGTCAAATAGAACAAGAAGAACCCCCTTGGCAACTTCGTAGTAAAATAGAACTTGTTTTTGTTTGTCAAAACCGGTGTGGACCCCATGTGCAGATTTTTGGTCAAGTTCGGAAGGCCATATTTATATATATATATATATATATATATATATATATATATATATATAATACATTAAAAAATAACTATATAAATAAAATGTTAATTAGACTCAAGAGGTTGCTAGAGCTCAATATGTTGATCTGGGGCTTGAACTTGTTTATTAAATAATCCCGGCCTCGAGTTCATTTAAGCTCGGCTCGATTCAAACTTTTAATGAGCCGATCTCGTGTAGCTCACGAATGGCTCGACTCGATTATACACCTATCTCCAACATTTTTTTTAATTTTCTTTTTCTTTTACAATTTTCATTTAAACATTTAATTTAGTAATATCTAATACTTTTAAGTAGATAGATTTGTTTTATATTGTTTTTTATTTATGTTTAAATATAAATTTTATTGAAAACCGAGTAATATACAAAATAATGTATACCGTCTCTCAAAAACCTAACCCCTCTCTTCAAAAACCTAACCTAAAAAAACATAACCCTAATAACTAAACCTAAAAAACTAAACTATAAAGCTAAACCGACTATTTTTTCGTTTTTTTTTTATGAAACGAGAGAAACATTTTGGTTTTTTTAGTTTTTTGTTTTTTTTTTGTGTTATTATTTATTTATTTATTGAGGATTTTTTTTACCTTACAAAAAATGTGTCATTAATTACGAAAATGTCATTAATGAGGAGTTTTTTATCTCTCATTAAAATAAGTTTTTTCATGATCTTCTCTCTCTCTCTCTATATATATATATACATATACATATATATATATATATATATATACATATATATAATACATTAAAAGATAACTATGTAAATAAAACGTTAATTAGACTCACGAGCTTGCTAGAGCTAAATATGTTGATCGGGGGCTTGAACTTGTTTATTAAATGACCTCGGCCTCAAGTTCGATTAAGCTCGGTTCGATTCGAACTTTTAAAGAGCCGATCTCGTGTAGCTCACGAATGGCCCGACTCGATTATACCCCTATCTCCAACATTTTTTTTAATTTTCTTTTTCTTTTACAGTTTTCATTTAAACATTTAATTTAGTAATATCTAATACTTTTAAATAGATAGATTTGTTTTATATTGTTTTTTTTTTTTTTGTTATGTTTAAATATAAATTTTATTGAAAACCGAGTAATATACAAAATAATGTATTTTTCTAGTATCACAATATTAAAAAATATGCTATCTTTTATACTACTCTGTCGATAAAAACTTATTTCAAAACGTATAAAAAAAGTAAAACAATGCAATCACACTCTTTCAAAATTACTTAGAGGGTGTTTGGGATTGCTTATTTAACTTCAAATGTATTTTTTTTTTGTAAAAAGTGTTTATTGACTTATGACTTTTCTAAAAAAAGTTTTTAAAAAATGTTTGGATTAGTTTTTGTGGTGAGAAAAGCCAATAAGTCAATAAATTATTTTTTAAAAAGTGTTTAACTTAGCTTATTCATGTAAAATGATCAAAAAAAAACATTCTTTTATATTTAAAACCATGTTATACTTTGAGAGTGTTTGAGATTGCTTATTTACATATACTATTATATAATTAACAATTTTTTTGGACAAAAATTATAATTTAATAAGGAAATACAAAATATATAATATAAATTTCTTTTACAAATTTTATAATTTCTTGATTAGACCATAATAATATTACGTTCATACAAATTTCTTCATATTTCAAGGTCAACAAAGGAGTTTTATATTGTAGGGTAAATGATGGGTAAATTAATAATTTTATGTTTAAAAAGTCATAAGCAGTTTAAAAAAGTCAGGATCTGTGACTTTTGAAAAACAACTTTTTAAAACATATTAAAAAACCAAAATAAAAATGACTTTTATCCATGTTAAACAATTTTTTAACTTATTAACTTTTTAAAAAAACCAATAAGTCATTTTCAAACTCAATATCAAACACTTACTCATAAAAAAAGATAAAAATAAAACAATGCAATCACACTCTTTCAAAATTACTTTATGTACAACACATGTTGACTCCTTTGAAACTCTGGATTCACTTGGTTGGTGGTTTAGCTGCGTAGGCAAAAGTAAGTAAATGGGTATGGTGTGCCCATTCTTTAATGTATATCACACGTTGCTAGTACATAAAAGGACTTGAAAAGCATTTGAACATAATATCTCTCTTTGTATGGGATATCTAAGGTTTTGAAGATCAAGAAAAAGGGGTTTTGTTTTTAGCATAAAAAAGATGAAAACTCATATAATTATCTACCAAAAATCTTTAAGGAGTTAGGGATAGTTCTGAAAATGATTCGAGTGTTCTTTGAACATTTACTTGCATGATTGATGTATGTGTTAGTGAAGGTGAAAATAGTTTTCTAGTTCACAAATATACATTCCATCTTGAGTTTGTTAGCTAGCACCACTTAAATCGAAATGCTCGGTATGGATACTTGCACTCGGTTCTCTTGAAATACATAATTCAACTATGATAGTTGAAATGTTTGGAGAATTCATTTGTTGTTATTTATTTCACAACATATTCAAGTGCTAAAGCTTAAGGACTGAAGTTGACAAGTGTTAAAAGCTCAGGGACTAAAGTTAACAAGTGTATATGTAAGACTCGCATCCAACATATATATCTTAATGGTTCTAGACTTCTAGTTCTTTTTTCTTCATGTTTTGTGTATACTGATTGCACGAGTATTGATCTTGTAATGACCCTCTTGCTGCAGTTTCTTGATAGATAACATACCAGTAAGGGTGTTCTTTAACCATGAGGCTGCTGGAGCCCCTTTTCCCAAGAGCCAACCGATGAGGGTGTAAGCCACAACTTGTGGAATGCGGATCCGGCAACCCAAGGTTTATGATTCAGGGTTTAAGGTTTAGGATGCGTGTGAAGACTGACGGACTAAAGCGCCAAAGCCAACAACGTGTGTGTGTGTGTGTATGTCCCAATTCAAAGTCAACAAGCTCTGCAAATGACAACCAGGCATGGAGTACACACGGACTTGACGCAAACAGGATTAGGCATTTAGGTGGGTGCAAAACAAGCACATGATATACAACTACTGCAACGACAACAAAAAGTTTCCCAATGATCTTCCAGTTGAATGCACGCGGTCCAGATCCCTCTTATCCTACTCAACATCTTGATTTGCATAAACAAAACACTGGATGTATCTTCATAGATACAAAAGCACAAATAAAGAATATTTGAAACTATATCAACTTAAAACAAAGATGCATTCTGATAGCTAAAACTCAGCTGAACAAGCAAAAGTACATTACTTGATCATAGTCATTGATAAACAAACTACCAGATGTTTATTAACCAGTATTAACACCACCACTAACTACCAAATACCATAGCTACAAACAAGCAAAAGGGTCTTACTTACTTCATCACTAACCAGCTTTAACCTTTTCATCATTCACAACAGAGAGTATTGGCAAACTGCTGAAGAACTCATCAAGCCCTTCAAAGAATCCAATACCTTCAATATTATCCCCATCACCCTGCGCATTCCCTCGATTCCCAGATCCCGCTCTTGCAGCGGGCTCCTCACCTTCATTGTTATTAAACTCAACATTCAAATCCAACTTCCCCATTTCTTTTCCAGCCCGACCCGATTGCCTTCTTGTAGTCACACCTGAACCTTTCTTGCCAGTCTCCGACACTGGTAAATTCGAAAGATTCTTACTCTTTACCCTATCTTTCTTCATCCTCTTCGCCTTCTTTGTCTTGGTATTCCATTCAAGATCCGAATCATCACTAGGTTCGGATATCCCATCAAAGATATCATCAGTAACATCATCTATATAGACTGGCAGCCCCACATTTTCATTTACAACCACATTGTTCTTCGGGACCGCCTTAGCATCTAAATGCTCTTGAACATGACTTGACACATCACACATAGGCGAAAAAGGCGCCCACTTTGAGCTTTTCTGAGTACCACCATTGTTCTTCTGCATATGTGACATTGAAACCGCTAACGGAAAGAACCCCCAACAATAGAAATAGGACTCCTGACCTTCAACTATTTGCGGTGGAGATGGTATACGAACCGCTTGAAACGCTCGCTTACAGGTGACACAACGGAGCACGCATTCTGCGTATTCACTAGGGTACTCATACATGTAAAAACAGTAAGGACACGTAGTCCAAAACGAAGGAGAATCATCCACATCCACATCCACATTCAAACCAGCTGTCTCAGTTTCAGTTTCAGCTTCTACATCTGCTTCTGCTTCCATTTCTTTTTGTCCATCCCTTACATCATTGTTACTGTCAATGTGTAGTGACTCTTGCTGCTCTTTTTCCTGCTGGTTCTGTTGAAACTGTTGCTGTTGCTGTTGTGGCTGTGACAGTGGTGTTGGCGGTGGTTGTGGCCATGAAAATGGGGCTTGTGGTGGTGGTGGTGGTGTAGATGTAATTTGAAACGGTTGTACCTGCTGCTGAAACAGTTGTTCCGGTGAAACAGGTATTGACCTAACCGGATTTTGCGATAGAAAATTGTGCTGTTGCAATTGCTGCTGTTGATGACCTTGTGAAACCCTAGGTTGAAACTCCTGCTCACGATTCGTCCCCAATCGATTAATCGAGAAGAAATTATGTTGATGCTGTTGTTGATGATGCTGTTGTTGATGATGCTGTTGTTCGATGTTAAACCCTAACGTGTTCATCTGCTGCGGTTGTTGAAAATCAAGGTCCGCATCGTACAATGATTTCCGAATAGGATTCGACAGCACGGTCCACGCATCGTTGACGAGCTGGAACGCTTGATCGGAGTACGGGAAGCGGTTTTGGTGAGGGTTTAGTAAGACGGCGAGGCGTCGGTACTGCGCGGCGATGTGGTCGGTGTCCGGAACGAATCGGACGAGTTGAAGAATGTCGTAGAAGTCCGGCTGTTGAATACCGTTGGTTCCGACGACGCGTTTATCGGCGGCGAGGAGAGTGTCTGTGATTGCTAGGATCTGATCGGCGGCTTCGAGTCTAGGGTCGGATTCTCGGGCTCTGATGGCGAATGTCTTGGAACCGACGAGGTCGCTCCCCATAAGGAGCTTCTCGGCGATGCCTAGCCACCGTTGCGCCTCCGCACGTGCTATGAAGCTGTGAGGGTCCATGGGTTCTGTGAGTATAGAGCAATGTGGTTCTGAGATTAAAAGTCAAAAATCTAACCACACTCGAGTATTCATGGGGGAAGGTTGCCAGTAGGGTTGGGGGGGGGGGGGGGAGGGAGGGGGGGGGAGTTAAAGAGGTTAAAGTCTTGGACTTAAAAGACTTGAAAAAAAAATTAAATCTTTTTTTTATGAAAGGACTGTAACTTTTCTACCCTACGTCATAATAATCAAAACTGTAGAATTTTGTAATTTTTTTTATATGTGATTTATGTAAAAAAAAAACTAAATATATAACAAATAAATAGCTTAGTCTTTATAGTATTATTATAATATAACTATTTATCATCCTTGTCTCAATCAAATTCATCATCCTCCTCCTCAACGATCCTTTCGAAGAACCCTAACGTTGCAACTTCATAACCCTAGCGTTTCGTGTTGGCGTTGGTGGCGGCGGAGATGCCGCTCTAAAAGTGAGAGAACGGTGTGGAGAAAAGTTTGGGAGATTCAGAGATAAGAGAGATGCGTGGAAGGAAAATGGCAGAAGGAGCCGAAAGGAAGATATAGCGGTTGAAGGTGACACGTAATTAGTCATGAAGTGTGGTCCAATGAACAGACGACAACAGCCACTATTGAAGAGGACTTTCTTTTAATCTAATGAAGCAATAGGCAGTTGTAAACACTGCTTTTGTAACTTGTAACTTACTGTTCAAGGGGTTGCCTAATGTTTAGTTTAGAGTTAATTACACAGATGGGCCCTGTGGTTTGGCCAAAGTAACAACATTAGGTACTAACTTTGAAAAGTTGCAAGTTTGAGACTTAAGGTTTTGATTTTGTAACAAGTTTGGGTTCTAAGACTAACTTTCTTTAAATTTTATGTTAGCTTTGTGTGAAATGACGTGTTTGCCCTCCAATAACTACATGGACTATTTATGTCTATATTTTAAATACATGGATCACTTATGTAAATTACTAAAATAATTTACAAAGATTTTAAATACAGGGATCAAACTAATTAACTCAGACACCCATCCCCTTCGACATAATCCATGGTCGTCGTACACCAACACATAGTCTTCTCCACTGGCGATCTCGTCTTCACCACCACCCGCGATCTCGTCATCACCACCACCTGCGATCTCGTCATCACCACAACAGACGATTTTCATCCAACATTTGCATTGACTTCATATTCACCACCACACTGGCCGGTGATTTTGATGAGGCAAAACCTAATATTGAAGGGTTCTGGCTAAAAATTCGAGGGAGAGAGGGATAGATCGGAGAGTTTCAGGGGCCAAAGATTTTTTATAAGGAAAAACGATGGTCCGATTTTGATCGAGCCCTCTTTCTTCTTCTTTGCTGGACCCTTTTGTTCACCATCAGACTCCTGTCCACGAGTACCTTTTGTTCATCATAAACGAGTGATATTCATGAGGGGAGGTGACTGGTTTTGGATGGGGTTTTCTACACACAAATTGCACTTCATTTCCTTCTTCCCCTTTGTTCATCATTGACTCGATTTTATGCAGGTTGTTCATCATAACAATGATTTTTCTTTTTGCTAACCTTGGTAACTGTTTATCTTGACAACGGTGCCATAGATACGCTTATGAGAACCTCTTACCAGGTGATTTCAAATTACTGTGGGAAAGAAATGATTTTAAATGGTGGAATGAAATCAAGAACAAGTTTTTGATCCTCATCTGCTTCCTCCCATCCCTGGCCACCAGGTGATCTCAAATTCCTATTTGCCCGATGAGTTCTTACAAAAATTCCACCTCAACAGTGGTGTCGCGAGGAGGTGGTTGAAAACGAGGTGGACAAAAGGGATAAATTGAGCTACTGAAAACCTAGATTTGAAAACCTAACCAACTATTTGAAGGGATGACCGGAGAAGAGAGGTGGATGATTTCAGTTCCAATGGGGTGGTGGTGGTGGTGGTGGTGGTGGAAGATTAGGGGTGACAGTGGTGGTGGTGGTGGTGGCAGATGGTGGTGGTGGGCAAAATGAAAGGCATTTTATAAAAGGAAATTGTGGCCATTTTATTTTAAGTAAATTACAGAAATGGTCCTTCTAATTAAAATTGAGTTGATTACATAAATGGGTGTGATTATATGAGGGTATTTTAGTCATTTAACACAAATTTAACAAAAAAATTAATGTATGTTAGCGTTAGTACCTAAACTCGTTATAAAATTGAAATCACAAGCCTCAAACTTGTTACTTTTCAAAGTTAGTACCTGATCTTGTTATTTTGCCCAAACCATAGGACCCATTTGTGTAATTAACTTAAATAATATATTCGATTTTAGAGTAAATTACAAAAATTGTTTTTGAGGTTTTTGTCTAAAATCACTTTGCGTCCCTGAATAACACTTTGAGTCACCATAAAATCTTAGTGTAACAGTTTCCGTTCAATTCACTAACTATTGTTAAGGAGTTCGTTAAGTCGCCCTCACTTGCCCTTCACGTGAGGGGTATTCCAGTCATTTGATTATTTAAAACTCAACCCTTCCCCACCCCATCACCTATCTCTCTCGTCTGACCACCGCTACACCAAGCACCGCCGCCGCCACCACCATTGTAGACAGTTTTCCAACAAGCTTCAAATACGCGAATCAAACCAGCTAGTTTTCCGGTGACGGATGGTTGCCAGAGAAGTGTAAGGAATGTAACGAGAATGGCCTGATCGTAAATTAAACAACATGAAGTTATCAGCCAACCCTAAAATCAGTCTAGGATGAGCAAAGGACTTCCCACCGCCATTAATTATGTTTCCACGAAGCAAAAGCAACAGACGAAGCAGGTCACGTGCTAACCCTATGTTCGTTCACAAAATCAACACTGGCAACGAAGCTAATCAGGAACCATCATCTCCTAAAGTCACGTGCAGCGGTCTAGTTAGAGTGAAACGGTTAAACAACAAGCAAACAACCGCCGCCACCGTCCGCCGGTGCAAATGGCTCCGGCTAGTATGGAGAGAGAAAATCTAGATCTTCAGATGTGATTGCTTTGGAAAATCGGTGAAATTACAGGAACCGGGCATGAATCGGATTACACGTGAAATGAGATGTGTAATCGGGGCTTGTGATGACGGATTGATTCCGGAATCGCCACCGAGAAATGTGTTTTTGTTGACGAGATCTAGATCTACCCCGTACAGATGTTCATCTGTTGTTAATAGAATTTTGGAATCGAATACGAAGGTAGAAGATGATGAAACTAGGAAGACAGTTATAGAAGAAAGTGAAGAAGATGAAGGTTCCATTAATGGAGTTGAAGAATTTAAACTAAGAAGGTGTAAATCTAAACCAGCAAGAAGATGAGATAAGCTTTTTATGAGTTTCAGTTTCAGTTATGGTGGTAAAATGACAATTTTGTCCCTCGCTTGATGTGCACATGAGGGTGGGTTAACACAATCGTTAGTCACCGTTACTCAATTGGATGAAAACTGCTAAAAATGTGGGTGTCTTAAAATGTTAAAAATTTTCTAATTAGACAAAAAGTGATTTTTGAACCAAACCCATGGGATGATTTTTGTAATTTACTCTGGATTTTAAGATGTTTAATTGTTACAGGTTGGATAATTTATAATATTTACTCCAATAGGTTATTTAACATTTGTTTATTTGTTTTTTTAGTTAATTACACAGTTAGTCCCTGTGGTTTGTCAAAAGTAATGGGTATGGGTACTAAGGTACTAAAGGTTTCAAGTTGCAAGTATAGGTATTATGCTTTCAATTTTGTAACGGGGTTTGGATATTAAGGTTAAATTCCGTTGACTTTTTTATTAAATCATTATAAAATGACCAAAATACTCTCTAACTTTTTGAAAGAGGATTTTTTATGTAATTATCTATATCCCTGAGCCATATGTGTATTTATTCAATTAAATTAGAAGAAAAATGTTCTCCCCCCCCTCCCTCTAACCTCACAGCACCAAATCCTAATTTTTCAATCCCTTCCTCTTATATGTGTGAAATCAGTGCCACGATGATATTCACCTCACGAAGGAATCAAACAACTCGCAGAAGGTAGATGTCGCACCTCGAAGCAACATCTCCGGTCGGAGAACTCAAAACGGAGGCTAGATGGACGGACGAGGGGCTGATAATGGGGTTCCGATTTGGGCTAGATGGAGGTGGTGGACAAATCACAACCAAGATGATTGTGAACCAGACCTTCCGATTTGGGCACCAGACCTGCCTAACGGGTATGGGCCGATGATGGTGGCAGGCGGACCAGATGATTTCAGGAGAGATGAAGGCGGACCAGATGAAGAATCGGAAACAGAGGTACGGATTTGGTTGTTGGAGGACGGAGGTGATGATTTCAGGGGAGAGGAAGGGGACGAGATGTTCACTTAGAACCCGATGGTGGTGGCTGGCGGCGACGGTGGTGGACGGCGGTGGTGGTGGCTGGCGATAGTCTTGTGGTGGTGTTTCTCCACGTATTAATATATATGTATATGTGTTTGTGTGTGTATAATTTGTTATATATATATATATGTGTGTGTGTGTGTGTGTTTGAACGGCAATTTGGATCACTGATGGGCCACTGACCCACCCGATCATATCCATCTCCCATAAGAGGAAACCCATCATAGGTGAGAAAACCCTCTAGCCCAACCTGGACCCCTTTTTTTATCATAAGTGGGACTTGAACCCAAAACCTCCCCATTTTAGTGAAGTATTGGGTATACACCTTTGCACACTAGGCTAAGCTAGTGGTTGTTATAATTTATTACTAGGTTAGAATCCCGTGTATTACACGGGTTGAATAAATGTAATGTTATATACTTAGTAATAAAAAAATTTATGTCTTTAAAACACGTGTATTACACGAGTTGAATAAAATGTTACATGACAATTATAAATTTTGTTAAGTTAATTTTTAAAACATTTTTTAGCTGAGTATTAAATTTTTTATGCAACTAATAAATGTTAATTCATATTAAACTTTAGAAACCCGTTGTATTACACGGGTTGAATAAATGCAATGTTATATATACTTAGTAATAAAGATTTACATATTACATATTTATAAAAAACGTTTTATAAAAATAATTATAGAAATCATTATTATTTAATAGGAGAGAGAAGCGGAAAATAAAAAATTATAAAAATAATTAAAGGAAATTTGTATAATTAATAGGAAGAGAGATGGGAAAAAAAGTTAAGGATGCATAAGAGAGTGACAACTGTCTCATCAAAATCTTTATTTATTATATAGTATAGATATATATGTTTAATAATTATTTTTATTAAAGGGCATTTTGTTCGTTTAACATACACTTAACATAAAAACTTAAAAATTATATAGTCTTAATACCCAAAATCGTTACAAAATTTAAAGCATTATACTCATACTTGCAACTTAAAACCCTTAGTACCCATACATGTTATTTTTCACAAACTACAGGGACTATCCGTGTAATTAACTCTTTTTTTTAATTGAGCTTCTCTTAATTTACTAGAGTTCGACACATTAAAAGTTTGACATGAGCCGATCGTAACCGGGTTTGTGTTGAGCTTGAACCTAGTTCTAAGCTCGTTTATTAAATGAACCCCAAGTTTTGATAAAAACTAGTTTAATTAGATTTACAAGTCTTATTAAACTCATTGTTCTTTAAGTGTAAATAATAATGAATTACATATTAAAAGTTAATAAGCATATAGTTACACAAATTTAAATAATATGTATAATTAAAATTACATTTAGGAACTAATATATACATAAAATATCTGGTTCAACTAATAAACCTTAAAAGTCTAAAAAGTATGATAAAGAATTATGAACCATTCATTAAAGGTGATCAATGATTAAGATGTGAGGGTGGTCACGTGAACTCCATTCCCACGCAAGTTTTAGGAATGAATGAAAAAAAAGGGTGAAGCAAGGGTACATGTAACACCCGTCATGAAAATGTTTAAGATTTGTCTAAGGTATAAACCATAGGGACTATAAGTGTAAATATAACATAGATCAAGGACCACAAAGTAGAAACATGAAATTCAGACGGTAAAGGACCGTCACGAGTGTTAAAGGTCTGTTACGGGTCGAACACGCGAGCAATGATTACGTGCCACGTGTCCAGTGACTAATGGACAAAATCTGACGCGTGGAAACCCTATGACGGACCGTCACGCCCGATAACGGTCCGTCACAGCCGCAAAACAACCATGGTGCGCCACGTATCTCTTCGTAACGGATCGTCACGCCCCGGTAACGGTCCGTCACGTCGCAATTTGACCAGAGGGCGACACGTGTCTTGTGACTCGCGAACCCCTTAACGGTCCGTCACGGGCTCAGAACTTTCTCTATAAATAGTTGGACGAGTTCAATCGAATTCTTCATCCTGAAATCAATATTCACTCTCAAATCTTGTTCCAGAGCATCCTTAGGTTGTTCCTGACGATCCCGGTTCGATTCCCGCTCATTGTAGTGCTCGGTTAAAGAAGCAAACGCTCGTGGAGGTGCCAAAACGCTAAAGAAACCAAGTTAGGGAGTTGATTCTGTATTTCAAACTTAGAGGCCCATTCCTATTATCAAGGTGAATACTTTATCTATTTCAAAACTTGTGCTAAACATTTACGTTTACAAAAATGGCTAAATAAAGGTTAAGGGAATAATGCATAACGTTCTTCTACGAACAAAGCATTCAGGTCATAGGTATACGTAAAACTTGCAAGGGATACACGGGTGTCGGGTGAAAGTCCCGAACTACGGCTGGTACTTATCTTATAACACTTTCGGAGGTGTAGACCTGGCCATTGTTATAAGACATGATACCAGTGTATACAATGGTGCATATGATCAGGAGATAAGGGTCTGCTGAATGTGTAGACTGAATATAAAGTTGTGATTATGAAATTAATACTTATTTGTGCCAAATGATTTTACTGTTAAAATAATTGTATTCCTAGCGTTCGCTCTGACGTTTCATTTTCAAAATATTTTCACGCAATCAGTAAAAATGTAAAGGAAAGGGGATACGGGCAGACAAAGATCTGACCCATGAAATGGGAAATGGAAATGATGAAATGCATGTTGGATTCTCATGCCTCATGCATAGAAAACCCTGAAAAAAAAGGAGATAGGATCAGGGAATTGATCAACCCTGGATTTTACTATTTCCGGTGGCTATGAACTTGTCTATAAGACAAGAGATGTATTGATTTCAAACTCTATTTTGTAATCAAAATTAAAAAAAAATGTATTTAAATCCCTCTGTTTATGAAATGAATACAAGGATTTTGTTTTCCAACTGAGTCTTGATATTTACAAATACAACCCTCGAGGTTGAAACAAATGATGAAACGATCCTTATGAAAAGACTTTCGCTGTATTTTATAAAACAAACTCTGAAATCAAAACAGGTACCGATTGAGCTCACACACGTCCAGGGGGTGCCTGAGGCGAGGTGTGACAGTACATGACAAGTTCAATGCTTTTGGAAAGGGTTAAAGGCGGCAAAGGTATTTGACGTCTTGTATCAGCAGTATATAATTTTATGATTAAGATTTGTAACATGGTTATCAGGTTTTAAATTTATAAAAATGATTAATACTTTCACTAACTACACACAATAGGCAAGCGGACCTATCGCAACTTAGTATAGCTAAGGTAAGAACCAAGTATCGAACCCAAGTGACACAAAATCTTTTAATAATCAATTTTTATTATTGTTTAGTTTAATAAAAAGTCGAGTTTTGGTTCAGGCTACGAATCGAGACAGAGGAGTGGTTGTGAGAAAATCAGATCAAATGTATATCACTTGGGGTAAAGAATTCACTTGGTGATAATCTAATATTGTAATTAATCAAAGGTGTGGTTAATTTATTAGGAACAACTCATTGGGTGAGTTTATTGTTCTAACAATCGTTGGAGTGATAACGAGCTCCTGCAAACGTTAGTCTCCCCCTCTAGTTGTTATTTGAACTAAGATTATCCTGTTGACTTTTTTTATTCCACCATTTCTTTAAACGTGAATAACTTTTTATACGTTAATATTTTTTTTAATTAAACCAAAAATCGAGTATTTTTTATCATTAATTTGAGTATCGTATTGCTATTTTTTTTTATTAAAAAGGAACTTTTCTTAAAATACGTTGAATTGGAGGCACATATAACAGTGCACCATGATTTTTAACGGTGTGTGAAGTTTTTTTAACAGTGTGTCAGCATATACAACGATGCGTCAGAAGCGTATGTTATCGCTCTCAAAATTTTAGGTTTCATTGGACGCATTTACCCACCCCTTGGCACATGTGGTGCATCCTTCTCGTGTTTAGCAGGTGTTTAAGGCTTTTTAGCATATCAATCCTATGTATATATATACGGCGGTTATCGTACAAAGGGTTCTTAGCGTACGAAGGCTTCCTACCCATAGATTTGATTTAATCTTGGGCTTAAAAAATGTGGTGGCATATATGTAAATAGAATGAAAAAAAATAAACGAAGGACTAGGTAAAAAAAGGGTATTAAGGTCAATCTCTTAGAACATGCGTAAAAAACAATCTCTGTAAAAAACGCCGACGACGACCTGAAATCACCTTCACCCTTATGTGATAAAAGTGTATAAATCAAACCCTGAAATCATGTTCACCCTTATTTGGCATATCAAATTCAAGTATGTAATCACGTTCACCTTATACGATCATGGTTGTTGATTTGTATGAGATTTATTACGCATACGTAATAACGCAAGTCTGAGGTTTATTACGCATATGTAATCACGCGTGTTGATTTGTATGAGGTTTATTACGCATACGTAATAACGCAAGTTTGAGGTTTATTACGCATACGTAATCACGCATGTTGATTTGTATGAGGTTTATTACGCACGCGTAACGCAAGTCTGAGGTTTATTACGCATACGTAATAACACAATTTGTATGAGGTTTATTACGCATACGTAATAACACAAGTCTGAGGTTTATTACGCATACGTAATCACTCATGTTGATTTGTATGAGTTTTATTATGCATACGTAATAACGCAAGTCTGAGATTTATTACGCATACGTAATCAGCATGTTGATTTGTATGAGGTTAATTATGCATACGTAATAACGCAAGTCTGAGATTTATTGCGCATACGTAATAACACAATTTTTATGAGGTTTATTATGCATACGTAATAACGCAAGTCTGAGGTTCATTACGCATACATAATCACTCATGTTGACTTGTATGAGGTTTATTACGCATACGTAATAACGCAAGTCTGAGGTTTATTACGCATACGTAATCATGCATGTTGATTTGTATGAGGTTAATTACACATGTATAATTAATAATTGGTAGAATGACAAAAATATCCCTTCCACTAAAAATTAAAAGGAATACGCAGCGCGCTGCTATCTTTTCGTACGAAATAAACCTTTGTATTTAAAACTTTCTCTCTCTCTCTCTCTCTATATATATATATATATATTAGTAAGCTCTAGCTTCGATAGTTACTCAAGCTTTACACCTAAGACTCGAAATGATTCGAGTCGGAGCTCTTGCTCTTGCTTTTGCTTTTATTCTTACTCTTGTAAGTTAAATCAATGAAATATGAGTTTAATTAGACTCAACTTGACTCGTTTGCATCCATAGTTTTTTTTTATAAATAAACTTAGCTCTCTATAGATTCGTAAGAAATATTAATTTCATTACTATATACTATATGTCTGTATGTATTTAATATATGCATTATATTACTATATGCATTTACTATATATTAAATCACTATATGCATTTACTATATGAAAAGGTTTATAGTAAAAAAAAATAGAGCTCTTGAATTTTCTTTTTTGCATGATTTAATTTTTAAACTAATAAAGCTTAATAAAAGATTTCTTTTATAAAGTTTTGAGATTTATCGTACAGAAAAAAAAGTAACGTCTTTATCAAATTTAAAGTTTAAGAACCTTTTCGTTGAATTTTCATAAGTTAAGATATTCAATCTCTAGAAATTAAAGTCAAAATAAACGAGTACAATCATTAAAAAAAACCCTATAAGGCAATATAAACTACTTTTAATTGTACACAGCGTTCACCGCGGGATTCAAACCCTCGACCTCAAGGGTACATCATTTTACATTCCAAGATACCACTAGGCCAAAAAACTTTTGGTTCTTCGTTATTATTATTTTATTATTTTTTGACAAATGTTCTTTTTAATTCGTTAATTCAGAAACAACGTTGGCTCTAGGTCTTACAATTTTGTAGTCAAAACCAGATCTTATGTATGTAAACGTTTGTTAATTCAATGCATGTATAATGTTGTATTAAGGTCTTATAAACTTAGCCACCTAAAGGTTTAAATTATTTGGAACAGATAAGCAAGTGGAAAATCTTTCTTTTATATCGATCAAAAATAGAACTTATAATAATAAAAACAAATTAGGCATTTCACAATTATTAACAAATAATAATTGAATGTTGGTGATTTAGTAAGAACTAGAAATTTTGCCCAAGCTCCGTGATGGGAAGCGGACCCCTTAAACGGTTGAGACGGTGACATTAACGTGACTAATCAAAAAAAGAAGCATGGTTAAATACATAAAAGAAACGTATGAGGTTACGGCTACTCGGTTGTGGAGATCAAAACATAGATAAAAGACAATTATATAACGGTAACGATGTTTTTCAATCGGTGTCGGTGTTATTTTCACGATACCAGCACGTTACCGTCAGTCGCTATAACCCACCCTATTTTGAATACAACTCCGTTTTTAACAAAATTTATACCGAGACGTAAAAAAAATTAAGCAAATAAACGAAAATTATTAAGTAAAAATCAGATTATATATAATATAGGGGATAAACTTGAAAATTTAGAAACTTGAGTAAATCAAAATGACATTTTATAAAGTTGAGGGGTGAGTTTTAAAGGTTTTTAAAAGTTGAGAGGTAGAAGTTATCAGTTACAAAGGCGACCGGCATTCTCTTTTAAGTTTATTGAGAGTTTACTTTATTAGATTTAAAATGGTTGTGTAAACAAGTAAAATAATTAAATGATTATAATATAAAACAGGATAAAATAGCTTTATTGATAAAATAATTTTTATAAAAGAAAGAAAAAAATAAAAATGAAATGAAATAAAAAAAACTAGAGAAATAAAAGAATTAAAAAAGTATTTGATTCGAACAGGGGTTTGAGAGGTTGGATCGGGTCACAATTTCAATTGGATCTTGGTTAAAGGACCGGTTAGAGCATTCCCAGCCCCGTTCTTTATATTTAATATCCTTATCTTTATAGTTACACTAAAAAACATTACTTTTTCTACCTTTTATCTCTACTTTTCTCTCTCATTATCCTTATCCTTATAATTATACTAAAAATCATTACTTTTATCCTTATATTTACAAAAACATTATATCTTTTCTCTCTCCTCCACTCACAACCACTTTAAACCACTCCATAAAATATACAAAACTCATTCACATAAATTATAAGGAACATGTTGTGAATGCTCTTAGTTGTTTCCTTTCCTGAAGCAATGATAGTGTTAGAGTAGTCAAAGTCAGTTCTTTAAAGTTATCCATATAATTTAATTAAAAAACACGTTTATCTTATCAATTTAAAGATTTTTAAAAATCCTCACATCTGGTTCCTTATATTTTTCTCTATTAGATTAAAATAATACTCTTTTAATCAATTTTTACCAGTGTTTCTCTCTCTTTAACTCGCAAAAGTATTAATATAAGGATGTGAGATGAATTGAGATTGGTATATTTACCACTCCATGTAGTCTCCCATAAATTTTGTTCTTAAATTTTAAAGATAATGAGTGTTTTAAGGAATGAGATTAAGGAGTATTTTGGATGTTTTTCTTAAATTTACCTAAAATATAAGGATAAGAGTGAATATACCAAACTCATTATGAATGCTCTTAGTGACCACCATATCTCCTACCCTTTTTTTTTTTTTTTTGAAAGGCAAATTTTATTCACAACCAAACCCTCAAAAAAACAGGGGCAAGCACCACGAAATTATATCAAATCGAAATTACACCATTGATCTTGCGAAATGCACTTATTTTTGGATCTATTAGAAAACCGCAAAAACCCGATAGAATTTATATTCAGGATGATATCTTCGATTTTGATAGGCTTGTTCGAAAACCTCTTATCATTCCTAGCTAACCAAAGGAACCAATAAGAAACTATGATAATACCGTGGAAAGCCTCTCTAACCGAATCCTTCACCCCAATCTTAGTGTGAAGATCCAATAAATCTCTAACCGAGAAAGCAAAGATGGGGGAAACACGACATCACCTACTAATATGTTGCCAGACAACCGAAGCCACAAAACAAGAATTCAAAATATATTCGGCGGATTCGTCACAAGAATCACACAACACACACTTTTGATCCTCAATATGGATGTTCCTCTTACTCAAAGCATCAAGGGTCGGAATCCAATCTAACTCCGCCCTTCAAACTAAAATGTTACATTTGAGAGGCACCCAATTAGACCAACTAAAAACGTACATATTGTTGAAATCTCTATCTCCGATTAACATCTTTTTGAAACACCCAACAGGGAACAACCCGTCGCCTAGCTAAACCCACCCAATACTACCACCAGAAAGCCGGATTGTACCAAGCAGCGAACTGCATAGGGATCAATCTCTCAGCTCCATCGGGGAAAACTGCATTCGCTTCCACCTCCAAAGGCCAGAAAAGTTTTGATCGATCAAGTTGAAACGATCCCTAACTTTACAACTTTTCTATTCCTCTAACCGAAAACATCTTTTAAAGGAGCCGGGCATAACCACGAATCAAGCCAGAAACGAATATACTCACCATTCCCCACCATCCCTTTACAAAGTTGATGAAAAGGAAGACCTGAAACAGAAATTTTTGTGGCCAGATTCACAATTTTCTTCCAAACTCCCGGTTATAGAATTATTCACCGGAAAAGTCGACCAATTGTTCTTTTCACAGTGAAACACATCAATGACTTTCCTCCATAAGCCTTGGTGATCAATCTTGTACCTCCATAACCACTTAGCCAAAAGAGCATGATTTATGTCCTTAAGTTTGCTAAGGACAAGACCGCCCATGTTCTTAGGGGACGCCACTCGCTCCCAATCAACCCAATGAGTTTTCTTGCTTTCACTCGACCCACCCTAAAAAAATATTTTAATAATAGACTCCAACCCCGTCCACAACTTTGACCGGAGTCTTATAAATAGAGAAATAATAGTTAGGAAGGGATAAGGGTCACACGGCCACCAATGGAAAGGGTGGAAGCCTTCCAAACCAGGAGCCTTGATTGAACTATATCAAAAATGGGCTTCCAGTGTGAAACTCTATTCATATTACCACCAACCGTAAGCCCAAGAAAAAGAAACGCAGTCGAGCCAAGTTTACACCTCAACACTGAAGCCATACAATCCACCTTAGCCTCCTCTACACCGAGCCCATAAAAAGTAGACATACCAAGATTTATCTTTGACCCTGTTCATATTACCACCAACCGTAAGCCCAAGAAAAAGAAACGGAGTCGAGCCAGGTTTACACCTCAACACTGAAGCCATACAATCCACCTTAGCCTCCTCTACACCGAGCCCGTAAAAAGTAGACATACCCAGATTTATCTTCAACCCTTCACACAAATAAAAAAATCTCAGAATCCTCACTACATTTTTAACATTAACCAAAGACCACTCCCCAAGCATAATAGTGCCGTCCGCGTAAAGCAGATGCGAAAGAAGCGGCACATCTTTCGGGGTTTGGATGTCGTGAAAAACTCCCAAAACACAAGCCTTTTTAATCATCCCCATGAGAGCGTCCATGACGATAAGAAAAAAGGAAAAGAGAAATAGGGTCTCCTTACCTCATCCCTTTGAAACACTGAAACTCGAAAGTAGAAGCACCGTTGACTAAGACCGAAGCTCTAGCCGACAAGAGGATAGCAAAAATCCAAGAACACCATCTAGTAGGAAATTCCATTTGATTCATGATCGACAACAAAAATTTTCAATTCACATTATCATAAGCTTTTTCGAAATCAATTTTAAATAAGAAGGCCTTCCTCTCAGCCTTTTTCACCCAAGACATAACCTCATTAACAATGAGCAGCCCGTCGAGAATCGATCTACTACTAAGGAAAGCCGACTGATTCTCAGAGATCACAGAGCCTAACACCTTTTTTAATCGAATAGTAATCGATCACAGAGCCTAACACCATATCTCCTACCTAACGCAACTCAAGACTTGACCTCAGAATCGCACACCTAACCATCATCTCTCCTTTCTCAGACAAGCCACTCTTTGCCTCTTTAATTTGTGATATTTCAATGGTCACGCGCCACTCCAACCACCTAAACACCAAATTAAGCTTCCTGCCACTCATTTCCAACTTCTCTCCAACTTTGGTAATTCATCATAGAACCACGAGTACACAACTTTGAGGTGAGGGGTTCGAACCCTACCTATGTTGTATTCTTTTATATAAAACGGAAACACATGCACACACTTTATATATCTAAAAAACATACGTTATAATTTCAAAGTCTTAACTCGCTAGAAACACGAACACTCTACAACACCGTGGTCGAGGGTTTAAACTTCGTGTGAAAAGAATGGGTTTTGACTTATTATGTTAAAAAGTTTATGATTGGTATATTTGGTTTTGATTGTTTGACGTGTAATCATGTAAAAGAATGGGTTTTTTAGGTTTTTGGTTTTCCTCATTGATTACATATATATATATAATCAGCTAAAGTGGTTTGTTGAAGTGTTTTTAGAACTGGACCGGACCGGACCGGCTGATTGTGTGTAGTTGAACCGCTTTCATTTCACCTCATACATGGATTTGAACCCATGACCTTCAATCTAAAAGTCAGAGCCTCCATCAATTGGGCTAGTCCCACATTGACTTTATATTTTGTATCTATATACATATTTTTAACTTTTAAATTATTTATGACGTCATTCGATTCTTAAATCCGGTCCAACCGATTCAACCAAGGAACCTATAAGACGGTCGGTTCGCTGTCCGGTCCGGTTCTGAAAACATTGGCTTGTTGAAAATCATAGTTCTATGGATAAATGGTTGATGCACATGAATGAAAAATATTTATTTGAAAACTGCCAACTGTTCGATGATATTCCATAATGAAAAAAAGATTCAAAGTTTAGAAATGGTTCATGTTTTTTTTGTTGCTACAAATTCTATCCGTGTATAATGTTTGTGAACTTGTAAGATTTAGGTTTTTAGTGTTACATATATATAATAACTATTGATCTAACGCATTGAACTGAGATCGAGGCCCGCCGGGAAGCTTGGATAAGTAAAATCCGTATAAAGAAGTTCAGTGATTTGGCAGGCGTAAAATCAGTTCTTTAGCGGGTAAGTTTAAAAAAGACCTTTGGTTGTTTACATATATGTAAGTTGGTAAAGATTTATTGGTTACACATATGTAACTTATGATTTTGTTAGTGTATTACCATGTATTACATATATTTAACTTAATAGATACATATAGGCAAATGTGAGACTAGTCTACTTTATAAAGGCTTTTGTCTCTTAGATGGGAGGACCTGGTAAGGATGGCAATGGGTCGGGTTTGGGACGGGTTTAGGTAATCCCAACATCATGTCTTCTTCACTCTTCAGACTTGTGAGAACGAAGGAGAAGAGTACGGCAAGTTGTGATTCCAACGTGCAAACATTATAATTCTAAGAAACAGACCAAATGCTCGAGAACACAGATGGACCAAATTTGCAGATATGTAAACTTACAAGAAGATAATATCTATCTGATGGTTATAACTAACATGAAAGATCATAACAACCAAAAGTTAAATACTTGACGGTAATGACCGAAAGAAATAAAACATCATATGATAATGACCGAAAGATCATATGGTAATGCCAATACTTGATGTTTAAATAAAGATACTAAAATAGCAAAAAGGGTTATCAAACACATTTTGCAGTAAGATATACAACGAAATAGATGATTGCAATAACAACAAAGAAATACCCAACAGTACTACATAGTTTGTTACTTGAGAATATAAAGACAACTACAACAAACAGGAGCTACAACAAAAAAAAAGGAGACTTCAGAACTAAGCAACTTTTACCTTTTCTTCATTCACAACAGAGAGTATTGGCAAACTGCTAAGGTATTCATCGAGTCCTTCAAAAAACTCAATGCCTTCAATGCTCTCCTCTTCTTCCTGCTCGTGCGTGCGATCCCTGCGGGTCCCAGCAGGCACCCGTGCAGCAGTCTCTTCACCTTCATTATTATTGAATTCAACATTTAAATCCAGCTTCCCCAATTCTTGTGCAACCCGACCCGATTGTTTTCTTGGATTTTTACTCGCATTTCTCTTGCTAGTCTCAACCACTAGAACAGTAGGCACCTCCACACCCTCTTGCGCTGGAATACCATATTTCAGATTCTTAACACTCTCTTTTCCAGTATACATTGCCCTAAGAGCTAGAACTTGTATTCTCTCTTTAAAACCTTTATCCATCCTCTTCAACTTCTGTTTCTTGGTACCAACCCATTCAGTATCAGAACCAGTGCTAGGCTCAGAGACTCCAACAAACACATTATCAGTAATATCATCAACGTAGATACGCGGCCCCGAACTTTTGTTAACAAAAGGATTCTCCTTCGGGGCCGCCTGCTCATTTAAATGGTTCTGGGAATTATTTGAGGCATTATGTAACGATGAAAAAGGTGTCCAATTCGAGTTTGTACCCTTGTTATTGTTTTTTTGCAGATGTGACATTGAAAGCCCTAATGGAAAGAACCCCCAACAATAGAAATATGCATCTTGACCTTCGATTATCGGTGGTGGAGAGGAGATACGGACAGCCTGAAACGCCCTTTTACAGTTATCACAACGGAGAGTACACTCCGCATACACCCTGGGGTACTCGTACATGTAGAAACAGTAAGGACATGCGGTCCAAAACGTAGGAGAATCATCCACAACTTCAGTTTCTGCCTCTGTTTCGGTTTCTTCCTCTCTAACACCATTGTTACTGTTAACCTGAGTTGGAAGCTGTACAGGGGCTGCATTCTGTTTTGCAGCTTCTTGCTGTTGTTGCTTCAGTTGTTCCTGCTGCAGCTGCTGTTGCTTCCTTTGTTCCTCCTGAAGCTGCTGTTGCTTCCTTTGTTCCTCCTGAAGCTGCTGTTGCTTTCGTTGTTCTTCCTGCAGCTGTTGTTGCTTTCTTTGTTCTTCCTGCAGCTGTTGTTGCTTCCTTTGTTCCTCCTGCAATTGCTGTTGCTTCCGTTGTTCCTCTTGAATCTGTTGTTGCTTTCGTTGTTCCTCCAGCAGCTGTTGTTGTTTTCTTTGTTCCTCCTGCAGCTGTTGCTGCTTCCGTTGCTCCTCCAGAAGCTGTTTTTGCTTCCTTTGTTCCTCCTGCAGCTGCTGTTGCTTTAATTGTTCCTGTTGCAGCTGTTGTTGTTTTAATTGCTCCTGCTGCAGCTGTTGCTGCTTTCTTTGCTCCTCCTGTAACTGTTGCTGTTTCAGTTGTTCCTGCTGCAATTGCTGTTGCTTCAGTTGTTCTTGTTGCAGCTGTTGCTGTTTCAGTTGCTCCTGCTTAAGCTGGTGTTGCTTAAGTTGTTCCTGTTTAATCTGTTGCTCCTGCTTCACCAACAGCTGGTGCTGTTGTTCCTGTTTCACCTGTTGATGTTGAAGCTGCTGAGGCTGTGACAGTTGTGGTGCTTGTGGCCAAGAGAATGGAGACTGTGGTGTTGCAGGCGGAGATTGTATATGTGACTGCGGTTGAGGAGGCTGTGGCGATGGTCTAGTTTGTTGATGTGGTGGAGATGTAACTTGAAACGGTTGTACCTGTGGCTGAAACAGTTGTTCCTGCTCACGATGCTGAAACATATGCTCCTGTTCACGAACAGGTAGAGGCCTAACCGGATTAGGTTGTGACAGAAAATTGTGCTGCTGCAGTTGCTGCTGCTGATGACTCTGATGTAACCTAGATTGAAACGACTGCTGCTGCTCAGGCAATTCCTGCTCATGACCTGCTCCCATATGATTAATCGAGAAAAAATTGTGCGGCTGCTGCTGTTGGTGATGTTGCTGCTGGTGATGTTGTTGCTCGAGGTTAAACCCTATGGTGTTCATCTGCTGCTGCGGCGGATAATCTAGATCCGAATCGTACATCGATTTCCTCATAGGATTCGACAATACAGCCCACGCATCGTTCACAAGCTGGAACGCTTGATCGGCGTAAGGATACCGGTTTTGATGAGGATTTAGCATGACGGCGAGGCGTCGATACTGCGACGCGATGTGTTCCGTGTCCTGAACGAACCGGACGAGCTGGAGGATCGCGTAGTAATCTGGCTGGTGAGCACCGTTGTTTCCGACGACTCGTTTCTCCGCGGCGAGGAGCGTGTCGGCAATCGCTAAGATCTGATCAGCAGCCTCGAGTCTCGGGTCGGACTCTCGAGCGCGGATCGCAAATGTTTTGGATCCGACGAGGTCGTGGCTGATGAGCAGCTTCTCGGCGATGCCAAGCCACCGTTGGGCCTCCGCCCGTGCTATGAAGCTGTGAGGGTCCATAGTTTCTCTCTCTAGATGGATGTGTTTCTCGCTCTAGAAATCATACCACACTCCGAAAGTACTCATGGCGGCCGTGGAGAAGTAGTAGGGGGGATTGGGAGGGTAGAAAAAGGGTTGCAGATTTTTTGTGGTTTGACGGAAAAGGACTTCAGTTTTCTAAGAAAAGATCGTGGATGCAAGGGTAGTAATGACTTTTCGCAATTAGGATAGTTGAAACTTGTTCAGATCTGAAATGCAAGGACTCCTGTTCCAGTTTTACTGCCACAAAGATAATTAAAACATTTTATTTGCCAAGGTTGTGATTTGTTTGAGATAAGGCCCGAAGTCTTAAGAGACTCAGGTTTGATCTCTGTCATCATCATTAATTTTCGTGGTATCATAAATTATACCTAGCTCTTAAGCTGATGTACCAAGGTTTTACCCACGTCGATCCAGGGTTCGAGTCTCGGCTCTCCCTCAAGCCTGGAAGGGGCCGTATTGGGTGGGTTTTTCCTGCAAAGTTTTTCAACTCTGACGACATGTGAACCCGGTTAAGACAACATATTGTCCAGAATTGGACGAGACTTTCACATATGACGGGGGGGTGCGACTTCAATGTTCGTCTGTCAAAAAAAAATCAAAACATTTTATTTCTTATTTTGATTAATTTCTCTGCGAAATAAGGTGAATCATAAAAAAAATAAGGTGAATCAAAATAAAAGGAGAAAAAATATCTCAATTCTGTTAATTTTTTTTAAGTTTAATTAATTCAATTTATAATATTAAAATAATAGAAATGTATAATTTTGTTTATTTATATTTTAACCCTATATATATACACTAACTAGTTTAGAACTCGTGTCTACACACGGGGTGAAAAATATCAGTACATAAAATTTTTAAGATGTATATATTTTATAGGTGTAAAAATGTATTACATATACTAAGGATAGAAAACAAAATTCAAAATATGTAAAAATTAATATATAATTGGGTTTTGAAAATACGTTAATTATTATTTAATATAATTTGACTTTCATCTAGCTATTTGATTGAAAATAAAAGTTATATAATTATATTTCAAAGTTTCTTATAATAAGGGATAATTTAAAATAAATGTGTTTTATTAGTATAATTACTATTTTTTTAAAATATATTATTATTAAAAGATAGAAGTGTATTTAACAAGAGAGAGATGGGAAAAAAAATGATGAGAATAAATATGAAGACGACACGTGACATGAAAAAACCTTTATTTATTATATAGTATGGATACACGCACAAAAACTATTTAATTTATGGATTAAATATGAAAATCATAGAAAAATGGAAATCGTTATTTTAATCATAATTGATATGAGGAATTCGAAGTGATTAGTGGAAACCATACCGAAAGGTGTTTGTTTAAGAAGGAAAGTGTTCACACACCAAAAAGTGACTGAAAAAACATTATTAGGTTGCTTACTTATATTGATGTTGTTCATGATAATTTCAATCTTAAATATAAATCTAATTCTTTTTGTTCTTGTCTTTTTCTACGGGATTTTTTAGAACGCCTCATAATCTACTTTAATTAATCATCAATATATGTTATTTGTAATATTTAAACCTCCAACCTTTAAGACAAAGGTGAGACATATTATCATCATTTACGGGATTTGAACCCAACTTCTTTTTGTCAAGTTACTTCTCAAGATATTGTATCTCATGTTACTTCTCAAGTTGTGTACTTATTTATTTATTTGATGAATTTCTGATTCAATGAATTTCTACGTTAAGTTTGAACCTATCTATAAATCAATATAAAATCAAAATTAGTGAGAGATTTTAATGCAATAGTTTATTAACTCTATACTTTTGGAGTTACGGTTGTTTAACTTATTGTATATATTATTGACGTCTGTGAGTTTAACTGTCGTTCAAATCGATCATGACCTTCAGATCTGTCTGATATTAAACCATGTCCGTGATAAAAGGACTGTTTTTTTTTGTGGTTGATGTTAAGCTTACCAAGTTGTAGCACAAGTAACCCCCCCCCCCTACTCGCGACAGTTGCTCAGGTGGCAACTTCCCACGTTCTTTGTTTATTAAATTTACGTATAATTAGATTACATAAATAAAGGTGACAAATAAAATGCATCGTACATGTGGTGTCTGCATATCTGAGCGACTTTACGTCCTCTGCCATGTCAAGATGTTTGTTGCACAACTGATCTGCATAATACAAAGAAATATTTATGTAATTTATGTGCGGATTGAATCTGTAATTATAAATATTAGATAAAAAAAGCTTAAAAATTAAATCATTTGCACTAAATTTCACAGGTAACTGCATCAAAACAGTTACAAAATAAACGAAAACATTTTATTTAATTTAACTGTTTTGTCTTGTGACATATTTCACAAAGCTCGGAATTTTTAACAACACCAAGTTTTAACTCATCCTTTAAAACAATTAAGATATTATCATAAGGGTGACCTAGACGATTGTGCCATATATTTAAGGTATTCATACTACTAAAACACATCTTGTAAGATTTCCCTCTTTTTCAAACAGGTACAATCCATCACACTGACCGGTCACTACAACCTTCTTTGACTTCAAATCTTGAACATGACAATTTGTTTCATTAAACATAACCTCAGCCCTAAGCGTTATAAAACTTCATTTAAAAATGAGGCATCTAGAACTCATATGTGGTATTTGGTTATGAATATTGAGTTCTGGTTAAACATGTAGGCTCTATCAACCATGCCAAACATATACAAGTACATTAAGTGAACTTTAAGCTCATAGGCGAGTATTCATACCAAGTATACGCTCATTTTTCATTATAGGTACCTCGGTATTCGTTTTGAGTATCCGTGCAGATACCCTAGTATTCGCACAAGAAACCCTACAAATACATTTAAGTATTCGCACAATTGAAGTCATGCGCATACTCACGTTATTCACTCAAGAGTATTCGAGCGAATACTCTGGCTTTCTCGTATGCGGGTACTCTGATCGCGTGTCGAAGGCTAATAAAAAATAAAAGTAAAATCCACTTCTTAACTACTTTAGACTATAGTATAGGAAGTGGGGTTGTGGAATCCACATGATATTCGTGGAAAACACTATTTGAAATTTACGATTTAAACATTTTAAAAGTAAAACGAAAGCTTTTGATTTGAATGGTTGAGAAAACACCTGCAAAAGCAAACAAAGGTAAACGAGTTTTAACAACAATTAGAGAAGGAGTGACCACTCCGGGTTTCTGATTCAGCAAAATAAACGTTCAGTTTAATTCAAACTAGATAAAAGATCACATAGACATGACCACTAATGAAACACCATTATCATAAGCTTGCATATTAATTATAACTCCATCAATTAACACAAATCATACATGAATCAAGAGGACTTTTACGGGTTGTAATGTTAGGCTAGGGTTAAGGGTGCGGAATAGGGAATTTAAAGTGGCTAAAGGTGAGTGGAATCCAACTGAGTAGGTTAAAAATCAAATCAAACAACTCACTAACTATCCAATTTGGGTGAAACTGACCCATTTAACAATAACCTCTTATTATTTGATCTATCAACCGGAACTTGGCTAATTTTTTACCCAATTATATATTTTTTTGTATTTTTTTCATTTTTTCCTTCTTTTTTTATATATATATTTTTTTCTTTTTCTAGTAATATATCTCAAACAAAAACTATTCTACTAACACTAACATAATCAAATTCTAACTCACGGGTCTAAAAACAAAAGACTAAAAAGGCTAAGGGGTTTATAATGTGGGTTTCAACAAACGAAAGGGTTTAGGCTCAAAATTGGTGTCTAATGGATAATGTCAAGGTAAGGAAACAAAAGAAAAGGTTTACACAAATTGGTTCGTCCTAATATCTTTATCATGTTCATGCACAATTTGGTTCATGATCTCGAAATGTATCATATATGCAAGTTCTAAAATGATGCAACATTATGGTAAACACACATGAAAAGAAAATGAGCAATCAATCCTAATTATGTTCTATGCTCGATATCAAGGCTCAAAATTTTACAAAAACGGTAGTAAAGGGTTATGGATGTGAAAGCATGCATGTAAGTCCACTATCTAGATTGTTACCCCCGGTTAGACATTCTACCAATTTTCTGAAAAAATGCTTTCTAGGCTACTTTATCGTGCAACTTAAAGAGTTTGACCATGACTAAGGACCTAGACTTATGTTTCAGCAGGTAAAAAGTTGATGATTTACATTGAAAAATCCAATCTTCAAGCACAATTAAACTTACTTGGGACTAAAAAAGTTTCATGTCATGATTCATATGGTGATTTTGGTTTATCTCTTAAATTCATATCAAACTCTTTTTATTGTGTTTAATACAAATTACAATACGGACACTACAAGAAATTTGGGTGTTTACCCACACATAGTATGTGTGGGAAAAAGCCTATTTTGTGTAGATAGTTGCCTTTACTTACACATAAATTAAGTGTCATTATGTGTCTCGCGACTGTAGGTATAGATCATTACCCACACATCAGTTATGTGTGTGGGTAGATAGCATCCTATACCTACACATATATGTGTTGCTAAAAGTAATTAATATGTGTGTTTAGAAATATAACGATTTGTTTGGGTGGCAGCTGACGTGGCAGACGACGTGGTAGTTGATGTGGACTATATTAATGACATGTCATATCTATACAAAGTGTTGTTGACACGTGTCATAAATATGTGTGGATAAAAGTAATACTATGTGTAGGTGAAAGTGGTAGATGTGTAGGTTTTTGATTTCAATATGTGTAGAAAGAAATATAGATGTGTTGGTAAAAATATATTTATATGTGGACATTAATCACGATATATGTAGGTAATAATCTTCAAATACATACAAACAAATACAAAATATGTAGATGCAAATAAAAACATGTAACCAAAATTATTGAAACATCAACGTTCAAAGCACAATAGGAAAGTACTAATAAAAATTGAAATACTTAAACTAACAAAACAAAAACTATCCACAAGTCACTACAAGTTGGATCATGTCCCCACCCATGCAAACGAACTGAGCTTCGTCCATGTACCTTCTAAAAAATCGACTTGTCGCTCATTGATTCCACATAATGTTGGTTTCTCAACTTCAACATATATTACTGTTAGCCAAAAAAAGAAGAGAAGTACAATAAATTATATATTTACTAAATTATGAATATTTAGTGGTAAAAATGAGCAAGTAAACTTACATATGTTACAGCCGCATCCGTAGATATCCAACATTTTCTGCATCCCAATGTGTAAGCCGCCAAGTCTCAAGTTGACCTGATGAAGAATCCAAACAATCATATACATTCATACATTGTGCTAATACACAAATTAAAGCTGCAAAAATAAACAATCATACATTCATACATAAATAGAATCATACTCATCACTTATACCGGGCATAAACGATTAACAGGGACTAGATGTGATACCTCAACAACATAACCAAAACAATGAGGGCTTTTTTTCCTAAGCATTAAGGTCGGTCCTGCTGTGATTTGCATAAATAACCAGATCTGTTAGTAAAAGGACCGCTTGAGGAGAAAAAATGATAATCATATAAGTTGAAGCAAATGAATTAGATCTTCGAGGTTTTTATTTAATGGTTTAAATCGCCATGTCCATGAAGGTGACAAACTGACAATACCCGTTAGGCCAAAGGACGTAAGCTTCAAAAAAATTAAACATAAAGGATGCTACGTGATAATTTTTTTGCTAAAGGACGCAATCTGAAAAATGGTATAAACATACGATATCTGTAATTTACTCTAAAAACAATATAGCAGGGCATATTGATTAATCAGACATCAAAATAGCTGAAAAGCTGGCTTTTTCGTTTAAAAAAGGTAATAGTGAATCTTCAGTCTTCACATGAGAGACTTTCCATACAGGGGTTCAAAAACACACATGTTTTAATTTGTGGTAACTAGGATTAATATTATCATAATCAAACAGATCTACACATTAAATTAAATTAAAATCAACAATAATACAATTTCAGTCCCGAAAGATGAAACCCTAAACTGATTCAAGAACAAATATTAGAAAGAAATAAAAGGAGGGATGATACCTGATCCATTATTTGCACGGAATAGTACCAGCTTAGGTTATGCGGCATCATCGTAATATTTGTGTACCATCTCAATAAGCTCATCTTTTGACTGTTACAAGAAGTATAGAGCACTTACGCTGTGTTCCCGAGTCTCATTTAGGAGAGAAAAGAAGGGGAAAGAAACGAAGGGGAAGTAATCCTTTGTTCCAGCGTTTTTTTTAAGGAGGGAAAAGAAAGAAAATAGAAGCAAGGATGTTCCAGAGATTTTTTTAAAGAGGGAAATGGAAGGAAATGAAGGGAAAAGAAGGCTTATCTCCATCCTTCCAAATTGAAAAGATTTGGAGAGAAGGGAAAAGAAAAGAAAGAAATCATTTATTTTCTTTTCCTTCCTTTATTAAACTCGGGAACAAAGTGTTAGTCTTTTAAAACATTGTACACAAGTACACTACATGTTTTCACTTTTTAAAAAAGAGATTAACAAACCTTCAAGTGAAGACCAGTTCCACTTCTTTTAACTGTGAGAAGGCTTCTTCTAAATCAATTTCTTCAATTCTGAGTCAAAGTTTGAATCTTCAACAGTTAGCATTTTTTTTTCCTTTTAAGACTATTTTGCTTCATGTTCAGAACTAGTTTGGCTTAGATAGATAACAAAAGCCACACAAACATCACAAGATCACATAAATAGATAATCAACAAATAGATATACTATCCTTCTACCATTGGTAAACTCATTGGAAAATCTCGATGGCGGAAGCTTCTTATGAGTTCTAATCGATGGATTCCAGATATACACACCATTCCCAAAATTATACTCCAATCCAGGTGCTAAACACAATAATCCATTACACAAACCAACAAAGTTTAACGATGGCTTCCGATTAAGGACAACAGTGAAGAGGGATTGAATATAATAGAGCAATTTAAAGGCTATACCACAAACTACATAGCAGAGATTAGCATCGCCAAGATATAATCATTATCATGATACTTTTGATGATAATTAGGATTGGAATTGAAATATTAAGCGACGAAACTAGGGTTTCGGAAACCGTACCATGATTTGCAAACAGAGGTGCATCGGATTAGGGTTTTGACCGGCAATGTCACGAATATGTCGATTACAAGCTCCGTTGGTAAGTAATAGCCTGAATGGATCATCTGCTCTGCCATGGGAACTGATTCTTGAACATAAACATATTAGGGTTTTGCATAAATCAACGATTAATCGATTCTCATGGAAGTTCGTATGGAATCGGTCGATACTAATCGACTTTCTTACAAGATGATGTTCAAACACACACTCGTCTGCAGTTGTTCTTCAATCGCACAATTTATGAACACATGTTGCTCTGCTCTTTGTAATCTGGAAAAAAAGATTTGACATAGTTTCACTAAATGGTACGGTTTTGGTTCTGATTTGGGGGAATCGAGATAGAGAGAGATACAGGGAACGGTGAGAGAAGAAAAGGGTGAAGGTAAATTTGGGGGAACAAAAAACTGGAAATGCGATCAATTTTGGGAATGAGAGGGAAATCTAAAATTTTGAGTGAAACCTATAGAATAGGTAAAAATGTTGAGGGAAATTATTTTTAAAATTTTTAATAAATTAAAATAATTAATGTTTATATATCGTTATAGAAAGTAAAATTAAAACTTATATAAAATAATTAGGGTCAATAAATATTATTTTATTTTATTAAAAAAAATTCGGGTATTATAGTAATTGACCTTAATTGTCTATAATTGTAAATAAGTGACTATAACAACCCCTAATTACCGTTGACCATCCTTGATCAAAATTGACACTAATTAGGGGGTCTAAATGATCCCCGGCTCGAGAGCTTAATTGACCCTATTTTGACCATATCTATCACATTTGATCATAATTTGTACTAACTGTCCATGATTGACCCCTTATGTCTTAATTTACAAATATTGACACTAATTGACCCTAATTGTCATAAATTGCCTATAATTGTCTCTAATTGCCCCCAAAATAATCCTATTCGGTGATTGTTGATGAATATTGATCCTAATTGAACTTAATTGACCGTTTACCAATATTGACCCTTATTTGTCTTAAATACTTCTACTTTAAGCTAAGTGGTCCTAATTGTCCCTAATTAAAACTAGGTTACCTAGTTACCCCTAACGGGCCATTATTGATCAATACTTACCCTCGTTGACCTTTATTAAGCCTAGCTAACCTAATTAATACTAGCTTACCCAAATTTACCCTTATTGATCCTAATTAGTGTTATTAACAATTATAAACCGTAATTACCCCTATTGACCATCATAATCGACCCTAACTGCCAATGACTGCCCTTATTAACCTAAGTTAGAACTAATTGACACTAGTTGATTATTATTAACCAATAGTGACACAAATTGCTCATAATTGACCATCATTTGATGTTATTAATTACCAACATCGACCAATATTGGTTGTAATTAACCATAAATGCTATTAACTGGAAAATATTGATCTTAACTGACACTAATGGTCCTAAGTGATCCTAACCAACACTAATTTGTGCTAATTTCCTTTATTGCCTCTATTTTATCATCAACATGCTCATTTGTAACCATCAACGATCCTAAATGATCATCAACATCCAATAAATTTCCCTCCAAAACATTATATGGTGCATACATATTTGTAAGTGAAATTTAGTCTCAAATATGCTGCCAAAATATCAAGACTGATTATCAGTCTCTAACATAAATGTCATAAAAACAAGTCCTCATTATCATCAGCAACTGATAAATCAGTCTCTGATACTTTAGTCCCAGAATATCACTTTTTTTATAGTGTTCCTAATCATGTTCCTTTCTTTTGCAATTTATTTTAATTTTTGTCTTAAATATTTTTTTTCATGTCATTATATTTCAATCTACACACTTTAATTAACATTTTTTGTGTATGTAATATGTATCCAATATCTACACATATTGTACATTTTTAAAAATGTGTAGGTATTTATTTTGCCACGTCATTTTAAAAATAAAAGATTTATCTACTTAATTTATCTACATATTTATTTAGAAATGTTTTGTGTTGGTAAACATAATCAATTACCCATATATATTAATTTTTACATATGTGTAGATAACTTACCTACACATAACGAAAATATGTCATATGTGTGAGTAATTTAACATTTAATTGATCGTCAAATTTGGGGGGAAATTTTCCCACCAACACCAAGTGTGGCTAAAACGATTACCAACGTATGTTAAGTGTTAATCATTATGAAAAAATACCATAAACAATTACCCACACATATATAAACATGTGTAGGTATTTACCCACACATTTACATGTGTAAATTATGTGTGGGTACTTACTTATTTTATTTTGGTTTTAATTTTTTTTTTTAAATTTGTTTCCATGCCATTCTAGTTTTATCTACACATTTTAATTAACATATTTTGAGTATCTAACATGTATTCAATATCTACACATATTGTACATTTTTAAATATATGCAGGTATTTATTTTGTCACGTCATTTTAAAAAAAAAAAAATTTTTACTTAATTTATCTACATATTTATTAACAAATATTATGTGTTGGTAAAACATAATCAATTACCCACACATATTTGAGTTTTTTACATATGTGTAGCTACGTTACCTACACATAACAAAAATTTGTCACATGTGTGGGTAATTTAACATTTAATTGATGGTCAATTTTGGGTGAAAATTTTTCCACCAACCCCAAATGTGGCTAAAACGTATTACCAACATATATTAAGTGTTAGTTATTATGAAAAGATATCATAAAAAATTACCCACACATATACAAACATGTGTAGGTATTTATCAACACATTTACATGTGTAGGTATTTATCCACACATTTACATGTGTAGGTAAATTATATGTGGGTAAACACCCCAATTTCTTGTAGTGGAGTTATACCATATTAAACTAATTTATTTGTGGCTAATAAAATATTAAATATGGAGTTTTTTAGCATCAGCAAAAAATGAACCTTTTGTCGATTTTTGTAAGAGATGAAAAGGAGAGAAAAAGATATAGAACTAGTTCCATGGAATTTAATTAGAGACGAGCACTATCTAAATTGTTCTTCATTCACCATCATATTCATTCTTTCCATGTTTCACCATAACACACATAGTTTACCCGGTGATATCTCGGGCGTGTGAGTCATTCCCGGAAATACACATACTGTTCCGGTTGTTGTACAATGGGAGACAGAAGCGTTCGTCTTAGAGGAGGCGCATAATCTGTTTTAAGAGACACGTGTTGAACACGAATCCTCAACCAAGCCCGTCAACGATTTACTGTGTTTATTGTTGCAGTCAACGAGCATAGTTGAAGACTCAAAGTGGTGAAGACTCGAGTCGAGGATTCTATAAGAAGTTGCGGTTTAAGTCATCTTATGAAGCCACTGGTTCGAATCATTTATTTATATAAATTTGTATTTTATATTTATTTTCTTTTGGGTTTGTAAACGGTATTGTACTAAGTTGATTTCCCACGTATGACGAGAGTATCGCCATTATATTTTATTATTATTTTAATAAAAGTGACCCACTATTCTTACAGCGTATTATATACTTTGCCATTACAGATAAAAATAAACGAGGGACACATGTAGCCCGTAAATCCTTTCTACATTTTTAAAAAAGAAGTTTTTATTTAATCCTTCGTACATACACACACAATATATATGTGTGTGTTGGATCCCAATTTCTTTAGATATAACTTGATGATCATGACCATATGAGAAAGGACAATTGTTTGAGCATGATAAGGAATTGAATACCTAAACTAAAGGTTAAACACATTCACATATAGTATTTTCATAATTGAACATTCTGCTTTAACAAAGAACTAAGGTTTGTTTGCAAACAAATAATTCTATTCCATCTAGTGAAGGCTTGATCCTCTAATACTAAAGGTGTTGTAGTTTGACATCGAGTATTATCCGCTTTCCCTCATAATGATGTTGTTTGAGGTAGTGGAGCGGTTTCGTTATATGTTGAGAATATGAGATTTTATAAAGGACTAATGTTTAGGGTTGACATGCAACTCATTAATTTTGAATAACATCGACATCAAATATTCTTGCTGAGATTGACATCGTTAGAACTTAGAACACGTCTAATATGTGTTCGTCAATACTGGAATGAAGTCTGAATACTTAACCGCCTAGGTATTTAGAAATTGAGAGCAAAAACTTGTGAATGTTTAAGCTTAGCAAATCTCCTTCTTTTGATTAGATATGCTTAACCTTATTAGCCTAAAACATATCTAATTTTGTAACAAGCTCTTCAATGTTCAATAAGAGATGAATATATTAGTTTTCATTATCTATGTTGAATGAAATAAGAAGTCTACAAGTATTATATGTTCAACTTAAGACTTCAACTTCTTTTTATCAATTAAAAAACAGCTAAATAGCGTTGCCTTTGTTTACATAATCAATTTTCAAAATGCAGGTTTTTGTGTACGGTAAAATTAGGAATTTATTAAGTAAAAACTAGTGTTTTCGGAACAGAACCAGGAACCAGACATACAACCGGTCTGATTGTTTGTAGTTGAACCGCTTTCATTTGAACTGGTCGGACCGTTGAACTGGTCGGACCGGTGAACCGTGCTAGGTGGTTTAAGTAATCAATTTTCAAAAAGATTGAAACTAAATTCATTAATTAGCAAAATCTGAGATATAAATATACCACAAACATCATTTAGCTAATTAAGACAAGATAAATGTTTTAACTTTAAATAAACTAAAAGAAAATTCTATTATTTTGAATATGTTACTATAGATTTTACATAAATCCAACACGCTTAAAAGGAAGTCAAATGTTCTCTAAATTGTTATTCAACTCCTTTTTCATTATTATTATTTTTTATTTTTGTGATTATATCCGTTCCTAAAATGTTTTACCTTTTGCATTTCATTCATATAATCCGTCATCTCAATTGGTTATGAAAAAGTCAAAAGATAATATTCCGTTTGTTTTATCTAATTTTTAATTTTGGTCCTTCAATTATACAAAATATGTTTTTACCCCCTTACAATATTGATTTATTGAGTTGTAGCAGTATACATGGCTAACAAATATTATATACACATTACAACAAACAAAACAATGATCAAACGAACCGATATACTATTCAACCACACTCGTTATCAATCTATGAATCTATCCTGATTGTAGGCACCACAAGACTCGCACTTGCGTCTTCTTCATCGTGGTCCGAAAACGACACGATGATATCCTCTATACTCAACGGTAAGCTATTCGAAAAACTCAGAGTCGGTTTCATCTTAGGCACGACGATCTCATCCGACTCGTTGTTCAAGATCTGTAACACTCTCCTCATCGACGGCCTGTTTTCGCTGTCGGGGTTGGCACAACTCAACCCGACCAACAAAAGCTTCCTAACCTCGTCCGGATCAAACTCTTTGTTCAACCGCTTGTCAACCGCATCACAAATCGCACCTTTCGAGTGTAACTCCCACACCCAATCCACCAAATTAATCATCTTATGACCTTCGGGCTCGCGCTCAATCGGTCTCCTCCCGCAACAAACTTCTAGCACCACCACACCGTAGCTGAAAACATCAGTTTTATCGGTTGCTTTACCGTATTGGAGATACTCGGGGGCTAAGTAGCCCATGGTTCCAGCGGTTAAAGTGGAAACCGGGCTTTTATCATGGTCCATGATCCGGGCCAGCCCGAAATCACCTAACCTAGCATTGAAATTCGCGTCTAACATCACATTACTAGCTTTAATATCGCGATGGATCACTTGTTGCTCGCATTCTTGATGAAGATATGCTAAAACCGAGGCCAACCCCATTGCTATATTGTATCTATGTCCCCATTTCAAGAAACCCAAATGCCCGGACTCTTGATACAACACTTTATCAATGCTCCCATACGACATGTACTCGTACACGAGTAACAACTCGCCTTTCTCGACACACCATCCTTGAAGCGGGACGAGGTTCTTATGCCTCAAACACGCGATAATCGACAGCTCGGCTAAAAACTCCGTCTTCCCTTCATGAGAATGCTTAGATCTTTTCACCGCAGCCGTGGCTCCCTTGTCGAAAATCGCTTTGTAAACCGACCCGAACGCACCGTGCCCGATGATCCGACCTGAATGGAACCCGTTTGTGGCGGCCTTTAACTCTTTATAACTAAACTGTTTCGGCCCGGTTAGAAGCTCGGCTTGAATATTCATATCCGTTTTCGTTTCCCTCCATTTTTTAAAAGATATGAACCCAAACACAACAAGAATCGAACAGAAGAACACCGGTCCGAGAATCCCGACGGCTAACCCGAACTTCTTATGATGCTTATTCCGATCGATTGGAACTTCAATTGTAGGGTTCTTGGAGACGGTATTGTCCGTCACATTATGAGGGTTTGTGATTCTAGGTTTAACATGTCGGATCCCAAATGATGTGAAGCTCCAGTTCGTTATAAAATGGGTTTCTGTGCTTCCTTCTGTTGAAGCTGAAAACCCTAGATACATAACTTCTTGAAGAAACTGTGAGAGATCGATCTCCATGTCTAAAATTGGGTAAATTGGTTTCTTACTCGATTCGCTCAAGAACACTTTGAGATTCCTCCCGTCGTGCCAGTAATCAATCCATGCCGTGATCAAATTGCCGCTTTTTAAATCAACGTTAACTGACGCACAATCGGCCGATTTGATCGAATTCAAACTGTTGATATCCAACCCGACATGGTTGTCATTCGGGTCGTTGAAGTGCAAATCAAGTCGGGTATCGAATTCAATGGCGATGAATTTGTTTTTGGTCAACTGTGAGGAGTTGACGAGGCCCAAATAGCCGCCGGGGGAACCGAGGGTTTGGTTGTCCGGTGAGAGGAAGAAGGATATTCCGTCGCCGAATGAGGAGAGGCGGTTGAGGTTTTTGACGGTGAAGGAGAATCTGGTGGCGAAGGAGGCGGTGGAGTTGGTGGTGCGGTCGAGGAAGGTGATGGGGGAGTTGTAGGTGACGGTGCCGGAGGAGGAGGAGGGGACGCCGGTTTCACGTGTGAGGCCGACGACGCCGTTTCGGAGGTAGGAGTCGCCGAGGAGAGTGAGGTTTTGAAGGGAGAGAGATGAGAAGTGGAAGGTGGTGCCTTGGGACGACGTCGTTGAGAAGAAGAAGATGATGATCATCAAGAAAACAAGGTGGTTTCTTGGATTCATGATGATGTAGATAGAGATTGAATTTGTGAGTGAAGATACAAACTGGGAATCGAGTGGATTTACTGTTAAAATCTTGGGGGTGGGGGTGGGGGTGGGGGTGGGTTGGGGGAGGTGGAGATGGTGGGAATGTATGAGTGGGGGAAATGGGGTTCAAACGGTTAGGAGCGGAGGAGAGGTCGGTTGGTTTTATTTTATTAGCACCAAACTTTATTTTGGGGGTCAAACAATTATGTGCAACGGTTATATAAGTGTATTATTAAAAGTTATCACAAGATAAATAAATTAAAGTTTAAAAAATGATAATGAAATTAGCATATCAATTCTTTATGGAAAAACTATATAAAACGAATTATTTTCTTTTAATATGTACAATATTATTATTAGTGTTTAAAAGAATCATGGAAACAAAATAGTCGATTAGCTTTCAAGCAATTGTTTCAAACTGGATCGGAAAACAAACCGGCCGTCTTAAAGATCCACCGGTTAAACCGGACGACGTCATAAAAAATAGAAAAACTAAAACTATTTAAGTATTTGTATATATGTATATATATCTAATTTAAAACAAAATATGAAACTATTATATGTTTTGGTATGGATTTGTATTTTTAATAAAATATAAAGAATTAAATAACTAAAACATAGATCATAAAATACTAAATTAATCATAAATGAGAATTTAAAGAAAAAATATTATAAAAACAATTAAAAAAATTTGAAAACATGTCTGACCACCTGGTTCAGTTCCCGGTCCGACCGTGACCGACAAGTTTAAATGAAAACGATCCAAATAGGCAAAACTGGGGCGGTTCTAAGACCGGTTCTCGGTCCAAGCAATCCGACTGGACGGTCCGGACCGGTTATGAAAACAATGCTTTCAAGGTTTAATAATACGGGGCAAATAATTTAATTTTTATCTTATATTTTCTTGATTATTTAAACTTATTGGTTATTTTATCGATAACAAAAACAAATTAATGATAATAAAAAGCTTAAAGTTCTATATTCAATAGTAGACTCGTTTTAAAAATAAAAAGTTATTTATGCACTATCTTATAAACTAGGGGAAAGTGAATATGCTGCTGTTAGACATCTAACTTGTATGCGAAACCAATCAAAACTAAGTCGTTTTGAATGAAAATCATCTAATTTAGTTAAAATCATTTCCATATTAATATACAAATATCACGTCCTTGTAATCTCTCCCTCCTAATAATTTTTTTGTGGAAAGGATGACGATGAATAATACTCTTTTTTGCAAATCTCCATTTCAAGAATTTTAATGTTAAAAATATTTTTAAGAATTAATAAGATCATATTTGTGTTGTTATTTTTTTATATCTTGATAAAGTAGCGGTGTATACACCAGCGCCAATAAACTTTAGTTGGCAATTTGGCATTTCAAAATTTTGGTTTTGTCAATCGATATTATTTGTCTTATAAAACTAACTTGAATTCTCTAATAAAAAAAATGACAGATTATGAGTGAAATTTGGTGTAGGTTAGGTTTTCAGGATGGAAGATGAGATAATATAGGGAAAACAATACGGATTACACAATCGGGCAAGAAACAGAAAATTGACGGAGAACTAAATTGAGAAAAATTGAATTTGACAAATTAATTACAGTGAAAAAGAAGAAAACGGTTTGAAATAAATGGCAGATTAGAATTCTATATGCGTGAGGAAGAAGTACGGAGTAGGATTTCTAAATTAAATATATTTAAAATAACTTTGAATTGTATTTAATCAAAACGATGTAGTTTTGATTGGTTTCACATACAAGTTATATGTTTAACATCACCATATTCACTTTCCCCTATAAACTAATGTTATTTTTCATATTGAATATTGAGTTTTGATAAAAGAAAAAAAAAAACACTTAAAAAACTATTGGTTTCACTTAAATGATATGTTAAAAACACTTAACCAATAGCTTTCAAAAATCAAAACTACATTTATGCTTTAATTATTATATCTTGATCATTAAAAACCATCTTTAATCATAGTTCTAAAGGTTATATTTATTATTTTCTTTGAACATTGAATATAATTATGAAAATTTGGTTTAATTAATTAACTGAAATTAAATGAAAATATTTTTATTCACACTGTTTTAATATTTTAATACATCTTTTATATATATTTTTTAGAATGTAATAAAATAAAACTTCAAACATCAAAACATGGCAAGAAAAAAATTCTTAAATTTATCTCTAAATAGTAAAATACACCATCGTACATCTCAAATGGCTTCCAAGGTGCTGACGCACAATTAAAAAGAGTAAATATTAATAAAACGAGTCTAAATTAAAGGATCCAATAATTTAAAAGTTGGGCCCGCACAACTTAGGAGCGTATTTGGGTGTTCCAAACAGTCAAATGAGGCCGTTGTGGCCGTACAGGTTGGAGTCACATGTGTCCACATTCCAGGCCTGCCAATCTATTATATAATATTTTCCAAAATTCTGAGGCAAAAATAATTTATAAATTTACATCAAAACATGTTACAAAATACTTTGTAAAAGTAGAGTTTGTACCGACGTACATCTATAAACATAACATTTATGTTGATTTGCACCATGTGAGTCGACTTTTCTTCGGTTCACATATGTTAATTGTTTTCAATACTTTATCAATACAAATATTATCGTTTAACAGAATATGGTGATTCAAATAAGACGAGTTTGTTTTATACTCGTGTTAAATCCAATAACACTGATGATAAGTCATTATTAGGATTATAATGAAAATAATTACTTTTATTACGAAAAGACCATAATTTGATATTTGCTTTATACCTGGGAAAATGTTGAGCCGACCTTGGTTCGATTGGGTTGGAACTAAAACGTCACACCATTTGAAAGAGGAAAAGAGGGTCGGGTGCAGTCAAGGCGAGATGACGATCATACATATTGTTGAAGAAGAAGACTACGATAAGGGAAAAGTTACGACACCAAAATTATCAGCGATTGTTAGTGGTTGACAAAACTACATAAGCGGCCATTTTTGCGTCAGCTAATACCGTCGCAAGTTCATTCAACTATTGCTAATTAGCGACGGAAGAATATCATCGATTTTTACGCCATTTGCGATGGAAACTTGGAATACATAGCCACTCATTTTTGCGACGAAAGTTTGTTTAGAGTAGCGTCAACCATTTGCGATTGCTTTTTTTACGTGTTAATGACTTATGTTAGGTTATAACAAGTAATTTACCACCGATTGCATCGAGGCCACCAATCATCCAAACTACCAAACATGAACACATGTGAAATTCTTGTTTAACACCAAATGTGAATTTCTTATTTAACATCGCGTTACAAGTACAAATGCAAGCATTACACCCAAATATGACCAACTTTACAGCCAAACTGAATGTTTGTAGCTCTAAAATCAACGATTCCTGCATCAACCGATCCGATGTTCCCGAAAATGCTCTACCCAATTTCTATCCAGATGAACGTTTGGGTAAAGATGGGTGTAGCTGATTTTACTTCGGAGTCCACCAACTCCAACACACGTTGCCCCTCCATATGTAAAGTCCTTGTTAAATGCCACATGTGAAATCCAAGTTTTATACCGTTTGAGCACACAAGTGAAAACCATTTTGACCACAAACTCAAACAAAACATTACCACTACCACATGTGAACTTCTTAGTTCACACATAACGTGCACACATATGAAAGTTATCACTACCACAAATGTAGGATCCGAGATAATAAGTGACAAATTTTAGTTTCTAGACCATTGTTTCCAATAAACATCAAGTGATATCAACAAAGACAACTAGAGAGAGACCAAGAATGAAGAGAAGAATGTGAAAATCACAATGATCTCAAGAGTATAAATAATAATGTTTTGTGACGGTTTAGTGACATAATTTCCATTGCAAACTTATATTTTCCACAACTTTGCAGGCTTTTATCTCGAGAATCTTTAATGAACTTGCGAAGGATTTTATGATAGGTTTTTGTTGCAAATTTGGTTTGCTCTTACCATATTTGAAAAGACTTAGAGGAAATCTTATCAGAAATTTGCGATGGTTTTAGCGAAGGATTTGTCGATGCAAAAGGTATTTAGTGTTTATTTTTTTTATTAAACTTTTTAGCAACAGAAGTAGTGCAGAAGAGCCTAGTCAAGTTTGAGCTTGGTTCGTTTCACTTAAGGGAGCTAAAGGTTGAATCGTTTCATGCTTTATTTCTAAAACTCAAGCACTACTCTATATAGTCACACCCCCGCCAAGGCAGAAATACGAAGGCGCGACGAACTGAATCATAACACTCGGAATAAAGATAAATACTAAGGCATTCAAATAACTCAAACCATTGTTTTACATAAGATTAAAATATTTAAATAACAATTATCCCAAGTTAATTATTATCTAGGTCCTTCCATGCATCCTAGCGTGTGAATGACATCAACATCAAAGCTAATTTCCAGAACCTAAAAACATGTAAAAACGGGTCAACTGTAAAGTTGGTGAGTTCATATGTTTCACACACACAAAAGTAAATGTTGCAAAGTACAATTCATAAACAAGTTTAGATATACAAGTTATTAAACCCAAATACATGAAGTCCACAACCACCCTATTGATCGATTTGCCCCTAGTGTCTAACCCCTTGTCAAACTACGATGTTATGTATGTCGGATTTCGAACATCCAACTCCCTACCTGGGAACCCCGAAGTTGGTTGGCGCGCACCAAACCCGAGTATTGGATGAGCTTGTCATACCAATAGATCTATCATCGTACTACCGTGGGCTTCGCAAAGTTAATGGTTGTGTATGATGTTTATGATGAGAGGGACTTTGATGAGTATGCATAATGCAACATGTATAAGCCATTTAATCTTACAAGTATATAAAACCGTTTGTTTGAATTATATGAAAAGTAACTGTGATCGTGATTGTGAATGTGATTTGTGAGCATGTTTTCACCCCAAAGTACAAACAATGAAAAAGGGGCTATGAATCTCACCTTGTAGTTGAGTGACTTGAACTTGAACTTGTAGTGCAATGTGAACCGGTTTATGGATGCCCTAAAGTGTTAATATTCAAGTGAGTTTATGAAATTAAAAGGAAGGACTTATTGTATACTTAGAAAAATATGTATCAAGCTTATAAGTAGTACATTCCACAAAAAGATTCCCAGGAAAGAAAGGTGGGTCACATGGACACACTTAAGTACCAAGTCTTTTCTTAGCCAGAACCTTTCATGGACATATACATACTCTTGTCTTGCATGTAATTCTATCATACACAAAATAGTCAAGCGAATCGAGTTTTAAAGATCGAAAGACGGAAAATTCCAATGATGCTTGGAAGATAAACCATAAACTTTAAGTAAGAATTCATAAAGATTATGAGGTTTCAAAATCAAGGGATTAAACTCAAGTTTAGATGACTATCTTAATGATTTAGTTATAAAATATTACATATTATTACATAATTTAAAGTTTTTAAAAGATTCATATAATTTAGGGTTTTGACATAATTGAGTTGATTGCGCATTGATCTTGCGTCAACAGTTTGGAGGTCGAAACTTCAAATTAAGGGATGGGGTCGGTGGGGTTTGAAAGCTAACTCGATAAGCTAAGTTTTGATATAAATATCACTTAATTTGGATAAGCATTGAGGAAGTTATGATCAAATCAAGTTGACATAAATTTTTGGCAGAATACGAAAATTAGTTTGTTTAATTTTGTTGAAGATAAAGTTTGAAGCTTTTTAGGTTTTTATCCAAGTTTTGATCCATAAATCTATGTATAGATGATATAGACTCATGAATCATCTTAGATTAGTTGAAAATCATGAATGAAAAGGTTGATTAAAGATGAAGAACAAGATTGATGAATGCTATGGTAAAAACTTGATCATCTTGGGTTTAAATCCTTTGTTTGATCCATGATTACTACAATTAAAGGTGTATGATCATGGATAAACATGAGGATTAGACAAGAATGAAGAGTAGTAGAGGATTATAACAACAAGAATCAAAGATTTTGAAACGTGAATAGGTAATTAGATTTTGGTGGTTTACTCTGAAGCTTCTTATCAAGGGTTGGGGTGTGTTCTCATGCAACGTGGTAAGGTGATAGCTTATGACTCCCGACAGCTAAAACCCCATGAGGCAAATTATCTCACCCATGGTTTGGAGTTGGCAGCGGTAGTGTTTACACTTAAGACATGGAGGCACTATTTGTACGGGATCAAATGCACGACCTATACTGATCATAAAAGTTTGAAGTACTTCTTTGAATAGAAAGAGCTGAACATTAAACAGAGACGATGGTTAGAGTTGATTAAAGACTACGATTGTGAAATATTGTATCATCCCGGGAAGGAAAATGTTGCATGTTAAGTCGGATGGAGAGACAGAAGCCCATTAGGGTGAAATCATATCAGTTTATTGTGAAACTGGATATTATGAACATATTTATGATGTGCAACGTGAACCATAATGAGAAGTGACACGTCCAATGAGTCATCCATATGCTTACTCCATGCATCCTTGTCATCCTGGTATGCAGTTCTAGGAGGCATTTCAGGTAAGAGACTTTCAAGAACGTAGTTATTCTTTTATGCCCTTAGAATTGGAACCAATCCACAAAGTTATTTCCATTGATCTTCTCTTTTTCAAAGATGAAACAGAGGGTGTTGATTAAGAAGTTTGAGTTCGAAGGCATCTACAAAGCAAAGTAAAATCTTAGTATTTTCGATGTTTGAAAAACCTTAATAAATAATGATCGTTACAATACATTATTTTCTTTAAGGAATGAGATCCATGGTTCACCATATTTCATGATTGGGAAATCACTTTTCACAAAACATGGTTATGTAGGTAGGTAATGGTGGGAATCTTATAAAAAATCCTAATGGGAATTTTATCAAAAATCCAATCTGCAAAATTACCAACGGATACCATTGGAAAATGTTTCTAGACAAATGGGCGAGAACCTTTTTTTTTTAAAAGAAAAAAAGCTAGTGTATAGCATTATTGGTCAAAGATTACCGATCGCTTACCGACGACCTTCTAGCCGTCAGAAATTACTAACGGATCATCGACATGACCACCAATATCCAAAAACAATAATTAAAAAACTGAGTTTTGACGGATTTTGTCTGTGATCCGTCGGTATATTTCCGACGAATATGTCCATCGGTAAATATTCGTTGGTGATACCCCAGTTTTCTAGTATATATTTAAGTATTTTTATCCAAATATTTTTATGATTTTTCCTTATTACTATATATATATATGAGTGTGTATATATATATATGTGTATATTTATATATATATATATTATATATATATATATATATATATATATATATATATATATATATATATATATATAACCAACTTGGTGAATAGTTACTTATTCAATCAAATTTTGTTACATGTAAAAGCATTCACATCAGCTTCCCTATCTCTACCCTCATCTCTAAATTATAAAGGACACATGAAAAATCATGTAATTTTACGCTCACATCAGCTCCCCCATCCTCATCCTCTATATTGTTAGAGGAAATATAACCACCATTTATATTTAGAGGGTCATCATTCACCCCTTATTCATTATTTTATACTTTTTATAAGTGTGTGTGAGTGGAAGAAAGAAAAAATAATAAATAAGTATTATTTAATTGAAATAAGGGGTAGATATGTGATGTCTGATGTGAAAACTTTTTGAAAAGTGAGATATAAATTTAAGAAATTATAACTTTTAGTTAAATCGTAGGGATGGGGGCTGATGTGAATGCTCTAAAATATATATTTACACTGTTTGAAACAAACTCTAAGCAAAGTCTGATTCTTGGCTCAATGAGACACAACCCATGTAAACTCTCACCCCATGTTCAATTCTTGCAACAACCGGTTTAATATGACTTTTTTTTTATTTATAAGCACCACTCGCTCAAAAACTCCGGTGACCCAAGGTTCGATATGGTAGGCGGTATATGACATCAAAAAATAAACCGAGATGGATAACAGAACGTCGCTTGCAGTTTATATCGGCGAGGAAGAGTCGTTGCGATCACAGGATGGTACCAGAAAAACAAACTGTCTCGGCCATGATTCACGCAGGAGGATGGTGAAATTTACTTTAGTTTATTTACCTATGAACCCTCCCAGTTTATAGTACGAACTTTTATAGCCCTTTTAATTTGTTTTGAGTTTTATTTGACCCTATAGGTTCACCACATCAAAACCTTATTACTAATTAAATTAGGGTCAAATAAACCGTTCATAGGTCAGTACCAAAGTTGATTTCGTTCAAAGTGCAAACCAAACATTAGAGAGTTGGAATTCTATTTTTGGATAATGATTTCCTATTTAATTTTTTTTTGAACGACAACACCTAGATATTCTAGGATAATTGGGTTTCTCCGGGGCAACACCTAGAACATCCAGGGCAACCCACCACAGAAGGAACCCCCCAACTGGGTAAACCCCCTTACCTAACCACAGACCCTTTTTTTGCTGTTGCCAGGATTCGAACCCAAGACCTACACTATGAGAAGTCTTGGGGCTACCATTGCACCAAATGGCCAACGGTTCCTATTTAATTAAGATCATCCGATTTATCAATGTTGGAAATCAGGCCCAAGAATACGAACATGAAATTTTATTAAACAAAAAAAACCACATAATAAAATCAATACAATATAACCCTATTTATAACTAAACAAATTCTAATCATCCTAGACTACAACTTCCAATTCTAATCCAACTCGAATTCATTAAATAAATATTTAAAACCAACTAGATAATCCTATCTAATAAAACCGATAAACATGACTCAATAAACCATAACTAATATTTATCTCAAAGCATCCTTATCCAACCCCTTTCATATAACAAACAAATTAGGATTAATCTTTCATTCTCCCCCTTAATCCTAATGTGTTCCATCACGATCTCCTAATCTTTAAACTTTTGAATTCTTGTTGCCAAAACTCGATCCACGTTTGGCGTCCCGATGATTTGAACCTCCATGTTTGGAGTCCCGATAACACCACTACCCATGGTCACTGTAACACCCTCGTTATCAACCATCTTCATTCGGCCTCTTCTGCTATCACTACAATCTTACTTGACCACTATCGATCTCCCTCTTCTCGGGTCACCAGAACAACCCTGTTCTTGACCACCGATTAAAGAAAAAAACAAGCCTGCTATCCTGCTGCTTTTTCCGTTTTTCTTCTTTACCTGCTAGGCAAGACTAGATTCAAAGTCTCCTGCTTTAACGAATCTTTTTCCGTCCGCCTACCCGCAAATCCGATCGGATATCTTATGCCAAAAAAACAACCTACCTCGGTTACTCCGTTTTATCCTTGGCGGGAAGGACCGGGTCGATTGATCAAGTATTGAAGCTGTCTTATCACAGCTAGATCAGATCATCATCAACGAACATTTTTTCCCAGCCCTACAGTTATAGGGGCTGCTCCCCTTTCCCTTCATAAAAAAACGACTCTCAAAACGGCCTTCTCTTTCACCAAGCTTTGATACCAATTGTTGGAAATCAGGCCCAAGAATACGAACAGAAAATTTTATTAAACAAAAAAAAACCACACAATAAAATCAATACAATATAACCCTATTTATAACTAAACAAATTCTAATCATCCTAGACTACAACTTCCAATTCTAATTCAACTCGAACTCATTAAATAAATATTTAAAACCAACTAGATAATCCAATCTAATAAAAGCGATAAACATGACTCAATAAACCATAACTAATATTTATCTTAAAGCATCCTTATCCAACCCTTTTCACATAACAAACAAATTAGGATTAATCTTTCAATCAAGTGTTAATGGTTTTAAGGTGATTCGATCTTTGTGTGACTCAATGCCAAATAAGAAATTGTAGTCAAGAATGGATGTTCGTTACTATTAAAAAGAAACTTGATAGAATAGTGCTTACACCAATAAAAAATTGTCTCGTATTTTTAAAGTTATATACTATTTTTTTTTACAAATTTAGTTTTAAAAGTAAGCCAACCTAGCCTCTCATAATATAGGTCATAAGTTCGACCCTTGCCCAAGACATTCTTTCCCTTTTTTTTGCTATCAATGGTTTTTTTACTTCTTAATTATTTTCCTTTTTTTTGCTTTCGTATTTTGCTACCAATGTCCTTTTTATTTCTTATTTATTATTATTATTATTATGATTATTATTATTATTATTATATTACTTTAATTATTGTTGCTATCATTATAATTATTATGTTTGGTAGTTTTTTATTGATGATTGTTATTATTACTATTCTTCTTATTATTACTTTGTTAATGGAAACATGTAGTATATTTTAACGGGTCAGTGTAATAACAGATTCAACAATCATTTTTATAATAATGCATATAAGTATCATTATGTAAAATACGTGTCGATATTTTTTTGAGTATGTTCAACATTTATCTTTTTATGCACAGAGACACCTTTTATGTAGTTAAACCTACATACCGCTCCATTGCGTGGGCGGAAATTACTAGTATATTACTAACTAAACATTTGACAAAGGGTTCTACGGTTGTTAATCAACATTGGTTAATTTGTACGGTTCCTCAGGCCTTGCACCCGACCTTTAAAATTCATGTATTTCTTTCTGATTTGTGGGAAATAAGAAACCAACAGACATCAACAAAGCCATATTGCATCCAAAGCATTTCAAGGTGCGGTCACGTGTGGATTTTTTTATTCTGTTTTCTTTATTTTAATTTCAGTTCGTACGCTATATACAAAATACGCTTTTAACACATTTAATTATCTAATAATTTTGTTTTTCTTTACTAACTTTCGTTTGTTAAAGTTTTATAAAAAAGCGAGTGCGTGACTGTTTTTAGTTTTTTCTGTCAACGTTTTGATATATATTTTTTAAACGAAGTTGTATTCAAAAGCGAGTTTTTTACTACCGTGGCCTATAGCGCGTGCCGTTACCGTTGTGATACCGTACCGAAACGAACCTGCTATGAACGAACAACATAATTGCCGGTATTGGTATTATAGGAACCGGTCTTAGTCTCTGCTTTTATGCTTTTCGACGATCACGACTTTTTCCCCTTTTTTATTATTTACTTTTAGGTTTCCTTTTTATTAACATTTATTTTGGACGTTGCGCCTACATTTTCGTTAAAATTTGGTGTGACACGTGTAAATTACGTTTTCAACCCGTTTAATTATCTAATAGTTTCTTTTTTATTTACTAACTTTCGTTCGTTAACGTTTTTTTTCCAAAATGCGAGTGCGCGGCTCTTTTTAGTTTTTTTGTCAACGTTCCGATATAATTTTTTTTTTGAAAACGTAGTTGTATTCAAATTTGAGTTTTTTTGCTATCGTGGCCTATAGCACGTGCCGTTACCGTTGTGGTTCTGTGCCGGAACGAAACTGTTATGAGCCAACAACATAATTGATGGTACTGGTATTAGTGAAACCGGTCTCGGCCTTTGCTTTTATGGTTTTCGACGACCCGACCTTTTGCCCTTTTTTATTATTTAGTTTTAGGTTTATTTTTTATTAACATTACTTTTAACGTTGAACCTTTGTTTTCGTTTAAATTTTATTAACGATCAGCTCGACGCCCGCGGCGGAGCCTTAGTATCTTAACTTAAACTGATAATGGGATCAAATGAAGGATTTTTTTTAAACCTTTCGATTTTAATTTATTTGAAAATTGAGTTTTATTCAAAATGTGGTTTTTTTTTGTATCGTATTCTATATCGAGTGCCGTTACCATTGTGGTAATGTAATAAACCAAACCTATTATCAACGAATTAGGCAATTTAACACCCGTCACGAAACGCGATATTCAACTATATATATTAAAATCAACTTGAATGAATAGTACCTATTTCAATAGTTTTTTTCCACTTATAAGTTAAATAAATTAATATACCATTTTAACACAAATGAATACCAACCTAGTCTATTTGTACCCTTATCTTCAATGGACAAGTTCCTGGGTTCAATCCCTAACCTGCTTCTTTCACTTTTTTTTTCTTTAGCAAGTTTTTAATGGCTATTATTATGGACCTTTAAATTGCTTTCTTTATAGATTTTTAATTATCATTTTTTTATGAAGTCCAATCAAATTAAGCAAGCTTTGTTTTATACAATTAAAGAAATCTAATTACCCAAAAAAACCACTCAAAATTTAAATTAACTTTTATTTTATTTTATCGTTATATTTGTCGAGTCACCAAATATAGGTCCACGTAAGCATAGATAAGATTTTATAAGTCTTCCACAATCCAGACATGTTCATGTGATTCTATATCGACGGTCCTCCTTCCACCACCACCAAATCGCCGGAAGTTGACTCTTCCACTAAGAACCGCCATTACTAATCCACGTGGCAACAGAAATACGTTTCTTAAAGCGTCCGGTCCCACCAAATTCTCATCCTTCAAACTTCAAATATAATATAATAATTTTTATAATTCATCACATACACTTGAAATCAAAACTTTAAAATCTCCTGATCTTTGAAAATGGCAGATTCCGATAACGAATCCGGTGGCAATCATTCGACGCTTCGCGAGCAAGATCGGTTTCTTCCAATAGCGAATGTGAGCAGGATCATGAAGAAGGCGGTTCCGGCTAACGGAAAGATATCGAAAGAGGCGAAGGAGACTGTGCAGGAGTGTGTGTCGGAGTTTGTTAGCTTTATCACCGGAGAAGCGGCGGACAAGTGTCTGAGAGAGAAGCGGAAGACGATCAACGGGGATGATTTGCTATGGGCGATGACGACGTTAGGGTTTGAGGATTATGTGGAGGTGTTGAAGGTTTATTTGCAGAAGTTTCGTGATATGGAGGGGGAGAAGACCGCACTTGCAGGGCGGGTGGGCGAGGAGAAGGAGGACGTGGATGACGGTGGTAGTTATGGTAGTCGGTTGTACGGATCGCCGGCGTACTACCAGATCCAAATGCCACAAAAGTCACGATTGCTTCATCATTATTGACAGCTAGAAAAAGTGAGTCAGTGATGGGTGTTGAGAAAATGGGCCAAATCTGGTAAACGGTCGACTTAACCAGACTAAAGTTTTAAATAATAGAGTATTTTTTTTAACGACGAACATTGAATGTTGTGATGTCGCACCCCGTCACATGAGAGATTTTTATATAATAAGTTTCTTTAGTTATAGATTTCTTACACAATTACATGTTCTGTCTTAATATTCGTTAAGTATACTGTAGGTCTTTTAATTTATATAATAAGTTTCTTACATATCATATGTCTTTTAGTCAGATTAACTTTTCTGTGTCTTAGAATTTATTATTATACATATATATTTAAAGAATAATGTCTGTTTTGTCTTTTAGTGATTTTTTTTTGTTTTCTATTTACTTTTGGTTTTTTTTTCGTGTTTTTTAATGCTTTGGTTTTAGATTTCTAATCGTTGCGTTTACATTTATGTTCGGGTTTCTTGACTATATGTTTTCAGGTTTTACGCTAGAGTGACGTTCGCTTTTATGATTTTACGACGAAGTACGCTTTAGGGTTTTACATTTGAGTAATAGTCGTTGAGACGTGTTTTTGTATCTTCGTATGTGTTCGCTTACGCTTTTGGGTTTTACGGCGTAGTGACGTTCGCTTTTACGATGGGGTACGTTTTAAGGTTTTCCGACAGAGTGACAGCCGCTGCAACTTGTTTTTATATATGCGTTTTGATACTTGAGATCGTGCTGCCGCCATAGCGTGCGATTGTGCAATAATTAAATAACATTTATAGGAGAAGGAGGTGAATAGTTTTTTCATGCCATTGGCCCGTCATGCCACGTGTCACGTGTGATTGGGCACAATTAATTTCTTTTTGGTTCCTGGTGCATTTTTGTTTAGATATATGTGAATGGAAATGAAAATAAAACCAAAAATAGTGTTGGTTGATATGGTTGTTTGCGCCCACGGCTATAACCCAAGGGACCCGGGTTCGAGTCCTGGGAGAGCCTATTCTTGCCATTTTTTTAATCAGCCATTTCTTTTATTTTTGTTTTTATTGTTTTATATTATTTAATGTTGAACATATTTAAATGAAAATGTAATTATGTTTTTTTACTTTAGGTTTTTTATACCGTTTTAATGTTATTTTTTTCGTTGGATCAATAATATATTAGACGGATCGTCTAAAAGGAACATTATACATTTTAACAATCTCACCGCAACACGCATGATTTAAAAACCTAGTTTCTTTTAAATATTAATTATTTAACCGTTTAAAATAACATTCTATAAAAGTATATTCAATCACTAGTTGCGTGTTTATTAAAAGAAATCACGAATTTTAGAGACTTTTTTTTGTGAAAAAATTACGTTTTTTTTTCATTTTTCGGTGAAATTTGCCTGTGAAGAATGAAATTCATATATTTTTTTAAATATTTATTTTTAGATTTTTTAGGATAAATATATCACAACGTGCGTCGTATAGGGTTTAAACCCTCAAATTTTTTTTATCATGAGACACATCATTTAACCATCAAGATGTCTCTTCGAACTAAATTCATATTTAGCTGTAACTTTCATAAGATTATTACATGACCATTGATGGAATAAATGAACCGACACCACGTATCAATAAAATTCACATTTTTTTTAAAGAACTTTCAGATGAAAGTTACTAGGCCGAGGACGGATTCTTACAGTTTTAACTTTAAACCGTGAGATTGTTCTTTTTGAGTTTAATTAGACGTAATTTTATAGAGAAACATGTAATTATTTTAAACAATTAAACTAATATGTTTTGAAAGAATATAGTGAAATGGCTAGCTTATGTAACCGTAAACTTTTGGATTAAAATGACCATGTTTGAGATTTTGCTAAATAATGAGCTTACAAACAAACAAATATATTCAGCAAAAATCTCACTCAAAGAGTAGGGTCTAGGAAGGGTTGGATGAGGACAAACCTTACCTCTATCCTATGGGGTAAAGAGGTTGCACCCGGAGAGACCCCCTGACTAGGGCTGTAAACGAGCCGAGCCGAGCCAGGCTTGGCTCGAGCTCGAAATTAAACGAGCCAGCTCGGTTCGATTTTTTTTTTCGAGCTGAAAAGTTGAGCTCGAGCTCGGCTCGTAAAAAGCTCGAGCCAGCTCGTGGCTTGTCGAGCTCGGCTCGTAAAAAGCTCGAGCCAGCTCGTGGCTTGTCGAGCTAGCTCGTTTTTTTTTACATATTAATATATATATATATATATATATATATATATATATATATATATATATATATATATATAAACAACAAAAAAATATTTTATTCTCGGTTTGAAATTGATTGTCTTCAAAAAACTAAATAGATGGAAGGGACAATATATAAAATACAAAAAAAAACATAAATAACCCAAAACTTACAAAGTAGAGAGTAAAACAACCGTAGATAAAGTAAAATTTTAGTCCAAAACTCAGAGTTCTTGAAAACAAATGAACTTAAAAAATCAAAACATCATATTTCAAATATAACACACACACACACACACATATATATATATATATATATATATATATATATATATATATATATATATATTAGTTATTTAGACGAGCCGAGCCACGAGCCGAGCCAAGCCAACCCTAGCTCGAGCTCGGCTCGATTACAATTCGAGCCAGCTCGGCTCGGCTCGTTTATAACCGAGCTTTTTTCGAGCCGAGCTTTTTCCGAGCTTTTTTCGAGCTATCTTCGAGCGAGCCACGAGTCGCGAGCTTTTTTAATAGCCCTACCCCTGACTCGAAAAACATGCATGCAATAGACAACAAATATCCGGTATCAAAAGCATATGTAAGAACACGACATAGAAGTTCTTACCATAAGCATACAGAAAGAGCAGCAGGCATAATAGTCAGTCATACAAATCTATGTCACAACCATATAGAAAGACCATTATGATATACAAGTCCATAAGGCTAAAGTAGACAATACTAAAGGTACTGTAAGACTAGAGGTCTACCTGTAACTAAGGGAAAACCTAACATGTACACTAAAGGCAACCTAAAGGTAGCATACACTCGCCCCTAAAATTCCCTAACCTTTATCCGACGTATTCATGAATTCTTATCACTAAGTCTATTAAATCCTGTCGAATGAGGATAAAACCTATTAAATTATATAATTTTAATCTTTTATCATTATAACTATTTGCTATCATTAAAAGCTTACAAAGTATTTAATATAATTTTAGATCCAAATCTCATATTAGCATGCATTTCTTTTTCATGTGTGATCGATCACTGTGAAGTAACGTACGGACGAACTTGAAAAAGGTGACCGACAAAGTAACACAAGATGTCAGTCACCATATGTTATATGCTCTCTTTCCTTCATTTTTCAACTTTACAATCAATTCATTCCATTTCCTTTTCATAAACATAATTCGATTTTAATAAATCTTTTTTGCATACGTCATCATGATGCTTATATTTCAAACTAGAGCTAGGTTAATTGGGTAATCATAAAAAAACTTGGAATCGAAAAATAATGTGTTTTACATGTGAAAATCTTATAAATAATTCATTTTCATATGTAAAAAAACTCATTTTTACATAACTTTTTTCAAAGTTTTTACATATAAAGCAATAAAAAAGTTGTCCTAATAAAAAAATATGTTAATTTATGTTGCATATAACTTAGTAAGTGGTAATTAAAGAAGAAAATGTTAAAAAAATGTTATTTTTAAATATTGCACGTGGACAGTCGCGCGGCACGACAAGGCAGTCGTCGAGACACAGTACGCGAACTCTAGTCGTGCCTGTAAACCAACACACTGCTCCAACCGTGGAGGCACGCCATGCGGGCTGATCTATAATGCCACAGGCGGTGATGCGAGCGTTCGAAGTGCAAAGTGAGCCATCAAAACGCCATATTACACACATCGCCCTCGTCCTGGTCCCGAGCCCGCGCCCGGATGTGTTGGGTGCTTTGCACCTTTCTGACTACTACTGGGTGTCACTCCTTATAAGAGAACAAGATTTTATAAGGGCTCCCCCTTATAAACTCATCCAAGTTTTATCATTCCACCAATGTGGGACAAGTTCATATATATCAAGTTTTAAACACACATTTGGAGCATTGATATCTTATTCATCTTAGCTCTATTTTGGACACGGTTTATTTCATTGTGACCCTCTTACACACACGTACTAATTAATAATTATATTATCAATACTTACAAATAATTATTTATGTCCAAAATTTCCAACATTTTAATCATAACAAATGTTACTCTTAACCAGTAATCATATAGTGAACTACAATATAGACTTCAAGATTCTTTATTTGAATTTCAAAATATTTACAACATCATATCACTTTTTTGACATTCGTCAAATTTCACAAAACCTAGTTCTTTCGCAATTGCTTCTAGTTTAAAGATTCACACCCTATCATTCATTCTCTTATTCGACTTGATTAAAGTGATCTAACAGTTCTTGGTCATAGGTTGAAAAGAAGCTTGGGGCGTCAATTTGGGAGGATTAGCTTACTAGGTCAAATGAATGTCCTTTAAGCTGAGTTTGTAAAACATCTAGATTCACCGAATATAAATCACCTATGGTATGTGTTTATAGACATTGGTAAGTGTACCAAGTCTGGATAACTCCTATGCTATAAGTGAAAGGTGTCTATGTTACCAAAGGGGTTGTAGTCTAGCGGTATCAGGCAGTTCACTCTCATAAACCCTAATACCGCATACTAACCGTTTATCTATTACTTTGCAGGTATTTAGATAAGAAGAACACTTGATTTATTAAGTTATTAATTGGTATCCCTATGGTTACTGACGTTTAGTAAACCACATACGAATCACAAACACACAGTAAGCGATCTAATACACACCTATTCATTGAAAGACATTCAAACAAGATATGTAAGGAACAACCAACCAATCAAAGATCAAAATCAAGCATGCATACTCACTAAACAAGTGAAAACAGATCTGTACTAAAACATAAAATCCAAACAAGATCCAAAACCAATAAAAATCCAAACTTTAATAATCTTTCATCTTTAACCTAGGTAGATGTAAGGTTTTAACCAAGAATCATGATAAAAACAGAAGATTCAGAGTTAAAAACATCAAACATGGTCATCAAACACAAAACCAAATACTCAAGATGATCAATCGTGACCGAATGCTTAAATATCTAACCGTGTACTCACCAATTCTTCAAATCCTTCAACCAAAAGCTTTCTCCTTTGCTAAAATCGCCCAAGATCAGAGCTTTGACGACAACAAATCGAATAATTCATGGAATAGCCGTTTCAAACAATTAAAACCCTAAAACTCCTTTTTTTTACGGATTAGCGGGTCTCTCGCGGTACCTCGCGAACCGCGAGGGACAATTTAGTCGGGTGATTTCTGAAATCTTCCTCCTTCCTCGCGTACCGCGAGGAGTTCTTTTTCTTAGAAATTTAAATCTTTTCTTTTCTTCTTCTCTCCAACCCCCGTGTGCTCGATATCTCCAGGATTTTACTCTATTTTCCGCTTACTTAGCACACTATAACCTGCAACTATGACCCGAACTCAGAACGAACTTAAATGATACAAAACGAACACAAAACTATACGATAACGCACAAATATACACGGATAAATGCATGTGTTTTGCAACACATGAAACATCCCCACACTTACACTTTTTTCATCCTCGAAAAAGAAATCTGAAATGGAATCATAACTGGACAAAGCTTTAACATTCTCAATTTTTGATCAACACAAATATAATAACGTATTAAAGTGCAATAACCGGTATTTCTATCCGACTAAACCCAAACACCAAAAATCAAGCCCCCGATAAGTGTTCTAATCCAATTTATACAACAGATCAATCAAACTATGGATCTCACACTTAAAAGCTACACTTCCACCTAATCCCGTCTCACGGTCATGTTTAGGCCCGGGTTAGATCATGTAGATCTTCCCACCACAGCAAACTAAATTCTTTATGTTTTCAAAATATAGATGATTGCATGGAATGAAATGGAATGAGTAATAATAAATCAACTTAGAGGCGTATCCACAGAGTCACTATCCCCGTGGGAAACACATAAATCAAACCTTATTTATCCCAAATATTGATCATTCAAGTCCCGACCCATGGATGTATCAACCAAGTCGCTATCCTGGAGGGTAACACGTAGGTCAAAACTCAAGTTCTCAATTAATTAATTATACTCAATATGGATGAAAATATGGAATGTGGGTGCCACCAGCTCTCAGTTCATTTTCATAAAAAGAGAGTGGTGTGGCAAAAATATTTCAGAAACATAAAAACCTTAGCTTACCGTGGTACCTATCACCCCATGTTGACAGTTTTAGTTTCACCGTTTCCCAAAGATAAGAACCCACAAGCTTTCATGATTTAATTAAGTTATTAATCCTAAGTAACACTTTTCAGGATATTTAAGCTTTTCAACTGGCTGGGCCTACCGATTCATCACAAATTAGACATGCTTTCTATTGCTTATTTTTTTTTTTCATTTTTCATCACACTATTGCCCGGCTATAATTTTCCATGTACGTGCAAAATTCTAATTCAGAGGACATTTTTGAAAAAAAAATTCTACAATATACAAAAACAGACTCAAAATACAAAACCTAGACGAATGTCTCCCATCCCCACATTTAAAATTTACATTGTCCTCAATGTGGACCGAGAAACGACGGTACTATAAAAATAAGAGAAAAATACAAAATAAAATAAACAAATAAAAATAAGTTAGAAATAAAAAATAAACTATACAAAAATCGGAACAGACTTCCCTGATTAAAATGAGTGTGAAATGCCTTGTAAGTCGTGTTCCCTTGCTCTCCATTCGAACGCGCTAAGCTATCAACTTCCAATAATTCCTCACGAACGACAGCGGGTGATTCTAACAAGTACTAGCAAGCACGTCAAATAAACAACGAAATTTATACAACACAACCAACCCTGCCGAGCCCCCCAAGTACAAAATACTATATACATCAGAGTTTATATACATGCCAAGAGAAAATAAAAGAAATACATAAAAACAAATAAGAAATAAAATACAGGGAATCAAAATACAACCCGAAATAAGGTGCTGATGATGATCACTACGGGTCTCCACCTGTGTCTGGCTGATCTGACTGATGCTGATCTGGAGCCCTGAAGAATGGTGGGATCTCTATTGCCTTCTGCTGCATCAAATACCGAATGGCCGCATCCTGGTTGTCCATCCTCTCGAACATCTGATCTCTAAAACCCCTCAAGAGTGAGTGGTGCTGGTGTGGGCTGCCGGAGCGGGTGCTGAACCTGGGGGCGCTCTATGTGATGTAAAATCCTCTGTCGTGGTATGGGCGCCCCTATCTGAACTGCCTGATCGGCAGACATCCCCGTAGGTGGTGGAACATGTGGACCCTGCCTAATCTCCATAAACCGCGGCGGATCATCCATCGATATGATCCCCACCAACCATAGCTCAACTAACCCATATGGAATGGTATTTGGGCCCGGTGTAAGTAGATGACCCGGATATCTGTCAAAAAATCCTAAACGCTCCGCCAGCCTGCTGATGTAAGGCCCGAGCTCCATTCTGGCCTCTAGTCCACCGCGACGACCCCTGGAAATAGCTAAAATGAGAATGCTCGCCAGGTTGGCCTCTCGGCGACCAACGATGCAGTAGAGACAGAAAAGATCGAGCTGACTGCACTTCTCAATCCCGGACTGGCATCCGATGAGAGTGCAATACAATATCCTGTGAATGTAACAAATGAGGGGGTCGCGAATGGATGACTCCTAGAGGGACGAGGAGTATGGTCTATAGGCGATGGAATGCCAGAAGTCAAGCAACTTACTATCGCTGACCCCCTGATCATGCCTCCGCCTGAATAAACCCCGCATGCTGATGCAAAAACGGCTACTCCGCCACCTCGGCGTACCACCCCGTGGCAACCACAAATTGTGGCATCGACATCTCGTAAACCTGTCGGCCCAATGAAAAAGACACTACAGTTAGCTCCTCGAACTGGTATGTGACGTACCGGAAGGTAGAATGGAACTCGACGGTGAGCTCCCGGTACTGTGTGGCGTCACAGACCAATGCCACTGTCCAACGGGCATCAGTAAACTCTCGTAACCTCTGGAGCTACCCTAACTCCTCTACGAGCCCCCAGTCTATCCCTCTGTGCTGATATAGATCCATGTCTACAAACCGCTCTAACCGGACAGCCTAGTGCCCGATGAATCGGGCGCGGCTCCTTTGGCTCGCCCCTCGGGTGTGGAATTGGGCCCCGCCTGCGCTTCGGCGCGCTGGATGACTCTCCGTGCTCAGACATGCCTGAATTTACAAGTAAGTACTACATAAAATACAATAACAAATGATATATCGAGCAGGACGACCGTATAACATTTCATTCGCGGTAGTTTGGCGTGTCAGAAAATTAAAAGGACACTACAAAAATAAAAAATAAATTGAAAAATTCAGGATACCCTTTTTGTTTATTTTAAAACAAGACAACCTCGCCCGAATGGAGATTGAGTACGGGCAATGCGGTCTAAACATGCAAGAAAACTCAAGGCGTATCCCCAAGACACAATTTACAAATGACTGAACCTGTACATTTGACTGGACTAAAAGACACAAACGATTAATTATCTACGATTAACTACTGTTACAACTAAATTACAACAAAATGTATAAACGATTAGCAGCAGTTATTTAATTATAAACTAAACGATCCTAGAATTATTGTACAAGTCTCAAATTACAAAAATTTGGACTAGATTCTCGCAACCCGACTCTATCCGGTTCAATTTCAACCCAAACCAACCCAAAGTACAACTAAATGACTCAAAGTATAGTAATATGACTCAAATTACACTAATCTTGACTTGACTTATCTAAATACAAACCAAACAAAACTGAAACTATTATCTAAGATTCATAATACAAATTATGTCGACTCAATTTTACAATGTATCATGGAAAATGTACCTGGATGGCGACGGAAGATGGTTCAAAACCCCCTATGTAGCAACCCCTGAGACGGCGATGGTAGATGGTGGTGATGGGCTGCGGAATCAGGTGGTGGTGATGGTAGGGTGGTGAGATTAAGAGATGGTGGTTGTCTAGAGGATGGTGGTATAATACGGTGGTGATGGGAGATGGTAGTAGGGTCGATGGTGGTGAGGGGTTGAGGTGATGGTGAGTTGATGGCGAGTGAACTCAGATGGTGACAGAGGTGAAATCGTCGGATAATTGGTGAATTGGAGTGGCAGTGGTGGTGTGCGCAGACAAAGAGGGGGGTTTTATTATTTTTTTTCCGAATTCTCCATGCTCTCGCGTACCGCGGGAGAAGTTAGCTTAAAGTCTAGCGTACCGCGAGAACCTGGTTAGGCGGTGGTGGTTCTTCATTGCCTTGCGTACCGCGAGAGAATTTTATGGACTCTCTCGCGTACCGCGAGGGACCAAAGATCTGGCAAACTCATTTGTCTCTCGTGTAGCGTGAGAGACGCTCCCCAATTTCCTCACGTAGCAGGAGGGACACTGCATCACAGAAAGTTAAGGCCGTTTTTATACTTAGAAAAATTTTCACCACTTAAATTTTTTTAACTTGTTTTCAAAACCTGTTCCAACCTTAGAATTTAAAGCAAACATACCTGGAACATTGTTTTTGATGGTTTTCCTTCGCCATTTTGGCCACGATTCCCTGAAACACACGAAAACACAAAAACACGCAAACCGAAAATATACAAAAACTAGACGTAAATGAAGACAAAGAATTGTACAAACTCTACACTCGGGCTCTTCCTTGAGGACTTACTCTCACTTAGATTTAGTTTCCTGATTTGTCAAGGATAATCTCATCCCCCTCGACATTCTCAATCGATCCCCCGATGTAGTGTTTCAACCGGTGACCATTTACCTTCCACGAGCTACCTTCCTCATCGTGTAGCTCCACTGTGCCATATGGGAATGCTTCTTTTACCGTGTATGGCCCTGTCCACCTTGACTTAAGCTTTCCTGGGAATAGTTTCAATCTAGAATTATATACTAACACTCTATCCCCACACTTGAAGTCTTTCACTCCCTTCAAACGACGATCGTACAACGCCTTTGTGCGTTCCTTATAACTCCAAGAACGTGCGTATGCCTCGTCGCATAGCTCATCTAACTCATGCAACTGGAGAAACCGGTGTCATGCTGCTTTAGGCAAGTCAAGATTGACTTCCTTTATGGCCCAATATGCCTTGTGTTCTAGTTCCACCGGTAGATGACACACTTTGCCATAGATGATCCTAAAGGGTGTAGTCCCAATAGGTGTTTTGAACGCGGTCCTAAATGCCCAAAGCGCGTCATCCAACTTGTCGGACCAATCCTTCCTATTCTTCCCGACAGTTTTCTCCAATATACTCTTCACTCCTCTATTCACATTCTTAACCTGCCCGCTAGTCTGTGGATGATAGGCGGTTGAAAGCCGATGAGTGACCCCATAGCGTGACAACACCTTCTCCATCTGGGCATTGCAAAAGTGCGTGCCCCTATCACTAATCAAGGCTATGGGAGTACCGAACCTACTGAACAACTTTTTTAGAAATCCCACCACTACTCGGGCGTCATTAGTAGGCAAGGCTTGAGCCTTAACCCACTAAGAAACATAGTCTATCACCACAAGAATGTACCGGTTCCCTCGTGATACAAGGAACAGACCCATGAAGTCAATGCCCCAAATATCAAATACTTCAACTACCTGGATCGGCTTCTGGGGCATCTTATTCCGGGATGAGATATTACCGGTGCGTTGACACGCGTCACACCGCTTCGCTAACTCATGAGCATCCTTAAACATTGTCGGCCAATAGAATCCAGAATCAAACACCTTCTTGGCGGTGTAAGAGGGTCCGTTGTGACCTCCTGTCAAACCCTCATGACAATGCTTAAGGATCTCTACACCTTCTTCCTTGCTCACACACCTCCTCAAAAGTCTATCAGCTCCTACATGAAACAGATGTGGAGCATCCCAAATGTAGTGGTTGGCATCGGCAAAGAATTTACGCCTCTGTTATGAAGTCATGCCCTTCAACACCACACCATCAGCCAAGTAGTTTGCTATGTGTAAGGCCCCAAACCCGGGAGGCCTCACTTGTTGGATTTACTCATTCACAAACAGTTCTTAAACATGAATATCAAATAACGCAGCGGACAATACTTCATTAAATCATAACTATTACATTGTTCATACATGCGGAAGCGTAAACATTTCTTAAAACATAAAATAAACTAAAACAAAACATAACGGGATTGCCAGTCTTCAAAAGCAGTCGGGTAACTCTTCATCTCTAGCCAAGCATCACCGTCCATCCTCATAACCTGCCTTAACCTGAATGTGCACACTAAAAAGTCAGCTACGCTGGTGAGTTCTAGTTTTCGTTCGATTTAAGAAATGGTTCATCATTCAAACATTCGTTAGGGTTTATCATTACGTATAAGAAAACAGGGCCTTTCATTCGTAAACCTTCAAACATTTAAACACATTGAACGGATCATTTGTTTAAAACACTTAACATTCATTTAAGTCATACATTACTATCTAAAATCTGTATCTTTCTTTACGCGTCTCTGTGTCCCCGAAGGAACCTTACATGTCGTGGACAACCGTTACGTATCGCTGTCATTGCCACAACATTCCGTCAATTCCCTTTTTGGTATTGCCCCCAAGGCTAACTGCACGAGGACCGATAATACCCATTCAGTTGCCCCCTATGGCTCTCAGCCATAGACCGACAACCTCCATTGAAGGCTATGGCTCTCAGCCATAGACCGACAACTTCCCTCGACGGCTATGGCTCTCAGCCATAACACTGTCAGATCATAATTTAACCTTACGTAAGGTCACGTTAACCCTTGAGTAATCGTCGTTACTCCATACCAGTTGTACAACATCAAACCATTGGCAGGCCACTAAGACACTGCCCCCGTTGTTCTTATGGTAACTATGGCTCGCTGTCCATAATCTACCACAAGGCTGGGAATCTCATTCCCAGACTTCATTCGTCAATTCCATTCATTCGACAGATTAGATTTGTAATGACTTCTTTAAAACCTTTGTCCTTTTTCTTTCCTTTTCATAAAACCTTTCACTCGTTTTCAAAACCCTTTACCTTTACTTTAAACCATTTCTTATTAAACATTCGTTCGTAAACATTCCATGCATAAAACTTTCTTTCCATAAACCGTTCATTCCAAATCATTTCATTTCATAATCATAGTTTCATAAAATATCATTTCATAAAACATCATTTCATATGTATGCACACCAGCCCGAAAACATTATATAAAACATTTAAAAGAGGGCTTCTAGAACTCACCTTATAAGCTAGTCTCGGTTGTCCTAAACAAAGGCCCAACAACGTCACTTCCGATCTGAATTGATTAGTTAAATACACATCAGACCCAAACCCGGCTCTAACGGTTTAACATTCTAAACATACCGACTTTTCCTAATCAACCTGATGCCTGCGCACTTAGCAAGTGCGCAGACCCTGCTGCCTGCGCACTTAGCAAGTGCGCAGACCCCTCTTCCTGCGTACTTGATAAGTACGCAGAACCTGCTCCGTGCGCACGACCTGTTTCTTCGCAAAACCCTAACTTTCGCATTCAGGTATGATCTCGTCAAGATCTCGAACCATTTTGCATCCAAAACGTTCGTTTTCCATTAAGGAACTCAAATCTATGTTTATCTTTCAGTTTCATCAGTAAAAACGTTACCTTTTTACCCAAAACCCGAAAAACCCAAAAACGAACTAAAACTCAGATTTAGGTAGGATCGTTACCTGAATCGAGCTTCTGATCCGGAGGTTCTTCTCACGAGTTATGGAGTAACACTTTGCTGAAATCTCGGGTCGATCCGCCAACTTTCTCTCTCTACGGTTTCTCCCTCTAGAAGGTGCAAATGAGAGAAAAGGGTGGTGACCTTGGCTATTTATAGGGGAGGCTCCCCTTCCAGCCCGCCGGCCCATCCGACCCGACTCGACATGCCTCGTTCGTTTATTTCGTCATTTTAACTGTCGTTTTATTTTTGGGATGTTACAAGTCTACCCCTTACAATAGGTTTCGTCCCCGAAACCTAACATAAGTCAAATAGATGAGGGTACGACTCCCTCATTTCCTTCTCCGTTTCCCAAGTGGCTTCCGATCCCTTTCGATTTTCCATTGGACTTTAACCAATTGGATAATCTTATTACGCAAACGCTTCTCCTTCTTGTCTAAGATGGCCACAGGTTCTTCGATGTAGTTAAGGCTGTTGTCGACCTCGATGTCAGTAAGTGGTACGTGAGCCGATTCATCCGCCAAACACTTTCGCAAGTGTGATACATGGAATGTAGGATGAATCCCACTTAACTCATCAGGCAACTCTAACCGATAAGCGACTTCACCAACCCGCGCCATTATCCTGAATGGTCCGACAAACCTCGGACTTAACTTTCCTCTCTTCCTGAATCGTATGATCCCTTTCCAGGGTGACACTTTCAACATTACTCTGTCCCCAACATCAAACTTAATAGGCCTTCGTCGTTTATCCGCATAGGATTTCTGACGATCTTGAGCGGCCTTCATTCTTGCTTTGATTTGATCAAACCTTTCCGATGTTTCTCTTACGACTTCAAGACTTCCTAATTCCTTCTGTCCAATCTCACCCCAACAAACCGGGGTCCTACATCTTCTCCCATACAACATTTCGTAAGGCGGCATGCCTATCGTCGTGTGATGACTATTGTTGTAGGAGAATTCGGCTAACGGCAGATGACTGTCCCAACTGCCGCCAAAATCGATAATACAAGCACGAAGCATATCCTCCAATGTCTGAATGGTCCTTTCAGACTGACCGTCCGTTTGTGGGTGGTATGCCGTGCTGATATTAAGCCTCGTGCCCATCGCCTCGTGAAATCTTTTCCAGAACCTCGATGTGAATCGTGTGTCCCGGTCAGATACGATCGTCAAAGGCATCCATGCCGTGCTACTACTTCGTTAATAAACACTTCTGCTAACCTTTCCGACGAGAACGTCTCACGAATAGGTAGGAAATGAGCACTCTTCGTTAAACGGTCCACAATTACCCAAATAGTATCATGACCTTTAGCTGTGCGAGTTAGCTTGGTTATGAAGTCCATGGTAATGTGTTCCCACTTCCATTCCGGTATATCAAGTGGTTGAATCTTTCCATACGGTTTCTGGTGTTCGGCCTTTACTTGTGAGCAAGTCAAGCATTTGCTTACATACCTTGTCACCTCAAGTTTCATCCCAGGCCACCAGTATTCCTTCCTCAGATCTTGGTACATCTTATTGGTACCGGGATGGATAGAGTACCGAGACTTATGAGCCTCATCCAAGATTTTGGTTCTAAGCTCGCCACCCATAGGTATCCATACCCGTCCAAAACGTGTCCTAACACCAAGAGTGTTATATTCCAACTTGTCCTGTTGGCCAACCATCCTTTCCTTCTTAATGTTTTCTTCCTTAAGTGCTTCATCTTGAGCTCTTTCAATTTCCCTCATTACATCAGATGTTACTACTAACTGGCAAGCTTTCACTCTAATAGGAGTAGGCACATCCTTTTGGCTTAGAGCGTCAGCCACCACGTTTGCCTTTCCAGGATGGTATATTATTTCACAGTCATAGTCTTTCAACAGTTCCAACCGTCGCCTCTGCCTCATATTAAGTTCCTTTTGTTCGAAGAAGTATTTCAAACTTTTGTGGTCGGAGTAAATAGTAAACTTCACCCCGTACAGGTAGTGCCTCCAGATTTTCAATGCGAATACGACAGCAGCAAGTTCCAAATCATGGGTTGGATAATTAGCTTCGTGAATCTTCAACTGTCGTGACGCATACGTGTTCACTCTTCCGTGTTGCATCAACACGCATCCCAATCCCTGACCCGAAGCGTCAGAGTATACCACTAAGTCTTCATTGCCCTCGGGAAGGGCCAAGACTGGAGCTTGGGTTAGCCTCTTCTTCAATTCCTTAAACGCCTCATCTTGGGTCGAACCCCATTCATACTTGACCTCTTTCCGAGTCAACTTTGTCAACGGCGAAGCTATTTTTGAGAAATCCTGGATGAATCTCCGATAGTAGCCTGCCAATACCAAGAAACTACGGATTTCAGTTGGCGTCTTAGGAATATTCCATTCCCTTACCGTCATTATCTTCGCTGGGTCAACCATAATGCCGTTCGGGCTGATAACGTGACCTAGGAATTGGACTTCCCTAAGCCAGAACGCGCATTTGGAGAACTTAGCATACAACTTTTCCTTCTTCAGAGCTTCCAATACTTCCTTCAAGTGACACGCGTGATCACCCTCATTCTTGGAGTAGATGAGGATATCATCAATGAACACGATTACCGATTGGTCCAGCATCGGTCGACACACCCTATTCATTAAATCCATGAATGCTGCGGGGGCGTTCGTCAATCCAAAAGACATTACGCGGAACTCGAAATGTCCATAACGCGTGCGAAATTCGGTTTTCGGTATGTCTTCTTCCCTCACCTTCAACTGATGGTACCCGGATCGAAGGTCAATTTTTGAGAACCAACTTGCGCCCTGTAATTGATCGAACAGGCCGTTGATCCTTGGTAAAGGGTACTTGTTCTTCACCGTACGTTTGTTCAACTCGCGATAATCAATACACATTCTCATCGAACCGTCTTTCTTCTTCACAAACAACACCGGAGCACCCCACAACGAGATGCTCGGTTGGATAAATCCTTTCTCAAGTAACTCGTCTAGTTGTGCCATTAATTCTTTCATCTCCATTGGTGCTAGTCGATATGGAGCCTTAGCCACGGGCTGGGCATCTGGTACTAAGTCGATTCGAAATTCAATCTCTCTGTCGGGTGGTATCCCATGCAAATCCTCTGGAAACACCTCCGGGTACTCGCGTACCACGGGTACATCATTTAGCTCCTTCACTTCCTTACACTCGTCAATTACGTACACCAGATAAGCCTCGCATCCACGCCTCAAGTAATCCGCTGCCTTAGTCATCGAGATGACGTTTGGCATCGGGGCATCACGATCTCCAAGAACCTCGACTTTGCTACCGTCCGGAGCCTTGAGTCGGATTATCTTTTGTTTGCATATAATTTGTGCTTCATTGGCAGTTAGCCAATCCATACCTAACATGACATCGAACCCACCTAAAACCATAACAAACAATCTGTCAGGGAACCTATGTCCTTTTATTTTTATTGTGGAGTTGTCAACTACATCGGTCACTCTCGCAGTCCTACCCTCAGCGGTTTCTACGCTAAAGGCACTTTCTAGCTTACTGACAGTGTACTTCACTCGTTTACAGAAAGTCGCAGATATAAAACTCTTACTGGCACCCGAATCAAATAACACAGAAACAAAAGTGTTGTCAAGGATGAACGTACCTGACGCCACATCGGGATCCTTCCTAGCCTGATCCTGTGTCAGTGCGTACGCTCGCGTCTTCGCACGAGATCCCTCTCCCTTCTTTTCCGGGCCCTTTCCCTTCCCGGTTTCCCCCATCCTGGGCTTCGGGCAGTCCCTACTCAGATGACCGACATCCCCACAGTTATAGCACTTGTAGTGTTGTGTGCACTCACGGGCGTAGTGCCCGGTCTTGCCATATTTGAAACACAAATTAGATCCCAGTCTACATCCACCTGTGTGCTCCTTTCCACATTTCTTACAAATGGTCGGCTCATCAACCCGAGCCCTCTTATCACGAGCCCCAAACATCTTTCCCCCAGTTCGCTTGTTTGAGAAGCTCGGTCTCTTCTTTTGCTCTTCAGCGGCAACAACATTCAGTGCCAGATCGTCAAATACCACGCCACTTAGCTCTACTGCCGAATCATAGGTAGTAGGGGCGTTTGCCTTAACATAGGTGCGGACCTGGTCCGGCAACCCTTGAATATAGCAGGCAATCTTTCTCTCTTCAGTAGTGACAAGATGTGGCACCAGACGTGCCAGTTCATTGAATCGGGTTGTGTATTGCCGATGCGTCATGTTCCCGGCCTTCAAACCCAGAAATTCCCTCTCTACCTTCTCAATCTCGTTCCTTGGGCAAAAATTCTTAATAACTAAAGTTTTCAAGTCAGCCCACATCATCGCATCCACAATCTCGCTCCCTTTTGCCTGACGTACACCTTCCCACCAATGGGATGCCTCCTCCCTCAAGGAGTTAGCAGCAAATTTTACAACTTGATCCGTTCGGCACTCGCTTAGACGAATGGCAGCTTCCATACGGATCACCCAATCAAATGTAGCCACCGCGTCTTTCTTTCCAGTGAGAACCGGTGGGTCACATGCTTTAAATGACTTGTAGTCGCATCCACGAGCAGGCGGTGCGTTGTCGGTCTCAATGTTCTGAGCACCTATTGCCACACTAGACCCACCCACCCCATTAACCTGCTTCAATGCTTCTGCCAACAGACCTGGCAGAGAAGTCTTCATCAATTCTGTGAACTCTCGAGCTATAGCTGCTCTCACTTCTGGTTCAAAAGTGAAAGGTTGTTCTTCAACTAGTGTCTGCTCAGTTCCAAGCACACTAACCGCCGGTTCAGTGTGAACACTTCCTTCTTCACTATTCTCTTGGCGCGCAGGGATCCTGCCACGCCCACCATTTCGACCGCCGGTACGATCACCGGTACGGCCACCACGCCTTCCGTTTCCTCTTCTTGCCATTTTGTTCTATAAGACAAGAATCCAATGACATCACGCTAGTTAACAAATAAAATTCAATAAGTACTGTAAGATTTTAATATACACTGGCCATCTGCAATTAACCATTACACTACCTTTCGATTTCTGTTTGACAACCTTTGTGATTTCATCAGAACACAAGTCCTTTCCTAACCCTTTCTTAGGTATACTACATACACATACTCTACTTTTCATACCTGATGCTGTGGCTCGAGTTACCCGTACTGGCATCCGCTTTTGGTCCCATTCACAGTTTAAGTTCAGACACTGGGAGTGTCCGAATCTCTCAAACTATTGCTCTGATACCAACTTGTAAGGCCCCAAACCCGGGAGGCCTCACTTGTTGGATTTACTCATTCACAAACAGTTCTTAACATGAATATCAAATAACGCAGCGGACAATACTTCATTAAATCATAACTATTACATTGTTCATACATGCGGAAGCGTAAACATTGCTTAAAACATAAAATAAACTAAAACAAAACATAACGGGATTGCCAGTCTTCAAAAGCAGTCGGGTAACTCTTCATCTCTAGCCAAGCATCACCGTCCATCCTCATAATCTGCCTTAACCTGAATGTGCACACTAAAAAGTCAGCTACGCTGGTGAGTTCTAGTTTTCGTTCGATTTAAGAAATGGTTCATCATTCAAACATTCGTTAGGGTTTATCATTACGTATAAGAAAACAGGGCCTTTCATTCGTAAACCTTCAAACATTTAAACACATTGAACGGATCATTTGTTTAAAACATTTAACATTCATTTAAGTCATACATTACTATCTAAAATCTGTATCTTTCTTTACGCGTCTCTTTGTCCCCGAAGGAACCCTACATGTCGTGGACAACCGTTACGTATCGCTGTCATTGCCACAACATTCCGTCAATTCCCTTTTTGGTATTGCCCCCAAGGCTAACTGCACGAGGACCGACAATACCCATTCAGTTGCCCCCTATGGCTCTCAGCCATAGACCGACAACCTCCATTGAAGGCTATGGCTCTCAGCCATAGACCGACAACTTCCCTCGACGGCTATGGCTCTCAGCCATAACACTGTCGGATCATAATTTAACCTGACGTAAGGTCACGTTAACCCTTGAGTAACCGTCGTTACTCCATACCAGTTGTACAACATCAAACCATTGGCAGGCCACTAAGACACTGCCCCCGTTGTTCTTATGGTAACTATGGCTCGCTGTCCATAATCTACCACAAGGCTGGGAATCTCCTTCCCAGACTTCATTCGTCAATTCCATTCATTCGACAGATTAGATTTGTAATGACTTCTTCAAAACCTTTGCCCTTTTTCTTTCCTTTTCATAAAACCTTTCACTCATTTTTAAAAACCTTTACCTTTACTTTAAACCATTTCTTATTAAACATTCTTTCGTTCGTATGAATTACAAGTGAATATATGGATAAACCGAGCAAGAGAACGAAGCCGAAAGAAAGTCCAGGGATCAAAAGTGAAAAATGAAGAAAATAGGTCCTTCGCGGTACGCGAGGGAAAGGAAAACCGACCGCGACTATTTTGTTCCTCGCGGTACGCGAGGAACCTATCCCAAATGTTTCGCGATACGCGAGAGAGCTAATTTTCGCAAAACCCTAATTTTCCAATTTAAATAGAATTTTAATCCCATTATGGGAGGAGTTCGATTCTTAGCCGTCCAGAGAGAGCATTATGGCGATTTTGGGTGATTGGAGGTCAAGTGGAGTTAAAGTTTGAAGCTTTTGAATCCGGGTGCGTTGTTTAAGCGTTCTAGGTGTTAAAAATTCGATTTTTATATTTGTTTGCTTTGTTTGAAACTATGATGATTGCATATACTTATGTTTTTAGTTGTTTGAACATGATTCTAGGTTAAAACTTTGATATTGCCTAGGTCATATGATGAATACTTGTTAAAGTTTGGATTTTTATCGGTTTTTGGATTCACTTAATGGGTTTATGATTTTGTAAAAGATCTCGAGTTAATAATTGTGATGTTATTGCATGTTTAGATATGATCTCGTGTTTGATTTCAATTCCTTAGTTGGTGACACCCTGAGAGTGATTAGGGATCGACTAGGCTGTCTAGAGTTGTTTCCTTAGAAACCCAGATCCATTATAGTTTCCATAACCGATAGAAGTTGTGCTTTGCAAGTAGAATTCCGACCTAGGTGATATTCTTCCCATTCTGATTTTACCTTTGTTCTTTCTCTGGTTAGTTGAGTCGACCTTAGTTTATTGCATTCTTAGTTAATTCAATAGTGTAGTAAACCCCCCAAACTAATACAATATTTAGTCCGAGTCAGAGTCTAGTATTAGTATTCAATGTCTCTAGGGTTCGATAACTCGGTTTACCATTAAGCTGTGCTACACTTGATACGTACACTTGTCTGTCAGTGAAGTCTAGTTCATAGGTTTTCCATTTATTACTTAGGAGTCTAGGTTAGGTTTAGTATTTTATTTTATAGACCGTTGCCGGGGACACTTGGCAATAACTATATTAGCTTTGATTAGTTCTTTTAGTGATTTTTGGTTTGTTTTATTTTCTATGTGCTACTTGTCTTCTGTGCTACTAGTGAGTTTTATCTGAGTGTCTAAATTAGAATCGAGTCTTTCTGTGTGTCTTTGAGTCTTTGTTCTGTTTCCTTCTAGAGTCTTTCTGTTTATGCACCATACTCGCTCGCAGGGATCACCTCCTTATTAAGCTTTCCTAGAGCCCGAGAGCTACACGAGCGCACCCGTGACTTTCGGGAGCGTTTGAAAGCATTATGCAGCACCCAGGTACGCCCTACTAGCCCAATCCCCTTTCCACAAATGGGTGACGCTGACCCACCATCGAGACGTACTATGCACCAGAGGGCCAGTGATGGGTTCACGGGCGTGAGATCTTTGATCACACGCCCCACTATACCGAACACCAATTCTTGGCAGTTCCCATCACATGTCATGAGTACGATCACTCATGCTACTCAATTACATGGCCTCGAGGATAAGGATGCACATGGACATTTGTCCTGCTTCGCGCGGGTATGTGATACATTCAATATCACGGGTGTGTCTAAGGACGCTATCTACTTGCGTCTCTTCCCATTCTCGCTCTCTGGGCATGCATCTACTTGGCTCGACACTCTACTAGACAATTCTATCACCACATGGGAGGATCTAGAAGCCAAGTTCTTCAAGAAGTACTATCCACCTTCCAGGGCCTCTAGCCTTATGAACCAAATCCATTCGTTCCGGATGGACCCCGACGAGCCCTATCACATGGTCTGGGAGCGGTTCAACGCGCTGTTGAGCCGACGTCCTCAGCACGGTCTTTCCGACTGGGCGCTGGTGGAGAAGTTCTATAATGGCCTCACTTTCAAGAAGCAGCAAATGTTCAACACAGCCGCGGGAGGTCATATCATGGAGAGACTCGAGCTTGATAAGTGCGAGGAAATGTTCGAGAGCTTCGCTCAAGCCGGACAGCAGCATCCACATTCTATTAGGAATTCCATTTCTACTTCTAGTGCACCCGCCTCTTCTCCTAGAGGTGTGCATCAGGTCACTCCTGAGACTAGCGTGGCTACTGCACTTGCCTCAATGGCTAACGAGATTAAGGAGAAGAAGCTCAGTGCTCGTCGGTGTCAAGTGTGTAGGGGAGGCCACGACACCCGAGATTGCCCCATAAATAATCAGGAGCATGTGAGCTATACTGGCAACCAGTACCAGAACCGAGGGTATAATAACAGCAATATTTATGGCTCAGGATGGAGATCTGGAAATAACCCGCCCAGGTTTAATGGTCGCCAGCAGCAGTACGGAGGATGAGAGACTGGAGCGAGCTCGAGAAGCAGTGTCAATACAAGAAAGATCAAAGAGATGCTCGAGAATCAGACATAACTGCTTGCCCACTTTGTCCAACAAGACAAGGACACGAGGCAAAGACTGGATAGCCACGACACTCTATTAAAGAATCAGCAGTCGGCATTCCAGGATTTGCAACGCACTGTAGGAGTCATCGCTTAGAGCCTGAAGGGTAGACAAGGAGGTCCATCTTCAGGCCCAAATGCTTCAGTGATGGCCGTGTCAGTTAGGAGTGTGGAGAAGAAAGAGGTTGTAGAGGATGACTCCCATTCCATTGAGTATGGCATACCTACGGTAGAGGAAGTGAAGAAGGTAGATTGGAGAGCTCGATATGCTACGATCGATGCTAAGATGAGTGAAGAGCAGGAGATGGAAGAGACACTAGAAGAGCCGGTGGACGAGGATATAGTAGAAGAGAAGCCTGCCGAGAGGGCAGTGGAGAAGAAGAAGGGGGTGGAGATGAAGTCCCCCGAGTTTGAACTGAGTCATGTTCCCAATCCAGCACGCTTGCTGCCTTATAAGAATGCTAAGGAATATAGTACTTTCCTTGATATGTTTAAACAACTTAAGGTCAATCTTCCGTTTATAGAGGTCCACCAACACATGCCGAAGTATGGAAAATTTCTCAAAGATTTTCTTTCCAACAAGAAGAAACTAGGAGGGATCTCTGAAGTCTCACTTAGTGAGCAATGTTCTGCTGTGGTGCAGAACAAACTGCCCGAGAAATTGGGAGATTCGGGTCGTTTCACGATCCCGTGTCTCCTAGGCAGTTTGCCCTCGCACCACGCATTGGCCGACCTAGGTGCTAGCATCAATCTGATGCCATATTCTTTCTATAAATAGTTGGACCTAGGTGAACTGCAGTCGACGAGCATGAGATTTTCTTGGCTGTACGCTCAGTCAAGTATCCACGGGGAATTATGGAGAATCTGTTAGTAAAAGTAAGTAAGTTTGTCTTCCCCGTAGATTTTATCATTCTGGACATCGAAGTGGATGATAGAGTTCCACTCATCCTAGGACGCCCGTTCCTATGTACCGCCAAGGCGATGATCGATGTCTTTAACGGGAAACTCACACTTCGTGTGGGGGATGAGATGATCACATTCGATACTGCTAAGTCCGAGAGGGATGTTGGCAAGCATAGCCACTCCGTGTGCATGCTTGAGGCCTTCACGGACAACCATTGGGACTCTGATCCAGAGATAGAAGTAGGTGAACCCGCCCCTAATTTAGAAGAACCATCTGAGTGGGCGGTAGAGTTAGATGGATTGTTAGATGAGCCGGACGATTACGGTGATAAGGTGTCTGATGATCTGCTGGAGATGATGGTAAAATTCGAAGAAATCATAGGTAAAACCCCAAGTGTGGGGAAGTTGGTGGAGGTTGTAGAGGATCCCGGAGATCCTGGTGGAGGTTTAGAAGTCACATCCTTAGAAATACCCTTACCCATGCCTTTGCCCACCATAGTTGCTCATTTTGAGGGGAGAATTCCCGATCCGAGGCATAATTCTAGTGCTCCTAAGTCTAGGCCACCCCGTAATAGAACCCGTGTGTTGAAAGATCCATGTGAGTTTAGGGCAATGCAAACCCCAAGTGTGGGGACGTCGAGGGGTAAGAAGCTGCTAGGATATTTGATGCGTATCATCTTCTAACCGGGTAGGTATAAGTTGTGGTGGAAGGACCTACGTGATATAGGTCCACTGTTTGATAGGAGTATGAGGATGTTGAAGAGTTGGAGGATCGGTAGGCCGCGTAGGATGAAGGCGGTGCCAGTTAGGATCAAGAAGAAGCCTCCTGATAGGCTTGCTTGAGTCTCGGACAAGTGCCCGGGATGTAGAGTTTGTGTGCTTTACTTGGTCTGAGTCCGTGTCTTTTCGGGGTTTTTCGGTATGTGTTTTGTTTGTGTCAGTTTATGCAGGGATTCATGTTCGATTCGGCAAAGGAAATCATTAGGAACGAAGTTCCAGGTATTTTTACATATGTTTTTATGCTTGGAATATGTTTTTATGGAATTTGGGTGAAAATAATTTTAAATGATAAAAAATTTTCTAAGTATAAAATTTAGAAAATTCTCTAAACTTTCTGTGACCACCATGCTCTCGCGGTACACGAGGCCTTTGGGGAGTCCTCTCACGGTACGCGAAGGACAAACCAAATGGCCGGCCTAAAATTCATCTCCTCGCAGACGCGAGGAGAGGGCCTGATTCTCTCCCGGTATGCGAAAGCTAGCTGGTTTCACCCTTCTTCCTTGTTTTCACATAGTTTCGTCCACCCGCATCGACCACCACTATCATTCCCACTTATATCCATTATCACACCATCCATGATCACTTTCGTTCACCATCCGACACTGACCATGGGGAACTTGAAACCATTCGTGAATGATGATTTACTTTTCCATGGCATTCATGTCTATGTGTTTGCCACCCATTGAGTATGTTTCTCTGCATGCTATCTATCTTGAGTCTTTAATTCTTAGTGAGTCAGTTTGAGTCAGTCGAGTCTTGAATTTTTACTTTGAGTCTGTAACTTGTGTTATTTTAATGCTGTGGGTTTGTTTGAGTTTTATCGTGCAGGTTTTGATCGCTCTGTCCGTATGCAATCTCCATTCGGGTGGGGTTGATTCTCATCTTATCTATCTTGTAAAGGCAACCCGACAATCTTTTGTGCAACCGCGACCGAAACGCTATACGGTGCACACGTGGAAGAGTAATGCTGGACTATTCATGCTACATTACCAGCTAAGTCGATTCATTTTATTTTTGCATTTTTTTAGTTGTGTTTTGCTTCACATTGAGGACAATGTGTCTTGGGGATGTGAGTGTTTAGTTTAGTTAGTTTGTCTTGTTTATAAAAAAATCAAAAATACAAAAAAAATTAATTTTTTTTTTGAAAAATGTCCTTGGAAATAATTGCAAAATAAATGGAAAATGATAGTACAACTTGATCTACTTGTGAGTTTAAATGATATAAATAATTGAAAACGTGTCTAATTAGTGATGTTTTGGTAGACCCAGCTAGCTAGTAAAACTTAAATAGCCTGTGAGTGTTGTTTAGGGATTAATTGATTTAAAATCATGATATCTTGTGGGTATTTATCTTTGAGTAACGGTAATTCTGAAACTGTCAATATAGGTTGATAGGTACCAAGTTAAGTTAAAATTTAGAGGTTTTTGAAATTTCATTCACACCACTCTCTTTTTCTGAGAATAAATCCGAGTTTGGTGGCGCCCGCATCCATATTCCATAATTCTTGAGCTTATTTAATTGAAATCTAAGTTTCGCCTACGTGTCACACGTCGGGTTCCAGCCTGATTGAAACACCACTGGGTTGATTCTTATGTGCTTCATTGTTATGACTTAGTCTATGTATTACCTTCCGGGATAGTGACTTGGTTGAAACGCCTCTAGACAAAAGTTCTTTTGCTTAATTATGCTCATTTCCATCCATTCATTCATTGATCGTCTTGATTTCTAAAAACCTATAAATTTTAGTTTAACGTGGTAGGGTAAATCTATATGGTTTGATCCGTACCTAGATATGATCGTGAGACGTGATTAGGTAGAACTGTAGCTTTTAAGTGTGAGTTCCATAGATTGATTGATAGTTGTATAAAAGAAATTTTAGAACACGTAATGGGGGCTTGAAAGTTGGTGCTTGGGTTTAATCGGACAGAAATACTGATTATTGCTTTTTAACTCGTGAGTATATTTTGCTAATTGGTAATTGATGTTTATTAAGTAGATTTGAGTTATGATTCCATTTGCAGCTTTTTTTTCGAGGACGAAAAAAAGGTTAAGTGTGGGGATGTTTGATGTAGTTCAAAGCACACATCTTTAATCCTAGTGTTTTATGCATTTTTGATTAGTTTTGTGTTTGTTTTTATTTGTTTAAGTGTGTATTTGAGTCTTTGTCTTATTTGCAGGTGCTCGTATGAATTACAAGTGAATATATGAAGAAACCGAGCAAGAGAACGAAGCCGAAAGAAAGTCCATGGATCAAAAGTGAAAAATGAAGAAAATAGGTCCTTCGCGGTACGCGAAGAGTGGAGACCAATAATCTCGCGGTACGCGAGGGAAGGGAAAACCGGCCGCGACTATTTTTGTTCATCGCGGTACGCGAGGAACCTATCCCAAATGTTTCGCGGTACGCGAGAGAGCTAATTTTCGCAAAACCCTAATTTTCCAATTTAAATAGAATTTTAATCCCATTATGAGAGGAGTTCGATTCTTAGCCGTCTAGAGAGAGCATTAGGGCGATTTTGGTTGATTGGAGGTCAAGTGGAGTTAAAGTTTGAAGCTTTTGAATCGGTTCATTGTTTAAGCGTTCTAGGTGTTAAAGATTCGATTTTTATATTTGTTTGCTTTGTTTGAAACTATGATGATTGTTTATACTTCTATTTTTAGTTGTTTGAACACGATTCTAGGCTAAAACTTTGATATTGCCTAGGTCATATGATGAATACTTGTTAAAGTTTGGATTTTTATCGGTTTTTGGATTCAATTAATGGGTTTATGATTTTGTAAAAGATCTTGAGTTAATAATTGTGATGTTATTGCATGTTAAGATCTGATCTTGTGTTTGATTTCAATTCCTTGTGTTGATTGTGGTTGTCTGCCAGTTTGATTAGCGTATCTTGGTCAAGATCTCAGGGTTTGTGATTAGGGTGTTTTGCTAGACGTAGTAGCCATAGGAGTTGTCAATAATTGCTGATTAGAATTAAATGTGTATCCTAGTTTAATACCCGAGAGGTGAGAATTAGTCGTTTAGTATTCGTCATTAGGAATCTGAGTGTCAGCTGTCTGAGAGGAAGCCGGTATTAGGTGTCTAGTGATTGTTGCTATTTGTGTCATAGTTGTTATCTTGAGATTACCCCATGCATTCTTCGAGTGTATTGGTGGACGGAGAGTCTGAGAGGTAATCTATCTATTAGGGTACTTTATCATAGTTGGAAATACCTGAGAAGTGATCCAACAATCTGGTGAGTTAGTACATATTTAGGTTCCTTAGTCGGTGACACCCTGAGAGTGATTAGGGATCGACTAGGCTGTCTAGAGTTGTTTCCTTAGAAACCCAGATCCATTATAGTTTCCATAACCGATAGAAGTTGTGCTTTGCAAGTAGAATTCCGACCTAGGTGATATTCTTCCCATTTTAGTTTATTGCATTCTTAGTTAATTCAGTAGTGTAGTAAAACCCCCAAACCAATACAATCTTTAGTCCGAGTCAGAGTCTAGTATTAGTATTCAGTGTCTTTAGGGTTCGATAACTCGGTTTACCATTAAGCTGTGCTACACTCGATAGGTACACTTGTCTGTCAGTGCGGTCTAGTTCATAGGTTTTCCATTTATTCCTTAGGAGTCTAGGTTAGGTTTAGTAGTTTATTTTATAGACCGTCTGGACAACATCAGTTTCCCATATGGCCTCCTCCCGGATCTCTTCTCTACCGGGGTCCTCTAACCTCGAAAAATGGTCGGCCGCCACATTCTCTGCTCCCTTCTTATCTTTGATCTCAATATCATACTCAGAAAGCAATTGAATCCATCGAATCAATCTAGGTTTGGCATCCTTCTTTGTGAACAGATATCGCAATGCCGCATGATCAGTATAAACGATGGTTTTAGAGAGCACTAAGTATGAACGAAACTTGTCAAATGCAAACACCACCGCTAACAACTCTTTCTCGGTAGTTTTGTAATTCTCTTGAGCATCATTATAAGTTTTACTCGCATAATAGATCGGGTGGAAGTGCTTCTCTCTTCTTTGGCCTAAAACAACCCCGACTACATAATCACTCGCATCACACATGTCAAAGGGTAAGCTCCAGTCGGGGGAAATCAAGATAGGAGCACAGACTAAATGCTCCTTCAAGAACTCAAATGCCTTCAAACAATCCGCATCAAAGTCAAATGGGACGTCTTTCTCTAGAAGGCCGGTCATGGGTCGGATAATATTTGAAAAATCTTTAATGAATCGCCTATAGAAACCCGCATGACCTAAGAAACTACGAAGCGATTTCACACTAGTCAGTGGTGGAAGACTACTGATCGTGTCAATTTTAGCTCTATCCATTTTGATATCGGCACGTGAAACCTTGTGTCCAAGCACAATCCCCTCAGTCACCATGAAGTGACACTTCTCCCAATTAAGCATCAGCTTCGTCTCTATGCACCTCCTCACCATCTTCTCGAGGTTCTGCAAACAATGGTCGAAAGAACTCCCAAACACAAAAAAATCGTCCATGAAAACCTCCATGGAAGTCGCGATCATGTCCTGAAAGATAGCCACCATGCACCTCTGGAAGCTGGCTGGAGCATTACACAACCCGAATGGCATACGTCGGTACGCAAAGGTACCATACGGGCATGTAAAGATGGTTTTATCCTGAACCTCCGGTACAATGGGGATCTGGAAATAACCCGAGAAATCATCAAGGAAACAGTAGAACTGCTGCCCTGGCGCTCCAGCATATGGTCAATGAAAGGAAGGGAGAAGTGGTCCTTCCTTGTGGCATCATTCAGCCTCCTATAATCAATACACACTCTCCAACCGGTGACTGTCCTAGTAGGGATCAACTCCTCTTTCTCATTCTTCACGACTGTCATCCCACTCTTATTCGGGACGACCTGAGTCGGGCTTACCCATGTGGAGTCAGAAATCGGATATATCAATCCAACATCCAGGAGTTTAAGGACCTCCTTCTTCACCGCGACATGTTCGGGTTAAGCCTTCTTTGAGGTTGCACAAATGGCTTGTGCTCCTCCTCCATCAATATCCTATGCGTGTAGAAAGTCGGGTTGATACCCTTTATGTCTGTAAGCTTCCACACAATGGCCTGTTTACTCGCCTTCAAGACCTCTATCAATCTCTCCTTCTCCTCCTCCGTCAGTGCAGCAAAAATCACGACTGGCAAACCGGCCTCACCATCCAAGAAGGCATACTCCAGATGGGAGGGTAGCTCCTTAAGCTCAAGGGATGGCGGTGCCTCAACCGAGGGCTTCTTCTCCTCCTCGGTACTCTCAGCCACCTCAAATACTTCTGGGTACTCAGGAGGTTTACTAGCCGGGTGGCTCGGAGTTTGCTCGGGGGAAGCATCAATCTCAACCTCCTGGTCTTCCTCACCCAGGTGTTGTGTGTTAAGCAGGCCAGTGCCACACACATAGTCAAGGCAACGATCCATGTGAGATATGAAAGTGTCTAGAAAGAACGCGGAATCGTCCTGACCACTAGAATGCTTCATCGACTTCATGACATCAAATGTGACATTCTCATCCCCCACACGAAGTGTGATCTTACCGTCGAAGACATCGATCAATGCCTTGGCGGTTCGCAAGAAGGGGCGTCCCAAAATGAGTGGGACTCTATCGTCAACTTCCATATCAAGAATGACAAAGTCCGCGGGGAAAACAAACTTATCAACCTTCACCAACAGATTCTCCACTATTCCCCGTGGATATTTGACCGAATGGTCGGCCAAAGATATGCTCATGCGCGTAGGGGCCCCAAGGCCCAGCTTCTCGAAGAGAGAGTATGGCATCAGGTTGATGCTATCACCGAGATCGGCCAACGAGTGGTGCAGAGTCGAGCCACCAAACAAACACGGGATCGTGAAGACACCCAGATTTGCTAATTTATTTGGTGGCTTGTTCTGGACCACGGCAGAGCATCTTTCATTCAGATTGACAGTTGAAAGGTCCTCCAGCTTCTTCTTATTGGACAGAAGATCTTTTAGGAATTTAGCATATTTCGGCATATGCTGGAGGGCTTCAACAAAAGGCAGATTAATTTTTAACTGCTTAAACAACTCCAGAAAGTGTCCATAATACTTAGCATATTTCTGCTACATCAGGCGAGCATGATATGGAACATGACTAAGATCAACATCAGGGGCCTTCTTCTTCCCCTCACTCTTCTCCTCTTCTCCTATCTTCTCAGCGGGAGACTCACTATTAGGCACTGTACTTGCTGTGACTTGCCTCTCGTGCACCCCTCCAGGAGCCTCCATCTCTATCTCCTCATCAATCGGCTCATCATCATCATATGCCGGCGTCTTCACTTTCTGCGCGTGGTCACCGCCTTCAATGTGGCTTTCGGGTTAGTCTCAGTACTACCCGAAAAGGAACCTCTAGATCGGTCAGTCAGCTGGCGCGCTATGACTCCCACTGTGCGCTACAAATATAAGATTGAAGACTGCTGACTCCTCAGTAAAGTATCGTGCTCCTTCAGCTTATATTGAGTCTCCTGATCCGTCTTCACCAACTGAGCAAGCAACTGAGTCTGGGTAGCTAACATATCCTCAATCCTCTTCTCACCAGCACTACTACCATAATTCTGTTCTGCTTCTCTATCTCCTCCATACTGATTTTGACGTTTTTGAAACCCAGGTGGGTTCCCGCCAGATCTCCAATTAGCGTTGGGGTATTTTCTCCATCCCGAGTTGAACATAGGGGGTTTTTGGTTCCCTAGGAAGTCTACCTGCTCCTGTTGAGTGACAGGACAATCGATGGTATCATGACCTCCTCTACATACCTCACACTTCATCGCGCTCATCTTCAACTCCTTAATCTCCTTTGCTATAGCTGCAAGTGCAGCAGCCATGCTAGTCTCAGTAGTGACCTGATGAACACCTCTAGTGGCAGAAGTAGGTCTCCTAGCACTAGTAGTGGAATTCCTAGAAGAAGGCTGTTGTTGCTCAGCTTGAGCAAAACTCTCAAACATCTCCTTACACTCCTCCGGCTCCTTCTTATCCATGATGTGCCCCCCTACAGCAGTATTGAACATCTGTTGTTTCTCAAATGTAAGACCATTATAGAACTTTTCAACCAATGCCCAATCAAAAAAGCCATGCTGAGGACACTTGCTCAGTAGAGTATTGAACCGCTCCTAAGCCATGTGGTAAGGCTCATCGGGGTCCATATGGAAAGAGTGGATCTGATCCCTCAGACGGGCGGCCTTAGATGGTGGATAATACTTCTTCAGGAATTTGTCCTTCAGATTTTCCCAAGTGGTTATGGAATCCTGGGGCAGGGTATCCAACCAAGTGGCAGAGCGACTAGATAGGGTGAACGGGAAAAAACGCAACAGGATGGCGTCATCAGTAGCACCAGTAATGCGAAAGGTATCGCAAATATGCGCAAAGCGGGACAGATGTCCTGGTGCATCCTCGTCCTCGAGTCCGTGGAACTGAGATGAGTTACTGATAGTGTTCATCATATGAGATGAATCTGCCAAGTATTAGTGTTAGACATAGCAGGATGGGTAATAGAGGACCTAGCACCCGTGAAACCATCACATGCCCTCTGGTGGACGGTACGCCTAGCAGGTGGATTAGCATCACCCATGTCAGCAATAGGAATTGGAATGCGTACCTTTTTCTCAACTAGCTCACTCAAATGACTGTGAAACTTCCGGCTGCGCTCCCGAAGCTCTCGCTCTGGCTCTGAATAGGTTTCAAAGTCTGGTGATCCATGTGAGCGAGTATGTTGCATAAACTAGCAGAAGACAAAGAAAAAAAAAAGAAATAAGACAAAGAACAGACTCAATCTAGGACGCACACAAATAGCAAATAAGGACACAAGAGAAAACAAGCAAATTAAGGAAATAAACTAAAAAGGAAAAATAAAACAAATAACCAAACAAGAACTAATCAAAGCTAATTTTGCTATTGCCAAGTGTCCCCGGCAACGGCGCTAAAAACTTGATGTCGGTCAAATGGTCTATAAAATTAAACACAAACTAACCTAGACACTCTAGTTAAACTCTAGACAACCCTACTAAACTAGACCACAAAGACACGCAAGTGTACCTATCAATTATAACATAGCTAAAAGAAGTCCGGATATCAAACCCACGAGACACTGACTCTAACACAAATTATACTCTAACTAGGACTTAATATTTGGTTTGGATTGGGGGGGAATTCTACGAACTAAGATTATCTACTAAACTTGAAATAACTAAACAAAGAAGACTAGTAAGACAAGTAACAATCTAACACAGACTCGGATGAAATCAATAAGGATGAAAGACAATACCTAGGCTGTGATTCCTGATTACTAAACTCGGGTTCTATTGGTAATGGAAACTATAATGGAAACTGGGATCCTAAGATATAACACCCTCAAATTAACCTAATGGATTCCTGTTCAATCTCAGAATGTGACAAGAAGGAAACTCAAAGGATACTATGCTCACAAGTGGTCGGATTACCTCCCGGTGTCACAGATTTTGCTAAAGAACTCAATAGACAGCTCACCTCTCGGTCTCACTATCTCAATACATCAAAGATGCAATGCAAGGAACAACCTGAATTCAACCTGTTTTAACACGAATTAACAGTGACACTAGACCCCTAAGGAAACGTCCTCTCAGACAGTTCACTATCAGAAACCCTAATACCGCAGACTAACCGTTTATCTATCACTTTGCAGGTATTTAGATAAGAAGAACACTTGATTTATTAAGTTATTAACTGGTATCCATATGCTTACTGACGTCTAGTAAACCACATACGAATCACAAACACACAGTAAGCGATCTAATACACACCTATTCATTGAAAGACATTCAAACAAGATATGTAAGGAACAACCAACCAATCAAAGATCAAAATCAAGTATGCATACTCATTAAACAAGTGAAAACAGATCTGTACTAAAGCATAAAATCCAAACAAGATCCAAAACCAATAAAAATCCAAACTTTAATAATCTTTCATCTTTAACCTAGGTAGATCTAAGGTTTTAGCCAAGAATCATGATAAAAACAGAAGATTCAGAGTTAAAAACATCAAACATGGTCATCAAACACAAAACCAAATACTCAAGATGATCAATCGTGACCGAATGCTTAAATATCTAACCGTGTACTCACCGATTCTTCAAATCCTTCAACCAAAAGCTTTCTCCTTTGCTAAAATCGCCCAAGATCGGAGCTTTGACGACAACAAATCGAATAATTCATGGAATAGCCGTTTCAAACAATTAAAACCCTAAAATTCCTTTTTTTACGGATTAGCGGGTCTCTCGCGTACCGCGAGAGACATATGGCCGGTCCTCGTGTACCACGAGGGACAAATTAGTCGGGCGATTTCTAGCTTCCCTCGCGTACCGCGAGGAGCTCTTTTTCTCAGAAATTTAAATCTTTTCTTTTCTTCTTCTCTCCAACCCCCGTGTGCTCGCTATCTCCAAGATTTTAATCTATTTTTCGTTTCCTTAGTACACTCTAACCTGCAACTATGACCCGAACTCAGAACGAACTTAAAATGATACAAAACGAATACAAAACTATACGATAACGCACAAATATACATGGATTAATGCATGTGTTTTGCAACACATCAACCACCTCCTGTTTAACCCTCACTTAGAGTATTTGACTCTAAGACCACCCGTTATGCAACTTAGTGCATATACAATATTTTGACTAGGGATGGCAATGGGTCGGGTTCAGGCCGAGTATGGTAATCCCAGTCCCATACCCGATTATAAAATTGTGTCCCAAACCTGGCCCATTACCCGTCGGGTTTATGTCGGGTATTGGGCATACCCGTGGGTATCGGGCAGACCCGTGGGTATCGTGTATCGGGCATACCCGCGTGTATCAGGTATTGGGCATAACCATGGGTATCGGCTAACACTCATCGGGTATGTGTCGGGTACATTTCTACGACTCTATTTTATAAAGTATGGTAATTAAGTACAAAAAAAATTGCACATAGGATGGAAATGAAAGCCTTAATATCAACTGGAAATAGTGATCGAGTGAATGCTTTAGTCTTTGTGAAGAACTAGAAAATATGACCCGCGTGTTGCGGCGGGACCGTACGATGATACTAACGTATTTAAGTACATATTTAAAGCCCGAGGAGGGTTTGCGAACCTCGTTACACGCATTGCGGCGACAACAATAACGTGACTGAGTACATAAAAGAAACGTATGAAGTTGCCACGACTCGGTAATGGAGATGAAAAAATAGATAAATTACGGCGCGAATAGAAGTTAACATTGAAACGACAAATTCGTAAAAAAAAGTTAGTTATAAAGTAAAAAACAAAACAAAATTAGAAAAAAATAACTTTTGTAAACGAATATAAAAAAATTAAGAAAAAAGAAAAAAAATTTGAGGGATAAATTAGAATTATGTGCAGGGTTAAACTTGAATATTTAAAAACTTGAGGGGTATATTTGAAACTTTATAAAGTGGAAGGGGTGAATATAAAAATTGATTAAGTATAGGGTGTATTATTAAACTTTGGTCGGTGGCTTGTTAGTGGCCATCGACCTTAGTTTTTAAGGTTCTTCTAGTATTAAGCCCAACTTGAATCAAAAGACAACATCAAGTATAGAAAAAGTCTCTTTGAAGAATTAAGGATTTATGTTTTAAAACAAAATTAAAATTAAAAATATAAAGAAAATATTTCGGGTATCCCACCGGGGTAATCGGGTATATTTAATTCAGGTAATCGGGGCGGGTATCACTTAACTCCATGCCCGTACCCGAATCAGAAAATTTTTATTTACTAATCCCATACCCTGCCCGTTACCCGACCCAAATGTTTCGGGTTTTCCCATCGGGTTCGGGTTTTTCTGCCATTCCTAACTTTGACCTGCATATGACACCACACAAGTTCTTATCTTAGCGATCATTGATTTAAGTTCAAAGTGCCACAGGCGGCGATGCGAGCAACTACCACATCTTGATCACCTAAACAATCCACTTGCTTAGTAATTTAGTAAACCCCTAATAATTCAACAATTGAGGTTTGACTCCCACCCAAGATCTTATGATCTTCACCCTCAATTAGATTTTGATTTATTAAGCTCCACATAAGTTTTTAACAATTCCTAAACCAATTCCACCCATTTTGACCTGTTAAGGTTTTCACCCAATACCACAAATTCTTCTATTTATAATTCACCACATCAATTGTGTTTTCTATCTGTACATGTGTTTATTTAACACCATTAACACTTATTAATACTCAATTCAACATTTAAACATTCCAATTAAAAAAACCTCTAAAGTAGGTTCTTAAGAACTCTAATTTTCAAAACCCCCAATTAATGGAATTAACATGAATTGGTTACTCCTCTAGCTTTAGTAAAGCTTCATAATCAATCCTATCCAAAAATAAACCCACCACAACCTCCAATTTCCGTCCATTAGGGTTCACCCACCCAAAACCCTCAAGAACAAGATTTTTTTTTGGAGAATTAGTGTAACGAACCAACTTCCGGGTTTACCCCATAATATAATAATTATATTATAAGGGGGTATATTTTTATAAATTAAAGTTGGAAGCATTTTTGTTTATGGTGGAATCTTGTAGTTTTAGAACAATGAGCTAATATACAAACTGGAGGGACTGGATGTGTAAAAATAACCAATCAGATTTGTTATGGGGGTGTGGGTGGCGACACACACACATATTGTGTGTGTGTGTCGTGAGAAAGAGAAGAGAAAGAGAAGAGAAGGGTGTTTGATCAAGAAGCTAAAATCAGAGAATTTGCATGCTTAATTCGGAAGTTTTGGCTTGCAATGTCCTTCCTGCACATCATGTAAGATCTCTTTCTTCTCTTGATTCCACCATCTATGGTATTCATGGTGGGTTTTGATGAAATCAAGCTGTAGGGCTGTTTTGGGTGGTTTGATTGAATAATAACTTGATAAAAGTTATAATCTAGCTTGATTAAAGGTTAAGGGTGGTGAATAACATCATGTTAACATCCAATTTGATGATTCAAGAATTAGGGTTCTTGAGGGTGATTTGGGGGTTTTGTAAATGATGTTTAATTGATGGAATTATGGTTGGTAAGTGTTTATGGGGGTAATAGACACATTAATTGATAAGAAACCCCAATCAATTTGATGATTTAGAAACTAGGGTTCTTGAGAACCTAATTTGGGGGTTTTTATAATTTGAGGTGTTTAAATGGTGATTTGAGTATGAATAAGTGTTTATGGTGTTATATAAACACAATTTCAAGTTTAAAATGCAATGGAATTGGTGAATTATGAATTGATGAAATTGTGGAATTTGGGTGAAATCCTTAACGGGTCAAAATGGGTAAATTTGATTTAGAATGGTTGAAAGCTTGTGTAAAGCTTAATAAATCAAGTTTAGATGATTGTAAAGATCATAAGATATTGGGTGAGTGTCAAACCTCAATTGAGGAATAATTGGGGATATATTAAATTACTAAAACATGTGGAATGTTTAGGTGATTAAGGCGATAAAGGTGATGGCTTTGAGGAGCGATTGGAATCTTCATTGGCAAAGATAAGTAGTTTTGTGTAAGTAGTATGTGTGGTATGCTATTTACATGTTATTATTTGTTTGACTCAATGTAGATATTTAGTCAAACTAAGCCATGGATGTGTGGCAATTTGGTAAATGGTCAAAGTAAAGTGTGATTTGGTAGGATTGTTGTAAATTAACTTAGTGTGGTATATAGTCAAACCATTTGTGGATAAATGGTGAAATTGATATAAAATTGACTTAGTGTGGTATAAGTCAAACCATTGTAGATAATGGTGAAATTGGTGTAATTTGACCGTAGTGGTATAGGGTCAAACTATTATGTTGAAATTGGTGTAATTAGACTATGTGGTTAATAGTCAAACTTGAATGTGCAAATGTGGTAAATATGTGAAATTAGACTATGTGGTTAATAGTCAAACTTGAATGTGCAAATGTGGTAAATATGTGAAATTTGACTATGTGGTTAATAGTCAAACTTGATTGTGCAAATGTGGTAAATATATGTAAATTGACTTATGTGGTTATTGGTCAAACTAATGGGTGATATGTGGTTAAATGGTGTAAATGACTCAATGTGGTCAAGAGTCAACTAAAATGTATAATGTGGTAACATTAGACTAAAATTGACCTAATGTGGTGAAAGTCAACCGTTAGTATTAAAACGGTAAATTGGTTGATTACATGAAGTGTGGATACTTCATGGAGGTGTAACGTGAAGTGTGGATACTTCACTGGTGGTAGTGAAGTCAAGTACTTCACGGGTGAAAGTGAAGTCAAGTACTTCACGGGTGACATGAAGTGTGGATACTTCATGGGTCGGCATGGAGTCAAATACTCCATGCGAAAAGGCGAGTGGTGGTTCTCACAATAGACATGTGGATATGTCAAATTGATAAATGGTGAAATGTTAGGACTTGTATGAGTCAATACATGTCTTAGATATAGGCCGTTGTATGCCTAAACAATTAATTGAATAAACTTGAAGATTAACCACTTCAAGGGTAGAAAACGAGTAGTGGTGCTCGGGTTTGGGAGTGGATAACTAACCAATTCATGTTAGTAGATGTGGGTGATCATATATGTAGTTAAAACATGTGTTTATGATGATTAATAGCTTGAAAATGAAATCAGGCCAGTCGACGGGGGGCTGCACTGGCTGAAAATCAAATTTGGGGCATGTAAGACCTGATGCCAGCGCATCATACGCCCGTAGCGTATGATACGCCCATTTGATTCTGGTAGACGCTGGAATTTTCGGGTTTTTGGGCTTTTGGCCTGTCTTTGTTGTAGGGACTTGTGGGAGGTTCCTAGGGCTACTTATCTTTATTAACCATGTTCAAAATGATGTTTTGAATGTAGGGAAAGCTCCGGAGTGATCTCGGGTCTCGCATCGAGTGGATTGGATTCTCGTGGACATGTTTTGTAATTGGTTTTGTTAATCTTCTCGTATAGAGTCATTACAAACTATTTAGGGATGTTGGTATCTTTGTTTAAACTAATTTTGTGGGAATTATGTTAGTTTAATTCGTATTGTAAAACTTAACGTGTGGATACGTTAAATGTCGTTTTGAGATCCTAACTTCCGCGTGTTTTAAAATGTTTAAATTGGGTTGAATTTTTGGGTATTACAACTAGAGAGAGAGATAATACTTACTTGGTTATAGGAAGGAATTGTGCTAACCAAATCCTCCAATCCAAGCATGCAACTTCCAGATCTTGAGTTCTTGATCACACTACTCTTTCTCCCCTTTTTTCCTCCCTTTTTCATGACACACACACACACTGTAACACCCAAAATTTTCAACCATTTTATTACTTTCAAAACATTCGGAAGTAGGTCTCATAAACAAAACTCTTGACAAAACAACACGTTGAATAACAACAAACGACCACAACTTAAGTTGTTTTAAAACCACGACCAACACCTTTAAGATAACAACAAGATGATAATATAAAATGAATTCTAATGAACCCCAATGAGTATTCTAACTCCAGCCGTTAACATCCACCAAAACGAATGAGAATCCAATTCGACGCGAAGCGTGATCCGAGACTAGACCTGAGCTTTCCCTACATAAAAACACCCAAACAAACAACCATTAGTAATGATAGACACCCCTTAGGACCCTTCACAAGTTAATTCCTTAACTCGGGTCCAAACGCTACTTTTCGGACTTAATTCAGCGTAAAACAGAGAAATTTCAGCGCAGCATGCGCTGCCCAGCGCATATTGCGCCAGATCCAGTGCAAATTGCGCTGGTCCCAGACTTGCACACACCGAAACTCATTTAAGTGCAATCCGACCCTCCCGACTCGACCCTTTGGTGTTTTAACAACCCCACAACGTTATACCGCTAGTGTGGACACCTTTTAACACTTCCTAAACACCTCATGTGGTTTTATTATGAATCCAAGTTAATCATTCAACCATCAAGTTTTAAGTAAAACCAAATATACTACCAAATGTAAGCTCAAGGCTTTTAATTGTCGACACATCCATGTGAGGCTCGAAACCTCAAATCATTCACTCCCTTGTGAGATTCTTAGATCTTAAACTTCAAACCGCATTTGTGTGGTTCTTTCGACCACAATTCAAACCCACTCTTGTGAGGTTCTTTGACCTCAATTCCAAACCGCCTTTATGAAGTTCATGACCTCAATTATACAACAAGTGCACACACACAAGTTACTAACCCATTCCTATAACCCATACGTTATACCCGATAAACACCGACCTTAATCATACAACAAGTGCACACACACAAGTTACTAACCCATACGTTATACCTGACATGTGGGTTTCAAAGACCCCAATCCCACCCTTTCATTTTGTAAAGTTCAAAGACTTCAAATTACTAATTCACCCTACTTTACTTTCATCATAGACACACAATAACACCATAAAATTAATATGTAATTCTATAACTCTAATCATCATACGACATTATGAGGTTCATAGAACTCAAGCACCCACCCATTGCATACAAACACCATATGTAGTTTCACAAAATCAACATAAACACATTTGCACCTACGCTAATTAAAAATATCAACAAGTAAATCAAGTACGTGCTTTTACTACCACCTATCATTAATAAGTAAGTGCAAAACACTTACCTTTTGCTAAGAAGGATCCCACTGGATCTTCAAGCTAGCTCCTTTGAAGCCTTGATCACCTAGCAAACAACTTGCATTTAGAAATCTTATGATCTCAATTCATTCACCAAATTGAGATTCAAGGCACACCTATGATCTAGAGACCAACACCCTAACTTAGTTTGGTTATTACAACCTTAACCAAACCTCCAACATTCCATTTAAATCTTTCAACCCATATTGACCCGTTTGACCCATTAAAGTCAAACTCCCAATCCACTAATTCATCATTTACCAATAGAGGTCTAACACCCACCATAGACCTTATGGATTTCTCCCATTTTAAACTTGATTAATCATATCTTAATCAAGTTTCAAACCTCCCTAAACAACATTTACCCATTATGACCCAATTTGGGTTTTCACCCAAGTTATACCAAAACTTCATTTTACAATTCACCATAAAAATTGGGGCTTTATGGTTAGTTGTGTGTCTATTAACTCCCTAGACACTTACCCAACCTCAATTCAACATTCAAACATCTCCAAATTAAAAATCCCCAATTTTGATCCTCAAGAACTCTAACTTACAAATCATGAAATTGGATAAGGTTTCTTACATAAAATTGTGTCTATCAACACCATAGACAATTATCCAACATAAATTTATTATTTAAACATCACTGGATGAAAACCCCTAATTCACCCTCAAGAACCCTAATTCTTGAATCATCAAATTGGATGTTTAGGTGTTGTCATCTACCTCCCATTACTTGTAATTAAGACAGATTATCACTTTAAACAAGTTATTGACCATAAACAACCACCAATTCAGCCCTTAACTTGAATTTTATAAAAACCCACCAAGAACAAAATCGATGATGAATCCAAGAGATAGAGATGAGCTTACTTGATGTTTGCTTGAAGATGAACACTCCAAACTCATTAGATTTCTTCATGCAAATTTTCAATCCAGGTTTAGCTCCTTCTCCACTCTTTTCTCTTGCAAATTCATGACACACGCACACTTTCACCATGGAGTGTGTGTCGCCACTTTCACCACCAAATAAATAAGCTTTGGCTGATTTACACAAATGGTCCCTCAACTTCAGTTTTGACCTCCTTTTTCCAAAACTAAGAAAGTCCACCTTTTGCAACAAACCCTCAACTTCCATTTTATTTATTTACACTCTCTTACAATATAATAAGTATATTATAGGATAAAACCCGAAAGTCGGTTCATTACACACGCACACATTAATGTGTCTGTGTCGCCACCCCCACTCCACACATAATCAAATTTGGCAAATTTATAGGTTCAGTCCCTCCATTTGCAAATTTGACTGCTCCTTCCAAAACTAGGTAATTCCACCTTTTAAAATAACACCCTTCAAATTTCTTTTATTTATACACACCCCATACAATAAAATTAATATATTATAGGGTAAAACCCGAAAGTTGGTTTGTTACAGTTTTAGTATGAGTATAATAAGTGAGAGTCACGTAGGCGCCAACTCACTCAGTCACTCACCTCACTCACTCACTCACTAGCTACTCACAGGGAGGGGTATGGTTAGTGAGTGTGAGTGATTTTTATACTTATTTTAAGTAATATATTAATTATTTTTCAACAAATAATTTAACAAATAAACATTTAATTATTTGATAAAAATGACAAATAAATAAAAAACATTACATTACAATATTTAATAAACATAAATTAAGCATTACGTTATTTAACAAAAATAAAACTATTCTAGTGAACGCTCGTAAATATGATCAATCAAATCATTTTTAAGTTAGTTATGTATTTCTGATTGCGTATCTTAAACCGGTTTGCTCGCCTTTGATCCTCATTAAGTTCTACAAATGTCGGCTCCATTTCAGCTTCATTATGTTGACAAATAGCTTGTCCATCGTATTCTATCATCATATTATGCTAAATTATGTGAGCATACATTACATTTTTGATTTTGTTTGGCGACTAAACTCGTGCCGAATTTTGCCCGATTTGCCGACGTTGTTTCAGGACATCGAATGCTCGTGCGATATCCTTTCTTGCTGAGTCACGAGCTGCTTTGTATTTGATACGCTTGTCACCATACAAATACGTAAATAATTTTACAATTGTAGAACAAGATATATTTTGTCTCCAAGATAATACCCCCGCTTATACTGTGTTCCTCTTAGAACAAACGAAGAGTCTGGGGCGGTACCATCAATTATATCATTGTTGTTGGAACCGGCAACACCAAATAATGCATTCCAAATCCATAAATCTTGTGATGCCACTACTTCTAGCATTATGGACGGATGTGGATGATCACCACGCCTATATTGCCCTCGCCACGCATTTTGGCAGCATCGCCACTCCCAATGTATGCAATCGATGTTACCAAGCATTCCGGGAAAGCCGTATCTAGCTTCATCTGCCTCGTATAATTGTTGAATGTCGCTTAAAGTTGGTTTTTTTGTAAATATCGCCTATCATATAAATTAATTATACCTATACAAAATTTGTAAATTTCATCGAATGAATCACTAGTGGTGATATATGTCATTTGACAAATTGCGGCAGTGCACTTTTGTAAGGCGGTAAAACCAATTCTACCTCTCGCATCAATCCTTTGTTGCAACCATGACATCTCTCTCAAAATCTTCAACTATTCGAAGGAATAGTGGTCGTTCCAATCGAAAACGACGAGTAAAAGGTTCTTCAGGATAAGTGGGATGTTTCAACAAATAGTCTTGTACTACAAAATTATGAGCAGCTTGGCGATCCCAGTTGAGACGAGCTTTTCGGTGGCTACGACCGTTTTGAAGAATATTTCATCGGCGGAGTTGGATCATGAAAATGATGAGGAGACGGAAAACATTTTGTATAAAATATGTGATGGTTGTGTGTGATTTGTATTGTTTGTGTATAAAAAATTGTTGTATAAAATGGGTGTTTATAGAAAAAAAATTAAATAAACTTTTTTTAAATGAATTAGACCGTTAGAAACTGTCGAAAATATGAGTGTTGGCTTCTCACGGGTCGTGAGCCCACTCATGAAACCCCCACTCACGGGGCACCCACGAAAGAGGAGAGCGGTGTTTCCATGATTGTGAGTGGCTCACGGAGTATACCCCATCCTAATAGTGAATCACACGACCATGTATCTAGGAATCACATGGCTTGTGTCTTTGAGTCCTATCTTAAAAATGCTTGTTTTAAAGATGTTTTCATTTTAGTCTTCAAGAGTAAAATATTATGTATTCATTTTAAATTGGTAATATATGTGTATACTTTCAGGTAAAGCAACCAAGACATGAAGTATAATATTAGAAGAGTCTCCCAAATGGATCAAAATGTTTTCTATCAACACACTATTGCATGTTTAAACTTGAATGCTAGAATCATGTTTTTGTTTCAAGTCACACCAATATGTACTTTTGGATAGTAAATGATGTTTTAAAACTTTAGCTTTTAGTTTTAATGTAGGGATGAACATTTGGTACCGAGTACCAGTACCGTACTGATAGATTTGGTACGGTATTCGGTACCCACTTTTTCAGAAATTCGATATTGGTATTTTCGGTACCGATACCATATAGAGATTAACATTTTGTAACAAGTATCAGTACCGTACCGATAGATTCAGTACGGTATTCGATACCTACTTCTCTAGAAATTCGGTATCGGTATTTTCAGTACCGTGGTACCGATCTCATCCCTATCTTAATGGTTTATAGTTTTTATAAGACTTCCACTACGTATTTGATTTTAAAGAATTGTTTAGGCCCATTTTGTGTGGAAATTCATAAATAAAACGAATACTATTATAATTTTCTTTTTCATAAAATATGTGTTACACATGCCCACACATTATTAAATCACACGTACACAAAAACAAACTCATCTACAATACTAAATCACACGTACACGATGATACACTCAAAGATTGTGAGCTGGAGAGAGGTTCCAAAGGGATGACCGGTGTTGGAGAAGAAGTTGGCAGGTGGAGAGGTATTGGTTTTTTTAATCAATTTATTAATATAAATATTCTTCCAAATGGCTCCACATAATTAAAACCATATATATCTTAATCAACAATTAAAGGTGATGAGTGAATCAAATTGTATAGTATGTTTAAAATCATATTCTAAATGTTACTTTCACTTTATAGGGTAAAGTAACTATGTAATCTAGCAGCTTAAAAATCTGTGTTTTATACAGGTTGATTAAATAAAATATTAAATAATTTTGAATGAAAATTTAAGAATAAATAAATAAAATATTAAATATTAATAAATATTTAAAAATTAATTAAGAAATATTATATAGTTAGTAATGAAGTAAATAAACGGAAAAAAAAATATTGAGCTCACAAAATTATGACACGTGATGTAAGCACTTACTTATTTATTAGGTATAAATTATATATTTTTTAAATTGTTAGTGTTTAAGGGTGGGCAAAACCCAATCCAAACTAGTTGAACTAGGATCGGTCTAGAAGCGCCGTACAAGCACATACGGATCATCAGTCTTCAATTTTAAAGAAAACCGGTCACGTCCAATTGTTAGAAAACATGTGGTTATTTATAGGGGTGTAAAAATCTGGTTCAGCTCGACTGAACCAGCGACACGAACAAGAGCCAAACACATACGGTTCAGTCATTAAACCTGTCCATTCTCGTCTTGAACTTTGCAACTATTTTGAACAATCAGTCAAGGGCGAAGCTTAGTGAGGGCCCGGCCCCCCCTCCCGAATTTTTCGCTCACAAGTGTTAATTTATACGTATTCGGCCGAAAATTTTATAGGTATTAAGTTCCTGCCCCTCTCCGATAGGAAAAAAAATCACAGCCCCCCTACGTTTTTTTTCAAACTTCGCCACTGCAATCAGTTCCACCAAAACTAACACTTTACAACTATGATCTGGTTCAGATCTCGTCCTCCTCTCTCCTTATTTCTAGTTTTCAATCCGGTCCAACCTTAAACCGGTCCGCACCCTAATTTCTATACTTAGATTAATACAATCATCAATACTTTTAATGATATTTAAAGTAAAAATAAATTAGCATCTTTATACTTTCTTTTTAAGTTTTTATTATCATGTCAATAACGTTCCTGACAGTAAAAGGGCATATTTGGGAAATAAATAAATATATTTGAAACCGTGCATACAGAGAATCTCTTCTCTTCACATAAAAGTCCAATCACCTCACCATCACTTTACTTCACTCACTTTGGCAAAAACCCACAAAACATCACCTCTCAGTTAAACCGCCATGGAGATCCCGGAAAAGCTCCTCCACTTCAAATTCCACATCCTTTTCGCCGCCGCTTTCTCTCTCATCACCCTCTCTCTCCTCTACATCTCCCCCAGCTTCCTCAACATCATCGCATACTTCTGGCCGCTTTTTCTCTCCACAGCTCTCTTCCTACTCACCGTCGTCGTTTTTGGCCTTACGTCCCCACCGGGAGCTCAAGTTTCCGGCGAGAAAGCCGGTGAGGGGATCTTGGATTACGTCGCGGGTCAACCTGAACCCGCCGTAGAACCCGAATTCGAAGAAGGGAGTAGTACATCTGAGCATATGTAACACTGTCTCTCTCTCTAACCCTAAATTTGTTTGTTTTACTTTCATGCAATGTTATAGCTATATTATTGAATAATATCAAGTTTTAATTAGAAGATTACAACTTTGTATGATCAGTGCTTCATATCTCTTCATTTATTTTAGATTAATTTATGTTAAAAGACATTAATATACACATTAATTGTTCTGATTTGTTGTTCAAGATGTAATAAACATAAAATGAAAATGTGAATATATAACAATAAGATCTGAATTGCATTATTACTCACTTCAATTCGCCTGTCCTACCTTGTTGATTGAGCAAGATAAATATCAGATGTAGACAAAGTTCCTGACTCATCTACATCAAGATTCTTGAACTCGGTCATAATCAGCGCGATATCTTCTTGATTGATCTTTCCCATCTCTTTTAGCTTGTAAATCACAAATTCTGCAGCCCTGGATTCATTGGTAACAAAAGGAAATTGTCAAATTGATGATCAAGAACTCATTTTTAGGTGAAAACAAACATACCCAGTAAAATCTCACTCATAGCAGAGCTATCTGACAGGATCCTAGGGTCTCTCCGAACCCCGGCTAAAAAAAACTCTTTTTTTACGTGTACAGATTACAATATAGAAATCCAAAAAATCATTTTTTGGTGAAAAGGTTTCAAAAATAGGGTTAATTGTAGGGCTGTAAACGAACCGAACGTTCAGCCAACAGTTCATGAACCGTTCGGCGGGAAGTTCGTTTACGTTCGTTCGTTTAATAAATGAACGAACATGAACAAGAAATTTCGTTCAATTAACTAAATGAACGAACATGAACATAGGCCTCGTTCGTTCAATTGTGTTCGTGAACGTTCGGTAATCTGTTCGTGAACGTTCGGTAATCTGTTCGTGAACGTTCGCTCATTTACGTTCGTTTATGTTTGTTCATTTTCGTTTGTTTAAGATGTTCATTAAGAATTTTGTATATTTCAGTTTTATTTTATTTAAACATTTTATATTCTTTAATTTTTAATTTTTTTTAACAATTAACCAAGTAAAGTAGGAAACCATATTCTCATTTATGTGTCATTTCCCTATCCACTATTACTCGATTTGGGCTTTTAAGTTCTCAATTCTAAATAAGGTAAGCTTCCCTCAATCCTAAATCATGTAAGCATTAGGGTTGACATCAAAAGTCCTAAACAACGCTTCGTTCGGTAACGTTCGTGAACAACTTCAATGCTTAACGAACGAACACGAACAAGGCTTCGTTCGGTTCGGTTCGGTTCGTTTCGTTTACAACCCTAGTTAATTGGTAACATGCCCGGTAAAATCTCAATTATAGCAGAGCTATTTGTAGGATCTGGGGAGGGTGGGATGAAGATAAACTTTCGGCGAGACCCCCGCCTAAAAAAAACTCTCTTTTTTACGTGTACAGTTTACGGCATAGAAATCCAAAAAATCATTTTTAGGTGAAAAGGTTTCAAAAATAGGGTTAATTGGTGCAATTTAACATACCCCACAACACCATCATCATCAAGATCAGCTGCTTCAAGGTCTGCAGCAGTTGTTCTTCTTGTAAGAACCCATCTAACCAATGATCTCTGCCTGCTTTCTGTATATAGCTCAGCAAAAGCAAACAGCAACTGTGCTAAACATATAGTGCTCATTAATATCCAAAATATAGCAAACACGCGCCCGGCCGGAGTGGAAAAGCTTTTGTCCCCATACCCTAGAGTTGTGATGGTGGAACAAACACAATAGAATGCATCAACAATCTCCATCTTCTCAACTGTAGTTAAAAAGATAGTCCCAGAAGCTATCAGAATCACAAGCAAGATGGAGAATATTATACACCTGTATCTCACGCGATTTGTTTCCATTTCTTTTAAGAGTTCCATCGAATTAGGTTCGCGATGCAAATGTATCGCTTTGACCAATAACACTTCTTGATTTTCCACCAAACAGTCTGCGGCTCGGCTTAGACATAGTCCAACTAGGGCCATACCCGAGAACACAAAAGCACACGCGAGTAGTTTTGTTGCAGTGCTATTGGGTAAAAGGTCTCCATACCCGACAGTTGTCATGGTTACAATACAGAAGTAGATCGAATCCACGATCCCATATGTTTTCTCTCCGGAAATCTGGTTTCTAATGAGGTAAAAGCAAACTGTGCTTATGCCAAGGTAGATGAACAAGTTGGTGGCTACCCTTTTGTAATGTGGATTGAGTTGATCAAAGATTGATTTTGGGCCATCAAGGAATCGGTTGATGTGGGATTCTTGAAGAATTGGTTGCACCATCGGGGCGCTTCTGCATCTTCTTAATTTTTTGCTTTTGGTTGAAACCATACACTTGCTCTGAGGCTCGGGTTCTTGTTGTTCGGTTAGTAACGTTTCTTTTTCGCCATCAGAAGCCATTCCAGAGCTTCAACAAATGGGAAATAGCATATCAAAAGCAAAAGTGCGGAAGATTTTAGTTAAAACTAGCTAGAATAATAAAATAATTAAAACTAGCTAGAATAATCTAAGCTAGAGAGAGATTTTGTGTAATATGAAATTGATACTTCCTATCTCAATCAAAACAGTAAAAGACAATGCTTACATGTATGCTTATTACGGATTAAAACCATTGCAAGGTATAAGATTTGTCCCACATCAGTTGTATCGGCAACTAATGTGAGGTTTATAACCCATATGGGCTCCCTCACCCATCAGACTATTCTTTTGGATTGAGTTCACATCTTTGGTTTGTAACAATGCTATATATATACATATATATATATATATCCTTTGGCATCATCCAGCAATTAACCACCCGTACGGTAATGATAAACTACATTAATATAGCTTCAACAAATGAGAAATAGCTTATCAAATACAAAATTGTGAAGGATTTTAGTTAATTTTCTATTGAAATTCAACAATTTCAGTTGATCGATAAATGAAATTCGTTTGGGTTTTGTTCTTAATGTTTCGATTACTAAGAGTGAAGTCTCTGGAACTAATCGGTGTGAAAAATTCACAAGATCATGGAACTTTGAACAGAAATTAAAACCGTTGACGGACCTCAATTGAAAAGTTCAGATCTGTTTCCAGATTCGAACGATGGAATTGGAAATTCTTACTGACCTTCTAAAACGATGTGGATTGTGCGATTAAGCGGAGAGCTGATCGGAGGAATCTGCCGGTAGACTAGTGAACGAGATTAATGTGTGAATATGAGTTTCGCCGGTCAAATCTGTCTGCAAATCGGAGTTCCGACCATGAATTATAGCAGCACTGGAATCTATACTCTGTGTTTAATAGGAGGGTGTTCAAATTCAGATTGTAATTTTTATTATTTATGTGTATGTGTATTATACACCAACAGCACACGTCTTTGTTAAAGAAACAAAAAAGTCCAACTAAGGGTCAGTTTTTAATTTTTATTTATTTATTGATGGATATTCTATTACTTTTTTATAGTTGATGATGATATACGTTTATATACATTTCTTTTTTAATTTTTATGTATTCGGTGACATGACCGTTTATATAGATAGTCTAGAACTTTCAAAGGAGGAGGGGCGGTGTTTGCCACCGGCATCACTGGCCACATAGGCCCCTCGGCAGTGAAACGGCGTGTACAACTCTCAAACCTAAGGAGTATCAAATCAAGAAATCCAAATGATGTATTAGGGTTTGTCTTGACTAAGGGAGAGAAGGACATTAGCTTAATATACTAAGTACTTTCTTACACAATCGGTTTTATGTTTTGTCTCTACCTTAGAAACCAATACATACTATACCTCTTTAGAATGAACCAATTTCTTTGACTTCAGTTTTGATTTGAAACTTCGTCTCTTTTAAAAAGATTCAATAACGCATTGACTTACAAGTTTATAAAAATTTGCTTTTATAAAAAAATGGGATTTCATAAACTTTTTGAATATTTGTTTAATTTTACTCTTGAGATATTCATATTTCATAGTTGACACCAGGTATGTAGACTTGATCATTGAAGTGTGTTCGTTGAATTCTTAAGATTGTTTCTAAGAGATGGTATGGTCGATGCATGGTTAGACTGTGACATCGATCATAGGTCTTCTGTCCCCGTTGGATTATTTTCTCTTGAAGCTTGGCTCACGGGCGGTTTGTATGGTCGACTGTGCTTCGACCGTCTAAGCTTGTGATGTTATCATCGTGCCATGAGAGTATGGTAATTCTTGATTTTGTCCTTGAACTAGCATGTGTCTTCGACTTCCCAACTTGCTTCACTGTCGGTCATTTCCCTCCATTTGAGCAAGTGCTCGTTAGTCCTTATTGTAACACCGTAACCGGTTAGGGCCACTTATATAGTGACCAGAAATCAAACATCAATCCAAAATTACTTAAGTTGTTACAAAATATGAAAGTATTTACAAAATAAACGTTGTTACAAAATGTCCTTTTAAATTCTCGAGCACTCTTCCATGTCATCCCCAAAACCCCTGAACCTAACGTACAATGAAACATAAGTACGCCTGGGCAAATTTCTAGTTGCTCAGTGAGCAGTAACAACTATAACAATACATATATATAAGAGTAAATTATAAGATTTGTCCTTTATGTTATATTGTATCTTCACATTGAGTCCTTTAGCAAACTTATCTATATAATACGTCCTTGATACCAGGTTTTTATTCCAATCTCGTCCTTTGGAGTAACACCCATTAATAACTCAGTTAAAACACATCATGTGCCTCTCACATGTGAGGGAAATCTTGGTATTTTACCCCTTCATGTGTCTTTAATTACCCTAACATCTTCTTTATTCCCTTAAAGGCGTCTGGGTACAATTCTTCAAACCGAGCCTAAAATGGTTTATTGTTGGTGTGGAAATCATGCAATCGTTCGAACCTCATGGACATCAAGAAACCCAGGAAGGAGTTTTTGTGCTTGACCACAACCGGTACGTCGACCAAAAGTTCCTCATCATCCCCAGTTTTTTGTTGCCCTAAAGTTCTTAATTTTCAATCCAGGGTTCAAAATGTGGATTCATTGGATGGGTTGACACCGAAATGTGCCAAAGATGTGCACGAATCATACCTGGTTTGATTAATGCCAAAAATGAAGTTGAAGAACAACTTAAAGCGAGTAGAGGTGAAACAAGAAGATTAAAGAAGCTTTTGATTATTAGTGTGGTAGGATTTGTAGTGTTTGTAATTTCTCAGCTTCATGGGTAAATGTTTTGATTATTATAATAAAATTCATGTAATGAAGGAGAAAGGCCTAAGCTCTTGATTATTAGTTTGGTAGAATGTACTGATATTGTATGTTGTTTTCTATGTAATGAAATTTCATGTTTTGGTTAGTTTGGTAAGAAATTGAAATCATTCGGATAGTATTTTATCCAGATTCAAAAGCTTGATTGTGGTATTAAACTATAGGTAAAACATACCAAATTGCAGCTTGATTGTGGTATTAAACTGCAGGTAAAACATGACCAAATTGTAGCTTGATTGTGGTATTAACAAATTGCAGGTAAAACATGACCATTGGTTAAAATACCAAAACATACCAAACATACATACCATTGTTAAAACAAGTGTTTATACATACCATTGTTCAAAAGAAAATAACAAACATTACAAAAACATACCATTGTTTAAAAGACTTGTCTAAACAGAACTAAACAAACCCAAAGACAAGAACCACCAAAAAACAACACTAAACATAGAAAATCATTGTTCCAAAAGTCAAGTACCACCAAAAGACAACCACTTAACCAAATCACTATCCCTGCTGCTACTACCCCTTGCAAGCCCTACTGTTATGGCCCCTGTTTTTGCATTTCTGACAAGTATTGAATGTATGTTGCTTGGACAGTCTTGAACCTTTGGTTATGTATTCCTTATCAGATGGGGCCTTTCTCCTACATTTCTTTGGTCTTCCTATTGGCTTATGATGTTTTGGTGGTGTGAGTGTAGTTGGAACTTGAGACCTTAGCCACATAGACTTACCACTAATTGGAAAAACCTTATGACTGTAAACCTCCTTCCAAGTTTCCATCTTGTAAACTTGATGGACCCAGCTTTCTAGCAGCCCACATTCTTGTCCATTGCTTGCCATGTTCCATATTGCTGCCACTGCATGCTTGCATGGTATGCCTGTGATCTCCCATATTCTACAGGCACAAAACTTGTGGCTCATGTCCATAACACATTGATACCCATGTGGTTCACTGACCTGGAATTGTTCACCTCCATTCCATATAACAGTGTATTTGGTAGCCTCTTTCTTGATTGCTTCAAATTGCTTTGTGGCATATGGAGTTAGCAGTCTTTCACTTCTATCAATCACTTTCAAACCATTTACTATTCTTCTCATTAGGTATTTCCTGATGTACTCCAATGATGTTATAAGTTATAATAGGCTTATCCCTTCCATCAACTAGCTTTGCATTTAAGACCTCACACATACTATTAAGCAGCACATCAGAGTGTGCCCTACCTGTGAACACAACACATATAATGTATTAAATAGACTACCAATAAATACATCATACAAACTATAATAACTTACCAGAGAAGCATAACCTAGACCAGTGCTGGGGTGGGATATTTGTCAACCAATTTGCAGCTTCATTGTTGAACTTGTTTAACTCATCCTTTGTTTTTTGGAATTGCATTACAGTGGTTGATGTAGCCAGTTTCTATAAGAACTCTTTATATGTTAATCCTTTGTAAAGCTTTTTCATGTTCTCATGTATGTGCCTAACAACAAGCCATAAGTTAAACACAAAACCTACAAAATGAAGATCTAATTTTATTTAATATTACCTGAGACAAAACCTATGCTCAACATTTGGGAAAATATTTGAAATAGCAGGAAGAATGGCCTGTTTATTACATACAAATTAATGAATAAAATGAACAATAAATTCTATAAAAGAAAAGATAAAAGTACTTGGGAAAACATTTGAACTAACCTTTTGCCTATCAGTAACAAAGGTGAAGTTTGACTTGCAATTCAGATCTAAATCATGACCAAGACATTCGAGAAACCATGTCCATGAACTAAGATTCTCAGCTTCAACAATTGCATAGCTAACAGGGTATATGCCATTGTTGGGATCATTCCCAACTGCTGTTAACACTTGACCTGGAAATGGACCTTTCATAAAAGTTCCATCAAGACCTAAGATATCTCTTCCAATTGCCTTGAATCCCTGTTTTAAAGACCCCAAGCATACATATATCCTCTTGAATTGACTAGTACCTGAATTTGGATCTGTGCAAGGCTCAACCTCTATTCTGACGGTTGTACCAAGGTTTGTGATAAAAAGTTCATCAACATAGTCTCTGAGCATCCCATATTGTGAACTGTAGTCCCCATGTAGTTGTTTGATAGCCTTTGCTTTGGCCCTGAAAGCTTTCATCATTGAAATCCCAACCTCAAACTTTCTTTGGAATTGCTCCTTAACAGCTTTGACAGGGATTTGAGGATTCTCTTCAATTTGATCCACCAAATGTTGAGATAGGAAGTTAGAAGTACAAGATTTGACATCTCTGGTTTGCAAGCATTTATGTTCTGGATTAAATGTTTTCACCATCTAAGTTTCTGATTTTTTTTCCTTGGATAGCAACAACACCCATGGGCATAAATAAAGTGTAGAGTTTGTCTTTTTCCCCTCCCACCCTTATTTTTCTGTTCTGGTCCTTTAACTATACTAGCACTGCTAGATTCAGCCCTTACTTGGCTTGGGATATGGGCTCCATCTTCATTTACATCAAAAGTGGGCATGGACCCCACACAAACTGCCCTTAACCTACCTTTGTCATCTTTGACTATTTTTAATTGTCTTCTTGTATCTACTGCATGGGACCTTATCATTTTCTTCACTGCCTCTTTATTAACAAAAAAATTGGCCAAGATAAAAACTGCTATTCTTAACATTTTCTCTCCTAATAGACTTCAACTTCCTTTTCCTAATGCTTCTTGCATTATCATCAGATTTTGTACCACTGCCAAACAACTCATTATCCAATACCTCCTGTTCAATTTCATAAGCTTCTTCATCCACATTAGATGGAGCTCCATCCACATTCAACCTAAAATCTCTCATGTCTACATCTACATCATCCATTTCACTTTCTTCATCAACAATAAAGTCACTATCATCATCCTCTCCTGCTTGTTCTTCCTTCTGATCATCAAATGATCCTGATTGTTCTTCCATCTGATCATCAAATGAGCTAAGATCATCATAACTTAGTTCATCAAACTATGGTTGGTCAACAACCGTCTGATCAACAAATGGATGGTCAGCTTGTGGCTGGACAAATTGTGGCTGGTCTACTTGTTGGCCACTAGCGTTTGAACCTCCAGCTTCATGCCAACCTAACATTAACTTGGTAAAAATTTGCTTGCCAGCCTCAAGAACATCCATTTCTCCATCATCATCAATTTCTTCAAGTGTAAGTTTAGATGGTGAACAAAAGTAAGTGTGCAGATTGGTTTTTCCATGTTCAGTGTAAACACTAAACATCTTACACTCCCCCATATACTTTGAAAATGTGATAACATCAGAATCATTTCCTATAGCCCTTAGACCAAAATCTAAATCCTCGTTTGGTACTAAATAGTGATAGAAGATTGGTATTTTATTTCTTATATCTTCTTCATATCCTAAGTCAACCATCATATCTTCCAACTCAAGAACCGAAAATTTGTCAATATCTATTAAATCAACAAAGTTTACCTTACCCATAACATACTCACTACCTGGAAATCTTGTAAAACTACCACCATGATGAAGCTTGATTGAGAACAAATTAGGAAACCCAACTGCAATAATTGAAATTAAACATTAAAAACTAAACAAGTGCAAACCTGAAAGAAAAACAATAAACCCACAAGCATACCGTATAGTTTATCAACTTCTTCTTGAGCGGTGGTACGACGAACAAAGAAATTTCCATTTACCATTTTGTGTCTGCTAGGGTTTTTTTTTCAAAAGATCGTATGGTGTAATGAACCTGAAACGACGTACTTAAAAGAGAGAGAGATGGTTCTAGGGGGAGTAAAATACCAAGATTACCCTCACATGTGAGAGGCACATGGTGTGTTTTAACGGGTGTTACTCCAAAGGACGAGATAGGTATAAAAACCTGGTATCAAGGACGTATCATATAGATAAGTTTGCTAAAGGACTCAATGTGAAGATACCATATAACATAAATGACGAATCTTGTAATTTACTCTTATATATATGTATTGTTATAGTTGTTACTACTCGTTACAAAATATGAAAGTATTTACAAAATAAACGTTGTTACAAAATGTCCTTTTAAATTCTCGAGCACTCTTCCATGTCATCTCCAAAAGCCCTGAACCTAACGTACAAGAAACACAAGTACGCCTGGGCAAATTTCTACTTTCTCAGTGATCAGTAACAACTATAACAATACATTTATATAAACATAACATTTAGCTAAAAATATCTAAATGGTATCATAACAATATCAGTATAACAGTTTTAGTATCACGTTTAGAATCACATTCAGTATCACGTTCAGAGCCACATTCAATGCTGCGTTCAGTATTAGTTTTAGTATAACAATATCAACAACAATATAACATTAATAATTTCAGTACCACATTTAGTGTCACGTTCGGTGTCACATTCAGTCATTCAGTATTAGTTTCAGTATAACAGTATTAATAACAATATAGCAGTAATAGTTTCAGTACCACATAAAAACGAATTTAGATATCTGTACTACGTGGTAGAGGAAATCTAAACTCGTACACATATAGTTGTTAGGAGTCCATACCTTAAAAGTTGTGAAACATAATTAGCAGAAGTTCACTCTAGGTTTTATACAAGTGATCATGAGAATCTTTAATGAAGTTCAGATGTGATGGCTATGAATTTTAATCGCAATAGTGGAGAGGTCGCTCGAGGGTGGTCGCCGGTGTGCAGTTGATTTTGAAGAATAACGACAGACAACGGCAGTTCGTAGACGCTTACAATCACCGAGATGTTGGTTTCGGTGCGTCTTTGTTGGTCCACTACTTCAGAAAGTCAAGTTGCAGAATGCCGGCATCCCTTGATGTTTGAGGGTTTGTTTTGGTGGTTATGTAGGTGAGCGGTCGTCGAAAAATTGATAGTGAAGGGGAAACAGAGAGAGATCGGAAGGAACTTGAGAGCAGGGGAAAAACTACGAGGTGCATTTAGGGTTCTATTAGGACTAATACAGGCTCGGTTCGTTTTGTGAGGCTTGATTTAAATTCCCGAATGAGTTGTAGTAGAGATAAAGAATCAAGATAATTAAGATTCTATTATTCTTAAAACTAGGGGTGTGGAATCACGGTTCAGTTTTGACGGTTTTTAGGTCACGCCGTGAACCAAACCATTAGTAACGGTTTTTTATTATCGAAAACCGAAACCGAACCGTTGAAATTTAAAACCAAACCAAGCTGTTACGAACGGTTTGGTTTGACGGTTTAAACTTTATTAGGCTTCGTATAAAATGCATAATGTATAAAATAAAAAAGCTATCCAAATTATATTGCTATGAAATATTTGTAAAACTCAGTGAATTTAGAGCCTGTTATAATGCTTACTCACCTTATTAGCTAAGCTAAATGATGAAACATGTACGTACAACGTACACTAAACATATTGTGAAGTTCTCTCCTCTTGTTTTCCTTCTTCGATGCATGTAACTTGTTTATGAGAAGTATAGAATAAAAAAAAAGTTAACAAAATAGATAAAAATCACGGTTTGAATTTTAAAAAAAATCAAATAATCAAATACATGTAATATAAAAAATTTTAAAGTTGAAATGCATTCAAATCTAACGGTTTGGTCCGGTTTTATATGGTTAGGAAATTTTAAAACCGTAAACCAAACCGTTCTTTCCGGTTTCAAATTTTTGAAACCAACTGACCGAAAGTTAATAATAAAAATCGACCGTAAAATCAAACCGATGAACGGTTTCACGGTTTGAAACCGAACCATGAACACCCATACTTAAAACACAACACGCTAATCATTATTTAAGGGAAATTCTAACCACACACGGAATATTGCTAATTGGACCCGCCGTCGCGCTATACGCCTTCGTATAGATCAATACGAGGGCGTATAGGGTTCACTCTCTGACATAAGAATGACACGTGTCATTCTCTGTCTGAAGTATATGTCCCATACGATTCGTATTACCCTATACGCAGCGTATGTGACAGGGCACAATAATTTTCTTGAAAAGTTGGAAGATTTGGTGTTAAAGAATCCTATACGTGGCGTATTGACCTACACGCCATGTATAGGTGTTTTTTATTTAACGCCATGTATAGGTGTTTTTTATTTAAATATAATTTTTTTATTTTATTTATATTTTGTTTATTTCTATTTTAGTTTATATAATTTTGTTAATATAAGTTTGTTAATCAAACAAAATATTAAACATTACAAACCAAACAAAATATTAAACATTACAACCAAACAAATAAACTAAAATTATATACATTACATCAAAAAATTAAATATACACATCAAAATGTTTTACATACATAACAAAAAATTAAATATATACATCAAAAAATTAAATATATACATCAAAATGTTTTACATAAATATATATTTTCCCATTAAATATATACACCAAACAAATACGATCATTGTATATATTTTCCCATTTTGCTGCATCATCATTTCGGTGCAAATTCCAAAGTGCATTCGGCGTAGGAATCGGAAATTCTCCGTCTAACTTGACGTGGATGAAATGAGCATTTTTGACGTGAACTAACGATACGACTTGATGTTGAGCGTGAACGTTAGGACCAAACCACAATGGAAAAAATGTTTGATTACCGTTGATGCTTAAAAGATGAACAATCACCCCAAATCTTTGAGCAATTAGGAGTCCTGTGTATGGCATCGACATCCAACGACTAACTGGTGCGGCTTTCACATCCTGCCAATCTATTGTGTGACGTAGCCTATCATACTCTTGAAAGGCGACTCTGTCAAAAACAGTTCTCCACCATTCCTCTTTATTGTCCATCTCATTTAGAAGTTGTTGTCGAATAAAGAGCCACCGGTTTTCATTTAACCCTAAGCCCAAAGTTACCGATCGAAAACCACAGTTACCGTCGGGATTTACATCATGTATATGTGAAATGTATGGATAAAATAAAGACGGTATCGAATCCTTAAAACATTTTATATTGTTAACCGCATCTTTCCCCGTAATCAATGGAAACCCAAGATGGGCGTTATCATCTTGCGGTTGTTTCCTTTACCCTTCGTTGAACGACGGTGTTGAAAGACCGAACTCGCTTGTATAGACTCTTGTGACGCAATATACGAGCTGTGTCTCGCATGGTCACATTTGCTTTGTTGGGATCCTGTGAATGAGCTGTTTCTCGCGACATCCTGTTTCCTTTGTTGTTGCTTTTTCAAAGTTGGACGACCGCGAGTATCTTCTTGTACCATAGGCGCTTTCTTGTTACTTTTGCTCGGAAAGACAACCCCTGCGATTCTCGACAGCATACTTCTTTTGACCTGATCTGGTTGTGACATAATTTTATTTCTCACTTGACCCAGTACCTTATCCACGTCTACATTTTCATCATCGACAAACGATGGTTTAAATCAAGTTTCCTCCAGAAGACGTCCACCGCATCTAGAGGGATTTAGCCACCTGTATTTTAAACGAAATAGTCAGAACATTTTGAAAAGCACACGGCAACCCACAACTACTAAATAGTCAGAACAGTTTACCTGTAGCTTCGATATTTTCCAGACGACAAGCACACGGCAACCCACAACTACTGAAAAGTTGGCACCCACACGATGCATTTTGTTTCCGTATATTTGATAACTTGTACCACTCGTTTTCTATCAAATCTAGAGCTTTATGTGAAGCTTTACCGTGCAGGTTTTCAAACAATTCAATAGCTATGTGGCTGTCCATTTTCCTTATGAGGCTTGTTCCAAACCCAAACTGTAACTGATAATACTGATCTGATACAATTTCATCAACAAACCCAACAACTCTATCTAGCGAGCTGTTAGCGTTTCTAAGATAGCTCTTTAAGAGCGAATGCTGGCTCTCGACTCGGTTCGTTGTATGTTGACCAAAATTGAGGTTTCTGTTGGACCACGCGGATACAAACTTTTCTTTATACGGGTCCAGCCAATTTTTAGTCACATAATCTATAACTCCTGGAAAAATATTTAATATTAAATAAATATTTAAATACTGAAAATATTAAATATTTAATATTTAAACTTACTTCCTAGTTTGGCTGCATACAGACGTTCGTAAAGCCGGTTGAAGTTGTACTGGTATATATCTGGCGTGGGAGACTCACATAATACCGACCATGAATACTTGAAATTTTTCCAGTCTTCGTCTGTAAATGATTCCCTGCAATGTTTTGCGATATTCTCGTGTATGTGCCACCGACATAGGTTCTTGGAACAGCCCGAAAATATTTTATCACACGCGTTCATAAGAGCTTTGTCCCTGTCTGTTACTATCACACGCGGCTCCATACACTTTTGCAACAATGCTTTTATTTGAAGTAGCACCCAAACAAAGTTTTCCTCCCGTTCTTTTGATATAAATGCATGAGCGACGCAAAACGACTGGTGTGTGGAGGTCACACCGACCACTTGGACAAATGGAAGTTTATACATGTTTGTTTTGTAGGTCGCGTCGATCATTAACACGTGCGGGAATGCACGCCACATCTCGTACGATTTCGGATGAACAAAGAATATCTCCTCCACACTATTTGTGACAGGATCTTTTCGAGTATAGTAGACGTATTTTTTAGAAGAAAGCAGGTTTTCCAGAATCTGTATTGGAGTTTCACCGACTCTCGTTTCGTTTTTTATCTTTTGTATCGCATTATAAATGTCCTTTTTAATGCAACTACTCTCTGGGTTTTGTTCCCTTATAGTTGCCAGAATGTTTCGTGGCAACATGTTTTGCGAATACAACTTCCCCACCAAAAGTTGTTCCGACTAAGACAGTCTCCTTGCAAATGAGTGCGCCACAAGATGTTGACTAGGATCGTGGTTATGACTGTCATCCTTCACCGTTAATTTCCAATCACCAGTATTTTCTTGATACTCTCCTTCCAATTTAAAGGGACAACCTATTTTCTTGCTACCGGCACGTCTAACCGTGGCAGTAGACGCACGTTCGCCGTGACGGTCACACACAAGCCACACCTTGATAAACGGTTCCGTCGGATCGTCGCCTTTTCTCCTCAATCGTCGGGTGACAAAGACGTAACCATTCTCATGTCCTCTCCGCATAGCCCAATCCACCAACTGTTCACGAGACTGAAAATTCTGGTCAGTTTTATACGACACATTTTGATGGTTTTGTTCTTCGTCTTTGGAGTAGTCGGTTTGTTGTGTCGGGTAAGAGACTTCCCCGCACACGAAGTTGTTAGTTTGTTGTGTCGGGGAGGAGTCTTCACAGTATACGTAGTCGTTCGTGGGTTGTGTAAGGTAAGACGGTTCACCGTATATGAACTCGGGATTGCTTAGTGGCTCGTTCAAATCTGGAAGCCTTACCCGTTGATTAGAATAAACGTCGGACGAGACCTCCTCCCAATTCACCTCTTGAACGCCAGAACTTTGCAGGTTGTTTTCCAGCGACTCGTTAGAATATATCTGAAAACCGTAGTTACCATCCCACCACCAAGACATGTTTATAATTTTTGAGAGATTGTTTGAAATTTTTTTGAACGATACGTTCGAATGAGAATTTTGCATGGTTAAATACACAAAATTTGGGCCATATACGCATCGTATAGGGCAATACGGTGCGTATAGGATTCGGGTCAAACCTGGTCAAACCTCGTATACGCATCGTATAGTTCGATACGATGAGTATAGCGTACGAGGTACTTTCTGCAACTAGTCAATCATCACATCGCTATACGCTCCGTATAGATCTATACGTGGCGTATAGCGATGTGATGTTGACTAGTTGCAGAAAGTACCTCGTACGCTATACGCATCGTATTGAACTATACGATGCGTATAGTGTTGGAATGACCAGGTTGTACGAGGATGTCGGACATGGGAAATTGTGAAGGGTTATACGCATCGTATTGCCCTATACGATGCGTATATGGCAAAGTCCACATAGCAATTCCCGTGTACCATTAGTAGTCCTCTTATTTAAATGTCACTAGATTATCAACTATATTTGTTATAAATAATAAGAAAACAATTATTATAATAATAAGTAACATGTTTAGTCATAATATTCACATCTCTTGATTTGAAATGGAAAAAAAACTATAAAAAGTATTTATAGTTTTATGGATAAGACTTTATTAATAGCAGTGCTACCTTACCTTAGGGTGGAGGGAGTGGTAAACAAAAAACTCATGGAACCCTTTCATTTACCCAATTAAAATGCGTCATGTCATTTTTACCCTCTTGAACTCTCTCCAACCCTAAGAGAAGGGTGTGGAACCAATAAGCCCTTGAATTTTTTTTTATTAAAACAATATTTCATTAAAAAAAAACACATCTCATTAAATAAACATAAATTAAAATACAATTAATAAAAAAGATACAATCAATTAAAAAATTATAAAAAAGTACAATTAATAAAAAAAAATACTACTCGTCTTCGTCGTCCGTTAGATGGATGTCCAAGTTTGTGGCAACATGTGTCGTAAGATCAAACTTCAAATAAAAGTGTGTTGTTTCGTTCCTCAATTCCATTATAATATTATCGGAAACAACTGGATTGGTAGGCGGATCCGCAATGTGAACAGGTGAGATTGCATTTCCTTCATCTTTTAATATCATATTGTGTAATATGATACACGCGTACATCATGTTCTTCAACTTTTCTACCATCATTTGACGTGTCAGTCGTACAATTATTGACTAACTTGAAAGTATTCGAAATTTGCGCTTCATCAGAGAGTAGAGGCTAAGTTAATGTCGTCAACTATTTTTAAAAATAGTGTCTTCGACATGCGGAATCTATTTCTAAAAACGTCCTCGCTGAATTTCGGATTCTCAACAAAGTAATCTGCCATTAGAATTTCATATGCTTGGACATGATCACGTTCCACATGTCGGCGAGTCGATCTTGCAGTGTCTTCAACCTCGGCTGCTTGAACAACGAGGTTTAAAAATTCAAGACTACTCGAGTCCGACGACGACAAACTATTAGATGATTCCGGGATGTAAATAGCGCACTTAAACATTTTGAGATTTATTTGTGAGAGAATATGTAAATAATATTGTGTAAAGATATATATATATAGGTTGTAGGATCGTGAAATTACAAGATGGTTCTATTCTTAGTTGAGATTGGCGGAAACAATAACAACTACACAATTACAATCGAGTAGACAGAAAGAATACTGATAAGATCACTGTTGTATTAAGCTTAGTGAATAAACGATTACAAATGAAAACTCTGCGAAGAAGCACAGTTACAGTGAAGTGTTTACACAGTATTTATACTAACTTAGAATCAAGACAGACCCTTGATTCTAAGGATCAGATCGAACACAGACCGTTGATCTTTTATACAAAAACTAATTTTACACGTTAAAGCTAAACTAGCTAATCTTTATTGAAGCGTCTTCTTTATGCATCACTGCTTGCATGTCTAGAGAAGAGCATTGCTGGGTTTTATTGGTTGTGCCATTGAGGTTCCTTCTGCTTTGAGTGTGTCAGTTGCTTTTGCAGAAAGTTGTCAGTGACGCTTGGTATGGATAGTCAGCTGCAACGGTTTGTCTTCAAGGAACATAGCTATCAGCAGCAACTTGTGTTGAACGCTGCAGATAAGCCTATCAGCAGCAACAAGTGTTGAATGCTGCTGATAAGCCTATCAGCAGCAATATGTGTTGAAGGCTGTTGATAAGCCTATCAGCAGCATTTGTACTTAGAATAATTTAGTAGCAATCAGTCTTTGGTTCTACAAACTCCCCCTAGACTGATGCAACCAAAATTATTCTAATCACTTTGCTGCTGAAGCTTTTGCATGTGGCTGACTATCCTCTTAACCTCATAGCCTCTTGGATCCTTGCTGGGATTGTTCAGTGGAATTGCAGACAGAGTCTTGATGTCTTTATGTGGCATTTTGTAGATTGTTTTGCTTGAACATCTCATCTTCTGCTTCCTTACATCAGTTAAAGTGAACTCGTCCAAATCAGCATTATAGGACCAACTTACAAATGGAGAATGGGACTTGAGTGGTTTGATGTCAATGATCACATCTTTGCTAGGGTTAAAGTAGTGTTTGATGGCTAGCACAAGAAGTTTCCCACCCTCATTTGCAGGCTCATGAGCTTCACCCAGCTCCAAAATTCTGCCAAGATCTGAATCTGGCAATTGCAGAACTTCATCAACAGATCTGTAGATAGATCTTCTTTTTTCAGTTCTCCCCCTGAAAATCTCAAACCTTTGATCCTGTGTATTATAGACCCAATCAACTATGTCTCTTGAGTCTTCTGGTTTAGGTGTGGGTTTGGATTTCTTCAAGGGAGGCTGTTGATGAGTGGGGGCTGGGTGAGATGGTTTGGACTTTTTGGGTGGAGGAGTGGAAGGTTTGGGGAGGAGAGAGAAAGGTTGTTGGACTGAGGAAGAGATAGGTGAGGGAGAAGGCTTGGGTTTCTTTGCTTTTGTTTCTCCTTCTTCCTGAATAGGTACCCTTTTCTTGGAGCCCTTCTTCCCCACTTTTTCTTCCTCATCCTTCTTGACTTTGAAGTAGAGGGCTTGCAGGTTCATGAAGTTCATAGGACCTAGCCTTTTTCCATTATCTCCTCTAGCCTTAAGGAAGTCAATCATGACTTTCCTTTCTTCATGGGTCCGTTTATTAAAGGCAATGGTCTTTTTGGACTGTTGCTTGGCTTTTTCTTCTTCTTCAGCCTATTTCTTCTTTGCCAATTGACCTTGCTGACCCATGAAGGCTATATAGATTTCTTTATTTGATAGTTTCTCAAGGTAGTCTGCATCCTCACCATGAGAAACTAGAGTCTTTACCCACTCCTCCCTCATTTCTTTAGCTAGTTCAGAATCGGTTATTCTGAACTTAGCTTCTTCTTTCCTTTTCTTCTCCAATTCTTCCTTTTCTCTGTTGAATTGTTCCTGCAGTTGAAGAGCAAGAGCTGCTGTAACGAACCAAAATCCGGGTCTCGTTATAAATAATTAATATTTCTAAATAAATATTATGTCGAAAATAATATTTTGAAATAAATTGAAACAAGCGGGTTTCAAGTTGGTAACGGGGGTTACACTAGTTTTTAACTAGTTATGGAGGATATGGGTGAAATGGAAAGTTGAGGGACTAAAGTTGTAATATGGCAAAATCTGCCATTTGACTAGTTAAAGTCAAAATTAACCTCATTTTGAGGTGTTGGTCGTTCAAGAGAAGAGGAGAAGAAGAGAAATTCGGTTTTGGAGCTAAATCGTGGAATTGAGGCTTGTTTTGTGAAGGTTTTGGCTCACACAACACCTTCATAACATCAAGTAAGTGATTCTCTTCCTCTTGATTTCACCATGAATGTGTTCTTGGTGGGTTTTGGGTGAAATCCGAAATTATGTATGCATGTGATGAAATGGTGTTAGATTATTGATAATCTAGCTAAACTAAAGTTAAATAATGATGATTAACATCCTAGAACCCTTTGATTTTGATTATGAGAAGTTAGGGTTCATATGGTGGAAATTGGGGGTGTTTGGATCATGATGCTAAAATGATGAATTAATGAAGATTAAGTGTTTTTAAGATGTTAGACACTTGAACAAACACCAAATTAACTTAATAACAATTTTTGAAAGAAAAATTAGTGTTAAGATTAAGATAATGAAACTCAAGTGGGTGAGTTTGTGGTGAAAGAGGGTGTTTGGTTATGAGGATAACCCAAACGGGTCAATTTGGGTTGGAAATGGGGAAATTGAGTTGTGGACTCAATTATAATAGAATTTTGATGTATGTTAGATTACTAAACTAGGTGAATGTGTTTAGGTAATCAAATTGCAAAGCTAGAAGGTGGTGCGGGATCCTCTAACTCAAAAGGTAAGTGCTTTGCACTTACTTAGTAATGATAGGTGGTGGTGTTGATCATATTTGAATTTCATGTTGGATGTTCAAATATCTTAATTGTGTTTATTGGTATGTTGATGAACCTAGTTAATAAACTTATATGGTGCAAAATTGACTTGTGTGGTAAAAGTCAAGCTTGTATGCAAAATGTAGAATATGTTAAATTGGTGTAGTTGACTATGTGGTATATGGTCAAACTAAAATGTGGAATATGTTAAATTGGCGTAGTTGACTATGTGGTATATGGTCAAACTAAAATGTGGAATATGTTAAATTGGCGTAGTTGACTATGTGGTGTATGGTCAAACTAAAATATAGAATATGTTAAATTGGTGTAGTTGACTATGTGGTATATGGTCAAACTAAAATGTGGAATATGTTAAATTGGCGTAGTTGACTATGTGGTGTATGGTCAAACTAAAATGCAGAATATGTTAAATTGGTGTAGTTGACTATGTGGTATATGGTCAAACTAAAATGTGGAATATGTTAAATTGGTGTAGTTGACTATGTGGTATATGGTCAAACTAAAATGTAGAGTATGTTGAATTGGTGTAGTTAACTAAGTGGTATATAGTTAAACTAAAAGGTGGAATGTGATAAATTAGTGTAATTGACTTATGTGGTGTAAAGTCAAACAAAATGTGGTAATTCGAAGAAATTGACTTATGTGGAATATAAGTCAAACCATTGTGGAAAAAATGGTGAAAATGGTGTAAATTGACTTATGTGGAATATAATTCAAACCATTGTGGAATAATGGTGGAAATTTGTGTAAATTGATTTATGTGGAATATAAGTCAAACCATTGTGGAATAATGGTGAAATTGGTGTAAATTGATTTATGTGGAATATAAGTCAAACCATTGTGGAATAATGGTGAAATTGGTGTAAATGGACTTATGTGGTATATAAGTCAAACCATTGTGAAATAATGGTAAAATTGGTATAAATCTACTTATGTGGTATATAAGTCAAGTGTAAGGAACCTTAATTGACCAAATGGGTGTAAACGGGTCAAATGGGTGAATCGGGTGAAAACAAGTATATTTACTTGTTGTTATGTTTATTTTTAACGAAAATGTGGTTATGGACCTATGTGCCATAATGGGAAATGGAAATGTGTTAATGTTGAATGATAAGCGAAAAGAATGATACTTGTAGGTGAAATGCAAGTGATAAGTTAGCCAAATGACTATTTGGGCGGAAACGGGTCAAATGGGTGAATGGGTGGAAAACAAGTTATATTTACTTGTTTGATATGTTTTATCTTCATTACTAATGGTGTTACATGTGGTGTTTTGTAGGAAAAGCTCCGAAGTAGTCAAAGTCAAGTTCAAGCCTTTGATGGGATTCTCGTATGCGTTTATGTATTTTGGTGGTAATTAGAAACCTCTTAAAGGGATGTAATTTTGGCACACAAATGGAGTTTTAGTGTGTTTACATGTTGATAAAGTGTTTGGGGTCAAAACCTATGTGTTGGGAAAGTTTTGGTGTCAAGCATTTTGATAAAAGTTGGAAAAATGGCTAAGTAAGAAAGCTGCTGAGAAAACTGAAACTTTCTGGAAATCTGGTCCCTCGCGGTACGCGAAGAACCTGAGAGGTTTCTCTCGCGGTACGCGAGAGACAAGTCTCTCGGATTGCTTTCCTGACGCCCCCTCGCGGTACGCGAGAGTTGTGGGTCTGGTCCCTCGCGGTACGCGAGGACGTAAAAAAAAAAAAAAAAAAAATTTCCTGGGTTTTTACTTATGCTTCCGCGTGTTTAAGAATGGTGTGTTATAACTTGGTATCAGAGCAATGGTTTGAGGGATTTGGTGCGCGAGGCACTAAACTCAAACCGGATGCTCTTGATAAGGGGGATATGATACGGGAATCCACGAGGACTTGACTAAGACTCGGAGCTTTCGGAAATGAAAGGTTAGTAATGATTTGATAAAGTGAATATATATATATATGGTGTATATGTATATTTATGAATGACAAGGTGTTATGTGTGCCGAAACTTGTTTTGCGATTTATTATATGAATATGATAATTACAATTGGGCATACGTATTATTAAACATGTCTGGCCAATATGATTAATAAGACGAGATGTGCAAGGGTCTTTATGATAACCATATGATAATGAACATTTGCAAGGATTAGGTGAAGGTGATTATATGTGTATGTGTGTATGTATATGAATGATTTAAAAAGAGGGTAATACATATACACATAGATAAGATTTAGTGCCTTAACAAGTGGGTAGATTAAAGACCTATAAGTAGGTAGAACATCTATAACTTAGTTAAAATTGGTGGGGGAGACTAAGGGGCGCATGTGTAAGTAGAAGAAATGGTGGATGAAAGTCATCTTAAGGACTCAAGTATGTTAGAGTCTAGATGTGTATCACCTCGTGGGTGGTGAGGATCATGGAATGGGTAGGGAGAAATAAGATGCATCAATCTAGCGGAGGATGGCTAGAGCTTTCTATCATGTTGTATCGATCTTCCTTCGAGGAAGATAGGGATCTTTGAGGCTATCCTTGTGAGGAGCCATATGAAGCCTACAGAACGGGAAGTATAACGGTTGGCGAACCGAAGTGGAAGGAAAACCTTGTTTTCACAAGGGGTTCGTGGTGTGCGAATCAAAGAAGTTAAAGGGTGAGAATTTATCATTGATTAATCAGCAATGAATCACTATAATGGTATTGGCTTTGAAGCAATCCATTGTGATTGAAAGAAGGTGCATTACTCGCAATGAGTCGACTTCGGGTCATGGCGAAGAATTGGTGGATTTCGATTCAATGATTGTAAAAGAGGTGTTCGGTTACTTTGTAACCATTTTGAAGTCAAGAGTGACAAAGGGGGTGGCGTGTTGATCTGTGCTCATTAGAGACAGCAAAGCAGGAGGTATACGAATTGGTGTACACATGGATTGTGCCATTGACATCAACCGGGGATATAAAGGGATACTTAGTGTTCCAGTTGAGAAAGAGGGTTTGATTAGGTTCATTGCACCTGTGTGCTTTGTTCTAAAGCACATAAACTTTTCGGTGGAAAAGGAAAGTGGAAGAGTGCATTTTGACACTGACAGTCGGTGGTAGGATAAATCTGACAAAAGGTCTCGTGGTTTGTGGACTTTATGGTCAAGGGGTAAATGTTAAAATGTACATTTTACGCGACTGGTGATATGCATAGGTGAAATATGTATATAAAAGGGGTGAAATGTACATAGGTGGAATGTGTACATAAATGGTGGTTGAAGTCTTAGAACTTCATAAATAATGTCGGAAGTCTTTTGGACTTCACAAACGGTGTTTGAAAGCGAAGTCTTCAAACTTTAAAGGTGGATTCGGTGATTAAGATCCTTAAATCTCAAAGGAATGACTTATGATTAAGCCAATGGAGGTACTTAGGGTGTTTGGGTCGCGGATAGGAATCTTCCTTCCAGTGTTGTAAAAGAGGATTCATGTAAGGAAATTGTAGTATCCTTACTTGAGGAGGTTGCATGCTTTATCGATTAAGAATGGTTGAGTTGAAGACTCGAGCTTCAAGGGGTGTTATGTATGGGTATTGGGATCCTCGAATCCCAAGAGGTAAGAATTTGAGACCTTGAGTCTCAATGGGTGGATTGGTGAGGTAGTTTTAAAGTTTTCTTTTGAAAAGTGGTGATTCGGGTTTGAGATCATGGGATAATAGGTCCTCGTTTCGTTGGGTTGTCCAACACAGGGATTGTGAGGCGTGGTGTTGTTAAGTATGTGGAGAGGTGTCTCACATGCTTAAGAATAAAGGCGGAGCACCAAAAGCCGTATGGAAAGCTTCAATCGCTTGAAATACCGCTTTGGAAATGGGAGAATATAGCTATGGATTTGATCACTAAACTACCAAAGACTCGAAAGGGTTAAGATGCTATATGGGTAGTAGTGGAACGGTTGACAAAGAGTGCACATTTCATACCTATAAAGGAAACGTACTCTTCGGATAGTTTGGCAGATATGTATGTGAAGGAAATTGTGTCACGTCATGGTGTGCCGGTGTCGATTATATCGGATCGTGATACGAGATTTACTTCTCGATTTTGGAAGAAATTCCATGAGGATATGGGGACTAGATTGAATCTTAGCACTGCTTATCATCCATAAACGGATGGTCAAAGCGAGTGAACGATTCAAAAGCTCGAGGACATGTTGCGAGCGTGTGCTTTGGATTTTGGTGGTAGTTGGGACGACCAATTACCGTTGGCGGAATTCTCTTATAACAATAGTTACCATTCTAGTATTGGTATGCCGCCTTTTGAGGCATTGTATGGGAGAAAGTGTCGAACACCCGTGTGTTGGGGTGAAATTGGTCAACGGGAGCTTGGTAATGTCGAGGCGGTCAAGGAAACTAATATTAGTATTGACCAAATTAGAGCACGCTTGAAAGCGGCTCAAAATCGCCAAAAGTCCTATGCGGATAATAGGAGGCGGGCAATTGAGCTCCAAGTGGGGGACTTTGTGCTTTTGAAAGTCTCTCCTTGGAAAGGGGTGATACGGTTTAGGAAACGGGGGAAGTTAAGTCCTCGTTTCATCGGTCCGTCTAAGGTGATAGCAAAGGTGGGTGCGGTAGCTTATCGTTTGGAGCTACCGGAGGGACTAAGTAGACTTCATAACACATTTCATGTGTCTCATTTGCGAAAGTGTTTGGCGGATGAATCTACTTTTGTCCCATTGGATGATATTGAATTGGATGAAAAGTTGAATTATGTGGAAGAACCGGTGACAATCTTGGATAGAAAAGTGAAGCGTTTACGCAATAAAGAGATTAGCCAAGTTTTGGTGAGGTGGAAACATAGAAGGGGAGCGGAAATGACTTGGGAAACCGAGGAAGAAATGCTCAAATTTTATCCGAACCTTTTTATGTGAAGTCGGGTTTCGGGGGCGAAACCCAAATAAGGGGAGGAGATTTGTAACGAACCAAAATCCGGGTCTCGTTATAAATAATTAATATTTCTAAATAAATATTATGTCGAAAATAATATTTTGAAATAAATTGAAACAAGCGGGTTTCAAGTTGGTAACGGGGGTTACACTAGTTTTTAACTAGTTATGGAGGATATGGGTGAAATGGAAAGTTGAGGGACTAAAGTTGTAATATGGCAAAATCTGCCATTTGACTAGTTAAAGTCAAAATTAACCTCATTTTGAGGTGTTGGTCGTTCAAGAGAAGAGGAGAAGAAGAGAAATTCGGTTTTGGAGCTAAATCGTGGAATTGAGGCTTGTTTTGTGAAGGTTTTGGCTCACACAACACCTTCATAACATCAAGTAAGTGATTCTCTTCCTCTTGATTTCACCATGAATGTGTTCTTGGTGGGTTTTGGGTGAAATCCGAAATTATGTATGCATGTGATGAAATGGTGTTAGATTATTGATAATCTAGCTAAACTAAAGTTAAATAATAATGATTAACATCCTAGAACCCTTTGATTTTGATTATGAGAAGTTAGGGTTCATATGGTGGAAATTGGGGGTGTTTGGATCATGATGCTAAAATGATGAATTAATGAAGATTAAGTGTTTTTAAGATGTTAGACACTTGAACAAACACCAAATTAACTTAATAACAATTTTTGAAAGAAAAATTAGTGTTAAGATTAAGATAATGAAACTCAAGTGGGTGAGTTTGTGGTGAAAGAGGGTGTTTGGTTATGAGGATAACCCAAACGGGTCAATTTGGGTTGGAAATGGGGAAATTGAGTTGTGGACTCAATTATAATAGAATTTTGATGTATGTTAGATTACTAAACTAGGTGAATGTGTTTAGGTAATCAAATTGCAAAGCTAGAAGGTGGTGCGGGATCCTCTAACTCAAAAGGTAAGTGCTTTGCACTTACTTAGTAATGATAGGTGGTGGTGTTGATCATATTTGAATTTCATGTTGGATGTTCAAATATCTTAATTGTGTTTATTGGTATGTTGATGAACCTAGTTAATAAACTTAAGATAATGAAACTCAAGTGGGTGAGTTTGTGGTGAAAGAGGGTGTTTGGTTATGAGGATAACCCAAACGGGTCAATTTGGGTTGGAAATGGGGAAATTGAGTTGTGGACTCAATTATAATAGAATTTTGATGTATGTTAGATTACTAAACTAGGTGAATGTGTTTAGGTAATCAAATTGCAAAGCTAGAAGGTGGTGCGGGATCCTCTAACTCAAAAGGTAAGTGCTTTGCACTTACTTAGTAATGATAGGTGGTGGTGTTGATCATATTTGAATTTCATGTTGGATGTTCAAATATCTTAATTGTGTTTATTGGTATGTTGATGAACCTAGTTAATAAACTTATATGGTGCAAAATTGACTTGTGTGGTAAAAGTCAAGCTTGTATGCAAAATGTAGAATATGTTAAATTGGTGTAGTTGACTATGTGGTATATGGTCAAACTAAAATGTGGAATATGTTAAATTGGCGTAGTTGACTATGTGGTATATGGTCAAACTAAAATGTGGAATATGTTAAATTGGCGTAGTTGACTATGTGGTGTATGGTCAAACTAAAATATAGAATATGTTAAATTGGTGTAGTTGACTATGTGGTATATGGTCAAACTAAAATGTGGAATATGTTAAATTGGCGTAGTTGACTATGTGGTGTATGGTCAAACTAAAATGCAGAATATGTTAAATTGGTGTAGTTGACTATGTGGTATATGGTCAAACTAAAATGTGGAATATGTTAAATTGGTGTAGTTGACTATGTGGTATATGGTCAAACTAAAATGTAGAGTATGTTGAATTGGTGTAGTTAACTAAGTGGTATATAGTTAAACTAAAAGGTGGAATGTGATAAATTAGTGTAATTGACTTATGTGGTGTAAAGTCAAACAAAATGTGGTAATTCGAAGAAATTGACTTATGTGGAATATAAGTCAAACCATTGTGGAAAAAATGGTGAAAATGGTGTAAATTGACTTATGTGGAATATAATTCAAACCATTGTGGAATAATGGTGGAAATTTGTGTAAATTGATTTATGTGGAATATAAGTCAAACCATTGTGGAATAATGGTGAAATTGGTGTAAATTGATTTATGTGGAATATAAGTCAAACCATTGTGGAATAATGGTGAAATTGGTGTAAATGGACTTATGTGGTATATAAGTCAAACCATTGTGAAATAATGGTAAAATTGGTATAAATCTACTTATGTGGTATATAAGTCAAGTGTAAGGAACCTTAATTGACCAAATGGGTGTAAACGGGTCAAATGGGTGAATCGGGTGAAAACAAGTATATTTACTTGTTGTTATGTTTATTTTTAACGAAAATGTGGTTATGGACCTATGTGCCATAATGGGAAATGGAAATGTGTTAATGTTGAATGATAAGCGAAAAGAATGATACTTGTAGGTGAAATGCAAGTGATAAGTTAGCCAAATGACTATTTGGGCGGAAACGGGTCAAATGGGTGAATGGGTGGAAAACAAGTTATATTTACTTGTTTGATATGTTTTATCTTCATTACTAATGGTGTTACATGTGGTGTTTTGTAGGAAAAGCTCCGAAGTAGTCAAAGTCAAGTTCAAGCCTTTGATGGGATTCTCGTATGCGTTTATGTATTTTGGTGGTAATTAGAAACCTCTTAAAGGGATGTAATTTTGGCACACAAATGGAGTTTTAGTGTGTTTACATGTTGATAAAGTGTTTGGGGTCAAAACCTATGTGTTGGGAAAGTTTTGGTGTCAAGCATTTTGATAAAAGTTGGAAAAATGGCTAAGTAAGAAAGCTGCTGAGAAAACTGAAACTTTCTGGAAATCTGGTCCCTCGCGGTACGCGAAGAACCTGAGAGGTTTCTCTCGCGGTACGCGAGAGACAAGTCTCTCGGATTGCTTTCCTGACGCCCCCCTCGCGGTACGCGAGAGTTGTGGGTCTGGTCCCTCGCGGTACGCGAGGACGTAAAAAAAAAAAAAAAAAAAATTTTCCTGGGTTTTTACTTATGCTTCCGCGTGTTTAAGAATGGTGTGTTATAGCTGCATCTTCGTCAATCTGGTCAACTGCAGGAATTTTTCTTTTCAGTTCATCCAGCTGTCTAGCATACAGCTGGATAGTTTGTTCTCTTAGGAGAATGGCTGTTTTTCTTTCTTGAGCCTTGTTTATGCCAGCCATCTCCTTTTCTTCTCTTCTTCTTTTTTTTTTCTCTTCCCTCTCTATTTTCTCTTTTAGCAACCTCTCTTCATCTTCATCTGTCATGATTCCCTTTCCTTTGTTTACATTGGATGCCTCTGCTTCGGCTTCACTGACCACAACAGCAGATGATGGTGCTGCTATTGGGATCTCTGCCTCAGCTTCATTGGCAATTTGAGATGTAAATAAGGGAAGGTCATTGGTTTCATTCGATTTGCACTCAGGATTTGTGACTTCTTTCAGCATTTCTTTAATAGTTGATCTTGACTCATATGCTGCAGTACAGATGTCTACTCGAGGGGAAGATGAGTCAGTGTCAGCGTCAGAGTTTGACACATATACTTCCTCAGTGATTCTTCCTACTTGTTCAAGTTTAGCTCTGACAGTAGCTATCATTGCCTGGCTTTCACGTGAGTTGACATTGCAGATATTTGCCCTGAGTTGAAAGATTTTGTAGAGAAAGTCTGTAGGAAGTGACAAGATGTTCCTGGTGTTGATGGTGAGAGAGGTGTCGTTGCTTAGTAAGAAGGTGTGGTCAAGAGACTTAGTGCTTGTCTATCCCAGCACATCTAAGTCTTTGACGATGAAGGAGTACAGAAATCTTCTTAGGCAGCAAATTTCTTCTTTAGTGAGAAGATTGCTCCTTATAATGTCAAGTCTTCTAGGAGTCAGTCTTCTTGCTGCTGCTGCCGAAGATTTAGGATAAGCTACCCGTTTTGCTGTTTGAATTATTCTTTCGAAGTGGGGTAGATTATCCTCCATCAAGTCATGGAACCTGCCAATGGCAAGTTCTGCTGAGAGATCTGATGAAGTGTTGATGCAGTTAGTTAAATGCAGTTGTAGGACTTGGAGGGCATAGAGGTAGTTCCAGTTTAGCTCTTTTACACCACTAAACTCCCATCCAATCCAAAATCTCTCAGCTGATCCATCATACCCCCAAGCTAGAATGGAGTCAAATTCTAGCTTTTATGTAGGATGAAAAAGTTGGGGGGTAATGGATTGACTTATGATGGCTGCTGTGAGGCCCCGAACCCGGGAGGCCTCACGTATTGGATTTACTCATCAACACATAGCACTTTAAACATAAGACATTCATTAACACAGCGGAAACGATTTAAACTTCAACATACGCACCGGAAACATAACATGTCTAAACATAACTTGTTAAATACAACTGAAACTTGTCTTAATCAACATAATCAAAAGAAACATAAACAGGATGCCAACTGCTGGTCTTCGGGTAACTCTTCTTGCCAAGCCAAGCATCCACTTCCATCTACTGCCACCTACACTTAACTGATGTGCATACTAAAAATCAGCAACGCTGAGTGAGTTCTAACGTTTACTTTAAATCAATTATACAAGAGATTTACTAAAACATATATGCTGCCATTAAGGCTAAACTTAACACACTTTACTTTTCAAACATATATACTGCCATTAAGGCTAAACTTAACACACTTTACTTTTCAAACATATATACTGCCATTAAGGCTAAACTTAATACACTTTACTTTTCAAACAGTTTAAAACGTATAATAAACCGTCAATTCTTCTTTACTGTACTGCCCTCATGGCTTACATCCATGAACCGACAAGTACCTGGTCAATGCCCCCATGGCTTACACCATGAACCGACACTACCGCTTAACCGTCAATTTCCTTTGTCACTACTGTACCGCCCCCATGGTCAACGACCATGAACCGACGAGTACCTGGTCAATGCCCCATGGCTAACGTCCATGAACCGACAATACCGCTTATCCGTCAATTCCTTGTCACTACTGTACCGCCCCCATGGCTAACGTCCATGAACCGACGAGTACCTGGTCAATGCCCCCATGGCTAACGTCCATGAACCGACAATACCGCTTATCCGTCAATTCCTTGTCACTACTGTACCGCCCCCATGGCTAACGTCCATGAACCGACGAGTACCTGGTCAATGCCCCCATGGCTAACGTCCATGAACCGACAATACCGCTTATCCGTCAATTCCTTGTCACTACTGTACCGCCCCCATGGCTAACGTCCATGAACCGACGAGTACCTGGTCAATGCCCCCATGGCTAACGTCCATGAACCGACAATACCGCTTAACGCTAAGGGGAGGTTGCGTGGACCTCCCGAGCAACCGCTGTCACTCATCCCAGTTGTACAACTGTTAACGAACCCTAAGGTTCTTACTAATGGGTAGAACCCATATCTGACATCTTGTACAAGTAACATCTGTCCCAAGGACCTTTACAAACTGGTACTCATTCCCGAAGGAAAGCTGTTCACTTTACTGTTCATAAAACTTTCTGTAAATCTTGTTCATAACTTTCATATATAATATGTCTTTGTTTATGTATATAAAATATAGTAAACGCTTGCCATAAAATATAACTTGCTTTCTGAAACATAGCTTATCATAAAATACATCTTACTTTCTGAAACATAGCTTATCATATATATCATGCCTTTGTTTATGTATATGAAAATATAGTAAACGCTTGCCCAATGATATATCTTACTTTACTGAAAACATACTAGCACATATATCATGCCTTTGTTTATGTATATGAAAATATAGTAAACGCTTGCCAAATGATATATCTTACTTTACTGAAAACATACTAGCACATATATCATGCCTTTGTTTAAGTATATGAAAATATAGTAAACGCTTGCCAAATGATATATCTTACTTTACTGAAAACATACTTTTGCCTCTTTTAAACCTTTCACTAAAACATAGCTTTTCTCTTCAGTTTATAATATATAAAATATAATAAACACTTTACACTAAGTATGCACACCACCCCTAAAGAAGGCAAAAAGGGGATTAGAACTCACCTGGTATCTAAGCTGCAACGGTCTACTGGATCTCACACAATCTGAACAATCATAACAATTTGACACTTATCAGACTTAACTCGACGCTAAACGGTTTAACCACTCTAACATACTGACTTTACTTAATCAGTCCTGATGCCTGCGCACTTAGCAAGTGCGCAGACACTGCTTCCTACGCACTTAGCAAGTGCGCAGACTTCCCTTCCTGCGCACTTTCCTCTTCCTGCGCACTTATCAAGTGCGCAGGCTCCTCTTCCTACGCACTTAGCAAGTGCGCAGGACCTGCTCTGTGCGCACTTAGCAAGTGCGCACGACCTGTTCTTGGCGAAAAACCCTAACTTTCGCATTCGGGTCTGATCACTTCAAGATCCCGAACCTGTTTGCATTCAAAACGTTCGTTTTCCATTAAGGAACTCAAATCTATGCTTATCCTTCAGTTTCATCCAATTAAACATAACCTTTTCACCCAAAACCCGAAAAACCCAAAAACGAACTAAAACTCAGATCTAGGAGAATCGGTTACCTGTAATCACTTCCTTTTCGTTGCTAAACACCCACGAGACTCTTGCTAACGATCTTTGAGGCTCTAATCCAAAAATCGGGACTTTCTCTCTCTAGACTCTCTCTCACTTTCTCTCTCTAGAATCCGGAAATGAGGATGGAAATGAGGCTTTTGGGTTGTTCTTGAGGCCTATAAGGGCCCAAACCCTTCCCCTTTCGGCCCATACACCCCGGCCCAAGCCCGCTTCCTTTTTTTTATTTAAGTTTTAATTCCTCGTGAATTCTCTCGTGCTCTAAAACTCAGGATGTTACAGCTGCTGCTTCAGGAAGGATGTTGAATGGTGTATTTGTTTGTTCTGTGTCTTCAGCATCATTCAGCATTTCATCGACAGCCCTGATGACCAACTTCCAGTCTTCAGATGTCTCTTCTTCTTCGTTATCTGAGACTGGCAAGTCATGAACTTATACAAAGGCCGGCTTGAATAGTGAGCTTTGAAGTACAACCTGCTCTTGAATCCAGTCGTCAAGACTGTCTGTGTCTTCCTCCATAGAGACCATCCCCCCTTTTTGGTTGCATCAGTAGACAGGTAAGCATCAGTTTGGGTGCCTACTGATACAAGAGAGGGAGTGGCTAAAGTTGGGCATTGATGGGCTTCATGCATAGAGACTTGGTGTCTTAGTTTGGACACTTCTGCCTCTAGCATAGCTACCCTGGCCGTCAATTCCAAGTTATGAAGTTTCAGTCTGTCCTCATCTACAGTTGTGGAATCCTTGGACCCAGATGGGGCCTTAGGCCTAGCCTCTTCATCCCCATCACCCATGGTTTCTTGGCACCTGGGATTCCTCTCAGTGAAGGGAGTTTCCAAGGAAACATCCTCACTATGAGTTGCTGTGGTTGAGGTCTTAACAATGTTGTCACTGTCCTCCTGGTCATTTTATGGACCAGCAGTAGTGACAGCCTCTTCCACATCCACTCTTTCATGGCTCCTAGAGTGGACCTTTAGGGTAGATGAACTTGGGTTGGGTGTGTTGGAAGCAAGATCAATCAGTGCCTCCGAGATAGTGGTAGTTGGAGAAGGTACATCATCTTGATCAGGTTCCTGAACACTTATGTTCAGAAGTGAAAGGAAGGGCTCAGGGGCTGTTCTACGGATCCGGGAGGTGATCCTGATCCTAATAGAGAGGCATCCGAAGGAGTCTCCCTAATAATGTGGCTCTCCCTTGTAATATTCTCACCAGAATGTTATGATTCTGAGTGAGGGCTGTTAGGTTGGGTTTGGGCCTTGGAGGCAAGAGAAGAAGGAGTTCTCTTGCCCCTTTTCCTAGTATATGTCGTTGCAACCGGGGCCCTGTGTTCCGGTTGAACGATAACATCCAAAATAGGTGTAAGTAATGTTTGTGCCTGTGCATCCTCAGTAGTATGCACATGGGTTCGAATGGTGGATGCAGACTGTTGTTCAGGATGTGAGGTGGAGGGTGTGGGATCAGTATCAGCTGGGATTGCTGAGATGTCACCCTGGGTACTTTGTACGTTCAACATTGTAGATAACAATGGAACGTTGACCCCTGAGAACTTTTTGGAAACAGTTCTCATGCTTTGAAAAATGTTATTTTTATGATCCAACATGATGTAGACTTTTGCAGGTTTTGAAAGTTCTTTTAGTTCTTGATTGAAAACTTCCTGCAAGAACCTTGGGTACATAAAAAGTTGCTGCTTTGCACCCTCTTGAAGGTTGTATCGCAAACCCTCAAAAATAAGATGTGCAAAGTTGAAGCCTTGGTTAGTGACCATACCATGAAAGGCGGAGGCCAGTGCAGAGCTCACCAGATGCCATCCACTCCTCTTCTGAGATATGCATTGGAGAAGAGTGTGGCAAAGATACTTCCATGGAGGGCCCATCAGTGCCTTCTCGATCGTATACTCGGTTTGATTTCCAGTGTATCCAATGGAGACAAAGGTCCTCATGTATTCGTCCTTCGAGTATGAGATGGCTGCTCCCTCATCTTGAAGCTTAAGATGTTTTCTGAGTGTAGCTTCCAAGATGGTGATATTCTTGCCGTCTACTTTGGCTTTGATTTGGGGAATCCCCTGTTCGATTGAGTAGACGGCGGTTCTCCAGAAATCCTCCATATGGGGAATATATATAGTAGGGTTGGTGGTGAGGGCAAAGTAGATCTTTGATCGACATAAGAAATCGATCATATCGTCAAAACCATCGGATTTCTTTCCTTTGGTAAGATATGCTGTTAGGTTATGGTATGTGGAAAACTTGTCATCTGGGTTGTCGATATCTGCCATAGCCGTTTGATTTTGGAGGGATGATTTGAATATGGTGGAGACTGAGAGTATGAAGAATATGGAGAGCTTTGAATGTGGTGGGGACTTTGGGTGAAAGTGATAATTGGTTAGGGTTGAATTGAATGTGAAGAGGTGGTAAGGAAAATTTGATTTGTTCTTATAGCGGCAGATGAGAGAAAAAGCAGAATGACTTGTACAGTACAACCTTATTTACTTTTCATTGTTACAGCTGTAATACACCGAGGCAGTCATGGTAAAGACCGACGTTATTTTCTTTTACAACGGGTAAAAGTTAATTTTGGACTTAAGTTTACCCATCAGCAGCAAACTTGGTTGCTGTGGATTAGTAAGCCTGTCCGCAGCAACTTTGGTTGCTGCGGAAGGTTAAGTCTGTCAGCAGCACACTTAATTGCTACTGATAGATGCAATGATCTGCAACAGGGATGTTACTGCTGATGGCCTTAAAGCTATCCGCAGGAAACTTGTTCCTGCTGATAACTTAAGGTAGTCAGTGGCAAATCCTTTGCTGCTGAATATTAAACCTGTCAGCAGCTGAGGGGCAAAAATGCTGCTGACTTATAACTTTTATTTACATCAAAAGACAGGCATATTTACAGTAAAGGATAGATGCACTCAACTGAACCGATGATGATGCTTAGTGGTTCCTTTGCCTTCCATTGTTGAGTTGGTGGTCTTCCAGCTCTCTTTGCCTTTTCAGCAGTAGACTTTGTATTCGGCTTATCAGCAGCAGATTTTGATGCTGCTGATCGTTTTACTTGAGCAGCTGCAGATTTTGTTGCTGCTGAAGGCTTTCCCTTTTGTTCCTTGGGATTTACTCGATTAGCAGCAGTTATTTTGACTGCTGATGGCTTAGGAACCGACGTATGCCTATCCTTCTTCACCTCACTGATATGCTTTTGTATAACTGGTGTTGAAAGAGGAATCTGATTGAAAGGATTAAACTTACAATTTGCAGCAAAGTGGTCTGATTCTCCACAGATGATGCAAGATTGTTTAGGTTTTGACAACTGCTCCCTTGATGGAGAAAGCGATTTTCTGAATTGAGTTGTCTTAGCTTCAAATCTTCTCACCTATTTGTTCTTCTCTATCTTCTCAAAAGCATGTTGCTTGAGGTTTCTTTGCTGCTGAAGGTAGTAGAAGCAGGTGCTGGCAGTGTGGTTATATTTTCTACAGAAAAAACATGATTTTTCCAGTTTATCCCTTGAAAGATGCACATAATCCTTTCTTTTGAAAAGGTCTTTGAAATTTCAAGGGTGAGCTTTGTTGTGCTCAAACGTAGCTTCTTCCAATGTTTTTTGAACATATGGAACCCTTTCTCCAGGCGCATGACATATGTCAAACACCTTCTTTGGCTGGACTAAAGATGAGGACTGGCCCTTTTCAGTATTTAGCTTCCTACCTTCTGGAGGATAGCTAATTTTGATTTGTTTGAATGGTGTAGGAAATGGTACTGAAATGGCTGGTACTTGTGCTGAATGGACTTCATCTTTAGTCAGAGTGACTTGAGGGGCAGGAGGAGATGAAGCTTCACTTGTTTTAGTGAAGTCTGAGTAAGTTGAATCAGACTCTGATGAGGTAGTGCATTCTTGTACCAATAGTTCATCCTTAGAAGGATGGCCATATCAAGATTTGCCAGATTGAAGCTTGGTTCATTAATGGTCACGTAGTTAGCAGGAGGTGCAACGGCTTGATATTGTTCAGCATGATACCCCACACCGGTTTTTACCTTATCATGAATTTGAGCATCCAAAAGTCTTTGCAGCTTTTTGGATGCAAATTCATATTTGTCGACATGAACCTTTTGTTCTGCCAATTCTGCTCTTGTAGCTTTTAATCTGGCCAGTAGATCATCAATCTGAGTTTCAAGATTGGTTTGTTCATGTTTTAATGATGAAATCTCTTTCTTTAGGCAGTTAATTTTTTCTTTGTAGCTGTCCTCGACCCTTTTGAATTCAGATTTCATTTGATGAAACTCTTCATTTTGATCTATTAGGTTTTGATTATGCTTTCTGTAGCCTAAAACCTTATCAATACAGGCTTGGGAACATAGATGTTCATATACCTGAGGCGGTATCTTAGTTGTGTCTGCCATAAGAGCTTGGTTGTTAGTAGGCAGATCTTCATACTGGAAGCTCCAGTCAAAGTCAGATGTTCCAACAGCTGCACAAGTTACAGTTTGAGCTGGAGGAGTAGCTTGTTGCTGTTGATGTCTTGGTTGGGCTTGGTGAGCTGCTGGGTTTGCCCTAGGTGCCTTGCATTCTCTAGCAAAATGACCCAGTTGGTTACAGTTGTAACATTTTAATTTGCTTTTATCCAAGCCAACTCTGGTGTTTGAGCTGTTGCTTGGAATGGGTCGTCCGGTTCTAGAGTAGAACCTTTTTGCTCTTATGGAGAGCATGGCATACGAGTGCTGTATGTCCATTTCTTCTAGATCATCTGGATGGAAGCACTCAAGATCCTCCTTGATAAAGTACATGTTGCTTGAGTTTTCAGAAACAAAAGCAGCAGTGGTTGAGGCTTGAGAAGGAGCTTCAAGGAGAAATGGTGATGTGTTTGTTTTAGAGGTGGGAGTTTGAGGATCTGTGACTATGGGAGGATAGTAATTGCTAGTACTTGGGCCTAAGTGCTCAGAGTGAAAAGCAGATGAGGTGGTGTTGGATGTGGAGGCTGTTTGGTAGCTTGAGCTCCTTTCCTTGGCCTGAATCATTTCTAATTCATAGGTTTTGAGCATACCAAATAGCTCAGTCATCTGAAGAGTCTTTAGATTCTCAGTTCTTCTGATGGACACTGTGTAGAGTGTCCTGCAACTAGGTAGAGATCTGATGAATTTTTTAAGAATGTTTTCATTCTCCAACTTCACTTTTGAGCACTGCAACTCACCTACAAGATAAGTATATCTGTTATATAAAACAGTTAGAGACTCACCTTCCTTCCAGATGAAGTTTTCGTATTGCTGCTTAAGGATGTCTCTTCTGTTTTCCTTAATTTCCTCAGATCCAGCAAACATCTTCTCGAGGGCCTCCCACAGCTCCTTAGCAGTTTTGTAATTTCCGAAGTTATGAAAAACTTCGTTTGGAAGGCACATTTGGATGGCTCCTAGTGCTTTGAAGTCCACCTCCATTTTCTTGATATCCTCTTCTGAGTACTTGGAGGGATCCTTTGGAACTGTTGGTCCTCCAGAGTCAGCAGATGCCACCATTGGAATGTAGGGTCCATCCCTGATGGATTTCCACATTCCGTACTCTTGATAGCAGAAAAAACTTTCCATGCGATTTTTCCACATGTCGTAGTCTTCTCCCGACACCAATCTTGGTGGTCGGTTGATGCTTCCGATGTCTTCAAAACCATTGCTTTGTGCCATTTTTTGTTTCGTGGTTTTGGGTGACTTGATAAAACAAAAGAGTTTAGAATAGAACCAGAAGTGATTAAACAAGTGTTAGTTTGTTTAATCTGAGCCGAAGCTCTGATACCACTTATAGGATCGTGAAATTACAAGATGGTTCTGTTCTTAGTTGAGATTGGCGGAAACAATAACAACTACACAATTACAATCGAGTAGACAGAAAGAATACTGATAAGATCACTGTTGTATTAAGCTTAGTGAATAAACGATTACAAATGAAAACTCTGCGAAGAAGCACACTTACAGTGAAGTGTTTACACAATATTTATACTAACTTAGAATCAAGACAGACCCTTGATTCTAAGGATCATATCGAACACAGACCGTTGATCTTTTATACAAAAACTAATTTTACACGTTAAAGCTAAACTAGCTAATCTTTATTGAAGCGTCTTCTTTATGCATCATTGCTTGCATGTCTAGAGAAGAGCATTGCTGGGTTTTATTGGTTGTGCCATTGAGGTTCCTTCTGCTTTGAGTGTGTCAGTTGCTTTTGCAGAAAGTTGTCAGTGACGCTTGGTATGGATAGTCAGCTGCAACGGTTTGTCTTCAAGGAACATAGCTATCAGCAGCAAGAATGAGAATAATGCTGCAGATAAGCCTATCAGCAGCAACTTGTGTTGAACGCTGCTGATAAGCCTATCAGCAGCAACAAGTGTTGAATGCTGCTGATAAGCCTATCAGCAGCAATATGTGTTGAATGCTGCTGATAAGCCTATCAGTAGCATTTGTACTTAGGACCAAAGACTGATTGCTACTTAGGTATTGAGAAAATATATAAAATTGAACTTTTTTTATTTAAAGACCCCAACCCCCCCCCCCACCCCCCCAACGGCTACATACTCCCCCAACGACTACATCTTAACGTTCAATCAAGCTGGTTCCAACGGGTTTTAATACACGTGCCCTAATACCCGTGCGAAGCCCTTAACGGTTGCGACAGTGTTACCCGTCCAACCCGCCCAACCCGTGCTCCACTCCGTCCTCCCTTATAAACATCAAATTCTTTTGTTCAAACAATGCATTTACCTATATAACTTTTTAATGGAATACATTTTTTACATTAATATCTTATAGTTTTATAATACTATCTACTTTTTAATGTATTGCTTCGCTATTATTTAGTAAAAGCGGCTCACACACAACATCACACTATTCATAAATGTACAAGTGCTCAATGCACTATGTACAAGTCTTCAATGCACAAGGAAAAAAAATATTAATTTATTTGTTTTTACATGTAAATTTTTTTTAAATTTTCATTTTCAAGCCTTATACTATATATAATATACGCTTTTAGTCCGTTTCATTTTCTATTAATTTCGTTTTCCTTTGATAACTTTCGTTCGTTTATTTTTTTTTTTAGAATACAGAGTGCGCGGCTGTTTTTAGTTTTTTTATTCCAATGTTCCGATATAATTTTTTTTAGCCGTTACCGTTGTGGTACCGTGACGATTCGATCATATTATGAGCGAACAACATCATTGTTGGTATTGATATTATCGGAACCCGTATCAGTAGCTTTTAGTCCGTTTCATTTTCTATTAATTTCGTTTTCCTTTAATAACTTTCGTTGGTTAATTTTTTTTAAAATACAGAGTGCGCGGTTGTTTTTAGTTTTTTTTTTCAATGTTCCGATATAACTTTTTTTAAAAACGATGTTGTATTCAAAATGGAGTTTTTTCGTATCGTTGTGTATAGCGAGCGCCGTTACCGTTGTGGTACCGTAACGATTCGAACATATTATGAGCGAACAACATCATTGTTGGTATTGATATTATCGGAACCCGTATCGGTATTCGATTTTATGGTTTTCCACGATCCGAACCGGTAAATTTTTATTTTGTTTTTTTTCCTTTTTATTATTTAGTTTTATGTTTTTTTTATTACCATTATTTTTATCGTTACGTCTACGTTTTTATTTAAATTTTAATAACGATGAACACGACACCCGCCGCAGAGCGCGGGTATAACCATCTAGTTGTAATTAAAGTTAATAATAAATAAAAGTTATAAAATAAGCTGCCTAATAATTATGAAATATGATAAAAATATAAAAAAATTTACATAATTAAATAATTACAGAATATAATTAAGAATTATATTACTCAAGGTAGTATAAAATATAATAAATTATGTGCTAAATTGTGTTGTAAAAATGTAACACTACACTTAATTTGTAAATTTTATTAAAACTAAACTATGAAATAAAGTGTAGATTAAGCGTATGTTGTGACAAAGTCAAAAATAGTAGTCACACCCATCAATATACCAAAATATGATGTTATTTATACTTCATATGTTATCGATATAACCTTTTTTAATATACTAACTAATTAAGATGGTGATTGTTTTAATTTAAGTCAGAATACTGTTACAAAATAGTAGAAAAAATAATAATATGATATAATAACTCTTTATTCATCTCCTTATAATGAACTATAATTTTGTAATAAAAAATAATAATAATAATAACAACAATAGTAATAATAATAAGAGTAAATTACGCTTTTAACCTTTGTGGTTTGGTTTGTTTAACCTTTTTCAATCCAAAAATAATCTTAAAAGAGTTTAAAAAAATGTTTTTAAATAAGTAAAAAAATTATTATGAAAAAACAAAAAAAAAAGTTTATTTTGGATTGAAAGGTTAAACTAGTCTACTAGAAATAAAATGACTGAAATGCTTCTATACTTAACAGAGTTAGTGATAGAGATTGAAATGGTTACAAAAATGTTGACGACTGATATGTCAAAATATTCCTTTTGGACTGAAAGGGTTAAATAGGTCAAAACTCAGGGGCAAAAAGCGTAATTTACTCTAATAATAATAATTGTCAGCAGAAAAACGTCGTCATTTACAGTTTACAGAGTCATTCGGTTCCCTCCTTTCGATCTTTTGCTACCGTCGTTGGCTCGTTGCTGCTGCTTCTCCTAGTGGCATCGTTGCTTCTGCTTAGTTCTAGGTCACAAAATCAGGTAACGTATATCTTTTTAACGCTCAAGTTTCGTCTAATAGCTGTCGGTGCTCCACTATTTGTCTATTTATATGGAATTTTATCTTCAAATTTGGTCTTGTAATCATCATAATTTAGCAAAGTTTAAAATCCCTATTAATTAATTATGTGCAGTTGTGCATTTTGATTTGCTGTTCCGAATTTCTTCTACGTAATGTTGATTGTAATTGAGCATTGTTTTTGTATGTCCACCAACTGTTTGATGAAATGACTATGAAGCCATATACTGATTACATGATATTCTGCAGGTCCAATAACCAATCGAGGTTTGATTTATGGAAAATAAAATGGATGGAAAACATTCGAGTTCACGATCCAGCCACTTGCTGCTACAGAAGATAAGAGGTAAGATGCATCCAGATTGATCAGATGCTTTACATTTTATTTGTTTTGTGATGATGTTGATGCCATTCCTTGCAAAGTGTGCACACGGGATGAAATCTGACACGAATATGCAGGTTTTACTCGTTCAATTATCGAAGATCTTTCCCATGGTCTTTCTCCAGTGATTTACATCAATCGATTTCGTAATTACTGCACTGATGTTTCTGGAAACTGGTTAGTTATGAACTGTTTCAAGTTCAGATTATGTTAATAAACTGCTTCTTTTGTCTGCTTATAGAAAATTTTCATAGGGAGTTCTGAAATAACAGGAGATTCAAATGGTTCAGAAAATTAGACTTCAAAGATAACATGCTTTTATTTCTAAATTTTCCATGGTGCTGTTGGTTTTAAACAGCTATTGCAGCCATGATTCTGTTAAGGGAGTGGAGATTCTCACACTGCAACGGGAATGTCATGCCCGTAGGTTGGGTGAGTATGTAATATGTTATATTAATTGAACCAATCTTGTGGTAAAATTAGTAGAGAGGATTCTGAAGTGATTATCTTATGGGATAGGTTTCACTTATATCTCATTTATAACAAATTTTTTTAACCTTTTTTGGTTCTCAGACATTTTATTGCGAGTACTACTTATTGTTCAACAACTTTTGCAAGAGAATAGGCACGGGTCAAAGAGAGACATTTATTACATGCATCCTTCAGTGTTCCGAGGTGAATATGAAGCTATGTTACTTGGAATTGTGTCACCGTTTCCTTATTCTGATTCTTTTTAGTTATATCTTATAACAGAACAATCGGTTGTAGACCGAGCCATCAATGACATCTGCGTACTTCTTAAGTGCAGTCGTCACAACCTGAATGTTGTATGTAATGCCCTCATCTTTTTATTTTTGTAATTTTATTGCTGGTAAAGTATATATATGTGAAAGCCTCCATCAATGACTGATTTCATACTTCTAATTTTATGTTCTGTTCCTCCCTTGCAGGTGTCTGTATCGAAAGGGTGGGCACCTGTTAAAAAATCTATAAAAATTTCATTTCATCAAGTCCAGAAACACTACTACAATACCTTGCTGTGTTGAGTTTACATCATCACTTATTGATCATTTAGTCTATTATTATTTCAGATTAGTGATGGGATGGTTGAGATTCTCAGAAGTTGACAGGATATTCAACTGCATAAACCAACCTGATACTGTATGACGGAAAATGCCATCTCTTGTGAATTTATGTTTAACCGAAATTGACAGTTGATATCTGGTTTTCTGGCAGGCACATTCTATTCCAGTACTTGTAGAAGAAGTGAAAGGTGCTAAGATATATTGAAGATCTGTAACTAGAGAATAATATTTCTATATATCAACATATATACATGTGATGTGCTCGTATGAGTTCATGATAATATCTCACAGATTACTGATATGTTGTAAAAATTATTGTGAATAGATATTATCAGTGTTGCAGACTACATACTAGTTGTGGAGAAGGAATCAGGTGAGGCCTTTCTTTAGCAAGACTTGTGGGCCCAGCCTTGCTATTTGAAATTGATAAAACTGTTACATGCATGCAGTATTCCAACGACTAGCAAATGATTGTTTTTGCAAGAAAAATCATTGCATTGTCATCACGGTAAGCGTGTATTCAGTTGAAAATCTTTACAAAAATCTGCCATTAACTATATATAATCACAGGGCAGAGGTTATCCAGATATTCCAACAAGGCGGTAAACATTCAGTGCTTTCTTTTTTTTCTTTTAATTTATAAAGCAACTTCAATCTTGATGTTGTTTATACTCCTGTTTATTTCTTAAACAGGTTCTTACGCTTACTAATCGAACAACTGCACTTGCCTACCTATTGTTTGGTCGACTGTGATCCATATGGCTTTGACATTTTGACCACATACCGATTCGGCTCAATGGTAATTAATGTCTTTGGTTATGCCAGTAAAATAAAAGTTATTAAGCTAATTGCAGGTTCAAGCATCGTAACGATTATATATAATTGAAACTCTCTCTTAAAGCAAATGGCATATGATGCAAAGATAATGAAGCTTCCTGAGATAAAATGGCTCGGAGTATTTCCCTCTGATACTGAAAAATATAATGTTCCACAACAGTGTCTCCTTCCTATGACAACCGAAGGTGTAATCCACATGCCTAAAATTATATTCCTCTAAATAATTAAATTAGCTCTCTTTTTGCATTATTTTTTTTTAATTTCATCTGTTTTCTTTTTCAGATAAGATCAAAACGGAGGCAATTTTAAATCGATGCTATTTACAGAGAGAAGAGCCACAGTGGAGGTTTTTATCAGATAGTGCTCTTCTTTTTATTTAATTTTATTTTATTATTACTCTGCATTACTAATAATAGTCCTTTTAAAACCTGTTTCTTCTTCTGATAAGGTTGGAACTACAGTTACTGCTGCAAAGTGGAGTCAAGTTTGAGATTGAAGCCTTATCGGTGCACTCGCTAACCTTATTGTCAAAACAATATCTACCGTCTAAGATTCAAGGTGAAATTCTTTATGCTTGGAGACAAACATTAAACCCATATGACTCCATAAGTTCTAATATAATTTTTTCCACATATTAATTAAAATTGAAAATATAGAAAACACCATTAATTGTAACTGTTGATGATAGTTGGATGCTGACATGAGTGCTTCAACTACATGAACAGAAGAACTTACCTTTTAGACCATACATCCACCTTGATGGTGAAGTTATGCAATAAGAAGAAATAAATATTATAATAATATTGTTATAGGAGATTAGGAGGTGTTTTCTTCCATTTTGGACTCGGATTTCTTGAATGCGTTCATAATTGGTTTATGATAAATTTCCATGAGGATTTGTTTTAATTAATAATTATTTAGTTTTTATTCTGGGAGTTGATTTCACCTTCCTTGGTGATAAATCTACAGTCTTGTTTAATTTTGACAATGATTTGACTCAAATCCTTTCCTTTAAAACAAGAAATGAACATTTTCTGTTGCTCCGATTACATGATCTTCAAGATTTTCCAAAATCAAAAGATATGGTCTTTATATATATCCTGCGGAATCCCTCTTATGATAATTGTTTCATCTGTATGAAAGATCAGTTATTCTCCATGGAAACATGTGCAGAGTTGGTAAAATCTTTTGGTTTATTTATATGTACACACCATATGAAGATGTTTTATTTGATTTTATTTTTTGTTTTTGAAGGAATGCTGTCTGAAAGTCCACTCCAAATGCGAGAGTTGTGTGATGAAGATGATTGAGGTCTTGCGCGCGGTCCGTGGTAAGGTTTTCTTTTATCTTTCATTGTTTATCTCTGATGGTAATAAATATAAAAATGTGCATATACTGTATATGCATATGTGCATTTTGATAAAACACTACCAGTACCATATTTTTTAAAAATAAATCTTAAACATATTGAAATCTTTATGCATTCTACTCGATATTTATATTAAATAGTACTAGGGTTAATGCGGTTTTCGCAGTTCTCAACATACTTTTGGTTCTTAAAAGAACGCCCCTCTCTATATATATAATCCTAAAAGAACACATTATGTTCATTGAATTAATGTTTCATGTATTGATTCAAATGGTAGGAGTTTATTTGGTCACGTTGGATGTTGAAAAAACATGTTCAAAATATCTGGAGAAGTTGATCCAAGCGTACTATTAAAGGCGGTGTTGAGTACAGGTGAGCATGCTGAGCTTGTTACTGTTAAACTCAATCACCCGCAACTTAGACGCAGAAACTACAACTATGGTTCATATGGTCCCACCAGTGGTTATCAGCTGCCCTTATATACAGATGGTGGTTATAGGTCATTGGCCAACTATCCTTACCATGAAACTAATGGTTATTACCCTTATAACCTGCCACGTGAGCCGGCTCCAATTGAATACCCATCTCCTTACAATTACAATTACAATTACACCACCACCAATGACCACCAATATCCTCCGCCACTGGCCACCTATGTGCCGCCTTATCCCCCATTAGAATATGACGCGTATGAAAATTATGATAGCATCAGCCCTTGCACCGTCATGTGACATTGTTTGTTTTCTGTTTAACTGAAACTTCAACATGAATTGATTTCTTGTTTGTGTTTTTAGGGTTTTCTAAAAATGAGATGATTATAAATGCATTCATGATGATATTTGTTGATTATTGATGGAATATCAAGCCTCATTGGTTATGGTCAAAAGAAAAAGAATGAGAATGGGATGCCCCAACTCAATAATGAGTGAGAAGAATCTGCTTTTGAAGAATGTAAGGGATGGCTATCAAATTTAGAGCCACGTATATTCTTTCTATTTTGAATTTTCAACCTAACCATACCTCTCTTTATCCATTTAATGTGCTACTTTGATTCGTAGTCACGACTTGAACCTAACACGAATTAAACAATTTATGGGTCTTCTAGTGCTCGTAATTTTTGACAAGACCCACTAACTCTACACGTAGGGATGGCAAAATAACCCGAGCCCGACGGGTATACCCGAAACCCGACGAGTTCGGGGCGGGTATACCCGAAGCCCGACGGGTACGGGGCCGGGTATGGGATTAATTTTTAAAAATTTCGCGGGTATGGGACGGGTATGGGATTAGGTGATACCCGACCCGATTACCCGAAATCACATACCCGTTTACCCGAATCATATACCCGAAAATTTGTAATTTATAATTTTATTTTCTCTTAACCCATGGCTATTAATGTTTCATTTTAGTAAGTTTATTATGTGAAAAATTACTTTTTCTTTTAAAATATGTATTTATAAATATAAAAAGTAGAGTCATAGAAAAGTACAAGACACATACCCGACGGTTATTGGCCTATACCCGCGGGTATACCCGATACCCGATATCAACGGGTATACCCGTTACCCGTGGGTATACCCGATACCCGACGGGTAATTACCCGACACAAACCCGACGGGTAATGGGCCGGGTATATGACACAATTTTACAACCGGATATGGGTTTGGGATTACCGATACCCGGCCCGAACCCGACCCATTGCCATCCCTACTACACGAAGTTAAATGAGTTAGTGTTATACATGTCGTGTCATTCATGTTATAAAAATCGATTATATTTTAATTGTTTTAACGAGCCATATCGTGTCATTGAAATAGTTATTTAATCAATGACACGTTTAGTTAAACGTTTTATATTCAGGTTTAATAATAATGTTAAACGCGTCCGGTCAACTCAACCGGCTCTGAGGGTCTATCAAACAGAGCCCTCAATCTAAACCCGATCCTGAATTTGATCCTCAATTTGGGTCAAGATTCTCGATCTTTATTTATTCTCCTTTTTTGTGGGTTGCATCTGATACCTTCTTAGATTCCAAAAGCATTATTTGGTATTTGTACCCTTTTCCACCCCTTTTGTATAAAAAAATGAATTCTAAAGAAGAAATTATTTTATTATTTTTATGATTATATTAGTATATTACGGTGTTTGATAATACAAAGATGATAATGTACAATGTAGTTATAATATTTACAAAATACAAAAATTTTATATGGAACTTAATTATAATATAATTTGAAGCACTAATCATTAAAATCAAAAATATTGTCACTATTACCAATTTAATTAATTAATACATATATCCAACAACATCACGCCAAACTTTTAAATTGAACCCAACAAAGGGCTCTTTTGTAATTAAAAATCTTATCAATTAACATCGTATGTTCAAAACCTTTTAGACCCCTATATATAATAAACACATCCATCCCTTCATTCTAACTTAACATTCTATCCATTCTTTCATATTTCATCACTCATTTTTCCATCATAAAAAAGTGTGTGTGTTTTTGGAGTAAAGAATCATATCAATGAAAAGATGGAGCAAATTCAGAAGAAAAGAAGCATGAGTGAAGTTGTAACAAGAAAGGGTGTAACACAATTACGTTTGGTATTATCGGTTTCCGTGTTTTCATTCTTATTTTCTTATTACTACTATTACGACTACTATTGTTCAGTCTTGTCAAGTTATGTTGATCTTGTGTATCCTATCGAGTTACTTCTCACACAAAGCATGGACAAGAGGTACATGTTCCTCATCTGTAACGGGATATTAGTGGTGTTAGTCAAAACATCTGGCTCCTTAATTTCTCAGTCGAGCTTTGACCTCAAAGAGCACATCTACATCAAGAACATCCATGACGCGTTGCAAACACATTACACGGATGATATGGTGGAGGATGAGGAATTGGTAATTAGGGTGGACGGAAATGAGGAAGATGTAAAGTTTGTAATGGAGAATGTTGGAGAGACCATAGAAGAATTAAACAAGAAATTTGATGAGTTTATAAGGAAGAGGAAAGAAGAAATTAGGAGTGATGCTGATTAACTTGTAATGCGTCCTTATGACTGACATATATACATGTAATCTGCATGTGTATCTTCATATCATCTTCTTTAACTCTACATCTTACTCTAGCTCCAACATATTACATACATAAATCAAGGATTCCAAACCACATGTGTCCAACTTAGTTTATACAACAAAATTAATGGTAAGGTGGATTGGATAAACTACTGTTAATTGGGTTCTTGAGATTCATTTCATATCTTAAAAACAAAACATCTATTGATTTCACTTAATTGGGTTTATTTCAACAAATCATCTAAATAAACACGCATGAAATGTAATATTACCCATAATTGGTATTTAAAGTATGAATAAACAAGAAATCAAGATGAATTTGATAATGGAATTGATTAGGATTCGTAACCCGTTCTTTGTTCTTGGTCGTCGCCTATATATCGACTACCTTCAATCGACGCGTCATTTGCCAAATGACACAAACATACGTACATATCAGTTTCAACTTTACATTCTTGACAGAAAGAGCCTTAACCTATTACAAATTACATAATCACTCTAAACTTTAACTAATACATATATACGTAATTAACCTTGACTTTGTTTAAGTACGTGATCGTGATTATATCCAACAATCACCCCTTAACCACGATCAAATTGTAGCAGGTCTTTAACACCAAGTAATTCCCTCATAGTGATGAATTTTATTCTTGGTAACGCCTTGGTCAATGTGTCCGCTCTTTGAAGTTCTCCACATATGTGTTCCACAGTGATCTGTTATTTCTCAATGCACTCCCTTATGAATGGTAACGAATATCAATATGCTTACTTCTTCCATGAAACACGAGATTCTTCATTAAAGCAATAGCGAATCTGTTGTCGACCATTAGAGTAACTTTATCTTCTTTCCAACCAGTTATTGCACTAAGTAATCTTTTCAGCCATAACGCTTGACATGCTGCTGCCATAAATTCTTATTCACAAGATGATAGTGCTATGGTAAGTTGTTTCTGTGTGTACCAACTAATAGAGAGTTTCCAAAGTAGAATAATGTCCCTGTAGTGCTTTTTCTTTCTTATGTGTTAACTCCATAACTACTATCACTGAAACTAAGTAATTTGCATCCTCCTTTTCTTATCTTTAGTTCCTTTAATGTAACGTAATATTTTTCCGATGGATTTTAGGTGATGCTCCTTGGGTTCTTGCATGAAGCGACTAAGTAATCCAACATAATAAGTTAAATCTGGTCTGGTGTGTAGTAGATACCTTAAACATCCAATTATGCTTCTGTATTTTGTAGGATCAATCGGATCTCCTCCTTCTATCTTTGTCAGTTTGAGTCCTGGATCCATAGGTATCTTTGTTTCATTGCATTCAAGCATTTCTGCATCCTTGAGTATTTTATATTTCACCCCCTGTTTGGGTGACTTCTACCTAAGCCACTCATTTCAAAATTCTCCTTCATTTGAAGTTTAAACTTGTCAATCTCCTTCTTTGGTGTTCCGATTACAATCATATCATCAACATAAAACTCTAATTAATAAGGTAGAAAATTGAATGATATTTGTATAGACGGCTTGTTCTAATGTGCACTTCTTGAATCCAAGAGATTTTAAAGTATGATCCAATTGTGTATTCCAAGCACGTGGTGCTTGTCCTAGTCCATACAAAGCTTTTGTGAGCTTATAAACCTTTCCTTTGTTTTCTTGTTTCACAAAACCTTCTGGCTATGAAACATATACGTCTTCCTTCAATTCACCGTGTAAGAAAGCAGACTTAACACCTAGATGATGTACTTCCCAAATGTTGTAGGCTGCTAATGCTAGTATTAGACGGACTGTTTCTATTCTTGCCATAGGAGCAAAGACTCCATCAAAATCTATTCCATGTTGTTGCACGTATCCTTTTGCTGCTAAACGAGCTTTGTGTTTTATGATCTTTCCACTTGCATCTTGTTTTAATACCCATTTTAATCCAATTACCTTGTGATTATTGTGTAGATCCAAATGACCTCCATACGTCACCTCGTATCCCACCACTCTACCTCCCACACCAATGTGCAAGCATGCAAATTTTTCACAAGAATCCCACTTTTAAATCCATGATTTGATCAAGATGATGTATACAATTTCATAAAGACTTCACACATTAATAAAACAAATTTCAACAAAAATAGAAGAAATTTACAAATTAATGGTAAAATATATTCTGGCATGTAACTTTTTTTAATTTATTATATTATAATCATTTTTATATATACATTTATTAAATATAAAATAAATTTAATAACCATGTTAATAATTTGAATTATCACAAGGATAGAATTGCGTACTTGTATTTCTCATTCTGACATAATTATTCAAACTATCTCAAAATAAATATAACGAATATAATCTAAATAAAGATTGAACCATTTTTGTTCCTGACGTTTTTCTATGAAATTTTGTATTTTTAGAATAACCGCTCTATATATGATTAAATAAGAAAATTTAATTTGCGAGAAGTCAGTTGAGGATCCAAAAGTTAATTTTCGTTTTTTAGGTTTCGGAACATTTATAACATTTATAATCCTTGAGTGGTTTTGACATAAAAAAAAGCAGAAAGTAAAAAAAAGATATAATATTTTTATAAAAATATTTTTTAAAACTAAGGCCCCGTTTGATTCTCGAAATATTTTGTAAACAAATTGGAAATAGAATTTGAATGGATTAATTCCTTTGTAAAATTTACTAGATGTTTGGTTGACAAAATAGTAAATAGAATTGAAATATTAATAGGTTAAAAAGACAAACTTGCCCTTCTGTCTTGAAACTCGATGATCTCTCTCTCAAGCTAATCTGCTCACCGTTGGCCATTTGGTGCAATGGTAGCCCCAAGACTTCCTATTGTGGAGGTCTTGAGTTCGAATCCTGTCAACAGCAAAAAAAAGGTGTATGGCCAGGTCAGAGGGTTTACCCAGTTGGGGGGAGAAGGGGTTTCTCCTGTAGTAGGCTGCCCTGGATGTTTTAGGTGTTGCCCCGGAGAAACCCAATTATCCTAGAATATCTAGGTGTTGTCGTTCAAAAAAAAAAGAAAAAAAAAGCTAATCTGCTCCACCATTGATACCTTATGCATTGAAGCATTAATAATAATCTCTCTTCTATACATAAAATCCAAGATTCAACCACCAACCTTAATATTTTTTTTCGATTTTTCATCGGTCTTAGATCTAATTTCTATTCGATTATGACGAGGTTTGATCTAGATTTAAAGGGCTTCTCAATGTGAATTTTATTTGTTCTGAATTCACGGGCTTCATTGATTTGGATTTTGCTTGGTTCGATTATGATTTCAGGTTTCATCGATTTCAATTTTGTTATAAGCTTCACTAATCGGCATCGGTTTTCATGTTCAAGGATTGCTCGATGGAACTAGACTTTTGTTTCTCATTTGCATTACTGTTTTATATTTGGTTTGATGTGGATTTTGATTTGCATTTCTGTTGGTTGGAACTCACTTTTGATTTATGTTTATTTGAAGATGATGATCGATGGTAATCTTTTGTTGGGTTTTGATGGTGGTATATGACGAGGGTGTTTTGGTAATATATAAACATTCCATCACACAAGGTGACAAGGGAAGGAAAATGAATTCCACCAAATGAAAATTAATGAAAGTTTTTCAATTCAAATTTTATCCTGAAAACAACCAAACATAATTTTGAATGGAATTCATTCTAGTTTCAATTTTAAAGAATTTCGTGAACCAAACGGGACTTAAAAAGTTAAGCCTAGATATCACCTAATTTCATTTTACCCCCAATTAATTTCTAGAAAACGTCAGGAAGTTTGTAGACTTGTTTTTCACACATCTTATACCCCTCAACCAATCTAAACCACTCATTTAAATAAAAGAAAAATAAGATTTAATCATGGCCACAAACTAAAATAAACAACAATTAAAAAAGTTTCACATTAGACTTTTGAGTTTTTACATTAAGAAATGGTTTTCAAAAGATTCTTTATATATATACACACAAACACGCGAACACGCACAATAATACTATTCAATTTGAATCATAACTTATTAATATCATAAATACTAGCTTAGACCCCGTGTAATACATACAGGTGAAAAACATCAATACATAAAGTTTTTAAATTTTATTTATGTAATTTACAGGTGTAAAAATGTATTACTGTATACTAAGGATATAAAGCAAAATTCAAAATATGTAAAAAATAATATATAATTGGGTTTCAAAAATACGTCAATTACTATTTAATGTAATTTGACTTTCATTTACTATTTGATTGAAAATAAAAATTATATAATTAGATTTCAAAATTTTTTTATAATAAAGGATAATTTAAAATAAATGTGTTTTATTAGTATAATTAATAATTTATTAAAAGATATGTGTGTATTTAATAAGAGAGAGAGCTGAGAAAATATTGATGAGATTGAATATGGTGACGACATGTGGCATACAAAAACCTTTATTTATTATATAGTATAGATTTGGTCATTATTATAAATTAATTTAATTAATATATATCAAAAAACATCATGCCAAACTTTATATTTGAACCCAACAAGGGCTTCTTTTGTAATTAAATTCTTATTACATAAAATCAGGAGAGACCCCTATAAAATAACACATCTATCCTTTCATTCAAACTTAACATTCTCTTTAATACTTCATATTTCTATCACTATATTTTTTCACCATAAAGACAAATAGCAACAAAAGAATGGAGCAAATTAAGAAAAGAAGCAAGAATAAAGTTTTAACAAGAACACGTTTAGTGTTATCGCTTTCTATGTTTTCATTCTTCTTCGCCTACTACTATTACGATTACTACTGTGTTCTCTTGTCAAACTATGTAAATCTTGTGTATCCTATTAGGTTACTTCTTACACAAGGAATGGACAAGATGTACGTGTTTCTCATAAGCATGGGGATAATACTGGTGTTAACCATGACGTCTGGTTCTTTGACCTCAAGGAACACATCTACATCAAGACGACCTTAGAGTATTGTGAAAATTGGATCTACGTTTAAGGTACGGATAGCTTATTCTCTAATTTTGTTATACATATAGCTTATTCTCTATTTTTATCATAAGGATAATTTTTTCTTTCAACTTTTGTTACGAGTTTACAAGTTTTTATGTTTCAAATATAAGTTTACATGCTCCAAGTAACAAGTTGTATGTTCACAATAACAAGTTATAAATTACATGTTCGTTATTATAAGTTACGAGTTAATTTGTTTACAAGTTTATATATTTTTATGTTTTATTGTTATTTTTGTTTTCCATCCACTGAGCGTTATGCTCAGACGTACGTTAGGTTATCAAAACTACTGGAGATGGGATATGAAAGAGAGCTCAAGGTTTTAACAAGGACATATAAATTTAATAAATGTAATAAGTCAAACTTCTAATTATGTCAAATTATATAACATATGATTATGTATAAATAATATGTGATTCCCATCTGGGTTTGATATCATCTTATTTTTTTTTAAACAGCCGATATTATTAACACCGACTAGCAAGGAACTAGACGGACGAATAAAAACTTACATGAATAATATAGGGTTTTGTAACCACTTTATCCAGTTTCATTTATGCTTATTGTTACTACTCGAATACCAAATAAACGAAAAATAAACATCATCAAATAAACTCTCATCCTTTGACCGATCCTTCATAAAGACCGCATCATTCCGAAGCCTCCAAATAGCCCACCAAGAGACAAAAATAATTGCCCCAACTATCTCCCTCTTCGCCACATTGAGATTCGAAACATCAAGCCAATCCATAAGGTCCCCAGAAAATCAAAGAACCGGAAACTTCACCTCAAGCCACCTTTCAATCAAATCCCAAATCTTCTTAATCGACCCACACTCGGAAAAAATATAAATATTTGATTCCGTCCAATCATTACATCTTATTTAACTCTATATCTTGCTTTAACATATTACATACATGCATACAAACATTTATGAATCAAGCTATTATATTATATTATAATATATATTACAGAAAAACTGATAGGAATAGTGTTTTGATGCTATTGTACACCTTGACACGTGTCACTTAGTTATTGGGTATGGTTTTTTTACTTTGTTTTGGAAAACCAGAATTTTGTTTTCTTGCTATATATTATTTTTTGGTATTAAAACACAAATGTTCGATTGGAATGGTAAAGCATACTCTCATCCTCCCTCTCCACCCAGCTTCAAATCTTTTCCTCCACTTCCCAACATGATTTTTCCTTTCCTTTTTTCCTTTTCTAATTTATTTATTGTTTTTTGAGTAAACTTCGGTTTTAATCCCTGTGGTTTGGGTCAATTCCCTATTTTAGTCCATTAGTTTTAATTTCTATTTTTTAGTCACTGTGGTTTTATCTGTCTCAATTAAACTCACACCTCTTACACCGTTTATTTTTTTTCTGTTAACTATTTGTTAAAAGACAAAAATACCCTTGTTATTAAAAAAAATAACAAAAGACAAAAATATCCACCACCACAATCTTTCTTCCCCATAAAAACCCTAAAATTTACATAAACCTCCCTTGTCACCACCCACCTCCACCTTCACCTCCATGGTCACCACCACCGACAAAAAATCCGTCCACCACCTCGTTTTTCCGGCTAGGCCACCAACACACCACCCTCGTTCACTACACCGCCATCTAAACGAGATCTGGTCAAACACCGCCACCTAAATGAGATCTGGCCACTACCATTCTTTACTCTCTCTCTACTATTCAGTAGTATCTATAGAACTTGTTCTAGAAACAGATTCCAACATTTTTTTTTGTTCCAGAAGTTAAAATTTCAATTTTTAAAACTTCAACTGAAAACTAATGTTTTGAATACCTTTAACGTGATTTTCAAACAGGGGCAGACCTACATAGCCCGGAGGGGGTTCACCGGAACCCCCCGAGTTTCGAAATTTATATAGAACGGTATGTAAAAACACTGGGGTGAACCCCTTAAAAAATATAGAGTGAACCCCCTGAAAAAAATTCCTGGATCCGTCACTGTTTTCAAACCATGGGGCTTTGTTCTTGGAAGCAGGTCTGTAATGTGGTTTGAATTTAGGGCTTTGTTCTTACGCAATTCGGAATCAGATCAGCGGGGAGTGTAAATTTAGGGGTTTGAATTTTCGAAAGCAGATCTGTAATGTGGTTGTGTGTTCTTGTTCAAATTTACCAACCAGTTCATCTCGCTTTGTTCTTGTTCGTCGGAGGTGGAGATGACGATAGGGGGTGCAGAAGAGAGGGGGAATGTGGAGGTGGAGGTGACGGATAAGGGTGGTTTGGAAGATGATTTCCCTTTAAATAAAGAGGGATGGGAGTGGTTTGAAAGGTGACGATGGCGGTGATGAAGTGTAGCAGCCGGAGGTAGCGGCCGCCGGCCGGTGGTGGATATGTTAGGTTATAGAGAGAGGTGGAGGTGGAGGTGGAGGTGGAGGTGGGTATTTAGGGTTTTTATGGAATAAAAGAGAGTGGATGTGGGATTTGAGGCGAGGCATTCCTTATAAACCAAGAAACTCTCCTGGCCACGACCGATGTGGGATTTGCATAGGGTGTTAGAATGGGTCATGCTAATCTTCTCTGGATCGTTACAATCACCCCCTATGGACTCATCGTCCTCGACGAGGTTTGCCCCATCATCCTAATCAGGGATGTGAGATTTGCTTAAGGTGTCCTCATGAACACCCTCGGGGACTCACCATCCTTAATAAGATTTGCCCCACCATCTCGAATGACACAGGAGTGGCTCTGATACCATTTGTAACATTCGGCCCCACAGGCCACCAATATTGTCCGCTTTACTCATTAAGAGCTCACTGATTTGTTTTTGGTTGCCAGGGTGAAAACTTCTCAGTGGGTCACCCATCCCTGGATTACTCCCACCCGAGCACACTTAACTATGGAGTTCTCTTCTCATCCACATCCAATGCGCCCAAAACGCGTTGATAGTAGTTGAGGCAGGGCATTCCTTATGAACCAAGAAACTCTCCTGGCCACGGCCAATGTAGGATTTGCCTAGGGTGTTACAATGGGTCATGCTAATCTTCTCTGTATCGTTACACTAACTAACAACGTCAGCAGCTCGTCGTGGATGTCCTTGATGTAGATGTGTTCCTTGAGGTCAAAGAACCAGGCGGTTTGGCTAACACCACTAATATCCCAATGCATATGAGAAACATGTACATCTTGTCCATGCCTTGTGTAAGAATTAATCTGATTTCATTCTTGTTTGCCTACGACTATTACAATTACTACTGCTCTTTCTTGTCATACTATGTAAATCTTGTGTATCATGTTATGTTACTTCTTACACAAGGCATAGATAAGACATATTTGTTTCTCATATGCATTAGGATATTAGTGGTGTTAACTAAGACGTCTGGTTCTTTGACCTCAAGAAATGAGCATTCGTAACGAAGAATGTTGGAGAGACCATAGAAGAATTAAACAAGAAATTTGATGAGTTTATAAAGAAGATGAAGGAAGAAATTAGGAGCAATGGTGATCAACTTGTAATGATCTAACAACATGTATTTATTTATTTACTAGGTTAGTACCCGTGTATTACACGGTTGATGAAAAAAAATATATATAATTCATATGTATCTAAAAAAAATTCATAAATAAAATAATAATTACTTTACATATGAAAAAAAATTGATCATGGTTAACACATTAATAAGTTATGTATAATAACTGTTAAAACTAGATTTTCCCTATCCAACCCAAGCAGAAATGACAAATAAATAAAAAATCACAAAGATAGAATGTAGAGAAAAAAATTTAGAGATAGTAATTTCGACCCAGTTAATAATGGGTCAATTTGGGTTCTTTTAAGCTCAAACATGTCAAATGAAAGAAAAAGAGAAAAAAAGGAAACATGTCAAATGGGTTGAAGTCACTCAAACTCTTCTTTAGTCTATGTAGCCTACTAAATCGTTTATATAGATCATTATTGTAATGATATTACTTTTGTAATCATAACTATTTGAAAACTTTCCAAAAGTATTGATAGTTTGCAGATTAACCTGAACTGACATGTTTTGACCATTGCTAAAGATGACCCGAGACCATTTGGTTAAAGAGGGTCAAACATGTCATTTTTTTGTGTTGGTTGAAACGGTTTGGGCTGGGTGTGTTTTGAATAAAAGAGTGAATTATATTATAATGTTCTGAATAAAATGATTTAGAAGGTTATATGCATCAAGTATACACTTTAAGCAACATGTTCCACTCATTTGACCGCTTTTCTTTCAAACTAAAATTTATTTGACATGTTAGATATAAATACAACTCAAATTGATCAAAAAATATAAAACAAAAGGCATAAAAATAATTGGCTGAAGATTAAAAAAGTATACATACTTGAACGTTTTATCATCAACTTCATGTTTTGACCGAAGAAGGTGGTAGAGAGAGCAAAGAGTCAGAAAAAAAAAAAGATTTCCAATCCATTCAACCGGACCTTCACACTCCAGATAATGTGAGATTCCTCCTTTCAACGTATACAAATTTTTGTAACCCTTATGTATATAAAATTATAAACAATTCGTTATAAATATGCGATTTTCAAAATATAAAGAGTTGATATCAAGAGTGCTTGCTACCAATGTAAATGTAGCTTTATCGTAAACATAAATAGAGGTTGCCTACTTATGAAAGGGTCGATTTAGATTCTGTTTTATCTCTAATGGTTAAAATAGGTGAAATAAAAAATTTAGCATTAAAAACAGGTCAAACGTGGTCCAAAATGTACTTTTGCATAAAAACCCCCAAATCATATTATTTACAAAAGGGCAGATGTCAAAAAAATGCTTATAGGGCAGTATACTTACGCTAAATTTACATAAAGGACCTTTTTGTTGAGTTATTAAAAGTAAAGGTACTTAACATACAAAAATGAAATCCAGGGAATGAAGGACTTATGTGTGAGATCAGCTAAACCCCATAGTTTTTTTTTTTTTTTTTTTTTTTGGACATTTGCATCTAAAACTTAGATTTTTATTGAACAAATATATTTTCATAGTCATGCTTGACAAACTAACTGTTTACGGTGAACATTACAATTTTTGGACTAAAAAATGTTTTGGGTCAAGCTAACCCGTGGTTTGGATTCAATCAAATCGAGGTGCAAATTGATATAGGGAAACGTGGAACGGTGAAAAAGGATATTGAATAATTGAAAAGGAGATTAAATCGGACATCAAATTTGTCAAATCATGGTTTGGATTCAACCAAATCGTGGTGCAAATTGAAATAGGGGAAATGAATTACATACTTTTGTGGTGCTGGAGTGCAAGCAGGTCGTGGAGGAGAAGATAATCAAAGATTTGCTGAACCCTAACAAATGAGAAAAGAATGCTTAAGTACCCGGGTTAAGGACAGGAGCAAATCGGGTTAGATGACCAGCGAATAAGGGTTTTTGGATCCAAGATTTTAGGCGGGAAAAACCATTTTACATGCTCTAGAATTAGAACAAGTGTCCCATCAAATCCTTTATTTATTAGAGAGTATAGATTAAGATCAGATAAGAAAGAAATCAAATTGAGTGATGAAAAATATTCGAACATATAAAACTCAGGTGTTACACAAACAGTAGCGAAAAATATTCTAACATATAAAACTCAGGTGTTACACAAACAGTTGCAAATACGGAATGAAGTGATGAAAAATATGCTTAGCTACCGCTTTAGATTTCAACATAAAGACTTGAGATAAGAAGAATTCACTATACTGTATGTTTGACACCAGACTTGCTATGATAATGAGCCAAGATCATAAAATTTGTAAAGAATAATGATATATGTCATGAATTTTTAGAAAAATACCTACATACAATTAACATAAGAACAAAATGTGGAATTCTAAGAGTAAGCAGATAAATGAAGTTGATTCTTTTTGTCAAATAGTGGTTTGGATTCAATCAAATCGTGGTGCAAATTGAAAGAGGTGCAACGAATTACATACCTTTATGGTGCTAGAGTGCAAGCAGATGATGGAGGATATGGTATCCGAAGATTTGTTTGAACCCTAACTAATGAGAAAAGAATGCTTAAGCACAAATACCAAATTGCTTGAGTTTGTTGGTGAACATAAATTGGTGTTCAAAAAAATCCAAACTGCTTGAGTTTCTTGGTAAAATCACATGCAAAGTATGAATATGCAACATTGAATTTGTGAATTTGGAATTCCCTCTATCTGATTCCGTGTTAAAAAACATGGTGTAAACTTTGACTTTTATGTTCAAAGTTATGATTTTTAGGATTACAGTGGATGAATTTCTTAATTTCAAATCAGTTTGAACTTTGAAGATTAAGAAATATGCATATGGTCTTCTCTTTTCAACATAACTTAACTTGGGAAATTTTGTATTCTGTGTATTTATTAATTTGGTAAATACTATGGAATGACGACTGATGTGAGTGAAGTATATGTATTTTTAATAAAGATTTTTCACACAAATATGGGTTTTAAAATTGGTTTTAACCTAAACTAAACCACACACACGTAAGACAAGTGCACCTATCGAGTGGTAATACATAATTGGTAAGAACCGAGTATCAATCTGTGGATACAATTTCACTACTTAATCTTCGTAATTAATTAAACCGAATTAGATAAAAATTTAATCTTTGTTTTGTTTTGAAAGGTAAACTTGAGTGACAATAAACTAAAATTTGTAGGATTAAAATGTTCGAATTAACAGAGTAAAGGAAATTATCATCCTAGCTTTGAATCCACTTTACTAATTACTATGAAACATATGAATGTCAATTTTATAATTATATTGATATTCGCTTAATAAGGTGAATTAGATTCCTGTCAAGATAACTAACTCCATAACTATTAAGAAATATATTGATGAGCATTTGACATAACATCCACCTAAAATTAGTGTAAGTAGATAAATACTATGTATTCTCTTAATTTATGAAATTCTTGGATAAATTTATGAAAATCATAAGCTCAAGTCATCAATACTTTAATTAGCATAAACTTTGTCAAAGAAATATTATAACGGATATCGTAGTTTTTCTAAACATGAGTTAACGAGATGCATGCTTAAATGTAGATTTCATTAACTACGCTTTCAAAGATTATTTCTAATTCTTAGCCATGACGTTAAACTTGAGGTTATAAAATCATGAATAAATGTTAATCTCATAAGTTTTCCAACATGATACGATTTCGCATTGATAATTCATTAATTATTCCATCAACACTAAAGCATGCATATCCATCAAGAGATTACTATAATATTATCATAACATTAATATAAAACTTGCCAAATTCATAAGTTCAACATAATTAGTAAAGCTTCATCTAACTAGGATGATAAAATATGTTTAGCTTATTATGAGCATGCACATTACAACCGAGTAGCAAGAACACATGCAATTCATGACAAGTTTGAAAGATGTAACCAAAGATTGCAACTTAGAATGATGTGATGATGCTAAGACTCCTTCTTGATGCTAAATGGATCCTCCAAGACCTTCAAAGAGGTTCAAAGGCTTGATTCCCGACTACTACAGTGAGTGTTTCTTCCCAAAATTCGAATTCCCCAAAATGAACAAAGTGGTTGCCTTTTATAGGTTGTATGGATGATGGGGCACGGCCCGTGCCCAGGGAGGCACGACCCCATGCTAAGGCCAGATCGTACCTAGATCAACTTTTGTCGCGAACGTACTGCATGAGGTACTGGGCACGGGGGCGTTCTTAGTGGGGCACGGCCTCGTGTTACACCTGGGCGGGAGACAAACGCCATTTCTGTATTTTTTCTTGCTGAGCACGGGGGCGTGCTTGGTTAGGCACGGACCGTGCTTGGTTCCTGCCCTTTTGTATTTTCTGCCGGAGAGGAGCACGGGGGCGTGCCTATTGGGGCACGGCCCGCGCTTGACCCTACTGAGTTGTCCTTTCTTCATTTTTCTTCGTTTTTCCGCTCGTTTGCTTATTCTAAGCTAGATATTTCCTAAAAATATAATTTAAGCTAAATGAGCAACAAATCCAATCAATAAGTAAAGAATTTGGTAATAATCAGAACGTATTTGATGTGAAATATATGACTATTTTAGTGTACATCAAGGACCAAAATCAATCAGAGCAAAATATTTGGAATGATGAAGAAGAAATCAATCGAGGACAAAATCATGTCATAAGAAAGTAATTTACGTAGACAGTGCAACGACAATCTAAGGAAGATGGATGTGCAACGGCGATCTTTGGAATATGGAGGTGCAGTGACGAAGCAGATGGTGGAAGAGCAACAGAACCCTAAAAATTAAGGAAATGACGTTTAAGTAATAGGGTTAAGAATTTTGGAGCAAACCGGGTTATATGAACCACCAGGTAAGGTTATTGGATCAGTGTCTTTAGGCGGGAAAAAGTTACGTACATGCTCTAGAATCTGGACACGTGTGCGCCCCAAAACCTTGATTTATTATAACGTATAGATTTTACCTTAAATAGTGATAATAAAGAATAATTATAATAAAATAATAGCTAGATTACAAATAATAGTTATAATAAAATAATAGCTAGATTACGAATATTGTAAAATGAATCATTAATAATAAGGTAAATTTAATTATAATAATCGAAACTATTACGAATTAACATTGTGCTCTAATCTTTATAAAAATCTAAACAACAGTTGTACTACGCACGCCATTTCCCAAATAAAAAAGTGCAAGATTTTACCAAAAATCTCAAAAAAAAATTATAATTTTAACATTTCCTGAACCCAAAATCCTTAATAAAAGGTTTTAAGATTGTATCAACAATTTTACGAAAGTCTGTTTTAGGATTGTAGGATACATGTCACTTTTTATTACTCGTGTTATACAAGGGAAATACAAGAGTACAAAACCGTATACAAAATCGAATGAAAAAGATAAAAATAAATACAAAATTTATACAATTCTAACCATAGTCTTCCACAAGTTCGAGTTTTCGGCTACAAAATGAACGAACTAATCTTTAGTGGTAGTTGAGGATTCGTGTTCAACACAGGTCCCTTAAAACAGATTCCGCGCCTCCTCTAAGACGAACACGTCTGTCTCCCATGGTAAAACAAACGGAACAATATATGTACTGCCGGAAATGTCCACGCACCCGAGGTATCACCGAGTAAACTATGTGTTTAGAAATGGTATAAAAAGAGGAAGTTGATGATGGTGGAAGAATTAGAGACTGATCATCTCTAAATTATATGGAACTAATTGACGAAAATTTCTCTAGTTTTTTTTCTTCTCTTTATCACTTGGAAAAAAGAATCGTAAGACTCATTTTATAGTCATACTGAAACACTCTAGTTTTTTTCCCTCTATAACGCGAAAATTGGTCCCAGTTTTTTAAAACATTGCCACCGTAGTGACACAAATATATTTTAGTGTATGAAATATTGTTTTTACAACATTATTACATTATATACATGATCTTGGGATTTTCTTGCTCTGACATGCCACGTCCCAGGAAGCTTCATTCATTCCAAATGTTTTTTCCATGCAGCGTTTGGAAAATATTTTTACATTAGCTTACGCTAAGTAAGTACACTGCCTTCATCATTTTATTATTCATACAAGGTCCTTCCGTCCCATAGGCTTGACACCTTTAACCAGGCCCTTCCGCCCGTAGGCTCGGCACCATTACTTAGGTCCTTCCGCCCGTAGGCTAGGCACGTTTCCATTTCCAATCATAAGGTCCTTCCGTCTCATAGACTGGGCACCCTTTTTATTAATCCCGTAGGTTCATCTACAAGGCCCTTCCGCCCCGTAGGTTGGGCACCTTGTTTGTATTGGGATCTTGAGTGTCATTGACTCACAACATCCTAATTTATCAAGCATTTATTCACAACATGCATGTTTACTTTTATCATGCACACTATGCTTGATTTATCCATAACCAGTCCTCACCTTAAAACTTTGTAACGATTTCTCCCTGATGCTTTAAAGAGATTTATATATACGGTGTACTAGCGGCGTACCCACCACCCCTTTAATACTTCATGAATACTCTGTTACTACGTTTTAGGGTTTAGGCTCGTTCCATTACACATTCACATTTAGCACTATTGCATGATTTCTTATCATACATTCATGTATAGCATGATTTACTTGTTCGCAATCATGTACCAATTTTTAACTTTTAAAAAAATAAATATTTAAACCTTTTAAATAAATAAATCAGATATATTTAGCGGAAGCGATTCAGAGTACAATTAACAGATCAGATCTGGATTCCGGACAGTGATCCGATTACACGTGACGAGGTATGATATTGGATCACCTACGAAAAAGGTAAAGAAGAACCTTACCCGCATATTTCACAAAAATATACAAAATGGGGGCCACAAGGACAACAAGAAAGGGTGGGTCCCTCGCCCACGAGAGGGAGAACATCAACATCATTCGGTTAGAAGAGAGAGAATCTCACCCCTTAAAGGAAAAGCCTATAAATAGGAATGACTTGATAGAAGATAAGAGAGCTCATTCCCTTGAGATGACTCTTTGTACTAAAAAAGATTGTAATCGAAAGAAATATTGAATAAAGGAGAGTTACACGATTCTTCATTGGCGCCATCCACGGTCGAAAACAAGTTAAGACGGTATTCCGAATACAATTGTTTTGTTTGCAATGGATGTTCAAAATCATCGGGAGGATTCAGAGGAAGAGATTGAGGAAATTGAGTTAGAACAACCGCCAATAGCAAACATTTAACCCCTGATGACCCATTCAACCGGTGTAACAATGGACGAGCGTCTGACAGGTCTACGAAGTCAGGGTGAGACTCTGATGGTGGCATCGACAACCTTCCATACCGGGACTACCCCGGCAGTTTCGTCAACGATAATTCTTCCCACTTATGTACAACCACAATCAAACCCTCATCTTCCTCACCCAAGGCAAGTCACTTTCCTTACCAGTTACCCAGTGCAACATTTCTCCCACCTAAATGGTGCTTCATCCATTTCGGGTACAATTTCTAACCTTAATATACCACAGAGTACAATCATGACAAGCATGCTCGTGCACTTCCCCCCTCAAACCACTACCGAAGGAGTCACCGTAGCCACTGTTCCCCCCTTTATAGGTTTCAACCCATTCTCCATCCCACTCATTGGAAGCAACGAGTGGTGGATGGAACAACAGCGACGAGCGCGAGCGGATGAATAGTTTTAGAGAGAAGCACGTTTAGCAAACATTCAACCCCTGATGACCCATTCAACCGGTGTAACAATGGACGAGCGTCTGACAGGTCTACGAAGTCAGGGTGAGACTCTGATGGTGGCATCGACAACCTTCCATACCGGGACTACCCCAACAGTTTCGTTAACGATAATTCTTCCCACTTATGTACAACCACAACCAAACCCTCATCTTCCTCACCCAAGGCAAGTCACTTTCCTTACCAGTTACCCAATGCAACATTTCTCCCACCTAAATGGTGTTTCATCCATTTCGGGTACAATTTCTAACCTTAATATACCACAGAGTACAATCATGACAAGCATGCTCGTGCACTTCCCCCCTCAAACCACTACCGAAGGAGTCACCGTAGCCACTGTTCCCCCCTTTATAGGTTTCAACCCATTCTCCATCCCACTCATTGGAAGCAACGAGTGGTGGATGGAACAACAGCGGCGAGCGCGAGCGGATGAATAGTTTTGGAGAGAAGCACGTTTAGAAAACATTCAAACCCTGATGACCCATTCAACCGGTGTAACAATGGACGAGCGTCTGGCAGGTCTACGAAGTCAGGGTGAGACTCTGATGGTGGCATCGACAACCTTCCATACCGGGACTACCCCGGTAGTTTCGTCAACGATAATTCTTCCCACTTATGTACAACCACAATCAAACCCTCATCTTCCTCACCCAAGGCAAGTCACTTTCCTTACCAGTTACCCAATGCAACATTTCTCCCACCTAAATGGTGTTTCATCCATTTCGGGTACAATTTCTAACCTTAATATACCACAGAGTACAATCATGACAAGCATGCTCATGCACTTCCCCCCTCAAACCACTACCGAAGGAGTCACCATAGCCACTGTTCCCCCTTTATAGGTTTCAACCCATTCTCCATCCCACTCATTGGAAGCAACGAGTGGTGGATGGAACAACAGCGGTGAGCACGAGTGGATGAATAGTTTTGGAGAGAAGCATGTTTAGCATAACTCCGAAATCGATTGACATATCAAGAAACTACCTATACTACTCCGGGAGGACTCACACAAATTGAAAATCTTAATACGGTAGTAGGGGGACCATCTGGGACATCTGTGCATAACCCGGGGGTAGTAAGACAAATGCTTGTCACAACTTCCATACTCGAAAATATCCCACCCACTGAGATACAGCGTCCATACCGTCCGACAGCGTTGTTAACCCAGTCTAAATTTACACCCCGTATTGCCCAGGCCGAAGTAACCAGGAAGTTGAAAATTCTCACCACCGTAGGAAAGTATGACGGTACTACAGATCCGGATGACCATGTCAACATTTTCGTAAGTGCAGGCGGGGTGGAAAGATGGGCTCTACACGAATGGTGCCACATGTTTGTTCAAACATTGGTGGGCTCCGCTCGTTTATGGTAAGACGGTTTGCCTATAGGACGGATTGATAGTTTTGATGAATTCCTGGACAAGTTTATGCAGAAATTTAATCAGCAAAAGAGGCACACCAAGGAAAAGAGAGAGATACTCTACATATGGAGAAAAGACAATGAATCCGTGGAAGACTTCATCACCCGGTATAACAAGGAAAGTTTGCAGATAGAATGTGCCGGAGAAGATTTAATGATAGCCGGTTTCATACAAGGAATCCGACATGATGAGTTAATTCGAAGACTTCATGAGTGAGATGGTTTGCCGAAGACAATGGAAGAATTAATGATGGCAGCACGAACCTTTGTCCGGGCGGAAAGATCCGTACGAAGCACACACGAGTTTGACAAAAAAAGATCATATGTATGAGAGATCGGACAAACAAATTGGCTCGACCGGGCAAAACAAAAGGTTTAGGAACAATAACACGTGGACTCAGCCCCACTCATATTCACGACCGGAAATTACAAAACCGTCCGGCACAGCTATGAAATTTCGGGACAATGTGGACATTAGAGGAACCACATGGGTAAACAAGTTAACCAAAACTCCATTGGAGGTCCTTATTACAGAAAAATTGAATTTAGACCCGCCACGACCCCTTAATCCAAAGTCTATTTTGATAAAAAAAAACTTAAAAATTAAAGACCGGATCCTGAGTCTGGCACCATAAAAGATTGGTTTTAAAATCCAACACTATAAAAGACCGGATCATGCGTCCAGCAATATAAAAGACTAGATCATGCGTCCGGCACTATAAAAGATCGGATCATGCGTCCGGCAATATAAAACACCGGACCCTGAGTCCGGCACCATAAAAGATTGGATTTAAAATCCAACACTATAAAAGACCGGATCATGCGTCCGACAATATAAAAGACCGCCCCCTGAGTCCGGCACCGTAAAAAATTGGATTTAAAATCCAACACTCTAAAATACCGGATCATGCGTCCGGCAATATAAAAGACCGGATCATGCGTCCGGCAATATAAAATACCGGACCCTTAGTCCGACACCATAAAAGATTGGATTTAAAATCCAACACTATAAAAGACCGGATCATGCGTCCGGCACTATAAAAGACCGGATCATGCGTCCGGCACTATAAAAGACCGGATCATGCGTCCGGCACTATAAAAGACCGGGTCATGCGTCCGGCAATATAAAAGACCGGGTCATGCGTCCGGCATTATAAAAGCCCGGATCATGCGTCCGCCACTATAAAAGACCGGATCATGCGTCCGGCAATAAAAAAGACCGGATCATGCGTCCGGCTATAAAAAAGACCGGATCATGCGTCCGACAATAAAAAAGACCGGATCATGCGTCCGACATTATAAAAGATCGGATCATGCGTCCGACACTATAAAAGACCGGACCATAAGTCCGGCACCATAAACGACCGGTTTTGAAACCAACACTCAAACATAACTAAGCATGCAAAACAAGCAAAGGGAGATTAACATATAGGAAAGCACATTGCTACAAAGGAAGCAAATACAACAAAAGACATAGGCACGCAAGCCTGAACATGACAAATCACTCATCAGTGGAAAGGACATCCCTCATCTCCTTAATATTAGTTCGTTCGGCCAAAGCCATCAGAGTTTTGAATATAGGGAGCTCCATCGTGTCGAAAATCTCTTGCTTCCGAGATAAGATAGCCCGGGCCTCAGGACTACAACCGGGAAGGTTCTCCAGGAGAAGGCCTTCCCGCCCGGCTTGAAGTCCCTCGACCAATCCATCAAGATAACCTGTCGCTTCCGCCGCCCCATTCAAATAAATAATACCATCAATGAATTCGTCACTCCCCCGGATGACTTCGACAGCCCTAGGGTACCCTCGGCAATCAACCACCTTCGATCCTCCTATACAACAGACAAACTTTCCACTAACTCAGCCCTCTCCGCCTCAAACCCTGTTTTCTCCTCCTCAAGCACCCTCACACGTTCCTCCAAAGTTTTCACCTGAGAAATAGTTCCCTTCACCTCCTCTTCTTTAGCCGCCAGACGGGATGATAAGTCATCAGCACGAGCCTTAGCATTCCTAAGAGCCTGGGCACGTCCCTCCAACTCCGTATTCGTCCGGGCATAGGCATCAGTAAATTCGGTCCTTGCTTTGGCATGAGCAACATCTTTTTCTTTCAATTGCCACTCCAGTTTCTTCACCTCCTAAGCTAGAGCAGCCACTCTCTCCGCATCTTCAGAACGCTGAGACAAAGCCCTCCGAAGTCTATCAATTTCTCTCCTACCCTCATCCTATTGCCGACATATCTTGGGCATCACGGACATACTTTCCACCCAGCTTAGCGCTGCCCGATCGGACAATGTTTTGGGAGGACAGAAAGAGTGGTGTAACCTCTCAGCAGAAGGAAAAGCATGCAGGAGGAAGGTACGACAGAGTTGGGGGTCAGTCAAACAGTCCCCCTGCATCAGATTCCAGTTGGGGATGCGTTTGGAACGGGCGTCACCCGGGGTCCAAGGCTCAGACTGGGTCGGCATACGAAAGTCCGACTGACCCGTATGAGCAGCTGAAGTACGGGGAGAATGCACCTCCCCAACTATACCGGTCATTTTTTCTTTCCCCTTCCCTTTATCAACAGGGGTAGTTTGATCCACAGGGACAGTCGTTGCCTCAGGATTCGGGTCAATAGTAACTTTTGGCTTTTGTGGAGGGGTCACTTTTGGAGGATCAGGGAGGGAGGCTCCACCGGATTTAGGACCTGAAAGAGAGAAAAAGAGAATTATATATATAAGATTCTAGTTTCCAACAGTAACCGGTGACTTATGGGAAGTCCTAAAAAGAAAAAGGCATCATACCTTCAGGGCTGGCCCCTGGAACCTTCTTAACATAAACATATGCCTCAGCAAGCTTCCGGCGTTTCTTTCGGGGAGAAATCACTCCCTCACCACCACTGGACACTTTCACGGCTACCTAGGGGCATCACCCTGTGCACCTGATGCACCTATGTTCATTGCAGCAAGCCAAAAGGCAAAACAAATAAAAAAACGAAAGGTAACCAATAAGAGCCCCAAGGATAACATTTGAACTACGCATACCAGTCTCCAGGTCAGCCCCTTCTTGCAGACTAGCCCTAGGGAAAAAGAATCGTTCATGAAAGGTCTAAAGGACATCCTATTGACCGGAACCAACGCTCAAGTACGTACAGGTCAGAAGGCTCCGGGTCTCGGAAAATAAGACACCATAATAACTCACAACTGCTGAAAAGAAAAGGAAAACAACAAAAAGATAGGACAAATGAAAAGGACAGGGTAACCTTTTTACAAGAAAGATTAAAAGACGTACACTTACGTTCTGTTCCGGTGGCATAAATAGGGATCCGGTCAAGTTTGGACAAATTACGACTCATCCCAACACCAACCAGGCATGATCAGGAATAACTTGAATGTTCGCATGACGGGAGGTCAAAATGGTAAATAGAGAAGATTTCTTGAAGGCCTCTGCGTCCGGAACAACGTCCACCATAGGGGTTTGAAGGGATCGGAGACGCATGTCCTCAGGAACCACCCAGGAACTAATATAGAAAAACCTTTCCTTCCAGCCATGGAAGCCCCAGGGGTGTCCCCGGCGTGAGGACTAATACCAGAACGCTTCACGAATGAAAACCAACTATCCTTCGGATATAATTTGTAGAATTGGTGAAAAGCAGCCACGAACGGCTCTTGTTTAAGGGCAATACAGCAGAACTCGAAGTGACGAATTTGGCACATGCCCAAGGGATGTACTTGAGATAGGTGAATTTTGTAAAACCGAAGCAAATCAAAGCAGAAAGCGGTGACAGGAACACAGAAATTCCCCTCTGAAAAGAAGTCGACGTATAGAAAGAACAAGGCTCAAAGGAGAAATGAAGAGAAGAAGATCTGAAAAAGGAAATAGGTAAAGAGAAAGAAGGAAAGAACACCCCCTTTTATAGAAAAAATTTTGAGCGGGAAAAAGAAGGAGAAAAGGAAACGACGCCTGACAAGATCGACGGCGCTGCTGAAAGGACATCCGGAAAAATCGTCCCTGCGCACCCACGTCCCGAGGTCAGAAGTCGGTGAACCATGACTGACGTGACTTCGATTTTCCCCAATCCTAAAAAAACACGCACCTGTTAGACAAAACGATTGCAGGTGCTTAGTCGGATTTATTTTAACGATGAAGGATAAATAAAACTAACTAAGGGGGACTTGACGAGGTATGATATTAGACCATCCAGACCTTGGAGTACATGCTTAGAGCTTGTGTGGTTGACTTTGGAAACGGTTGGGATGCCCATCTACCGTTGGTCGAATTTTCGTATAACAACAGCTACCACACTAGCATCAAAGCCGCACCATTCGAAGCAGTTTATGGACGAAAGTGTAGATCGCCAATTTGCTGGACAGAAGTGGGAGATAGCCAACTCACAGGCCCAGAAATTATTCATGAGGCTACAGAAAATATTGTACAGATACGTGAACATATCAAGGCCGCGCGTGATCGTCAGAAGAGTTACGCTGACGTGAGACGCAAACCATTAGAATTTCAAGTAGGAGACAAAGTGCTACTGAAAGTCTCTCCATGGAAGGAGTGATACATTTCGGCAAGCGTGAAAAACTGAACCCTCGTTACATTAGACCCTTTAAGATCCTAAAAAGGATTGGTCTCGTTGCTTACAAACTCAACCTACTGGAAACCCTCAGTGGCGTTCATGACATGTTTCACGTGTCGAATATGAAGAAGTGCTTATCAGACGAGACACTGGTCATACCATTAGAGGAGATTCAAATAGACGATTAGTTTCACTTCGTCGAGGAACCAGTCGAGATCATGGACCGTGAGGTCAAACAGCTGAAACAAAGCCGCATCCCTATAGTTAAGGTTCGTTTGAATTCTATACGGGGAGGAGAGTTCACTTGGGAGCGCGAGGATCAATTCAAACATAAATACCCTCACTTGTTCAAAACTACACCGTCTACCAGTGACGTGAACTGAATTTCGGGACGAAATTCCTTTTAATAGGGGGAGTATGTGATACCCGGCAAATTCAGGTTAATATCCATACCCGACTATTACTTGAATTCACAAGATTACACTGGCATCATACTTAATTATAGAGTAATTAAGTACATATTTCATATAGCAAGTCCGTTCGTTTCATTTCATTACATGCATCGGTAATCGGGCGGATTACCGGCACACACGCGTCCAGTCACATGAACGTTGGTGAATTTTATAAATAATACTTAGACATATAATTGGTGTGAAAAAATTATATGTAATACTGTGATTTAATATTTCATGCTTATATGATTTTTTTCAGAATTTTTAGAGCAACTTTTATTTTAACGCTTTTAAAGCGGATACGCGATATGTGCCAACAACACTAACTTAGATTTTATAAAAACAATGGTTTTATTAATTGGGCTTAAATAATTCAACAATTTAATTAATTAGTCCATTTAGGAGACCAATTCCCTTGCAAAAGCCCTTAAAACTCAAGAAAGGTCAAACCCAATTCCCTTAAAACACCATAAATCCCCACACTCCCTCACTTTTGCCCTAACTCACTTTGCAAAAACCCTAGACCCCCTCCCTTTTCTCGGCCACCACCATCCCACACACCTCCACCCTCTCTCAATCTTGTTCAAGTCATTTCAAGCTTCTTCCAAGGTGTTTCAAGGATATACAAGGAAGATTAAAGCTAGTGCAAGACCATATCTACATCATATCTCGGTTTTGTAAGCATCTATACCATATTTCTTTCATTATTTCAGCCAAAGTATGAAACCCAACCATCCAAATGATTTTCTTGGTTACAAGTGTTTTAAATCCATGTTTTATCAAAGAGTTTCATAAAATGAAGTTGTTGTTACATATTTGCACTTTTTATTGTTTGAAATGTTCATTTAGGTTGTTATTTGATCGTTTCTATTTATATAAACTTTATTGGTTGAGATTTTACATAAATGAGTGTATGATATGTTTAAGAGTTTAAATGGTGCTTATATTAGTAGCATGAATAGGAAATATAATGTTTTTGGTTGAAATGTTGTGTTACACTATGCTATGGTCAACTTACTATATAAGGAAACTTTAATTTGTCATATTTTGTGTTATGAGGTTCTAATGGATAAATACTTGATAATGTGGTTCTATAACATCTATTAAAGTAGTAGAAAGAGTTATTTAAAGTTACACATGAGCAAAAGGTCATTTGAACCACTTTCCTAAAAAGGAAACTTTAATTGAACATATTTTGTATGTGTAGGTTATAAATGTTTAAAATAGGTTAAATGGCTTTATTATTATACGAATAGAATACTTATGCAAGAATACGTAATTTGGAATTGTATTATGACATGTTTTGGAGAACCTTACTAAATAAGGAAACTTTGTTAGTTTGTGAACTTCACCTTTGCTTAAAATAGAAAGTGTATGTGTAGAATCATGTTTATGGTATGTTACTAGTATTACTTCATGTATCATTTTTTTAGTTGAGCCATGACACCTAAGGTGCACTACAACCCTAATTGCTTAAAAAAGGAAACTTTGCTATGTTAATAACTATGATATAGAAATGACATGTTATGTTACTTGTTCAAATGAATTGAAATAATACTAATAGGTTATTAATGTAATGACATAACTTATGTGTATGAATGGTTAACATGTATGAAATATACCATGAAGATGTACAAATGCCATGCTACTTGTCACATGTTAATGACTTATGCAACTACTTGAAGCATGTATGTTATGTCACAAAGTATGATTCATGTGTTACTTAAGTATTACTTGTATGCTACTCATGTGTACCCAGCTCCTATTCATCAACAACCAAAAAGAAAAACAAACCCACTTCCAAACCAAAAGACACAAGAGAAATAATCAGATGGTCATACAGCCCTCAAGACCAGTGGTTTGAAGTGTTCAGGGGGAGGACAGAAGCTAAAAGATCAATTTATACATCTGTTGATGAGGTACTACAGCTTCCAGATTCCGATCTAAGAAGAATGATGGAGCTGGGTGAAGCCAATGAGCCTGAGAATGAAGGTGGGAGACATCTATTGCTGGTAATCAAACATTACTTCAACCCCAGCAAAGATGAAATCATTGATGTCAAACCTCTCCAATCCCACTATCCATTCATCAGTTGGTCCTACAATGCTGACAAGGATGAATTCACACTGACAGATGTTAAAGGACAGAAGATGAGGTGTTCAAGCAAGGCTATCTTCAAAATGACAAGCAAAGACATCAAGACTCTATCTGAGCTTCCTCTTAACAATCCCAGCATGGACCAGAGAGGATATGAGGTTGAAAGGATAGTCAGAAACATGGAAAAACTTCAGCAACAAAAGCAGTAAGAGGGTTTTGGTAGCATCAGTCTAGGGGAAGTTTGTAGAAATAAAGACTGATGACTACAAAATTCTCTAAGTACAAATGCTGCTGATCTCAGAGTTTGCTGCTGACCAACAAATCTGCTGTGGATAGCCTTATCTGCTGAAGACCAAAGTTGCTGCGGATAGGCTTCTCAGCAGCATCAACACTTGATGCTGTTGATAGGCAAATCATCAGCAGCTTTGGATGGTCACATCTTGCTGCTGATCATCATCCTTGCTGCTGACAGCCCTGTGCCTTGAAGATAAATCGTTGCAGCTGACTATCCATGCCAAGCGTCACTGACAACTTTCTGCAAAAGCAACTGACACACTCAAAGCAGAAGGAACCTCAATGGTGCAACCAATGATGGACAACAATGCTCTTCTCCAAGCATGCAAGTAATAATGCATAAAGAAGACGCTTCAATAAAGTTAGCTAGTTTAGACTAAACTTGTAATAGTTAGCTTTATACAAAAGATCAACGGTCTGTGTTAGATCTGATCCTTAGAATCAAGGGTCTGTCTTGATTCAAAGTGAGAATAAATACAGTGTAAACACTTCATTGTATGTGTGCTTTTTGATTGAGTTTTTCATTTGTAATCGTTTATTTGCAAAAGCTTAATACAACAGTGTTCTTATAAGTATTCTTTCTGTTTACTCGATTATACTTGTGTAGTTGTTATTGTTTTCGCCAATTTCAACTAAGAACAGAACCATCTTGTACTTTCACGATCCTACAAGTGGTATCAGAGCTTTGGCTCAGATTAAACAAACTCACACTTGTTTAATCACTTCAGGTTCTATTCTAAACTCTCTTCAATCAAGTCACCCAAAATCACAAAAACAAAGATGGCACAGAGCAATGGATTTGAAGACATCGGCAGCATCAACCGACCACCAAGATTGGTATCTGGGGAAGACTACGACATGTGGAAGAATCGCATGGAAAGCTTTTTCTGTTATCAGGAGTACGGAATGTGGAAATCCATCAGGGATGGACCCTACACTCCTATGGTGGCTTCTGCTGACTCTGGAGGACCACTAGTTCCGAAGGAGCCCTCCAAGTACTCAAAAGAGGACATAAAGAAGATGGAGGTGGACTTCAAGGCACTAAGATCTATCCAAATGTGCCTTCCAAATGAAGATTTTCATAACTTCAGAAGTTACAAAAATGCTAAGAGCTCTGGGAGGCTCTTGAGAAGATGTTTGCTGGCTCTGAGGAAGTCAAAGAAAACAGAAGGGACGTCCTAAAACAGCAATACGAAAACTTCGTATGGAAGGAAGGTGAGTCACTAACCATTTTGTATAACAGATACACTTACCTGGTGGGAGAACTGAAGTGCTCCAAAGTAAAGCTTGAGAATGAAGATATTCTCAAAAAGTTTATCAGATCTCTCCCAAGCTGCTGGACACTATATATAGTGTCTATAAGAAGAACGGAGAATTTAAAAACTCTCCAGATGACAGAGCTCTTTGGCATGCTGAAAACATATGAATTAGAAATGATTCAAGCCAAGGAAAGGAGCTCCAATCATCAATCAGCCTCTTCTTCCTCCACCATCTCATCTGCGCTTCACTCCGACCACTCAGTTCCTAGTTCCAGCAACTACTATCCTCCCATTGTCACCCATCCACAAACTCCAACCTCTCAAACAAACACCTCACCATTTCTCCTAGAAGCTCCTCCTCAAACATCAACCTCTGCTGCTTTTGTTTCTGAAAACTCAAGCAACATGTCCTTTATCAAGGAGGATCTTAAATGCTTTCATCCAGATGACTTAGAAGAAATGGACATACAACACTCGTATGTCATGCTCTCTATAAGAGCAAAAAGGTTCTACTCTAGAACCGGAAGACCCATTCCAAGTAACAACTCCAACACCAGTGTTGGCTTGGATAAAAGCAAACTAAGATGTTACAACTGTAACCTACTGGGTCACTTTTCTAGAGAATGCAAGGCACCAAGAGCAAATCCAGCTACTCCTCAGTCAAGACAAGCTCACCAAGCCCAACCCAGACAACAACAACAACAAGCTACTCCTCCAGGTCAAACTGCAGCTTGTGCAACTGTTGGAACTTCTGATTTCGACTGGAGCTTCCAGTATGAAGAGCTGCCTGTCAACAATCAAGCTCTTAAGGCAGACACTACAGAGATACCACCTCAGGTATTTGAACATCTTTGCTCTCAAGCCTGTATTGATAAAGTTTTGGGTTATAGAAAGCATAACCAAAACCTTATAGATCAAAATGAAGAGTTTCATCAGATGAAATCTGAGTTCAAAAAGGTTGAAACTACTTATAAAGAAAAGATTAACTGCCTTAAGAAAGAGATTTCATTGTTAAAACACGAACAAACTAATCTTGAAACTCGGATTGATAATCTACTGGTCAAACTAAAAGCTACCAGAGCAGAATTGGCAGAACAGAAAGTTCATGTTGAAAAATATGAATTTTCCTCCAAAAAGTTACAAAGACTTTTAGATATTCAAGTCCATGAGAAGGTAAAGACTGGACTTGGATATAACAATGATCAGTACAAATCTGTTCCTCCTCCTGCTGACTATATTGCCATTCACGAACCAAGCTTCAATGTTGCAAATCTTGACACTACAAACCGAAACCTTGATCCTTCAACGGATGAACCTTTCGTCGAAGACTGCACTACCTCATCGAAATCTGACTCAACCTACTCAGACCATGATGAAACCAGTGCAGCCCCATCTGTAGCTGTTCTGAATAGAGTTGAAGTTCCTACTGTTATTCCAGCTATTCCAGCCCCTGTCCCATTCAAACAGATCAAGATCAGCTATCCTCCAGATGGAAGAAAGCTAAACATTGAAAAGGGAGAGACATCAGGACCCACAAACCCTAAGCCTCAGTCAAAGCCGATCACAAAGAGGAAGGTGTTTGATATATGTCATACGCCTGAAGAAAAAGTTCCATATGTTCAAAAGACCCTAGAAGAAGCCACTTTTGAACATAATAAAGCTCATCCATGGAACTTCAAGGATTTGTTCCAAAGAAAGGACTATGTCTACCTTTCAAGAGACAAACTGGCAAGATCATGCTTTGTGTGTGGCAGATATAACCATACTGCCAGCACCTGCTTTCATTAGCTGGAATACTAAAGAAATTCAAAACAGCATTTCTTTGAAAAGACTGACAAAAACAAGAAGGTAAGAAGCTACGAGGTCAAAGCATCTAAGTTCAGGGAATCTCTATCTCCCCCAAGAGTGAAGCTGCCTAAATCTCAACAAACTTGCATCATTTGTGGTGAATCAGACCACTTTGCTGCAAATTGTAAGTTTAACCCCTTCAACCAAATCCTTCATCAAGCCCCTCAAAGACAAAAGGTAAAGAAGGATCAGCATACATCGATTGTTAAACCATCAGCAGCTAGAAAAAATGTCGGTAGTCAAGTGAAGCCCAAGAAAACAAAGCAGAAGCTTTCAGCTGCAACCAAGTCTGCTGCTGATAAGCTAAAATCCTCCGCAGCAAAATCTGCTGCTGATAAGGCAAAGCCATCAGCAGCAAGAGTGTCCACTGCTGATAAGGAAAAATCCAAGGCAAAGCCTTCAGCAGGAAAGAATGCTGCCACTTCAGCAAAGCTATCAGTAGCAGGATCTACTGTTGACAAACCAGAAACATCAGTAGCAAAATCTGCTACTGAAAATATGAGGAAAACTAGAAAATCACCAACAAAGCAATGGAAAGCCAAACTATCTCAAAGCATTATCATTGGTTCCATTGACTGCAAACATACTGAAAAGGATAAACTAACAACCATCTTTTTTAAGTCTGCAGACTCTTGGGTTCCTCCTACTAATTAGAAATCTATCATGTGCAGGGACAGCCAGGTCATAAGAATAACACCTGGGTGGTAGACAGTTGTTGTTCTAGGCACATGACAGGCAACAGATCCATCCTCTCTAACTTCAGACATTTCAATGGAGGATATGTTGCCTTTGGAAGTGACTCAAAGGGAGGATCCATTACTAGACAAAGAACTGTGTCCAACGAAAGAATGAGCATTGATAAGGTCAACTATGTCAAAGAATTGGACTTCAATCTCATGAGTGTTTCCCAGGTCTGTGACAAAAAGAATTGGATGCTCTTCACAGATAAAGAATGCTTTGTACTGTCTCCAGGCTTATCCACACCCCCTCCATAAAGCATTTTATTAACCGCTCAGAGAAAAGAAAATCTCTATGTACTGGACATGAATAAAGTCACTCCATCTAGGAGTGTTTCCTGCTTTTTATCAAAAGCCTCAGTTGATGAATCAGCTCTCTGGCACAGGAGATTAAGTCATGTTAATATCAAAAATATTAATAAATTGGTGAAGAATAATCTTGTCAGAGGGATTCCTAACAAAGAATTTCAGCTGGAAGACCACTGCATTGCATGCTTAAAGGGGAAGCAACACAAGAGTTCTCACAAGCCCAAGACCTTGAATACAAATGACACTCCACTGCAACTGATGTATATGGATCTCTTCGGTCCTACAAATGTCATGTCAATGGGCAAAAAGTCATATTGTCTGGTGATAACAGATGACTACACCAGATTCTCTTGGGTATACTTCTTGAGAACTAAAGATGAAACTGCTGAAATTCTCAAATCCTACATTCTGAGGGTAGAAAATCAAAGCAATCAAAAGGTGAAAATCATAAGGTGTGATCAGGGCATAGAGTTCAAAAACCACACTTTAAACTGTTTCTGTGAAAGCAAGGGGATAGAGAGACAATACAGTGCTCTAAGAACTCCTCAACACAATGGAGTTGCTGAAAGAAGAAACAGAACTCTTATTGAGTCAGCAAGATCTATGTTGGCTGACTCAAAACTGCCACTCACATTCTGGGCAGAAGCAGTTAGGACAGCTTGTTATGTGCAAAACATAGTTCTAATTGTCAAACCCCTCAACAAGACACCCTATGAACTTTGGTTTCAAAGAATTCCCTACATTGGGTTCCTAAAACCTTTTGGGTGTCCATGCACCATTCTCATCACACATGGGGTTCTTCCTAAGTTTGGTGCCAAATCTGATGATGGATATTTCGTAGGTTATTCCTCTCAATCAAAGGCCTATAGAGTATTCAATTCAAGAACAAGAATTATGGAAGAATCAGCAAATGTGGAATGCAGAGAACACATTGTCTGTGAGCAGGGAAAAGGTCCAAACTGGCTATTTGACATAGACTCCTTCTCCCAAATATTTGACCCTCTCACCTTCTCAAATATGGAGTCTACGTCTACACAAACACCTGCCTCCACTTCATCCACTGACTACAGACTGGATTTTCCCAAATCTTCTATCAGTCTGAGAAGACCATCAATTGACCCTCCATCAGTTGTGGAAGCAATTGAAGCAAGTGGAGCCGGCACAAGACTGTCTAATGTAACCAGCAGCAGCCTGTCTGAAACAGAAAATCTAAATGAAGACTATTCAGTAAATGCTGTAGATGCTATTGGCACACGATGGGTTTTCAGGAACAAGCAAGACGAGAGAGGCATTGTAGTCAAGAACAAAGCCAGACTTGTAGCTCAAGGCTACACTCAGGAAGAAGGAATTGACTATGATGAAGTCTTTGCTCCTGTTGCCAGGCTGGAGGCCATCAGAATCTTCCTGGCATATGCTGCATCCAAGAATTTCACTGTCTATCAAATGGACGTAAAAAGTGCCTTTTTGTATGGGAAGATTGGTGAGGAAGTATACGTCAAACAGCCTCGAGGCTATTTAGATCCTGCACATCCTACTCAAGTGTTCAAAATAGACAAAGCTCTGTATGGCCTACATCAGGCACCAAGAGTTGTGCAAGAAGAGGTGCCATTGACCAGACCTTGTTTATCAAAGATGAAGGGGGGAAATCTTACTAGTTTAAATTTATGTTGATGATATCATCTTTGGATCAACAAGGAAACAGCTGTGCAAAGACTTTGAGATTCTGATGCACTCAAAGTTTAAAATGAGTTCAGTGGGTGAACTAAATTTCTTCTTGGGTCTACAAGTCAAACAGGTCCCAAATGGAATCTTCATCAGCCAATCCAAATATGTAAAGAGCATTTTGGAAAGATTCAAAATGGCTGACTGCTCTGCTACAAGAACCCCTATGCAAGTGCATCATCAGCTGAATCCAGACAAAGATGGCCAAGACATTGATCAACATCAGTACCGTGCAATGATAGGGTCTCTCATGTATCTCACTGCCTCAAGGCCAGATATCATGTTTGCAGTATGTCTCTGTGCAAGATTTCAAGCAGCTCCAAAAGTTTCACATCTTCAAGCTGTCAAGAGAATCTTTAGATACCTAAAGGGTGCCTCAAGACTTGGGCTATGGTACTCTAAAAATGACATGTTTAATCTATATGCATACACTGACAGTGACTATGGGGGATGCAACTTAGACAAAAAGTCCACTTCAGGGGGATGTCAGTTTCTGGGAGGGAGACTGATTTCATGGCAGTGCAAGAAGCAAACATGTGTTTCAACTTCTACAGCTGAAGCAGAATACATTGCAGCTTCAAGTTGCTGTGCATAAGTCATCTGGATACAAAATCAAATGCTGGATTATGGGATGACTTTCATGGCAACTCCAATTCACATTGACAACATGAGTGCTATATCAATCACAAACAATCCGGTGCAGCACTCCAAGACAAAGCACATTGACATCAGGTATCATTTCATAAGAGATCAAGCTGAGAAAAAGAGAATTATTTTAACCAAAGTTCATACGAATGAGCAATATGCTGATTTGTTTACAAAACCTTTTGATGAAGCTAGATTTAAATATTTAGTTGAATCCATTGGTATGATGAACTTTGATTAAAATCTTTCTCTAAAAATTCTATTTTAAAATGTGTTTTGTCTTATGTTGTAAATAAAAGTTATAAGTCAGCAGCATTTTTGTCCTTCAGCTGCTGACAGGTTTAATCTTCAGCAGCAAAAGATTTGCAACTGACTGCTTTAAGTTATCAGCAGGAACAGGTTTCCTGCGGATATCATTAAGACTGTCAGCAACAACATCCTTGCTGCGGACCATTAAATCCGTCAGCAGCAGATGAGTTAACTGCTGACAGGTTTAATCTTCAGCAGCAAAAGATTTGCAGCTGACTACTTTAAGTTATCAGCAGGAGCAGGTTTCCTGCGGATTTCTTTAAGACTGTCAGCAACAACATCCTTGCTGCGGATTATTAAATCCATCAGCAGCAGATGAGTTTGCTGCTGACAGACTTAACCTTTCGCAGCAACCAAGGTTGCAGCGGACAGGCTTACTCATCCACAGCAACCAAGTTTGCTGCTGATGGATAAATTTAAGTCCAAATTAACTTTAACCCGCTGTAAAAATTAACGTCAGTCTTTACCATGACTGCCTCAGTGTATTACAGCTGTAACAGTAAAAGGTGAATTAGGTTGTATTGTACAAGTCACTTTGCTTTTTCCCTCCTCTGCCGTTATAAGAACAAATCAAATTTCCTTACCACCTCTTCACCTTCAATTTCACCCTAAAACCACATCACTTTCTCTCAAGTCCCCACCACATTCAAAGCCCTTCATCCTTAAAACATTCAAAGCCTTTCATATTCTAAACCTTCCCTCCAAATCATACAACAATGGCAGACATCAATAACCCTGACGATAAGTTCTCCCCATACCATAACCTTACAGCATACCTTACCAAGGGAAAGAAATCCGAAGGTTTCAATGATATGATCGAGTTCTTATGTCGATCAAAGATCTATTTTTCCCTCACAACTAACCCTACCATATATATCCCTCATATGGAGGATTTCTGGAGTACCGTCGTCTACTCTATCGAACAGGGGATTCCCCAAATCAAAGCCAAGGTAGACGGCAAGGACATCACCATCTCGGAAGCCACACTCATAAAACATCTTAAGTTTTAGGATGAGAGAGCAGCCATCTCATACTCGAAGGACGAATACATGAGGACCTTTGTATCCATTGGATACACTGGAAATCAGACCGAGTATACGATCGAGAAGGCGCTGATGGGCCCTCCATGGAAGTATCTCTGCCACACTCTTCTCCAATGCATATCTCAGAAGAGGAGTGGATGGCATCAGGTGAGCTCCGCACTTGCCTCCGCCTTCCATGGTATGGTCACTAACCTAGGCTTCAAATTTGCACACCTCATCTTTGAGGGTTTGAGATATAACCTTCAAGAGGGTGCAAAGCAACAATTTTTTATGTACCCAAGATTCTTGCAGGAGATTTTCAATCAAGAACTAAAAGAACTTTCAAAACCTACAAGAATCTACATCATGTTGGGACATAAAAATAATATTTTTCAAAGCATGAGAACTGTTTCCAAAAAGTTCTCAAGGGTCAATGTTCCATTGTTATCTACAATGCTGAACATACAAAGTACCCCGGGTGACAGTTCAGCAATCCCAGCTGATACTGATCCCACACCCTCCACCTCACATCCTGAACAACAGTCTGCTTCCACTATTCGAACCCTTGTGCATACTACTAAGGATGCACAGGTACAAAAATTACTTACACCTGTTTTGGATGTTATCGTTCAACCGGAACACAGGGCCCCGGTTGCAATGACATATACCAGGTAAAGGGGCAAGAGAACTCCTTCTTCTCTTGCCTCCAAGGCCCAAACCCAACCTAACAGCCCTCACTCATAATCACAACATTCTGGTGAGAATATCATAAGGGACAACCACATTATTAGGGAGACTCCTTCGGATGTCTCTCTATTTGGATCAGGATCACATCCCGGATCCATAGAGCAAACCCCTGAGCCACTCCTTTCTCTTCTGAACTTAAGCGTTGAGGAACCTGATCAAGATGATGTACCTTCTCCAACTACCACTATCTCGGAGGTACTGATTGATCTTGCTTCCAACACACCCAACCCAAGTTCTCCTACCCTGAAGGTCCACTCTAGGAGTTATGACAGAGTGGATGTGGAAGAGGCTGTCACTACTGCTGGTCCATCAAATGACCAGGAGGACAGTGACAACATCGCTAAGACCTCAACCATGGCAACTCATAGTGAGGATGCTTCCTTGGAAACTCCCCTCACTGAGAGGAATCCCAGGCGCCAAGAAACCATGGGTGATGGGGATGCAGAGGCCAGGCCTATGGCCCCATCTAGATCCAAGGATTCCACAACTGTGGATGAGGACAGACTGCAACTTCATAACTTAGAATTGACGGCCAGGGTGGCTATGCTAGAGGCTGAAGTGTCCAAACTAAGACACCAAGTCTCTATGCATGAAGCCCATCAATGCCCAATTGTGCCTACTCCCTCTCTTGTATCAGTGGGCACCCAAACTGATGCTTATTTGTCCACTGATGCAACCATAAAGGGGGAGATGGTCTCAATGGAGGAAGACTCAGACAGTCTTGACGACTGGATTCAAGAGCAGGCTGTATTTCAAAGCACACTTTTTAAGCCAGCTTTTATACAGGTTCATGACTTGCCAGCTTCAGATGACGAAGACGAAGAGACATCTGAAGACTGGAAGTTACTCATCAGGGCTGTTGATGAGATGCTGACTGATGTTGAAGACATAGATCAAACATATACATCTTTCAGCATCATTCCTGAAGCAGCAGCCATCATAAGTAAATCACTGCCCCCCAATTTTCACTGACTTCAACACAGCTAGAGTTTGACACAATACTAGCTTGGGGGTATGATGGAAAGTCTGAGAGGTTCTGGATTGGTTAGGAGTTTGGCGGAGTAGAAGAGCTAAACTGGGACTTTCTCAACAGCATCCAAGTCCTTCACCTGTACCATCTACAATGCATTAACAACTCTACGGACCTCTCAGCAGAACTTGCTATTGGCAGGTTCTATGACTTGATGGAGGATAATCTACCCAACTTTGAAAGACAAATACAAGCAACAAAAAGGGTAGCCTATCCTGAATCTTCAACAGCAGCAGAAAGAAGACTGACTCCTAGAAGACTTGAAATAATAAGGAGCAGTCTTCTCACTGAAGAAGAAGTTCTGTGCTGGAGAAGATTCCTGTACAATAGAATGGTCAGGGATGTCGAAGTACAAGGATGGATAAGCACTGACTCCCATGACTTCACCTTCTTCCTGAGCAATGGATCTTCTCTAACAATCAACATCAAGGAGATCTTGCTCCTACCTTCAGCCTTCCTGCGCAAGGTCTTTGAGCTCAGATAACTCATCTTCAGTGTCAACTCCTTAGAAAGTCAAGAAATGATCAAGATCATCAAGGCTTCTTTGTATAAGGAGGAATCTGGATCTGACTCAGACCTATCCTTTCTCTCTTCTCCAGCAGTCAGACTGAACACAGAAGAGGAATAAAAAAGAAGAGAAGAGGAAAAGATGAAAGAGGCATGGAAGGATGTAACAGGTATGGAATGGGAAGAAGATGAAGTAAGCTCCCCTCCTTATCCATTCCCCAAATTGCCAATGAAGCGGAGGCTGAGATTCCAACAGCAGCACAATCATCTGCTATTGTGATCAGTGAAGCCGAAGCAGAGGCTTCCAACAAAGATAAGGGAAAGGGAATTATGACCAAAGAAGATGAAGAGAGGTTGCTAAGAGAGAAGAAAGAAAAGGAAGAAAGAAGAAGAAGAAGAAGAAGAAGAAGAAGAAGAAGAAGAAGAGAAGAAGAGGAGATGGCTGAAACAAAGAAAGCTCAAGATAGACTCACAGCCATTCTCCTCAGAGAACAACAAATCCAGCTGTATGCAAAACAGCTGGATGATCTGAAAGTAAAGATTCCTGCAGTTTATCAAATTGAAGAAGATGAAGCTCTTGCTCTTCAACTGCAGGAACAATTCGACAAAGAAGAAGAAGAGATAGAGAAGAAGTAGAAGGAAGAAGCTAAGTTCAGAATAACTGATTCTGAACTAGCCAAAGAAATGAGAGAGGAGTGGGTGAAGGCTCTAGTTTCTCAAGGTGAGGATGCAGACTACCTTGAGAAACTATCAAATAAAGAAATCTACAGAGCCTTCGTGGGTCAGCAGGGTCAATTGGCAAAGAAGAAGAAGGCTGAAGAAGAAGAAAAAGCCAAACAAAAGTCCAAAAAGACCATTGCCTTGAATCAAAGAACCCATGAAGAAAGGAAGATCATGATTGACTTCCTTAAGGCTAGAGGAGAGAGTGGAAAGAGGCTAGGTCCCATGAATTTCATGAACCTGCAAGCCCTCTATTTTAAAGTCAAGAAAGATGAGGAAGAAAGATTGGAGAAGAAAGGCTCCAAGAAAAGGGGAATCATTCAAGAAGAAAGGAAAACAAAGAAACCCAAGCCTTCTCTCTCACCCAACACTTCCTCAATCCAACAACCTTCCACTCTCCATCCTAGACCTCCCTACTATCCTCCCTCAAAGTCCAAATCCTCACACCCAGCTCCTACTCATCAACAACCAAAAAGAAAAACAAACCCACTTCCAAACCAAAAGACACAAGAGAAATAATCAGATGGTCATACAGCCCTCAAGACCAGTGGTTTGAAGTGTTCAGGGGGAGGACAGAAGCTAAAAGATCAATTTATACATCTGTTGATGAGGTACTACAGCTTCCAGATTCCGATCTAAGAAGAATGATGGAGCTGGGTGAAGCCAATGAGCCTGAGAATGAAGGTGGGAGACATCTATTGCTAGTAATCAAACATTACTTCAACCCCAGCAAAGATGAAATCATTGATGTCAAACCTCTCCAATCCCACTATCCATTCATCAGTTGGTCCTACAATGCCGACAAGGATGAATTCACACTGACAGATGTTAAAGGACAGAAGATGAGGTGTTCAAGCAATGCTATCTTCAAAATGGGAAGCAAAGACATCAAGACTCTATCTGAGCTTCCTCTTAACAATCCCAGCATGGACCAGAGAGGATATGAGGTTGAAAGGATAGTCAGAAACATGCAAAAGCTTCAGCAACAAAAGCAGTAAGAGAGTTTTGGTAGCATCAGTCTAGGGGGAGTTTGTAGAAATAAAGACTGATAACTACAAAATTCTCTAAGTACAAATGCTGCTGATCTCAGAGTAAATCTGCTGCTGACCAACAAATCTGCTGCGGATAGCCTTATCTGCTGAAGACCAAAGTTGCTGCGAATAGGCTTCTCAGCAGCATCAACACTTGATGCTGCTGATAGGCAAATCATCAGCAGCTTTGGATGGTCACATCTTGCTGCTGATCATCATCGTTGCTGCTGACAGCCCTGTGCCTTGAAGATAAATCGTTGCAGCTGACTATCCATGCCAAGCGTCACTGACAACTTTCTGCAAAAGCAACTGACACACTCAAAGCAGAAGGAACCTCAATGGTGCAACCAATGACGGACAACAATGCTCTTCTCCAAGCATGCAAGTAATAATTCATAAAGAAGACGCTTCAATAAAGTTAGCTAGTTTAGACTAAACTTGTAATAGTTAGCTTTATACAAAAGATCAACGGTCTGTGTTAGATCTGATCCTTAGAATCAAGGGTCTATCTTGATTCTAAGTGAGTATAAATACAGTGTAAACACTTCATTGTATGTGTGCTTTTTTATTGAGTTTTTCATTTGTAATCGTTTATTTGCAAAAACTTAATACAACAGTGTTCTTATAAGTATTCTTTCTGTTTACTCGATTATACTTGTGTAGTTGTTATTGTTTCCGCCAATTTCAACTAAGAACAGAACCATCTTGTACTTTCACGATCCTATAATGTTTACTTTCATAGACCTTATAGCCTTACTATTCCTAGGGCTCGGTTAGGTCGGTTATCCAGAGTTGGTAGACTTCTCGTGTTGCTTTCATACTTCATTCACCTCATTCCCAGGTGAGTTTTCACAGGCCCATTTTACTTACTTTTCCATTTGGGGGAGATACATGCTAAACCATTTTCTTACTTAGTCGTATGATGATTACTTTGATTTCGCTTTAACATATATAAGTGGGTGCATTTCCCGCACACAAAGTCCTCTCATATTCGAACCGTTAATTATTACACAAAGCGAGTGATTCATGAATAGTACTATTGGGTTTAACAACCCCAGCCGTGTTAGTCGTGCTAACTCTGACTGGGAGTCAAACGGGTGCATAATTGACTTAATCCATTGCGTGCTGGGCACGTAAGAGGTAAAATGCTAGTTTCTACATTCCTTCGTTGAGATTCGGTTTCGGTGTTGCTTATATAGTTAATGTTTATTGTTTGATCAACAATCGAATCACTAGTATACATGCGTACTGCTACATTGTTTTCATTTTTGTTTCTGTTACTTAAACCTGTGAACTCACCGACCCTGTGTTGACACTTTTAAGCATGTTTATCTCAGGTCGCTAAACATTCATCCATGGACTAGGGTTACACTTAAGGAGTCTCATTTCATGTTTTCATTAGAAGGTTAGGTTTATAGGAACCTAAAGATTATGCTTCTGTATTTTGTTACATTACTTTTGCTTCCGCACTTTACTTTTCGCATTTTCAAACTCTGTATTACTTATTTGTTTCGTATGATGTTCAAAAAGGAAAGTCTTTTCGAAAACCATTCAGTGGTCGTTCGAAATGACTAGGACTGATGATCCTTGACAATCACAACCCGCGAGTAACCCGCTGTGGAATTTCAGGGTGTGACAGGGTCCAGTGTACTTACGATAGTCTCGGGTTGTTTCCTACACTCATTCCTCGCTTAAACGTTTCTTCGTATTCGAACCGCACTGGTAACACACTGCACTAGAACTTTAACGTGACGCCCAAGCTCCTCTTAGTCGTTCTCAGAAGGGGTGTGAAGGTGTTGTGTGTTTGTTTTTGTATCTAAAATGAACAGCCAAAATGCTCCTATTTATAGGCCAGAACCTGCACCCGTAGCGGACCGTTAGGCATGTGGATAGCGGTCCGCTACCGCCCCCTACAAGCTGTCTAGCATGCTGACCAAGTAGCGGACTGTTAAGTAAGTGGATAGCGATCCGCTATCCGGATTGCGGCGTGGCGGACCATTACGCTTCTTATAGCGGTCTGTCATAGGGCTTAGTCATCAGAGTCATTCTGTCATCATTTCCTTAACCAACACGTAGCGGACCGTTATGGGTCACGTAGCGGACCGTTATGGGTCTTGTAGCGGTCTGCTACCGTCCCAACTTTCATAATTTTGCATTTTAGCCCCTGAACTTTGGATCACTTGCTATCCCAACTTTGTACTTTTATTTTTCTTGGAAATTGAGGTGTTACAACTCTCCCCCCCTTAAAATAGGTTTCATCCTCGAAACCTGTTAATCTTGAAATAATTAAGGATAAGTTTTCCTCATCTCTTCTTCACTTTGCCAAGTCATCTCCAATCCTTTTTTTGTGACAGCATTGCGTAAAAAATATTAATCCCGTTTTGAGTAAAAAATTGAAAGTATTTTTTCATGGATTATAAATTTGATCTTGAAATCTCTTATATGAGAGTTTTTGCCAACCAATCTATAAAGATGTGATGTTATATTTAAGACTAAATTAAATACTCTTCCAACTTTTTTAAAAAAAATTATCAAAAAGTTGTTCTTGTAGATAATGAGATTTAGATTGGTGCCTTTCATGCAAATGAAAGTCTTTGTCTTGAATTTCTACACAACTAAGACCATCTCCAACCTAAGGGCCCGTGGACGCCCTTAAGTGATGTGGTACGGCTGCTGGAAGGGCACCGTGTTGGAGGCAAACACTTGTGAGGAGAAGTCCCGTTCACAAGGGCGAGGTTGGACGCGAAGGATGGGGCCAGTTGGGATTTTTTATTTTATTATTTTTATTATTGTTTCATATTTATGTAAAGTGGGTCTTTTTTTTCATGACTATATCATGTACATTAATAACTTCTATACCATATTTATTTTTAATTCTAAATCATTTTAATTGTAATAATTGGGTAGGATAATAAAAATATCTAATGTTTTAATTTAAAAACATTAACATATATATTTTTTATACTATTTTTATTTCTCTTATACAATGATTTAATTTATATAAATTATTTTACTAACAAAGTCGGTGTTTATTATGATAATTTAATTGAATTTTTATAAATAAATTGATTTATTATAAAAGTGGTGATACCGTGGATATGTAAAAACGTTTGTAGGGTTGAAGATAAAAAAATATGAGTAAAATTTTGATATGACATATTACTTATTGGGTGCGATTGCGAGTGTTTTAATGCCCTTAGATTGGAGATTTCGATCAAAAAAAAAATCTTTATTATTTTTGCCTTTCTTTTCTTTAGTAACAAATACATTCTTTTTAAATAAAACTAACACAACAATATAGCATTTAATATCTTTAATTATAATCGCATCGGGTATTTAAATCTAGTCTGATACGAACTTAACATTTCAATTTTAAAAACATTATACTTTTTAAAATAGATATTAAATTAAGACGATGACAAAGACTGACTTTGAAGAAGAAAACCCTTTACAAGCGGACATATCACATACATGTGATTGTACTACACATTTACATTCCCATTTTGCCCCCAATCGACTGGTGGCACATCTTTCTCCTATGTTACAAGTGTTTGAATTTTGATTAAAAGTTAATTTAGAATCCTGAGAAACCCATAAAGCATTATACCTAGTGTTTGATTTTTTTAAAAATGGTATTTTAGTATTTTTACCGTAACTTACTCCCTCGCTACCCTAGTAATTGTCAACGGTTGACAAAAGCAAGGTGACCAAAAGTTCGAACCCTAAACCCTAACCGTTACATAACTCCAGGTTTAGTAACCGGAGAAACCCAAGACCAAAAGAACTACAGTAGTCATTGATCGCGACATTAAGAGTTAAGACACGGTCCTATAACATGACCATTTTTGTCACATTTAATCTCACCACTTGCAGCAGTCGACATTTTGGCTCCACCCTCCAATCTTGATTGATGAATCATAAATGACATCGTTTTGGAGGTTTTCAACTTGTGGTTCATGCATTGTACTCAAATCCAACATGTTTCGTAACCTTTTCTTCGTCTCTCTCCTCCTCGTGCTCGTTCTCTCTGCCTCCGCTCATGGCGGTGGCGACCATGACGATATAGATGACACGTCAGCCCAAAAACCAGACCTCCGGTCAAGATCTTTGATTTTTGTGAAGATTTGGTGTTTTATATTAATATTTGTTGGGACTTTCGTGGGAGGTGTCTCTCCGTATTTCTTGAAATGGAACGAGGGGTTATTGGTGTTGGGCACCCAGTTCGCCGGCGGCGTGTTTCTTGGGACGGCGACGGCGATGATGCATTTCCTGAGTGATGCCAATGAAACTTTTGAAGAATTGACAAGTGTTGAATACCCTTTTGCCTTTATGTTGGCTTGTGGTGGCTATTTGCTTACTATGCTTGCTGATAGCGTAGTTTCATATGTTTATGGAAAACAAAGAAATTCTGATGTTGAAAATCAAGGTTGGTTCCTTCACTAGCTTCTTTACTGATTATGTACATGCTTTCATAGTATGTATACTATAATTGGTAAAATATCTTGCTTCTAAACAATTAACCAATGATTTCACGACTGGATCGGACCGGACCGGACTGGCAGACCGGTAACCGGGTGCCTAACCGTGCTGGTTAGCCTATTTAAATTGTTTTTCTGTTGTATCGGATTTTAATTACTTTTTATATATTTTTTTAATTTATATCTAAACTATATACTAAAACATAAGATTTTTTCATATTTTGTATTAAATTATATATATATATAGAGAGAGAGAGAGAGAGAGAGAAGTTCCACTACAAAGTGGTTTTTGTCTAAAAAGAATAAGCAAGGAGAGTGCGCCACGTGTACAATACTGATTCCATGACCGAGGGTATTTGCGTCATTTATACGAGCAGAAAACAACACAGTTATATGATCATAACCAGTGCTGGTTTAACATTTATAACTATATTGTTATACAATATAACTATGCTGATAATGGTAACCAACACATATTTCGAGCATTATTATTATTTTTCAGAAAAAAAATCATTTTTTATATAAAAAATATACCAATACTACACTCAAATTAAAGATAAAAAAAGCTCGATTTTATGGTGTAATTTAAAAAAAAATAATAATGTATAAAAAAGTTATTTTAGTTTAAAAATAATGGTAGAACTACTATTCAATGCAAAAGGAAAGTCAACACAATAGTAAAATTTCTAGCATTAATTAACTTCTAAATCAATCTTAGTAATTAGATTAGTTTGATCAAATGCTTAAATTACTTCCTACACTTTTTAGGGAAAATGAACTTTGTACTTGAACCTTCCTCTATATATATATATATATATATATTTGAACAACAATACCCCATTTTGGACCACCTAAACTACTCCTAATAATTTACATCAATCCGTTTATGACGGAGCTCGAACCCTTGACCTCAAGAATAGCTTCACCACTTTAACTCCAAATGGCTTTGTCATTGGACCCAACCCCCACCATATATATAATACTTAATTAACTAGTTGTGTCACGTGTAACAATTATGTGACTACAAGATTCTTTTCTTTTCGCTTATTTTTTTCATTACTGTCTATTTAATATTTTCTTACTAACTATGTAATGTTTTCTTTATTAATTTCTTAAATCTTTATTATTATTTAATATTTAATTTATAATTTGTAAATCTTCGTTACTAACTATTATAATTTCATTTATCCAACATGTGTTGTATGTATTTGATAAGAGAGATGCGAGGAAAAAATGATAAGAATGAGTATGGAGGCGACACGTGACATGAAAAACTTTTATTTATTATATAGTATAGATGTGATTTAAAATTTTATTATATTTATGAGCTCATTTGTTTCTTAAATCTGGTCCAATCCGGTTCTTGTAATTAACGGTACTTTTTCAACAAGCAACATATAATAATAAGTACCTTGTTGATAACAGGGGGAAACAGGTATGGCAGAGACGAAAGGGCTGATTCAAAGACTAGAATATCATCAGCTACTTCACTTGTGGACAGCATTTTGCTAATAGTCGCATTGTGTTTCCATTCCGTGTTCGAGGGAATAGCAATCGGAATAGCAGATTCCAAAGTCGACGCCTGGAAAGCTCTATGGACTATATCTCTACACAAGATCTTTGCAGCAATAGCAATGGTAATTGCTCTTCTAAGGATGATTCCAGACCGCGCTTTCATATCATGTGCGTCTTATGTCTTTGCTTTCGGAATTTCAAGTCCAATCGGGGTGGGAATCGGAATCATAATAGATGACACCTCCGAGGGTCGGGTTGCAGACTGGATATTTGCAATATCAATGGGGATAGCTTGTGGGGTGTTCGTATACGTGTCGATTAACCATCTGTTACGAGATTATCAGGCACAAAATTCGGCGACTGTAAACACTCCCCACCATAAGTTACTAGCTGTAACGTTGGGGATTGGTTTGATTGGTGTTGTAATGATCTGGGATAACTGATTTGCCCTCATTGTCAAATACTTGTTTATGTAAATATAGAATCTAAGTACATAATCCTTTCTTAGAAAGTGTTAACTTTAATGTTAAGCTTGTTTGGAATGTTTTTATATATAAATATTTGGATAAAGTCATGAGTTGTATGATTATTTTTTTTTTCAAATACATGACAGAAAATAATAATAAGTTAATAACTAGTGGGCAAAACCCCCGCGTTGCGGCTATGTGTTAAAATTTGTAACGTTCAATTTCGACGACTAATATGTCATATATTATACATATTTTATATGCATAATTATCTTCATATTCATCACAATTATAGAAAAAGTGATAGGAATTGATACTTAATCTATTCAATTGTGTTACAACAGGATAATTGACCTTGGTTTGCAAAAACATAAGGAAATCACTCAAAATCAAGGAGAAATCAGCATCCGGAAGTTAATTGAACGAACCTAGACCCAAAACGTCAAAGCAGGAAGTCAAAAGTCAACAGTGAGCAGAAGTGAGCCAACGCACGGTCGTGCAAAGGCCACTTTACCTCGCTATACTCCCTAAAGCTGCCAGATTCCGCAAGTGAAAAAAATGGTACTTTGCATGCCCGTGCAATCCAATGCACGGTCGTGCATTGCCAAAATCTTTGCCTATAAATAGCAAGCTCATTCTAGTATTTTAGATATACAGAATTGAGGGATGTGAAGGCCCTAGTATTGTAATATGAAATGATTCTTCTTATTCAGGTAACAATAAGCAACCTATACCCACTCTCATTTGGTGTTAGATAACTTTCACACATGATCTAAGGGTTAGTGGAGTCACTTGTATGGTCATTCGTGGCTAGTCTTCTTGCGTTACTTGGATTGGTTGATCTTTGTTTAATTAATGAAGTATTTTTAGTATGTTATGTTCTTAAAGTATTTTCTTTAATCTATCTTAAAAAGACAAGAATAATATTTAATCTTTAAACCAACTTAATAATCTTAGATCTTGTGAGTTACTTAGGCAAGACTTCTTGCTTGAGAAGCTTATTCGAGTTTGTACGGTCTATATACAAATCTTGGTGCTAGCAACGACCGAGTTAGTATAGGTTTAATATTATGGGTTGATTGGAGGTTTGGGTATTCAACGAGTCACTCGTATCTTAGCTGGATCTTGTAGTTCGTGTCGGTATTTCTCTACTTCTCTTGTGTTGGCTTACAGAGTACTTCTAGCGTGAGTCATGAGGTTTGACCTTGAGAAGGAAAGTAATATTTTTTAAAAATATTATTATAAGTAAAGACAACTATTTTAAAAAAATAATTTGTTAGGTCCGATCATTATTAAAGTGGCTTTGGAGGAAGTTGCGTATTCCGGCTTTCCATAAGAAGTTACACGACTCGACGTACGTCAGTCAACATGATAATCTTAGTCCGAATAATAAATCACGTGACATCTGACGGACTTGAGACCCCTTTAGGATCCCAAGAGTTACTAGGAACAGTTGGCCGACCGTATCCAATGTTCCGTTACGAAATGCTAACTCACTCATCGAAATGGTTAGTATTAGTAACTTTGACCAACCATACAAAACTATAACATTAATTAAGTTCAATGACGACTGTCTGAGGATCTGAGCGGCATGGTAGGATCGTTCCACGGTCGGACCAAAAGATGAAGTTCAATAACGACTGTCTGAGGATCTGAGCGGCAAAGACATTCTGAGCGACGAAAACGAAGATCTGGAGGTGAAAACCTGAAGAGCGGTAGAGAGAGATTAAAAAACTATGAGAGATAAACGAGTATAGAGATTTCTTATGATGGTGGTAAGCAGCTAGAGAGAGAGAACTAAGGTGAAAATGAAAAAGAGAGAGTGATAGTGATCTAGAAAATGAAGAAAGAGATTAGAGAATTAGGTTAGTATCTTTTTAGAGGGGTTGGTGTATTGGTATATAGGTAGAAGTTAGATTGGTGTTCTCATCCCAACCAAAAGTTGTGGATTCGAGTCTTATGGGTTGCAGATTCATTCTGGATTATATAGGTGTTGTCTATTCTATCTTAGATAATCTAAATGTTTCTGTTAAAAAAAATATGTTTCTTATAATTTCTTTTCTGAATGAAAATATGAAATTTAATTGAATTGGAAATGGGAAAAGGACGCTCCAACTTCGACTTCTATTAGTGTAGAAAGTAAATTTTGTTTTCTTTTATCTTTCTTTTCTGTCTTATAAAGAGTGAGAGAGAGATTTGAAAATATTTAAAAATCTACAATGTCTACTTAAATATTTAAAAATCACTGGAGTGGATATATACGCGTCATTCAAAACACCAACCAAAGCATCACAAAATTTGTAATTTTATTATTTGTTTGAATTGGTAAGACAAGTTTATAAACTTTTGAGTAAATTACAGAGAATATTCTTTAATTATAATAAAATTACACTTTATTTTCTTTGATTTTAATAAGTACACCACAAGTCATTTTCTTAGATACTTTTATACACCTTATGTCCTTTACACAAATTAGTGTAAAGGACATAGAGTGTGAAAACGTATCTAAGAAAAGGACCTGCGGTGTACTTATTGAAGTCAAAGGACAGAGAGTGTAATTTTTAGTATAATTAAAGGACAATTTGTGTAATTTACTCTAAACTTTTCATATTGAGTGTCTTAAAATTATCTTTTTAGTGATGTAGTTTATTAAAGTTATATATCACATTTTATGATTTATATTTATAAATTATTCTATATATAATAGAAAATTAAAACAAAATATGATAAATAAAAAGTAAATGAAAAGTTTTTTTTTAATCAATAGTCCATGTATTTTTAGTTTGAAATAGTTAAAGAGGTAAAAATAAAAGTTTTAATGTGACGTTTGTAATTTTAAGAAACAATGTATAAATCCTTTTGATGTATAATAGCTAAATTGATAAAAATAATAATAATAATTATTATTATTATTATTTTTTTTCACAACTATACATATATTTTCTACGATTAAATCACCACAACGGCACACAACCGGCACTCACCAGAACTAGAACTCATAACCATTAAGTTGTGAGGTACACCATTTACCACCAGTATGTTCCTTTGGGACAAATAATTATTAGGGTGGAGGGGGTGGGACTCGGGTACTTAGGGATTCACAGTAACACCACCGCAACTGTTTCGGGTTGGGGGTTCGGATAGTTGGGGGTTCATTCCACGGGTTGGTGAAACCGAAGGTGAAGGATGAAAAGGCATGTTTGGGATTTAATTTGGGTTCGGGTTCACTCGGGAACACCGCCGCAACCCATTCAGGTTCATTCGGGTAATATGAGGTGGCACTGTTAGGGTTATGGAGTCTCGAATAAGAGGAGCCAGCCCTAATGGGCCTCTTCTCAATGATTTAGGCCTAACTTGGAGAACAAGTTAGAAACCCTAGGTTTTATCTATATATACCATATGTTGTAATTGTAATCTTGCGCACCAATTAATAATATAATTATAGTTGCAGCCCGTGGACGTAGGTCCCCCATCGGAACCGAACCACGTAAAATTCTTGTGTCGTGTATTTTCTGTTTTATAATCATTTGTGCATTGTGTGTTGGTTCCGTTGCGCCGCTTTGTTCCTAACAAGTGGTATCAGAGCTTTTGGCTCGTTGTTACACACGGTATTGCACGGTAGAACGATTTGCAAAGGAAAATCCTAGTTGCTACAATACCGTCGCCGCTACAGTACCATCGCCGGCCGTGAACAGTGATTCCGGCATGAACAGTGTTTCCCGGTCAGGCATGAACATTGTTTTCTAATCAGTGTGAACAGTGTTTTTCGCGAGAGAACAGTACCGACATAATTTTTTCATTTTTTCTGCTGCTGCTGTTCCAGGACTGATTCGCAGCCTGGTTTCTTTTTTTTGGGTCACCGGTATTAGGGTTTTTCAAACCCTAGGTTGCGCAAAAGGGGAAAGAAAACAGGGCTGTTTCGGGGCTATTTTTGGGTGATTTTGCAATTAGAGTTCCGGTTTTGGATCTCTTGAAGTTGCTAGTTTTCACTCCGGTTTTGCAGGTGAAGTGCTAGGTCGGGTGTTTCGGGTTTGTGTTGCGGCTATAAAAGGTTTGATCGTGTTGGGGTACCGGGTTGAAACTCTTTAGAGCCGCCAATTAGGGTTTGGTTATAAAACTCTTGGATTCGTCGGGTAAAGGTTAGAGTTTTGTTTAGTTCTGTTTGACTGTTTATTATCAACTATTTGGGAACCGGTTTATGAGAAATTTAGTATTCGGGTTTAGATTTGTCTACAAGGTTTATTATAGGAGCAGATCGATTTATTGACAGTGTTTAGTAGAACATTTGTCAAGTTAAGGCCCGTGACATTACTGTGTTTGTTTCACTGTTTTCGATATATTTTCTGTTTGCTATTGTTATGGCTGGAGACAGGATGGTTGTTATCGAAAGGTTTAGCTGTTTGGATTTCGGTTGGTTGGTTTGTCAAGTGAACTTGGATGTGGTACTAACGATGGATAAACCGGGAGAAAATGGAACCAGTGGGTGTGCTGGTGACGACATAAGTGAAAAAAGGGAAGTCATGTGATATTGCTTGGTTGAAAGATTTGTTCGGTTAGGGTTAGCTGATCGGGTGTACGATCGTAGAATCCTTGGTACCGCTTGCTTTCGTGAAAACTCATATGCTGTTATAAACATTTTCCGGTTAACTGGTCTAGAACTGTGAAGCTATTTCTTGTTCGGTGGTGATCAGTGGTACGAAATTTGGCATGGGTTGGGATAACAGGGACAGTGGGAGCTGTGCATAGTTGACTTGGTGGAGCTGCGTGAGGTGTGGGACATTCTTTAGAGTCGATGTCAAAGATAGTAAATTATGCTTCTAAGAATATGTCTGGGTTGATGCATTGGGACTCAATGAAGGCAGTTAAGACTCTTGGGTTCGCGATTCTGGTATACTTCATTTCATGTTACCCACTGTAGTGAAATATTGGTGAATCTTACTGAAGACTTTGGGAAGATACGGGTTTCTGTGTCGCCGGAAGAAGGTAACCAACTTCTGAGTAGTACAGTCTTGGCTCGCTGCATCGGGTAGAGATAAGTGGATTCATTTTGCAAGATTGAATCCTAGAGCCACGGGGATGTCAGTTAAGTGCATTCGGAGGTTTAAACCAGGTCAGGGGTTAACAGTGGGAGCACGGGGTGTGTTCTGGGTACAGTTCAAAACACCATTGGGTTTTGACGACCGGATTTCCGAATGGAAACTCTCTCCTGGGTTCTTGCAGCTTTTGGAGAGTGGTGTTTCCTCTGGAAGTCTTTGGAGCCGGTAGTTTGAATCAGTGGGAGCCGGTTGAGATTGAGGATGAGTCAATGGCGGGTTGTGCCATGGCTGGGTCAGTGATGAATGTTGGGTTGAGCTCGGGGGAGCTTCAACCGGCTCTTCTGGTAATTAAGAAGAGGGTTGCTGCAACTAGGAGAATTATATTGAAGTCGTAGCTTGTTTGTGAGAACTGAAGGCTTTGAGGACTTATGTTATTTGAAATCTTAGCTTATTCTTAGGATCTGGAGGCTTGAGAACTTCTGATATTGAAGTTTTAGCTTATTCTTGGAATTGGAGGCTTAGAGGATTTCTGTTTTGAAGATTACTGGAGTTACTGATTACAGGGTTTTGCTTGGATGGTTGATTGAGGATTGCTCGAGCCTTCAAGTGGGAGATTGTTAGGGTTATGGAGTCTCGAATAAGAGGAGCCGGCCCTAATGGGCCTCTTCTATATGATTTGGGCCTAACTTGGAGAACAAGTTAGAAACCCTAGGTTTTATCTATATATATACCCTATGTTGTAATTGTAATCTTACGCACCAATTAATGATATAATTCTAGTTGTAGCCCGTGGACGTAGGTCCCCCACTGGGACCGAACCACGTAAAATTCTCGTGTCGTGTATTTTCTATTTTATAATCATTTGTGCATTGTGTGTTGGTTCCGCTGCGCTGCTTTGTTCCTAACGGGCACTACATGGTTGGTTGGAAAACATTTTCGAGTAATTTTGGGTTATGCCCCTTCCACCCTTAAAATAATAGTCTCGAGTTCATTACTATTATTATAGATTAGAAATTGATCTGTCGCAACTACTTTTTTAAATTATTTTTTTCATTGTGACGTCCTTAATTTTCGTACGTTTCACTTTAAATTTTATTCCAAATCCGACATGGCATTGGGTTTAGGGAGAAAAATAACCCGCAGCTAATGGCGTACCTAATATGTGTGGATGGGGATCGCCAGACCCTTATGAAAAAAAATTTGTTTGTACATACGATAAAATCTCGAGCGACCCCCAAGAAATTTTGACACCGACCCCCTGAAATTTTTTTTACACCCAAAAAAATTAAACTAAAACTTTAAATTTTTGCGAATATAAACTAATTAACAACTATAAACCTATTATATAAATTAATTAGTTAACTAGACCTACCCATTAATCATTATACATTAAGCTCACTAGGCTACTAATTATTGAACACCAAATAATCTTTTACCCTAAGCCTGTATATTCCCCTTTAAACAATTAACCGACCTTGTTAAACTCTCCCCATCAAACGTGATTAAGTGAAACGGAAACAAGCGACTATCAACTAAATCTTGTACCAAAAGACTAAACAACCCTAACTTATGTATTTTTTTTAATCTTTTCTCTAATAAACTAAGGGGTTGTTTGATAGACTTTTAATGATTCCATTAAAAAGTTACCTCAGAATCGGTCAGAGGTAAAGAGTGTTTATTTCAGAATTTTTCAGCCTCTTAATAGTTCATCCAGCCTCTTAATAGTTCATCCAGCCTTTTAATGATTCAGCACAAAAACCATGCTAAAGCATTCAGAGCTCTTAATGGTTCAGCTCTTAATGAACCAAACAACTCTAAGTATTTTTTTAACTTTTACTCTAAATTCTACTTTATTATTTGAATATTTGCTAGATTATTTATTACAATATTAGATTATTGACATTCGAACACCAAAAAAAGTTCAGTGACTTGACTTCTTATAAAAAAGTTTCAATGACCTGACCCGACAAAAAAACCTTTATAATTGACATCCGAATAATGAAAATCCCTGACACCCATATAAAAAATTTCTGGATCAACCACTACCCGCAAAGTGCGGGGTTAATTTTTTAGTTATAAAAAATACATTTGTTATTAATAAATATAACAAAATAAATATATTTCTACCCATAACATTAATGAAAAAGGAAAGCATATGGGGCAACCGCGGGATTCGGACTAGCGACCAGACCACACCCAAGGTAAGAGGGAAGCTTAACCAACTCATCCGGCCACCAACTTGCAATGTAAACCTCAAGCTACATAGGTGTTCATCACTCATCACTTTGGTTAACCGTTTATTCGGTTTTGTTTTTTTTAACTGGGCACCCCGATCGATTCAAGCAGCAACGGGGAGCGGTTGTTATTATAAAAATAGGGTTATCCGTTAGCCAAACCGAACCGAATTGGAAATTTTCTAACCAAGCCGAATAAACCGATTTAAAAAAAAGTATATCCAAATAAACCGAACCGTATTGGAAATATGTCTAACCGAATTAAAAAAAGGTATATCCGATAACCGAACCGAAAACCGAATTCGCAATTCGGATACGGTTAATAACCGAACCGAAAACCGAATTCGCAATTCGGATACGGTTAATAACCGAACCGAAAACCGAATTCACATTTTTCGGTTACGGATATGATTCGGTTTTCGGTTTTTTTGCATACCCCTAGTAAGCTATATATATATATATATATATTATTTATAAGATAAAAATAAAAAATTAATGAAAACTGTATAATAATAATAATAATAATAATAATAATAGTAATAATAATATTATTATGTGAACAAATAGAGAAAACATAAATAACATGTGCCCACATGTTCAAATGAAGGGAACGGTCGTCGGAAATTTCAGCATGAATTCCGAGAACGATCACCCGGTTCACCTATAGATCTACTCCTCGATCATCCCACATGGTACCCACAAACAAACCTAAGAAGTTCTCTAATGGGGTCCTCAGAGACCGTCTGTAACCTACCTGGAAGCGCCAGCGTCCTTCCAGAGGGCTGCATTAGGCTCCCCTTGGGTGGAAGGCACGTCTACAAGGACGGTGAAGGGCGGACGCAATGGGGCCGCATGTGATTTTTAATGTTTTTTTTCTTTTTCTGTTTTATACATACGTGGAGTGGATAAATGACTTGTACATCATTTGTATCAATGACTTGTACATCATATTTATTTTTAATTTTAAATGTAATAATTGTATACAACAATAAAATTATGTAATGTTTTAATTTTAAAACCATTAGTTTATATAAGTTTACTAACAAAGTATTTGTTTTTATAACAAGTTATATAATTTTCTATAAGTAATTTGATTTGGTATAAAAAACAATTTAATTATTATAAATGAATATAAAAAGTGGTAATGATCTAGACATGTAAGGATTTGAAATGATATTTGTAGGGTTAGAAAGAAAATGAGTGTTTTGAAGGATGTGTAAAATTCTGATATTATAGTTGATTATACGTAAAAGTGACAATTTTGACCCATTGTTCAAAAAATGAGTTTATTTGGGCAAAAATCAATTGAATATAGGTTAATTTGGGTGACCTTAAATTAGTCAACGGGTTAATTTGGGTCATGTAACATCCCAAACTCCTATTAGGACACGTGTCGGCTAAGAAACGCGACACTAGAACGTAATCGGACGCGAAAACAGAAAAATTGTTCGACCAAAAATAGCCCAAAACTTCACATAATCATATCCCAAGGTAGAAAATAAGTTACGGAAGCCATAATATATGAAACTTGGGTGTCTCAGCGAGAAGAAATTGAAAATGGATTCATAACGGATCGTCACCTGGTGTAACGGTTCGCCACGACCCCCAGAAGCCTTTACGGACCGTCACCGTCTGTGACAGTCCGTCAAGCTGCAAAATCGCGAAAACGCATCGTTTTATGCCACGCATCACTGACTCATCCCATCCTGAGGCCATGACGGACCGTCATGGACCATGACAGTCCGTTACGTGTTCAGAAAGTGCTTGGAGGCCAAGAAAACGGTAACGGATCATCACCGACAGTAATGGTCCGTTACGGGATTTGATTTTTGCCTATAAATTGATTCAAGAAGCCGTTCACTTGCAAACATAACACACATCACCATATTACACACACACACACACTCAGGAGGAGTATTAAGAGACCCGGTGCGACGCGTTTAAGTGCGAGTGCGATACGCTTCGCGTGCGGATTGGATCCAGAGAGACGTTTAAGCAAGGAACGAGCGTAGGAAACGACCCGAGACTATCGTAAGTATACTGGACCCATACCTTAGATAAATGTTTATGTGAAACATGTGATTATGTGTTATGTGATATGTGTGGAAATAAGGTACGGGGTAATGGTGATTAGTCTAAACACTAAACGGGAATAATGGAGTAGCCACGACGTATCCAAGAAATGGTGGATACGTCGCTGGTACTTCCTATATATAAATCTTTTTGATACTTCGTGGTAAAACCATTATGAATGTTTAGGAATATAGACTAAAAGACAGGAATAGAATATAGTAAACGAACGGGAGAACTTCCGACCGGTATGTAGTTATCTGATAAATGGAATGTTCTGTCTAAGGAAAGGTTGGTGTATAAATCCCTCCTGGACCCGTCACTCTTTCCTGGGAACCTCTCTGTTTGAGGTACTACTCTGTAAGGATAATCACCGCAGTTTACAATATATGATAAGTGTGAATAAAGGAGGGCTTAATTCTAAATAAAGGAATATCTATGATGTATTATAGTGGTGATGGGTACGCCGCTGGTGCACCCTATATATAAACCTCTTTAATGCATCATACAGACACCTTTAGGAGGAATTAGAGCAAGGATTGGATAAAAGCATGAGGAAGTCATGCTATCAAATAAATGATGAGAAACACTTAATCTTAAGCAAGGGAGTATTCATGAGATGTTAAAGGGGTGGTGGATACGTCGCTGGTACTTCCTATATATAAACCTCTTTAACGTAACATAGAGAAACCTTTATAAGGAATTAGAGCAGGGATAATTATAAAAGTGTGACATAAGGGCATGCCATATGTACAAATATGCAATATGTGCTAAATGTGAATGTATGGATGCATGATGAATGATCATGCTATATGTGTAAATATAAGTGTATGATGGGAAAGAGTCTAAGTCTTAAAATGGAATAACAGAGTACTCACGAAGTGTTAAAGGGGTGGTGGATACGCCGCTGGTACTTCCTATATATAAGCCTCTTTAATGCACCGTGAGGAAACCGTTACGAAGTTTTAAGGTAAGGATTAGTTGGGAATAAATTGGGAGGTTGTGAGTCTATGATACTCAAGATCCCAATGAAAAGAGATATCCAGCCTATGGGGTGGGTCTCAAGAATGAATGGAAAAATGTGCCAAGTCTACGGGACGGAAGGGCCTTAAATATGAGAATGGAAAGGTGCGCAGTCTATAGGCGGAAGGACCCGGTAGAGGTGCCCAGTCTATAAGTCGGAAAGACCTAAAATGAATGATAATAAAATATACGAATGACGTGACCGGAGGTACGTCCGTAGATGGTCACGAGAGCGCTGAGAGCCTGGAAAACTTGAACAATAATAAGAACCTAAAGGGTTCATAATAAAATGAACGATGCAGTGTACTTACTTAGCGAAAGCTAATTCAAAAAAGTTTTCCAAACATTGCAGAAAAGAAGCACGTGGAATGAAGCTTCCTGAGGATGTGGCTGATCGGAGTTGAAGGATCCCTATGTAACATGATGTAGTATTTTATGTAAAGACAATATTTTAATGAAATATACCTATGTCACTTTAGTGACAAGGTTTTGAAAAATCTGGGACCGTTTTCCGCTATAAAACTCTGAGAAATTAATATAGTAAAAGTAGGATGTTTCAAGTTGGTATCAGAGCACGGTTGAATCCATCCGAGGGATACTTAAACTCAAACCATAAATGCTCGTGATATAAATAGGGATTCCATCCGAGGTCGTCCGAGTAAGCAGGTATGTTTAAATTCCAGTGCTTAAAGATAAATGTGTGAGTATACGTGGGCTGAATTTTGTATGAGATAAGCTCCATGGGATAGTTGGGAGTATCATTATGCGTAACATACATTGCCTTATACCTGGCTAGTATTGGAACTAATGTATGGGACCCCGTGATATTGCAAACATCATATGATAACTTATGTCAGCAGATAGTAAGCCGGGAGTGTGATTATACATGATTGAAATGTATAAGTGAATGTGAGTATGTGTAAATGTATGAAGGGGGCCTTACGTAAAACCCTAGAATGCTTAATTAGGGTTAGAATAGTATGAGGCCTGTAAATATGAAACTTTAGACTATAATTAGGGTGAACGAGCGAATGATTAAACGAAACTCGTGTATCAGCAACGATGACTGAGTGTCAAGTACGCGACGAATGGAGTCATAGGAGAGTTGCGTCTCCACCTCCCGACGAGAACGAAGTATAATAAGTCCCGGAGAATATCCAGAGACAGATTGCGTTAGAAGTAGGAAAGACTTTCGATGCGAACCTCCCAATTATGCAAGCAGAAATGTAAAGTTTAATAGAAAGCTGGTTTGAAAACCATAAGAATATTGAGCAACCTCATAACGGAGAAGATGGAAATTCTAAATCAAACTGATGCATGTATAAGGACTTTATGACGTGCAAACCAATGGAGTTCAGGGAGCCATTAATCCCTTAGAGAGTCAAAGATGGATAGCTTCAATGGAAACAACATTTGATACTTGTCATTGCAGTAAGGAGGACGAAGTAACCTTCGCCACCAACCAATTCAAAGAAAGAGCTGACAATTGGTGGGGCATAGTGAATAGAGAGAAAGGTAGAGATAATATTAAAGAAATGAAGTGGGAAGAATTCAAGGATACCTTTTAACGCATTACTGCCCGCGAGCAACAATAAACAGAATCAATAAAAATTCCTTCAGCTTCGTCAAACAAATGAATCAGTAGATGAGATTACTGGCAAATTCTTTGATAAAGCCAGGTTCTATCCTGATTTATTAACAACTTCGGAGATGTGGATGACATGATACCATCTCATTCTAAAAACAGAAATTAGAGAGTTCATTCATTCGTCCAAGTGCGCAAACTTGGAGGAAATGATTGATTGGGCTCGAGAAAGAGAAACAGAGCTTAAGAGACAGGAAGAAGAAAATAGGAAGAGAAAGGGAGAGGATTATCCATCTCCTATGCCTCTTAGGAGAATTAAATTTAGAAGACCTGAAAGTAATTCCTTTCAAGAGAAAGAAATAAGAGACGTTGAAATCTGTGGAAGAAGACATTATGGAAAGTGTCGGCTCAGGCCTCTTAATTGCATAAAGTGTGGGAAGACTGGACATCTGACACATCAGTGTACAAGTCCAGTTAGATTATGCTACACTTATTACAAGCCAGAACACTTCAGTAGAGAATGTCCTGAGCTACGATCACAGACTGAAAAGACCGGTGAAAGTTCAAGAGTAGCAGATAATGAAATCAAAAGAATCGAGGCTCCGAAACCAAGAGGTAAGGCATTCCAGATCACAACCGAGGAAGTAAAGGATGTTCCTGACATTGCATCAGGTACCTTCCTCTTGAATTCCCTACCTACTTATGTTTAATTCATTACGGGGGCTAGTCGATTATTTATTTCATTACGATATGTGAATTCAAGAAACTTCAGTAGAAGTAAATTGGCTAAGGCATTAGAGGTTGAAATCGCGAGTGATAGAAACTGCGTAAGAATATGTCGAAATTGCCGACTACTGATAAAATCAGAAGAATATTTCATCGACCTAATTCTGATACCAATGCAAGAATTTGACGTGATCATTGGAATAGAATGGTTATATTTGCATGCTGCGACAATAATTAAATGAAATCAGAAGATTGTACGATTTACGATGTCTGCAGGAAAAGAAGTTAGTTTCATTAGCAAAAGACGAAACCAGATCATGTTATATACGATGACTTAGATAAATAGCTATGTGAGACAAGGTCACCAAGCCTTCAAAGTTTATGCGGCTGAAGTGAAGATAAAAAGAAAGAACTAAAGCAAGTTCTAATAGTAAAATAAATTCCCATAAGTTTTCCCAAACGATCTCACAGGTGCTCCACCTGAGAAAGAGATCAAATTCAAAATCAATTTAATTCCAGAAACTAAGCCCGTGGATAAGACTCCTTACCAATCAGCATATACTAGAATGAAGAAATGTATGTCACAACTGAGAAAGTTGTTAGACAAAAAGCATAGACCAATAGAATTCCAAGAAGGAGATTACGTTTTATGTCTCCTTAGAAAAGTCTAATTCGACGTAAGAAACGTGGACAGATGATTCATTGGTCCTTTTAAGGATCATTAAGCAAGTCGGAAGAGTGACTTATCAACTAAAGCTACCTGAAGAACCAAAATACGTTCCACGGAAGTATATAGCAAACAAAATTATTCATATACCTCTGGAAGAGATTGAGGTTAACGAGAAACTAATTTATGTCAAAGAACCTGTAAAGACTCTAAACACAAAGCAGATAGTGCGATAGGAGGCACACGAAAGGGTCAGAGATGAAGGCAAGAAAGGAATGAGAAAGACTTATCCTAAGGACTAACAGCTTTCGAGGACGAAACCTAATTTAAGTGGGGGTAGATTTGTAACATCCCATACTCCTAACAAAAGGTTAGGACACGTTTCGGCTAAGAAACGCGACACTAGAACGTAATCAGACGTGAAAACAGAAAGACGGTTCGACCGGAAATAGCCCAAAACTTCACATAAGCATATCCCGAGCTAAAAAATGAGTTACGGAAGCCATAATATATGAAACTTGGGTGCCTCGGCGAGGAGAATTTGAAAATGGAGTCATAACGGACCATCACCTAGTGTAACGGTACGTCACGACCCCCAAAAGCCATATCACGCCGCAAAATCGTGAAAACGCACCATTTTATGCCACGTATCACTAACTCATCCCACCCTAAGGCCATGACGGACCGTCATGGACCGTGACGGTCCGTTACATGGTCAGAAAGTGCTTGGAGGCCAAGAAAACAGTAACAGACCGTCACCGGCGGTAACGATCCGTTACGGGATCAGATTTTTGCCTAGAAATTGATTCAAGGAGCCGTTCACTTGCAAACACAACACACACATCACCATATTACACACACACACACACTGGAGGAGTATTAAGAGACTCGGTGCGACGCGTTTAAGTGCGAGTGCGGTTCGGATCCGGAGAGACGTTTAAGCGAGGAACAAACGAAGGAAACGACCCGAGACTATCGTAAGTACACTTGACCCGTACCTTTGATAAATGTTTAAGTTAACATGTGATTATGTGTTATGTGATATGTGTGGAAATAAGGTACAGGGTAATGGTGATTAGTCTAAACACTAAACGGGAATAATGGAGTAGCCACGACGTATCCAAGAAATGGTGGATACGTCGCTGGTACTTCATATATATAAATCTCTTTGATACTTCGTGGTGAAACCATTATGAATGTTTAGGAGTATAGACTAAAAGACAGGAATAAGAATATAGTAAACGAACGGGAGAACTTTCGACCGGTATGTAGTTATCTGATAAATGGAATGTTCTGTCTAAGGAAAGGGTGGTGTATAAATCCCTCCTGGACCCGTCACTCTTTCCTGGGAACCTCTCTGTTTGAGGTACTACTCTGTAAGGATAATCACCGCAGTTTACAATATATGATAAGTGTGAATAAAGGAGGGCTTAATTCTAAATAAAGGAATATCTGTGATGTATTATAGTGGTGATGGGTACGCCGCTGGTGCACCCTATATATAAACCTCTTTAATGCATCATAGAGACACCTTTAGGAGGAATTAGAGCAAGGATTGGATAAAAGCATGAGGAAGTCATGCTATTAAATAAATGATGAGAAACGCTTAATCTTAAGCAAAGGAGTATTCATGAGATGTTAAAGGGGTGGTGGATACGCCGCTGGTACTTCCTATATATAAACCTCTTTAACATAACATGATGAAACCTTTGTAAGGGATTAGAGCAAGAGTTAAGATAAAAGCATAAAGAGATCATGGCACTAAATGATAATTAGATGGGAAAGCTTAATTTTGAGTAAAGAAGTATTCATGGGATGTTAAATGGGTGGTGGATACGCCGCTGGTACTTCCTATATATAAACCTCTTTAACATAACATGGAGAAACCTTTATAAGGAATTAGAGCAGGGGTAATTATAAAAGTATGACACAAGGGCATGCCATATGTACAAATATGCAATATGTGCTAAATGTGAATGTATGGATGCATGATAAATGATCATGCTATATGTGTAAATATGAATGTATGATGGGAACGAGTCTAAGTCTTAAAATGGAATAACGGAGTACTCACGAAGTGTTAAAGGGGTGGTGGATACGCCGCTGGTACTTCCTATATATAAGCCTCTTTAATGCACCGTGAGGAAACCGTTACGAAGTTTTAAGGTAAGGATTAGTTGGGAATAAATTGGGAGGTTGTGAATCTATGATACTCAAGTTTTAAGGTAACGCCACCACCCACGGCCACCACACACCACTGCCTTGCCGCCACACATCACCACCACCACCACTACCGCCACCCACCACCCCCACCACCACCCCACCCCCACCCGCCCGCCGCCACCCCCCCACCCACCCGACGTCACCCGCTATCGCCGCCCCTCCACCTCCACCACCGCCGCCGGCACCCCCCCGCCACCGGCACCCCACACCCGCCCGCCGCCACCACTCGCCACCGCCCCGATGCCGCCACTTCCACCCACCGCGTTGCCACCTCCCCCCGTATTGGGCGAACCCATCTTGATTCGTACCAAATTGATAGTTTATTTTTATAAAGGGCGGCCCGTTTTGACCCAGACTCATTTTGCTCCAAACCCGTTTTGACCCGAATTCATTTTGCTCCTAACCCGTTCTGACCCGAACCCGTTATGACCCGTGACCCGAACCCTCCTGACCCGCCCATTTTGCCATGCCTAATTATACGCGTTTGTGAGTGTTTTTGAAGGTTTGCATTCGAGATGGACAAGTTGGTGAATTCCGTGGTGGAGTGGAAGTGGAAATTGAAACAGTTGCAAAATTTGAAGGTAACAACTGATCCCTAGCCTTGAATTGGTTTTAGCTTCTTTTTTTAATTAGTCTATGAGTTATACCGTAGGGTGCGGTAAGGGTGAGGTGGAAACAACGACGAGGTGAAGCAACCCCACCCTCAACATGTGGTGCCGCACTTTGTGTAATTTTGCGATGAATATCCACCACGCTTTGTGCAATTGTGAGAAGAATTCAAGAAGGTGAGGTGAGTGTGGGGTGATGTGGCATGCGGCAAGGTGAAGCAACAACTTGTTAGAAAATAAAATATTTTTAGTAAATATTGGGATCAGTCAAAGAAGGCAAACACTATCTCCCATTTGGCAACATCACAGCTCACGATTGCAAATTTCTAGCCTCAAATTATTCTTGTATCCATATTTAATCTTTTGTTTTGCCTATAAAGTAAAGAGGCCTTTTCATTGTAAAGATCATCAAGAAATAATACAATCAATTCTCCCCTTTCAATTTATACTCTATAACATGGTATCAGAGCGGTGTCTCTGGTTCTAGGACCGACCTGCTCATCATATACCTTTTCCTCTTTCATCAGAAACCCTAGCTGCCATGTCTTTCAACTGGCCAATCTATTCAAGAATGGCTTCAATCTCCAACCCCAAAAACCCAAGTTATCCGACAAGAGCCATCTGAAGTGTACTCACTGTGGTATGTCTAAACACAACAAATAAGAATGCTTCAGGATCGTTGCGTATCCTGAATGGTGGAATGACGGTCACAAGAAAGGGATCAAAAGCAACGGACAAGAAAAAGGAAGAGTCGTTGTCGCCACGGGCAACAATGATGATACCGGCGTGAGTGACGGCGGCGTTGGTGGTGTTATGAGGATGGCGGCGACCGATCGGGAAGAAGAAGGAGGAGAGGCGTCGACAGGTATTGGGTTTGAGGATATTTCCTCAGACCCTTCCAATCTTATCTCTAGAATTGTTTCCACTTCAGCCCCCATGAAAACAAAAAAAACCCCAAACAGACCCTAAACAAAATGGAATGGCTAATATGGCTCTTAGACACCATGAAAAACAAGATAGGCCTTGGATTTTCGATTGTGGTGCAACTGATAAAATGACTTATGAATTATCTGATTTTATTTCTTCGACTAAACAAGAAAAGGCGTACATTCAAACCCCAAATGGTGAAAGAATGGATGTAGAGACAGGGGGAACCATCAAAATTTCACCAACGTTGAAACTTTCAAACTGTCTTTATGTTCCGGCTTTGTCACATAAACTTCTGTCAATAAGCATGTGACAAAAGAACTTAATTGCACTGTTCTAATGCATCCAACCTTTTGTATCTTACCGGATATCAGGACATGAGTGACTCAATCGGGTACTGTGATGCTTGCTCATGGATCTTCAGACCGCGAAGCTTGGTTATGGCACAGAAGGGTTATAATATGTGGATGAGGTGACTCAATCGGGTACTGTGATGCTTGCTCATGGATCTTCAGACCGCGAAGCTTGGTTATGGCACAGAAGATTGGGACATCCATCTATGGGTTATTTACACATCTTATTTCCAAAGTTGTTTCTTCCTAATAATGTTTCAAACTGTGAAACTTGTAAGTTTGTCAAAAGTCATAGACAAACGTACAAACCAACCAACACAAGGGTTGATGTACCTTTCTCTTTGATTCACTCTGATGTTTGGGGTCCTGCCCCAGTTATTGGTGGACAAAACTTTCGTTTCTTTCTTTTTTTTGTGGATGATTGCACTCGAGTGACTTGGGTTTATTTTTTTAAACACAAATCCAAAGTAATTGACAAGTTTACCATTTTTTATAACATGATTGAAACCAAATTCCAAAAGAAAATCCAAACCCTTCGATCCGACAATGGTGGTGAATTTGTTAACACACATATGAAACAATTTCTTGAAACTAAATGGATAATCCACCAAACCTCATGTGCACACACTTCAGAACAGAATGGTGTCGTAGAATGGAAAAATAGAATCCTTCTAGAAATTACTCGGGCACTTTTGATTGAATCACAAGTTCCAAGGAATTTTTGGCCCGAAGCCGTTGCCACCGCCACCTACCTTATCAACCGCCTCCCAACCAAAATCCTTAAACTAAAAACTCCATTAGAAACACTATCAAAACTTACCGAAGTCCCTCTGGCCCTTACTCTTCAACCACGAGTTTTTGGTTGTTCTGTTTTTGTTCACATACCAAAAACCAACAGGACCAAAATTGACCCATGTGCCGAGAAATGTGTGTTCGTTGGTTATGGAATGAATCAAAAAGGATACAGGTGTTATAACCCAAAAACAAAGCGTATGCACACAACTATGGATTGCGATTTCCTCGAAACACAGTATTACTATACTCCCCAACACAGTGGTCAGGGGGAAAACGCATATTCAGACACATTGAGTTGGTTGCAACCTGTTCCCTTTCCAGAAGAAGAAAATACTCACAGACGAGTCATTCTCAACGTCCATACAACCCGAGGTTCAAATTACCAGTGTCCCGATCTTTATGAGCACTCCTTCCAACCTGATATCAGAGGTAAGTAATTCTTCTGGTGCTTCTAATGAAATTGTTAATGTTTCTAACCCATCTAATGATTCTGATGCTAATAATGAGTCGATACTGGCTAACCATGAGGTAGCTGAAGATGATCAGACTGAAGCTCCCAATGTCTCTGAAGAAGCCACAGGAAGATATGTCTTACCTCCTAGGGCAAACAGAGGGGTTCTTCCAAAAAGATACTCTCCCGAGAAAGAGGCTCGAAGTTCAAAATGTCCTATGGAAAATATTGCCAAAGGAAATCTATCACAAGAAGCCAAGGCATTTGCTGCCTCCCTATACTCTGAAGAAACTCCAACCACTATTGAGCAAGCACTCAAATCAAAGAACTGGAAAGAAGCCATGAAACTAGAAATGGACGCCCTCAGAAAAAATGCCACATGGGAAAAATGTGTCATTCCAGAAGATAAAAAACCCGTGGGGTGTCGGTGGGTGTTCACTATAAAGCATAGCCTAGATGGAACCATTGAAAGATACAAAGCATGGTTGGTAACCAAGGGATATACACAGACATACGGAATTGATTATTTCAAAACTTTTTCCCCGGTTGCCAAAATCAACACGATCAGGGTTCTTTTCTTTATAGCTGCAAACAAACAATGGCCACTTCACCAGTTTGACGTTAAAAACGCTTTCCTACATGGGGAGCTTGAAGAAGAAGTATATATGGAAGCACCACCCGGATTCACCGAAGGCTTTAAACCAGGAGAAGTTTGCCGTCTGAAGAAATCCTTATATGGTCTAAAACAATCCCCTCAAGCTTGGTTTGGCAGGTTTACCATAGCTATGAAGAGATATGGATTCAAACAGAGCAACTCAGATCATACTTTGTTCCTTAAACGAAGAGGCAAACTCATAACCTGCCTAATTATCTATGTTGATGATATGATTGTTACAGGAGATGATGAGGAAGAAATGAAAAGGTTGAAGGCAAATCTGTTTTCAGAATTCGAGATGAAGGACTTGGGAAGACTCAAGTACTTCCTTGGAATTGAAGTACTAAGGTCGAACCGAGGGATTTTCATTTTCCAGAAAAAATATGTTCTCGACTTGTTAGCAGAAACAGGGATGATTGACTACAAACCTTCCGACACCCCTATGATTATGAATCAAAAACTCTTTATGGAGGAAGGAGCATAGTTGACTGACAGAGGCAGATACCAACGAATCGTAGGGAAATTGATATATCTGTCACACACTCGGCCAGACATAGCCTATGCAGTAGGGGTTGTAAGTCAGTTCATGCATCAACCCCAAGAGCCTCATATGGAAGCGGTTTTGAGAATTATCAGATATCTTAAGGGAACTGCTGGCCATGGTGTTTTATTTGAATCAAATGGTCATTTAGACACTCAAGTCTATACTGATGCAGATTGAGCGGGAGATAAAGGAGACCGGAGGTCAACCTCAGGATACTTTACTCTAGTTGGAGGAAATCTTGTCACTTGGAGAAGTAAGAAACATAAAGTGGTGGCTCTTTCCAATACAGAGGCCGAATTCAGAGGGATAGCACGAGGCTTAACCAAAGTTTTGTGGGTTGAAAAACTCCTCACCGAAATTGGTTTCCCTCCAAATAAACCCAACCAAATTTTATGTGACAACAAAGCTGCTATTCAAATCACGGAGAATCCGGTACAACACGACCGAACAAAACATATAGAGGTGGATCGGAATTTTATTAAAGAAAAAATAGAAACAGGGGTCATTGAATTACCGTTCGTTCGGTCTGAAGATCAGCTAGCTGATATTTTAACGAAAGTCGTCAATGAAGAATCTTCGGCAAATGTTTGGGCAAGTTAAACGTTGGAGATCCCACCGTTCAACTTAAGGGGGAATATTAGAAAATAAAATATTTTTAATAAATATTGGGATCAGTCAAAGAAGGCAAACATCATCCCATATGGCAACATCACAACTCACGATTGCAAATTTCTAGCCTCAAATTATTCTTGTATCCATATTTAATCTTTTGTTTTGCATATAAAGTAAAGAGACCTTTTCATTATAAAGATCATCAAGAAATAATACAATCAATTCTCCCCTTTCAGTTTATGCTCGATAACACAACTCCCCCTCCCTCCCGCAACAATGTGCGGCATCTTCACCCCAGCGCACCTATGGTGGGGGTATAGCACATAGCCTTAGAGATGATGAAGGCTTGTGAGTTGAGTTTTCGTGGGTGTCGATTAGACTTGTCATGTTATTTTCGTATAAAGATTTATTTTAAAAATGAGTTTTAAATAGCATGTTTTATGTCAAGCAAAGTTATTACTGTACATAAAACGACTAGGATAGATGATAATAGGTTAAAAGAAATTGGCATGGAAAAAATAAAAAAAGACGAAATAAAAATACTAAACCTTGTTTTAGAGAAAGAATAACTGGTTGTTGAAACAAAATTAGGTGAATGAAATAGGCCGAGGGTTGTTTTGGTTCTTAGAATTTATTTTAAAGAAGTTTATGAAAAGAATTAAAATTTGTCAAAATATTTTAAAATTTAAAGGATTTAAAATCTATCAAAGAAATTTGAATTTTTTATATGCATACAAGTATATCTGACAATTTTAACCCAACTATTATTTTTTCGCTAATTTGGACTATAGATACAATCTCATGGGTTGTTTTAGGTTTAATAATATTTTTGGCGTGACAAACTGGGCGGCATTAACATATTTACCACTTTGATTACACTAATTTTCTTGTAACCAACTTGTAGATTCAAGAATATGATATGAGTGAGAGTATATACAAATCGATATAAACAGAAGAATATAGAGTGGTTCATGTGAATGTTAATGAATCTATTTACGTCTACTCTGTCTTTTATCAACAATTGTTCTTCTGTAACACATCTTTAAAACAGTAAATATCACAGATATACAAAGCGTCTCCCTAGCGGAAATGATAGAAAATTTCACATTAGAATCACTCTTTTCAGAACCGGACCGGACCGTCCGGTCGGACCTGGATCTGGTCATATAGCCGGTCCGGTTATGTGTAGTTGAACCGCTTTCATTTGAACCGGCCGGTTACCATCGGACCGATGAACCGAACCGGGTGGTTGGGCCGGATTTCACAATTTTGTGTATTTTTTTCTTTGAAATCTCATTTTCTGATTAACTTAGCATTCCAAGTTACATATTTTATTTATTTAAGCCTTTATATGTCACTAAAATTACAAATGCATATCAAAACAAAAAAAATGTTTTTATATTTGTATCTCTATATATAGTTTTAATTTTTATATTATTTATGACGTTATCCGGTTCTTAAATCCGGTCTAACCGGTCCGACCAATGGATTATTTATGTCAGTTTACTATCCGGTCGAGTTCTAAAAAGATTGATTAAAATTTAAAAGTGTTCCTCTTCTATTACTTCATGTTTTTTTTCCGGGCTCCGACAAAGGAGAGTGTGTACATTGGTAGCTTTCATGAGATCATCAAAGCAGCTTATGGGTCTAGTGGTGGTTTTTCTTTCACCCATGGACCGGTCTTAAAGAAAGGTTTGGGCCGGGCTGGGCTGGGCTGGGCTGTGTAGTTAAATTATATCTATACTAGTATAGAAAACATATTGTAAGAAAATGTTTGTAATTTATTAAAATTTTTAAAACAACTGATACAAATTGTTATGCATAAGCTATACCTTACCAATATATAAAATGTGTTTAATTACCATTTAACCGTATCTCTACAATTAAAGCTCAACACTCAATAATTACAATTATTTAATGCACATGAGATTATTAATTCACTATATTAAGTATTATTTTATTTATAATGCTTAAAATTAAGATTTAAATTTACATTTACTATTTATATTTTTATAACTAAATATTATTTAAATTAAGTATTATCTTATTTAAATGCTTAAGTATATAATTACTAAGTATTTACATAGTTATAACAATAATAATAATAATAATAATAATACTCAAATATAATCAGTGTTTAAGACAGTAAGGATTAAATTGCGCTAGAACCTCGGTGATACCCGAAGTTTTGCGCGGGCCAACCCCTAGTTATTTTAGATTTGTGGGTTTGATCTTAGTGAATTTGCTTTGCTTTTATTTTTTATAAAAAATATTTTGTCAAAAAATAATATCAGGAAAAGATGTGGGTTTGATGATGAGGGGCAATTATATATATCTCTCTGAACTTATAAAATTATATATTTTCTCAAATCATGCTTCAAGAAGATACTACATAATTCATTGAAAACTTATATTTTAAGAAAATATACAATTTTACAAGTGTAGATGAGAATATATGCAATTCCGCTTTGATGAAAAGGAGATGTAGAGGAGTTTGACTTATTTGTGTGAACCACTTCCATTTGGACACATCTCTTTCCCCGAATTTGCAAAACGTAACATTTCAAATACCCCCACCTAGAGATGCACAAAAAAACCGGTTTGAAAAACCAAACCGGTTTCAAACCGAAAATCGAACCGGTCGTGAACCGGTTTATACCAAACCGGTTTCAAACTGGTTCAAACCGTCGGTTTAAAACCGGTTTGAAACCTATACATTTAAACCGGTTTGAAACCGGTTTAACCCGAACCGAACCGATTAAAAACTGGTTTCAAACCGTTTTTTAAACCGGTCAAACCGGTTTCAAACCGTTTTTTAACCCGGTCAACGGACCATCTCAAACCGGTTTCAAACCGGTCCGGTTTGAACTCAAACCGGTTTTGACTTTTTGTTAACCAAACCGGTTTTGACTTTTTGTTAAATAAACCGGTTCGGTTCAGTTTTGAACCGGTTTGGGTTAAAAAAACCGTTTTGTGCACCTCGACCCCCACCATCATGTGCCTCGTATTAACTACTTGCATTTAAAAAATAAAATAAAATAAAATATTAAATTATTATTATTTAGTGTAACTGTTTTGACCCGACCCGTTTTTTACTTGGTTCGTTTGCACTCACGAAGATAGCATACTATGGATTACAAAAAAATGTGTAATTTTATTTGTAAATATATTGAAAATAATTGTAATCTTTGATCTTTTAGAATGATGTACAATATGTTGGGTTTTTATTTTTAATTAATTAATAAAAAAATATGTTCAGGTAGTTGGTTATTAATAAGGTAAAGGTCATGGAGGTCCACCTTTTAGAATGTATGTGGTTATGGTGTATTTGCGTAAAACGCGGCTTCAAGTTGACGTTTGACTCGTATATCATTTTGTTTTCTTTATTTTTTCATAAACATTAAATAATACTAATTCTTTTATTTATTATTATTTTTTTAATAAATACACTCGTATGTAATATATATTTGTACACGAGTCAAATAAATAAAACGTAAAAGTTAATTAAATAATAAGATTTATAAAATGTGTTAAAATTCAAAGAATGTGTATTTAAGTACTTTAGGGTCAATTTTTATTCAAAAAACAAGATAATGTTTAATTGTAAGGTAAATTGTGTAGCAACGCAGAGTACTTATATATGTATCATGGTATATGTAACATGTGTATTGTGTATTCAAATATCAAGATTATGTTTAATTGTAAGGCAAAAATTTGGGAACTAAATTGAAAATACAAATATGAAAACCAAACTCTAAATCTAGGAAGAAAACTCGATAAAAATTGTCACCCTCACCTTTGATTTATAACAAGAAAAAAAAAATTACAAGCTTCGAAGTATACACCTTCCCTAATATCACATACTTTCAAAGCGTTTAGGGTGCTTTAGTTGCGGACATGAAGAGATATCCACAACTACGTGTGTTTGGGTAGGAGTATTATCAAGACGGGTGACCACATAGGAAGTCCATATTTGTGTAACAAAAAAAACCGTCTTGGGCTCCTGATGGGCAAAATAAACAATATTTGTTGATATTTTTAGGGCGGGTGTTAAAAAGGGTATTGGAGCCACTCATGCGTCATTTAGGAGTGTCATGCAAACCTTACAGAGGAAAATTAGTCTATAAGGGGTATTTATAACACCTTAGTCAAATACTATATCAATCATAAGCATGGTAGATGTCGGGTTCTTAAAGAGCGTTTGGCCTAAAATTTCATCAACACGTTTTGTGTGTTTTTGCTGTGCATGGTGGAGAGCTTTATAGTTAAGTGTGTTTGGGTGTGAGTAGTAGTAGGATGGCTAACCTCATGGATCGGATCTAAAAGGAGTATTGCGTATTCCCAATCCCATCCCCAACTATAAAAGCATACCCTAAACTCGATCTCATCCTCATCGAATATCTATCACTCATTACTAGTTGGGAATCTTATTTTTCCCAGAAGCATTGAGGATTATCATTATGAATTTAGGCGGTTAAAACTTACCCATTAGGATTAGGGTGTAAACTAGCCGAGTCAAGCTCGAGCTCGACTCATTTAGAACTTTATTTTTAAAGCTCGAGCTCAGCTCATGGATAGTTTTTCAAGCTCGACTCGTTTGTTACTTATTTAATTATTTTATTTATAATTTTAATTTTTACATGCAACATAATATATTTTATTTAATCATTTTTGTCATAATTTTGTATATAATAATAACTATTATGTAAATATATATTTAATACATTAAATAAAATTGTATAGGTAAAAGGCTCGTGAGCCTAGTCAAACTTGATATAGGAAGCTCAGCTCGAGCTTGCTTATTAAATGAGCCCCACTATAAGCTCAGACTCATTTAAGGTCCGCTCGATTCAATTTTTTTAGCAAACTGTTGAAGCAAATTCCTGCCATGGAGGATTTTGGGGGCAAGTGCTCCAATAACAAGGAGAAGACAGCCACACCTCAGATCCATGGTCGTGTTCCTCTTTGTTAATTTCTCTTCATCAGATATGTTTGTAACATGCAACCACCGAAAACACTTGTTAGAGAGCCCGGGAGCTGTAGCTCCGAGGGCACTCCGAATCTAAAGTCAGTCAAGTTGTCATGATCACATCCCGATCATATGTTGTGATATATCAGAGTGTATATAGAGTAAGAGATGGAGGAAAATGATCCTTATCATTGTGGGAGAACTTACAATTTATAGGGAGGCGATAGGCTAACCCTAATGGGTTGTTCCATGACTTGGGCCTCTTTAATAATAGATCCACATGTATTGGGCCTTACATATTTAAGATTTGGTCCATCTAGAGGTACACTCCTACACAAACCAACCTCGAATAGCTCATCACCGGAAGAATAGTCGGACCTAAAGGTGTACTGAATGTCAAAGGTTGTGAGAGCAACCATGTTTGATAAATATTCTGAAAGGTCAGATTACCTACTTGTCTCATGACGGGCTTCCACAATACCCCATAGGTGTCATGTGTATGCGGGTCGGAATAATATTTTTTGCCCCATTACAGAAGTTAGTGCATAGCACTCGTGACGTAAATTTCAAGTAATTGTGAGACTGAATTGTACGATTCATCCTGAGATTACGCTATAATCTCCCACAATAATTGTGCAATTATTGTAAATGTTGGTTGTAGTAACGCTTAATTCGAAGCCTTCGTGACCGGTAGAATCTCAAAGGATGAAGGCGCGAAAATCTTCGTCGTTCAAGATTCACTAAGGATTGGTTGAATTCAATTTGAATTTCTCTTGTTCCTCTAGAACTGCGAGAATGCTTTGTGAAAATCTAATTGAGAAGTACGATTTGTTAAGATCCAATCCTTAATCGAGTGACTGAGAATATGGGTTGATCATTAGCTTGGACAACAAGACTCACTAAAGTTCCCATGCACTGCAAATTATGATTACGTGTGCACCGGCAATGATAATTTACTTTGCATGGTCCCTATAGTGTTTCTTCTATCCCCAGCTTTTAGTCAAACGGGATTTGAAATGTTCATTAGATCGTGTTTGCACATTTTCGCAGGAATGTGTATTGTTCTATCGAATTACTCTTAATTATGTGTACCAATACTCATGAATCTGCCGACTATGGCTGTTGCCGGACGAAGTTAATGGTAGAGAGGCACCACCAGTGCCTCTCAAAGATAAATTTGTATGGTGGAAGTCAGGCACTATGTGTAGGGCAGAGATCCTCAAATCAGTGTCGAGCAACTCATTCTCTAAGTCCGTATGTACGTATGGATCCACATGATCCCGATGAGTGTCTGGGTCTCCCGACCCGTGTAGTTTTCTCCCATTTAGTCCTGCTTATCCACCTCGGGTTCCCTTCTTCCTAGGTAGTCCCGTCTGCCATATCTCATGGAGAAAGTCTAGGCATCCACTCCGGCAATACATGAAGAGGAGTATTTATTCCGCACGTATGTCAGAAAGAAAGTTGACTCCACGGATGGAGTAGTTGTAGGTGTGGTGCAGGTATAGGTACAGATTCGAGTACGGGTTTAGCCTGTTGGGGTGCTAAGATCGGTGACTGGCGATCACTACCGTTGTCGCCCAAGTTCAGCTCGTAACTCGATCTTCTAGGGTTACAGCGTGCTGAGTACCCGTCATCCTTGATTCGTAATCCGAATAGTGACACTTTGTTTAGAAACATCGTAGGTGTCTATTTGTACATGCTAAGCGTTCATTACATGAGCCATGTAATCATATTAAGTATTAGTGTAGCTAATGATACCCTAGTGTAACTTTATACACTAATAGTCTACACAAGTTGTTCGGTCACGATTGGAATTTTCTATACTCAAGTCTTGGGCGATGTAAGTCTTAGAAATCTTGGTCCCTAATTGAGTCTGGTTAGAACCTAGGTGTCACTAAGGAAACCTAATTAGCTAAAACCATTGACTCTGATACTAATCTTTCACACCCCCAAATTTATTTACTTAATAAATAAATAAAGGTCGCAACGATTGGTTCATTACACAATAGCGGAAGCTGTAATAGTGATTTCTAAGACTTGAGTACATATACAATTACTAATACTAAGTAATACAATGATCTAAGTTCTTCTAAATCAATGATAGATTTGAGACTTGATAATCTATGTCCCTTCAACTACTAGGATTTGATCCAACATAGCTAGCTTATTCCAACCGCGACATGGCTAAGGGTTACCTGAGAAACATACTTGAAGTGTCAACACAAAGGTTGGTGAGTTCACAGAGTTAGTTGTTTCAGTTCAAAGCAGTTTTCTCGAAAACATGATGATGACCTCATAGTCATAAAAACAAATAGTTTTCCCCGAAAACATGCACATGGTCATAAAATAAGTAGTTTTCCTCGAAAACATGCACATTACCTTATCGTCATAAAATAAGTAGTTTTTCCGAAAACATGCACATGACCTTACCGTCATAAAATAAGTATTTTTCCCAAAAACATGCACATGACCTTACCGTCATAAAATAAGTAGTTTTCCCCGAAAACATCACATGACCTTACCGTCATAAAATAAGTAGTTTTCCTGAAAACATGGACATGACCTTACCGTCATAAAAACAAGTAGTTTTCCCGAAAACATGATGATGAATTCCTTGTAATTCCAACGTTCACAAAACGTTCAAATTTTTTTATAAATCCAACGTTCACAAAACGTTCAAATTTTTTTAAAAATCCAACGTTCACAAAACGTTTACGACGACTAACCAATGCATTGAACCAAGAATGAATAACCAATGCATTGAACAATGAATGAGTAACCAATGCATTAAACCGTGAATAAATAACCAATGCATTGAACCATGAATGAACGACCGACTGACCCCATTTGTAAACTAGCTAGGAATACAAATAATATATTAATACACGAGACCGTAACCAAACCATGACTGGTGAATGCCCCTCCCTCGCTATACCACGAGAACTGAATAAGACAATATGCAGCCATTCGACCCTTCAAGTCATCGGTTAGCGCGACTAAACATGAACGGGGGCGTCACCCCCAATAGTATTATTCATAGAATACTAGGCTAAGTCCATAGCTAATGGTTACAAATGTTGATGATGTTCAGGGGACTTTTAGCGCTCTATGTGTTTCCTCATGCAAACATAATGGTCTGGTATTTGTTCTTTCATTAATATATGAAAACACTTACAAGTATGTTTCCCCCCCCCCCCCCCCCCACCACAAAAGTAGTTCAAAACAGTAAAAAGGGGACTGTGAAACTTACAAAGAGTTAAACCAGAATGTTCATGTTGTCAAACGTGTAAGCAAATATATTACATATTTTCAAAACATTTCAAGTAAGTATGTTTCTCCCCCGATGTTTACAAAACAGTAAAAATCTAAAAGGGGGCGTGAACTCACCTGATGAGCAAACAATGAAGCAAAGCAAAATAAGCAACAACTAGCAAAGTCCATGAATACGTGAGCCGACCTAACCATGCCATATGGTAAAATAAGACACTTTAAGGTCTAAACAATGTTTCTAATGTGTTAGTTGATCGTGTATACGATTCACCCAACTAGACTCGACATGAATACTAGTTTATGTTTTCGACAATTTTGACATGACAATCGTTAGTGACGAGTTGTGACAATAAGATATATTTATATACACTTATATAAACAAGTTATGTATCTCAAGACGTGTCTTTACGTTTACGCAACCAGATCATGGTTGGGGTTGAAAATAAATATATAGTATGGAAGGTAAAACTTTTACATCAAAATAGTCTTTAGTAAAGTATTCGGGTTTTTAAGTCAACTTGTGTCATGTTTTTAGTTAATTTATCGAACTCAATAATTTATGAAACTTTTACCACACTCAAATAAATGTATTGGATCTATAGAAATGTATGGATCATAATTTATAAAGGGGTTAAAGGTTTCAAACAAAAATCATAACACAAATAGGTTAACAGCTTCGGTTTTGTCGGATAGGTCTCGGGAATCTTGACAAATCTTGACAGTTGGGGGGGTCAAAATGTTGATTTTATCATAAGAGGTCATATGGGTTTTATTACCAAAACAAAATGCTAGTTTTGGGAAAAAGAAGCAAATCATTTGGACCATTTTTGAGTGAGTTATGACCTATACAATTTGACCTTATGAATCTGTCCAAACCTTTCAGCTTTGACCCATTTTCTTGTTTCGACCTTTGGGGTATCAAATCTCCACCAAAAATCACGAAATCACTTGGGATGGATAAAGGACGCTTTAAACTTCATTTTAGACTCAAGAAACGCCCATTTTGGTTTAGTTTTGACCGAGATACGACTCCCTAAAGTTGGCTAAAAATTCTGCCAGCAATAACGTGTATAAAGTGGCGACTTTTTCTTTGAACAATCCATTATTTGGGTGAATCTCCTACACAAAACAACTAGTAGGTTCAATGAAATCAAGACTTAGTATGAGAAGAATCACTTAAAGCAAGCAAGAAGAAGGATTTTGATGGATGAACGATGGCTTGAATCCTTGCACACACTTGGAAACACCTTGATCTTCACTTGAAATGCAAGAGATGTGTGTGTGCATTTTCGGTTCTAGAGGGAGAGCAAGGAGAGAGAGCCGGGAATGAGATGGAGATTGTTCTTGGGTGTTCCAAATGAACAAAACATGCTATATATATATATATATATATATATATATATATATATATTCAAAATATCTAGCATCATGATTACATGGACTTGATAAAGGATGGTGTTCTAAGATTTTCTTGTCATTCACATATGACCAGGTATGGATTAGGGGATGGGTTGGTTGACGTGATTGAGGGGTAAGGTGGGGAAGGTAAGGTGGTGATGATGGTGATGTGATGGTAGGTGGTAGTGGTTCAAATGCGGTACAATACCCGCTAAATTCTCAGTTTTTAATAAATAAATTCTAGACCGTCAAATTATAATAAAAATGTGTCGGGCATATAATATATATACATATATATACGCTCATAGTTTAGACGCGTTAAATGCGTAAAGTACGTATGAAAGTTTAAAATATGTGTTAATGAACCGAAACAATAACTAAATATATATTTACATATATATTTATATTATTACACGTATAATCACATAAAATAATGAGATAGAATGTTTTCTTAACATTTGATATTTGTCACTAACGTTCGTGTGTGCTGGGTTAACGGGTGTGACCCGATAATTTCTAAAATTACCAAATGCAAGATATGACATGAGTGGACTTTGCTATGCATGGAATGGCCTAATTAAACCAAATTAAGTCTACCATGCAAATGATTCATGTAAATGCGACTAGGGTTTGTACGGATAATGACTTGAAAATTTCGGGTGTCACATGATCGCGTAACATGTTTAGTATTAATCTCTATATAGGTATCCTGTAATATTAAAAATAAAGAGAATGTTTCTCGAGGGGTTCATTTTATTTAAAAGTTTATCACCAACGCGTACGAGATTCGATGTGTCTCGAAAATCTTTAACATTTCCTTCATAAGTTGTATAGTGGGTGGACTCTACTAGTGTAACATCCATGACTTTTTGCTTGTATTATTCTATTTTATTTTGCGCATTAATAACATTTGCGACCGACTTATTATTCCAATCTCGTTATAACATACTTGTACTTTACCTCGTGCCATATCAATACGTATAACGACACGGAGTTGTGAGACTTTTAAACTTTTATTTTATATATTATATATACATATATATATTTAAACTAAGTTATATTAAATAAACTAATAATGAAACTTTTAAGTTTATAAAAGTGAGGTTTTATTTTATAAAAGAAAATTAATAACACAATTTAAGAATAATGAGTTTAATTTGTATGTTGAATTCTCATAAGGTAATTTTGTACATTGAAGGATAACCCCACGTCTTCCCTATCGTGAGACAACCCAAGGCCGCCATGATTTCCGACGAACACAGTAAGGTCAAACGACCAGCTTAAACCACATCTGAAACACATATAAAGCCTACCAACATTTATATCCATTCTTCCGCTACCTATGGAGCCACCTTGAGCCACCCGAAACCAACATCACGGTTGTTTGTAGGCAGTCTCGAACCCGCCGTTGTTCACTGCAATCAACTGCGCACTCGGATTATGCTCTTCGCCAACCTTGTAACTAGCGGTTGAAGTCGATCGTCAACCGTTTCGTTCGTCTAAATTGTTGCGGTCTGATAGCTTCGTTTTCTTTCAACTCGGTTGAATTTGTGCAAGAGATTGTCTTAAATTCGACTGACATGTTAGAGATTTTGCCAAGCTTGAATCTACATGTTTAAGGTACGGACATCCGAACAACTTATGTGTACGGTTTTGGGTCTCCTCTACTCCCGTGATTGGGAATCTAAAGTCGTTTTGATATGCTACACGCTAATTGTTAAATTTAGATATAATTAGTTATAGATACATTGTATACTACATAGTCATTATATACATATTGAAAATTACGCATTGGACGCACTTAACGATTGAATATATTATATGACTCATTAAGTAAATAACTAATCTTACTAAATTGAATTTTTACAATCCACATAACTAATTTATCTACATATTTCAAATTATATCCACATAAATATTGTTATATTATAATGTTCCAACATGATGACTATTGTCTTAATAGTACATTTATTATATTAAATTTTACAATTAATATTTATTGTTGACACCTAAAATCTCTTTTATAAATAAAATTTATAAAACATTATTTCATTTATATATTATCACTTTATTTAAATTGGAATCGTTAAAGTTCGAATCTTTAATATCTTCGTTCGCTCTTCGTTCCAAAAATCCTATAGTCTCAATCGTTCCGTTCTTATTTCTTTTAATATTAAATATGTATAATTATTTATTTAGGGCATCGTTAATCCGGTTCACTAGTGCTCACGACCTAGTTCAAGTTCTATCATCTACTTATCAAGGTGAGATTCATAGCCCCCTTTTTCTTTACTTTTGTGGTGAAACATGTATACCAATGGTTTGATAACTCAACATTTTTACTAAAACAAATTCTTAAACAAGTAATTACAATTGTATGCTTGATATTTGATCACTATAACATTATTGCAATCATTAACTTGTTTACAAGCCTAAGGAAGTACTAGTATGGTCATATAGGGGAAACCGATATAACAACGGCACAATCTTGGGATTGTTGATGCAATAACATTTCAACGACACAATCTTTAGGATTGTGGATGCAATAACATTTCAACGGCAACATGTCAACGGCACACTCTTTGGGATTTTGGATGCATATAACATTAAGGGTTGATTGCAATAAATTTTGTGTTAATATGTTTGCACATTTGATTGAACTTGTATTGAATTTGTATATCTTTTTATGCCAACTTATTTTGATAACTTATAAAAACCTATGTTTTATCACCAACTTTATGTTGACAGTTTTACTTTACATGTTTTAGGAAATGACAATTAGGACGTTGAAGGATCACATAGGAATGCTCTTGGACTTACCTAATAAATTTGAACAATATTACTTTTGATGTTTGTTTGTTTTATTAAAACAAGTGATGACATTAATTATGAAATTTAATAAATTATGTGATGCCTTAGCATTTGTCTTTATATCTTGTGCTATAAACTATATGTGTGACACCTCGCGTTTCCGCCTCTGGCGGGGTGTGACAACTACACCCGGTTAGACCTAATTAATTAATAATTAGTCTAATATGCACAGTCTCGTGTAATTATATTTAAATAATTATTTGGTAAAATTACCATTTGTCACATTATCCCTAAGTTACAATAATTTCGTCCCAAAATTCAGTTGGTGTGTCATCTGCAGTTGATGTCTCGTTGAACAACTGGGGATACTTGAGTCTCATTTGGTCTTCGCGTTCCCAAGTGAATTCTGGTCCTTGTTTAGAGTTCCATATGATATTCACTATGGGGATGCGAATCCGTTTCAGTTTCTTGATTTCTCGATCCATGATCTCTACTGGTAGTTCCACAAAGTGGAGTTTATCGTCGATTTGAATCTCCTTAAGTGGTATAACAAGGATTTCGTCTGATAAGCACTTCTTTAGATTCGACACGTGGAATGTATCATGTACACCACTAAGTTCTTGAGGCAGTTTAAGTTTGTAAGCCACCGAAGCTATTCTTGCTAAGATTTCAAAAGGTCCGATGTATCTGGGATTGAGCTTACCTCGTTTCCCAAATCTTACAAATCCTTTCCAAGGTGAGACTTTCAACAATACGTTGTCTCCAACTTGGAATTATAAGGGTTTGCGTCTTATGCCAGCATAACTATTTTGACGATCTCTGGCCACTTTGATTCTTTCTCTGATCTTAAAGATCTTATCAGTTGTTTCTTGAATGATTTCAGGGCCAGTGAGTTGGCTGTCGCCAACCTCCGCCCAACACAATGGTGATCGACACTTTCGACCATACAGTGTTTCAAATGGTGCGGCTTAGATACTGGTGTGAGAGCTGTTGTTATAAGAAAACTCAGCTAGGGGTAGGTGAGTATCCCAATTCTTTCCGAAGTCTATGGCACATGCCCTAAGCATGTATTATAGGGTTTGGATGGTCCTTTTCACTTTGACCATCCGTCTGAGGATGTTAGGCGGTGCTCATGTCTAAGTGTGTACCCAACGCTTTCTGTAATGATCGCCAAAACCTTGAAGTGAAGCGACTATCTCTGTCAGAGATGATAGAGATTGGCACTCCGTGTCTCGAGATAACTTCCTTTAAATAGATTCTTGTCAATCTTTCCATTTTATTCGTATCTTTGATTGGCAGGAAGTGTGTAGATGTTTTCAATCGGTCGACAATTACCCAAATAGTATCATAACCACTTGATGTTTTGGGCAATTTCGTAATGAAATCCATAGGGATTTGTTCTCATTTCCATTGTGGTATCTCATGTTGCAGCAGTCCTGATGGCTTTTGGCATTCTGCTTTAACTTTGGAAAAAGTTAAGCATTTACTTACGTAGGTGGCAATGTCTGCCTTCATGTTGGGCCACCAGTACAACTCCTTGAGATCCTTATACATCTTGTCGGATCCTGGGTGAATTGAGTACCTGGATTTGTGTGCTTCATCTAATACTAAATCCCGAAGATTCCCAAAATGTAACACCCATACTTTCAAACCAATTTAAACATTTTAAAACACGCAGAATTTAGGTCCCGGTTACACCCATTTGTGAGATAACATCAAGTTATTATCAAAATCAAACAACGACAAATTTAAACCTTTAAAAAAATTTACAAAACCAGTTTGAATAACTCCTCACACCAAGGTTAATTAACAAATGATCATCAAAGTCTTCATGAGTATCCGATCGACCCGAAACATGACTTGAGGCTAAACCGGAGCTTTCCCTACATAAAAACACCCACACGAATAACCATTAGTAATGATAATCAACCCTTAGGGCCACCGCCAAGCTAGCACCTTAGACTTGGCTCAAAAACAGAAACTCCACATTTTACCAGCGCAAATCAGTGGGTTTTCAGCGCAATTTATGCCGGTAGCAGTCCTGCCAGCGTAATATGCGCTGGTACCAGCGCATTATGCACCCCCTATAACTCTATAATACCTATTTTCAAATTCCTCACATCGAGTCACCCCAAATTCATATATTATGGGTTCCGTGGTTCATTTTCTAGCCCGAGATATACTTATTAGAAGTTTTGAGCTTTTTCCAACAACATGTAATAAGACCCTTTCATGTTTAGTCCCAACCCGTTTGCATATTTAAACCATTAGCAATCATAAACTCATATTTTAACTACATATGAGTTTACACATATATTCAAACATATTATTGTTAGTTATGTACCCCCAAAGCCGAGCTCCACTACTCGTTTTCCACTCTTGAAGTGTTTGACTTCAAGTTCTACAAATTCGTTATTTATGCATACAACAACCTACGACTTAGACATGTATTAATCCCATACAAGTCCTAAGTTTTACCATTCGTTAACTAGACATTTCCACATGTCTAATACGAGAACCACCACTCGCTTTCCCCACATGGAGTATTTGACTCCATGCAACCCATGAAATATTTGACTTCATGTCACCCTTGAGGTATTTGACCTCATTACCACTCGTGAAATATTTGACTTCACGTAACACCTCCATGAAGTATCAACACTTCATGTAATCAACCAATTTACCGTTTTACTACCAACGGTTGACTTTACCACATTAAGTCAATTTTAGTCTAATGCCACCACATTCTACATTTTAGTTAATTCTTGACCACATTGAGTTATTTACACCATTTATCCACATATCACATATTAGTTTGACCAATAACCACATAAGTCAACTTACTTCTATTTACCACTTTTGCACAATCAAGTTTGACTATTAACCACATAGTCTAATTACACATAACCACATAGTCTAAATTCACCTATTCACCACATTTGCACATTCAAGTTTAACTATTAACCACATAGTCTAATTACACCAATTTCACCACATTGCACATTCAAGTTTGACTATTAACTATGTAGTCTTATTACACGAATTTCAACATAATAGTTTGACCTTATACCACTAAGGTCAAATTACACCAATTTCATCATTATCCACAATGGTTTGACTTTTTACTCATTAAGTCAATTTCATCAAAATATCACATTCTATATTTTAGTTTAACTATATATCACACCAGTCAACTACACCTATTTACCACATTAATCAACTTTTCCATACTTCACACTTTAGTTTGACCATATGTCACATAGTCAAGATCAACATACTACATGTAAATAGAATTTATCACATTATCTACTTACATAAAAACTATTTATCCACTACTAAGTAAGTGCAAAACACTTACCTTTTCCAATGATGATTCCAGTCGTTCCTCAAAGCTATCACCTTTATCGTCTCGATCACCTAAACATCCCACATGTTTTAGTAATCTAATTTACCTCAACACATTCATCAATTGAAGTTAACTCCCACCCAAGATCTTATGATCTTCGCTATCAGCTAATCTTGGTTACTAAGCCCCATACAAGCTTTTAACCATTATGAATCTAATTCTACCCATTTAGACCCATTAGGTTTTCATCCAATTTCTACAATTTCATCAATTCATGATTCACCAATTTAGTTGAGTTTTATACTTGAAAATGTATTTATATTACACCATAAACACTTATCTATACTCAATTCACCATTTAAACACCTCCAAATATAAAACCCCCAAATTGGGTTCCAAGAACCCTAATTTTGAAATCATCAAATTGATTGAGGTTTATTATCAATTAAAGTGTCTATCACTCCCATAAACACTTACCAACCATCAATCCATCAATTAAACATCCCCAATTATAAAACCCCCAAATCACCCTCAAGAACCCTAACTTTATGATTCTTGAATTGGGTGTTAAAATGATGTTATTGACCACTATTTAACACTAATCAAGCTAGGTTTTAACTTTAAACAAGTTATTACCCATAATCAACCACCAATTCAGCTCTTAACTTGATTTTTACAAAAACCCACCAAGAACATGAATCAATGAAGGTTTTGGAAAAGAAATGATACTTACATGAAGTCTAGATGAAGATGAACACTTTAAATCCCACTTATTTCACATGCACTTCCTTGATTTCGAGTTTGATTCTTCCTCTTCTTCTCTTTGAGTGTGTGTTCTGCGCTTTCAACACCATCCAAATAAATTTACTTTCAGCTAATTACAAGATCAGTCCCTGCACTTGCATAAATGACTCATCTTCTCAAAATTAGTTAATTCCACCTTTTAAGTGACATCCACTAACTTTCTTTTATTTAAAAAACCCCTTACAATAATATTAATATATTATAGGGCAAACCCGAAAGTTGGTTCGTTACAAACACTCCCCCTAATTTTGGGTTTCGTCCCCGAAACCCGATCCACCAAAGATTAGGGTAACACTCGAGTATCTATCGATAGATTCCCGAGTTGCTTCCGCCCCTTATCTAATGATCCTGATGAACCAACACTTGGTTAATCCTCTTATACCACAAGCGTTACACCTAGCTACCTAAGGTAGCAACCGGTTCCTCTAAAAGAAACATACATCGTCTATTGCCTCAATACCGCTGTGAGAAGCAACATCCACTTCTCTCGCCATACATTCTCGTAGATGATCCATGAGGAATGTATCATGGAGTCTATATGATCCCCCCCCCCTCCCCCCCGCGTAACTCCTAACGTGTGATACCCGACAAATTCAGGTTAATATCCATACCCGACTATTACTTGGATTCACATGATTACACTTGCATCATACTTAATTATAGAGTAATTAAGTACATATTTCATATAACAAGTCCATTCGTTTCATTTCATTACATGCATCGGTAATCGGGCGAATTACCGGGTCACACTCGCGTCATGTCACACGAACGTTGGTGAATTTTAGAAATAATACTTAGACATATAATTTGTGTGCAAAAATTATATGTAATACTGTGATTTAATATTTCATTCTAATATGAATTTTTTGGGAATTTTAGAGCAACTTTTATTTTAACGCTTTTTAAACAATACGCGATATATGCCATCAACACTAAATTGGATTTTATAAAGATAATGATTTTATAGTATGGGCTTACTAATTCAGCAAATTAACTAATTAAACCATCTTAGTAGCCCATTTAGTTTGTAAAAGCCTTAAAAACCCAAGAAGCCTAACACCCTTTTAGCTAAAACTCCCTTAAACACCTTAAACCTTCACTTTTACCCTAACCCTAAACACCACACTCTCTCTCCTTCTCTTTCTCTCGGCCGCAACCCCCTCCCCTAGCCTCCACCTCTCTAAAAAATCTATCATCCATTCAAGTGTTCTAAGAGCTAATCCAAGGTGAAACAAGGTGATTCAAGGCAACAACTCATCTATTCTAGCATCATACTTGAACTTGGTAACATCCATCCATATTTCTTTTATTATTTTTGGCCATATGAGGTGTACCACTCATCCAAACGATTTTCCTTGTTACAAGTGTTATAATACATGTTTTTAACTAAATGTTTTCATAATATTGGGTTGTTGACACATATTTGCACTTCTTATGGTTTGAAATGTTTATTTAGGTTGTTATTTGCTTGTTTCTATTTATAGAAACTTTGTTGGTTGAGATTTTGCATAAATGTGTATATGATATGTTTGAAAGTTTAAATGATGCTTATATTAGTAGAATAAGTAGGAAATGTAATTTTTTTGGTTGAAATGTTATTTTACACTATGTTATGGTCGACTTACTATATAAGGAAACTTTAATTTGTTATATTTTGGGTTATGGTGTTTTAATGGATGAAAGCATGATAATATGGTTCTATAACATCTATTAAAGTGTTAGGAAGAGTTAATGGAAGTTACGCATGTGTAGGAGGTCGTTTGGACCCTTTCCTAAAAAGGAAACTTTAATTGAACATATTTTGTATGTGTATGCTATAAATGTCTAAAATAGGTTTAATAGCTTTATTACTATATGAATAGATGTCTTATACAAGAATATGTAATTTGAAATGGTATTATGACGTGTTTTGGAGGACCTTGCTAAATAAGGGAACTTTATTAGTTTAGGAACTTCACCTTTGCTTGAAATAGAAAGTGTATGTATGGAATCATGTTTATGGTATGTTACTAGTATGATTTCATGTATAACTTGTTTATTTGAGCTATGACACCTAAAGTGCCCTAAAACCCTAATTGCCTAAAAAGGGAAACTTTGTTATGTTAAGAACTATGGTATAGTAATGACATGTTATGATTCTTGTTCAAATGAGTTGAAATATGGTTATTAGGTTATTAGTGTAATGACATAACTTATGTGGATGATTAGTTAACAGGTATGAGATATACCATGAGGATGTACAAATACCATGTTACTTAGTATATGTTACTTACTTATGCAATTACTTAAGACTATGTGTTACCATCTATGTTATGAACATATGCAACTATGTTACTTGGTATGTGTTACTTAAGTATTACTTATACATTACTTATGTGTTACCCATATGTCACCTATGTGCTACTTGTACATGTTTTCACCATGTGTCACCAACGGGTCGTCGTGTCACATTAGTCAAACTTGGTCAACATTGGTCAACATTAGTCAAACTTGGTCAACATTAGTAAAAATTGGTCAACATTAGTCAAACTTGGTCAAACCTCGTTTAACTTTGGTCAAACCTTTTCAAAACGTCAATGTAACCTTTCAACGTTGAGTTGTTTGGATGAATGTTGTTACATAAACCACGTTTACTTTCATAGACCTTATAGCCTTACTATTCCTAGGGCTCGGTTAGGTCGGTTATCCAGAGTTGCTAGATTTCTCGTGTTGCTTTCATACTTCATTCACCTCATTCCCAGGTGAGTTTTCACGTCCCCATTTTACTTACTTTTCCATTTGAGGGAGATACATGCTAAACCATTTTCTTACTTAGTCGTATGATGATTACTTTGATTTCGATTTAATATATATATAACTGGGCGCATTTCCCGCACGTAACGTCCTCTCATAATCGAACCGTTAATTATTTCCCAAGCGAGGTAATCATGAATAGTACTATTGGGTTTAAAATCCCCAACCCGGGTTAGTCGCGCTAACTTAGACTGGAGGTCTAACGGGTTTCATCATTGACCTAATCCAATGCGTGCTGGGCACGTAAGAGGTAAAATGCAAGTTTCAGCATCCTTTTCGTTAGCTTCGGTTTCAGTGAATTGCTTGTATTATTACCGCATATTGTTTGATCAACAATCGAATCATGAGTAGAAATACGTACGGTTACACTGTTTTCTTTACTGTTTCAGTTACTTAAACATGTGAACTCACCAACCCTGTGTTGACACTTTTTAGCATGTTTATCTCAGGTCGCTAAGCATTCACACATGGACTAGGATTGCATATCTGGAGTCACATTTCATGTTTTCATTTAGAAGCTAGGTTTATGGGAACCTAATTTGTTATGCTTCTTTATTTTGTTACTTTACTTTTGCTTCCACACTTTACATTCCGCATTTTCAAACTCTTTATTACTTATTTACTTTTGTATGATGTTCAAACGGAATGTCTTTTCGAAAACCATTTAGAGGTCGTTCGAAATGACCGGGACTGATAATCCTTGACAGTCATAACCCGTGGGTAACCCGCTGTGGAATTTCAGGGTGTGACATAACGTGTGACACCTTAGAATTTTTTTTAATTTTCGGGACGAAAATTCTTTCAACTAGGGGATGATATGACAATCCGAATTCAAAATCATGATCTTTAATCCAAATTCAAGCTCCATAAACCATGTTCTGTTCCAATTCATAACCGAATTACACTTTAATGCAATGAACGATCGTTTATGAACAGTCCATCATCATCATTACACGAATTAAAACAAATTATGAACATTAACCATGTAACCGTCGACCTCAATGCCCATTATCAACCGAATTCTATTAATTCGTTTAGCATTCCTGAAGTTGAACTCTCACACACCTTAGTCTCATCCATTGGAACCTGTTGCACCATTCAATCTGGCCGAAGAAGCACAAGGAGTCGTCGGAGACCGAGCCGTCAAAGTCGGAATACGTATTAGCCGGACGCCATCAATCCACACTCTATTCTGGTAATTGTTTACACTCCTAAATTCGTTTTCACATCTGTAATGAAAGCCCTAATCAAATTTGGATCCAAAGTATCGAATTAAACACGAACCCGTATCTAGGGTTCATGTAATTTCGGTTTAGTCGAACCACAATCCGGACACCATCTCAATCCAATTAATTTACATGGATGGGTTCGCAATCTCTCAATCATTAAAAACCCTATGAATCCAACCACGTTCATTATCAGATTCGTTAAATTTAATTTCGTGTTCTAAAACTAGGGTTTCGACATTCAAGCAAGAAATAAACAATCGTATACTCATAGATGTTACAATTAAACTCCACCCCAGATTCGCAATACCTTGATGATCAAAAGCCCTATGGCTCCTTGGTCAATTGTGATCGAAATTGATGGAACTTGGACTAGGTTTGGTTTAGTTCGCGAATGGAAGGAAGAACTCAGGGCTTTGAATGTTAAAACCGATTTGTTTCTGATCCTTGTGCGATTCCCTAGCCAGCCGAGATGGTTAAGACTTGTGTTGTGGGATAGGCCCGGGTTCGAATCCCACAACCCACGTTTATTTTTCTGAATAATTTTTAAGTTACATTTCTAAATAAAATCATTTTCCATATTATTATATTAATATATTAACGTGTTTTAGCCCGGGAAACCACCCGTAGGCTCGCGTTTGGTTTTGTAAACCATATTTATTATTAAAAACTCATTTATAAAATAATATTTGTATTATTTTCAACCCAAAAACTCCAACTAAAAATAATATATATATATATATATTATTTTCATCACGTTCATAAACATTTTTTTGTAGCGTTTCAAAGTTATAAATAATATAATTTTCCCTATTATTTACACTCGTTACACCCTCGAATAAAAATAACAAATTATTATTTTTGTCATGCAAGTTAAATGTTTACGTTACTTCGCTAAACTTAAAAATAATATAATAAATTATATTATTTTCCTAGACTTCTAGTTAACGACAAAACGCTCGAATACATTTATTATATATTATTTTGACATTCGTCGCGTAACGTATACATCTTATTTATTAATTAAGGATTCTCATTTCCGTGGACACGTTCGTCTACTCTTAATCATTTGAGCGTTTTCTTAGGACGTTCAATCTTCCGTGTCGTCGTCACAATTCTCATATTTATCCCTAATGATTATGTTGTAATTCTAGGGCATCCGTGAGCCGTGTCAGGCTAACACTCGTGGTTTCAACCTCGTACTTGTGTGATTACTACCTACGCAACTCAGATGAGTTTCATGGCCCCATTTTACTTGTTTTACTGTTAGGGGAGAAACATGCATACTCACAAACATTATTTTAATTGTTTTCCTGTTGGGGAGTAACATGCATACACACAAACAGTATTTCACTTGTTTTCCCGTTGGGGAGGAACATGCATACAAACGAATATCATTTTACATGTTTTCCCGTTGGGGAGAAACATGCGTACAAACAAATATCATCTTACTTGTTTTCCCGTTGGGGAGAAACATGCATACGAACAGGCATCCGTTACTTGTCTCCCAGCCAGGGAGAGACATATACACGGACATGGATCACATAGTATTTCATTACCACTTGTGTACCTAAGTGCAAACATAACATGCAAAGTCCTTACACACTCGGACCGTTAATATATGGAGTATAACGAGGAAATTTGAGTAGTACTACTGGGTTTGACAAACCCCACCCGGGTTAGTCGCGCTAACTTGATTGGAGGTCTAACGGGTGTAAATTGTCCTAAACACTTGCCATTTGTTGATGTTAGCAATGGCGGAAGGCACCCAAACACAAACAGTTAGCTTCGGTTGCGAACGCTTAGAGTAACTTGTACATTGCCTAGCTAGCAATAGGTGTGACTTACGTATGTGGATTCGGCGACACTCAAACAGTTTATTTACATACAAACCTGTGAACTCAGCAACCTCGTGTTGACACTTTTTCTTACATGTTTCTCAGGTCGCTTTGGCACAGGTTGCACACTTACGACATGCATGGAGTCCTACTGTCATATCATTCATTTCAAACATTTTAAACAGTTTTACTTATTTACATTAATTGACGCTTGTTGTGTGTAATTACTTTTAATTTCATTCTAACGTTTACGCTTCCGCATTTAACTCTGAACATTTATGTTATGACTTGTTTTAAGTCTCATACTATAACCGCACACATGCATTAGTTACACGACACAGACACTCATACATGATACACATGGTATCCATACATATATTGCATTGTATGCATAATGACAACATCCATATCACCCTCTTCTGAAGAGGAACACGTCATTCTCACTATATCATCATTATCGGTGGCGACACTCGGGGAGTCACCAGAACATCATCGACTCCCATCCGAGGGCAGCGAGACGGAGCCTTCGGAGGAGTCAGTTACATCACCATCACCTGTTGGGTATGGTGGCCTTTCTCAGGTCCATGTTATGGACGGCACTCAGCACTAACGCATATCTCTTTGGGTTGGGATCGTCGGAGGCGAGTCCCTACTGTACCCGCCAGTAACAATACGTCGTGTGAAGGCAGACCGTTGCACGCATTATTGCAGAATCCAGTGACACATAGTTGTCAACACTTTCCTGAGCCATGGGCTCGCGTCATTGGTTGATATTCTATGAAGATAGAATGACCACGAAGATGAGTACGCCTTACTCATTGCATACTCAAACCCCATTCTGACTCAGTTAAAAGGACGGCTGCTATGCTTCTTTCAGTAACTCATATTCATGAACTAGTTTCACTCCACAAGGTTGCATCTCATGTGCATGTTTGCCTCATGTGCATATTCCTATCTACAATCCACTGGATTGAACTCTCGTATTATGTTCTAACATGAGTGAATACTCGGATCAAACGATTCCCGACAGCTCATCCCGATATGAATTCTAGTTGATTTACTTATGGTTGATAACTAAGCCTCCCGATGACTTATCATATTTGACAACACTCTGTACTCGACAATAAAAATTTAAGGGACATTTTGACACGGGACAGGGAGAAACTAGGGTGAACATGCAAAGCAAATTATCATTACGGGTTCACACGTAATAGTAATTTGAAGTGCATGTAAATCCTGGTGAAACCTGGTGTGTGGATAAATGGTCCTAATCTGTGAATTACAGACTTAAGTTTCCACTGTCCGTAGAAATTCTCTTAACCCCTCAACGACTAGTTGGTATCGTTAAACATGTTCAACAGTTGAGAGACGCGACTATCAGGTTGAAGATGTTTACGGACACACTGAGTTATCATTAATGGAATCCATCATGTTATTTTCACTCGTGTAAGAGTCTTAGTGACCGTAAGACTCTCATTCAAACTTAATCAAAGAAACAATCTCGATTGAAACTCTAATAGAACCTCGTGGTAAACCCACCGACTCCAACTTTGTAAGCAAGAAATTATGGAATTCTTTCTAAGCTAACACGTTATCCCTTACGCTCCATCAATGAATCTCATTTGACCCTATTTCCCTATCCGATGACTAATCCTTAGTCTAATATGAATTATACCCAGCATATTCAATCCTGTAAACGAATTTCTTTCTTCATGAAATGATCCAATGATATTAGAAAGCGAGGATTTAATCTAACCAACCCCATCAACAACAACGTAGGTTCAAGTCTGCTAAGACTTTCAACTAGCCGATCTCTTCGGGACAAAACCAGAGTGGTTATACGGGGAGATACCCTAAGTGTAACAAGTGTAAATTTCACCATCTCGGTCCTTGTGAGAGAAATCGTTGTCAGCGGTGTGGCAAGGTGGGTCATGCTGCCAAGGACTGTAGAGGTGAACTACAAGCCAAACAACCTTTTCAACAGCCATGACCTACAAAGGGTTGTTTTGAGTGTGGAAAGGAAGGACACTTTCGGAAGGATTTTCCTCAACTAAAGTAAAGGGGGTAATGGCAACAATAACCATAACCAAGATAATAACAACAACCACGGTAACAATAATGGCATCAATGGCGGAAACGATGCGAAGGGACGAACCTTCGTGCTTGGATCCGGAGAAGCCAGATATGATCACAATGTGGTTACCGGTAAGTTCCTCTTAAACAATTACATTGCTGCTGTCATTTTGACACTGGTGCTGATAGGAGTTTTATATCTAGAAAACTTAGTGATATGATAAAAGGAACTCCAACTCTGTTAGAAGCTAAGTATATAATAGAGATAGCTGATGGCCAAATAATTGAAGCAACCCACATTCTTAAGAGTTGTAAGCTTGAACTATCTAGTCATAAACTTGATATCGACCTTATGCCGGTCACACTTGGTAGTTTTGATGTAATTGTCGGCATAGATTGGTTATCTAAAAACCAAGCTGAAATCATCTGTCGAGATAAAATTGTTCGAATTCCTCTCCCGGTTGGAGAAACCCTTTCCGTTCAGGGCGAAAAGGTTGGTGCAGTCATGGGCATCATATCCTTTATGAAAGCACAAAAATGCCTTCGAAAAGGGCATACTGCTATTTTGGCTCTCGTTGCTGAGAAGCCCTCAGAAGAGAAGAAGATTGATGATATTCCCATCGTTCGTGATTTTCTGGAAGTATTTCCCAAAGATTTTCCCGGTCTGCCACCACACCGTCAAGTTGAATTCCAAATCGATCTAGCACCCGGAGCGACACCGATCGCTCGAGCACCTTATAGACTGGCACCTAGTGAATTACAAGAGCTATCTACTCAGTTACAGGAATGGTTAGATAAAGGTTTCATCCGACCTATCTCATCGCCATGGGGAGCTCCGGTCCTGTTTGTCAAAAAGAAGGACGGGACTTTCCGTATGTGTATCGACTACCGTGAACTGAATAAAGTCACAATCAAGAATCGTTATCCTTTGCCTCGCATAGATGACCTATTTGATCAACTCCAATGATCCAGTTTTCATTCCAAGATAGATCTTAGGTCCGGCTACCATCAATTGAGAGTCCGAGATGAAGATATCTCTAAGACTGCTTTTAGGACAAGGTACGGCCACTATGAATTTATGGTCATGCCTTTCGGATTAACCAACGCACCTGCGGTATTCATGGACCTCATGAACCGTGTGTGTAAGCCTTACCTTGATCAATTTGTCATCTTTTTCATCGACAACATTCTCATTTATTCCAAGAACAAAGAGGAACATGAGGAACATTTACGTTTAATCCTGGAATTACTTAAAAGGGAGAAACTGTATGCTAATTTCTCCAAGTGTGAATTCTGGATCTGGGAAGTTCAATTCTTAGGACATGTGGTTAACGAGAAAGGAATACATGTTGATCCATCAAAGATAGAAGCCATCAAGAATTGGGCAGCACCGACGACCCCGACTGAGGTGCGACAATTTCTGGGATTGGCTGGTTACTACCGTCGATTCATCGAAGGATTTTCAAAAATTGCACAACCTCTCACCGCCTTAACTCAAAAGGGTAAAGCCTACAACTGGGGCTATAACCAAGAGTCAACATTTCAGCATCTTAAGCAGAAACTTTGCAGTGCACCTATTCTAGCTCTTCCGGAGGGTACGGATGATTTTATGGTGTATTGCGATGCATCTATTCAGGGTTTGGGTTGTGTATTAATGCAACGAGAAAAGGTGATCGCATATGCTTCGCGCCAACTAAAAATTCACGACAAAAACTACACTACTCATGACCTAGAGTTGGGAACTGTAGTTTTCGTACTCAAGATAAGGAGACACTATTTGTACGGTACCAAGTGCACCATCTACACCGATCACAAGAGTCTTCAGCATATCTTCGAGCAGAAAGAGCTGAACATGCGACAACGTCGTTGGTTCGAGCTTTTGAATGATTATGACTGTGTGATCCGATATCATCCGGGTAAAGCTAACGTTGTAGCTGATGCCCTAAGTCGAAAGGAAACCAAGCCTAAACGTTCGAGCATTACAGCTTACTATTCACCCTGGATTACCTGACAAAATTCGTAGTGCTCAACTAGAAGCTCTGAAAGAGGAAAACATACCGCTAGAAGGTACACGAGGTATGGAAGCACAACTCGAGGTCAAATCTGACGGTATTCGCTATTTCGCTGAACGAATATGGGTTCCAATATTCGGAAATTTAAGGGAACTAGTCATGGATGAGGCTCATAAATCTCGTTACTCTATTCATCTAGGTTCCGACAAGATGTATCATGACCTAAAGGTGCTGTATTGGTGGCCAAGGATGAAGGCCGATATAGCCACCTATGTGAGCAAGTGTCTGACTTGCGCGAAGGTCAAAGTTGAATATCAAAAGCCTTCTGGTCTTCTCCAACAACCAAAGATTCCCATGTGGAAATGGGAACAAATATCCATGGACTTTATCATAAAATTGCAACGAACTCCTACCGGATGTGATAACATTTGGGTAATAGTCGATCGTTTAACAAAGTCCGCTCACTTCTTAGCAATAAAGGAAACCGACAAAATGGACAAGCTTACTCGTATTTATTTGAAAGAAGTAGTATCTCGGCACAGGGTGCCAATCTCTATCATTTCGGATCGTGATGCACGATTCACCTCTCGTTTCTGGCAATCATTACATAAAGTTTTAGGCACGTGTTTAGATATGAGCACGGCGTACCATCCTCAAACTGATGGCCAAACAGAACGTACTATTCAAACTCTGGAGGACATGCTACGAGATTGTGTGATTGATTTTTGTAACACTTGGGAGTCTCACCTACCGTTGGTGGAGTTCTCCTACAACAACAGTTATCACACTAGCATCAAGGCAGCTCCATTTGAAGCACTATATGGATGGAAATGTCGTTCTCCTATTTGTTGGGCTGAAGTTGGGGATAGTCAACTTACAGGTCCTGAACTCGTACTTGAAACTTCTGAGAAAATCGTCCAAATTAGAAATCGTATGGCAGCAGCTCGTGATCGTCAAAAGAGCTATGCCGATAAGCGTCGTAAACCGTTAGAATTTCAAGTAGGGGATATGGTCTTATTAAAAGTCTCACCTTGGAAGGGTGTCATTCGTTTTGGGAAACGAGGCAAATTGAATCCTCGTTATGTTGGACCATTCAAAATAGTGAAGAGAATTGGCCCAGTAGCGTATCAACTGGACCTACCTGAAGGACTTAGTGGTGTAGACAACGTCTTTCACGTCTCAAACTTGAAGAAATGTCTTGCAGACGAGTCACTCGTGATTCCTCTCGAGGAACTACACATTGATGAACAGTTACGTTTCATCGAAGAACCTATGGAAATTATGGATAGAGAAGTCAAAACGTTAAAACGCAGTAAAATCCCTATTGTTAGAGTCCGTTGGAACTCGAAACGCGGACTGGAATTCACTTGGGAGCGCGAGGACTAAATGATGCTCAAGTATCCACATCTGATCAAGCAATCCACGTCAAGCTCTTAAGGTACTATTTTAATTTTCGGGACGAAAATTCTTTCAACTAGGGGATGATGTGACACCTTAGAATTTTTTTTAATTTTTGGGACGAAAATTCTTTCAACTAGGGGATAATGTGACAATCCGACTTTTCATGTTAACTCCGTTAACAATCCCGTTAAACTTTCTTTTAAAACCTAACCCCGTTAACTCAAATCTCTAACCCAGGGACTTATTCTGTCAATTCTTGATCTTGAACTTCAAGGACTAGTCATGTAAATACACAAAACTTGATGGTTGACTCTCAAAGGCAAAATCAATTCAAAATGGGTCCTGTTGACTTTTATAAAGTCAAAATCGTGATCTTTAATCCACATTCAAGCTCCATAAACCATGTTCTGTTCCAATTCATAACCGAATTACACTTTAATGCAATGAACGATCGTTTATGAACAATCCATCATCATCATTACACGAATTAAAACAAATTATGAACATTAACCATGTAACCGTCGACCTCAATGCCCATTATCAACCGAATTCGATTAATTCGTTTAGCATTCTGGAAGTTGAACTCTCACACACTTAGTCGCATCCATTGGAACCTGTTGCACCATTCAATCTGACCAAAGAAGCACAAGGAGTTGTCGGAGACCGAGCCGTCAAAGTCAGAATACGTATTAGCCGGACGCCATCAATCTACACTCCATTCTGGTAATTGTTTACACTCCTAAATTCGTTTTCACATCTGTAATGAAAGCCCTAATCAAATTTGGATCCACAGTATCGAATTAAACACGAACCCGTATCTAGGGTTCATGTAATTTCGGTTTTGTCGAACCACAATCCGGACACCATCTCAATCCAATTAATTTACATGGATGGGTTCGCAATCTCTCAATCATTAAAAACCCTATGAATCCAACCACGTTCATTATCAGATTCGTTAAATTTAATTTCGTGTTCTAAAACTAGGGTTTCGACATTCAAGCAAGAAATAAACAATCGTATACTCATAGATGTTACAATTAAACTCCACCCCAGATTCGCAATACCTTGATGATCAAAAGCCCTATGGCTCCTTGGTCAATTGTGATCGAAATTGATGGAACTTGGACTAGGTTTGGTTCGGTTCGCGAATGGAAGGAAGAACTCAGGGCTTTGAATGTTAAAACCGATTTGTTTATGATCCTTGTGCGATTCCCTAGCCAGCCGAGATGGTTAAGACTTGTGTTGTGGGATAGGCCCGGGTTCGAATCCCACAACCCAAGTTTATTTTTCTGAATAATTTTTAAGTTACATTTCTAAATAAAATCATTTTCCACATTATTATATTAATATATTAACGTGTTTTAGCCCGGGAAACCACCCGTAGGCTCGCGTTTGGTTTTGTAAACCATATTTATCATTAAAAACTCATTTATAAAATAATATTTGTATTATTTTCAACCCAAAAACTCTAACTAAAAATAATATATATATATATATATTATTTTCATCACGTTCATAAACATTTTTTTGTAGCGTTTCAAAGTTATAAATAATATAATTTTCCCTATTATTTACACTCGTACACCCTCGAATAAAAATAATAAATTATTATTTTTGTCACGCAAGTTAATTGTTTACGTTACTTTGCTAAACTTAAAAATAATATAATAAATTATATTATTTTCCTAGACTTCTAGTTAACGACAAAACGCTCGAATACATTTATTATATATTATTTTGTCATTTGTCGCGTAACGTATACATCTTATTTATTAATTAAGGATTCTCATTTCCGTGGACACGTTCGTCTACTCTTAATCATTTGAGCGTTTCCTTAGGACGTTCAATCTTCTGTGTCGTCGTCACAATTCCCATCTTTATCCCTAATGATTATGTTGTAATTCTAGGGCATCCGTGAGCCGTGTCAGGCTAACACTCGTGGTTTCAACCTCGTACTTGTGTGATTCTACCTACGCAACTCAGGTGAGTTTCACGGCCCCATTTTACTTGTTTTACTGTTGGGGGAGAAACATGCATACTCACAAACATTATTTTAATTGTTTTCCTGTTGAGGAGAAACATGCATACTCACAAATATTATTTTACTTGTTTTCCCGTTGGGGAGTAACATGCATACACACAAACAGTATTTCACTTGTTTTCCCGTTGGGGAGGAACATGCATACAAACGAATATCATTTTACATGTTTTCCCGTTGGGGAGAAACATGCGTACAAACAAATATCATCTTACTTGTTTTCCCGTTGGGGAGAAACATGCATACGAACAGGCATCCGTTACTTGTCTCCCAGCCAGGGAGAGACATACACACGGACATGGATCACATAGTATTTCATTACCACTTGTGTACCTAAGTGCAAACATAACATGCAAAGTCCTTACACACTCGGACCGTTAATATATGGAATATAGCGAGGAAATTTGAGTAGTACTACTGGGTTTGACAAACCCCACCCGGGTTAGTCGCGCTAACTTGATTGGAGGTCTAACGGGTGTAAATTGTCCTAAACACTTGCCATTTGTTGATGTTAGCAATGGCGAAAGGCACCCAAACACAAACAGTCAGCTTCGGTTGCGAACGCTTAGAGTAACTTGTACATTGCCTAGCTAGCAATAGGTGTGACTTACCTATGTGGATCCGGCGACACTCAAACAATTTATTTACATACAAACCTGTGAACTCACCAACCTCGTGTTGACACTTTTTCTTACATGTTTCTCAGGTCGCTTTGGCACAGGTTGCACACTTACGACATGCATGGAGTCCTACTGTCATATCATTCATTTCAAACATTTTAAACAGTTTTACTTATTTACATTAATTGACGCTTGTTGCGTGTAATTACTTTTAATTTCATTCTAACGTTTACGCTTCCGCATTTAACTCTGAACATTTATGTTATGACTTTTTTTAAGTCTCATATAGTGTCGTTTGATGTAACTAATGACTGAGATCCTGGTTTGTCACGCTCCTAACGGTAGAACTCCGTTAGTGGATTTTGGGGGTGTGACATAACGGCATACCACTTAACAACTAAAGTGAAGTTTGAACGGTCCAACAAAACGGGGACTTGGCCTCCCACGTTTCCGAACCCGATACACCCCCTATATAAGGGAAACTTTTATATCGCCAAAGTACCCATTTTAGTTTCAATACAATTCCTCTCTAAATCCACTTAGGGTTTTCTATCCACCTTGAGCGGATTTTTCATTCGCACTCAATATACAAGATCTTTCACGCTAAGTCTTGAATCACACCATGATTCTTAGTTTCACGACGACCAAAATCACCCAACCAAACGGTATTCGACACCATTCACCATTTAGTAATTCAATCAATCGGATATGAATACTCAAATGGTAGTTAAGATGACACCATTCTTCAACCAATGGTAATTAGTCACCTGGTTTCCTCCAAATCGAAGAAGAAAATAACACTTCAAACCGACTCAATAGGTACAGATGTACCATGTCGTATCACACACTTCTTGAGCCAAGGTTCTCCGATTACTCGAAAGAGTAGGTTCACTTTTGGTATTCGGCCTTAACCCTTAGGCAAGTGAGAGACTTATAACCACACACTAGATTGTGCCTCTTTTCATTCGTAGCCACCAAAAGTTAAACTCCAAAACAACCATACAATAACCCACGAGTCTTTTAAGTCTCAGTCGTCACCCATGAAGTACAAGGACTTCAAGAACACCGATGAAGTTCGAGGACTTCAATTCAAACTTCTAACGCTCGTCCGCGTATATCTTCATCACTTTTCTCTCCAAATTCTCCCCTTTGAAGTTCGAAGACTTCATTTTCAATAATTGGTTGTGAAGTTTTAAGACTTCAAACGCCACCATGAAGTTCTAGGACTCCAACACCATATGCCCTTGATTACTTCAATCATTGTCGGGTCAACATATAAACGTCTTCAGAATTCACTGTCTCATCCAATAATGGATTCCCAAAAAAGCCAAAATGGCTCACCAAATCATTCCGAAGAAATGCCTCTCCTTTCAGGTAATTTCAGGAAACTCACGAAGATAATGAGCTTGAACGACTTTGTTTCGAAGATAGAAACGACTATCATCGAATAAACGACCCCCATATTAGCATACATGGGTCTACACACCTTTCACATTGATCCACATAAACCAGTAACTTCTAATAAGCTAGAAAGTTACATCCACAATCCCATAGTATTCATAACGGAAATGATACCATTCATGGGATAACGTCCTCCTCTACATTTATTGTTAAGCTAGGACTTAGACACCTGTTCAAACCCGACAAATATACGTATACATTCTTCCATTCTTCTTTTCCTCAAGAGAACGGTTACACCCCAAGAAGTGACATTCGGTTATAGACCCTTATGAACTTATTCACGACTGGAACATTAAGTATAAAATTGCTCCGGTTGGTGTCAATGGCATTAGCCAGGCATACACCAATTCATGCGCCACTTGTTTCACCGTCTCTAGGCGAGAACGTGTTGACATATCACCCTTTAGTCATACACGACATTGATACGGTTACTAAGTAACCACACAATTTCCACTATAATCGTAGGACTCCATTCCATGCAATGTTTCACCCACATCTTTCGATTATTAATTCACATAATTGTCAACATTATGAAACCCTTAATGTTAATCGCCTCCGAATCCACTGATTCATAAGTATTCTCATCCAACAACTATACCAAAAGACTTCAGTTCTGTCCTTGGTAGTTAGAAATGTTCGGCCCGACAGCCTTAAAATTTCTATTTTCTTCCCCCTATCAATCGTGTTCTTTAACTCGGGACATTCACTACGAATGAGTCCCGACTTGTAACCACAGTAGCACCCATTATTAGGACTAGTGCACTATAGCATAGTGTGTCCCATCATTCCACTTGTGTAACTTCCACGCATATGGCAACAACAAGTATTGCCTCCCCAAATGGATTTCTAGCTCGGCTAGAATATTTGGCTTTCTTGAAGCCACCGCAAACTCCTCTTCACACCCGCTAGCTTCCCGAGTTTGATTTCCTTGTATCAAATAATAATCAACTCCACCCGAGTTGTACACCACGAAGGAGAAACCACCCTAAAAGTCAACCGATAGCATCGAGAAAGTCGATCTATCTTCATCCCTTCTGATACTCCAAGATTTGGACAAGACTATACTCAGTCATACGACATGCCCATAATCCCTTGATTAATCCACCGGCCTAACGTACATGAAGAAAAATCCCAATTGCAAGATCCACAATGGCTTGTGTACAAGTCTAGCTCTAGAACGTCTCTTGAATTCACCTCGTTGCATTATCCTCACGCTTTTAACTCCTTCACCCTACGGAGAACTCCCAACCTCTCAACCGCCATTTTTCGGAGTCGACTCTCCGCGAGTAGTACTCCATCCGTCCATCACAATGGATTGCTTCAGGCCAATACCATAATAGTGATGTATCGTTGATTAATCAACGAATAAACTCCCACCAATTTACTCATTTGGCTCGCCCACCACGAACCCCTTGTGAAGACAAGGTTTTCTTCCTCCTCGCATTCGTCCAAGTTATTCCTCCCATCCTTAAGGCTTTGTACTCTTCTTCTAGAGGACCGCCCCAAAGAGCCCCACCTTCCTTGAAGGAAGATTGACACGACATCAAAGAAAGCTTTAGCCATCCTCCACTAGAATGTTGCCTTCCATTTCTCCCGACTAATCCCAAACTCATCCCCATCCTCGAGGTGATACACCCATAGACTCTTTCATGCGTGAGTCTATAAATCGACTTCTATCTACAAATTCTGCCCACTAAGTTATGTTTCCCCTCAGTCATCCCCGACCGTGAAGTAATAAGTTTGTAAGTGTTCTACCTACTTATAGGCCTCTAGTCTTACTCTATAAAGCGCTACTTCTTCCTATGTGTATATTAATTACCCCTTCATAATCATTTATGCACAAACACATAATATATACATACACATATAACCACCTTCACTTACTCATTGTTGGTGTTCATCATCATATGGTTATCATGAAGGTATTCGGACACGTTACATTAAGAATCATACTGGCCAGACATGATCGATAATGTAATATGCCCAATTACATTCACTATCTCCATATAACGAATCCCTTAACAACTTTCGGCACAATTAGTTCACATTGGACACCAATTATAACGACCAACGACATTAATCATTACTAACCTTTCGCTTTTAAACTCCGAGCCTCGGCCAAGCCTTCATTGGATTCTCATTTCACCCACCACATCAAGAGCATTAGGTTTGAGTTTGGTGTCTCGCACTCCCAAATCCCTCAAACCATTTCTCTGATACCAAGTTGTAACACCCAGATTTTTAAACCAATTTAAACATTTTAAAACACTCGGAATTTAGGTCCCGGTTACACCCATTTGTGAGATAACATCAAGTTATTATCAAAATCAAACAACGACAAATTTAAACCTTTAAAAGACTTTACAAAACCAGTTTGAATAACTCCTCACACCAAGGTTAATTAACAAATGATCATCAAAGTCTTCATGAGAATCTGATCGACCCGAAACATGACCTGAGGCTAAACCGGGGCTTTCCTTATATAAAATAACCCACACGAATAACCATTAGTAATAATAATCAACCCTTAGGGCCACCGCCAAGTTGGAACCTTAGACTTGGCTCAAAAAAAACAATTCCACATTTTACCAGCGCAAATCAGTGGGTTTTCAGCGCAATTTGCGCCGGTAGCAGTCCTGCCAGCGCAGTATGCGCTGGTACCAGCGCATTATGCGCTCCCTACAGCTCTACAATACCAATTTTCAAATTCCTCACGTCGAGGCACCCCAAATTCATATATTATGGGTTCCGTGGTTCATTTTCTATCCCGAGATATACTTATTAGAAGTTTTGGGCTTTTTCCGACAATAAGACCCTTTCATGTTTAGTCCCGACCCGTTTGCATATTTAAACCATTACCAATCATAAACCCATATTTTAACTACATATGAGTTTACACATATATTCTAACATATAATTGTTAGTTATGTACCCCCATAGCCAAGCTCCACTACTCGTTTTCCACTCTTGAAGTGTTTGACTTCAAGTTCTACAAATTCGTTATTTATGCATACAACAACCTACGACTTAGACATGTATTAATCCCATACAAGTCCTAAGTTTTACCATTCATTAACTAGACATTTCTATATGTCTAATGCGAGAACCACCACTCACTTTCCCCACATGGAGTATTTGACTCCATGCCGACCCATGAAGTATTTGACTTCATGTCACCCGTGAGGTATTTGACCTCATTACCACTCGTGAATTGTTTGACTTCACGTAACACCTCCATGAAGTATCCACACTTCATGTAATCAACCAATTTACTGTTTTACTACCAACGATTGAATTTACCATATTAAGTCAATTTTAGTCTAATGCCACCACATTCTACATTTTAGTTGACTCTTGACCACATTAAGTTATTTACACCATTTATCCACATATCACACATTAGTTTGACCAATAACCACATAAGTCAACTTACTTATATTTACCACTTTTGCACAATCAAGTTTGACTATTAACCACATAGTCTAATTACACATATTTACCGCATTTTCACATTCAAGTTTGACTATTAACCACATAGTCTAAATTCATCTATTTACCACATTTGCGCATTCAAGTTTGACTATTAAACCACATAATCTAATTACACCAATTTCACCACATTGCATATTCAAGTTTGACTATTAACCATATAGTCTAATTACACGAATTTCAACATAATAGTTTGACCCTATACCACTAAGGTCAAATTACACCAATTTCACCATTATCCACAATGGTTTGACTTTTTACTCATTAAGTCAATTTCATCAAAATACCACATTCTATATTTTAGTTTGACTATATACCACACTAGTCAACTACACCTATTTACCACATTTTGTTTGACTATTTACCACATTAATCAACTATGTCACTTTTCCACATTTCACACTTTAGTTTGACCATATGCCACATAGTCAAGATCAACATACTACATGTAAATAGAACTTACCACATTATCTACTTACATAAAAACTACTTATCCACTACAAAGTAAGTGCAAAGCACTTACCTTTGCCAATGATGATTCCAGTCGTTCCTCAAAGCTATCACCTTTATTGTCTCGATCACCTAAACATCCCACATGTTTTAGTAATCTAATTTACCTCAACACATTCATCAACTGAAGTTAACTCCCACCCAAGATATTATGATCTTCGCTATAATCTAATCTTGGTTACTAAGCCCCATACAAGCTTTTAACCATTATGAATCCAATTCTAGCCATTTAGACCCGTTAAGGTTTTCACCAAATTTTTACAATTTCATCAATTTATGATTCACCAATTCAATTGAGTTTTATACTTGAAAATGTGTTTATACTACACTATAAACACTTATCTATACTCAATTAACCATTTAAACACCTCCAAATATAAAACCCCCAAATTGGGTTCCAAGAACCCTAATTTTGAAATTATCAAATTGATTGAGGTTTCTTATCAATTAAAGTGTCTATCACTCCCATAAACACTTACCAACCATCAATCCATCATTTAAACATCCCCAATTATAAAACCTCTAAATCACCTTCAAGAACCCTAACTTTATGATTCTTGAATTGGGTGTTAAAAGGATGTTATTAACTAGGGATGGCAAAATAACCCGAGCCCGACGGGTATACCCGAAACCCGACGAGTTCGGGGCGGGTATACCCGAAGCCCGACGGGTACGGGGCCGGGTATGGGATTAATTTTTAAAAATTTCGCGGGTATGGGACGGGTATGGGATTAGGTGATACCCGACCCGATTACCCGAAATCACATACCCGTTTACCCGAATCATATACCCGAAAATTTGTAATTTATATTTTTATTTTCTCTTAACCCATGGCTATTAATGTTTCATTTTAGTAAGTTTATTATGTGAAAAATTACTTTTTCTTTTAAAATATGTATTTATAAATATAAAAAGTAGAGTTATAGAAAAGTACAAGACACATACCCGACGGTTATTGGCCGATACCCGCGGGTATACCCGATACCCGACGGGTAATTACCCGACACAAACCCGACGGGTAATGGGCCGGGTATGGGACACAATTTTACAACCGGGTATGGGTTTGGGATTACCGATACCCGACCCGAACCCGACCCATTGCCATCCCTATTATTAACCACTCTTTAACACTAATCAAGCTAGGTTTTAACTTTAAACAAGTTATTACCCGTAATCAACCACCAATTCAGCCCTTAACTTGATTTTTACAAAAACCCACCAAGAACATGAATCAATGGAGGTTTTGGAGAAGAAATGATACTTACATGAAGTCTAGATGAAGATGAACACTTCAAATCCTAATTATTTCACATGCACTTCCTTGATTTCAATTTTGATTCTTCCTCTTCCTCTCTTTGAGCAAAAATCGCAAGAACATACACTCAAGTGTGTGTTCTGCGCTTCCAATACCAACCAAATAAATCAACTTTTAGCTAATTACAGATCAGTCCTTGTACTTGCATAAATGACTCATCCTCTCAAAATTAGTTAATTCCACCTTTTAAGTGACATCCACCAACTTTCTTTTATTTAAAAACACCCCCTAAAATATTATTAATATATTATAGGGCAAACCCGAAAGTTGGTTCATTACACAAAACGTGGTACCCAAATTCGGTTCATGAAGTAACGGGCTTCATCGGATTTGGTTTCTAACTGTTGATCCATACCTCGTAGGGATTCGTCATTCGGGTTTTCTTTCTTGAGTGCTTCTCGTTGGGCATTACGTAATTGAGTGGTAAGGCTCATGTGAATCGTCATTCCCAACGCTCGTACTCGAAGAGTCTTGGTTCTTTCTTTCCTGCTTAAAGCATCTGCTACGACGTTTGCTTTACCAGGGTGGTAATGAATGTCACAATCGTAGTCGTTCAATAACTCTACCCATCTTCGTTGTCTCATGTTTAATTCTTTCTGATCGAAAATGTGCCAGAAACTCTTATGGTTGGTAAAAATGGTGCATTTTGTACCGTAGAGATAATGTTTCCAGATTTTAAGAGCAAAAACGACTGCTCCTAATTCCATATCGTGGGTAGTGTAGTTCTTCTCATGTATCTTGAGTTGTCGGGAGGCATAGGCGATAACTTTCTCCTTTTTCATCAAGACACAACCAAGTCCTTGGTGTGATGCATCACAGTATACTATAAAGTCATCGGTTCCCTTAGGAAGAGATAGGATAGGTGCACAACACAGCTTCTGTTTTAATAATTGGAATGTCGTTTCTTGTTTGTCGCACTTCTTTTCTTTCCGAGTCAAGGTCGTCAAGGGCTAGGCTATTTTGGAAAAATTCTCAATAAAGCGTCTATAATAGCTAGCTAGACCTAAAAACTGTCGCACCTCAGTTGCAGTCCTTGGTGCTTCCCAATTTTTGATGGCTTCGATCTTAGATGGATCCACATGTATGCCCTTGTCATTGATCATGTGACCGAGGAAATGCACTTCTCGAATCCAAAATTCGCATTTCGAGAACTTGGCATACAGTTTCTCGTTTCTAAGTAGTTCTAAGACAAGCTTCAAATGATGTTCATGTTCCTCTTTGCTTCGTGAGTATATTAAAATGTCATCGATGAATACAATCACGAACTTATCCAAATTAGGTTTGCAGACCCTATTCATGAGGTCCATGAATACATCTGGTGCATTTGTTAAACCAAAAGGCATGACTAGGAACTCATAATGGCCGTAACGAGTCCTAAATGCAGTCTTAGGGGTGTCTTCCTCTTGGATTCTCAGTTGATGGTATCCTGAACGTAAGTCGATCTTTAAATAGAAGCTAGAACCTTGCAACTGATCGAATAAATCATCTATCCTTGGAAGTGGATATCGATTCTTTACCATTAATTTGTATAATTCCCGGTAATCGATACACATCCTAAAGGTTCCATCTTTCTTCTTCACGAACAAAACCGGAGCTCCCCATGGTGAGAAACTCGGTCTAATGAACCCTTTATCCAACAATTCCTGTAACTGATTGGATAGCTCTTGCATTTCAGATAGTGCAAGCCGGTATGGTGATAGTGCAATCGGTGCTGCTACGGGTACCAGGTCGATACGAAACTCAACTTGTCTTGGTGGTGGAAGTCCAGGAAAGTCTTCGGGGAAGACTTTCGGGTAGTCTCGTACGATTAGTATGTCAGCGAGTTGTTTTTCCTTCGGCTTCTTTTCTATTACGTGAGCTAGAATAACATGATATCCCTTTCTTAAGTACTTTCGGGCCTTCATGCATGTAATAATTCTTAAGGTGGATCTGCTTTTTTCTCCCTGAATAGTCAGGGTTTCACCGTCTGGGAGTGGAATGTGAACTATCTTCTCATGACAGACAATCTCGGCATGGTTCTTGGATAGCCAATCCATGTCGATGACAATATCATAGCTTCCAAATCTCAAAGGCATCACGTCTATGCTAAACGTATGATCGCCCAGGTTTAAAGAGCATCCTTTGATTATTTCTCCTGTTCGATCAACTTACCGTCGGCTAATTCTATTATATAAGACTCATCTAGCACATTGGGTCCTATACCAAGTAAAGGACTAAAGTCGATAGAGACAAAGCTTCTATCGGCACCCATATCAAACAGTATGGAAGCATACTAATGATTAACAAGGAACGTACCCGTGACAATGTTGGGATCTTGACGAGCGCCCCCAACTCCAATCACAAATGCTCTACCACGGGCTTGGTTGTTACCCTGGTTCCTCATATTTGGGCAGTCCTTCTTAAAGTGCCAAGTAATGTCACACTCAAAACAAACTCGATTTTCCCCAATGTTGACTGCTGGTTCAGGGGCTTTGCAGTATTTGGCTGTGTGGCCTGGTCTTTTGCATTTGGTACATGTAAAACTTTCACAAGTACCCAGGTGATGGAGACCGCATTTGTTGCACTTTGGTTGCTTCCCTGCATACTGATTTTTCTCAGTTGGTGCTGCAAACATAAGCTTTCGCAGTCTCAGGCTTCTTGGGAGTCTGATGTCTAGAACTCTTTCCATCCTATTTCCTTTTTTCACTGAAATTCTTCTCAACAGAAACTGAACCTTTCTTAACCAGGACTCCAGAACGAACGGCATGGTCAGTTAAATTGTGTGCCTACCTTATGGCACTCTCAATGGTGGTTGGTTTAGATGAAATCACCATACTCTGAATCTAGGGTGCAAGACCCCAAATGTACCTCTCAATCCTTTTGATCTCTAGGGTAACCATGTGTGGAACTAGTCGGGCTAGTTCGTGAAACCGAGTGGTGTAGGTTGCCACTTCAGCTCCAATCATGGTCAGATTCCAGAATTCTATCTCTAATTTCTGGACCTCATTTCATGGACAGTATTCTTCCTTTACCATATGCTTGAAGTCATCCCATGACATCTAGTAAGAAACATCCATGCCCAATGTTTGAACTTGAGCGTTCCACCAACTTAGCGTTTGGTCTTGGAAGGTGCAAGTGGCGTACTTGACCTTGCAGTCATTGGTACAGTTGCTTATGTTGATAACCGACTCCATTTTCTCAATCCAACGCATGAGACCAATTGCTCCATCGGTCTCACTGAAGTGGCGAAGCTTGCAATTCATAAAGTCCTTATAGGTACAACCTCTTGGGGCGTTGTTGTTTCCTGAATGGATAGGGTTATCAAGTTAGGATATTAATCATAAACAGTGACCTCTAGGTCTGATATGTTGTTACTGTTTGTATTACCCAAGGTAGCTCCAGATCCATCTCTGTTTCCGTTGGTACCGTTACCGGTGTTGGTATTCCTAGTTCTGATGTCATCTCCGTCAGTTCCATTATTGCCACTCCTCGGGTTTCCTAATCCGCCTCCGGATCCAGTGTTTCGGTTTGCTTCTCTCTGTGCGAGAGCAACGGCTACTTGCTGAGTTACCAGCTGTTAGGGGTGTTCAAAAAAATCCAAATCCAAATCCGAATTATCTGAAATTTCGAATCCGAATTATCCGAAAATTCAGATATCCGAATTTTTGGATTCGGATTCGGATATTAATATTAGATATTTTCGGATATCCGAATCCGAAATATTAAATTTAGTTATGTTTTAATTATTTATTATATTTAAATATATATACCTTAATACATTGAAAAACCCCTAAAAGCATTCTGATCTTCAGATCTGCTCTCGTGCTTCCGCCGACGCCTCTGTGACTTCGCGAATTCGGAGTTCCACCTTCGAAATTTTTGGATATCCGAAATTTCAGATATCCGGTTTTGAACACCCCTACCAGTTGTGATATTTCTTCATCCGTCATGGGTTGTGTTGTCTCTGTGCTTTCAGTGTTCTGTCGGGATCTTCCTTTGGGCGCCATGTTTTTCTTTCTAGTATGTATGACAAGAAAAGAAAATAAGACAATATGCATAAAATAATTATCATCACATGAACAAGAAAATGTAAACAACCACAACTATCACAAACACAAGAAACATGCATAATACATAGATGGATTTAAACTTGTTACATAGTTGTAGATAGTACAAAATGGACAAGGGTACAAAGCCATGTCAATACAAGTTTCAAATCCTAATCTAGGTGAGCACAACCCACTCACATATGTCTGCTAGATAAGTGTGAGAATAAACCTACCTGGGCAGCAGCGGTGGCCAGTATGGCACAGATGGTGGCCAGGGCTCTCGTCTACTGCAGCTCTCCTCGTAGGTTTGCTGCCTCCTGCTCCCCCGCTGTCACGCGGAGTGTAACCGCAGCTAGGCTCTCCTGCAGGTCGAAGATCCTCTCGACAACGTCGATCGTCCACTCCTCAACGCCAGTGATAACCGAGAGGTTATCCTCTATGAGGTCAAGGCAAGTGCTCACATTAAGCACGGCCCTAGCCACATGATACTCGATCAGGTCCAGTCGGGCCATCAGTGCGGCTAGCTCGTCCAAGCTCTCCATCTGCGTCTAAAGATGTTCGATCTCCTCCTAGAGACCATCTAGTCGGCCGTCATGGCGGAAGCTTCCTGGAGACCGTCCATAGGCTAATCGGTGATGGGAAAGGGAGCGGGAATGCGGGAAGACTCTCCCACCTCATAAGTGGAGGGAGTCCCCTCCTCGTCCACCCACCTCCGTAAGGTGGGGGCTACCCATCCCCATCTCCTGCAGGAGGACCTAAGTGGGGCTGCCGGGGTAGGGGAAGTGGATCTAGCCCTCTTGGGCTCAGGCTCAGGGTGGTAGGTGTAGGAGAAGCTGGCCTCTTACGAGGCGGAAGGACCCTTTTTTCGTGTAGTAATGCGGATACGGGTCCCTCCTAGATGGGTACAGAAGTAGGAAGGTGTGGTCTTAGGCCGGATAGTCCCTACAGTGGCTGGAACCTCCTCGGGAGTAGGGGCTACAGGCTCAGCCAGTGCTGGCATAGCTTCCATCTCCTGAACCGCGGGAGTCTCCTCGGGCACCTCGTCTGGATCCTCTTCGGGATCCTCAATCATCGCATCCTCCACGGGGCTGTGAGGTGTAGGGGGTGTTGCGGAGGAGTCCACAGACAAGACCAGTGATGCTGGCTTGGAGGGTGGCTCCTCATCGGAGTCCAAAATGTATATCCAACCGTTGTGTGACAGAGCTGTGACAATTCAATGTTAGTACAAATTATATAAGTTGTGCAATGCAATGTTCGTGTCCTGTTTCTATGGTTATAGTCTAGGCTCACTAATACAACCTAGTTCGCTATAACCAATAGCTCTGATACCGATCTGTCACACCCCGCCTAGGGCGGAAACACGGGGGGTAACGATTCATGGTGTTCATAGACTTTGATTACAACAAACGACTTCTAAATGCATTCATAATCAAAGGGTTAAGTCATTACAAGAAAACACAAATTGTTTTAAGACATTACATGCAAAAAGTACCGCAAGTTTGTACGGCTTCTTAAACAACAAGTTTGTCGGCTATGACCTAGATGCTCCTAGGTTATAACAAGAAAACTTCAACAGGTGGTCTACGTGCATGCATGCCCTCTGTTCTATGTTTCTAGTTACCTGAGAAAACAAGCTTAAAAAGTCAACATAAAGTTGGTGAGTTCACAGGTTTAGTTGAATAGTTTCCATTGGACCACAAGATTTCAAGTTGAGTATTGTTCACCCGAACAATGTCGTTTTACTATTATTAATTAAAACAATAGTACAAGTCTATTATTGTTACCATGAGCTCCCGTAACAGAACTCGACGTTTAGTTGTGCCCCTAACCCAACGTTCTTAATGCTAAACATTGTAATAGTTGATGAAAATTATGCACCCGCTTTGACCTCCAATCAAGGTTAGAGCGACTAACTACAGGTGGGGGTGTCAACCCAAATAGATCTATTCGTAATATCCACGTTTGTATCATAACTAACGGTTACAGAATAAGAGGGGACTTTAAGCATTAAACGAGTTTACTCATGTAACAATGTAGGTAATTGTGTCCAGTTTCAAGTTTAGCAAGTTTCTCCCCCGTGTGTTTAAAAATCATTTAAATCATAGTAAAAGTGGGGCCGTGAAGACTCACCCTAGCTAACAAGGTAGTGAGTGATGATGTTAGTAGCAAGTCCGAATAAGTTCCGACCTACCTGTGCCCTAAAATAATTAAGACACCTTAAGGTCTACGTAGTTGTTAATGTATGAGTTGGTCACAAGACCAATATCCCGAAGTCTTGACACTTGCCTTGCAATAATCTACAAGGGTCCGACTCGACCGACGTTGGTGATACAACTTATTGTTACAATATAGTAGTTATATTTATTAAAATTCCTTTAATAAATATTATAACGTACACTTTTATTTGTCCAAATCTTGTTTTCGGTTTAAGTCGTCCCTCATGATAAATAAATATATTTATTATAACTAAAGTGTAGTTAAAGTGTCATAAAATAATAATCATATTGATTATTATTTTATTATCCAAATTTATTTCTAGTTGTCTCAATAATTCATATATACAGATAAATACATTTACATTATTATTACTTTAACAAAACTAATATTTAAGTATATATATGTATGTTTTATAAAAATAATTTTATAAAATCCTTTTTTCATGTTAACTCATTTTGCATGACAACTCTCTTTGATTTTATTATTTAGTAATAATTATAATAAAACCACTATTATTTTCTTATGTTGTTAACAAAAATAACCTATTACTATATTTATGAAAATCATGACTTATATTTAACCATAATAACACTTAGGGTTTTATAATCTATGGTTTTTAACCGTTACCTTTTTACGTTAAAACCCGTCTTTTATAAATTATTTAAAATATGAACCGGGTATAACCGTATCATAATAATATCACCAACTAAGTTAACGATAATAAAAATAGGTCGAATGCTCACGTAAAAAGTCGAGAGAAAAGGTGGCTGAGTTAACTTGAGACCCGGATTCACCGCTTGACGTTCCGCAACACTTGGTTAGCTCTCGAGATTACTTGCACACTCCATAAAATCGAGACCCGAAGTCCACAAGGTAGAATCGAAGACCCACACAAAGGTGGTGGAGTTTGGTTTTTGTTCCGCGAACCGTAACGGTGGAAGGGGGCTCAGGACTGCCGTGGATGGAGGGGAGGAGGGTGACGGTGTGCGATGGTATGTGGTGGAGTGGTGTGGTGTTGTGGTTGTTGTCGTGGAGCCGAAGGGAGGAAAGGAGGTGGTGGTTTGGTCGGGTAGCCGAGATAGGGAGGAGGGGGTGAGTGAGGGTGGTTATCGGCTATGGCGGTGGAGGAGGAGTGGTATTCAGTGAATGGTGGTGGTGTTGCTGCTGTTGTTGTGACTGCCGAGATCCAAGGAGAAGGGAGAGGGAGGGTGGTCAGGTGGTGTAGGCCGAAGAGAGAGAGAGAAGAGAGCGTAAGGGTTGATGTGGGTTTGGGTGGTGCTTGCATGGGCTTATATAGCCTTCAACAGGGTCTTTACCCACAAGTTTTATGTCTTCAAGGGGACAACCATGTCTCCTAAGACACAATGTTGGGAAAGCATGGAGCAAGAGGGGTGCTCCATTGTGGGCTTTGGTTCGGCCGAGAAGAAGAAGGAGGCGCACGGGTGGGGTGGGGTGGGGGGTAGATAGTGTGGAGTGTTACCCGCTCGTTCTAAGTCCGGTATAACACCAACGTGTTGTCGTTTTTCATTCGTCGTTACGTGTCGGGTATTATATAAAAAATGTATAAGTTTAGTAGCCCGGACAAAATACGTGACCGCGTAACATGTTTAGTATTAATCTCTATATAGGTATTCTCTAATATTAAAAATAAAGAGTGTTTCTCGAGGGGTTCATTTTATTTAAAAGTTTATCACCAACGCATACGAGATTCGATGTGTCTCGGAAATCTCTAACATTTCCTTCATAAGTTGTATAGTGGGTTCACTCTACTAGACCCGGTTAGACCTAATTAATTAATAATTAGTCTAATATGCACAGTCTCGTGTAATTATATTTAAATAATTGTTAGGTAAAATTAACAGTTGTCACAACCTTCTCCATAGATAGGCTTTCCTTTCCAAACATGAGGGTGTCTACAAAGTGTTCATAAACTTTGAGGCAAACTTGACAAGAAGATTATGGCTATGTCTTCCTCATCAAGCTGCACCTCAATATTTTCAAGATCTAAAATGAGCTTGTTGAACTCATATGTGTGATCTTCAAAGGACCTACCAGTTACCATTTGGAATGTGTACAATCGTTTCTTTATATACAGCCTATTAGCCAATGATTTAGTCACGTACAACCCTTCTAATTTACTCTAAATACTAGCAGTTATAGGTTCCTTTGACACCTCTCTAAGAACCCTATCATCGAGGCTAAGAATAATAGCACTATGTGCTTTCTCCATAACTGTTTCTTGTCAGAATCAGACATACCTGCTGGAAAACCGCCCTCACCCTTCAGAGCATCCACCAGGCCCTGATGCACCAATAGAGCCTTCATCTTTAACCTCCATAAACTAAAATCATTCTTGCCATTGAACTTCTCCATATCAAACTTAGTCGTTGAACCCATCTTATCACCTTCAATCGATTGAATTGCTTGAATCAAGCCAATGGGGCTCCAATACCAATTGTGAACGGTAATGCGGAATTAATCACACCAAGTAATCCAAGAACAACCAAATTGAGAAGAAATTAACGAACAATCAAACGATTACTTCATTGATTATGAACAAAGAACTTACAAAGAAATTGAAATTGAAACGAAGAAGAATGAATCAATAATTGGACAACTAACAACCTTTTAACCTAACCCAAAGCTATTAACAGACGATTAACAAACTCATAATCAGATTGACAACTTCAGTCCTTCAAACTTTGGTCATTAAGCAAACAACCCCTTAAACTTTATCAAACTTGTCACTTTGACTTTAAATGAAAACAGTTGACTTTAATGTTGACTTTGTTTGACCACTACACTAACAATAGAAAACGGAACTAAACAAAAACAAATATAAAAATAAAAATCTGCCGTTCAAAAAAAAGTAGAAGGTTGTTAGAAAGAGGTTGTGGTGGTTAAGGGTGGTAATAATTGAGGTTCGGTTTTTTCACTTTTAAAAAATAATAATAATGTCACCAAAGTTAATATCTGGCTGTGACAAAAAAAGAAGTTAATTTCTTTTACACTTTTAGCTTTTAACGTTTTTACACATATTTACTCATAAAATTATGTAAGTTTACGTCATATTAATATCACTAATATTTATCATAACTTAAAATAAAAAGTTTTAAGTTCTTTTTATCAATTTTTTTTATCAACTACAAACCACTTTTTTCAAAGGGTGGGCTAAAGCTTTTAAATGTACACACTTGTACTTGGTTTTCCATCCAATCATTATTTTCTTATGATTTTAAGGATTTAAGTTTCATACACTATTTATATTTCATACACCATTTTAATAAAAAATAAACAATAAAAAATCATGTCCCATGTCAAAATAATAATGATGATAATAAAAAGTAAACATAATAATAGTATGCTATTCTTAAATTATTATTTGTTTTTATTAATGAGAATGATTGAGGAATTTTGAAGGAGATGTGGAGCAGTCGTCGATTTATGTTTATGTTTATATTTAACTTTGTTTGTTTTAAATTATTATTTAATAACAATTATTATTTAAATAATAATAAAACAAATAATATTTTAATAAAACAAATAATAATATTTAGGGATTATAACGCTTATCCCTGTTACAACAATAACTACATGAACTACCAAATGTCTGGTGAACCGAGTCCATTCATGAACCAGGATACTTTCGGGTATCCAGAGCCTGCTACACAAGGTTCACACGGGAACTACGATGATTATCCTAGTTACAACAGTGCATACGTGAACTACCAGGTGCCTAGTGAACCGAGTCCGTTAATGAATCAAGATGTCGCATGGCAAAGTTATTTCTTCAACCCTTCAACCGCACTGTCATATGATTTATTCGGGTTTAACAAGAATACTGCCGAACAAACTTATTTCACCAACGTTTCTGGTGCAACAGGATATGATTACTTCGGGTTGAACGAATATAGTGGCGAACAAACTTATTTAACCAACCCTTCAGGCGCCGACCCTTCAAGTCCGACTGTCTTCGATTTCCTAGGGTTGACCCAGCACAATGTTACTAATAAAAAATCAAATGACTATCATAAATATATTGATCAAATTACAACAGTCTTTCAACCGTATGTGGAAGATATAAAAGATGTGTTAGGTGATGAAAACTGTGGGTTTCGTGTGACAGCTTCTGCTCTCAGGTACGGTGAAGATGAATGGCTATTAATCCGGATGCTACTAATTGATGAGATGGTGCAGTTTGAAACACATTACAGAAAGGCATTCCATGACGAATACAATGAGGTGTTTTCATCCTTAGAGTGGTCGGGGCCTAGTTTTGCGCCACAAAAATCCTGGATGATTATGTCAGAGACGGGGTTTTTTATTGCGAACAAGTTTAACGTAATTTTTCATTTTATATCTAAAGAAGGTAATAACAGTTTGACATTGTTTTCGCTTTGGAGAGACCCTGACCAGTTCTCAGATAAAAAGATAATCACAATTGCACTGGTGAATACAAATCATTATGTAATGGTAGAAATGCAAGGAGAGTTTCCAATGTGTTTCACACCAACTTATGGATATTAAGGAGTGAAAGAGACGCAGCTGAGTGGGAAAACGTATTTAAATCACGTCAAAAGCTTTATAAAGATTTGGTAACAAAACCTGCTAAATATGTAATTGTAAATTAATTTTTTATTTATTAATAAATTTGATTGTTTATTTTCTTATTTAAAATTTATTTATTTTTTTATTTGTTAGTGAAATTTTTATTGTTATTAATTTTCTTTTGAGATTTAATTACAATTTTTTTAAAAAAAAATAGTTAAATTAAATTAAAAAAAAATAATAGTTAACTTAAATTTTAAAAAAAAATTATATTAAGTTTATATACAAAATTTAGAGTAAAATAAAAAACAAAGAAACCAAATAATAATGGGCAAAGTTTATAGTAAAGAAAATAAAAATTAGTTAACTTAAATTAAAAAAAGACTGATTTGACTTATTTAATGATGTATGATCATCATGGGTAAAAACAAATAAGTCAGCTCAAATGACGTAAAATGCTTACTAACATGTTGTATTAATCATGGTTCACTTCTTTTTATTCAAAAATATTTGTTATATAATTAAAAAGTACATATTTTATATTTTATTCTTAGGTTATTTTTTTTAAAACAGTATTTTCTCCAAAATATTTTAGGGTAAAAATTTTGTTTAAATTGTTTTATCCTTTCAAGGGAAATCAATTTTTTTTAAGAATTATTTTTTTTTAATAATAAACGCTATCTTTTAAAAAATACTTGATATGATATTATGATTAGTGATTGATTATAAAAGGGGTATACAAAAGGAAAGGCAAATAAAGTAAAAATAAAGGTAAATTGGATTTTAATAATAAAAACTATAACACATTAGCTGATAATAATCTATACTAACAGTTTGGTTGTTGACAGTCCTAAGTTCTAACTATCACTTTTGTTGTCAATTACAGTTCTAGTAGTATAATTATCATATATTTACACTCGATTTCGGTTATATGTTTCTCTATTTAATTCAAAATCATCATTTTGACCAAAATCAAGTGAATCTATTATAATTATGCTATTGTGACCGTTTTTAATAACAAAAGTGAAAGTTATGACTGAAATCAGTCAAATTGTTAGTATGGATTATTTTTGACAAATAGATAATAGTTCGGATTATTAAAATCTAATTTATCAAAAATAAATTAGATCTTGATGATTTGATTATTTAAAAGTAAATAAAATAAATAAAACAAGGATTTTTTTTTCCAAATGTAAATTAAATTCAGACAATGACAAACATTGACCTGGAACCTTAGAAACATCAATAACAAGCAGATCTAGACAAACATGTGATTGTACTACACATTCACATTTCCAATATTGCCCCTATCGACCGCCGGTACTTCTTTCTCATAAATGATAAACCCCATTAATAATCCTCGTCTAATTCGTCCATTTTACTCAAATCCACCATGTTTCGTCACCTCCTCTTCATCTCCCTCCTCCTCCTGCTCGTTCTCTCCGCCTCCGCTCACGGCGGCGGCGATCAAGACGACGACGGTGACACCGCCGACGCCCCAAAACCCAACCTCCGGTCAAGATCCTTGATCCTCGTGAAGATTTGGTGTTTGATACTAGTATTTGTTGGGACTTTCATCGGAGGTGTGTCTCCGTATTTCTTGAAATGGAATGAGGGGTTCTTGGTGCTGGGCACCCAGTTCGCCGGCGGCGTGTTTCTTGGGACGGCGATGATGCATTTCCTGAGTGATGCCAATGAGACGTTTGGAGATTTGACGACTGTTGAATACCCTTTTGCCTTTATGTTGGCTTGTGGCGGCTATTTGCTTACTATGCTTGCTGATGGCGTTATTTCATATGTTTATGGAAAGAACAGGGGTTCCGATGTTGAAGATGAAGGTTGGTTGTTTCACTTTTTCAAACAATTGGTAATTGAATCGGTTAATTGGTTAAAATATCTAAGATATTTTATTTTTTGTTAATTAGTTGAGTAGTTGGTAAAATATCTTGCTTTCTAAGCAATAATGCTTCCTTGAAAAGAAACAACAAATAATAATTATACATCATTATAATGAGATTATCGTAGAGTTCTTTTCTTTATCAACTACGGTTCGGGAATTCAAAACTAGGTTTTTAATTTATAATATAAAAAATTGGTAAATTCTGGAGAGCAGAGGGTCGATAGACACTCTTCACCCTTCCGCCCCTGGCTACTTGTCCGGCGCGAGCTACGTTTTACATGATCATGTTGGTTAGAAGGATATTCACGAGTTAATAGGTGATTGTGACAAAACAAAATTTAATTGAATTTAATTTTTTTTTTTGCAGTTTCAGTTTTTTAATGTTTTTACACATATTTAGTCATAAAATTATGTTAGTTTAAAAACCACCACTTTGAAAATTTTTCAAAGGGTGGGCTAAAGCTTAAATACTTAAATGTACACTCTTGTACTTGGTTTACCATCAAATCAATATTTTCTTGTTTTTTAAGTTAAAAATATTTATTATAATAGTTAAAAAATATTTTTATCAAATTAAATATTTGTGCGGTGCAAGCTGTGATTATCCGAACCCGTTGGTTAGCAGTGTACTGACAGGTTCTGGTAGTACCGGTAACAAGTTCTATTGTAAAAGAAACAAATAATAATACGTGGGTTGTTGATAACAGGGGAAAACAGGAATGAAAAAGACGGAACCGCCCATCCAAATATTGGAATATCATCAGCTTCTTCACTCGGGGACAGCATTTTACTAATAGTCGCATTGTGTTTCCATTCCGTGTTCGAAGGAATAGCGATCGGAATCGCGGATTCCAAAGCCGACGCTTGGAAAGCTCTATGGACCATATCTCTTCACAAGATCTTTGCAGCAATTGCAATGGGAATTGCTCTTCTAAGGATGATTCCAGACCGGCCATTTTTGTCATGTGCATCTTACGCTTTTGCATTTGGGATTTCAAGTCCGATTGGGGTGGCAATCGGAATAGTAATAGATGCCACCACACAGGGTCGCGTTGCAGACTGGATATTTGCAATATCAATGGGAATAGCTTGTGGGGTGTTCATATACGTATCGATTAACCATCTGTTACGAGGTTATCAGGCACAAAAGCCGTCGTCTGTGGACACTCCTCACCATAAGTTGCTAGCGGTGACATTGGGGCTTGGTGTGATTGCGGTTGTGATGATCTGGGACACCTGATTTGATCCTCGGTATTTTGTTTGTGTTCTTTTTTTTGTTGTTGTTTTGGAGATGAAGGGTGTACAAGTTTAAGAATACATGTGTATTGTAAAGAAGCATAGTTTTGACAAGATCTATAAAAAAGAAATATTGGTTGTTTTTGTTTATTACAAAGTATACAATAAGCCGGCAACCAATCTCCAAAACTACTAAAAATGTTTTTTTAAACATGGATACTTATTTGTAAAATATCTTTTTTTATAAAATTAAGAACCTGATAGAGTCTAGCTGTTAATACCCCGTTAACCAATAAGATTAAATAAAACATGACTTGTTTTACACAGTTGGTTTTTAAGAGGGTTAAAGGTAGAATGTCGGTGGAAGCTAATTCGAATCTAAGGCCATCCGGTTTACCAACCCTTTTCACACGGTGATCCGATGTGGAGGGCTTAATCACGGCGTGATAAAGATGGAACACCGCCCCCTCGATTTGTTATTCACGGCGTGATTAATTGCCGTGAAAATTTTCACGTGAGAAACGATTGTGGGCTTTTGAGATTGTCTTCGTTGAACGGTACAAATTTTGACCGTTGGAAAATTTTAAATATTTAAATAATTAATAACAAGAATCGATTTGAGTTGTTGTTTGAATCGTTTGAACGAAGGTACCACAAAAATCCCAAAATCGTTTACCTGCAAAAACCGATTGGATGTAAGAATCATATGCAAGAATCGATTTGAGTTGTTTGAATCGTTTGAACGAAGGTACCACAAAAATCCCAAAATCATTGTGCAGAAGACGATGGCGATGAATATGAAGAGTGGATTCCTGATAATGAAGAGGTGGAAAAAATGTGAATGGGTAAGGGACGGGGGCCAATAGGATTAGAAAACTGTTTAATAGGTTTTATAATATTTAACAATGCTCAAGACGAGAGAATGGATTGGAAACGAACAAAACAGGAGATCGAAATTCTTAACATGGATCTTGATTCACTCTACACTGTGCAACGTTTTTTGATTGAAAAAAAAAACAAAATAAGTTCAAAGAACGTCATGGTATCCCACAGGTTTTTAGTTATGTATTTTTTTTATTAATGTTTTTTTTAGTTGTTTGAATTAATGTTTTTTAGTTATTTTAATTAATGTATTTTTTTAAATTAAATATTATGTTTTATTTTATTTAAATGAAAATAAAAAAAAATAACATTTAATTATCACACCACCACAATCACACGGATATACCCCTTACCAAGTGATGTGTGGTGTGATAATGAGGATAGTGACGTGGCGTGCACTTTATTATCACACCACACCACAATCACACCGGTATACCACATGCTCTAAGACTCATACTAAAGGCAGGACTCAACTCTTAAGTGTTTACCACTTCGTCATACATGGAATCTTAAATGTGTATTCATTGTGACTTAGAGCATGGGGTATACCTGTGTGATTATGGTGTGGTGTGATAATAAAGTGTACGCCACGTGGCGCCACGTCACTACCATCATTATCACACCACCCATCACTTGGCAAGGGGTACACCCGTGTGATTGTTGTGGTGTGATAATTAAATGTTTATTTTTAAAATGAATGGATGAGTGGGGAGAAAGAATGGATGAGTGGGGAGAAAGAATGGATGACTGGCGTGAAAAAAATCACGGGTATTAACCACGGCGTGATTTTTTGATCGAGGGGGCGGTGTTCCATATTAATCACGGCGTGACTATTACCGCCACATCGGACCACGTCGTTATACCAGCTTGTATACCGGATGATCTTTCACTTTATAGTTGAAAATTCGGGTTGCGTCTCATTTTGGTCATTCACTTTATGGTGAAAAGGAAAATTAAACATGAACATGAGGGTTAAAAAAGTAATCTAAAAAAAATGATTACTCATTAATCTCTATCCCTAAATCTAATAAATAAAAATCTTAGGGTACGAGGTCTCTTTTTTATTAATTATACAAATTTCTTTAATTGTTTTTATAATTTTTTGTTTCCCGAGTTCTTTTTTTAAAACATTTTTTATTTTAAAAAAAGTTAGGTTTGTTCATAAAACATTTTTATAAATTGAACATTTTTTTCATTCTTTTTATAATATTTTTATAAAAAATAACTATATAAGAGCATTCACAGCAGGTTCTGTATATGTTTGTGAGTGAGTTCTGCATATTTTAGGCAGTGGTTTAAAGTGCTTGTGAGTGAAGCAGAGATAAAATGTTACTGTTCATCTGCATATTTGTGAAAACATTGTTCAACTCTATTAATTTTTTAACATTTTTTGAAATTGGTTGTAAGTGCAGGAGAGAGAAAAGATAATGATAAATGTATAAAAAATATTATTTAATTGAAAAGGTGAGAGAAAAAGTAGTGATTTTTAGTGTAATTATAAAGATAAGGATAGAGAAGCTGATGTGAATGCTCTAACATTTCTAGAATTTCTATTAAAAAAACTATGTAATATATCATAAATATGTAATATATAAATCCTTATTATTAAGTATATAATATTGCATTTATTCAACCCGTGTAATATATCGGGTTTCTAACCTAGTATTTAATAAGTGTGTATGAGACCACGATAAATAAACAGAGAGTAAAAATATGTATCAAATCAGTAATTAATATTAACAATGGGGAAGGTTCTATGCAGAACACTAAAATTTACGAGAACATACAGAACAAAATCAAATATTCTTTTTTTAATTTTAAAAAAATTTAAATTGCAACAAAATGATTGAAATGTAATGGTTATTCATTTATTTTGAAGTTCAAAAAAAAATTATAATGAAATTTCGTTTTTTTATATAACCTAAACATGTGTAGGTAATGTCCCCTACACATAATTTACACATGTATAGGAAACGGTTAAAACTTAAAAACATATGAAAATACAAGTTTGATAATTTTTTATGTATATAAACATACTCATTTGTATGTAAGATGTGACACCTGCAAATTTCAGAATCTAGAAACCTAGTTGCTGGCCTAAACCAATTAGGCCCAGTTAGGCCCAATAAAGATTCAAGCCCTTTAGAGGTCCAATTACATAACTCTGATATCAAACCAATCACATGATTCCGTTTAACAACTTGTTACGCGATTCTAAGAACTTACGAAACGATAGGAGCATATGCGCGAGTCAGTTCTTTAAACGTTAAACGTGTTAGACATCGGTTTATAAATGGATGTCCGGCAGGACGATTACTTAAGATAACGAACTATTAATACTAATTATTAATAGTCTTCTAAGAAGTTCGCTCAGATAAATTCATGCGAAGTACGCATGCGGAAACGTAAAACCGCGTTAGAACGTGCAAACGAAAAACCTTAACAGTATAAATGCTAACAACCTGTAAGTTGGTACGGAAAGTTTACAATATACATAGTATAATATTACTAGAAAAATAATATTAATAATCAGAACGTGAATAGATAAATCTGACAAATGAGTTCAGACACGTGTGGTAATTCCTACCGACTGAGAATTTCTCCGGTGAAAAATTATAACGAAATAAATATTTTTGAATATTTATTTTAGTATTTTGAATGAAAAATAATTATCGAGAACGAGAAAACGTGATAATGTTTCGGGTTTGACACGCGATATTCACCCACTCTTTCACCAACCCGAAAACCCTAGGTATATAAGAGAGTTTACTCTCTCTCTACCCATTTCTCATCTACACCCACACACTTTTAGAGAGAGAAAGAGTGGAGAGCAAGAGAGAGAGACCGGAAAAGGGAAGAGGAGGCCGGCCACACTTCGGCGGCTCCTCCGGGCGGCACACGGCGGCGCAGCAGAAGACGCAGGTGGCTTAGACGAGTGGCAGCGACACTCTGATGGCGGTGACAGGCGACAGCAAGGGAAAAGAAGCAGCCCTCAGCTGCGTGATTGAAATCCGAACACGTCACAGTGGTGTAACGGAAGACGAAGGCGGCTGGCGTATTTCCGTCGAGCAAAGCAACGAAGAAGGACGACAGCTCCGGTGTAGATCCGGCCTCTAACGGTGATTGCAAGCCTAGAACCGAGCGGATCCAACCACGCTTGAGAGGTTTATGGCAGTCCTCGTCTTTTCCGGCTGTATCAGGCGAGAACCGGTTTTCCGGCGACAGACTAGGGTTTCGGCGAACCCTAAACCACCGATCTAGCTATGTTGCATCCCCGTGGTCTAGTTCTGTGATATCCAACTTGGTGAACTCCGACGAGTATATCCGGTGAAACGTCGACGGACAGGAGCGGTACGGGTGGTGATAGCAACACTTAAGGCTGAAGATGACCCCCCAGGTCATGTTTGGTAACATGTTTTGCATTTTGGTGGTGTTTGGTTACATGTAGGTATTTCGTTAGTGTTTGGGTATGAATTTTGGTGTGTTTGGATACAGGTCAAAGCTGGTCAAATCTAGTCAAACTCAGTCGACGCGAGTCAACGAGTTTGCGTATGCGAACCGGGTAAACGGGAAGGTATAAACGCACGCTAAAACGGTTATATTTATTTATTACAAAAGTTAAACGCGTGTGTACGGTTAAAACGCGTTGAGCCCTAAATGATTCGTCAACAATGAAAATAAATATTAAACTAACAATAAATAATAACGACTAAAGTCGCATTAACGTGTTATTAGCGAGAGGCTTCTTTTAAATTATATAAACGATAAATGCGAACGCGAGTGTGTAATTGGTAAAACGGACCCTTATTACGACTAACAAATTATAAATATCGGTATACAAATACAAGTTGATACTTTGGTCATATATATATTTACAAAAATGTACGTTATATATATAAATCGTTGATGATCGTTATTTGGAATAATGCTGATAACAATTATTTTAGGGATAAACTCATATCTTGTAGATTACGTTTGAACATCTTAAACTTATACGAATTAATTTATAATGTAACCGACTAAAACGAGAGTTTTGTATATATAGATAAACGTATTTTGTATAAATTTATGTAATTAAAATCTTCATACTTTATACAAAACCAAACAGTTAATTTATAAAACAACATTTAGAGCCGAACATATATATATATATATATATATATATATATATATATATACATACATGTATATTCATATACACAAATATAAAATGGATATATATATGCGTCTATGTCACCAAGACCATTGATTATAATACACGAACAATTAGAAACTTGAAGTATACGTTTCCAATAAATAAGAAAACTCAGACTTTTATAAACTTAAACAAATGTGTTGTCACGTATATACAATTATATTTATATCTAAATGTATAACTGTGTAACTTCTATAAACCATTGGATGTTGTACAATACGATGATTAGCTGTAAACACATACACACAAAAATATATAAGTATATATATACTAACGTCGAAATGTGGATCTAAGTATGTCCTACATGAGCCCTAACATTTACTGGCGAGATACACGAACTGTACAGTTATATTTTAAAGTTATATATATATATATATATATATATATATATATATATATACACACACACACATATATATTAACACGTATATATTATAAAACAAAGAATTGCACACATTCTGTTAAGAATAATACGAACAATAACTGTGATTATTAAGTATAAATACATATGGTTTTGCTCAACTGTTAGCTCGATAAACTAATACGTCTGAACGTGACCATTTGAACAAAAATAAGTTGAGAACCCTGACTCAACCTAAATAACAATGATCACCAATCATTAAGTCGACAACATGGCTCAACTACACACGTGATAACTCAATACGAGTTTAGACTCGTTGTACATTATTAGGGTTAGCCTATAAAACTCATTAAGTGCCTACAGGTATCGTAGGACTCGAATATGATGTAACCCGTGATCATCATGTGAACATTGGTTTTCCATTACTATCAGAAGGACATTAGTGTTCCTGACCCATCACCAGGTGAGTTTCACGGCCCCGCTTTATTTTTAAATGTTTTAGAAATATCGGGGGAGAAACATACTTGCTTTACACGTTTGAAAACATGAAACATATTTACTTGATACGTTTGGAGAATACGAAGTATATTTACAACTACTTTTGTATAAAAACAAGACCTGACCTTTATGTTTGCATGAGTTAACACTTATAGAGCGCTGGAAGTCCCCTGACCATCATATTTATAATCATTAGCTATAGATTAGCCTGAGATTCTATGGATAGTACTATTGGGATTGACACCCCTGGTCATGGTTAGTCGCGCTAACCATGGGTCCCTCTGGCCAAATGACCGCATAGTGTTCAAACATTTGCTCGTGAGGTACGAGTGAGGGGCGAAACACCTGTGTCATGGTTTGATTATGCCTCATGTATGTGCATATTATTTGTACACTTAGCTAGTTTACAAATGGGTCAACATTACTTGTTTTGTTTATCATATATACATTGAATCGTTTTCATACAGATGGATCTGCCAATCGTTTTCGTGCAAATTGGTTTTTGCCAATCGTTTATATGCAAATGGTTTTACCATTCGTTTAGGTGCAAATGCTTTTGTCAACGTTTTCAAGGAAAACAGTTTTATATCATGAACACATATACATTATCAGAGTTTTCAAGGAAAACTACTTTACATTGAGACTATTAAACCTGTGAACTCACCAACCTTTGTGTTGACACTTTTAAGTATGTTTTTCAGGTAAATCATAGTTATGGCACGGTTGGAATATGTTAGCCATTTGGACTAAACCCTAGAAGCCGAAGAAGCGTGATCGCCAAACCTCGAGACGGTTTTGGCCTATATGGTTCTAGGATAATGTACTAACTTATGTTAGTATTTGAAATGGTGTTTGTCATATAGAAGTCTTTATTCTAGGTTCCGCTGTTGTGTAATGTTACCAATCGTTGCGACCTTTATTTATTTATTAAATAAATAAATTTGGGGGTGTGACATAAGAAGTATAAAATTTTAAAAATATGAACCATTTATAAAAAAAATCAAGCGATTTATAGTTTGTTATTTTTGTTCTCGCAATAATTTAGTGTTTTGTAATTAACATCTCTCTATTAATAATAAACGTTATCTATAATTCTAAACAAATCATACAACTTTACTTTAATAATAATAATAAATATATTTTTTTAACAACGACACCTAGATTATCTAGGATACAATGGACAACATCTAGATAATCCAAGATGAAACCGTCACCCCCAAGACTCGAACCCACCCCCAGGGTAAATAAATAAACTTAATTTTCGTGCAAACAACATTATATAACAACATAAAATAAGATTTGTAAAATTTATGAACAAAAACTAAAATGTCTTCGTTAAGTTTGGATTTTTAAATAGCAAGAAATTCCTCAAAATATCACACAACAAAGTTAAAGGCAGAAATTGTAGGTTGACCAATAGCTCAGGGACTATACTTGCAACATACTCCTTTCTGTTTTTTCTCCTTGATAAAGAAACCGAATGGGGGATGATATTGGCCTATTGGGTATGGGTTGTGTGGGGATGATTTTCGAAATCCCGCCAAATTAGCCCTATTATTTGAATTGATCTGGGATTCTCAACTTCACTCGATACTCAATGCGAATAGTAAAGTTGCGGTTTTAGATTATAAACTTGAAGATTAGGAATTTAGGGTTTGGTTTAAGATGAACGTTGGCGATCTTCACAAGGTGTGGGAAATCAGAACGTTAAAGAAGAAAGTTGGAGCAGATGAAGCTAGAACATTCCTTGAGAAAATCGCCAAACAGGTCCAACCCATCATGCGCAACCATAAATGGCGGGTCAAAGTTCTATCCGAAATGTGGTAAACCCTAATTTACCCTTTTCATTTCATATGTTTTACAGATATGGGTTTTGATCCCAATTTTGTTGTGTGTTTTTCAGTCCAAAAAACCCGCGTCTTTTGGGTTTAAATGTGGGACATGGTCTTCATGTGAAGTTGAGACTTCGAAGACCGAATACAGATTGGGATTTTTACCCTTTTGATGAAGTTCTTGATACAATGCTACATGAATTGTGTCATAATGCTATTGGTCCTCATAATGTCAGTTTCTATAAGCTCTGGGATGATCTCAGAAAGGTATATTATATCCACTCATAATGTTGATAGTTTCATGCCTAGATGTTTCTATTATGTTTACATGTTTGTTTTAAATAAGTTAGGGATGTTTTAGTGATTTGATGATGATTTTGGTTACATGGGTGTGTTGATTCATATCAAATTTGTAAGCTTGGTTTTAAAATGCACGCGTCAGGAGCGCATAATGTGATGATACGGTGATGAGATCGCATCGCTGCAGTTGATGTGATGTGATTCCATGATGCGCATGTGATGCAATCTGATGCGATGGATCATGTAGTTGACCAGTAGTTGAACATATTGGACCATCGATTGCAATGGGTATGAGATTTTTCAAATCTTATTGAACAAATTAGACAATCATTTGAACAAATCTAATCATCGATTGATCAATTGGTTTGAGTATTTGAACAAATTAAACCATTGATTGAACAAATTTGACCAGAGATGATGAAAAGGTCTTATATTTCAAACGCATGGGAGCGCCGTGCGCTTTTTAAAACCAATTTTGTAAGTAGGCTCGAAATTGAAAGAATCAGATGTTATTAGTTCTGACTTCTGCTAATTTCTTGATCATGTTTCTGTATACCCCGCGTGCTCTTGGAATGTAGGAATGTGAAGAGCTGATGAGTAAAGGAATTGCCGGTTCTGGTGAAGGGTTTGATATGCCAGGTAGACGCTTAGGTGGCATTTCTCGCCAGCCTCCTCTTTCATCTCTCCGCCAGACAGCACTTGCTGCTGCAGAAAATAGGGCCCGCCAGGGAACTCTTTTACCATCAGGACCTAAACGGCTTGGTGGTGATAAATCTATTATGTCTGCACTAACTCCTGTTCAAGCAGCAGCAATGGCTGCAGAAAGGAGGTTTGAAGATGACCTATGGTGTGGCCTAGAGGAGATAGTGGATGAAGAAGAAAATGGCAAAGGTGGTGGCCCACACGATAACACGACTCAAAATTTAAAAACTTCGGTTACAATAGCAAAATATCAGAAAAGAAGTCATGGATCAGATAATGGTCATTCAGAATCACATTTTGTGGACTTGACTGATGATCAATTGGTATCCAACTCAGCAGTTGCTAGTGACACATTAGCTAACAAAAAAAGTCGTCAAACAGGAAGTTTTATTGATTTAACAAGTCATGCGTCTACTAGTGGATCTTCAAGTGATCAAAAAACAGGATGCAACACCGAGTCCTATGGGTGGGAGTGCATGACCTGCACATTGTTGAATCCGGTAAGTATGCAATACTAAAAGTTATCTTTTTTTTCCTTTTAATTTTAGTTTAACTCAAAAATCTTTGAAACCTGTATGGACTTTAGTTAAACTCACTCATAAGTCCCTGCTCTTTATTTTTTGCATGTTTTAATCCTTTGTTATTTTTAAACACAAAGAAAATACCCTTATTATATAGTGAAAGGGACTTAATCATGCAAAAGAGGAGCTTTTTGTTATATTTTAAAAGGTAAAAGATGTATTTTAGAAAAAAAATGTCTTTTTGTTGATTTTTTAAGTTAAGGGATTAAATCAATGCAAGAAACTTGTAAATTTGGTTAATTAAATTTAAGATGATTTGATTATGACAGCCTTTAGCTCCAATCTGTGAGCTCTGTGGGACCCACAAACCGAAAGAAAACGAAGACAAGTATAAGACATGGTCATGTAAATTTTGTACACTTGAAAACAGTGTGAAGTTGGAGAAATGTGGAGCATGTGGGCAGTGGAGATATTCTTATGGCCAACCCATAGCAACCCCATCCCCAAATGTGGGCACTTAAGAACAACATGAACTTGAAGAATTGCTTTAAAGAGCACCTTTTTTTGTTTGATTTCATTTGATGGTTTTTACAATGGGTGTGTCGTATTTTGGGATTTTGGTTGTTCAAAATGGTTTGGATGCATATATTGTTAGTCTATCAACCTGCTGGTTGATGAGGTGATTTTTTTCTCCTCTAGTTTGTTGAAAAACAAACTTTTTTGGGTAATTCAAGGGTTTTCATCTTGTCCATGACTTTAGCGATTGCTATTAAGAATTTAAACGCGTATTTACCCTCTTGATGTGCCTGTGTTAGTTGATGATTGTTCTTCGTTATATACGTTATAGACGTATAAAACATATATTATTCATGTTCTTCCCTGTATATAAGAGTTAATGTCATTATTACAATCAATCTTACGGTTTCTTCTCCTTCAAATGTTGTATACAAGCAATCTGATTCAGTGACTACACGATCTGTTATATATGTTCCGTTCCATCTTAGAACTGTTTTTGAACGGTTTTAAAGCAGGAACAATCCCTTTTTCTCTGCAGCATTACTTCACTTCAGGTTAACTAAATGAACACAATCTAACAGTTGTAATGTAGTGGCTCGGACTTCAGACTTCATCCGAAGTATTTATACTTGTAAATCTTCAGACAGTTATTCGGAGCAAACCTATAAATACCAGCAAGAATGCGAATCTTGACCTAGATGGAATTGTTAAATGTGACCATATTATCTAAAACTCTTGAATTGAATATCACCATAAATCAGCAAAAAGAAAGTAACCAAGATGTTAAAACCATCGTAATCCATGAATTGTAGAAGTCAGTTACTTTATTTGATTTGATTTGAGTACCTAGACTTAAGACGATTGCGGGGATAGCTCAGTTGGGAGAGCGTCAGACTGAAGATCTGAAGGTCACGTGTTCGATCCACGTTCACCGCATAAATTTTTGGATTATACGTTTTGTTTGTAATTAAATAATACATATTTACTTTTACGAAAACTGCATTAAATAAATATAAATTATCTTGTATTTTCCGATTTAATTGGCATTTAAAGACAACTGCTTGAGATTCTGAATCAACTTAAGGAGCATCTGGGTACAATTAAGTGCCCACATTTGGGTTCGGATATGGGTCTGGGTCGATATCAGTATCAATATTTATATGATTATAAACATGCCTAGCATATGAACTCGAGCCATGACGATTAATCGTTAATTCGAATTGGTAGCCAAACATTCCAAGATATATGATTTTTGACATTAAGCGTCACACGAGATGAAAACTTGAATGCATGTGGAAGGGTCATTCATATGCAATAGGCATGTCTGGTAATAATCACTCTTAAAAATTCAAAAATATATGATTTCATAATAAAAAATAATCTAAAAGTTATCCATAATAAAATAATAATTCAAAAGCACTCAATTTATCAACAAAGTTTTTTTAAATAAAAATGTACAATTACTTTATGTCATTGGGGTGTTGAACGCATCAAGTTCATTACCGCTTAAAAGATCACTATCATCGCCATCCTCATCAATAAGAGTATAACTATTTTCGTTTCCTATAATATTAAATAAGAAGTTTTAGTTACCAATAATCGTAATATACTAAAATTACGTAAGATAAGTAGCATATATAATAAGTAACCTTGTGTAGTTGTGTTTGAAAAACTGGTTCATGCTCTTCTTCACCAAACATGCTATTTATATCATCATTATGAAGTTCTCCTTCCGGCTCTTCTTCAACCACCCAAAATTCCGTATGATTCAGGGGCGGACCTACCTTATGGGTAGGGGTCCTCAACTTTTACACGCAGTGCAAATATTTTTTTTTACGGTTTTAAGTATCCGGTTACCCCTTACGTTACCCCTCAATTTTTTTTTAAAAGCTCAACACTTCATAAAAAGTCCAAAATTTTATAAAAAACCTAATACTTTATAAAAAATCACTTCATAAAAAGTCCAAAATTTTATAAAAAACCTAATACTTTATAAAAAATCCCCACATTTTATTAAAGGTTTTGAGGTATTGGGTTTTAATAAAACATTTGGGCTTTAGCCAGCCCAAATGTTTTATTAAAACTCAATACCTTAAAGTCTCAATTCTCAAACCCAACTTACCCAAGCGGCCGGCCAAGAAGAAAGACAGAAAGCGGGAATTGTGAGAGTCAGAGACCGACCACTCGACCTGAGCTGAGACTACCGCTCGGTGCCGCATCCGCCTCGTCAGTCGCATGATACCGTAAAAAAAATTTTGTTTACATTAAAGTACGGTCAAAAATATTTTTTATTTCATTTACATGAAAGTACGGTCAATTTTTTTTTGTTACCCCTTAACTTTTATTCTAGATCCACCACTTGTATGATTAATACTTTCATAATCAACCGGATCATAGGTTTTCTTATCATATTTGAGTCTAGAAATACATTTACCCAAATGTTAACACTGAATAGGTTAAAAGTTTTTGATCGGGCCACTAAAACTTACTTTTTTTTGTTTAAACCTAAAATTTTACTTTGGCCTAAAACCGGTATAACGGTCTAACCAGGTATTACCGGCGATTCCAGTTACAAACCGTTCTTCCAATTTACCGGGCTCAAACTTACCGAGCTAGTGACCGAGATCCGGTTCAACCGGTATTACCGGCGGTTTGAACTGATTTTTAAAACATTGGAAAATATAGAAAAACCTTAACGATAATTTCTTTTACATCAACAGAGAAAACAACTAAAAATTCTTTATTTTTTATAATAGCGGAACTAAACTAATGAAAACATTAATTACTTAGTCAATAAATGATGAAACCAGATTTAAACCTCAATCTTTTAATCATAGGACACACGAAAAAGATTTATGTTACTAAGTTTTTTAATGAAAGAAAGTGGAAGGAAACTGTGTTCATGAGTTTTTTAATATAAGGAAATGGAAGAACGAGAGGAAATATTTTTATTCTAACTTTCCTTTCAAAATGGACGGATTTCGATAGAAAAAAAAAGATTTTAATAATCTTCCCTCCCAAAATGTTCATTTCCTTCAAACTTTGGAACACGCAATTATATTTTATATCTTTTTTATCCTTCCTTAATTCATTTTCATTTCTTTTCTCTCCTTACTTTCGTTTCTCTTCTTTTATTTCGTTTATTAAACTCAACTTATTTTTGTACTTAAACAAACTAACAAAACCCTAATTTGAAGATGTAACATAAAGCTAGGTTATAAAATAATTATACATGAATCACGAAGGTCGTTGCTACTGGACACATCCAACCAATCCATAGCCGCCGCTAAATCCACCCCCACCCTTCTAATTTCTGCATCACAAACATCTCCCCTTCTTTATTTCTTCTTTTTCTTCCATGAAACCTCTGCTCTTTCCCCTATCATCCACCCCTCAAAACCTGCAATTCCATGTCTCTCCATTTCCTCGGATCATCACTACTCCCCCATTACAAAAATCCCCCCAAAAAACCACACAAGAACACCATCGTTCGCACTCACAATTCCATAACCCAAGTCCTTGAAAATAACCCCAAATTCCGCCGACCCGATTACCCCGACCAATTTCCCCCCGCACCCATCTCAAACATCCACACACAACAAATCCCAATTCACCAAAACGACGAAACAATCGATGACGATGACGATCTATGGCTGACGATGAAATACGAAGCTCTATCGGACGTTGAGCAAGAACCAATTTTGTCAAACTATTATTTCACCGCAATCTTATCCCATCACGTGATCGAGAGCGCTCTAGCCGGTCACCTCTCCGTAAAACTCGGAGACTCATCTTTCCCAAGTGGGACCCTCTATGACCTTTTCCTAACCGTGCTAACAGAAGATGAAGATATTGTTACAGCCGTTAGACATGATCTAATTGCAGTTAAAGAAAGAGACCCAGCTTGTATAAGTTATGTTCAATGCTTTTTAAATTTCAAGGGGTTTCTTGCTTGTCAAGCTCACAGAATTGCACACAAATTATGGTCACAAGATAGAAAGATTCTTGCAGTTATAGTCCAAAACAGGGTTTCTGAGGTGTTTGCGGTGGATATTCATCCGGGGGCGAAAATCGGGAGGGGGATATTGTTTGATCATGCTACTGGATTGGTGATTGGGGAAACTGCTGTGATTGGGGACAATGTGTCAATTTTGCATAATGTGACATTGGGTGGGACTGGGAAGGTTAGTGGGGATAGGCATCCGAAGATTGGGGATGGGGTTTTGATTGGGGCAGGGACTTGTGTTTTGGGGAATGTTAGGATTGGGGAAGGGGCCAAGATAGGGGCGGGGTCGGTGGTGTTGAGGGATGTGCCGCCTAGGACTACTGCGGTTGGGAATCCGGCGAAGTTGATTGGTGGGAAAGAGAATCCGGTTATGCTTGATAAGATTCCTGGACTTACTATGGATCATACTTTGCATATAAATGAGTGGTCTGATTATGTTATTTAAGTAATTAGATTGTCTGTTATTGTTTTTTTGGTCCAAGTGGTAGTTAAAGATCTTCTGATCTTTTACAGTGTATTCTGTTAGTTGTACCAACAGATTTGATGCAGATTATTATGAATAAAAGAGGGTTTATGGTTAAGTTTAAGTTTTTATAATTGCATTTGGTTGGAAAGTTGAATGCTTGATTATGTGTAGTTCTAATCCATGTCTGATTTGGTTTAGGCTGACTGGTTAAGCAATTTCATCCATGTATCTACCAGACGGTCATGACGTTTATTGGTTTCTCAAAGGTACCTACCACTCTAACCCTTTCTGTTACTTGATTAATTTTTATGCAGTTGTGTTATGATTCATCATAACTAGTCATAATAAACACAACTACTTAACCTACAACGGTTTTGGAAATTAGTTCTTGAGTTTCATTTGGATTTCATGTGAAGAATTTAGACATTGTTCTGTGCATATTACTTGTTAAGTTGTTAGTCGATATATGCTTAGGTGAAGTTTCTGCAAGAAGACATTATCCCAAACACCTGTAGTTTTTTAACCTGTTTTAAAAATGTTTAGCACATTTAAAAATTATTACAAAAACAATATTAAACTGTATTTTCGAATAGAACAACTTACAAGGATGTATGAGTTAAAAATAGACCCCGTGTCACTTTCAACCCATTTGACATGTTCTTCTGTTTGCTACATTTTTTCAATTCGACCCTTTTGAACTAAAACACAATTCAAATTTTATATATCTATACACACACACACACATATATATATAGAGAGAGAGAGACGCTCATTTTAAAACCAATAATATGTTGAGAACTGCAAGAACCGCTCCGCTCCTTGTACTATCTGTTTATTTTACCCTTTCATTGAATCACTAAGTACATGTTGTTATGCGGTTCTCAACTTAATATTGGTTTTTATATACATATTTGCAAATTTCAGGTAGTTAACAAATAACTGCATCACATCTGATCATTGTACAACAACTATAACAGACCTTGAGAATGGTGGCTGTTAGTAAATTGCGGTTATTATATAATATATCATGTGACTGTTGCTGCATGTTGTCTATCTCATCTTCTTGTCCTATGCCCTTGTAATTGCTTTAAGTGCCAGACATATATGAAATTCATAATTAACAGTTTGCTGCTATATTCGTACATCACCCTTAATCATAGTTTCTTTCTTGGTTTTTAGTGTTGATATTGACATGTGAAAACGCATCTTATGCCTGCAATTTTTGTTTTTTCTGAGGCATACACATCGTGTTAATCACCAACTTTTCAAACAAATTTGTCCATTTCGACAACATCTAATTATTGATAACATATAATGTAAATGGTTGTTCATGTTTTATGGTTAAACTGATCCCAGATTCATATCCTCAATGGAGTTCACTTTCTCTTTGTTTCAAACCATTTTCACATTTCTCTTCATATTACTAATAATCAAAATCTTTAACCGATCCAAACCAAACCATTCAACTCCCAATCTACCTCCCGGGCCAAGAAAGCTGCCTCTCATAGGAAACATCCTTGATGTTGCAGGCCCGCTTCCACATCGTACTTTGGGAAAGTTAGCACAGAAATATGGACCGCTGATGCACCTACAACTCGGAGAGAATTCCACCATCGTCGCCTCGTCAGCAGAAACTGCAAAACAGGTTATGAAAACCCATGATTCAAACTTTGCTAATCGCCCTTTTCTTCTTGCTGCATATATCATAGCTTATAAATCCACAAATATTATGTTTTCACCGTATGGAGATTATTGGAGACAACTCAGAAGGATTTGCAATACCGAGCTTTTAAGTTCAAAACATGTGCAGTCACTTAGACCAATAAGAGAACAAGAGGTCTCCAATCTCATTCACACAATCTTTAAACAATCAGGATCTGTAATTAATCTAAGTGAACTTATTTATGCACTAACATATGGGATTACTACAAGATCAGTTTTTGGAAAGAAGTTAAGGCATCAAGATGCACTGATATCAGTCATCGATGAAGCTATAGGGTTATCTGGTGGATTTACTCTTACTGACCTTTATCCTTCTTCTAAAGTTGTTGCCTTTCTTAGTGGGCTTAGGCCCAAACTTGAAAAGATTCATCAGAGACTTGATAAGATGCTTGATGACATCATCCAAGAGCATAAAACAGATGATGGAAAAGGAGATGTGAACCATTTGCTTGTAGATGTTCTTCTGAAAGTCCAGGAGTATGGCAATCTTGAAGTTCCATTGACTATTGATAATATCAAAGCAATTATCTTGGTTAGTAAATCTTTATCTTTATTTAAGGTGGCAATTTCGATCTATTTGGGTTGTCTTTTATGTCAAACGGGTCAACCATAAGTTTTATAAAAAAAATGAATTGGTCAAATAAAGTCGCCCAAAATAGATTTTTTAGTACATATAAGTATGCAACCTCGTAAATCGCTCTTATTCATAGATTTAGATTGTTTATGTTAGAACAATTTTTTTGTAAACATAATTAACTTATTAATATTTTGTTAAAAAATAAAAAAATGGAGAAAAGTGTAATCACAACCCTCTTAGTAAATATGCATCTTTAAAGGTGGCTACTTTGATCCGTTTACTTATAAAATGGATCGATATGGTTTATCTTTTATCTCAAAGGGGTCAAAACAAAAAACTTATCTAAAAAGGGAACGGGTCGAACGAGTTAAAACTTGAAAGTTGCCCAAAATGTATTCTTAATGCATACAACCTCCTGAATCATATTGTTATTTCAAGATTTAAATTCTCTCTGAATAATGTTTTATTTTTGGTAATCATAGTTACCTTACTAATTATACATTAAAAGTTTTTTTTTTAAATGGAGAAATGCTTATAGGTCAACCCAACACTACCCGACGCATTTTGGCCCGTGCTAAAAGTTACCCTTTTTGACCCTTTACCCAACCGACCCAACTCACCCATCTTGCCACCACTGATCTTTATGATTCCTTCTATATCTTGGATTCCCAAGTTCCTATATTCTTTGAACCATGCCTATTATTCTCTCAGGATGTATTAGCTGCTAGTAGTGACACGTCATCAACGGTCATAGAATGGGCAATGTCAGAGCTCCTAAAGAACCAAAGCATAATGAACAAGGCCCAAACCGAGGTCAGACGGGTTTTCAGCACAAAATCAACCATCGATGAAACCGACATCCACTCATTAGATTTCTTAAAGCTGGTTGTCAAAGAAACTCTAAGATTACACCCTCCTGCACCATTAATGTTACCGATGGAAAACAGAGAGAAATGTGAAATCAATGGATATGAGATTCCAATGAAGACTAGAGTGGTTGTGAATGTGTGGGCAATTGGTAGAGATCCAAAGTATTGGGAAGAACCAGAAAGATTTAATCCAGAGATTTATTAATAGTTCAATAGATTACAGAGGACTTGATTTTGAGTATATACCTTTTGGTGCTGGAAGGAGAATATGCCCAGGTATATCATTTGGATTAGCCAATCTGGAGCTGCCACTTGCCTCTTTACTTTATCATTTTGACTGGAAATTAGCAGATTTGACCATGAAGAATCAAGATCTTGATATGACTGAATCTTTTGGTGCAACTGTTAAAAGGAAAAGTGTCCTCAAACTTGTACCTACTGTTGTTCATCCCCCTGCTTAGGGTGAAATTGATTAATTAGAATAACATGACTATTTTTAATATGATATGTTATAGGAGATGATGTCTGGATTAGCTTTTGTTGTTTAAAATTGTAATTTATTAAAATAATGTTTCTCTATATATATGGGTATGGGTATGGGTATGGGTATGGGTATGGGTGTGGGTATGGGTATCCGGTTTTCAGTTTTCTTTTACCCCAAATTCACAAGTTTTTCTATTCGGCACAACCGCCGCTCAATTTTTCGCCATTCTTCTCCCCTTTCTTTTCCTCTCTTCTTAGATATTGCCCCTTCTCCCTTTCATTAGGGCTTTCCCTGATTTGGCGATTATATTCTCCATGGGAAGTTGCACTTTCGGTATGTTCTTACTCCCTCATTCGATCTGTTCTCTTCGATTTTTGTATGTTGATTAGAACAACACATATGCATATTCATTCTTTCTGTATGTCGATTAGAACAATACATATTCGTTTTCTTTAATATTTGTATATCGATTAGAACAACACATATGTGTATTTCAGTGTGCTCTTAAAATTATTATTATTGTTTCTTTGAATGTGTAGTTTCAGTGCACACGATGTCATCCAAATTCTGATTCTCCGTTTTGCTCTTATATTAAATCTGTTTGACTTAATGCAGATCTATTGTTTCTGTTAGCAGAATTAGGACTAGGTTTAATTTTTAGGTGTTCAGGCATCAAATTTCGTCAGATATAACGCAAAAAACATAGATTATTGTGTAGATTTGACATCATAATTTTAGATAAGTGGACAAACATTGCCCCAAATTGATACAAGAACTTTCAGGGATATATTTGACTACTATAGAAAGTTATTTCTTAGATTTAAATTTGTTTATAGTTATATCGCATCTACAACAAAAGTTCAGGGGTAACGGAACTTTTTTTTTTTCACCGTACTTTCATGTAATTTTTTTTACGTTAACATCAGTGGCGGAGCTTGAAAAAAAACGTAGGGGGCCAGAACTATAGAACTTTCGGCTGAATACATATAAATTACACACTACTGAGCGAAAAATCGGCCGAATACGTAAATATAAACACTTTTGAGCGAAAAATCGGAGGGAGTGTCGGGACCCCCCCGGGCCCTCACTATCCTCCGCCATTGGGTAATATGCGACTGGCGAGGCGGACTGCAGAGGTGGAGGACCGGGGTTTGGCGGAGGCGGATCCGGGCGGTGGTCTCAGCTCAGGTCGAGCGGCTGATCGAGTGGTCGGTCTCTGGATCTCACAGTCTCACTGTTCCTGCTCTCTATCTTTCTTTTTGGCCGACCGCTTGGGTAAGTTGGGTTTGAGAATTTGAAGTATTGGGTTTTAGTAAAACATTTGGTCTGGCTAAAACACAAATGTTTTATTAAAACCCAATACCTCCAAACCTTTAATAAAATGTGGTGACTTTTTATAAAGTATTAGGTTTTTTATAAAATTATAGATTTTTTATGAAGTGTTGAGCTTTTAAAAAAATTTGAGGGGTAACGTAAATTTTGCTCAGGGGTAACGTAAGGGGTAACCGGATACATAAAACGGTAAAAAAATATTTTTTTTTGCACTACGTGTAAAAGTTGAGGGGTAGCGGGGGCTACCCCCTACCCCCAAGGTAGGTCCGCCCCTGGTTATATCAGGCTTATGCTGTTAAGAGGAACATTTGAAACTGTAAATCTGTAATTTCAGTTCTATGAATTTTGTATTTCACTGTTAGGCCACTGGATCAAGATATGTTATGGTTTTACATATTAGCATTTGGTTTTTTTGTGAAACAGGTTGCTGTGACAATTTCATTTTTGTAACAGTTTATAGGGCATATCAATAATTGAATAGCCCAGCCCAGAACCCTAATAACCCAATACAACAATCAACATAATACTAATATTACAACAACTATAGAAAGAACTGAGCAAACATATAGATAGACTGATACACAGGTTATTGCAAAAATATATAGATAGGCTTCATTGAAGACTATAGAATACTTTCATGCTTAATTTTTTTTTTTAATATTTTAGTTTATTTACTATACTTTTTGTATGTTGTTAAATGTGGGTATACATAATAGAATGTGTTTTTGTTGTTGCAGAGTTTCTAACCCGTGAAGTCAGTTACGGAATCATCATTTATGAAGGTATGTATTTTCTTATCTCCATTTGTCTACATCGATCAGCATAATACTAAAATTACAGCACCTATAGAAAGAACCCTGCAAACATATAGATGGACCGACACACATATGCGTATTCATTTTTTCTATATGTCTATTAGAACAGCACATATGCGTATTCATTTTCTTCAATTTTTGTATGTTGATTAGAAAAACTCATATGCGTTTTTCAATGTGCGCTTTCATTTTTTTTTTTTTCGATTTTTGTTTGCAAAAACATATAGATAGGCTTCATTGAAGACAACATAATATTTTTTTGATATATTTTAGTTTTATTTACTATTCTTTTTGTATTGAAAACCACTTCCATCGACATTGCAACCACTTCCACAACACCAACCAAAGAAAAAAAAAAGACGAATAAAACGATTCTCAGGTATGAAAAATCAGCAATTGCTATTACATCACCGTTTAAACCTTTTGCCTACATATTTTTAATGTATATCTCTTTTGGTTAATCTACAAAGAGACAGCTACCAAAATATCAAACAATGACCCAGCTTTATAGACATTGATGATACCACAAAGAGAGGTTAGTTATAGCTACTAATTACTGTATTTGATAAGCTTATCAATTCTATTTATGACAGGCACATAAAGAAATTTTTATAAAATAAGTTCTCTTCTTTTATGCAGGAATTTAGGAAAATGAAATCATCTTTACGTTGCATCATGGTATATCTCAAACAATCATATGCTTTCATAAAACACAAATTTGGCAAAACTTTATGTATAATCAGATGTCAGTGTTTATAAAACTTTGTATAATTAAGTGCTCACATGGTTGGAGACCTTATGTATTATCAAGTGTCTTATATAAATAATTATGTAAAACAAATTGTTTGGTAGATTTTGATTATGTTTTATTCCAAATGAGTAAAAAAAAACTTGGTTAAAATTGAACAAGAATGTGAAACAACTTCCTAAATTGTTTATTTAAACACTAGGATTATATTAGAATATTCAACGCATAAGTTGCATTACAATTTCGTTTTTTATTAAATTTCAACTATTATCAACGTTCCCGTCGCAACGCGCGGGTTGACGCTAACTTGTTTTGTATATTAGGTAATGGGTGGTTATCCCACTCACATAGTCACATCCATGTCCATATGGTGGTTAGTTTTGTAAGACTTTAAATAGGTTGTTTCTTTTTTATTATAGGAGAGGAAAAGAAAATTGCTTCAAGATATTTCTCTCTAAGTTCTTTAAGTCTTTTTCCTATTTTCTTTAGGCCAACGATTAACCGTTGGAACCACATCAGATCACTTCTTATTTTTAGTATTTAATGAATTGTCATTGCTTAATCATTAACAGAGAAAATAATAAAAGAATTATCTATTGGCAGGATCCTTATTTTATAGTAAAATGCGTTTATGAACAGTAACCAGCGCCATTCACAGTGTATCACGTGGCACTTTTAGTTGGTATTTTTATTTTTATTTTCACTTTTCTACATTATATTACTATACTTACAAAAGCCAAAGAGCAAAACAGTGATGCACTTGGTACAAGTCATATATACATATATCGCAATTGATGTGAGGTACAACTCTTCTATGCATATACACCACCGCCACATCCCTGATTTATTGCCGCTAGCCATCTCCCTCCCTCCCCATTGGCGGGATCTACATAGGGCCGGGGTGTCACCGGAACCCCGAGTTTCGAAATTGTAGTAGAAAGCTATATAGAAAAACTGGGGTGAACCCCTTAAATTTTTTTGAGTGAACCCCTTAAAAAAAGTTGAAAATTGGTCAAGATTAGATTTTGAGATGTGAATTTGGAATGGAATGATGTATTGATGAAGACCCATAAATTAGAATCTTGAAAAGATTGAAAATTTGTTGTTATTTTGGGTCCTTATGAAGGTAGAATGATACGTGTGTGTGATGAACCTTACCCGACCCGAACAACCGAACCGAAATTTTTTATGTCCGGCCCTATGAAATTGGAGCATCTAAAAACAGTGAACCCACTGGAAAAAATTCCTGGATCCGCCACTGTCCCTCCCTACCTACGCAAATATCAAACTCACTTAGTTTGAGTTCAACCTGGACCCGAATCAAAAAATCCGTAATTGAGTAGATAGACATCTGAACACCGAAACTCAATGACTTCAGCGAAAAAAAGTTCATGGATCCACTAGTGGCTCTCATCACCCTGATACAACCCTTGAAATCCCGATTAAACCTTTCTACAAGCATTCTTCGTCAACACAACACCTCTCTTTGACTCTTTCCCCTTTTCATCCTTTATAGCCTGGGTTGGGTTAGGCCCTGTTTGGTAGCCTCTTAATGCCATTAAGAGGCTACCTCTTAATGGTTTAAAGCCTCTTAATGGTTAAGAGGTAACATTAAGTCTGAATGGTTAAGAGGTAACATCTTAATGGTAAGTCCTCACAAGTTACATGGCCCTTTACCTCTTAATCATTAAGAGTCTTTGAACCATTAAGAAGTAGCCTCTTAATGACCATAAGATACTACCAAACAGCCCCTTAGTGTCTCGTCTTTGCGCCGCCTACTCTTGTTAGCCATTTCCACAAATTATAGTCCAATTGACATTTTTATTAAAATTAAATGAACTTATTTAAAATTAGTTAAAGTTTCAAACAATTATATGAATATTTAATGTCACAATTTATGTCCTTGATCACATTTGAATATGATAATACTATAAACGTTTTGATAACTTTAGGAGTTATATAGGTTAAATTATAAATTTTACTAGTATATAATAGTAAGTTTAAAAATATATAAAATCATCGTGAGGGGTAATATTGTTATAAATTATGAGCACGTTCTAATATAACAAAATATAATAAGTTAGGAAACAAATACATAAATGGATGTAAAGGTGTAATGTGTATAATTTAATAATGACTCCATGTTGGAAAGTACTAAATATATTATGGTTCATTTGCACATATTATGGTAGACTTTATTAAACCTAATAATTGGAATAACTAAAAAAAATTATTAATTTAAAAGATAAAAGAAGTTATATTTTGACCAATCTTATAATTAGGGGTGTTCATTGGTTCGGTTAACTGTTAATCCGAGTAAGGTTTTTTTTAGTCTTAATAGTTAACCGAACCGAATTCAAATATAGCTTACCCGAACCGAATAACCGAATTAACCGTTCGGTTTGGTTTTCGGTTATAACCGAATTAATCGAATTTAGCCGAATTGAATTTTTTTTTTCGGTTTAAGTTTATTATTAGAAGTCGCAACAACAAATTCAAACAACATAACCTTGATGGATAAATAGATAATGGATTAGGTTAAATGAATTTGGGCTTATAAAGTAATTAGTTCGTATAAAATTAGACTAAACAATAAACAAGGGTAAAAAAATATGGGCTTATGATTTAATCGGTTAAATCGGGTTTTTCGGTTATAGCCGAATTCATAATTTGTCTAACCGTTAACCGAACAGAATAACCATATTGGTAATTCGGTTACGGTTAAAATTAACCGAATAACCAAATTCATATTTGGTTCGGCTTTTTCGGTTTCGATCCGGTTTAGTTAATTGGTTTTTTCGGTTAATCGGTTTTTATGCTCACCCCTACTTATAATTAATACACAAACACACCACAACCAAACAAATATCACGAAATCCATATTTGAAAGATAACACACATGTAGGATTTTAGGAATGTTTGAAATGGAGTTTGCATCATTAAAGATATCGTAGGAGTTTGCAAGGCACAAATTATAATTTGTTTACATGTTTAGTTATCTCACAACTACTTGTTATTAAAAAGATCTCTCGTTCTTCTATGAAGTTATTATACTTCAAATTTCTTATGTCATTTGTATTTATAGTCTAATTATTATAGTACATATTTCTTTGATCGTTCTTTTTCAATAAATTACCTTGGATTTTAGTTTAATGCGTGTGATAGGAATTAGTTTCATTGTACTCACTAAAAGAATTCAGGGTTATTCATATACTTTGATTCAACCCTTTAAATATCGAGGTATAACAAACTTAAATATAAATGATAAATCAAATCATGATTATTATAATAGATAAAAAAAGAGAGATTCTAACCACACACGGAATATTACTAATTGGACACGCCACAAGTCTCCTGACATAGAATGCTACATGTCATTCCTTGTATGGCGGCTGTGACCCATACGTGGCGTATTGCCCTATACGCGACGTATGGGTCACGGGTAATATTTTTGCCTCAAAACTTGACAGATTTTGAGATAGCGTATAGAAAATTTTTTTTAATTTATATTATATTTATCTTTTTTTAATTTATATAAGTTTGTTATCTTTTTTCATTTATATAATTTTTATCTTTTTTTTAATTTATATAATTTTTATCTTTTTGTAATCTTTTTTTAACATTTTTTACATTTTTTGTATTTTTACATTTATAATTTATTATTACATTCAAACAAACAAATTAAACATTACAACCAAACAAATAACCAAAACATAACATATATTACATTAAATATATTAAATCAAAATGTTTTTACATACATAACAAAAGATACAACTGAGTATACAAATAAAAACAACTATGCCTGACCGGCGCCGCCATGATCCTGACCGGAGCCGCCTTGATCCTGACCCGCGTCGCCCTGACCCTGGTCCGCGTCGCCCTGACCCTGACCTGGCGGTGGTAGTGGTGGTGGCTTGATGCCGGCGTCTCGTGACAGATCCACGAGGCGATCAACCGCTGTGACACCCCCAAATTCATTTACTTAATGAATAAATAAATAAATTAAAGTTGCAACGATTTGTAACATTACACAACAGCGGAAGCTAAAACAAAGACTATTGTGGCGTTGAACACCATTACAAATACTAAATTAAGCTAGTACATTGTCCTAAAACCATATAGGTCAAAACCATCTTGAGGTTTAACAATCATGTTGCTTCGACTTCTAGGGATTAATCCAGATGGCTAACCTATTCCAACCGTGTCATAGCTATGTTCTACCTGAAAACCATACTTAAAAATGCCAACACAAAGGTTGGTGAGTTCACAGGTTTGATTGTTGCAACGTAAAATGGTTTTCCTTGAAAACGTTGTTAATGTGCACACGACCATAATATAAAAATCGTTTTCCTTCAAAACATCCATAAGGTGTACATGACCATATAGTAAAACCGTTTTCCTCAAAAACATGTGATGAGTTCATAGTCATAAAATGAGTAGTTTTCCCACTGAAAACATGTAATGTAATCCTTGTAAACCCAGCTGTTCGCTAATAGTTCCAAGTGTATATGATAAACAGAACAAGTAATGTTGACCCATTTGTAAACTAGCTAGGAATACAAATAATATGTTCATACATGAGGCATAACCAAACCATTACTCGGTGAATGCCCCTCCCCCGCTCCTCACGAGTATGTGTTAAGACAATATGCGGCCATTCGACCTTCCAAGTCGTCGGTTAGCGCGACTAACCATGACGGGGGGCGTCACCCCCCAATAGTATTATTCATAGAATCCCAAGCTATCCATAGCTAATGGTTATGAAATGTGTTTTTGTTGTTACAGGGGACTTTACGGGTCCTAAATGTGTTCACTCATGCAAACATAAAAGTCGGATCTTGTTCTCTTGTTACCATATGAAAATGTTCGTAAGTATGCGTTATGTTCTCTAAAAGTATCAAGTAAATATGTTTCGTGTTTTCAAACGTGTTAAGTAAGTATGTTTCTCCCCCGATGTTTCTTAAAACATTTAAAAGTAAAGAGGGGCCGTGAAACTCACAAAGTGACATGTCAGGAACACTAATGTCCTTCTGTTAGCAATGGAAACCAATGTCCACGTGATAGTCACGGGTTTACGTCCTATTCGAGTCCTACGATACCTGTAGTTACTTAATGAGTTTTGTAGACTGACCCTAATAATGTAAAGCGGGTCTAAACTCGTATTAAGTTATCACGTGTGCGGTTGAGCTCTTTTGATTCACGAAAATGTTGTGACTATTTGATAGACATTCTTAGGTTGTAGTTGTACTTAGAAGTATCGGTTTGTTCTTGTGTATTTCTATTTGTTTAATAGAAATACTTGTACACACGTCTCACATAAGTAACTGAATACAACTTGGGCATGTCTAAGTCTCACCCGGTTAAACATACTAAAATAAATATACCGTTGTACAAAATATAATCTTAGTATTTTGTTTAGGACATAAGTATGTGTGAACAAGTCTTGGAGTTGTAAAAATAATAGTTCGTCACGAATAAATGTATCCGTAGTTTCTATATATACATATATATGCTTTTATATATAACTATATACATATGTGATAAGAAATCTAGAATGGCGGTCTGTATCAACAGTTACGCACGTGGGTATTGTATATAGGGAATCGAACACGGTGCATACGTGTGTGTATATATATATATATATATATATTTGTATATGTATACAAATTTTGTTTATAAATCGTATCATTTAAGTATAAGCAAGGTATATTCAAAATGAATATCCACGTATTTATATAAAGATGGTGTTAGAAATCTATTTGATAAAAATATAGTCTTAGTAGTTTCGTATTCAAATTATGTCGTATATCATCAAAACTAATCATCAAATAATTATGTGTATGAATTTGTATAATTCATATTTCTCGTTATATAAGCAAGTCGTCAAATAATTACATGTCGTGCCCATGTATAATAGGATATATGTAGGTATATAAGTTTATATATATGGATCAAAGATCGTCACAGCTCGATTTCCTTTAATAAATATAAATATTTGTATACAAAAAGAAATAGTCGAGTCGTCTACTCGTGTCACGTTCTTAGTTAATTCTCGTTATCACCATTAATCCGAATATAAGCTTGTTCGTATCGACTCGTTTACCAATATTTATGTTTGTTTTTATCAAAAACGATGGTGCGATGATTATACTCGCTAAATACCAATGTATATAGAATATATTTATTTTAAGTCTCGTATGTATAAGATTTCCAACCCTCGTATCCCGGAATATCGGTTTATGTATATGCGTCAGTTGTTCGGTTCGTACTTTTACTACTCGTGTTTATTATTATTATTATTATTATTATTATTATTATTGTTATTAGTTGTGTTCAAGAGCTCAACTCGTATATCACACGCGTTAAATCTTATTGTTTATTAATAAATATATATAATTAGTTTTAGGCGCACGTTTATACCTTTTCGCTGCCGGATCTTGGCCGGAAAACTGGCCTGAGCCTACTGCCACCTCCCTCCTCCTGTTGTTATCGTTCTCGTATTCTCCTAAACCGACCAAACGTTCATCGTCAATAGCAACCACCACCGCCATTATGACATCCGACATTTTCAGGTTAACTCCATTAACACAAACATCGTTATCTCAAACATTTATTTATTCAAACTCGGTTATCTCGAACATTCACTCATGCATTACATTTAATTAGGATTAGTTAGATGTGTCAGTTTCGCACAAACACTCACGTATCGGAAATTTGTAGAATTACCGGATCACACACGAGTCGAACCCGGAATGTTGGTGAACTAATAAAAATAATTGTGAATAATTATTTTTATATAAATTATGTGAATTTATGCATTATGTGAATTTTCTATGAATTATGTAGACTTTCATGAAATCGCGTACGTTTATGCGTATCGTTGTGTTTTTACTGCTTTAGTATTTTTATAAAGAGAATTTTATAAAAATAATTATTTAAAACAATTTTATCTAAGGGGTTAAATAATATAATTTGAAAACCCATTTAAATTAGCCCATGATTATCCTTATCCTAATTTAAAACCAATGCAAAATTGAATATATAGAATTTTATAAAATTAAAAACCCTAATTCTCTTTTCTCTCTCTCTAATCGTCGATCCCAACCCCCCTCTCCCTCCCTACTTGCGCCGAACCACAAATCACCACCATACACCACCCGTTTGAGCTTGAATCTTGAAATTGAACGCATAATCAGACTCCTCTACGCATTCCTAACACTACTACGTAAGTCGTTTCATCCGATTTCGTTACTTTTTGATTTCTAGAATTTCTATTGAAACCCCAGTTCATCCAAACATGAATTTTTACAATAAAGATGGTGACTTTATCATTGTTTTGCATTTATTTGATGATTATATGGTTATTTGGAAAACCCTAGCTTCATATGATTATTAACTTGTTAAATAATGAAACTTTTTGATTATGTAATGGTGTAGGATTGCATGTTAGATGTGTTTGATGCTTGTTATGGTTATAATCATGTTAGATAGGTTGTATGTAATTGATTTGATGCTTTGAATCTCGTTAAACAAGCCTAGAAATCATAACTTACTTATAATGGAAACTTTTTAGGAATTCTATCTTGCATACTAGACGTGATTTGGATGATATGATGATGTTTATATGTTACTTGATTCATGTATAAGTGATTTGTGAAACTAGATTTCTAATACCTAGCTCGGTTTTGCAAACTTACTAAAAGAGGAAACTTTAATTGCCTAAAGTGTTCATAGCTTGCTAATTGTACATGTATGATATGGTTTAATGATTACTACATGTTAGTTAGGACATAATAACATGTTGCAATGTGTTGGATGCTTGAAATCATGCATATCTCTCATAGGTTACTAAAGATAGAAACTTTGTCTTGAATTGTGAATCACATGTTAAGTTCTATACAATTGGTATGTGATGTGACGATCTTGAATATGTTAGAGTAATCATACAAACATATTAATAATGATAATTCCTGGAAACATGAATCTTGAACATGTTTACTACTTATGGAAACTTTCTATTTATAGAAACCTGCTAATTATGGAAACTTGCTATCTTGATAGAACAAATAGGATTTGTTGTTAAGTGCTACAGCATGATAATTTGTGTATAATGTAATATTGTTATACTAAACAAACATAATTTCATACAACGTTTCACCAGCAGGTCGTCGGGTCAAACTTGTAAATCTTTTCTAAACACTTAAACAATGGTATTGTTTGGATACTAAGGGTTCATGTCAACATACACGAACACACGTTTATAGACCTATGGTTTTAGGTGGTAGTTAGAGGTCCAACAGTTTTCACTTAGCTTTATTTCATATGCATACTAAGGTGAGTTTCACTACCTCACTCTTTTACTTACTTTCCTTTTTGGGGGAGAAAACATGCTCGCGAACATTTTGGACTTTGTATTATTGTATTATCGCTTGCTTTCTAAAGTGCAAACATACCATATAAGTCCTTACATTCTCGAACCGTTAGTATTGGAACATAGCGAGGTAATCTTGAGTAGTAGTACTGGGTTTTGACAAGCCCCACCCGCGTTAGTCGCGCTAACACGACTGGAGGTCGAACATGTGTAATATTGACCTAAACATTTGCCATTGTTCGGTAGACATGGCGGAAGGCAAACAAACACAAATAATTAGCTTCGGTTTCGAAACCCTTGTAGTAGCATGACATAGACTAGCTATCTATCGGTATACATTATTTACACTATCTTGCAAACATCAAACTTTTACTTACATTCAAACTTGTAAACTCACCGACCATTGTTTTGACACTTTTAGCATGTTTTTCTCAGGTCTCTAAGGTATTGAGCACGAGCATAGGACTTGCATGGAGTCCCATCATATTTCAAACACTGAAGTTATTTTACTTATTTAAACTGCATGGTTTGGGCGCCTTGTTTTACGCATTTGACTTTTACTTGCATTGGATTTTATTTACGCTTCTGCAACATTTTAAAACTTAAAGATTGTTGTCTCGTGACTATAAGCAACAACGGTATTTTATTCAAATTCGTATACAGTCGTTCCGTGTAACTAATGACTGAGATCCTGGTATGTCGCGCGCCTCACGGTAAAACCCCGCAGGTGGATTTTGAGGGTGTGACAGCCATCATCTCCGCCCTACCAGGTCACCACGAGCCGCCACCACCGTCATAAATGTGTTGCCGGATCTGGACCTGGACCCACTGTTGTCGCCGCCATCTGAACCACCACGCCTACCGTCGTCTTTGCCTGGAGCCACCACACCCACCGTCGTCTTCGCCTGGAACCACCACACCCACCATTTTCTAAGACCATCCCGTCACCCCTTCCATCTGTCGCCGGAGGTGGAGCCCGCCGGAGATGGCATGGCGGCTCCCCTCTATCTCTTTGCAGTCTATCTCTCTCTCTAACTTGTGTGTTAGGGTTTTTCAAATGAAGGGAAAGAGAGATTGAGATGTATATATAGCTAGGGTTTGTGAGGTGGGTTAATGAGTGTAGGTGGATACCGCGTTTCTAACCCGAAACGTTATTGCGTTCTCTCGTTCTCTCTTAATTATTTTTCTTACATAATACTAAAATTAATATTTAAAATATTTATTTCGTTATAGTTTTTCACTAAAGAATATCTGAGGGGATACAAATTACAACGCGTGTCTGAACTCATTTGTTGGATTTATCGTTTAACGTTCTGATTTTTAATATTATTTCTTTTTCTAATAATATTATAATATGTATGTTATAATGCTTTTCATACCAATTTACTAGTTGATAGCATTTATACTATTAAGGTTGTTCGCTACCGAGTTCTAACGCGGTTTAACGTTTCCGTACGCGTACTCCGAGTGTATTATCTTAATAGACTTCTTAGACAACTATTAATAATTAATATTAATAGTTTGTTATCTTAAGTAATCGTTCTTGCCGAGTATCCGGTATCAAACCGATGTCTGACGTGTTAAACATTTTAAAATGCTAAATCGCGTACGTACTTCTATCATTTCGTATGTTCTTAGAATTGCGTAGCAAGTCGTTAAACGGAGTCAAGTCACTAGTTTGATATTCGGGTTATGTAATTGGGCCTCAAATGGGTTTGAATCCTTATTGGGCCTAGTTGGGCTTAGCCCAACAACTAGGTTTTAGATTCTGGAATTTTTACAGGTGTCACATTCTCACCTTCTTAAAAGAAATTTCATCCTCGAAATTTGTTAGACTTACATGGATTATAATTTCGTATCCTTACTCCATTTTTGGATTCTTAGGGAGAGTTTGTAACTCGAGCAACACAGTAGTCGGTATTTGAAGATAAAGTAGATATCACATCAACTAATGATATTGGATGTGTAAGGATTTGCATTATTATTGCATTATGTAAAAGTGTATGTTACTGTTGAGCATACATTATATCAAATGAGTGGCTTTAGAAAAATTATTCAAATGTGTCATTAGGTGAACTTCGTTGGCTCTACCACTAAGTGATAAGGTCATCACTAGAGTTCTATGAACAAAAGGAATTACAATCAGATAGGTCACCTTCATGTAATGAGTGAGTCACTAAGAGGCTCTCTGATTGATGTGAATTAAAATAATGTGTTTTTACAAACCAAATGGACAATTCACACACCAAGTTACATAATCCCAGATTAGATGTCGAAGAATTTAGTTACGTGATCACTCTCATCAGTGTGGAATTGTATGATAATCATAATTGGTAATGAAAGGAAATGGTACATTCGTGCATGTGAAATTCTGAATGTATGTGGGCACATACTCTTTATTCATATATGTGTCTTAACGCACGAAGACTAAATCATGATTGAATCTAAAATTAAATCAATGGAGGTCTAGTAAGATGTGAGATGGTTTAATGAAATGTCCATGTGTCAGTTCATAATCTGGTAATTGATCGTTCGTCGTAACGTGTCAATGTCTCGATGATTTCAATCTTTCTAGAACGAAAGATTCTAATTGACATTTCATCTGTCTAAATAGTATGTAGGTTAAACTGATTCGATTGAGTTCCAGGAAATAACATCAGCGTATGCAATATCTCACAAGGGAGCTGGAATGGTTTAGAGAATCGTTATTAGTTGTCTAGGTAGCGACTTAGACAGCTATGATATGGAGTAAGATTTTTATGGGTACTTGATCCTATGAGATTGATCTTGGTTTTATCCAAGTTCATTACTAGTGACATCATCACGCATATCTTTCGTAACCTGATTTGGATAGAGATCTTAACGAAATAGGTGTCGAACTATAAGCTCGAAGCAATAAAATTTCCTAGTAACATTGAATCATCCATTTTTTTGAATCGTCCCTTTTTTTTAATCGTCCATATTTCTATGATTTATTTAAAGATGGAAATGAAATCTTGACGAAAAAAAATGTCAAAGTATTTGGGAATAGTCTAGTTGGTTTGGCTCAACAAATACTAAAGATAAACAAATATTCATGGGGTTCAGAGAAAAATGTTTGAGAATGGTCTAGCTTTCTTTGGCGAAGTTTGAGTTCGATACTTCATTAATCACTGTTTGCACCATACCTCTACTGTAGTCTAGCATTTAGGTTGTGATATCATGATTTGTGATTCGTGATTTGGCTATCATGTCCATGAGGTAGGTAAGCCTTAAGAAGTTCTGTGTTCGTTTGGAAAAGTCATAGTTCGTCTAGATGGGGAAGTAAAAGTCATATCCTGGAGATAGCCTCATAGAAGTAGTGTTTCTTGAAACTGATTCCAGGTCTGCCAACCATTGAATAGGTAGACTTTGATGTAATATCATTTTCAATTTAGTCTGGGGTCTTACTCTCTCTAGGTAGATGTCAAAAATAGACGAGAATCAAGTATAACTTCAAGAATTTGTCGAACGTGAAGACATCGTTCTCTTAGGTTCCTTAGAGAAAATGCATAGGTATCCCAAAAAGAACGAATATACATAAAAAAAGAACTTGAGAAATCCAAAGAATTGTATATGTGCAGACTTTCAGGAGAGCAATGTTAACTATGATTCGTCCTTTGTTCATTCTCATCACAAAGGTTTAAGCCATAAAATTGAGGTAATGTGTAACATCCAGAAATAATTAAACGAAAGAATAATAACGAGATCGGAAATTAAGAGGGGGTTTAATGAAAAGTAGGGAGCGGGCTTGGTCACGGCTCCAATGGGAAGATATAGCCTATGTATATATAGGAGGAATCTACTCATTTTCCTCATTTCTCCATCATCTTCTCCAACTCAAAACCCTAGAGAGCGAAAGCTTAAGGTTCTAGAGAGAGAAAGCTTGAGGAACAACATCCAAGTTCTTATTTCTGCTCCATCTTGTTTCTCCATCATCCCTGATCATTTCTAAACGAAGAACCACGAGTATTGAGGTAAGATCGATCTCAGATCTGAGTTTTTCTTCAAATATCGGGTTTTAGGATTTATGGGGTTTTTAAACATAAAGGAAGGATTTTTACGTATGAAAAGTGGATTAAAGCTCAGATCTAGCTTCATGGAAGTTACATAAACGTTTTGAACGTAAAAAGTTAAGGTTTTGGATCAAAAATCGGACCTGCAAATGCTCAAATGTTCTCGAGGATCGGCCACCTGCATGTGGTGACTCTCAGCGAGGAAGAAGCAGAGAGTTGACTGTCAGAGCCGACTGTCAGATCCAACTTTCAGAAAGTCAACTGTTTGAGAATCGGCCGTCTAAGAAAAACGTTGAGTATCGACCCATTACACCACAAAGTCCTTAACGCAAGTTCAGGTGACACTCATGAGTGTGGCTAGCGACTCTCCCAGCCGACACTCGAGTGTGGCTAGCCACTCTCCTAGCGACACTTTCGAGTGTGGCTAGCAACTCTCCTAGTCGACACTCTCGGGCGATACCCACAAAACTGCCGACTCTTGCATGAAATAATAGAAAATTTGTACTTTGACTTATGTACAGATCACGTAGCACCTGTAACATCCCAAAATGTCGAGAAATAAAGTTAACGAGTTCAAGCGGGCCGAAGTCGGGCCGGGTCAGTCGCGAACCGGGCTTGGGGAGGTCTCCCCTATAAATAGTCAGGGTCACCACATGTTTCTCTCATTTGCAATTCTAGAGAGAGAAAACCGTAGAGAGAGAAAGTGTCGGAATCGCACAAGATTGCACCCGCTCGTGTCTCTTGCACTCGTGAGAAGAACCACCGGATCAGAAGCTCGATTCAGGTAACGATCTGACCTAAATCTGAGTTTTTAGTTCGTTTTTGGGTTTTTCGGGTTTTGGGTGAAAAGGCAAGGTTTGAACGGATGAATCTGATAAATAATCATAGATTTGAGATCCCTAAGGGAAAACGAACGTTTTGGATGCAACATGTTCGGGATCTTGACATGATCAGACCCGAAATGCGAAAGTTAGGGTTTTCGCGAAGAACAGGTCGTGCGCACTTGCTAAGTGCGCACGGAGCAGGTCCTGCGCACTTGCTAAGTGCGCAGGAGGAGGAACTGCGCACTTGCTAAGTGCGCAGGAGGAAGGACCTGCGCACTTGCTAAGTGCGCAGGAGGCAGGGTCTGCGCACTTGCTAAGTGCGCAGGCAGCCGGGTCTGCGCACTTGCTAAGTGCGCAGGCAGCAGGGTCTGCGCACTTGCTAAGTGCGCAGACATCAGGCTGTTGAGTAGAGATTAGTATATCTAGAATGGTTAAACCGTTAGAGTCGGTAATGGTCTGATGTGTATGTAACTACTCAATTCAGATCGGAAGTGACGTGGTTGGACCCTTGATTAGGACAACCGAGACTAGCTTATAAGGTGAGTTCTAGAAGCCCTCTTTTAAATGTTTTTATATAATGTTTTCGGGCTGGTGTGTACACGTATGAAATGATGTTTTATGAAATGATGTTTTATAAAATGATTTTTATGAAACTACGTTTACGAAAGGAAATGATTTGGAACGAAGGATTTATGGAAAGAAAGTTTATGAACGGAATGCTTACGAACGAATGTTATAAAGAAATGGTTTAATGAAAAGGTAAAGGGTTTTGAAAGTGAAGGAAAGGTTTTATGAAAAGAAAACAAAAAGGGGCAAATGTTTTAAAGAAGTCATTACAAATCTAATCTGTCGAATGAATGGAATTGACGAATGAAGTCTGGGAATGTGATTCCCAGCCTTGTGGTAGATTATGGACAGTGAGCCATAGTTACCACAAGAACAACATGGGCAATGTCTTTGTGGCATGTCAATGGTTTTGATGTTGTACAACTGGTAAAGGGAGTAACGACGGTTACTCGGGTGATGACGATCATCCTAAGCGAACGAGGTAATGGGAAATCAATGACGGCGATACGTAACGGTTGATTTCCAAAGGAAAGATGCGTGTTGGGCAATGACGGCGATACGTAACGGTTGACCCCACGCATTGAAGGGTTGGGCAATGACGGCGATACGTAACGGTTGACCCAACGTAGTGGTATGGTTGTGGCAATGACGGCGATACGTAACGGTTGCCCACAACATTAAAAGTTCCTACGGGGACATAGAGACGCGTAACGATACAGATTTAGATAATAATGTATGACTTAAATGAATGTTAATGTTTTAAACAAATGATTGTGTTTAAATATGCGAAGGTTTACGAATGAAAGGCCCTGTTTTCTTATACGAATGTTAAACCCTATTGAATGTTTGAATGATGAACCATTTCTTAAAACGAACGAAAACTAGAACTCACCAGCGTAGCTGACGTTTTTAAGTGTACACATTCAGGTTAAGGCAGGTTATGAGGATGGACGGTGATGCTTGGCTAGAGATGAAGAGTTATCCGACTGCTTTTGAAGACTGGCATCCCGTTATGTTTAGTTATGATGTAATTATGTTTACGCTTCCGCATGTATGAATAACGATTAAGTTATGTTTAAATGAAATTTCCGCTGCGTTATCTGATATTCATGTTTAAGAACTGCTTGTGAATGAGTAAATCCAATAAGTGAGGCCTCCCGGGTTTGGGTCCTCACAAGTTGGTATCAGAGCAATAGTTTGAGAGATTCGGACACTCCCAGTGTCTGAACTTAAACTTTGAATGGGACCGAAAGCGGATGCCAGTACGGGTAACTCGAGCCACAGCATCAGGTATGAAAAGTAGAGTATGTGTATGTAGTATGCCTTAGGAAGAGTTAGGAAAGGACTTGTGTTCTGATGGAATCACAAAGGTGGTCAAATAGAAATCGAAAGGTAGTGTAATGGTTAATTACAGATGGCCAGTGTATATTAACATCTTACAGTACTTATTGAATTCTATTTGTTAACTAGCGTGATGACATTGGATTTCTCGTCTTATAGAACGAAATGGCAAGGAGAGGGAACGGAAGGCGTGGTGGCCGTACCGGTGGTCGTACCGGCGGTCGAAATGGTGGGCGTGGCAGGATTCCTGCGCGCCAAGAACACAGTGAAGAAGGAAGTGTTCACACTGAACCGGCGGTTAGTGTGCATGAAGCTGAGCAGACACAGGTTGAAGAACAACCTTTCACTTTTGAACCAGAAGTGAGAGCAGCTATAGCTCGAGAATTCACAGAATTGATGAAGAATTCTCTGCCAGGTCTGTTGGCTGAAGCGTTGAAGCAGGTCAATGGGGCGGGTGGGTCTAGCGCGGCAATTGGTGCTCAGAACAATGAGACCGACAATGCACCGCCTGCTCGCGGATGTGATTATAAGTCCTTTAAGGCATGTGACCCGCCGATACTCACTGGAAAGAAGGACGCGGTGGCTACATTTGATTGGGTGATCCGTATGGAAGCTGCTATTCGTCTGAGCGAGTGCCGAACGGATCAAGTGGTAAAATTTGCTGCTAACTCCTTGAGGGAGGAAGCATCCCACTGGTGGGAAGGTGTACGTCAAGCTAAAGGGAGCGAGATTGTGGATGCAATGATGTGGGCTGACTTGAAAACTTTAGTGATTAAGAATTTCTGCCCAAGGAACGAGATTGAGAAGGTGGAAAGGGAATTTCTGGGTTTGAAGGCCGGGAACATGACGCACCGGCAATACACAACCCGATTTAATGAACTGGCACGTCTGGTGCCACACCTCGCCACTACTGAAGAGAGAAAGATTGCCTGTTATATTCAAGGGTTGTCGGACCAGGTCCGCACCTATGTTAAGGCAAACGCCCCTACTACCTATGATTTGGCAGTAGAGCTAAGTGGCGTAGTATTTGACGATCTGGCACTGAATGTTGTTGCCGTTGAAGAGCAAAAGAAGAGACCGAGCTTCTCAAACAAGCGAACTGGGGGAAAGATGTTTGGGTCTCGTGATAAGAGGGCTCGGGTGGGTGAGCCGACTGTTTGTAAGAAGTGTGGAAGGGAGCATGTAGGTGAATGCAGAGTGGGATCTAGCTTGTGCTTTAAGTGTGGCAAGACGGGGCACTACTCCCGTGAATGCCCGCAAGGTTACAAATGCTACAACTGTGGGGATTTCGGCCATATGAGCCGAGAATGTACCAAGCCCAGGATGGGGGAAACCGGGATGGGAAAGGGCCCGGAAAAGAAGGGAGAGGTATCTCGTGCGAAGACGCGGGCGTACTCACTGACGCAGGATCAGGCTAGGAAGGATCCCGATGTGGCGTCAGGTACGTTCATCCTTGACAACACTCTTGTTTCTGTGTTATTTAATTCGGGCGCCAGTAAGAGTTTTATATCGGCGACTTTTTGTAAAAGAGTGAAGTATGCTGTGAGTAAGCTAGAAAGGGCCTTTAGCGTAGAGACCGCTGAGGGTAGAATTGCGAGAGTGACCGATGTAGTTGACAACTCCACGATAAAAATAGAAGGTCATAGGTTCCCTGTCAGATTGTTTGTTATGGTTTTGGGAGGGTTCGATGTCGTGCTGGGTATGGATTGGTTAACTGCCAACGAAGCACAAATCATATGTAAACGAAAGATAATCCGACTCAAGGCTCCGGATGGTAGCAAAGTCGAGGTTTTTGGAGATCGTGACGCCCCGATGCCAAATGTCATCTCAATGATTAAGGCAACGAATTATTTGAGGCGCGGATGCGAGGCTTATCTGGTATATGTAATTGATAAGTGTAAGGAAGTGAAGGAACTAGACGATGTACCCGTGGTACGCGAGTACCCGGAGGTGTTTCCAGAGGATTTGCCTGGGATACCACGCGATAGAGAAATTGAGTTCCGAATTGACTTAGTACCAGATGCCCAGCCCGTGGCTAAGGCTCCATATCGACTAGCACCATTGGAAATGAAGGAACTTATGGTCCAACTAGACGAGTTACTTGAGAAAGGATTTATTCAACCGAGCATCTCGCCGTGGGGTGCTCCGGTGTTGTTTGTAAAGAAGAAAGATGGTTCGATGAGAATGTGTATCGATTATCGCGAGTTGAATAAACGAACGGTGAAGAACAAGTACCCTTTACCAAGGATCGATGACCTGTTCGACCAGTTGCAAGGCGCAAGTTGGTTTTCGAAAATCGACCTTCGGTCCGGGTACCATCAGTTGAAGGTGAGGGAAGAAGACATACCGAAAACTGCATTTCGCACGCGTTATGGACATTTCGAGTTCCGCGTAATGTCTTTCGGATTGACGAACGCCCCCGCAGCGTTCATGGATTTAATGAATAGGGTGTGTCGACCGATGCTGGATCGATCGGTAATAGTGTTCATCGATGACATCCTTATCTACTCCAAGAATGAGGGTGATCACGCATGTCACTTAAAGGAAGTGTTGGAAGCTCTAAAGAAGGAGAAGTTGTATGCTAAGTTCTCCAAATACGCGTTCTGGCTTAGGGAAGTCCAATTCCTAGGTCACGTCATTGGCCCGAACGGCATTATGGTTGACCCAGCAAAGATAGTAACGGTAAGTGAATGGGACATTCCTAAGACGCCAACTGAAATCCGCAGTTTCTTGGGATTGGCGGGCTACTATCGGAGATTCATCCAGGATTTCTCGAAAATAGCTTCGCCATTGACAAAGTTGACTCGGAAAGAAGTAAAGTACGAATGGGGTTCGACCCAAGATGAGGCGTTTAAGAAATTGAAAGAGAAGCTAACACAAGCTCCAGTCTTGGCCCTTCCCGAGGGCAGCGAAGACCTGGTGGTATACTCTGACGCGTCGGGTCAGGGATTAGGGTGTGTGTTGATGCAACGCGGTAGAGTGATTGCATATGCGTCGCGGCAGTTGAAAGTTCACGAAGTCAACTATCCGACTCACGATTTGGAACTTGCTGCTGTCGTATTTGCATTGAAAATATGGAGGCACTACCTGTACGGGGTAAAGTTTACTATTTACTCCGACCACAAAAGTTTGAAGTACTTCTTCGAACAAAAGGAGCTTAATATGAGGCAGAGGAGATGGTTGGAACTCCTGAAGGACTATGACTGTGAAATAATGTACCATCCTGGAAAGGCAAACGTGGTGGCTGACGCTCTAAGCCGAAAGGATGTGCCTACTCCTATTAGAGTGAAAGCTTGCCAGTTGGTGGTAACATCGGATGTGATGAAGGAAATTGAGAGAGCTCAAGATGAAGCTTTGAAGGAAGAAAATATAAAGAAAGAAAGGATGGTTGGCCAACGGGACAAGTTGGAATATAACACCCTCGGTGTTAGAACGCGTTATGGACGGATATGGATACCTATGGGTGGCGAACTTAGGAGCAAAATCTTGGATGAGGCTCATAAGTCTCGTTACTCTATCCATCCCGGTACCAATAAAATGTACCAAGATCTGAAGAGGGAATACTGGTGGCCTGGAATGAAATGTGATGTGACGAAGTATGTAAGCAAGTGCTTGACTTGCTCGCAAGTAAAGGCTGAACACCAGAAACCGTATGGAAAGATTCAACCACTTGACATACCAGAATGGAAGTGGGAACACATTACCATGGACTTCATAACCAAGCTACCTCGCACAGCTAAAGGTCATGACGCCATTTGGGTAATTGTGGACCGTTTAACGAAGAGTGCTCATTTCCTACCTATTCGCGAGGCGTTCTCGTCGGAAAGGTTAGCAGAGGTATTTATCAACGAAGTAGTAGCGCGGAATGGGATGCCCTTGACGATCGTATCTGACCGGGACACACGATTCACATCGAGGTTCTGGAAAAGATTTCACGAGTCGATGGGCACGAGGCTGAATATCAGCACGGCATACCACCCACAAACGGATGGTCAGTCTGAAAGGACCATTCAGACATTGGAGGATATGCTCCGTGCTTGTATTATTGACTTCGGTGGCAGTTGGGACAGCCATCTGCCGTTAGCCGAGTTCTCCTACAACAATAGTCATCACACGACGATAGGCATGCCGCCTTACGAAATGTTGTATGGGAGAAGATGTAGAACCCCGGTTTGTTGGGGTGAGATTGGACAGAAGGAATTAGGAAGTCTCGAAGTCGTAAGAGAGACGTCGGAAAGGTTTGATCAGATCAAAGCACGAATGAAGGCCGCACAAGATCGTCAGAAATCCTATGCGGATAGACGACGAAGGCCTATCGAGTTTGATGTTGGGGACAGAGTAATGTTGAAAGTGTCCCCGTGGAAGGGAATCATTCGATTCAGAAAGAGAGGAAAGTTAAGTCCGAGGTTTGTCGGACCGTTCAGGATAATGGCACGGGTTGGTGAAGTCGCTTATCGGTTGGAGTTGCCTGAAGAGTTAAGTGGGATTCATCCTACCTTCCATGTATCACACTTGCGAAAGTGTTTGGCGGATGAATCAGCTCACGTACCACTTACTGACATCGAGGTCGACAACAGCCTTAATTACATCGAAGAACCCGTGGCTATCTTAGACCGAAAGGAAAAGCGTTTGCGTAATAAAGTTATTCCATTGGTTAAAGTCCAATGGAGGCACCGAAAGGGATCGGAGGCTACATGGGAAACGGAGGCGGAGATGAGGGAGTCGTACCCTCAATTATTTGACTTGTGATAGGTTTCGGGGACGAAACCTATTATAAGGGGGGTAGACTTGTAACATCCCAAAATGTCGAGAAATAAAGTTAACGAGTTCAAGCGGGCCGAAGTCGGGCCGGGTCAGTAGCGAACCGGGCTTGGGGAGGTCTCCCCTATAAATAGCCAGGGTCACCACATGTTTCTCTCATTTGCAATTCTAGAGAGAGAAAACCGTAGAGAGAGAAAGTGTCGGAATCGCACAAGATTGCACCCGCTCGTGTCTCTTGCACTCGTGAGAAGAACCTCCGGATCAGAAGCTCGATTCAGGTAACGATCCGACCTAAATCTGAGTTTTTAGTTCGTTTTTGGGTTTTTCGGGTTTTGGGTGAAAAGGCAAGGTTTGAACGGATGAATCTGATAAATAATCATAGATTTGAGATCCCTAAGGGAAAACGAACGTTTTAGATGCAACATGTTCGGGATCTTGACATGATCAGACCCGAAATGCGAAAGTTAGGGTTTTCGCGAAGAACAGGTCGTGCGCACTTGCTAAGTGCGCACGGAGCAGGTCCTGCGCACTTGCTAAGTGCGCAGGAGGAGGAACCTGCGCACTTGCTAAGTGCGCAGGAGGAAGGACCTGCGCACTTGCTAAGTGCGCAGGAGGCAGGGTCTGCGCACTTGCTAAGTGCGCAGGCAGCCGGGTCTGCGCACTTGCTAAGTGCGCAGGCAGCAGGGTCTGCGCACTTGCTAAGTGCGCAGACATCAGGCTGTTGAGTAGAGATTAGTATATCTAGAATGGTTAAACCGTTAGAGTCGGTAATGGTCTGATGTGTATGTAACTACTCAATTCAGATCGGAAGTGACGTGGTTGGACCCTTGATTAGGACAACCGAGACTAGCTTATAAGGTGAGTTCTAGAAGCCCTCTTTTAAATGTTTTTATATAATGTTTTCGGGCTGGTGTGTACACGTATGAAATGATGTTTTATGAAATGATGTTTTATAAAATGATTTTTATGAAACTACGTTTACGAAAGGAAATGATTTGGAACGAAGGATTTATGGAAAGAAAGTTTATGAACGGAATGCTTACGAACGAATGTTATAAAGAAATGGTTTAATGAAAAGGTAAAGGGTTTTGAAAGTGAAGGAAAGGTTTTATGAAAAGAAAACAAAAAGGGGCAAATGTTTTAAAGAAGTCATTACAAATCTAATCTGTCGAATGAATGGAATTGACGAATGAAGTCTGGGAATGTGATTCCCAGCCTTGTGGTAGATTATGGACAGTGAGCCATAGTTACCACAAGAACAACATGGGCAATGTCTTTGTGGCATGTCAATGGTTTTGATGTTGTACAACTGGTAAAGGGAGTAACGACGGTTACTCGGGTGATGACGATCATCCTAAGCGAACGAGGTAATGGGAAATCAATGACGGCGATACGTAACGGTTGATTTCCAAAGGAAAGATGCGTGTTGGGCAATGACGGCGATACGTAACGGTTGACCCCACGCATTGAAGGGTTGGGCAATGACGGCGATACGTAACGGTTGACCCAACGTAGTGGTATGGTTGTGGCAATGACGGCGATACGTAACGGTTGCCCACAACATTAAAAGTTCCTACGGGGACATAGAGACGCGTAACGATACAGATTTAGATAATAATGTATGACTTAAATGAATGTTAATGTTTTAAACAAATGATTGTGTTTAAATATGCGAAGGTTTACGAATGAAAGGCCCTGTTTTCTTATACGAATGTTAAACCCTATTGAATGTTTGAATGATGAACCATTTCTTAAAACGAACGAAAACTAGAACTCACCAGCGTAGCTGACGTTTTTAAGTGTACACATTCAGGTTAAGGCAGGTTATGAGGATGGACGGTGATGCTTGGCTAGAGATGAAGAGTTATCCGACTGCTTTTGAAGACTGGCATCCCGTTATGTTTAGTTATGATGTAATTATGTTTACGCTTCCGCATGTATGAATAACGATTAAGTTATGTTTAAATGAAATTTCCGCTGCGTTATCTGATATTCATGTTTAAGAACTGCTTGTGAATGAGTAAATCCAATAAGTGAGGCCTCCCGGGTTTGGGTCCTCACTGCACCCGTATAGCCCAAAGCTTTTTAGTTCCCGCAGTAGACCAAAAATCCAGGTGAGTTCAAGATCCCTATTTTACTGTTTTAGGGTGGTGTGCATACTCAATAATTAGACATTTATAAATGTATTTTATTACTTAAACGTTTGCAAAGAAAGATAACTCAACGTTTTGTAAGAAAGAAAGGTAACGGTTGTTAAATCGAATGTTTTTGTAAGAAAGAAAGATAACTGTTGTTAAACCGAATGGTTTGTAAGAAAGAAAGATAACAGTTGTCTAACCGAACGTTTTGTAAGAAAGAAAGAAAGGAGAATGGTTTATTTAACTATATGTTTTATAAACAAAAGAAAGAAAGAAGAATGTTTTATCTAACTATATGTTTTATAAACAAAGAGAAGAAGAATAAGTCAAATACATTATCTAATCTGTGAGAGTATATGACCCAGAAAAGAAAAGACTTGGGGTAGTAGCGTAGTCCTAGAGGCTAGTGTTACCCTAAGCAAAGTAGCAAATCTTGAGGTAGTAGTATAGTCCTTGAGACTAGTGCTACCCGAATCCGATGTTGCGTTATGGACCGAGACCATGACGTACCATGAGAACAATCGGGACAATGCTCGGCATGGCATTGTAACGAGGATGTTGTACAACTGGTAGAAATGGGTGACGACGGTTACCCCGGTGACGACGGTTACCTGAGAAGTCCCTTGTGGACACCATTGTGAGTATCGGCCTTTGGACGATGAGCCTTAGGGAACAATACTCGCTGAGAAGTCCTTCATGGACACGAGAAGTCCTTGTTGGACACCAGAAAGATAAAGAAACAGATTGTAGACTATAAATGTATGACTTATTAAGAAAGAGCTAAGAATAACTAAGTATAAAATTACATATTGTATTGTAATATATTTTACTTAGTATAAGGACTGTTTTTCATTAAATGAGTTTTTATATGATTGACATGAGAAAGAAATGTTTTTATGCTAAAAGATGTAAACTTGAACTCACCAGCGTTAGCTGACTATTTTAGTATGCACATCAGGTAGCAAAGGAAAGAATAAGATATGAAGTCACAAGGGCTTAGGAGAAAAAGGTTGGATGGCTGCTGCTGACAAGATTGACATCCCCATTATCTTTAGTTTATGAATGATGAACAATATTATGTTTAAAGTTTTTGTTAACTCTGAATTTCGTACAAGACTTCCGCTGTTGATGTTTAATTCAAAGTTTAAGAGCTATGTTTATGCAATGTTTGCCAACTATGAGAGGTACCTAGTTTGGGTCCTTTCAAGTTGGTATCAGAGCCATAGTTTTAGAGATTCGGGCATTCACCAAAATGTCTGAACTTAAACTGAGAATGGGACAGAAGAATGGGATGTTAGTCAGAGCAGCCAAGCCACGAAAGAAGAACAGTAAGGCCTTAGAATAGAAAGGTAGTCCATGTCCTAGCTTAGAAAATAGACACTAAATATCTTAGAATAGAAAATAGAAAGAATGTGTCTGGATGTAGAAACTCTGGACTTGAGTACAGATGTTACTCTGACAGAGAATGTTCAGAACCCAAGAAGTAAAGTAAATTAGTAATTTCATACTGATCTCTGTAATTAGTAATTTACGTTACATCATGGCGTTCTAAATAATTACCTATCATGATGACACGGGTATTTCCTTTTTCACAGTAAGAAAACATCATGGCTGGAAAGAGAGGTGCAAAGAGAGGAGTCGGTACGGGACTTAGGGGTAGGCCATGTGTCAACCAGGTCGAAAGAGAAGAAAGTGAACCCTCTGTTCATGGATCAGTATCGATCCATACTGCTAGTGAGAATGCTCCGAGTAACCTTGGAGCACATGATGAAGAAGGCTTAGTCTTGGAGCCAATTGTTAGGAAAGTGATAGCCGACGAAGTGGCTGCAGTTCTGAAGAACACTCTACCTACATCACTCACTGAGGCATTGAAGACTGTGGAAGAAGAAAGAGGAAGGGGCCTACGGGCCGAATATAGAAATGTGATTGAAACTGAGTCTGAAGGTGATGACTCCGACTATGATGAGAAGCGCGGATGTGACTACAAGTCCTTTCGGAATTGTGATCCGCCAACTTTTGACAGAAAGAAAGATGTTATTGCCGCATACTACTGGATTGACCGCATGACTGCAGTCATCAAGATGAGTGAATGCTGTGCTGACCAAGCAGTAGGATTTTCCGCTCATTCTTTCTCCTTCGAGGCACTGAGCTGGTGGGAGAATGTGAAGAAAGCTAAGTCTGAAAGTGATATTGATAGAATAAAGAGGGAAGACCTGAAAGCCTTGGTTATTCAAAAGTTCTGTCCCCAAAATGAGGTTAACAAGATGGGAGAAGCCTTCATGGAACTCAAGGCTGGTAGCATGATGCACCAACATTTCACCTCCAAATTTAATGAATTAACTCAGTTGGTTCCACATTTGGTGAGCACATAAGAAAGAAGGATCAAATGCTATATCTAGAAGCTACCTCCAAGAGTTCGCACGATCATTAATGCCAACACCCCTGGAGATTTTGACTATGTGGTGGCAATGAATGGGAAGATCTTTGATGACGTGGCCGCTGAAAGCATAATACCCGCTGAAACACAAAAGAAGTGGTCTAACACCACTAAACGCCCGAGCGTGGACTGGTCTGCATCAAAGAACAAGAAGCCTAGAGTGAATGAGATAAAGGAATATGGGAAGTGTGGAAAAAGGCACCCAGGGGAGTGCAAGTATGGGTTGAACTTATGTTACCGTTGTAGCAAGACGGGGCACATATCCCGTGAATGTACCAATGCTCCCGGTTCTGCAAATTATGGGAAATGCCACAACTGTGGTGGATCAGGACATTTCTCCAAGGATTGCCGCAAACCAAGAACAACAAACAATGAGAAGGAAAAGGAGGCTGAGAAAGGGAGAGCGAGAACCAGAGCCTATGCTCTAATGCAGGAAGAAGCAAGGGGAGATCCCAACGTGGTGTCGGGTACGTTCATACTTGACCACACCTTTGTTTCTGTTCTGTTTGATTCAGGTGCTAGTAAAAGTTTTATATACTATTCGTTCTGTAAAAGACTGAAATACAAGAAGAAGAGATCTCAAGTTTGACCAAATCACGTGTGCGGTTGAGCTCTTTTGACCAGGACATTTCTCCAAAGTTTCTCCCAAGAAGAAGAGATCTCAACTATGGTGGATCAGGACATTTCTCCAAAGTTTGACCAAATCAAAGCTCGTATGAAAGCCGCTAAGGATAGGCAGAAGTCTTACGCGGATAGAAGAAGAAGAGATCTCAAGTTTCAAGTTGGGGATATGGTGATGTTGAAAGTGTCCCCTTGGAAGGGAATAATACGATTTTGGAAGAGAGGAAAGTTGAGTCCAAAGTTTGTAGGACCTTTTAAAGTTGTGGCACGAGTTGGGGAAGTAGCATATCGTCTAGAGCTGCCAGAAGAATTAAGTGGAATCCATCCTACTTTTCACGTGTCACACTTGCGTAAGTGCTTAACGGACGAGTCGGCATATGTGCCACTTGATGACATCGAAGTAAATGACAACCTTAACTATATTGAGGAACCCCAAGCAATTTTGGATAGAAAAGATAAGCGACTTCGCAACAAAGTCATTCCACTAGTCAAGGTTCAATGGAAACATCGCAAAGGGTCTGAAGTCATGTGGGAGACTGAATCAGAAATGAGGGAGTTGTACCCTCGGTTATTTGACCTATGATAGGTTTCGAGGAAGAAACCTCTAATAAGAGGGGTAGACTTGTAACATCCAGAAATAATTAAACGAAAGAATAATAACGAGATCGGAAATTAAGAGGGGGTTTAATGAAAAGTAGGGAGCGGGCTTGGGCTGGGATGGGCTCCAATGGGCCGATATAGCCCATGTATATACATATATATATAGGAGGAATCAACTCATTTTCCTCATTTCTCCATCATCTTCTCCAACTCAAAATCCTAGAGAGAGAAAGCTTAAGGTTCTAGAGAGAGAAAGCTTGAGGAACAACATCCAAACTCTTATATCTGCTCCATCTTGTTTCTCCATCATCCCTGATCATTTCTACGCGAAGAACCACGAGTTTTGAGGTAAGATCGATCCCAGATCTGAGTTTTTCTTAAAAATGGGGTTTTAGGGTTTATGTAAGTATGTTTCTCCCTCGGTGTTTCTTAAAACATTTAAAAGTAAAGAGGGGTCGTGAAACTCACCTGGTGACATGTCAGGAACACTAATGTCCTTCTGTTAGCAATGGAAACCAATGTCCACGTGATAGTCACGGGTTTACGTCCTATTCGAGTCCTACGATACCTGTAGGTACTTAATGAGTTTTGTAGACTGACCCTAATAATGTAAAGCGGGTCTAAACTCGTATTAAGTTATCACGTGTGCGGTTGAGCTCTTTTGATTCACGAAAGTGTTGTGACTATTTGATAGACATTCTTAGGTTGTAGTTGTACTTAGAAGTATCAGTTTGTTCTTGTGTATTTCTATTTGCTTAATAGAAATACTTGTACACACGTCTCACATAAGTAACTGAATACAACTCGGGCATGTCTAAGTCTCACCCGGTTAAACATACTAAAATAAATATACCGTTGTACAAAATATAATCTTAGTATTTTGTTTAGGACATAAGTATGTGTGATACACAAGTCTTGGAGTTATAAAAATAATAGTTCGTCAAGAATAAATGTATCCGTAGTTGCTATATATACATATATATGCTTTTATATATAACTATATACATATGTGATAAAAAAATCTAGAATGGCGGTCTGTATCAACAGTTACGCACGTGGGTATTGTATATAGGGAATCGAACACGATGCATATGTATATATATATTTGTATATGTATACAAATTTTGTTTATAAATCGTATCATTTAAATATAAGCAGTGTATATTCAAAATGAATATCCACGTATTTATATAAAGATGGTGTTAGAAATCTATTTGATAAAAATATAGTCTTAGTAATTTCGTATTCAATGTCGTATATCATCGAAACCAATCATCAAATAATTATCTGTTTGTATTTGTATAATTCATGTTTCTCGTTATATAAGCAAGTCGTCAAATAATTACATATCGTGCCCATGTATAATAGGATATATGTAGGTATATATGTTTATATATATGGATCAAAGATCGTCAATGCTCGATTTCCTTTAATAAATATAAATATTTGTATACAAAAAGAAATAGTCGAGTCGTCTACTCGTGTCACGTTCTTAGTTAATTCTCGTTATCACCATTAATCCGAATATAAGCTTGTTCGTATCGACTCATTTACCAATATTTATGTTTGTTTTTATCAAAAACGATGGTGCGATGATTATACTCGCTAAATACCAATGTATATAGAATATATTTATTTTAAGTCTCGTGTGTATAAGATTTCCAACCCTCGTATCCCGGAATATCGGTTTATGTATATGCGTCAGTTGTTCGGTTTGTACTTTTACTACTCGTGTTTATTATTATTATTATTATTATTATTATTATTATTATTATTATTGTTATTAGTTATGTTCAGGAGCTCAACTCGTATATCACACGCGTTAAATCTTATTGTTTATTAATAAATATATATAATTAGTTTTAGGCGCGTTTATACCTTTTCGCACGTTTGGTTCGCGTTCGCAAACTCGCTTACAACTGTTGACCTGTTAAAACCAAGTTTGACCAGGGTTGACTTTTTTTTTACCCAAACCCGGGACTGTCGGGAATGACCCGAAAAGTCCCACCTATCCGGGTGACCTCCCGTCTTCGTCATAACATGTCCAAAATCCAAAATAACACACGGGGATGAAACCCGGCCATATTATTCACTCACTTAACCGGAAGATCAAAATCAAAACAGGAAGTTTTCATAAATCCTCAAAACCGACTTCATACCTTGAAGATCGGATAACTAGCAGCACATGAAAGGTTAGATCCGTGTGATTGATGCCCTCCGGGAAGGTGGATACCGCGTTTCTAACCTGAAACGTTATCGCGTTCTCTCGTTCTGTCTTAATTATTTTTCTTACATAATACTAAAATTAATATTTAAAATATTTATTTCGTTATAATTTTTCACTAAAGAATATCTGAGGGGATACGAATTACAACGCGTGTCTGAACTCATTTGTCGGATTTATCGTTTCACGTTCTGATTTTTAATATTATTTCTTTTTCTAATAATATTATAATATGTATGCTATAATGCTTTTCGTACCAATTTACTAGTTGATAGCATTTATACTATTAAGGTTGTTCGCTACCGAGTTCTAATGCGGTTTAACGTTTCCGTACGCGTACTCCGAGTGTATTATCTTAATAGACTTCTTAGACAACTATTAATAATTAATATTAATAGTTTGTTATCTTAAGTAATCGTTCTTGCCGAGTATCCGGTATCAAACCGATGTCTGACGTGTTAAACATTTTAAAATGTTAAATCACGTACGTACTTCTATCGTTTCGTAAGTTCTTAGAATTGCGTAGCAAGTCGTTAAACGGAGTCAAGTCACTAGTTTGATATTCGGGTTATGTAATTGGGCCTCAAATGGGTTTGAATCCTTATTGGGCCTAGTTGGACTTAGCCCAACACGTAGGTTTTAGATTCTAGAATTTTTATAGGTGTCACAACCGCCTACATCATCAAGTCCTCCATCTGGTCCCTATGACGAGCCTGTCGTCGTGAGTCGGCAACAACTCCATCAAGCAAGGCCCGGGTGGCCCTGTCCATCCTAATAGGTCAACGTACGTGTCGGGGATGTCGTGGTGGCTGTTCGTGGACGGGCGACTGGTCGTGGACGTGCGGCTGGTTGTGGACGTGCGGCGGGTCCTCCATCGCCACACCCTGTAGCTGGTCGCTCCGCCTATCCCGGCATCTGCGGCAATGGCTGCGAGACCCAAACTGGTCCCGGTCGGCCCCTATTAACCGAAGGCCGAGCCCTGGGAATCGGCGCGTGATGTGCATGCCGTTCGCCGTGCGACGGTCTAATCGGACAGGCGGGATGAGTTTGGCCATCTGATGCATGTGATCATGCCACGACGCAAGAACACGCTTCACAATAGTGATGAAAGCACCGCCATACAACAGCTCGCGCCTCTGTCTGTGAAAGGTAGACGCAAAGTAGAAGGCTAGGCATGTGGCTAGGGCGCACCGCTTGCCGGTAAGCAAGCAAAAGAGAAAGAATAAGTCTCTCTCTTTGCACCACTCACGACTTTTACAACGCGGTGTAATAGACGTCGAAATAAGCCGGTGTAAATATTTGTAGAGGGGGTCTCTAATCGCCAAGACCCTCCCCTTGGTCCTCAACCATGGGCCATCAGCAATAAACCCTAGAAAACCAGAAGATCCTCTCTTTCCACCTCTGTCACAACCTCGGTGTAAGGAGGCATGACTGTCTCGGGCTCGTAATACAAGCCTGTCGCGATTACCCATTGACGGAGCGTCAAACTGTAAGCATGGCCGAACATACGGAAGGAGATCTGCTCCGGCTCCTCTGGCAGCTTCTGCTCGTCCCTCTCGGCATCAGGCTCCTCCTACGCCGGCTTTGTGAAGGTGAACGTCAAAAGAAAACCGACAACCACCTCTCTGTACGTCTCGGTGAACGCCAGATAAAACAAACAATCCCATGGCGTGTCTTCGCCAATAATGGCCCTGGCCCGATGCTCCTCGCCGACATCCTGTAGAAGCGGCCTGTCCACCGTCGTCCCCGGGCCCATCGTCACCTGCCGTAACTCCTGGCACCGACCAAACGCGTCCGAGGTGGGCGGGAAATCCAGAAAAAGGTAGTGATCAAGATCGTCCACATCCGCCGCCGCCATATCAATATCCTCCTCGTGATCCGAATACGACATACCTGAAAAAAATCAATGTCGATATATATACATAAAGATTTACCGGGGTCTAAACTAGTATCAAATAAAAAATATATATATATTACTACACGCCACGTATTTTAAATAACAATAAATGTTTTTTTTAAATAATAAAATGTTTTTTTTTAATAATAATTTTTTTAAATAATAATTTTTTTTTATTTTAAATAATAATAATGTTTTTTTTTATTTTAAATAATAATAATGTTTTTTTATTTTAAATAATAATGTTTTTTATTTTAAATAATAATGTTTTTTATTTTAAAAAAACACTTATACGCCACGTATAGCAGTATACGTGGCGTATAGGTTGTTACCGGGTAAAGGAAGTCATACGCAGCCAAAGGAGAACATACGCAGCCTCGTTACCGGTTAAAGGAAGTCATACGCGGCCAAAGGAGACCATACGCAGCCTCGTTACCGGGTAAAGGAAGCCATACACGGCCAAAGGAGACCATATGCAGCCTCGTTACCGGGTAACAGAGCCATACGCAACGTATAGCACTATACGTGTTGCGTATGGCTTCATCGTCTTCCTCAGATGAACTATACGCCACGTATAGTGCTATACGTAGCGTATAGCTCATAAGTTTAAGTCTAAAATCAACCTAATCTACCCACTTTTAACCGCTAATAATCAAAATAAAGCAAATATTATTGAACGAGAGTCTAAAGTACGTACCTTTATGAAGATTTTGGACCCTACTATCTCAATCAACGAGCGTATATGGCTGCTTCGTATGTGTTTGTGTGTAAAGAAATGGGTAGCGTTTGGGACTGTACGAGGGGCGCCTAGTGTATATCAGGTCGCCATACGCCACGTATAGCCCAATAGGTGGGGTATAGCTCGTGACCTTTCGTATTCTATACGCAACGTATAGTACCATACGATGCGTATAGCTATAAATATTTGAGATTTGAAATTTCATATTGTCCCTCCATTTCTATACGCCACGTATTGGGCTATACGTGATGTATAGAAAATTTTTTAAAATGTTATTTTATTATAGAAATAATTAAAAGTTTATTAATGTATTTTATTATAGAAAATAATTAAAAGTTTATTAATGTATTTTATTAATTATAGAAATAATTAATAAAAATTTATTTTATTATATAAAATTAATGAAAAATTTATTTTATTAACGTTTTAAACTAATAAACATGTATTTTGTTATAGACAATTATAAACAATTTTATTTTATTTGTTTTTTATTCGAAACAAACAGATAAAAAATAAAATATAATACAATACAATTACAAACAAACGTTATCCAATATTCGTTACATATTGTGGACCTGTATGTGCAACGGTAGTCATTATCTTCTTAAACGTTCGATACGATCCTTGTATATATTTTCCCATTCTGCTGCAACATCATTTCGGTGCAAAATACAAAGAGGATTCGGTATGGGCATCGGAAAATCTCTGTCTAACTTGACGTGGATGAAATAAGCATTGTTGACATGAACGAACGATACAATTTGATGGTGAGCGTGAACGTTAGGACCAAACCCTAATGGGAAAAAGGTTTGACTACCGGCGATGCTTAAAAGTTGAACAATCACGCCAAATATTTGAGCAATTAGGAGTCCTGTGTAGGGTATCGACATCCAATGACAAATAGGTGCGACTTTCACCTTCTTCTAATCTATCGTGTGACGTACTTATCATACTCTTGAAAGGCGATTATGTTGAAAATACTTCTCCACCATTCTTCGTGACCGTCCATCTCCTGTAGAAGCTATTGTGGAATAAAATGCCACTTCTTTTCATCGAACCCTAAGCCCACAGCTACCGATCGAAAACCACAATTACCGTCGGGCATTACATCCTGTATATGTGAAATGTAGCGATGAAACAAAGATGGAAAGGGATCCTTAAAACGATAAATATTGTTAATGCAACATCCCCCATCATCAATGGAAACCCGTTATCATCTTGTGGTTATTTTCATTTACCGGTCGTTGTACGATGTTGGTGCATGATGGGTTTATTCGACTTTACGACTGTCTCGTAGGGTCACATCTGCTTTGTTAGGATTCTGTGAATGAGTTGTTTCTCGCGACACCCTGTTTCCTTTTTTGTTGCCTTTTCAAAGTTGGACGTCCATGAGTATCTTCTTGTACCACATGCGTTTTCTTGTTAATTTTGCTTGGAAAGACCACCCCTGCGATTCTCGACTACAGACTTTTTTTCACCTGATTGTGTTTTGACATTATTTTGTTTCTCACAAGACCAAGTGCTTTATCCACGTCTACATTTTCATCCTCAACAAATGACGGTTTTAAATCAAGCTTCCTCCGGAAGACGTCCACCGCATCTAGCGGGATTTTGTCACCTGTATTAAAACGAGATAGTCAGAACAGTTTGGAATTATAAGAAACGAGATAAATCGTAAAAGGTTGTATTTATGACCTGTAGCTTCGATCTTTTCCAGACAACAAGCACACGGCAACCCACAACTACTGAAAAGCTAGCAACCACACGATGCATTTTGTTTCCGTATAATAGATAACTTCCACCACTCGTTTTCTAGAAAATCTAGAGCTTTATGTGAAACTTTACCGTGTAAGTTATCAAACAATTCAATAGCTTCATGGCTGTCCATTTTCTTTATCAGGCTTGTTCCAAACCCATACTGTAATTGTACGTACTGAGCTGCTACAATTTCATCAACAAATCCAACAAGTCTATCCAGCGAGCTGTTAGCATTTCTAAGATAGCTCTTTAGGAGCGAATGCTGGCTCTCGACTTTGTTCGTTGTACGTTGACCAAAATTGAGGTTTCTGTTGGACCAGGCTAATACAAACTTTTCTTTATATGGGTCCAACCAATTTTTGGTCACATAATCTATAACTCCTGGAAAAATAATATTATAAATTAAAAAATATTATAAATTAACAAAATATTATAAATTAAAAAATAAACCCAAATAAATATTATAAATTAAAAATAACATATATGGATAAAAATAAAACTTACTTCCTCGTCTGGCTGCATACAGTCGTTTGTAAATTCAGTTGAAGTTGCATTGGTATACATCTGGCGTGGGAGACACACAATACCGCCCATGAATACTTGAAATTTGCCCAGTCTTCGTCTGTAAACGATGCCTTGCAATGTTTTGAGATATTCTCATGGATGTGCCACCTGCATAGATACTTGGAAGTGTCCGGGAATATTTTATCACACGCGTTCATAAGATTTTTGTCCCTGTCTGTTATTATCACACGCGGCTCCATACACTTTTACAACATACATTTGATTTTCAATAGCACCCATACGAAGTTTTCCTCACGTTCTTTGGATATAAATGCATGAGCGACGCAAAACGACCGGTGTGGAGGTCACGCCGACAACTTAGACAAATGGAAGTCTATACATGTTTGTTTTGTACGTCGCGTCAATCATCAACACGTGCGGGAACGCACGCCACATCTCGTACGATTTCTGATGAACAAAGAATACCTCCTCCACGACATTTGTGGCGGGATCCTCCCGAGTATAGTAGACGTACTCTTTAGAAGAAAGCAGGTTTTCCAGAACCTGCATTGGAGTTTCACCGACTCTCGTTTCGTTTTTTATCTTTTGTATCGCATTATAATTGTCTTTTTTAATACACCTACTATCTGGGTTTTGTTCCCTTATGGTTACCAGAATGTTACATGGCAACATGTTTTACGAATACAGCTTCGCCACCAAAAGGTATTCCGACTGAGACAGTCTCCAGCAAACGAGTGCGCCTCAAGATGTTGAGTAGGATCGTGGTTATGACTTCCATCTATCACCGTTAACTTCCAATCACCAGTTTTTTCTTCGTATTCTCCTTCCAATTTAAAAGGACAATCTATTTTCTTGCTACCGGCAAGTCTAACCGTGGCCGTAGACTTACGTTCGTCGTGACGGTCACACACAAGCCATACCTTGATAACCGGTGCCGACGTGTCGTCACCTTTTCTCCTCGATCGCCGGGTGACAATGACGTAACCATTCTCACGTCCACTGTGGACAGCCCAATCCACCAACTGTTCACGAGACTGAAAATTCTACAACAACGGTACGGTTAAAGTTAAGCAACAACAAACTATATGTAAGTATATATAGGTAGGAATGTTATACCTGGTCAGTTTTATACGACACGGTTGAATTGGTTTGTTCCTCGTCTTCGAACTCGTTAGTCGGTTGTGTCGGGTAAGAGACTTCACCGTATTCGAAATCGTCAGTGTGTTGTGTCAGGTAAGAGACTTCACCGTATATGAAATCGTCAGTGTGTTGTGTCGGGTAAGAGACTTCACCGTATATGAAATCGTCAGTGTGTTGTATCGGGTAAGAGACTTCACCGTATACGAAATCGCTAGTGGGTTGTGTAGGGTAAAAGGGTTCACCGTATACGAAATCGCTAGTGAGTTGTGTAGGGTAATAGGGTTCACCGTATATGAACTCGGGATTGCTTAGTGGCTCGTTCAAATCTGGAAGCCTTACCCGGTGATTAGAATAAACGTCGGACGAGACCTCCTCCTGGTTCACACCTTGAACGCCAGAACTTTGCGGGTTGTTTTCCAGTGACTCGTTAGAATATACGTGAAAACCATAATTACCATCCCACCACCAAGACATGGATATAATTTTTTGAGGAAATTGTGAAAAAAATTTTGAACGATACGTTCAAATTAGATTTCTCAATGGTTAAATACAATTTTTTTTGGAGCAATATGCATCGTATATGCCTATACGATGCAGTTTAGGATACGAGGTACATCGACAACATCGTACACCTGGTCATTCCAACCCCTATACGCACCGTATTGTCCTATACGATGCGTATAGGGGTTGGAATGACTAGTGTACGATGTTGTCGGTCTTGGAAATTGTGAAGAGCCTATACGCCACGTATTGGTCTACTTAGTAATTCCCGTGTCTTGTTAGTAGTCTCCTAAAAAAAATTGGGGGCAACATGTCCCCTCAAACTAGATGTTCGGAGCAATATGTAGCTTTGTAGCTTGAAACGAAGTGTAGCAAATTGAGCATATGAGAAACCTTGGTCAGTATCATCACCTTCATGATTCATTCTTACGTATTCTCTTCATTCACATATTCTTATGCTTGTGTTTGAATTTTATTTCGGTTTTGAAAATTTAGTGTCGGTGCCCGGTTCTTACAGATCATTGCTGCATTTATTGGTCCGATTTATAAAATTTAGGGTCGGTGCCTGATTTGTAAAAAGAAAAAGAATTCAGACAAAAACATTGTGATTTGGTTATCAGTAACAATAATGCTCTGATACCATGAAAAATTTCACAGTTTTTCATATACTGACCAACATGATTCACCTCTTTAAATATAGAGGTGTAACGAAATTACAAGATAATGAGATATTGATAAAGCATCAATAAGTATCATAATATTCAAACTAGAGATAGAATAATGACTAACAAACAAACTTAAAGATAAATGATAATAAATATAAGTGATAATAAACACAACTAATACTCACTATCACATGTTTCTTATGTTATGAAACGATTTATCACTTATCAGTTTTGACGCATAAGGAACTAGCGTATTCTACACGTTTGTTGTTGTATTTTGTACTCTGGATACCTGAGATACAAAATCATGTGCAGATACCACATGTATACGGTACACCATTATGAAACCAATGGCATGACACTGTCCTTTGTTGTGATCAGACCGTGACATGGATTAGAACCTTCAACCTTTTAGTGAGGGGCATCATTTTACACTCTCGATACCGCTAGACCAAAAGTGAAAAAACGGCCCGTCACGTCAGTAGGAGGGCAATCACGTCCCGAATCACTAAGGTGTGTAATGGTTTCACTATCTGTATACACACACATACATATACAAACACACACATCACACCCCTCAACCGCCCATGATTTGAATCCCGCCCCTAATTCACTTCCCCAATAACACCTAGGAAAAAAGTGTTTTACGCCACTCTCAATCACGCCCGCTACACACACTTATTCTTATGTAAACGTGAGTAGTTTACAAAGGGTCAAATTTGTCTAGTTTTCCGGTCTATAGAAACACAAACACCCACTTGATGAAATTTGCGTACGCAGCAAAAAGGGGGGTTGGTGTTGTGACTTGTGAGCAACACGACGGAGATGGTGAACAATAACCACCCTATTCTCAAAACCCCTCTCCTTCTCCACTAACCCATCTTCCAAAACCCTAACTTTATCCCATCTGCATCCAATTCAAGAAACCCCACATGGATTTGGTAGCTGTTGAACCCTCAATTTGGCACAATTCATCATACAAAACAACCCCCAAACACCCCCTTTTCAGATTATCAACAAGAAAGTGCCCCAAAATCTTACATTGTACCTCCAAACCCACTCGATTCAACAACAGGATTATTCTCACAAACTTTCAAGATTCAAGAAACACCAGTTGCAGTGCTCTTCGAGAAGACAGAGGACTCAAGATTCTCAAGAAATACCATTCATCTGTGGATTCCAGTTTCCTTGAAATTCTGGTTAAGAAAGGATTGATTTTGGCGGCTACGTGTTGTGGGGTGTTTGTGTTGGGATGCAGGGGGGCTGGTGCTGCTGAAGGGGTCTTGAATGGGGGGAATTTTGTGGGTTTTGAGCAGATTAAACTGTCGATGGTGAATTCGATGCCGAAGGTTTTGATGGTCGTTAAGGTTTTGAAGGAACAGGGGTTGATCCTGGCTGCACTTTTGGGTCTGTCTGCTTTTTTTTCAATGGCTGAGACTTCAATCACCACTCTTTGGCCTTGGAAGGTTTTTTCTTTTTTGAATTCTATGAACATTTGTGCAATTGGTTAAGAAGATTAAACAATCATGTATCTGTGTTTCAGGTAAGAGAGTTGGCTGAGAAAGAGAGTGAGGATGGTGTGTTCAAAATGCTCCGGCATGATGTTACTCGGTTCTTGACAACCATTCTTATCGGCACAACGTATTGTTCTTTATTTGCTTGATTTGGATTATGTTTAATCTTTAACTGTCAAATGAGTTTAAGTTAAAGTATTTTAGTAAAGAGGGAACATGTAACCATCCTAAAATGCATATAACCTAAAAATGCGCTTTTATTTTGATTATTATTGTAATAATATGGTTTAATAGTCAGATTTGACACCTTAAAGTTTATAAAGTTGAGGGTCTGCCCAACCCGACCTGGCCTGTTTTGACACTTTCAGTTATCCGTTTTGACCTCTTACCCAACCTGTCTGTTTTGTCACGTTTAGCTGCCATTTGCTTTGAACATGGTTTGATATTTTTTTGAATATTTTTTATATCCTTAGTGTTGTAAATATTGGAGCAACAGCACTAGTGACTGAAGCAGCAACTGCAATATTTGGTGAGGCGGGTGTTAGTGCAGCCACAGGAGTAATGACGGTATGCTTAGTAACTGCTTGCCTGGAATGTGATTTGAAAATTTTCAATAATCTTTTCCTGGGTGCCAATTGTTTGTTTAATTGATATTTTAGGGGTTATTTTGATTTTTGTTTTGAAACTGATTATTTCATTATTTGACTTGAAGTCACACGAATCAGTATCTAGATAAACATATCATGCTTTTGTTAATTTAATTCTTTAAGGGTTAAATAATCAGTTTTATACTAGTTGCAACACAACTAATTATCTCAGGGGAAATAAAATTTCTTATTTACCCCTTCTTTAACCTAATATGATAAACTATTATTCCCATTTCTCAAAATGTCTGCCTATTTCACATAAATGTCTTTTTTGGTCATTTTATACTGATATTAACTGGTATAAGTATATTTAATCAAGATAAGTTCTTTTGTTTTTCTAAAATTGCACAAATTTGCCAATAATATTCTTTAATTTCTTCATTGCAATAATCTTGTATCTATACCAGGTTGCTATTTTGTTGCTCACTGAAATAACTCCAAAAAGTATAGCTGTTCATAATGCGACTGAGGTTGCAAGATTTGTGGTACGCTCACAACCATCTTTTTTCTTCTATCACATTATATCAAAATACTAATGGATATTTAATTGCCCTCATGGGTTTTAGTTTGTTTGTTTTTTTATACTTTTGAGGAGTTTATCTGACAAGTTGACCACCATTGACTCTAGGTCAGGCCGATTGCATGGCTTTCTTTAGTCTTATATCCTGTTGGAAGAGTTGTAACCTATCTCTCTATGGGAATGCTCAAGTTGCTTGGGCTCAAAGGAAGAAGGTGTGTTTCAAAGTATTTTATAATTTTAATTTTGTTTTTTGCTCATTTTTTTTTCATTTTTCTTATTTCTGCTAGTGAACCGTATGTCACTGAGGATGAACTGAAGTTAATGTTACGAGGAGCCGAATTAAGTGGGGCCATAGAAGAGGAAGAACAGGTATGCACCTTCACTATTGGAGTCTTCTAATCAGAAAACAGTATTAAAAATCCTTTTTTTTTTAAAAAAAAAGACAGGTCATTTATAAAAAATAGGAATAATACTTTGTGAAAGTCTTTTGCAGGATATGATTGAAAATGTTCTAGAAATAAAAGACACGTATGTTCGAGAGGTTATGACACCTTTGGTTGATGTTGTAGCCAGTGATTCTAGTGCAACATTAGTCGATTTCCACACCTTGTGGGTAACTCATCAGTATTCAAGGTATGTGTATGTTGTACCTTTTTTATAAATCCATTAAATATTTTTTATGCCTTTAAGCATGCTAAAAAGTAAAAATATTGCATATTCATACAGGGTACCAGTTTTTGAACAACGTGTTGATAATATAGTCGGTATTGCATATGCAATGGATCTATTAGACTATGTTCAGAAGGTTAGATGGCTGTCCTTTATTAATTGATTAATTTAAAAGTTTCCTAATACTTGACAGTCTTTTTTAATGTTGAATTTTGATATATTTTGAAGGGAGACCTTCTAGAAAGTTCCACCGTGGGGGATATGGCTCATAAACCAGCTTATTTTGTGCCTGGTATTTTGATTGTTCCATGTTTCTTTTTCTTTGTGGGTTCAATTGAAGAGAACGTTATGGTCATATTATGTTTGTTTAAATAAATAATTATTGTTAGAAGCAATGATGCAGATTCAATGTCAGTGTGGAATCTTCTTAGAGAATTTCGCATCAGGAAGGTACACATGGCTGTTGTCTTGAACGAATATGGTGGGACAGTTGGAGTAAGTATGCCTTTGTTTTTTGGATATTTTATCATAATTACAGAAATAAAAATAATTAATTGATGACATGTACTAAACTACCATGCTTATTTATTATCATGAATGCAACAGATTGTAACACTGGAAGATGTGGTTGAAGAAATTGTTGGTGAAATTTTTGATGAAAATGATTCGAAAGTAAGCTTTATTTTTAACTCCTTTTTTTGTTATTTTTGGGTTGGTTTTTTGACTTAGAGCGGAAGCACAAAAGATAAGAGAATACTCTTGACGGGAAAATTAATATATTATTCCTTTTATAGGGAAATTCTAAATTTGGCAGGTATTGCCAAATCTCAAAAATCAAAATTAACTGCCTAAGTAAACACGTAAATTACTCAATTCAAAGATTCACGTGTTTACAATCAAAACAAATTAATTAGAACCATTGAATTTGAAACCGAGCTCTAGATGATGAAATTAGGACCTGATAGTCGGGCAAACCGCCTATGGCGTTTGTCCAAGTGTCCGGACCGTTGAGACATTTTTCTCTGTTATTTATGGGCCCCGTTACTCTAAACGGAGCAAAAGTTATGCCTGTTTTAAGTTGGGCCTTTTTATAGCACACTTGCCTCTATCCAGTTGGTCCAAATATGAGTCTGCTAACTCTTGGATCAGCTCCCCATCATATTCAAGTTGTATTAGTTATCAAAAGATATGTTTCTTTTGTTGTTATTAAAGGAGGAAATAGATAAAAAAACTGGGTATATTGTAATGAGGGCTGAAGGAATTTATGATGTGGATGCAAATACTTCTATTGACCAGCTTTCTGAAGACCTCAACATAAAGATGCCAGAGGTATTTGTTACTTGATTTATTTTTCTTTCTCTGCTTTTGGTTTATTATAAAAAACAAACAAACATACCTAGCAAAATCCCACTCCAACAGTAGGGTCTGGGGAGGATGAGATGAGGGCAAACCTTACCTCTATCCAAAGGATAGAGAGGCTGCTCCCAGTGACTCAGTGAGACCCTCGGCTCATGCTTTTGCTTTTGGTTTATTATAAATCTATTTAATCCGTGCAAGTGTATACATATGTTTTGACAGGGTCATCAATATGAAACAGTGTCGGGGTTTGTGTGTGAGGCCTTTGGGTACATCCCGAAAACAGGTGAACGTATAAAAGTGATACTTGAGAAGGAAGAAGTTGATGATGAGTATAATGAGGATGATGGCGATCGCCAACATCAAAAAGAAAAAGAAAAGAACCAAATATTTCAAATAGAGGTATGGTGGTTTGCCTTCATTGTTTTTTTAATCATTATTAGCATATGGATATTCTTAGAATATTTTTGATATTTGGTGTGTAGATTTTAGCAGGCAATGCTAGAAAAGTTGGCGCGGTGAGGTTTGAACGGGTGACTCATGAGGAGGAAACGGACGCGAAGAAGGTAGTTCCAGTAATCTTGGAAAGGAAATGGGGCGAGGGTGATCATGATCATGATGAGAGGGCTAGGGTTGAGGATGATGATGATGATGATGATGATGATGATGATGATGATGATGATGATGATGATGATGATGATGCAATCCCACAACATGAATCCAAAGAGGGAGATTGAAAAAGCAAACCCCTTTGGTTTTGAATTTTGAAATGTGATATTGAGACCAGATGTAGGAAGATTCATGAGAATTGGTTGAAAGTAATAATAAGAAGGTTTGCTTTCGAATGGAATACAAATTTACAAAGTTTGAGGTGAAATTGTAGTTCATCATTTCTTAACAATGTAGGTATGCACATGTGATGACTAAACATAAATGATTGCACTCCTGAGTTTAAAGTAATTATATTCCTTTATCATTTTGAAAATATTCCCTATAATCCTCCATTCTTAAAAGACTTAAATTGTTTCAAGAAGACAAACTTGACATGGCTTAACCAGAAATCCCCAGAGATGTTATACATAAGTAACAGTTTGCTTTGCTTTCAGATTGAATTATTTCAGTGGTATACACAACATTTAATCGGATAAGAATCAGAGATACAAGAACGGATATGTGAAAGTATGTTGGGAATTTCGTGTGTTTGATGTTGACCAAAAAGATTTGTACATATAGGGGTTAAGCTACACATTAAAACGTCATGACGGTTAGCTGATAACAGCCACAATCGTCAATCGTTTGGAAAGTAACTGTTGTTCCAGTTTACTCCGAAGCCAGGGGCTGCTGCCCCTTAGACCTTGCTCCCAAGGGTGCTGCCCTATGAACCCCTGTTTAGTGAGCTTTGCTCCCTTGATACAATAATATGTTTTAGCACCAGAAAATCATAAGATCATCAAACAAGTGTGCACTCCACACTTACCAACTTGTTTAATGTTTCATCATGACTTCTCGCTTAATCATTAAGTAAACCAAATTACATTAAATAGCTAGATGACACTAAAATTACCAGCAAGTTGTCTTTTTAACATATAGTTTTCATAGTTTTGGTTATTATTATTATTATAAAATAATAGTGTCTTGGTTTAATTTAGATAAAGTAGAAAAGGATGGGAAGCACCTATAAGGTTGAGTCATGTGTCCAAGACTTGAATATAAGAATGAAATTGGTGTTTGTTTGAATTGATTTACATTTGCATACATTCCCTTCTTCCACCCCACTAGAGACTCAGCCAAACAAGAAGAGGTACGCTCTTCAACATCTTATCCTTTATTTAAATCTCAAAAATTTAATCTCAAACTCAGATTGTTATAAAGATTATTATTATTATTATTATTATTATTATTATTATTATTATTATTGATATTATTATTATTATTATTATTAAATTCTAGTATATAAAATTAAACACACTCTTGTATGTGTTTTTGTGTGAGAAGAAGAAGAAGATAATTTGATGATTATTGGTGTTCTTAGTTAGTATAACTCTCTTGATGACTGCAGATCCTTGCTAATCCCTTGTAATCTAATTAGGACTTTTATCTTAAAGTCAACATGCTTTAGGACTATATCTTAGAATTAAAGAAAAAAAATTATTTTATATAATTCATTTATAAAAATTAAAAGAATATAAATAACAATTTAAGTGTGATTTTCCAATTATGCCCTTATTTTAGAATTGATTTAGAAAGGGACACTTTTTATTTCAAATTTTGATTATCACACCTAAAATAAGGAGTGTTTTTGTAATTTTATAATTTTTTAACATCAAATTTTAAAATTGATATGAACAAAAATAAATACATATACGTGACCTATAAAATAATCTTTACTCTAAATTTACAACGTAAAAAGGGGATTTAAATATTTATGTGACTTTTAACTTTTTTTTTCAACGGTGAACATTGAATATTGTGACGTCGCATCCCCCGTTACATGGGAGAGACTCATCCAACTCCGGCCAATATGTTGTCTTAACCGGGCCCACTTGGCGTCAGATTTGGAGAGCTTCCAAGGAAAAATCCCACCCAATACGGCCCCTTCCGGGCTTGAGGGAGAGCCGAGGCTCGAACCCTGGATCGGCGTGGGTAAAACTCAGGTGCATCAAACTAAGAGCTAGGCCTCATTTGCATGCCGCAGAAACTAATGTGGAGGGCAGGGATTGAACCTGGGTCACAAGGAACACCAGGTCTCTCCCTTACCACTCCACCACCAGCTCATTGGCGATAATTATAAGCTCATTGGCAGGGATTGGCGATAATTATGTGACTTTTAACTACCTAAGACGATAATTATAAACGTTATACCACTTTGAAAATAGACATTATCCCTCTTATACAAAAATATCTTGCAAAAAATTTATTATATTTGTTATTGATTACATATTATTAATAGTACTACTACTATTTTTAACTTTTAACTTAATTTTATTTCCAAATTCATCATCGTCTACGTCTTTTTCATAATCATTGTCCGACTTTCGTAATCACCGTGCATCTTTTCTTTTCTTCTTTTAGAATGGCCAACTTACACACTCTCTAAATCTACACCAATGTACATTGGTAGGGTCTGGGAAGGATGAGATTTAGGCAAACCATACCTCTATCCCAGAGGATAGAGAGACTGCTTCCAGAGAGAATCAGCTCCAAAAAAACTCTTAATGCACAGAAAGAGCATATGAGAACATAGAGTTATGCACAGAAAGTTAAAACAACAAACCACAAAAAGAACTAATAAAATAGTGTCAGTACACTATCAAAAACTTTAAATGAAGAAAAAGTGAAAATATTACATGTAACATCACACATACACGAAACTAAGAGGAAAATAACATGCACAACCCACCTCATGTCTAGATAGAAGTATGGCCACATGATAAAGCTAAGCCAATACTATACCCTAACCCTAAAAGTCCTTAACCTTAATTGTATGACTCCACCAAGTCCCGGTAACAAAATCATTTAAGTTACAATATTATTATTCTATTGTTATAAAATTTTAAATTATAATCGAGAGTGACAGAAATGAAACCGCTTTATACCAAGCATGTGTCTGAAGTACACAAATTTTTCTTTGGATAGAGCTTTTGTAAGAACATCAGCCAAATGCTCATGTGTGCTGCAATACTGCAAACTTACCTGCTGCTGCATCACCATTTCTCTGATAACATGATATTTTAATTCAATGTGTTTAGAGAGACTGTGCATGACAGGGTTCTTGGACAGGTTGATTGTTGAGTTGTTATCACAATAGATCACAGTTGGCTCAGTTTGTTTCAGCCCAAGATCCTCAAGTACCCTTCGTAACCATATAGCTTGACAAGTAGCTCCTGTAGCCGATATATACTCGGCCTCGGCACTTGATAATGCAACAATGTGTTGTTTCTTTGAGCTCCATGCAATTACACCACTTCCAAGAGAAAACACATATGCTGAGAGGCTCTTTCGGTCATCCATACAAGTGGCCCAGTCACTGTCACTATACCCGATTAAATTGATCTCTCCTGCTTTCTTGTACCATAATCCGAAGCTTGAAGTACCAGCAACATACCTTAAGATTCTACGAGCAGCTCCAAAATGAATCTTAGAAGGCATCTGCATGAATCTTGATACTAAGCTGACAGCATAGGCCAAGTCAAGCCTTGTGTGAGTCAAGTATATAAGGCCACAAACTAGACTTCTATATACTTCTTCATTAACTTTCTCTTCGCCATCCTCAAGCACCAGTTTCTCATTGCAATTCATTGGAGTGCTTTCAACTTTGCAGTTCTTCATTCCAAAGCGAGTTAGGAGAGTGTGGGCATATTTCTCCTGAGACACAAATATCCCATCTTTGGTCTGAGTTACTTCAAGGCCCAGAAAGAAGTTGAGCAGGCCCATATCAGTCATTTCAAACGCCACCTTCATTCCTTCTTTAAATTCTCTTATCATATTGACACAAGAAGATGTACAGATAATATCATCTACGTAAAGGCACACATATATGACATTACCTGTGTTGTTCTTCTTGACATAGAAAGTGGGCTCGTTATGGCTGCGTTTGTATCCATGTTGCATGAAGTACCCATCTATTTTAGCATTCCAGGCTCGAGGAGCCTGGTTTAATCCATATAGAGCCTTTTTTAGCTTACACACCAAGTTAGACTTCCCTTGAACTGCAAACCCTTTTGGCTGCTCAACATATATCTCCTCGGTTAAGTCTCCATTCAAGAAAGCTGACTTAACATCCAACCGGTGAACATACCAGCCCTGTTGAGCAGCAACAGCCATGATTACTCGAATAGTTTCAAAGCGAGGAGCAAACGTCTCTTGAAAGTCAATGCCTTGTTGTTGAGAGTACCCTTTTGCAACTAAGCGGGCCTTGTACCTTAGCACTTCACCAGTAGGACCCTTTTTTGTCTTGAACAACCATTTAACACCAACTAAGTTCTTTCCTGGAGGAAGACTTACAAACTTCCAAGTTTGGTTTCTTTCAATAGCTTGCATTTCTTCTCGCATTGCCTCCTGCCATTTGTCAAATTTTGCAGCTTGTTCATAGGTTAGTGGGTCAGCTATGTTAAGGGCAAACTGACATGAAGTGAGGTCCCTCTCTTCATCAGACAATTCTTCACCATAGTGGTAGTCTTTCAGCCATGCTCCTGCAATAGCCGTAGGTTGGATTGTAGTAGTGTTTGGGTTATGTGAAGTGGCTGGAGTGTCTAGGGAATCGGAGTCATTAGGGGTAGGTGTAGGAGTTGACTCTAGGCTATTGTTTGTACTTGTAGTACCATCAACAGTAGGTTCAATTGGAAATGGGTCAATAAAGGATTGGGTGTTATCAGTGGTCTTGTCATTATGCCATGCCCATTTTGAGTCCTCAAGAAACACAACCTCTTTTTGTATCAGGGTTATATAGCCTATAACCATGACTTTGATTAGAGTAGCCAATAAAAATGTTTCTTTCTGATTTGTTGTCAAGCTTCCTTCTTTGCTGAGAAGGAACTAGTCCATAGGCTACACAACCAAAAAATTTCATGTGAATAACAAAAGGTTTTTTACCAGACCATGCTTGAAGGGGAGTCTGGTTCACAAGAGCTTTAGTTGGTGATCGGTTAATAGCTATAGATTGCAGTGGCTACAGCTTCTGCCCGGAAGAAGTTGGGTACTTGTCGTTCCTTCAGCATGCTTCTAGTTAAGTTCATGAAAGTACGGTTTTTCCTCTCTACTGCTCCATTATGTTGAGGAGTGTAGGGAATGGTTAGTTCCCTTTTGATTCCACTTTGTTTACAAAAGGTATTGAAGTCATGTGAACAAAATTCTCCTCCTCTGTCTGATCGCAACACTTTTATAGCACACCCGCTTTGCTTCTCTACCTCAGCCTTAAACTGTTTGAACTTCACAAAAGCATCATTTTTGTTAGCCAAGAATTAAACCCAACACATTCGTGTCCGGCCATCAATAAACAACAGATAATACCAACTATTTCCTAGACTAGGGACCTACATGGGTCCACACAATCTATATGGATTAGTTCCAACTTAGCCTTTGCACGCCAGGATGAGGACCGAAATGATTCCCTACTATGCAGGACTCACATACAACCGAAGTATTGATCTTAGGTAGCCCTATGACCATTTCTTTGTCATGTAGTTGTCTTAGACCATCGAATTATATATGACCATACCTGAGGTGCCACCTAAGTACTTCTGCCTCATGTTTGCTGGGAGGGGTATCTCGAACTGATATCATATTTGTAGAATCCAAGACAAACATGTTGTTGCTTGCAATATTGATCTCCATGAGTTTATTTCCAGTGTCTTTGCTTTGAATCATTCACTTCCCATCTTCAAAGTATATTGCATAGCCCTTCTTCATGAGTTGGCCTACACTCAGCAGGTTTGGGAGCATAATATACACTTTCAAGTAGTTTGAAAGAGTTGGAACTTGTATGGATTTTGACAGTGCCTCTACCTTCTACATGAAGCTTCTTTTTATCCCCCAACTGAACATCTAGTTTGAATGATTCATCCAAGGACACAAAGCTGTTCCTTGATCCTTTCATATGGTTAGAACATCCAGAGTCAACAAACCAAAGGTGGTTAGAGTTACCCGACTGTCTGGTATTTGTCATCAGCATGAAGTTCTCATTGGACATCACCCTCTCCTGTTATGGACAGAAAGCTAACAACAAGTGTTGATCATCATTTTCTGCATTATCAACATTAACTTCATTTTCTGCAACATTGACTTCAGCCTCATCATTGTACCAGCCATCTTTCTTCAAGTGGCCAAATTTTTTGCATACGTAGCATTGGGGCACCTTACTTTTGTCGAAGCCTCCCCTTCCACGACCTGTTCCTCTGAAGGTTGTACGTCCACGTCCCCTCCCACGTGGGGCCCTTGTAAAGCCTGTTCATCTGGTCGTTCAATAGGCTTATCAAGTTTGTCAAGTGAAGCCCGACAATTGATCCTTTCTTCTTGAGACTGTAGTAGTCCCATGAAAAAAATTATCGTCTGCGAAACTTAGCAAGAGCGTTGTTAATATGCAAAACCTTATATAAGAAAAACAAATCGCTAAAAGAGTTAACGTCTAAACATTGATAGTGATAAGCACAACACAACGCTTTATATAAAAAAACAAAACCGTTTTCTGAACATCGGAATGTAAATAAAAAAACATATTGCGAGAGCGTGTTCGGAAATAACGAAAAGTAACGTCGTTGAATGTTAAGAAAAACGAAAAGAAACTTTAAAAAATCGTTCAACAAAAAGATAATAATATGTAAGAAATAAAAAAACGAATTCTAAATAATCGTTATCGACAATATACATTATAAACTAGATTTAAAGTGTAACATACGTGAACAGTGACTCCCTCAATGGGGGAGTGCCACGTCTGAATTAAATTTATTTTTTTTAGATTTTCATTTTTAACCCTTATAGTATATATAATATACGTTTTTAACCCGTTTAATTTTCTATTAATTTCGTTTTTCTTTAATAACTTTCGTTCATTAACTTTTTTCAAAATACGGAGTGCGCAGCTATTTTTAGTTTTTTTTCAACGTTTCGATATATATTTTTTAAAACGGAGTTGTATTCAAAATCAAGTTTTTTTTCGTTGTCTATAGCGAGTGCCGTTACCGTTGTGGTACCGTTACGAGCCGAACATATTATGGGCAAACAACACCATTGTCGATATTGGTATTATTGGAATCAGTATCGGTATTCGCCTTATGATTTTCGACGACCCGAAACGGTATTTTTTTAATTCGTCTTTTACCTTTTTATTATTTAGCTTTATGTTTCCTTTCTATTAACATTATTTTTACCGTTACGCCTAAGTTTTCGTTTAAATTTTATTAACGATGGGCCCGACACCGTTTTCTATGATAAATATCGTTCGTTAAGTTTTTTTAAATAATGGAATGCGCTGTTTTCTTAAGAAAAATTTGTCAACGTTCTGCTTTAAATTTTATTAAAGACTAAGTTCAATTCAAATTCGGGTATTTTTTTGATATCGTACACTATAACGAGTTTTAGATTAGATATAAGTTTTATTCACGCAAACGAGTCAAACCAATCTGCCACGAAGCACGGGGGTAAAAACTAGTTTAACATTAAAGAAGTAAGTTTGTTAAATAATATATATTTTCGTAATAAGTTTTGTTAAATAATGAAAGAAATAAAAAATGAAAAGTAAAATATAAAACCAAGATTCAACCTCCTTTTCAGTGAAAATAAAGTTTCTTAGTTACACGTGTTCCACCCACACTTGACTCACCCATTCCCTGTCTCCCTGCCTTCCACGTTGCTTCATCACCACCAAAAAAGTGGTTAATAAAATGATAAGCAAAGTCACTACTACAAAGACTTGTACCATGTGAACAGTGAAAACCACCTATAACTGTATCTTGTAGGTTTTATTATAACTTTCTGTTATGTAAACAGTGAAAACCACCTATATCTGCACCTTCAAGGTTTTACTATAACTTTCTGTTTGTAACAGCGAAAACCATCTATACCTGCACCTTGCAGGTTTTAACTAATTATTAGAATTTTACAATAATGATCTGCATTACAGGCCCACCTAAGTAGAAACTGCAATGCTGAGTGGTGATCAAGATCTTGCAGATGAACCCAAACCTAATGATCTCCAGGAACCACTCTTAACCCACAGTTCTAAAGCTGTAACCCCTTATGCAGAATGTAGCATCTTTAGCCGTTTGACTTTCACCTGGTTGACCCCATTGATCTCCATTGGTCACAAGAAACCATTAGACCTTGATGACATCCCTGAGCTATCCGGGCTCGATAGTGCAAAAGGGTCCTTTCCCATTTTAAGAAACAAATTAGCGACGAGCGATCGTCTTGCCAGCGACAAACTCACAACATTCAACCTGGTGACGGCTTTGATCCACACAACATGGATGGACATATTAGTTACAGCCATCCTCGCGGTTCTTTACACTCTGGCTTCTTATGTCGGTCCTTATCTCATAGATGCATTCGTTCAGTTCCTCAATGGAAGTCGGGATTCTAAATTCGAAGGTTATCTTTTCGTTTTCATCTTCTTTCTTGCCAAAGTTGTGGAATCTGTATCACAAAGACACTGGTTCTTTAAGCTTCAACAAGGAGGGATTCGGGCTAGGGCAGCCCTTGTTGCAATGATTTACCAAAAGGGGTTGACCATTTCAAGTCAATCAAAGGTCGGGCAGTCGGGTGGTGAGATCACTAACCTCATAGCCATTGATGCAGAAAGAATCGGTGATTTTGGATGGTACATTCATGATCCATGGCTAGTGATCCTGCAAGTCGGTATCGCATTTGTAATTCTATATCTAAACCTTGGGTTTGCTTCACTTGCTGCATTAGTAGCAATCGGTATCGTGATGTTGACTAATATCCCTCTCGGGAGGTTACAGGAGAAGTTTCAAGATGAATTAATGAAATCTAAAGATAACAGGATGGTAAAAACATCTGAAATTTTGAGAAACATGAAGATCCTTAAACTTCAAGGATGGGAGATGAAGTTTTTGTCCAAAATCTTTGAACTTAGAAGTGTTGAAACAAAATGGTTGAAAAGTTTATTGTGTACCTCAACCACAATCATATCAATATTTTGGGTCGCCCCGAGTTTCATAGCTGCAGTCACTTTTGCAACATGTATGATTCTCAGGGTCACACTGGAATCAGGAAAGATACTGTCGGCGATTGCAACGTTTAAAATAATTCAACAACCTATTTACAATCTTCCTGACACCATATCAATGATTGCACAAACTAAAGTTTCATTAGATCGTATTACGACATACCTTAATCTCAAGGACTTAGATTCTGGTCTGGTTCAGACGTCTCCACGGGGTAGCTCTGATGTTGCAGTTGAAATCATCAATGGAAGCTTTTCATGGGATGTTTCATTCTGCAATTTATCATTAAAAGACATAAATATCAAAGTTTTTCATGGGATGAAGGTTGCTGTTTGTGGTACAGTTGGATCAGGGAAATCGAGTTTACTTTCATGTATTCTAGGTGAAGTGAGTAAAGTATCAGGAAGTGTGAAGGTTACTGGTACAAAAGCTTATGTTGCTCAATCGCCATGGATACAAAGTGGAAAGATAGAGGAGAATATACTGTTTGGTGAAGATATGGATAGAGCAAGGTATGAGAAGGTTCTAGAAGCATGTGCATTGAAGAAAGATCTTGAAATCCTGCCTTTTGGTGATCAAACAGTTATAGGTGAAAGAGGGATTAATTTGAGTGGTGGTCAGAAGCAAAGATTGCAGATTGCACGCGCTTTATATCAAGATGCTGATATCTATCTGCTTAATGATGCTCATACGGGAAGCCATCTCTTTAAAGTTAGTAAAGTTTAATGATTCTTCAAAATTTAAATTATAAGTTTAAATAGTATACAAGTTGGGATGTATCCTTTAAATAACTTGGCATAACAGGAATGTGTACTCGGATTTCTAGCATCAAAAACAGTTATTTATGTCACCCATCAAGTAGAGTTCTTGCCAGTTGCTGATCTAGTCCTGGTGAGCTATTAAGACTTTTTTTCTTTATAAACGGGTCGATTTGGGTTGTGTACTTCTTGGTTTAAAAAGGCACACCGCATCAGGGTGAAAAGGGCGCGCCTCATGTAGTTCCGGGTCAAAATTAGGGTCTCTAGGCGGTTTATATGTAAAAACAACCAAAGGGATGAAGAAATTATGAAAGGTTTACATGATAAATAGGTTGATATGTAAAACAGACGAGAATGACACAGCTTCTGGTTGTAAATAAAGGATTTTGTTGTACATAGACGCGAGCCTCACGCCTCGGCTTTTGGGACCAAAACGCCTCGGCTTTTGGGACCAAAACGCCTCAGAACGCCTCACGCTTTTTTAAACCAAGGTGTACTTGTGTTTTATCTGAAATCGGTCAATTTTTAAATATAAGCACTAATAAGCCCTATATGTTTTGAATTTCCAATAAGGTTTTGAAAGGTGGAAGGATCAAACAAGCTGGAAAGTACAATGACATTCTTGATTCAGGAAGTGACTTTATGGAACTTGTTGGTGCACATAAAGAAGCTTTATCAATAATTGATTCGATAAATACAAACTTTGAATCCGAAAACACAAAAGTCATTGAAAAAGAACGGGACGAGGTTAAATCGGATGACACAAAGGTGACAAAAGGACAAATTGTTCAGAAAGAAGAACGAGAAAAAGGAAGTGTCGGTTTTTCTATCTACTGGAAATACATTACAAGTGCATATGGTGGTGCCCTTGTGCCTTGTATATTGCTTGCAGCAATCGTTTTTGAGTTACTTCAAGTTGCAAGCAATTACTGGTTGGCTTGGGCGTCACCCGTGTCACAAGACGTGGCGCCCCCGGTTGGGGGCACCACACTGATAACTGTTTATGTCAGTTTGGCATTTGGAAGCACGCTTTGCGTATTTGTTAGAGCAATGTGTCTTACAACAGCTGGTTATAAGACAGCCAATCTACTCTTTAATAAAATGCATTTATGCATATTTCGTGCTCCGATGTCATTCTTTGATGCTACACCGAGCGGGCGCATTTTAAATAGAGTAAGCTAACTGTTAATATTTAATTTGTGTAATATTTAGTATTAAATACGAACATAATTACCTTCATACAGGCATCAACAGATCAAAGTGCAGTAGATTTGACAATTCCAAATGCAGTTGGTGTTTTTGCATTTGCAGTTGTACAACTTCTAGCAGTTATTGCAATGATGTCCCAGATATCTTGGCAGGTGTTCCTGGTTTTCATTCCCGTTATAGCTATTTGCATATGGCTGCAGGTATCGTCATTCTAAACTTCAAAACCTGCATAATATAGCAGTATCAATAACCTAATTTTTTATTTTTTTTGCTAGCATTATTATATATCTTCAGCACGAGAGTTAGCACGACTAGTCGGCGTGTGCAAAGCCCCAATAATACAACATTTTTCAGAAACCGTATCGGGTTTAACCACCATCAGAAGCTTTCATCAAGAGCAAAGATTTCAAGAAACAAACATGAAATTAACTGACGGATATTCCCGGCCAAAGTTTCACAGTGCTGGTGCTATAGAGTGGTTATCATTCCGGGTGGAGTTTTTGTCCTCTGTTATATTCGCTTTCTTCTTAGTTTTCTTACTCGTTGTTCCAAATGAGACCATCGATCCAAGTAAGTAATCGAGTTTTATGAACCCTAATTCATATTTGGGTAACGTTACATGTTTAAGATTTCATTTTCTTCAATCATGAAGGTATTGCGGGGTTAGCAGTGACTTACGGGCTTAATTTAAACATCCTACAAGCTTCTGTAATATGGAAGCTATGCAATATGGAGAATAGCATTATTTCTGTAGAAAGAATACTTCAATACGCATCTATACCCAGTGAGGCACCTCTTGTTGTAAAGACATGTAGGCCCAACGATTTGTGGCCGTCGGATGGAAAAGTAGATATACATGACCTTCAGGTAATGGGTCCCACACCTCCGCCTTCAAATTACCAATTCTCCCTCATAAAAAGCTCTACAAACTTAGTAGTGTGTGTACTGTGTAGGTACGGTATGCCCCACATATGCCACTTGTATTAAGAGGAATTACATGCAGTTTTCATGGTGGCACAAAGACGGGAATTGTAGGAAGAACAGGAAGTGGTAAATCAACTCTCATACAAACACTCTTTAGAATTGTTGAACCAACTGGGGGAGATATTTTCATAGATGGGATCAATATATCCGCAATTGGGCTTCATGATCTACGGTCAAGATTGAGCATAATCCCTCAAGATCCAACCTTGTTTCAAGGAAGTGTAAGAAGCAATCTGGATCCGCTTGAACAGTACACTGATGAACAGATTTGGGAGGTAGGGTAAACTGAATTCTTATTGTATAATGTATATATGTTGATATTGCCTCTTGTTAACTTGTATTTGTTGACTTATTAGGCTCTAGATCAGTGTCAGCTGGGAGATGAAGTTAGGAAGAAGGAAGGCAAACTTGATTCAGCAGGTTTTTCTTTAAACACAAAATTTCAAAATAATCATGAGAATTCTTTTCTATTTTTGTGTTTTTGTTCAAAAATTGATTGCAGTTAATGAGAATGGAGAGAATTGGAGCATGGGTCAAAGACAACTGGCGTGTTTAGGCCGAGTATTACTCAAGAAATGCAAGATATTAGTGCTTGATGAGGCTACTGCATCAGTCGATACATCAACCGATCACACGATACAACAAACACTTGGAGTGCATTTTTCTGACTCAACTGTCATCACAATTGCACACCGGATCACATCTGTGCTCAATGGTGACATGGTTTTACTCTTAGAACAAGGTTTGATGAACCCTAATTTCAATAGCTATTACTTAATAGTTACATTCTCTATTATTTTAAAATCTTTGATTCTATTGCAGGCCTGGTCGAAGAATTTGATTCACCTTTAAAATTGTTGGAAAACAAATCTACTTCTTTTGCAAAGCTTGTTGCTGAGTACCGAGGAAGGTCTAGTTCCAGCTATGATTCTACTTTCTAGAGTGTGAGATCGGCTTCTAGTTGTAAAAAATAATGTAAATACACATGTATTTTCTTTCTACAATATTAAGGATTGTGAGTCACAGGTTAATGCAGTATAAATGGGAGAAAAACATAACATGGTTGACAAACATAATGTACATACTCAAATGATGTTGTGATGGTAAAGCTTTCTAATTGCAAAAATATCCAAACAGTAGTAACATGGTTTGAACTTTAAAACAATTACAGACGACAAAAATGAAAATTACCCCAGAGCAGGATTCCAAGTGAGCTCATCAACAGTCATCTGTCTAACTGATTCAGCCAAACGTAACTCTGCAGCACGTGTCTGCACCATTCTCTCCTGCACCCTCAGGAACACAGGATGCCTAAGCGCCCCTGACATTCTATCACACAACAACGGGTCCTCGTAAATATAAACAAGTGCTTGAGCAGCGTTATCTTTGACTTCCTCTGACTCATCTTCTAACATGCTAATCAAAACAGAAATTCCCTCCAAATCAGCAATCACAACCCGTTCAGCCTCATTGTAACTCAACTGAGCGATTGCCCCACAAACTTTTTCCCTTACATTACTATCATCACTCGTTCTCAAAAGCTCAAACAAAAGAGATATTACACCAAAGCTATGAATAACAGGTAACACATGTTTATAACTTGATAGGTCCCACACAACATCAGCAGCTGCTGATACACTTTCATTATCATTTCCTCTCATAATCGTCACCAAATGTTCAACAATTGTAACAGCACTATCATCAATAACAGCTAAAATACAAAATACATCCTCGGCAATCTCTTTACCCAACGTCTCATGTTCTTGAAGAAGCTCAGCATATAAAGGAATAACCCCGTGTTGAGCAACGGGTCGAATATAATCAACATGTGACGATATCACCCCTAAAGCATTGCCAGCTACTATTTTTATCGAAATATCACCGCCCCGAAGCAAATCAACAAGCACTTGTATCGCACCTGAGTTAACAAGATCACGTTTAGCTCTTTTAACCAACCCGAGCAACCCAATTGCTTGAGCGGCTCGAGCCCGAGAAACCATTTTCCCCACTTTACATGATTCCACGAGTAAACGAACAGCCCGTAAATTAAAAACGGATCTTCTAACTTCTCTCAAAAGAGCAAGCGCGCTCAAAATATCTAGTAACAGAATTCTTACACTATCAGGTCAAGAATTTGAATTTAACATATCGATGATGACTTTTAACCCACCGATTCTGACAACATTAACCCGATTAGGCCCGTCAAATGCTACAATATTTCTAAGGCATTTGAGAAGAACCTTTTGTAAACCGACTTCCGACTGAGGCAAAAGGCATAGGATGCGATGAATAGCCCTAGATTGACCTATGGTTACAGCCAGCTTGCCATCTCCTAGATAAGATAGGCATTTCAAACAGTACACAGAGGCTTTCAACACTGCATCAGTTGTGGTTGCTGATGACGTGTCAAGAAGGTTCACTAGGGTTGGCACAGTGGATACCAATATGCTCACAGGAGCTAGGTTAGACAAGTGAGAAAGTTTAATTATTGACTGCACTTGCATAGCTTCACTACTGGTTGCAATGATGTTTTCAAATTGATGGAGTGCTAGCACCAAATCAGTGCTCTTGTGAAAGTGATTGATCCATCTGGTTGCAATGATGGAGTCAAACTATGCAATCGCTAACTGAAAATTTTATTCCGATGCTTGATTTTGTGAACTTCGATTTTTCAGTTCGGACTTATATTTAATCAGAAGGCTCGTTTACAAACTTAGCCGAGCCCAAGCCAGGGAAGGTTCAGCTCGTGACTCGGCTCGTTGGCTTGTCTCGATAATATATATGCATATACATACACACATACTTTGATACTTTATTAATTATTTAAAAAACATGACTCAAAGAGTCAAAGTGTCGGACTCTATCAATCAAAATATTTTCAAAATGGTGAATCTATTAAGACACGGAATATTGCTAATTGGACATGTCGCCGCCCTATACGCACTCGTATAGGCCAATACGAGGCGTATAGGGTTCAGTCTCTGCCAACAGAATGCCACGTCGCATTCCCGGTCTGGCGGCTGGGTCCAATACGGGCCGTATTGATCTATACGTTGCGTATGGGCCACGGGTTTTAATTTTGCTTCAAAAGTTGGCAGAAGTCGATTTAAAAACCTCTATACGTGGCGTATTGCCCTATACGCCACGTATAGGGTATTTTATTAATTTAAGTTTGTTGTTTTTTTTAATTTAATTTATATAACTTTGTTAATATAAGTTTGTTATATTTTTTAATTTAAATTATATAACTTTGTTAACATTTATTATATTTTTGCATTTATAATTTATCATTACAAACAAACAAAAAATTAAACATTACAACCAAAGAAATAAGTAAAAGACTATATACATTACATCACAAAATTAAATATATACATCAAAATGTTTTTACATACATAACCGAAGAAACAAACTAAATACAAATAAAAACAACTAAGCCTGACCCGTCCCGCCGTCATCCTGACCGGCCCCGCCGTCATCCTGAACGGGGTCGTCTGGATAATGACGTGGCAGTGGTAGTGGTGGTAGCTCGATGCCGGCGGCTCGTGATAGATCCACGAGGCTACCAACCGCCCACATTATAAGGTCCTCCATGCGGTCGCTCTGACGAGCCTTTCGCCGTGACTCGGCAACAAGTCGCCGTGAGTCGGCAGCAAGGGTCTCAAGCAATGCCTGGGTGGCCCTGTCCAGCCTAACAGACCGACGCGCGTGTCGGGGATGCTGTGGCGGATGGTCGTGGATGGGCTCCACGTGCGGCTGATGCGGCGCCGGCAACGGCACACCTAGTGGCGGGTCAGGCATCTGCGGGCCCCCCTGTCCAGGCATCGGCGGCAACGGCACCGGGACCCAAACCTGGTCCTGGACGGCCCCTACAAACCGTAGGCCGAGCCCCGGGAAACGGTGCGTGATGCGCATGCCGCTAGCCGTGCGGCGGTCTAATCTGACAGGGGGAATGGGCGGTAACAACTCAGGCTCATGCGCATGCCATGGTGTAATACTACGCATGACCTGAGTGATAAAAGCGCCGCCATACAAAAGCCCGCGCCTCTGCCGCATATAGGCAGACGCGAAATAACTAGCGAGGCATGTGGATAGGGCGCACCCCGTGCCTGTAAGCAGGCAGTAGAGAAAGAAGAGGTCTCTATCGGTGCACCACTCACGGCTTTTCTGACGCGGTGCGATCGACGTCGAGATAAGCCGGTGCAAATATCTATAGAGGGGGTCTCTAATCCCCGAAACCCTCGCCTTGGTACCTAACCAAGGGCTATCGGAAATCAAACCCCAAAAAACAAGGAGTACCTCCTTGTCCACCTCCGTCACCGCCGCGGTGTAAACAGGCAAAATCGTCTCGGGCTCAAAGTACAAGCCCGTCGCGACGGCCCACTGACGGAGGGTCAGACGGTACTGGTGGCCAAAAATACGGAAGGAGACCTGATCCGGCTCCTCTGCCGGCGCCTCCTCGGGAACGGGCGCTAGCCCCTCCTCTGAGTAGATGAACGTCGAAAGAAACTCGACGACCACCTCTCGGTAGGTCTCGGTGAATGATAGATCAAAAAGCCGATCCCATGGCGTGTCCTCGCCTATGATGGCCCTGGCCCGCTCCGCCTCCTGGACCTCCTGGAGAAGCTCCCAGTCCACCGCCGTCCCCGGCCCCAAACGCACCTCCCGTAGCTTTTGGCACCGGCCATACCACTCCGAGTCTGCCGGAAAATCCAAATAGGGGTAGTGCGCAAGATCCTGTAACTCGTCCATCTGAACATCGTCGTCGTGATCCGCCATATCTGAAAATAATAATATATTTAAAATAATAATAAATTGTTTATTTAATATAAATAAATGATTTAAAATAATAATAAATTGTTTTTATTATTTAAATAAATTATTTAAAATAATAAATAAATTGTTTATTTAATATAAATAAATGATTTAAAATAATTTTTTTAAAAACCTATACGCCACGTATAGCTTTATACGTGGCGTATAGGGTGTTACCGGGTAAGCAAGCCATACGCAGGCCAACCAAGCCATACGCAGGCCAGTTACCGGGCAAAATGAGCCATACGCGGCCAACCAAGCCATACGCAGGCCAGTTACCGGGTAACTTAAACCATACGCAGCGTATAGCCCCATACGTTGCGTATTGTTTCATCTTCTTCCTCTGATGAACTATACGCCACGTATAATTCTATACGCTGCGTATAGTTCATCGAATTCAACTTATAAATCTCTATTTCTACGCAATTTTAATGACTAATAATCAAAATTAAACCTATATTATATATCACGAGTCTAGAATACGTACCTTTACGAGTAAAAGAGGAAATTTTTGACCCGACAATCTCAATCTAGCGTCTCCTCGTATGTGTGTGTGTGTTAAAAATGGGGGGCGTTTGGTGCTGTACGCTGGCTCTTCTGAGTATACCGGTCGCTATACGCCATCGTATAGAACATTACGAGGCGTATAGCTCATGACCTTTGGAATTCCATACGGTACGTATGGATCTATACGTGGCGTATAGTTCATGTATTTTAGTATAATTAGTATAATTGTATTCTTTTTTTTTGATATAATTAGTATAATTAGTATAATTGTATTCTTTTTTTTTTGTTTTCTTTTTTGATATAATTAGTATAAACATGTATTTTATTACAAACAAACTTCATCCATAATTCGTGACGTATTGTGAAAAGTTATCACTATCAGTAGCCATTTTTTTCTTAAACCGTTCAATACGATCACTGTATATATTTTCCCATTCTGTTGCATCATCATTTCGGTGCAAATTCCATAATGCATTCGTAGGGGGCATCGGAAAATCTCCGTCTAACTTGACGTGGATGAAATGAGCACTTTTGACGTGAACGAACGATACAATTTGATGTTGAGCATGAACATGAGGACCAAACCATAATGGAAAAAATGTTTGATTACCGGCAATGCTTAATAGATGAACAATCACCCCAAATCTTTGAGCAATTAGGAGTCCTGTGTATGGCATCCACATCCAACGACTAACTGGCGCGGCTTTCACATCCTACCAATCTATTGTGTGACGCAGCCTATCATACTCTTGAAAGGCGATTCTGTCGAAAACAGTTCTCCACCATTCTTCTTTACTGTCCATCTCATGTAGAAGCTGTTGACGAATAAATAACCACCGGTTTTCATTTAACCCTAAGCCCACAGCTACCGATCGAAAACCACAGTTACCGTCGGGATTTACATCCTGTATACGTGAAATGTAGGGATGAAACAAAGATGGAATCGAATCCTTAAAACAATTTATATTGTTAACGGCATCTTCCCCAATCATTAATGGAAACCCATGATGGGCGTTATCATCTGGTGGTTGCTTTCCTTTACCCGTCGTTGAACGACGGTGTTGAATGACTGAACTCGCTTGTCGAGAGTCCTGTGACGCAATATAGGAGCTATGTCTCGCAGGGTCACATATGCTTTGTTGGGATCCTGTGAACGAGCTGTTTCTCGTGACATCCTGTTTCCTTTGTTGTTGCTTTTTCAAAGTTGGACGACCGCGAGTATCTTCTTGTACCATAGGCGCCTTCTTCTTACTATTGATCGGAAATACCACCCCTACGATTCTCGACAACAGACTTTTTTTGACCTGATCGGGTTGTGACATAATTTTGTTTCTCACTTGACCAAGTACTTTATCCACGTCTACATTTTCATCCTCGACAAACGACGGTTTTAGATCAAGCTTCGTCCAAAAGACGTCCACCGCATCTAGCGGGATTCTGCCACCTGTATTAAAACGAGATAGTCAGAAAAGTTTGAAATTAGATAAAACAAGATAAATATTAAAAGGTTGACCGGACCTGTAGCTTCGATATTTGCCAGACGACAGGCACATGGCAACCCACAACTACTGAAAAGTTGGCAACCACACGTTGCATTTTGTTTCCGTATAGTTGATAACTTATACCACTCGTTTTCTAACAAATTTAAAGCTTTATGCGAAACCTTACCGTGTAGGTTATCAAACAATTCAATACTTACGTGCCTGTCCATTTTCCTTATTAGGCTTGTTCCAAACCCATGCTGTAATTGTACATACTGATCTGTTACAATTTCATCAACAAACCCAACAAGTCTATCCAGCGAGCTGTTAGCATTTCTAATATAGCTCTTTAAGAGCGAATGCTGGCTCTCGACTCGGTTCGTGGTATGTTGACCAAAATTGAGTTTTCTGTTGGACCAGGCCGATACAAACTTTTCTTTATATGGGTCCAACCAATTTTTTGTCACATAGTCAATAACTCCTACAAAAATAATTTAAAACCTAATAAATATTTAATATTGTAAATAAATTAAACCATAATAATTATTTAATATTCAAAACTTACTTCCTCGTTTGGCTGCATACAGTCGTTCGTAAAGCCGGTTGAAGTTGTACTGGTATACTTCTGGCGTAGGAGACTCACACAATACCGACCAAGAATACTTGAAATTTTCCCAATCTTCGTCTGTAAACGATGCCTTGCAATGTTTTGAGATATTCTCGTGTATGTGCCACCGGCATAGGTTCTTGGAACTTTCCGGGAATATTTTGTCACACGCGTTCATAAGAGCTTTGTCCCTGTCTGTTACTATCACGCGCGGCTCCATACACTTTTGCAACATACCTTTGATTTGCAATAGCAACCAGACGAAGTTTTCCTCCCGTTCTTTAGATATAAATGCATGAGCGACGCAGAACGACTGGTGTGTGGAGGTCACACCGACCACTTGGACAAATGGAAGTCTATACATGTTTGTTTTGTACGTTGCGTCGATCATCAAAACATGCGGGAACGCACGCCACATCTCGTAGGATTTCGGATAAACAAAGAATATCTCCTCCACGACATTTGTGACGGGATCCTCCCGGGTATAGTAGACGTAATGTTTAGAAGAAAGCAGGTGCTCCAGAACCTGCATTGGAGTTTCACCGACTCTCGTTTCGTTTTTTATCTTTTGTATTGCATTATAAATGTCCTTTTTAATGCAACTACTATCGGGGTTTTGCTCCCTTATGGTTGCCAGAATGTTTCGTGGCATCATGTTTTGCGAATACAATTTCGCCACCAAAAGTTGTTCCGACTCAGACAGTCTCCTGGCAAACGAGTGCGCCTCAAGATGTTGACTAGGATCGTGGTTATGACTGTCATCCTTCACCGTTAATTTCCAATCACCAGTATTTACTTGGTACTCTCCTTCCAATTTAAAAGGACAACCTGTTTTCTTGCTACCGACACGTCGAACCGTGGCAGTAGATTTACGTTCGCCGTGACGGTCACACACAAGCCACACCTTGATAACCGGCTCCGACGGGTCGTCGCCTTTTCTCCTCGATCGTCTGGTGACAATGACGTAACCATTCTCACGTCCTCTGCGGACAGCCCAATCCACCAACTGATCACGAGTCTGAAAATTCTACAACAACGGTACGGTAAAAGTTAAGAAACAACAAACTAAATGTATGCATATATATAGGAATGTTATACCTGGTCAGTTTTATACGTCACGAAGCTGTCGGTTTGTTGTGTCGGGTAAGAGTCTTCACCGTACACGAAGTCGTCCGTGGGTTGTGTAAGGTAAGAGTGTTCACCGTATACGAACTCGGGATTGCTTAGTGGCTCGTTCAAATCGGGAAGCCTTACCCGTTCATTAGAATAAACGTCGGACGAGACCTCCTCCCGGTTCACATCTTGAAATCCAGAACTTTGCGGGTTGTTTTCCAGCGACTCGTTAGAATATACCTGAAAACCGTAGTTACCATCCCACCACCAAGACATTGCTATAACTTTTTGAAAACCGTAAATTGTTTGAAAATTTTTGAACGATACGTTCAAATGAGAATTGTGCATGGTAAAATACACAAAATTTGGCCCCTATACGCATCGTATAGCTCTATACGATATAGACTCCTGGTCAAACCGACAACATCGTATAGGTCAATACGGTGCGGTTTAGGGTACGAGGTGACTTCTGCAACTAGTCATCCATCACATCTCTATACGCCACGTATAGACCTATACGTGGCGTATAGCGATGTGATGGATGACTAGTTGCAGAAGTCACCTCGTACCCTAAACCGCACCGTATTGACCTATACGATGCGTATAGGGGTTGGAATGTCTAGGAGTACGATGTTGTCGGGTTTGGGAAATTGTGAAGGCTATACGCATCGTATTGCCCTATACGATGCGTATAGAGCCCGGTCCAGATAGCAATTCCCGTGTCCCATTAGTAGTCCCCTTTCAAAATTCTAATTTTTTAAATCCTAACTGCACTTCAAAGTTCAAATCCTAATTGCCTTCAGAAACTCTTGGTCTTTCCCGCTCCCTTTTCTAATTTTTGGGTTGTATATATTGAAAATATGTTGTTTGTCTTTTATGTATCAATATGTGCAAAAAATAAAAATACAATAAAAATAAACGAGCTGGCTCGAGCTTTTCACGAACCAAGCTCAACTTTTCAGCTCGTTAAAATTTTCGAGCCTAGCCTACTCGGCTCGAACTTTTCACGAGCCGAGCTTGAGCCCATCCTGGCTCGGCTCGTTTACAGCCCTAGGGTGGACGGGATGGGAGTCGGGTTGGAACGGGTTAGCGGCTACACCGTCACAAGTGTGTCGGGTTGGACCTCGGGTTAATTCCACGGGTTGGTGAATCCGGGGTATTGAGTCAAAAAACGTCGTCGGGAGAATCCATTTTACCGTTGGAAATGGACCGTTAAAAAAAATTATTAATTCTTTTATCACTATAAAAACAATACCATTCACCCTAATTTTTTTTATCATTTTCATTCCATTGCTAATTTTTACCCTTCTACTACTTATTTAACATCAAACAAAATTTTAACAAAATGAGACGCAATGTTATTCTTCTCATATCTTCGCCTGATTCCAAATCTAACGGGGTTCAATTTATAACCAATGTTGTTGCCGTTGCATCCAAAATTGAAGATACGGCACATTCAAAAAAAAGATATGTGCAATGTGATCGTGTAAAGGCTCATAAGGTTCTTATGAAATATTACTCTGTCGATAATCCAAAATACAACGACGACACGTTTAGATCGAGATTTCGGATGTTGAAGGACTTATTTCTAAAAATTGCTATGGATATACACGATAATTTTGAATGGTTTCAAGAAAGTTTCACGCCATTACAGAAAATGAACATCAGCGACCCGTCAACTCGCTTCGGGTAATGTTCCCGGCGGATATGATGAATATTTTAGTATGTCTGTTAGGACCTAACGTGAATGCCTAGAATATTTTTGCACTGCTATTGTTATTTTATATGGTAAAGAATTTTTACGTGCACCAACTAGCCACGGCATTGCTTTTTTGTACGATGCACATGAAAGTAGACATGGCATTCCAAGGATGTTCGGTAGCATCGACTGTACACATTAGGTTTGGGAAAATTGTACAACTCGTTTGCGATGCCAATATCACCGAGGTGATCACCAATACCCAACGATCATACTCGAAGCGGTGGCGTCACATTATTTATGGTTTTCGCATGCGTACTTTGGTGTTGCCGGATCGAGCAACGACATCACTGTTCTCAATGAAACTCCAGTTTTTACTAACGAGATGCATGGAACCGCTCTAAGGTGTCTATTTCGGGTTAACAGTCGACAATACAAGCGTGGTTATTACCTGGCCAATGAGATATACTCTTCTTGGTAAACTTTTGTGAAGACTGTTTCTTGGCCAAACGACACCAAGGAAAAAAAATTAAAAAGATGTAAGCGTCGACAAGAAAATATGTCGAACGGGCTTTAGGTGTTTTAAAAGCTAAATGGGCTATAATTCAACGACCGGCCTGGGCGATGAAGCGCGAGAAGATACGAAATCAGAATTACGCATGCCTTATATTGCACAATATGATTTTAAAAGATGACGGGAACACCATATCACCGGTGTACATTGAGAATCCTCCGACCGATGTAGTGGTTGACGATAGTATCATTTCGAAGTTGCGGGATCAAAACACACATTTTAGACTTAAATTTGATCTTATGGTACATGTTGCAACAAACTTGAGTATCCCGGTTTCGGACGACGAGTAGTTTAGTATTTTTTTTTCAAGTATTTTTATTTTTTTATGTTATGTATTTTTTATTAATGAAATTTATGTTTTTTTTAATTTTAATGTTTATATTTATTCAAACATATAATTTAAATTTTATTTAGAAAAAAAGTTAGGCTAGTTTAGGGTTCCACCCCTTATGTTTAAAGCAGTTTAGGTAAAAATGACATGGAAGATTCCTATTGGCTTAGACTAAAAAGCCGAGGGTAGTTTACGGTTCCACCCCCTCCACACGTAGGCCATCCGTAGTGGTTTCACATTTACGCCTTCACGTCACTGACACATCAACATGGGGCAATCACTAAACCAAATCATTAAGATGCGTAGTGATTTCACTATCCACACACAAATATACCAAGCCCCCAACACCTGTGGATACACCCACACCTCCCCCCCCCCCCTCCACCTCCACACCCTCACGCACGCCCATGAAATGGTCAGGCTCTCCACGTCCCCATTACACATAGTCTTTATGTCAAAAATCTTAATAGTATATGATTAAATTTAGGGCAAATACGTAATACCACAAAAAAAACTAACACGCTTTCTATTTTCTCACCCTCGGTACTTTTTTGTATAAAGAAAACCAACATACTATCTCTTTATGATATTTGCCTTAAATTTAATACAAACCAGGTATTTATCTCAATGTATTATTTCGGGTGCTAGGTCCTCTTCGGCAATACATACTACTTCGGTTGTTGTATTATAGGAAACAAATGAGTTCTTTTGGGAGACTCGAAATTTGTTTTAAGAGACCCGTATTGAATCCTCAGCCACGTTATACTGTGTTTCATCTTATTTCTTGTATTTTCTTTTGTTTTAGTTGTAATATGTATTATAATTTACTGCTTTATTTCCTTTCTATATTATAACTAGAATTAATAAAAGTGTTTTTATTATTTTTATATGAACGGTTCCTACATAAACATCACGAAATATCTTAGAAAGTGTTTTGGATTCAACGGGCTGTAGCGTAAAAAATCATCATGTGACAATCATTTAGTCAAGATGTTAAACGTTGAAGATATATGCACACAAAATAGGTATCAGTTGAACCAGGGAGAAGGCATAGAGTTAACAAAGAGATGTTCGATAAAAAAAAGATAAGTAGTGACATCAATGGGACGGGTATGGGATAAGTATCGGTAATTTCAGTCCCATACTGAATTATAAAACTATGGCTCATGCTTGTTGGGTACTAGCTACTCAAATTAGGGGTGTTGTTCGGGTAATTTAATCGGGTTTCGGGTAGATCGGTTTGGGTTAATCGGTTTTTCCGTGTGTGTAAATTTATCCGATAACCGATCCGAATAACATTCGGGTAGATCAGGTTCGGGTTAATCGGTTTTCGGTTTAAACGGGTCGGGTTTCGGGTAGGGACACATGGTTGAAAAAAAATGAATCAAGTTTAAAAACATAAAATAAACGTGTATGTGAAACAAAAATAAGTACATTTCTAGAAGTATTCGTGTTTATGTGGTGGATTTTTTAAACTCATAGTTTAGAAGCGGATTTTGGTGGTGTTGGTGGTGATGGTGAGAAAAGAAAGGGTAGAATATATAAATGTTCGGTTTATTCGGGTTAATCGGGTTTTTGATGCTTGAAAGTCTAACCGAAACCCGACCCGAATAACAATCGGTTTAAACGGTTTTCGGGTTAATCAGTTACGGATTATTCGGGTACGGGTTTAATCGGTTCGGGTGAAGTTGGTTTGGGTCGGGTTAATCGGGTACGGGTAAAATCAACGGGCCTAACTCAAATACCCATTGGGGTCGTGAGAATATTCACGGGTATCAGTTATACCTGTTTATGGTCTTATGTGGTTCAAAATTACCCGTAAGCATGCCCATTACCTAAAATCAGACTTAAAATATAAAATATTCACCTTTACTTTCAACAATTCTGTAATTTTAATAATTTCAAGTTTTTAACAACTTCAAAATATTATTTAGTATATTTTAAGAATATATAATATATTAATATATTATTATACTAGGTTAGAAAACTTGTGTATTACACGGATTGAATAAAGAAAAAATTAAACGGTAATTAGTAATTATGATTTAAAATAATAAAACGTTTGAACAAATTAATTTGATGGTGAACAAAATTTTGAATTAAACAAATTTGTAAATAAAAATTAAAACGAATTAGAGTTAATTACATGGATAGTCCATGTGGTTTGTGAAAAGTAACAGGTTTAGATACTAATGCTTTCAATTTTGTAACGAGTTTGGGTATTAACACTAACAGACGTTAATTTTTCTGTTAAATTTGACTAAAATACCTCTTTTAATTAGAAAACCAATAAAAATATAACAAATCTACAAGTACAAGGACTACTTGTGTCATTTGCTCAAAAAAATAAAACTAAAACAACAACAAAAAAAAACATTCATGCTCTCGTTCTCATCTCAGCCTCAAATTCAACCACAAAATTCAGATCTGATTTTTGAACTCTAAATTCATATCTGATTTTTGAACTCAACCACAAAATTGAACTCAAAAATCACTGCCACGCTCTTCTCATGCAAATAAATCCGCTGTACATTCTCTATTTCCATGAGTACAACTCTCGCGGTGGTTTCAGGCAGTAAAGAAAGAGACCCTAGCTCTGCCATCATCAATTCTCCCCCTTTAAATTCTGTCTTTTTTTGTTGAATAAGGGTTTTCGAAACCTTAAGTTGCAGGTGGGGGTTCAATTACACCTAAATTACCACCGCTACTACACCAAGGCATCAGCGCCACCACCACCACCGTCGCCGACCACCATTCAAGGATTGCCCCAAATCAGAATCCTAGCTGACCAGTTCGTTGTACAATGACGAAAGAGAAGTGGAAGAAGCTAATAGAAAAAGGGCTTTGATAGGAGGTGGTTGAACCGACGGTGGTGTCGCCGGAGGTGGTTGAACCAACGGTGGGTGGTGTCGCCGGTCCTTTGATCTGGTACTGGATTAGAGAGAGAGAGATTTGTTTGATAAAATAAAAATAAAATATTATATTAATATACTTTACATAAATAGCCCCTTCAATTAAAATAGGATTAATGACATAAATGGTCCTTGTAATTATAAAAGGGTATATTGGTCATTTCACATTAATTTAACTGAAAAATTAACGTATGTTAGTGTTAATACCTAAACTCGTTATAAAATTGAAAGCATAGTACACATATTTGTAACTTGAAACTCTTAGTACACATACCCGTTACTTTTCACAAACCACATGGTCTGTCAATGTATTTAACTCAACGAATTATTAATTTAGTTGTCTAAAATAGCTGAGTTGATTAAAATGTAAAACAGTCTTCATGATATAAAAACTATCCATAATACAAATTTACTTTTCGAAATTGATAAGTAACGCAGAAATTATAACTATCCATAACTAATTTCATATTAAATTTATTTAGTTAATGATATAATAACCATCAATAATTAAATTTATATTAATCTAAATATATATTCTTTTAATATCATTGTTTAGTAGGAGAGATAAGCGGGAAATAAAGGGTGAGAGGGCACCAAAGAGTGACACATGTTCCTTCATTTAATAAGAGAGGCGAGAAAAAAATGGTAAGAAGACATAAGAGAGTGACAAGTGTCTTATCAAATATTTATTTGTTAGTATAGCTTAGTCTAGTGGCAAATGTGTATACCTAAGACTTCACTAAAATGAGGAGGTCTTGTGTTCAAGTCCCACTTGTGAAAAAAAGGGGTCCAGGTTGAGCCAGAGAGTTTTCTCACCTATGGTGGGTTTCCTCCTGAGCGAGGTGGAGATGATGTCAGTGATCCAAATTGCTATTAAAAAAAATGTATAGACTAGGTTAGAATCCCGTGTATTACACGGGTTGAATAAATATAATGTTATATACTTAGTATAAAAAAAATTATGTTTTTAAAAATCTATTTATTACACGGGTTGAATAAAATATAATGTATCGTGTTAACATATACAATCGTCAAAATATGTCTTTAAAAAAATATGATTTGACATGACAATTATAAATTCTGTTAAGTTAATTTTTATAACATTTTTTTTAACTGGGTATTAATTTTTTTATGTAACTGATAAATGTTAATTCATATTAAATAAATTTGGTTAATGATATAATAACTAACCATAATTAGATTTATATTAAATAGTAAAATATATATTCTTTTAATATCATTATTTAATAGGAGAGAGGTGAAAAAAACTGCTGAGGATGTATCAGAAAGCGACACGTGTCCCCTTAGGATTTTTATTTATTAATATAAAGATTAAGTTTTGGTGAGTGTAAATAGGTTCGGACTTAATATAAAAAACCGTTGGTCATTTGGTTCGATGGTAGCCTTAAAACTTTTCATAGTGGGTGTCTTGGGTTCAAATCCGAGTCACAGCAAAAAAATGGGTCTGCGACCAGGTCAGAGGATTTATCCAGTTGGAGGGTTCCTCTTGGGGTGAGATGCCCTGGATGTTCTAGGTGTGTCTTAGAAAAACCTAATTATTTTAGAATGTTAAAAAAACTTAATATAAAACTCGCACCGAGGCCAACTCGGTGCTTCTTTAGTCTTTGCATAAGGAAGAGTTCATAACTTATGGCCTTATAGGCCCAATAAGCCTAAAATTAGATGCCGAATAAGATGGCCGAAAGCCCGAAACATGGTTGTGGTCTGTGGATAAGTTTTATTTGGAGAGTGAGAGAATATGCCATGATGATATTTTAAAGTGTTCTTAACCAGGAGGATACCCCACGCTCCATCGTGGTGCCGTAACTCGCATTCATTCGTAGAACGAGCGTGTTAAAATTTGTAATGTAAAAAAAATAAGTGAAAGAAAAAAAAAAAACCTAAAAACAAATTGAAAAGAAAAAAGAAAACAATTTTTTTTAACAAAAACTGAATGTTAGCTCCATGGTGATGCCTTAACTATGTATAACTTTATGTAGACATCTTGTTCAAATGTATATAGCTATACAATAAATACATAAAATAAGTAAATATAAAAGTTAAGTATTTACTAATGGTATATTTCATATTGTAAAGATTGATTAAATATGTATAACTTATTAGTGTTTAAAGGGATATATGCATTTCTTCTAATAATTTTCAGTGACATTTTCAAAATAATAATAATAACTAGAAAATGAGTCACGCGCTCCGCAGTGGTAGGCGTCCGCGTCACGCGATAGGAGGCGGATCTTAAACGCCTGAGACAGTGACATTAACGTGGCTAAACACAAAATGAAACGTGGTTAAGTACATAGAAGAAACGTATAAAGTTAAGGCAAATCGGTTGTGGATATCGAAAGATCGATAAAAAAGTTACATAACAGAATCGATGTTTTTCAGTAGGTGTCGGTCTCGTCCTTCACGGTACCAGTACGTTAACGTCAGTCGATATAACCCACGACACCTAAAAAATACCCCACATTTAATACGACTCCGTTTTTAATGAAATTTATACCGGGACGTCAAGAAAAAAAATTAACGAACGAATGTTATTATATATACTACAACGTTCATTTATTAAAGATTTTTTATATATTTAAACTTTTTATATATTTTGATTTTTATTAAAACTGAGGGTGTCAAAGTAACATTTTACAAAGTCGGGGTAAGTGACCGACACTTAGGATTAAGTGTTCTAATAATAGTTTCATTATGTTTCTCATTTTATAAATATTTAATTATTTTTTATTTTAATCTTGATCTAATCTTTCATATCTAATAAAGGAATACTATGAGAGGAAACTTGACGCATTTTGATGCATTCTCATCTTTTATTTTTCTTCTAAAATATCATTTAACCCGTATAGTATTCTCGCGGATCTTATGATCCGAACTTCTACACACGCGGATCTTATGATCCGAACTTCTACACACGCGGATCTTTGAGACCCGACTTATGTTAGTGGGTCGGATCTTTCAGCTTCTTCCCCTATCCATTCCCTTTTCGTCTGATGCTTTTTTCTTTCTCAACCTTTTTTCTCAAACCCTAGATAGTTTCTCCCATTCCTCTCTGCTATTTCTCTACATTCTTCTTCGTCAATAACTTGATTCCCAATCGCAGGTGAGTATGAAGTATAGCCACACACGCGACGCTTTTGACCAAAAATGTTATAACCTGAATCCCTTACAGACTAAACCCTATTATCGCTTCATTCTTCCTCAGACTCAAGGATTTCTCTCCTCTCCTTTACGGATTGTTTACAGTTCTTTCTGCGCGATCGACTCAGAGGAGGATTTTCTGTTATGAGATTGTTATCTGCTCATCGGAAAGCTCAACGATACGCACGCTACATGGTAGAGACGGTCGGGAATCGTTCATTCTCCCCGGATGCCTCCAAACGAAAAATGGAATCAATCGATCAACAATTAGGTATGATTTCTACCTTTTGCATTCATCAATAACATGTTTCGCGTGTTTAAATTCTCAAATTTTTTATCATTGTTTTTCATTGGTGGTGGCCAAATTAGGGTTAACAGTGGAAGAGGGATTACATCAAGGGTTTTGGAAAGTGAGAAAGGAAACGGTAATCTATGTCAAAATGAATTGGCTATTGCCAGTTCTGATTCATTTAGTATTTTGGTGGTTGATTTGGTCGCTTCCATTGAAATCATCCAATTGTACTTTCAATCAATGTTTGATTTTCAGGACATTCAAAAAGCGATGGGTACAATGAAGGAAATTGGGGTGACTCTATAGAGACAAAACAAAAACCCAAATGTTTTATTCACATGGTTTTAGTTTTGAATTTCAATTTTAGTTTTCGGAACCTGATGTAGGTACTTTTCAAGTGAAAAATTGTCATGGCTTTTTGTTGTAAACTGATTATATCATTGTACACATAAAAAAGCCAATGGTTTGTAAGAGTGATGATCCTGGTTTATTGCTTTGTTTATTTCCTGTGATGTTTTTTCAATTGGTTGTCTGCTGCTAATGCTTTGCGTGTAACTTTCCTTACATTTTATGTGGGATTCAACTGACTTTCTTCGATTATGGTTAATCTTTTACTTTGACCTCTTAAAGTTTAGGGATTTTTTAGTGTTACTTTTCCATGGATTATCACAGCTGTGACTATTTTTTAGTCAGCTAGGCTTTGCAATTCATGCTTCATGTTAGGTTTGGCCATGGCTTGCGTACTGCAATCAACCTTTCGTTAATTTAATTTAATTTTTGCTTGACTTCGTTCCTAATTTTTTTTAATTTCAGTTTGCGGGATCTTTTACAGATTTCCTCATTCGATTTGGATAGTTCCACGTCATCTACCCGGTCGGGTAATGGTTTTCTTCATCTACGCGTCTTATCTTGCTGTTATTACTTACTTTTTTTTTTACCCATGACCATTCTCTTTTTGAAATATATGTTCATATAATATATAATGTTAGAAATAAAGCCACCAAAAGGTTTATAATTCTTTCACATAAGCAACAATCTGTGGGATTATTTCTTATGTTACATCTTACATGGAGATATATTGCTAGCATGTATGATCACTTCTCCAACTAAACCAGTAGGTGCTGCATCTTCAGTTTTAGGTGTATTTATTGCTGATGTTTTTCATCCTATAGATTTGTTGATTTGTGTACAATACTCACTTAGTATGGTTTCAAGTTTAATATTTACTCATTTGCTAGGGTTCTCCTGTTAAAATTAGTAGGATGAAGTTGCTGTTGAGAGGTCAACTTAGGGTTTCTATCTACTATTCATTTGCATCTTATGATTTACTGACAATTGAGGTTTTGAAAAGTAGTGAAGGTTTATGTTTGTCTCAAAGAACGTATATTCTTGATTTGTTAGCATAGTTTGGTTTGTTAGGGTCAAACCCAATTTCTACTCCTATTAAACAGAATGTTGTAATCTTTAATAAAGAGAACGCTAAACTTGTTCTTGATTTTTTGGCTGGTACTATTGAATATCAAAGATTAGTTAGAAAGTTAATTCATGTTACTTTAACACCTCCTGATATATCATATGATATCCATTGTTTGTGTGTATATGCATAGTTCGTTAAAGTCACATTTGCAGCTTGCTTTCAGAGTACATGGATATCTCAAGCAATCACCAGGAAGAGGAGTTTACTTTCGAAAAGGTTGTTTAATTATTCTTAAGGGTTTTGTAGACTCTGACAGGGCAAAGTATAAGTGTGGTAGAAGGTAAGTAATTGGGTATTCAATTTTTTGGGGTGACACTCTTTTTTCTTGGAAAAGCAAAAACGTTTCAATTTCAAAGCATATGTGTATTGCAAGATATATGATCTATCTAACCTAAACTGTTTGAAACTATGAATTAAAGGCATTTGCAAAGAGTTATGTCAAAATTTGTAAAATGGTCCTGTCCCCAAGTTTTCAGCAAGAACATTCAAGTATGTATGTTATAAATCTTGTAGAAACAACACACGGGTCCAAAGTTAACTGGTCCTTTTGAAAGACCAACATTGCCATAAAATAGGCCGATTTGAAAAAGCATTTTTCGTTAAATATGATTAGAAAAGAATATATTACTATAAAATTAATCTAAATAGAAAGTCTAGAAGAAAATAAAGTATTTGATATGATTGAAAATGGAAATGAGTTATGCAAACCTTGCTTATATCGCTATAGATTCGTTGTGGAAAATTTTAATGGTAGATGTGTAATACGTATCTCAGTTTCTAACTAGAAAAGTGTAGGTTTGACCTCAAAGGTCAACTAACTTAATTGGCAATCCATGTGTCATGATTGACTCTTAAGGTCAACATAACTAAATTCCAAATTAAGTTTTCGTATGTAAATTTAAAACAATTAATATAATTTTAGAAATGTCTGTAAACGTATGCAAATTCTAAGTTTGACCTCAAAAATCAATTCTTTCTATTTATAATTCAAAGCTAATTGGTAACAGACATACCAGAAGAGGGTCCAATGAGCTTAGGATTGACTTTTGAGGGTCAAATGTAGCTCCTCTTTGACCCTTTTAAGCACACAAATGTAGGATGGGTTATGGGTATGACAAAGTGGTTAAGAGTTGCTACATCATTTTGGTGTTTATATTTATTGTCTTTCAGGAAATGTACATGCATGATCAAAATCAAACACATGTTTTTGGTTTTATTTTTCTTTATCTTTTAGAGATTGAATTTCAGGTAAACCATCATTGGATTGGAATGAGCGAAAAATAATTGCAATTGGAGCTGCACACGTCCTGTTATATCTAGACGAGCAATGTGACCCAAATATTATCCACCGAAAACTTTTAAAGACTTCCGAGGACGTTTTTCTCTCGAGTTTAACGCGCCGCATTGCTGCAACGCACGCAGGGCATCTTACTATACTCATGCATTTTGAAATGGGTGAACAGTACTTCCACCTAATTGGGTGGTTTAGGCTGTGCTGCTATGTGTCACTTTGTGGTTGGTTAAATGTTTTTTTCCCGTTGTTTTTAGGGTGTTATTTATTTTCCCACATGAAAAACCGAAAAACTTAGCTGGTGGAGTTGGTTAGTGCGCGCCCGTATACACCCTGCACCCCCTGTCCACCCGGGTTCAAACCTTGGGGGTGGGCTTTTTTATTTATTTTTTATTCAGTTTATTTTAGTTGTGTTTTTTGTTTTTTTTTCTTACGTTTTAATGTTTTGTTTTTGTATGCAATACGTGCCCGCCGCGCGGCGCGGGTATCCCCACTAGTTATAAACTAAATGGCCTCATAATAGAAAATCTAAAAAGTTAAAATTATATTTGATTTAATATTCTTAAAGGGTTCAATTATTTTGAAATAAAATATACCAAATTAGTTTTCACTTTTGTTATCCTTCCTTTTTAACACTTTTACTTTGACAACGAATGTGTTGAACGCACGATCTTGATGTTTATGATATCTGCTTCAAAAGTTCAAGTTTTTACATATTCTTGAATCCATTATATCAACGTCTTCACTTTAAATTAACGATTTATTAAAACCCGAAACAGTGGTAATTTTTTTACAGGCGAACACACACTTTCTACTTTACACCTACTCTATAACACCTGCACTCCACAGGATTTAAAACCACAACCATTTGGTTGAAGAGTACACCACTTTACTATCAAGATTATCCTTCATGACCGTAATTGATATTTGAATAGACGACCAAGGTTTTTTTTACTTTTTAATAATAATAAACATGTTTTTAATTTTTAAGTTATTTGGCAATTTGGCACCGAGTATTCACGTTTGAATTTATTGTTAGAACTTAGAAGTGAATTAATTTAAAGCATAGTTGAGAGACAAGAGTTTGAAGATTCGGGTTAAACCGTGTGTTCAACCAAAACACGCTCACGTGCACCAATTATATTATTTATTATTTATATTAAAATAAAATATAATATCCACAAGTCACCTGCAACATTTGGAATCAAGGAGGCATCCTCTATATACTATTTTTATTATTACTATATTCTAACAAACAACAATATATATTTCATCGCAATATTTGTTTTTTTGTCGGGCAATAATCTATATATTCCTCATGCATAACACAACTAATTATTGATTTTTATTTTTATTAATAACTAAAAGAAACGTATCGTGATTTGGTTCTGGAGATCGAGAAATAGATAAATTACAACGAGAATATGAGTTAACATTGAAATGACAAATTCGTTAAGAAGTTAGTAACAAAGTAAAAAAACAAAATAGAAATAAAAAAAAGTAATTTTTACAAATGAATATAAATAAAGTTTAAAGTAAAAAAAACTTAAAAATCCGGTTTGTTACATTCACATCATTTTTCACATCTCCGTCACAAACTATAGAAATGGTTTTCGCTACTCATTACCACATCATCGTCACAAATTTTATTTTTTAAATACAATAATATAATTATATTAATAAACGTTTTTCATTAGTAAAAAAAAATAAAAACATTACGTAAATAATAATTAAAAAAACATTACAACTACTAAAAATAACACAAAAAATCATTTTTCTATCAAGCTCGTTGAGTATCTTTCAACTTTTCGATCGGAGACGTTCCTTCTCTTCAAGGTGATCGGTCTTTATCGCCAAGATTTTGATATCTTTCCAGTTATACCAAGTGACGGAGATGGCATGTAGAATGGTTTCGGTGGTTTGAGTCGTAGTTCGGGTAATTTGGATTTTTTTTATAGAGATGATGTTCTCGAGATTGCTAAGGTATCATCAATTAGGGTTATATTAGTTTTTTTATTTACTTATGTAGGGTTTGAATAGGTTTCTTAGTTTGTGTGGTCGTCTATGAGTCAAATAAGAAAGTTGGGTGTGATTAGTTTTTAATTTTTAATTTTACTTTTTATTTATTTAGTAAATTACATAAATAGTCTGTGTGGTTTTAGTGGTAAAACTTTCATTTTACACAAACTTAAAAGAAACTTTAGGAGAAGTTAGTGTTAAAAACCAAACCTATTACAAAATGAAACAAAAAAATGCAACTTCTTAACTTAAACCTTAAATGTGTGATAGTGACAAACATCATGGACTAATTGTATAATTAACTCTAAAAATTAATACATAAAATATTGAATCTCACACATTTCTTTTTCTCCTAGAGACATCTTACTTTTTACTGCTTAAATGCAAAAAAATTAAACTCATTTAAATAAAAAACACTTTATGATTTTTTATAATGAATTAAAGATTTTCATAGAGAGCTAATACCTAATAAGTAATCTTGTAATACAAAGGGATTTTAGCCTACCGATATCAAAATGTGAAGTAAATATTTTCACCCCCAAGTAATTGAGGAATCTAGTCATATAGTGTATTAGCGAACCCATGTCTCCCACACCATATGAAATTTTTATCTTTTTTAATATATACGTGATTTAATCTCGACCGACCCTCCAAAATTTTTGACACCGAACTCCAATAAAAAATAATTTAAGATTTTAAACTTTTACAAGTATAAAATTAATATAAACTGATAAACACATATTTTATAAAATTCTTATAAACCCAATAACTATAAAACAATTAAAAATTAACCTATTAGCGGCAATTGACATTTGAAGGGATGATGATCGAATTGCGACACTCTCGGCTCAAAATCATTGCTGTTGTGCGCCAGTGCCCCTTACTCAAATATCATCTTGAAGATTCCGATTTTCTACTCAATCTCTTACGACATTAATTAGGTCACTCAATTCTTCCATCTCTTAGTTTTTTCCAATTCCAATTAGGGTTTTTTGTTTCAAATTGATTGATTATAGACAACCGACCCCAAAAATTACGACCCTATTAAAAAAATTATTGGGTCCGCCAGTGAATATTAATGTAGATTTAAGAGTATGTTTAGAAGATGCGTGAGTTAGCCGTTAATCTTTTAATAATATAATATATATAATTTACAAGTATATATTAGGAGAATGAATCGTCAACTATTTAGCCTAATTACCCATAACCATATGATGCGATATTGAGTAGGCGTGTTTTATTTAGTTTTCCTTTTTATTTTATTTTTGAACAACAAACATACACATCCTGAAATCCACATATTGTTCACTTTGTGAGACTTAAACCCGCACCACTTTGATGGAGATAAACACCATATGCCACTAGGCCAAGAGGTCATCAGCAATAAGCACGTTTTAATATACTTTGTGAGACTTAAACCCGCACGTTTGATGGAGATACGTTTAATCATAATCAAGCGTAAATAAAAAACCACATAAGTACGTGTACAAGATAACCATTCCACTCTCTCTTCCATTTTATCTAGGGTTTATACGATTTTCACAGTTCATTATTTAAAATAAACGTACGTCTATATATGTAATAAACAAATTATCTTCAATTTATATTATATTTAGATTGTTTGGCCTTAACCATGACCGTGTGTTCTGAATTTTTCAAGTCAAAAAGAATTATTGTTACGAACAATTTGTCTTCGACTTGATTTCTGACCACAACTCAAATTGACGACTTATCTAAAATAATGTTTTGACTTGACTTTTAACCACAAGACAACAATATACTTTTGCTAAGAGGTGACTTTATTTTGTTCTTTTGGCGTACATCATAATCCTTCCCTTTGCTCTATAATAAAATAATTATGTGAAAATAAATATTCCGGACAAGATGCATATGATATAACTAACATCTCTTGTTCTTCAATTTCAAACAAATATTACTAAATAGATTTAGAAATTTTCTTTGGTGTCAAAATGAAATGGATAGGATGGGATTGTAATCCGTCCCGTATCATGCAAAGTGGAAGGAATAAAAACTGGATAATTTCTAGCAAATGTTAGATAAAAATTACAACTGAACGACGACACACACGCACACACACTCTCTATCTCTCTCTCTCTCTCTCTCTCTCTAATTCTACACCACATAAAATCCACCTAAATACCCACAATGGGTTTAAACCCTCACCACTTGTTGAGGGGAATTCACTAATGTCATTGGACGAAAGGCTTTTCTGGCAACTAGAGATTAAATGAAATAAAAAATGTAATTGAAATATTAGTTTCTAGTCAAAATAACTAATATTTTAAACTGAATTAAAATAAAAAATAAAATTCAAAAATATAATGTAAAAACTAAAATATTAAAAAGGAACTTTAATGATGCTTTATTGGGAGTTATAGACCCGTTATTCATTCTTTTTCCGCATTCTCATTGATCACATATGAGTCGGTCATTCGAGTTTACTTGAAAAGAACCCGTCCTCGAGTTCTTAGAATATGGAGCTTGAGTTGATATATAGTTTAGTTTATCTGCTCCCATTAATCTCTTGATATCTTCTATCATGAAAACATGATTTATGCCATGAACTTTTATGTCACCATTCTTTTTAAGGTTGTTGATTTGACTTCTTGGTTCTTCACCATACTAACCTCTTTTGTCTCCTCCAACATTATGATTGTAACATATTCTTACTCTTGTTATCAACATCTATATCTTGATGTAACACATCATCTTTTCAAGATTCATTGGTTTCAACCTTAGAATTACCATCAAATCATACTTACTCCTCGTCAAGCGGTAAGTCAATATAATGATTTGACTTCTTCTTGTTGACGAGTGGTCGATAACTACAACTAGTGCTACTAACACATCCATTGCTCATAGTTTGATGTCGAATAACACCATAGTAATCACCTTCTTGAATTTTTGGACGTTTCCGCTAGCTATGATCATGCCACTTAGTTCTTCAAGGATAATGTTGATGTTTTCACTGCTAGTAGAGAGACCCTCAAACCCACAATACAGTCCACCAACCCCCACGATAACCACTATAAGAACTAGGTGGTTGATTTATTCCAACACAATGTGTTATCAAGATACTAAAGAGCTCTGATACCACTTAACGTATTGTAGAAAACTAGAGGGGAGGTGAATAAGTTTTCTTAAAAGTTTAGCTTTATTAAGACTAATTTGTATGAATTAACATTTGTTAAAAACTTGATAACTTAAACAAACAATAAAGTAAAAGGTGTTAACTACTCCACTTTACATCCTCTTCCTGATTCTCCAATCAAGAGTTGCTCCACCAAAACGTTTCTCTTGAACGGAAGAGATCACATGTACACCAAGCGTTTCAATAATAAAATGTAGTGATCACCTTTTACAACGTCTCACTAAACAAATGTATTGATCACATTCTTCGACTCACAATGTCAAGATAGTTGTCTTTACAATCTTACAACTCTACACTATGTTGAGATAGTGCCACTTCTTTCAACTCAACACTATATCAAGATAGAGTAACTTCTTACAACTCAACATAATATCAAGATAGTGTCTCTCAACCAAATCATACACTATATCAAGATAGTGATGATAACAACTAACTCACACACACACAAGTTTTGTGAGTGCCCCTTACAAGAGTACCTCACAATGAAGTGGTAACACACTACCACAAATTTACAAACACAAGAATATTATAGATGATGAAAGTTGAAGCACAACTTCTATTTTGCTCTTTGATCTTCACTTAATCTTTGATATTTAATCTCACTTTAAGCATGTTTGAATGTGATGAAAACTAGAGAGATATATATTAGTTGTGTATTTGAAAGTGTTAGAGCAAAAGGGGTGAGTGTAAAAGTTGGACAGGAGCTTCAATTTATAGGCAAAACTTGAACTCATCAAAAAGTTGGCCCAGATAGGCCACGGTCGACCGCCAATCGACCATGAACCATCTGTCCACTTTTTGGTGCAGATTTTGAACATTAGGCCTTGTCCAATTTCACACTCCAAAGTTATTTCCAATTATGTTGACCAAATTTAAGTTTTACCAACTGATTTATTTGACACATTACTCAAAATGTAAGATTTCCACACAAACGGTAAGATTTGTTTTTGTATTTTGTAAAGCAAGGAAGATGTATTTCTAGTTTGTTTTGGTATTTACCTACTTTTGGTGTGTATGTGTTTTTCATGCAAAAACATGTTAGGATATTTTCACTAATGGAATATTCACCAACCTATTTCATATTCCAAATTCAAATTTGAATTTTAAAATATGTTCTAGAAACCAGTTTTATAAAGCTTTGAGTTTTTATAAACTTTGACCATGTTTTATAAAATATCTTTGAGAGATGACTTGTTTTTAAAAAAAATATATTTTTTGTAAATCTTCTTATGGTTATAATTTATGTATTTTTAACCTCTCTAATTTTCACAACATATTCATGTTGTAAGTTAACCTTGAGCTTGACATTGAATGCTCACTTCATCTTTGTATAGCCGCCACCTTGATTAGCATGTTGTATGTGACTTTGTGGCTTGTTGATTACACATTCTTGATAACTTGATTTGCATGAAACTTGGTAGTTTGTTGATCATATACACTTGATAACTTGAGTGTTTAAGGACATGTATGTGATATATAATCATTTTTTGTTAGCATAAGATAATACAAGTTAATTATTTTTGTCATTATCAAAACAAAGGATTAATAATTTTCAAAGCATTATTTTCCCAACACGCATAATGAAAGTGAGAAAGGCCAGATACGTTATAGCAACAATTTAGATAAAATTCTAAGTGTGATCGCGTTGTCAATGTCAATCAAAAACTATAATAAAAACTACTCCTTAGCTATCTTAGACTGTAGACAGGGAAGTAGGGTTGTTGAATCCGCAGGGAATCAATGGAAAGAAAACTTGATTTAGTTTAGTAATTTCTTTTAATTAAATGCAGATTAAATAAAGATGTAACTCCTTCCAAACTTTAGGTTCTAGGTTTATGCAAAACTCAGTTGTTCAATTGGACACCACATAGACATAGTGTTGGAAAATAAGTTGAAACAGTAATTGAAGACAGGTTGTTGTCAGCTAACCTATACAACCGGTTTCGTCACAAACCAGTATAATCCAGTTACCCAATTTATCAATGCCAAGTTACCCTCTTTAGTCACCCAACCCTGCTACTAGGTTTTATCATCAACCGAACAAGATTGTAAACGAGAAAACTCAAAGCACAAACATAAATTGTTTAAATCAACCAATACATCAATCTAATCAGTTATTGTCAGAAACTAATAAGATCCAAAACATAAACAAACTGAATCAAACACAAAAACATATACGAACCATCCGCCGGGAAGAAGCCACATGAAGCTTAGCCGTGCATGTTTGTCAGACACACGAGCATAGCTTCAATTGATGATCTGGAATAATCTGGAACTCTGAAAATCGCCCTAACCTGCTCTGGAATCGTCTGAATGAAAGTTCGTTTCGAATTAGGGTTGGATTTGGCTTTAATTGGAAATTAGGGCTTTTTGCTGTTTCGCCGGCCCGTCGCGTACCGTGAACATTCTTGGCCTGTCCTTCGCGTGGCGCAAAGGACAAAACAGTCGGGCTTGGTTTTTCCTTTCCTCGCTGGCCGCGAAAGAATTCTTCCCCATCTTCACGTACCGCGAAGATCCCAAATTCCAAGAATTTTGACTTTCGACTCTTTAACCCCCTGTACTTTCGTGTCTTCTCGATTATGCCTCGTTATCCGCTCATTTAGCACATTTAACCTGTCACAGACACAACTACAAAGTACACCGTAAACCCGACTTAAAGTACAAAGTAAAACTCATAAACTATATAAAATCGACTCTTAAACACGGGATATTTGACCCTACATCAAAGTGCGAGAAAATTTATTTATTATATCAAAAGTTGGTTCAAACATTACAAAAGAACCCCTATTTAGAGACGAATCTAGTAACCGAAGCATTAATTTCGGTCACAATAACTAATTTCAAAATTAACTAAAATAAATAATAAAAACTGACAATATAAAATAAAAACTAAATTATCAAAAAGTTTAAAGATGATCTTCTACACGTTATATACTTGTTTCTTCACTTTTTTCGTTTTTCACGGGTTCACATATGAGAGAGATGTGAAAAGTATTTACTACACGCTAAGAATTTAAAGAAAACTTTAACATCGAGTCGGATAAAAGTTTAAGATCGAGTCCAATACTTCTATAGGTGAATCATGAATAGCTAGCAGTACATTATTTAATTTATAATTGTATAAAATTAAACATGTTATTATGTTAAAGAGCCATCACATTTGTTAACTTTCTATTGGATTCGCCAATATTATTTTACAAACATATATATATATATATATATATACTAGGTTAAAATCCCGTGTATTACACGGGTTAAATAAATATAATATTATATTCAGTAATAAAAAAATTATTTTTTTAAAAACTCGTGTTTTACACGGGTTGAATAAAACCCGTGAAATATAATATAATATGTTAATACATAAACTCGTCAAAATATGTCAGAAGATTTATTAATATAAAAATTATTATTTTATTTAAAAATATATTATTATTATTATTATTGGATAGTGGTGTAATTAATAAGAGAGAGAAACAGGAAAAAAATGATAAGAATAAATGTGGAGGCGACACGTGACATAGAAAACCTTTATTTATTATATAGTATAGATTTTGGATCAATTCTTTTTATTTAAGTTAGTTGATAAATTATTAAATCGATAACTTGATAAATTTTATAATATGATTTAAACAATAAATAAGTTGATTATCTTATGATTCCTTACAGAAGGGTGTCCACAATACTGTTTGGTTTAAAGTTCACTTAAAATCAAAACTAAACCGTAAAAGTTTTCTGTCTATTTGTTCTTGTTTCCTACCTTAATTGAGTGCTTTCTTGAATTATTTCAAAGAGGATTTTATGATATCTAAGACATTGTCTTAATGTAACGAAACATTTATTCTCTCTAAAACAATGTTTTGATTTGGGATGTTTATTGCCCAGTTCGATAGGTTTTTGTAGATTTTAAAGGTTTGTATCTCCTAGATAGTGGTTCAATTTGTCTACGAATCACTATCATATTAAACAATTTTGGTGATACTACAAACTCTTTAATCGAATAAGACAAAAGAAAACAAGAACAAGTATGTAAGTTATGTTTTGAAAACGTATCAGAAAGTAGACCAAAGATCTTCTTTATACGGGGGACGAACCGTCACAATGTTTCAATTGACGACTGAAGGTTATAACTTTCAACATTTGAACAATTACATTAGTGGAAAACCTTCGGCATGAACTCATTTAGTGCCAATGACCAAGTTGCCATTGATTAACATTTACCAGATCTTGCAGTTGCTACTGACCAGTTGATATTGATGCCTAGTTGCCACTTATGCGAGTTACTACTGACAATCAGTTGCTATTGATGGACCAATTTCATGCAATTTGGCAAAAACGGTGAAAATCTAAAACAACTTTCAGTAACATTTTACTAAGGTAATAGAAAAATTTTCCATCTTGGAGCACACCTAAAGCGTTCCCCCGAACCCCACCAAGGAGGCGATGCCTCCTTGAACCCCGGGATTCCTTAGTATATGAAATAAGAATATTCTTGAAAAAAAAATGTATTCCACACCTTCTAACTCGTATTAATGTGTATTCTTATTTATCTTTGATTTTTAGTAAATTCGGATCAACAAAATGGCCTAATGAAACTAAAACCAATGCTAAAGTGTAGGAACTTAGGTCACTTTTGTTGATAAAATAATAATAAAATAATGCTAACGATACTCTCGTTAATCATGTGAAATAAACTAGTACAATATCGTACACAAAACCGAATGAAATTATATATAAGATGCAAATATATATATCAACTTTGATTTGAGCTAGAGTCTTTATCGGGTACTTCAACAATTCTTCATGTAAAATCCTTGACTTGAATCTTCATCACGTTTAGTCTTCAACTATGCTCCTTGATAAGGTCTTTAATAGGTAGAGTCTTCAACTATGTTCTTCAACAAGGTCTTCTTGTAGTCTCCTTGGCTGCAAGAATGAACAAACTAATGTTGACAGTTGTGACTGAGGATTCGTGTTCAACACGGGTCATTTGAAACAGATTTCGCGCCTCTACTTAGACAATGCGTCTATCCGCAGGGTAAAACAGCCGAAGCAATATGTACTGTCGTAGAAGGCCACGCGCCCGAGATCACACCGGGTAAACTAGTGTATTAGAACTTGGAAAAGATAAAGATGAAGTTTAGAAAGTACTCATCTCTAACTTTCCTTAGAAAAAAGAAATATGGTAAGGTTTCTTTAGTTGGTGTGATTTTGAGTAATACTCATCATCTTTTTTTATAAATAAAATGAACCTTCATGTTCATTATATATTCACAGAAACCATAACTTTCATGCACATTAATAATGCAATAATCAAGAGTTAAGAGTCATACTAAATTGATATTAATAAAATAGACTTTTGAGATCTCATGAAACATTCTTAAAAGATCATATGAACCATCCATTTGATAGTCATCAAATGTGACATCCATTTGAATGAAAACAAGTTAACATAGATCATGACATGATTAGTGACATAACATTAGTTATTCCAACAATTCATTCGATTCTTATTTATCTTAACCCCACTTTAAACACGATACATAGTATATAATAATTAAATTAATTACAATTAAATTTAATTATTTCTGTCTAAAGTTAATAAAAACTATATTTTCATTATTTTTTTCTAACATTCGTGTTGGCTAAGGGTAAAAAAGCCTAAACTCTAGCATAAAAGCGACATAAAATCATATTTTATTCCAAACCAAATGCTATCTCATGCGCTGAACTGAGTGGACCGTCGACACTGAACCTTCCTATAAACTAATCACTCCCAACGCGTAACCTCACGCCTATAAATCCAACTCCCCCCTTTCGATCATCACTAGCCACCTTCCCAATCCTCCATCTCATCTCTCAGGTAACACCTTTACCCTTTATTCTCAATTTCAATTTCAAATTAGGGCTTTTTTTATAATTCTGATTGGATTAGGGTTTCACTTTATTTGTTAGATCTGTTCAATTGAAACAAAACCATTCAAAATTTGATCAATTGTTTATGTTATGAATCAATTCAGATCTGAACAAGTTTCGAATTGAATTCAGAAACTAGTCTTTTAGTACAACAATGCAAACATCTGATTCCAATCAGACCCATTACTGGAAACCCACTCAACGCACGGATCGGAATCTATACGCCGGCGACGTAAGCCAAGAAAGCCAGTTTTCCGTTCCGACGCCGGAACTGGCTCACAATTCATCTTCCTCAGTCAGCTTCTCCCCAGACGGCTTCCAACCCGACCCGTTTCACTCACCCGATTACATTGAAGAAACCGTCGATGATCTGCAGATCAGGCTTAGTGAAATCGAAACTCTTCTGGCAACCGATCATGATTTTGCCGATGTTTCTTGGGGATCAAGTAACATGAACCCTAACAACGAACAGTACATAATAATGAAAGATATTGTTGCTAGAGGAGACTTGAAAGAGGGGCTACTTGCTTGTGCTAAAGCGGTTGCTGACAGCGACACGATAACAGCTGAACTGCTGATATCGATGCTGCGTCCGCTGGTTTCAGTGTCTGGGGAACCTGTACAACGATTAGGGGCGTACTTGTTAGAAGGGCTCGTGGCCCGTTTGTCTTCTTCGGGTAGTTTGATCTACAAGGCTTTGAAATGCAAAGAACCAACTAGTAATCAACTGTTTTCTTATATGCTGTTGCTTTATGAAGCATGCCCGTATTTCAAATTCGGTTACTTGTCTGCAAACGGGGCCATCGCCGAGGCCACGAAGAACGAAGATCGAATACATATAATAGATTTTCAAATCGCGCAGGGTGGTCAGTGGGTGACTCTTATCCAGGCTCTAGCAGCCCGACCTGGCGGGCCACCAAGCCTACGGTTAACTGGTATTGATGATTCGAGAAATGCGTATGCTAGAGGTGGTGGGCTGAATATTGTCGGGCAAAGGCTTGAGAAACTGGCTGAAGCGTGTAAAGTCCCGTTTGAGTTTAACGGGCTGCTGGTTTCGGGTTCTGATATTGAGGCTGAACATCTTCGGGTTGAGCCTGGTGAGGCGTTGGCGGTTAACTGTGCGTTTGTGTTGCATCATATACCGGACGAGAGTGTTGATCCGCAGAACCATAGGGATCGATTGCTGCGGTTGATAAAGAGTTTGTCACCAAAAGTTGTGACACTTGTTGAGCAGGAAGCTAATGTGAATACTGCAAAGTTTTTTCATAGGTTTCAAGAAGCGTTTAGCTACTACTCGGCTATGTTTGAATCGATTGATGCGACTTTACCTAGAGATCATAAGGAACGGATCAATGTCGAACAGCATTGTCTTGCTGGTGAGATAGTTAACATTTTGGCGTGCGAGGGGATTGAGAGGGAAGAGAGGCATGAGGTTTTGGGGAAGTGGAAGTCGCGGTTCACCATGGCTGGGTTTAGTCCGTACCCGTTGAGTTCGTATGTGAATGCAACCATCAAGACCCTGCTTCAGAATTACTGTGATAAGTATAGGCTTGAAGAGAGGGATGGGGCTTTGTTTCTTGGATGGATGAACCGGGATTTGGTGTCTTCTTGTGCATGGAGATGATGAAATTGAAATGGTGGTTAGATTTGTAAGTTTTAGATTGCAGGCATGTGTGTAATGTGTCAAAATACAGTTATGTGTGTAATGTGTCAAAATACAGTTATGTGTATATAATATCAGTTCAGTCATGTGTGTAATGTGTCAAAATACAGTTATGTGGTAATAAAAGCTCATTTCATCATCTCTTTTTATATTTCTTTATTTATTGCCTTTTTTTTATAATATGGATCATCATAGCATCTGCTGTCTCGCCAACGGTGTTGTTCGATTGTGGAGCTGACGAGTACCGATACCTTAGGCGAATCTCACATCGTTTTGTCCTGTTCACAAAAGAGATAATGGTTCATAAGGAATGTCGCAGATTTTGATTTGGTGTTAGGGTTATTGTATTTTGGTGTGTTGGGTTCGTAATAAGTTTTTTCTATTATAAATAGATGCTAGGGTTATTGTATTTTGGTGTGTTGGTTGAGACCCGTTGTCTCCCAAATTCTTCGGTTCGGTTTTGTTAATTATGGTAGCCTGGCCTTTCGGTTGGTATCAGAGCTATCAGCAACAACTTCAATTTGCGATTCAATTGATCCGAAGGACTGTTCTATTGTACAAGAGAATATTCAAGAGATTTTAGTTTAAACTGAATCTGGATTTTCAACTTGTTTTATATAAAAAGTTTAAGAATATTCAAGAGATTTGAGTTTAAAGAGAGGATACGTTTCAGTTTTCAAACATGAAGGCAACATCTGGATAGATCAAACAGGTAAACCAAAGTCCAAATTATATTCGAACACATATAGCAACTATTGGTATCAAGACAGTCATATCTAACCCTTTATTAAAAGAATCATATTAGAGTTAACCATATGTCAAATTAAACAGCTCAACCCACCAACCATTTTAACACGTTTACAACTTAACTACAACCTGCCAACTGGTCTGACTCCTTTAGATAAATGAGTTAAACGAGACGTGTTTAGGTTACAAAAACAACAATTCAAACTGCCTAATATGGCATGGATTACGGACCTGATTTGCAAGTCAAATTATCGATAAAGTTAGATTACTGATTCAATAATATAGTCCCTGATCCTGCTTTAAAAACAGTGGTTTTAATCCGATATCCAACCATTTGAATTACAAGCAGAAGGAGGGTGTAATTGTGGAACATAAAAGCTATAATCAATATCTACTCTTGTCGACCCAATCAATGGAGCATTAGAACCAGTCGGACCTGACCCAAGTGGAGAACTGTGGCAATCACCACCATGATTTGGCGACAAATCTGATCTCCGTGAATGAGATTCTTGAATCAATTTTACATTTTGTATAGCAGGTTCAGCCGTTGGTTGAACTTCGTTTAGTTTTGGCTTCTTTGACTTGTTCAATACAGTCGATGTTGGTGGTTGTTTTCTTAATCCCAGATCGTTCACAGGAGTTTGTTCACTGTTTTCCATCTCATTCCCGAGTTCATTCACAAGTTCAACCACACTATCCTTTGCCGATGTAGCAACAGAACCAGAGGGACCCGACCCGAGTGGAGAAATGTGGCATTCACCAACATGATCTGATGATTTCTGTGAATGGGATTCTTTTTGTGTAGGCGTTGCAACTGCGGATTCTGCAGCTGGTTGAGCTATGTTTAGCTTTGGCCTCTTCGACATCTTTGACTTTGATAGCAGCTGCTGCTTCAATACAGTCGCTCTCAGTGGTTGTTTTCTTAATCCCAGATCGTTCACACGAGTCTGTTTACTGTTTTCCAACTCATTCTGGAGTTTATTCACACTATCCTTTGCAGATTCAGCAGTTGGTTGAACTTCTTTTAGCTTTAGCTTCTTCAATAGAGTCACTCTTGCTGGTTGTTTTGTTGATCCCGGATCGTTCACAAGAGTTTGTTTACTGTTTTCCACCTCATTCCCGAGTTTATTCACAAGTTCAACCACACTATCCTTTGCAGATGGAACAACAGAACCAGAGGGACCCGACCCGAGTGGAGAAATGTGGCATTCACCAACATGATCTGGTGATTTTTGTGACAGGGATTCTTTTTGTGTTGACGTCACAACAGTGTATTCAGCAGTTGGTTGAACTTTGTTTAGGTTTCGCTTCTTTGACATCTTCGACTTTGATAGCTGCTGCTGCTTCAATACAGTCGCTCTCGGTGGTTGTTTTCTTAATCCCAAATCGTTCACACGAGTCTGTTTACTGTTTTCCAACTCATTCTGGAGTTTATTCACACTATCCTTTGCAGATTCAGCAGTTGGTTGAACTTCTTTTAGCTTTAGCTTCTTCAATAAAGTCACTCCTGCTGGTTGTTTTGTTGATCCCAGATCGTTCACAAGAGTTTGTTTACTGTTTTCCACATCATTCCCGAGTTTATTCACAAGTTCAGCCACACTATCCTTTGAAGATGGAACAACAGAACCAGAGGGACCTGACCCGAGTGGAGAAATGTGGCATTCACCAACATGATCTGACAATTTCTGTGAATGGGATTCTTTTTGTGTAGGCATTACAACAGCGTATTCAGCAGTTGGTTGAACTTCGTTTAGGTTTCGCTTCTTTGACATCTTTGGCCTTGATCGCAGCTGCTGCTTCAATACAGTCGCACTCAATGGTTGTTTTCTTAGTCCCAAATCGTTCACACGAGTCTGTTTATTGTTTTCCAACTCATTCTGGAGTTTCTTCACAACTTCAACCACACTATCCTTTGCAGATGGAGCATTAGAGCCAGCAGGACCCGACCCGAGTGGAGAGCTGTGGCATCCACCAATATGATCTGGCGACAAATCTGATTTCTGCGAATGGGATTCTTGAATCGACTTAACATTTTGTACAGGTGTCACTAGAGCAGATTCATCAGTTGGTTGAACTTCGTTTAGTTTTGGCTTCTTCAATACAGTCGGTTTACTATTTTCCACCTCATTCTCGAGTTCATTCACAAGTTCAACCAAACTATCCGTTGGGTACACCGACTCTAAGTGATTCTCATTCACGCATTTGATGATTGACTTCAACTCCCCGGTTTCTTTCATTATTACAGCATTCTACATACAAAAACAAGTTTTAAAAGGTAACTAAAATCACGAATCATATTTAAATTTCAAATAACTGAAGATTCGAGTTCTGAAATTACACAAACATGAAGATCCTTCACATTCCTGCGCGTCTCCTCAATAACCCTCATAGACCTTAATTTCCGCTCTTCCAACACACAGATCGGTGGAAATTCATCAGTTTTTTCGAGTTCAATGCTAAAGTTTACAGCAGTAACATGCATATCTTCATCTATGAGTTTCTGAATCACATCTGCATACAACAATCAAATAACTATAAAAACAAAACAAAACCATATAAACAAGGTAAATTGGATTTTTAACATCAGTAACCTGTTGGCCGATAATAATCCATACCAACAATTTAACTGGGGACGGTCCAACTTTTACTTTCGTTGTCAAGGGCAATCCTAGTATTCCCACTCGATTTCGCAAGTGAAAGTTACATAATAAGATTAGATTCTCACCGTTTATGTTATTTGGCGGAATGATTCGTCGGCACAGATCGACTGCCTGGCGTCTTTTGGCGACGACGAGAAAGCACTCGATGATTTCATGAATGCTGAATCGATCAACCAGCCCATAAGCTCCGATAAGAAGCAAAAACCCTAACGCCTCTTGTTCTTTTGTTATGATATAACCAGAACTAGAAACCCTAATTTGATTCCACTGCACCGCCATCTCCATCGCCTTATCCTTTAACTCGATCGTAATATCCGGTTTCACACGAACTAATCCATCCAACATAATCGAACAACCACTCCTAAATGAAAGCAATTCAGAGCCCTTAGATTCAGGGCTGTAAAACGAAACCATTGCATCCAAAACCATCGCCGGAGCATCCGGTGCGTAGCGATAAGCATCAGGAAGTTCGGACAGAATCGATAGTCGGTCGGGGGCGAGAGCGATGAACCGATTTAGCCCTAAGCCGTCTGAATTCTGGCAGAAGGATTTCAATTCGGGTCGGGCTGGCACTGTTAAGGAGTCGGATGGTGGGCGAAGGGTTTGGAGGAGATTGAATTTGGAGTGGAGTGAAGAGTGGAGGGTTGTGAAGTAGGAATCGAGGTCGGGCCAGTTGAGAGGGAGGTTGAAGGAAGACGGTGATTGGGATTGAAGGTGTAGGAATGATTTGTGGAGGTTTTGTTTCTTGACGTCGATTTGGTTGATGGCAGCGGAGATTTCCGCCATTGGAGACCTGGTTTGGTGATGAATATGATTGATGAACAGCGTAAAAACCAGTCAATATCAATGTCAAGGTCTTAGGTTTATTTTGCCTTTTGAACTTCCTAGTATAATTGTATCTAAGATTTTCTTAACAATTATAAGAAAAGAAACTTATAACAAGAAGCATAAGAACCAAAGGGAAGTTTATAAAATTAAAATTATCCATCATTTACGTCTCTTAAATAATGCTAAGTTTATGGACCATACTAGTGTAGGTAAATATATCGGGTTATACATAGTGCTATTAAATCGGAACCTGAACGTGATTACGTGTTTAGTGTCTCGTAATTCCTCTTTCTTAATTCAACCACAATTTAGGTTAACTTTATTTTAGTTCAAACCAATCTAATCTTCGTGTTTTAGTTTTCACAATTAATTGGCGTTTTAAATGACTTGACGACGATCATCAAAATGACATCGTTGTCAGTGAAGTGTTATACTGCTTTATTGGTCACTCTTTGCTTTTAATCTTAAACATCCAATTATATTTTCTTTTGTATATCTATTTTTGTTTGTTTGTTTTTACCTCGGATATTCTAGTTTGTTTATGCATCTTGTTTTCTTCACAAACATTTTAGAGTCTCTAGTATTTTGATCTCACCAACTGACTATTTATGTCAATATTGGGGGAGCCGTTTTCACATGAACCAAGATTGTCCATATTTCTTGCAAGAGTATTGACAAAGTTGCTCAAGGATATCATGAGACAAAGTATGATGCCTTAGAGTCTTCTCATTCGTATTATGTCTCACCTTCAACAGACAATGGTTTTATCAGTCAGGAATGGGTTGCCACTTTGGGCAAGATTTAGATTTCAACAGTTATGAACCCTAGTAGTATAACAACTAATACTACTACCATGAATACCCTTAACCAGTATACAAGGATCCTCATGCATGTAATCAAGGGAATTATTATTAGCCCTGGCAAAACAAACCCAAGCACTTGATTTTGGGTCCATATGGGTTCTTTATACTGAACTCATGGGTTATTATGGACACGGGTAAAACTAAGAATGGGTTATTTTGGGTATCCTGAACCAAACTAAAATCAAGAACCGGTCAGAATGGGTATTCACTTAAAATTGAACTGGTCAGGATGGGTAGGATGGCCTGATGGGTACTTACTTCAAATTAAGAGGGTTAGCATGGGTACTAAGTTAGTCACTTACAGTTAAGTAAGATTCAAATTGGTGGTTACTTACCCGTCAACTAGTTCCCACTTATAACATCTCATATTCGTCGAAATCGTGCCGGAAACATTTTGGTTAGAGGTGTTCAATGAATTAATCTGGTGAAGGACGGTGGCGATGACGGTGGTCCACGATTAGCGTTCGTAGCCAGCCATCAATTTAGAGTTTTGCAAGTTTCAACGAGAGGAATAGAGTCACCAGAAAATCGGGAGGAGAGAGACGAGAGTGATAGGATCACCACAAAGTCGGAGGGGAGAGAGAGAGAGAGAGAGAGAGAGAGAGAAGAGAGGGATAAAGAGTCACCTGAAAATCGGAGGAGATAGATGAGGGCGAAGTGAAGTGGCGACGGGAGGCAGGTGGCGGGTGGCGGGGCAGGAACGAAGGGTTGCGTCCGGTTGCGTCTTCTTCAACTTTTTCTGATTTCAATTTATTACCTATTACTAAAACAAAACACGATGTACAGTACTTGCTTTTTACTGGTTATTGTTGCCGGCAATACTTATCTGATTGGCTGATTTTTTTTCTTTTAAACAAAATATGTTTACTTTAAAAGAATAATGTTTCACAAAAATATCACTAGTAGCCTTGGTTCTGCGTGTCATGAGCACAAGCCTAAAAGTCATTTAAGTTCCATTAGCTCGGGTTCGATCCCTGGGAGTAGAACCTATTTTTTTAATTTTTCGGTTGGACTTTTTTTTCTTTTTACTTTGTTTTGACGTTTTATTTTACTATACCGCCGCGTAGCGCGGGTATCAACTCTAGTTTATTCTAAAAGGAAACAACTTTGTTTTGCTTTCCTGCGACACTGTTATTTTTTATTTTAATATTAAGATATTTATCAATATGCATTTTCCTATTTATAAATCATTATTTAAAACAAAAAATTTAAAAATTTTCCTATTTAGTATTATGTTTTGCTCACCAGCACGTTTCTTCATTTTTATATTCAATAACCCGTTTTGACCCGTACTCATTCTGGTCACAACCCGTTCTGACCCGCACCAAAACATCATTGTTTAAAACAACCCATTTTGACCTGTACTCATTCTGGTCACAACCCGCTCTAACCCGAACCAAAATATCATTTTTTTTAAATAACCCGTTTTGACCCGAACCCGTTCTGACCCGTGACCCGAACCCGCCCGACCCGCCCAGTTTGCCAGGCCTAATTATTATCAATACTCGAATCAACAATCAAGTGCATCCCATAGTTATCATCAGAAGTCGACTTCCTAAAGAGTCATAAGATCATCTTGCCAGCCAGGTTGAAGGCTTAACAACTCAGTTGGTTGAACTCATTGGACAATGTCAGTTTTCATTTAAATGTATCCTTAAAAGACAGATAAAATCTAATACTAATGACCAATGTATCTATAAAACATTGATAAAGTTAGAAAATATGATACAAAGTTCAAACACCATAAGTTACAGGTGTTTTAGCCAAGCAAACCGAATTGGTGTCTTCCTTAGCTCCAGATCCGGCTTTGAAAACATTGGTTTTAATCCGATATCCAACCATTTGAGTTACAGTCAGAAGGCGGCTGTAACCGAGGAAGAAAAAAGTTGTAACCAATATCTGCTCGTGTCGACCCGCAAGGACTCATTTTCGGGCTCGCATATGGCGCATTGGAACCAGTAGGACCGGACCCAAGTGGAGAATTGTGGCATTCACCAACATGATCTGGTGACAAATCCGATTTCCGTGAATGGGATTCTTGAACCAACTTCTTAACATTCTGTACAGGCGTTGCCGCAGCAGATTCTGCAGCTGGTCCACAATCGTTTAGTTTCCGCATCTTTGACTTCTTCGACATCTTTGACTTTGATAGCAGCAGCCTCTTCAACACAGTCACTCTCACCGGTTGTTTTCTTAATCCCAGACCGTTCACAAGAGCCTGTTTACTGTTTTCCACCTCACTCTCGAGTCTATTCACAAGCTCAACCACACTATCCTTCGGGTACTCCGGCTGCAGGTGATTCTCTTCAATACATTCGATGATCGACTTCATGGTGCTGATTTCTTTCATCATTACAGCATTCTACATAACAATTCAAAACGAGTGATTAGATCATGTTTACGTTCAAAATAATCGAAGATTCGAGGGCTCTGAAATTACACAAACATGAAGATCCTTTACGTTCATACGCATCTCCTCAATAACCATCATAGACCTTAATTTCCGCTCTTCCAACAGACCGACCGGTGGAAACTCATCGGTTTTTTCGAGTTCTATGCTAAAGTTTACAGCAGTAACATGCATATCTCTATCTATGAGTTTTTGAATCACATCTGCATATACAAATCAAATAAATATAAAACCTAAATAATCCAAATTAACAAGATTAGATGCCTCACCGTTTATGTTACTTGCCGGAATAATTCTCCGGCACAGATCGATTGTGTGGCGGTTTGTGGCGACAACGAGGAAGCAATCGATGATGTCATCAATGCTGAATCGATCTACCAGTCCATAAGCTCCGACAAGAAGCAAAAACCCTAACGCATTTTGTTCTTTCGCTTTGACCGGACCGGGACTAGAAACCCTAACTTGATTCCACTGCACCGCCATCTCCGCCGCCTTATCCTTCAACTCGATCGTAATATCCGGCTTCACGTGAACTAACGCCTCCAAGAGAATCAAACAACCACTCCGAAATAAACGCAATTCGGTACCGTTAAATTCAGGGCTGTAAAACGACACCGTTGCATCCAAAACCATCTCCGGAGCATCCGGTGCGTAGCGGTAAGCATCAGGCAGTTCGGACAGAATCGATTGTCGGTCGGGGGCGAGAGCGATGAACCGGTTTAGCCCTAACCCGTCTGAATTCTGGCAGAAGGATTTCAATTCGGGTCGGGCTTGTACTGTTAAGGGGTCGGATGGTGGGGGAAGGGTTTGGAGGAGGTTGAATTTGGAGTGGAGGGAATTGTGGAGGGTTGTGAAGTAGGAATCGAGGTCGGACCAGTTGAGAGGGAGGTTGAAAGAAGGCGGTGATTGGGATTGAAGGTGTAGGAATGATTTGTGGAGGTTTTGTTTCTTGGCGTCGATTAGGTTGATGGCAGCGGAGATTTCCGCCATGGTCGCCATTGGAGAGGTGGTTTGGTGATGAACAGGGAGGGTAAAGTGCCAAACGAGAACAATACAAGTACTTATAAGAAAGAACAACTTTTCGTTTGACCTTTTGTGTACTAATAGGGTGTTTGGGATTACTTTTTGAGCTACTTATTAACTTTTTTAAAAAGTTAATAAGTTAAAAGTTTGTTTGGGTTAAATGAAAAGAGAAAAAAAAATGGAAGGAGAAAAGGAGATTTGAAGAAGTAAGAAATTCTTACTTTTCAAAACTACTTATTAACTTCTTGTAAAAGTTAATAAGTAGTTTTCAAAAGGAATCCCAAACATGGCCTAAAATAACGTCTTTGGGTTATTTTCCTTTCAACTTTTGATACGTAATCTAATTGTATGTACGAAGTGAAGTTATTGTTTTTTGATTTATAAAATCTATATATTTTATTTTAAGTTAATTATACAGATAGTCTATGTGGTTTATGGAAACTAACGTATTTGTGTTTTATGCTTTCAATTTTGTATAGAGTTTGGGTATTAAGACTAACTTTTGTTAACTTTGGGTGAAATGACCAAAATAACCTTTTTACTTTAAACCCTTAGTACCCAAACATGTAGGGTGTTCATATTCGAATATCCGAAATTTTCAGATATTGAAATAGATATAAAAAACAATTAAAAAGATAAAAAAATATATAAATATAATATTTTTAAACTGTAAAAACAATTAAAAGCGTATATATATATATATATATATATATATATAATATTATGGGTTTGGACTTAGATTTTTTTATTTTTAAATTTTAAAAACAATTAAAAATATATATATAATAAATATAATATTTCGGATACCAAAATATCAGTAAAATGATATCCTAATCCGAAATTTTCGGATAATTCGGATTCGGAATTTCGGGTTTCACTTGGATATTCGGATACGGATATTTTTGCACACCACTACAAACATGTTACTTTTCACGAATCACAAAGGACTATATGTGTAATTAACTCTTTTATTATTTTATATAACATATAACTCAGAAAATACTTGTGTGGAAGTGTTGAAAGGAGACGCATAAATCTTATGCATACGATTAATTGAATAATATTAGAGCACCATAAATCCATAATAGGGTGTTTTGAAGGAGAGAGGTGATCAGATGAAGGTGGGAGAGTGGGGTATTGTTCCTTCTCATGAAAAACGAAAATAATGAGATGAGAGTGAAAGGGTGTGTGGGGGCAGTGATGATGCGTCCTCTATTGAGATGCTTTTAAGATCATCCGGTAAACACGCATAAAGCACGCCGTCGTCCTATGTGGCTTCATTTTTCACGGCGTGACGGATATAGAACACCGCCCTCTTGCCGCGTGAGAGGGGGGGTGTGATCCCTGCGCGTGATTTTTTTCACGGGGTCATTCAACCCTTTGAACGACTACTTTTTCAAATTAAAAAAAAAGTTTTTTTTATTTAATTTTCATTATTCTCATCTCCTATATAACATCAATACCATTCATATTTTACCTCATCTCATACTACACAAATCTTTATACCACTAAAATGTCTTCATCATCAAGCGAAAAAGCCCGAGAAATGGCGTTCGGAGTTTTCGCATCGGCGGCGTTTATGTGGTGGCAAGAGGTGGAATCGTCCTCAACACCATTAAAACGAAGCGCACGGACGGCTGCTAAAACACTTTTACTCAAAGATTACTTTGACGAAGATTGTTTGTACGGGGAGGAGCAATTTAATACCCGGTTTCGAATGAGTCGGAAATTATTTTTAAGAATTAATAATGTCCCGAGAGAGACGTGCATTGGTTCCGTCAACGGGTTGACGCGAGAGGTCGGGTTGGCTTCACCTCCATTCAAAAGCGTATGGCCACGATTCGTCAAATGGCGTATGGTACCGCTAGTGTATCGTTTGACGATTACTTGAAGATGTCAGAATCAACGATCAGGTCATGTATTTACAAGTTTTGTAAAGCTATAATTTTATTGTACGGTAAGAGATGTTTACGTAAGCCGTCGGCTAGCGACATTCAACGGTTATATGCTTTTCATGAAGCTAAACACAGATTTGTCGGGATGCTCGGTAGCATCGATTGCACGCATTGGGATTGAAAAAATTGCCCCAATGTGTGGCGAGGTCAGTTTGCACGCGGCGATCATCCTCGTCCAAGTATTATGCTTGAAGTTGTGGCTTCAAATGATATATGGTTTTGACATGCATTATTTGGCGTTGCCGGTCGAACAATGACATTAATGTTCTTAATCAATCGCCTATATTCGACGATATGATCAATGGAACCGCACCCGACTCATCGTTTGAACTCAGAGCATCGCATTACAAGCGTGGGTATTATCTAGCCGATGGAATATATCCACAATATGCTACAATTGTCAAGTCTCTTATGTGTCCAGAAGGTATTAAACGTAATAATTATAAAATGCTCATGAGGCGGCAAGAAAAAATATCGAACGAGCGTTCGGTCTCTTGAAGAATCAGTGGCATATAATTGAACGCCCGGCTCGATCTTGGTCTCAAATCAAAATCCGGAACATTATGTATGCTTGTGTGATTTCACATAATATGATTTTAGAGGATCAAGGAGTGACAATTTGCCAATACAACCCAAATGAGGAAGAGATTACGCACGAATAAATTGATTAAAATCACAAGCGAGTAAACCGACAAGAAATACAAAATCTAGAAATTCATAACGCACTAAAGGCGGACTTGATTGAGTATGTTTATGAAAATTCAAATCATTAGGTAATTTTTTTTAGTAATGTAATTTTTTCTTATTTATTAATGAAATATTATTTATTATGTTTTATTTTTTTTAATAATAAAATATTATATTTTATTTTATTTAAATGAAAATTAAAAAAAAACATTTAATTATCACACTACCACAAGCACTTGGGTATTTCCCTTGCCAAGTGATGGATGGTGCGATAATGACGGGTGTGACGTGGAGCAACATGGCGTGCACTTTATTATCACACCCCACCCCTATCACTTGGGTATACCCATTGCTCTAATAATTAATTAAAAGTGTTCCTTTCAAGTAGTTAACCGTGGTAATCCAATAAAAAACATTATAGTAGATTTAAGGGTTAGGTTATACATACATCTCCTTGCTACTTTTCGTACCCTCACCTTTACAAAAATAACTTTTAAACTTGTTATTTTATCCCTTTTGAAAATCATTATTTCTAAAACTATTCTTTTAAGTTTAAAAGTACTTTCTATAACATAAAACGTATAGCCCTCCCCTCTCCTACTTGTCGTACCCCCCACCCTACCGGAAAAATAGCTTTTAAACTTGTCATTTTATCACATTCGAAAAATCATTATTTCTAAAAGCGTTTCTTTTAAGTTTAAAAGCACTTTTTATAACATAAAACGTATACCCTCCCCTCTCCTACTTGTCGTCCCCTCCCCCCCCCCCCAACGAAAAAATAAATTTTAAACTTGTTATTCTATCACACTCGAAAAATCATTATTTTTAAAACCGTTCTTTTAATATTAAAAGCACTTTCTATAACATAAAACGTATAGCCCTCCCCTCTCCTACTTGTCGTACCCCCCACCCCACCGGAAAAATAACTTTTAAACTTGTCATTTTATCACATTCGAAAAATCATTATTTCTAAAACCGTTTTTTAACTTTAAAAGCACTTTATACAAAATAAAACATATACCCCCCCCCCCCCCCCCCCGCGGTCACCACCGCAAATCCGTCACAGCCGATAAAAACTAAAACGTATTTAAAAACACTTTTTCTAACTAGTTTATATTTCTTTTACAAAACATCATTAAAAAAATAATCATATAATGTTTTTAAAAACGTCTTCAAAACTAATGATATGATATTTATCCTTGACTCAAAAGGATAAACTTAAAAACTAATTAACCAACAATGACTAATTAACAAAAAACATAAAAATAAAAAGAAAAACAAAAAGTTTGAATTGTATTTATCTGAAAACATAAGGAGGAGGTGTAACAAGTAAAAATCAGTTAAATGGGGGTATGTATAGCACGACTCTAGATTTAAGAGTAGGCGTGAGTTAACTATTCTTGTAAAAAATTACAGGTGTGTTATATTTATATTAAGCACATATAGATTTGCTTGTTAACTTTTTTTATGTTAAATTTATGAAAAAACTAAAACATGATTATTACTATTAAAAGAAAATTTTGAAACATTAATCAATCCTAACGTTGGTTCAATTGAAAAAAGTTGAAAACATTAAATAAATCATAATGTTGATTCAATGAAAAGCCAATCAACAATCCCATAAGGATATTTTTTTTTTTTTTTTTAGAAAGGCTAAGCAAACACCTGGACCACCTCGGGTAACCCGATGGCTAAAACCAACCCTGTCCCGCGAGCGCAGACAATGGATATAACCACCCGAACTAAAGGCAACCCAATGGATATAACCACCCGAACTAAGACCAGCCTAACTGGAAAATCCTCGCCACATAATGGGATATTTCATGCTGACCTTTAGGTCATGTGACACACATGCGGAAATATTCTTGTTGACCTTGTTTACATTAACGTATACTTAAATTAATACTAATGAATTATTTTGGTGTATATGTTAAGTAAAAGTTGCTTCGAGACAGTGGTGGAACTTGAACAATTATATTGGAGGTCGAAAAAATTACGCATAAAAAAACCAATTTTTTTTTACCAAATAAAGACCATAAATAAAAAAAACCAGTTCTTACACATAAACGTCAAAGAAAGAATAATTTTAACTCAGTCCGACGACCTTTAAGGTCTTTGTGAAACATATTTGGCTTTTGGTCTAGATTAAGAGAGGCCCAAAACACTATAACTAATATGAAATAAAAATAGTAAACCGAAATCAATACTTATAAGAAAAAAAATGAGAGGCCCTCTGAGCCTTTAAATGTTCCGCCTATGCTTCGAGATCAAAAGTGAATACTGTCAAGTGAACTTTGAAAACACGACATGTAGGATAACATGGTAATGTATTGTAATTCCTTTTAACTTTTTTTTTTTGTTTTTTCAAGTACTTAAAAAACCAAAACGGTAAGGATACAAGCGTAAAGTACAAGTTTTTTGCCTTATTTTCAAATAATTTATTTCAATATATATATGTTTGTTTTAGAGAAATAACAATAAAATGACTCTAGCTTGCTTGGTTAGTCACTTTTGTTGTTGAATCAATAGGTGTGTGTTCGAAACCCACTCTCTCGGTTTCATTTTTTGTTTTTTTTTTTTGGTTTTTTGTTTTTTATTTAAATTTTATATTACTTACGGAAGTGGCGTGTACACAAAGTTTATAATTTATTTTTAGCTTTTATTTTAACTTCTTATACTTTATATAATATACGTTTTTAACCCGTTTAATTTTTTTACTTGTTTCATTTTTCTGAAATAACTTTCGTTTGTTAATTTAAAGAGAAAACGAAATACATAGTTATTTTTCGTTTGTTAATTAAAAAACGAGTATTTTTTATCTAAGCTATAGCGAGTAAAGTTATCATTCCGGTGAGAGCCAGAGACCGACCACTCGACCAGCCGCTCGACCTGAACTAAGACCACCGCCCGGCGCCGCCTCCGCCAAACCCCGGTCCTCCGCCTCCGCAGTCCGCCCCTCCACGGCTCCGTTGTCCGCCTCGCCAGTCGTATGATACCGTAAAAAAAATTGTTTACATGAAAGTACCGTCAAAAAAAATTTTTGTTTCATTTACATGAAAGTACGGTCAATTTTTTTTTCGTTACCCCTGAACTTTTGTTCTACATCCGCCACTGCTTATTCTGTTAACGTTTTTATGTTCGAAACCAAACCGAGTTAAAGCGTGCCTCGCCGCAATGCGCGGGTAACACCTGCTAGTTATACATGATGATATAGACCCTTGGTATGTTAGGGTGAAGGGGACACATACGGGTAAGGGGTTCGGGTTCATGGGTGTATGCGGGTACACCGCCGCCGTTAATGCGGGTAGCCTTGCGGGTTGCATTTCACGGGTACATGTACCCGAGTGTGGTTTGTGTTTGTGTAATTTTTTTTATTTTATTGAATAGTTTTAATCTCCCAAATTCTCTTCTAAGACTCTGTAAATACAATGTGTGTTGTGAGTTTGGTTTTAATGGCAAAAACCTGCACCTAAGGGTAAGGGGTATACCCATGTGATTATGGTGTCATGTGATAATAAAGTGCACGCCACGTGGCGCCACGTCAGATTCTGGAAAAATCACACCATAATCACATGGCAAGGGGTATGCCCATGTGATTGTGGTGGTGTGATAATTTAATGTTTATTTTTGAATTTTTATTTAAATAAAATTAAACATAATAAAATAATATTCATTAATAAAATAAAATTACATTAATAAAAAAAATTACATTAATTAAAAAAAAACATAACCAAAACCTACGGGATACCATGACATTCTTTGATCTCCTTTTGTTTTTTTTCAATAAAAAAACGTTGGGCGGTTGTTAGTGACTCAAGATCGATACCAAGAATTTCGATCTCTTATTTTGTTCGTTTCCAATCCATCCTCTCGTCTTGGGCGTTGTTAAATCTTGTCATTTGTTTGACCATTTTCTCGCCGATTTCGTCGTGTCTTGAAACCGATCCCGAGCCTGAGCCCGAGCTCGATTCTTGGGCTTTTGCTTTTTTTCTTCCAAATCGAACGGGGTATTTCCATGTTTTCCGGTGCATCTATGTTTAAGTCGTACTTAGATCTACCATCGGAATCGCCCGGACCAGCGTCGATGTCGGTTGATGTTCTTTTTTTGGACGAGCCGGTTCGAGTGGGGGCAATGTATAGTGTTTGCCACTTTGGCGAATTCCTACAAATCTCCCAATATTGAATTGGTGTTTCGCCACCATGGTCGTCTTTAAACCGGACCGTTGCTCTCGTCAAAATATCGGCATCGCTCTCACCGCTTCTTCGATCCCGCAAAACTTCTTGATAGATCCCGTGAAACTTTACCACCTTCCCATTTATATGAGTCCATTTTGAACTCAATTGGTCCAAACTTCGGTAACCGGGCGGTACACCCATAAAAGATTCATATTTTTCTTGAACCATTGTCCATAATGTTTTTTTTGTTTTGGGCGTTGCCTACAAAAAAACAAATATTCAAATTAATAATCATAAAAATAAAAAATGGAAAATTTTAAAAAATACAAAACCAAAATTATTGTTACCAATTATTGGATCCTTCGAGACGTCTATAAACGCCTTAACCAAGAATAGTGGCTCGTCTTTTTCCCACTTTTTTTTGTATTCGTCCGGCTAGAAGTTTCTTGCGAAACCTTCTTCTTTCATTTTTTTCGTGAGACATTTAGATTTTCGTCCACGGTTTCTTGTGATATTTCTTGAGTTTCGGGTACAAATTCTAGTGGTGTACCCGGTTGAGACATTTGGGGTTGGTAGTTAAACATTTGAAAGTTCGGGTTTGGTACGAAGTTTGGGTTGGATAGGAAGTTTGGGTTGGGTTGGAAGTTTGGGTTGGGTTGAAAGTTGGGGTTGGCCCCAAACGCGTTATCACGAGCCGCGTATTGAGCCCAAAAGTGTTGGTTCTGGTTCGGGTCGTTACTCATTTTTGAGTTGGGGATATTAGAAATGAGTATAGAAGATTAGTAAGTTTTGATAGAAAATGAGTGTAAATATTATGGAGTAAAATTGAGTATTTATAGTGAGTAAAAATAAAAATTATTAATATTATTATTTTAATTTAAATTCTAACGGATATATTACCGTTGAACGGCTACAAAAGTCGAATACTCGCGTGAGAAATATCACGTATGAAAATGACGGCGTGATTTTTTTTTTGAAGGGGCGGTGTGCCTTGGGTATCACGGCGTGATTCCTATTGCCACATAGGATCACGCCACCCATCACGTGGGTATACCGGATAGCCTAATTGGGAGCCAAGAAGATGAGTGGAGATGATGAATGAAATTAGTTTTATATATTAGTTTTATTTTTATTTTATGTAATTACTAACTTAAATTAAAAGGTAACGTTTTAAATTATTCTCATTGGCTAAATTGCACGGTGGCTACAGTGCAAGCATTACATAGGCGTACGGCAATTTAATTTAATATTAGATCCTATTAGGTAGCATTTTAGAATCTCACTTTTAATAATTATAATAATAATAAAAAATAGACATAAAAAGAGAGAAAAAAAGAACATCAAAATTTTAGAATGAATTATAAAATATCATTTTCCATCTTAAATTTCTATAATTTTAGAAATTGATTCTTAATATTTTTAGAAAATGACAACTGTAATTCGTGGGTATATTTTTCTATAACTCTTTACGAATAGAACCATCTGAGTATGAGCTTCAAAATTGACTCCAAAGATGAACTTTACAAATAAAACTTTAAACGAATCAAGGTCGAGTTTAGATAGGCTTTGGTCGACTTATTTAACAAACTTAGTTTTTAAATGATATATCTAGGTTTGAGACAGTTTTATATTGTTTTATCTTTTGTTAGACGTTTTTTTAAATTCGTTTTCTTTTTTTCTTAACATCAATTTTTACGACATGACATTTTCGTGATTTTCAAATATACCATCGTGACGTGTTTTTTTATCTATGTTTGGATTTTCAGAACCGAGTCGCCACAACACGTGGATAACAGTTACTAGTTACATACTAGTATTTTGTAAAAATAGATGGGGCCTCGTTGTTCGCTATTTTAGAAAGTTTAACTTTTCTATTATATTACTAATCTACTTCTTAGACTTTGTTATACTCATATAGTGTTTATAAGATGTGTCGTGATCAAATCTATACTATATAATAAATAAAGGTTTTTTACATGTCACATGTCGCTACCACATTTATTCTCGTCATTTTTTTCTCGCATCTCTCTCCTATTAAATGCACATTCATCTTTTAACAATAATATATATTTAAAGAAAATATTAATTATACTAATAAAACACATTACTTTAAATTATCCCTTATGAAACTTTAAAATCTAATTATGTAACTTTTATTTTCAATCAAATAATAAATGAAAATCAAATTACATTAAATAGTACTTAATTTATTTTCTAAACCCAATTATATATTAGTTTTTACATATTTTAGTTTTGTTTTCTATCCTTAGTATATGATACATTTTTACACATGTAAAATATACGCATAAAGATTTAAAATTTTATTTATTGTTATTTTTCAGTGTATACATGGGATTTAAACTAGTATATTTATATAAGAAAAAAATTGGTTTATAATTTCAGGTGTTAAATATTAAATCCACTTAACGTGATTAACTAGTAACTATGAATAATTAGCGAGACGAAATATATTTTATATTTGTTAGACGGGTTTTATTATTTATACTAGTTTATAAATAATATATATTGTTTTAATCATTTATTAAAACATAAACGGGTTCGGGCTTTCACATCTTATATTGGACTTTGGGCCCGTAATCAATTAAAAAGAGATTATAAGGAGATTAGGAGAAAAATCTCCCACTCCACCACACATAACCCTAGCCGCAAGCCACAAGGGCCGACTCTCCCCCCCTTGCGCGATTCCGGCAGCCCCCAGGCACCTGCCACCGCCGCCATCGACTTCTTCCGGCCAAGCTCCGCAGTCACAAGCATCCGGCCGCCACCCGTTCTCGCGTTTGCTTCGTGACTAGCAATCGTTCGTTGTACCTCGGTGTCTCAATCAGTTATTCATTTAACTACAAATGTATATTTAGTCTCATTGGTAGATTATTTTTATTCCGTGTTCGTATGGTTTTTGTAATCTAGATCCTGTCGGATTTTTTGTTTGTGTGTAAATCTTTGTTTTTCCGCTGCGTTTATTAATTACCGGTTTAATTAATAATTTTTTTTGAACGACAGCACCTAGATATTATAGGATAATTGGGTTTCCCCTGGACAATACCTAGAACATCCAGGGCAGTGCACCCCAGGAGGAACCCTACAACTGGATAAACCCCCTGACCTGATAACAGACCCCTTTTTTGCTGTGGCCAGGATTCGAACCCAAGACCTCCACTATGAGAAGTCTTGGGGCTACTGTCACACCCCAGCCGATGGCGGAATACGTTGGGGCGGACATGTAGACTGTTCAAAAGCACATGATCATAATAAAGTTGCATATTTCATTAAATCCAAATTAATAACAATGGTTTCAACAAACAACGACAAAAAGAGAATAAAGTACTTCAAACAAAGTTTAATTTATTAACTAGGTCTTGCAACTGCCTACGTGATAACTCTTGAACAATACTCTCAATTATTGGCACTTGAAAAATGATGAAAACAGAGTCAACTAAAAAGTTGGTGAACATACATAGGTTTTAGCACAACAGGTGTTATCAAAAGTTTTGTGTACAATTCATATGATACATGGATTAATAAGGCAATTATGGAGAACCATTATAGTTTAAACTGGAGCGCACAATCAAACCTTGTGACTGATAGGCATAACACGCAGGTTATCCTTAAGTGTTTTCGGCAACAATCACCCTAACCGGGTGGATTGGTCAGACACAATAGATCTATCATTGTATACCGTCGGCTTGTACAAAGTTAATGATTGCACTTGCACTATGCACAAAAAGTATGTAAATGTAGTTTGCACTAACAGTGTTCAAGCATAAGGCACAAATTGCACGCATGATTATAATGTTTGAATTGTAATAATTGCAAATAGTTTGTATGTAATCATGTTTCACCCAAAAGATGTAAAAGTGAAAAATGGGCTATGTAAACTCACATTAGATTTGTAGCTTGAATGTACAAGTACGGATAGTTGCACAAGTTGTTTAGCTAACACGACGTTAACCTATGATTGGATTTATGTGTATCAATGACATGTTCAAAAGTTTATTGTATAAAGAAATGGGCTAGGTTGAATGTTGTGTAGTTAAATGTGTTTAATTAATAATGAATTGAACATTTGCTTATATACAATATAATAATTAGTTTGTTTACAGAATATGTGTCTAAATAATATTAAATTGATTATGCAAATAATTAGGTTAATAGTAAAAAAATATTTCACTAAATTAAATAGTTACATTAATTCCTCATTAAAATAAATAGAGAGAAAATATAAGTTGCATAAAATGGTTGGGTAAGAAAATACCTCGTAGAGGATTTTATATAAATAATTATATACGTTTTTTATTTGGAATTTATTAGTTTTTAATTCTCTAAAACGGTTAAATAATTATCTAAAATTGTTAGGTTAACCATTTGGTTCATAAAATATATTCGAGCCTTGGGTGGTTTACAAAATAATTTTTATAAGAAAAATATGGGATTAAAATCAAGTAAAAAAAATGAAAAAAACAAATGCAACCCACGGGACTCGAACCCGGGTTGCCTCAGAGGACCCACAAGTGCGCGACCACTAGACCAGGTTGGTCTTAGCGTCATAAGTCGGCCCGTATAATTGATAACCCGCATTCAAGAGGGGACCGGGTTTCAGGATCAGATCACGCGCAAAAACAAGGTGCGGGGCAGGGATCGAACCAGCAACCTTGTCTGAGTGGGACTAAAGCTTTAACCGGTGGACCTGAGCATATGCCATGGTTAATACCAGACGCGAAAATGTTTTAATCTCTAACCCTCACTCATCTTCTTCCCCAAACGATCTCGTCCCAAACCCTAGCTCCAATCTCACCCGATCCGGTACGGATAGACTACGAATTCATGGGGCTTTTGAAACTTGGATCCAAACGAAACTAATGGAACAACTTTTACCTAAACTTGTTGCGGATTGAGGGGGAACGACTGCGGGGCCGGCGTCTGAATTGCTTGAGCTCGTCGGAGTTATGGAGGAGCAATGCGATAGATACGGAGGTATAGAAAGTTTGTGGCAACTGTAATGAAGGTGTGGGTTTGTTTTTATAGGCTAATTTTGTGTTTAATGCTCAAATCAATGTCGCGAATGATTGAGGACGGTTTCGGGGTCGATTCATGAGTTCAATCATTAATTTGTTGCAATTGGCTTGTTAAACTCATTCGAAACAGTTGCTACCACGTTTATGCACGATCTTGAGGAGTTATTACACTTGAATTCGACCTTGTAGTAACCGATTTTGGGTTAGTTGACTTTCGAAAGTCAAAATTGACGGGGAATGGGTTCAAAACTTGAAAAAGTTCGATTTGGGTAATTGAAGGGGGTTCATTAGAAGGTTCAAGCAGATTTAGGGGGTTCAAGACAAATAAATGGGTTTGAGAACATAATTTTATTTGTTTTAATTATTTATAAAACTTTATATATCTTATAAAGTTTATAAAATATAAAAACATAATATTTTGTAAAGGGGATAAATCCCATTTGCAAAAAATACAAATTGTATAAATGTTTTATTTGATAAAATCTAATATGTATATATATATATATATATTTGTAAATTATTTATGGATGTGATTATATGTTTATAAATATTCTAGGTGATTTATTAAAAATACCTTACCATGAGTTTTATGCTTAATCATGTGTGAATTAATTCACAATTGAAATGAATGTATTCATAAGTAGACACATTATAGTATTTATAACCCTAGTGATGATGTATCATGAATTGCACATCTTGCATTTAAATGAAAAGATAATGTCATTACACAATTTAAAACATGAGGAAAAACCCTAAATGTTACAGTATCGCCTAGTTGGGAGAATTTCGTCCGAAATTCAACTAGTTGAAGCTACTGAATCGAGGAAGAGGTGAGGGTATTTGAGCTTCATCTGATCCTCACGTTCCCAAGTGAACTCTGCGCCACGTTTTGATTCCCAACGAACTTTGACAATAGGGATACGACTTCGCTTGATTTGTTTAATCTCACGATCCATAATCTCCATGGGTTTCTCAACAAAGTGCATGGTGTCATCAATGTGCACTTCGTCAAGCGGAATGTGAAGATTCTCGTCAGCTTACCCTTGAAATTCTAGCTTACCCTTCTTCCTGAAGCGAACCATACCCTTCCAAGGAGACACCTTCAGAAGTATAAGGTCCCCGACTTGAAATTCTAAGGGTTTTCAATGAGACACTTTCAGAAGTACAAGGCCCGGGACGGTTCGAGTTACTATACGTTTCGACGCCGCCGCAACGCGTACGTTTCGACACTGCCGCAACGCGGGTCGTTTCGAGTTATTATACAATTCGGCGCTGCCGCAACGCGGGGCGGGACAGTTCGTGTTACTATACGTTTTGACGTCGCCGTAGCGCAAGCCAGGACTGTTCGAGTTACTATACGTTTCGACGTCGTCGCAACGTGGGGCGAGTAAATCCCCTAGTAATGTTGGAATTATATGTACGGATCCTATTAATTAATGCTGCTAACTGAGTTATGACCCGTAAGTTACACCAAGAGTAACGAATATTAAATCCACTTAATGTGATTAATTCGTTAGACGGGTTTTATTATTTATACTAGTTTATAAATAATATATTATGTTTTAATCATTTATTAAAACATAAACGGGTTCGGACTTTCACATCTCATATTGGACTTTGGTGCAGAATCAATTAAAAAGGGATTATAAGGAGATTAGGAGAAAAATCTCCCACTCCACCACACATAACCCCAGCCGCTAGCCACAAGGGCCGACTCTCCCCCCCTTGCGTGATTCCGGCAGCCACCTGCCACCGCCTCCATCGGCTTCTTCCGGCCAAGCTCCGCAGCCGCAAGCATCCGGCCGCCACCCGTTCTCGCGTTTTGGTTCGTGACTAGCACTCGTTCGTTGTACCTCGGTGTCTCAATCGGTTATTCATTTAACTACAAAGGTATATTTAGTCTCATTGGTAGATTATTTTTATTCCGTGTTTGTATGGTTTTGGTAATCTAGATCCTGTCGGGTTTTCCGTTTGTGTTAAATCTTTTTTTTTTCGATGCGTTTATTAATTATCGGTTTAATTAATAATTTTTTTTGAATGGAAACACCTAGATATTCTAGGATAATTGGGTTTCCCCGGGGCAACACTTAAAACATCCTGGGCAACACACCCCAGGAGGAACCCCCAACTGGGTAAACCCCCTGACCTGGCCACAGACCCCTTTTTTTGTTGTGGCTAGGATTCGAACCCAAGACCTCCACTATGAGAAGTCTTGAGGCTACCATTGCACCAAATGACCAACGGTGTTTAATTAATAATAAAGTTAAAATTATTGTCAACCGTTTTTTATAACTAACTTTTTAGCTGATCATCACTGCAAAACCCAACAGTGGTATCAGAGCCTTGGTTACAACATACGAATCGTATCTAATCCTTTTAACCGGTTATAGATCACAAACTTTAACTCGTTTAAAGTTTCTGATCTAGTTTATTTTAGGGCAAACTTTTATTTGGTCAAAGTTTTATTTATTTATTTATTTTTTACCAAAAGATCGCCCGGTTTATTTTGATTGTTTTGAATATGTAAATCTGGCCTGACCATTGTTCTTATGTTTTTGTTTTTTTATTTCGGTTTTGGTTTATGGTTTTGACTCACTTTGATGACTCAAAGTTATAATAGATTAGGGTTTTTTTATTTTTTCAATATGTATATTTGTATAAATATTGTAACGAAGACCCAAAGGCAAAACTGAAGACGGAGACAGGATTCTTGGTTTTAGTGGGAGTCACACGAGACGACTAGACGCATGCATGAAGTCCATCTTTGTGGTTGTTTATGTGTTGTGACCCCGTTACCTAGTTTGGTCTTGCTAATAGGCACTAGCAAGATTATACAATTTTTGGCCATATGATTTACATATTATTTATTTTGCTATTATGGTTGCTTTTATCTTATAAATGTTATAACATACCGACATAATACCAAGTTTTTCACAATCAGATAATAACAAGTTCTAGATAGTTTTATTTTACAACTTGTAAATGATTTTATAATAAAACAAACAGTTTGTTTTAAAATAAATAATAACCAATAGAGCTTTACAATTTAAACTAATTTTAAAATTTCAACACTCATAAATTAATAGTTCATTTAAACTATTAACTTTTAATTGATTAAATACATTGCGACAAACTTAGTTTTAATAGGTTATTTAATTTGAGTATAATATTGCTATATAAAAAATGTCGATTTAAAATAAGGTTTTAAAAATTGTGCTGTATTTTTTTGGTTGAATATTTGTGCTGTATTTTTCTGTGTTGAATTTGTGTGCTGTATTTTGTAACTGTGCTGAATTTTTGTACTGTATGTTTGTAACTGTGCTGAATTTCTGTTCTAAATTTGTGTGTTGTGTTTTTCTCTGCTGTATGTTTGTGACTGTGCTGAATTTGTGTGTTGTATTTTTCATCACATATGTATACCGGCCACATTCTATGCATACATGCTCTACAGGCAAAGCTTCTCTTTGTTAAACACAATAGTTTTTCACATCTGATTCTGATCAAGAAATTAAAATCAAGAATGTAGGATAAAATTAGGATATATAAGCCAAACTACAAATATAACAGAGAAAGAAAGAACTCCTCACAACTTCAAGTTTGATATTCAATTTTATGTTTATTTGAAGTGATGAATGCAGTAAACATTAGAATCAAGAAATGTCTGGTACAATTTGCAACTTGAAGTTCCAAGTTTTACAAGACACATAAGACTTACAAGTAAATTCAATATGAGCTGCTTCAAGTACTACATATAGTGGATCTATCACTGCAAAACGGTAATCGGATCTACAGTATATTAGTTTCGAATCCAATGAACAAGTCAATATATTTGTGATGCAAAACCTAAAATTGGATGGAAAAAAAAAATACCCTTCCTCCTAAGTTTTCTAATATTCCTTCTTACTTTACTTAGGCAAAAATGACTTTTTATTTGATTCCCCCCTCTCTTTCTATATATATATATATATATATGTGTGTGTGTGTGTTAGGTTAGAATCCCGTGTATTACACGGGTTGATAAAATATAATGTTACATACTTAGTAAAAAAAATTATATCTTAAAAAACCCGTGTATTACACGGTTTGAATAAATTATAATGTAATCTGTTAACACATACACTCGTCAAAATATATTTTTAAAAAATGTACTTTGACATGACAATTATAAATTCTGTTAAGTTAATTTTTAAAATATTTTTTTAACTGGGTATTAATTTTTTATTTAATTGATAAATGTTAATTCATATTAAACTCATTTGGTTAATGATATAATAATTATCCATAAAAATATATTATTTTAATATCTTTATTTAATAGGAGAGATGTGTTGAAAAACATATGGAGAATACATGCAGAAAGTAACACGTGTCCAATAAGATTTCTATTTATTAATATAAAGATATATAGTTTTTATCTCCCAAAATTTTCTTGATTTAGTTTTTAAGAAGAAATGTTGATTTAAAATTTTATATAAACTACATACAAACATTTATATTCTTGCATTATTTGCGGCTTGTCTTTTGTGATCAATAACTATTTTTATGGAAAGATATACAAAATCAATACAAATGTTAATCAAATTCTAAATTCTATTATTAGGAATTTAATGAAAAAAATATGGGAAAAAAAAAGCAGGAAAACACATTTTTTGAGGTGCTAGAAAGTTGGCATGTGTCATCCAAAATATTCATTTATTAATATATATATATATATATATATAGGGGGTGGTTATAATAAAAACCCACTTGAGTTGAAAAAACCTTAGAAACCCTGTTTGTACATATGTAAAAAAAACTTTTTATTTTTGGAATGGATTCTACATTCAATTTTATCAGTTTTGGTGAAAAAATTATAAAAAAACGGCGAGTGGTTTTTTAATTTTTTTTTAAATATGCGGTTTATTACATACGTAATTTCTGACGTCAGGAAAAAAAAACACTGATTTTGGTTATTTTTTACATGTTTTTTCTTTTTTATACCCTTCGGCGTTTTTTTTTTTGCGAATATGCCTTTTTTATACAAATAATCAATCCCAATTTTTAAAAAACATTTATCGAATTTTTTTTAAAGGGTTTTCAAGGTTTTTTCAACTCAAATGAGTTTTTATTCTACCCTTTTCATAAATATATATATATATATATATATATATATATATATATATATATATATATATATATATATATAGGATTAGGTTCAGGTAAAAAGGGTTTTAATTGTAACAAGGGTGAGAAGGATTTAGGGTCATTAGATCAAATTGTAGAAAAGATTTAATGGTTGAGATTAAATCGTAGGAGAAAAAGTTATTGGAAGGGTATTTTAGTCTTGACCACTTTTGTTGACTTTTTATCAAGTTCCCCCCTTCATTTTTAAACGTTTATAACTTTTACACACGACATTATTTTTTCAAAAAAATTACACCATAAAAACGAGTGTTTTTTTATCTTTAAAACGAGTATAGTATCGTTATAAACAAAAACGAATTTTTTTTTACGTTTTCCAGCTTATTGTGTAATTAGTCAGGTCAATGTGTAATACAAGTTTATTGTGTAATACAAGTTCAATGTGTAATATAAGTTCATTGTGTAATACAAGTTCATTGTGTAATACAAGTTCATTGTGTAATACCACGTCTGGTCATTGTGTAATACAAGTTCATTGTGTTATATGTATTTGTCATTGTGTTTTACGTTTTCCAGCTCATTGTGTAGTTAGTCAGGTCATTGTGTAATACAAGTTCATTGTGTAATACCACGTCTGGTCATTGTGTAATACAAGTTCATTGTGTAATTAGTCAGGTCACGGTGTAATTAGTCAGGTCACTGTGTAATACAAGTTCATTGTATAATACAAGTTCATTGTGTTATACAAGTTCAATGTGTAATACAAGTTCATTGTGTTATATGTATTTATCATTGTGTTTTACGTTTTCTAGCTCATTGTGTAGTTAGTCAGGTCATTGTGTATTACAAGTTCATCATGTATTACAAGTTCATTGTGTAATACCACGTCTGGTCATTGTGTAATACAAGTTCATTGTGTAATACCACGTCTGGTCATTGTGTAACACAAGTTCATTGTGTAATACAAGTTCATTGTGTAATTAGTCAAGTCATTGTGTAATACAAGTTCATTGTGTAATTAGTCAGGTCATTGTGTAATACAAGTTCATTATGTTATACAAGTTCAATGTGTAATACAAGTTCATTGTGTTATATGTATTTATCATTGTGTTTTACGTTTTCCAGCTCATTGTGTAGTTAGTCAGGTCATTGTGTAAAACAAGTTTATCGTGTAATACAAGTTCATTGTGTAATACAAGTTTATTGTGTAATAGAAGTTCATTGTGTAATTAGTCAGGTCAATGTGTAATACAAGTTCAATGTGTAATACAAGTTCATTGTGTCAAATATTTTTCATCATTGTGTTATATGTTTTCATCATTGTGTAATTCGCTCATTATTATGTAATTCGCTCAAATATGTCAGGTCATTGTGTAGTATGCTCATTGTATAATATGCTCATTGTGTAATATCAGTTCATTGTGTAATATCAAGTCTGATCATTGTGTAATATCAGACCTTGTATTACAAATTGACCTGATGTATTACACATTGACCTGATATATTACACATTGACCTGGTATATTACACATTGACCATTATGCCATCCTTTAAAAACAATAAAATGACACATGTCAAGCATAGAATCATTTTTACCCTTCTTATTTTTAAAACCTTTTTTACTATAACCTAACCCTATATATATATATATATATATATAGAAAACAAAAGGGTAGGGATGGGTGACCTAAGAGTGGCGGTAGGGAGGGGATGATTTCGGGGAGAAGGAAGGAGCAGGGTTTATATATATATTTTAGAAAGAATTTCATATATACCTTTATAAACTTGTGAAAATATTATATATACGTAACCTAAACTTAAAATATCATATCTACCTAATTTAAATTATTTTTAGTTTACTACCATTTTATCTCTATCAAAGATTATTTTTATCCCTGTTTAATTTATAGCCAACCCTCTTCAACTGTTCTTCTAGTCAATTTTTGTGTTCGATTCTTGGCAACAGTTTTGGTGTTCTTTTTTTTTTACGGTTCGGTACCAAACCGATCGATTCAATTCTACGATTTTTCTTCTAATCGATCGTTCCTCCCAACACAATATCAAAAACAGTGCGACTGAAATCGTGGATTTTGGTGTTCGATTTCAGATAGGGCAGCTGTTTCAGTTTTCGATTTTGGTGCGACAGGTTTTTGGCCCAACGATTTTCATTTTGGCGGTTGTTGTTAATTGTTTTGGATATGTTCCAATTTTATTTAGTGTTTCTATTAATATTCTTATTTTTTATTCGGGACATTTACATATTTCCTCTTGTCAAGATCATTAATTACATATTACCAAAGCCAAGAAATCAATTACATATTTCCCCTTCATAAAACATATTTATTACATATTTATTCATTTAATTAAAATTAACTTATTGAACGACTATTTTACCCTTATTTTTACTAAGGGGTTTTTATATATTTCCCCATCCTAAGATCATCAATTACATATTTTTCCAAGTTATTTGATAGAGAAATCAGTTTCATGTTGTTTGTTGGATAATCAGTTTCAGTTCCTTAACCTTTTTTTTTTCTTTTGTGAATACTCTTTTTAAAAATAAAATATTAGTGGAAATTGTTGGAGTTGAAAATGATTAAATAAAATATTAAAAATAAACAATAAAATATCGAATGTGTGGGGTTAGGTTATATTATATATATATATATATATATATATATATTTAAAAAAATATTAGTGGAAATTGTTGGAGTTGAAAATGATTAAATAAAATATTTAAAATAAAATATAAAATATCGAATGTGTGGGGTTATGTTATATTTTTTATATATATATATATATATATATATAATTTATGTATCTTTTTAAAAGAATATTCACAAAAGCAAAAAAATGTAGTTAAGGAACTGAAATTATGAAACTGATTCTCTATCAAACAACTTGAGGAAATATGTAAAAGATTATCTTCGACACTCGGAAGGAGAAATATGTAAAAACTCTTTAGTAAAAATAAGAGTAAATTAGTCTTTCAATAAGTTAATTTTAATGAAATGGATAAATATATAATATATATGTTTCAGGAAAAGCAAATATGTAATTGATTTTTTGGATTGGGAAAATATGTAATTAATAATCTTAATAAGGGGAAATACGCAATATATATGTTTTACAAAAGGAAAATATGTAATTGAGTTTTTGGTTTGGGGAAATATGTAATTAATGATCTTAACAAATGGAAATATGTAATTGATTTTTTGGATTGGGGAAATATGTAATTAATAAACTTAGTAAGGGGAAATATGCAATATATATGTTTTACGAAGGGGAAATATGTAATTGAGTTTTTGGTTTGGGGAAATATGTAATTAATGATCTTAGCAAATGAAAATATGTAATTGATTTTTTTGATTGGAGAAATATGTAATTGATTTTTCGTCTTGAGGAAATATGTAATTAATGATTTTAGCATGGAGAAATATGTAAATGCATATGCCCTTTTTATTCAATATGTTCATGTTTAATTGCATTTGCTTTGATTGTTAATACTGGATACTTGTTGTTCCCACCGGATGATTCTCTATATTACACGTAGATGGAATAAAATTAGTAAAATTGCTAAAAACATTAAAAAATGTAAAAATAAAATAAAAACGCAAATAAAATATTGTTGATGATAAATAGGTAAATCTCATATTTTTTATGAAATAGATTAGATTTTAAGAAAAATATTGTTGATGGTAAATATAAAAATTTTAAGGTTAAAAGTGGGTAATTTTGAAATTTTATAGTTTAAGAAAGATAAGGGTACAATGATCATTGCTTGAATTGTTTTTAACAAAATAGATAAATCTGATATTTTAACTAGTTTGCAAGGACATGTATAGTATTTTAAGTTCTGATCGGATATATATATGATATTTAACAAGTTTGTAAGGGTATATATGAAATTATCTCTATTTTTTATTTTTAAAATAAAGGGTAAATTGGTATTTTATAATGACTTAATTAAAATTTATAAACCCAGTTAGTGAAAAAGACTAAACTTGTTATTAATGGATGAAAAGTGAGGACGAAGGTGATTAGTATCCGGTTCATCTGGTTTTGATGAAAAATCTGGGCCGAAACCCTATCTATGGTTTCGGATAACGGACAAACCAATTTTAACGTTATACCGGTTCGACTTTGGTGGTTTGACGCCTTCAAAACCAATTTTTTTTCCCAAGATCATAACTTTCTATTAAGTTTTTAAAAATGATAAAAATGGCCGATGAATATAATACTTATAAATAATTGCATATCTATAATATTTACAAAAATAATAAATGTTGAACAAACAGTTCAGTTTACATGATCGGTTTCAAGTTTCAAATGAAAAACTAAACCATCAAACCGAACTATTAACCGAATCTTATACATTTCAACCTAACCAAATCGACCGACTTTCTTTAGCTTGAGTTATTCGGTTGATTTCAATGGGTAACACCCTAACGAAGACTATATATGTAATTTCTGAATAAAAAAACAAAACTTATAATATTAACTTACACATAGACCACATATGTAATTTTATTATTATTATTATTATTTTATATTTTTAGAACTTTCAAATTCTTTAGAGATATTGTAGGTCAACATTTCCCGACTTCTAATTCGAGATTAGGATGACTCTATTAGGCTAAGAGGTATATTTCACAACTTCACACCTCTCTACAATTCACAGCGACATTAGCGTCACATCAGATTCCACAGGTTTTTCACGTTTGAGGGAAATAGTTTCACATTTCACACTTTCACGTCATTTTTATATTTAAATACAAATAATACTTTTATATTTTAATAGTTTGTAAATAAAAAATTAAAAAAAAAGATTAGTTACCTATACAAGTAGCTAAAACCGTATACGAGACTAAAAAAATACTTTATTTTGAAACCGACTCGGTTTTCAAAGAAATTTACCGGAATGTTCATAAAAACAACACTGTGTATTTAGATTTTTTAAAAAGATTAACTAGGACAAGTCATTAACGAAAAACCATTTCAAGTGCTTAATTAATTATTAATTAAAAAAAATTAAAAAATCTTAAAAATGTAAGAAAATTGTTGCAAATTACTTCACGCGGCGTGGAATTCTCCACCTGATTTAACCACGGCCGTGGTCCACGCGAAAGTAAACTCATATTATTTTAAGTTTTCTAACATAAAAATATATCAAGAAAATAAATACCTACCTAAAAGAAGAAATTGATCCTCCACCAACTAGGATGGTAAATGAATCTGAACTTGAACTCGATGGGCAAGCCTAAAAACTCTAAACATCCGGAACGAGTATTCAGGTATAAGACTGAGTATATGATTAGTTTAACAAACTTCATAGGTACGGAATGAGTATAGTATTAGATGATACCCTCTCCGATTTCTAGAAGCATACTTACCCATATACTCTAACCATATTCATAAACATTTTATTTTTCTTTTATCATTGCGTAATAGAGTAATTTACTAATCAATTATTTTTAATTTTTATATTTCTAACTTCTTAGTGAATAAAATTATATAAAAATTAAGAAATGTATTTGTGTATACACAATATCTAACGGGTATTAACTCGAATACCTGACGAGTATGAGACATATTTTATAATGAAACGTATAAGTAAAATTATCAATACCCATCTCCGGCCCCAACACCTGTTCCCGGGTGTCGCTAGAATCGACCATTTGGACCAAAAACCCATATTCCTCTTTCTCAATGACATAAGATAAGAGGGATGGGTGTGCCTTATTTTTAGTAAACATACGTCACCATCATTAACAACAATTTTCAAATTTAAAATTTTGTATCATATATTTTATTTATTTAGTTTTTAATTTCCTTTTCTCTCTAACTCATTTAATCAAATAAACCCCAAATCGAATTCAAATTTGATTCAATGTTTTTTCTTTTAATATAACTTTAAAAAAAACTCAATTCAAATAAACGAAAACTGATTGTAAACTACCCTATAAGATAGACATGAGTTACCCTATAAGATTAAAACAAAATTTCAAAACGGAGTGAATTTTTTACATGAAAACATAACACTATCTAAAATATTAGAGTTTATTATAAACGTGTTTGGGTTAGTTTCAGGTCGAATCGACCCAAAGGTTTAACTAAGCATATTAGAGTCGGTTTCACTTGATGGGTTCGCATGTTGACATGTTTAAACCTTTGTTTTATAAGTTTTTTTATATAAAAAGGGAGTTTTATGAAACTGATTAGGTATTTTATACAAAAATTTAAAAGTCAAAAGAGAAATGAATATCAAGTCCTATAGTTTAACATAATTTTTATCCAAATTTGAATTTTTGGTGGAAAATTTGTAATTTTAGACTATTGTTATGCAAACATAACAAAATAAAACAAATTTTCAACGGGCCATGTTCGTGTTTAATACACGTATTATGTTCCTGTTCATTTTCTAAAAATATTAATTATATTTATATATTAATAAACAAGTAATAAAAAAGAAAAAGAAAACCTAGAATACTAAAATGTAAAGCAATATGAATATGAAAAGCAAACGGCCACCAACCCCATCGACAGTTGATCATGATTAAAGTTTCTTAACAATCCCATGCCATTACTATAAACCCTCCCACCATTCAAACCATTTCCCCATCGCCATCATGTCCACACTCTCTTTCTGAATCCAAACTCCGCCGCCGGTGGCCGACACGTTTCCGACGCCTTCTCTCATGGTAATTCTCCCTCATCTTTCATTTCATTTTCTTAATTTCAAATCCAATCATATCTAATTCCGATTTCATTCTCAAAGATGCCGGCCTTGGAATCGGATCTGGGGAATCCTGACAAGGAGCCGTTCGTCGAGGTCGATCCGACCGGCAGATACGGCCGTTACAGCGAACTACTCGGTTCAGGCGCAGTGAAGAAAGTGTACCGAGCTTTTGATCAGGAGGAAGGGATCGAGGTGGCCTGGAATCAAGTAAAATTGCGGAATTTTTCCGACGATCAATCCATGATCGAACGGCTTTACTCGGAGGTCAAGTTGTTGACGACGTTGAAGCATAAACATATAATTACTCTGTTTTGGCAATGGAGAGACGCCGAACGGAACACGTTAAACTTCATCACCGAAGTTTGCACCTCCGGCAACCTTAGAGACTACCGGAATAAACACCGGCAGGTGTCGATGCAGGCGTTGAAGAAGTGGTGTCGCCAGATTTTGAAAGGTTTGGATTATTTACACACGCATGAACCGTGTATCATTCACAGAGATCTCAATTGCAGCAATATCTTAATCAATGGCAATATCGGTCAGGTATATACTCCATATCTCCATCTTAATTGAGTAATTAAGTATGAACATAAAGTGGAGATCAATTAGGCTTTCATGTAATGAGATTTTGATGAAGAAGATAGAGTTAGGGTTAGGGTTAGGGTTAGCAGGTTTCTTGATCAATTAGGGAAAATTTGACTCCTATGAAAACATATACCAATTTCTAATTGAACATTTCTTGATGAATTAGGTAAAAATTGGCGATTTAGGTTTGGCTGCGATAGTCGGTAAGAGTCATTCTGCACATTCGATACTCGGGACTCCTGAATTCATGGCTCCTGAGTTGTACGAGGAGAACTACACCGAGCTAGTGGATATATATTCTTTTGGCATGTGTTTACTCGAGTTGGTAACTCTCGAACTGCCTTATAGTGAATGTAACAACGTTGCTAGGATTTACAAAAAAGTGACATCTGGAGTAAGACCAGATGCCATGAACAAGGTAAAGGACCCTGAAGTAAAGGCGTTTATTGAGAAGTGCCTAGCCCAGCCAAGGGCTAGGCCTTCTGCTGCTGACCTCCTTAATGACCCTTTCTTTGATGATGTTTGTGATGATGGTGAAATGTGACACTACTTGTTTTTGCACAAGTCAACTTTATACGGTGATTGCGTGTCAAATGTTTATAGCCTTAATTTTTTTCTTATTTTTGTGTGTTATTTGGTGCCGGCGGGTTTGAATTGATTTTTCTTAGATACAACCATGTAATAGGATTTGGTTTTATTGAGTTGTTTGGTGGTGGGATCAATATTTGTAGATAGTGGTTGGATTGTGTTTGTATTGTTTTTATGACTATGGTATAAGATATATATTTGTTTGACTTTATTCGGGTCAAACTATTTATAAATTGTATACTAGTAATTGATTTACATATGTTCTTTTGACTTATATTAAAAAAAAACATGTTTGGAATATTTAGAATAAGTTATTAGGTTTTAAAAAAATGCCAATGAACAATGACGAGGCGTCATATTATGAATATGAGGTACAACTCAGAGTTGTAGAGACAACTTTCATCGCGTAAAAATGTTTACTTTATGATATTGTTTTAATATTATTTTAATTTATAAAAAAAAGTATGAAATTATTTAGAAAATCACAAGGGTATATCATCTATTTATACACACGTGATTAAACTTAATCCGCGATTAAAAAGCCTGGTTTCACTCGCTTTACTTTCTTGACACTATGGTTAAAGACTAGAACTTCCGTCTTGAAGAAAACATGGATGAAAAACAAGGTCTTTACGGTTCGGTTAGGTCGGTTTCTGGGCCGAGCTAATTACTGTTTCGGGGAACGGCAAACAAACTGCTAACAAACGGAACGTACCGTATTGGGTGGATCGACCGGTTTTACTGGTTTGGCTGTTTAACAATTTGTTTTCACGGTTTTAACATATTTTTTATTTTATTTTCAAAGTCAATAATTTGTATTAAAATTTTTATAATGATAAAACTGGTTCATGATTATAGTACATATGCATAAATAGATATTCCAAAAATGAATACACAAGTGTATTATATGCTTCTCACACTTCTTAGCATATTACTGCTTTCAAAATAAACGTGTCCACATATATAATTGGTTTTAAAAAGCGAGAGGCGCACAAAAGCTACGGGGTCTAAACCGAGGCGCAAAGCGCAAAAGCGGTGAGCTTTTCGTACGCGAGTTGCAAAATGATTATATAATGTTTTTTTATATATATCATAGGTTTTTAACATCCTCTACCAAAAAATTTAACTATAATAAGTTTTATATATGTTTTAACATATACATTACCTACATGTACAACCTAAAAAGCACGTTGTATAACATCTTAATGCATATTTGTGCTTTTTGTACATGAGGCGTGCGCCTCACCTGCGCTTTTCGTGCGCCTTTTGTGCGCGTTCTGCGCTTTTTGTACAACTCGCGCCTTAGGTACACAAAAGCGAAGGGCCTTGCGTCTTAGGTCGCCTTGCGCCTAGGCGCGCTTTTTAAAACCAAGCATATATAGAGAGAAATGTTTGAATACAAAGTCATTTTTTCAGTGTGAAATAACAATGGATTCCAGATCATTGATCTTGGAAATCAAAAGTTAAGATCAAAGGTACATGTTTTTAAGTGTAAAAAGATTCTGAAGGGGTAAAATTAGAATAACATACATTTGTTTACTTTTTTCAAGTTCCTTCATTTTTATAAAACACGTATAACTTTTGTATACGCCATTTTTTTTAAATTACACCATAAAATCGAATGTTTTATTCTCTTTAATTTGAGTATAGCCTTGCTATACTTTTATTTAAAAAAAATCGATTTTTTTTAAAATGTCGATGTGCTGTGCGTATAAAATGCGTGATTATGACCATGCATTATTATAAAACATGCGTGATTATGGTCATGCATTATTATAAAACATGCGTGATTATACGTATAACATACGTGATTATGGTCATGCGTTATTATAAAACATGCGTGATTATGGTCATACGTTAATATAAAACATGTGTAATTATCATTTTAAACATGCGTTATTATCATTATTATAAAACATGCGTGATTATGGTCATGCGTTATTATAAAACATGCGTGATTATGGTCATACGTTAATATAAAACATGTGTAATTATCATTTTAAACATGCGAACGGATATACCCCTGCCCACTTAACACGTGTCGCATACTGGTGCCTTCGTACGCTAAAAACCCTTTGTAAAATAAACGGCCCCTATATATGTGTGTATGTGTGTGTGTGTGAGAGAGAGAGAGAGAGAGGATAGGGATAGGGAGAAAGAGGGAGAGGGAGAGAGAGAGGGATAGGGAGAAAGAGGGAGAGGGAGAGAGAGAGTGTGTGTTATGCTAAAAAGAGTATGTAAAATAAAGATCCAGATAGAAATTCATAAATTCCTGACACACTGTTGTAAAATCCTGACACACCATTGTAAAAAATCATGACGCAACGTTATATGCACCCAATTCAAGACGCTTTAAGAATGTTTTTTTTAAATACAACAATATTATATTTAAATTAGAGATAAAAAGTACTCGATTTTATGGTGTTTTTTTTAAATAATGACGTAATAAAAAGCTTTTTAAGTTTAACGATAATGGTGGAATTAAAAAAAAGTCAACAATGCAATGTTTTCAGAACCGGACTGGACAACGAACCGGCCGTCGTTGGTCGAACAGGATTTAAGAACCGGACGACGTCATAAAAAATAAAACTATGTATATAGATACAAAATATAAAACATTTTTTGTTTTCATGTGAATTTACAATTTTAATTACATATTAAGGTTTAAATAAATAAAAAAAATGCAACTTGGAATACTAATTTAATCAGAAAATGAGATTTTGAAGGAAAAAAAAACAAAAATAAATATTTTTTTTGAATCCAGTCCGACCCCCGGTCCGGTTCAAAATAAAGCGGTTTAAATACACACAACCAGACCGGTTATGTGTCCGGTTCCCTGTTCGACAGGTCGGTCCGGTTCTAAAAACACTGCAACAATGGGTATCCATTACCCTTCTTGCCAAAACTAACGTGTTGCTATCCACGTGGCACTCCATTCATCTTGGCCGTTGATTATCTTTAATCAATGGTTAAGAATTCTCCCATCACTTTTTAGACACCATAGCTTTCTTTATCATAACCTAATTTTATATATATATATATATATATATATATAATAAATTTAAAAACAGCTAGGCCAATTCCAAGTTTCAAACCGTGAGCCTAACCGTTTGATCTCAACCGGCCGATTTGCTATGTTTTGAATGGTTCGGTTGGTTTCAACAGCTTACAAACACCCTCACAAAAAACAGCCAACATCTACAAAGTCCATGAATCTAAGGTTAGAGATTTCAGGGTTTAATTTCAAAAAAGAAAAAAAAAACTTGAATCACTGCTGTCTCACAAACTTGATCGTCGGAGGTGGATGAGTTCATTTCTAACCGTTTATTCCTCCTTCCCGATCATAGCAAGTAGCAGTTACTGTTTCATAGAAATTTTATGTTCATTCTTATTTTTATAAGTGGACTATAATTATTGTGATTATGCTGCTATTAATCTCTAAAGACAATCCAAGTCTTGGATGTCTGATGCAGCTTAGGGATGCGTTTTGCAGCGCTGGCTCAATCTTTTTAGGGCTTAAGGCAGCGGCGGACTAAGAAATTTTTTTTATGGAGGTCGGAAATTTTTTGGGTCGGTTGAGTAGCAATATATAACGCTAAAATTTTTTCGAGGGGGCGATCGGGGGCTATTACAAAATTTTATGGGAAGCGATTGAGATTTTAACGCGTATGTAACACTAATTTTTTTTTCCATGGAGGATGACTGCCCCCCACAGCTAAAGAGTAGATCCACCCATGGCTTAAAGTGAATTCTAAAATCGATGCACTCTTCGTAAAAATATATTAGGCTTAGAATCCTAACACATTGAAATATGATAACAAATTTTTTGTATACCATTTCTAGAAGGCACACAATCACATATTTCTTACCGAAACCTAAGAAATTAAACGATGAGTGTTGAAGCTGAAGCTTCAACTTATATATATATATATTTTTTACAATATAGCCACCCTTGACGTTTTGTTTCTAGTCATATTTCTGCTGTTACCATCTTCATACCTATTCCAGATTAAAATAGATTCTAAACCCTGATAAGTGATAATCTTCATTCTTGTTTTCATCAAAGTTCAATTGTTAAATCTTAAGACATCTATGTTCTTTTCTGAGCCATTTTCCTTGCTTTTGCCGTAAGATCTGTATGAGTCGTGCGTGACTCCCGTCTCAAAAAACAATGCAAAACCGAGTCGAACCTCACGTACACATATTCTAATCCCGATTATGCCCTTGACAGATAGCTATAACTAGCATATAACATGACTTTTAAAGGGTTAATCTAGTCACAAGTGCAGCAACCAGACTGTTTAAGATTGACATCGTTTGTCTCAAAGATTTTTAGATTCTTGTTATTGTGTCTTTGGAAACTATGAAGATCTGTCTTTATTTAACAGTTGACACAGGATAACGAATTTGCAGAAACAGTTACATCTACCCAAATCACTCGTTTCGAAAACCCGAAGCCATTGCCAACTTTTCCAAGATATCAACAATGCATGACGGTGGCAATTTGGACCCGATTCTGAGGGGATTATTATTCCTCCTCACAATTTTAGCTCTATCTGTCAATGTCACCTGTAGGAAGGATCTTTCAAAGGTAGCCCAGAATGACACTGCATCTGCCCCATCAGCAGATGGCGCGTATCATCCAAAACCAACAAAACATAGTACTTTGTTAATCGTGGAGCTTGTTCTCGCAATAGCATTACTTGGCATACTTGTGTATGTGGTGATCGTGAAGGTTACAAAATTGTTAAAGAAGAAAAAGAACCCGAAGAAGAATCTTCAATCTTCCCCTAAAACTTCCATGATCGTGGGCTTGACCGAAGTCAAACAGGAAGAGAGACATCAAGATCTTGTTTTCTTTGTGGAAGAAGAGCATCGGTTTAAACTAGAAAACCTTCTTGATGCTGGAGCAGATTTGCAAAGCCAGAACTTCTGTAGCAGCCTTTACAGAGTTCAGATTAACAATCGTGCTTACGCGGTCAAAAGATTGAAGAAATTACACGTGACAAACGCAGAATTTGAACACGCTATGGCTAGAGTAGGGAAAATAAACCATCCAAATATTCTACCTCTTGTAGCGTATAGTTGTCAAGGTGAAGAAAAACTGTTGATATACAAGTATCAGAATAAAGGCAGCCTTCTCTCCCTCATGGAAAGTAAGCCACCTGACAATCTTTATCTTAAATTCTTAATAAAATTTATGATTATCTAAATTAATATTTTGTTATGTGCAGGGTACGTTGAGGGGAAACGGGATTTCCCGTGGAGACTTCGGTTGTCTATAGCGGTTGGCATAGCACAGGGTTTGGATCATATATATAAAAGCTTTGAAGGCTCAGATATTATTCCTCACGGAAATATAAAGCTTTCTAACATCCTTCTAAATGAAAATGAAGAACCGTTGATAAGTGAATACGGATATTCAAATCTGTTAGATCCAAAGAGTGTTTGTTTGTTAAAATCCAACGGTTATACAGCCCCTGAGAGATCTTTATCAGAACAGGGCGATGTGTACAGTTTTGGGGTGATTCTTTTGGAACTGTTAACAGGAAAGATGGTGGACAACAGTGGATTAGATCTGCCAAAGTGGGTGAAGGCGATGGTTAGAGAAGAATGGACCGGGGAGGTTTTTGATAAGGAGATTGCAAAGGTTGGAATGATTGGTTTTCCTATGTTAAATGTTTCACTTAAATGTGTGTCCCATTTTGCTGAGAATCGACCTACAATGGCTGAGGTTTTGGAGACGATTGCTGGGGTCGTTGATGAACATCTTTCGTGTTCATCAGGAGAGTCCAGCCCACGAGATGATGGTCGTGTGCTTTATTCAGTGGCAGAGGAGGAGGGCTAAATATATCGGTTTTTGGTTTATTTATTTATGTATATAGAGAACCGGTAATGGGTTCCTAGTTAAGTCGTTCGGAGTTTCATTCCTAATTTGTTCTTGTGTATTTACTATTTAGAGATATGAATGTAACTAAATCTAATTCATTTGGATCCTGCTAGAGCTCAAAAGGAATTTAAAATTTCATAAAAGAGAGTGGGTGGTAAGATCCGGAATTAAATAAAATGGACATATCAGTTCCTTGTGTAACATTTTATTGTACATAATTGTGTTCCAATCCGAAATAGTTTCTCCAAGACGATAGTTTGAATCTAACCTTAAATTAAGATTTTTCGTCATCTGAATTGGAGCATGGCGGTCCAGGAACAGAGTCGGCAAAGAACTCTTCCACTAAGAAAAAAGAAGATAAAATTTGTTAATGCCAGTGTGCCACCATTTTCATAAATTACAAGAATTCTATGTTGTCAAAAGCGCACTGGCGCGCCTTGGCGCAGAAGCACAGTGCAGCATATGCGCCTCGCCTGAATAGGCGCAGTCTCAGGCACTCAGGCCAAGTTCGGGCTAAATTCTGGCCAAAACTTGTCTGAACAGCCTACACTAGCCCTAAACAACCCTGGAATCAACCTAAACCAGCCTAAACAAGCCTAAAACATGTCTAAAACCCCTAAAAATGGTATTTTTATACTATGATGCGCCTCGCTTAAAAAAACTCGTGCTTTTTAAGCGCCTTGCGCTAGGCTCTGGGCTAGGCCTATGAGCCTTGACAACATAGCAAGAACTTAAACACAAAAGCAGGGATGTAGAGTTTGTACCAATGTCTTCTTGCTCAGGGGAATCAAGTAATATATCTGAATCAGATGGCAGGAAGGGGGAACCAGGATAGTTTCCAAGAGCTCCTAGATCTGAAAACAATCAATTTAGAAACCTTAATCAGTTAAATCATCAAAAAGGATTAAAATTTTACAAACAAGTAAATTAGTGATTTATGTACCTCCCAAGTTTGACAAGTCAGCTGTTAGATCTGAAAGGCTAAAATTCCAAGGAATATAACCAAAAGGTCTAGAACTTCCATTATCAGGTGGCAAATGCAACCCTACAGAACTTGCCACATCAGATGGAAAAGCTGTGTCAAGGGCTGATGTGTCAACTCCCATTCCTGATATTTCGGACGCAGTAAAGGGGAAATGGCCACTGGATGCCACTGATGTAGGACTCATAGGCATATCTGACATGGGTGAAATGGCCCCTTTCCCTGGAATAGCAGGCGCCACATCAGCTGCACTATTATCCATCCCCATACTTCTGCAAGAATGAAAAAAATAAAAAAGTTACAAATTTGAAGTTAAAAAATGAAAAATACATAAAAAAGGAATTGATATGAACTCACTCGTTTCCAGAGTTCACCCTCATAGGATGGAAGTTACTTGGAGCGGGGACACCATTGACCACATGACAGTTGGATATACCCATGGGATTCATATGAGGTTGGCCAGTAGCTGGCATTGAAGGTTGCGGTAGAACAGGATATCCCATTGGTAAGTTGTTAACTGCACTGCAAGGAATGGAATTAAATAATAATGATAATAATTTAATATGGCAATTATGTTTAATTGTGTCTAATTAAGCAAGATTTTACCAGGCATGGGATGGATGCCGTTTTGTATGGGAGCTAGAGGAAGCTTTTGATGCATTGGATACTTTGTAAGATGATATTGGTGTTCAAGCAAATGATTAAACAAGATGATTTGCTTCTTTAGTTTCAGCCTTATGTAATAGGCTCTAAAAAATTCGGCATTTTCTTCTTCCAATTTCTGCCAAACTGTCTTTCAAATGTCAATATCGAGTGGTACTTAAACATATGATGAGAATCTTGGCAATCTATAAGAAAATGAAATAAATACAATCCAAAAATGTGGGATAACTTGTAGGGAATTAGGAAGTTGTGTACCTAAAGTTGTAAAACCAGGATCTATCCTCGCACGATTTAGAAGAGTTTTCACCACCTCATCTCTGTTCATATATAATTGCAAACAGCGTTCTATCAAGTTCTGGACCTACAACAATAAAGCATAAAATCAAGACCTGCATAATCCAAACCGGTTTTATAATTATATAGAAAGTATTTAATACACATAAAGATTAAAGACATAACATTATTACTTACAAGTTCAATATCTTCCCTAGAAACTTTTCTGTTGTCATTGCTTGAAATGGAGGCTGAACCAGTGTCAGGAACAGGAGTGTCTGTAGCATTGTTATGCTGGTCACTTTGGGACTCGTGTGAAACTTGGGTTGACTGTTTTTCTGGTGTCTTCTTGGATTCCTGAATGATTTCTTAAATACAGTTACTATATCATTTAAGATAAATAATAATAGCTTATATAGGCTTATTACTCGCCGGGGTCTCACTCAGAGCAACCTCTCTATCTTCTGAGATAGAGGAAAGGTTTGCCCTACTGGTACGTTTGTTTGTTTGTTTACTATTATTCCCTCAATAGCTTGCCAGTCCCAAAAAGCAAGTTTGGCCCATTAACTTTTTTGCCAGTACTAATCAAACAATTAAGCACCATTATAAAAAGGGCAATGTTATGTCCTCCTAAAAAAACCCTCCTACTTATTCTCCTAACTTCAGTTTCTCATTCCTCATCTGATCTGTTTTACAGTTAGGAGCATGAATTAGGAGGATATATCATTATCCATACAAAAAGAGAACCTGATTGTTCTTCATCTCAGTTGAATGCTAGCTGATACATCTCCCCAAACTCTTCTTGTTTCCCCAAGCCAGCTTGTTCAGATACGTCAATTATCTTCTCTTACAAGCAGTAGACGCATAAATTGATTCCACAAAATTCAACCTAGAAGAAGATAATAGAACACATTTATTAGTGATTTAGTCCACCTAATAACGCCCATCTCATCAATACACCATCCAGTAAACCAATCATCTTCCCAAAACAAGAGCAACTCACTGAATTTTACTTAACAAAATCCAAACCACGGATTTCGTGGCCAATTTAACAACAACATTAGTCAATTTCTATTTCCTCCTACTCATACATTTTTACACCTGAATTAATCATATTCTACTACTATTATGCAGTGCGCTGTGCAATATTTTCTATTTCTAATCAGGTTTGAAAGTATGCATCAATGTTCAAGGTTAACGGCAACAGGAATGACATCCAAATCAAACTGAAATCCTAATTTCGGAAAGAGTAGAACACACACAAAATAGCCAAACAACTTAACGAATAACAAAATCTCGTCGAATATACAGTCAAAAATTCCGATTCCGAACGAAAAATCCAGCACGCTGCCGGATCTGTGCACACGAATAGACTAAAATCGTCGTAACAAAGAGCATAGCGTACAGATCGATGAAACAAACAAGAAGCGGAAACAGAGATAATGAACGGTGAAGTATTAACGAAGAAGAGTGAAGTTGAGAGTGTGAACCTGCAGATTTGGCCGGAGAATAGGTCGCCGGTGAGAGTGTTGGAGGCGCTATGAGATGTTAAAATATCAGCATGAGTTAACCGGAGAGTATATATGGGGGAGAATATGGTAATAATTGAGTTGTTCGAGGGTCATTTCGTATTTTGGACATTGGGTTACGTATCTATCTTGGACCAAATCCGCGGAGACCATATGACTTCAATAAAATATCTGCTTTGGGATTATCTGTTACTAGGTTTAAAACATACCATTTTGGTCGAAAATATTACGTATAAAAAATTAAATTTATTTTATTAAATAAAGATCACAAATTAAAAAAAAAACCCAGTTTTTACACATAAACGTCAAAGGAAGAATAATTACAACTAAGAGCAACGACCTTTAAGGTCTTTATGGAACAGATTTAGGCTTTTGGTCTGGATTAAAAATGGCTCAAACACTATAACAAATATGAAACAAACCTAGTGGGCCGAAATCAATATTTCTGAACAAAAAAATAGGGGGGTTAACCCCCCTCTAGCCCCTTACATGTTCCTCCCATGAAAACATAATTACATTTTGAGTAAACGGGTCAGTTCGGGTCAGGTCATAAATATGTTGGATCCATCTAATCCGGTCATGCATATGTTACGTTGCAAATAGCACGTTCATATGTTAACCCGTTTTGTAAAAAAAAGATTATAAATGAATAAATATATAATTTATAAGTTCATTTTTCTATCTGTTTACAACTTTATTAACTCATTCATAATATTGATACGCATCATTTAAAAAATATTTAAGTGAGTTTACTTTTTCCATCTAAATTTTTTAATAAATGCATCAAGCTTTATTTATATTTAGTTCATAGTTATCTTTCGTACTTCAACTACTAAACTATAATTTATGTGTTGACTATCAAACAATTCATATACTAAATATAATTTATGGGGTAAACAACAATTATTGTAATCAACTAATTTGGTGTACAATCACTAGGTTAGCCTATTGACAAAGGTATATAACCAAGACTTCATTAAAATGGAGAGATTTTTGTTTCAAGTCCCACTTGTAAAAAAAAAAGGTTTAGGTTGGGCCAGGGGTTTTCTCATATATCGTGGGTTTTCTCACATATCGTGGGTTTCCTCCTGATAAAGATAGAGATGATCGGGTGAGTCAGTGACCCGTCAATGATCCAAATTATCGTTAAAAAAAACTAATTTGGTGTATTTTTCTTCCCCAGAAAAGGAAAAAAAGAAAGAAGAAGAAAAAACCAATTCGCATACGTATGGGATTGGTTGGACAGTCTACATGATGTCATGTTTGATTAACAGAAGCTGGCAGTTAACAGAGCCCATAAATACCAGGTGCGATTTAAGGTTGGTTAACAGGATGATATGAAGATCATAAAATTGTGTAGAGTTATTGTTGCATACTTCCCAAAGGGATATTTCATCAAAATCAACTAACCAATGTTTTCTTGGAGACTAAAACCTATGCATGTTTTATAGTTAGTAATATTCTGGATAATCACAAAAATCATCCTTCAATTGAAATATTTTAATAGTATTCTTGAAAATCTAATCGAATAATTTCATGAGAAACAAGAACGACTGGTAAATCCACTAGTTCACGGCCCTATTATACGTTAATGATTTGTATTAGGTGACACTAAGTGAGTTTACGTTATAGCAAGTTATTTAAGTGTTAATGACTTATATTTAATGATAAATCCACTAATTCAAACGTGAATGGGGCATAATAGGCCGTGTTATGTGTTAATGATATGCATTACGTGACACTAAATTATTTTAGGTTATAACAAGTCATTTAAGTGTTAGTGACCATTACCTCTTACTTCAAGTTAATTAAAAAAAATTACCTGTCACACCCGTAACACATGACAATTATCTAACCAGAGTAGTACTTCCAACATATATGTTCTCAGGAAAGAACGACGGGTCTAGAAGAGATTTATACACCGCTATTTCCTTAGACGGAACATTCCGTTTGTCAGATAACTACATACCGATCAGAAGGTCGCCTTCTAGTTACTGTGACGTTGATACCAAAAACACACAGTGGAAGACTTTTAAGTAATAACTATTTCATTTCATTCATAATAATGTTTTATAATAAGGACTGACTAGTAATACAACACATTGTTCCTATCAGGAACAAAGATAACTTCTGGTCTTATAGTTCACGGAGAACGTGCCATCCACTCAGGCCTTATGGTTACACAAGAACCTGTCCTCAGTCATCCCTATCTCAAAACACCAGTACATCTCCTGGAATGCCAAGTACAAGCTATGGTCACCTGTGCTCAAAACATTTGAAAACATTTTGGATCAGCACGATGGTGAGTTCATAAATAAAATCGTATTTTCACAACTTGTATCCTCGATGCAAGAATACCACAGGACCTCAGCTTTACTCGGGTCTGGGTCTAATAATCATCCCTCCCAATCCATCACCCAGTAACCTCAGCTTTACGGGTTCTGAGTCTACAACATACATATATACACGTAACTCCCTGGCTTTCGGATACAAGTCCGGCCAAATACGAGAGGATCAGTTCTCGCCCGTCAGTCCCCTCAATCATGGCCATAATAAGTACTTATTATAGGATATATGCATGGATGATATTGGGATCTCACATCAAAATCATTTATAAAATATTTTATAGAGCACAGTTTAGAGGAACTCACCTTAAGCAGAACCTCCTTCTGGATTAAATATAATAATCAACACTTCGACAGAACCCTAAATCATATCCGATATTATCATAATTAACATCCCTGTCTTAGGTTTACGCAAAGGAACCTCAGGATGTTCGGAAATCTTACCTTGACACTATCTACGACAGTTTGTGGACGAATTGCGAGAAACCGGACCCTCGTACGCGAACCTCGGCTCTGGAATGGAATCACCAGAGTTTGTGTGTGTTTTGGAAAGTGTAAATGATGGTGTGAAGTGAGTTAGAATCGAGTTTCTATTTATAGGCAAGATTCGGGCCCGTAGCGGACAGCTACACAAGGCTGTGGCGGTCCGCCACCCATTGAGGCGTCCTGTTTTGCTTAGCGCACACGTAGCGAACCGTCAGGGTCTAGGCTAGCGGTCTGCCACCCTGTCCACGCATCATATTTCAATTACTGAGTCACAGGACACGTGTCTTCACCTGGTTCATCCCTTCCTCCACATGTAGCGGACCGCCAAGGTAGAGGGTAGCGGTCCGCTACCCCTTCCTCTTTCATATTTTTCAATTTCAGTCCTCTTTCTTTAGAGAAATTATAAATTAACCCCTGAACTTTTCATTTTGACACATTTAGCTCCTAAATTACTTGGGAATTATCCCAGTGTTACATTACTAAATAGTAAGTCTCATACATGTTTCATTTAGGTCACTTAACTTTAAAATTTTTTAACATTTAGAACAAAATGTCACAAGAATGAAATACGTAATAATAGTCAAGTGACTTCAGCAGAACACTTAAGAAATTTGTTTACCATAGTTTTAGTTACCATACAAAAATGTGCATTTAAAAAAAATCATGTATTAAAAAAAGCGAGTTTACCGGACTCGCTAACCGGCTTGCGACACCCACGTCCAGGAAACATCGCAAGAGGCAATCGACTCACGGATCTAAACAAAAAAAATCATGTATACACCGACAGAAGCTACTAAGAATTAAAATTTCTTGAATTCGAATTGGGCCAACTTCTTTGAATGATTTATTTTCAAAGTGTTTAAGACAATTTATTAAATAGGTATTGATAACTAATCATATTTGGGAGGTGTTTGAACTTGACTCTAAAAATGATTTGATATCAAATATTCAAATTATTAAAATCTAGATAATCATTTGTTATATAATAGATTAGGAGATATATATATATATATATATATATATATATATATATATATATATATATATATATATAACTGAATTGAAATGAAGTGAAAGTACACTTCTATTTATTTGTAACTAATTCAAAAGTTTGAGCTTGAATGTCTTGTATATATTTTATATATATTGGTTTTACACATGTGTTTTTGATTTGAAACATAGGGTTCCTTCATGTAACATCCCGAAAATAAACGACGATTTTATTAACAGAATAAACGAACGAGGCATGACGGGTCGGGTCGGATGGGTCAGCGGGCTATAAATAGCCTATGCCACCCCATTTTCTCTCATTTGCAACCTTTAGAGAGAGAAAACCCGTAGAGAGAGAAAGTGTCGGAATCGCACAAGATCGCACCCGTTCGTGTCTCCTGCACTCGTGAAGAGAACCTCCAAAGCGGAATCGTCATCCAGGTAACCATTCGAGCTAAATCTGAGTTTTAGTTCGTTTTTGGGTTTTTCGGGTTTTGGGTGAAAAGGCAAGGCTTGAACGGATGAAACTGATAAATAAACATAGATTTGAGATCCTTAATGGAAAACGAACGTTTTGGATGCAACAAATTCGGGATCTTGACACGATCAGACCCGAATGTGAAAGTTAGGGTTTTTCGCCAAGAACAGGTCGTGCGCACTTGCTAAGTGCGCACAGAGCAGGTCCTGCGCACTTGCTAAGTGCGCAGGAAGAGGAACCTGCGCACTTGTTAAGTGCGCAGGAAGGGAAGTCTGCGCACTTGCTAAGTGCGCAGGAAGCAGAGTCTGCGCACTTGCTAAGTGCGCAGACATCAGAACTGATTAAGTGAAGTCAGTATGTTAGAATGGTTAAGCCTTTAGAGTCGGGATTGGTCTGATGTGTTTAACTAATCAATTCAGATCGGAAGTGACGTTGTCGGACCTTCGTTTAGGACAACCCATATTAGCGTATCAGGTGAGTTCTAGAGCCCTCTTTTAAATGTTTTGTTAATGTTTTTGGGCTGGTGTGCATACTTACGAAATGATGTTTAACGAAATAATGTTTAACGAAATGATGTTTAACGAAATGATGTTTTAACGAAATGATGTTTAACGAAAGGAAAGGTTTTGAAATGTTGAAACGATGTTTACGAAAGGAAAGGTTTTGAAATGTTTTTGCCAAAAAGGGTTACGAATGCTTTATGAACGGTTTAAATGAGGAAATGTTTAATGAGAAGAGAAAGAGGTAAAGGTTTTAAAGAAGTCATTACAAATCTAATCTGTCGAATGAATGGAATTGACGAATGAAGTCTGGGAATGAGATTCCCAGCCTTGTGGTAGATTATGGACAGCGAGCCATAGTTGCCACAAGAACAACAGGGGCATGTCTTTGTGGCATGCCAATGGTTATGATGTTGTACAACTGGTAAAAGGGAGTAACGACGGTTACTCAGGGGTTAACGTGACCCCATGTAAGGTTAAATTATGATCCGACGATGTTATGGCTGAGAGTCATAACCGTCGATGGAAGTTGTCGGTTTATGGACATGAGAGCCATAAGGGCAACTGAATGGGTATTGTCGGTCCTCGCGCAGTTAGCCTTGGGGGCAATACCAAAAGGGAATTGACGGAATGTATGGTATTGTCGGTCTTCGTGCAGTTAAGCCTTAGGGGCAATACCATAAGGGAATTGACGGAATGTATGGTATTGTCGGTCTTCGTGCAGTTAAGCCTTAGGGGCAATACCATACTAAATGACGGAACGAAGGGTAACACAGATTTAGATAATAATGTATGACTTAATTGAATGTTAAAAGTTTTAATGAACGATCCGTTTAACGGTGTTTATGATTATGATGTTGATGATGATATGGGTACGAAACCTTTTTTTAAAAGATGTTAAATTATTACATGCTTTTGTGAAAGGTTTTTACTAAATGAATGATACGTTTTTGGCAAATGTTGATGTTAAAGTTTTTATGAAATGCTAGAACTCACCAGCGTAGCTGACCTTTTTAGTATGCACATTCAGGTTAAGGCAGGTATGGACGATGGACGGTGATGCTTGGCAAGCGAGAAGAGTTACCCGGTCGATCATGAAGACTGGCATCCCGTTATGAGTTGTTTATGTTAAGTTTATGTAATTGACAATGTACGCTTCCGCATGTATGAACAAGTTTTTAGTTATGTTGAATGAATGATTCCGCTGCATTATTTGATACTCATGTTTAAGAACTGTTTGTGAATGAGTAAATCCAACGAGTGAGGCCTCCCGGGTTTGGGGCCTTACACTTCACTCCGACTTGAAAGAAAGTCGTTCTCTTCGGTGTCCCCGGTGCCTTCACTCCGACTTGCAGGTATTTTATTTTTCATACTTCCCTGATTTATGTTTATTTTTAAGCTTTTGCTTCAGAAATAGAAGATATGTGTTTGTTTTTTGCACACAAATTGTGTGGATCTGTTTCAAGTTTGGAGTACGGTTGCTATATAATAGATATATAGTAATTATCTGAATTTTTCCATTCCCCAAGATTTACTCTTGATTTAAGTAAGAAGAATTAATTTTTTTTTGGGAATTAATTTTTCCGTTCCCCAAGATTTACCCTAATGACGGAGACGTTTTAGCGATGGATGATAAGTTTTTGGGTGTTGAATTTGATACATCGATGGACATAAGTTTTTTGGTGTAATTGATTTGTCATATTTTAGTAAATAAAGATGATTTAAACAAAAAAATTTTGTTCTGTTCTAAATCTGTTTGACAAATTTTTTTTGGTGTAATTGATCATTTGTCTTTCATAATTTTTTTTGTCTTTAAGTATAGATATTCACTTTTTGATCTGTTAAACAAAAAATATGTTCTGTTAAACAAAAAAATTTATACTATAGTTTTAATCGAATTTGTTGTTCTTGGGATTTTATTTCTATGATATGTTTTCTGAAATCAAAAAATGATAAAAAAAAATCGAAGATGTTGTTCTTGGTTTAAGCTTTTTTATTTCCATATGTCTTTGTAATCTTTTTTATTTTGTAAAAAGTATTTTACTTTATTTAAGTTATTGTATTTTTTGTAGGTTTAGTATGTAATGAAAAAGCTATTGAAATCCAATGGAAATATTATATCTTCTATTTTTACATCAGTGGTAGAGGATATATGCGGCCTGTGATAAATACCAAAATACCAAAGCCAATCCAGGTAATTATTTTGGAAACCTCTGTTTGTTATGATTATCTTATATGTGTGTAAAATGTTCTCTATGTGATATAATCTGATATGAGTTCTAATATGATTTGTGATATCTTGTTTTTGATTTACTAATGAATTGATTATTTGAATTTACACAAGTGTAAATTGATTTTACACAAGTGTATACAGACTTGGAGAGAGTTAAAAATTAGTTTTCAAGGGTTTAACATTCTTTTATACAAGTTTAAACTGATATTACACGTGTATATTATGTGTATTTTATTTAACTCATCCATTTTCTGATAGAATGTGTAAGACAGTCTTTCATGTGTAGGATATAACCTTATTATCTTAAAAGAAAATACATATAATATAAATTTTAAAACCATATAAGTTAAAAAAAATACATATAAAAGTTGTGAAACTTAGGAATGTTGATGGTAATAATTTTAAGATATGAAATCTTTAAAATTTATATGGCTTTTTTAAATTGGGGGGTTTGCTGGATTTATATGTCACACACTAGTTTTTGAAATTATTATTAGGTTAAAATCCCAACTGGATGTTCAATTGTTCTAACCCTGTTTGTTCAATTGTTCTTGTTCTGAATGTCTTTATTTTCTAATACATGGGTTTCACACGTGTATTTTTAATACATGGGTTTTACACATGTGTAAACTGATTTTACACATGTGTAAAACAGGTTAAATGTTATTTCTTTTTCTTCTTCAGATTGCTAATTCATCGTTAATTCTTTGTTTCTTTTTCAGGCCATATTGAACAATCCAGATCTGGGTTGTGAATAAGGAAAGATATTAGATATGTAAATCCATGTTCTTTTAATTATTTTTTTAACTAACATTTGATTATGGGTTCCACCTCCTTTTGTATATGGTTTTACACATATGTACTTGATTCATTACACATGTGTAAACATATTCTACACGTGTAAAATGTTTTTATTCATGTGTTTATATGTATGTAAACTGTATTTTCTTTTTTGAAGATGAAGATTGTGATTTTGGTGTTTTGGATTCTTAGTGTTCTTTGTTTTTGAAATTATTAAAAAATAACATAATTTAGAAAGAAAATGAAAAGGTTAACAAACATGAAACATTCTAATCATTTCATTTAGAGAGAGAGAAAATTAAATAATTATTATTTTGTAAAAAGAAAATTGTGGAATTACCTTTTTACTCCTTTCTTTAATCTAAGCCACAAGTTTTATTTATTGAATATATTAAAAATACAGAATTTATTACAACCACATATTAAAATATTAAGAATTGAATGTGTGGTCCATATAGAGTTTAAGAGTTTACAACCGATACGTCCCCTATATATACATATGGGACGGTCCACTAAGAAGTGGTTTTTTTGCTAAGAAATCCTAAGAAGTGGTTCAAACGAACTCCGATTGAGCTCATTTCAGCGACGTTAGACACTACTACAAAACAGGTATTTGCTATGGATTTTTGCTACGGCAAAAGTCGGTAGCAAACTTTGCTACGAATTAGCTAGGGATTAGCTACGGACATATTTTGCTACGGTTTAGCTACGAATCTTTCGTAGCAAATGAAATTCGTAGCAAAATCCATAGCAATATCGATAAAATAAATATTTGAAAAATACTTTAATAAAATTCGTAGCAAAATCATTAGCAAAGTCAATAAAATAGATATTTAAAAATAAATAAATAAAATTAGTAAAGTCCGTAGCAACTTCCATAGCAAAATCTAGAAAATATACATTTAAAAATTATTTACTAAAATGCGTAGCAAAATCCGTAGCAAACTAAAAAATATATATATATTTAAAAAGATAATTTTTTAAAATCCGTAGCAAATCCAAAAAACTAAATATTTAAAAAATAATTTAATAAACCGTATGAACATTCGTAGCAGGATAGAGAAACAAATATATTGTTAGAAAAGCACACTTTCACCCATGAGAATTTACCAACAGAAATCGATCGGTGATTACCGACAGATCCTGTAAAATCTCAAAATGGAAAAGAAAAATTATTTTTTAATCGACGCCGAAAAACTCAAAGGTTAGCTTTTTGGAGGATAACATAAGGATCCCAAAAGGAGATAAAATATAATTTGATCTTTCTAATAGTTGTCAGAAAATTTGTTGTTGATTATTGACGGACTTCACGAAATTGAGGTAAACGAGTAACGATGGTCAATATTGATAGTTGAGCACTACAAGAAATTGGGGTGTTTGCCACATATAATTTACCTACACTTGTAAATGTGTGGGTAAATACCTACACATGTTTGTATATGTGTTGGTAATACATTTTACCCACACTTTGCGTTGGTGGGAAAATTTCCCTTAAAATTGACGATCAATTAAATGTTAAATTACCCACACATGTGGCAAATTATAATTATGTATAGGTAAATTATCTACACATATATAAAAACTAATATATGTGTGGGTAATTAATAGTCAATAAGGATCTGTGATGGTCAATTAGGGTCAATAACGATCAATATTGGTTAATTGTCGGCATTGATGTGATGCTAAATAACCACCGTTAATGAGTCTGTTTTGTATAGTTTTAAACGTTTAGCTTTGTACTTTGAGTCATTTTATGTTGCATTTGGTATTAGTGTGTCTTACAGGTATAATGTGCTAAATGAGCGGAATACGAGAATTAATCAAGAGGATAGCAGCACACGCGGGACCCAAAGAAACAAAAAGAAGAAAACATGAAATTTATACTCTTCGCGGTACGCGAAAAGTTGGGTGTGAAAGTTCGCGACACGCGAAGGGTCAGAATTCAGAAAAAAGCCCACCCGACTATTTTGTTCTTCGCGGTACGCGAAGAATTCCTGTTCTTGGTTCGCGGTACGCGAAGACTTGTAATTTCGGCAATTTTGACCTAATTCCAATTATAAGCCATGTGGGAGTCTATTGTCAACTTACTTTTCATTAAGCCGTCCCAGAGCATTCCAGAGGCGATTTCTAGAGAAAAAAGCTTCAATCTTTTATCATCATTCATGCTAGATCGATCATTGTTGAGTATTGAAGAATCCATGATGTCCATGCGCGGCTAATTCACCTGTGGTTGTTTCCGGGTGTAGGATTGATATTGTAAGGTGATTTTATCTGGTTCATACTTGATTTGGTATAGGATATGTGTAATCGTTTGGTTATTTGAATTCTATAGTTTACTTTGTTTGACTAAACAATTCGGTTTATTGAATTAATACATGCATCAGTTTTTCGGTTTTATATCGTGAACCATTCGTTGTTTATGTTTGGTTCTCTGAATTTGTAATTAACTATTGAGGGTTTAACTTGTGTCAAGTATCCGGTTTTATAATCTTTGCTCAACACAATCAATTATCTTGGTTGTTGATTATTTGTCAAACTTAGTAATTTAACGGGTCATGTCTATGGACTTCCAATTGGTACAAATCAGTCATTACTAAACTTGCAATCTGAACCCGAAAACAATCCGTTTTCTCATAACTGTTTTCAAGTAATTTAAAGTTTGTTGACTTACAATCCGATTTTCTAAACTAATTTAAGTTTAAAGTAGTTTTTATAATTAACACTCTCCACGAATTCCCTGTGCATACGACACCCTACTTTGCTGTACTACAGTTTAAGGTAGCTAGGAATTGAGTTTTAAATATATTTTTTGATTGACATTGACATCGTGATCAGATATTTAGGGTTAATCAAAGCTAATATTGGTTAATTTTGGGCAATTAGTATCAGTTAGGGTTGATTACGGTCAATATGAGTCGATGATAGTCAATAAGGATCTATGATGGTTAATTAGGGTTAATTAAGGTCAATAATGATCAGTATTTGTTAACTATAGGCATTTATGGTTAATCTGGGCCAATATTTGTTAATGATGGCCAATTAGGGCAATTAGTGTCAATTAGGGTCGATTACAGTCAATATGAATCAATGATAGTCAATAAGGATCCGTGATGGTTAATTAGGGACAATTAGGGTCAATCAAGGTCAATAATGATCGATCAATATAGGTTAACTATGTGCATTTATGGTTAACCATGGCCAATATTTGTTAATAATTGGTAGCAAAAACATAGCAAATTTTCTTTGATAAACCGTAGCTAAATCTGTAGCAAACTATGTAGCAAAAAATTTGTAGCAAATTTCGTAGCTAAAAATCTATAGCTAACAATTCGTAGCAAAATTCCATAGCTAAAAAAATCCGTAGCTAAAAATCGATACCAAAATCCATAGCGAACATTTCCGTAGCAAAATCTGTAGCTAAAATAGCCACGTCCCATTTTGTAGCTAAAACCGTCGCAAAAATATGTTCCATAGCAAAATCCATAACAAACCAAATTAGCGACGAGACTTGTAGCTACAGACGAAATCCGTAGCAAAATGGGTGTTTGCTACAGATTTGCTACGGATTTGGCCATAGCAAATGCCTGTTTTTATAGTAGTGGGAACCGTCTTATCGAACCCTAACCCGGACCCAAAAACCTAAACCCCCCTCCAAACCCACCCCGAAAAGCCTAAAACACCACCCCACCCCCCAAAAAACCTAAACCCCCCCCACCCCAAAAACCTAAACCCACCCCCACCCACCCCCCCTTAAAAAAACCTAAACCCTAAGGCTAAACCATTAGGATAAAACCCTAAAATTCAAACGTAAAATCTAAACCTTAAAAGCTAAACTCTAAAAGCTAAGATGGTAGAGTTCGACGAGACGGTTCCAACGCCGCTGAAATTAGCTCAATCGGAGTTCGTTTGATATCGTTTCTTAAGGTTTTTGTCATTTCTTAGATTTATTAGCGAAACACTACTTCTTATTTGATTCTCCCCCTATATATATATATATATATATATATATATATATATATATATATATATATATATGTCATACTTATACATTTCATCAAAATGTAGGACAATTTGTCTCTTGATATGTTCTCTTAGTCTTGAAGCTCAAGTACATCTAGTTTATTGACCACCAGGATTTTGTCTGTCTCAAACATTTCATCATCTGCAAACAACATATAAAATCACATTAATATTTTATAAAATAAAATAAATATAAAAGAATTAGGGTTGGCTACCTGTAGAGATGAAAGCACCAAGTAAACGTAGAATCTTGCTTCTGTTAGTAACAAGTATGCTCACTATTTCAGGAGGCTTGTTTTCATTTGCTACAAAAAGCTGCCAAAAATAGTAATAAAAGTTGAACAAAAGAGAAAATCAATCCATTTTAACCAAGTTTTGGATAATGTATTTACTGCTCATTCCAATAAGCTTTAAATAAGAGTATAATTTTAGCTAATTTTTAAAAACAAGTGATTGAGTGGAGGTCAAATCGTCACATCTGGGAAAAAAACATTTTTAAAGTTTAGGTGTTAACATCTCATTGGTTAAATAAGATGGCTGCACCATTTTCGCTTTTTAGCCAAAACCGGACCATTTTTTCAAGGTGAAAACCACACAAATTCCTACTTTAGAGCAGCTACAACGCTTGCATCGGATGGAAGCAAACGCAAGCTGGCAAACAAGTCTGCGTTGGAGGGATATTCTGAATGGGCGTTTGTCCGGACTCGTCTGGAATTTCAAACGCAGACAAACGGGGAGTGGTGGGCCCCCTCTCACTCAAAGTTAATAATATATAATTAATTCTTTTATTTAAAAATGGATGTTTGGGGAAGGATGCAGTATTGGAGAAGAAATGAATGTTTTTTAAGGATGAGTGAAATCTAATATCATAACTGAAATGACGCGTTTGTGATATTTGGTGTTAGAGGTGCTCTTAAGGCCATAACTGCACCATTATAAATCCACATGGTGTTTTCTTATTGGGTTTTACTTTCAGGTAATCATTAGTAATCATCAAATGAAAATATTTTAAAAAGTTGGTTAAATGTCTATTCAAGTAAAAAGTCCTTAAAAATGTTCATTATTTTCTTATTTTCAACATAACAAAATATGTATACAAAGAGTTCAATATAATCTCTTTTAAAATACCTTGAACACATGAAAAGCATCTATCTGGATATTCTTACTTTGATCCTGCATCAACAATGTCCACTTCATATAAACTTAATTTTAAGCCAATGACTATATAGAAAATGCAAAAGAGAGCATCATCATACCCTTAGAAGATTCATTAGAATGATTAGGTTATCTTTTGAGCTTACATATCGCGCCATAACACAAGAATTCGAACGATCAAGCAATATGCATCCGAGTAACTGAACCATAAAGCAAAAGAAGAAACCACTGTTTGAACATCAACATTTCAATGTTACTAACAACTATACAAAAGTTCTTGTTTCAAATCAACAATACCTTGACAGCTTGTCTTCTGGTGACATAATTTTCAGATTTCAGTAGCTTTTCGTTCATTTCAGTAAAAAACTAGCAAAACACGTACTAACTAAGAGAAGAACAATGAAACAAACATAGAGAAAAAGAACGAACATAACGGGTGCCTACCCAACAATAGTTTTTGGACAAAGATTCGGACACAGTAGATTTATGCCTGGTCAATAGATCCTGTGAAGAATCATATGTGTCAGAACACGAACATGTTGGTTCTTCAAGATTATTACCTGCAACAAATTTGTAACTTGGATACAAGATATTGTCAAGAAATAACCAACCTTGAATGCATCTGCAGCATCAGCAGCAATATCAAAACTTGGATGTTGTATGTAACCAAAAAGTTTCTTCAGTTGACTTGGTTCTAGCAAGTAACTGCAAATCAAACCTGAAGAACTATAGGAAGTCCCATAAAACATGACCACTTGTTAATTCATGTTTCTACGTACCTTGCAACGATTTGATGACGTAAGCACTCCTTCAACATCCTACCATAATGAAGAGCCAATTGAGGATCCTCATACCTGTTAAAATACAAGTTAATTACACTGCAATAATAATTGCTCACAGTGAGACCCTCGGCTCCAAACCTCTTTTGACGTGTATATTATAATAAACCATGTAACAATAATTAAAATGTGGCTAAGAGAGTCAAAGAAAAGATACTAATTGTTATTATTAACATAACATACATATTACATACCCGGATATGAGAATGTCTAAAAGATCAAGATTAGCTTCCAAATATCTCGAAGCCTTGAAGCGCGATGGCAAGGGTTGCCTTTGCAAACTCGCAACCACTTGCGTGGCATCTTTACGAGCCTCCAAGTTCAACTTGGGAAGAAAGATGATGAGCAGACGCAACGTGTCTTCTCTAAAGAACTCTACAGTTAACTGTGCACAAGCCTCAGCAGAAGGCTCTGTGTCATCATCTCCATAAAGAATCAACTTTAATTCCCTAATTAGTGAGTTCATATCTGTCATCTGAACATAACACAACATTTTCTTTAAACCATTTCTATATATATTTTCTTGTTTATTTAAAAAGAAACATAATTCGATGAAAACCTGATCTAGAGAGTTTTTGGAGTAAAGGAGAAGGGATCGCGTCTTCTGAACCACTTCGGAGGGCGTACGAAGCTTCTTAGTTTTCATCACAGTTTTTCCGATCGATGAAAGGCATAACATGTTGTTTGTTGTGAGATTGTAGGTGTTGTTTGTGACTAGTTTGATTATTAACAATGTTGTTGTTGGAAGAAAGTGATGATAGAAAAGAGACAAGATGTACATTGTGATGAACGACTGGTTTAGGTGTTGATGATTTCTTGTCTCTAACTGCTGTTTTTGATATTAGTTATGTTTCGTTTACTAGAGCATCTCCAACCGCTAAATCATTCAAACGCCCACAAACGTGTCACACCAACTATCACATCAGATTTGTATTCTTCCTTCAAAAATTCATTTTCTTCTCTGATGCTACATCCTTTTTAAACACCTTTTTTAATAATAATAATAATAATAAATATATACATATTTTGTTCAATGGTTGTGTGAAAGGGCCCACCGCCTACCCGTTTGCCTCCGTTTAGTATTCCGGGTGAGCACAAACAAATGCTTAACAAACGGGCTCCTCCAACGCTTGTATTTGGAATTCAAACGCCACTGTGACGTTTGTTTGGTAGCGTTGAAGATGTTCTTAATAAATAGTAGAGTAAATTACATAAATCGTCCTTTATGTTTATACCATTTTTCAGTGTATGTCCTTTAACCCAAAAAATTCAAAAGTCACTGTGACGATTTCTGTAATTTACTTTAAATAGTAATAACATACAATCCACTAGTAACATAATTTGATATGTTACTTTTAATCATTCTTCATATTGTACTTTTAAAAGTTGTCTTTACTCCCTGTTACTAAAAATGAAAACTTCAAATGTGAATAATATATGGGAAGTATGTGATTTTATTTCTGCTTAAATAATCAGTTTTATTTTTATGAAGGTTGATATGAAATGATTATTTTATATCATTGAGGTTGGTGGTCCAGTGGCAGAGACAAAACCTCTTAAATCACCTAAAGGTTCTGTGTTCAAGTCCCACTAAAAGAAATTTGCCGTTAAAAGAAAATGATTATTTTATCTTTTGAAATTAGTCTAATGACACTACTTAAGAAAATGTCGTATTCCTTTTGTAGTCATTGTATGTTAAAATAATCATATTCAATGGTATATATTTATTTATTTAGTTATTCTTAGTAAATTGTTCCTAATAAATGCGTTTTTCTCTTTTTTGGAATGTATGAGCTGGCCATTAACCGGAGGGACTGTTTTGTAACATTTTGGAAATTACAAGGGCTGTCCGTGGGTTTTTACTTCTGTGGGCTTGTGTATTTAAGGACTCCATCAGTTTATTATGTCATCATCACCGCTTCTAACTCTTCTTCTCCCTCACGCACATTGCCTGCTACTGCTGATCCGCTGCTGTCTTCATCGCTACAACCAGTTGGTTGCAGTCGTCTTCAACATAACCTTCACACCATGAATCTAGCATAATCTGTGATGACCGGTGTAACATCGTTTTATGCTTTCTCTACTGATTCTAGCTTGTATGTGTAAGGTTTTATAATAAAAGCATAGTTCTTTGTGGTTTTTGTTCAAAGGATTTCATAAACTTTACATGGTATCAGAGACTCGTGCTCTCGATTTTGATTTCTTTTGAAGAAAAACCGAAAACCCCTTTTTTTTCTTTTGAAAAAAAAAAACTAATCTGTTTTTTTTTTCAATTTTGATTATTGCTTGTATTGTGTGATCTGATTTTGGGTATTTTCCTTCTCAGGCCTTAACGTGATCTTCATTTGGTGGTTGCTTTCATTGGAATCCGTGGCTGAATTTCTTCATTCTTGTTTGGAAAAGTCAAAATCGGAAAAATATGACCCTTGGGGTTTAATCACCCAAGTTTGGAAAAATCTTGTTCTGGTTTACTATAAATCCGAATACAAGCCTGCCATACTTTTTAAAGGGCGCTCCCACTGTGAGGAACTTCTTTCTCCTGAGTTTTTTATTTTTGCTCTAGGCATTTGTGGCTGGGTTGGTGTACCAATATTGGTTTTTTGGTTAAACAGGGAGAGACATCCCCTGTATTATGTGCTTCTAGGCATCTTAGGGCTTCTGTGCTTATTTTGTGCATCTAAAGTGTGTGCTTGTCTGGTACTTTCTTTCTAGCTGCTCTCTTTATTCCTCTTGGCCGGTCAATAAATTGACCGGGTATCTGGTTGGTTTAAAGGGGTTCATAGCAGTTTTGTGTGCCTGTGAGTAAACCTACCTGCCTTGTGGTTTTTTTGGGTTTAAGCTGTTGTCTTGTCTATGGCTCATGAAACCCCTAAATCTAACATTTCTTCTTCTGGGAATGAATCTACCTTGGTTAACTGCCTTGATTTTGGAAACCCTCTATACCTTCACCCAAGTGATACTACCAATGCTTCCATAATCAATATCAAACTGAAAGGTACTGAGAACTATAACATTTGGGCCAATGCCATGAAACTTGCCCTTCAAGTTAAAAATAAGTTGGGCTTCATTAAGGGATCTGTTACAAAAAACCGTGATGATCAAGTCCTTAGTAATCAATGGGACAGATGCAACTCTGTTGTTCTATCCTGTATCCTTAACTCTATATCTGAAGAGCTTTATGTGGGTCAAATATTTTCTAAGATTGCTCAGGACGTTTGGGAAGAACTTCAGGAAACCTATAATAAAGTAGATGGATCTGTTATGTATAACCTTTACAAACAGATTAACTCAACCACTCTAAATAGTTCCTCTGTGTCTGATTATTATCACAAGTTTAACTCTTTATGGAGACAATATGACACAATCACTAAGCTTCCTACATGTACCTGCAATGCCTCCACTAAGATCATAGAGTTTAACAATCATCATATACTCATGCAATTTCTTAAGGGTCTTGATGACACCTATCAACCCTTAAGAACAACTATCTTATCCAAAGATCCCCTTCACACTGTCAAAAACGCCTTTGCTATCATTTCTGCTGAAGAATCTCATAGGAAAGCCAAACCTACTCACTCTAGCTCAAAAGTCCAAGTCACTGCTTTTGCTTCAAGGTTTAATGATAAAAAAAGACCAAATAAATCTCCTCTGAAATGCACCCACTTTAACTTAACCGGACATACTGTTGATAAATGCTTCGAATTAGTTGGATACCCACCCAACTATAACAAGAAGACAAACCTTCAAAGGGCACAAGTTAAGTCAAATACCGCTTCTGATTCTGCTGGTCATCTTATTGAAACCTCCCAACCATTCACTCGTGATCAAATTGTGAGGATTATGTCTATGATTTCTGAAAACAAAGTCAATGCTTCATTGTCCAACATGACTGGCAAGTTTAGCACTCCTAAACTTGATACTAAATTAAACTTTATGTTCTGTTCCAATAGCACTCACAAAGTTAATGGTTCCAACATGTGGATCATTGACTCAGGTGCTAATTAGCACATGGTTACAAGTGATACCAATCTAATCACTTGTGTTGATGTATCTGAGTTAAATCTATCGGTTGGACACCCTAATGGAACAAAAGCTCAGATAATAAAAATTGGTAACTTAAAACTTGCCAAAGATATCACCTTGAGAGATGTCATGGTAATCCCTGATTACTGCGTCAATATCATTTCTGTTAATAAAATGGCTAAAGAAAATAAATTGTATTCTCTCTTTACTGAATCTCATTATTATATTCAAGACCATGTAAATCAGAAACTTGCAATGGTTGGTAGTGAATTAGGTGGTCTATATGTCATAAACTCCTTGAGTACAGGTCAGCTTGGTTTAAAAAAGCGCTAGGCGAGGTAAGGCGTTTCGGTCCCAAAATCCGAGGCGCCACGCCTCAGGCGCGAGGCGAGGGCTTCACATATGCGAGACGCTAAGCTAAAAAAGTAATAAAAAATTTAGTAACATTCTTAAAACCTCCCAGTAAATGTTGTTTCAGTCTAAAAACTCCTCCTTTTGTGTAATTTTCACAAAACTTGCAAGAAAAACAACTTAAAAAACTGATTTAAGTAAAGAGGAACTAAAATTGGAACTCAAATTCATAAAAAAACAGTGAAAAAAAGGAAAAATACATGAAGCGCGCCTCACCTCGCCTCGCCCCTCAAGCCTGAGGCGGCGCCTCAGGGCGCTTCATGTATATGGGGCGCCTCACCCATTTGAGGCGTTTTGTTCAGCGCCTCACGCTTTATGCAGCGCCTCATGGCGCTTTTTTGAACCAAGCAGGTCAGAATAAAACTATAATAGCCACACTTCAGGCTTAACAGCCCCTGAGTTATGGCACAGCAGGCTTGGTCACCCCTCTGAACATGTCCTAAACATCCTCAAAAATGATTTATCTCTAACCAGGAAGGATTTAAATCACCCTTGTGATATTTGTCACATGGCCAAACAAACACGAAACTCCTTTTCAAATAGTGATCATAAAACCTTCCATGTAGGGGATTTAATTCACCTTGACTTAAGGGGCCCTTTCAAAGTTACAAGCCGCGAAGGATTCAAATACTTTCTAACGGTTGTTGATGATTTTTCTCGTGCTGTATGGTTATTTTTATTAAAGACAAAAGATCAGGTTTTTGAAAACATTGAGTCATATTTTTCTTTGATAAAAACTCAATTTGGAAAACAAATAAAAATATGTAGGAGTGACAATGGAACCGAGTTTACTAATAAAAAATTACAAAACTTCTTTGATAAGAATGGAGTGGTGCATCAAACCTCTTGTGCCTATACTCCCCAGCAAAATGGAGTTGTTGAAAGGAAACATAGGCATCTCCTTAACATTGCTAGATCCCTTATGTTTAAGGGGGGATTACCTCTATCCATGTGGAATGAATCTGTGTTAACCTCTCCGTATCTTATAAATCGTACCCCATCCTCTGTGTTAAATGGTATGTCTCCTTATGAACTGTTATATGGCTCTAAACCTCCTCTTATGCATTTGTGAAACTTTGTCTGTCTTGCTTTCTACACAAACTTAAATCCCGAAAATAAATTTGATAGTCGGGCAAAAATATGTGTCTTTATTGGTTATTCTATTTACGAAAAGGGTTATAAACTTTGGGATCTTGAAGCAAAAACATCTCTTTTTTCAAGGGATGTTAGATTCTATGAAAAAATTTACCCGTTTAAACAAAAACAAAAAGATTATTTTAAATTAGATGAAACAGAAAAACTTGAGTTCTATAATTTTTTCTTAAACTTTGAAAGCAAGCAGCCAATACCCGATGATGAGAAAAAAGTAGACAACCCTGATCCTAATGGTGGTAGTCCATCTAGTGGCTCAAGTGGTGTATCAGATCAGTCCAGCACTAACTCGACTGATGATAAAAACAGACCTGGGAAATGTACAGTCAGTTATGATTGCAACACTGATCTAAACACCACTTTTGAAGCTACTAGAGAGGATAACAATAGTGAGGACAACCCCGACTATTGTTCTGCTCCTGAGGGTAATAATGAACAACCAGAAACAGTTCAACTAAGGAGATCTACGAGAAACACAAATCCTCCTAAGAAGTTAGATGACTTTGTCGTAGAGGGAAAGGTTCGGTATGGCATCGAAAAAGTCGTCAATTACTCCAATTTACCCCCTGAATCTGTTTGCTTTATTTCCGCTCTTACTAAATCTGCCGAGCCTAGGTCCTACAAAGAAGCATCCATGGACCCCAACTAGGTTACTGCCATGAATGACGAAATGAATGCTTTAGTTCGAAATAATACTTGGACCCTAACTGACCTTCCTGTTGGAAGAAAACCTGTTGGCTGCAAATGGATCTATAAGATAAAATATAGAGCCGACGACCAAATAGAAAGGTATAAGGCTCGCCTTGTTGCCAAAGGCTACAGTAACAGGGAAGGAGTGGATTTCGAAGAAACTTTCTTCCTTGTGGTAAAAATGGTCACCATAAGGTGTGTCATAAGTCTTGCTGTCCAAAATAATTGGCACTTGTGTCAACTTGATGTCAACAACGCTTTTCTGTATGGAAACCTAACTGAAGATGTTTACATGCCCCTTCCCGAGGGGTACTATGACAACTCTGAAACAAAAGTTTGCAAACTCATAAAATCCTTGTATGGTTTGAAACAGGCTCCTCGTCAATGGATTGAAAAACTCACCACTACTCTAATTGAAATAGGTTTCAAACAAAGCAAAAATGACTACTCTCTATTTGTGAAAACTGAAAAGGATTCGATATGTGCTTTGCTTGTCTAGGTCGATGATATAATCTTAACTAGTAATAATCCCTCTGACCTTGAAAATGTTAAGTCCTGCCTTATGTCAAAATTTATGATCAAAGATCTCGGTGAACTTAAGTATTTTCTAGGAATAGAAGTTTTGAAAACTGACAAAGGTTTGGTATTATCTCAAAGAAAATATTGTCTGGATCTCTTAAGTGAGTTTGGAATGCTTGCTTCAAAACCTGTAGGCAACCCAATTGAGCAAAATATAGTCGTAACAGACAAACAAAACTCTTTCAAAGAAGATTTTGAGTTGTCTAATGTTACTAACTATCAAAAACTCATTGGAAAACTAATCTACCTTACCCTGACCAGACCTGACATTTCATACACTGTTGGGTGCTTAAGCCAATTCATTCATAAGCCCTTAGATTCACATCTTAAAATTGCCATGAGGTTACTAAGGTATCTAAATGGGTCACCTGGAAAAGGCTGCTTGTTTAGCAAAAGCGATAGTCTTAATCTCACAGCCTACGCTGACTCTGATTGGGGCAAATATCCGGCCACCCGAAGGTGCATCTCCGGGTACTGAGTTTACTTAGGTAATTCTCTCATTTCATGGAAAAGCAAGAAACATGCCACTGTTTCTCGCTCATTTGCTGAACAGAATACAGAGCCATGGCTGTGGTGGGTTGTGAGGTAACATGGTTGATCAAATTGTTGGAAGATCTACATATTAAATGTAATATTCCCGTGTCCCTATTCTGTGACAATAAAGCTGTTGTCCTCATATTTGCTAACCCGGTTTTTCATGACCGAACCAAACATTTTGAGATAGACCTTCACTTCATTAGAGAAAAGATTATGGCTGGAGTACTTAAAGTGAAAAAAATTCATACAACAGAGCAACCGACTGCCATTCTTACAAAAGGTCTCGGAATCACTCAACACAAGTTACTATGTGAAAAACTGCAACTGTTTGACATTTTTGCACCATTGAATTGAGGGGACATGTTAAAATAATCATATTCAATGGTATATATTTATTTATTTAGTTATTATTAGTAAATTGTTCCTAATAAATGCGTTTTTCTCTTTTTTGGCATGTATGAGCTGGCCATTAACTGGAGGGACTGTTTTGTAACCTTTTGGAAATTACAAGGGCTGTCCGTGGGTTTTTACTTCTGTGGGATCGTGTATTTAAAGACACCATCAGTTTAGGGTTATGTCATCATCGCCGCTTCCAACTCTTCTTCTCCCTCACGCACATTGCCTGCTACTGCTGATCCGCTGCTGTCTTCATCGCTACAACCAGTTGGTTGCAGTCGTCTTCAACATAACCTTCACACCATGAATCTAGCATAATCTGTGATGACCGGTGTAACATCGTTTTATGCTTTCTCTACTGATTCTAGCTTGTATGTGTAAGGTTTTATAATAAAAGCATAGTTCTTTGTGGTTTTTGTTCAAAGGATTTCATAAACTTTACATTGTACTTTCAATTATTTATGCTTCGATGAAGATAAATGACAAAAACAAAAGAAGAGATAAGAAAAGAGAAAAAAAGGATGTCAAATGCCATCAAAGATTTAGTAGGAAGATTATATTAAGTCGATGTACATTGTATAGTGATATGATGATAGTAAATATTGATTATATTCAGAAATAGTCGAATTGCATTAATGGAGAGATCATGTTGTACAACTTAGGTGTCTTTTACTTGAATATGGTAGAAAGTTGCTTTTTTTTAACAGTAAACACCTTAATTATCTAGGATAGAATGGGTAACACCTAGATAATTCAGGATGAATCCGTCACCTCCAAGACTCGAACCCACAACCTTTGGTAGGGGCAAGATTGTGGCTGTCAGTTATACATATAATTCAAACTCAAAACCTTAGCGATGAAATTGATTAGAATTACAAGTGTTATAACCAAGCAGTATCGATATACTCACTGATAATTGTGATATTTATTCATGAATCAGAAATTGGCTATATATAGCCTTACAGGACTTGATAACAAATCAGAAGCAATAAGCAACGATCACTATAAAAGGTTGAACAGACTTTGACTCAATCAAACGTAAAAGACTCAACAGAAATACATGGTCAAAGTGACCGTTATTTTGACTTCAATTCCTCCCCTAAACTGAACTGTGCCAACATCAGTTTATCTCCACAATTCCAAGTGCTTCCCGTATCTTGTTGAAGTTATCCAGCTTGATAGGCTTGTCATAATATCAGCTACTTGGTCCTCCATCTTGCAAAACACCATCTTAATTTCTTCTTCACTTACCAGTTCTCTCAAGTAGTGGAACCTTACATCGACATGTTTAGTACGTTTATGCATCACTGGTTTAACCGACAACTTTATTGTCGAAGTATTATCACATAACACTTCAAGAGATTCGATTTGCTTTCCACCCAGATCTTCCATCAATCCTTTCAACCATTTGCAGTGACAAGCGCACGCAGTTGCTGCCACGTATTCCGCTTCTGTCGACGACAAAGTGACTATCTCTTTCTTTTTGGAGCTCCAGTAGATTGTAGCATTGTTGTACATACACACATAACCGGACGTGCATTTTCTATCTTCCGTATCTCTCGCATAGTCGCTATCAGTGTAAACTTTGAGCTTCATGTCAGATTTTCTTGCATAAAAGAGACCAAAGGCATGTGTTCCCTTCAAGTACCTTAGCACTCTCTTGGCAACTTGCATGTGTTCCATCTTGGGTTTGGCCATTAACCTTGATAACAAGCACACTACACATGTCAAATCTGGACGTGTGACAATGATGTACATGAGACTTCCTATTAATTTTTTGTATTGTGTAGGATCCACATCATCCCCTACTCCTGCCTTGATTAAGATGGTACGTGGAACTATAGGATTGTTTACCGGTTTGCTCTCCCACATACCAAATCTTTCAAGCACGTCCTTAGTATACTTCTGATATAAATGAATCCCAGCCTCCGTTTGTTGAACTTCCACCCCGAGAAAGTACTTCATCATTCCCAAGTCTGTCATTTCAAATTCGTACTGCATGGATAATTTGAAATTCTCACAAATCATTGCATTGTTCCCTGCAAATGTTAGATCATCCACATACAAGCTAACCAAAATAATATTGTTCCAGGCCCTTTTTACAAACAAAGTGTGATCAAAATGACTTTGCTTAAATCCTTCTCGCTTGAAATACCTTTCTATACAATTAAACCGGCTTTCTATACAATTGAACCAGGCTCTTGGAGCCTGTTTCAAACCATATAAAGCCCGTTTCAACCTATATACCTTAGCTTCTTCTCCTTCTTTGATAAAACCCGGTGGTTGCTCTACATACACCGTTTCCTTGAGTTCACTATTTAATAACTCGCTCTTTACATCAAGCTGAAATACCTTCCAATTCCTTTGGGCCGAAACTGCCAATATAGCTCGAATGGTATCCCATCTAGCTACGGGTGCGAAGACTTCCCCGTAGTCAATTGAGTACCCTTTTACCACCAATCGTGCTTTGTACTTGTCTGCATTTCCTTCTTCGATTAATTTTGTTTTATAAACCCACTTCACACCGATGGGTGTTATTTCTGCTGGGACATTTACCAAATCCCAAGTGTTGTTCTGTTCAATAGCATTGATTTCTTCTTCCATGGCCTTTACACATTTTGATTCTTTACTTGCTTCTTCAAAAGAAGTTAGATCTCCTAGTGAATTGTACATATCAAATCCAACCTCCTCTTCATCACCTGATAACCCCTCAATCGCGTCAGAATCAGTTTGGAGGAAGAGAAGCAGGAGCGAGTTCGGGGAACAGTGTTGGTAGCAAAAGGATAGAGGTGATGTTGGAGAATCAGACACAAATGCTCTCTCATTTGGTAGTGAGGGATAAGGAGACTCAGCAGATATTGGACGCTCATGACACTTTATTGAAGAATCAACAATCTGCATTCCTAGATCTGCAGCGTACGGTAGGAGACATCGCGAAGAATCTGAAGGATAGACAGGGAGGTCCGTCTTCGGGTTCTAATGCATCAGTGATGGCCGTGACGAATCGGAGTAGAAGAGGAGAAGAGAGTGTGGAGCCACCGGTGGACGAGGAAGAACCGGTGGATGAAGAGATAGTGATGGAGAAACCTGCTGAGAAAGCAGAGTAGAAGAAGAGTGAAGGAGAGGAGAAGAAGACCCCCGAAGTTGACCTTAGCTGTGTTCCTTACCCAGCCCGTCTTATGCCTCATAAGTTTGCTAAGGAATACAGTCACTTCCTGAATATGTTCAAGCAACTTAAGGTCAATATTCCATTCATCGAGGTCCTCCAACATATGCCCAATTATGCTAAATTCTTGAAAGATCTTCCAATCATGGGTTTAGATTTAGCTGGTTCAGAAAAAGTTACTTTTTTAGCCGGCTTAGTAAAAACAGGTTCCAAATCACTGCCACTCTCACCATCCGGTGACGCCGAGGTGACTTTGTTATAAACCTTACCACTTCTGAGAGTACTTACCCGGGAGACATTAGCATTCCTTGGGCCGGAAGAGCTGGCTCCTTGATGTTGCAGATTGAGTTTCGTGTCACTCGGGAGTTGTCCCGGTGGTCTTCGTGCCACTTCAGCTATCTTTTCCGCCAGCTGACCCAGTTGCCTTTCAAATGATTCGTTGGTCTTTACCTGGATCTCTCTATCCTGCTCAATTCTTTTCAATGACACTAGTATGGCTGTGAGCTGAGGGTCACCTCCATTTGCATGTTTGTTCTGCTGGGTTCCCTGTTGCTGATACTAATGGGGTTGATTTTGTTGGTAGTTTCTTTGTTGATAACCCCCTTGTTGGTACCCCTGATTACCTGGATTTCTTTGGTACCCGCCTTGATTATAGCTTTGTTGGCGATTCTGGTACTGCTGCTGACTCCCACCCTGCACATCAGAACCCTGAAAATTAGGATTTAATTGATTAGATGCATTACCATACCTGAGATTTGGATGGTTTCGGAGTCCCGGATGGTAGTAGGTGGCATTCATGTCCTGCTTCCTATCTCCCCCAATCTGGTTCACCTCTTCTGCCTTGCCCTGTTCCCTTGGACAGCTTGTCATAGTATGGCCCAGATCACCACATCCTTCACATACTGGGTATCCCTGTGAGACATTGGATACATCTCTTCCACTAGACGTGCCAAGACATGCCATTTGAAGTTCCATGACATCCAGACGCTTTTGATTTTCATAATCAACTGCTTTCGGAGTTACTCCAGTCTTTGCTCTTCTACTGGCATGGACTTGCCTCTTTGATGTCACTGCCATCTTCTCCAAAATTTCCCATTCATCATCTACAGGATTTGCAAAGAACGAACCTGCACTGGTGGCGTTGACATCTCTCACATCCCCAGGTAATAACCCATCATAGAAAGACTGTATGAGCTCCCACTTCTCTATTCCATGATGTGGGCAGTTTCGAAGCAACTCTTTGAATCTTTTGAATGCCTCATAAAAAGGCTCCCCTGATTGTTGCTTGAAATCTCGTATAGCAGCAAGAGCCTCATTGGTTTTATAAGGTGGGAAATATTCATCAAGAAACTGCTGCTGTAACTCTGCCCATGTGGCAATGCTTGCAGCTGGTAAGGATAAAAACCACTGCTTTGCCCGATCCTTAAGTGAAAACTGGAAGAGTACCAGTTTCACCTCATCAGCTGTGAACCCTTGACCACCTATGGTCCCACAAGTAGCCTCATATTCAGAAAGATGTGTGTAAGGCTCTTCAGTGGCTCTCCCAAAGAAGTGTGGGAGCCCCAAGGCATCCTGGTCAGATCTCGAATGTGTTCCCCCTACGAACTGGTGGGATAACGGGGGAAGCATTTAAAGCTAGAGCGGGGCGGAAGTGACTCTCCACCCCTTGATCACGCCTGACTGGGTACCTGTTCCTAGGATGTTGCTCTCGATAATTTGGTTTGTTCACTTGAGGCTGCCCATACATGTTCTCTCGGTCAAGATTCCCTGGATTTCCCTGATGGTTATTCCTCGGTAAATACCAATATTCTGCTCTCGGCGGTGGCTGAACCCAACCGTCAATGCCATCATATCTTTGGTTTCATGGAGGGAATGCCTCCTGGTGGTTTAGGTCATACCACTCCTCTTCCTCGTTCCAGTTCTCATGTTGAGAACCATGCTCTGGGTGATGGCTGCGTCCCGGTGACTCAGGCCCATCACCCTCATACTCTGACTGGCTTGGAAAGCTGTTATATGGGTGTTATTGGTGATCTTGGAAAATTGGTTGGCGGTTTGTTGGAGGTTGTTGGTATCGTGGTGGTGGTTGTTCTTGATTTTGTGGAGGAGGCGGTTGGTTCTGAGGTGATTGTTGTTGTTGGTTTGGGAATAAGAGATTTGGTAATGGTGGAATAGGTGGGTTTGATCCCCCGCATGAGCATTTCCTTAGCTGACCGATCGGTCAAACATCCACATGGAATAGTGGAAAACTTGTTAGTGAAAGAAGATAAATTTGTTTTCCCCATGGATTTTGAGATTCTTGACATGGAGGTCGATGACAAAGTCCCGCTCATCCTGGGATGCCCTTTCCTGCGTACCGCCAAGGCATTGATCGATGTCTTTGACGGAAAATTCACACTTCGTGTAGGGGATGAGAAAGTTACCGTTGATGCCATGAAGTCTGTGAAGGAGGGTAGTGAGCATAGCAAGTCTATTTGTTTGATTGATTGATCGCGGTGTCAAGGCTAATAAAAAAACAATAATAAAAACTACTTTTTAGCTACTTAGACTGCAGACAGGGAAGCATGGTTGTCGAATCTATAGGGAACCAGTGGAGAATGCTATTTGAACTAAATTAATTCAATGACTACTAAAGTTTAAAACTTTATCAGTTAAACTAATGTAATTTGTAAAAAGCAACGAACTTTAACTTTAGAAAACTATTAGAGAAAAACGACCACTCCGGGTTTCGGATTTAGCAACACAAACACACAATTCCAGTTTCAAATCAGATTAGAGATTAAATAGACATAACCTTGTTTAACTGTTTAACCCAACCACACAATAATCAATTCAATCAAAAAATCATATTATTCCCGATGCAAGAAAATCAAGAAACGATGATAGATGTGATAAATCAAAACATGCAATTGTTCATAAATCAAACACATAGTTGAATTCAAAGAACTTAAGAGGTTCACAAACTGATAATCTACTGAAATCATATACCTATATGCATAAACCGTTCACCCGGAGGGATCACGAAGAGCTTAGCTGCTCATGATTTCCGAAAACATCAAAGTAATTAACCTAGCACTTACAAACATTCAAAAGTAAGAACAATTGACCAAAAATCTCTTGAAATCGCCTTAGCACTCCTCTGGGACGGCTGGAACCAAGATCCTTCGAGAATGGGAATCCCTAGGATATTTAATTAAAATTAGGTTTTAATTTGCCGTAATCCACATCTTCGCGTGTCGCGAAGATCTCTGGCCAGTCTTTCGCGTGGCGCGAAGGCTAAAATAGTCGTGGGCCTTTTTCTTCTTCCTCGCGTGTCGCGAACTTCTTACCCCTCCGCGAAGACCCAACTTTTCAGGAATTTGACTTTTCTTGTTTGACTTTGACTTTACTTGACTTCCCGAGCTTTGTACCTTCGTTATTCTCTTCGTATACTTCCCCTCTTTAGGCACATTTATCCTGCAACACAATAAACTACAAGACACACATAAAACTGACTCGATAAACAAAGTTAAACTACTAAAACGTACAAAAACCGACACTTATATACATGATATTTGACCCTACATCACATCCCACACTTAACCTTTTGCGTCCCGAAAAAGAATAAGGAAATGGAATCACAATCGGAAAAATTGCTACTTATACTTTCATTATACACGGCCCAGATTCTCATAACACGTTAACTGTAACAATCGGTATTTCGATCCAATTAAACCCAACCACCGATATATCGAGCCCCCAATTCTGTGATCTAAAATATTATACATTACCAAGCATACAGTCTATCTATGGGTCTCACACTCAGAAAGCTACAGCTCAGCCTAGTCCTATCTTAAGGTCATGTTTAGGTACGGGTTAAACCATATAGATTTTCCCACCTCAATAAACACTAATTTACAAGTTTTAAGAATCAGATGAATTATGGAATAATGGATGAATGATGTGAGATTTTATTAATGATGTATGAATAAACCTCACCCAGTGGTGTTTCAATCAAGCTGGAACTCGACGTGTGACACATAGGCTGCAGTTTTTAGCAATGAAAAACATAACTCAACTTAGAGGCGTTTCGACCAGGTCACTATCCCAGAAGGTAACACATAAGTCAAATCAGTCATCTAAAATTGATCACAAAAGCCTACCCATGGGTGTTTCAACCAAGCTTGCGACCTAGAGGGTAACACGTAGGTAGAACTCAAGTTCTCAATCTAATTAATTAAGCTCATGAATGATGCAGATTATGGAATGTGGGCGCCATCAGCTTTCAGGTTTATTTTCATAAAAAGAAAGCAGTGTGCCAAAAGATTTCAAAAACTTATAAACTATTTCTTATAGAGGTACCTATCACCCTATGTTGACAGTTTCGACCTTACATTTACCCCTAAGATGAGAACCCACAAGATATACTGAATTAATTATTCATTTAACCTAGATACACTATCAGGATGTTTAAGCTCTTAAATCGGTTGGGCCTACCAAAACGTTACAAAGCAGACATGTTTGATTATTATTATTATTATTCAATTAAATCCTACACGCAAATTCCCAATTGTACTATCATTTTCCATTTAACTGCAAAACTCTAATCCATTGACATTTTTGAATTTTTTTTAAATTTTTATGATTTTCTGATTTTTATGACTCAAAATACAGACTTAAATACATACCTGGACTAAGGTCTCCCCTCCCCACACTTAAACTTGACATTGTCCTCAATGTAGGAAGAGCGACGCAAAAACGAAAGAAAAATACAAAAAGAAAAGAAACTTAGCTGGATGGACGATCATATAGCATTTCATTCGTGATCGTGCTCCACAGATACAAGCGGGTTGCTTTGTACAAAATAATTGATCGAAAGTCAGACTATCCTCCCCTGAATGGAGACTAAGTACGAGAAATTCAAATCCAAACCTACAAAATAAGCTTGAAACAAACCCACAAGCATCATATCGACTCGACATAATGACTCAAATAAAAATAAAAGACCCGACTGACTCGAACGACTCAAATAATTTTTTTTTTCAAAAATTAGAGTTTCAGGGCTCCTTCGCTTGTCGCGAAAACCTGGGAGGAAACCTTCGCGTGGGCTCCTTTGCTTGTCACGAAAACCTGGGAGGAAACCTTCGCGTGCCGCGAAGGACAAAAAATGTCCTGCCCCTCGATTTGTTCTTCGCGTGTCGCGAAGACTGGCGCTGAGAAGTTCGCATGGCTCGAAAACACCTTCATCACAGAAAGATTAGACGATTTTTCAACTTTTTGCCTTAGAATTGTTTTCAGCTCCTAAAACTCAAAATTTTCAAACTCTTCAAAAATTTATTCCTACACTTAGATTATATGCACACATACCTGGAATGTCTTTTCTGCTGATTTTTAACACTCAAATTGCCAAGAAACCCTGCAAAAACTTAGAAAAGACGCAAAACTATACCGAAAAACTCAAAAACTCAAAAACTTTTACAAACTCTACAACGGCATCCTACCCCCAACGGGTTTGTGTATTGCCCTCAATCATACTCTATTCAACCATAATCTCCCCAGAGACGTCCCCCCACTTGGCCAATTGCATACAACTGACTAAAATAAAGAAATGATAACCTAACTAACTTTCGTAGGAATCACGGATGCATTTAGCATATGCAACAAGCCTTTTAAACCCCTCGGTAGCCCGAGTGGACGGGTTTAGTCTCATGAGGGTTTCTAGAGAACACACCCACAACGTTCATTTAACTAGACATGAAAATAAAAGCTAACTAACCTTAGGTTACCTCCTAGTAGCTCTAAGTTTAACGTCTTCAGCCAGACGCGGTGTACCTCATTATGGTTATGGATTCTTCAAGACACTCCTTAATAAAATTGATATCCGCTACTTCCAGGTATGGTTTCAACCTGTGGACATTGACTACCTGCCTCAGATGATCGTCGAAATCTTCAATCTCAATGTCCCCATAGTTACCTACCCGTGTAATCAGGTACGGGCCCATCCACTTGATTTTTAACTTTCCTGGAAACAACTTAAGCCTAGAGTTGTAGAGCCAAACTTTCTGACCCACTTCGAACGTCATCTTCTTCAACTTAGCGTCATGCACTTTATTCATCCGATCCTTATAAGCAGAAGCACACTCATACGCTGCATCCAGTAACTCTTCCATCTCATTTAATTGTAACTTCCTTTCCATACCCGCAACAGCATAGTCAAGGTTAACCTCTTTGACCGCCCACAATGCCCTATGTGCAATCTCAACGGCAAGTGGCATCCCTTGCCATACACCAATCTGTACGGTGTATGCCGATTGGGGTTTTATAAGCAGTGCGGTAAGCCCACAATGCATCATCAAGCTTCCCTGACCAATCCTTCCTATCTGACCGCACTGTCTTGTGCAGAATCTCTTTGATCTGTCGGTTGGAAACTTCGACCTACCCACTGGTTTGTGGGTGATATGGGGTGGCTATTCTGTGATCTACGCCATACCGTTTAAGCAATCTCCCGAATTGAAATTTCTTGAAATGTGAGCCCCCATCACTTATGATTGCACGAGGGATTCCAAATCGAGAAAAAATGTTGGTTTGCACAATTTGCATACCACTGCATGATCATTTGTTTTTGTTGCTATAGCCTCTATCCACTTGGACACGTAATCCACAGCCACCAGAATATAGAGATACCCACAAGAATTCGGAAATGGCCCCATAAAATCTATGCCCCATACATCAAACAAATCCACAACCAAGATTGGTTGTAGTAGCATCTCGTTCCACTTTGAAATACTACCCATCTTCTGACAGTTCACACAGTTCTTAGCGAACTCAAAAGCATCCCGAAAGATGGATGGCCAAAATAGGCCTGCTTCGAATACCTTTCGCCCGTTCTTTTGCCCACTGAAATGTCCACCACATGCAGATGCATGTACCAGCCCTAACACACATTGAATTTCTGACTCTGGTATACATCTTCTAACTAGTTGATTTGCACCTACTTTAAATAAGTCTGGTTCATCCCAGATGTACTGACGCGCCTGTGCAATGAACTGGTGCCGCTTTTTCTTAGACCAATGTTCCGGAATTGCTCCTATAGCCAAATAGTTAACAATGTTAGCAAACCAAGGAGTAGTAGAAACTGATAGTAAATGTTCATCAGGGAATGTTTCATTAATCTCTCCCTCCAAATCACTTTCATCCTGCACAGTGCGTGACAAATGATCTGCCATGACATTCTCACTTCCCTTCTTGTCGCGGATCTCCAAGTTAAATTTCTGCAATAACAAGATCCAACGGATCAATCGTGGCTTGGCATCCTTCTTTTCCATGAGGTACCTGACTACACTATGATCAGAATAAACAATAACTTTACTGCCCCAGATATATGATCTAAAATTATTCAATGCATATACTACTGCTAGTAGTTCTTTCTCAGTTGTTGTGTAGTTAAGCTGGGCATCTGAAAGAGTCTTACTTGCATAGTATATCACCACGGGTTTCGTATCCGCCCGTTGCCCCAACACTGCCCCCACAGCATAGTCACTTGCATCACACATAATCTCAAAGGGTAAAGACCAATCCGGTGATTTTAAAATAAGGGCCTCCACCAATTTTTGTTTAATTAGCTCAAATGAATCAAGACATGCTTTATCAAATACAAAAGGAACATCTTTAAGTAATAGATTACACAACGGTTTGGTTATGACACTAAAACCTTTAATGAACCTTCTATAAAACCTGACGTGTCCTAAAAAAGAATGAACGCCCTTGACACTGTTTGGTGGGGGTAAAGTTGAAATTACCCGGATTTTATGGTCGACCTCGATACCCTTACTAGAAATAATATAACCCAAAGCCACCCCTTCTTGAACCATGAAGTGGCTTTTCTCCCAACTAAGTACCAGATTAGTTTCAACACATCTTTTTAATACCTTAGTTAATTGATTCAAGCATGTTTCAAAAGTTGAGCCAAAGATTGAAAAATCATCCATGAAGACCTCCATGGACTCCCCGATCATATCTGAAAAGATACTCATCATGCACCGTTGGAAGGTGGTCGGGGCGTTGCACAAACCGAATGGCATTCGCCTAAATGCGAAGGTGCCATACGGACAAGTGAACGTGGTCTTTTGTTGGTCTTCTGGATGTATTGCAATTTGATTATATTCCGAGTACCCATCTAAGAAACAATAAAACTTCTGATCTGCAAGTTTCTCGATGATTTGATTAATAAAAGGGAGAGGGAAGTGGTATGTTGATTTTTCAGCATTTAATTTCCTGTAATCTATGCATATTTGCCACCCGGTTACCGACCGAGTGACAATCTATTCACCACTCTCTCCCTTTATTACCTGGATGCCAGCCATCTTAGGTACTGTTTGAGTTGGACTCACCCAACTACTGTCAGAGATGGGGTAGATGATACCCGCATCCAACCACTTGAGCACCTCTTTCTTCACCACTTCACGCATGTTGGGGTTCAATCTTCGTTGAGTATCCCGAGCAGGTTTTGCCCCTTCTTCTGTGATAATTTTATGCATGACAATTGCTGGGTTAATCCCTTTTAGATTCGCTATGGTCCACCCAAGTGTTACCCTATGGGTAACCAACACCTTCAACAATACTTGCTCCTGCTCTTCAGTCAAACCTGCAGCAATAATAACAGGTAAGGTATCATTTTCACCTACATAAGCATATTTCAGATGTTTAGGTAATTCTTTCAGCTCTAAAGTAGGCGGTGATTCCAAGGACGGTTTCAACTGAGTGTCAATGTAGTCTGGCAGGTTCTCTACTTGATGTGTCCAAGTGGGCACTCCTTCTCTTAGGGAACACACTCCCCTTATATCTCTACATCCTTCAATTCCTGCTCATGTTCGGCCTCTGTCCTGTCACAAAAAACACACGGCTCCATGGTTTCGCCCTCATTTTCATGCGGGTTACACCTATCCACAATGTCTGCCATAAAGCATTCATCGTTGATTGGAGCGTTAAATATGTGGGAAAAGATATTCAATCTCAACTTCTGATTACCAAATGCCATGTCAACCGTTCCTGTCACACAATTGATTACACATTGAGCTGTTCATAGAAACGATCTTCCCAATATCACATTAGGGTGCCTGTCACTAGTAGGAGCTGCATAATCAAGCACTAAGAAATCAACAGGATAATAAAAATCTTCCACCTTCACAATTACATTAGTCAATATCCCCCTGGGCAGTTTAAGGGTGAGATCTGCCAACACCCCGGTGGTGTCGGCCTTTTATAAAGAACCAAAATCGTACTGGTCATACAAACTTAACGGGAGGATACTGACACTAGCTCCAAGATCAATAAGGACCTTATTGATTTTTAACTCACCAATTTGCACCCAAATTAAAGGTGCCCCTGGATCTTGGGGCTTAGGTGGCAATGCACCCGACAAAACGACACTCACATTGTCGATTAGATCAAGGTTTTTAGGCATTTTCAGGTGCCGTTTCTGGGTTCAGAGATCTTTTAAGTACTTAGCATAAGCAGGTACTTGCCTAATAGCATCTAAAAGAGGGAGATTGATTTTTACTTGTTTAAGCATGTCCCACAACTCATCTTGTTGTGGGCCTCTTTTATTAACAACTTTCTTTTGAGATGGTTCAATTAAAGCAGAAGGATAAGGGATGGTATTATTCTCCACCCCTACACCTTGGGTGACAGCTGTGTTCGGTTTAGATTTAGCTGGTTTAGAAAAAAAGTTACTTTTTTAGCCGACTTAGTAAAAACAGGTTTCGAATCACTGCCACTCTCACAATCTTCTCCCAGATCAACTACCACTCCCTCAACATCCGGTGACGCCGAGGTGACTTTGTTATAAACCTTACCACTTCTGAGAGTACTTACCCGGGAGACATTAGCATTCCTTGGGCCGAAAGAGCTGGCTCCTTGATGTTGCAGATTGAGTTTCGTGTCACTCGGGAGTTGTCCCGGTGGTCTTCGTGCCACTTCAGCTATCTTTTCCGCCAGCTGACCCAGTTGCCTTTCAAATGATTCGTTGGTCTTTACCTGGATCCCTCTATCCTGCTCAATTCTTTTCAATGACTCTAGTATGGTTGTGAGCTGAGGGTCACCTCCATTTGCATGTTTGTTCTGCTGGGTTCCCTGTTGCTGATACTGCTGGGGTTGATTTTGTTGGTAGTTTCTTTGTTGATAACCCCCTTGTTGGTACCCCTGATTACCTTGATTTCTTTGGTACCCGCCTTGATTATAGCTTTGTTGGCGATTCTGGTACTGCTGCTGACTCCCACCCTGCACATCAGAACCCTGAAAATTAGGATTTAATTGATTAGATGCATTACCATACCTGAGATTTGGATGGTTTCAGAGTCCCGGATGGTAGTGGGTGGCATTCATGTTCTACTTCCTATCTCCCCCAATCTGGTTCACCTCTTCTGCCTTGCCCTGTTCCCTTGGACAGCTTGTCATAGTGTGGCCCACATCACCACATTCTTCACATACTAGGTATCCCTGTGAGACATTGGACACCTCTCTTCCACTAGACCTGCCAAGACGTGCCATTTGAAGTTCCATGACATCCAGACGCTTTTGATTTTCATAATCAACTGCTTTCGCAGTTACTCCAGTCTTTGCTCTTCTACTGGCATGGACTTGCCTCTTTGATGTCACTGCTATCTTCTCCAAAATTTCCCAGTCATCATCTACAGGATTTGCAAAGAACGAACCTGCATTGGTGGCGTTGACATCTCTCACATCCTCAGGTAATAACCCATCATAGAAAGCCTGTATGAGCTCCCACTTCTCTATTCCATGATGTGGGCAGTTTCGAAACAACTCTTTGAATCTTTTGAATGCCTCATAGAAAGGATCCCCTGATTGTTGCTTGAAACCCCGTATAGCAGCACGAGCCTCATTGGTTTTATAAGGTGGGAAATATTCATCAAGAAACTGTTACTGTAACTCTGCCCATGTGGCAATGCTTGCAGCTGGTAAGGATAAAAACCACTGCTTTGCCCGATCCTTAAGTGAAAACTGGAAGAGTACCAGTTTCATCTCATCAGCTGTGAACCCTTGACCACCTATGGTCCCACAAGTAGCCTCATATTCAGAAAGATGTGTGTAAGGCTTTTCAGTGGCTCTCCCAAAGAAGTGTGGGAGGATCCCAAGGCATCCTGTTCGGATCTCGAATGCGTTCCCCCTACGAACTGGTGGGATAACGGGGGAAGCATTTAAAGCTAGAGCGGGGCGGAAGTGACTCTCCACCCCTTGATCATACCTGACTGGGTACCTGTTCCTAGGATGTTCCTCTCGATAATTTGGTTTGTTCACTTAAGGCTGCCCATACCTGTTCTATCGGTCAAGATTCCCTGGATTTCCCTGACGGTTATTCCTCGGTAAATACCCATATTCTGCTCTCGACGGTGGCTGAACCCAACCGTCAATGCCATCATGTCTTTGGTTTCGTGGAGGGAATGCCTCCTGATGGTTTAGGTCATACCACTCCTCTTCCTCGTTCCAGTTCTCGTGGTGAGAACCATGCTCTGGGTGATGGCTGCGTACCAGTGACTCAAGCCCATCACCCTCATACTCTGACTGGCTTGGAAAGCTATTATATGGGTGGTATTGGTGATCTTGGAAAATTGGTTGGTGGTTTGGTGGAGGTTGTTGGTATCGTGGTGGTGGTTGTTCTTGATTTTGTGGAGGAGGCGGTTGGTTCTGAGGTGATTGTTGTTGTTGGTTTGGGAATAAGTGATTTGGTAATGGTGGAATAGGTGGGTTTGATCCCCCGCATGAGCATTTCCTTAGCTGACCGATCGATCAAACATCCATATGGAATAGTGGAAAACTTGTTAGTGAAAGTAGATAATTTTTTTTCCCATGGATTTCGTGATTCTCGACATGGAGGTCGATGATAAAGTCCCGCTCATCCTGGGATGCCCTTTCCTGCGTACCGCCAAGGCATTGATCGATGTCTTTGATGGAAATTTCACACTTCGTGTAGGGGATGAGAAAGTTACTGTTGATGCCATGAAGTCTGTGAAGGAGGGTAGTGAGCATAGCAAGTCTGTTTGTTTGATTGATTGATCGCGGTGTCAAGGCTAATAAAAAACAATAATAAAAACTACTTTTTAGCTACTTAGACGGCAGACAGGGAAGTAGGGTTGTTGAATCCATAGGGAATCAGTGGAGAATGCTATTTGAACTAAATTAATTCAACGACTACTAAAGTTTAAAACTTCATGGACGACCATCGGGATTCTGACCTAGTTGATAGTGATATTGGAGAGCCCGCGCCTAATCTAGGATAGTTATCGGACTGGGCGCTTGGTTTAGAGGAGTTACTAAATGCACCATATGAGGATTTTGATGAGGTGCCTAGTGATATGCAAGATATGATGGCAGAGCTAGAAGAGATGATAGGGAAAACCCCAAGTGTGGGGATGGTTGAGATTGTAGAGGATCTTGATGATTCGGGTAAGAGTAAAGAGGCCACATCTATAGAGATACTTATCCCTGAGCCCTTGCTGATTAGTACTGTGTTTCATTCTGAGGGGAAAGATACCGAGTCACCCCTAAGTCCAGGCCACCCCGCAAGAAAAAGCGGGAGACAGGATGTGTTTATGATTGTAAGTTAGTGCAAACCCCAAGTGTGGGTACGTTTAGGGGAAATAGTTTGCTTGTATATATGATACATGTTATTTTTGGACCTGGTCGATTTAAATGCTGGTGGAAGGATCTGAGAGAGAGTAGTGGTAGTTGTTTGGAGATTGGTGATGATTGTGTGCTGATGAGAGTAAACGGGCCGCGTCGGATGAAGGCGGTTCCGAGGAGGATAAAGGAAAAACCTCCTGATTAGGTTTAGTTCTCGGGTGTAAAGTTTGTATACTTCTTTGGGTTTGTTTCGTATTATTTTCGGTGTTTTTCGGTTTGCGTGTTTTTGTTTTGTGTTTGTTTTGCTTTCGCATTTGATTGTGTAAGGAAAATCATCGAGAACGAAGTTCCAGGTATGTATGCACTTGGTTTTATCATTGGAACAGGTTTTTATAGGATTTGGGAGAAGAAGGTTTTGGGGGGTGAAAATTTTTTCTAAATATAAACCCTCAAAACTTTCTGTGAACATAGTGTCCTCGCGGTACATGAAGACCAGAAGGGCACACTTCGCGGTACGCGAAGAAGAAGAATTATGGCCGGGTAATATTTCACCTCTTCGCGGTACGCGAGGAGGGATTCCTTGTCTTTCGCGGTACGCGAGGGACCCCTGTTCATTCCCACTTTCTTTGTTTCCCATTCTCGCCACCATTCACCATCCATCACCATTCACCTACCACCACCACCATTGAAAACCTCAGCGTTGTTCGTGATTGAATTTACCTTGCTATGACATCCATGTCTATGTGTTTGTCATTCATCAGGTGCGTTTCTCTACTTTATCTTGAGTCGTGTCGAGTCATAGAGTTTTTTGTTTTATTTCGAGTCTGTACTTTGAGTCAGTTTAATGCTGTTTGGGTTGCGAGAGTTAAATTGTGCAGGTTTGATTTGAATTGTTCGTATTAATCACCATTCGAACAAGGATAATCCGAGCTTGATCATCATATACAAGGCACCCTGAAGAGTCGTGTGTGCAACCGCGAATGAAATGCTATACGGTTGCACTAGTGGAAGAATAAAGCCGCACAAGAAGATTGCTACATCACCAGCTGAGTATTTTCTAGTTTATTTTTGTATACTTTATTTTCTTTTATTTTGTTTAGTTTGTATGTTTTCTATCAGTTCTCGGTTCACATTGGGGACAATGTGCGTTTCAAGGGTCTAAAGCTGAACCCTGAAAAGTCGTGTGTGCAACCGCGAGTGTATTTTTGTATATTTTATCAAAGGAAAACAAACTAATATAGACGTAGTCTCAAATCCCCACACTTGAAACACACATTGTCCCTAATGTTAACCGAGAACCGAAGGAAAACATACAAACTAAACAAAATAAAAGAAAATAAAGTATACTAAAATAAACTGGAAAAGACTTAGATGGTGATGTAGCAATCTTCTTGTGCAGCTTTATTCTTCCACTAGTGCAACCGTATAGCATTTCATTCGCGGTTGCACACACGACTCTTCAGGGTGCCTTGTATATAATGATTAAGCTCGGATTATCCTTGTTCGAATGGAGATTGAGTACGAACAATTCAAATCAAACCTGCACAATTTAACTCTCGCAACCCAAACAGCATTAGACTGACTCAAAATACAGACTCAAAATGAAATCAAAAGAACTCACAATCGACAGCCAACTATCAGACAAAAGACTCGGAAGGTATAAAGAATGAGAAAGCACTACCTAGGTCAGAATCCTACTTGTAAAACTCAGACTTCTCTCGGTTATGGCAACTATGATGGAACCGGGGTTCTAAGGATGACAACTCTAGACAACCTGGTGGATCCCAAATCACTCCCAGGGTGTCACCAGAAGGAAACTATAAGGATGTAAAACGCTCACCAGATGTTGGATTACCTTTCAGTCTCTCCAATGACAATAAAGTACCCAACAGACAGATCACCTTTCAGTCTCACTGTCTCAATACATCAAAGATGCAAGGGGTAATCTCAGAAAAAATGATATGACACGGACTATCAACGAATACAAAGAATCTAGTGGAAACCTCCTTTCAGAGCCTTTACACCTAGACACCTAAATACTGAAGACTAATCGACTACCTCTCACTTTTCAGCTATCGAGATAGGAAGAACGCTCAGCTCTAATGAAACACCAACTAATACTCATATGGATCACTACGTCTAGCAATACCACCACAATTACAAACATGAGGCAAGTAACCTAAAAATGCGTCTATAACTGAAAGACATTCAACAAGAACACATGCGGAATAATAATCAACGCTAAATCAGAATCAAGCATGCAATTACATCATATCAATTGAACTAAGATCGTTTACAATAAAGTCAAACCATCAAAATCAACCATAAACTGAAAAAGATCCAAACTTTAACAAGTATTCATCAAAGACCTAGGGAGTATGTGAAGTCTAGCCAATAATCATGATCAAAAACATCAAAACAGAAGTAAAGGTCATGAATATCATGCCAAACAAACTAATCGAATACACAAGAATGAGAATTGAAAACCGAACAAGTTAGATCTAACCAACCCAGTCCCAAAAGCTTCAAACTTTAGCTTCGATTGCTTTTCCTACTCTGGAAATAGCCCAAGAAACCTTCTCTGACGGCTGGTAATCGAACCCCCTTCACAATGCCAATCAAATTCTTTTTATTCATCGATTAAGGCTTTTTTGCGGAATATAAGGTGTCCGCGTACCGCAAAATAAACACCTCGGCTCTTCGCGTGGCGCGAAAGCCAATCTAGTCAGGCCCAGAATTTGCTTTCCTCGCGTACCGCGAACTTGTAAGGCTCCATCTTCGCGTACCGCGAAGATCCAATTTTCCAACTTTTTTACTTCTTTTTCTTGGACCTCTTCTCGTGCTCGATTCCTTCATGATATAACTTCTTATTTCACACGAGCACATGTAAACATGACATAGACTCAATATGAACCAAAAATAGATTAAAATGAATATAAAACTATCTAAAGCGCACAAATACAATAGGATAAAAGACATGTGTTTTGCAACACATCACTCATTAAAAGCATGAGAGGTAAACTCTCCCCCCCTCACCCCCGATCACTACGTAGAGCTTTGATTTTTGTGCTAACTTCAGTTTCAACTAAGGCTTTAAACCTTTGAAACATCTCAAAGCTCTCTCCCTTATTTCCAAAAAGATAAACCCATGTTTTACGTATGTAATCATTGATAAACACAAGTACATACCTTTTACCACTTTGATAGGTATGTGTAATCGGTCCACACAGATTTGTGTGTATCAATTGGAGCTTCTCTGTTGACCTCCAAAGAGCCTTCTTTGGAATTATTTCTCTGTTTTGATTTCCTATATTACACGTCTCACACACCACCATAATATTCCCACACACTTGAGGTAATCCTCTCACCATGTTGTTATATTGCATTGTTCTAATCGCCTTGTGATTCATGTGTGCAAATCTCTTGTGCCAAACATGTGTGTTGTTGTCTTCACTTACGTGTAAGCAGTGCAAAGGAGACTGTTTTATGCTTCCATATACAATGAACATTCGATTCTTTGTCATCCTAGACTTCATGATCAACCCTATCATTGGATGGTAGATGTTACACTCACCATTCTCTATGACCACTTTCACCTTCTTTTCTTGAAGTTGCCCCACACTAATTAGATTTGAGGTCAATTGTGGCACAAAATAAACATCAGTAATAACTTGGGTGGTTCCTTCTATTTCCATATGAATATCACCTATTCATTTCACATCCAACCTCAAACCATTTTCGAGTTTCACCGTATGTTTAATGGTTTTATCTAGACATGTGAACCAGTCTTTCATACCTGTCATGTGATTAGAACATGCTGAGTCAAGAAACCAATGACCATTGTATTCAGCAGCCTCTTTCTTCACGTAGGCCATGAGAACTAGCTCTTCATTCTCATTAAATTCTGCATAATTAACCCCCTTATCCCACCGTGGGCATTCATATTGAAAATGCCCCGTTTGTTGACACTTGTAGCATTCTACCGAAGACTTGTTGAAGCTACCACGTCCACAACCTCGACCACGGCCTCTACCTCTACCAAATGAGCCTCATCCTCTAGCTCGGCCAGGCTGTATTCATCAACCTTCAGTGCATGATCATCATTATCTTTACGTTTCAGCTTTTGTTCATGCACAAGTAACAAACTTTGCAGTTCATCCATAGAGAGAATGTCTAGATCTTTAGACTACTCGATCGAGCAAACCACAAAATTGAAGTTTGGTGTTAATGTTCGAAGAATCTTCTCCACTATCTTCACATCTGGCATCTCTTCACCACTGTTTCTCATTTCGTTTACTGTAGTAAACACTCTGCCAAAATACTTGGTTATCGTTTTTCCATTCTTCATCTCCAAGGACTCGAAATCTCTTCGTAGCCTCTGCAACTAAGCCCTTTTTACTCGTGCATTCCCTTGATACATAATTTTCATCGCTAGGGGTGTTCAAAGTCGGATATCCGAATTTTCGGATATCCGAAAATTTCGGATAGTGGATTTCACTATCCGAATCTGAAATTTCGGGATATCCGAATTTCGGATATCCGAAATTTCGGATTCGGATAATGAAACGGATATCTGGTTTTTTTTAACTTAAATATATTTTTTAAATTAAATTCTAAATATATAAAATATACTAAATAAACATCATCTTTATGAAATAATTAAAAAACCAAATTTTGAGTAATTTACGAAATTACGACGCGAATACGTTTTAGTTTTTTTTTTTAAATAAGAAGGCTAAACAAATAACATAAAAAGCCATATACTTCATATATATTGTATTTATAACATTTTATAGGAAACTGTATATAAATTTGGCCAAAAAAATATAATTTTTGAAATTATCACGCGAATACGTTTTATTAATTTTTTTTAAATAAGAGTGCTAAAAACATAACATAAAAACCATATACTTTATATATATTGTATTCATAACACTTTCTAGGAAAGATATCTTAAAAAAAAAATTATTTTTGGATATTTGGATATCCGAAATTTTTGAAAAATGCTATCCGAATCCGAAAATTCGCATATCCGAATTTTCGGATAATTCGGATTCGGAATTTCGGATATTTCGGGTTCGGTTTCGGATACAGATACTTTTGAACACCCCTATTTATCGCCTCCCTAACTGTTTTGTCGTCGCCTTCTGTCATCTTGTTTTCGTAAGGATCACTCAATTTTCGCTCTAATACCACTTGTTGTAACCAAGCAGCATCGATATACTCACTGATAATTGTGATATTTATTCATGAATCAGAAATTGGCTATATAAAGCCTTACGGACTCGATAACAAATCAGAAGCAATAAGCAACGATCACCATAAAAGGTGGAACAGACTTCGACTCAATCAAACGTAAAAGACTCAACAGAAATACGTGGTCAAAGTGACCGTTTTTTTGACTTCAGCAAGTAAGTGGTAATTCCTCAATTTCACAAAATCAATCATGCTCAAAACAAATAATAACCTCAAGTGATAAGAACTTCATAAGAAAACAGCAAAAACCAGAATCAAAATCCAACAGTTTACACATGTTTACAATCTCCCAAATATTACAGTCACTATGTTCAATGATGTCAATCAGTGGTAGCCGTATATATGTTCGTACCGATAACAGCAACAGCAGTTGCAGCAGCATGCTTTGACCCGAACCGACCCATTCATCTAACCGCTTCATCTTTAAAGCCATCTAGTAACAATCAATCAGCCTCAAGCCCGCAACAAATCCGAACCATATGAGAAAAAGAAAATTCTGTAACCTAGTAACAAATTCTACGCCGGAAATTCAACAGATATGTAACAGTTTACAAAGTTTAACCTCTTGAAATGATCAGCATCCTAAGCTCTTCAAAATGTCCCTGAGCTTGTTGATAACTACTGGCGGACTAGCGTGGGACCCACCTAAATATATCGGGTGGTAGTTTAGTCCTTTCCATTTTGAAATTAGTTCAAAATGAGGCCTTCTGTACTCGCTAGAAACGATTTCTAGTATTTCTGTTTCTGGTGTTGCTGACACTATGTGAGTGAGCCCTGCCCCATGAGCACCCACAATAACAGATGCATCTTGAATAGCTCTCACCTGTTCTTTCATAGTCATATGCCCAAAAAGCCCATTAATTAAATTAATTTTGCATTCGGTATGACCCGTTGACCAGCTTTTTAACGCGTCAAATACTTCTTGTTCGTTGCTGAGTCTTGATTGGACCTTGCCAGCATGGCGGGGATGTGCCAGATAATCTTCACGCCTGACAAACAAGACGTTATGATTTCGTGACCCTGATTTTGAGCTGTGGTGTTGTTGGTGTAAAGGAAGTGAAAAGGCAGCTCTTATCATCTCCCCGAATTCTGAGATTCGGGCTGTTTTTGAGTTATCGGGCTTCTGCCATAAATCATGGGCTGAAGCCCCATCACAATCGATGGTTTCAGAAAGCCCACGGAACATGGCGGTTTCATAGCCCAAAGGTGAAAGGATAGCATGACGAAAGCAAACGGGCCCGCTGAAATTTTTAGCGTATCTTAAACCCGAGAATACCGCTTTCCATGTTTCTTCCAATTGTGTCTGAAATACATATATATTACCATGTGAAAAGTAAGTAACAACATCAAAATTTATAACAAACACAAAAAATTATTATATAAATGAGTGAAGAGGAGACGTGTACCATGCAGTGACCATCTAGAAAAACTAATTGAGGTCTGTTTGGCAAGCCAGTAACTCTTGAAGACACATAGGCACTGTACCAGTCTGTTATGGTGTGAAAAAGGTTTGCATACTCAAACCTCGTTATCAAAAGTGTTGGCTCCTCAACCCACTATAATCACCAAGCTTCAAGTCAATATTATTATGTTATATATAATAATATGTGGATATTAGGCAGTTAATCTTTTTCATCCTATATGAGGAGGTTATTACAAAACAAAAACTTAAGTAAGTTCAGATTTGATCCTTTTCCAGGATAATCCAAAGATGGAACTAAACTTTATGCATATAAAAAGACATCAAACAACATGACATTAAACCATCAGAATATTCTAAAAATGGAAATAAAAATCAACACTTTAGAATAGAAATCTATAAATACATAAAAAAGTATTGTGTGATCATGTACCATAACTCTATATCATAGTTGTCAAAGGCGCTAGGCGCACTCAAGGCGCATAGGATTCGCCTGGGGCCTAGACGCAAGGCGTAAAAAAAGCGAGGCCTGAGAAAAAAAAACGCACTTAAATTAAAGGAATCTATACTTAAAAATAATACTATTCTTCAAATAAAATAAAGAAAAGCTATTATATAACATTTAATATCATCTAATTAGTACAAAAAGTTCTAAAATAGTCGAGATTCAAATGTAATTCCAAAACTTGAATAACAAAATGTTCAAAGTAAAGTACCAAAATCTTCTTCAGCTTCACAAGGCACTCGCCTTAAAATCAAAGCGCATTTATCGCGCCTAGGCGCACAAGGCGCTCGCTTTTGATAACTATGCTCTATATTATATAATATATTAATTTTTGTAGTCAATCGCGCACAATACTCGCGTCTAGGCATTCAGGCAAGGCGACTGCGCCTCAGGTAGACACAAGGCGAGGACCTTTCCCTAGGCATGGAAGAGGTGCGCCTCTCTCCAGGCGTAAGCAAGGATTATCATAATATGATTATGAAGATCTTTCTCTAGGCATGCCTAGGTGACACGGAGCCATTTGACCCTTGACTGTGCCTTGCAACTTTGACTACTATGATATGAATTATGAAATAAAGAGTAAATGCAATTATCTATAGTATTCATGATATGACAGCCATCTAAACTTAGATTCATAGTAAGCTAGAGGGATGGAAATAGAACCAGTTTTGAGTAGAGAATTGTGAGAACTGCATACACACTGCACCTACTGCTTTGACTATGTTTATGTAACCGCATAACCGCCCCACTTTCTCTCTTCCGCTTTATTAACAAGCACTATGTATAACTGCTTATCCGGTTCTCTCAACTCTACTTAAAACTTAGCAATCTAATCTTGTAACTTAGGAATATAAAAAGTAAGTTTTGTGTTGGAGTTATGATTCGATAAAAAAATCTATCATACATAGAATATAACTAAATGAACTACCGTATATAAACGAACTATATTGGACAGTACAAGATCTTCAATCATGTTATGATAATCCTCATAGCCAAATAAAGAAACTTCATAAAAACATTATCAGATTACATGTGAATTTGATTGATCACTTCAGATACACGCAAAATCACAATCAATTTAAGATCTGATTTGATAATCAATTTCAGATATTTCTTTAATTACCAATCCTTGCAATTTCATTCTCTATAGCAATTAATAATCAAGAGTTCATTAATAAATTCCTAACCTCAGAGCATTCAAACTCATTGGCGCCAATTAACTGAATTGAATCAATCAAATCTCTCATAGTATGCCTTAAGATTGCCCCTTTCTGCATATACTCATTCAAAAAACCCTCACTAGCAAGCTTCTTACCATGACTCTTCGATTTCTCACCAACCTCCAGATCAAACGCACCGAATTCAAACTCCGGCAACTCCTCATCCTCCGATCTGCCAATCACACTCTCCAATACCTCTCCACCGATTGACATCTTAATCTTCTCCGGATGCATCCGCACCCTCCCGCCCTCGCAAATCGAGCTCCGCAACGTCTGACTGTAAAAGCACCTGAACCATCCACCTCCGGCTCCGCCGGTCAACGATTTCCGGTTAATATCTGGCGGCGGCTTGAGCAGATCGATGCGGCGGGTGAAGCCATTGCCGAAATAGGCTTCGCATGATCTGAAAGGTGTGTTAGGGTTTAACGACCATGGGAGGTAAGAAGGTAAGATCGGCCAGGGTTTATTGGAATTGGAGAACGATATGAGCTGCGTGTGATCGGAGAAGGTGGATTGGGGTAAGGAATGGTGAGTGTCGGAGGTTGAACGGCGGTGGCGGCGGAAGAAATCTGGATGAGAGGAGAAGTAGAGGGAGAGGGTGATTGAGTTGATGATGAAGAGGAAGACGAAGAGTTTTAGGTATTTGCTGTTCATCTTCATCATCCCTCAGTCATCAGATTCAGTCGTTGCAGTTTCATCCAAGTCATGTATGGTGCTTCCCACCTTCAAACAAATTAGAGTCCATTAAATTGGATTACTTTTTTGATGGATGAACAATATTTAGGTATTGGCTTTTGGAAATATTGTTTTCATCACAAAATAACTTTTTACACAATACAAATCAAATTTAAATGAATATAATGGTGATTACTTGTTGGATTAGAGTATTCCCATCAGGTTTTGTGTTTTTAAACACGTCCTTAAAACGTAAACGGGTTTAGAAAGCAACAGTAAATCGCTATATTTAGACATCCCTGTTAACATCCGCATCGCTCTCTTCATCAACCACTGCCCTCTTCCCGACGTCTTCTTCTCCTCTGCCCTTTCATCCCTCCTCTGAGTGATCAGAATCAAGAACGCCATTTCTGCTACTCTTACCAAAATTCTCTCATTGGTAGCTTTTCCTTCAATGTTGGTAAGCCTTTTTAGGTGTTTGAGTGATTAATAGTATCAACATCAACCCTAATGTGAATGCTCTAAACCCTCGTTATCAGCTGCAAAAGTCTAAAAGCCCCCATCTAGGGTTTTATTCATCAACGTTCGCTCAGATACAAAGGTCCTTCGTTTCAATTTTTTGACGCTATCGTGTAACATTAATTGAGATTTTGGTTACGTTAATTTATCATATTTTAGTTTATGATTTATATATGTATTTGTCACTATTTTTTTTGATTAAGTTTGTGTTTAGAGCTTGATGTAATTCTTGTTGATCATGTTTCATTGTTTCAGTTGATGTTATATGCTCGATCATTTCGCTCTTTTCATTTCCTGTTATCTAACTAGTTCTAGTCGATGGTAGATGTGATTCGAAATGAACTTAAGCATGGATTTAGAAATGAAGATAGGTGAACACTGAAAAGAACTTGATTTCTTAACGAGGGGTGATTGTTATATTTTGATTTATTGACGGTTAAACTTGAAGGTTGAGTGTGTAGTATGCTTACTTTTGACTGCAGGCTTGTTGTTTTCAGTCCGTGCCATGTTTTTTGATCTATTACATTTGTATTATTATTTTAGGCTACAAGATACAAGTATGGATTTCTTCAATTGGATTATCCAGTTTTGCCTGTTATATCATTGGACTGGAGATGTTTATTTTGTATTTTCAGTGAATTTTATATACAAACTCTTGCAATCTAGAAGCAAGCATGTTTTGAAGTGGATCAAGGACTAGTGACATTTTTGTGGTAGTAATTTGTGTTTTCTATTACTTCTCTTTTGGCTTCAAGCTAATTTAAAAGCCTATCAGATTTTGATACTACTTGCTACCTCTATCTTTAGCATAACCAACAAAATGGAGTTAAGATATGGAGTTTTGTGGTGTTTTCATGAGGACCCAAAAAACTATTTGCTCTTGAAAGTTTGTAAAAATTATTTCAATGAAAATAGTAGCATTGTAAATGGTTGTTGGACTTAGAGCTAGTGTCCCATGAGTTATGTTGTAATTAGCAGTGGGAGTTCTTGTTACATTTCTTTCAAAATGGAGCTTGTTATATGTAACGAACCAACTTTCGAATTAATAAAATATTATGTTTTATTGTATTTATGGATGTAAATAAATAAAAGGAAAGTTGGGGTTTTTTAGTTGCAAATGGTGAGTTTTTGACTTACTTGTGGAAGAAGGGGTCAAGGGCTGAAAGTGGGAGGACCATTAGTGAAAATTGGTCAACTCCCATGGGGTTTTGAAGAGAAAATCGTAGACACACACACATATGTGTGTGTCTTGCAAAAATTATAGGAGAGAAAGATTGAGAGGTGGGTCTTGATCAAGAACGAAATCTGAAGATTGGCATGCTTGGATTGAAGGATTCGTTGACCATATCTCCTTCCAATCACCAAGTAAGTATCGTTTCAATTCCTAATTCCACCATAGTTAGTGTTTTTGAGGTTTTTGGAGAAAAAACGGAATTGGGGCTGCATTGGGTGGATTTGATGAAAGATAACTTGAAATAACTTGTTATCTAGCTTGTATAATGATGATTAGTGGTTATTAACATCCAATTTGTTGATTTCAAAATTAGGGTTCTTGAGGTGAAAATTATGGGTTTTCAATTTGATGAAGTTAAACATGTGGGATGTTTAGGCGATCAAGGCGTTAAAGGTGTTAGCTTTGAAGACCGCTTGGAATCTTCATTAGCCAAGGTAAGTGATTTGCACTTACTTAATAGTGGATAAGTAGTTTATATGTAAGTAGATTATGTGGTTTAATTCTACTTACATATTGTATATTGATTTTGATTATGTGGTATATGGTCAAACTAAAGTGTGAGTATGGTAGAATTGGTGTAGTTGACTTAATGAGAAAATTAGTCAAACTAACGTGTGAAATGTGGTAAAAGTGGTGTAGTTGACTAATGTGGTAAATAGTCAAACATAATGTGGTAAATAGGTGTAGTTGACTAGTATGATATATAGTCAAACTAAAATATAGAATGTGGTGATTGTTGTAAAACTGACTTAATGTGGTATAAGTCAAACCATTGTAGATAATGATGAAATTGATGTAAAATTGACTTAATGTGCTATAAGTCAAAACATTGTGAATAATGGTGAAATTGGTGTAATTTGACCTTAGTGGTATAAGGTCAAACTATTATGTTGAAATTGGTATAATTAGACTATGTGGTTAATAGTCAAACTTGAATGTGTAAATATGGTAAATATGTGTAATTAGACTATATGGTTAATAGTCAAACTTGATTGTGCAAAAGTGGTAAATACATGTAACTTGACTTATGTGGTTATTGGTCAAACTAATGTGTGATATGTGGTTAAATGGTGTAAATGACTCAATGTGGTCGTCAAGAGTCAAGTAAAGTGTAGAATGTGGTAATATTAGACTAAAATTGACTTAATATGGTAAGAGTCAGTCGTTGGTGGCAAAACAGTAAATTGGTTGATTACATGAAGTGTGGATACTTCATGGAGGTGTTTACATGAAGTGTGGATACTTTATGGAGGTGTTTGCGTGAAGTCAAATACTTCACGAGTGGTAGTGAGGTCAAGTACCTCACGAGTGAAAGTTAAGGCAAGTACTTCACAGGTGACATGAAGTGTGGGTACTTTATGGGTCAACATGGAGTAAAATACTCCATGCAAAAAAGCGAGGGGTGGTTCTCGCAATAGACATGTGGATATGTCAAATTAATGAAGGGTAAAACGTTGTGACTTGTATGGGTCAAAACGTGTCTAAGTTGTAGGTCGATGTATGCCTAAACAACTAATTGATTGAACTTGGAGCTAAACACTTCATGGGTGCAAAACGAGTTGTGGTTCTCACGTCGGGCATGTCTAATAATTGATATTTTGACCTTGGGTGTTTAAAACATTCACAAAATTTTGTTAGTTGTTTAAAACGACTAAGGGTCGAGTCGGGAGGGTCAAAAATGCCAAAAACTGCAAATTGGGGTTAGCTGGTGCAGGGCTGGAGTCTGGGACGCCCCCTGGGCAAGTGGGATGCTTGGGCGTCTGGGACCCTGATGGGTTCTGCCAGCGTCCAAGTGGGACGCCCGTTGGCTGAATTTTTTAGTTTTCTTCCTAGGACACTTTGGGGGTCTTGGGACTTGTTGTATCATTACTAATGGTTTATTTGTGATGTTTTGAATGTAGGGAAAGCTCCGGAATGATCTCGGGTCTCGCCAAAGTTGGACATCGGATTCTCAAAGTTGTTTTAGATGTTTGTTTTGTTTAAAACTAATCTCGTGGATGGGAATTCATCCTGCTGATGTCGTTTTGATTAAACTTCTCATGGGAGACTTTTACAAACATGTTGGGTTGTTTAACACTTGTGGATAAGTGTGACTAACTTGAATTCTTTTGTGTATTTTAGAAGTCTACCTTATGTTTGTAAAACTTAAACGTGTGGATACATTATATTTTTGTCTGAGACCTAAACTCTGTGTTGTTTTAAAAGCTTAAATTGGTTTGAAAAATCCGAGTGTTACATTATAATACAATTAACATTTGCAGTTATATGAATTAACATTTACATAAAATGTTATTCAGATCTTTGTGAATTTGGTCTTGTGTGATTCTGTTTTGATGTTGTTAGAGCTGTTTTGGGACTGTTTTGATGTTGTTTTGGGGCTGCAACCTTTTTAGTATAAGTTTGTGTTTGTAGTTTCTTAGTTAGCTAGCACCATTCTTGAAGGTTCATTGCTTGGTGTGGATACTTTTAACGGAGCTTCTATCTTGATCTCTTTATCCACCTTCTTCTAGTGTTTAGGCAACCACTTCCCTACAAATGTTGTAATCTTAAACCTACTATGGTCGTTTTTTGTTTCATCACCTTGCAATTGGATCCATAGTGGGAATCTTTAAATATTTTAAAGATCATGTGTTCAATCTTCCGTCGATAAGACTTTTTAAAACCCTACACATGATGGATTTCAAACATCCATCTTTAGTCATCTTACTAGCTTATATTAGGGGTGTTCAATATTTGGTTTCAAACCGATAATCGAATCGAAACCGAAACTGTTTAAAACCAAACCGAATATGTAATTTGGTTTGGTTTAGGTTTCATGATTTGAATTCGGTTTGAACCGAAAAACCCGAATTAGGTTATACCACTATTTTAATCCATATTTTATAGTTAACCCAATTCATTTATATCAATAACCAATACCCATATATGAATTATAAATCATTATTTGATGAAGGTATGTTTTTGTTTAGACTTTCCTAAAATGTTGTGTTGTTTAAACCGAATAAGTTATGGCTACCCAAAAGAAAAAAAAAGTTTTTTTTTTGCTAATTCGGTTTGCTAGGTTCAAACCGAATTACAATGTGGTTTTAGGTTCGGATTAGGTTTCCTCAAATATGGTTCGGTTCGGATTGTGGTTTCAACAAAAAAAATCCCAACCCGAAAAACCCGCAACCCGACCCGATGAACACCCATAGCTTATATTGTACCATTTTAGATGCCTCTCAAAGTTGAACCAACTGTCATGCATGAACATTAGCTTCAATCATTAAGAACTATCCACGAACAACTAATATTCGTGTGATTTTGCATGTCTCCAAAATCATCCCCATGATGTCTTCTTGTGACGTGCGCTAGGGTCCTCCCTTAGTGGAACATACATGCACTCACAACATCACACGTTTAAGGTCCTCCCTCCGTGGTTCTCCCACTTTGAGCAATCACAAATCTGTTTAGAAACAAGAAGTTGTTTACAATAACAAACTACCGTCAAGTAGTAAAGCTTCAACAATTAATTATGTTCAAGAATAACACCAAGTTGTTTTTTCACCACATAGTCTTCCTGAGACTATATTTGGTTCAAGACATGCTACTTCTCGCAAGAATAGTGAACTATTTTCAATTACAAAAATTGAAGCAAAACGTTTGTTTTAATTTCGTTCTAAAACATTATTTAGTTTTACAAAACATTATTAATAATAATATTTTAATACTAACAATAAACGGTTCGAGAAAGTTAACTGTTGTTAATGTTTTGATTTAAAGAAATCAAAATCCCAAAAAACCTCCAAAATTTTTATATGTTTAAACTGTATCTAACACGCTCGTTAGAGATCAATCATTTGAAAAACAAACGGGTTCTAATGCGCACGCTAGAAAATAAAATGTTTGCATGAAACGTTTTAAAACATATGGTTTATAACAATAAACCGTTTCTAACACCCTCGTTAGAAAAAAAAAAAACGTTTACAAGAAACTTTTTAAAAGGTATGGTTTATAACAATAAACCGGTTCTAACACGCTCATTAGAAATAAACGATTACAAAACCAAAAAGTTGAAATAAATTATTCAATTTATAACACAATATTAATATTTAAGAGTGTACTCCCATCTTTATAAAATCCAATTCATCTATTCATACTCGACAATTTATACAACGCATTCTCAAGACTATTCAACACATGAGCGTCAATCTCTCCATCAACAGTTTCGAGAACTGATTCTTTCAAGAAAATCCCCAAGGTTCGAGGCGATGTATACTAACATCATTTAACTGTATTGCCAACAAATTAATTACCTACAAAGCTAATTACTTCAACGACACTCGTGTAATTTCGTTTTCCATTTCTCCCAAAAATAAAACATTTTGGTTACAACTTAGTAACTAATTCTGTTTTCAAACAAAAGTTGAGAATAGTTTTACCAAAAAATAATCTTTTTTTTCTAAAAAAGACCTTTAGAATGTTTTATCAAATTATTTGTTTTGAAACAAAACTTGTCTTGAAATCAAAACAGAAATTTTAGAAAATTATGAAACGGTATGTTTTAGGAAATTTGTTTCAAGTCTGTAAGGATACCCGTTCACATGTTTAACTAAAAAAATAATAAGAATGAAAAACAAATATAATTGAAATTGTGTAGAAGAACGATTGAGGCTCGTGTTTGGCACGATTCTCTTAAAACAAATTTCATCTACTCACGAACTGTTTCCCAGGGTACAACAGTAAGAGCAGTAGTACCGTCGTAGATAAGTAGTATTGTCGTAGATGACTTCATAGCCTAATCATGCATCTAAATTTGCTGGAAATATTGTGTGTTTTTAGCGTATTCATGGGAGTGTATAAATTCTCTCAAGAGGTTCTAATATGTCTTCCAAGTATCTCTCAACTAAAACAACACCTTAGTTATATAGCTGAAACCAAAAAGAAACTCCTCACCATTAAACGTCTTTAATACAGTTAAACTCGTTTAATGTTTTTGTCACAACTAAGCAGTGGAACCGGAAGCCATGCAGTCGCACCGCAAGACTACGCCCAACAGTGGCACCCTTAGGGTCCACTCGTGTCTCTTTTTTTTTTTTAACGGCAACACCTAGATATTCTAGGATAATTGGGTTTCCCCGGGGCAATACCTAGAATATTCAGGGCAACCCACTGTTGTTAATCAATTAGTTTGTTTGTAAATGTTCAGGGGTTAGTTTGTAATTCCAAATAGTTGAGGTATTTGTAACATTTCGTTTTTCTTGTTTGTATAAGAAGGGCAACTTCAGATTGAAGTTTGTTACTTTTCAGTTGAAAGAGATTACAATTTCAATATCTTCTTCTTCATTCCGATTTGTTACTTTCTTGTTTTTCTTGGAGCCTGACTTCAATTGGTATCAGAGCTCGGTTGAAGGACGAACGAGCTCGTGCATATCTGATCAAACGGACTTGATCTGAACTCTCTCGATTTGAAAGAAAGTACCATCGAAGGTCGAGGAAGAGGATGTCAGGTACTGTTGCAACCCAACCTGCCGGAAATCACCAGATGGTGACGATTAGGGAGAATGCCCCAATTCCTCTACAGTGTCCGATTCTTACGTCACTCAACTATACAATTTGGGCAGTTAAATTGAAGGCGATCTTCAACGTTCATGGCCTATGGGAGGTCATCGAAGTCCAAGAGGGTGCTGTAGTTGATGCCAAAAAGAATAATATGGCAATCGCCTATCTGTATCAGGCTATGCCAGAGGATTTGGTGCTTCAGGTTGCGAAGTACACTACTGCGAAGGAAGTTTGGGATTCTTTAAAGACTAGGTTCGTTGGAATTGATCGAGTTAAGAAAGCGAGATTGCAAACTCTCAGAAACGAATTTGAATGTTTGAAGATAAGAGATGATGAAAGTATAGATGACTTTGCAGGAAGAATGTCTTCACTGTCATCGAAGGCAAGCGATCTTGGCGAGCCATATGAAGAATCAACACTTGTTCGTAAGTTTCTTGATTCATTACCTGAAAAATGCATTCACATAGTTGCTTCGATTGAACAATTTGTGGATCTGGATACTATGTTGCTTCAAGAAGCAATAGGTCGATTAAAGGCATTTGAGGAGAGGACTGGATTAAAGGCTAGGGTTAATCAGTCTAAAAATGACCAACTATTACTTACGTATTCAGAATGGCAGAATAGAAACAAAGAAGTTGATAATCATAATAAGCCTAAGTATAGATCAGATCAGTCTGGAAGAAGTTGGGATAAGCATAAGGGTCAATCTAATTTCAAGACCAAGAATGATAAGAACAAGAAATCTGGAGATAGACTTGTAAAGGACAAGTCTAAGGTAAAATGCTTTAAATGTGATGCCTATGGTCATTATGCATCAGAATGCCCCACAAAATTGAAGGACAAGGATCATGAGGCTAACTTGACCCAAACTGAGGCAGAGGGTCCAACACTTCTAATGACTCTAGCATTGCCTGAAAAACAGAAGGAGATGGTGTTCTTGAATGAGCACAAAGTTGTTCCCGCTAGGTATGAGGCTGACTCATGTGAAGAAGAAGTTTGGTACCTTGATAATGGTGCTTCTAATCACATGACTGGGAAGGAGTCAATGTTTTCAAAACTTGACAGGAATGTAGGAGGAAAAGTTAGATTTGGGGATGGGTCTTGTATTTGCATAGAAGGCAGAGGTTCAGTGGTTTTGGAGTGTAAAAATCAAGAACACAGACTTCTAACAGATGTGTACTTCATACCACATCTAAGGAGCAATATTCTGAGTTTGGGGCAGGCTACAGAGAGTGGTTGTGAGGTAAGAATGAAGGATGAATGGCTCTGGTTATATGAGAAGAGTGGCAGGCTTTTAATAAAGGTTGAAAGATCTCCTAATAGATTGTATAGAATAGCCTTGAATATTGGAACTCCTATGTGTTTCCAAGCCAATGTAGATGCCATACCTTGGCTTTGGCATGGAAGACTAGGGCATATGAATTTTGAGTCTTTAAGAGCTACGATTAGCAAAGACATGGTTGATGGAGTGCCAAGCATTAGTCATCCAAATCAGATTTGTGAAGCTTGTCTAGCTGGGAAACATACCAGATTGCCATTCCCCTCCCAAGCAAACTATAGAGCCGAACAACCATTGCAACTCCTCTCAGTGGATCTGTGTGGGCCTATATCACCTACAACTCAGGCAGGTAATAAGTACTTCATGTTACTTGTTGATGACTGCAGTAGATACATGTGGGTATACATGCTAAAATCTAAAGACCAAGCCTTTAATGTCTTCAAGAATTTTAAAGGAAAAGTTGAAAATGAGTTTGGCCTAAAAATCAAAACTCTAAGGTTAGATCGTGGAGGGGAATTTACTTCTAATGAGTTCAACAGTTATTGTGAAAAAGAAGGTGTCATTAGACTGTTGACTGCACCCTACTCACCCCAGCAAAATGGGGCTGTAGAGAGAAGAAACAGAACAGTGTTAAACATGACTAGAAGTATAATGAAAGCCATGAGTTTGCCACAAGATCTATGGGCTGAAGTAGTTAGGCATTCAGTCTATGTTCTCAATAGAATTCATTCAAGGTCCCTGACAAGTTGTACTCCTTATCAAGCATTGAAAAGCAGAAAACCAAATCTTGCACATCTGAAAATATTTGGTTGTGTTGGGCATGTAAAAGTCATTCAACCAGGTTTAAAGAAACTGGATGACAGAAGCACACCAATGGTATATTTGGGTGAAGAAGAAGGAACAAAAGCAAATAGAATGTATGATCCCAACAAAAGAAGAATTGTTGTCAGCAGAGATGTAAAGTTTGAAGAAAGAAAGAAATGGGATTGGTCAGCTTACATGTCAACAGTGCAAGATAAAGAAAGTGCATCTTGGGTTGAGTTTCATGTAATGTCAGACCAAGTACAGTCAGAAAATGAACAAAATGATAGCCATACTGATACAAGTGATGTACAAACTGCACAAGATAGTGATCAACAAGGTGTGAGTACTGAGTCACAACAGGAACCTGAATTGAGAAGATCAAGTAGAGTGCCTGTAATGCCATCAAAGCTAAGTGATTTTACCTTGGATGGAAGAGTAAAGTATGCTGAAAATAGGCAGGAGGAAGAAGAAAGAATAGACCTTCTACTTACACAAGAAGGAGAACCAGTGTGCTTTCAAGAGGCAATTGATGTAAAAGAATGGAAGGTAGCTATGGATGAAGAAATTCAAGCCATAGAGAGAAATAAAACTTGGTGTTTAACAGATCCTCCTCCTAAGTGTAATCCAATTGGTTTGAAATGGGTCTACAAGTTAAAAAGAGATGCATACGGGAATATTACCAAGTACAAAGCAAGATTAGTTGCAAAGGGGTATGTACAAAAACTTGGCATTGACTATGAAGAGGCTTTTGCTCCTGTAGCAAGAATAGAGACAACCAGGCTTATACTAGCTCTGTCTGCTAAAATGGGATGGTTGGTATATCATCTTGATGTGAAGGCAGCTTTCTTACATGGAGAGTTAAAAGAACAAGTATTTGTTAAGCAACCTGAGGGTTATGTGAAGAAAGGGGCAGAGTCACAAGTGTATAAACTGTCAAAGGCATTGTATGGCCTTAAACAAGCCCCAAGAGCTTGGAATTTGCGCCTTGATGAAGTTCTAAAGGAGTTGGGTTTTAAAAGGTGTCAAAGGGAACAAGCAGTATATGTGAAAGTTAAGGCAGAGTCACTGTTAATCTTGGGAGTTTATGTGGATGATTTGCTGATAACAGGTAGCAAGCAACAAGAAGTTGAAACTTTTAAACATCAAATGAAGCAGAAATTTGAAATGATTGATTTAGGATTGTTGTGTTATTATTTGGGAATAGAAGTAATGCAGAATAAATATGGCATCATGATAAAACAATCTGCTTATGCTAAAAAGCTGGTAAAGATGGCTGGTTTGGAGGATTGTAATGAAACAAAAATACCAATGGAAGCTGGTCTGAACTTGTATAAAACAGAAGGCAGTCTGGATGTGGATGTAACAGAATACAGGAAACTGGTGGGTTCTTTGAGGTATTTGACTCAGACCAGACCAGACATTAGCTTTGTAGTTGGATATGTGAGTAGATTCATGCAAGAACCAAAAGTGATACATTTGAAAGCAGTAAAGCATTTGATCAGATATGTAAAGGGAAGTGTGCATTATGGTATTAAATACTCAAAAACAGAAGAAGGAGGTCTTGTAGGGTATAGTGATTCAAATCATTTGACTGATACTAATGATGGGAAGAGCACTTCTGGGAATGTATTTTTCTTTAATGGGTCAGTGGTGACATGGCAGTCACAGAAACAGAAGACAGTGGCATTGTCTAGTTGTGAAGCAGAGTTTATAGCTGCAACTCTGGCAGCCTGTCAAGCAGTGTGGTTACAGGGAATGCTTGAAGAAATAACTGGGAAAGAACAGAAGTGTGTTGAGCTGTTTGTTGATAATAAATCAGCTATAGCACTTATGAAAAATCCAGTTTTTCATGGAAGATCAAAACATATACATACAAGGTTTCATTATATAAGAGAATGTATTGAGAAAAATCAAATACATGTTGAGTTTGTTTGTGGAGAATTACAAAAGGCTGATGTGCTAACTAAGCCTTTAGCAAGAATTAAATTTGGAGAAATGAGATTCCTACTTGGAATTGAAGAACTTAATGAGGAAATTTGGAATTAGGGGGGAGCATGTTGTTAATCAATTAGTTTGTTTGTAAATGTTCAGGGGTTAGTTTGTAATTCCAAATAGTTGAGGTATTTGTAACATTTCGTTTTTCTTGTTTGTATAAGAAGGGCAACTTCAGATTGAAGTTTGTTACTTTTCAGTTGAAAGAGATTACAATTTCAATATCTTCTTCTTCATTCCGATTTGTTACTTTCTTGTTTTTCTTGGAGCCTGACTTCACCCACCACTCCACTATGGGAAGTCTTTCTTCTAAGGAAAAAATAACAAAAGAGTGCTCCTCCTTATAAACCACTCAAGATTTTGTTATTTCACCTATGTGGAACAAGTTTCCTACTTTTTTTTCTCAATTTTCATGGCTTTTAACTATTTTAAACACACAACTTTGAGTATTGAAATCCCATTCATTTTAGCTCCGTTTTGAACAGGGCTTGATTCGTTGTGAAACTCTCACAGAACACAAACCTAAAAAAACATATTTAAAAAACTCATTTTCACTAATTTTTCCAACATGCTTTTCTATAAACTTGATTCAATTCTATTTTTTTATTAAATATTAGAACATGTTTTCTTTTAGAAACATGCAACATCTAATGTATTATATCTCCAAATTTATAGCAGTGAATTTTATAGTGGAGACTATTTTCGAAGTAAAAGAATTGTTGATTTGGCTAGATGCCATTATGCCATATAACCAAACAATGATGTTATTTTAATATATTTTGCTCGATCTAGCTAAATTTCTAAACATCAAAATAAAATATTGATCAATTTAAAACGACTTCTTTTTTGAAGTAATGTGCTTTTTAATCAAACGTCATTATCTTAATCATCAATCGTTTTCATAGCGGTGAATTATGTTGAATGTGGAGTTCTTGATGAATATGCGTTGGATAAGTGATAACCATGAATTATTAATCAATTAATGACATTCATGATGGATTATTAATCAATTAATCACATTCATGACAACTGACAAGAAATTTTAAAGCTAACTGGAAAACCCAATAAAGTTCGGGTGTTATACCCACCTCGCGCTTCAAGCGGGGCTAAGTTGGCATGTGGTGTAGCGGGAAACAACGTGCCGCCCTAAGCTGTGTTGTTGGGTGCTCTCCCCTAGCGGTGGGTGGGGGACACCGCGCTACCCCTGGCAGTGCCTCTACATGTTCCCCCATCGGTAAGAAGCCCTGCTCATCCGCCCTCTATGTTACCATTAAAGGGTGTCGTTGGGTAACAATTTTTTTTTTTATTATCTTTTTTAACTTAACCAATTAACTTTTACCTCTTATAAATACCACTTCATACTTCAAACTTGAAGGAAAGAATTGCACAAAAATATAATTTTTAGTAAGGTTTTTTTATTATTAGTAATATTTTTTATTGTTAATGAAAAATATTACTAATAAAAAATATTACTAATAATAAAAAAACATTACTAATAATAAAAAAACATTAGTAATATTTTTTATTATTAATGAAAAGTTTTAATCAACTTTATTTTTATATAGTAAGTAATTTTTAAAATTAATAAATATTATTTATATTAAAAAAAAGTTAAAAGATGAAATATATGTATAACGTAGGTTGAAAGATGTGAAGAAAATATAAAGAAAGGTAGTGAGGTGGCGCTGGGACTAGGGTGGGGTGGCACAGAACGATGAAACTGAAAGATGAGTATAACAGTGCCTAAAATCTATACCTAAGGGTGAAAGGGGTACTCATGCCATAAAACCTCACACTCTCCAATGAGAGTCTGACACCTCATTTTAAGCCTTATGAAGCCCCACGAAGGCACATTGGTGGCGGCCAGGGGCGAAGGTTAGAAGGGGCCAGAGGTGGACCCGCCCCCCCGCCCTCGTTTTTTCCGTTGGTAGTGTAAATTTTCGCGTTTTCGTCCGAAAAAATTTATACGTATTGAGCCGGCCCTCCCCTGATTTTTTCCCTAAAAAATTCTTGGCCCCCTCTGATTTTTTATCCCTAAAAATTTCAATTCAATGCTCTATTCAAATTGATTCGATAAGTTATCAGTACGAAATTAAAAAAAAAGTTTGTACATTTAAAAAATAAAAGTGTAAGTTTAGGGGGGAAAATGAAAAGTTCAAATAAATTCACCCCTAAAATTGTTTTTTCCTCTTTTGTTCGATCTAAACATCCAGTCCTAGCTGAAGCCTGAAGAGACCCGCTCGGCTCGCCGCCCCTGCTCGTTGCTTGCCAAGCCCCTGTTCTGCTGTTCATAGTTCACACACCCAGTTCTTGATTTCTTGGTAAGGTACAAACTTAGAAATTAGAATTGTTACTTATGAAATATGGATTATGATTAACTGATTTGATAATTTGAAGTATGATTTATGGATTGTTAGTTTGTTACTAACTTATAATTGTTAAGACTTAAGTATTAGGGTTAGAAACTTATAAATCATTTGATAATTTGATTTATGATTTATGGATTATGATTTATGAATTAGGATTATTGATTATGAAATAGAAACTTATATAATCCTATTATTATTTTTTTTGTTAGGCATATCATGAGGAAGTTGAAAAGTTTAACTATTAGTTCTTTTTATAAAAGAATTGATGATGAACAAAAGATGAATTAAAAAATTGCTGATAAGTTTGATTCAGAATCTATAATAGATGAATTCAAAAATATTAAAGATCATCAGGCTGAGTTGTAATTTTTCTTCCATATACTAACCATTTTTCTTTCACATCATCATAGATAATTAGATATTTAGAGTTATTTATTGTTGATTTGTTTGACCCGACCCGAATTGAATCGCCAACCCGAACATATAACCCGAAAACATAGCGATAGGAAAAAAAATTTAGGTCTCGTGACTTTCGGCCCTCCTACTTATTTTACGGCACTGGTGGTGGCACCTAGGGGTGTTCAAACGAATCGAATCGGGTTATTCGGTTTATTCGAATCGAATTATTCGAATTTGAATTTTTTTTTCTGGATTCGAATTCGAATAAGAATCACTTAAACCGATTTGAATCGAATTCGAATCTATTTGAATAAACCGAATTATTATTATATTTTTTTGAAAAAAAAATTAAAAAATTATAAATACTCAGTCGTGTCACTGTCAACCATACCATAATTCTGCATTACACAACTAAAAAACGCAGCTTTTAACAACATAAAAATAGTCCAAAACATTTGTAACAAGCACGACTATGCAAACAGTATTAAAACTTAATAAAAACAACATGAAAAAAGGGTCCAAACCTATACAAAAATTTTAAAAAAACTCACAAATAATTAAGTTAGAAGCCCAAACCAAACCTAAATAATAGGATATTATATATTAAAAAAATTATAAATTATATAATATATAAATTCGGTTTATTCGAATCGAATTGGGATTTTAGAATTCGAATTCGATTCGAATAATTAATTATTCGATTCGAATAAGCAAAAATTTGAAATAGAAATTTTTATTCGAATTCGGTTCGAATCGAATTTCGGGTTATTTGAATAGGATTCGAATAATGAACACCCCTAGCGGCACCCAAGCCCAGAAGCCTCAAACATATATTTTTTTAATTAAAAATTAAAAAACACAATTTAATTAACTAATTCATTTAATTTATAAAAATAATATAAAAATAACTAAATAAAAAATTAACTAAAAATAAAAATAACTTAAAATAAAAATAACTAAAAATCACAAGGCAATCCATATTTTGCGGCTATTTCCCGATTGCGTGCTAGGAGGGTTGACAATTCCGTCATGCGGTTTAAGAAAATTGTTAAAGTCCCGGTCAAATGTCTCTTGTCGGATAGATTCTCGTTCTTTTCTTGCTTCTCGTCCGTCCTCCCTCATTTCTAATATTTTCTTAAAAATATAGAATATTATATTTCTATAAATTTTAATTGTATATTTTATAATTTTATTAATTTCCCTTCAAAAAAATTTTCTTTCTTCTAGTTTCCTCTATACTTTTCCTTTGTTTCAATCTTATATTATTAATTAACAATTTTTCTACTTGTTTCCTTTATCATCTCAGTGTTCCCTGAATTCCAACCTCACAATCTCTACGCTCTAAAGCCGCATATTCAAGCCGTTAGTCGGCGTAGTGGGGGTGGCGGCAGTGACGACATGGAAGCCGCGTGAACCATGTGTCGTTGATGAGGGTGTCCCCTCCACCCTAATAAATAAGTTTCTAGTTGCGTCACTTGTCATAACTATGTGAGCCCAAGATTATTTTTTCCGATTATTTTTTTTATTAATAACTATTTAATATTTTATTTTTTAATTCTTACATCTTCTTTACAATAATGAGCTATATAGAGCTGATGGAAACTTAATCGACATACAACTCGAACACTTGTTTTGAACATGATGTACTGGACCGAGTGGTTGTGCCAGATTTAAAAAATATATATATATAATTTTTTTTAGAACTGATTCATGTAGTAGTATAAGCTCTATATTTTATTTACTTAAGCCTTTAAAGTTACAAATCCACACCAAGACGTAAAATATTTTCATATTTTGTTATAAATTGTATATATACGTGCACATATAGTTTTAAATTTTATACTTTTTTTGGTCTGACCGATTCTACTAGTAGACCAGTAAGACTGATCGGTTCAATGTTCTGATACAATTCAAAACGATGATTTTCAACCTAAAATAATGTAATAAAACAAGTGATTACAAGTCCCTCCACAATGTTATGCAATGGTCAGAAAGTCAATCCCGTATTCTTGTCTCCTTTGAGGTAATGTATGAGATATAACAAGTCCACGTATTATGAAATGGCCTGTGCTTCATATTTTACCGCTAAATTATGTCACATTTATAAATTTTCCTTTACTCATTTTTTCATGTATGCTATGGTAAAGAATTAAAAGATTATTACATAAAAAATAAATTTGAAGTTTAATCAAAGTAAAGTGAGTTAAATTTCATGAAGATTGCTGAAAGTTTGGAATCATGATTCACTTTTGATTTTTCTTTTCACTTTTGATTTTCTTCTTGATATCCCTATACATGGGCTACGCCAACATGTCACTGGTGGGTATCGTACTATCCTTAAGTATCGCCTCATGATTCCTCTATTTTCGGTTGATGAGATATGCCATGTTTGTCGCAAGGTGTGTTTAGACTCCTTTGGGGAGCATGCAATACATTGTAGAGAGCTCCCCGGGTTCAAGTACCAACACGATTTGGTTAGGGACGTTCTTTATGACATATTCAGGCGTGCCGGGATTTCTACTAAGAAAGAAGCACCTGTGAATTTCTTGACCGACCCGTTGGAAGGAAGATCAACACTTAGACCAGCTGACATTTTGGTCTTTAGATGGGTAGTAGGGAAACACGCGTGTGGATCTAACGGGGGTTTCCCCTCTTGTGGGCTTGGGGAGTAGTGCTTTTACAGTGGGTCAGGCCGCTTTAAAAACTGCTTCATGCAAAGTGACCATATACGAGAAAGCGTGCCTTGACAACCAACACGTGTTTATTTCATTTTTGTTTTTGCGCCTGAGGTTATGGAGCTACTTAGTCGTGTCCAGACTCCAGTGGGTCGTGCATAGTAATGTTATGACTCAAAGATCTATAAATGCAGTTTTTAAAACACTTAGTTTTGCTATAAAAAAGTGCTAGCGGCGTAACTTGTTGCCTGTTTACTTTCTATTTTGATGTAAAAATTTTTTTTTTAAGTAGACTATAGGGTTAAATTAAAAAAAAAAAAGCTTGAGTTCAAGATTTCATTTTGCCAACACGGTTATAACTATCTTCTATATTAAAATCGAGTTTTAAAGAAGAAAAAAAAGGAGTTGTCATTTTCAGATTTAATTTCCATTGAATATCAAACAAAACTTTATTGATTTCGACTTTCTTATCATTTTTATTTAGATTTTATTAATTTTTTATTTAACTAACACATAAATAAATTATGAAACTCTTGAATTAAAGAGAGTAACTTAGGAATTGATAACCACTTCTTAACCGGATGTCGTCCTCGTATGTCCCGCAAGTCTTTCCACTTCTATGAAATTATTGAAGAACCATTTTTGCAACATAATATGGGCCCACCAACTCTTCTAGAAGCTCAATCATGCCATTGAAAAAAAGTATCAAATAGAATAAAAAAAAGACCTTAGATTCCCAAAAGATATCAAAAGTTTGTGGTTTCATCCAATGTCTATTTTGCCATTGAATAAAAACTAAAAAGCACACTTTCTATTTATATTAGTTGTAGGTTCATCCTTAAAGTAAAATAAATTACAAAAATCATCGTTTATTTGATAAGTAAGGCGGTGTTCCCTAACACTATCGCGTGCCACCTAGACCATGCCACACCGCTGCCGTGATCAGATCCACCCCTAAGGGTGGAGGACCGGAGGGGGTGTTCCTAGTTGAACCCACTTGAATAATCTCTACCATCCAATAATATCATGCCACATCATTTGAACCTAATTGAACTCTAGTGGGAGGGGGTACTCCTAGTTGAACCCACAACTACCGTAAAGGTTATATTAAATAAACACATAATTTCATTAATTTAAAAATAAAATAGACAAAAATTATAATTAAAATAAGTAAAAAATAATAAAAAACACAAAAAAACCATTAAATATTAAATTAAACTAATTAAATATGAATTAAACTAATTAAATAAACATGCAATTTCATTAAAGGTGATTCGTCGACTTTTCTCTTGTACCCGTTGGGATGGGATCATCTTCTTCAATTTCCAATGATCACATTGGCTTCATCAGTCACATTTCCAACAATCACAAGCGGTTCACGACACAACGTTGAACCCTAACATCGAACCCTAGGGGGTTGCGGCGGAGTTCCCGCTCTACACTAGGGAACCCGGACAACGAATCCATGAACGCCCCGTCCACCCTAACAGACGTAAGATTTTCTGTTAGTTTTGTATAATGCTCATTTTGCCTTTACCACTTCAAAAACGAAATGTGTAATTTTCATCGTCCTTTTCTTTTTTCTTTCGTTTTTCTTTTATTTAATATACATGGGGTGAAAAAATAAAAGAAAAGGTAAAGTAATTAAAAAAAACAAAAAAGAATGATGAAAGTTACATATTTCGTGTTTTAAGTGTTAAGAGTAAAATGAGTATTACATAAAAAAACCTAACAGAAAATCTAACTTCTGTTAGTTGAAAATACATAATGTGTTACAACTTTTGAAATAAAGGATGATTTTTGTAAACTTTTTAGTTCAAGGATAAAACCTGTAAGTTTGTATAAACTTAAAGAATGAAAAGTGTAATCTACTCTTTTATTTGTTCATCATTATTTAAAGTCAATAAATAATAGAAAAGCTGAATAAATTTTAATTTAAAAGAAGCAAATCCAGATATACAAATGAATGAAATTTAAATATCATTCATTGAAATAACTAGACATTTATCTATATTATTTCTGAAAGACAATACAAAAAAATTAAAAACAAATATCTAAAATTCATGATCTTGTGTAGCTTCAGATCTCCAATACCTTGCTTTCTCGAACCCATTTTCAAAATTCTCAAAATCTTGAATCGTTTGGTCAATCTCTTCTTGTGTGTTCATCACAAAAGGGCCCCACTGAACCACAGGTTGACCAATGGGTTCACCCCCAACCAATATAAACCTGAGCATTTTAGATGACTTGTTCCATGCCATGAGCCTGTCTCCAGGACCCAAAAGTAGTAAATGATGGGCTGAGGTTGATGATGATCTTGATTTCCCAAACACCCCTTCACCTTCCAACACGTATACAAACGCATTCCATGATTCGGGTATGGGCTGCTGCATTTGGGCCCCGGGTTCAAGTGTAAAATCAAGAAACATGGTGGGTGTTCTTGTGTAGATTGGTGACTGTATCCCTAAACTTTCACCTGCTATAATTCTGACAGTAACACCATCTTCATTAGCTTCTGCAATATTTGTACTTGCAATCTCTTGGTACCTTGGCTCAATCCTGTTCATAATTATGTTTAGTATATAACTTTTTTTATTACCATGAAAACCTGTTACAGGCAAATTCAAAGGGACTCCACAAATACCCTGCTAACCAATAGAATCAGGTAAAACGCAGCTTGTGCTTGATAGGTGGCCTTTAAGGGGGTTAAAGGCAGAAAACCAGTGGAAGCTGGATTAGAACCTGAGAGCTCTGCTAGAGAGACTGAAACACTAACCACGTAACCCCCTTGAATGTTTAAGTTTCGTACATTCGGTGCAATATGCGATTAATAATTGAATCAAAAGTTAGTCTTTTGATAAAGATAGTCTAGATATGCGTGTTGTACTTAGAGCACCCACAGTGGAGGGAGTAAAGCCCCGTGGGTGAGCCTGAGTCCACACCCGATGGCATGGTTGGCCGTGGGTCGCACCTAGTCATTGGTTTGAGAAAATTGTGGGCCCCACCCTCCACAAAATGGTGATGTGTCAAGATAGGGAGGGATGTTCTTACATCTTATGTCTAGATGAGAGGTTGATCCATAATTGCAAGCCTTTTTGAGTGCCATGAGAAGCAGGCATTTCAGAATGCACAATTCCTCTTCCAGCAGTCATCCATTGCAAATCACCAACTCCAATGGTCCCTTTGTGTCCGTCAAAGTCTTCATGCATCACAGATCCCTGTAGTTGACCACAATTATCATTAATCCATTTTTTTCAGACCTTTTTAACCCACTAAACCCATATCATGAACAACATCATAACCTGGTTTATCATGAACTACCAACTATTCTCATTTTAAATTGAAAAAATATAACTTTCTAAAGTCAAACAATATTCAAAATCCTATTTACCACTAAAATAAGTGACTGGATAAAGTATGCAAAATCACATCCAAATGATTTTATTAACATAACTACTTCTTCTGCGTTGCTTTCGTATTTCTTTAATTCAAAAAACAATTTTTGACCCGTTACATGTTACAACCATCTAAGCACTTTATCTAAAAAGGTCAAAGATACTATACCCAAATATATGTATATATACTTGCAACTAAACTTGCTTATAAATTCAAAGAAACTTTCAAACCCATTAGGGAAAAGAGCACAAAAAAACAAGTGCAGTTTTCACTGGAGCACTAAAGTGACACAAAGACAAATAGTTTCTTTCTGGAATTTAGTGTGTGTGGATTATAGGGAGAGTAGTGCAATAAGGTTGGTGAGTGTGAACAACATGGAGACATCGCGTTCAATGTAAAATGTTAACAACCTAATCAATTCTATAAACTTTACAACTTTTTACATTCAACATATCTGTATAGGAATCCCACTATCCCATCCCAGGCTCTACAAATAGCTCTGCTATGAGTGGGATTTTACCAGGTATGTTTGTTTGTATATTTGTATACGAATGTGTAGAATCATACCTGTAACATGTATGTGACAGTCTCAAATCCTGTTTGAAAGAACATCAAAGCACGAAAACGAATAAAGTTATCAAATTGGTCGACGAATTTGCATGTGATTACTGATTACAAACAAACAAACCTCTATGTGGATGATCCGGAAATCCAGCAGGAGCAGTTACTGCAAATCACACATAAGTTAACCATCAATTAACAACTTGTTTTTTTGAATGCAAATTACAACAAAATCCATAATATATAAACCCACCAGAGAATTCATCAAGAACAAGGAAAGGATCAAAATACTTGAGCTCAAACCTGAAAAAAAGAAATATAATCCTCTCAGAGGCATTTAAACAAGCAGTTGGTGGATTGAATTGGTGTGGATACCTTCCGATGCTCCGTCTAACAACAGCTCCGGCACCTTCATGTTGAGGTCTGGCAAGGAACTTTCTAACGACAGTACGGGGATCACCGGACATTGCTTCTGGTTATTGGGTTTGAGTTTGAATTTGGGTGAGAATCAAAGAAAAGTTTGTGATGTATTTATACAGGAAGGAAGGAAGGAAGGAGGAGGTGGAATACGGGTGGGCGGCCCAGGATGTCCCACATGGGAGTTAACTTGAGATATGGGTATTAAATTTCCTTAAATATTTGGATGATGTCATCACGTGATCATCGTGACGTGGTGGTAAGTTGCATTACGATTCGCTATGGCTGACGTGGTACCCCATGAGTTAGCTTAGATACTTACACTTCACCCCCTTAACAATATTCAATATTTTAAGCTCAATCGAACTTGCCATACGAAGCTCGGACTCGATTCAAGTTTTCGTCAAGTCAATCTCTAATAACTCTGCTTATTTACACCCTAAGATAATTGGGTGTTATCGCGGTATATACCACTCGACATGAAGCGTTTTGGGCGGAACCAAAGGTGGGGGGTGGTGTTCTCACCAGTACCGGCATGACACATTAGACGCCATTCCGCAACCTCAAGCATCTCCATCCCATGCCACATACATCATCGCGTTGCCATCGATGCCACCATACCCGCTACTCCCTCCCTCACCAGTCACCACCATCTCTCTGCTACCTCACTGTCTCAATTTACGCTCCTGTAACTTTGTTGAAGCCACACCCTCCGGCATAAGTGGGAACACAAGGTTAATTTAATTTTTTGATTATATTAATTTTTGTGTAGGTCAACTCACTTTTTAAGACATGAAGGAATTAGGTGATGCTAAAAAGATACTTGGTATGGAGATCACAAGGGATAGAAGATCTGGTCTGATAAAACTATCACAATGCTCTTATTTGAAGAAGATATTGGATAATTACTTCATGGGGCAAAGTAAAATAGTCATAACTCCTATGTGTCAACATTTTAAGTTGTCTAAACAAGATTCTCCTACAACTGATGATGAGGTGGAGAACATGGCAAGTGTTCCTTATTCTAGTGCAGTTGGGAGTCTTATGTATCGCATGGTGTGCACTAGGCCAGATTTGGGATATGTTGTCAGTCTTGTAAGCAGGTTTTTAAGTAATCCAAGAAAGCAACGTTTGGGAGGCTATTAAATGGATTTTGAGGTACTTAAATGGGACTAAATAAATTGGTATTTTGTTTGGTTAAAAATCTACACCCAAGGGCTATGGTGCAAGGGCATATCTGTTACAGGGTATGGTTTTCAAGTATATGGCAGTTTAGTAAGTTGGAAGTCAACTCTACAACATGTAGTTACTTTATCAACTACTGAATCTGAATATATGATTCTCATAGAAGCAGTCAAAGAAGCCATTTGGCTTTAAGGGTTTGTTTCGGAATTAGGGATCAAGGTGGAAAAGACATTGGTTCTTTGTGATAATCAAGGAGCTCTTCAATTATCCAAGAATCTAACTTTTCATGAGAGAACAAAGCATATATGTGTTAAAATGCATTTCATTAGAGAAGTAATAAGCTCTAAAGAAGTTGAAATTGAGTATGTTGATACTGCAGCAAATGCTTCTGATATGCTGACTAAAGTGGTTCCAGGTCCCAAGTTCAAGTTGTGTTTGGATCTTCTACATGTTGGTAATTAGAAGATGTTTAGTAGGTTGCTGGAGTATAGACATAAAGGTGGAGATTGTTGGGTGTTATATCTAAGTCAACTAAAGTTAAATGTTAGTTAAAGTGGTTTGGATTACAGGGGTATAATAGTCAATTCTCTTTTGGGTATTACACGAAGTTTGGTTGGTGTTTACCCAACTCGTGGAAATAGAGGGACCAAAAGTGACAAGTTTAAAACTTGTTTGTTAGCTCTTAAATTGTATAATTATATCATTAACAACTCTTGGTTTCATAACAAGCTCGTATAAAGACATACGATCTTATTAATATTAACCAAGCTTTGTGTCACGACTCGCTCGAAACGACCTTAATTCTGCTTAAAATTCAGCATTATGTTGCTGCGATTACGGAATGTTTCAGCAACTTCAAGGCTCATCAAGTGTTAGAAAATTATGGATTAAGCCTTAAAAATATCTTATAGGCTGATCTAGAATCATACTCCAAAATATCCTTGATATTTTTGCTAAGTATCTAGATTATTCCATGTAAATATCTTAGATACTTGTATTATTGTATTATTAAGAAGAGTCTAGATAGAAGGATCTAGACTAAGGCTTGATTAGTATAAATAGGTGGTGCTAGACATTTGCAAAACCACCTCCAAAATTCAGCACACACCTTGTAATATTGTAAAGCTCTCTTTGTACTTTTCCCTTGTAATCAATAAAGAGTTATTTGATTACGATCTTGCTTGTTTGTATCGTATCGCTTCATAGTCGGGACAAAGGCTGATCTTAGCAGGAGAATAAGAGCCGAACGCGAGTCAAAGAAGTAACTCCGTGACAAGTGGTATCAGAGCACGTCGATTCGTTGGGATGGCGACTGATCCGAGCAAGACTGAGGCAACCGTGGAGAATGTTGCACTCGGGGAAGAGAAGCATGGTCAAGATGGGACTCGACATTGAGCTGGAAAGAAAGGCAGGAGCGCATCTAAGGGTGGAGCCTTGGAAAAACGCTTTGGTGACATGGAGAAGGCCATGACCGGGCTAGGCCTTCAAGTCAATGACACGCTCGAGCAATTAGATTCGATGGGAAACGATTTCTTGGGGATGAGCGAAGACTTGAAGGCTGCCATCCAAGTATTCCGTAGCGAGATAACGATGATAGTTAAAGAGGAGATCACCAAGCTACGTCGAGACATGGATGAGTTGTCACAGAAGCTGCGTCGAGACGTGGATGAGATGTCCCAAGACTGCCATAGAAGCCTGATCGGGTTAGAAGCCAAGGTGAATGAGTGCGGCAAGGCATTAGTTAACGTAAGTGGGAACGTTAACCCTTTCGATCCACGCTTCAAAGTCCCTAAATCAAGCCCGTTTGAAGGCAAACGTGAGGCGAGGGATGTTGACGACTATCTTTGGGAGATGGAGCGATACTTCGAGGGGTCGGCATTGTGGACGACGCGACAAAAATCACGACGGCTACAATGTACTTAAAGGATACTGCGACTTTATGGTGGCGACGTAGGTACGGAGACGTCCAACGAGGTACATGTACGATCAAGACTTGGGCTGAATTTGTTCGAGATCTTAAGAGGCAATTCTATCCGGTTAACGCTTTGCATGAAGCAAAGAGCCGGTTAAGAAAGCTCAAGCATGATGGGTTGATCCAAGAGTATGTGAAAGAGTTCACAACACTAACTCTTGCGATCCCTGATATTCCGGATGAGGATTACCTGTTCTATTTCCTCGATGGGTTACAACCATGGGCAAAGACTGAATTGGAGCGTCACAGTGTTAAAGACTTAGCTTCAGCCATTGCGGCCCCTGAAAACTTAGTTGACTTGATGGAAGAGCTCCCACATAAACCCATGATCGAAGGGAACAAGGAACATGGTGGGAGAGCCAAACGAGATCATTTCCGAAAGAAGGATGCACGTAACACCACGAACCAAGATGAAGGGTGTTTCATTTGTGGGGTTCGAGGACATATAGCCCTGTTCTATCCGAAGAAGGCCAGCTTGCACGCAATGGTTTCCCAGGAAGATGGTCGGGATGATGAGCACGAGGCACACTTGGGGCGGTGCAGCTCATTAACACCATGGGAAAGTCGGGGCCAGGAGTGGTGAATGGGCAAGCTACGAACCCGAAGGTAAAGTGTAAGGGACACTCAAGGAGGCATAAGAGAGGGGCCAAGACCAAAGCGATTGGGGAATCGCTGGATGGCAAGTGCAACAAATGCACGAGTAAAACTAACACGTCGGGGCCAGGAGTGGCAAAAGGCAAAGCCACGAACCCGAGGGTGAAGTCGACGGGATTTCACTATGTATGCATAAAGGTAAACGAGGTGCCAACGAGTGCCTTAGTCGATACCGGGGCGAGCCATAACTTTGTCTCAAAAAGAGGAAGCAACGAGACTTGGGCTCAAGACGACAAAGGAGTTGGCATGGATCAAAGCCTCACACGGGGACGCTAAGCTGATCGATGGGATGGTTTAAGGCATCAAGGCTGAGATCGGGGACTGGAAAGGAACATTGGACTTGTCAGTGGTGCCCATGGATCATTACAAGTCCGTGCTCGGGGTGGACTTCTTCTCCAAGGTAAACGCCTTTTCCATGCCGTTATGGACTCTCTATGCATCATGGATGGTGAACGAGAATTGAGCGTGATACGGGACGTCAAGACAAGACAGTGTCGGCCATGCGACTCATATTTAGATATAATAAAGGGGAACCGAGGCAGGTTCAAAAATTTCAGCGTGTCATGACCAAGGAGGCTGAACCAAGCACTGCCAAGGATGCACGACGAGGACGTCGTGAATTTAGGTGGGAGAGAGTGTCACGACCCACTCGAAACGACCTTAATTCTGCTCAAAATTCAGCATTATGTTGCTGCCATTCCGGAATGTTCTAGCAACTTCAAAGCTCATCAAGTGTTAGAAAATTCTCGATTAAGCCTTAAAAATATCTCAAAGGCTGATCTAGAATCATCCTCTAAAATATCCTTGATATTTTGGCTAAGTATCCAGATTATTCCATGTAAATATCTTAGATACTTGTATTATTAAGAAGAGTCTAGATAGAAGGATCTAGATTAAGGCTTGATTAGTATAAATAGGTGGTGTTAGACATTTGCAAAACCACCTCCAAAATTCAGCACACACCTTGTAACATTGTAAAGCTCTCTTTGTACTTTTCCCTTGTAATCAATAAAGAGTTATTTGATTACGATCTTGCTTGTTTGTTCCGTATCGCTTCCGAATCGCTGCATAGTTGGGACAAAGGCTGATCTTATCAGGAGACTAAGAGCCGCACGCGAGTCAAAGAAGTAACTCCGTGACATTTGGCTTATCAAAATCAGCTTGTATAAAGACGTACAAGTTTCAAGAGAAGTTTGATTAAAAAAGTTTTACGGTCTTACGCTTTAAAATCAAGAACACTCACAAGTTTAAAGACTAATTTAGATAATAATAAAAAATCCATCATGAAGATGGTTTTAAGAGCGAATAACTAACGCACATAAACATACCATTAAACTAATAAGTTAAACATTAACATACACCAAACTTCATCTTAACCCAAGCAATACAAAGCGTTTAGCCACGAATGACCATAGGAACTAGCATAATGCTGAGTTTCCTAGGCTGCCCTATTGCGAATAAAGCGGAAGAGCCTTTCTACTCTCCACTCTAAACTAGAGCTACGGACTAAGAAGTGTGTATTCTTTCTAGATTTGGGTGTGTGGAATGAAGAACTCAAGGCATCTATTTATAGGCCCCAAAATGGGCAATGCACTACCGTGGTTTTTACGGGCGTGCAAACACCTCGGGAATCAAAGGTACACATGGCAGGGTACGAGAGTCCTTGGGTAGCAAGGAAGGGCATTGCACAGCCGTGTAATGGGATGGACGGTCGTGCATCCCCCTCCTTCTCCCTGTTTTGTCTTTTTGCTACTTGTTGACTGGTGTTGACCAATTTTGACTTTCTTGGGGGGTCAAAGCTCGGGCATGTTCCTTCCAAAAACTTGATTTCTTGATTTTTTGAGTATTTTTTGCTTTGTTTATCCCGGGACATCATTTATCCTGCAATTGTGAAATATAAACGTTTTAAGTATCAATTGCAAGGCTTTTGTTCAATTAGTACCGTAATATGAGGATTATAAACATGTATAATTTAGGGCATATAACCTACCATAGTCAAATGCCTTGCAATACCATGCTCTTTGAAAAATTGATTAAACAATCCATTGCAAAACTCTAATCCGTTATCAGTCCTTAATTTCTTAACCTTTCTCTGTCTGATTTTCCAGCATCACTTTCCATTCTTTGAACTTGGTGAATGTCTTATCCTTGTGCTTCAATACAAATACCCAAACCCTTCTATAATCATCCATTATTGACAAGAGGTACCTAGCTCCACTTAGGGATTGGGTTCTGTCAGGACCCCACAGATCTGCATGAATGTAGTCAAGAATATTCTTTGTAGGATGTATTCCCCTGCTGAAACTTACCCTTTTGGCCTTGCGTAAAATACAATTTTCACAAAACCCTACATCATAGTTCTTGTGATCACCAATTAATTGCTGCTTATTCAACTTAATAAGCCTTTGTGTACTTATGTGTCCTATTCTTTGATGCCATAACAAGGCCTTAGAATACACCTTATCTTCTGCAACTGAAACTGACCCATTAGATGAAACTTACCCATTTAAGAAATAGATGTTTTCTTTCCTTATACCAGATAACATTGCCATAGACCCTCTTATTACTTTGGCCTTACCATTATTCAAACTCACATGATATCCTATACTCTCAAATGTCCCATGAGATAGAAGATTCTTTTTAAAGTCATGTATATACCTAACATCCTCAAGATCAATATTGGAACAGTTCCAATGCCTTGTATCTTGCAGGGTCTATCATCGCCCAATTTGAAAATACCTTGTTCAATCATCTTTAATGTTTTAAAACACCCCTTTACAGGTGTCATATGATATGAGTAACCTGAGTCCATGACCCATTCATCCTTCACTTTTGTACTAGAAACCATCATAACATTAGCACTTTTATAACCTTCACTTGACCCTTCAGGTGATCTATTCCCTTGACTTCTTGAGTTGTTAAACTCACTTTTCTTTTTCTTCCACTCAGGGAAGTCCTTCTTGAAGTGCTTCTCTGATTTGCAAACAAAACACCTTCATTTGAACTTATACTTTGACCTAGCACCTCCACTCCTGTTCTTAGTGGTTATTTGTTCTGTTATCTCTCTTACAAACAACCCATCTGCCCCATCCTCTCTAACTTCAGCCCTTTTCTTTAACTCCTTTGAGTTCATGGCTGCTGATACCTCCTCCATATATAAGCTCTCTCTTCCATACATCAAGGTATCTACAAAGTGCTCATATGACTGAGGTAATGAAGTCAAAAAAATGATGGCTGTATCTTCCTCATCTAATACTACCTCAATGTTTTCTAAATCCAATACGAGTTTATTGAATTCATCAGTATGATCCTCTAGGGACTTACCTGGTGTCATGTGGAAAGTGTATAATCTTTTTTTGAGGTAGATTCGATTAGCCAATGATTTCGTCATGTAGAGACTCTCAAGTTTCAACCAAACTTTGGCAACTGTTTGTTCTTTGGACGCCTATCATAAAAATTTGTCCCCTAGGCTCACAATAATGGCACTATGTGCCATTTCCAAAATGCCACGCTTCTCTTTATCAGTTAACCCCACTGGAAGATTCTCCTCTCCCAACAGTGCATCAGAAATGCCCTGATGCACCAAGAGTGCGCACATCTTGAGACACCAGAGACTGAAGTCATTCTTGCCATTAAACTTCTCCAAATCAAACTTTGTGTTCACCATCTTTGAGAAAGAACCAGATTGCGATCGATCGAAATCTATGAACAAATCAGTTGAGCCTTAGCTCTAATACCAATTGTTGATCAATTAAGCGGAATAAACAATGAACATTACCATAGAATAAGATCGAAAGATCAAAGATGAACAAAAATGAAATTGGAATCAAATGCCCTATTTAGTAAGGGGCTTATTCAATTGAGAGTAAAACAAGAACAACAGAACGATTACAAAGTGAAATAAGAAAGAACAGAATTAGAATGATCCATCGATCTCAATGCTTATATACAAGCCCTAATCTACTGCTTAACGAACTAATTAAGAGCTAACAAACAAGTTTCAAACTTGTCACTTTTGATCCCTGCATTTCCACGAGCTGTGTAAACACCAACCAAACTTCATTTAACACCCAAAAGAGAATTGACGATTATACCCCTGTAATCCAAACCACTTTAACTACCATTTGACTTTAGTTGAGTTAGACATAACACCCAATATATATTATAATCGTTTATGATATACATGTAACACATACAAAGAAAGGGAACAAGGGATAAGGCTTCCTTTGACTTATAGGTGCATATAGCATAGGATTAGACTCCAACTTTCAACTATGGGTATACACTTACCACTATGAGCATGTATTGAATGGAAAATTTGCAAAAAACATAGAAAAGTGTCATGACATGATCGATGATTTGTTCAAAGTGTTTGTTGAGTACTTTAATGAATAAAAAGCTACCGTGGAGGATGTGCATTTGTCTTATGGCATGTAGTCAACTAGAACATCCTTCACTCATCGATTTACAAGAATGTCATTCACAATTACGAGGTCCCAATACTTCAAACAATTGCTTTCTTTAACCATGTAGTTATGATATGATGAACATTTGGCTAGCTCATGAGTAGAAGGCATCGATTCATCATGCTTACACAATAGAAAATATTTTGAGGTGTTTGAGAGGCATACCAAGGAGTCAAGCCAAAATATGCGATGTTTAAGATGATTTATAGAGACACCATGAAAGACCATTTGTTCAAGGGTATCTTATGACTATTTGTTATTAAGGAGCCGAGGAATAAACAACTACATACATAAGGTGCATCAGTTTGTAAGAGATCAAGATGATATGGGCATCATTGAAGATCAACTAGCTCGATCTAGTTCACCCTAGTCGTTGACCGTGGGACGAGCTATTAGGAATGAACCAAGCTCACATTTATGCCCATGAGTAATATTAGCCTGTGGCAATAGCTTGAGGGAGTTCACTGCCACGAGGAGCTGATCTCAATGTATAGATCCCTTTGACATGTTCCCAATGGTCTAAGACGCTATGCATTTATCTTATCCCCATCTCCATATTAAGTTAGGTTCCAGGTATATATGTTACATCAACTTTCGTATAGGTTTAATGAAAAAAATTGTTAAGTATGCTTAGAGATAGTTCATTACACTAACTCTGTGTCACTCAGTGTATACACTTCATGAATTACTTGGTTGTGTAAAAAGTTATAACCGTACGTTGATCAACTTAAGAAAATACACGAAATACACTTCGTTGGCTTATATAATATTTTTTTTAAATTGACCATGTGTTAATCAATGTAGTATTTTCACTAAGTTGGTTTATAACACGTACATTTTACTTGATAAACGTGAAGGTTAGCATAGAGAAATCAAGAAGTTGACTTTTTTAAGTTGACCGTTATTATAAGTTGATAGCACTTTTCTTCAAGTAAAATACAAGAAGGAAGGATATATAGATTCTGTGATTTGATTCGATATCAGCTTCAAGACAATCAACTTAGAAGACTTGAATTTATGAAATTCAAAATATATTTAACAAACAATTATATGATTTGAAACGAAGATTGATGATCAAGATAAGATTGGTTAACAAAATCCCTTAAATCACATTTTAGGTTTTAGCATTTGAGTGTACCATTTAATCTGTTTTTCACTTCAATTGATAGATTGATTCGTTAAACAAAAATTACAAAGCTATATTAAAAAAATGTTCATTATTTTTTTTTAATGACGGGAGATTTTATTAGAAAAAAAAGACTAAAAAGAAGCTAGCGAAACAAAAATACAAAGACGAATGAAAAATGTTAATTATTATTTAGGGTGGAGCTCGGGTTCGAGCTTGGGTTCAAGCTCGGGTTCACGGCTACAACGACGCAACTAGCTCGGGTTGGGTATCGGGTTCGTTTGACGGGTTCACGAACCCGTGAGCTTTCAGGTGTGTTGCTTTGGATCGTTGGGGGTAGTAGGGGTTCACGGGTTCCACCCCTTGTGAGGGGGGTAGTTTATGTTGATCATTTCTTGAAACATGATAATGGAAAATAATAATGTAATTGAATACCTGATAAGCTAACCGCAGAGAGGAAAGACATCATGATCCACAGGAAGATCGGGTTCCCGTTTAGAGTGTACGGTTAGGATGTCTAAGGTGAGTTCGTGAGAACTCACGGTTACGGGAGAGAGATGGACGATTTAGTGGTGATAGTAATTGAATGATTCATTAGTTAATTCCCTCTAATTATCTCTCTATTTGTATGTACACCCAAGGGAAAACCCATTAATGGCCTATCAGAGTAATTATGTCCATCAACTAATTACTAGCCATATGTTAATAATAAATAAATAAATAAATTGATCATTTAATAATTAGATAAATGATTATAAGAGTCATATCGGTTTAGGGTAAAAATGACGTGACATAACATGACGTGTTTAGATTGACTAATTCTTATGATACTTTGGGATTGAATGGGTTCCACCCCCTCCATCCTTGGGAAACCTGGGACCAAGATTAGCACCATTCATCATTTTCATGTGTTCCTCTTTGTAGTTTGTGTCTTTACTTATTTGTTTTATTTTAACTTTTGTTTTATTATTATTGTTATTATTATTATTTTTATTTGATTGTAAAAGAATTTATATTTAAAGGTAAATCCTAGCAACTATTTGCAAGTCCAGTTTATTCTTTCTACAAGAATATCATTATTTTCTTAGCATCCATTCCTTCCTAAACCATCAATTATTTAGTTTTGTTTTTTAGTCGTTATCCTTTTCTGTTCGTATTTATTGTTTTGTTTGCCACCTTGTTCTTATGTTTCTCTTTTAAGCAACATTCAAATCGTTTCCGTGACTATTGCTTCAGGTAGGGAGACGGGTTTTTCTTGAATTATAAAATCGTATTTACACCTAGTTTCATCTCTCATCGTCTCATCACTAATTAACAGAGATCCCGTTTATAAGCACAATCTTAGCGCGCTCTCACCCAAAACTCGATTTCAATCCCATAAAAACACGGACTTAAATTATTACAAATTTGTAATAATTTTAAGTTTTTAATAACTTAAATATTAAATTTTAGTTATGGCCCTAAGGAAACCAAAAAGACATATTTTTTTATGTAATTTTATATATTATATAATAGTATATTTATATTTTGAGTGAGTAAGGTCTTATATCAGTTTCACTAATAGAGTCAGAAATCACCTATATCAATTTTTTTATGTAATTTATTTTTTGAGAAGATATTTCATAAGAGACAATCTTGTTTTAGATTCGAAATTATTCTTAATCGCTATCTTTGTTAAGAGAAATTTCAATTTAATTTATTAATTGATCAATTCTCTTTAACAAGTATGATGACCAAGGATGAGACTAGTTAGTTCATCTTCTTAACAACCTTAAGGTTGTTGAGTATTTTAGAAGAACCCAAAATGGGTGGAAATTTACAAACGTTTATGGTAAGAATAGTGGTCAAAGGTTTCACTTAAAATCATGGCACAGACATCTTATGATTATGAGACATGAAAAACATACATCAATCAGAGGCGGACTCATAAATTTTTTTTCATAAGGGTTGAAAATTTTTGGGGTCAGTTGACTAGCTAGTGATATATAACGTGCATATAACACTAAAGATATACAGATATAGATCTAAATGACTTAGTAGTTTGAGCTAGAGCACATATATTCTCGAGGACTTGAAATAATACAAGATGCATGATTCCAACCACGGATTTTTGTCATTATCATGTGGCACAAAACTTGATAAGCCTCGGAGTAATGAGACAAAATGAAGGAATATGATTCCACATGCTCCTATAATTCGGTTCATTATGCATGGCTTGTTGCATTAGACTTAGAAGCTGTTTGGTTCATTAAGAGCTAAACCATTAATAGCTCTGAATGGTTCAACATGATTTTTATGCTGAACCATTAAGATGCTGGATAAACTATTAAGAGGCTGACAAAATCTTAAACAAACACCCCTACCTCTGACTGGTTTTTCATGAAGATGAAAATAAACAAAGAATTACAACAAAATTCACATATTATTCGAGATCACTTTATGGATCGACGTCATAAACGGATCTAAAAAATGTTAGTACATTTATATTCTTTAACCTGAGATAAATATTAAATAAAGTTTATTCTCAATTGATTGATTTTCATGAAGATGAAAATAAACAAAGAATTACAACAAAATTCACATATTATTCGAGATCACTTTATGGATCGACGTCATAAATGGATCTAAAAAATGTTAGTATATTTGTATTCTTTAACCTGAGATAAATATTAAATAAAGTTTATTTAAATAAAGTTTATTCTCAATTGATTGATTTTTCATGAAGATGAAAATAAACAAAGAATTACAACAAAATTCACATATTATTCGAGATCACTTTATGGATCGAAGTCATAAATGGATCTAAAAAATGTTAGTATATTTGTATTCTTTAACCGGAGATAAATATTAGTACTCAAATGCATGGAGCATTATGCTCTGACATGGTCTAACCTTGTTATTTAACCAAACAAATATAAGGATCACTTTTTGGTATAATTTTATACGTAAAGAGGCATATCTAGTTAAAACATGTTTTTTTTCCTTTTACTTAAATGAAAGGTTGACATCTATGGAGTCCGTTAACATTTCAAAAGGATGAAAAAACATGAATATGCTCAAACTAAGTTCATTGAATCAAATGTGTTCATTTGATCAATTTGAATCTTAGTTAAGAAATAAAATAGCTAAACACATATGATATTGATTATGATCCATGTCTTATATTTTAACGGGATGTTTATATTAATAACTAACCATATAGCATTGTAAAGAAGCATGTAGGGTTGGAGATCAATGAGTACTTTGGATGGCACACTTTATATGTTATTAGGGATAGTGTGTGTTTACAAGATCCATACTTAAAGGGTTCCCACACAAGTATTATTGTACATGTTTATTTATATGTACGAATTTATGTATGTATGTTGTGTTAAAAAGAAAGAAAAAAGATGTGATAGGGGTCATCTCAGTCTCTCATGCTTGGCCTAAACAATGGATTGGTAGCCATACCCTTCCCGGTTGTTTAATCATTCTTTTACATACAAAGTACATAAAACAAAATACTTGTCATGGAAAGACATTGAAACTTGGATTATAATATTAGAGAGAGGATTGACCTCTAGCTATCATGCCATTTGGTTGTAAGATGGAGGAGACTTTATCTCCTTCATCTATTAATCCTCCAACCATTCTTAAGTACAAGAGTGTATTGTAATGTCATTACAATATTGCAAGGCATGCAACATTAAGAGAGCGTACATGAAAGAAACAAATTATATTGGATGCCTTTCTCTCTGCAAGGCCTAAACCCTAGATACCTCACTTATTGGATTTACTCATCAACACATAGCTCATAAACATAAGACATTCACTATCACAGCGGAAACGATTTAAACTTTAACATACACAGCGGAATACATAACATGTCTTAAACATACTGGTATGGTACGAGTTTAAACTTGTCTTAAAACATCATAACTTTAAACATAAAATACTAAACGTAACAACGGGATGCCAGATCTTCTCTTTGGGTAACTCCTCAAGCCAGCCAAACATCCAAACTGCCACCTGCACTTAACTGATATGCATACTAAAAATCAGCAACGCTGAGTGAGTTCTAACGTTTACTTTAAATCAGTCATACAAAAGATTTATTAATATGTACATACTGCCCTTAAGGCAAAACCTTACTTATAGTATCTTTTAACTTACATTACTTTCCATATTGTCCCAATGGCTCAAGTCCAAAGGCCGACGAATAGGGAGAGTTAACACGATGCATCACCGTAACATTTGTAACAGCCCTGACTAGTGTCAAGACACTGCTACCATACCGTTAATTCTATTTATAACTCCTTAGGCACAAAACCTACTTAGGCACTGAGCCCTGCTTAGGCACCTAAGCCCTACTATAGGCACCGAGACCTTCTATAGGCACCGAGCCCTTCTATAGGCACCAAGCCCTTCTATAGGCCCTACGTTAGGCACTGAGCCCTTCTATAGGCACTTAAGCCATACTATAGGCACTGAGTCCATAACTGACACTCTGTACATAGTAACATTTGTCCTCGTAGGAGCCGTAGCTTGACTTGGTACTTATTCCCGAAGGAAACTTTATCTTTATTTCCCTTGTTAACGAAATGACTTTCTTTAAGACTTTACATTCATTCTTCTTTTAAAAACATATTTACTGCTTGTAAACGTTTCATATTATCATTCATAAAACTTCGTTTGCCTCTTTTAAACTTTGCTATTAACTCATGACTTTCACCATCGTTTATTAATATAAAATATATAATAAACACATTGTTCACTAAGTATGCACACCACCCCAAAAGTAGGTAAGAAAGGGATTAGAAGTCACCTGATATACTGTCTACCAAAACTAAAGGCTTGGGCTACACGAGTGCTACGTGTCGGCTGATACCCTGGAGAGTCGGCTGAGACAGTCGGCCGACACTCCCAAGAGTCAGCCGACAGAGTCAGCCGATGCTTTCTCAAAAGTCGGCCGACACTCTCTCAAGACTCGGCTGATGTTTTCTCAAGAGTTGGCCGCCACTATCTCAAGAGTCGGCTGACACTCTCGAGTGTTGCCTGAACTTGCGTTCAGGACTTGTGTCATGCTATATGTGACACCCGACATTTCGGGTCAATATCCGTACATGTTATAAACGAGTTTACAATATAATTGTTTTCGCGATTTACTTAATTTCATAAACAAGGACATTAAGGTCTAGCAAAAACCGTACATTGTCTCATTTCATATTTGGTAATTCTAGGAGTTACCGGTTCACGTACCAGGATAACCCGACTAAATACGAGCACTATTGGTTAAATTAAATAACCAGAATATATATATATATATATATATAGATATATATATATATATATATATATATATTACACAAAATTTACGTTAAACTATAATTTATTTTTAAGACTAAATCATATAATATACGTAAAAGTAAAATAATGGACTTTTCGAAGACGTTACCATGTAGCGTCATCTTTAGGTACGTATACCTACAAATAATCACCTCAACGAATTATACAATCCAAGATTTCAATATCTTTCGTTAACGAGCCATAAACTTAATAAATTTATAATACCGTGGAGAACCTAAACCAAATTAAATTACCATTTGAAACTCTAATTAATATTAATACACTTAATGAATTAAATAAATTTACACTTAAATCTAATTATTTGATTAATTAACCCAACCCACCCCCTTGACTTTCTCGGCCGAAATTCAGAGAAGGCCCCATTCCCACTTTCTACTTCACTTACATTCTAATTATCTATACTAAAACCCATACCTCATGACTTCAAAGTTTAGATAAAAACCATACCACCGCATTGTCCATCAATTCATCCATCAAGAGCAAAAACTCACAACCCCTGTCATCTCTCTGTTCTTCTACGACAACAACAAGAATATCTATCTTCACTTTCTTTTGGTGTTCTTCCATAATCGAATACTCGAATCCTTTATTTCGGTATTATAAGGAGAGTTCCAAGTGTTTTCTCAAAGGTTTTTAGCAGGAGAAGTCAAGATCATTCTCTTTTTCTCTCAAAAATCATCATCTCTGTCCAGAGGTAAAAACTCGATACCATCCATATTATTTTCTTTAAAACCGTAGCTAAACATACAGTTTACTCGAACGTAAGAAAAATAACCAGAAAAGTGTGTCGAATTCAAGATTAAAACATGAATATATGCGTTTATGTATGAATAAAGTTTTGAAACTGATTCTGTCAATCAAAATTTCAGTAATCGAAACTACAGTTTCGATACCTGTTTACTCAATCGAAACAAGGTAGTTTCGATACCTATTACTCAATCGAAACTAGGTAGTTTCGATACCTGTTACTCAATCGAAACTAGGTAGTTTCGATACCTATTGATCAATCGAAACTAGGTAGTTTCGATACGATTCTTACCCAATCGAAACTAGGTAGTTTCGATACCCAGTTTGCTCAATCGAAACTGGGTAGTTTCGACATTTGTCCTGTTCAATCGAAACTAGGTAATTTCGATACCTGTTTCACGCCCATTGGGCAGTAACTTAGAACTGTTTTATAATGAAACAAGTGTTGAAAAACTAAGAAGATATTTAAACAAAAGCAATCAGATTTACTAAGTCGGTGAACAATTTGCATATGAGACGTTCGGTCTTAACACGAATTACCCTTTTGTAATTAGGGTACAAACAGTCAAGTTTGACTAGAACAAATATCGTTGCTAAGCATACACAAACTCAAGGTGAGTTTCACGGCCCCTTTTTACTTTTTTCAATATTTGGGGGAAGAACATACTTACAACTATTTTTATGTGATAACAAGAGAATAAGACTCGACTTTTATGTTTACATGAGTTAAACGATTTTAGGCCGCTAAATTCCCCTGGAACAATTTAGTAACCATTAACTGTAGCCTAGGGTCCTATGAATAGTACTATGGAGAGTGACGTCTCCCGGTCATGGTTAGTCGCGCTAACCACAATCTGGAGGATTTATGGCCGCATAGAACCGGATAACGAAATTAGGGGCGAAGAACAATTGTCATGGTTTGGTTACGGCTCATGTAGGAACATATTATTTGTATTCCTAGCTAGTTTACAAATGGGTCAACAATTCTTATTCTGATTATCACATGCACCTGAAACTATTTACGAACAATTGAATTTTACAAAGAACTATTTGATTAAACCTGTGAACTCACCAACCTCGTGTTGACAATTTTAAGTATGTTTTTCAGGAAATTGACGTGATCGCAAGGTTAGCAATGTAGATTACATGCATGCATGATGGATACAACTATTTGGGGGATTTCTCTTGTATAACTCATTGTAATAGAGTCATATTTGCGAAATCTTCACTTTTGTAAACCCAATTTACATTTTTGAAATGTAAAACTTTAAACTTGTTTATGTATCCATTTATCATTTATGTGTTTGCGGTAATCATATGCTTTGGAAACCATGTAACGTTACGCCTCGCGTTTCCGCCTTGGCGGGGTGTGACAGATTTGGTATCAGAGTCATTGATTATAGCGAACTAGGTGTCTAAAATGGAACCTAGTCTATAATTTAAATGACTCACTAAAACGTTTTCATTGTATAAGCATTGCATAACCAGTCATCATGTGATGTGGATATTGTAGTCACAAGCATGTCGTCACATTCACACTCTGTCCCCGTCTCTGACTCTGAATCCAACGAGGAACTTTCCGCCACACGCCCCAAAAATCGAGTACAAGTTCGCAGCACCACACCACCCAATGTTGCCCTGGGAGAACCGCCTATCGTCTACCGAAAGAAAAGCGGAGGACCAGTTATGGTAAAAAGTGCTAGGAAAAAGGTTCGATTTCCGCGCAAGAGGACACTGGCAGCCCGTGACCCGGAAAACTTGGAGACTGATGAGGAACCACCTAGGAAACGACCCTGTTACCACCCTACGGTGGGGACTATCCGTTGGATGCCCCGTACCCTGGCACGATGGAGGGAGATGGAGAGCATTCCCTCTACCTTTGAGCTCGGAGAGTCCTCCAACTCCTCAACACCCCTACCCCACACTGGGGAAGCCATGGAGCTCACAGTGCCTACATTGGTAGCACGCGTTCATACGCATGAGGAACGTCTTGATGACCTCCTAGATGATATCCGGGCACATGGGGATGCAGCCACGCGACTACGTCAAGGGCTCGGATCTCGAGTACAGACTCTGGAGGACAGCACCCGAGACATACAGGGTGCCATTTACTATCTAGAGTTGAGAGCTGACATGGACTGGCAGTTCACTCTCACGGTCCGAGACATGGTGGAGGCGCTGGAAGAAAGGACTTTGGCTGCAGAATTTGTGGCTAGGGCTAGCTTTGTCATGGCGGGACTTGCCATGATGATTGGGTTGTACTCCCACATCTTCTTTTAGACCTATTACGGGCGGGTTGTGTCCATAGTACATTATGTAGTTTAAAACTTTGGTACTGATGTGGTCATGTGAAAGAACGTCATGGCACCTAAGAGTAGGACACCCCGTAACACTACTGGTGACAACAACGAGACGATTTCCCCAAACGTGGAGCAACTCATAGCACAGCGAGTAGCTGCTGCCATGGAGCAGTATAAGGCAAATCGAAATAGTGGAGGAGGAAACGGCAGTCGTACCGGCGGAGGAGGTGCAGGAGGTAGCGGTACAGCCGGAGGTTCCGGAGGTAATAGAATAAATAAGCCATAAAACATAGTCATGATCCGAATTAATGACGTTATGACTTGTAATTCTACAGATGCTCCAAATAGGAAGTGCACCTACAAGGCCTTTCTATCTTGCAACCCCTGTAACTTCAATGGCACCGAGGGTGCAGTTGGGCTAATGAGATGGATAGAAAAGATGGAGTCGGTGATTGATATTAGTGAATGCACCGCTGACTGCATGGTGAAGTATTCTACATGCACGCTCACTGATAAGGCTTTAACTTGGTGGAATTCACAAGTGAAAACCCTAGGAAGACAGATTGCATACCAACTGACTTGGGAGGAGCTGAAAGCCATGATGATTGAGGAGTACTGTCCTCGAAATGAGTTGCAAAAGATCGAATCTGAAATGTGGAATTTACAAATAATAGGAGATGATGTGGCTGGTTACACTGACCGATTCAATGAGTTAACAATCTTAATTCCACACATGGTTACCCCAGAATACAAGAAGGTTGAAAGATATTTGTGGGGTCTTGCTCCTCAAATCCGAAGCCTGGTGACTTCATCGAACCCTATGGATGCCAAGAGCGCTATAATTCTAGCTTTCAAGCTAAGAGATAATGCTGTGCGTGATGGTTTGTTTGAAAAGAAGGAGACCGAGGAAGGAAAATGTGGAGAAAAGAGGAAATGGTTTGGAAAACCAAGTAATCAAAACAAGAATCAGGCTTACAAGAGAACTGGAACTATGAAAGCCTATGCTGTAAACACTGTGGAACAAAATGGATATCTTGGAACACGACCGAAGTGTGACAAGTGTGGATATCATCACAGTGAAAAGTGTACCCAATGTGGAAAGTGTAAAAAGTATAGGCATCTAGCCCATAACTGTTGAAGCAATGCAAATCCTAATAAGATCAATCAAGTAGCAGGAAAGGTCAACCCAGGAGCAGGAAGGATGAATCAGGGATGCTTTGAGTGTGGAGATCCAAAGCACTTCAGAAAAGACTGTCCAAAGTTGAAGAACCGAAACGACAATCAGGCCCGTGGAAGAGCATTTGTGATGGGGGCTGGTGACGCTCGACAGGATCCGAACATTGTCACTGGTACGTTCCCGATAAATAATCACTATGCCTCTATACTTTTCGATACGGGTGCTGATATGAGTTTTGTATCAAATGACTTTAAGTCCCTACTCGGTATTAAACCCATCAAACTAGACCAAAATTATACAATTGAATTAGCAAACGGGAAATTAATTAAAACTGGAGAAGTCATTCAGGGTTGTACCTTATGTTTTAAGAACCACACATTTAGTATAGACCTACTACCTATTGACTTGGGAAGCTTTGACGTTGTTATTGGCATGGATTGGTTGTTGAAGAATCACGCCGAGATTGTTTGTTTTGAGAAGATTGTCCAAATTCCACTCCCGAACGGAGAAGTTCTTTCGGTTCAAGGTGAGAAGAGTGGAATGACATTAAGGATGATAAACTGCATGAAAGCTCGTAAGTATCTACATAAAGGCTATTGCGTATTCCTGGCTCACGTCGTCGAGAAGAAACCCGAGGAACGTCGACTTGAAGACATACCAATCGTTAAGGATTACCCCGAAGTTTTTCCTGAAGACTTACCTGGATTACCACCACCGAGGCAAGTCGAATTCCAAATCGACTTGGTACCAGGAGCCGCCCCGGTTGCGCGATCACCGTATCGATTAACACCTTCTGAAATGCAGGAATTATCAAATCAACTTCAGGAGTTGCTTGATAAAGGTTTCATAAGACCGAGTTTCTCACCTTGGGGAGCTCCGGTCCTATTCGTAAAGAAAAAGGATGGAACCTTTAGGATGTGTATTGATTACCGAGAATTAAACAAGCTTACAATCAAAAACCGATATCCACTTCCTCGAATAGACGATTTGTTCGATCAACTACAAGGTTCTAGCTTCTACTCTAAGATCGATCTACATTCAGGGTATCATCAACTAAGAATCCAAGAAGAAGATGTTCCAAAGACGGCATTTAGGACTCGTTATGGCCACTACGAATTCCTAGTTATGCCGTTTGGTTTGACGAACGCACCAGTTGTTTTTATGGATCTCATTAACCAAGTGTGCAAGCCATACTTGGATAAATTCGTGATAGTATTTATTGATGATATATTAATATATTCACGAACCAAGGAGGATCATGAACATCATCTGAAATTAATTTTGGAACTACTTAGCAACGAGAATCTTTACGCTAAATTCTCTAAGTGTGAGTTTTGGATCCGAGAAGTGCATTTTCTTAGACATGTCATCAACAAGGAAGGAATTCACGTTGATCCATCTAAAATAGAAGCGATCAAAAACTGGGAAGCACCAAAGACTCCGACAGAAGTACGTCAATTTTTGGGTTTGGCTGGCTACTACAGACGATTCATTGAGAATTTTTCAAAAATAGCCCTGCCCTTAACCACATTAACCTAGAAAGAAAAGAAGTATGATTGGAGTGACAAGCAAGAGTCAGCTTTCCAATTACTGAAGCAGAAGCTGTGTAGTGCACCGATCTTATCTCTTCCGGAGGGAATCAACAATTTTGTCGTATACTGCGATGCATCACACCAAGGACTTGGTTGTGTGTTAATGCAAAGAGAAAAAGTCATCACATATGCCTCGCGACAACTAAAAGTGCACGAAAAGAATTATACGACCCACGACTTGGAGTTGGGCGCAGTTGTGTTTGCGCTCAAGATTTGGAGACATTATCTTTACGGTACAGGATGCACTATCTTTACTGATCACAAGAGTCTTCAACATATCTTTGATCAAAAAGAACTTAACATGAGACAACGTCGGTGGGTAGAACTACTAAACGACTATGATTGTGATATCAAGTACCATCTCGGGAAAGCCAATGTCGTTGTAGACGCCTTAAGTCGCAAAGAACGAGTTAAAACTCTTCGTGTTCGTGCCCTCGGATTAACAATTCATACGAGTCTTACTACTCAAATCCGAATAGCACAACAAGAGGCACTAAAGGAAAGGAACATCCAAGCTGAGGCACTACGTGGAATGATCAAACAATTGGAGTCTAAGTCGGATGATACGTTTTACTTCATGGACAGAATTTGGGTGCCGAGTAACGGTAACTTACGTGGGTTGGTTATGGATGAAGCCCACAAGTCCCGGTACTCCATTCACCCAGGTTCAGATAAGATGTATAAGGATCTAAAAGAATTATATTGGTGGCCCAATATGAAAGGAGATATTGCCACATATGTCAGTAAATGCTTAACGTGTTCAAAAGTAAAAGTCGAACATCAGAAACCGTCTGGCTTGTTACAACAACCCGAAATTCCCCAATGGAAATGGGAACAGATTTCTATGGATTTCATCACGAAATTACCCAAGACGTCGAGCGGATATGACGCGATATGGGTAATTATCGATCGTCTGACAAAATCAGCTCATTTTCTACCCATCAAAGAGACGGATAAAACCGAGAAACTTGCAAAGCTTTATATCAAGGAAATTGTGACTAGGCATGGAGTGCCAATTTCTATTATCTCTGATAGAGACAACAGATTCGTGTCTAGAATATGGAAATCATTACAAGAAGCCATGGGCACACGTCTTGACATGAGCACGGCATATCACCCACAAACGGATGGTCAAAGCGAAAGGACCATTCAAACTTTAGAGGATATGCTCCGTGCGTGTGTAATTGATTTCGGAGGAAATTGGGATACTCATTTACCGTTGGCAGAGTTTTCCTATAATAACAGCTACCACACGAGCATTAAGGCAGCTCCGTTTGAAGCTTTATTTGGTCGTAAATGCCGCTCACCGCTATGTTGGGCGGAAGTTGGTGAAAAACATTTGACAGGTCCTGAGATTGTCCAGGAAACAACTGATAAGATCTTCAAAATTAAGGACCGTCTGAAAGCGGCCCGAGACAGACAGAAGAGTTATGCTGATAACAGACGGAAACCATTAGAATTTCAAATTGGTGACCGAGTAATGTTAAAAGTCTCACCATGGAAAGGCGTTGCGAGGTTTGGTAACCGTGGTAAGCTCAACCCTAGATACGTTGGACCGTTTGAAATACTGGCTAGGGTTGGCCCTGTAGCCTACAAGCTCAAGCTACCGCAAGAATTAAACAACGTACATGACACGTTTCACATATCGAATCTCAAGAAGTGCTTGGCAGACGAGACCTTGATCATACCGCCAGATGAAATTCATATTGATGATAAACTTCATTTCATCGAGGAACCGATTGAGATTACAGATTGGAAAGTTCAAAGGCTGAGACGTAGTCGTATCAAACTAGTTAAAGTACATTGGAACTCAAAACGTGGTCCTGAGTATACATGGGAACGAGAGGATCAAATAAAAACAAAATACCCATCCTTGTTTAAGGATACACCAGTTCAAGAGGATACAAATTGAATTTCGGGACGAAATTCTTTTAACATGGGGAGAATGTGACACCCGACATTTCAGGTCAATATCCGTACATGTTATAAACGAGTTTACAGTTAATTGTTTTCGCGATTTACTTAATTTCATAAACAAGGACATTAAGGTCTAGCAAAAACCGTACATTGTCTCATTTCATATTTGGTAATTCTAGGAGTTACCGGTTCACGTACCAGGATAACCCGACTAAATACGAACACTAGTGGTTAAATTAAATAACCAGAAATATATATATATATATATATATATATATATATATATATTACACAAAATTTACGTTGAACTATAATTTATTTTTAAGACTAAATCATATAATATACGTAAAAGTAAAATAATGGACTTTTCGAAGACGTTACCATGTAGCATCACCTTTAGGTACGTATACCTACAAATAATCACCTCAACGAATTATACAATCCAAGATTTCAATATCTTTCGTTAACGAGCCATAAACTTAATAAATTTATAATACCGTGGAGAACCTAAACCAAATTAAATTACCATTTGAAACTCAAATTAATATTAATACACTTAATGAATTAAATAAATTTACACTTAAATCTAATTATTTGATTAATTAACCCAACCCACCCCCTTGACTTTCTCGGCCGAAATTCAGAGAAGGCCCCATTCCCACTTTCTGCTTTCACTCACATTCTAATTATCTATACTAAAACCTATACCTCATGACTTCAAAGTTTAGATAAAAACCATACCACCTCATTGTCTATCAATTCATCCATCAAGAGCAAAAACTCACAACCCATGTCATCTCTCTTTTCTTCTACGACAACAACAAGAATATCTATCTTCACTTTCTTTTGGTGTTCTTCCATAATCGAAGACTCGAATCCTTTATTTCGGTATTATAAGGAGAGTTCCAAGTGTTTTCTCAAAGGTTTTTAGCAGGAAAAGTCAAGATCATTCTCTTTTTCTCTCAAAAATCATCATCTCTGTCCAAAGGTAAAAACTCGATACCATCCATATTATTTTCTTTAAAACCGTAGCTAAACATACAGTTTACTCGAACGTAAGAAAAATAACCAGAAAAGTGTGTCGAATTCAAGATTAAAACATGAATATATGCGTATATGTATGAATAAAGTTTTGAAACTGATTCTGTCAATCAAAATTTCAGTAATCGAAACTACAGTTTCGATACCTGTTTACTCAATCGAAACTAGGTAGTTTCGATACCTGTTACTCAATCGAAACTAGGTAGTTTCGATACCTATTGATCAATCGAAACTAGGTAGTTTCGATACGATTCTTACCCAATCGAAACTAGGTAGTTTCGATACCCAGTTTGCTCAATCGAAACTGGGTAGTTTCGACATTTGTCCTGTTCAATCGAAACTAGGTAATTTCGATACCTGTTTCAGGCCCATTGGGCAGTAACTTAGAACTGTTTTATAACGAAACAAGTGTTGAAAAACTAAAAAGATATTTAAACAAAAGCAATCAGATTTACTAAGTCGGTGAACAATTTGCATATGAGACGTTCGGTCTTAACACGAATTACCCTTTTTTGTAATTAGGGTACAAATAGTCAAGTTTGACTAGAACAAATATCGTTGCTAAGCATACACAAACTCAAGGTGAGTTTCACGGCCCCTTTTTACTGTTTTTAATATTTGGGGGAAGAACATACTTACAACTATTTTTATGTGATAACAAGAGAATAAGACTCGACTTTTATGTTTACACGAGTTAAACGATTTTAGGCCGCTAAAGTCCCCTGGAACAATTTAGTAACCATTAATTGTAGCCTAGGGTCCTATGAATAGTACTATGGAGAGTGACGTCTCCCGGTCATGGTTAGTCACGCTAACCACAATCTGGAGGATTTATGGCCGCATAGAACCGGATAACGAAATTAGGGGCGAAGAACAATTGTCATGGTTTGGTTACGGCTCATGTAGGAACATATTATTTGTATTCCTAGCTAGTTTACAAATGGGTTAACAATTCTTATTCTGATTATCACATGCACCTGAAACTATTTACGAACAATTGAATTTTACAAAGAACTATTTGATTAAACCTGTGAACTCACCAACCTCGTGTTGACAATTTTAAGTATGTTTTTCAGGAAATTGACGTGATCGCAAGGTTAGCAATGTAGATTACATGCATGCACGATGGATACAACTATTTGGGGGATTTCTCTTGTATAACTCATTGTAATAGAGTCATATTTGCGAAATCTTCACTTTTGTAAACCCAATTTATATTTTTGAAATGTAAAACTTTAAACTTGTTTATGTATCCATTTATCATGTATGTGTTTGCGGTAATCATATGCTTTGGAAACCATGTAACGTTACGCCTCGCGTTTCCGCCTTGGCGGGGTGTGACACTATAGGGGCCGATTCTCCCTGGCCGACTCTTTCTAGCCTTCTTCTTCTTCTTCTTCACCGAGTGTCGCTACTTGTAGGTAGCGAGACTCAAGAGTCGGCTCAAGAACCCTAATTCCAAATCAGACTTGTTTTCGATCCAAAACCATAACTTTTTACGTTCAAATCATTTCTCCAACTCCCATGAAGCTAGATCTATACTTTTCAGGTGTTTTTATACGTAAAAATCCGATCTTTATGTGATTATACCCAAGAAACCCAAAACCCCATTTTCAACAAAAACCCAGATCTGAGCAGGTTTCTTACCTCTAATCGACTCGTTTCTTCAGCTAAACTTCGAGTAAACACTGGAGAAGAAGTTTGGTTCAATCTTGGAGCAAAACCGACACCTTCTCTCTCTCTCTAGAACTTGTGAAATGAAAATGGTATTAAATGAGGGTGGAGATGATGAAGTTGGGGTTTTATGAAGCCAAACTCCCTATCCTAATTCAGCCCAAGCTCAAGTCTAAGGCTCGTTCCATTCCTTTGTTTAGTTTAACCCTCGTGAACGATTATTCTTTACGCTTTTCAAATCTCAGGATGTTACACTCTCCCTTATATTTTACCAAGAGATCCTTTAAGGGGGCATTTCAACTTCATTTTGGTTTATGTATTGCAAAAGGGCTTGCAAAGAAAGGCTTTTAAAAGGCACATAGGATAAAAATTTAAACACTTTTACTTGTAATTTTTTAAAGTTTAAATGTGAGAATGAAGTTTTGAAGAAAGCACTCTCTAGACCTCACAACTTTAGGTTGAAGTGCGCACCTTTCCTTGGAGATCAAAGTGTGATTCATTCTTCTTAAAATCAGATTAAAACATCATAAGCATGATTTAATTTTGATTTCTTAAACTCTATGCACTTGAATCATTGGAGTGCTGATTTTAACAGTTATTTTTGGGTGGGGAGTTAGGGCCTAGTGATAAGAGGGGAGTCCCACAACCAAGAGGTTGTGGATTCAAACATTGTCTAGGAAAATTATTGCCGTTAAAAAAAATAGAGTTATTTTGCTTTCGTTGCACAATAATGTTTGAACCCTATAAAACTCCAAATAAGCAAATCTGCATTCTTGATTCTTGACCTATCTTCCACGGAATTAGCATGGACCACTCTATTTCTTCTTTTTCATATCGTCGAAAGTATTGTATAACATATTTCACAAAAATAACGTGTTAAAAGTTGCTTAAAGTTATTCTTTTTCCGTTCGATATACAAATTTTATTTATGCTTTTGTAAATAATTGTTATAGTATTTTCTATTCATTTCTATAGATGATGTAATAGAGTTATGATAATTAGTTCAAGGCCTTGGTTATTTGTAAAAAAAAATTGCAAATAAATTCAGCCCATATTAACGGTTTGTAAATACAGTATCACACGTGTACAAGTCACATATGTTTAAATATTAGAAGAAAAGGCCGGTCATATAATTTCAAACTTAATTAACGTTGTGTTCTCGAATCCTTTTTAAAGAGAGAAGTAACAGAAAGTTGAAAAAACTCAAAGATTTATGTTCTTGAGATTTTTAATGAAAATAAATGAAAAAAAAGAAAAAAAGAGTTTTAATAATCTTTCCTCCTAGCTTTCTTTTCAAACTAGACGAATTTAAAAAGAAAGTAATCAAATACAAATATATCTTTCGCTTCATATTCATTTATTTTCTTTCATTTTTTCGTATTTTCTTTTATTTATTAAACTCGGGAACACATCGTTAAAACGAAAATTGACTACAACCTTAACTACAAAAGTTTCGGTCGTGTTTGGTTGTGGGTATAGAGAAAACAAATACGGAAATATCTAACAATGCTGACAAAAGAGTTACGTCATCATTACCCAACTGACGTCTTCTTGTATACAATTCAAAATCAAAAGGTGACAGCTTTACTTGTTAGTATTCTCTTTGCAAAAACTTCAATTCCTTGATAGTCAATTTTTAGATACTTGATGGAACGTTATCATTAAAAACAAATTTGTTTGATATATATATGAGATGTAAATAAAATTAATAAATAATTATTAACCAAATAAACTATCTTTTACCCTTAAATAATACTTGCATAAATGGATAATTTCATGAAAAAATACCATAAAAAACCAACATATTTTCAGTTTTTTCTCACAAAAGTCACTTGACAATTTTTTACACATAAAAACCAACATACTCTCTCTTTTACAAAATAGATTTAATTTGATTACAAATCATATCTTTATGGAAAAAATTTGTCTGTCAATTTCCTTTGCCATGCTTATGCAGATACATTTGCAGGGTAAATAGTTGTTGAGTTGAGAGATTTTTGTGAGAAAAGCTAGAAGGTACGTTGGTTTTTATGTACAAAAAATTATTGAGAGACTTTTGTGAGAAAAAGAGACTATGTTGGTTTTTTACGTACAAAAAATTGTTAAAGAATATAAAAAAACAGAAAGTATGTTGGGTTTTTATGGTATTTACCCTAATTTTATATACCATCTTCTAAACTTACATCATATCATATTTATTAAACAAAAATCATAATATTAGATATACTTATTTTCATATTCATGATATCTATATTCTTCTTTTATGTAATTATTTAAGTTATGAGTGTCTATAAGAAAGGTATAATGATCAAATTATAATTTGTATTTAAAAAATTAAATAAATGTTAAACTTTAAGTATTTTGAATATATATTTAATATTAAATTTTTATCAGATAAATATGATATCATTAAACTTTATAAAGATCTATAAAAATTACTCTTTCACCGAACTAGTTTAAACAGGAATCATAAATCATTTTTTAACATTTAATTAGAAAACTTAGTTTTGCTATCTAAAAAGAGTTAACGATTCAGTTTGTTGCCCGTTTGCCTTCTATTTCGATATAAATTTTACACATTTTATAACGTTAAAATTATTAGAAGAACGATTCTTATTAATAAAGTAATGAAAGATATAATTAGTAATTGATTTAAATATAACATAAAGACAATATTTAATTATTTGGAGTCACGAGTTTCAATCCGTTGTATGGCGTATGGAACACTTTCACGGGGGTCTTCAACTCTTTTTGTTTCTATCTATTTTCATTTTCTCACAACCACAAATCTGCCTATTTTGTTTATTTATGTATTTCATTATTTATAATGAATTATTTTTATTACCTTTTTTAACAACGAATTATTTTACTCATAAATATCACTTAAACATGTATTTATAGAATTTGAACGTACATCATTTTTATAAAAACAATCACCAATACTGATAGACCACAAGGCCATTCCTGATTCGACAAAAAAATCAATACAAATGTAGCTAAAGACATACATGTTATATGATAAGTCAAACATGTGATTATAAGTGTTATTTAAAAATCTTAGGTATGAGATTTTTTTTTTCTTTCTACTTTATTAAATATGTTATGTATTAAATATACTAATAATAAAACATATATTATTAATTAAAATTTAGTTGACTAAACTAAAGAATTAACTGTAACATTTGAATATCCTTTGACCGACTTAGGGGGTGTTTGAAGTTTGAAAATTACTTATTGACTTATTAGCTTTTTTCAAAAAGCCAATAAGTCAAAAAATGTTTGACATCCTTTTTTATTTTGGCTTTTTGATAAGTCTTAAAAGGTTATTTTTCAAAAGTCACAAATCCTGGCTTTTTAAAACTCCTTGTGACTTTTTGAACATAAAATTACCAATCTACACACCCTTTACCCTACAATAAATGTAAGCCAATCCAAACACTTTTTAAAAAACAATTTATTGACTTATTGACTTTTCCCACAACAAAAGCCAATCCACACACTTTTTTAAAAACTTCTTTTAAAAAAGTCATACGTCAATAAACACTTTTAACAAAAAGCACTTTTAGAATTAAATAAGCAATCCCAAACACCCTCTTACAATACCTTATAACTCTTTTTCCTTCGTTTTTTTGTAACACCTTAATTTTCATGAAAAAACTTAAAATTTATAATAATATAAAACTAACAACATATATACCAATATTAAAACCATTGCACGCAAGGTTAAATTTTGACAAACTTACAAATCTAGTCTTCTAGAAGCACAAGACAGGGTGTTACTAAGATAGCAAAAGACAACCACATGATTATCTAATGATTACAATGTGTATGTTCGTTTTCTTTTTTGTTTTAGAATATGCAACTCTCACCCGTAATCTAAACCTACTCATAATTTTACACCAATTATCTATCATGAGACTAAACTCTTAACCACTTCTTTTAAAATGATTACCTTTAATACACACCATGATAACATTAGGCTACAAACTCTTTAGCTATGATTGTTATCTTATATAAATGTTTATACATGTACTCCAAAAAAGGTTCTATAAGCCTTTATACCTTTTATCCGTACCTAAGCTTGCTTACAAGCCTTGCCACTTGATCCACTTTCACTAGGTCCTCGATATATAACAACCAGTGTTGTAAAACTCGGTCTAGGCGGCCGAGTACTCGGTGCTTGATAAGATGTCGGGGCGATTTTCTTCAGCTCGGTCAACATTACTCGGAATCGGTCAAACTCGGAGCTTGACGGTCCAACTCGGTCAAGTCGGATTTTCGTTGTTTCTCACTGATTCTTGTTGGATTTTCACTGTTTTTCATAGAGATACCTTGGAATACGAGAATTAATTATTACTATGTCTATAATATTAAAGAATTAATATCAACTTTTAAAATACTTTAGTATTTGAATATGTATCCTTTTGATTTATATTGATATTCATGTATTTTGTTATAAATATTAGTAAACATATGATATATGACATACATATTATAATTTCCTGAAAATTAATTTCTTTATAATTTACTATGTCCGAGTACTCCCCGCCTAGGCCGAGTACTCACAACTCCCCAGCCAACCGACCTGACATCGACTTCTACAACACTGATAACAACTATACGAAATTTTATCACTGAGTTATTCAATGTTATAGATTAAAAAACGAAATTTTATCACCCGTTTACCCGATTATAAACCCAAAATAGTTTACATAAAAGAACATGCTAATTAATATTTAAACATTATACACTTAAATAAACATGATATTTTTAAACCATTAATTTTCCAACAATTTCATACCCTATTTTATTTCTAAACAATGGTGCTAGCCTCCATTAAGACCAAAAAAGGGGAGACCCATGCTCACTCTCAAAACGGTGGAGACTCGCACCAATGAAGTCATCAAAACCGAGTTCATGCCACACTTATCATAATGAACATAGAAGTGACCCATTACGTCTATAAAGTAGCATAGTTATCCATATCCAAAGGCCACCAGTAGTCCATAACCAATTTCCCATGCCTTTCCAACACGATATGCAAAGTTAGGACCGTTAAAAAATACAACCACTAGCTTAGCCTAGTGGCAAAGGTGTATACCCAAAGACTTCACTAAAATGGAGAGGTCTTGGGTTCAAGTCCCACTTGTAACAAAAAAAATGAGGTCCAGGTTGGGCAGAGGGTTTTCTCACCTATGGTGGGTTTCCTCCTGAGGGAGATGGAGATGATTGGGTGGCTCAGTGGCCCGTCAGTTATCTAAATTGCCGTTAAAAAAAATTAAATCAGTTGTTTGTGTATAAATACGCTATCAATATTTTAAGCTTGTAATTTATGAACTCAAAACTTCTTACGTAAAATCATATTTTGATGTGTATCGCGATTTATAAATATGCATGAACTCGCGTATTTTTATATGGAATCTAAAAATATCATTTCCTTCGCAAACAACCATCAAACATCGACAATTATTAACAAACATACAACACATCAATAAAAGAATCGTTTTTATTATCATTAGCCAAGTGTGTGATATGATGTCCTAAACCACTCTATGTAGTTCTAGTGGACCTTAATCAGAAACTATAAACTCCTATCAGAAAACCTATTAAACATGAAAATTGGCATGAAAAGGGAATTTAGTATCATGAAACGACATGAATCTAATCATGTTTTGAGTTGTTATTTCTAATCAGTTTAATAAACAAGTTGTATTTGAGTTGGTTCGTTTAACTCATTTAGTTGAATAGACTGTGCTTGGGTTGACTCATTACCATGTTCAATCTTGTTACATTTTTTAATAATATAATAAAAGTCTTATACTAGTACATTTACATTTTAAAAAGTTAACATGTAATGATTATAGTTCTTATTGTAAACCACAAAAGGAAAAATAACTAACTAAATCGAACTTTTAACAACTAATTATCACAACAAATGTCAAAAGGTTTGCTAATTGCTATGCTCCAAACAACACTATATACATGCATAAATAATTACATACATGCGTTTTTTTTTCTAATGAAAGAAAAATCATGTCATGCCCCGGTTTTCAATCCCTGGGCGTGTGACCCGTTGACACCTTTCTCTTTCTTTTATAGGATCAAAGTTTTTACTACAGCGGAAAATAAGTTTGGATATTTTCTTTGTAAATAATTAACTCATAGGTTGAATAAAATTTTCTCTTATATATAAATAAGGATTTAAATATTCTTTTTGTTTTAACAACATTTTTCCATTGTCTTCTGACAGGTTTACAAAAATCTTTAAGAAAAAATAATCTTTACAATATATCCTGTTTCCAAACAGGTTTTCAAAATTTTTAGCCAGAAGGTTGTTCATGTGCCTAAGGAGTCAGAATCCTTTTGACACTAATCTTTAATATTACATATGTGTAATATCTTGTTTAAAAAAAAAACAACCTGATCAGTAATTTATCTAAAAGTTGATAGATTTTTTAATTCTCTATAGAACTAAAACATATCTGCAATAATTCAAACAAACACAACTAATCATCTCATCTCTCTCTCTCTCTCTCTCTCTCTCTCTCACACACACACACACTAAATCAAGATCGCCTGGAACACCAAATCAACGATAAATTAAGACCGCTTGGAACACAAGTTCGGTGGAGATTCAAAATGAAAATTAGGTTTGAAGCGTGTATTGTGATGTACACGTGAAGATCTCGAGTCCATGGTGGTTTGAACTAGGGCAACCTCTTGAAACTTCATTAACTGTTACGAAATTTGACTGACATGGATTATGCCATGATTTCACTACTAGAAACTTAAGCAGTTTCGACGACCTATCTCGACGACCCGTGTCGTCGAGATTGAAGGGACCAGTTACGACGACACGTCGTCGGCGATGGTGTCAGACCTCGTGAACTTTTTTTGTCACCTTTTCTCGACGACACGTCGTCGGGGATGGTTAACCGGGAAAAAGTGAAAGCTTTTGGCGCTTACCGGGAAAAGGTGAAAACTAGTCTCGACGACCTGTCGTCGAGATTGCTATTTTTAATTTTGTTTTTCTTTTTTTTTGCCTGGTAAAATATTAAAAAAATACTTTTTAAAGAAAACACCTAATATCGAGGACATGTCGTCGATATTGGTATATAATAAAAAATTATTTTTATTTAATAAATAAATTAATTAAAATAAAAGGACCCAATCTCGACGACATGTCGTCGGGACTGGTCCTACTTGGTATTAACCCACGCAGAAACCCTTCTCCTCCTCATTTTTGCCATCTTTCTTCTCTCAAACTTTCTCTCGGCTGCACCCACAAAATCCGGCCATTTTTTTTCTTCAAAATCCACCGTTTTCTACCTCCTTCTCCACCATTACTCTTCTTATTCAAGTGGTTAGACCCGATTTTGACTTTTTTTTAATTTTTCTTTATAATCGTAAAATTCTAATATAAATCTTGTGTAGGTGAAGTTTTTGGCTAAGTGGAGGGATTGGAATCTAGATTGAGGGTTTTCCCGACGACGTGTCGTTGTTTCAAGAGAATTCCGGAGGTAATATGTATATTTTTTTTGTGTTTATAGGTGTATTTGGGTAGTTTTATATAGATTTATAAATGTTTGTTTAATATTTTGGTAATAGGTTTAGATTTGAGAGATTTAGTTTTGTATAAATGTTTTAATTGTTTTTTATTTGAATAATATAGATGAATATATCTATTATTTTATGAAATTGGTGGTTAATTTATATAGATGTATAGTATGTAGGGTTCATTTTTTTTATTGATAGTTAATGTTGTAAAATTGATAGTTAATTTATATAGATGTAGAGTTTGTATGGTTTATATGGATGTATAAGTATATAAATGTATGGATTATTATTTGTATGTATTATTCGTAAATGGTAGTGTTATGTATATATTATTTGTAATAGATAAGACAGACATGCAAGAAGCACATGATAGCTTGGTAAAGATACTATGCAATTTGGAATTTATATATCCGCCAGCGTTTTTTTGACATAATGGTTCACGTAGTTCTTCATCTACCCGAAGAAGCTATTCTTGGTGGGCCATGAGATGGATGTATCATTTTGAAAGATATATGAAAAAACTGAAAGCGTATGTCAGAAACAAGGCCAGGCCCGAAGGCTCAATAGCGGAGGGTTATGTTGTAGAAGAAGCATTGACATTTTGCTCTAGGTATCTTGAGGATGTACAAACCAAATTCAATCGTCTTGACAGAAATGAAGATCTTGGCATTCCAAAGAGGCAATACTCTGTGTTTTCATCACAATGGCCAATGTCGGCAAATAATTTTTTTTTATATGTGTATTTTTTGTTTATTACAGAATACAATTCAAGAAGAATTAACCCGGATGCAACAAGACGGCGGAGATGTTGATGAGGAAGAGGTCCTAAAACGTGCCCTTGGCGAGAGACGCGGTTGGACCCGAGGAGTTGGAAGAAAAGTTAGAAACATGCCCACTAATGTTTCGGCTCTCTCCGAGTCTCAATTCAACGAATTTAAAGAACAAATTCATGAACTGAATGAGACCGTGAAACATATGCAACAGGACCGCAACCAATCCGGCAACCAAAATGACGACGATGAAGATGAATAAACTTGGTTGTAACTTTTATTTGAATGATTTGTAATAAGTTATACAATTTGTATACTTTTGTTAGATGTTTTATGTAATATATTGGTGTGAAATGTATTAATATGTAACAGGTTTGACAGGTTCTGAATTTTTGTGTATTAAATTACTGGAAATTTTTAAAATTCAAAAAAATAATTTTTTAAAAAAATAAACCAGTCTCGACGACATGTCGTCGGGATTGAGGTTTCCAGATTTTATAAAAAAATATTAAAAAAATTAAATAGATCAATCTCGACGACATGTCGTCGAGACTGACCTATTTATTTTTTTAATATTTTTTTTAAAAGTGAAAAGTTATTACCGACGGGGAAATATCGAAGACATGTCGTCGAGAAAAGGGTAATCTATCTCGACGACGTTTTCTCGACGACTTTTCAAGCAATCTCGACGGAGCTTTGCCGACGAGGCATTCTCGACGACATGTCGTCGATAAAGGCTATATCGACGACATGTCGTCGATAAAGGCTATATCGACGACATGTCGTTGAATCTGCCTAAAATTCTTGTTGTTTTTCTTTTTGTTGTCATAAACTGCACTTCTGTGAGAATTTAGTCGTCAATGAATCAATTTATTGACGCATTGCAACTTATGCTACATTCGGAGATAAAACATAATTGGATTTGTGTAGTTAAGCATTTGAAGACTAATCATCATTTCATGTAAGTTCATGTGTTTTTTGACTTAATTAATGTAAGTTTAGCATTTCAAGTTATTGTTATATACGTAATATTGGATCAAAACCGTATATGATTAGTTGGTTCTTAAAAAAGGTTATATTTATGCTTTTCTGTTAATTATTATTGGACTATATGTATGATTTAATAGTTTGTTTCTCTATGGTTCTATTCTTATACTAATATTAAGGTGTTTCAAGTGTGGTTTATTATTATTTTGTTTATTACATGTATGTAATACTTTTTTATATATGTGTAATACCTTATGACATGTATGTAATATATACTTATTACATATAAGTAAAAAGGTATTACATATATGTAATTGCTTGTATAACATTTACGTAGTATTTATAGTGCTATTTTTTAAATACAGAAGTTAACACAAAAGGGGAGAGAATTGTACGGTAATGGGGTCGATTGTTCGGATATGCTTCAAAACATCCAGGTAGTGACTGGCAGACATAAACACCCGGAGGTATATAGTATACATTTCTTCGAACATATCGTCATGATCAATTTCTATACTAAAGTTAAATCTGTTAGGAAAACTAGCATTAACAACAATTAAGCAAAATTATGTTTTGATTGTTAATGATGATACTTTCCCTAACAATTTTAACTTTCAGTCGAGAAATAGATTACAACGATATGTTCGGAGAAATGTATACGACCTTTTCAAATGTTTATGGCCGACGACCACTCTGAAAGTCTCCAAATGACGATAAACAAAAAGGCGGAAAATGTCTTGATGTTTTTCATTTAGTCTTGTAACTTTTACAATTAATTAAATGTTAATTTGTGTTATTATGACCTTAAAAAAATATTACATTACAAGATATTACATATATGTAACATGATATGACGTGTATGTAACAACATGAGTTTACATATATGTGATAAGATATTAGATATTACATACATGTAATATCTTACTACATATATGTCATAAACAACTACATGTATGTTCATATTATTTCGATCCATCCTCGAGGCTCTTCTACTATTTCTTTACATGTTTAAGTGTATTATGTGAAAGTATACACTATAAACACATTAGCAAAACAATCTTAATAAAGGATTAGACTAGAAAACTAAACCAAAAACATTTAAGAACATAACATTAAACTAAGGGATGCAACTACGTGAAACGTGTTTATATTTGTGAAAATTGGGTTTTCTTGGTTTAATACACAACTACAAAGTTCACTAGCATAGGAGTCGTGTGACTTTCTATGAGATTTAAGTTCAATTAGAAAAAAAAATGGCTATGTAAATTTAGTTATAGAGGCTATTGTGTAAATTGGTTTTACAAACAACCATGTGTCATCGTTGAGCTATGCCCAAAAATCATTTTTTTTCTTCAAATGACAAGTTTTGTTCCCAATATTCATTAGGCACATTCAAACATGTTATTTAACCAATTTCAACCACACATAGCTTATTACGAAAGTTTAAATTCAAGAATCAAGATTTGAAAACCAAAATTATGCATTAGTTAAACATATTGTTATTATCTAACTATTTACATGATATGCACCCAATAGATAAACCAATCTTAACATATTGTGAGAATCATTGGCCTCAATGTTTAACCGGTGAAGGTCATTGTTGAGGTGTGGAAAGTAGATTCTATGAACTATTACGCTCTAAGTTTTAAATTTATAAAAGTATTTTTTATCAAATACCACACACACACGTTAGACAAGTGTACATATCGTATCCATAGCATAGCAAAAGCAAGAATCAAGTATCGATCCACGGGACATTGGTGACAACTCCTAATACTAGACACTCTATCAATATATGGTTAACTAATTTCTATTGGAAATGAATGTTTATAAAGAATGAAAATAACTTTTGAGATTAAAGCATAAGAATAAAGGTTGTATCATCTAGATCTTGAATCCTTTTGACCAATGATAGAATGACTCTATGAATGATTGAAATTATGAAAGTAGTTCCCTAAAGGGCTAAGCTCTTGCCAGAGTAACCTAGACTAGTCGGCGATCTAAAGCTCCGAACACGTATAAAATGGTTTCCCTAGGACCTACTACTATGAAGAATCAACGGCCACCTTGTTAATTGAGCTTTGTAAGGAATCCTCACCCGCCAGGGATATTAGATATCTAAAGAATGATCGTGTTATAGACAACACTAACACCTTGAGTAAAACTTAACCAAATATTTTATGCCTTAGAACCTCTAAGACATACCTAGAGAGAGTATCACTTGCCAGAGATATCTACTAATTCCATAATACATAAGGAAAACTCTAACAAACTCTTAATTCCTTTTACTTATAATTAAGCAGCACTTTTACCTTTACCCAAAATAACCTAGACCTATCTTCCTCTCGGCAGAGTAGCAAGACTCGGACTATAGACCGAAGACTATAACCTCATAATGTTGAATAATAATTCTAAAGAGCGGGCTTACACTTAGAACAAAACCAACATCAATATCAAAGATAAATTAGACAATTGCAAAAATACACATGCAACATAAGATCTTGAATTAAGATTAACCAAATCAACAAAGCTTCATAATAACAATCAAACAAATAATCATTCTTAGTCAAAATTCAACTTAATCTAGATGACAGAAAGAAGTTTAGCTACTTATAATGTTTAGGAAGAAAACAAACATATAAAAGAACATCATCAAAGATAAACAAGAATAGTATAACCGAATATATGGCTCCAGTCTTCAAGTCTTCTCCACGAGAATGATCTCTAATCCGAATGCTTCAGCCTTTCTTTCTTTACCTTAAAGTTCCTAACAGTGGGTTAGAGGCCTTCTACTTCTCAGAAGTCGATTAGACTTGTATGTAACTTCTTCTTTTCTGCTCTAGCCATCAATTCCTTTACAAAGGATTCAATTAGGGCTCCAGCATACGACTCGTATATAGTCATATGGCTACAGTCTTCAATTACAGCTACAACTTCAGAACTTGGGTAGTCGTACGGCCCGTACAGAATGGAATAGCCCGTAAGATGTCTTCTGTGATTTTCCTTCTTTTCTTCCAAGTCCCCAATCTTCAATATCTAATGGTTTCTTCTCCATATTTGCTTCTATTTACCAAGTAGACACGTGAATTCACTAATAATGCAATTTAAATAAAAACTAATAATTCACTATAAAATCGTTTATAATTTAGAACTAATTTAACAATAAAAAGATGTGTTATTTATAGCATACCAATCATGGTCCTCAATGGAAATCTTATAGTTTATAGTTTCTAAATATAACACGTGAATAACATGGTCTTCATTCATAGGCGTTAGGTTCATTAACCTCGAGTATGAAGATCATGAGTTCCCAAATTCGATCATTCCATGGGAAGTCCTCAACTTTCTAAACACTTGCAATGTGTTATCACAAATATTAGTATATCTAGCATATAACAACTAGAACTAGCATGCTATTCATACCAAGGAAAGAACATTCAACCTAAATACTAAGTTAAACTAACAAAGAGTTCACTTGCCAAAATCTGAATACATAGGCAAATTAAACACATATTTATCCTCAAAATGGACAATGTTAGTGTATGCTTAGTTTTAAAAGGCTCTAACTACTCATCTTGAAAATATAAGCTCCCAATTACTAAGCTTTTCCTAAACATAGTTGACCACCTAAAAGTCAACTCAGTTCTACTTAGTGTACTTCTTTGAGCACAACCAAAAACAATTAAGCAATGGCAATTTTTCCCAATTATATTGCTATTTCAATTTTAATTGTTATAAATCAACTATAGCCACTTATCTGGTTATGTCTAAACACCTAAGAGTGCATTTGAGTTTTAACAAATCATATTCAAACCTGCCCGATTATTTGGTTCAAAATTCACCAAAACAAGTTTGTTTACCTTCCACTTAAACTTTTTACCTTCAAAAACATTTATAGAAGTATAATTTGTTAGTTAAAACCATTTTTAGTCAATTTAACTGACAAATTCATCACACAATCACAATTTTTTACAACAAACACAAAAAATTTTACAATTAAGCATTGTATTGTCATTTAAACCGATGGGATTTGGTTGAGAGTGCTAGAATCTGGGTTACTCATTTTGAATGTCGCCGAAAAGGTGTATCGTGAGGTTTGGGTTGGGGGGCTAGAATCAGTGTTACACATCTTGGACTTCGTTGGTAAGGTGTTGTGGTTCCGGTTTGTATTAGAAGACCATTGATAAGTGTCCCGATACACCTGAGTTCAAATGGTGATTTCATTTAGTTTTCATCAATTGATGTGGGTTGTAGCAAAATTTATATAAAACTCCATTTTAAGTCAAGTTTCACTAAGAACTCGTACACCTAAATTCTTGGTTATGCTATATAGTTAAAACATAACATATCTAACAAATTTTAATTATCATATACAATGTTTTAAACTAGTGAATGTCTTAAACATATTTAATTTTCATAAATTCCACTCTTGGTTTCAAAACCAGTTCAAGTTCATATACTAAAAAAAAACTATAAAAGAAAGAGAAAGGTGTCAACCAGTGGTGGATCTAAGAAAAAAATCCAGGGGTATCTAAAATTTCGTTCAGGGGTATCTGGATACATAAAACGGTAAAAAAAAAAATTCCCACTACGCGTCGAAAGTTGAGGGGTACCGACAGGTACCCCTGCCCTCCATATACATCCGCCACTGGTGTCAACGGATTACTACTGATAGTAATTTGTTGTTGATGAATAACTTGTTGTTGATAAGGAAGTTATTACCAATCGTTGTTTATCTTTTCCGGTTATATAGAGATTAGTTTGTTATTTATAGCATAGGAGTTGCATAAATTTAATAGTAAATCATGATGTACGGATTATGGGTTATCAATTGAGTTTTGATTCTGAAAACTTGTGTTTGTTTTTGTGTTCTTAACTTCGTACAATCTAACATTTGTCATTGATTAATTAACAAGTATAACAACTAATTAATCAATTAAATAACATGATATTAGAATTCACGATCCAACGCATTTATTTATTAGGTCATTTGCACATAAGTGTGTATTTTTAGTTTTAACCCTTATATGACTTTTTTTTTTAACATTTTGATCATATTTTCATAATGACAGATTTAAACTTGCACCAAATAAATTCAAATCTTTATTTGCTTTTTATATTATAATGCAAAGAAAGCTATGGATTCTTGTATGATTGTATTCGAAACTAGGATAGTACCCCGTGTATTACATAGGTTAAATAAAGAATATATTAAATATTAACTAATTAAGATTTGGGATTCATAAAACGATATTTTTAGATAAGATGATTGAAAATCTGTTTTTTAATCTGAAAATTGTATAAATAATATCAGTACTATTTAATGTTATTATTAGGCGGAAAAATTAGTATGAGGAGGCCTAGAATTATGACACGTGACATCCCAGATTTTCATTTATTATATATAGAAGATAGAAGATTTTGTCAAAAATATAAGTTTGTTTTGTTGAATATATCGTAGAGAAGACTGATAAATGTTTATTGATAAATCATGAAAATAAAAATACAAAATCTCATTATATATAAAACGTTTTTTTCTTCTTAAAATAATTATTTTCTATAGAATATGTATGTATAAAATAATTATATTTCTATAATAAAAGACCGAACAATCAAACCATAAGTGGCAAATCTTTTTCTTTTTTTAGAGGGTTTGTGGGAAGTGCACCTAGACACTAGTGAGTGCCAAAATAAACACCACCTTGTAATGGTGGATTCAAAATCTTGATTTTAATGGCAGTGCGTTGAAATTCGAATCATTTTTCTTTAGTTTTTGCTTATTATATAGCAATATTTTATACAAGTCAAACTGATGAATAATGAATACTAGCTTAGACCCCGTGTAATACACACGGATGAAAAACATCAATACATAAATTTTATTTATGTATTTTACAGGTGTAAAAATGTATTACTGTATACTAAGGATATAAAACAAAATTCAAAATATGTAAAAAATAATACATAGTTGGGTTTTGAAAATACATCAATTACTATTTAGTGTAATTTGATTTTCATTTACTATTTGATTGAAAATAAAAATTACATAATTAGATTTCAAAGTTTTTTTACAATAAAGGATAATTTAAAATAAATGTGTTTTATTAGTATAATTAGTAATTTATTAAAAGATTTGTGTGTATTTAATAAGAGAGAGGCGAGAAAATATTGATGAGATTAAATATGGTGACGACACGTGGCATACAAAAACCTTTATTTATTATATAGTATAGATTCGAGTAAAAAATAAATGAATAAATATTTGATTAATTGTTTTAATATTAATTCATATACACAGATACATGTAAATATACATATATAAACACATAGAGATATGTAAATACATGCATACATTCATGTACATAAACCTTCACATACATGATATACATACAGGGACGTATCAAATGAAAGCCCTTAGTTATTGTGAAAACTCATAAACTCAATCTTGACCATACATTCCATTTCTTGAATTTGTGTTTTTTTTAATTTTCAAGTGCATTTATGTCTTTTTCATTCTCCTTAAAACCCTAAATCTATTCAATTTTATCCCTCATTCATCCAGATTCTTTATCTCTAACTTCTCTCTCTCAAACATCAAAATCCTTTTCAAAACTAAACCCAGAACTGAAACCCTCAAACATCCAAAAGATCTCGTCATAACAGCCTTCTTCTCCGGGGATAACTCGCATAATCCGGCGGCATAATCGGAGACGTAACGAACAAGTTGTTTAGAGATTCCATGGTTAACGAGCTATAGGAGACGGCGGTGGTGCTCGTCGTTAGCATCGGAAGATCGACGGTCGGAGGCTATAGGAGACGGCGGTGGTGCTCGGAATTCGACGGGATTTTGGTGGAAGGAGTCAAGCCTATTTGCCACAAGAGAGGTAATATTTCAAAAAACTTATTTACCTTTGATCTGATCAGTCGAGCAGTTCTTAATATATTTGTTTGAAGCCATTAGATGTGGTGCATTTTGGTGATGGTTTTAGGGACTTATTTAATTTTTGTTTGTGATGGTTTTAGGGATCTACTCAAACATATATATATATATATATATATATATATATATATATATATATATATATATATATTCAGTAGATATAATACATTTTTGGTGATGGTTTTGGTGCATTTTTTTTTCAGTAGATGTGGTGCGTCTGGTGATTTGAAGCAAATTTTAGAAGTTTTACCGTTGTTTAAAAAGTTTCTTGTTAAAACAGTTTCTACACACGTTTAAATTGGGGCTTTATTGTTTTAAATGGGTCTGAACCACAAAATAGGGTTTTTATATACATTTGAAAAGCATCAATTTTAATTTACACGTGTTTAAATTGAATTTACACAAGTGTAAAGAGAATTTACACAAGTGTAAAGAGTTGTTATTCATGTGTTTTTATGTTGATTCTGATCTGAACATGTATAAAACTGTCTTTGTACAAATTTGGAAAAGCCCCAATTTTAATTTACACATGTTTAAAATGAATTTACACAAATGTAAAGAGTTGTTATTCATGTGTTTTTATGTTGATTCTGATCTAAATATGTATGAAATTGTCTTTGTTGATGTGTATATAAATATGTAAATTGTCTTTGTTCATGTGAATTGATTTTTGTATATGGGTTTTAGATGGGGTAGCAAGCACATGAGGGATCGAAGATCTTGATTCAAGACGGTGTAAAAGTCGGCTTCCTTGTGTATATGTTTTTTTTTATAAAAATATTTATGTATTTTTGATGTAATTTTCTGATTTGTAAATATGTGTAAATTAGTTTTACACGTAGGTTCTTTAAAAATATTTGCATATTGATTGATTAGAGAGAGAGAGGAGTGTGTGTTTACCAAGATTTAATAAAAAAAGATAAAAAAGTGTATTTACCTTTTTACCTCTGTATTAAATCTAGACCACATGTTTTTTAATTTAAAATTAAAAAAACTCAGATTCAATTTCAACCACATTTTATAATAAGCAATTTTGAATAAGTGGTTGTGGTTGAGTTTTGTCACACCCCAAAAATTCACTAACGGAGTTTTACCGTTAGGAGCGTGACATACCAGGATCTCAGTCATTAGTTACGTTGAATGACTCTATATGAGTTTAATGAAAACACTAGTATTGCTCATAGTCACGATGCAACACTAGTAAATGAAAATACTGATTTAATGTAAGACTGCGGAAGCGAAAAGTTAAATGGAAAGCATGCGCCAAAACAGTCGCGCCAAAAATAAATAGTTCAACAATAAACTAAATAAATAGTTCTTGAGTTTGAAAATGATGGACTTCGAATGCATGTATGCCTTAGATTGTGCTGGTACCTTAATGACCTAAGAAAACATGCTAAAACGTGTCAACAGTAGGTTGGTGAGTTCACAGGTTTCAATGTTTGTAAAGTTTACTAGATAAAACCATTTACAATTTATATCATAGGTAGCTAACCTAATTACATGTTACTAAAGCGTTTCGACACCGAAGCTGACTGTTCATGTTTGAACTGCCTCCAACCATGACTATCATGATCAATGGTAAATGTTTAGGTCAATGTTACACCCGTTCGACTACATGTCGTGTTAGCGCGACTAACGTGGGTGGGGCTTGTCAATGCCCAGTAGTACTACTCAAGATTACCCCGCTATCTCATATATTAAACGGTTCGATAAGTAAGGACTTACATGATAAGTTTGCGCTTAGTACAACAAGTGATATAATTGAAATGTAAGATCTAAATATTCATACCCATGTTTTCTCCCCCAAGTTTAAATCATAAGAAAAGGGGTCGTGAAACTCACCTTAGAGTGTGTGCGAAAGAAAGCGAACTTAGAATGCTTGACGATTAACTGCCACCTATAAACACCAGTTTATAAGTGTGTGTTTGTGCAAGGCAATAGGAACCCTAAGTATCCAAACAATCTCATTGTTTTAAGGGTTTAGAAAATATTTATTGGTTTGACTAAGTTCGACCAAGTTTGACTAAGTTTGACCAAGTTTGACTCGACGACCCGTTGGTGACCCATTTAGTGATTAAATGTTTGGTTTGTATAACAACACACATAGCATACAAATAATTCACGTTTCATGCTACTTATGTCATAACTAACTTAGCCTGGCAAGCTACATCTAAACAATACACATTCAATTAATTTATTATTTTTTTGAAAATATATAAACTCATGTTTGCTTTCAAATGAATCACATTATCTATAACACGTTCGTATCATCATTCCATGTCTATCTACACATGCTAATACATAATAGATTACCATAACACACATCATTAAGTTTAGACATCAAGTTCCAAATCACAAAGTTTCTACTTTTAGTAACCTATTATCTAAACATGCTATTTGTATCCAACAACACTTTAACAAGCTTCATTACCTTCATAATAACATACTAGTATCACTTAATAATGTCATTCACGTCAAGAAGTCTCACATTCAAAAATCATCTTTCAACAAAGTTTCCTCTTTTAGTAAGTCGTCCATTACACGATTTGTTTACCCAATTAACACGTCTAATCAATCCCAAATCTTTCAACTAATATAATTACAACTATATTAATCATAATTCACGTCTAGCATGCAATTCCTATACTTCACATAACCAACAAAACTCAATTTACACCTCGTATGGAAACTAGGGTTTCACATATTTTCATAAAATCACCAAAACGATACAACAATATCAAACAATTAACTAATTCATTATCATATTTCGAAATCAATAAGTTTGGATGATCTAGGGTTTCGATCATAAAAATCATAATGAAATAATGACGGAATTCAATAAAATAACTTACGTTGGAATGTTAGGAATGCCTAGACTAGCACGTATTCACTTCCGGTTTCACGATTGAAGCTCGATCGATGTATGTTTGGGTGCTTTGAAGATCTCGGCCAAAGAGAAGGGTGGGGGTTTGGGTCTCGACGGCAACAAGGAAGGAAAAAAGGGATTAGGGTTTAATTTTATTTTTTTAAAGTTTATATATATCCTAATGGTATTCATGGGTTTTTCAATTGGGCTTCAGGCTTAATTAAGGCCCATAAACTCTAATTAATTAAATAACACTTAATTAATAATTAACAACTTTTGATTTTTAATTTTATAAAACTCTAATATTTATAAAAATATTAAGTACGATTAATACACGATAAACACGTACGATAACCAGAATATTCACATAGTTCACGTAAAGTCACGTAATCACATAAAATTCAAATAATTTATATTAAATATAAATTATTAAATATTCGTAAATTTATCTTAATTAATCACCAACGTTCCGGGTTAGACTCGAGTGCGATTCGCCGTGTGTGAACTAACTGACACATTTAATTAACTTAATTAAATGCCATGCACGTGTGACTAACTAAGATAACTGAGTTTGCAATGAATAATGTTTGAACTAACGAGTTTTGAGTTAACGGAGTTAACCTGAAATTGCCGGATGTCACAAGTTTAAAGGTTTTTACAACAACTTAAGGTTTACAACCGATACGTCCCTATATATACATACAAGCACATGCATACACGTACATACATACATACATATGTAAGTATATACATACATGTATGGATGCTTGCAAGTTAGGGGTGAACATAGTTTAACAATAACCGAAACAAACTGATAACAGCCCCGAACCATAACCGAATTTAATCGAAACCAACTTTAACCAACATTTTGGAAGTGCCTTGCCTATAACCTAGTCATCTGGTTACAGTTAAGGAAGTACCAAGCCATTAACCGACCAAAACAGAAGCGAACCAATCTCGTATTGCATCTTCATTTTTCCTGCATATATACATATATACACCTACAAATATACATATATACACTTGCATATATTTCTAGGGGAAGGTTCTTTGGGGCACCACAAAAAATGGGTAACTGGGGAACCATGTATTTCACATGTAAAAAACTCATTTTCACATGTGAAAAACCTCATATTTACATAACTTTCTTCGGAGTTTTTGCATATAAACATATTTAAAAGTCGTTATAATAAAAAAAATTAATTTTTAAAAATAAAAAAAATTGTAAAAAAATAAAAATTTCGCAAAAGCTAATTTTTTTTTTGTTAGGACGGCTTCTATATGTTTTTATACAAAAAATCTCCAAAAAAAATTATGTAAAAATGAGGTTTTCACATGTGAAAATGAATTTTTTATTAGTTTTTCACATGTTAAACACATGGTTTCCTGTTCCCTATTTTTTGTGTTTCCCCAATGAACCTCCCTCTATATAACTATATACATATATACACCTGCATATGTTCATATATGCATATATACACTTGCAAAACCAAGCTAAAACTAAGTTGAAACCCCTTGGAACTTAATTAACTGAATTTAACAAAAATCGAACCATAACCGACGGTTAACCGAGTCATGGTTAGCCAACCATTAGTTAACGATAATGGAAATGATTTTTCATTAACCTACCGATCAGTTTCAGTGGCGGTGGAGGGGTAAAACCAACCCATAACCGATTTTGCCCACCCTTATAAGTCACTTTGTATTTAGCCAAAGTCAACAACTCTTCCTTTTTTTTATAAGGGGGAACGGAAAAAATGGAAGAAGGATGAGACGAGAAGGGAGGAAATATGGTTCGGTATTGGTGGGAATACCGCTGCAGTCGCCCGGTACCGCCCAAAAAATACCCCTCACGTGATAGTTCTCTCCCGAAGCCTATCCTTCGTTTATGTTTAAAGCACCCCTCCCACCAAATATATTTTGACATACACAAATATATAATATTATTTTATAAAAAAATGGTTTAGTGGTTTAGTGAGTTAGTAAGTATGATCCAAAAGGAGTCGATGAGGTGTAGGGTTTTTATTGGTGGATGGAAATAAAAAAAACAAAAAACAATTCCTTCTTCCCACGCCCGTTGCTCCGGTCACGAGTGGCTCACCACGCCCTGGCCACGAGGGGGCGGGGTGTTCCATGCCCCTTGCAGCCTACAAGGCTCACGCCCCTCCCCTCATTAGAACCACCCCTCATTAGAACCATTACATATAGCGTAAGTATTAGGGATGAGAAAGACCTATTCTCTACGCTTATTGTCGATCATCACTTTGTGCCTTGAGGCATGGATCTAAATTATGAGACCAGACGGTATGATAAGCCCACGATGGTTACCTAATGTGGGTTCCTCACATGGGCTCTTTATTGAAAAGTGGGCTTAGGGTCTTTAGAGGTAAGTGGGCTTAGGGTTTTAAACGTAAGTGGGCTTAAGAGCCATATGATTGAATAGTCGAATACTAGTCTCAAATCACATTACATAATTTGAACTTGTATTTATATTGGATGCGCGCACAACCAGATGAGACGTGCATACACGGATGAAAAAGAACCTAAACCCAACGGAAAACTCGAAACCCGAGACATTTCAGACAGGTATTCGGGCACGGGACTGGATATGTGATTAGTTTTAGAAATTGTCACGGGTTTGGGACGGGCATTGGATTAGATGATACCCGCCCGATTACCTGAATATATTTGTAAGACACGATTTAATATGTGACTTTTATAATCATTTATCTAATTATTAAATGATCAAATATAATTAATTATTTATTTAATAACCTATAATTAGTTGATGAGCCTAATTACTCTTAACGGGTCACTAATGGGTTTTCCCTTAGGTGTACATATAAATAGAGAGTTAATTAGAGGGAATAGACTAATCGACTATTCTATCACCACTAAAAAAATCCTCTCTCTCTCCTCGTAACCGTGAGCTATCAAGAACTCACCTAATACCATCCTAATCGTACACCCTAAAAGGGAACCGGATCCAGATCAAAGATAATGATGTATTCCCTATCATCGGTGAACTTAGCAGGTATGTATTATATTATTGTTTTCTATTATATAGTTACAAGAACTAATCAACAATATTAATATACTAGCTTAGTACCATGTGTCTACACACGGGATGAAAAATATTAATACATAAAATTCTTAATCTATATCTATATCTATACTATATAATAAATAAAGGTTTTTTGTATGACACGTGTCGCCACCATATTCAATCTCATCATTCTTTTCCCGTCTCTCTCTCTTATTAAATGCACCCATATCTTTTAATAAATTAATAATTATACTAATAAAACACATTTATTTTAAATATCCTTTATTATAAAAAAATTTTTGAAATTTAATTATGTAATTTTTATTTTCAATCAAATAGTAAATGAAAATTACATTAAATAGTAATTGACGTATTTCCGAAACCCAATTATATATTATTTTTTACATATTTTGAATTTTTTTTATATATTCTATGTATACAGTAATACATTTTTACAGCTGTAAAATACATAAATAAAATTTAAGAAATTTATGTATTATATTTTTCACCCGTGTGTATTACACGGGGTCTAAGCTAGTTATATAATAAATAAAGGTTTTGATGTGACACTTGTCACTCTCTCATGCAACCTCAACTTTTTTTTCCCGTCTCTCTCTTATTAATTATACAAATTTTTCTTTAATTGTTTTTATAATTTTTTGTTTCTCGCCTCTCTCTTCTACTAAATAATAATGATTTATATAATTCTTTTAATAAAACGTTTTTCATAAATATGTAATATGTAAATATTTATTACTAAGTATATATAACATTGTCTTTATTTAACCCGTATAATACACCGGGTTTCTAAAGTTTAACATGAATTAACATTTATCAGTTACATAAAAAAATTAATACTTAGCTAAAAAATGTTTTAAAAATTAACTTAACATAATTTATAACTGTTACGTAAAATTTTATTCAACTCGGTTAATACACGGGTTTTTTAAGACATAAATTTTTTATTAATAAGTATATAATATTACATTTATTCAACCCATGCAATACACGTGATTCTAACCTAGTTTTTTATGTATATATTTTACATGTGTAAAAATGTATTACATATACGAATGATAGAAAACAAAATTCAAAATATGTAAAAATTAATATATAATTGGGTTTCGAAAATACGTTAATTACTATTTAATGCAATTTGACTTTCATTACTATTTGATTCAAAATAAAAGTTACATAATTATATTTCAAGGTTTCATATAATAATGGATAATTTAAAATAAATGTGTTTTATTAGATAGTATAGATTAGTATTTTCTTTAAAGGTGTATTATTATTAAAATATAGAGGTGTTTAATAAGAGAGATGCGGGAAAAAAATGATGATAATGAATATGGTGGCGACACGTGGCATGTAAAACCTTTATTTATTATATAGTATATATTATGTAATTTAAAAAAAGTATGTTAAAGTTGTTATAAACTTGAAATTATTAAAATTGTAAAACTGTTAGAAGTGTAGTCGAGCGTTTAATATTTAAAGTTGGTTGTTGAGATGAATCTAAGATCTGGTTTCAGGCAATGGACATCTCAACAGATAGTTTTTAGCAACACAAGATGTAACATCCCAGAAATTCGTTAGCTATTGGATCGAGTTAATGAAGGAATCAAATCCCTTTAGAACAACTTCGAATATAACGGTTTCATGTGGAGTTTGGTTTATCAAAGTTAAGGGATTTGGTTAGCCGTATTTCGAAGGTTCAAGATGGAAACGCGCCAAACGATTTAGGAGGGACCCGAGGTAAAACATCAAGAGATTTAAATACCATCCTTACACAAACCCTAAGCCATTCGGCTAGGATTGTGCACACGAGGGCAACAAGAGGGAGACGCCGGGGACGGTGTTCTCACCGTGGTTCGTACGGCGGCGACGGGCAAAAGAAACTTCGATGCATGAAAGGTAACCCTCAAATCCTACTTGTATGTTTCTGTTTCCGTTTTTTCACGAACCCGGTTAGGGTTTCATCATCTTTTGCTTGTGGTTATCGGGTGAGGGAATGGTAGCTATGGCCGAAGGCAGGGACGACGGTGAATAGGGACAGTAGCAGGTGGTGGCACGAGGCGGTGGTAGCTCGGTTGGTGTGGCGACCGACCGGCTGTCGAGGGGAAAGATGAAAGAGTGTAGCGCGCGATGAGGTGGGGTTGTGCTCGACGGCTACTGTGGTGGCTGTGGTGGAGTCTTACGGCGGTGAACGGAGGGAGACGACGTAGGATTCGTTTCCAGCGTGAAGGGTGGCTCGGGTAGAGTCCACCAGTGGGGGTAGCGGAGGTGTACGTTAACTAGGGTTTTATCCCGGAGAAGAGGATGGGGGCGGTGCATGGTGGTGTTCGGCTAGGTGCATGGTGATGTTCAGCTAGGGTTTTGCCCGGCAAGGAGGATGGTGATAAGGAGGTGGTGGTGAGCGGCGGAGAAGGAAGCCGGAATGCCATCCGGTTAAGGCTTGTGCATGCATGCGTGGGAATCTGGCTCGGGTATGCGCGCATTCGTGAATGGGGGGTTTTGCATGGCATGATTTGCAGGCATGCATGAAGCCCGGTTCAGGTATTCGGTTTCTAAATGGGTCAAGGACGATCCGATACACGTGCCTTTGGGGCTAGGGTTTCGTGGGGAATGAATGATGAGCCTATGGGTCAAGCATAGGGGTTTAGCTATATTATTGTGCTACTCAAGGTAAGTTTAGAATGCGTTCTGATCATGTGATCACACGCTTGGTAGGTTTGGGGTTTGAGCGTGGACGGACGAGTTGCAGAGCTAGGACTAAGGTTCATCATAAACTGTGAGTTTCTAATCGCCTCTTTTAAACGTTTTACTGTTTTGGGGCTATCGTGCATACTCACATGTTTTATTAAACGAAAGTATTATGAGTTATGATTTAAACTTGAAGTGCTTTATGAGATCGTTATGTAACAATCAAGCTAAGGGTCATTATGGGTCCTTAGGATGGGTGAACAAGAGTTGTGATGATCAGTGTATGTCATCTTATGAGTTAGTCGGGGATTGAGTCAAACCTGTGAAGGTTATATAAGAAGAGTTAGTAGGGGGGCCGTATATGGTTCTTTGACAAGTCATGTAAATGCTAGTCTACTGTTAGATGTTACGAGTTAGTCAGGGAGAGTCAGAATATAAGCTTGACGCTTATGAACATGTGTAGGGTATGTTATCCTATTGTTGTGTGTGGGGTGCAGGTGTAAATAATGAGTCATGTAAATGAAAATGGGATGTAGTCTAGCGACCTAGTAAGGGTGAGTCGGGACTGTATACACATGTCATACGGGTACACGACTAGGAGGTGTTGTTGTGTGTGCACGTACGTGATATGTGCTTAGGTAACGAGTCATAGTTTTGCATGTATGCCACTATGTGTTTCTTATATGTGTTGTGTGGACTTAATTTGTTGTCTTTATGACACGACAAGTCATGTTACGGAGAACAAAGTTCTTCAACTGTTGTCACCAAGGGGGTGGCTGGGAAGTCATCGTAAGATGACGAGTGTGTCGCTATGTTTAGTAGCGGGGCCCTATAACAAGGGTAGAGCTGAGCGTATGACGAGTATCCCGACAGGGATAACCCTAACGAGGGTGCAGTGATGAGGTACGTGTTTGTGTGCATTTATATGTGTTAAATTACATGCAAGTGATGAGTTATATTAATTGTGTACGAGTTGATATTGATGTGGTAAATAGATGGAATCAATGTGGTGTGTCGAGTTAGATTAACCGTTTGGTCGAGATGAGTACATTGTGTACAACTGTTGAGTCAGTTGGTTTATGAGGGTCTTGGTTAGGACTTGTAAGTCGATGTCTAGAGGTTAGTTGAGTTAACCAGTGTATGATTAAAATTTATGGTAAAATTGTGAGTTATCATAGTAGTAAGCTCGATCTATGTTGGAGACATACTGAGCCAAAGTCATGGGTAGAGTCTAGGGTGGTGAACCCTTTTGGGGTATTATAGGATAACATGGGTTATCTATATGATGAAAAAACTATTTTCTAAGGACTAGAGGGTCTTGAATGGAAATAATTATATAATGAGACGAGTTGGTTGTTGTTTAAATTAAACTATTAGAACTTACTCAGCGTAGCTGACTTTGTATGTACGTTAGATTGTGTTGCAGGTGAGCTTTGGGGTCGACGTATCTTGGATTGGGAGCGGTGCTACTCGGATGTGGTGCGGGCATTCGTGAGGTAAAGTTAATAACAATGAGGACTTTAACGTGTAATAAGTAGTTGAGAAAGACTTCCGCTGTATTTTTGATTTAATAAATGAGTTCTTTAAAGAGGATACCCAGTGATGAGAACCAACTGTAGGGTACCCGGTTTGAGGCCTTACACAAGATCATAAACGAATATGACCATGTACCCGATAGATATTGAGTAACTGGTACCGACGGGTATGAAGGCATGTATGGAATATAGTTTTATAATGGAGTATTGGACTTGGATTACCAATACCCGACCCACTGTCATCCCTAAATCATGGAGGATAAGACTATATGTTATATTCATGCTTCACTTTTCAGCATCTTTCGCTACCTTAACGTCACATCACCATCTTTCGCCCTATGTTACACCTTTGCTTTACTTACTTCCATCCTTCACTTTTTTTTTAATTCTTTAATACAAATCAAAATAATATTATATAATAAAAATATTTTTTTTTTGAAAAAAAATAATATTAATTACTAAACAAAAATAAAACGTAAACTAAGATTAATTAAAAATAAATAGACATTACATAATTATTTAAAAAAATACATAAATAAAACATTGAACACATTTCTTTGCAATTCTCTCGATCAATTTTTCAGCGGCAACGCGGGCCGTTTCAGTTAGATGACCGATTAGTCTCGTCAACGAATTCAAATCTTCCCTCTCGGTCGCTTCCTTCTCCAACCGTAGTCTTTCCATTTGTATCTCGTTGAAGCGTGCCAACCTACCCGATACAGAATCCGTTTTAGGTTCTGGTTGAGCTAAAGATGATGCCCATTTCGCTTTATTTCTCACGATGAGTCGTCATCTTTGAGGCTGTCCTCGTCATCTTCACCGTTGAGGTCAACAATGAGCTCTTCTCTTGCATCGAAATCGACACCCATACTAGAATCGGATGTTTTCGCCCATTTAGATGATTGACTTGTATCGCTCATTTCGGGAACCCGCGCACACTTAGGAGAACGCCTTACAATATCCCAAACCGTGATGTGGTTGAATGTTTGGCCGTTATTATGCACACGATATTGGGCATTAGCCGCCTTCAAAATATCAGAATCATTTTGGCCACTTTTCCGTTGATGGTGATGCTGCAAAATTTTGAAAAATTTCGTCTCATAGACGACCATTTCGAGTTAAGTGATGGTGAAACCGATAATCTTCACATCCCATTGCGGTGGCTAAAGGTTTGGGAGTTACCTAAATAATATGTTACAAAATTAAAACGTGATTGTAAAATAAAATTATTGTATAATAGTAAGAAGGTAAATAAAATTACCGGTGATGAGGTCCTTCGAAACATACACCCAAGCACGGGCCAAAGCTGTTTGCCCATCAATAGTCCATGATTGAACAGGTGCGGGACCCATATTTCGACTAGTGTTGGGTTTTTTAGAGGATTTCCTTTTGGAGCTCTTAACCGGTTGGGTTTTGGGGACGGAATCGCGTTGGGGATTGGGTTGGGAGTCGGTTTGGAAAGGTTGAAATGTAGCTTGGGACCACCCGGCAAATCCTAGCGGGTTTGGAAACTTGGACGGATCAAAGTATGGGTAGTAGAGGTGCACAAATCGGTTTTTTAACCCAAACTGGTTCAACCCGACCCGAACCGGTTTGGTCAACGAAAAGTCAAAACCGGTTTGGACCCAAACCGGTTCGGGTTAAACCGGTTTTAGTAAAGGGAAATGTCAAACCGGTCAAACTGGTTAGGGTTGGGTTTAAACCGGTTTGCCCTTTAAACCGGTTTTTATTAAAAAAAATTCAAATAAATTTTAAATTTTTAATACTTAAAGTTCAACGTTTATTAATATTTGGAAAGTTCGGAAATAAAAAAACATGACAAGATATATTTATAAAATTGTAAAACATTATAAAAATATAACAAATATAAAACATTAAATTCAACGTCTTATTTTTTGGAATATTGATTGATTATTCTTGTGCGTTGTCTTCGGAACTAGAGCTTCGTAGCCTTGCATCTTCGGCTAGTTCTTCATCGGTGACTGGTTCGGATATTCCAAGATCAACCTCGTTGTTGTGTATGGTTTCTTCGGCTTGAATTTCGTCTTCGAGAGAAGTTTGGTCTTGTATCCTATCCATCGCATCCAAATGGTCCTTCAAGCAAATGCACATTTCCATCGCTAGGGGTGTGAGTCTAGTCCTTCGTATCGATAATACCCTGCCACTAAAAGAAAACGCAGATTCCGAAGCTACCGTGGAAGCTTGGACGGTTAGTACATCACGAGCCATGGCGGAAAGAATCGGAAACGAAGCTTCGTTTTTTTTCCACCATGCCAAAATATCAAAATACTCAAAAACGGTAGGAGGCATAAACGCTAAAAAGTTTGTGCCAATATACCTTCCGAGTTCGCTACTCGGGGTGGTACCTCGAGCCCGTTTACTAAATTCATTTAACATTTCGTTATATAAATTCAAATTAACATCTCTCGAGCTACCAAGTTAATGATGTGTGCGACACATCGACTATGGAAAAAAGCGCCGTTGCAAACCGGTTTATATTTAATTTTTAGTTTTTGAACCGCATTTGTATTATTAGATGCATTATCAAAAGACATTGAAAAAAGTTTATTTTGTAATTTAAATTCGGTTATAACATCATCCAATATATAAAATAAATTTTCACCGGTGTGTGGATATTTAAACAAGTCAAACGCGATTGTACGCTTCATCATTTGCCACGTTTTGGGATCAACCCAATGCGCGGTAACGCAAAGGTACGAATCGGGTATACCATGTGGAGCCGACCAAACATCGGTGGTTAAGTTTACACCGGTTTCCAAATTTTCAAAACCCAAAATTAATTCTTTTTTTGCTTTTTTCCACATTTTTATACAATCTCGTCTAAGGGTTGTGCGACTTACTTGATTATAACGTGGTTGGAGTGTCTCTTGAATCATCCTTGTCAAGCGCGGATTGTCAAAGTGGTTGAACGGCAATCCTTCTTGAATCACTAACCTCACCATTCGATCTCGAACAATATTTGGATCAAAGTTCCAAATTCCTCCTTCGCTTGTCATCGAGGCTTGACCTTCACTTGGAATTCCCTTCAAGGACGGGCAAGATTTTTCCATATGCGTTTTCAAACTAGTGTTTGAATCTTTCCCAAAAACGCACCACACATCTTGCACCGAGCACGTTCCTTCCCGTTTGACAACAAACATAGATCGTAATTGCACCAAATTGCCGGATTTCTCGTTGTTACTCGAATTTCCACAACGGTAACTTCGTTTGAGGAACCACCAACACCAAAACTTGTCATGCTTTTTTTTTTGAGTTTAGAGAGAGTATAGAGAGCGTTTTTAACGGGTTTAAAGAGCGGTTTTAGAGATTAGAGAGTGTAAAGAGAGGTGTGATCAACCCTAAACACCCCCCACCTATTTATAGTGTTTTAAGGTGCAAATGGAGCCAAAAAAACGGCTAAAATCGACCCCAACGGCCATATAGCCGTTACCCAACGGCTATTTTTTTGCTCAGCTCGAAAACCGGTTTAAACCGGTTTAAAAACCGGTTTATCAAACCGGTTTGTTTGAACCGGTCCCTAACCCGATCTCATCCATAAAGCATCAAACCGGTTGAAACCGGCGGTTTTTGGGTAACCCGAACCGGTTTGGTCCAAACCGGTTTAACCCAAACCGATTTGCCGGTTTGGACCGGGTTAAAAAAAAACGGTTTTTTTGTGCACCTCTAGGTAGCACGCATTAACCATATTGAGGAATTGTTTGGCTTGTTTGGATTCATTTTTTTAGAAGAATAAATATCATATGAGATGTGTGAAAAACAAGATAGTGTAAAAAGTAAGAGTAAAATGGTATTTATAGGGGTTAAAATTAATTTCTGATTTTTTATTATGTTTGAGCACGGCTAGTACAACGGCCGAAGAGTGTGGTGAGAAGAATGTAAGGGGGCCGTGTTGCCGCTGTTCCAGCTCACCCTTACCGCACCTGCCGTGGGGTATAACACATACCCTAAGGAGCCATCCAACGCCTAACAACCCCTTGACACCTGCACTAGTGTGGTCTGTCACCTACTTTTTCACCTCTGGCTCTGTCTTCGCTGAACCCGCAATAATGGCATGGTGAATAACCTCAACAACCACTAAAACAACATCTCACTGGTTTGGCAAGTTCTCACCCTATGATTACCACCAAGGTTACGGGATATATCATCACAGATCATTACACCAATATTTATTCACCAGTACAACGAATTTGTCAGCTATGTTCCTCACAATCCATAGTCGTTTTCAACTTACATACGACAAACAAATTACTACTTACAAATACCAAACCAAAATCAAGAAATACACACTACTCCCAGTGGCAATGAATATAGAGTCGAATAACTGCATATTTGTCCCCTCAGAACATCAACACAATTGTCCCAACAACAGCCACAATAGAAAACAGAATCTGCACGACAGTTTTAGGTGGTTGACCACTTGGTGAAGACGGCGGTGGTGATGTTCCGTTGCCAGATGGCGGAGATGGTTTTACAGAAGGACGTATGGGTCCTTGAGCCACATCAGCATCTTCCAAAATAGGGTTAGGAGCCTCAGCTGGTGGCATGAATTGAGGTGTCATTAAAGAGAATAATTGACCAGGCCCTGCTGGAGTCATGTATGCTGGTCTCTGATTTGCTGGTAATTTTAGACAAGTGTTCCCTAAATCCCACCAAAATTTTAATATAAACAAATTAGAAATTATGAGATATATACAAGGAAAAGATCAAGAAGCCCATAAATAAAGATATGGTTGACTTTCCAAGTCAAAACAACATTTAACAATAAACTGAAAAGATGTGAATTCTTAAAATTTTCAAGAAATTAATTTAATTAGCATGTTAAGTTTAGTACCAGTAACTATAAGTAAAAGATTGTGTAAAATTTGCAATAAAATTCACATTGTATTCGTACTTAAAAACTAATGATTTTGACTTCAAAAGTAACAAGATAAATAAACTTACTTCTGTATTTGGAAGCAGTAGCTGGATAAGATGTAATAACACCATTGGCTTCAGCTCCATTAACATATGAGTTAATTTCAACATACGGGTCTGAAAAGAAGTCCCATGGCTGTGCAACAAACTCATTATCAAAAAACTGTACATACACAGGGAGCTTGAAAGCACGAAGCTTTTCAACAACATCAGTTTGATCACCAAGAAATCCACTGATTCTAGGATACACAGATTCCTTCCCAATAATAACATAATTGGCAAATTCACTGATATCTGCAATTGTTGAATTGAGGGCATCACATATATTCTCATCAACTTCATAAACAAGCTCACGCGTGTTGCTCCTTGCCTTGAACACTTTCAGAACCGCACTATCTGATGACTCGATCAAGATTTTCTTGTTCCTCTGGTCATTTATTCTTGATTTATTCAAAACGTCCATCACTGCATCTGTTACACTCAATCCCTGATTAGCAGCTAAGTAAGCTGCATTGTGCAAGTTGTAAGAACAAAAACGGAATCATTTTTGTGTGAGTTAATAGATGATAGAATAATGAGATGACAGTATGCTGACTCACCTTAATGTTGATCAAGACACCAGAAACTGTAGTAGCACTACTAGCAAAGTCCAAAAAGTCAGATAGTCTCATAAAGTTGCCATCATTTTCAAATCTTGGATTTCTCAACAGAGCGTAGTTTGCATATGGCTTGAACATTACAGCTAAAACACAAAAGAAAAAAAGAAATAAGAAAACCGGGTTATAAGGACGACATAAAACTGAGTAGTAGAGTATTTACGTTGTAAGCTCTGAATCTGTTCCCATGTGAGAGTGAAGGTAAATATTCCAGCACCAGATTGACGCTCGGGAATGCTTGATGTCAAATTAGTAAATTTTGACTGGGCGACAGATGTTCTATCAAGAAGGTTTATTGAGCCTAAACAAATAGGTATCCCATCACTAGTTATTTGAACAGGGCAATCGATAATATCTGCACCATCAGTAACAGCCTTTTGATATGCCAAATCAGTGCAACCAGGGTAATAACCACTTGCTCCTTCATACGATAAAATCAAAGGTGTTGCTGAAAAAGCATAAAGAAAAATTAAGGTCATCATCAATAATATTAACCATCCAACAACACTACCAAAAGTTTAATATCCAGAACGGTATGTGTACCTTGAGTTTTGTTTTGGCCCAAGTTTGCTAAGCAATCTGTAGGATTACACAGAAATTAGAATCTTGATGAGCAACAAGAACAAAGAAACATAATGTTAATAACCTTACTCAATGTACAAAGTTACATACCAAATGCTGCAGATGGAGTTATTGAGTTATCAGAAAGCACACCATCAACAGAAAACAAGCCATTGTCAACAAATTGGAGATACTCTTGTACAGGGTCATAACTGTAATTGTATGCGAGTTGATTATCATTTGCAAAATCTGAAGCGAAAACTTCTAAACCTGCTTTATGAGCATCCGCTACCAAAGAAGTAGATGGCTGCAAATAGAAATCACTCCCCATTGGCCATATATATGATTTTGGAACAAGAATTCCTTGGGCAAACGTTGTAATCGATGTCAGATTCCTCAAAAGAGAACCATACGTTTGGTTGGTTGTAGGCTCGATTTCATCCTGTTCAAGAAACCGAAAAACTAACTTGGTTGTTCTCAGACTGAATCTTGTCATGATACTTCTAAGAAAATTCACTTCAGGTGACGAGATGTAACTAATTGGAAAGTTTCTTGAAGCATTCATGACATAACTTCTCATGCTCAAATTATGTTGGCTGTAAAACGCGTCATGCTGGATATTCAACCACAGTCCCGGTGGTTTAATGGCGGCAACATCATCAACAGTAAGAATTTTGTAAGAGCCATCAAAAACCGGACTCCTAGAGTAGATCCCCTGCGTCACTGTTACAACATTCTTTCATTATTAACCATACCAAACATTGACCAACCGTAAGAAATCGAAAAAGCTCAACTTACACAACACTTTGTCAAGGTCAGCAAAGGTGAAAGAAATCAACAGGAAAGTATCCTTTCACAGGCACTCCATTGACATTATAAGTGGTTTCCGCCCCACTAGACACTTTAGACACCGTAGAAGAATTCGCTAGATTCAGATTTGGAAAACAGATCCCAGTGCTATCCTTAGTCAATTGTACACCACACCACAGAATTAAATCAGGTACACTAGTAAGCAGAGCAAACGAGTAGGCATTGAAACTAGAACCAGGAAATAGCCCTGAAAATCCACCATTTGCAACCACTAATGGAGGACCTCCTGCAAAAGGTTACCAAATTCACTATTAATTTTCTATCTTCTTCCCCAAAATTAGACCTAAAATGCTTCAGAAGTCATGTAAACCTAAAATTGAGATATCTATTTGATTACAGTTGGAGCAACGTGACATGATATTAACGAAGAACAAGAGAATTAGGTTAAGTTAAGTTATACCGTTTAATGTACGTCATGGTTAAGTTAAGTTCGATGAGACGGTTCCAACGCCGCTCGAATGAGCTCAATCGGAGTTCGTTTGACCCACTTCTTAGCGTTTCTTAGCGAAAAACCACTTTTTAGCGGAACCTTCCCCTATATCCAATTCCTAACAAAAATAATGCAGAAAACAAATGCAACAACATGATCCAACACATGAGTTCAAAAATCACAATTGGAGATCTAGCTTTGTGTTATGAATTAATACATAATGTACAGTCGAATAAGCAAGTAAGCAACAAATTCCTCTTTTAGCTAATTGAAGAACTTGAAACCAAATAAGACTACCAAATCCCTAACTCTACAGTGAATTATGCAATTCAAATATCGAATTTAAATAATGTTAAACAGAAGACGTAAACAAATATATCAACCATCAATTCACATTTTAAAAAGATGATAAATTAGCCACAACAATTAAAATTTACTTAAGTATCTCACCAAACGGAACTTTCCTCAGCACCGGTACAACAATCATCTCGTCGGCAGCCTTCCACGCCGGCGGCGACACTGCATTTATTACCAGAAGAGTATAAACTCTTGCGATGGTGAATCTATTATGATGGTTACATGTCAGAGCCGCCGCCGTAGACGGATTCGTCGGCTGCGGAGGCAACATCCGCAAACCACCGCCATTTCCTGCTGCGCCGTCTTCTTCTTCTTCATAATTAACACTTTCGACGTATCGTCTCCGTTATCCCTCTCACTCGTCGTCATCACATGATGAATCACCGGATGTTTGGGATTGTGTTTTGAAACAAAATAAACTGAAGGCTGTGATGATGAAGTCTAGGGTTTCAGATTGTATTTTGAGGATACTGCATGAGTAATGGGGAAAGTCTCCGCGTGCGAAAATAGATCCGGGTATAACCCGACCAATAGGATCTGCGTGTTAAGAAAAATTAGCAATTGTGTTTTTGGCGGGAAAAAACCAATCTAGATGGTCTCAATGAATGACAAGTGTCCCTCAACATTTTTATTTATTATATAATATAGATGTACACTTGCTTTAAACTTGTACTAGAATTAGGGGTGTTCATCGAGTCGAATTTCGAGTTATTCGAATTGGGTTATTCGAAATTGAAGTTTTGAAAAATGTATTCGAATTCGATTCAAATTCGCCTAATATTCGAATAAACCGATTCGAATAAGATTATTCGAATTCGGGTTTATTCGACTTATTCGAATAAGGAAAAAAAATAAATATTACAAAAAAATTAATTGAGTATCTTACTAAACTTTTAACAATGTAACACATACATAATTGTAAAATCAACATAAAAAGTCTTACAACTGTCGAGTTCTAGGTTAAGACGTATAAATGTCGGATTTTGAATGAGTTGAATACTTAAATCCATCGATGGATAATGGGTAATAGGGAATTAGGGATTATGTTTTTCTTTTATTGATTTGGCCCTAATAAGATAAGCCAAAAACAATTAAACAAGTTACAAGCCCAATGATTATATAAATATATATATGTGTGTGTGTGTTATTCAGGTTATTTGAATAGGTTCGAATAACAGATATTCGAATTCGATTCGAATAACCCGAAATTCGAATTCGAAATTTTTAATACAAACTGATAATTTTAGAAAAAATAAATAAATAAAACAATCAATTTGAACTGTTAAAATGGAGTTGTTAAACCGCCAGATTGGTAAAATCGGCTGGTACATTCGACCCACAGAACCCAACCGGTTTGGTTTATTATTCCTTGAAACCATTGTTAGCAGTTCGACCTTGAGTTTTCGTCAAAACAGTGATTGTGACATCCCTATGGAATGTTAGAAGAATGAGGAGGAAATAATGGTCATATTCTATATTAAATTAAATTTAATAAATACATAAAATATGAAAATTTAAATATCTTGAATAAATATCTTTTTAAACGCGGATAACTTTTGATGTGACATTATTTAAAAAAATTACATCATAAAACCGAGCATATTATTATCTTTTATTTATTTATAGTGTTGCTATATCTTTTTTTAAATTTGATATTTTTTTTTAAATCGTCGATATGTTGTGCGTATAACGTGGGTATTTTTTATAGTGTATAATTATAAACATAGGTTACGTTATTATTAACATAAGTTGCATAATTATTGTATTGATGTGTGATTACCTCGTCGCACACGCCACGTGTCTCATCTTGATGGCTTCGTATTATTTATAGGTTAAGTGTCATTTGTACGTTAAGTCACCCATGTATATGTATATATGAATTTACCCTAAGTTAAAATATTGATTTTAAATATTCAAAGTTATTATAATTTACAATCATCTCCTATCTTAATATCATCTCTGATTATATATTTTCAACATATTAAATGATAAATATCTACTACAAAAAGTTTTTGACTTTTACTTCTAATAATATACTTTCAAATGAAACTTCATAAACAAATTTATACCAAGTTAGTTCATATAATATGATATTTATTTAATTAGATATTTTAGTTATTACAATTACATTATATTAATATTTAGTTACAACTACATATTATATAACTAGTTTAGAACCAATGTACTACACACGGGTTGAAAAATATCAATATATAAAATTCTTAAATCTTTATGTATATATTTTAAAGGTGTAAAAATGTATTACACATACTAAGGATAGAAAACAAAATTTAAAATATGTAAAAATTTATATATAATTGTGTTTCGAAAATACGTTAATTACTATTTAATATAATTTGACTTTCATTTACTATTTGATTGAAAATAAAAGTTAAATAATTAGATTTCAAAGATTCTTATAATAAGGGATAATTTAAAATAAATGTGTTTTATTAGTATAATTAGTATTTTTTTAAATATATTATTATTAAAAGATAGAGGTGTATTTATTAAGAGAGAGATACGAGAAAAAAATGATGAGAATGAATATGGAGTCGACACGTGGCATGCAAAAACCTTTATTTATTATATAGTATAGATTTAATGTATAATTAAAAATATTACCGAAAAAGTTAGTAACACATACGAAAATTTTATTTCATTGGAAATCTAACATCTAACCTTTTGGATTATTATATTATCACCATAAACCTTAATTAACGAAGTTCGTCTCCACCTTTTTAATCTTTAATTTACTTATGTTAAATAATGCGTTATTTTAATTAGACTTGACTCGTAATGTACTTATGTTAAATAATGCCATCAGGCCTTTGGTCTTTTGGTCAGGTGGTTTTGCTATAAGGCTTTCCTACTGTTAAGGTCCCAAGTTTAATCCTTACAATGTGCACTTCATAATTTCAGGAACACCCTCTGTGTCAGGAATTGAACTCTGCGATAGATGGGGTTAGCGACATCCTAACCGACATGCCGTTTATATAAAAAAAACTAATGTTATTACACTATAACCATTCTAAAAGGGTTTAGAATTTAGAGGAGGTACCGAGGTAGATCACATTGGTGGACGCATTTATGAAGGATCAATGGCTTCTTTCATTCATTTGATAGATAAATATAAGGTATGTATTACATGAGGTAACCTATAACAAATTAAAGACAATGAATGCTTATTCAAACCTATCTAAAAATACATCACTATTTAAATGTTTGAATTTTCTATTAATCGTTTGGAGGGAAAACCAGAACCAGGTTTATCTCTAATATGTCTCCGCAAGATGGACGACCGTGGAAGGAGACCGATCTTGGAGATGAGAGTCTGGAAACATGGTTTTAGCGCGGTTTAGTTATTACGTTGGCAAGTTGATCGTCCCCAGCAATGTGAGTGACCCGTATTGTGTCGTCTTGAACTTTTTCACGGACAAAGTGGAAGTCCAGTGTAAGATGTTTCATGCGTGAATGAAAAACCGGGTTAGACGAGTAATGCGTTGCACTTAAGTTGTCACAATAGATAGTCGGTGCGACATTGGATTTGTAGCCTAGTTCAGACATTAATGATATTAGCCATTGTATTTCTGTTGTGGTGGACAAGACAGCTTGGAATTCTGCTTCTGTAGATAAGTGAGCTAAGGTCGGTTGGTGTTTGGAGCCCCAAGAAAACGACTTTGAGACGAGGTAAACGATATAACCTGTTGTGCTGTGATATGTTAGTTTGTCACCAGCCCAATCCGCGTCGGTAAAAGCGTGAAGTTGTAGCGGTGAGTTTCGTTTAATGAGAAGCCTATGGTGCATGGTTCCATGCAGGTATCGTAATAATCTTTAGAGAGCTTCCCAATGAAGGTTGGTTGGAGAATGCATGAATTGCGAGAGTTTGTTTACCGTGAATGCCACATCCTGGCGAGTTAGTGAAAGGTATTGGAGAGCTCCGATGTGTGGTTCCTCAACATGTCCTTGAAACGTTCCCACGCCTCATATAACGATTCACGATCCTCCCAACTGAAGGAAGTGATGTCGTTTCTCATTTTGGCGGTTTTGGTTGGTGGGAAGTATTTGAAATAAAAAATTTGGGCAAAATCATCCCATGTGGTGATAGATCCAGTAGGCAGAGAGTTAAGCCATTTTTTGCGCGGTCTTTCGGTGAAAAAGGAAAGGTACGAAGTCTAATGGGGTCATTAGAAACTCCGTTCAGTTTAAACTTATCGCGGATTTCAAGAAAGTTTGTTGGGCATGGGATCTTCATCTGAAAACCAGTAAAGTACAATATGACTGAATCATTTGGATAACATGGGATTTTATCTCGAAATTGTTGACATCAATTGTCGGCCTTATGATGCTAGATCCCAGGGCGTTCAATGACGGCCGAGCAAAATCAGAGATGGTACGATCTTCTCCATTGATGGCTGCCATTGGAGATTTCTCTTCAATGACGGTGTTGGTTGCTGCACTTTTTCCCTTAATTGGTTATGGAAGAATCAGTCTCGCTCAGCTAAAGGTTCGACAAAACTTGTAGCTGACGAATGGCTCATGCACTATTTGATATAAATGTAGGAGACAAAGTGAGAAGGCCGATAGATATTTAAAAGATTAATCCAGTAACTCAAAATTTTCTTAAAATCACCGTGTCCCCCGTAACGGCGCCAAAAACTTTGATGTGGTGTGTTAATAGTATATTTATGATTAAGATTTGTAACACGATTATCAAGTTTTAAATTTATAAAATGATTATTACTTCAACTAATCCACACACAATAAGGCACACACACTTATAAAAGCGCGATATAGTTTAGGTAAGAACCAAGTATCGAACCCAAGGGACACAATATCTTTTAATACTGAATCGTTGTTATTGTTTAGTATAATAAAAGGGTGTAAATGTTTTTATAAATAAAAACAAGTGAGACAACAAACAAGGTAGAGAGGTTTTGAAAGATAATCAAATCAAGTGCATAACATTTGGGTTGGAATCCGCTTGGTAATAAATTGATGTTTTTAAGAAATCAAGGATGTGGTTAATTTGGGGGTGGACAACTCATTGGTTCAGATACTACCCTAATAACCGTTGGAGTACTAACGAGCTCCCGCAAACGTTAGTCTCATCATCTAATTATTATTCGGACTAAAATTATCCAATTGACTTGGCTCCGGCTAAGCCGTATGGCTCTTTAGATAGTCGGATGCACAAACAACAACCTTAAAACCACTCATGAAGGATTAAAATCAATCGCAACACGATCTAGTTTAGGTAAGAACCAAGTATCGAACCCAAGGGACACAATATCTTTTAATACTAAATCGTTGTTATTGTTTAATATAATAAAAATGGTGTAAATGTTTTTATAAATAAAAACAAGTGAGACAACAAACGAGGTAGAGAGGTTTTGAGAGATAATCAAATCAAGTGCATAGCATTTGGGTTAGAATCAGCTTGGTAATAAATTGATATTTTTTAAGAAATCAATGATATGGTTAATTTAGGGGGTGGATAGCTCATTGGTCCAGATACTGCTCTAATAACCGTTGGAGTACTAACGGGCTCCCGCAAACGTTAGTCTCATCCTCTAATTATTATTCAAACTAAGATAATCCAATTGGCTTGGCTCCAACTAGGGCTACCAAGCCGTATGGCTCTTTGGATAGTCGAATGCACAAACAACAACCTCAAAACCACTCATGAAGAATTAAAATCAAGTAATTTATGTTCTTAGTAAAAAGTGGAAGGGCTAACCCTCGGTCTAAATGGATAGTTAGAATAATGATCCGTCCTAACCGCCCCTGACCATAATTAAAGTAACCTTGTTAATAAAATACTTTAAATAAATATTACTTTTTCTTAAGTTTCGAACACCACGACTGTGGTTAAGACCAATGCTAGCCCAAAAAAGAAGAAGAAGAGAAACATCGACATAAAATACAAGTTCTAGATAAGACTCAAAATATCTTGTTTAATACCCTAACCCTTAATCAATCGAAAGTTTTAGATCTATACTACCTGCACCCTTGGTAGCACCAAGGGTTGTATAAAGATGTAAAAACTTGAATGGATGTTAAATAAAATGTCTTGCTTATGACACCCATAAGATTTAAGACTTCAAATGACAGAATTAAAATGCTCATGTCTTTTTAAAGCAAATTAAAAATAAGATAATATAAGAAACATAAACACTTCATTAATTAGTTTAAAACATTAAATTACACATAGCTTCATCTTCACCCAAATGATACAAGAATACTAGCCAAGAATGGCTATAACAATGAATACACAAACACTTGGTGATAATATCATGGAATGATTGAAGGATCAAACCAAAGCCAAAGTGTTGTGATTATAAAGTGCTTCTTGATCTTAGGTGACATAACCACTCTCTCTCTCTACTTCTCTAGGTGGGAGCATAGGCGTACCTACCTTGATAGTGTGGACGGAGATGTAGGTGGTGGTGGTGTAACCGGCGTTTGAGATCGTGGACATTGTTGAAGGTCGGTAACAGAGTAATCGGAAAGGATTAGTGGATTGAAAGTTGAACCCTAGATTTTGGGATGGGATTGAAGGTCGCTCCAAAGAGTCCTAGTTGTTGGTCGCCTCAACCCTTTATCTCGCGTTCATTTCCATTGATTGAAACACTGTTCCAACCCCTCAAATCAATCTGGTACTGTTCTTCATTTCATCGCAACACAATAGGTGTTCAATCTTGTAACACCCCAATTTTTAAAGAAATAAAAGTACAGGGACTAAAGGTGTAAAAGTCCTAAAGTTTAAGGGCTTAAAAATACAAAAATAGGAAAAAGGAGGTGGTAGCGGACCGCTACCAAGCTCCTTAGCGGTCCGCTAGCTGCAATTGGCCTGGACATCGAGCAGATGACACGTGTATGGTGACTTGCGATAAAGGATTGGGTAGCGGACCGCTACCCAGAACCATAGCAGTTCGCTACGTGCGCAACACGCAGGACACCTGGCAAAAAGGGGGTAGCGGACCGTTACCCCCATGCTTAGCGGTCCGCCACCGATGCGGATTTCACCCTATAAATAGGTTCATTTTCCGTTCAAAATGGAAACAACAACAACAACTTCACCACTATCATCACACACACACGCAAACCGAGACAAGGATAGCACGACGGTTACGAGCGTGGTGGTTACGAGTGTGGTGCGTTACGAGTGTGGTTCGAGTCAGAGAAACGTTTAAAGCAAGGAACGAACCTAGGAACTAACCGAGGATAATGTAAGTACACTGAACTCGTACCCTAGACACGATTATGTGAATTACGTGCTTAAATGATATGTGTTATGTGATATGTATATGACGAGGGTATGGGGTAATGGTGGATTAGTCTAAACACTAAACGTGAATAATGGAGTAGTCATGACGTATCCAAGGGGTGGTGGATACATCGCTGGTACTTCCTATACATAAACCTCTTTGATGCTTCGTGGTAAAACCATTATGAATGTTTATGGGTATAGACTAAAAGGCAGTAATAAAAATATAGTATACGAACGGGAGAACTTCCGACCGGTATGTAGTTATCTGACAAACAAAATGTTCTGTCTAAGGAAAGAGTGGTGTATAAATCTCTCCTAGACCCGTCACTCTTTCCTGGGAACATCTCTGTTGGAGGTACTGCTATGGAAGGATAATCACCCCAGTTTACAATATATGACGAGTACGAATATATGATGAAAATACATGAGTACGTGAATATGTCATGCATGATAAATATAAATACATGATGAGTATTAATACGTGAAATACATGATGAATACGTGAATGCATGATGATACGTGCAAGTATAATAAGTATGATGTAACTAGTTTAAACCCTAAAATGGAATAACGGAGTACTCACGAAATGTTAAAGGGGTGGTGGATACGCCACTGGTACTTCCTATATATAAACTCTTTTAATGCATTGTGGAGAAACTGTTACAAAGTTTTAAGGTGATGACTGGTTGAAAATTAAATCAAGCATATACATGAAATGAAAACAAATGCTTGATACATTTGGGAGGCTGTGAGTCAAAGATACTCAAGGTCCCAAATGAAATGAGATACCCGGCCTATAAGGTGGATCTGAATAATAAAGAAGAAAACTAAAAGGAACTCCAAGCCTACGGGGCTGAGGAGAAAGATTCCAAGCCTTCGGGGTTGAGGAAAAAGGGACTCCAAGCCTACGGGGCTGAGAAGGAAAAGATTCCAAGCCTACGGGGCTGAGGAATAAATGAGTTTTCATGACAAATGCGAGGGGTCTATACTGATGTCACACCCCGCCAAGGCGGAAACGCGAGGCGTAACGTTCATGGTTTCCAAAGCATATGATTACCGCAAACACATACATGATAAATGGATACATAAACAAGTTTTAAGTTTTACATCCCAAAATGTCATTTGAGTTTACAAAAAGTTAAGATTTCGCAAATATGACTCAAATACAATGAGTTATACAAGAGAAATCCCCCAAAAGTCGTATCCATCGTGCATGCATGTAACCTACATTGCTAACCTTGCGACCACGTTCAATTTCCTGAAAAACATACTTAAAATGTCAACACTAGGTTGGTGAGTTCACAAGGTTAATCAAATAGTTCTTTGTAAATTCAATTGTTCATAAATAGTTCCAGGTGCATGTGATAATCAGAATAAGTAATGCGTGACCCATTTGTAAACTAGCTAGGAATACAAATAATATGTTCATACATGAGGCGTAACCAAACCATGACAATTGTTCTTTCGCCCCTCTCATTTGTTATCAGATGCTATGCGGCCATAAATCCACCAGATTGCGGTTAGCGCGACTAACCATGACCGGGGGACGTCACTCCCCATAGTACTATTCATTGGGCCCTAGGCTACAGTTAATGGTTACTAAATTGTTCCAGGAGACTTTAGCGGCCTAAATTGTGTTCAACTCATGCAAACATAAAGGTCGGGTCTTATTCTCTTGTTATCACATAAAAATAGTTGTAAGTATGTTCTTCCCCCAAATATGGAAAACAGTAAAAAGGGGTCGTGAAACTCACCTCGAGTTTGTGTATGCTAGCAACGATAATTGTTCTAGTCAAACTTGACTACTCGTACCCTAATTACAAAAGGGTAATTCGTGTTAAGACCGAACATATTATGTGCAAATTGTTCACCTGACATGATAATGTCGTTAAAGATGTGTTTATTTTTAGAAAAAAAGTTGTTTCGTGCTGCGACCCTTTGGTGATTATTATTTATGCTTTGTTATCTATATATTTTCTTAAAACATGTACATATACATATAGTTGTTTCCACAAACATGTTTTGTTGTCACAATTTCTTATATTAACATACGAGTAATGTCGTTCGGGATTATTTATTTTAATACGTCCACCGGGTGTTTGTTCAAATATATCAAACTCTTGATTCTTTTCAAAACGTCCTTATATATATATATATATATATTACTAATTTTTATCAATAATATATTTAAAGTAGTCAAAGCGTTATTTTTAATAAAGTGTTATTTTTACATAATAATAGGCGCGCTATATTTTCTAGCAATCATTTTAAATGTAATAATAATTCAATCGTTTTTATTTTTCCAAATCGTTGATTACATACACATATATAAATATACCTATTTAAAGTGTACATGTTCGTATACTCATACATATTTTAACAATATTCATGACTTTTAGTTCATATCTAGAACTATGATAATAGTTTTTATCAACATATAATCATGTAAATATATTATTTGTACTGGGTTTTATAACTCATTTAAGATCTACCTATTTTATTAGGTAACTCAACCTAAAATTTATATATTCGTGCATGTTAACTATCTTTTGCCAAAAATCATATTTTCCTATGTGCGAACACACCAATATATACATATAACTAACTAACTAACTATATATATATATATATATATATATATATATATATTTGTCCAAGTTTATGTACCTCTTGTGTTATGATGACCAAAATACACAACTAACAATATATATATATTTTAAACTCTAGACACACCTAATATTTAGTAAGTTTTTATGAACATTACATATATATATTCATACATGCATATATACGACATATATATTCATACATTTTTCTATATTTCAAGTGTTAGACAAAAATCATCTTTTTAGTTTATTTAGTAATAAGGTTTTCATATAAAAATCATTTCCTTTTTAGATGAACAATCGTGCACTTAAGCTTGGATTTAAAGAAAAGATGGTTTGTAAAGTATTTTACCCACTAGAAGTGTAGATGACAAATTTGTAGTAGAAATGGTGAGAGATCTTCGGTTTTGTGACTAGAATCTTTTGAAAATTCTTGTATTCTTCCTTAGGGCACCAAAGGAGAAGAATTCTTGCTTGATCTTTAGTAGTGTTTCAAAGTTTAGTGTGTGTGTGTGCTTGGATGGAACCGAGAAAAAGAGAAAGAGATATAGATTTTTGGTGTTTGATGCTTGTATACTTACATATATATGGAGTATTGAGTGTGGTGATGACTAACAATAAATGCTCCATACATTGCTCCATACACATCCATCATTTGATTGTATTATTGAAGTGTTTATGAAAAAGATGATAGATGATAATGTTGTTGTTGTTGCCGTTCAAAGTAAAGAAAGAAAAGAAAGTTGGTGTGTTGACTTGGATATAATAGTGGGGTCACATGGTTTTAATGTTTGAAATGATGATGGAGTGTTCATCTATTTGCATGTGGATGATTATGACCAATAATGATGGGGCATAGAATTTTGTGTGAGTGGGTCCCTCCCAATGGGGAGTTTCGACCGAAAATCAAGGGGATGGGAGGGTTGGTTTGGTTGCAATCTAGTTAGGATTGAATTGAGTGGTTAGATCATTAGGTGACTTGGTTTACATAGGATGATACATGGTGATTTGGTTCTTCGGGTGTTACATTAATGTAGTGCGACAAAATATATATATAACTAACTGATAGTTAGCATGGTCACATATATTTAGTTCTCGTGTTGTCTCGAGTGTAGGTGTGATCGTTCGTATATAAAAATGTTTAAACATATCTATTTGTTACAATGTCATGGGATGGTCAAAATAAATATTCAATTCACAAATATTTATTTTATAAATACAAAGTTCATATTTTATTGTTTCTAAATATAGTATGGTTAATTTTTAGTCGATCACCAACGTTTGTATTTGTGGGTCGTAAGTGTGCGTGTAATAGTAATTCTCATAATTACTAAAAATGCAAATTGTGTAACACATGATTGCTGCTAGACTTATAATATTTTTAGCTCGAAACTCAATATATCAGGAAACACGAAGTGTGAACGTGTTTTTAATAGGTACAGATATTAACATGAAATGCTAGGTGTCACATTCTCCCCGTGTTAGAAGAATTTCGTTCCGAAATTCAGTTTGTGCTATTTTGAAGCGGTGCATTCTCAAACAAATAAGGGTATTTAGTTTTCATGTGGTCTTCGCGCTCCCGTTTGTACTCAAGGCTTCTTGTAATGATTGCCAGATTCTAGACACGAATCTGCTGTCTCTATCAGAGATAATAGAAATTGGCACTCCATGCTTAGCCACAATTTCCTTGATAACCTTGCAAGTTTCTCAGTTTTATCCGACTCTTTGATGGGCAGAAAATGAGCTGATTTAGTCAAACGATCGACGATTACCCATATAGTGTCATACCCGCATGACGTCTTGGGTAACTTTGTGATGAAATCCATGGAGATTTGTTCCCATTTCCATTGAGGAATCTCTGGTTGTTGAAATAAATCATCACGCACAGCATTATCCCTTAGCTTGAAAGCTAGAATTATAGCGCTCTTGGCATCCATAGGGTTCGATGAAGTCACCATGCTTCGGATTTGAGGTGCAAGACCCCACAAATATCTTTCAACCCTCTTGTATTCTGGGGTAACCATGTGTGGAACCAATATTGCTAACTCATTGAATCGGTCAGTATAACCAGCCACATCATCTCCTATCATCTGTAAATTCCACATTTCAGATTCGATCTTTTGCAACTCATTTCGAGGACAGTACTCCTCGATCATCATGGCTTTCAGCTCCTCCCAAGTCAGTTGGTACGCAATCTGCCTTCCAAGGGTTTTCATCTGTGAATTCCACCAAGTTAACGCTTTGTCAGTAAGCGTGCAGGTAGCGTACTTTACCATGCAGTCGGCCATGCATTCGCTGATATCTAGTACCGACTCCATCTTTTCGATCCAACGCATAAGACCAACTGCACCCTAAGTGCCATTGAAGCTACGGGGGTTGCATGACAAGAATGCCTTATAGGTGCATTTCTTATTCGAAGTATCTTCGGAACCTCTAGCTATGCCACTTCCATTTCCTCCGCCATTATTACGATTTGCTTCATATTGTTCCAAGGCGGCTGCTACACGTTGTGATATGAGTTGCTCCACTTCTGCGGAAATCATTGTACTGTTTTCACCAATGGTGTCACGGGGCATCCTTCGTTTAGGCTCCATGGTGTTCTTTCTAACATAACATTTAAAAAGAAACAACATTATATAATAATAATAATGATATAACATGACATACGGATACAACAACATCAAACGTAAACAACCATCATCACAACATAAACCAACACATAAATAGTTAAAACATACATAGTACATTGTTCCAAAAGATCAGGATACAAAAGAGATGGGTTCATATGATGTAAGGCCCCAAACCCGGGAGGCCTCACTTGTTGGATTTACTCATTCACAAACAGTTCTTAAACATGAATATCAAATAACGCAGCGGAAAATTTCATTAAAACATAACTTAATCGTTGTTCATACATGCGGAAGCGTAAACATTGATTAAATCATAATTACATCATAGACAAAACATAACGGGATGCCAGTCTTCAAAAGCAGTCGGGTAACTCTTCATCTTTAGCCAAGCATCACCGTCCATCCTCATAACCTGCCTTATCCTGAATGTGCACACTAAAAAGGTCAGCTACGCTGGTGAGTTCTAGTTTTAACATAAAACCTTAACTTCAAATAAATTGCCAAAAACATCCTTTCATACTTCATTTAATAAAAAGCGTACGTAAATAATGCAATAACAAACATAACACTTCATAAGTCAACGAACGTATAGAATCTGCGCCTTCTCGTAACCGTCAAATCCAAACGTTACATACTGGTTGAATAACTTAAGGATCACCACCACTAGGCCCATCATCACCGTACTGTCCTTCGGGTGAGGAACTCCTAGGGCCCGATACTTAGGTTATCTAACCCTTCAAGCACGGCGTCCCAAAGGATAGCGCGTACCAAACTTCAAGCACTGCGCCCCGTCGGGCGCAAGTACCAAACTTCAAGCACGACTACCCCGTAAGGTAAATCGTACCAAACTTCAAGGATCACGATAATCCCCTTGGCGACCGTCATCGCCCCAGTTGTACAACAGTTGGCCAGCCACAGAGGCCCCTAAAAGGTAAAGGCCCATAACATACTTCCCATCCCTTAACCTTCATTCCCTAAGGAATATTGGCAGATTCGTTCGTTTGTGACTTTCGTAAACCTTCGCTTCTTTTACTTCAAAAACTTCAGTTAAAGCATTCGTACGTTTTATTAAAAACATTCTCGTTCGTTAAAACACTTCGTAAACTTCTTTTGGCAAAATATTTCATAAACACTTCCTTCATAACCTTCTTTCTTAAACATCCTTCATAAACATCATTTTATAAAACGTTACATACAACCTTCGTAAACATCGTTTCATAAACATTGTTTCATAAACATCGTTTTATAAAATCATCACGTGTGCACACCAGCCCAAAAACATTATTAAAACATTTAAAAGAGGGCTTCTAGAACTCACCTTATTAGCTAGTCTTGGTTGTCCTAATCAATGGTCCAACCATGTCACTTCCGATCTGAATTGGTTATAAAACACATATATTAGACCTAACCTCGATTCACGCTCTACTCATCTGATATAGGCGAACTTAATGCTAAGTTCGCCTCTTCTGGCCCAAGCGAACTTAATGCTAAGTTCGCCTCTTCTGGCCCAAGCGAACTTAATGCTAAGTTCGCCTCTTCTGGCCCAAGCGAACTTAATAAGTTCGCTTACCCTCAGGCGAACTTAATCCAAGCGAACTTGATAAGTTCGCTTACCTTGGCCAAGCGAACTTGCCAAGCGAACATAATCAGGCGAACTTGATAAGTTCGCCTCCCCCAAGCGAACTTGACAGGCGAACTTGCTAAGTTCGCCTGCAACATCAGTCATCTTCCCCAAAAGTCCCGAAAATCGCGGATTTGGGTTCGGTTATGTCAAAACTTCAACCTTCTTTGCTCAAAACAACCGTTTTTCATTGTAGATACTAAACCTAAGCTTATTCTTAAGTTTCATCCGTAAAAACTTCCGATTTTCACCCAAAACCCGAAAAACCCTAAAACGAACCAAAACTCAGATTTAGGTCGGATCGTTACCTGAATCGAGCTTCTGATCTGGAGGTTTCCTTCACGAGTGCAAGAGACACGTTCTGGTGCAATCTTGTGCGATTCTGACACTTTCTCTCTCTACGGTTTTCTCTCTCTAGAATGTCAAAGAGAAGAAAATGAGTGCCTTAGACTATTTATAGGGGAGACCTCCCCAAGCCCGGTTCGCGACTGACCCGGCCCGACTTCGGCCCGCTTGAACTACATATGACCACATCAGTACCAAAGTTTGAACTACATAATGTGTTACGGGCACAACCCGCCAGTAATAGGTCTAGAAGTAGGAAGGTACCCTTGGTGGGGAAGCAGCTGCAGTGATCATAGCCTCTACACGTGCCTCAACTAAGGTGGCCCGGAGCTCAGCCTCAGTCGCCCTCTGCTCGGCTGCCTCCGCTCTCTGCTCAGCAGCCTTCGCTCTCTGCTCGGCAGCAGTGGTCCTCGACTCCATCTCAGCTAGTCTCCTCTCGACCTCCACCAGACGGTTAGCTGCTTGCTTAAGGGACCGGTCGTACAGCTCCTGATCCTCCATCACTCCCAGAACATTCAGCTTCAGCTGATGTATGCATGCTAAATCCTCCTTGAGATATCCCACGTCGGTCTCTAAATAGCCGATTTGCTCCCCATGAGTGTAGCTACGAGAAACTAGCACAGGGATGGTTCATCTTACGCACTCTCCTATGAGCGGCACGGGTGGTAGCAAGCAGGATAGTCCAACTGGGTCGCACGTCGTCGGAAGGTCCTCCACAACCTTATACATCCGAATAGCCCGAATCAACCAATCCCAATCAGACGTGCACACTCTAGGTGCTCTGGGTGCAGGTACGCCTGAAGATTCTGCCATCTTGTGAACTACTGTGGTATCTAGACAATGCTCGGTCGTCTCGACTGGTGGACTGAAGTTAGGGTGGGGTTAGTGCATGACTTGAGGTGACTACAATATCCATATGACATGATGAATGGTTATGCAATGCTTATGCAATGAAAACATTTTAACGAGTTATTTAAATTATAGACTAGGTTCAGTTTTAGACTCCTAGTTCGCTATAATCAATGGCTCTGATACCAATCTGTCACACCCGCCAACGCGGAAACGCGAGGCGTAACGTTCATGGTTTCCAAAGCATATGATTACCGCAAACACATACATGATAAATGGATACATAAACAAGTTTTAAGTTTTACATCCCAAAATGTCATTTGAGTTTACAAAAAGTTAAGATTTCGTAAATATGACTCAAATACAATGAGTTATACAAGAGAAATCCCCTTGCGACCACGTTCAATTTCCTGAAAAACATACTTAAATTGTCAACACTAGGTTGGTGAGTTCACAAGGTTAATCAAATAGTTCTTTGTAAATTCAATTGTTCATAAATAGTTCCAGGTGCATGTGATAATCAGAATAAGTAATGCGTGACCATTTGTAAACTAGCTAGGAATACAAATAATATGTTCATACATGAGGCGTAACCAAACCATGACAATTGTTCTTTCGCCCCTCTCATTTGTTATCAGATGCTATATATATATAAGTATATATATATATATATATATATATATATATATATATATATATATATATTTGTCCAAGTTTATGTACCTCTTGTGTTATGATGACCAAAATACACAACTAACAATATATATTTTAAACTCTAGACACACCTAATATTTAGTAAGTTTTTATGAACATTACATATATATATTCATACATGCATATATACGACATATATATTCATACATTTTTCTATATTTCAAGTGTTAAACAAAAATCATCTTTTTAGTTTATTTAGTAATAAGGTTTTCATATAAAAATCATTTCCTTTTTAGATGAACAATCGTGCACTTAAGCTTGGATTTAAAGAAAAGATGGTTTGTAAAGTATTTTACCCACTAGAAGTGTAGATGACAAGTTTGTAGTAGAAATTGTGAGAGATCTTCAGTTTTGTGACTAGAATCTTTTGAAAATTCTTGTATTCTTCCTTAGGGCACCAAAGGAGAAGAATTCTTGCTTGATCTTTAGTAGTGTTTCAAAGTTTAGTGTGTGTGTGTGCTTGGATGGAACCGAGAAAGAGAGAAAGAGATATAGATTTTTGGTGTTTGATGCTTGTATACTTACATATATATGGAGTATTGAGTGTGGTGATGACTAACAATAAATGCTCCATTCATTGCTCCATACACATCCATCATTTGATTGTATTATTGAAGTGTTTATGAAAAAGATGATAGATGATAATGTTGTTGTTGTTGCCGTTCAAAGTAAAGAAAGAAAAGAAAGTTGGTGTGTTGACTTGGATATAATAGTGGGGTCCCATGGTTTTAATGTTTGAAATGATGATGGAGTGTTCATCTATTTGCATGTGGATGATTATGACCAATAATGATGGGGCATAGAATTTTGTGTGAGTGGGTCCCTCCCAATGGGGAGTTTCGACCGAAAATCAAGGGGATGGGAGGGTTGGTTTGGTTGCAATCTAGTTAGGATTGAATTGAGTGGTTAGATCATTAGATGACTTGGTTTACATAGGATGATACATGGTGATTTGGTTCTTCGGGTGTTACATTAATGTAGTGCGACAAAATATATATATATATATAACTAATTGATAGTTAGTATGGTCACATATATTTAGTTCTCGTGTTGTCTCGAGTGTAGGTGTGATCGCTCGTATATAAAAATGTTTAAACATATCTATTTGTTACAATGTCATGGGATGGTCAAAATAAATATTCAATTCACAAATATTTATTTTATAAATACAAAGTTCGTATTTTATTGTTTCTAAATATAGTATGGTTAATTTTTAGTCGATCACCAACGTTTGTATTTGTGGGTCGTAAGTGTACGTGTAATAGTAATTCTCATAATTACTAAAAATGCAAATTGTTTAACACATGATTGTTGCTAGACTTATAATATTTTTAGTTCGAAACTCAATATATCAGGAAACATGAAGTGTGAACGCGTTTTTAATAGGAACATATATTAACATGAAATGCTGGGTGTCACAACTGACGAGTATAAGAACCTTGCCAAAACACGGACCGGAGGTACGACCTGAGATGGTTGCGAGGGGGTTAGCACGCCCACAAAATATACGAATGACGCGACCGGAGGTATGTCCGGAGATGGTCACGGGGGCGCCGAGAGCGTGGAAAACTTGAACAATAATAAGAACCTAAAGAGTTCATAATAAAAGAGAACGATGCAGTGTACTTACTTAGTGTAAGCTAATTCAAAAACGTTTTCCAAACACTGCAGGAAAAAGGCATGTGGAATAGATCTTCCTGTGGATGAGGCCGGATGAAATGAAGAATCCCTAGACTTTGTAATCAGAATATTGTATATGTAAAACAATATTTGTAAATAAAAAATATACCTTAGCTAATTATAGCAAGGTTTTGTTAATCTGGAACCATTTTTCGCTATAAAAAACTCTGATAAAATAAGTAAGAAAAGTAGGGTGTTTCAAATCTTCAAATCGATTCGAATAGATAGCGAGGGGTTGAAGATTTGACGAACCGCAAGCAACGACGAAGGTTTCATGCGATGATGGTGGTGATTTTGCCGGAGGTGGTGTGGCATAAAAATATGATTTATAAGAAATAAAATCCAAATTTGGCATAAAATATAATAATTAAAAACAATAAATATGGACCGTACCGCTTTTTGGTTGGACAACCGGTCCCTCTTCGTGAGTCAGAGAGCTTCACCTCACCTCTGAGAGTATGTGTGTTCATAGGTTCGGTTAACAGTGTGTTCAGTTTATTCGGTTCAGTTTATTTGGTTTTGATTTTTTTAACCGTTATCTGTTAACTGAACCGTATTGAAAATGTTTCAAACCGAACCAAATTCAACCTATAAACCGATTTAAAAAAAGTAAATCTGAATAAACCGAATTCAACAATAAACTGAACCGTTTTGAAAATATTAAAGATGTTGCTTAATAATTATATTATAAATATAAATAGAAAGTTATATAAAGTATAGATATGATGAGAGAAAAAGGAAAAACATCACATTCCCAGCGTGACCATGAAATGAGTTGGACAACAATCGATACTCATGCATTCACAATTAATAAATAGTTACAAATATATAATTTACAAATCCCCCGGGACCGCCACTAAACTATTGACCATTTCGAATAATTTTAGCTAGTTTTAAAATAATGGATTTTCTTGATTATTTTAAGTGTTTGTTAGCAAAACGGCTAATTAATAAATAAATTCTATAGCTGGTCAATATAATTTGGTCAGGATGATAAACTCTTTCAAAAAAATCAATTTATAAAAATATTACATAAAATGATTATGATTATAAACAATTTCGTTAAATAATAATATAAAAGAATTGTAAATAATTTAATGTATTTTAGATAGTTCTAAACCCGTTAAAACGGTTTAAATATAATATAATTCAACTTAATCTATTTTATATAAATTAATTAAATAATTTATGTCTAATTTATTTTTGAACGACAAACTCACACACACTTTAAATTCACGACGAGACTAGAACCCGCAACCACTTGAGAAAGGGATATCATGCAACAAACCTGGATACTATTGGCCAAAGGCCTTTTAGTTATGTCTAATATTTTTTTAACGGGAAACACACACTCTCTACTATACACATATTATACTCCTAAAATTATCACACGTACTATTTGAACGATGTCCCTTAGGGATGATTTATGTGTAATTATTATAGTTTAGAAAAACTTTGGGCTCATTGATGTTGTTACATTCATAGTATTAACTAGAAAGAGACCTCGCGCGTTGCGACGGCCTCGGGGCGATAATGCTAGCTTTTACCCACGCGAATTGCGTCGTGTTAAACTGCGGAAGAAATTAACGTTCTTGAAAATTTATAGAACAAAGCAAAAAGTTTAGGTAAACTTACCATGCATGAGAAGAGGGTATAAGATTTATGGTTATAAATTAAAAAGAAAAAAAAATAGCATAAAAAAAGCCAAAAAAATAAAGAAAAAAAAACTTTGCGCGTGCAGGATTTGAATACACGTTCGCTGCTTAGGGGATAAGGCCTTGACACCATTAAGCCAAGGCTTCATTTATTTCGTTTTCCTAAAGCAAATACTTAAAGTAAAGATGCATATGAGAAACTAAAAGAAAAGAAAAAGAAAATAAGGGAAAGCATGTTTCATGATGTTGTACCTCATGCATTAAAAACTATATAACATCTACAAAAGTTACCTTTAAATGTTATATATAATTCATATTAAAACATAGAAAAAAATACACATGTATTTAAGAATAAAATATCGTTTAAAAGTGAAGTAATAAAACAAACCTCAATTAAAAGTAATTATAAAAAAAGGAAAGTAAGACGCAGGGTGAAGGTTACAAGGGGCCTGGGAGGGCCCCGGCCCGTGCCTTTTTTTCCGTTAGTAGTGTTAATTTTTTCGTTTTCGTTCGAAATTTTTTTTACGTATAGAGCCGACCCTGCTTATTTTGTTCGGTAAAAAATTATTGGCCCCCGCTTACTTTTTTCCCTAAGAATTCTTACTATGTTGATATTGTTTCGATAAGTTATGGGTGGGAAATGAAAAAAATCAAAAAAAAAAATAGATTGTTCATTTTAAAAATAAAAGTGTAAGTTTAGGGGGAGAAATGAAAAATGAAAACTTAAAACACTTTTTCAAATTCATTTTCGTTCACAATTGCTTTCCCCAATTCATTTTCGCTCACAGTGTAGACTGCTGCCGTCGCTCCATTCACCGCCGCCTGTCGTCGCCGCCGCCTGCCGCTGCTCGCCGTCCACCACCAGTCGCCGGCACCCTAGGCTGCTTGCTGGTCCGCTTTCCCTGCTGCTGCCCCAAATCGCTTCCCTGCAGAAATCGCTGCTGCTGCCGTCGCCTCCATTCACCGTCGTCCACCACCAGTCACCGTCCACCACCGGTCGCCGTCCTGCTAGGCTGCTGCTTGCTTCTTACATCACAGGTACACTATACTAGGAGCTAGCCCTAATTTTTTGATTTCTTGCATTCTCTAATCAAGCCTTAATTTGTTTATTTTTTTTCATTTTTTAGTTGTATTCTTGTTAAGCATTAGGATTATAATTAGGAATGATTATTTATTTCTTGCATTCGTTGATGAATTGATGAATTGATGAATGATTATAATTAGGTACACTGTACTTCTTGTTAAGTTGATGAATTGATGAATTGATCCAATTGACCAATTCTTTAACAACTTGGTTTATGTGATTAATGTGGTTTGTGCTTCTAGTAAGCGTCATGATGAGTTACAAAAAGCAAAGTCAGAAGAAGTTGCAAACTTATTAGAACTGGGTGAAATAGTATCGGGAAAAGGGCAAAATCAAGTTGGGACATTAAGAAGAGCTGGTGATACACGTTGGGGATCTCATTTTAACTCAGTTTGTAGTTTGATTAAGATGTTTTCTGTCACTCGTGTTGTTCTCATGGGAATAATTGAAGATTTATCTCATACTACTCCATCACAACGTTCAGATGCTGATGCAGGTTGGAGTAAGTTGCAATCATTTGAGTTTGTCTTTGTTCTTCACTTGATGAAGGAAGTAATGGGAAAAACTGATACAACATTACAAAGGAAAACCCAAAATATTCTAAATGCCATGGACTTAGTTTCATCAACAAAGGTTAGTCTAAATGATTTTAGAAACAATGGATAGGATTCTTTGCTTGAACAAGTTTATTTTTGTGACAAGCATCAAATAGAAATTCTGGATTTCAATGATTTATATACTTCTACTCAGTATCGGCCTCGTAAAAAAGATCTTCATGTTACATTTGGACATTATTACCGAGTATATTTGTTTACATCCACATTGGACAAACATATAGATGAGTTGAATAGTAGATTCAATGAGCAAGCAATGAAGTTGTTATCTCTTAGTTCTAGTTTAGTTTCAAAAGAGATTAATGTTGATCAGATTTGTCTTCTAGTAGAGAAGTATTATCCTGAGGATTTTATAGAGCAGGAGAGGAATCAATTACCATATCAGTTAGAAGATTTTAATATTGAGATGAAATCGAATACCAATCTAACTGGTATATCAAATATTTATGATTTATGCAAAAGTCTAATGGAAACTCAGAAACGTGAAAATTATTATTTGGTTGATAGAGTGGTTCGGCTTATCTTGACACTTCCAGTTTCTACTGCAACAACAGAAAGAGGATTTTCAGCAATGAAAATATTCAAGAATCGACTTCGCAATAAGATGGCAGACGAGTATCTGGCGAATAGCTTGGTGATTTACATAGAAAAAGATATTGCTAATAAGTTTGATACGGAATCCATAATCGATGAATTCAAAAATATTAAAGGTCGTCGGGCTGAGTTGTAATTTTCTTCTAGGTACTTACCATTTTTCTCTCGCATTATAATAGATTATTTTATATTTAAAGTTATTTATTATTGATTTGTTTGGCCCGACCCGAACATATAACCCGAAACATAGCGATAGGAAAAAAAAATTTAGTCTTCTGACTTTTGGCCCCCGCTTCTTACTTTTTCAAGCTCCGCCACTGATAAGACGTGTCAGTTATTTACAAAGATAAAAAGAGTGTCAAACACGTGTAATGTGCTGAAACAATTTTTTTGACCAATCCATGAAATAATATTTTGGACCAATCAAATTACTAACGATAAACAGTAATATACCGACATCCCAAATTGTTGTATGTGTAATCCCTATTCTAATAAAATATTAAATTTTTTGTCACTTGTTATCACCATATTTATTCTCACACTCATTTTCCCCCAAAACCACTTAATTACACAATTGTTAAATAACCCACGGATCTTTAAACCCATTTAGATTGCTCACGGGTCAAAACCCACATATTTGACCACAAAGTCTATTTAATCGTTTCCAAAATTAATTTAGATGATTGATTTTTGAGGTATTTAAAACATATTGATTTTTTGAGGTATTTAAAACATATTGATTTTTTAATCATTTCCAAAATTAATTGAATCAAAAAATAAAAATATGCTTTTAAACATATTTAATTTAAATAATTAATTTTCGAACTTGACGATTTACCATCAAAACCGTTATAATACCACAAAGTCTATGTATTCGCTCATCCTCTCTCAAGAAATGGACTTTTAGAAAACGAATTCATTATGATTATATGCTGCAAACTACCTCAAAAATAAATGAATGAGAAAATACATCATAAAAGACTCTCTAACATGGTTGTTACAACATCAACAACTTCTGATCATTCTCCTAATTAGGTACGTTATTTTGGTTTTCATATCTTACACTTTGTTATTTCGCATATATATCATCATTTTTAACATTCACAAAATGAACTTAAAATCAAAACTATAATTATATGTGGGCTTTTAAAGTCAAAAACTGATTATCGTATTTGAATTATAATTGTAACTTTTTATTTTGCCGATTCGTAAATTATAATTTTTCATTTTTCATTGTAACTTTTAAACTTAGAAAAGAAGTATTTTCCGATTTGTAAATTATAATTTTAACTTTTCATTTTGTCGTAATCATATGTAAAACATACTTTCAGTTATAAGAAATATTTACATTTTTATGATATATTTATGTTTTCATTACTCTCATCAATATAGTGTTAACGTTTGACAATATGAAAAATTACCAATACATCATCAAATGTTGTAGATGAAGACATGTTCAGATATTTATCAATCTAATATTAAGGTTTATACCGTATAACACACGGGATTAAAGTTAGTATATTATATTTTAATAAGTATTTTTATAATAATTAAATGACGAAAATATATCTGCGTTTTTTTAGTAAACGGGGGTCTAGGTTTAATAAGGGTGATGGGGGCGCAAGACCCGGATGGAACCGAGTAAGAGAGAGAGAGGACCGGGTTAAATGGGGTACACCGCCCCTAATAAATCGGGTGTGTTTGAGTAGGTTAATCGGGTAAAGTAATCGAGTTTATTTACTCGAATTTGTGAATCAAAAAGTTGTTCAAAACCACCCATAAATGTTCAAAACCACTATGGTTTTCAAATACCACATGGTTTACTCTCTTTACTTTCCAAAATTTTATTATTATATATTATTGTTATTATCATCTTATTTGTAAATATGAAATAACAAGTTTTAATTTATTTTGAATCCAAACGTGAACGCCGAGTCGAGAACCCCATATGAACCGGAGGGTTTTACAAACCTCTTTTCTGACATAAACGTGAACGCCGAACCGCAAGACGACACGACACCGACTAGGCCAAGACGCCCGGGGAAGAAATCGACCGAAAGTTCATCTAGCAAGGGAAATTTGTTAGACATAGTCAACGAATACAAGACTATAAAAACGTTGGAGATAGAAAAAAAAGAAAGTCTTCGGGATAAGATGGTGGAAGCAAAATAAAATAGAGAACAAACGGCGATTGAGTTGATGCTTGAAAAACAAAAGGATCGTGACATCAAAACATTCACCGAATCGCATGATCATCTCGTAGACCGGTACTTGTCGATCGTATTGCAACGTAAACGTGAAATTGCCGCAAAGTATGGATGGCAATGCAACTTTTAGATTTTAAAATTTTATTATCTAGCTTTTATTTATTTTGTAGGTTTTTTTATTTTTAATTGTATTATGTTAATTTTTATTTTAATGAAATTGTCTTTTTTTTAAATTAAATGTTTATTTAAAAAAAAAGTTGGTGAGTAAATAAATAAATGAGTAGGGTGTTTCTAATGAAATCTGAGTAAATGAGTAGATGAGTAGTTTTGAGGTGGCAGAATTCTATTAGCCAGTTTTGGTGAGTAAATGGGTATTGGGGTTAATGGCCCCCAACACCCTAAGGGTGAAGGAGACACCATACTCGGTTTGGGCCGAGTAGGAGAGATAGAGACCGGGCAAAATGGGTACACCGCCCCCATTACCCCGGGTAGAACAATTGAGTATCTAGGTAGAACAATCGAGTATCTTGGTCGAGTAATTTTACTCGTTTGTGGAATTGACTTTTGGCAAAGCATTGCAAACATTTTCTGCTTGGTTGCGCCTTCTTTTGCTAGTTTATTATAATAAAATAGTTTATTATTTATTTCAATCTTCTTATTAGATTGATTTTTAAATTAATAAATTAGATTGATGGAGGCACCCTACTCGGCTTGTATTTTTCTAGTTTTTTAATTGTATTATGTAAATTTTTAATTGACTTTTTTTTATTTAAATGTTTTTTATTTTATTTTTAAAGTTGGTGAGTAAATGAGTATGGTATTTTTAATAAAATCTGAGTAAATGAGTAAACGAGTAGTTTTGAGGTAACAGAATTCTACTAGACAGTTTGATAAGTAAATGATTAAATGAGTTATCCACCCGATCACCCTAACGGAGAATGATTCAAAAGAAAGGGACGCTGGGAATAAATGTCCTTTTATAACTCTTTTACCTTTTCTTTATTTAAATAAAAAAGTTTAATTTAATTAAAAAGAAAATAAAAACACAGAGACATACAGACTCGCTAAAGCTGACACCAGATATTAATCAATCCTGACGTCATATCTGACGGACCCAAGTATTTTAAATCTGATTTTGATAATTTCTCTCGATTTTTAAGGATCAAAATATTGTTAAAACATTGGGATGCATATAAAAAAGAATACAATATCGGCTTGTTAAATTTACAGATCTCGAACATAAACTTTGTATCTAAAACTCGAACTTGACACATAACACAAGACAAGATTATAAGCGTCGGGTAAGAGTGACTCGACTATATAATTTTAACGATTTAATTTTGTTTAATGTTCAGGTTTTGATTTGAAAAAAAAATCAGTATATTTGAATTAGTTTTTCTTTTTACTAAAACTTATTCCAACTTTAATATGTGTGTTTTTAAGAATTTGTATACAAAAAATATACATTATCATATTCTCATTTATTAGATTTTAATATATATATATATTTTTTTTATGAAAATGGCTTCATTTTATAGTTCGCTTTTTGAGCCGATCGTGGCGTTGGGCTGTTACTTTCATCTCTTGTATAACTAATGTTTATCTATATTTATAGTTGCAATCATATATATTGTATACAAATATAAAACATAATATATAAAATTTACGTTTTACTATAACTATACATATAATAATAATTATGATAAATTTATATATTATATAGGGAAGATTCCGTTAAAAAATGAATTTTCGCTAAAAAACCTAAGAAACCGGGTCAAACGAACTACGATTGAACTAATTCCAGCGGCGTTGAAACCAGCTCGTCTAAATAAAGGCTAGAGCTAACACCCTAAACCATAAAGCTAAACCCTAAAAGCTAAACCCAAAACCTAACCACCCCACCCACCAAAAACCTAAATCCTCCAGCCTCCTCCCCCCAAAAACCTAAACCTACCCACCCCACCCCCCAAAAAAACCTAAATCCCCCCACCCCCACCCTCAAAAACCTAAATTCCCCCATCCGCACCCCCACCCCCCAAAAACCTCGACGAGCCGGTTTCAACGTCGCTGGAATTAGCTTAATCGGAGTTCGTTTGACCCGGTTTCGGTTAAAAAGAAATCATTTCTTAGGTTTATTGGCGAAATTCATTTTTTATTTGAATTTCCCCATATTATATAAATTTTATTAGTTTTATGTAATATTATTAAAACGAGTTTCAGTTAAGCATGAGTTTGGAGTACTCATACTCATTTAATGGGTTCAGGTTAAGTTTTAAAAGAGTCGATCACGACACAGTAAAATAAGTCGACTAGTTTACACTATTCCTCTTGGGCCAAAAGAACATCAACCAACTAATTTTTATAGCAAAGGGGCTTTGTCATGTTGGTACTTTAGTTACTTTCAAATAGAAGGTCGCCGGTTCAAATCCGGCCACAGTAAAAAATGAGTTTGTGGTCAGGTCAAGTGGTTTATCCAGTTATGGGTTCCTGCTGAGATGGGCTGTCCTGAATGTTGTACGTGTTTCCCTGAGAAAACCTGATTATCATAAAATATCAAGGTTTTGGAACTTAGTACCTGTACCGATCGTAGGAAGGAAGAAGACTAGGGATGAGCTTTTGGTACTTAGTACCTGTACCGGTACCAAAAAACCAAAATGGGCACTGGTACCGTGACTTGATTTTCTCTGATTTCGGTATCAGTACTGGTCGGTTTAATGTATTTAATGGTACAAACGCACGAACGTATTTAATTTTTTTATTAATATTATTCGTTATTAACGTTCGACACGTAACTCATTTATCTTAATTATTATATTAAGAAACCTATATTCCCGTAGACACAATCGTCTACTCATTAATCCTTAAAATGTGTTAAGACGTTCTAGTATTCTGCGTCGTCACAAATCCCAACTTGTCCCTAATTTATGTGTTTATAATTTTAGGGCATACGTAAGTCGTCTAAGACTTACACTTGTGGTTCCAATCTTTCTTTCGTGTGATCAGATCCACTACTTTATCCAGGTGATTTTCACGGCCCCCTTTTTACTCGTTTTCTTGTTGGGGGAGAAACATGTACACAAAACATCATTCTTTTACTTGTTTTCCCGTGGGGGAGAAACAAGTACGCAAACAAACATCATCTTACATGTTTTTCCCGTTGGGGGAGAAAACATGACGCAAACTATTTTGATTATGGTACTTCATATGATATTACTGTTGAGGCTAAACGTAACACACTATCATGAAAGTCCTCACACACTTCGGACCGTTAATATGGAATTAGCGATGTAATTTTAGTAGTACTACTGGGTTTGACAAAACCCACACGCGTTAGTCGCGCTAACTCGATTGGAGGTCGAACGGGTGAAATATTGACCTTAACACATTAGTTAGAGTTGATAGACCTGGCTGGAGGTAAACAAACAAACATCACTGTCAGCTTCGGTTACGAGCGCTTTAGTAAGACATGAACATATGCTAGCTACCTATATATACGCATATTGAATGTACATAATCTAGCAAACGCTCTTATTGCAAACTTGAAACCTGTGAACTCACCAACCTCGTGTTGACACTTTTCGTACATGTTTTCTCAGGTCGCTAAGGCACAAGTTGCACAACTAGGACATGCATCGATTCCTACTATCATCTCACTCATAAGCAAACCGTTAAAACAATTCACTTACTTTTATTCAACTAAACTTTGGCGCGTTGTTTTACGCATTTACTTTCTTGTTTAAACGCTTCCGCATTAACTCTGAACTTTTGTGTTATGACATTTTAAGTCCCATATAGTGTCGTTTGATGTAACTAATGACTGAGATCCTGATGTGTTACCTTTCAAACGGTAAAACTCCGTTAGTGGAATTTGGGGGTATGAAAGATTGGTATTAGAGATAGGTTTCGGACTAGTGTGCCAGCAAGGACGCTGGGCTCCGTAAGGGGGGTGGATTGTAATATCTCACATCGGTTGAGGGGGAGAACGAAGCCTTCCTTATAAGGGGGTGGATACCTTCTCTATCAAGACGCGTTTTGTCTGGGCGAGCAATTCGTCAGGTGAAAACAAAACCGTGAGTTCCTGGATGGGCAACCCATCGGGGGCAAAGCGGACAATATCTTGGTACGGTTTGCTTGGGCTGTTACAGGTACAGTACCGGTACAGGTACCGATTCTATATTTTCGATACCGGTATCGGTACCCGTTTTTCAACAAAATTCGGGACCGGTATTTTTGGTACCGGTACGGTGCCGATCTCATCCCTAAAGAAGACTACGTCACGTGTACGATACTGATTCTATAGCGGGGGGTATTTCCGTTATTTATGAGGTAGAAAATAACACAGTTATATGACCATAAACTGTGCTGGTTTAACATTTACAAATGTGTTGTTACATCATCGGTGGCGGCCTTTGGGGGGGCGGGGAGGGCGACCGTCCGGGGCCCGGTCTCCTAAGGGGCATCTAGTTAAAAAAATATTATATATATATATATATATATTTATAAAAGACCCAACTTGTATTATACATTTATCCTATTAACTGACTTAGAAATTAAAAAAAAGGCCACTACTTGTATTATCCATTTATCTTATTAACCCACTTAGAAATTAAAAAAGGCTCACTAGATTCTCAAACTTATTAAAAAAATAACAAAATAAGTAGGCTGGGGATGGAGCGGGAAGGGAACTCAGAAGACGCAGGAGGCATGAACGGCAGTCGACCTTTTGATTATGCCATTATGAGTTTATATTACGGGGCCCGTTTTTTTTTCATGTCCCGGGCCCAAAACGTTTTGAGGATTCTCGGGACCGGCCCTATACATCATATAACCGTACTATTTAATAACCAACACAATTTTCGCGTAGTCGATTACATTTTCTAAAAAATGTATTTTTTTAAATATAACAATATTATACTCAAATTAAAAATAAAAAATACTTGATTTAATAATCTAATAAAAAAATTTTATATAAAAAGTTATTCGAGTATAAAAAAGACGGTATAACAAATATTTAATGCAAAAAAAAAAATTAATAATGACAAAATCTTTACTTTACCACTCTAGACATTAATTAACTTATAAATCAATCTTAACTATTAGATTAGTTTGATAAAAAGCCTAAATCAATCTTAAATATATACGACTCGTATAGCCCCAATACGAGTCGTATTGCAAACTGACAGCGACAAAAAATGTCACATCAGACACATTCGGTCACCAATACGGCCTTATTGTGTTAAAAAATGACTAATACCGCTGTATTTGGCCACATATATAACTGCCATTTTTTTATGAAAATGGCTTCATTTTCTTTCTAAGGGAATGGGGCTACGACGTTGGTGAAAATTGATGCTTGGTCGAATTTATTTTTTATAATAACTAAAAAATGTTTTAAATGACATTTAAAACACAACAGTTAGAAGAAAAAAAAAATGCAAGATATGGATATATATGTGGGTAATTTGGGATAAAGATAGTAACGAACAACCCAATATGAAATTTTGAGAAATCAGCATGGAAGACACCATTAGTTTACTTAAACATGTCTATTAACACTATCTCAAGTGTTATAGAGGACTGAGTCTTTATTGGAAAGGAAATTTACAAATTAAGGAAAATTTGGTAAAATTGTTAATTTTGACTTAGACACGATTTTGATCAATTAGAGGGTTAACTTGACTAATTATAGTTCTAATTAGTTTAAATCAAGTATTAGAATGTGTTGGAGGCTTAAAATAGTGAAAATGATATAAAATGGGATTTCTGTGAGAGATTGTACACCCTAAAGGTTGCCTTTGAAACTTTATAAAATGTTTTGCTTTAAAGTGGGACACGTTAAAGTGTCACTAAGTTCATATTCCTACAATAAAAGTATCACCTCTTCTCACTTTTTATAAAGTATCATGAAAAATCTTAATTATACTTTAAAGGAGTCACAAAAATTCATTACTTTACTCGCTTCAAAAGTGCCAATAAAAGATTCTACTTCTACTCATATTTAAGAAAAAAAAATGAACGAAAATTCATTACACTTGTTAAACTTTTTTTTTAGTAAATTAAGGAAATAGTCTTTTTGGTTTGACAAAAATAACACATTTATGACTTTATGTTACATGTTTGACATATATAATTGTCATCTTAAAAAATCTTTAGGGTCTAACACTAAATTTCATTATAAATTATGTTAAATATTTTTGAATGACAGTTTTATCTTTAAATCAAACCCCCACCCCCTTGAACGGTCTCTTGGCCACACATAACTGGCATACTAGAACAAAAGTTCCAGTCGCTGGAAACCTTCTCGGATGCGCGTTGGGGGTCGTGGTAGTCTCTGGGGGTGATTCAACTGCGGTACGGGGAGAAGATGGCTAAACAGGTTGCTTGAACTTGGGTTTCAGGCGTGTAGTGTGGTGGCATTAGCGACCTTTAGATCTCGCCAAAAAAAATGGGAAATGAGACTTCTGCGACTTCGTCAATTGAATTGCCTCCGGATCCTGAACCAGTTTCTGCACCGGAGACTTCTCCGACTCAGGATAATGTTGGCCCGCGATTAAAGTCGCCACTAACCTTTCTTCCGGAGTGTATGTGGGTAGGTTCACCGGCGATTAAGGGGGTCACCGGATTGTATGAAGAAGAAGGGGGGGGGGGTTATTTTTTTTTTTTGATTTCTTTTAACTAAATAACAAAATTGTCATTTTGAAAATTCTAAAAGAATTTTTAAAGAAAGTTAGTGTTAGGCCCCAAAGATGTTACGAAATGACAACTACATGTCTCAAACATATAACTTTTTAAAAATAGAAAACGAAAAATATAAAAAAATCGTTGGTACCGGTCGCTGATACCGACGGACACCGTCGTTAGTTATATTTTTTTGGTATGCTATGTATTTTTTGTTATTTGATCATTTTATTTTTTATTCATAGAAAACTATAACATTTTTTATTAAAATAAAGTTAATTGCAGACGGAATATGCCGCACCCACGGTACAACTGTCATTATAACAGTCAATATTATCTACTGGTAATCCATCGCTGATATACCCAACGATAATCCTTCAGAAAATGCATTACTCACGACCTGTTTCCCGACAGAGTATCACCCACAGGAACCACTTTCACCGGCGGATTTAAGACGAAATATTCCATCAGTAAAAGTCATCCGTTTTGTAATAGTATTTTAGTCTGTTAAGCAGTTATATTATTAGTTTTTTTGCATGTTGCTATTATTAGCAATCAGTTAGTGTACTAAAAAATTACTATTGTGAATAGAGTTACAATTTAATTGCTATTACCTAGTACATACTGATCACCAATAGTGAAGCTTGAAGAAAAACGCAGGGGGCCGGGATTTTTTTTCTATTTAAGGGGGGCCGGAACTATAAAATTTTCGGCACAATACATATAAATTAACACTACTGAACGAAAAATCGGACGAATACGTATAAATTAACACTACTGAACGAAAAATCGGACGAATACGTATAAATTAACACTACTGATCGAAAAATCGGGGGTGGGGGCGGGGGCCCTCACTAAGCTTCGCCCATGCTGATCACATAGTGTAAACTGTTAAAATGGGCAATTTGATACTGGTTACTCCAAAATAGCTGCTTATAATCTCTTAATCCTGTTATTACCAACGGATATAGTGTAATATGTGAAAATACGTAAAATTTAAATCTAGTTTGCTTTGTTAGTGTGTTATTGTGTGATTTTCAGGGGTTTTTACTTGGTTTTGAAATGGACCAATTAATGCATGCTGGAAATCATAGTCTCGACAGGTGATGGATTTAGAAATTTTTTCATCGGGGTCGTTGACGACGATATATAATATACACTATTTTTCATGAGGGGCGATCGGGGGGCTATTGCAAAATTTTATAGGGACGATCGTAATTTTAACGCGTATATAATATACACTATTTTTTTATGGAGGGCGGCTGCCCATATTCCCCCTTAGTAGGTCCGTCACTGGGCTCGACTAGAAAAGATGGTATGGTTGACTATAAAAAACATTGAATATTTCAACTTATTACAAACATATCTACAATCAGGGCCGGCCTTGGTAGGGTGCTCTACGGGCAACCGCATCGAGCCCGGTTTATCGGGGGTCCAATTTTTTTTTTGAAGAAATACGTATTAATTATAAAAACTCAATTACATTTTAACCACTTTAGCCCATGTAAATCATATTTATTTTTGTTTTATCTCAATTAAACCACTTTAACCCATCAAAACCAGTTTAACCCAGCTACGTCATTCTTTTAGTTACAGCTCAATTAAACAAATTAGATTTGACCCATTAAAAAACTTTTAGGGGCCCATTTTTTTCATATATATAATTTTATATTTTAGATTTTTAGGGCCCCATTTTAAAGTCGCACAGGGCACCTGGAATCTCAGGAACGGCCCTGTCTACAATCATTGAGATAATGACAAAGATCACAATTCACAACTTAGAGCATTCACAACAAGGTCTCCTATATTTATCTTTATTATTCAGATATGAGAGGTTAAATCAAATTTAAAAATAAATATAAAAAAATGTGATATTGTAAGGCCTCAAACTCGGGAGGCCTCACTTGTTGGATTTACTCATTCACAAACAGTTCTTAAACATGAATATCAAATAACGCAGCGGAAAATTTCATTTAAACATAACGTCATCATTGTTCATACATGCGGAAGCGTAAACATTGTTTAAAACATAAATACATCATAACTAAAACATAACGGGATGCCAGTCTTCATAGTCAGCCGGGTAACTCCTCTCGCTAGCCAAGCATCACCGTACATTCTCATGACCTGCCTTAACCTGAATGTGCATACTAAAAAGTCAGCTACGCTGGTGAGTTCTAGCATTTCATAAAAACTTTAACATCAACATTTGCCAAAAACATATCATTCATTCATTTAGTAAAACCTTTCACAAAAGCATGTAATAATCTAACATCTTTAAAAAAGGTTTCGTACCCATATCATCATCAACATCATTATCATAAACACCGTTGAACGGATCGTTCGTTAAAACTTTTAACATTTATTTAAGTCATACATTATCGTTATCTAATTCTGTATCTTACTTTACGCGTCACAGTGTCCCCGAAGGAACCTTTGGTGTTGTGGGCAACCGCTACGTATCGCCGTCATTGCCACGACCATACACTACGTGGGGTCAACCGTTACGTATCGCCGTCATTGCCCAACCATTCACTACGTGGGGTCAACCGTTACCTATCGCCGTCATTGCCCAACCATTCACTACGTGGGGTCAACCGTTACGTATCGCCGTCATTGCCCAACACGCATCTTTCCTTTGGGAATCAATCGTTACGTATCGCCGTCATTGATTTCCCTTACCTTATTCAATTAGGATGATCGTAATCACCCGAGTAACCGTCGTTACTCCCTTACCAGTTGTACAACATCAAAACCATCGACAGGCCACCAAGACACTGCCCTGTTGTTCTTATGGTAACTATGACTCGCTGTCCATAATCTACCACAAGGCCGGGAATCACATTCCCAGACTTCATTCGTCAATTCCATTCATTCGACAGATTAGATTTGTAATGACTTCTTTAATCCTTTTCCTCTTTCCCTTTTCATTAAACATTTTCTCATTTAGACCGTTCATAAACATTCGTAAACCTTTTTGGCAAAAACACTTCATAACCTTTCTTTTCGTAAACATCGTTTCGTTAAAACATCATTTCGTTAAAACATCATTTCGTAAGTATGCACACCAGCCCAAAACATTTAACAAAACATTTAAAAGAGGGCTCTAGAACTCACCTGATACGCTAATATGGGTTGTCCCAAACGAAGGTCCAATAACGTCACTTCCGATCTGAATTGATTAGTTAAATACACATCAGACCAATCCCGACTCTAACAGTTTAACCATTCTAACATACTGACTTCACTTAACCAGTTCTGATGTCTGCGCACTTGGCAAGTGCGCAGACCCTGCTGCCTGCGCACTTAGCAAGTGCGCAGACCGTGCTGCCTGCGCACTTAGCAAGTGCGCATACCCCTCCTCCTGCGCACTTATCAAGTGCGTAGGACCTGCTCCGTGCGCACTTAGCAAGTGCGTACGACCTGTTCTTCGCGAAAAACCCTAACTTTCGCATTCGGGTCTGATCATGTCAAGATCCCGAACCTGTTTGCATTCAAAACGTTCGTTTTCCATTAAGGAACTCAAATCCATGATTATCTTTCAGTTTCATCCGTTCAAACCTTACATTTTTACCCAAAACCCGAAAAACCCAAAACGAACTAAAACTCAGATTTAGGTCGGATTGTTACCTGAATCGAGTTTCTGATCCGGAGGTTCTTCTCACGAGTTGTGGAGCAACACTTTGCTGAAATCTCGGGTCGATCCGCCAACTTTCTCTCTCTACGGTTTCTCTCTCTAGAATTTGCAAATGAGAGAAATGGTGGAGGTCTAAGCTATTTATAGGGAGAGTCCTCTTCCAGCCCGCCGGCCCATCCGACTCGACCCGACATGCCTCGTTCATTTATTTCGTCATTTTAGCTGTCGTTTTATTTTTGGGATGTTACAAGTCTACCCTCCTTACAATAGGTTTCGTCCCCGAAACCTATCATAAGTCAAATAGATGAGGGTACGACTCCCTCATCTCCTTCTCCGTTTCCCAAGTGGCTTCCGATCCCTTTCGATGTTTCCATTGGACTTTAACCAATTGGATAATCTTATTTCGCAAACGCTTCTCCTTCTTGTCTAAGATAGTCACGGGTTCTTCAATGTAGTTAAGGCGGTTGTCGACCTCGATGTCAATCAGTGGTACGTGTGCTGATTCATCCGCCAAACACTTTCGTAAGTGTGACACATGTAAGGTAGGATGAATCCCACTTAACTCATCGGGCAACTCCAACCGATATGCGACTTCACCAACCCGTGTCGCTATCCTAAAAGGTCCGACAAACCTCGGACTTAACTTTCCTCTCTTCCTGAATCGAATGATTCCCTTCCAGGGTGACACTTTCAACATTACTCTGTCCCCAACATCAAACTCCATAGGCCTTCGTCGTTTATCCGCATAGGATTTCTGACGATCTTGTGCGGCCTTCATTCGTGCTTTGATTTGATCAAACCTTTCCGACGTTTCTTTTACGACTTCAAGACTTCCTAATTCCTTCTGTCCAATCTCACCCCAACAAACCAGGGTCCTGCATCTCCTCCCATACAACATTTTGTAAGGCGGCATACCTATCGTCGTGTGATAACCATTGTTGTAGGAGAATTCGGCTAACGGCAGATGACTGTCCCAACTGCCACCGAAGTCGAAAATACAAGCACGAAGTATATCCTCCAATGTCTGAATGGTCCTTTTGGACTGACCATCTGTTTGCGGGTGGTATGCAGTGCTGATATTAAGCCTCGTGCCCATCGCCTCGTGAAATCTTTTCCAGAACGTCGATGTGAATCGTGTGTCCCGGTCAGATACAATCGACAAAGGCATCCCATGCCGTGCTACTACTTCGTTAATAAATACTTCCGCTAACCTTTCCGACAAGAACATCTCGCGAATAGGTAGGAAATGAGCACTCTTCGTTAAACGGTCCACAATTACCCAAATGGTATCATGACCTTTAGCTGTGCGAGGTAGCTTGGTTATGAAGTCCATGGTAATGTGTTCCCACTTTCACTCCGGTATATCAGGTGGTTGAATCTTTCCATACGGTTTCTGGTGTTCGGCCTTTACTTGCGAGCAAGTCAAACACTTGCTTACGTACTTTGTCACTTCATATTTCATTCCAGGCCACCAGTATTCCTTCCTTAGGTCTTGGTACATTTTATTGGTACCAGGATGGATAGAGTACCGAGACTTATGAGCCTCATCCAAGATTTTGGTTCTAAGCTCGCCACCCATAGGTATCCATACCCGTCCAAAACGTGTCCTAACACCAATGGTGTTATATTTCAACTTGTCCTGTTGGCCAACCATCCTTTCCTTCTTTAAGTGCCTCATCTTGAGCCTTTTCAATTTCTCTCATCACATCCGATGTTACCACCAACTGGCAAGCTTTCACTCTAATAGGAGTAGGCGCATCCTTTCGACTTAGAGCGTCAGCCACCACGTTTGCCTTTCCAGGATGATATATTATTTCACAGTCATAGTCTTTCAACAGTTCCAACCATCGCCTCTGCCTCATATTAAGTTACTTTTGTTCGAAGAAGTACTTCAAACTTTTGTGGTCGGAGTAAATAGTAAACTTCAATCCATAGAGGTAGTGCCTCCATATTTTCAATGCAAATACGACAGCAGCAAGTTAAAAATCATGAGTCGGATAGTTGACTTCGTGAACTTTCAACTGCCGCGACGCATATGCGATCACTCTCCCGTTGGTAGATTCTTGTGTAGTCTTGACTATACCTCTCTCGTTCTTGATAGACGTTATCTTTTTTCAGCATCGTACATCCCTAGTCGGTCTTTCACATCTAACCGTTAGGGTTCTTATATCGTCATTCTATGTGAAATGTCTTATCAAACTCGGAGTCGTCCACAGAAGACTCCATGGCCATAATTTCAACTCCTCGTTAAGGTTATCCACCTTGCCATTTGGACGGTTCCTATCGATCGTCTCTCAACTATTTGGATCATTGTGTATACCTCATAAGCTGTCCATGGTGCATTCGTCCTTGAAGGACCATACCATGCCGTTCTCGAATGAATCATAATATCCCGTTCCCGAATGATTCCTACTATCAAGTTTCTGAAGGTACCGTACCATCTCATTCCCGAAGGAACCACATCATCTCGTTCCTTAAGGAACCATATCGCTTCATTCCAGAAGGAACCGTATCTCTTCGTTCCCGTAGGAACCGTATCGCTTCGTTCCCGTAGGAACCGTATCCCTTCGTTCCCGTAGGAACCGTATCGCTTCGTTCCTGTAGGAACCGTATCGCTTCGTTCCCGTAGGAACCGTATCAGGTATCCCCCAAACATATGAGGTATACCTTATCACACTCAACTTGTCGGGAAGGTATTCATTCAGATGGCACACTAGTCACTCAAACTTTTCATTCATATCTTCATACACAATCTCCTTCTAGTCTTTCTTTCAAACATACTTGTCAGGTTTTACGTTTCACATCGTTGGTTCATTAAACACCATTCTTCCTACATATTACTGGATGGTCTTAGGGATTGGCATCCCATCTGACCGACAATATATATTCTCTAGCTACTCGTTTCCGTTAGCCTTTTCTGCATGCATTTCTTCTAAAGTCACATTCGTTGGTCTTACTATGGATAAATGACACGTACGGTGACACTTGTACTTTCATTTCCTTTCTAGTTTCAGTGGGTCCCTCAACGGCTTTCCAATTCTAACAACACTCGCAGCTATTGATTAGACTTAGACATAGTAGAGCGTTCTCTGAGTCGCCTTGAATTTCTTCTTAGTGCCCATGCCTTGCTTCACATTGTTGGTCAAAACTTGTCCTTTACATTCGTTCTAGACAAACAATCCCTGGGTCGGATCTGGTTTGGTTTGGTTTGGTTTTGTCTGCATGCCCTAATTAACATCGCGGTTCCCGTCTCTTGTTGTTGCTGGTATATCTATTTTCTCGTTTCAGCAGATACTCTTATTAGTTGTCTTGGACTGTCTTCTACATGGAAAGATGCCATTTGTGCATTCGTGCACTCATATATTCTTTGGACATACACTTGTGTGGTTATTTCTTTCATGCTCATGCATACTTCAACAGTAGACCGATTTTTATTCATCATAACGTGTTTGTGCTAAGCGTAGCCCACCCTAGCTCCTTGGCATCCTTCATACGTATGCTCGTCTGACTTAGGTAAACCGAAGTTTCATTCCTCCTTATCTTGTCCGTGGCTCGTACTTGCTGACATCATTCACCGTCGTAAGGTACACCATCTTTGACATCATTACCATTACTAATGATGTTCATCAATCTCCTTAATCGTTACTCGGGTGACTAACATCTCGTAGTCGTGGTTGAGTAATTGGATCAACTCTGATACGTAAGCATTAATCAATACCATAAGATTCACCATCATGCACGTGCACCTGTAAATTCACAATTTCGAGGATCCAAATGAAATTACCAATTTACCTTACTCGAGCATTCTAGTTCCTCTTATAACACTTCCTAATACTCGCGTCTCTTCAAAGTTGAGATTTTGTCCCGGTATTCTCCTCGACACCTCTTACCACTTTCGCGCTAAGTCAACACAACGGAGGACATCTCGCATCACACTTGTACGTTCTCATGCACACTACCTTCCGGTTCCACAAGAACTCTTGCCTTTTTACTATAAACTTGGTGGGCGGGAATCCTACCGTGTCATCCGGTACGACCCCCACCACGCCTTCCGCCTATTCTACCCTCCATTTCATTCTAAAAGACAAGGAATCCGATGTTATCACGCTAGTTAACAAATAAAATTCAATAAGTACTGTAAGATGTTAATATGCACTAGCCATCTGTAATTAACCATTACACTACCTTTCGATTTCTATTAGACCACCTTTGTGATTCCATCAGAACACAAGTCCTTTCCTAACCCTTCCTAAGGCATACTACATACACATACTCTACTTTTCATACCTGATGCTGTGGCTCGAGTTACCCGTACTGGCATCCGCTTTCGGTCCCATTCACAGTTTAAGTTCAGACACTAGGAGTGTCCGAATCTCTCAAACTATTGCTCTGATACCAACTTGTAAGGCCCCAAACCCGGGAGGCTTCACTTGTTAGATTTACTCATTCACAAACAGTTCTTAAACATGAATATCAAATAACGCAGCGGAAAATTTCATTTAAACATAACGTCATCATTGTTCATACATGCGGAAGGGTAAACATTGTTTAAAACATAAATACATCATAACTAAAACATAACGGGATGCCAGTCTTCATAGTCAGCCGGGTAACTCCTCTCGCTAGCCAAGCATCACCGTACATTCTCATGACCTGCCTTAACCTGAATGTGCATACTAAAAAGTCAGCTACGCTGGTGAGTTCTAGCATTTCATAAAAACTTTAACTTCAACATTTGCCAAAAACATATCATTCATTCATTTAGTAAAACCTTTCACAAAAGCATGTAATAATCTAACATCTTTAAAAAAGGTTTCGTACCCATATCATCATCAACATCATTATCATAAACACCGTTGAACGGATCGTTCGTTAAAACTTTTAACATTTATTTAAGTCATACATTATTGTTATCTAATTCTGTATCTTACTTTACGCGTCACAGTGTCCTCGAAGGAACCTTTGGTGTTGTGGGCAACCGCTACGTATCGCCGTCATTGCCACGACCATACACTACGTGGGGTCAACCGTTACGTATCGCCGTCATTGCCCAACCATTCACTATGTGGGGTCAACCGTTACGTATCGCCGTCATTGCCCAACCATTCACTACGTGGGGTCAACCGTTACGTATCGCCGTCATTGCCCAACCATTCACTACGTGGGGTCAACCGTTACGTATCGCCGTCATTGCCCAACACGCATCTTTCCTTTGGGAATCAACCGTTACGTATCGCCGTCATTGATTTCCCTTACCTTATTCAATTAGGATGATCGTCATCACCCGAGTAACCGTCGTTACTCCTTTACCAGTTGTACAACATCAAAACCATCGACAGGCCACCAAGACACTGCCTTGTTGTTCTTATGGTAACTATGGCTCGCTGTCCATAATCTACCACAAGGCTGGGAATCACATTCCCAGACTTCATTTGTCAATTCCATTCATTCGACAGATTAGATTTGTAATGACTTCTTTAAACCTTTACCTCTTTCCCTTTTCATTAAACATTTCCTCATTTAGACCGTTCATAAACATTCGTAAACCTTTTTGGCAAAAACACTTCATAACCTTTCCTTTCGTAAACATCGTTTCGTTAAAACATCATTTCGTTAAAACATAATTTCGTAAGTATGCACACCAGCCCAAAACATTTAACAAAACATTTAAAAGAGGGCTCTAGAACTCACCTGATACGCTAATATGGGTTGTCCTAAACGAAGGTCCAACAACGTCACTTCCGATCTGAATTGATTAGTTAAATACACATCAGACCAATCCCGACTCTAACGGTTTAACCATTCTAACATACTGACTTCACTTAACCAGTTCTGATGTCTGCGCACTTGGCAAGTGCGCAGACCCTGCTGCCTGCGCACTTAGCAAGTGTGCAGACCTTGCTGCCTGCGCACTTAGCAAGTGCGCAGACCCCTCCTCCTGCGCACTTATCAAGTGCGCAGGACCTGCTCCGTGCGCACTTAGCAAGTGCGCACGACCTGTTCTTCGCGAAAAACCCTAACTTTCGTATTCGGGTCTGATCATGTCAAGATCCCGAACCTGTTTGCATTCAAAACGTTCGTTTTCCATTAAGGAACTCAAATCCATGATTATCTTTCAGTTTCATCCGTTCAAACCTTACCTTTTCACCCAAAACCCGAAAAACCCAAAACGAACTAAAACTCAGATTTAGGTCGGATTGTTACCTGAATCGAGTTTCTGATCCGGAGGTTCTTCTCACGAGTTGTGGAGCAACACTTTGCTGAAATCTCGGGTCGATTCGCCAACTTTCTCTCTCTACGGTTTCTCTCTCTAGAACTTGCAAATGAGAGAAATGGTGGAGGTTTAAGCTATTTATAGGGGAGAGTCCCCTTCCAGCCCGCCGGCCCATCCGACTCGACCCGACATGCCTCGTTCGTTTATTTCGTCATTTTAGCTGTCGTTTTATTTTTGGGATGTTACAGATATTTTGTTAAATTATAGAGATGGTTATAAAGATTTTGTTAAATTATAGAGATGGTTATAAAGATTCTGATATGATGGATATTAAAAATCAATAATTATGTTATTCATTAGAAAAAAAAGAACTAACACAAGAAAAAACAAAAAGAAACGTCTTCACCTGTGAAGTTCTTCAAACATAAATTTGTAAAATTCATTCCTCGATCAACATTCACAAATGTATTCATCACAAATGTTTCAAATTTTTTATAATTATTTTTATAAACCTTTCATTTTCATAATCATTTTCTTTCTTTCATTCGTTTCGTTTCGTTTCGTAAACATAATCTTTCGTAAACATTTTATTTTGAAAACATCACTTTCATAAACGTTTCTTTTCATAACATATTCTTTTCGTAAATCTTTCATTTGATAAACATGTTTGTTCGTAAACATTTCTTTTCATAACATACGTGTCTCATTCATTAAAACATCTTTAACATAAAATATTCGTTTGATATGCATACCACCCTAAAACACGTAAATAGGGATTCTTGACTCACCTAGCTATTTAAAACTATCCGGCGTTGGAAGGTCTAAGTTAGGCCGAGTGTTATACGATCTTCATGATAGTTAACGCGCGGAAATTATCACTATGGGCTAGTGTCGCTAGACACTTGTGTCGTCCATAGTGTCGCCTATTGGCAGTGTTGTAAGGGGACAGTGTCGTTGGTGACTAGTGTCGCTAATGATAGTGTCGCATAACTATCGTTATGGACTTAGTGTCGCCACCTCAGTGTCGCCATCTCCTTCGTTTGATCTGCGACCACCTGATGAGATACACCGTAACCAGTTGTGGATTCAATCCAAGTTCATAACTTTTTACGTCCAAATCATTTATCTAGTTTCTATGAAGCTAGATCTAGTCTTATTACCCCATTTCATACGTAAAACCTCTGTTTTAAGGATTAAACCCTAGTTTTACCCATAAAACCCATTTCAACCAAAACCGATGATTTATAGGTCGATTCTCACATTAAATCTTGTTGGTTCTCGTTCTATACTCCACAGCAATGATCTTCAACCCAAATAGAGCAGATTTGAAGCTTGGTCGATGATACCACCCACTTTCTCTCTCTCTAAACTCTCTTTTCTCTCTCTAGTCTTTGGAAGATGAAGATGGTGAATGGGCTGATCTTAGGGGTGGCTAGGGTTAAGGGGAGGTTCCCCTTAACTTTCATTTTGTCGTTTAATCCCTGGTCTTTCATTTCCGCTTACCATGTCCAATTAGTAATAAAAAAATTAAGCGGTTTTTGGGATGCTACAAAATCTATCCAAATGCACTAATGTACCAATCTAACCAAACAAAAAATGGCACAATACAATACAATAGTTCAAAACTAAACATTCACATTGCTTATAAATTTTATGTCGGTGATTAATTTGGAGTCCACCCATTCCATTGTAAATCGACGTGTGAAATTTGTATTTCAATAGGGCATATTCGATATCATGAATATGAAAACTGAAGAGGAGGTGGTGCTACTTATAGAGTTATAGTGTATGTTTCTCATGTATGCTGGTCACAACCATGGTCAATTGACAACAGTTGAAAAGCGTGGAAAGAAATCTTAACTCGAATCTTATGTTCATAGTTTTTGACGGACTACAGATGGATAACCTATCACAAAAGTTCACGACCTGTAGCAAAACGTTACATCGGTGATTCGTCGATAAATACCGAGGGATTATAGACGGATATTATAAAATACACTTTCTATTTTTTTGTGATCTAGACTATTTGTTGATGACTTTTCAGTCATCACCGAAGTATTACCGATGGGTATTTATAGATTTCTTTTCTATTATTTTAGTTTTGTGGGTTCCATCAAATTACCAAAATAATCAACCGTTAGTTTTCTAGTAGTGTTAAAGGACTATTCTTGCCCTTTAACCAAGAACAAGGTAGTGGCGGCAACATGTTGCAGCGGTGACATGGACGTGGTAAAGTACGTAAGGAGAATCATATAATGTTGTTGCGTCTCCGTTTTAAATATAGAAACGTATATTAAAAAAACCACGTTAAGGCGGTAATTTAAAAGAAGCACGTTGAAACGTTAAACCCGGAATTTTATAAAATATCATATTTTATAAGGTGTAATAGGAAAAAAAAACCGTTAAAAAACAAAACATTAAAGCGGCTTTAACGGCTTGTACGTTTGTCCTTTGATGACTTGTACATTATTACGCACAACTCCGTTTTGAATGAAATTTACACAGAAACGTAAATAAAAATACGCACGTCGCAACTTTTAATTTCGAATTTTATAAAACATCATATTTTAAAAGTTATAAGAGAAAAACCACAAAAAAACAAAAAAAGTTATTCGTGCGACACGTGGCAAATTCTAGTTAGACAAATAAAATAAAAACAAACGAACGGAAAAGTATAGGGTTTAAATGGTAAGTCCATTTAAAGTTGAGGGGGGCAATGTTGTAACTTTATGATGGGGGCATATGTAAATTTAACAACTCAAGTTCTTATGGCTTGTACATTCAAGCTTTAATCACTTGTAACCTTTGATTTGATGGAGTAAACATTATATTAAGAGGCACGACCTTTTGTTTTAATAGTATATATAACGACTGTCATGTATATTTATTCCCTTTCTTGAAGTTGGTCTTGGAAAGAGATAAACACACGAAAAATCAAGTGTGTGACTCAAGAAGCCAAGAGGATATCCAGGAAATTGAAGGTGCTAATTGCTAGTTAAGTTTGATTTCATCATTTCTAACTTCTAATTTCATTTATTGGAAGTTTCTAAATGGGTTTTATGCCCATGTGAGTTAGTTAACTAACTGAATTAACTAACTGTGTTATTGATTGATGATTACATTCTAACATGAGACAAAATACACAGTGACAACGTGTTTTGTTGGTTCAAGCCCCACAAAATCACAAACACACACACGAAACACACACAAAAATGGAACTTTCAGATTCTTTCTGTGGTACTTGCTAACTTCAAAATAAAAGAATTACAAGAGCTGCTTACATTAACAAAGCTACCGCTATTTATATAGAAAGAAAAATAAAATAAAATAAACCCACGTTCTCCTTTAATTAAGGATCCAACTTTCAATTTCCAAGTTACTCGGTCAATCACTACCTATTCAACCGAGACCAAGACCGTTAACTAACTCACCACTTACGACTCATAGGTCCATAAGGTTTAACCCAACATGTTTTACATAGAAATAGGTGAAAAACAAGCAAATTCCTCAGTACAAGTCCAGACACTTGACGAGGGGTGGGTTTTCAACTTACATACGGACAAACAAGTTAATACTTATTACACATATCAAATCAAACTCAAGTGATACACATTACACATGAACAAAGAATATAGAGATTCAAATGACTGGCATTTGTCCCCTCAAAACACCAACACACTTGTCCCAACAACAGCCACAACAGAAAACAGAATCCCCATGACAGTTTTAGGTGACTGACCCGGTGAAGTCTGTGGTGGTGCTGTTGTCCCATTGCCAGATGGCGGGGACAGTTTTGCGGAGGGAGGTATGGGTCCTTGAGCCACGTCAGCATCTTTCAAAACAGGATTAGGAGCCTCAGCCGGTGGCGCAAATCTAGGTGTCATGAGCGAGACTAATTGGCCAGTCGCTGCTGGAGTCATGTATGGTGGTATCTGGTCTGCTGGTAATTTTAGACAGTTGTTCCCTAAATCCCACCAAAATTTAATATAATCAAATTAGAAATTATGAGATATATACAAGGAAAAGATCAAGAATCCCATAAATAAACTTACTTCTATATTTGGAAGCAGTAGCTGGATAAGATGTAATAACACCATTGACATCGGCTCCATTAACAAATGAGTTAATTTCAACATACGGGTCTGAAAAGAAGTCCCATGCCGGTGAAACAAACTCATTATTAAAAAACTGTACATACACAGGGAGCTTGAAAGCATGAAGCTTTTCAACAACATCAGTTTGATCACCAAGAAATGCACTGGTACTTGGAAACACAGATTCCTTCCCAATAATAACAGAATTCGCAAATTCAATGATATCTGCAATTGTTGAATTGAGGGCATCGCGTATATTCTTATCAACTTCATAAACAAGTTCATGCTTGTTGCTCCTTGCCTTGAACAATTTCAGAACTGCACTATCTGATGACTCAATCAAGATTTTCTTGGTCCTCTGGGTATTTATTCTAGATTTATTCAAAACGTCCATTACCGCATCTGTAACACTCAATCCCTGATTAGCAGCTAAGTAAGCTGCATTCTGCAAGTTGTAGGAACAAAAATGGTATCATTTTTGTGTGGGTGAATAGATAAATGAAATTATGTTGACTCACTTTAATGTTGATCAAGACACCAGAAACTGAAGCAGCATTACTAGCAAAGTCCAAAAAGTCAGATAGTCTCATAAAGTTGCCAACCTTTTCGAATCTTGGATTTCTCGATAAAGTGTAGTTTGAATATGGGTTGAACATTACAGCTAAAACATAAAAGAAATTAGAAAAACGGGTTATAAGGATGACATAAAACTGGGAGTAGAGTATGATGGAGATAATTCTGAAAAAAAGGAGATTTTGAATTAAAAGAAGGGATAATTCAAGAGATGGAGATTGAGATAAAGATTGTTTTAGAGTTTGAAATTAATAGTTATCGGGTTGGTTTATATGTTTTCGTACTAGATTAGAAGTCTTAGTTTGTTTATATTTAAGAGCTGGATTTTTGTTTGAGTTAGTATAGGATTGAGATTAGTATTCAAGTATGATTGGTTTATACTTTTAGTATAAATGGACCGGTAAGGTTAATGTATTGGATGTGGATTTTCAAGTTTAATATAAGAACGAGTCATGGTTGGAGTTAAGCACAAAAAAAACCATGTGATTCGTTTTTATCTATGATTTTCCAACAATTGGTATCAGAGTGAGAGCCGATAGCTAAAAGAGACATGTGCAAAAGGGGGATTTGAAAGGCGGTTTTCGATGCTGGACGCAATTTCTAACGTCCCAAAGTGGGCCGGCGGCACAAGAAGCCTTAAACACATTGGTGTAGGGTTTAAGGGGTAATTAGGGTTTGTAACTTATTGGTCAAGTTGGGTTAATATTATAAATACATAATCGAGTCTAGGGTTATGAATGAGAGTTATTGTAATCGAGTTTTGAGAAGTTTTCCTGATTATAATAAAAGAGTTCTTTGGGAGTTAGCCAAATAATTGTGTGTTCTTGATATCGATTATGTTCTAAATTAGTATAAGAGTCGGGTCAAGATCGCTGCCACCCGGAGAAGTCAGAAGATTGCAGTCGTCGTTGCTGGGTTTCGATTTAGTCGCCGCCGCCACCTGAAAGCACCTACAGTCGTCGGCACCACCGTAGACTTTGACTTAGCGGTCTATCACATGCGTTTGAACAGAAGCTGTTATTCGATCCCCTCCATCTAATCCGAAGGACTGGATCAATCTCCATCTACTCCGCTATTGTATATCCGATGTAAGAAAGACATGTCAATACGACTTCCACTAATTACACGGAATGGGCGATGCGTATGAAGGTAATTCGAAAGGTTCACAAGGTTTGGGATACCATTGACTCGGGATCGACTGACGGTGATAAGAATAACACAGCTACAACTTTGTTGTTCCAATCGATCCCTGAATCCTAGATATATCTTGCAAGTTGGCAATCTGGATACGGCAAAGGAAATCTAGGAGGCATTTAAAACCCAAAACTTGGGAGCTGATCGGGTTACAGAAGAACGACTCCGGACATTAACAACCGAGTTTGACAGTTTGAAGATGAAAGGGTAAGAACACAATAGAATTGGCTAACACCCAAAGCACGTTTATTAATATCAAGAAATTTCTCTCTAAAACTTGATTACAAATAGCAAACCCTGACTCGGTTTACATAGACTACTTGATTACAATCCATGATACCCTACACGGTATATATATATAGCTAACCTATCATGTTAGACTATAACTAGGATTCTATTAATTAATTACATAATAATCATCTAACAAATTTCCTATTACAATTCTTATAGGATACTTAGATAATTATCCACTAATTAATTAATATTATTGCTTGTCTTGCACTCCAAGCAACCAACCACCTAGCCACCCCATTCCTAAGCCGCAGGGACTAGGAAATTCCTTACACTTTTCACTAGTGTCGCACTATCAAGACAAAACCAAACCTATGAGTTAAAGGGGCGTGGAAGGGGTGGTGGGAAAGGAGGTCGCAACCGAGGTAGGGTCGTGGCGCTGGCCAGGGCCGAGGGTCAAATGGCTCAGGACAATCATGCACCAACGGTCAAAAATCGGGAAAGGGTAAGGAGTGGTCAAAAATTCAGTGCTACAGGTGTGAAAGTTTTGGCCACTTTGCTTCCGAGTGTTCAGACCGGAAATAGAAGATGCAAGAGGCGAATCTGAATGAAATTGAAGAGGTTGATCCATCATTATTTATGATGATGGGTGAGCATGAGACCGTGTTTTTTAACAAAGAAAATGTGAACCCCAAATGCTATAAGAACGAGCCCCAAGGTAACAACGTGTGGTACATTGACAATGGGGCGAGTAGCTATATGACCGGGAATAAGACATTCTTCTCAAAGCTAAACGAAAGGATAACTGGAAGAGTTAAATTTGGGGACCGTTCATACGTGAATATATGCGGTAAGGGTTCCATATTGCTGGAAGGAAAAATCGGCGAGCAACATCTTTTAATGGACATCTATTATATACCGGACCTTCGGAGCAATATTATAAGTTTGGGGCAAGAAACCGAGCATGAGTGTGATGTTCAGATGAAGGGCGATTATCTTACGATGCATGATGGAGTCTGGAAGCTTCTTATGAAAGTGCTAAGAATGAAAAACTGGCTATACAAAATTGCACTTAATACTAGAAATCCCATTTTTTGCAGGCTAATTTAGAGTCTGATGCCTTGTTACGGCGTCAACTTCGGGTGAATGAAGATGATGGCATCTAGAGGGCTTGTAACGAGACTACCAATTTTTAATTGTCAGAACTAGTTGTAACGGTTATCCTTCTCGGTCGCAAGCAATTTTGGAGCTGTCGAACCACTTGCATTGCTTCATGGTGATTTGTGTTGTCCGATAACACCATCTACCATAGCAGGAAACATGTACGTTTTCGTTTTAATTGATGACTACTCACGGTACATGTGGTCGTATGTTTTAAACTGAAAGATGAAGCTTGAGTGTTTCAAGAATCTGAAGGCTACAGTGGAAAAAGAAACCGGTCGTTTGATTAACGTATTCAGAACTGATCATGGAGGCGAGTTCACCTGAGTGAATTCAATCACTTTTGTGAAAAAAGAAGCATGGTTAGACACTTGATCGGTCCGCGCTCATCGCAACAAAATGGTGTGGTTGAACGATGGAACCATCCTCTAATGGAGACGACACGGAGTCTTATGGAAGCTAGGGGCGTACCCAACTATTTATGGCAAGAAGGGGTGAGACATGCCACCTATCTCATCAATTCGAGTTCTTACTCGAGCTTTGAAGAACCAAACTCCGTATGAAGCTTACAAGGGGAAAAAACCAAGCGTAAGTCACATTAAAAGGTTTGGTTGTCTTGCATTTGCTAAACTATCCGGACCCCAGCTGCAGAAGCTTGATGATCGCTCAAGAATGTTAGCGCATCTCGGAGTAGAACAAGGTTCAAAAGCTTACTGGTTATACGACTCGATAACTGAAAAATTGTAGTAAGTCGGGATGTGATTTTTGACAAAAAGGGGGCATGGAAGTGGAATAGATTTTCTTTCAAAAATACACAAGGAAAATCATTTGAAACTGTATCCTTTTATGTTTTTTTATGATGTTTCTTATGCAGTGACAGCCCCAACGATAGCTTCAGCGATTCCTAGCAGCAATTCAGTCGCTACAGCAACGACAAAAATAGAAGCTTCAGTGACAGAAAGTGACACAGACCCTGCAACAGAACCTGTAACAGTGTCAGCGACACATGCAGCATCAGCGACAACTCTAGTGATTGAAAGAGCAGCTTTTGCTACTGTTTCAGATTCCAAGCAAGAAGAAGATTATCCGACTCTAAGGAGGTCCACTAGACCTTGACGTAGCCAAATTTCTTCAAATATTATTACGTGGAAGGAACATCAAACCAAGCACATGAACTTGGTTATTTGGAGTTACTTTTAGTTCAAGATGACGAGCCAAGATCCTTTCAAGAAGCTAAAATGAATAAAGAATGGATCAAGGCAATGTGAGCGGAGATCGATTCAGTTGAATATAATGAGATGTGGTATTTGATTGATCCTCCAAAGAGTGTGAAGACTATTGGGATCGAGTGGCTTTTTAAGATAAAACGGAACTCGGATGGCACCTTTAACAAATACAAGGCATGCTTAGTTGCAAAGGGGTATGTGCAAGATCAGGGGCTGGATTTTGATGAAACATTTGCCCTGGTCGCCCGACTTGAAACGATGCATTTAATTGTCGCTTTAGCTGCTGCTAAAGGGTGTGAATTTCATTAATTAGCTTTATGTAAAACCCACTTTTCTAAACGGGGAGTTACAAGGGGATGTATATGTTGAGCAACTGGAAGGTTTCAGAAAGCCGGGGCAAGAACATAAGATTTACAAGCTTGTAAAAGCTCTCTATGGTTTGCATCAAGCTCCAATGGCGTGGAACACAAAATTAGATAGGATTTTGAATGGCTTGAAGTTCAACCGGTGTCTTCGAGAACAAGTTGTCTACATAAAAGTAACCTCGCAAGCCCTTCTAATTATTTGTGTTTACGTGGATGAATGATAGTAACGGGAAGCAAGTATGACGAGATTGTCGAGTTCAAGCGACAGATTTCTTTGACATATGCCAAGGTTCGAGCGGTATTAGTCTCAAACAAGAGGGGTATGCGATGAAATTACTAAAGGAGATGAGTATGCAAGAATGTAATTTAACTCACTGTCCTTTTGAACCGGGTTTAAAGATTTCGAAGGCTACCGAAGATAAAGCCATAAATGCCACGGATTATCAGAGGCTAGTTGGATGTTTATGATACCTACTCCACACTCAACCGTATCTTTATTTTTCGGTTGGAACAGTGAGCCGTTACATGGAGTCACAAAAGGAATCTCACTATCTTTCCATTAAGCACATATTGAGGTACATACGAGGCACTGCATCTTATGGGATACACTTTGATCGAGGAGGAAATTTGGCACTAAAGGGATTCGGTGACAGTAGCCATAACATCGACCCATACAATGGTTGAAGCACTAAGAGTCATGTGCTATATCATAGGCTAGTTGGATGTTTACGATACCTACTCCACACTCAACCGTATCTTTATTTTTTGGTTGGAACAGTGAGCCGTTACATGGAGTCACAAAAGGAGTCTCACTATCTTTCCATTAAGCACATATTGAGGTACATACGAGGCACTACATCTTATGGGATACACTTTGATCGAGGAGGAAATTTGGCATTAAAGGGATTCGGTGACAGTAGCCATAACATCGACTCATACAATGGTTGAAGCACTACGAGTCATGTGTTATATCCTGGAAATGCACCGGTCACCTGGTGTTCGCAAAAGAAAACGACCGTTGCACTTTCCTCATGCGAGGCGGAGTTCATGGCAGCCACCGCCACAGCGTGCCAAGCTTTATGGTTACGAGGACTAGTAAGCGAGATCACCGGAAAAAGAGAAGAGACCGTTGCTCTATTGGTTAATAACATGTCCGCGATGCCTTGATGAAGAACCTGTCTTCCATGGAGGGAGCACGCATATACACACTCGATGTCACTTTATCTGAGAGTGTGTAGAGAAAGGGCAAGTGAAAGTTGATCATGTGAGCCGTATGGAGCAACGAGCCGATATCCTCACCAAAGCGCTATTGAAGTTGAGGTTTAAAGAAATGCGGGAGGTCATTGGTGTCAAGAACCTACCTAATACAAAGTCATAAAGGGGGGGGGGGGGTTGAATTTGGACACAGTTTCTAATAGCCTAAAGTGGGCGGCCAACCCAAGAGGCGTTAAACCCGTTGGTTTACGTTTTAAGGAGTAATTAGGGATTGTAACTTGTTGGCCAAGTTGGGTTAACATTATAAATACATAGTTGAATCTAGGGTTATTGTTTGAGAAGTTTTCTTACTTTAGTAAAAGAGTTCTTTGGGAGTTTGCCAAATAATTGTGGGTTCTTGATATTGATTATGTTCTTGATTCGAGAGGGGAGCAACCCCTTGGCTGTAGGGCTAAAAACGAGAGAAAAAAGTGGAAAAGAAAATTCCCATTTTGAGTACCTAGCAGCAAAGATCGGCGGTTTCCTGTAGATGAACCGTTGGATCGTCCTCATTTGTTTATAGGAGCTTCGCAAACATAGGTGAAAAATATCCAACGGTGAGTTTGTGATTTAAAATCCCGAAGTTTGAGGATTCATAACCCCGAATACAAAAGTTGATTATGGTGAAAAACGAGGATTGTGCGATGGGAAAGAAAAGGAAGAAAGGAGACGGCAATCATTGGTGTTTGGGTGGCTAGAGTCAACAAAGTGCTTTAATATCATGAATCAAGAAGCAAGTAGCAAGGAAGTAAGTAGAAAGAAGCAAGGAAGCAAGTAGCAAGAACCAAGAACAAGTCCAAGATCGATCACTTAAAACTGTGTGTTCTTGAGACTAGAAAAGAACTGGCTTTCTTGAGACGAGAAAAGGACTACGTGTTCTTGGAATAAAGGCGGTGGTGGTTAAAGAAAGGAAGTGAGTCTCCTTTACGCTATGTTCCAGAGTTTACTAAAGGGAAGAAAAAAGAAAAAAAAAGATTCCTTCCCATTCTTTTCTTTTCCCTTTTTTTCGTTTCTCTCCAATTTGGGAGGATGGAGATAAGGCTTGTTTTCCCTTCATTTCCCTTCATTTCTCTTCTTAAAAAAAACTCTTGAACACTCTTCCTCACATTTCATTTCTTTTCCCCTTTTAAAAAAAACTCTGGAACAAGGGTTTCCTTCCCCTTCCTTTCTTTTCTTTTCTTTTCTTTTCCCTCCTTAAATGAGACTCGGGAACATAGTGTTGGAGCAAAGTTAAAGTGAAGAAGAATGTGGAAAATCCTGGCGGTCCAGTTCAGAATTAGGGGTAGAATGAAAAGATAATTCTGAAAAGAAAAAAAAGGGAGATTTCAAATTAGAAGAAGAGATAATTCAAGAGATGGAGATCGAGATAAAGATTGTTTTAGAGTTTGAAATTAATAGTTATCGGGTTGGTTTATATGTTTTCCAACATAGTACTTACGTTTAAAGCTCCGAATCTGGTCCCACGTGAGACTGAAGGTAAATATTCCAGGACCAGATTGAAGGTCGGGAATGCTTGATGTCAAATTAGTAAATCCTGACTGGGCGACAGATGTTCTATCAAGGAGGTTTATAGAGCCTAAGCAAATAGGTATCCCATCTCTCGTTATTTGAACAGGACAGTCGATAATATCTGCACCATCAGAAACAGCTTTTTGATATGCCAAATCAGTACAGCCCGGGTAGTCACCACTTGCTCCTTCATATGATATAATCAAAGGTTTTGCTGAAGAAAAAATAAAGTCATTGTGAATAAAAGTAAGTAACCACTACCAAAAGTTCGATATAAATAACGGTATGTGTACCTTGAGTTTGGTTTTTGCCCAAGTTTGAGAAGCAATCTGTAGGATCACACAGCAATTAGAATCTTGAATAGCAACAAGAACAGAAAAGCTTGATGCTAATGACTTACCAAATGCTACAGATGAGGTTATCGGGTTATCGGAAAGCACACCGTCAACAGCAAATAAGCCATTGTCAACAAATTGGAGATACTCTTGTACAGGGTCATAACTGTAATTGTACGCGAGCTCATTATCATTTGCAAAATCTGAAGCAAAAACTTGTAGACCTGCTTTATGAGCATCCACCACCAAAGAAGTAGACGGCTGCAAGTACAAATCACTCTCCACAGGCCATATATATGATTTTGGAACAAGAATTCCTTGGGCAAATGTTTTGATCAATGTGAGATTCCTCAAAAGAGTATCATATGTTTGGTTTGTTGTAGGCTCGGTTTCCTTCTCTCCAAGAAATCGAAAAACTAGTTTGGTTGTTCTTGGACTGAATTTTGTCACAATGCTGGTAAGAAAATTCACTTCAGTTGACGAGATGTAACTAATTGGAAAGTTTCTTGAAGCAGCCATGACATAACTTGTCATGCTCAAATTATGTTGGCGGTAAAACGCATCATGCTGGATATTCAACCACAGTCCTGGTGGTTTTATGGCGGCAACCTTATCAACCGGAAGAATTTTGTAAGAGCCATCAAAATTTGGAGTTCTAGAGAAGATCCCTTGTGTTACTGTCAAAACAATTTTTTTAAGTGTTTTAAAATTACTAAACAGTGACAAACCGTATGAAATCGAAAAGGATGAACTTACAAAAGACTTTGTCAAGATCAGCAAGGGTGAAATCAACAGGAAAGTATCCTTTTACAGCTACGCCGTTGACATTATAGGTGTTTTCCCCATTGGCAAACGTCACAGCGATTGTAGAAGAATTTTCAAGATTTAGATTGGGAAAACAGATACCGACGTTATCTTTGGTTAATTGCACATCGCACCAGAGAATTACATCAGGTACGCTAGTCATAAGAGTAATCTTGTAGGCATTCAAACTGGAACCAGGAAATAGCCCCGAAAACCCACCATTGGCAACTACGAATGGGCGCTCTCCTGCAAAAAAGTTTATATATTAACAGCATGTGTTATACCCTTCACGCACCTCGCTGAGGCTGAAGTGGACGCTAAGCGTTCGCGGGGAATACCACGTCTATGGGTGGTGTCCCCGCTGAGATGATGGCCTGCAGGACACCCCTCTTCTCCCCTTTTCTTGACCTTGAGCTGTTAAGTTTTCTTAAAAAATATATATTACTATTATTATTATTTTACTTTTACTTAATACCATATTTATATCCTGGTTAATATCATCAACTAAACTCAACGTGAGGGATTTATATCGAAAGGTGTTAAAGTTTAGCAGCATTTTCAACCTCCTCTTAAATCAACGTAGATGGTACTAATGAATTCGGTATTTTGAAGGCGGCTAATGATTCAAAGTGCTTTGAAATGGAACAAATCATCCGAGTTCAACGATTATACTATATCGTCGGATGCACGCTCTCATAATGACCTCAACAGGGAGGATGTCGAGCTAGAGCCGCAAGAACCACAACGCCTGCCCGATAGGAATAAAAGGAAATAAGCAACATCGTCAACTTTATCGAATGAAAATATAAAGGAATTAGTGGTTAAGTTGGACAAATTTAATGCTAGAAGAGTTATAAAAAGAAAAATCTGGTTGTCGGAAAACGCACTCCCAGATGCAAGCGAGAGGGAAGATTTTAAAATGTTGACGACTAGCACTGATCATCGATATCGACCCTTCGAGCGAATGGAATGTTGAATGAAAAAATTGCCAAAGAATATGATTTTTAGTGTTGTTTTTTTTATATTTTTATTATGTTATGTTTAATCATGTTTTTTGTTATCATGTAATGTTTATTATTATCAATGAAATTTTTTAATAAATATTATATTTATATTTTATTTCTATTTAGTAAGTAATTTTGTTAAAATTAATAAATATTATGTGTATTAATTTTTTTTTAAATAGTTGACGGATGAAAGATGTGTACAACATAGTTTGAAAAATATGGTGAAAAATGTAGGAGCATGGTGATGTGAAGCCACGGTGACATAAAATGTTGAAAGATGAATGGGATGTATAACATATCGAGTCAAGCTTAAAGGAGCCCGAGCTTATATTTGGACTCATTTAATAAAAAAGATGAGTCTGCGTTTCACATATCGAGTTTGATTAGACTCGTGTGCCTTAATGAGTATTTTATTTATATATATATTTACATAATAATTATCATTATATATAAACATGATAAAATAATTAAACTACATGCTATATTATTTTTAAAAACTATAATTATAAATATATGTAAAAATTATAAATAATAAACAAGCTAAGCTTAGGCTTAAGCAAACCGAGCTCGTCTCATTTACACTCTAACAGTCTAATTTGATCAACTTATACAAAAATTATGGGCTTTCTAACAACAGTTTTGGAAAAACGGCACACTAAACCGTTTTAGTTATGTAAGTTGGACGGCGAGTTTAACAGTTTGCTAGTTTGTACTGATCTTTTTAAAATCATTTGTTTGTATTAAAACCTTTAAGATGATAAAGATGGTTAATAAATATAACATATATACCTACATATTCCAAAAATGAAAGAAACAAATAACAAAGGCTAAACAGTCAGTTGAGAAACCACATTCGACCAGTTTCAACGGTTTATATTTAAAATATATATTTTGGTTTTCTATCTATTAAAGATACACAACAACAATTAATAATAAAACTTAATAAATAAATTAAGTAAAAGTTAAAAGAAAATCATATTTGGGACCATGGGTTCAAGGCGGGTCAGGCGATAAACAAGGCAGAGGCGGGTAAAATAGCTAAGCACGAAAAAGCTTGCCTCGTGAATCAGCACGTGTTCGTACCGTTTGCCTTTGGCGCTCTCGCCCCTGATGCGGTGCGGTTCCTTAAGCGGGTGGTCAGCAGTAACACCGCATATATTTATGGGGGGAACTTTGTGTTTAGTAGAGTAGGATTTGCTATTCAGAAGGGGGTAGCGGCGCAGCTTGTTGCCCGTCTACCTGCCATTAGTTTGTAATTGTGACGGTCATCTCGTTATCAAACTTTGGTTTTAAGAAAAAAAAAAAAAAAAAAAAAAAAGAAAATCATATTTTCTTAACGATGTAAATTAAAACCTCTTGTTTTAAAATTCATTGAAGAATTGAGAAGTCTCTTTGCTTAAAAATATGAAATGACAGTTAAAAGAATTCCCTCGAAAACTTTCACTGCTAAAACCGTCTTCATCAATGTTTTCAGAACCGGACAGGACGTCAAACCGGTCTCCTTACCGGTTCACTGGTCGGACTGGTCGGACCGTTCCGACCGGATTTAAGAACCGGACGACATCATAAATATTATAAAAATATATCAATCAAAACAACCATTAATCATTCAAAAACCACCAACAAATCAATTCCAATGGTCTTAAACTAATAATTAGCTACGAAATACGAATCCAAGTGGCTTAAAAAAGATAAAAAAAATAAAAAAATATTAGCCAACCGGTCCGTCCGGTTCCCAGTCCGACCACCCGGTTTTCCGGTCCGACCGCCGAGTCACTGCAGGTTCATTTCAACATACGTAGCCGGACCGGTCAGATCACCGGTTCCCAGTCCGGTCCGGTTTTCAAAAGACCTGTCTTCATGCAATTGAAGATAAGTAAAAAAAAGAAGATTAACCCAAGGGTGTGTTATACCAGTTAATGTTAGCCATGAAGAAGTCTTGTCAGATCCCTGAGCAGCAACCAAGGAGATGGAGCAGATTAGTGGTAACAAGTAGGCATGGTACCGGAGGTTCCACATTCCCGGCAAATTTACCGAAGTTCTCATTGACTAGACTTTTCACAGGAGATAAAGTCTCAAGACTAGGAACCTTTTTTGTTCTCTGTTTTCTGAGAAAGACGGTGTGACAAATAATTGGAAGATGTTTGTGCTTTAAATAAGGGTGACAAATAATTAAAAGATTTTTGTGCTTTAAGTAAAGGAGCACTAGTATAAAAGTCAATTTTGAAGTGGTGATTTTAGTTTTTTATGCGGTTTTTTAAGACCAGCTGCCGGATTTAAAAAATCAATTGATTCCGGCTGAAACCTCCACCTCTTCTCCGCCAGTAGACCACCACCTTCACCGTCGTCCGCGATTGATGGTGAGCTTCATGTTGATTGCCTTAATCCTAATGACCCTCTTCATCCTCAGCTTTTCTGTATTAGTAGTGAACCAATGCCACATTATCTTTTCAAAGAAGTCGATTTTGAAGCCCTAAAATTCAAAGTAAAAAAACACGACAAGGAAAGGGGAAGCTAGCAGATCCAGGGGACTTGGTTAGTTACATTCAAAGGGATGACCAGTCGTTGAGAGACGTCATCGAAGAGATAAACGGCCAGAGCGTGGCAGAGGATGCGGTCGCACAACAAGACGATGACCGACGTGAATGTGGATCTATAGGCAGCGATTCTGGTCTCGACAGAGCTAACTTGGTTTCATCCCTTAGATTGTATAGAGAGAAGGGATGGGGGAAGCAGGAAGTTTCTTTGGAGAATAATCTATTTCTATGATATGATTTCATAAAGCGGTTGGGTGAAAACCGCTTAGAATAATCTATTTTTTGAGGTGGTCCATTTAAAACCGCTTCTAAAAATCATTTTTTAAGGCAGTTTTTATCTTTTAAGTCAATTTATATTCAGAAATCCGTTTTTTGAGGCGGTTTTTACTAAAACCGCTCCAAAAATATTTTTGGACCGCTCCAAAAGATCATTTATGCAGTAGTGAAGGTTTAATTACATGGATGGTGCGTGTGATAAGGTTGGATTGCGATTTTAGTCTTTAGTTTTCAGAATTTGCGGATCCGACCCAATAGTTCACTTGGTTGTAACATGTTTGTTCATTTACGATTACTCATGTTAAAAAAATTGTAAGTTATTTTAATTCCGTATTCATCGCATTTCTATTAATTGTGAACACAATATTTTCATCTAACAACTTAGAGGGAGAGGGAGAGGGAGAGGGAGAGGGAGAGACGTATTTTTGACTCGATGAACCAAAATCATTTTCTTAAATAACATACAACTTAAATATTTCAAATGGATTTTTTTTCAAAATTTTTTGAATAAAACTGAAATATCACTGTCATTCAATATTTCTGAAAAAACGTAGACATTTTATACGATAATCGTGTAATATTTTTAAGATCACATCATTCCGAAAGCAAATATATTGAATCAAAGTAGTATTTATATGTAAACGTATAACAAGTCTTACACGATCGAAGGAAACATATTCAAGAACCTCATTAACAAAATCTCATTTTTCAACCACTAGATGTTACAATGTTACAAACATTTTGAAAATATTTGAAAAAAAGAAGTGTTTTGATTTACAGCCAAAGAGACTAAATGCAGATTGGTTAATAAGAAGAAACAATAAGCCAACAAAATACTAGCCGTTAATGGACAGATGGCGTATTATTATTGGAGGAAAGGGTATCCCGGCTAAATACTAGCTTTCAGTTAAATGTGGTCGGCTTATCTCATTAAGCCGCCGATCAAAGTTGGATCCGAAGAAAACTGTGTCGGCTTAGCAGACCAAAAGTCTACTATGGTAGCCGAAATTCACACGTGGTAGGGCCATCTAAAGGGTCGGCTATCTAGCGGGCCTCTGTACACGTGTTTCTTTTCAATTCGTTGGCCTACAGACCCACATGTTTTTCCATAAATTTTAACATAGGCTAAAGCTGAGCCGACTTAGATGTTTTTTACGACATGTCCTCTTGCTATTGGTTGTATAAGAGCGCCGACTAAAAGTTAATGTCTAATTTAATGATTTTCTTGGTAACATGTCTAGTTTAAGAAAGAAAAAATTAAAACACAGAGGAAAAGACACAAAAAATGGAGATAAGGCTGGAAAACAAAAGGAAAACATGTGTACATATGAAGTAAGAAAATAATCAAAAATAAAAGCACAAAACCGCCGTTAAAAAATTTAGGAATCGATCAGAGACGAACCAGGACCTCCTACAAACTCAAACAAACAACAAACCAGTCGGGACAAAGCACACACTCATACAACTTCGGCTTTAGTTGGTACATATGTTAAAAGAGACTTTAGAAAGCTACAAATCAGAAGATACTACTGTAGATACCGACCACAAATTTTGGTTTGATCTTAATAAATCCTGTCTCTTTATTTTTTACATTATTTTGGATTGTTAGTCATTATTTTCTTCTATTTAAACAATAGGTTATGTGATCTGAATAAATCAACATTGTAGAAGAGATGCATTTTACCATGAAAAAACTAGAATGCTCGAGTAAAATTTATATGTGACATACGTGACAAAAGATAATAAGATTTGTGTATGGCATAAGAATGTAATTCACCTAAAACATAAACACGAATTTTATGAGATTAAAGTATGACACTCAAGAAAATTAGATATGCGACCAAAGATTCACATATCATGACTATATTATTGTTATTATTATTACTATTACGCCTTACCAAATTTCGGGTCCTCCGATACATCTATCCAAGCTTGTGTCAAAGCAAATTCCTCTTCTGGTGTCCACTTTTCATGTATACGTGGGGTTGTGTCGTTGGTTGATGTTGTTGGTTGTTTATTTTTATGAGATCGTTTCTTTGGTTTTGTCGACGGTTGTGTCTCGGGGGTTGGATTCGGTGAATTGTTGTGTTTCGGGCATGGAATCCGGTGTGGGAAAGGTTTGGGTTGGAGGCGTTTGGTAAAAGGTAAACATTCCTGGATAAATATTGGGATTTAATTGGTGACAAGTGCTTGGTTTCGGTGACGTACTTGGAACATAAACCTCTTGAATATTGGGATTGAATAGGTTGTTCATGTCATTGTTTAGGTTGGAATTTTGAGCGAAGGACTGAGTATTTGGGTTTTTGCGAATGTTCACATAATGGGGATGGTTTGGGTTCCAAGCATTCATTTTTGAGAGAATTTGAAAGAAATAGGAAAGATTGAAAGATTATATGTTTTAATTGTTAAAATGGTTAGGTATTTATAAAAGAAAATTTTCTTTTTAATATAGCCAACAACTATACCTTCCCCGTGAACCTGCTCACGTTGGAGCCCCACGCCCTGGTTCACGCCCCAGGGGCGGTGTTACGCGCCAGTGGTTGCCTTCACTATGGAGGCCCTTAGCATCTAAGTTTCATTTTCATATTCTCATATTTTTATTATATTACTTTACTATGTTAGAATCTAGTGTATTATACGGGTTGAATAAATGTAATATTATATTATTAGTAATAAAAAAATATTTTTTTAAAACCCGTGTATTACACAGGTTGAATAAAATAAAATGTAATATGTTAACACATATAGTCGTCAAAATATGTTTTTAAAAAATGTAGTTTGACATGACTGTTATAAATTCTGTTAAGTTAATTTTTAAAACATTTTCTTTTTCAACAGAGAATTGTTTTTTTTAAATAATTGATAAATGTTAATTCATATTAAATTCATTTGCTTAATGATATAATAACTATCCATAATTAAATTTATATTAAATTTTAAAAAATATATATTCTTTTAATATCATTATTTAGAGTTAATTACACGGATGGTCCCTGTGGTTTGGTCAAAATACGGATATAGTCTCTAACTTTGAGAAGTTACAGGTTTGGTCCTACCATACTTTGATTTTATTTCATTGACGATCTCTAGAGTGGATGGAGTTAACTTTTTCAGTTAAGTGAGTGTGAAAAGACGAAAATACCATTAACCAAATGATTTTAATATGAATTCCTTTAGCTTCGTAATATCCTATTCGTAAGTCCGCCGAGTACAGGGAGAATCAAGAGATCGATTGATACCTATCTAGTTAACTGTGAATAGATCCGAGACGCTGAATCGGTTGCGTGAAGAAGCAAGTGGTTGTAGAAAGTCGTATGGAGGTGGAGAACTTTGATTCTGATGGAAACAAATTGCAGTGTGGTTGATCTTGATCGGGTCTTGTTCTTCGAACTACAAACAGAGATAGCGAGAGAGAGAAAAGATGTGAAAATCAAGGGGTTTCGGGAGTATCGTTGTAGGGTTTGCCCCTACCCACCATCATCGCCACTGTCACGTTCCTACAACAGCCCCACCGCCATTGCAGGTCACGCTTGTTGCAGGTCACGACGTTTAATGCGGGTGGGGGTGGTATGGTCGGCTGTGACGGGGTAGGGGGTGGTGTGGTCGGCTGTGACGGTGCGGTGTGTGGTTATGCCAGGCTGTGACGGCTCATCGGGGAAGAAATGGGGAGGGATGTGGGGCCGGCTCAAGCACTGTCGGAGAAGAAGGGGGTGGAGGATAGGATTGGGTTTAAATTTTAAAATGTTTTAATTGAAAAAAGAATTGGGTCCCATAGCTATTGAAATATCTTTTTAATATTTAAAAAAAGAAGTGGGTCCCACACCCAAACATATTTAAGTTTTTCAAAAAAAAATTTGTTTTTTAGTAAGAGGTATTTTCGTCTTTTCACACTCACTTAACTGAAAAAGTTAACCCCCATCAACTCTAGGGACCGTGAGTGAAACGAAATCAAAGTATGATGGGACCAAACCCGTAATTTCTCAAAGTTATGGACTATATCTGTAATTTGGCCAAACCACAGTGACCATCCGTGTCCATTATTTAATTGGAGAGATAGGCAGGAAAAAAATGTTAAGGATGCACCAGAAAATGTCACGTGTACCCATATAATTTTTAAAGTAAATTTCGCTTTTGACCCCTGTGGTTTGCCATGTTAAACCCTTACAGTCCAAAAATGAATCTTTTAACGTATCAGCCCCTGATATTGCATTTTTGTAACCATTTCAGCCCCTGTTACTAACTCTGTTAACTTTTTCTGTTAAGTATATGGGTAGTTTAGTAATTTTATTTCTAATGGACTAGTTTAACCATTTCAGTACAATAAAAACTTTTTTTGTTTTTTGATAAATCTTTTTTACTTATTTAAAAACGTTTTTTTTTACTTTTTTAAAATCACCTTTTTAGTTTTTTTTTCTTCATAAAAACGTCTTTTTTTTGAACTTTTTAAAAAAGTTTTTTAATTTTTCTAAAAATATTTTTTTAATGTTTTCATAAAAACATTTTTAAAAACATTTTTTTTGTTTTTTATAAAAACGTGTTTTAGCTTTTTCATAAAATGTGCGGTTAAAGAGAACGTTTTAAAACTGAATTTCAAAATGATTAAAAAACACTTTCTCTAAAAAATATAAGAGAAACCTTTCTAAAATAAATTTAAAAAATATACATTCTAAAAAAAGTAAAAAAAAATTAATAGTTAAAAAAACATTTTATGAAAAAGCTAAAAAACGTTTTTATAAAAAGCTAAAGATATGTTTTTAAAAATGTTTTTATGAAAAAATAAAAAAAAACAATTAGAAAAGTTAAAAAAACGTTTTAAAAAAAAGATGTTTTTTATGAAACAAAAAAACTAAAACTACGATTTTAAGTCGATAATATTAATTATGCATCAATGTGTTTGTGGAAGAAAATACTTTGATAAAACGCAAACCAAACAATATATTTTTAAACCGTTGCAATGTAAAACATGGTGTCGAATATTACAATTAGTAGCTAGTCGAGTGATAAAATGTAATCAATTTATACGCTAGTAACCGTAAAAAAATATATTATTTTTCTGGTTTCACCATTGCATCTAGTAGCTTGTTCACGGGTATGAAGCCCGGCGGCTCAGCTAACTAACTCGACCATAACTCGGAAGACGTGTCCGACCGGCCATGCTAACAAAAATATGATTCGAGACGGTCGCCACGCACATTAGGAACAGCGTTCTTGTGGGTCTTGAAAGAAGACTTCATTTTCCTTGATACATTTACTACCAGCGTCCCTTTACTTTTAGCCATCCTCCATTATTTTGAAACCATACAAGAATCTCCAAAAGGATGATCTGGTCTTTATGGTGGACCAACAAATTACAACTTTGTAATTATTTTGATGTTAAAGTTTATTTTGTGTGAATGCATGAATATCAATCGTAATCCATCCACTTGCTGAGTAGATGTGTGCAACTCATTAACCATCTTTATCAGTCTATCTATACTTTATAAAAGTTAGCAATTTATAATTATTAAATAATATTTAACATTACCAACTTATTTAAGCCCATGGGGTGAGCAGTAAAACAGGGATTTACACCTTTCAAAGCATGGTGTACTGCTGTTTGATGCGCGTCCTTTTACCTGCTATCTCACCCCTTTTATCCTCTTGCCTGCTATCTTAGTCAAACGAAGCAAATCTGATCTGTTCTCTCTCTTTCTATCTCGCCCGCTTTCTATCCGGAATTCCCATCAGTCGCCGCTCACCGTCAACGACCATCGCCACTACGTCGATTTGTTTTCTTCTTTGCGGAACCCTAGGTGGCAGTGGCTTGGTGGTCGAAGCGATGTGGTTGTGGTGGTTTTTAGGTGGCCGGTGGTGGTTGTGCTTTTGTTTGCCCTGATGATTCTCAGTTCAGAAGATCGGTAGTCTCCTTCAATCACTGCCTCTCCGTCAAAGACTATCGCGGCCAGCTCGATTTTTTTCCCTTTATGAAACCCTAGGTGGCGGTGGTGGCGGTGGTGGCGGTGGTGTGGTGTCGGCAGCTTTGTCGTTGTGGTTTGGTTTGCCCTAATACGAACTGTGATCAAACCAAAATATCATTTTGAATTACTCATAATAGCTATGTGTCCAGCAGGTTAGTTTGAGAAGTATAAATCCCGTCATCAATCATGTGGTCTGATGTTCGTCGCCATTTCAAATTTTTATCATTTTTTTTCTCAATTTTGTATTGTTATAATATATTTGATCTATCTGATCCATACCTCTCATTTGCTGCAGCATTAAATGGTTTTGCTAATCAGGTTTGGTTTGTCATTTTTTTTTCTCTGCAGTTGTGTTCTGTGGAACTACGTGTTGTAATTTGGTGCTTCTTATCGTGACATTAGAGATTGGTAAGTGAGATAATGCTGTTTGTTGTCTTCTTCGATTTCTGTTTGCATTCCCAGTCTTGATTTTGAACTGCAGATTAACATTTGGGTGAAAGACGTTCTTTTACAATAGTCGTGATTTGTTTATTTTGAGATTTAAAGTTGGTGATTGGAGAAAGAAACCTGCATTTTGTTTATACACATTTTACAGTAAATGTTTTAAACGTATTCAGCTACGTATGCATACACAAACTAATTTTTATTGGCTGGATCTTTGAGAACTGGTATGTAATTGAAATTGGTATAAGTATAATGATGTGTGGTGTTATGCATGCTTTTAAATCACAGGTTGACTGAAGTTGTATTCGTTCTGTAGGTAGCATAAAAGATGGCAGAATCAGACGACATTCAATCACTTGTGTGTGATAATGGAACTGGTATATTTGAGATTTATTAAGTTTTTCTCCAAACACTAAATAATTTTATGATGATTTTAGGATTTAAGCAGATATATCATGGACTATGGTTATTACTTATTAGTATTAACAATTTCTTTTTATTTCTTAAATAAAGTTTGTGTTATTGGCCTCGCTGCTAGATGAAAGAGGAATCACTGTCGTTGGAAAGTCTAACCGGAATGAGATCAAGGTCATATGAAAGCGCAAAAGGGTACAGTGATGAGATGATTCGTGTGTGTCCGTATAGGGGCTGAAGGAGAATGGGCCTGGATCTTATCAGCAGGAATTTTGTGTATATTTTTAAAGCGCATTTGTATAATCACTTCCATATGTATGATCCTAAACTTTATTATTTGCCTACCATGCATCAGGCAGCCAACTCATCGTGGAACAGATAACATGATCGCTGAAGTTAAAATATAGCCGCACATTAACAGGTATTTTTATATAAACAAAAGTAAAATCTATGATTATGTTGTTGGTTTAGAGTGATATGTTAGTATATTGCATTATATCAGATAAGTATTATATCAAATAAAAAAGTTTATATTTACATAAATGGTAAATTCTGTAAAAAGACTGAATTTGCTATTCAGTTTATCACCATTAAGATTGCATGTATTGTCAATTTGTGTTAATATTATTGTTTTTAACCTCAGGATTTACTATGCTTCACATATTGAGATTGCAAATAATCTTTTCCATTTGTTAATGCCTCATTCAATTTCACAAATTCCAGAATTCATGAAATGTTTTCCTTCAATAGGTTATATTGAGTATAACAAGCTTAACTGTGATTTCTCTAATAGTCTATGACCAATAGATGTTTAAATAGTTAAAAGTGTTCATCAACTAAATTTGATTGGTATTGCTTGCTCTGTACCATTCATAGCCAAGAGTTTTAATATCACTTGGTTTAGTTTTTTACCTTTAAATTGAAATAGCTTGGTTAAATCTTTAAGATTTGGCAACTCGGATGAGTTTCAGTTACACTTTAATTTTCTATTATTTGGAATTGTCTCTTTGGAACTGGGTCTCTTATCTTTTATGGTTTAGTTATCAAGACCTCAAAATAATCTAATTATACTGCAGAATACTAAAAAACTTTTGTATTTATTATTTACTTTCCTAGGGGCAGTTTCTCTTGGGAGCTGTGCGCATATTGGAACAAGCAGGTGATTTAATAAGCAAGAGGCACGTGTTTAATTAAAGAAGCAAGCACCTTGGTTTAAAAAAGCGCTAGGCGAGGCGAGGCGTTTCGGTCCCAAAATCCGAGGCGCCACGCCTCAACGTATGCGAGGCGAGGGCTTCACGTATGCGAGGCGTTAAGCTAAAAAGGCAATAAAAAATTTAGTAACATTCTTAAAACCTTCCAGTAAATGTTGTTTTAGTCTAAAAACTCCTCCTTTTTGAGTAATTTTCACAAAACTTGCAAGAAAAACAACTTAAAAAACTGATTTAAGTAAAGAGGAACTAAAATTGGAACTCAAATTCATAAAAAAACAGTGAAAAAAGGGCAAAAATACATGAGGCGCGCCTCACCTCGCCTCGCCTGTCAAGCCTGAGGCGGCGCCTCAGGGCGCTTCATGTATATGGGGCGCCTCACCATTTCGAGGCGTTTTATTCAGCGCCTCATGCGCCTCACGCCTTAAGCAGCGCCTGAGGGCGCTTTTTTAAACCAAGGCAAGCAAATAGGTAAATCTATGGATATGGAGCAGGTTCAGTGAAACGAAATGTGATCAGAACGAATGAAAGCAAGTTAGTAAGGGTTCAAGCAAGCAAGTGGAAGAAGGTAAGCAAGGTGACCAAGAAGATTTGAAGCAAGCAAGAGCGTTTCGAATCAAGCAAGCAAGAAACAAATTTAGCAAGAAATCCGATTCCGGTATTAGCAAGAAAAAGCAGGAACAGCAGGATAGCCGCAACATTAGGCAAGAACTGAGCAAGAATGTCAGCCAAGTCAGGTGACAGGTCAAGTATCAGTTGGTTCGTAGTTTATTTATCAAGAACATGTGGAGAACATTGTCCATGGTGGGTGCCTTTACCTTTTGCAAGTGTCTTCATATATATATATATATATATATGTATGTTGCAAAAGAGCAAACTAAAGCAGTAAACAAAAGCTTACGTGTTTGTTGTGTGAAACCTGAGCCTGATCCAAGAATTTTAACACGGGCTGACATGCAAAATTGCAAGCTATGTTCGACACTGTTTGAAACTGATTCCAAATCAAATGCTTAAATGGAAAAAAAGCTTTATACCAGTTGGCTTATGCAGAGATTTGTCTCGGTATCCTAGCGGAATCCCCTGGCTTTGGATCGTGGTGGAATTCCCGCTGCAACGCGCGGTGGGAAGACCACTAGTTATATTTAAATTACCTAGCATCATTCAAGCTAAAAATGGAAGTTAAAAATCTTGTAACTTTTAATCGCCTTTTCTCTCTTCGTGTTCATATAATTTTATTGTTTTCGTAAAAATAATCACTACTAAAAAGTGAAAAGCTTGATCTGCGATCGTAAATTTGGTCGTAAACTAGTCACAAATTTAGATTATCAATTATTAGGAATATTTAATCAAAGCTGTGAGGAATAAATCCAACTCGGAAAAACAAACTACTAAAAAGGGCCGGGGCATATATTAAATATTCAAATGAAACAAGTGAAACGAAAGATGATTTCAGCACATAATTGAACATCCTTCTCACTCACGTATGAAAGTAAAGGATTTGTGTGATCCTGGTTGTTACAGGGTATTCACACTCCGTGAGTTTTCCGTTAACTGGTTTTCATGGTTAAAAAAAGATTCAAAACATACAATTAAACATGTCACGAATTCATGTGGTTCAAGTTCTAACATGACCGGAGACACTAGAATTAAACTCTAACAAGCTTTTGATCAGATTTCAAGAAATTCATTTAAAAGAGTAACTTTAATATGTTTTATCAGATAAAGTATTTACTAACACTTTATTGCAAATAAGTAAATAAAACAGGACAATTTCACAAAATCACAACATATTAAAAATCTGGACATCAGACAGGCTGTTTAATATAACTAGTTTTTTTTTATCCCCCTCTATTAAAGAAACATGTTTAATATACATGTTAATGTCCAAATAAATAAAATTATAAGCAATAATCAAAACCTCTATGATGATTCATGAAAAATATATTTTTTTTAATAGCAAAGACCCGGATAACTGGGATCACCCTGACAAACAGATCAACTTTCCGCCCAAAGAACAGAAGCATGGTGACACGACCCCACACCATCCAGAGTAACCGACAACCGGGGAAACTCTCTGACTCAACCTGGAACATTTTTGTCCCAAGCGAGACTCGAACCCATGACCTTCCATTTGGAAAGTCAAGGGGCTACCACTCAACCAGAAGGCTCGGTATGAAAAAGATTTAAGAGTAAAAATTAAAACATCCATATTGCTTTATGACAAGGATTAATCAAGAAATTGCAACAATTTCCTACTACAATCACCAAAGTTTCACATTATTCATTCCAACCACTCAACTTCGAGCATCGATATCTCATTCATATTAGCTCCGTTTTAGACACGGTTTGGTTCGTTATGAATCTCTTAAATGATAGAACACAAACCCATATAAATAAGTATATTAACAACAGTTACATATAGTTATTTTTGTCCAAAGTTGGGAAAAAAATCATTTTCCCAATATTGTGAAAAACTCATTTTCACAAAATTTCCAACAATCCCTTACATGAATAGAGATCGATTCAAAACACACACAAAATTCCAAATGAAACATTGACAGTTGAATCTTGCACATGATCGGTAGGTGTAACCCTTTGAACCTTCCCCCGTGAAGCATACTTATGTTAGTAGATATCAGTAGAACTTGATGTCTTTGAACTAATTGCTATTCGTATAAACAACAATATACGTTAACAAAAGACTTTCCCTAGCCAGGCGCATCCCCTCACTATCATGTCCATTATGGTCCTGGAAGACTAGCCTGGTTCTATGAAAGCTCTAGGAATTGCGCATCTCACAATTTCATTCGAAGCGACCTCACTTCTCTTTCACATAGGTGATTTGTCTTAAATCATTAAAAGCATTAAGGTTAAAACTGTAATATCCAGGATTTTCTGACATATCTTTTCTTAAACCCTTGCCCGTGTTAGTTAATTTAAAACTCGAATTCGTATTAAAACTATTTCCTTCAAAATGAATATTAATTTTAAATTAATATATATAGTTAAGGAAAAATAATTTATACTTAAAACATATATGTGTATATATGTGTGAGGGTTATTTAAAAAAAAATATAAATATATTCTTGAAACTTTATAAGTTTATATAAACTTAATACTTAAACTTGTAATAAACATCATAAATCATTTTTTATCATTTGAGAAAACTTATCAAGTTTTATAAAACATATAATTATTTTTGTAAAAACCCGGGGACTAATCTGCCATTCTTGGAACTTGTTTTAAACTCAAACTTATGTTTTAACAGAAAATAATAAAACCTTTAAACTACAGGGACCGATTGTGTCATTAACTCAAACACCCGGAACCCAAACCAGTCACAGGTTCGAATCCCGCAACCTCCGGTTCTCGTCCCTTTTCACGCGAAAATCACGATTTCGTCCGGGTTCACTGAACCTCGGGCTCGTCTCTCGCGTGCGACCCGTCCCCAAGGTGTAATGATGACCAATTTTGATCGAGGCCGCGCATGGAGTCAACATTTATTACGAGCGGCTCAACCACCCGCCCTCGACTCGTTCGCGCATTTAATGCCAAAATTGGCTATATATACCGACTCCTACACCTCAACAACATCTTCCCAACACTCCACCACTCACAAATTTCACGAATCGTGCTCACATTTCCCCGTTTGAAGTTGTGACAGCCGAGTCCAAGTCGGAACCCGTTCTCTCTCAAAACGTCACCGAATCAGGTAATCTTTGAATTCATCTCGATCGTTTTCGTATGAGGATCAAAAGCCCTCTGTTTAATTTCATAAACAGAGGGTAATTCGATGCTTATTTGGCGATTCTTGGTTCTAGGGTTCATGTCAATTTGGGGGCCGATTTGAGTCCTCGTTTAAGGGATTTCCGTTTCATGGTATACACTAACGAGCCCGTAGTCGGGATGGTGTGTGTGTGTGCATGATTCGACCTGGTCAGTGACCCGAGTTCGAATCCAGGGGGACCGGTTTTGCCCATTTCGTTTGTTTCAGCCTTTTAAAAACAGTTTTTAAACTTTTAATAATTTTTATAAATTATGTTAAACTTGAGACTTGTATGCTTAGATTAAACTTAAAACTAGCACATTCATTAACTTTGATCAAGCCTATGGTAACAATGATAGATCTATTGTATTTGACCAATCCACCTTGATTGATTGACCCCATTGGGGGGGAGCCCTTGGTGATTGTTACTGAATTAAACTTTAAACTTGAGACTTATAAGGGTAACCTGCGGGTTATGTCTAAACTTGGTTGGAGGGTTGAAGTGCACAATGTTTAAGATACTTGTTCTCATACTTACATTATAGAATGCATATATCATAGTGAATTGTAATTCTTTCCAAATACTTGTTAAACTGTGTCAAAACCTTTGTATCTCACCAACTATTTTGTAGTTGACAGATTCTTTCACATGTTTCAGGTTTTACATCATGAGACTTATTTGTGATCACATAGGATGCTTTGGACCTAGACTACTTATCAATTAAACGTTGTATTCTTGTTATGTTTCCTTGTATTGAATCTTAAATTATTTATTAATAAAGTATTGAAACTTTAATAGTCAACCTTTTGCTATTGAACAACCGCGTCCGCCCCGACGTATAATCCGCCGTCGGTTGGGGTGTGACAGATTGGTATCAGAGCCTTGGTTATAGGGAATTAGGTTATTAGACACATGACCTAGACTATAACTTAGGAGACCCGAACATGAGTTATCTCATGTCCTTTACTAGGAACTCTCTCCTCATTCTATTCTTAAATCTTATACGTGAACGCTTGGAGATTCTACGTTTCTACTTACCTACGTGCTACAAGAGTCTACTACGTCGAGGATACATTCTTAGGCTTTAAGTCTAATCCCCCAATAAATTCTCGTCAAGAGTATTTAAGTTCTAGATAATGTGTGAGAACTTGTGCGGACCGGAAGGGTGGATACCTGTATTCTGGGAAATTCTGTCAAGGAAAGCATTTCGTATAAATCCAAATCAACCGTTGGACCCGTATGCTTTCCTGGGAATTCTTGGGATGAGTATCCACTTATAGGAATGCACGACTTCTCTAAACATTAGTGAGCTCAAATTTCTCTTGACATGTCAAAATACTCGCTTAGTGATATGCACTAAATGAGTACCATCTCAAATACTTTACGCTTCATAAATTCATGATTCAAAAACTTTCCTCTATAACCTTTATTCTATGATTCTTAAGTCCCGTCTTGTCACATGACAGCATGCTTACTCGTCATGACCTGAAGGAGTTACCTTCAAGGAGAAATTCTCACGAGATTATACTTAAAAAAAAACTACATACATAAACTTATATTTATAGATACTACCCAATAAACTTCGCGATCGTTGTAATACAACTCTTAAAACTATGTATTACTCTACAAATTCTCCTATAAACTTCATTATTTTATGAACATAACACTTAAGAGGAAACCCTTGTGTTTCATCTTATTTTCATCACTCAACCAAACTACTCTAGATAACTCACTCAAACTTTTGCTACACTTTTATACATCTCAAAGTGTTCATACATCCTTAAACTTCATGATCCTTGAACTAACAGCCCATTAAAACTATGTATTGCCCTACAAGTCCTTTTACAAACTTCATTATTTTATAAACTTGGCACATAAGGGGAAACCTTGTGTCTCATTTCATTTTTTTGTCACTCAAGCAAACTTCATTTATGACTAACTCAAAACTTTGTTACACTTTTATATACCTCAAAACCTTCGTACGTCCTTAAAACTTACACATCACCGTTTCTTGTAAACAAAACTTAACGCCTTTTAAACCTAAAGTACGTTAACAAAGGGATTAGTAACCTGATCGTTTTCCCGAAAGAGAAAAAGCCTACTATAGAATAAACAAGCTCCACGTTTAAGACTCTAAACCTACAATGAACCTCGACATAGTACCATAAACCCAAACATCGGTGACAATACCTGAGAGAAGTTGTAGGCCCATGAGAAAGTCTGGCTAGGGAAATAGGGTACTAAAGTGAGTAATCACCCCTTCTTCCGGGAATTTTCCTCGTCAGCCCATCAACTTACAATTAAAACTATTTTTGAAAATATTACTGTGATAACTCAATACTATGTATAAAAACTTTTGAACATATTTAATCAACTTACTTTAATTCTCCGTTTAAAATGAATTATGTAAGGGCTAGAAGTCCCAAATTTTGAAACGTTTAAGGGGAGTTATTTTGAAATTTCATCTCATTATCACTTACTAACTCGACTTTCTTTTCATCATTTCAAACCTAACACTTCTGCCCAAACACTTTCCCCAAGAGTAGCTCACGTTAGTACTTGAGATAATTAACAACGTTGAATTAAACTATAAAAATCCTAAGTGACACACGCATGCTTGAAGAATAAACTGTCACAACCCCGGGCTACCCCTGCCCGGGCGTCGCGAGATAATGCTGGTATCTGAATGAGGTCCCATAAATTTGGACAGCGGAAGTCTTTGTTTTTACTTGATGCCTTTTTGTAATGAAATGTAATGTAAATAACCTCAAGGGTTATTTCTGTACTTTTTGTCAAAACTTGGGATCCACGTCCCTTTTCATTTCATGATAATAGATCTTCAAAAGTCTATTATATAATGTACAGTGATTGAAATACTTTACATAATACAAGCCATTCAAAATGTCTAGGATCTACGTCCGTTCCAACATTTGGTCTTGTATTAGTCTGCCACAGGGATTTAGATATGCCTAAAGATCTTGTCTTTACTGCACCACCCTGAATTTAATGATTTCTTTCATTACCTGTGAAAAACGTTTTGAAAATAAACATCAGCATAAAGCTGGTGAATCACATTTAACTGACACGAAAATGATTTCTAACATTAACCAAATTAAAGCCTTTAAGCACGTTTTTGTATGGTAAATCTACACATTCAGCAGTCTATTTCACCTGAATACATACCACCTACATACACTGGGTTAACTGCCATGGGGTCAACTGGCTGAGCGCTATGTCTCAGACTGATAGCCTATTCCCAGGGTGATGATGCTAAGAACCTTGTTCTTAGTCTTACATGATACTCAGGAACTCGTCCCTCGTATAATCTGCTAAGGAAACCCATCCATTAGTCTTATGATTTCCCATTACATGATCTGTACCCAGCCACGGACCGGACTTTCACCCGTCACATGTATACCATTTGATCAAATCTACGTATGCTTATGGCCTGAATGCTATCACGTAGATTACCCTTATGATTAAAGCATTTAATTTGTTTCATGCCGTTTTCGTAAATAAAATGGTTTTATCGTTTGAAAAACGTTAAACGTGTTCACCTTGATTTTGATGGCTGGTAGGATTGTAGGCTTCGGAATTTGAGCAGAACCTCGACACGTTTCTTCCTAGGGAAGACACGATTAACGAGAATATGTATGAGAATATATATATAATTGCGTTTATATATATATATAAAATGATAGTCGAATAGTGATACCTACTTTGCGGGATTCGGACAGAACTACGGCTTGAGTAGGGTGTCGTTGGGATTCTTGGGCAGCGCTTTGGGATGTCGTGGAGTTTGAAAGATCGGGTTCGTGTATGAGAAATGTTTGGAAACGGTGTAGAATTTCAACTTGTTAAAGGGGTATTTATAGCCTGAATTCCAGTCCCTCGCGTACCGCGAGGCTGGTTCAGCAAATCCCTCGCGTACCGCGAGGGGATGATGTGTCGCCAACGTTGCTGAGTCAGCATGACACGTGGCGGCCGGTGGCAATGGCACATGACACGTGTCTTTCAGATCTGACGCGTGTACCAGATCCTCGCGTACCGCGAGGCTTGGTTGGGGAACTTCTCGCGTACCGCGAGGAGTTGTAAATCCGGCGATAAGCAGTATCCTCGCGTATCGCGAGGTTTTGCCAAGGTCTCCCTCGCGTACCGCGAGGGAGTGAAATTTTAAAATTTTCTTTTCTTTTTATTTTATAGTGGGTGTTACATCCTCCCCTCCTTTAGAATAATCTCGTCCTCGAGATTCATCGGAAGAGATGTGGATACTTTTTGCGCATTTCCGATTCAAGTTCCCAGGTATATTCTGGGCCACGTCTGGAATCCCATCTTACTTTGACTAATGCCAATTGCTTCCGTTTAAGCTTTTTGATTTGTCGGTCTTCAATTTGTAAGGGTTGTTCAATGAATTTGAGCTTTTCGTTTACCTCTATATCTTGTAAAGGCATAAGCAGAGATTCATCAGCTAAACACTTACGCAGGTTTGATACATGGAATACATCGTGTACTCCACCCATCTCCACTGGTAGTTCAAGCTGATAGGCAACAGGTCCGATTCGTTTAATGATTTTGAAAGGTCCAACAAAACGTGGACTTAACTTTCCTTTCTTTCCGAAACGAATAACACCTTTCCAAGGTGAAACTTTCAACAACACCTTGTCACCTAATTGGAATTCTAACGGCTTTCTTCGTTTGTCTGCGTAACTCTTTTGTCGATCTCGAGCCGTCTTTAAACGTTCACGTATTTGTAATACTTTATCGGTGGTTTCTTGGACTATCTCTGGACCTGATAATTGATTTTCTCCGATATCTGACCAACATACAGGTGTTCGACATTTCCGTCCGTATAATGCTTCAAATGGTGCGGCCTGGATACTTGTGTGATAACTATTGTTGTATGAAAATTCCATTAGGGGCAAATGGTCATCCCAATTTCCTCCAAAGTCTATCACACAGGCTCGGAGCATATCTTCTAAGGTTTGTATGGTTCTTTCGCTCTGCCCATCAGTTTGTGGATGATAAGCAGTGCTAAGATTCAATCGAGTTCCTAGAGCTGTTTGAAAACTTTGCCAGAATCGAGATGTGAAGCGACTATCTCTATCTGACACTATGGATAGAGGCACACCATGTAACGTTACAATTTCATTAACGTAAATTTGCGCCATTTTGTCCATACTCATGGTGTCTTTGATAGATAGAAAGTGAGCTGATTTGGTTAAACGGTCAATGATAACCCAGATTGCATTATTTCCACGAGTGGTTCGAGGAAGTTTTGTAATAAAGTCCATAGTTATCAGTTCCCATTTCCAAACTGGTAATTCTAACTGTTGCAATAATCCAGCTGGCTTTTGGTGTTCGGCTTTGACTTTGGAACAAGTCAAACATTTTGCTATGTAGATAGCAATGTTCTTTTTCATACCAATCCACCAGTAACTTTCTTTGAGGTTTTTGTACATTTTATCACTTCCTGGGTGCATGGTGTATTTGGACTTGTGTGCTTCTTCGAGGATTCGCTCTCGAAGATCACCTGTAACTGGTACCCAAATACGTTTATTCATGCGAAGGATATTATCTTCCCCTTTGATCAGTAAGTCAAGCATTCCTTTCATTCCTTCTTTTTCAAAGTTACCTTCCTTCAAAGCTAACTCTTGTGCCTCTTTTAACTGACTTACAAGATCAATTTGTAGTTCAAGTCTGAGAGAACGTACTCTCTTTGGCTTGACGTTTTCTTTTCGGCTCAAGGCATCTGCTACTACATTTGCTTTTCCTTCATGATAACAAATTTCACAATCATAATCATTCAGGATTTCCATCCATCTTCTTTGTCTCATATTTAACTCCTTCTGGCTAAATATGTACTTGAGACTTTTATGATCAGTGTAGATTGTGAACTTAACCCCATAGAGATAGTGTCGCCATAATTTCAAAGCAAAGATTATAGCGCCCAACTCTAGATCATGGGTTGAGTAGTTTTTCTCATGAATTTTCAACTGACGAGATGCATAAGCAATGACTTTCTTGCGTTGCATTAATACGCAACCTAAACCAGTATGTGAGGCGTCGCAGTAAACTACGAAGTCTTCAATACCATCAGGTAAAGATAGAATAGATGCGTTTGTCAGTTTTTGTTTCAAAGTTTCAAAAGATTCAGATTGTTTGGGTCCCCATTCGTATTTTACAGATTTCCGAGTTAAGGATGTGAGTGGGATTGCTATACGAGAAAAATTTTGAATGAACCGGCGGTAATATCCCGCTAATCCCAGAAAACTACGAATTTCGGTGGGTGACTTGGGAATTTCCCATTTGGATATAGCTTCAATTTTGGAAGGATCTACTTGAATTCCGTTCATGTTGATGACATGACCAAGAAATTGTACTTCCGTTAACCAAAATTCGCATTTGGAAAACTTAGCATATAATTTCTCTTTTCGAAGAAGTTCAAGTATGGTTCGAAGATGAGTTTCGTGTTCAACTTGGGTTTTGGAATAAATAAGTATGTCATCAATAAAAACTATGACAAACTTATCCAAGTAGGGTTTACAGACACGATTCATCATGTCCATGAATGCGGCAGGAGCATTTGTAAGTCCAAATGGCATAACCGTGAACTCGAAATGTCCATACCGTGTTCGAAATGCAGTTTTCGAGATATCGTTGTCATGCACTTTCAACTGATGATAACCTGAACGAAGATCGATCTTTGAAAAATGACAAGCTCCTTGAAGTTGATCGAACAAATCGTCAATCCTTGGGAGTGGGTATCGGTTTTTGATGGTAACTTTATTCAGTTCCCGATAATCAATACACATGCGCATTGATCCGTCTTTCTTCTTAACAAAGAGAATTGGAGCTCCCCAGGGTGAAGAACTTGGTTGGATAAAACCTTTCTCAAGAAGTTCATCCAATTGTTTCTTGAGTTCTGCCATTTCTGTGGGTGCCAGTCTGTACGGGGATTTGGCAATTGGAGTTGCACCAGGTACAAGGTTGATTCGAAATTCTACCTCTCGTTCTGGTGGTAATCCAGGCAGTTCTTCAGGAAAAACGTCTGGAAATTCAGATACTACATGTACTGATTCTATCTTCTTCTCCTTTTCCAAGGCAGTAATTGATACCAGACATGCCAAATATCCTTTTCTTAAGCACTTGGTTGCTTTAAGTATGGAGATTATCTGGATAGGTTTTGTGGGTTTATCACCTTGGATAGTTAGAGTTTTGTTTGTTGGTGTAACGAGTTTTACAACTTGTTGATTACAAAGGATTTCGGCTTGGTTATTGGATAACCAATCCATCCCCAAAACAATGTCAAAGCCAGTTATTGACATTGGTAACAATTGTACTGGGATAGTGAAACCAGCCAATGTAATGTAACAATTGTTCAGTGATTGGGATATTTTTATCAAATCACCGTTCGCTGTTTCCACTTCATATGTTTCAGCTAAGGGACTTAAGGGTTCGTTTAATAGATTACAGAAATTATAATCTATAAAACTCCGGTTCGCACCTGAGTCAAATAAGACCTTAGCATAAACATTATTAAGAAGAAACGTACCGGTAATTACGTCCGGCGTTCTCTCAGCTTGGTTAGCATTCATGACAAATGCTCGCACGGTCTTTCTGTTTTCTGGAGTTATCTTAACTCCTGATCCTCCAGTTCCTCCGGTCTTTGCAAACTTAGGGCAATTAGTTCTGATGTGCCCTGTCTCTCCACAGTTGAAACAAGCAATCATCCCCTTTCTCTTGAAACAATTCTCTGTAGTGTGACCTGAGACCTTGCAATAATTACAGAATGGAGTTTCAAAAACACACTTTCCACTATGCCTGCGTCCACACGTTTTGCATGGTGGATTGTTAAATGGTAACCCCTTTTGCCCAAAGCTTTTGCTAAATCTTTTGGCTTCGGGTTTTGTTTTTGTAGAGGATTCCATTTTCTTTCTCTCTTCTAGGTTTCTGATCAATCCAGCCGTCATGGTACCGGTCAGCTCTACGGTGGACTCAATGGTTTTTGGTGAGACAACCTTCACCAAATCACGGATCTCTGGAACTAAACCGTAAATATATCGAGTTATGAGAACCGACTCGGGTTTAGCCAGGTGAGGTGCCAAACGGGCATATTCAAAAAATTTGGTAGTATACTCTCGATCATTTGTACCCACCATCCTGTGCTCCAGAAATTTTCTTTCAGCTTGTTCTTTTTCAGTCTTGGGGCAAAATTTCTTTTTCACCTTTGCCCGAAATTCTTTCCAATCCATGGCATTAGTCTTTCTTCTCCCTTTGGCAGAAATGATTGAATTCCACCATTCCAACGCTTCATTTTTGAAGGAGTTTGAAGCATACAGTACTTGATCTTTCTTAGCACACTTGCTAATTGCTATTACTGACTCCATCTTCTCTAGCCAGTGAAGAGTAGCAATACCGCCTTCGGTGCCCTTAAATTCATAAGGTTTACAGTCCTGAAAGGTTTTGTAAGAACAACCTTTATATTTACGCCTTTTTACTTCCTTTTCCTCTTCTGAGATTTCACTGCTCAGATTTAACGATTCTTCAGACTCAGAATACTTATTGCTTGATGTTCTGGATCTTTTCGAGGTTTGAGGTTTACGAGAGCTTGCTACTTGCTCTGTGTGAGTTTTCGAAGGGTTTTCCGTTCTTTTTGAAGGAAGAGTTACGTGGCTTGGAGTTTTGATGTTCTCTTGTACTTCCTTTATTATGTCGGGAAGCATTTCTTTAATGCTTTGTTTGACCAGTTGTTGCAATTCTGGTTGCTGAGTAGTTATTTCAGGATTATTATTAATTTCTTTTCCTTTTTCCTTGGTAATGTAGGTAGATGGACCGCTATTGTTATTCTGTTGAGACATCTAAGAATACAAGACAAGAATTTGGGTCAAAATTTGAAGTTTATTATCGCTTAAACTTCATCTATTTGTTACAATACAGAAATATAGATATGTATCTATACCACTTAAAGTTAACTAATTATACAAATACTATCATTAACTTTAATCGAGAAGCACATCTCCCAAATCTTGATAGAATCTCCCCAGGGTCTCGGTCATAGCACCCTTCTGGATCAACTGATCTGCCACCCATTGTTCTGCGTACTTCCTGTCTTCCTGGGCTAGTTCGTAGTCAAATATAGTTTGTTCGTTTTTAACTACGACTTGTCTGGTGAAGTACAGTTCAGCACGTAGATCGTCAGCCTCCCGAAGAGCACGATCAAGGTGTTCATCCATTGAGTTTGGCAGTTCTTCAGGGTATCCATAACAAGGAGGTGGTTTCCTGTGTCCCATCCTAAGATCATGATATGCTGAGTTAACAGACCACACGACCTTTCCGTCGGTTGCATACTGACGTCCATCGGAGGGATCTACATAGAAGAAAGGTTCCTTGAAAATGGGATGTTCTGGAATTGGGTCAAAGAAGTATTTTCCACCACTGCCTTCACAAACGGCAGCCTTTTCAGATTCAGTAAATGAACGCGAAGTTTCTTCACTTGGACTTGGTGGATGTTCTGGAATTGTTCCGGTATGATCTACCACGTCTAATGATTGAGGTGGTGGCATAGATGTCATAACAGGACGTAAAGATTCTCTTGAATCTTCCATTTCCACCGAATACTCTGACTCTTCTCTCAGAGGTTCAAGCCTTGCTTGAGTCTGCTCCACTTGTTCTGCGACCATTCTGTTCCAATTCTCCGGGGTCGGTAGATAGTGGACATAATCATCATAGCTTGGTACTATTTGATTAGATGATTCTCCAAGGAAGTAGTTTGGGTAGTTATAAGGATAATAGTATGGATCTGACATCCTGTAATTTATTGGTCATGTTAAAGGCATCTTCCTATCGTTTGTTCAGTAGACACAACTATTGGTTAAAGCCTAGATACAATCATATAAGTATCTAGTTTTGCTAAAACCCTTGAATGTAGCTCTGATACCAACCTGTCACAACCCCGGGCTACCCCTGCCCGGGCGTCGCGAGATAATGCTGGTATCTGAATGAGGTCCCATAAATTTGGACAGCGGAAGTCTTTGTTTTTACTTGATGCCTTTTTGTAATGAAATGTAATGTAAATAACCTCAAGGGTTATTTCTGTACTTTTTGTCAAAACTTGGGATCCACGTCCCTTTTCATTTCATGATAATAGATCTTCAAAAGTCTATTATATAATGTACAGTGATTGAAATACTTTACATAATACAAGCCATTCAAAATGTCTAGGATCTACGTCCGTTCCAACATTTGGTCTTGTATTAGTCTGCCACAGGGATTTAGATATGCCTAAAGATCTTGTCTTTACTGCACCACCCTGAATTTAATGATTTCTTTCATTACCTGTGAAAAACGTTTTGAAAATAAACATCAGCATAAAGCTGGTGAATCACATTTAACTGACACGAAAATGATTTCTAACATTAACCAAATTAAAGCCTTTAAGCACGTTTTTGTATGGTAAATCTACACATTCAGCAGTCTATTTCACCTGAATACATACCACCTACATACACTGGGTTAACTGCCATGGGGTCAACTGGCTGAGCGCTATGTCTCAGACTGATAGCCTATTCCCAGGGTGATGATGCTAAGAACCTTGTTCTTAGTCTTACATGATACTCAGGAACTCGTCCCTCGTATAATCTGCTAAGGAAACCCATCCATTAGTCTTATGATTTCCCATTACATGATCTGTACCCAGCCACGGACCGGACTTTCACCCGTCACATGTATACCATTTGATCAAATCTACGTATGCTTATGGCCTGAATGCTATCACGTAGATTACCCTTATGATTAAAGCATTTAATTTGTTTCATGCCGTTTTCGTAAATAAAATGGTTTTATCGTTTGAAAAACGTTAAACGTGTTCACCTTGATTTTGATGGCTGGTAGGATTGTAGGCTTCGGAATTTGAGCAGAACCTCGACACGTTTCTTCCTAGGGAAGACACGATTAACGAGAATATGTATGAGAATATATATATAATTGCGTTTATATATATATATAAAATGATAGTCGAATAGTGATACCTACTTTGCGGGATTCGGACAGAACTACGGCTTGAGTAGGGTGTCGTTGGGATTCTTGGGCAGCGCTTTGGGATGTCGTGGAGTTTGAAAGATCGGGTTCGTGTATGAGAAATGTTTGGAAACGGTGTAGAATTTCAACTTGTTAAAGGGGTATTTATAGCCTGAATTCCAGTCCCTCGCGTACCGCGAGGCTGGTTCAGCAAATCCCTCGCGTACCGCGAGGGGATGATGTGTCGCCAACGTTGCTGAGTCAGCATGACACGTGGCGGCCGGTGGCAATGGCACATGACACGTGTCTTTCAGATCTGACGCGTGTACCAGATCCTCGCGTACCGCGAGGCTTGGTTGGGGAACTTCTCGCGTACCACGAGGAGTTGTAAATCCGGCGATAAGCAGTATCCTCGCGTATCGCGAGGTTTTGCCAAGGTCTCCCTCGCGTACCGCGAGGGAGTGAAATTTTAAAATTTTCTTTTCTTTTTATTTTATAGTGGGTGTTACATAAACTTTGAACAAACCTTCTAATTCGTAAGCACTCTTTTAAAACAACACGACTTACGAACCACTTTCGTAATCAACTATGATCCTTACCCTTTATATAGACTTAACACTTCTAAACTTGACCTATTTTTCGTTTGGCGATCATACAGACCTTTTATAAAGTCCTACTTATACTACTTATCGTTGCCTAACTCGTCGTTTTTGAACCTCTTGATTACATGCTATACAAAAGAAAACTATGCCTGTTGTTATGAAACAAGATAAATCACTTGTAAACACACTATCGTAAACCTTATCGAAACTTTTTTTCTGTTACCCTATGCTAGGAAACTTTCCTCATTCAACCCTTGTCACATAAAAGATTTTCTATGAATCACAACGGAAACTAAAAGCTTAAATGCACGTTACTAAAAACATTAAACTTCGTATACACAACTATGAGGTCAGAAACTTTTGAGTCATGCAAAAACTTATACAAATACTCAAACCCGTATTCTTAAAACTAAACATGATCAATAGAGGATCATGTAAAGCTTAATATTGAAACTTGTGGTCAATTGACTTATCCTACTTTCAAATTCATACTTAGATTCTTAGTCTTGAAAACTTTTTGTGTTCGTCCTAACTTAACCTTGTAAGACTTGATAAAACGTTCATTTTCGTATACACGAGAAAACTTCACTCTTGATGCTAGACACTAGCAGGAAGGAGGACATTACTCTCTTTAGCAGAGTACATCCCCTGACTCCTATCTAAACCAAACATCGAGATCCACCTAATCTTCTGGACAACTCGAATCTTTCGTGAGAAAGCGTATAACGGTTAATCCTGTTCCAAAAACTGTTCCACACCTCTCTTAAATACTAGAGTGTTTAGATAACCGCTTTATACTCAAAACGTAATCGTATACTTCTATACACTGAAGCTAAACTAAGAGACTTTAAGCTATTCTATGTTTGACGTATTCTTGTTCAAACACAATTTGAGCTACCCCATGTTTAACGTATTCTTGTTCAAACATGATGAACGTATGAGACTTTAAACTACTCCGTGTTTGACGTATTCTTGTTCAAACATGATGAACGTATGAGATTTTAAACTACTCCGTGTTTGACGTATTCTTGTTCAAACATGATGAACGTATGAGACTTTAAACTACTCCATGTTTGACGTATGCTTGTTCAAACATGATGAGCGTATAAAACTTTTAAACTACTCAAGGTTTGATGTATTCTTGATCAAACATAAGGAAAGTGTAAAGACTTTAAACTACTCGATGTTTGATGTATTCTTATTCAAACACAAGGAAACTTTGAAACTCTAAATCTTGTCACATTCTTTTCTCTTAAATTATTGAATGACGTTTCTCTCTAAGGGACCCGTTAATCAATGATCACTCATACGTGGAAACACTAGTCATGAGTGAAACAAATTCTTGTACTCTTTCTTGATCCACACACAAACGGAAGGACCTATGCGGACTATGCGACGATTTGAATGCTTGCGGGTGCACACGTAAGTATGAAAATCAACGTATGGAAAGACATAGTAAACTCTGTCGTGTGCTACGATCTAAGACTTATCGTAAAAGGGAGCCACGAAACTTAGGTACCGTAGCAATCCTTAGACTATTAGTCTACAAACTCAAATCCTTGAACTATCACCGAATCCATTCTGAGAGATGCATCTCACTTTAAACCTTGAATGGAAATTTATCAGTTATTCTCTCAAATACATTTCTAAAAACAAATCTTCATATATTTCAATGAAACTATATGCTTCTTAGGGAAACTCTTGGCAACCATATACTTTGAAAACTTAGAAACTCGAGCGTAATCTTATTCCTGTCATTCCATCTCATTTAGAACTCTAAACGTAACCCAGAGTTTACTAGGGAACGTGAAGTATCCTTCTCATTATCCTTATGCGTATCATAAACTTAACTAAACCCTTCTACTTTAATTTCGGGACGAAATTTTCTAAAGTATGGGAGACTGTAATATATAGGATTTTCTGACATATCTTTTCTTAAACCCTTGCCCGTGTTAGTAAATTTAAAACTCGAATTCGTATTAAAACTATTTCCTTCAAAATGAATATTAATTTTAAATTAATATATATAGTTAAGGAAAAATAATTTATACTTAAAACATATATGTGTATATATGTGTGAGGGTTATTTAAAAAAAAATATAAATATATTCTTGAAACTTTATAAGTTTATATAAACTTAATACTTAAACTTGTAATAAACATCATAAATCATTTTTTATCATTTGAGAAAACTTATCAAGTTTTATAAAACATATAATTATTTTTGTAAAAACCCGGGGACTAATCTACCATTCTTGGAACTTGTTTTAAACTCAAACTTATGTTTTAACAGAAAATAATAAAACCTTTAAACTACAGGGACCGATTGTGTCATTAACTCAAACACCCGGAACCCAAACCAGTCACAGGTTCGAATCCCGCAACCTCCGGTTCTCGTCCCTTTTCACGCGAAAATCACGATTTCGTCCGGGTTCACTGAACCTCGGGCTCGTCTCTCGCGTGCGACCCGTCCCCAAGGTGTAATGATGACCAATTTTGATCGAGGCCGCGCATGGAGTCGGCATTTATTACGAGCGGCTCAACCACCCGCCCTCGACTCGTTCGCGCATTTAATGCCAAAATTGGCTATATATATCGACTCCTACACCTCAACAACATCATCCCAACACTCCACCACTCACAAATTTCACGAATCGTGCTCACATTTCCCCGTTTGAAGTTGCGACAGCCGACTCCAAGTCGGAACCCGTTCTCACTCAAAACATCACCGAATCAGGTAATCTTTGAATTCATCTTGATCGTTTTCGTATGAGGATCAAAAGCCCTCTGTTTAATTTCATAAACAGAAGGTAATTCGATGCTTATTTGGCGATTCTTGGTTCTAGGGTTCATGTCAATTTGGGGGCCGATTTGAGTCCTCGTTTAAGGGATTTCCGTTTCATGGTATACACTAACGAGCCCGTAGTCGGGATGGTTAGTGTGTGTGTGCATGATTCGACCCGGTCAGTGACCCGAGTTCGAATCCATGGGGACCGGTTTTGCCCATTTCGTTTGTTTCAGCCTTTTAAAAACAGTTTTTAAACTTTTAATAATTTTTATAAATTATGTTAAACTTGAGACTTGTATGCTTAGATTAAACTTAAAACTAGCACATTCATTAACTTTGATCAAGCCTATGGTAACAATGATAGATCTATTGTATTTGACCAATCCACCTTGATTGATTGACCCCTTCGGGGGGAGCCCTTGGTGATTGTTACTGAATTAAACTTTAAACTTGAGACTTATAAGGGTAACCTGCGGGTTATGTCTAAACTTGGTTGGAGGGTTGAAGTGCACAATGTTTAAGATACTTGTTCTCATACTTACATTATAGAATGCATATATCATAGTGAATTGTAATTCTTTCCAAATACTTGTTAAACTGTGTCAAAACCTTTGTATCTCACCAACTATTTTGTAGTTGACAGATTCTTTCACATGTTTCAGGTTCTACATCATGAGACTTATTTGTGATCACATAGGATGCTTTGGACCTAGACTACTTATCAATTAAACGTTGTATTCTTGTTATGTTTCCTTGTATTGAATCTTAAATTATTTATTAATAAAGTATTGAAACTTTAATAGTCAACCTTGTGCTATTGAACAACCGCGTCTGCCCCGACGTATAATCCGCCGTCGGTTGGGGTGTGACAAAAACGATTTATGATCGCGTGTCGAAGGCTAATAAAAAATATAAGTAAAATCCACTTCGTAGCTATTTTAAACTGCAGTATGGGAAATAGGTTGTCGAATCCATAGGGAATTCGTGGAAAACACTATTTGTAATTTATGGTTTAGTTACGCAATTAAAATAAAAGTGAAAATTGTGATTTGAATGGTTGAGATAATACTTGCAGTAGCAAACAAAAGTAAACGAGTTTTGTAAACAATTAGAGAAGGAGTGACCACTCCAGGTTTCTGATTCAGCAAAACAACCGTTCAGTTTTAATTCAAACTAGATAGGAAATCACATAGACATAACCTTGTTTAAATTGTTCAAACCAATTCAATAATATAAAACCTAAACACACAATCAAAGTATTCCCGATGCAAGAAAACCAAGAAACGATGACAATTGCACAAAATTTAAATAACATCAAACTGTTAAGAAGTCGAACAAACAATTGAATCTAAAGAATTTAATGGGTTCACAAAATCCAATCCAACCCTAGAAAAACTAAAATGAACGAGTACCTGCAAGAATCTCTTTACCCAAAGGGATCACAATGGAGCTTAGCCGCTCATAATCATCACACAAACGTTCAACATGAATGTAAACATCAAAAACATAAAACAAAAGTAAAAGTTCTTCAAAAGCTGCTCCAAAACTCCTTATTTTCGTCCAAAAACGGTTATGGAAGAAGTGTCATTCGAAACCCTAAAGATTTGGAATTAAAAGGAAAATTCCTAAAAAAATGGGGTTCCACCGCCAAAGCGCCATACAATATGTTGGCCCCCACCGTATTGTACGGCGACCCCAACTTTGTACGCCCACATGTTTCTGATCAAAACTCCTTCTACACCAACCACCATATATATATATATATATATATATATATATATATATATATATTACGATGACCCCCGCCGTATTGTACGGCCACACTACTTTTTCATATCCGGATCGTCGAGGCACATCGGATTCATATTTTATGTCTATCGTAACTTATTTTCTAGCTCGAGATATGCTTATTTGAAGTTTTAGCCTCTAGAACGCCCTCATTAGCCTCCATCTTTTGCATAGTTTCGCATCTAGTCCTTCTACTTCCTCCCAAATGCTTCTAAAACACGTACTTAGCATCTAATCACCTATTAAGCATAAACACACGCAAAGTAAACACGTTCCATGCTAAACCACACATAAAAACATATAAGTAAACATTATAAACACCAAACAAACACACACTGATCACATCCCCACCCTTAACCTTTGCTTGTCCTCAAGCAAAGCTCTCTCGCAATCATCCAACCATCATTAACAACTACACTTCACAATTCCCTTACCTATTTTCAGCTAAGGTCCAAAGTCATACCCAACTCGCAAGACTTACCGGTCAATAGATTTACACCATAGCAAGTAAAAAGATGATACGCAATTTAAAACCAAAATATCTAACCGGACCTAACATGCTTCAGGTTTCCCTCATACATGCAATCACACCTCTCACAATTTGTTACTCCACTCGAGTTGTATCTAGACTAGTAAAAGAGGTACTAGTATATGTATGAAACACTCAGACCACTAATAAAACACCATTATCATAAGCTTGCGTATCAATCACAACTCCACCAATTAACACAAATTATACATGAATCAAGAGGAATTTTACGGGTTGTAATGTTAGGCTAGGGCTAAGGGTGCAGAATAGGGAATTTAAAGTGGTTAAAGGTGAGTGGAATCCAACTAAGTAGGTTAAAAATCAAATCAAACTACAAACACCAATCTTGGGTAAAAATGACCCATTTGTAAGGCCCCAAACCGGACACCATACAATTGGTTCTCATTACTGGGTATCCTCTTTAAAGAACTCATTTTGTTAGATCAAAACTACAGCGGAAGTCTTTCTTAAATACTTATTACACGTTAAAGTCATCATCGTTTTTAACTTTACCTCACGAATGCCCGCACCAGATCCGAGTAGCACCGCTCCGAAGCCAAGATACGTCGACCCCAAAGCTCACTTGCAACACAATCTAACGTACACACAAAGTCAGCTACGCTGAGTGAGTTCTAATAGTTTAATTTAAATAAAACCAACTCGTCACAAAAGTATTTATCTTCATTCCAGACCCTCCGGTCCTTATAAAATAGTTTTACAAAATATCATCATATAGATAACCCTTGTTATCTTATGATATCCCAAAAGATTCACCACCCTAGACTCATCCCGCCATTTAACTCAGTAAGTGTCTCCGACATGGATCGAGCTTACTATTCTGGAAACTCAAAATTTACTACACATATTAACCAAACACTGGTTATCTCAACCAACCTCTAGACACCGACTTAACCAACCCTAACCAAGACTCTCACCAACCAACTGACACAACAGTTGTAACACAATATCCTCATCCCGACACAAAAGTTAGTCAGGCACTACACACCACATTAATATCATCTACTCACCACATCGATATCATCTCATACGTAATTATTATAACTCATCACTTGCATGCAATTTAACACATATATATGCACACAAACACATACCTCATCACTGCACCCTCGTTAGGGTGTTTGACACACCTCGAGCTCATCATTAACCTGCTCAATATTGTCACCTTTGGTGACTTCCCGAAGGACTTAGTCCTCCACAATCCTGTTTGCCATGTCACAAAGACAACGATGCAAACACACTCGTTTGCCATGCCACAAGGACAACGATGCAAACACAAACACATAACACATAATAACATCACATTTCACTTACGTGACTAGTTAACCATACACATTCCCATGATAATATATCCTACACGACTCATAAGCGTCTAGCTCATACCCCGACTAACTCATAACACATGACATCATTCTAGCATTTACACGACCCGTTGGCTAAGCATGCACCTCACATACTTACTCCGGGTAAAACATCCTACTTACACCCATAAGCTGTTTAACTTATATCCCGACTCACCCCAACTAACTCATAACACGACACACGTCATTAACTGTTTTACCCCTTGCTCACAACGTCTCATAGACACCCCCATAGACTTTCCAACTCATTAATGAATGTTTTAATTCATAAACACCTTGGGTTAAAACCCAAAACTCTTAATATGTTTAATAAAGCAAACATGTCTCATAAGCGTGCACGATAGCCCCAAAAACATTAAAAACATTTAAAAGTAGGGGATTAGAAACTCACTACTACGAAGATCTAACTTATGCACTACAACGGTCTCCTCGCACGAAACCCAAAACTGTTAACGTATGATCACATGGTCAGAGTACATCCTAGACGTGTGTCTGTTACGTAAAAATATAAATGATCCCGACACACGTCTCGTCCGCTCGTCCCTTCGTCCATGCAAAAACCCTAGTCCACGTGTCCGCTCAAACCGGGTTATTCTGGACCCATTTAGAACCTGCATGCATGCACGTTTGCGTGCCATGCAAAGCCTTAGTCTCGTAAGCCACACGTACATAAGCCGAGACCCCCATGCACGTCCACAACTCAACATGCAAACCCTATGTTCACGAAACCATAATCCCTCGAGCATACGCATATATGAACCGGTTTCCTTGCATGCGTGCCATGCCATGCAAACGTAAATAACTCTGAAACGTCAAAACCTTAGCCCCGCTATACGTACATACTCCAGCCGTTCTCCTCCCGTGCATGCACGCATGTAAACACGTTCATGCCAACCCTAACTCGCTGTCGTTCCCGATATCCGGCTCACCACTGTGCACCATCGTGCCACGTATCCATCCGAGCTCAATCTCCTTACTGGGGACATCACCATTAACCTTCTCCATCGGCCGCCACCGTCACGCCACCTCTGCTACTACCACGGCAGTCATCACTGCCGTCTCCCGCCACCTTCTCTGTTTGGTTTTGCCATCTCCTTCGAGTACCACCGTGACCCTTCATCCTCGTCGGGCAGTCCCAGACGGACCACCGTCGCCGTCTCTTCCTTGACTACTACCACCACAGCCGGGCACCCATCCCTCTGTCCCATCCGTCGTTCACCGTGACCATGGCCGCAAAAACCCTAATCGGGTTCTTCCTGAGTTAACCGGAAACTGGAAACAAAGAATAAAAATGGAGGTTTACCTTACGCATAAGTGTGCCCGTTCCCCGCTCAATGCCGTTGCAAGCCCAGCGCGTGATCGCCACCGTGCTCTTCCTCTCTTCTCGGCGGCTCACTCTCACTTCCTATCCGCTCTTGCCGTCTCACGAGTCCTAGCAAAAAAAATGATATAGGGTTTCTCATTAACTTGATTATATCCTTCCAATAGTTCCACTCAGGCCCTCGTGCTATCCTTGACTGTGCGTTTTAGTTTAATCAGCTCATTAACGACCAATCGGGTCTTTATCGGTAGCTAAACGTACTCCCTTCGGCTCACTCTACTCATTGTTATGCTAAATATGTATTCGGGTCGCCCACTAGCCCGAATTGTTAACTTCCAGATTTCTGGGATGTTACACCATTTAACAATAACCTCTTATTCTTTGAAATAACAAATGAAACTTGGGTGAATTTGACCCAATAACATATTTTTGTATTTTTTTCTCTTTTTCTTATAATCATATCTTAACAACTCCAACTACAAATTCTTCTATTATAAGTTTATCCTAATTGAATTCCAACTCACGGGTTAAAAAAAAGGGCTATAAAGTTTAAGGGGTTAATGTTATGGGTTTAACAAATGAAAAGGATTAGGCTCAAACTTGGCTTCTAAGGGATAATGTTAGGGTAGGGAGAACAAAAGACAAAGGTTTAAACAAATTGGCTCATACATGCAATCACACCTCTCACAATTTGTCACTCCACTCAGGTTGTATCTAGACTAGTAAAAGAGGTACTAGTATATGTATGAAACACTCAGACCACTAATGAAACATCATTATCATAAGCTTGCATATCAATCATAACTCCACCAATTAACACAAATTATACATGAATCAAGAGGACTTTTACGGGTTGTAATGTTAGGCTAGGGCTAAGGGTGCAGAATAGGGAATTTAAAATGGTTAAAGGTGAGTGGAATCTAACTAAGTAGTTAAAAATCAAATCAAACTACAAACACCAATCTTGGGTAAAAATGACCCATTTAACAATAACCTCTTATTCTTTGAACTAACAAATGAAACTTAGGTGAATTCGACCCAATAACATATTTTTGTATTTTTTTTCTCTTTTTCTTATAGTCATATCTTAACAAATCCAACTACAAATTCTTCTATTATAACTTTATCCTTATTTAATTCCAACTCACGGGTTAAAAATAAAAAAAAAGGGCTATAAGGTTTAAGGGGTTAATGTTATGGGTTTAACAAATGAAAAGGATTAGGCTCAAACTTGGCTTCTAAGGGATAATGTTAGGGTAGGGAGAACAAAAGACAAAGGTTTAAATAAATTGGCTCGTCCTAATGCCTCTATCATATTCATGCAACAATTTGGTTCATGATCTCGAAATGTAACATATACGTAAGTTCTAATTATGATGATGCTGAGGAAGATGGTGATGGTGATGGTGGTGATGATGATGATGATGATGATGACGATGACGATGGTGATTATGTTGTTGATGTTGATGTTAATAATGATGATGATCATCATGAGGGCAAGGTTTCATTTGTTGACCGCCTTGTGCTAAAACCTGTAAGTAATAGGCTTAGATAGTTTATGCAATTTGTAATTGTAAGTTTCCAATACCTATTTATTACTTTAAGTTATGGTCGTTTTTGAAATTGTTATCTCTTGATTTTTATGTGGCAATTTCTAGAGGATTTTGCAGAGAAGGCTGGTTTGGATTCGTTGGAAGAAATGCAGGCCAGAATTCCTCTCTTTTACACAAGGACGTTGAAGGTGAAGGTGGAGCATGTAGAAGGCCGGAGTAAGTATAGTCTGCAGGGGTGGGCCTGTGTTGTTGTGTTTGGGGCCGGTTTGTATTCGGCACTAGACACAAATTACAAATTCACATTTGTCAAGAAAAAGAATATGTTGTTTGTTACACGCGAAGGCTCAAACTATGTTTTGTACACTAAAATTTGACACGTTATAATTTTTTTATGTTATTGTTGAATGGTTAAAAAACCAAGCATAAAAATGTAAAGGCACATGAGATTGGGATAGCATGGTGAAGATAATATTGTTGATGGACCGGATTTTGCGTTCCGATTTACCGTTTTGAGGAGAGGTGTAGGGACAAGAAAAACTAAAAACGATTCCATAATAATTTTTTCATAAACTTCTGCGAAAAATATATAAAAGAACATTTACAAAATAAAAATTGTAAAAACATGAAAAATAAAACAGCTGTTATTTCAACAGCTGCTCTTTCTTTAAAAACTTCTAAAAATTTCAAATTGCTGGATGTAAAAACATTAACCAGCAGTTGTGTTTCATCCAGCTTTTTAACCCTAGATTTCAGGCTATTCGAAAACTATACTAAACCCCATGAACGTCTCATTCTATGCCTTTTTCCCACACTCGACCGAAGACGAAATTCCTTCGATTCTTCTCTTACTTACTCGCGATCATGGCCATTCAACCTACTCACAACCTCCGTCCATATCTCACAAAATTAGAGTATCATCCACAATATCACCAAATGACCGATTTGATAACCGATTCCCCTTATCACAAAGCTCTTACAGTTAACTAACCAATCTATTTGACTATTCTTGAAGAGTTTTGAAAAAATGCCAGGGTTATCAAAGACGAAAAACACATCATTTCGATTATGTTAGACATTGGTTCAAAACCACTTACAATAACTCCCGAAATCCTCACAACAAGCCTAGAGCTTGGGGATGCTAACAATGTTGACCAATTTACAAAACATCTCATGTATATTGAATTCATTGAGAGAGGTTATCATTGTCAAATAACCTCAACAACTTTGGATAACGGTATGTGTTTGGAAAGTGTAAAATTCCTTTTTCATACTCTTATGGTATGTTTTTCAGGGAAGAGTGGTACATGGAATGAAATTCCATTAAATACTCAATACGTGGCTTATGCCATTTTAACAGGGCAAAGCTTCAAAGTTTCAAAAATAATTTTTAAAGACATGTGTTTCAACACTACTTCACAAACAAATTTTTTGATGTAACCTAGACTTGTTATGACATATATTCCAAAGGAATTGCCTAAAAACATTTTTAAAAGGGGTAAATTGGTTACCATCAAATCTTTTGAAAAACAAACTTTTACAAGGATGAAAACAACAAAACACATTTTGGTTAATGAGGATGAGCCAGCACAACAAAATGAGCCTACTGCTCCTGCTAACCAAAGGGAAGAACCCATCCCTGATTTGGAACCCATAGCAAAAATCCTAAGAAAGATAAAATCTAAATCCAAAGCCACATCTAGAGCTGATGTATTACTTGAGCATCATACTAAAAGTCCATCTCCCAGGACTGACTCTTTTCACCACTCACCACCACCACCACAAACTTCACCTTTACATATGTTGATTGATGCAATCACTGAGGGTACATCTCATGAGGATTTCTCAAGTGGAGCAGCTACTACAGTTGTAGAAACAACAGTTTCACATCTGGACAGTAGTTACATAGCTATGACTCCCTTGAGGGCAACAACTGTTGAGTCCACAATAGTTCACTCTACAACAGTTGGAAGTCCCCATGACAAATACAAAGGGGCATCTGCACCCATTGGCATTGAACATGTTCATGTCACAGGGACAGATACAACCACTTCAAGTGGGAATCCAGCTGATCTTATTAACGTAGGTGATGGATTAAGATATAGGGAATTGATGGAGAGAATGTCCAATGTAGAGGCTTCTTGCTCAACAATTAAAGAAACTCTTACCAAGAAGCCTTCTACTGAAACTCCAAGTCAAGAAAACACAACTTTGTTAGACTCCATTAAGAAAGAGTTTAAGTCCTCAATAAACAAAGTGATTTCCCAAATCAAGCTTCCAACTCCTGAAGAATTGACTCCAATCATATGGAAAGCCTTCCAGTCACTCCTAAAAGAGAATCAGAGGGCACTGGATAATTATCTGAAAATACACATGGAGGCTATGAGAAATTATGTTGATGCAAGATACAAGGACACACATGCAGATGTAAGTGTAATAAGAACAAAGTTAGAATAATTAACTGGTGTTACACCACCTCCTCCTAAATTCTCAGATGATGATTCCCAAAAGCAAAAGAAACAAGACAAGAAAGCAGACTACTCTGAAGCAGAGAAATCACAAGAAGCTGCAAAAGAAAAGGAAAGGTTAAGAAAAAATAGAGAGGCTGAATCTGCAGCAGTTGTCAGACAGAGAATTAAAGAACATGTTGAAAAAGGTAATCAAGGTTCATCAAATACTTCAGGTACAAGAACAAAGATTCATACAAGATCTGCAAGAAAACAAGTTGTAAAGAAAAGTGCTGAACTTGGAGTCAAAAGGCCTGCTCCTCAACATGCAGCTGAAGCCTTAAACAAATTTGAGCCAACGGGTTCAGCAGTAAACCCAAAATCTACACCACCACAAACAACTGGAGTTAAAAGGCCCACTCCTGAAACTACTACTACAAGTGATGTTGCAACAAAACCACTTTTTCCAGTAGTTGAGCCTTCAAAAGATACAGAAATGACTGAGACTACAACACAGAGTACAACTATTGTTGCATCAGCTTTAGTGCCAAAAACAGTTTCAAGTTCAACAACATTTCAAGAAAATACCAAAAATGCCCCTAAAAAAAGGAAGATGGTGGTACATGAAAATGATGAAGATGAGGCTACTCCAAATGCACCAACAAAATTGTTACTAGCAACTACACAACCTCCACCAACATCACTTCCCATAATGAGCTTAAATTAAGAAGTTCTGTAATTCTTTAACCCACCTTCTTCTAGACAATTAGTGTTTCCCTCATTAGCAAACATCATGACTTCTTATACAATACCAAAGAATATGGAGGAATACATTATTCTAAAAGAAAAACAAATTCAAGACTATCTTGTAGTAAAGTGTAAAGGCATATCTGATAAAAAGACCCAATAGATCTTAGCAAAGGAATTGTTGATCATCAGAGACCTAGAAGACTTTGCCTTTCATAAATGCCAAGAAATTTCAAATGCAACAGTCACATATTCCAATCTACGTGCAACATTAAAAAAAGATTATATTGATTGGATCATGCAGAACAAGAAGTACACTGCAAAAAGAGGTCAGTATCTAGACTGGACCATAAAAGCATTAGAAGGGGAAATCATGAGGATTAGTAAAATGATGGAACACCCTTCTAGTGCACAAACACCACCAAATTGGAAAGCATATAGATACTAGTGTTGATAAGGCACTCAAAATGAAGAGAATGAAGGATGAAATGATAGAAGCAAAGATGGATCAACCTGCTATAATTAAAAGATGGAATGAGACTAAAATTTTTGAAAACTACAAGTGTTTGAAAGAACTCAGAAAGAAATTTCCTGAAAAGGTGCCACCCAAGCCCGTCTACAATGATGAAGCACTACCAATAAGAACCTCGTTGAATCCAACTAAGCCTATAACTGCAAACCAAATCTCAGCTGCAGCTAGGTCATACTTTGCAGGACTAAAAAACAAAAAAGAACCAGCTCCTGATCAAGTTGCTGCAGATGTGAAGATCATCATGTATGAATCTCTGAGGATGGGCAAGTGGCTGGACCTAGCTAGATCATAACTGATATATACAAGAACTGATGTTTTTTAAAAATATATGTTTGATTTATCTTTTCAAATGTTCAAATATTGGTCAGTAGATGGTAAATGGTCAAGTGGTCAGTATATGGTCACATGGTCAACTCTTATGTCTTTGGATTTCAGTATATGGTCAATTGTGCAACTGTTATGTCTTTGGTTTGACTTATATTAGTTTGATTTATAGAATACTTGGTGATGGAAACTGTTGGTGAGGTTGTTCTCCCAAAACCAGCAGTTGTGTCTATTTGAAATTAAAATGGTCAAATGGTCAACGATTATCAATTGCTGCAATTGTAGACCAATTGCAAATGGTCAGTATATGGTCAACTGTTATCAATATATGGTAAAATGGTATGCAATTGCTGCAATTGTAGACCAATTGCAAATGGTCAAATATTGGTCAGTATATGGTAAATGGTCAATATATGGTCAACTGGTTAACTGTTATGTCTTTGGATTTCAGGATATGGTCAACTGTGCAACTGCTATGTCTTTGGTTTGATTTATATTAGTTTAATTTATCTTTGCAATTGGTCAACTGTTATCAGTATATGGTCAAATGGTATGCAATTGCTGCAATTATAAACCAATTGCAAATGGTCAAATATTGGTCAGCATATGGTAAATGGTCAGTATATGATCAAATGGTATGCAATTGTAGCTAGCTTTATTTAACTGTAGTTTCTTAATGAGAAACTACATTGCATTGCATCAACCAAATACACAATCATCAACCAAATACACAATCAATACAATCAAATAACAAAACAAGGATCACATGCATCAACCAAATACCAAAAAACAGATATATTATATATATAACCATATTTTTTACAAAAAAATACATAATAACATACATAAATTCAAAACTATATCACTATGACCTAGCATCAGATAAAAAATCCTCATCCTCAGATGTGGACCATGTATCTTCTTGACTGTGCTCGCCTAGTATCCTCCTCTGCCCAAACAGAGCATCAGAGTTGAAGGTGGAGTCCTGCTCCCATTTGGTCACATGAATAACAAATCAAACAAATACCATAACAGTTGGTCAAATTTGGCCACACTTTTCTAGTGTGGCTACTAAATGTCATAGTTTTTTCTTAAAGTGTGGCTAATAAATGTGTTTTTGGTCAAACGAAACAAATACTGTGGTCGTAGATCACATTTGGCCACACTTTTCTAGTGTGGCTACCATATGTCACAGTTTTTTCGTAAAGTGTGGCTAATAGATGTGTTTTTTGTCACATGTATAAAAAAACAAATACTATGGTCGTAGATCACATTTGGCCACACTTTTATAGTGTGGCTACAAAATGTCACAGTTTTTCTTAAAATGTGGCTAAAGGTTTTGAACTGTTATACATTGGTCACATGAATAAATAAAATGTGTGGCCAAAAGTAGGATATAAGGTTTTGAAATATGATTAATGACCTTTAGCCACACATTTAATCGAAAGTGTGGCAGGACGGTTTTTGAAAAAGTGTGGCTAAAGGTCATATTTGGCGTAGTGTAAAATGATGCAACATTATGGTAAACACTCATGAAAAGAAAATGAGCAATCAATCCCAATTATGTTTTGTGCTCGATATCAAGGCTCAAAATCTCACAAAAACGGTGGTAAAGGGTTACGGATGTGAAAGCATGCATGTAAGTCCACTATCTAGATTGTTACCCCCGGTTAGACATTTCTACCAATTTTCTGAAAAAAGCTTGCTAGGCTACTTTATTATGCAACTTAAAGAGTTTAACCTTGATTAAGGACCTAGACTTATGTTCAACAGGTAAACAGTTGGTGATTTATATTGAAAAAGCCAATCTTCAAGCAAAATTGAACTTACTTAGGACTTAAAAAATTTAAAATTTTCTCAAACTTACCATTTTTCGTATATTCCCCCATCCCCACACTTAAACCATACATTGTCCCCAATGTACATTAAAATCATAAATGTTGTGTGGTTCAAAGGTACTAATCATCCCAGTTTCCTAAATCCGTCATGCAAGCCTCAACTACCCCAGGGTGATACGACTTAATTACAAACAACTAAAGCTAAACACTAAACACAACAAAAACAATAAATACTAAAAATCAAACACCAAAATAAAATAAATTAAACTAAGGAAGATCACATGACCTGATTATGTCTTCGTTGCGAGGTCCTCGTGTGCGGAGATCAAACTTCTAAACTCACTTTCGTAGGAATCCCGATTGCATTTAGCATATGCAACAAGCCTTTTAAACCCCTCGGTAGCACGAGTGGACAAGTGAAGTCTCGTGAGAGTTTCTATTGAACACACCCAAAAAGTTCATGTTTGCCTCCATAAGCCATCCCCACACTTGGGCCTTGCTATGTTGACAAAGAACTAAAACAAAAACAAACAAAAAAAAAACCGCAGAAAATACAAATTGCCGGGTTGCCTCCCGGTTAGCACTAAGTTTTAAGATATTCAGGCAGACTATACTTGATGTAGTTCTTATGGTGGATGGAAAGTGAATTCCCTTCCCACGATCTCCTTACCAGCTCGATTGTCCTTTCCTTTCAAACTTAACTTTCTCATGTGTTCCACAGCAAATAACTCTTTTTCCTCTATCTTTTTCCCAAACTCTCAAGTCTCATACGAGTGCTTTGGGAGGCTTCTTTGACCCAGCCGGTAATTCCGATGACTTCATGTCCGCTTGGTATAACTACTTGAACTTTCCACCTATTATTTCCATGTTGGCTTTTCTTTGCTGCATATACCGCCTCATTCATCTCCTTCAGCTTAAACCTGTCAACAACAAAACCTTTCTCTTTTGTGCCACCTTCATCTACTTTAGAACGAGGAGGACACTTATTAGTAGCACCTTCTTTGGAACGTTTAACTTTATTAAAATAAGTAAAAGTATTGGAAAGAATGTTTAAGTAAAACACATGGGTTCCAAGGGTCATACTGACTGTGTTGTCTCATCAATTAATCTGTGCATTGGCAATCGCCAAGAATGGTCTTTCAAGTAAGACCCTCGATTGTTCTTTCTTCATACTAGGTGCATAATCAAGCACCAAGAAATCCTCGGGGTAATAGAATTCTCCAACCTTCACATCTACCCCTCGAATCATCCCCCGGGGATGTTTCTGTGTCAAATCAGCTAACACCATGGTGGTGTCAACTTGATGAGAATGTTAAATTTTTTATAAAGTATCGAGGATGTTAAATTTTTTTACGATTTATAGTACCACGGCGCTAACATCAACTTTTTTAAATAATTTTTTTACCTTTTTTAAAAGCTCTTTATAATAATTTAGTTCTCTATATCTGATTTTAAACTTTAACATTTAGAAAGTTCGGCGTTAGTTTTTTCCAAGACGTTACTTTTGTTCACGTAAAATTTTTTGTGGTTAATTTTTTCCTTGGTTTAGCGCGCCGCAACGCGCTTAATAATTTTTTTATTTATTTAATTTTTTATCGTTCGTTTTTACAATGATGTAATTAAGTTTTTAGTGCTTTCCGAGTATATCGTCGCGACGTGTTTTTATGTACGTTTCGTTGTTCGGAACCGAGCCATCGCAACACGCTCCCCGCCGTAGCGCGGGTAAACTCCCACTAATTGCTAGTTAAGGAGCAAAACAAAATATAATACAATGCATTGCAAAAAATTAAATACAATATAAAACAAGTAGCACATCAAGCCCTAATTTCAAATCTAATAATCAATAATCAAGTCCTAACAAGTATATTCAACAAAGAAGTATTCGGGTGGGTGTAAATGTTTTACCTTAGCGACTTGCTGGTATTTCATGGCGGAAGAAGAAAGGGACATACAACGACGGAGGTGGTTAATATAGAGAAAGAAAGCAAGCCACATAGATAGAGAAGACATGTTTGAAGATTGGGTCGTGGTGGATTTCAAGCTGTGGTTGTGATGGTGCGATGATTAAGACGTAGAGTGCTAGTGCGGTGGTGCATCGTTCGAGACGGAAATGAAAAAAAGAGAAAAAGGACCAAGAGGGAGATGAAAGTGAGTGGCTGCTAAAAATGTTTCAGCCTAGACATTCCCACGACGAGATTACCGATGAAAAATCTGTCATTACATTGGAATGCGTTTAAAAAAGAATAAAAATACATTATAGTATAAAAGTACATTATAACATGAAAAATAAGTTATAACAAGTCCTTTTGGAGTTATAAACATCTGTATGATGATTAATATACCAATGAGCTCTGTCATGTGTTAGTGAGTCCTTTTAAGTAGGGGTGTTCAAAAATATCCGAATCCGAAACCGAACCCGAATTATCCGAACTATCCGAAAATTCGGATATCCGAAAATTCGGATATCTGAATTTTCGGATTCAGATATTAATATTGAAAATTTTCGGATATTTCGATATCCGGTATCCGAAATATATATATTTTTATTTATTTATTTATTATACATTTATTATTGGGAGAATTTCATATATGTCCCTACAAACTTGCTAAATATCATATATATCCAAACCAAACTTTAAATATCATATACAGCCAGTTCTTTATAATTATATGAGTGAGTTTTGTATTGTTTTTGGAGTGGTTTAAAGTGGTTGTGAGTGGAGGAGAGAGAAAAGATATAAGGTTTTTGTAAATATAAGGATAAAAGTAGTGGTTTTTAGTATAAGGATAAGGATAAGGAGAGAGAAAAGGAGAGAGAAAAGGTAGAAAAATTAGTGTTTTTTTAGTGTAATTATAAGGATAAGGATATGAAATATAAAGAACGGGCCGCGAATGCTCTGAGTTCACTATTCTGCAGCCACAAGCCCACAACCCATTCTGCGACTCCAAATCTCCAATCCAACCCCGTCGAGCGACGATTCAGCCACCGGCCACCCTCGTTCCGCCACCAACTTCATCCACGGCTCCACCCTTAGTTCCGCCTGCTCGACTACTTAGCGTGATTTACTAATTTCGTCTGCCGCCTGCTCGACTACTTAGCGTCTCAGCCTGCTCCGCTACCCAGCGTCCGGTATAAGGCTGGAGTTGATTCGACGAAGAGGTACATGAAGACGGGAATAAACAAATATTGGGAGTTTTCTTCTTCCAAGATTCTGCACGACTGATCTTTTACTCACTGCGGAGAATTTAGGGATAACAGCCATGGGAGGTTTGTTCAATGTTTAATGGATGGAAGACCTTTAAATTTCTTTTCAATTTGCTTAATTTTGATTCTGGTTGGTTTGTTTGTTTGATTATGTTCAATTTGTTTGTTTGTTTGATTATGGCGATTTGCTTAATTTTGATTTTGATTGCTCAATTTGAAAAGATGTTGCTTACTGGTCCTAAAAAGAAATGGAGATTTGGTTATAGAATTCAGATATCCGGTTTACTATCCGAATCCGTATCCGAAATTTTGGATATCGGATATCCGAAATTTTGGATATCGGATATCCGAAATTTCGGATACGGATTCAGATAGTAAAATCCACTATCCGAAATTTTCGGATATTTGAAATTCGGATACCGATTTTAAACACCCCTACTTTTAGGTTACACAAAGTCATATTAGGTCTCATTTAAATGATAATGACATATGTGTGATGATTAGTACGCTAATGTGTCTTAATGGACCTTGTGATGTGGTAGTGAGTTGTTTTAGGTTAGATAAAGTCACAATAGGTCAAAACAAATCATTTTTGTGATAATGGCATGTGTATGATGATTAGTACACTAATGGGAGTTATAATGTGTAAGTGAGTTGTTTTAAATTAAATAAAGTCATATTAGGTCTTAACAAGCCATTTTAGTGTTAAAAGCATGAGTATGATGATTAGTACGCTAATGGGGTGTTAGTGAACTGTTTTAAGTTGCATAAAGTCACATTATATCATAACAAGTCACTTGACGAGGGACGGGTCTCAAGCATTGGATATCTCATACTAGCTTGTGTGGTTTTTAACTTACAAACGTACAAACAAATTAAAACTTTCACATATCAAATCAAACTCAAGTGTTACACATTATTCTCAATAACACATTAGTCCTAAATAATCCCAGGAATCATCACACATAAACAAGGAAAATAGAATCAAATGACTGCGCCTTTGTCCCCTCAAGGCTCAAACCACCAACACAGTTGTCCCAACAACAGCCACAACAGAAAATAGAATCCCCACGACAGTTTTAGGTGACTGACAAGTTGGTGAAGCCGGTGGTGGTGCTGCTGTCCCATTGCCAGATGGCGGGGACAGTTTTGCAGAGGGCGGTATGGGTCCTTGAGCCACGTCAGCATCTTTCAAAACAGGATTAGGAGCCTCAGCGGGTGGCGCTAATCCAGGTGTCATGAGCGAGCCTAATTTGCCAGTCCCTGCTGGAGTCATGTATGGTGGTATCTGGTCTGCTGGTAATTTTAGACAGTTGTTCCCTAAATCCCACCAAAATTTAATATAATCAAATTAGAAATTATGAGATATATACAAGGAAAAGATCAAGAATCCCATAAATAAACTTACTTCTATATTTTGAAGCAGTAGCTGGATAAGATGTTATAACACCATTGACATCAGCTCCATTAACATACGAGTTAATTTCAACATACGGGTCTGAAAAGAAGTCCCATGGCTGTGAAACAAACTCATTATCAAAAAACTGTACATACACAGGGAGCTTGAAAGCATGAAGCTTTTCAACAACATCAGTTTGATCACCAAGAAATGCACTGTTTCTAGGAAACACAGATTCCTTCCCTATAATAACAGAATTGGCAAATTCACTGATATCTGCAATTGTTGAATCGAGGGCATCGCGTATATTCTCATCAACTTCATAAACAAGTTCATGCCTGTTGCATCTTGCCTTGAACAATTTCAGAACCGCACTATCTGATGACTCAATCAAGATTTTCTTGGTCCTCTGGGTATTTATTCTAGATTTATTTAAAACACCCATTACCGCATCTGTTACACTCAATCCCTGATTAGCAGCTAAGTAAGCTGCATTCTGCAAGTTGTAAGAACAAAAATGGTATCACTTCTGTGTCAGTTGATCAGTTAATGAAATAATGAGATGACAGTATGTTGACTCACCTTAATGTTGATCAAGACACCAGAAACTGAAGTAGCATTACTAGCAAAGTCCAAAAAGTTGGACAGACTCGTAAAGTTGCCAGCTTTTTCAAATCTTGGATTTCTCGAAAGAGTGTAGTTTGAATATGGCTTGAACATTACAGCTATAACATAAAAGAAGAAAGAAATTAGAAAAACGGGTTATTAAAAAACTGTAGATACACAGGGAGCTTGACCATTACGTTTTAAGCTCTGAATCTCGTCCCACGTTAGACCAAAAGTAAATACTCCCGCACCAGATTGAAGCTCGGGAATGCTTGATGTCAAATTAGTAAATCCTGACTGGGCGACAGATGTTCTATCAAGGAGGTTTATAGAACCTAAACAAATAGGTATCCCATCACTAGTTATTTGAACAGGACAATCGATAATATCTGCACCATCAGAAACAGCTTTTTGATATGCCAAATCAGTACAGCCCGGGTAGTCACCACTTGCTCCTTCATATGATATAATCAAAGGTTTTACTGAAGAAAAAATAACCTCGTTATCAATAACACAAACCGTTCAAGAACACTGAAAAAGTTTAATACCCAAAATGGTATGTGTACCTTGAGTTGGGTTTTTGCCCAAGTTGGATAAGCAATCTGTAGGATTACATAAAAATTAGAATCTTAATGAGCAACAAGAGCAAAGAATCAATGTACAAAGTTGCATACCAAATGCTGCAGATGATGTTATTGGATGATCAGAAAGCACCCCATCAACAGCAAATAAGCCATTGTCAACAAACTGGAGATACTCTTGTACAGGGTCATAACTGTAATTGTACGCGAGCTGATCATCATTTGCAAAATCTGAAGCAAAAACTTCTAGACCTGCTTTATGAGCATCCACCACCAAAGAAGTAGATGGCTGCAAGTACAAATCACTCCCAACAGGCCATATGTACGATTTAGGGACAAGAATTACTTGGGCAAATCTTTTGATCAATGTGAGATTCCTCAAAAGAGACCCATATGTTTGGTTTGTTGTAGGCTCAGTTTCATTCTGTCCAAGAAATCGAAAAACTAATTTGGTTGTTCTTGGACAAAATCTTGTGACAATGCTTGTAAGAAACTTCACTTCAGGCGACGAGATGTAACTAATTCGAAAATTTCTTGAAGCAGCCATGACATAACTTCTCATGCTTAAATTATGTTGGCTGTAAAACGCGTCATACTGGATATTCAACCACAGTCCCGGAGGTTTTATGTCGGCAACCTCATCAACCCGAAGAATTTTGTAAGATCTATCAAAAACTGGAGTTCTAGAGTAGATCCCCTGCATTACTGTTATAACATTCTTTCATTATTAACCATACTAAACATTGAGCAACTGTATGAAATCGAAAACTTACACGCGACAGTTTCCAGGTCCGCGATGGTAAAATCAACAGGAAAATGTCCTTTTACAGATACTCCATTGACATTATAGGTTTTTCCCCCCTTTGCGGCGAATAATGTGGAAGAATTATCAAGATTCAAATTTGGAAAACAGATGCCGATGTTATCTTTAGTTAATTGTACATCACACCACAGAATCACATCGGATACACTAGTAAAGAGAGCAAACTTGTAGGCATTGAGACTGGAACCAGGAAATAGCCCTGAAAACCCACCATTTGCAACCACTATGTTGAACTGTTATATAAAATTTTTTACTATTTAGTTATTTTATTATAAGCCAATGAGCTGGTGGTGGAGTGGTAAGGGAGAGACCTGGTGTTCCTTGTGACCCAGGTTCAATCCCTGCCCTCCCCATTAGTTTCTGCGGCATGCAAATGAGGTATAGCTCTTAGGCTGATGCACCTGGGTTAACGCCGATCCAGGGTTCGAGCCTCGGCTCTCCCTCAAGCCCGGAAGGGGCCATATTGGGTGGGATTTTTCCTTCGATGCTCTCCAACTCTGACGCCAAGTGGACCCGGTTAAGACAACATAATGGCCGGAGTTGGACGAGGCTCTCCCATGTGACGGGGGGTGCGACGTCACAACATTCAATGTTCGCCGTTCAAAAAAAGTTATTTTATTATAACTAAATATTTAACTTTTTTATAATAAATAATGTATTTACGTTGTAATATAAACTTTTTCTGCTACTGTTGATTAAATCAATTACAATTATAAAATAATGTTTTGGTTTCTGTTAAATATAGATTCTATTTTCTTTTTGACAAAAATGTAAAAAGTTATATATATTTAACCCATTTTTTATTTTTTTTAATAACTTTCGTTTGTTAACTTTAAAAAAAAATGTAATATGCAGTTGTCAACATCTATATATAATTCTTTTTTAAAACGGAGTTGTATTTAAAATCGAGTATTTTTTTCTGCTGTAAGCTATAGCAAGTACCGTTTCTGTTCCGGTACCGTGACGAACCGAACCGATAATAACCGAACAATATTGTTGTTGTATTAGTTTTATCAGAACCGGTATTGATGTTCGTTTTTATAGTTTTCGGTCGATGTAAAGTATGACTTTATTTTGTGGGTTACATCGTACATCATTTGTGTGACGAAACCATCGCAAATAAACCTTTTTTATATCATAAACTATACCGAGTCATGGTGTATTCATGAACAGAACCGATAACTAACGGACAATATTAGTACTGTTATCGGTATTATTGGAACGCACGTTTCTATTTGTTTTTATTGTTTACGATCAATGTAAAACACATGTTTTTTTAACTTTAGTTTTTTATTTATCTTCTTTTATAACTTTTTTAACCGGTTTTTTTTTTATGGTTTTTGTTCACGACGGTTTCACATGGTTTTATCTTTTTGTTAAACAACTTTTTTTTTCGTTTTCATTTTTCTTTCATTTATATAATGTGATATTTTGATTTCCGAAGATATCGTTGCTAGATGTTTTTTTCTTGTCAACGTTTTTACGTTCGAAGCTGAGCCGACTTAATGCATGCCCCGCCGCAGAGCACGGGATAACGTGCACTAGTTAGTAGTTTATAAACATGCTAGGTTAGAAATTCATGTATTATACGGGTTGAATAAATGTAATGTTATATACTTAGTAATAAAAAAATTATGTCTTTAAAAACCCGAGTATTACACGGCTTGAATTAAATATAGTGTAATTTGTTAACACATACACTTGTCAAAATATGTTTTTTTAAATGCACTTTGACGTGACAGTTATAAATTTTGTTAAGTTAATTTAAAAAAAAATTCAAGTGGGTATTAAATTTTTATTATTTAATTGATAAATAAATTTATGTTAAATTTATTTGGTTAATAATATAATAACTATCTATAATTAAAATTATAAGTATCCATAATTAGATTTATATTAAATATCTAAAATTTATTCTCTTAATATATATGATTACTAGGTTAGAAACTCATGTATTACACGGGTCGAATAAATCCAACTTGTTGTAAACCAGCCGTTTCTATGAATATTTGTATATTGGATGTCATCAGCTATTGATGAAATAAGAAATAATGAAGATTTAAGAATTATAAATAAAAAATAATGAAAATTTAAGAATTATAAATAACAAATAATGAAGATTTAAGAATTATAAAACTATATTTTAAGATAAGATATAATTGATATTTTCTTATGATTTAATAAGTTTTAATAAAATATTATAATAAATTTTAGATATTTAATTATTTAAAATCATTATTATTTAATAGGATGGAAAGTTATTTAATAGGAGAGAGAGGCTGAAACAAAAATCTAGAATTTATCAGAATTTGATACGTGGTAAATAAAGTTATTCATTTATTATAATAAAGATTTAATAAGAGAGATAGTCGAGAAAAACATGCTAAGAATGTACTAGAAAGTGACACGTGTCATCGTATGATTTTTTATTTATTAGTATAAAGATGTTTGAATTTATTTTTATAATTAAGTAAATAAAAAAGAAATCTTACACTTTGAAATTTTGAGATATTTTACTATATACAGCATAAACTTATTGTCACTAATAGAAAAAAAAGTTTTCCCTAATTAAAATTACTAAAAATATTTTTAAGAATAACAATATCATAAAATAATTTATATAGATCGAATATTTAACAATTAAAAATACACACAACAAGAATTTAATAATGGAAAATTTAAACAAAAGAAAATTAAAGAATTCCTAGTTGTTAAATTGGTTAAAAAATGAAGATGTCTTTTTGTTTAAAAATATCAATTGACCGTTAAAGAACTCCATATAATATTCCTCCGAAATCTATGATCACTATAACCATCTTCACCAACCCTTCCTACGTTGGAGCAACATGACATGATACTGAAGATAAAGTAAAAAAATTAGGAAGAATAACTGTTATACCAGTTAGTGTTTTCCATGGAGAAGTTGTGTTATCAGATCCCTGAGCAGCGACCAAAGAGATCGAGCAGATTAATGGTAACAACAAGTACTGGAGGTTCCACATTCCCGGCAAATGTACCGGAAACCTCTCGTTGACTAGACTTTTTGGGAAGGGTTTCGAATGAAGACTCAGAACCTCTATTGCTTTTTTCATTTAAGTAGAAAGGTGATGGGACAAATAATCGGAAGATATATATTTGTGGTTTAAAACTTTAAATAAATAATGACAAAGCTGGCCGCTGGCGTTATCTCTTTAGCAATGACTGAAAAATATATTCGACTGAAATATATCAACCTAAATCTAAGAGGCAAATATATTTCATTATGAGAAAATATATGCGACTGAAAATAGATTCGAGTCGACACATATCATTATCAAATCAAATATGAAATATCCTAGCATTGAATCATACATCTTCTATGTTGAAATGCAAGCGGAAATTAACACAAATCAAACACCTCCAATAGATTAGAATAAAAAACGATTATCGATTACAAGAACAAAGGAATGAAACTACAAACATGAGCAAAAGCCCCAAATTGAATTGAATTAACTCTAATGAACTCTAACAGCCTATTAACGAACTAATCAGCTAAAATCAAGAAAGTTACATCCAAGCCCCTCAACTAAGAAAGTTGGCAATAAGAATCCCTGAACTTTAAGAATGCCGATATGACACTTCTAGCCCCTGAACAATTGAAAACCACCTATTACAATCTGCACCTTGGTTTCAATTAACACCCACGTTTAAAAGCTTTAAACATAACTGAAATTTGGGACCCGGCAACACCTTAGTCATCATATCCGAAGCATTATCTTTAGTATCCACTTCTTCAACTCTAACTTCCTTTGATTGTATCACATTTCTAATAAAATGTAAACAAACATTAATATGTTTTGTACGTTCATAGAACACTTGGTTTTTGGAAAGATGAATTGATCCTTGGTTATCACACCAAATCACTGCATCTTCTACACTCAAACCTAAATCAGACACAAAGCCTTGTAGCCAAATTGACTCCTTAACAGCCTCAATCAATGCTACATATTCTGATTCTGTTGTTGATAAAGCAACAACCTTTTGAAGTGTAGACCTCCAACTATCCAGCCCATTAAACACCATAAAAGCATACACAGTAACAGATCTTCCTCTATCCAAATCCTTGGCATAGTCAGAATCAACATAACCCTTAACAATTGCATGATGCTCTCTTTCACTGCTTCCAAATACCAGCCCAATGTTTATAGTCCCATGTAGGTATCTTAATATCCACTTCGCTGCTTCCCAATGAATCTTCCCTAGATTAGACAAATATCTACTAACCAAATCCACTGCATAAGCTAAGTCTCGCCTGGTGCATACCATTAAGTACATGAGTGTCACAACCCTAAATTTATTTACTTAATAAATAAATAAAGGTTGCAACGATTGGTAACATTACACGACAGCGGAAGCTATAGTATAAATTTCTAAGTATCGAACATCTTTACAATTATTAACATGAAATAATACGATGATCTAAATACTCCTAGCTCAAACATAGACTTGAAGTTTGACAACTTGTTCTTCAGCTCCTATGGTTTAATCCAAAGAGCTAGCCTATTCCAGCCGAGTCTTAGCTAAGTGATACCTGAAAAACATACTTGAAAGTGTCAACTGTAACATCCCGAGTTTTAGAGTGTGAAAGAATTCACGAAAAATTTAAAACTTATATAAGAAAAGGGAAGCGGGCTTGGGCCGGGGTGTATAGGCCGAAAGGGACAAGGGTTTGGGCCCTTATAAGTCTCAAGACCAGCCCCAAACCCTCATTTGCAACACCATTTTCAGAATTCTAGAGAGAGAAAGCGAGAGAGAGCCTAGAGAGAGAAAGTCCCGGTTTTCGGACTAGAGCTTCAAGGATCGTTAGCAAGAGTCTCGTGAGTGTTTATCAACGAAAAGGAAGCGTTTACAGGTAACCGATTCTCCTAGATCTGAGTTTTTCTTCATTTTGGGGTTTTTCGGGTTTTGAGTAAAAAGATGGTGATTTTGCGGATGAAACTGAAAGAAAAGCATAGATTTGAGTTCTTAAACGAAAAACAAACGTTTTGAATGTAAAAAGTCCGGATCTTGACCAGGTCGGACCTGCATTGCGAAAGTTAGGGTTTTTCACGGGGAAGATAGCTGAGTTCTGCAGGTATCGAAACTAGAAGTTTCGAGCGGCCTGCAGGTATCGAAACTAGAAGTTTCGAGCGGCCTGCAGGTATCGAAACTAGAAGTTTCGATGGGCCTGCACCTGTCGAAACTAAGTAGTTTCGATAGGTCTGCATCAGTAAGTGAAGTCAGTGTATTCACCTGTAACAGAACGAGTAAACCGTTAGAGTCGGGATTAGGTCTGATATGTGTCAACTGTTATGATTGTTCAGATTGAGTGAGATCCAGTAGACCATTCCAGCTAAGATAAGAGGTGAGTTCTAATCCCCTTTTTGCCTTCTTTAGGGGTGGTGTGCATACTTAGTGTAAAGTGTTTATTATATTTTATATATTATAAACTGAAGAGAAAAGCCATGTTTTAGTGAAAGGTTTAAAAGAGGCAAAAGTATGTTTTTCAGTAAAGTAAGATATATCATTTGGCAAGCGTTTACTATATTTTCATATACATAAACAAAGGCATGATATATATGATAAGCTATGTTTCAGAAAGTAAGATGTATTTTATGATAAGCTATGTTTCAGAAAGTAAGATGTATTTTATGATAAGCTATGTTTCAGTAAAAGCAAAGATATATCATTTGGCAAGCGTTTACTATATTTTCATATACATAAACAAAGGCATGATATATATGATAAGCTATGTTTCAGAAAGTAAGATGTATTTTATGATAAGCTATGTTTCAGTAAAAGCAAAGATATATCATTTGGCAAGCGTTTACTATATTTTTATATACATAAACAAAGGCATGATATATGTTAAGTTATGAACAAGATTTACAGAAAGATTTATGAACAGTAAAGTGAACAGTAAAGTGAACAGTTTTTCTTCGGGAATATGTACCAGCTATAAAGGTCCTTGGGACAGATGTTACTTGTACAAGATGTCAGATATGGGTTCTACCCATTAGTAAGAACCTTAGGGTTCGTTAACAGTTGTACAACTGGGATGAGTGACGGCGGTTGCTCGGGAGGTCCACGCAACCTCCCCTTAGCGTTAAGCGGTATTGTCGGTTCATGGACGTGAGCCATGGGGGCATTGACCAGGGTATTGTCGGTTCATGGATGAATCCATGGGGGCATTGACCAGGTACTCGTCGGTTCATGGTCGTTGACCATGGGGGCGGTACAGTAGTAACAAAGAATTGACGGATAAGCGGTATTGTCGGTTCATGATCGTTGATCATGGGGGCATTGACCAGGTACTTGTCGGTTCATGGATGTAAGCCATGAGGGCAGTACAGTAAAGAGGAATTGACGGTTTATTATACGTTTTAAACTGTTTGAAAAGTGTGTTAAGTTTAGCCTTAATGGCAGTATATATATGTTTTGAAAAGCAAAGTATGTAAAGTTTTGCTTAAGAGCAGTATGTATGTATCAGTAAATCTTTTATATAAATGATTTAATGTAAACGTTAGAACTCACTCAGCGTTGCTGATTTTTAGTATGCACATCAGTTAAGTGTAGGTGGCAGTAGATGGAAGTGGATGCTTGGCTTGGCGAGAAGAGTTACCCGAAGACCAGAGTCTGGCATCCTGTCTATGTTATTGTTTTAGTTGATTCAGACAAGTTTCAGTTTGTATGTTGACAAGTTATGTTTAGACATGTTATGTGTTTCTGCTGCGTATGATAAAGTTTTAAATCGTTTCCGCTGTGTTAAAGAATGTCTTATGATTAAGTTCTATTTGTTGATGAGTAAATCCAATAAGTGAGGCCTTTCAGGAAAGGGGCCTCACATCAACACAAAGGTTGGTAAGTTCACAGGTTTAGTTGTCTCAATCTAAGGCGGTTTTCCTTGAAAACATTGATATCGTGTACGTGGCCATAATATAAAACCTTTTTCCTCGAAAACATGTGATGACTTCATAGTCATAAAAACGAGTAGTTTTCCCAATGAAAACATAGTGATGACTTCATAGTCATAAAACGAGTAGTTTTCCCATTGAAAACAAGTGATGACTTTATAGTCATAAAACGGGTAGTTTTCCCAATGAAAACGTAGTGATGACTTCATGGTCATAAAACAAATAGTTTTCCCAATATTATACGCAAATAGTTCGAAGTGTATATGATAACGAAACAAGTATTGTTGATCCATTTGTATGCTAGCTAGACTTACAATATTATGTTCATACATGAGCCATAACCAAACCATGATCGGTGAATGCCCCTCCCTCGCTCCTCACGAGTATGTGTTAAGACAATATGTAGCCATTCGACCCTCCAAGTCGTCGGTTAGCGCGACTCACCATGACCGGGGGCGTCACCTCCAATAGTACTATTCATAGTATCCCAGGCTATAAAGGTAATGGTTATAAAGTAGGTGATGTTCAGGGGACTTTTAGCGCTCAATGCGTGTTCACTCATGTAAACATAAAGGTCGGGGCATGTTCTCTTTTTATCATACAAAAATGTTTGAAAGTGTGTTCTATGTTTCTCAAATGTATCAAACATTGATTTGTTTTCATGCTTTCAGATATGTAGGAAAATATTGTCTAGGTATGTTTCTCCCTCGATGTTTACAACACATTAAAAAGCTAGAAAGGGGGCCGTAAACTCACATGGTGTCCGATAAAATGCTAGCAAACGATAATTGTTCCTAATCAAACTCGACTACTCGTACCCTAGTTACACACGAGGATAATATATGTTAAGACTAAGTATCTTAAGTACAAATTGTTCACTTGTTCAAGTATCTCCGGTTAAGGACGTGTTCGTTTTAAAAAAAGGCGTTGTGTTACTATCCGTTGGTGACCAATACATATTCATGTCACTATCTACGCACGTATTATACTTACACAATTAAGTACAAATGTAAGTTGTGATCCTTACGTAGTTATATATATTGTCAATATATATATGTAACTTATTTTTAAGAAATTATTCTCATTTTTGTCGTTCTTGTGCAAATAATATAACTTATATTATTTATGTCCTTTAATATTCACTTTTTACCGAATTTCGGGTTTATCACGACTATGATCACATATAATTATCCGTCTCGTCAAATAATATTTATTATTCATTAAAACTTCATTGTAAACCCTTTATTAGCAAAACGTATGCTTATTGATACCTTGATATATTTATATATCTATATCATGTCTTCAAAACCCATAATGTATCGTACAACATTTTATTATTCAAAATATTATTTAATTCCTTTGAATGGTTTTTATTCATAAAAAATGAACACGTAGGTTTTCAATGTTTATTTCGTTCCAAAAACAAATTTAAGGTATTTGTTATTCCAAAATACCATCCATACGAGTTACTATGTTTTCTTAAAATATGTTTATGGTTATATAATATATGATTTGCAAAGCTCGTTTTTATTCCCCAACAACCAAACCGTATTGTCAACGATAATCAAGTATTCTTTCAAAACACTACGCCAAATATGACCTACGGCCACACTTTTTCAAAAAACGCCCTGCCACACTTTCGATTAAATATGTGGCTAAAGGTCATTAATTACATTTCAAAACCTTCTATCCTACTTTTGGCCACACATTTTTTTATTCACGTGACCAATGTATAACAATTCAAAACCTTTAGTAACACTTTAAGAAAAAACTGTAACATTTAGTAGCCATACTATAAAAGTGTGGCCAAATGTGATTTACGTTCACAGTATTTGTTTGTTTTTTTGATACATGTGACTAAACACACATCTATTAGCCACACTTTGAGAAAAAACTGTGACATTTAGTAGCCACACCATGGCCAAATGTTATCTACGGTCACAGTATTTGTTTCATGTGACCAAAAACATATCTATTTGCCATACTAATGTGACATCTACTAGCCACTGTCGAATAGTGTGGCCAAATGTGACGAACTGCTATAGTATAATTTTAGTGATGTGGCTAAGAGCTAATAGATATGGCCACTTATTTTATCTTGTGTGACCAAAGAGTAGTGTTGTGCAATTACTAAATGAAACAAAAGAAGTGGCTAAATGTGACGAACCGCCATTGTTTTTGTTTGATGATGTTGTTAAAAGCTAATACAAAGATATATATATATATATATATATATATATATATATATATATATATATATGTAGTAGTGTTTATTAGCCACGCGTGTTTAAATAGCTATAACTATAAGTATTTTATTGTCACGTTACAGTTATTTTGTGTGGCTAAAAGTAATCAATGGTCACGGTTAAACGTTTTATGTGTGGCTAAAAGTAATAAATGGACACGGTTAATAGTGCGTGTGGCCTATGGTCTTTCCTCTTCCTGCCGCCAAATTCTTCAATTTGTTAGAGGAAGATGATCGACCGGATGCGGGGCGCACCCTCTGTAAATACCGATTCACCAAATTACGTTTTCATTCAACCAAAAAACCTCCGTCGCCCTTCTCTCAAAACAAAAAAAACGATCAAAATGGTGCCGAAATGGAGAGTACGAGCAACCGATGGTGCAACACCACTCTACCACGGTATGGTATATTCTCAAAGTTATTTTTTTTAAGGTAAAATTTGTAACCTAATGTTGAAATTTCAGGTAACCCGAGGCCCATCACGTTGAAGATCCACCCCAAGGGCCACTTTAGAGCCACTCTCGCAGGCGAGCAGGAATACAACGACGTCGTTGAGAGGTTTGTTGACTACGTCAACATTGATCTCTATTCATATAAAGAGATTGACCATATGGTTAAAGCTCTCGGGTACACGACAGTTAGGTATTTTACCACCTTTTTCAAAATCCCATACCTGTAGCTGGAGTATGCTATTGAAGTATACAGTGACAATGATATGAGGGTTGTGGCCTTTCATGATAGGGATGCGACTGAACTCTCCCTATGCCTTTTGAGGGAGCAGGACTCCACCTTCACCGCTGATGCTCTGTTTGGGCAGAGGAAGATACCATGCGGGTACAGTGAAGGACATACTCCATGATCCACATCCTCATCTGAGGAGGATGAGGATTTGTTATCTGATGCTAGGTTATAGTGATCTAGTGTTGAATTTATCTCTGTAATTATGTATTTTTTTGTAAAAAATATGGTTATATATATAATATATCAGTTTTTTGTTATCTGGTTGATGCATGTGATCGGTTGTTTTGTTATTTGATTTATTGATTATGTATTTGGTTGATGCAATGCAATGTATTTTCTCATTAGGAAACTATAGTTAAATAAAGCTAGCTACAATTACATACCATTTGACCATATACCGGCCATTTGACCATTTATCATATGCTGACCAATATTTGACCATTTGCAATTGGTCCATAATTGCAACAATTGAATACCATTTGACCATATAATGATAACAATTGACCAATTGCAAAGATAAATCAAACCAAAGACATAGCAGTTGCACAGTTGACCATATCTTGAAATCCAAAGACATAACAGTTGACCAGTTGACCATATATTGACCATTTACCATATACTGACTAATATTTGACCATTTGAAATTGTTCTACAATTGCATACGATTTGAAAATATATTGACAACAGTTAACCATTTTAATTTCAAATAGACACAACTGCTAGTTTTGGGAGAACAATTCACTAACAGTTTCCCTCACCAGGTCTTCTATAAATCAAACCAAAGATATAACAGTTGCATAGTTGACCATATACTGAAATCCAAAGACATAACAGTTGGCCATGTGACCATATACTGACCGATATTTAACCATTTGCAATTGGTCTACAATTGCATACCATTTCACCATATATTGATAACAGTTGACCATATACTGACCATTTGCAATTGGTCTACAATTGTATCAATTGATAACGGTTGACCATTTGACCATTTTAATTTCAAATAGACACAACTGTTGGTTTTGGAGAACAACCTCACCATCAGTTTCCCTCTCCAGGTCTTCTATAAATCAAACTAATGTAAATCAAACCAAAGATATAGCAGTTGCATAGTTGACCATATACTGAAATCCAAAGACATAATAGTTGACCATGTGACCATGTACTGACCACTTGACCATTTCTACTGACCAATATTTGACCATTTGCAAAGATAAATTGTACATATATATAAAAAAAATCAGTTCTTGTACATATCAGTTATGATCTAGCTAGGTCCAGCCACTTGTCCATCCTCAGAGATTCATACATGATGATTTTCACATCTGCAACAACTTGATCAGGAGGTGGTTCTTTTTGGTTTTTTAATCCTGTAATGTATGATCTAGCTGCAGCTGAGATTTGGTCTGAAGTTAGAGGCTTAGTTTGATTCAGCGAGGTTCTTATTGGTAGATCTTCATCATCGTAGACTGGCTTGGGTGGAACTTTTCCAGGAAACTTCTTTCTGAGATCTTCCAAACTCTTGTAGTTTTCAAAAGTTTTTCTTTCTTTCCCTCTTCTAATTGCCGCAGCACTATCGATATTTTCTTCTATCAATTCATCCTTCATTCTCTTTATTTTGAGTGTCTTATCAACACTAGTAGTTGTTCTAAATGCTTTCCAATTTGGTGGTGTTTGTGCACTAGAAGGTGTTGTTCCATCATTTTACTAATCCTCATGATTTCCCCTTCTAATGCTTCTATGGTCCGGTCTACATACTGACCTCTTTTTGCAGTGTACTTGTTCTACATGATCCAATCACTATGATCTTGTTTTAATGTTGCACGTAGATTGAAATACGTGACTGTTGTATTTGAAAGTTCTTGGCATTTACGAAACCCTAATTCTTCTAGGCCTCTAATGATAAACAATTCCTTTGCTAAGATCTGTTGAGTCTCTTTATCAGACATGCCTTTACACTTTACTGCAACATCGTCTTCAATTTGTTTTTCTTTTATTTTAATGTATTCATCCATATTCTTTGGTATTGTATTGTTTGCCAATGAGGGAAACACTAATTTTCCAAAAGAAGGTGGGTCAAAGAATTGCAGAACTTCTTGATTTAAGCTCATGAAAGGAAGTGATGTTGGTGGAGGTTGTGTAGTTGCTAGTGGCCCTTTTGTTGCTGCATTTGGAGTAGCATCATCTTCATCACTTTCATGTACCACCATCTTCCTTTTTTACGGGTATTTTTGGTATTTTCTGGAAATGCTGTTGAACATGAAACTGACGTTGGCACTAAAGCTGGTGCATTAGTAGTTGTAGTATGTGTTGTAGTCTCAGTCATTTATGTATCTTTTGAAGGCTAAATTACTGGAGAAAGTGGTTTTGTTGTAATAACACTTGTAGCAGTAGTTTAAGGAGTGGGACTTTTAACTCCAGTTGTTTGTGGTGGTGTAGATTTTGGGTTTACTGCTGGACCCATTGGTTCAGATTTGTTTAAGGCTTCAACAGCATGTTTAGGAGCAGGCCTTTTGACTCCAGGTTCAACACTTTTCTTTACAACTTGTTTTCTTGCAGATATTGCATGAATCTTTGTTCCTGTACCTGAAGTATTTGATGAATCTTGATTACCTTTTTCAACCTGTTCTTCAATTCTCAGTCTGACAACTGCAGCAGATTTCGCCTCTCTATTTTTTCTTAACCTTTCCTTTTCTTTTGCAGCTTCTTGTGCTTTCTCTGCTTCAGAGTAGTCTTCTTTCTTGTCTTGTTTCTTTTGGTTTTGGGCATCATCATCTGTGAATTTAAAATAATTATTTAAATTATCTAAATAACTTCTTCTACTTAAATGGTAAATAAAAGAAATGTTAGATAACTATAAGTTTTAAATAGAAATGAATGATTTGTATAACTTATTTATCTAAAATAAATATTTAAATTATTCTTTAAATTTCTAAATAAATTATTCTATAAATTTCTAAATAAATTATTCTTTGCCAAAACAAATATTTATATGTTTTTTTAGGAAAAGGATTATTAAGGACGTTCTAATTTAATTAATAATTAAACCGGATTAACTATTAATCTATACTATATAATAAAGGAAGACCATGAGGACCCGTGTCACTCTTTGGTTACTCCTCACCTTTATTTTCACGCATCTCTCTCTTATTAAAGATTAATTTTTATGTTAAGATTAATTTTTATGTTTCTCTCTCCTATTAAATAATAATATTAAATAATAATCTTTATATTAATAAATAAAATTATATTGATACGTGTCACTTTCTGGTTCATTTGTATCATTTTTTTTCCGCCTCTCTCTCTCATATTGAATAATGATATGAAAAGAATTTGATTTTATATTTTTCATATAAATCTAATTACGGATACTTATTATTTAATTATAAATAGTCATTACATCATCAATCAAATGAACTTAATATAAACTAACATTTATCAATTAAATTAAAAAATTAATACTCAGTAAAAAAAATGTTTTAAAAACTAACTTAACAGATCTTATAACTATCATGAGAAATTACATTTTGAAAACATATTTTGATGAGTGTGTGTGTTAACAAATTACATTAGATTTTAATCTGTTAGAGAGTTTGTATCCATGAATTTAGTTTCGTTAGATTTTAATCTAATAATAACAAACAAATCGTTTTTCCTTAAAAACTTATCAATTAAATTATTAGAATGATTCCCGGGTTTTATAGATTCATAAAACAATTCTTTTAAAAGAAGGAGATTAAAGGAAACTGTTTCAAAAATAAATGTGGGCCGCCTGGTCCGAACCCGGGTCTGCCCTGGGATAACAAGGAGCACTAACCATTAGACCAGGGAGTCTTTAGTGTAAAGTGGGTGATTTAATTGTATGTTAATCAGGATCAGAAGGGACAAAACTAAAATAAAAAAAAAGCACAGCCGCAAGGGCTCGAACCCGTGACCGGGGTTTGGAGGGACTAATGCTCTAACCACGTGACTTGAGTTGTTGTTGACATAGGGGGTTCTAATGCGCGATGGCATACCCGTTACAGTAGTCCAAACGACGGTGAATTGTAGGATTAAACAAACCAATTCATGGTTCTTGGCCTTTACGGTCGTAACCCCCGACAGTTACACAAATCATGAATTCGATCATAAATGCTTAAATTTTGAGTTCCCAAACAATTACAAACGGTTAGGAATTGACTTGAGATGATTGACACTTCAAAATCTTAAGCTAATTTGGAGTATGGAATCGGGTTTGAATTTTTGTGGTCAAAATTGGGCATGAGTAGTTCCAGAGTTCAAATGGAAGGGAGGGGGTTCAAGAAGGGGTTCAAATGACTTAAAGGGGGTTCAAATGCAATAAATAGGTTCAAAACAAAATGAATAATGTTCAACCTCAATTATTTGATTTAGAATTTATTATAATTATTTATAAAATTGTTTTTATACACCTTATAAAATCTAAACTATATTTTATTTTATTAAAATTTATCAAAACTAATCATATTATAAATTTATAATGATTTATTTGAAAATACATAATTGTTTAAAACTAACAATTATTCTTATAATAAATATGTCTGCATCCGTGTTTTTATAACTGATTATATACACACACACATATATATATATATATATATATATATATATATATATACTTATATAACACATATATAAAAGAGTGAGAAAATACATGATTAAAGTCTATACGTCACCTTTTGAAGAAATTGATTTAATAAAGTATATATATATGTATGATATGAGTTCACATATTTCATCCTAATATATATGCCTATTATAGCAAAATGTTTACCCATATATATGTATATATATCTATGAAATGCTTACATGTGTCATAGGAAAATAATATGTAATGCAAGGTTTGAAAAGAATTGGATTGATATATGTGTAAACTAATAAGTAACGTGATATAATGAGTTTAAACAAGTACGGTACTTTAAATGTTTATTATTATACATAATAAAATGAATAAATAATAAAAGAGAAAAATTATGGTCGAAAAATCATGGATGTTACAGTATTCCCAAGTTGAGGGAATTTCGTCTCGAAATTCGACTGTTGGGGACTACTGAATTAGGAAAGGATGTGAGCTTGGATTCTCAACGAGCTTTGAACGGTCGGTTTAGGGAGTATAGTTGATGATAAGGTTCAGGTTTGACACTCAAGTTCAAGTCAGGTCATCGTGTCAGGCATGGATGGTGGTATTGAATTTAGTTTGAAGGGAATCAAGGATAAAATTGCCCTAAAATAATTTTGGGACTTCAATGATGGGATACATCACTTACAATGAGAGTGATGGGAATTTGATGATTAAAACTTGTTTAGGATATAGTCTAATATGTTCAAAAGGTATCACTGGTTAAGGATTCCATAGACATGGTCAAGGTAAAAATAATAGAAAACCCTCTGTGACACGAACAACGCTACTTCTGACATTATGACAGGAACACCAGCGATGTATCCACCATGCCCTTATCATACCATCTCAGTTTTGTTATTATGTATCACGATAGGTTTTATGTCATCACACACGACATAATTTACTATGCTTTCCATGCGTTGACCTTTATAATTACGTGTGCACCCGTAATTACTCAAATCGTCGTATGGTTCGTATAGCTCATTCTATTGTGTGTGGGTACAGAGGGGACACAAGATCACTAAATTCATTACTATTGTTTTCACTTATGTGTTGCTAACAATTAATTATGTCCATAGATATGTAATCAATCAGAAAATAAAAATGTGGCACAACCCCACGGTTGCCTTAAATGGATGGCATAATCCTCAAGTTTACCCATAATGTTTATAGCTCACTCGTGTTTGAACAAGAATACGTCAAACCCCTATTAGTTCAAGGTTATAGCTTCCTCATGTTTGAACAAGAATACATCAAACCCCGAGTAGCTCAAAGTGTTTAGCTATCAATTTTCATGGATAAAGTGAATAATCATGCCTTATGTATAATGTGGACAATCAATTGCAACGATCTAAACAATCTAGTATCATGTATATTGCAAACAACCAAGTTTAATGCATAATGTGAATAATCTAGTATCATGTATATTGCAAACAACCAAGTTTAATGCATAATGTGAATAATCTAGTATCATGTATATTGCAAACAATCAAGTTTCATATATGGTGTAAATAATCTTGTATCATGTATATTGTATACGACCAAGTTTCATGTATAACGTTAACAATCAAGTTCCGTGTCTGTTGTAAACATTTAAATTTCATGTATAATGTAAACAATTTAATTTCATGTATAATGTGAACGTTCATATGTAAATAATTGACTCTAATAAGTAACGTAAACTATCGAGATTCGTAGGTGATCGAGTTTTGCAGACAAGCGTGTTGCTTGACGTTCATGTATCATGTAGGTAGTTGGGTTTTAAGGTTTCAGTTTTGTTGAGGTTTATATGGGTGGTTAATGCCTACGCGAAATGATTCATCTCTTTGAAGTGACTAGTAAGCTCATACATTTCCGAAGGTGCAAGATAGTGAGAAAGTTTTTCAGGTATTTTAGAATAAGGTGTACATGAATAACTGATTTGTGCTTTTATTTATAAATAAACAAATAATTGAAATTTACTCTTGTTTGTAAATTAATAATGAAGTGAAATGATAATTTGAATAACTAGATAATTGGATAATTAAGTAAAAACCTTTTATTCGTTCAATTTTAATCATCATAAAGAGAATGTTTTAAAAGGAAATAATGGCTAAATTACTTAGTAATTAAGCCAAGTTTTAAATAATAATTAGTTTAACGAATTAAAAGTTAAAATTAATTATATTTGTTAATGTTTTTATAAAATAAATTGTGTTAAGTTTCTTTACAAGGTGAGAGGGTTTATAGATAATCTATACTCTAGATATGTCTGTAAACCAAGAATTTGATAAATGTTTTGTTTTAAACAAAATAACAATGTTAATTAAATAAAATAATTATTTTACAAAGAAGGTTTAGGTATGTGTAGTAAATTGCAATAAATAAAGGATGATGTTTAGATTGTATTCATTTGATTGCTTAACCAAATAAATACTTTGACAAATCAAGTGATTCAAATCCATATATTTTCAAGAAACGTGCTTTAGTCTATAGGTAAACACTCACCCTAGGAACTCCCAGGAAAGCATACGGATCATTCGGTTGATTTGGATTTATATGAAATACTTCCCTAGACAGAGTATCCAGTGTACATGTGTCACCCTTCTAGGTTGCACATGTTCTCTACTAATTAACATAATTTAAAACGTTGTTGGGGTTTCATATTTTAACTAATGATGATTGAGGGATCTTGGTGAAAATATGATGGATGTATTTTATACTTGCAATGTGAAATCAACGAGTAATGGCATTTAAGTTGTAATATAAAACTTAACATTAAATGATGAAATGTCAAATACTTATTCCAAACATAAAATAACGATTTCAAACTGGAATTTAAAGACAAGAATGGAAAATCTAGCTAACGTCTCAGATAGCTTTCCACCAGGAAGCAGATGAGCACCAGGATGAACATCGTTATGGTCACTCGTATTGCAAACCGGGCTTCAGCTCTAGCTATTTCCGTGCATGCGTCAAATATCTCCCGGTCTCCTTCCATCATCTCAACGTGGGTACCTAGATTTGCAATTAGATCCTCGTAGTACCGCACTTGACCCAAAAGGTTGTCTATAGCAAGTCGTGCCTTATCCCGTGCTCCATCCCTTGCCTCATAAACTCTGTGGTCCTCACATATTGGTGAGTGGCATCACCTGGGACTTCTATAGCACAGGTGGGTGCCATGGTCTACCTTGCTCCTGGGTTCGGGTGGTATGGGTCGGGTGCTAAGTAAGGGTCTCTCAGAGGGAATGGTAACTGGTTGTGTCAGTGAGGTGCTTGATAAGGATCTCTTGATGGGGGATGGTTCAGATGCTCGGAGTCTCAGGTCGGTACTCCTAAGCCAGTCCGCCCTTATGTCAAACATGGACCTAGCAGCTAGGGGTGTCGGTGATTGATTGTTCGGTGATAGGACTCTGTCTCGGGATAGTATACCAGGGAGGGAGGAGGGTAGGATTCCATGTCTAGACGGAAAAAAAAAGATTGTAAGTGATAATAAAATGCTAGATGTTAAGTACAGAAGTTTTCATGAGTTCAGAGTTTGACTAGTCATGACACCGAGTTTTTACAATAATATGTTATAAGTAACACTTGTACTATAAGTAGTGAACACGCGAAGAAAATTCCCAGGAAAGAGGGTGGGTCACAAGGGACACACTTAAGTACCTAGTCTTTCCTTAGTCAGAATTTCTTATGGGTCTACACCCACTCTTCCGGTCATCATGTACTAATAACACTATTATTTAGGCTCATGGTCATGATGGGAATCATTATGAACCGAGCTTTGAGGCCCGAGGGTAAAATTTTATTCACAATGATGATGGTGACATAATTCTTAGTGTGTAAGGATGAGGGTGTATGACGTTTTACACATGAATAAGTGTATGGTAAAGCTTAGGATGGCATTTAGTGGAAACAAATAGGTAACACGTAAACTAATCAAACAATATGGCAAATTAGGTATTACATGAATGGCGGTTTTGTAAACATGTAAGTTACCAAGTAACGTATCACATAAAATAATAATATATGTTGTATCATGCAATGTACTACCTAGGATAACATGTAGGATAATCACACAAAGGGCTTCCTAAGGTTATAGACTAGGTCATTGGTTTCTAATAACGTAATTCCCTATAACCATGTCTCTGATACCAATCTGTCACACCCCGGCCGACGCCCAAACAAAGTTCTGTGTTAAGTATAGTTGGTGAGAAACATAGGTTTTGACACCAAACATATGAGTAAATGTCAACTACGAGTAGTTGGTGAGAAACATAGGTTTTGACACCAAACAAAGTTAAGTATTGTTTACAATTCAATATGTTCAAAGCAAGTCTAAAGCATAAATGTGAAAACATACAAGGTTCCAAGCTTATAATCAAGCCATGTGATAGGATAAACGTTTACACAATCCATTTGATCGTATCATGAAAAAGTAGTAAGATGTATACACAAAACCCTGCCAAGGTTCTATGTTAAGTAATGTATCGGATTCCCGTATAAATGATCATAAAAGGTACTACCTGAGGCTTGCCACACAAGTTAATGATTGTACTAACATGAACACACGTACGGTCACCAAGCAGTTTAAGACATAAAGCACAAAAACCTTAGCATAAGAACAAAGGTATTGAATTGTGTATGAAATATAGTTGTAGACATGTTTCACCCCAAAAAATATGAAAAGGAAAAAGGGGCTATGTAAACTCACCCGAAATGAAGCTAATAAGTTGTACGAATTGCTAAGGAAGGATAGGCTCCGTGAGGATTTCTCACAATTGACCTACACAGTTAATTCGTATTCTAGGCTCAATGCACGACTAATTGAAGTAAATAATTTCTAAAGTTTCTAGGGATTCTTGGAATTTGGGATTGGATATAGGGTTTGTACAAGTTTGTAGGAAAATATTAGTTTATCACTAATATTGAAATAATAAAGTAGTTTATTAATTAGAATTAATTGAAATCTCTAATTGCTTATAACCATAATATGTTTGAAATTATTTAAGCGATTATTCTAAAAATAATTACTAAATAAATTGTGGGTTAAAGACGGTTTAGTTAATTATTCTATTTAAATAAAATAATTATTTAAATAACTTCTTCTACTTAAATGGTAAATAAAAGAAATGTTAGATAACTATAAGTTTTAAATGGAAATGAATGATTTGTATAACTTATTTATCTAAAATAATTATTTAAATTATTCTATAAATTTCTAAATAAATTATTCTTTGCCAAAACAAATATTTATATTTTTTTTTAGGAAAATGATTATTAAGGACGTTCTAATTTATTAATAATTAAACCGGATTAACTATTAATTAAGAGTATATAATAAAACATGCATTTTATATAACTAATATAGTTATATGAAAAGAAGGATGTATAACCCTCTACAAGGCGAATGTTTTGTAAATTAAAACTTATTAATTTTGAGGCTTCTATATAAATAATTCGTTAGAGAGTTTGTATCCATGAATTTAGTTTCGTTCGATTTTAATCTAATAATAACAAACAAATCGTTTATCCTTAAAAACTTATCAATTAAATTATTAGAATGATTCCTGGATTTTAAAGTATTCATAAAACAATTCTTATAGAAGAAAGAGATTAAAGGCAACTGTTTCAAAAATAAATGTGGGCCGCCTAATTCGAACCCGGGTCTGCCCTGGGGATAACAAGGAGCACTAATCATTAGGCCAGTGAGTCTTTGGTGTAAAGGGGGTGATTTAATTGTATGTTAATCAGGATCAGAAGGGACAAAACTGAAAAAAAAAAATGCACAGCCGCAAGGGCTCGAACCCGTGACCTGGGTTTGGAGGGGCTAATATTCTAACCAGGTGACCTGGGCAAACGCCTTGCAAGGACTGGTCTCATTTTATCTTTTAAACTAATAATTATTCTTATAATAAATATGTCTGCATCCATGTTTTTATAACTGATTATATACATATATATATATATATATATATATATATATATACACTTATATAACACAAATATAAAAGAGTGGGAAAATACATGATTAAAGTCTCTAAGTCACCTTTTGAAATAATTGATTTAATAAAGTATATATATATATATATATATATATATATATATATATGTGTGTGTGTGTGTGTGTGTGTATTTGTGTGATAAGAGTTCACATGTTTCATCCTAATATATATGCCTATTATAGCAAAATGTTTACCCATATATATGTATATATATCTATGAACATGACATGTGTCATAGGGAAATAATATGTAATGCAAGGTTTGAAAAGAATTGGATTGATATATGTGTAAAATAATAAGTAATGTGATAAAATGAGTTTGAACAAGTATGAGACTTTAAATGTTTATTATTGTACATAATAAAATGAATAAATAATAAAAAAGAAAAATTTTGGCCGAAAAATCATGGATGTTACATGTAGTAGCTGCTCCACTTGAGAAATCCTCATGAGATGTACCCTCAGTGATTGCATCAATAAACATATGTAAGGGTAAAGTTTGTGAGGGTGGTGAGTAGTGAAAAGAGTCAGTAGTAGTACTGGGAGATGGACTTTGAGTACGATGCTCAAGTAATACATCAGCTCTAGATGTGGCTTTGGATTTGGGTTTTATCTTCCTTGGGATTTCTTCTATGGGTTCCAAGTCAGGGATGGGTTCCAAATCAGGTTAGCAGGAGCAGTAGGTTCATTTTGTTGTGCTGTCTCATCCTTATCAATCAAAATTTGTTTTGTTGATTCCATCCTTGTAAAAGTTTGTTTTTCAAGAGATTTGATGGTAACCAATTTACCCCTTTTGTAAATGTTTTCAGGCAATTCCTTTTGAATATATGCCATAACAAGTCTACGGTACATCAAAAATTTTGTTTACGAAGTAGTGTTGGAACACATGTTTTTAAAAATTATTTTTGAAACTTTGAAGCTTTACCCTATTAAAATGACATAAGCCACATATTGAGTATTTAATGGAATTTCATTCCATGTGCCACTCTTCCCTGAAAAACATACCATAAAAGTGTGAAAAATAAATTTTAAACTTGGAGAACACATACCCTTATCCAAAGGTGTTGAGGTTATTTGACAAAGATAACATCTCTCAATGAATATTGTTTTGTAAATTGGTCAACACTGTCAGCATCACCAAGCTCTAGTCTTGTTGTGAGGGTCTCAGGAGTTATTGTAACTAGTTTTGAACCGATGTCTGACATAGTCGAAATGATGTTGTGTTTTTCGTCTTTGATAACCCTGGCATTTTTCCAAAACTCTTCAAGAATAGTCAAATAGATAGGTGGGTTAACTATAAGAGCTTTGTGAAACACCCTACCTATTTATTTATTATTTTATTAGTGTTTAGTGTGGAAAACGGTCCCAGTTTATCAAAACCTTGCCATTAAATGACTAAGGTATATTTTTCATTTATAAATATTGTCTTATATGTACAATATCTTATTACATAATCTAGGGATTCTTCATTCCATCCGGCCTCATCTACAGGAAACTCTATTCCACGTGCTTCTTTCCTGTAGTATTTAGAAAACGTTTTTGGCTTTCGCTAAGTAAGTACACTGCATCTTTTCATTTCGTTATGAACCCATTAGGTTCTTATTATTGTTCAAGTTTTCCAGGCTCTCAGCGCCCTCGTGACCATCTCCGGATGTACTTCCGGTCACGTCATTCGTATATTTTATGGGTGTGCTAACCCCCTCGCAACCATCTTAGGCCGTACCTTCGGTCCGAGTATTGGCAAGGTTCTTATACTCGTCAGTATTGACCCCTTGCATTTCTCACAAATACTCATTCATTCCTCAGCCCCGTAGGCTTGGAATCTTTTCCTCCTCAACCCCGAAGGCTTGGAGTCTCTTTTTCCTCAGCCTCGAAGGTTTGGAATCTTTTTAGTTTTCTTGTTTATTATTGAGATCCACCTTACATGCCGGGTATCTCATTTCATTTGGGACCTTGAGTATCTTAGACTCATAGCCTCCCAAATGTATCAAACACTTGTTTTCATTTCATGTATATGCTTTATTTATTTCCCAACCAGTCCTCACCTTAAAACTTTATAACGGTTTCTCCATGATGCATTAAAAGGGTTTATATATAGGAAGTACCAGCGGCGTATCCACCACCCCTTTAACACTTCGTGAGTACTCCGTTATTCTGTTTTAGCGTTTAGACTCGTTCCATCATACTCATTCATACTTGCACGTATCATCATGCATTCACGTATTCATATACATCATGCATCACATATTCCATGTATTTATGGATTCAGTTTTATCATATGTTCATACTCGTCATATATTGTAAACTGGGGTGATTATCGTTCCAGAGCAGTACCTCCAACAGAGATGTTCACAGGAAAGAGTGACGGGTCTAGGAGAGATTTATACACCACTCTTTCCATAGACAGAACATTCCGTTTGTCAGATAACTACATACCGGTCGGAAGTTCTCCCATACGTTTTCTATATTTTTATCACTGTAAGAACCAAACCTAATAGGCTAACGCATCAAGATATCACCGACGTGTTCAGAACAAGACATTTTGGAATTATGCGGCCGCATACTTGAAGTATGCGGTACCCAACCGCATACTTGAAGTATGCGGCCACGGCCCAGCCCAACCAAATTGTATAAATAGTTATTTTGTTTTCTGTATTCGATTAGACGAGTTGTTAAGCGACATTTGTATTGTTTTTCAGTGATTAATCAATATACGAATCATTTGACAATCATTGGTGTCTCGTCATTACTGTTTGTACCTACAAGTCACGTATCGAGTCTGTTTCTGCCAGGTTGAACACGTCGTTGAATCCATTGATTGAAGATCCTCACGAATTCGGAACTTACAATTGGTATCAGAGCTGGGTGATAACTTCTCTTTTGAAGATGATCTGACTGCACTTGATGAGAACTTCTCAGGAGAAGACATGAATGAAGATTTCTTTGATACATATGTGTCAGTTTCTCCTAAATACTTAAGTGCTCAAGGAAAGGTGATTACCGGTATTGACAACGATTTATTTGCCGAAGGTAATTCGCCTCCTCATGTGGAGTTATCTGCTGAACATGTTGCTGAATCAACAAACATCCCTGAAGCAATATCGTACTCAGTTGTTCCAGATAAGCAGGAAAGTATATTCAAGATTATTCCTCCACAAGAAGTTCATTATGTCACATCCTCCAATGCACTTGCAAAGAAGAACGATCGTTCTCCTATCTTAAGCTGGATGTTTGACAATGAGAAGAATCTATACATGATTAAGAGAAAGAATGGGCGAATAGAGTATTTTGCATGATCACATGACCTTATGTCACTGCTCAGATTTGATCTGCAGGCTTTGAACAAAGCTCCTTTCTATAATCCAGGAAATGTTGGAACAACAAGAAGTTTTGTTACACTCCTTGAAAAGGAATGTGAAAGTGGATTCAAGATACTAAAGCCAGCTAAATGCAAAAGGGTGAAATCAAAGTACATGATTGATAGAATAACCCAGAAACCTCTTGTTATGGAAATCTATCCTCCTCCCAAGACTGTGGATTGTGTTCCAGTTCATCAAGCTCTGCCTAACAACTCTCTAAGTCAACTGAATTACTGGCATTACAGTTCTATGTCAGGCTACATTTACATCCAGTGTGCAGATAAAGAATTTACTATTGCTGATCCTATGGATCTGTTGAAATTTGGGAAGGAAGATATGATAAGATTATCCAAGCAACATCTATCCGTGCCTGAAGAAGAAGAAAAGGAAACCAAGCCTTTTGTTAAAGTTCTAGCAACTGCTATAGTCAAAGGCCTCTATGCAGGAGGTGGTGATCACTTAGCTGATGTTGATATACTATAAGTATCTTGAATGCATTAGCCTAGGGGGAGATTGTAAGGACCAAACCTAATAGGCTAACGTATCAAGAGATCACCGACGTGTTCAGAACAAGACATTTTGGAAGTATGCGGCCGCATACTTCGTGGCCTAGCAGCATACTTGAAGTATGCGGCCCCGGCCCAGCCCAACCGAATTGTATAAATAGTTATTTTGTTTTCTGTATTTGGTTAGACAAGTTGTTAAGCGACATTTGTATTGTTTTTCAGTGATTAATCAATATACGAATCGTTTGACAATCATTGGCGTCTCGTCATTACTGTTTGTATCTACAAGTCACGTGTCGAGTCTGTTTCTGCCAGGTTCAACACGTCGTTGAATCCGTTGATTGAAGATCCTCAGGAATCCGGACCTTGCAATTACTATCTTTTAGTCTAACCCCTTATACTTTGATGTAATGTCATTTTAACCCCCTAGGGTTAAATTAAATGACCATTTTAGTCCTTCAATTTGTATTTCTTTAGAAATTAGGGTGTTACAACCCCCCCCCCCCCTTAAATTAGGTTTCGTCCTCAAAACCTGTTAATCTTTTAATAATTTAGGATAACTCTTCCTCATTTCATCTTCATCGTCCCAGGTCATCTCCGACCCTTTTGTGTGCTTCCATTGTATTAACACTTGTTTGATTGTCTTGATAGGTTCTTCAATATAAGTCAGCTTATCATCAACTTCTATCTTTTCCAAAGGAACGTGTGCAGCTTCACCCGCCAGACATTTCCTTAAATAAGATATATGGAACGTGTGGTGTATCTTATTTAATTCTTCAGGTAGCTCTAACTGATAGGCTACCTTTCCTACTCTTTTGATGATTTTGAAAGGACTAATGAATCGTGGACTTAGCTTTCCACGTTTCTTGAATCGGATTAGACCTTTCCAAGGAGATACTTTCAACAAAACATAATCTCCTTCTTGGAATTCTATTGTTCTGCGTCTCTTGTCTGCGTATGACTTCTGTCTTTCTTGTGCAGCTTTTAAACGTGCTTTGATTAAGTCAAGCTTTTCCGACATTGCTTGAACTATTTCTTTGCTGCCTAACTCTTTCTGACCAATCTCTCCCCAACATACAGGAGTCCTACATCTACTACCATATAGCATCTCATATGGTGGCATACCAATACTGGAATGATAGCTGTTGTTATATGAGAATTCTGCTAACGGTAAATGATTATCCCAACTTCTGCCAAAATCAATTATACAAGCACGCAACATATCTTCAAGAGTTTGTGTTTTCCTCTCACTTTGACCGTCAGTTTGAGGATGATATGTTGTGCTGATTAATAATCTTGTTCCCATCTCTTCATGGAACTTTTTCCAGAAACATGAAGTGAAACGAGTATCTCGATTAGAGACAATCGAGACTGGCACTCCATGTATGGAAATAATTTCTTTAATGAACAAATCAGCTAACTTTTCTAAAGAATATGTCTCACGTATAGCTAGAAAATGAGCACTCTTAGTGTGAATTGTCTGAGAGGAGGTTCCCTTAGGTTCTTAGTGATTGTTGCTAGTCCGAGTCATAGTGTGTTGATCTAAGATTACCCCGTGCATCTTCGATGTACTGTGGACATTAAGACCGAGAGGTGATTTGTCTTTTGGGTACATTGTCATTGTTGGAGAGACTGAAAGATAATTCCGACCATTTGGTGAGTTTAGTACATCTTTAGGTTTCTTAGTTGGTGACACCCTGAGAGTGATTAGGGATCCACTAGCTTGTCTAGAGTTGTTATCCTTAGAAACCCAGATCCATCATAGTTTCCATAACCGGTAGAAGTCTGAGCTTTGCAAGTAGGATTCTGACCTAGGTGGTATTCTTCCCGTTCCTGATATTCCCAAGTCCTTGTTTGATAGTTAGAGTCGTTCATTGGTTTTCGTTAGTTTAATCAGTAGTGTAGAAAACCCCTAAATCAATCATCTTTGGTTCGAGTCAGAGTCTAGTTTAGTTATTCAGTGTCTCTAGGGTTCGATAATCTTATTTACCATTAAGTTGTGCTACACTCGATAGTTTTACTTTCATGTCAGTGCGGTCTAGTTCATAGGTATTCCATTTATTTCTTAGGAGTCTAGATTAGGTTTTATTTATTAGTTTTTATACTGGGCGACATCACCAGTCCTCACCTTAGAACTTTGTAACGGTTTTCCCCACGGTGCATTAAAAAGGCTTATGTATAGGAAGTACCAGTGGCGTATCCACCACCTCTTTAACATATCATGAATACTCTGTTATTCCATTTTAAGACTTAGACTTGTTTCTATCATACATTCATATTTACACATATAGCATGAACATCTATCATGCACTCACATATTCACACTTAGCACACATTACATATTTTCATATATAGCATGATCTCTTGTCATACTTTCATATTCATCCCTGCTTTAATTCCTTATAAAGGTTTCTCCATGTTACGTTAAAGAAGTTTATATATAGGAAGTAACAGCGGCGTATCCACCACCCCTTTAACGTTCCATGAATACTCATTTACTTAGAATTAAGCTTTCTCGTCTAATTCTAATTTAATGGCATGATCTCTTCATGATTTTATCTTAACTCTTGCTCTAATCCCTCACAAAGGTTTCGCCATGTAATGTTAAAGAGGTTTATATATAGGAAGTACCAGCGGCGTATCCACCACCTCTTTAACATCTCATGAATACTCCTTTGTTTAGGATTAAGCGTTTCTCATTATTCTCATTTATTTAATAGCATGACTTTCTCATGCTTTTATCCCGTTCTTGCCCTAATTCCTCATAAAGGTTTCTCATGCTTTTATCCCGTACCAGCGGCGTACCCACTGTAAGGCCCCTTTCCCGGGTGACCTCACTCGTTAGATTTACTCATAAACATAGTCATTAATCACCAAAATTTAATTAAAAACATTCAAACACAGCGGAAGCATTCATCATTCAATTACATAGACAGTGGAAGTCTTATCACGTAATCATAAAACATTGTCTTAATATAAATTCAAATAACGAGATGTCAGTCTTGAGCTGGATAGCCTTCACACCTTAGCCCGTCCTTTCCTCTTGTTACCTGAAGTGCATACTAAAAGTCAGCTAACGTTGGTGAGTTCTAGTTTAAATCAATTAGGTATAAACATTATTTATTTATAAGTATATATATATACACACATTAACACATGATTTACCTTCATATACCATTCATAATAGGTACATATAAATATATGCACACATCATTTGCTTTCATTGAACATACATTGACTATGCACATTAGTATGTGTATATGCATACATTGAACATTCATCGGTCATACACATAAGGGCGATCAGCCCGCCATTGATTTGCGTAAGTCACAAAGACAGACGCTCCGTCCTACCGTCGTAGGCCGTCATTCATACAGTGTCTACCGAAGTATTCCGTCCTTTTATTCATACCTTGTCTACCGAAGTAGTCCGTCCTTCATACCGTGTCTACCGTCGTAGTCGGTCCTTTCGCCTGTCTGCCCAAGCGAACTATTACTTATGCAACTGTTGAACTTATTACTGCAACCATTCGACACGAATGTGACCGTCCGTCATTGGCTTTCAAACGTCCTAGCTGATGAAGGTATGTCCCGGCTGCAAAATAGTCGCGTGGTCGTCCGTCTACCGAAGTAGCCGTTATCATCGAAGCGTCCATAACATTTACATAAATTCTTAACATGCTATATATATGAATATAAAGCAATATTTCATTCATATACGTTTCATACGTATCATCATACGTTTCATTTTTTGTATCATCATTCTTTTACGTATGATCACATTAACATTCATATATATATATATATCACGTATGATCACATTGGCATTCACATTACTTTTTTCAATTCGTTCTTTGTATACATACATTTCATTCTTTATTCATCATTTATATATATATATATATTACGTATGATTTTGTTGGCATTTATAACATTCATTCATTTACTGTATAAACTTTAGCCCCAAAACATTTAAAATGGTTTACACGTAACATATAGGAGGCACATAGAACTCACCTGATCAGCAGTTCCCGAAGGATACTTAGGAGCTCCGAGTTAGGTGGGTTATAACAGATCTGTCAAGAGTCACGAATGGAGTAAGGTTATAACCTACACGTTTCATCTGAAATCTCTGTCCGAAATCTTCTCCGACCGAAATCCCCTTCGGTCGAAATCTTTCTCGGTCGAAATCTTTTCGACCGAAAACTATTTAGTTAGAAATATCTTTTATTAGGTAACTATTTCGTTCGAAATCTTTTGTCTAAAAAAACCTTTTCGTTCGAATTCTCTTGTCCGAGAACTATCTCGTTCGAAATCATCTGTCCGAAATCATGCCATCCGAAAATAGTTTTCGGACGGGCCAGAGTTTTCGGGCCATCAAAGAAGTTTTCGGACGATCCATATATTCTTGGCCAAAATCGTCGTTTTTTATCCAAGTTTGAATCTTTTTACGTTCAGAACTTTAGTATGACATCCATGAATCTAAACACACCATTTTTAGCCCAATTCATACGTGAAAATCTTGTCTTTGGATTCAAAACCCGCATAAACCCTAAAACTACAAATGTCTCAGATTTTAGTCAAATGGTTACCTGTTCTCGCCTCCTTCTCGTTGCTATATTTCTAGAGAAGATGATCGAGGTTCCTTGAGCTTTTGAGTCGAAATCGGATCTTTCTCTCTCTAACCCGATTTCTCTCTCTCTAAAACTTGAGCAAATGAGGATGAAATGGAGGAGGGGGTTGAGGCTGCTGGGTGATCGAGTTTTCTCCCTTGATTTCGGTCCCATGGGTCGGTTCATGGCCAAGCCCTAAACCCTCCATCCACCTTTGTTATTATTCCCGACCTTTATTTCGTTTATTCGAGTTTTTTTCACATTTCAGGGATGTTACACCCACCACCCCTATAATATATCATAGATATTCCTTTATTCAGAATTAAGCCCCTTTATTATTTATTCCCGTTTGTTTAGAAGGCATTTGTGCCCCGCTTATTTATTCTTAGTCTATACCCCTAAACCTTTGTAATGGTTTCACCACGAAGTATCAAAGAGGTTTATATATAGGGTGTACCAGCGGCGTACCCACCACCCCTATAATATATCATAGATATTACTTTATTCAGAATTAAGCCCCTTTATTATTTATTCCCATTTGTTTAGCAAGCATTCGTGCCCTGCTTATTTATTCTTAGTCTATACCCCTAAACCTTCGTAATGGTTTCACCACAAAGTATCAAAGAGGTTTATACATAGGGTGTATCAGCGGCGTACCCACCACCCCTTTGATATCTCGTGATTACTCCATTATTCCAGTTTATTGTTTAGACTAACCCACCATTATCACCCGTACTTTAGTCTCACACATAGCATATAACATGTAATCACATAAACAGTTATCTAAGGTACGGTCCAGTGTACTTACGATAATCTCGGGTAGTTTCTTAAGTTCGTTTTTCGCCTAAAACATCTCTCCAATCCTTGCTCGTAACTTTAACGCTCCGCACTCGTAACCACCGCGCTCGTAACCATCGTGCTAGCTCCTCGGTAATCGTGTTTGTGTGTGTGATAGTAGTGGTGGTTGGTGATGTTGATATAAAATGAACGACCATTGCTCTCTATTTATAGCCAAGCTCCTGGGTCCGTGACGGACCGTTACCAACGGTGACGGTCCATCACCGTTTGTTCCTTAGCCGCCAAGTTCTTCGCTAACACTTAACGAACAGTTATCCTCCCATGCCGGTCCGCCATGCCTGTAACGGACCGTTACCATCTCATGACGGTCCACCATAGGGTTTACACACGTCGCATTCAAATGATGAGTCACAAGACACGTGTCATACCCTAGTCACGTCCTTGCTCAACCCGTAACGGACCGTTACCTCCTTGTGACGGTCCGTCACGACTCGTAACAGACCGTTACCGTCCATGACGGTCCGTTATAGCTAAAAATCTAACTTTTTCATTTTTGACCCTGGACTTTGTACTATTCGCCGTTCTTGTTTCTTGAGCTTTAAAATTTGGAATGTTACAGTTTGTTACTTTGATATGCACACTGTGAAAATTTATTTACGTGATTTAGACCGTTTGCAACCGATTCCTGTTACGATTTTTGTATATCTTCGAAGTGTTTTCTTAATCCGCCACGAAGCGCGGGGCTCAATTCATCAAAGAACCTTAAATCATTGGAATTGCAGTTTGCAAAAGAACCCTAAGTCATTGAAATTGCAATTTGCGCATACAAAATTCGGCTTTGAAGAAAAAAAGTCAGACGAAGAAGAAGACGTCGCAAGTCAGAAACAATAACAGAAACAAATATAAAGGTTAGATCAAATCATCAAACCCACAATTATCAGTGCAGTATAATATTTATGTGTGTATTTACCAATTGTTATTTTTGTTTTGTCTGGGATTTACGCTTATCTTAAGAAGACTCCAATCTTTGCATTTCCTTCACTTTGTTCTTTTATTGCAATATTAATGTTTTACGTTGCTAAACCGAAGTGGTATGTAATTGTTACTTTTTATTTGTCGTCTTTTGATGTTGGTTTGGTTTTTAAGTTTTTATTGGTTTTCCACTTTTTCTTTCTACAAAAACAATTTGCATATCTTATTCATCAAAGTTCGTAATGTAATTTTTTTTATAAATATATATTTTCACATCAATGGATTCTAATTCCTTCGATTCCAAAAACTACTTATGTTTGGGGTGTTTATATATGCATCTTATATGTTGAAACTTGATCATTGTGTTGCATTAATTAGTTATTCATGGATTGGTTTTTTGCTATAGATTTTTCCAGCCGCAACACGCCGGGCACAAATACTAGTTTTCACTTATTTTTCGTTTAGTAGTGATGAGGTTGTTATAGAGTGAAGGATAACCTCACTTCCTTTCAACCTTGCTAAAAAATGGAGAAGTTTTAACTAGGGAACTCTTTGTTTAGATGGAGTCCCGTGGTTAGCTAGGTTGTCCTGATCGGATCCTTGGATACCATGCAAATGTAGGAATCAGATTCCTCTAATGGATAAGGCAGTGATGAGTCCTTTTTGTCATCACGAGACTTAAGCCAGCAAGAGGATCTGATGTAGTGTGTAAGTATACATATAGAATCAATAGGGATTTTTACACAATTTTTAGTTTTAAATTTTATAAAATGATTATTACTTCAACTAACTACATACAATAGGCAAGTGCACCTATCACAACGTAATATAGATTCGGCTCGAACCAAGTAACCAACGGATGAAGTGGCTCCCAATAATCAACTTTTGCTATTGTCTAAACAAAATAAAAGGTGGATGGATGGTAGTAAAACTAAAGAACATAAAATATGAATAGCAGTGTGGGAAACTATCAATCAAACAAGAATGGACAATGGTATGGTCAAGAGATGCAAGGTAGGAAGGGCTCCCGTTATGGTTACCAATTCTTATGACTTTTTGGAAAGCTGGAATGATAAGACACACTAGCCACCTCGAGTCATGTAAGTGAAGACCTAATTATCTAAGTAGAAATGGCTCTCGTTGGGGTTACCAAATCATATGACTCTTCAAAAAGTTAGAATGATAAGATACATTAACCACCTAAAATCATGCAATAAAGACCAAATGTAGAAATGGCTCCAGTTAGGGTTACCAGGTCATATGATCCTTTGGAAAGATAGAATGATAAGACACGTTAGCCATCTCAAACCATGCAATGAAGACCAAAAGTGACTAATTTATGCACGTGTTAATAAAATGGAAAAAACCCCAGCTAAGGCTATCAAATCCTACAACTCATTGTAAAGCTAAAATGATAAGACATGCTAGCCACCGCAAAGCCAGAAATAAATATATCCTAACCATGACACTCATACAAGTGTAAAACCTTAAACTCAAAACATAAGGTTTGCCTAAAAATCAAATGATTTGGATGAACATCCAACCCAAGTTACATAAAGTAGTAATGGATCAAACACTCATATGCATTGATTATAATCATGACTAAGAATAGACACAAGCATAAACACGGCAATTCCATAGATAATTATTAAAGTAAACCAAAGTTCATCAAAACCCAAGTGATTCAAGAAGACTAGCCAAAAATAGCCATACAAATGACAACACTAACACTTAGTGATAATATAATCATGGAAGGATCAAACCAAAGCTAAGTGAAAGTGAGTATAAAATGCTTCTTGACTTTTGAAGTTGAAAGATTAGCCTACTACGCTACTTGGAGCACTTATATTTACAAAAATGTTGGGCTAGAATAGTAGGTTTCGCCCCTAGAAGTGCACACCAACAAAGGAGGCTTCAGTTGTTATTTATAGGCAGAAAAAGGTTGTGTACGGTCGTGCCATTTCCTCCACTGACCATCGTACTTATATGAATCTTCAGCTTTCTCAGAATCGGTTGGAGGGTATATGCACAGTATTGCAAAGGGACGCATGACCCTGCCTCAGCGTTGACCATGTGTTGACCACACAGGGCGTATTTCAAGACTTAGTTTCTAACCGATACCAGGGAGGGGCACGGTCATGCATGGGAGTGCACGCCCATGCCTGCCTTCTGGCTTCCCATTTTTCTTTATTTTTCTTCATATTTTTCTTCTTTTTAACATGGAGAGCTAAATGACCTGCAATTTCACAAAGGAACCAACATGAGTACACTCAAAATTCAATTCAGATTATTAAAGATGCTCTTAATGAGTTTAGTATCTCCTCTGGTCTGGTACCTAACTTGCACAAAAGTGAAATATTGTTTGGTAATTTTAAGGCTAAGGTACAGGGGGAAATTTTGAATAGTTTGCCTCTAAAAGTGGGGGAACTACTTATGAAATATCTAGGAGTTCCTTTGGTTTCTAAGAGGTTATATCAAAAGGATTGTCGTTTGCTGATTGAGAAAGTTAAAAGACGAATCAGTGACTGGTGTGTCAATTTTCTTTCTTATGCTGGAAGGGTGCAATTGGTCAGGTCTATACTATCTTCACTTACTGTTTACTGGTCTTGATTTTTTATATTACCTGTTAATATAAGTGATGACATTGAAAGAATTATTTGGAGTTTTTTTGGAGTCAAGGGAATCATAAAAGAGGAACATCCAGGGTTAATTGGGATGAGGTATGTTTGTCTAAAAGTCAAGAGGGTTTGGGTATAGCTTCCTTGAAAGCTAGAAATGTTGCTTTAATGACAAAAACATATATGGAATGTAGTAACCAATAAGGACTCTATTTGGGTAGATTGGATTAAAGGGATTTGGATGGGTCAAAATGTGATTCTTGGAATTGGACTCAAATTCACCACTGTCGGAGTTCTATCAGAAAACAATGTTGTGCCAGAATTGGTAATGGTAAACTGGTTAATGTGTCGTTTGATCAATGGCATAATAGGGGTCATTTGAAGAGCTAAGTTTTAGAAGGGACATTAAGGCTGCTGGTTTTAATTTTCAAACTACTGTGGCTGATGTATGTAATGAAGATGGCTGGAGTTTTCCTCCCGAATGGTGGGTCAAATATCCTTGGTTGGGGAGTGAAAATCTTCCTACTTTGATCAAGAATAAGCAGGATTGTTTTATGTGGAAAGATAATACAGGGATTATGCATGATTTTTCTACTAAAATAGTTTACAACAGTATATGAAAAAATGCTCCTGAGGTTAAGTGGCATAAAGTTCTTTGGTTCAGTCAAAACATACCCAGCATTCCTTTATTGCTTGGCTGGCATTCAAATTCCGGTTAATTACTCAGGACCGGATGATGGGATGGAGTAATATGGGGGATTTGAAATGTGTTATTTGCAATGTATGTCCCCATAGTCATTCACATTTATTTTTTGAATGCTCTTATCCAAGGGTTGTCTGGAATCTTATCAAATCTTTGGCTAACTTGGATGAAGCTCCTAATTCTTGGCAGGAAGTGATTAGTTTTGTTGAAAAGTCGCCGGTAACAAAGAATATTTGGTGCATTATTTGGAGACTGGCCTTGAATGCTACAGTATATTTCATATGGCAGGAGAGGAATTTTAGATCATTTCAAGGGAAATCCAGATCTTGTGATGTTTTATGCAGTCAAATTCAGGAATTGGTAAAGTTGTGTCTTATGGGACTTCGAATTAAACAGACTACTAGTTCTATGTTGGCGGCGGCTATATAGAATTTTGAGTTGATGGTAGAGAATGCTAATAGAAATGGTGGGGAATCTAGTACTTAATAGAGGATACTAACATAGATAATGGACCTGGAGTATCATAAATACTGGTTGGTGTTGCTGTTCATGCATAAATGTGATTTTGTTATTGAAAGGCTGATGTTTGCAGGCAAAATGAGGGGATTTTAATTTGACCCAGGTATTTGTTGGTTTTATGATGTATTGGTTAATTATTTGGTATTTGTTTGTGTGTGGTATATGCCCATTGGTCCCAACAAAAACTTATATTTAGTGGATCATAATAATGAGTTTACTATGGTCATTATGGATTAGGAGGGGTTGATGACTAGTTGCGGAATAATTGGTTATTCCATTAGAGTTTCGTCGTATGCTCACTTGGTGTTGTCTTTCAAGTTGATGGAGATGCTACAGATGTTGCTTAGTGGTGGTTTTTGTATTATTATGGATGGTGTCTATATGTGTGGATGTTTTTGTGGAAGATTACTGGTTTGGAGCTGATTGGTAATAGGCAATTTTTTGGGTTGAAGACTGAGTTGCTACTTTGAATTTGCATCAAGACTAGAGTGAAGATCTTGTGGCTTTGGAGTTGGATGAAGACTAGAGAGAAGACCTTGCTGCTTTGGCTTATCATCTTGGTATGTTTCGCTTTATTATATGTTTTATTTTTTATTTTGTTTTTTTTTTCAGGTTTGGTTTGCTTGCTTGTCTTTTCTAGGTATTTTGTTTAACCACTGTATTGATTTCTGTTTATGTTTCATAGTACTAGGTGTGGTTGGTTTGGTAGTTTAGCTAATGGCCGGGATTTTTTAAAATCTCATTTAGTTCGGGGTTGGGTTGCTCCTTGGGGTATATTCCAGGAGTTCCAATGCCCTTAAGGTGTAATTTTTTTATTATGTTGCGATAGCTGCACTTGTCTATTATGTATACTTAGTTAAAGTATTATTAATTATTTTATAAATTATAAAACCTGAATTATGTTAAAATATATCCTTAAAACATATATACTAACTTAACACAACACACATCAACCACACAAACCGATTTTGGACACATTTAATTCCGAGTTCATCCATTCTATCATTAATTGACCACCGATTCCGTAAGATGTCAAAACCAGGACATATATGTGCACCATAGGTTTCCAATTATATTAGTTATAACTTGTATAGTTTTCAACTTGCTTACTACACATAAATTATCACTTACAAATATCAAATTATCTGTGGACTCATTACACATGAACAAGGAATATAGAATAAAATAACTGCGCAATTGTCCCCTCAAAGCACCAACACAGTTATCCCAACAGCCATAGTAGAAAACAGAATCTTCACGACAGTTTTAGGTGGTTGACCACTTGGTGACACTCGCGGTGGTGATGTTGTCACATTGCCAGATGGCGGATATGGTTTTGCAGCAGGAGGTATGGGTCCTTGAGCCACGTCAGCGTCATTCAAAACGGGGTTAGGAGCCTCAGCTGGTGGCATCAATCGAGGTGTCATGAACGAGAATAATTCTCCAGGTAACGCTATACTCATGTATGGTGGTGTCCGACCCTCTGGTAAACCTAGACAATGGTTCCCTAAATCCCATCAAATAAACAAATTAGAAATTGAAATATATATAAGCAAAAGAGCAAGAAGCCCTCAAGTACATGTGCCTAACCGGTCGAATTATGCCTATTTAAACCGTTTTCATTTAAACCAGTCGGTTACCGGTGAACCTGATCTCAAAATTTTCAGTTTTTTTTATTTTATTCCCTTAAAATCTTATTGACCAATTATATTTTACTTATTGAAGTCTTTAAAATTGCAAATTACTACAAAGACAAATAAGGTATTTTCTTATTTTATTTAAATAATACATATATATATATATATATATATATATATATATATATATATATATATATATATATTATTTGATCCATTCTGACTGGAGTGGACCACGACAATTTCGATGTCCTGTTTGGTTATGAAAACACTGGATAGAGTTCTTAAAGTTTTCAAGAAATGTTACTAACTACCGTGTTAAGTTTTGTACCAGTAACTATAAGTAAAATATTATGAAAACTATGCAATGAAATTCAATAAAAACTAATGATTTTGACCCCAAAAGTCAAAGTGTAACAAGATAAATAAACTTACTTCTGTATTTGGAAGCAGTAGCCGGATAAGACGTGATCACACCATTGACATCAGCTCCATTAACATACGAGTTAATTTCAACATACGGGTCTGAAAAGAAGTCCCATGGCTGTGAAACAAACTCATTATCAAAAAACTGTACATACACAGGGAGCTTGAAAGCATGAAGCTTTTCAACAACATCAGTTTGATCACCAAGAAATGCACTGCTTCTAGGAAACACAGATTCCTTCCCTATAATAACAGAATTGGCAAATTCACTGATATCTGCAATTGTTGAATCGAGGGCATCGCGTATATTCTCATCAACTTCATAAACAAGTTCATGCCTGTTGCTTCTTGCCTTGAACAATTTCAGAACCGCACTATCTGATGACTCAATCAAGATTTTCTTGGTCCTCTGGGTATTTATTCTAGATTTATTTAAAACATCCATTACCGCATCTGTTACACTCAATCCCTGATTAGCAGCTAAGTAAGCTGCATTCTGCAAGTTGTAAGAACAAAAATGGTATCACTTCTGTGTCAGTTGATAAGTTAATGAAATAATGAGATGACAGTATGTTGACTCACCTTAATGTTGATCAAGACACCAGAAACTGAAGTAGCATTACTAGCAAAGTCCTAAAAGTTGGACAGACTCGTAAAGTTGCCAGCTTTTTCAAATCTTGGATTTCTCGAAAGAGTGTAGTTTGAATATGGCTTGAACATTACAGCTATAACATAAAAGAAGAAAGAAATTAGAAAAACAGGTTATTAAAAAACTGTAGATACACAGGGAGCTTGAACATTACGTTTTAACCTCTGAATCTCGTCCCACGTTAGACTGAAAGTAAATACTCCCGCACCAGACTGAAGGACCGGAATGGTTGTTGTCAAATTAGTAAATCGCAACTGGGCGACAGATGTTCTATCAAGGAGGTTTATTGAACCTAAACAAATAGGTATCCCATCACTAGTCATTTGAACAGGACAATCGATAATATCTGCACCATCAGAAACAGCTTTTTGATATGCCAAATCAGTACAGCCTGGGTAGTCACCACTTGCTCCTTCATATGATATAATCAAAGGTGTTACTGAAGAAAAAATAATCTCGTTATCAATAACACAAACCGTTCAAGAACATTGGAAAAAGTTTAATACCCAAAATGGTATGTGTACCTTGAGTTGGGTTTTTGCCCAAGTTGAATAAGCAATCTGTAGGATTACATAAAAATTAGAATCTTGATGAGCAACAAGAGCAAAGAATCAATGTACAAAGTTGCATACCAAATGCTGCAGATGGAGTTATTGGGTGATCAGAAAGCACACCATCAACAGCAAATAAGCCATTGTCAACAAATTGGAGATACTCTTGTACAGGATCAAAACTGTAATTGTACGCGAGGTCCTTATCATTTGCAAAATCTGAAGCAAAAACTTCTAGACCTGCTTTATGAGCATCCACCACCAAAGAAGTAGATGGCTGCAAGTACAAATCACTACCAACAGGCCATATATACGATTTAGGGACAAGAATTACTTGGGCAAATCTTTTGATCAATGTGAGATTCGTCAAAAGAGACCCATATGTTTGGTTTGTTGTAGGCTCAGTTTCATTCTGTCCAAGAAACCGAAGTACTAACTTCGTTGTTCTTGGATTGAATCTTGTGACAATGCTTGTAAGAAACTTCACTTCAGGTGACGAGATGTAACTAATTCGAAAATTTCTTGAAGCAGCCATGACATAACTTCTCATGCTTAAATTATGTTGGCTGTAAAACGTGTCATACTGGATATTCAACCACAGTCCCGGAGGTTTTATGCCGGCAACCTCATCAACCCGAAGAATTTTGTAAGAGCTATCAAAAACTGGAGTTCTAGAGTAGATCCCCTGCATTACTGTTATAACATTCTTTCATTATTAACCATACTAAACATTGAGCAACGGTATGAAATCGAAAACTTACACGCGACAGTTTCCAGGTCCGCGATGGTGAAATCAACAGGAAAATGTCCTTTTACAGATACTCCATTGACATTATAGGTTTTTCCCCCCTTTGCAGCTAATAATGTGGAAGAATTATCAAGATTCAAATTTGGAAAACAGATGCCGATGTTATCTTTAGTTAATTGTACATCACACCACAGAATCACATCGGATACACTAGTAAAGAGAGCAAACTTGAAGGCACTGAGACTGGAACCAGGAAATAGCCCTGAAAACCCACCATTTGCAACCACTAATGGGCGCTCTCCTGCAAAATTTACATAATATTTATGAAAATGGACGGGTTAACCAATTTGATGAAAATGACAAGTTTAGAAAACATGAGAATACGTGGGAAAAAAAATAAACTTTTTGAATGAAAATGACAAAAGTAAGAAGGATGTGTTATACCAGTTAATGTTTTCCATGAAGAACTTGTGTTATGAGATCCCTGAGCAGCGGTCAAGGAGATCGAGCAGATTATTGGTAACAAGTAGACAAGGTACCGGAGGTTCCACATTGCTGGCAAATGTACCGGAAACCTCTCCTTGACTAGAGCTTTTTGTAGGAATTAAAGTCTTATTAGAGAGAGGGGGAAAGCCCCTCGTAAGTTCCATAAACAAAAAAATAATGTGTCTATTTAGTGTTATAGCCCAAAATTAAAGAGGGGGTGGGATTTTCAACCGAGGGGCCCGCGAGGAGACTTGGAACAAAATAAGTGTTCTTTGAATGGAACGATTTGCTTTGAATGGAAGGATTTACTTCTTTAGAAAAGAGCACTTAGAGAGCTGATTCCACTTAGTGTTGGAGTTATAGCGATGATGGTTCTAATGATTTTTTTAGTTGGTATTATTTGGGGTTAAGCTAAATTGGGTTGTTTTGGAATCGGAATATGCGGTTAAGCTAATTGAAATGGTAATTAATTGAGGCTTAGGACGGGCGGTTAGACCAATGACCTATTAGTCTATTGGTATGGTGTTTATCCCCACAAAAGTGGTGTAGGTTTAAATTCTTACATGCAAGTGCAATGTTAGGTGGTATTTACGTCTAAAAAAATTGATGTTAAAAAAAGAAAAAAATTCCCTAAATATACTTATTACTTTTCAAATAACCGGTTTTAAACATTGACTTTTTAAAAACCCTAAAATGTATGTGTACGTTCTAACGAAAATATCGAAAAAGGACATAAAAGGGGGTGACGTGTACCAATAATATGATGACACATATACAAACGTTTAAAAACGCCGTCAAAAGATAATAATTTAAAACTCAAATCATAGTTGGTAAGTACGATTTGAAAAAAACAAATTAAAAAAAAAGAAAAAAAAGTCGCACTTCTCAAGGGCAAAATGTTAATTTTAATTATTTGTTTAGCCGGATAAAGGCGAATACTCCTTTAACTTTTTCATGTTTCTTTTCCAACTTTTTAAATATTTTAATAATTTAAATATTTTAACAATATAATTAGTTTTACTTATATTTTGTTTCTCTCCTATAACTTTTAAAATATAATGTTTTATGAAATTCCGAATATGCCGTTACGACAAGCTTATTTTTATCCACATGTCGGTATAAATTTTGTTCAAAACAGAGTCGGGTCAAATATTATATGAAATATAATATGTATTATTAAATATATATATATATATATATAGTTATATAGGTATATTGTTTATTTTCAAATACAGGGAATCTAATTCGTTATTGTGTGCTTAATTGCCAAGAATTTGTATTACTAAATATATATATATAGAGGGGAGGTTCAAATAAAAAGTAGTTTTTCGCTAATAAATCTAAAAAATGACAAAAAGCTTAAGAAACGATATCAAACGAACTCCGATTGAGCTTATTTAAGTGGCGTTGGAACCGTATCATCAAACTCTATCATCTTAGCTTTTAGGGTTTAGCTTTTAAGGTTTAGATTTTACGTTTGAATTTTAGGGTTTTAGCCTTAGGGTTTTTTATGGTTTAGGTATTTTAGAGGGTGGGAGTGGGGGGTTTAGGTTTTTGAGGGTGGGTTTAGGTTTTTGGGGGTGGGAGTGGGGGGGTTTAGGTTTTTGGGGGTGGGGGTGGTGGTTTTAGGCTTTTCGAGGTGGGGTTGGAGGGGGGTTTAGGTTTTTGGGGTGCGGGTGGAGGGGGTTTAGGTTTTTGGGTCCGGGTTAGGGTTCGATGAGACGGTTCCAACGCCGCTGTAGTGAGCTCAATCGGAGTTCGTTTGACCCACTTATTAGGATTTTTTAGCGAAAAACCACTTATTAGTGGAATCGTCCCCTATATATATAGGATATAGATTAAATCAAAACCCAAAAACTCAAATGACATGGTAGGATCAAGATCTGGTACATTCGCATTAGGGCTGCCAGATCTACATTAAACATTGATTTTCCTACACAGGTATGGTACATCTGATGTGTTTTAGGGCTGCCAAATCTACGTTGAACATTGATTTTGTTTCTAAGGGGCCAATTAGACACTGTGTGATATGTTACTGGATGAATTTGGTTTACCCCAATTTGGTTTACATTTTGAGTTTGACTTTATCATTGCATACAAGAAGTACTCTTTGCCTGCAAGTTTGACTCTCTTTTTTAAGTTCTTTATATTTGCTTTCCACCGACAGTTTTAAACTTCAATTGTTAGCTTAATTAATTAATAATTATTCAGGCTAGAGAATAACAATTTTGCTTATGTGGAGTTTTGAAATTCAGATTTGGTGTGTGTTTATGGATTTTTTTAAAACGAATTGATATGTTTTCTAGTATATGTTTTAGGATCCAATTTTTTTTATATTTTATTAGTAATAACAATTTTGTGCCGGTGTAGGTTGATTGCAACGAGAAGGCTTGCTTCAAACGTATTCGTACAATCGTACCTAAACGAATCGGTTGTGAGGTATAACCCACTGTCAATCATATAAAATAATTGTCTGTTCTGGGTTCATGCAGTTCGTGACACTAATGTAATTAGAGTATTACACCAATGTATCTAAAGTATTACACCAACGTAATGATTCGTTACATACCAAATGTTTCGTTACATTGATGTAAATACTAACATTCATATATGTGATTGATAGCATTGTTTGTTTCAACGAAACTTTTTAGGGTTCAAAAATGTAGTACTTTGTTAATATAATGTATTTTTTCTTTGATTGTGGTGTAAAAGTTACTTTTGGTGTATTCGTTACAATGATGTAATGACAAATGTTTGTATAAAAATAAAAAATTGACGAGCTTATACGAAATTAAAGAGAAAAAATACACGAATTTAATGGTGCATTTTTTATATAAAAAAACATAGTATAAAAAAGTTATAAACTTGTTAAAAACTATTAGGTTAATTTTTTTTATAAAAAAGAGAGAGAATGAGGGTGGATAAGAAGGTGACACTTGTCACCTTCTTATTAAATCTGAATTTGTGTACTAAGTAAAATGACCTTATTGCTCTTTTCATTAAAAAGAAATCCACTGACACATGACAACATCATATGTGTTAGTGGTTTAGATTTTTTTTTTAACGGCAACACCTATATATTTTAGGATAATTTGGTTTCCCCGTGGCAACACCTAGAACATCCAGGGCAGCCCACCCCAAGAGGAACCCCCCAACCGGGTAAAACCCCTGACCTGGCCACAAACCCTTTTTTTGTCGTGGCTAGGATTCGAACCCAAGACCTCCACTATGGGAAGTCTTGGGGCTACCATTGCACCAAATGACCAACGGTGTTAGTGGTTTAGATAAACCATTGGATTAGAGTTTTAAGGTTTTTATAAATACAGTGGGTTTTGAATAGAGCCATCCATATATATATATATATATATATATATATATATATATACATATATGTAGGTCCCGGGAGCCTCGTCGCGCAGCGGAAATAACACGATATGTTCTGCGATTTGTGTGGGAACAAAGAAACTAGACAGAGAAACACGAACAAAGATAAAAGACGATGAAACGAAACGTAATCCATAACAAAGAAGTCATCCCATATTACAGACTACATACCGAAGGAACACACATCTCTCATCTAAGCTCACGGTCCAGGGGTCGGGAGAGCTCTTCCCGACCCGGATAAACCTAGTTCCAGAGTTCCACCTACAAATGAAGACAAGTCTTCTATTTATAGGGGCAGGAACACTTCCTGCGTACTTGACAAGTACGCAAGGCAAAAGCCTTGCGTACTTACTAAGTACGCATGGTTTGGTCATGCGTACTTGACAAGTACGCAAGGCAAAAGCCTTGCGTACTTACTAAGTACGCAGGACCAAACTGGTGTGCGGGCTAAGTACTCAGGAACACCCTCCTACGTACTAGCCACGTACACCGATACATAGAATTTAATCTATAGTTACAAAACATGCTTCTACAAACTCCCTCTTAACTATAGCATCAAATTCTATCTATCACTAACACTGATAATCATCAGTTTACAAAGAATGTCCTAACAGACTCCCTCTAAACTAATGACATCACGTGTCTTCTGGCGAGACTTGATCTTCTGGCATTCCACTTGAGATCTTCAAATCTTCAAACTTCAGTCTTCAGTTGCCGAGTGATGACAAACCCGACTCCCTCTAACTGTAGCTTTCATTATAGACCAAACCAAGTGCTTCAATAAGAACCAACTAACCCAACACAACTCATTGTAGTTCATCCTCTCAGCAGTAGCAACCTCCACCCTGACTTAGACTTCTGAGTCTGACAATGTCTTCCTAACCAGGTAACAATAGTAGACTAAAACAACTCCAAATCAGCTGGCATATGATAGAGAGTTTGAGTTTCCAATAACCTGTATCAAACTAATCAGCTCCCATAGGAATTCCAGTAAGATAAACTTAAGTCTTCAACCAGATGTGTCCAACTCTGTCCTGTATCTTCACGAGTCAACCAAATTCCCGAAGACGTTCATTTCCAATATCCCCTTTCAGGTTAAGCTCCATCTGACTAGACCAGAAACAAAGGGTATGTTTCCTATCCCATCGGCCAATGATAAAAGGTTCCATCTTCAACTAATAATCCAACGAATATCCAGCTTCATCTTGAAGACACACGATAGAATCAAACACGAAAAATATAGTTTACACGAGAAATCACGGTTGAGATCCATGTTACGTCAAAGAGGTATATATATAGGAAGTACCAACGGCTTTTCCACCACCTCTTTAATGTCTCATGAATACTAGATTTTTATCCCCCTCATTTCTCTGTAAACTATGACCAGCTTCATCACCACTTCACTCAAATCCTCAAAAAGCACAACTAGCCAACTGCAGGATTTTATTCTTTATTCCTTTGCAAAGATCCAAAACAGCAAATCCTTGGGTTCAAGTTGTTCCAGTATTCATCCCCTATTAAAGAAGTATCCGAGGACACTCGTAGCCTACATATTCAGGTTTGAATACCTAAACAAGATGATTCTTTTTTCGAAAGACCCAAAGCAGCCACATCTTCACAAATAGAACGAGACCTTTAGCCGATGACGACCCAATTGCTCCCATTAGTTCAGCATTCATACCCTATTAAATAAGTATCCCGGATACTCGTAGCCTACATTTTCAGGTATGGACCCTTAAACAATGTATGACAAGTGGTATCATCCAACAAAAATCTCGTTCGTGTTTCGCCAAGCCACTTCGTATACAAATTCTGGTCCGGAAAAACCAAAATTACTATCTTCTCAAGAATGGGCCGAAACACGCGTACAAATGATCACACAAAATTTTGGACAAGGAAGGTTTTCCCGCCAAATTTTTTTTTTTTTTTTTTTTTTTTTTTGAATCCTAGATGCTAGTCCATGCGTACTTAGTAAATACGCATATGTAGGGTGTTGCTGCGTATTTAGTAAGTTCGCAAAGCCAAGTACTCATGCGTACTTGCTAAGTGCGCAGAGAAATGCTCTTGCGTACTTAGCTAAGTACGCAGGTCACTTCTCATGCGTACTTACTAAGTACGCAGGGCTAACCCATGCGTACTTAGCAAATACGCAGAAAAGGTGATTCTGCGTACTTGTTCAGTACAGCAGTGTTCTTGACGGATCTTGAGTAGAATGCTCGAAAAGTGACGGATCTGAGAAATTAATGCTTCCAAAAGCTTCGAAAACATCATATAACAAACCCTTAGCCTTCCAAACACCAAATGAAGTGATAACAAACTCGATTTTAAGGATTTTAGGTTACGAACTCGTTTTGCTCAAAACCCTAAAAAATCGAAACCGGAACACAAATCAGCGAACACCGAGGCTCTGATACCACTTGTAGGTCCCGGGAGCCTCGTCGCGCAGCGGAAATAACACGATCTGTTCTGCGATTTGTGTGGGAACAAAGAAACTAGACAGAGAAACACGAACAAAGATAAAAGACGATGAAACGAAACGTAATCCATAACAAAGAAGTCATCCCGTATTACAGACTACATACCGAAGGAACACACATCTCTCATCTAAGCTCACGGTCCAGGGGTCGGGAGAGCTCTTCCCGACCCGGATAAACCTAGTTCCAGAGTTCCACCTACAAATGAAGACAAGTCTTCTATTTATAGGGGCAGGAACACTTCCTGTGTACTTGACAAGTACGCAAGGCAAAAGCCTTGCGTACTTACTAAGTACGCAGGACCAAACTGGTGTGCGGGCTAAGTACTCAGGAACACCCTCCTACATACTAGCCACGTACACCGATACATAGAATTTAATCTATAGTTACAAAACATGCTTCTACAATATATCCGATTGAGCTAATTTCAGCGGCGTTGGAACCGTCTCGTCAAACTCTACCATCTTAGCTTTTAGGATTTAGCTTTTAAGGTTTAGATTTTACGTTTGAATTTTAGGGTTTTAGCCTTATGGTTTAACGTTAGGGTTTAGATTTTATGGTATAGGCTTTTTTTTTTTTGGGGTCGGGGTGGGGGGTTTAGGTTTTTGGGGGTGGGTGGGGGTGGGTTTAGGTTTTTTTTTGGGATGGGGGGGGGGGGTTAGGTTTGGGGGTGGGGGTGGGGGTTTTATGCTTTTCGGGGTGGGGTTGTAGGGGGGTTTAGATTTTTGGGGATGCGGGTGGAGGGGGGTTTAGGTTTTTGGGTTCGGGTTAGGTTTCGATGAGATGGTTCCAACGCCGCTGGAATGAGCTCAATCGGAGTTCGTTTGAGCCACTTCTTAGGATTTCTTAGCGAAAAACCACTTCTTAGTGGAACTGTCCAATATATATATAGGGTCCGGTTATTTTATAAATGGCTTTTAACGTACGAAGCATACGAAGGCACCAGCATGCGACACGTGTTCAGTAAGCGAGGGGTAAATGCGTCCGCGTCATAATAATAACGCATGTGTAAAATGATAATAATGCATTTTTAAAAAGATAATAATGTATGTTTAAAATGATAATTACGCATGTTTTATAATAACGCATGGCCATATTCACGCAATCACGCATGCTTTATAATAACGCATGACTATAATCACACATGTTATACGAATAATCACGCATGTTGTGTAATAACGCATGACCATAATCACGCATTCTGTGTAATAACGCATGACCATAATCACGCATGTTATACGCAGAGCACATCGACATTTAAAAAAATTGATTTTATTTAAATAAAAGTATAGCAAAACTATACTCAAATTAAAGAGAATAAAATGCTCGATTTTATGGAGTAATTTTTTTTAAAATAATGTCGTATAAAAAAGTTATACGTGTTTTAGAAAAATAGGGGACTTGAAAAAAGTCAACAAATGTAGGCTATACCCATTTTACCCTTTCACACTCTTTTCACGCATAAAAACAAGCTGACTAGGCACAACTTTCATCTCAACCCTTGAATCGATATATCAATGGTTCATAATCCTTTGTACCCTACGCACCATAAAAGCCTTTTGTATTTAAAACTTTCTATATATATATATATATATATATATATATATATATATATATATATATATATATATATATATATATATAGTTATATAGGTATATTGTTTATTTTCAAATACTGAATATGACGCACTGAACTACTAAATGTGACCCACTGAACTAGTGAACATGATTATATGACGCACCGAATGTGAACTACTGAATGTCATGCACTGAACTACTAAACGTGACTTACCGAATGTGTATGTAATTACTGTTTGATAGATATATTGTTAATTTTTGTTTATTGTATAGTTGTTGTCTGCTCGCTGAGTAAAGCCAAGTTTACTTAGGCGTACATTTTCAATGTTATGTATGTTAGGTTACAGGGCTATCCGGGAAGATTTGGAAAGAGGGCTCGAGAGATTAAAGACCATGAGTTTTTCATTAAACAAATTGTAATATTTTATAGTTTATTTCAATAAATGTAATGCTTTTACAAGTAATGAAATGTTGCATTGATATTTGATTATTGTATAAGTGACACGTCAGCCCTAACCGGGATGGGGTGTTACAATAATTATCGGACCGCGTCAGGTGTGAAACCAGTTTGGGAATCCAAACAGTTTGTACACCTCTACCCCTACTTGAACAATAGGTGTTCCTACTTCTCTAAAAATTAGGCTATGTCTTTATATTTTTTTCTAGTGAATCCTCATGGACCTCTACGGGGGTCTTCCCCCCTTCCTTACTGCTTTGGATCCGCGGCTACTTAATGTTCAATACCAAACAAAAACACACAAAACCAACCCCATCCGCGCCACACACGAGTGAGCTTACACAGTCGCCACCACTATTTTATCATATCCTGCCAAGTGAGCTAACACAGTCGCCACCATTGTGTTCAACGGGAAATCCAGACCTAAATCGTCGCTTTACAACTCGCAACACGCCACAGTCATCGGCCGACTATGCCACCTCTCCAGAACCTAAATTTTCTCGCCTCAAATGCATTATCTGGTGATTGCGTGAGAATGGTGTCAGTTTTTTGTGTGATTTTAGGGGTATTTATGTACTCCTTTTATGTGAGAATTGTATGAGATATGTGTGCGATTTGTATGCAATTTTAGATGTTGTTTTTGTGTGAGTTATGTACGCTTGTGTGTGATTTTGTGACTCATTTTTTGCGAGTGTGTGATTTGTGCGCCATTGTATGTGATTATGTGTGATTCTTTGTGTTAGATTTGTATGCGATTTGGGTGCGATTGGATGTGGTTGTGTGTGATTTGTGTGTCACTTGATATGATTTTTGTGTGCAAGCCATCTAGGTAAGTTCACCCTAACACACGTAAGTTCACTCAAGTTATATCCTTTTGTTTGTGTATAGGATACGTTGGACATAAGGTTCGCGTGTTGTTCATTTTCTTTGTTCAATGATTTATCGTGAGATCGGTTGTTACCATAGATGGAAGGAGTCACAATGCTTACTTGGGATCGTGTCTGGGACGAGGGGTGTAGGCAGGGAAAGAAAAAGGGGTATAGTTTGCGTTTGGCTTCATGGAATGTAGAAACACTTAGGGGGTGTTTGGTACAGAGAATGGAATTGTAGAGAAATGGAATAGAGAAATGGAATTGCAGAGAAAGGGAATTGGTCTGGAGAATGAGAATTGACTGTTCTGTTTGGTAGTACAGAGATTTCAGTAGAGAAATATAGCTGAGAATCATTTCTCTTGTTTGATACATAGGAAATAAACAGAGAATTATATCAACTTTATCATTAGCACAAGTCTTTTTTTCATAACAAATATTTATTAAAAAATAAAAAAACATATAAAAAGATGCATAAATTCCAACCAAAATATGCATTGATAAAACCAATTCACATACAAAACATAGTTTTTAAGCAAAAAACATCAACCATAGTTACTAGTAAAAGTACTTCAACCATTTTTGTTCATCCCAACCAAACCCACTTGTATGCACCATATCATATACAATGCTAAAGTGTGTCTTCCATGTCTTCATCCTAGACTTTATATGTGGTTCTGCTTTGAGGCCAGAGTTAGGAAGACTTACATCTAGCAATTGTTGAACACCATTTAAATAACCTGGTTTGAATCCATTGTCAGCACCAGCATACTTTCCGGATGCATGTATCTCCATTAATGCATCAATTAGCTTTGCATCTTCATCATTTGTCCAGGTATGCTTGCTCCGAGTAACTCCTCTCACTATATTTGAATCTGCCATGTCTACGTATAAATGCATAATTATACAATTAAAAGAAAACATTACTTACTAATTTATGTTAGCCAAAAATATCTTTAATAAAAAATGTGTTTGACTAACCTTAAACCATTTCCATCTTTCATCAGTTTCATTATCTGGCACTGGCACGGGTGACTTGTAGAGTTCTTTGTGTAATCGACATATAGCATTTAAGACTAACTTGAAATACCGACTTACAGTTTCCCCGGACCGATGAAATCTGTTGACTATTATCCTATTCTTTGCATTATGAGCAAGGGTATGTAAAAACATAGCAACTTGCTCATCGACTAGCATGTTTTTACTATTCTTTAGTCCCCCTCTAGTTTCTAGCATATCACAAAGTGTTGTAAATGCATGTATATTCATTCTTATGTTAACAACACTCGTAACATCACTTTCATAAACCATCCTCACCATGTTTTCACGCCTATTATGGTAACTCATTAAATATTTTGTACGTAAAGTCATTGACTCAATCGACCGACGCAAATGATAAGTACACAACATCCACCAACGAATCGTAACATAAATGACATAAAATGCACCTATGGCAACTATTCTTTGTCTGGAAGGTGATCTTGCCATCTACACATAAAAATATAAGAAAATTCAAGAAAAGCAAATAACTCCAAAATTGTATTGATTCAAGAACAAATCTGAAAGAGAGAATTCAGGGTTACAGCCGCAACTCACACCCTAGAAATTCTCTAACTAGGCTATTTATAGTAGTTTCACAGGTATCGAAACTATGTTCCTCGAAACTACTAGTTTCGAGTGAACATTTACAAGTGGAAAAAGTGCCTGTCGAAACTACTATCGATCGAAACTACTAGTTTCGAGTGAACAAGTATCACTCGAAACTACAAGTTTCGAGTGAACAAGTGTCACTCGAAACTACAAGTATCACTCGAAACTACTACATTCAATTTATCGGTTCCAACATTCAACCTAGCATCTAAATATCATTCTAACATAAAATTCATGATTCAAACTCATCAATTTCATACCATATAATGTTCAATTCCAACCTAGACATCTAGGGCACCAAAGATTTCATCAAGAGTCGAATTAAACATAAACCATTGAAATCTAACATATCTAAATCGATTACCAACAACATACAAACATCCCACGATAACAATCGACATCAGCAGCTGAGTTTGGATCGAGGTTTAGGTCTGGTCGAGCATAAGAAAGTCGAAAAAATGAAAGTTTCATACCTAGGATCGTTGGAATCGAAGCAAGGATCGCGAATACGAACTCGGTTCTTGGATTGGAGATGATTTGTGGGTGATTAGAGGCTGCAAGTCGATCGAACAGCAGGGAGAGGCGTGAGTTTGCTGCTGTAGATCGAACAGCAGGGAGAGGCGTGAGAGAGTGAGGCTGAGAAATGAAACCCTAGAAATCCAATTCTCCGCTTTTTTTAGAGAAACAAAATCAGAGAAATGGAAATGGTTTATTTCCATTTCTCACCTCTTTCTTTCATAAACAAACAAGAGAATTCTTTCCAATTCCATTTCTCACCCCTCAATTCCCTCTACCAAACACCCCCTTAGTAGTAAGTTGCTTGGAGTTGGTAGATGTGCTTAGAAGGCGTAGAGTACAAGTGGCTTGCCTTCAGTAGACTAGGTGAAAGGATCAAAAAAGTGTCGAGCACAATGGTACAAGCTATGGCATTCAGCATCTGACTGTGCAAGAAATGGGGTGGGTTTTTTGGTTGCTAAGGAACTTTAGGCAAATGTGGTTGAGGTGAGATGGTGTAATGGTAGGATCATATTGTTGATACTAGTGTTAGGTGAGGAAGTAGTGGCAATGGTTAGCGCTTACACACCACAAGTGGGGCCAGAGGACCGTGAGAAGAGGGATTTTGGAGCGCCTAGACGAGGTTGTGGGAGCTATACAAAGGGATAAGAAAATATGTATCATAGGTGTAGGATCATAATTACTTAACAAGACACACACAAATTCTCACAGTGAATATAAAATAGAAATATCAAGAATAGAGTAAGACACATAATCATTTTCAAGCTCTATATTTCTCTCAATATGTATATTTCTCTTAATATGAAGGTTGCAAAAGCAATACAACTAAATCACAATATAGATCAAAGGACAACCCACTTGAACACTAGTGCTTCCATTGAATGTGACACCTCGTGGTTTTTTGTTTTTTTTAAACAGAGTTGTATTTAAAATCGAATTTTTTTGTATCATAGCCTGTAACAAGTGTCGTTGTCATTGCGGTAACGTGACGAACCGAACCTGTTATGAGCGAACAACATCATTGCCGATATTTGTATTATCTAAACCGGTATCGGTATTCGCTTTTATGGCTTTCGACAACCCGAACCGATAACAACCAATACCCTACCGCGTGGCGTGGCGGAAAAACGAGCAGACTCCCGTGATGAAGCGCGGAGGAAAAAACTATTAAAAAGTATGAGAGACTATTTTTTTTATATTATAGTGTTATATTCCACTTATAAATGGGTTATATATCTATGTAAATAATTTGCAAAGGATTTATGACAACTTTTTTATTTTATTTTCAAGGTTTGGTTAAGTATATAAATGAACTAAAGAGATAGACTAACAAAGGAAAGCACTTAGCCTGGTGGTAGCCACGCTGGCTTCCACCCGAAAGAGATGGGTTTGAGTACCCCCCCCCCCCCGGCCACCGCCATCCCCACGCCGGTTCTTCAATATATTTTTTTTATCCATTTTATTATTTAGTTTTAGTTTTGTTTTTTATTAACATTATTTTTACCGTTGTTCCTACGTTTTTATTTAAATTTTATTAACGATCGGCCCGACACCCACCGCGGAGCGCGGGTATAACCACCTAGTTGTTACAATACTGAATTGAAAACTTTTATATTAATGGAGCTTTACACTGATCAAACATTGTCGGCAACAAAAACTAGAAACAATCCTAACCATTTATTCTAGTGTTTAGAATCAATGCTAATGATTCTAAATTCATGCCATTGCATGAACATTTTAATTGGATAAGAAATATATCGTACAAGATTCCTAAACGTACTATTAATCTTATGATGAATCTTGTCTCGTTATAAAATCATAGTGTGTGGTAACTGTGCACCAATCAGATGGTCAGCATTAACCGTGCATTGGTAGAGTTCTTGACTCTTGACAACCAATGTTTTGAAACCTGGACCGGACCGGCCGGTCGGACCGGGAACCGGTGGTCTGACCGGTCCGGTTACATGTGTTGAACCGTTTCTGCAGCGAACCGGTGGTCGGACCGGAAACCGGGTGGTCGGACCGGTTGAACCGCTTGACTATTTTTTTTTTTTTTTAATCTTTTTTAAGTCTCCTGGCTTCTTATTTCGTAGGTAATTGTTAGTTTAAAATTATTGGAATTTACTTGTTGGTGGTTTTTGAAAGGATTAAAAGCTATTTAGACTGATATATTTTTATAATATTTATGACGTCGTCCGGTTCTTAAATCCGGTCGGACCGGTCCGATCAGTGGACCGGTAAGGAGACTGGTTCGACGTCCGGTCCGGTTCTGAAAACATTGTTGAGAACAATTGCTGGTACTTCAGTAGTAAACCAGTCATCAACGGTAAACTAGTTGATCAGCACTAAAGTTGTTCTTCAGTAGTAAGCAATACTTCGATAGTAACTATTAGGGGTAAACAAACCTTAACCGTTAACCGAAATTATCCGATAACCGTACCGCCACCGAACCGAATTAACAGATAACCGAAATTAACCAACGGTTATGGTTAAGGTTCTTTGATTAACTGATCAAGCGGTTATGGTTATGGTTAAGGGTGTCCCATAACCGAACGTTAACTGAACCGAACTGATACAACCATATGCATAAGATATACGCACAAAATATAAATGATTTCTCTCTTTCACTATGGTTATAGTTAAGTGTGCATAAAATATATATACAAAAATATATGCACAAATATTTCTCTCCATTTTCAAAGAAATTTGTTGATAACTAATTCATTGATTATGAATTTATAAATATAAAACAATAATAATACTAACGTAATTCCAGGAATTTTACTAAAAAAAATGTGATTCGTGATTACCGAATGAAAGTTGTTAATTAACCGAAATTAACCTTAACCGACCAAGCGGATATGGTTATGGTTATGGAACAGGGCATAACCGACCAAGCGGTTATGGTTATGGAAAAGGCCAAAACCGACACACAACCGACTTTACACACCCCTAATAACTATGTACATTAGTAGTGATTATGTACATCAACATCAAAGGTAGACATCAGTAGCAACAATGAGCTTCAGCCTTAACAATGTACTTCAGTAGTAACTGTGGACTTTAGTAGCAAAGTGACTTAGTGTATTTCTAATAACATCGGACTTAAAATGACCTTATAGTAGGTGATTGCAATGGCCACATTGGAACGGAGAACGATGTTTCCCATTAGTGCATGGGGGTTTTGGTTTTGTCGGTCGAAGCGAGAGTGGAAGGAACCTTATTGACTTTGCTTCAACCCGTGACCTTGGTATTATAAACTCGTTCTATAAGAAGAGAGAATCACAATTGATTATTTTTAGTAGCGGGGGTGTAACACTTAGAATTATTATTTGTTGATGAGGAAAGGAGTCGATGGAAGGACTAGAAGGTTATAACAGGGGGAGATAATATTTGCATATGTTACCATAAGAAAAAAGTTGGTAGAGAGGAACAAGAAAAATAAACCTAGGATTCGATGGGGTTGTCTAGACTCTAGAGTACAACAAGATTGCAGTGTTCATAGATAAGGTCCTCTCAGGAGGTCGGTTGGACTGTGTGGGGACGCAAACTAAAAGTGGGAGGTTATGGCGACCGCCGTTACACAGTAGCAAATGGGACTCTAGGTATTACAATGGGAAAGGTGTGGGGCATAAGGAGTCCTAAAGGTGGAATGAGGATGTTGAAGGAAAGATAATGAATAAGCAAGAGAGTTTTAGGGAGTTCTTAAGATGCACATAGGTCGTCGAAGTCGTGCCTTATAAATTTTAACACCCCTATCGTAGCACGTTGGTTCCAAAACCTCGTTATATTATAAATTATCTTAGAACCCGTGTAATACACACGGGGTGAAAAATATCAATACGTAAAATTTTTAAATCTTTATGTATATATATATTTTACGGGTGTAAAAATGTATTACATATAGTAAGAATAAAAAACAAAATTCAAAATATATAAAATTAATATATAATTGGGTTTTAAAAATAAATTACTTACTATTTAATTTAATTTGACTTTCATTAATATTTGACTCAAAATAAGAGTTATATAATTAAATTTCAAAGTTTTTTATAATAAATGATAATTTAAAATAAAAGTGTTTTTTTAGTATAATTAGTATTTTCTTTAAAAATATATTATTATTAAAAGATAGAGGTGTATTTAATAAAAGAGAGAGACGGGAAAAAAATGATGAGAATAAATATGAAGTCGACACGTGTCATGAAAAAATATTTATTTATTATATAGTATAGATTCTATTTAATAGAGTAGATAAATTACATTATATTATTTTTTTGGTATAGTAAAATTTAGGTAAACATAATCTGTTTCAGAATTTTTCCGTTTTGTTTACGGGGAAAAGAACAGTTTATAACCCCCGTCACATCCGGCCAAACAATGGCCAATCCTACACAAACCACGAAGTAGAAAACCAACAACAAACAAATAAAAACAAAACCTTAAAACACAAGAAAACAACACGTGTATCCTTGTCATACAAAAATCCGCCCGACTGCTAATCTTCTGCGTGTTGGTCTTCCCCACCGGAGCAACATAAGAGGATATCGGATTCTGATTCATACCCAGTATCAACCAAATGGAGCCCATAGCCACCTCTTACTCCGATGTAGCCATCAACCTCGGGACTACTCACCGTCAAGTGGTTCCGATCACATTGTTCGTCGCCGTACTATGTCTGTGTTTAGTAATCGGACACTTGCTTGACGAGAACCGATGGGTTAACGAGTCCATCACCGCCATAATAATCGTACGTACACTTCTTCCTTCACAACCATCTTCGTTTTCATTACAGTATCTTAGAATAATCTGAATTCTATTTTCATCTAAACAGGGTTGTGTTGTTGGCACCATCATCTTATGCATAAGCAAATGGAAAAGTTCTCAGTTGCTGAGATTTGATGAAGAACTCTTCTTCATTTATCTACTTCCACCTATAATCTTTAATGCAGGGTAAACGTCACTTGTTAATCATTATCTGCTCCTGGTTATGTTCATTTTGTGCCTGAACTTACTTTCTCACAGATTTTCGGTGAAGAAGAAACAGTTTTTTCATAACTTTATCCCGATTATGTTGTTCGGAGTTACTGGTGTTTTTATATCAACATCCATCGTTGCTGCTGGTAAACAGTCTTATTGGTATCGTACTTTCGTTTCATGTCTTCTTTCACCGGTAAACAATCATGTAAACCTGATCTTGAAACATTTTTATGAAGGTTGCTGGTGGCTGTTTCCAAAATTGGGGCTCAAGGGTTTGACTACCAGCGAGTATCTTAGTATGATGATCTTTATTCATATTATCTTGACTCTTGAGACTGTTTTTTATTAATGGATATCCACACAGTACATGCATTTGTAATTGTTTTACAATGGGTTGTCGCCCCTATCAAGGGCGACTTCTTTGTCTTAGAACGCGTGCATGAGAAGTACGAGGTAACAGGAGAAATCGCCTCTCGCTGTAGTCGAATCAAGAATTTAGAAATCACCTCTCAAGAGTTGTCAAATCAAGAATAGAGCGACCACAGGCGACTCTCGTTCAAAAAATGGAGAAATCGCCCTTCTCAGGGTTGTCAAATCATGTGGCCTAGTTCACACTGCACGTGTTTTAAGACCATGAAGTCGCCCTTGATAGTGGGTGACAATCTCCTTGTGAAATAATTACAAGAAAATATCCTTTTGTGATGTATGTATTGGGTGGATGCCCACTTATAAAGAAAATTCTATTATCATCTTCTTTCCTCATAATGCAGGTATAGGGACCATTTTCTCATCTACAGATACTGTATGCACATTACAGGTTGGTCTTAATTTCCATAAACAACAAGCTTCAATTCCTATAATGTAATAGAGAGTTCATGTAATCACTGATAAGAATCAATATGCAGGTTTTGCATCAAGATGAGACTCCTTTGCTATACAGTCTGGTTTTTGGTGAAGGAGTTGTAAATGATGCAACATCAGTTGTTCTCTTCAATGCAGTTCGGAAGATCACTGCAAATACACTTGGTGTCAAGGCTGCTCTCCGAATCGTGTTAGATTTCTTGTATTTGTTCTCTACAAGCACTGTTCTTGGAGTTACTGTAAGTCAAATTTTGCATCTAAATGAGTCTTTTAATTTCAAACTAACCAGCTCGAACCGATTTTCACCTCCTTTTTTGTTTAATTTTCTGCAGGCCGGGCTTTTGACATCGTATATTCTCAGAGGTTTGGGCTTTGGAAGGTTAGTAGTCAATTATTCATACTGGTAGATTATAATTAATTCGATTATGAAGCTATACTATTGATTTAACAGGCATTCAAGCGTGCGTGAAATTTCTTTGATGATTCTGATAGCATATTTGTCCTACATGCTGGCGGAGGTAATGATGCATTATATGAATCTTAGTACATCAAGCTGAGAATAATCAAAGTCAAGTCCCTAAAGGGTTGGTTTCTTTTGGTTTGTGCAGTTATTTGAACTCAGTGGAATATTGACAGTCTTTTTTGCTGGAGTTGTAATGTCACACTATGCATGGCATAATGTAACAGAAAGCTCTAGAATTACAACCAGGTATATATATTGTATATTTATTTGTATACCAATTGATCTACTAAACTCATTTGTAACTCCATTAGCTAGGGGTTTAAACAGTATATTTGCTTACTTGTATTGAAATGTCTATGATTTCAGGCATGCTTTTGCAGCCATGTCTTTTATTGCAGAAACATTCATATTTCTTTATGTGGGAATGGATGCACTGGACTATGAGAAGTGGAAAATGAGCACATTAAGGTAATATTGGCCTTCCGTGTGTAGGTACCGGCCCCAAAATACTTGCAATCAAAACTCACGAACAGTGGGTTTGTTTACTGCTTTCAATTCACACTTGCTGCATTCTCATTAATTCATTCAAACATACATATGTAAATAAACATAGACTACTTCTAAATTTCTACCACATGCTCCACTACTCCACTACTTGCTAACTACCCATGGATGTAGTTAAAACACTAAAAATATGTGCCTGAATTAACATTCCTGCTGATCCGTACCCGTTGACCCTTAGGCCTTAACCCAACTTGACCCGATCAAGATTAAACCCTACACCGTGAAGTTAATCTCTGGGACCATGTACGACGAATAACTCATAGGATTAAAAGATATTTCTTCCTCGTTTCTGTTTGCTATACTTTTTGCATTCCTTGTATCATTATCTCTTTTGTTGCAGTGTTTGGACTTCAGTAGGTATATACAGCACCGTGATGTTGTTGATATTGGTTGGGCGTGCTGCTTTTGTGTTTCCTCTTTCTTTTATTGCTAATTGCATGCATAAAGGAGAGGACCCTTCATCGAAAATCACAGGACAACACCAGGTAATTCTATTTTCTGAGCATTATTATTATTACTATTTCCGTCCACAAGAAAATAGTTCTCATAATTAACATGGCTGGAATTAGTACTGGTTCCGGGGGAGGAGGTCTGAGGGCCAAATTTTCTTTTAAGAGGGGTATCCAAACTTATTTTACCTCTAAATTATCGTTGGTAGAGTAGTTGTTGTGATACCTTAGGTAATCCCACAATATTCGAGCGAGATACTAGATATTGTTATTCGGTCTGCCTCAGATACCACTAATGTGCTTGGACACATTGACTGTGGATGAGAGGGGAGAACTCCACGGTTAAACCTACTTGGGTGGGAGTAATTTAGAATGGATAACCTCCTCGGAAGCCAACAAAAAACAAATACATGAGCTCCTCATGAGCAAAGGGACAATATTGATTTGTATAAGGGTTTGGATGCTACTTTTGGCTAATTACCGAGTGGGCCCGTTTGGACCGGGTCTAAGTACCTCATTAAGCTGAATGGGTTATGGGGCTTTTAGGATTTTAGTTATCTTGTTGACCAAGTCGAGTTAGCATTATATATATACATCAACCGAATTAGGGTTCTGTATTCGAGTTATTGTAATTCGGTTTTTTGAGTTATATTTTCTGGATTATAATAAAAGTGAGATTATTATCAATTGTGTGTTCTTCGTTATTTATCGTATCTTGATCTTGAGTTGGTATCAGAGCCCGATTCAAGAACTTAACGATAATTAACGAAATCTTCAGGCGACGAAGAGGGTCACGATTCAAGCTGCCGCTAGCCCGGTCGATACTTAGCGCAATCAGCGACCAAGTTCCAGGTCGATTGCTAATCAATCGCCACGGCCGCCGGAGATAGCAACCAAGCCGTTGCCGATTCCGATCGATCAAAGGTGTGTTCGATCAACCCCTCTTGATCCGAAGGACTGGATCTCACTACACCACTTTTGTACATTCGTCGTAAGAAGAAAGACAGTAAACACCACCACCGCCGAAGAAGGAGGCCGAACCATCCGATGTTGAGTGTCAAATGCTATCCTCCACGAACTACACCGGGTAGGCTATGAGAATGAAAATAGCCCCGACGGTTCATAAGGTATGGGATAATATCGCCCCGTGTATCATCGATCCAGATAAGAACGACATGGCTATGGCCCTGTTGATTCAATCAGTACCGAAAACCTTGATCATGCAGGTTGGAGATCAAGAAACTGCTAAAGCCATGTGCGAAGCAATTAAAACCCGACACTTGGGTGCCGATCGGGGTTAGAGAATTTGGCAACATGAGGATGAATGAATCAGATTCTATAGATAACTTCGCCGGCAAGTTATCGGGCCTTGCCTCGAAATCCACATCCCTTAGCAAGGTTATAGAAGAAACGAGGTTGGTAAAGAAGTTTCTCAAGAGTCTCCCTAGATCGAAGTACATATAAATCGTTACTTCACCTGAGAAAGTGTTGGATCCCAACAGAATCGAGTTCGAAGACGTTATTGATTGACTCCGGGCCTATGAAAAACTAATCAAAGAAGAGGAAATCCAAGGAGGCGATCAAGGTAAACTTATGTTCGGTAGTTATGATTCGACTACTAATCGTAGAAATTTTTATGCAAACAGGGGACGAGGACGAGGAGGTCGAGGCCGATCGAATAGCCAAGACCGAGCCCCTGGCGCCGAACAAGGGCAACCGAACCGAGGAAAGGATAAGCAAAAGAAAGACCGATCCAAGATACTTTGTTACCGTATTGACAAGCTAGTTCACTTCGCGTCAAATTGCCAGGACCGAGTTCAAAAGAACCAAGAAACAAACAAAATCGAAGCCCAATAAGGGACCAATGAAGTCGTATACATGCATTAGGTCATGTTCTTGAATGAACAAAAACCTAATACCGAACAAGTACGAGACCGAACCAATCGAAGACGACGTATGTTATTTGGATAACGGGGCTAGTAATCATATGACGGGAAACTGGTCATATTTTTCGAAACTCAATGAAAACATAACCGGGAAGGTTAAGTTCGGGGATGGGTCGTTCGTTAAATCAAGGGAAAAGGTGCAATACTTCTTCAAGGAAAGCCAGGGGAACAAAACTTGCTAAACGAGATTTATTATATATTGGAGTTAAAAATAACACAATAAGTCTCGGTCAAGCAACGGAATCCGGATGCGACATTCGGATAATACATGAGTTCTTAACTACGCACGGTGAGAACGGGAGGTTACTTATGAATGTCGCAAGAACCACTTTATAAAATGCGAATGAAGGTTGGAGTTCCCGTCTATTTGCAATCAAAGATCGAATATGATGCATGGCGTTGACATTCGAGACTTGGGCATATCAATTTCAAGTTAGTGAAAAAATGACCAAGAAAGATCTCGTCCATGGTTCGCCCCAAGTTAAATACGAAAACCAGTTGTGTGAGTCGTGTTTAGTGGGTAAACAAACAAGTCAATCGTTCCCAACCACGTAGTCCTTTAGAGCCACACTATCTTTGGAGTTGGTCCAAGGTGACTTATACGGACCGATAATCACGTTCACCCTTGTCCGATAACCCCGTCCACCCTTGCCGGAAATAGGTATGTCTTTGTTTTGATAGACGATTTCTCACGATATATGTGGACATTTTTATTGAAGGAAAAAGGCAAGGCTTTTGCTTGCTTCAAGTGGTTTAAATCCAAAATCGAGACGGAGGCAGGTTTACCTATGAAAACTCTATGAACCGTTAGGGGAGGAGAGTTCACTTCACGTGAATTCCATCGGTATTGTGATGAAAGCGGAATCACTCGGCATTTGACCACCGTACATGCCACATCAAAATGATCTAGTCAAAAAATGAAACTGAACTTTAATGGGGATGGTACAGAGTATTCTGAAGGCGATGCAGGTTCCGAATTACACGTGGGGCGAGGCAGTCCGACATTCGACCTATTTGATTAACGGAGTTCCCACTCGAGCCCTGGTCGATCAAACACCCTACTAACGGTTCAAGAAAAAGAAACCAAATACTGTACACGTAAAGATTTTTGAGTGTATGGCATTTGCTATGGTGGATAGTGCAAATCTAAAGAAATTGGATGAGAGGTCAAAATCGTTCGTTTATCTTGGGTCCGAGACGGCTTCAAAAGCTTACCGTCTTTTTGACCTGAACACCTAGAAAATAATTATTAGCCAGGATGTGTGTTTAACGAAAACAAAGGATAGGCTTGGGCCAAGAAAGTCGAGATGAATGACTATGATCCATGTATATTTTCTTTGGTTTGGGGGGTGCGATCGGTCAGGGCCGGTCCCGAGAACCCTTGAAATGTTTTGGGCCCGGGGCGTGTAATAAAAAGCAGGCCCTTATAATATAAACTTAATGATCTTATATAAAAAAACCATAATACAATCCCTATTTTTCTTGAGTTTAAAATTATGTTTGGGCCTTTTAATTTTTATGTGGGTTTAATTACAACTTGAGCCTTTTTTAAACAATTCGGGCCAAATGTGTAAGTAATGGACTAATGGGATTGGGTTTAAAACTAAAAATTTATAGAGTTTTTTGTAATATATATATATATATATATATATATATATATATATATATATATATATATATATATATATACAGGGTGAGGTTCAAATGTTAATCAATATTTATGTGATAACCATGATAACCACTATCAAATATAGTGTTACGTATATGTAACAATTATCATTATGTTAATGTTACATATATGTAAACACTATGTGTCACGTATATGTAACATTATTTGGTACGTATACGTAAGACTCATCATTTCCGTATTTACATTCAAAATATTTATTCAAGATACTTAAATACTATTTTAACAATTAAAAGAAAAAATAATTTATAAATTATGTGATTGTTTTATAGTGGTTAGCACGGTTATCACATAAAAAGTTGGTTAGTATTTGAACCCTTCCCTATATATATAAAATACAAAAAAAAAATTAAAAACTTCGGGCCCCGGACAATTGCTCTCCCCGCCCCCCCTAAGGGCCGGCCTTGCGTTCGATAACGGGTCTGGCGATCTTGCCTCAAACGGGTCACCAGGGTGCAGCCCAGATGATGAAGATGGAAGCCCAAGTACCGAACGGTTCCAATCGGACCAAATAGAAGCTAGTGATTTGCATGGGTCAGTCTCTAACGGGCCTGATCAATTGGCCCATTCACAATCTCAAATGACTAAAACAAACTCACAGGCCCAATCGAGTGAAGGAGAGGCCCATACGAGTCTAAGGCGATCCACTCAGGTATCGGTCTTACCAAGAAGACTTCAAGATGATTACGTACTACAATTGAAATCTGATTATGAAGAAATACTCCTAACAACATGTGGTGAACTGAGTAGTTATGATGGCAAAATCAAATCAAGCATGGATACGTGTCATGGATGTCGAGATCGAATCAATTAACAAAAGCGAAACGTGGAAACTGGTGGATCTTCCAAGGGGTGCAAAATCCATCGGGCTGAAATGGGTTTTTAAAATCAAACGGAATGCAGACAATTTGATAAACAAATACAAAGCTCGGTTGGTTGCAAAGGGTTACGTGTAATTACCCGGGATAGACCATAGTTACCTAAATCGCTAGGGAAGCCACGAATTACGAATTGGTACGAAATGTATCGGATCGAAATTGCTAGCCAACCGGATCGCTATGGTACACCGTACTGCTTCGTACCGAAATTTGAATTTGGATTTTGGAATTTTGGAATTTTGGATTTTGGTAATTTATGTTTTGAATTGTGTACACCGAACCGGACTCTATGGTACACCGTACCAGTTTGTACCGAAATGAACCTACCCCCTACGTACCGAATACGTCACCTCTAGCGAATCGCGTACCCGGTCCACATTCATGTACCGGAGAGTACCGCGATTTAGGTAACTATGGGATAGACTTTGATGATGCTTTCGCTCGGGTAGTTCGAATCGAAACCATCCGCTTGTTAACTACCTTAGCCGCGTCAAACGGGTGAGAAATCCACTACCTTGACGTTAAAACGGTTTTCTAACAAAGTGAATTGAAAGAAATGGTCTACATTTCACAACCTGAGGGATACGAAAAGAAAGGCGAGGAGGCAAAAGTTTACAAGCTGTCAAAGGTCTTATACGAGTTAAGGCAGGCTCCTCGAGCCTGGAACACGAAACTTGATCACATTCTTAAATACATGAAATTTCAAAGATGTTCCAAGGAGCAGTCGGTATATCGATAGATGGGTGGAAAATATTTTTTTGATTGTAGCTGTGTACGTGGATGATTTGTTTGTGACAACTACAAGCTCGAGTATAATTTCTGATTTCAAAAGGGGTATGTCAACCAAGTTTGAAATGTCTGATCTCGGGAAGTTAACCTATTATCTCGGAATCGAGGTAATTCAATGCGAGGACGGGATAGTAATTTCACAAGATGGATACGCTAAACAAATTCTGAAGGAGACCGGTATGAATGGGTGTAACCTGACTCGAGTTCCTATGGAGCATGGGGTAAAATTTTCGAAGGCTGAAGGGGAAACCGAGGTTGACGCGACCGAGAATCGAAAGGTGTTGGGTTGTTTGCGGTATTTGTTACACACCCGACCAGATATGGTGTATTCCGTTGGAATTGTTAGTCGTAATATGCAAAGCCCGCGTGAATCTTATGGTATGGCAATAAAGCACCTATTGAGATTTTTTAAAGGAACAAC